>OZ035928.1:547090-3282497 GCA_964034925.1 Tricholoma hemisulphureum | reverse complement strand
ATCCTTTAGATGACCAAAGATTTCCTTCCAGCCTTCAGGTGACTCATCATCTTTTCTAGCATGGACATGCAAGATGCACACTATATCCCCTGCCAAATCAACATCTGCATAGTCTCAATGCATGTCTCATCAAACAAGTGATCCAATGCCATGTACCCCATAGACCCAAAATCATTCAGAGCAGGAATAGACACACCACCTTGGGGTCTTGACATGAATTCATAAGCATATGTGGTTATTTTGAGAGTTAGGTCTTTGTTACCCAGCTGAACCTGGACAACTTCAGAAACAGGGGTATGTCAGTTCTTGAATTCATGACTGGTATATGTGCAGGTATCCATGCTTTGAATAAGGTGTGCACAATCAATGAACCTTTAAGTCATGACTGATCCTGAAGTGAGGGATCAAAGCCAAAGCCATCATACCATTAAATTTGGGCCTCTTGTACATTGTTGCAGTCTTCATTGTTATCCAACCAAGGAATACTGAGTGTACTGACAGAAGTTGGGGCTACATAGCCACCATATGGAATAGATGGTGTGGGGCAAAGCATATTAGCAAGACCTTCCATGATGAGTGTCACAGGGGTTTCTAGGGAGATGGAAGTCAACAAGTAGTGAAGGGGGGAATCATGCACCAAAGAGCTCATCCCTATAAACTTGTTGAGGTAAGCTTCTGCATCTTCATTGTCTGGTATCCAAAGGGGAGCATTTCCATCTTGATAATCCATCAGGTGCAAGGTATTTTTCTGCTGACACATGGTTAACTTCAAAGTCAAAAAGAGAATGATACAAGACCCAGGATGTCATGGGCACATTAGGCAAGTCAGGCAATTTGATCATTTCTATCAAAAATTTAGCATCAACATCAGCCCTGCCAGTGGATGCATCACTTACTGAGGGGCCACCTCAATTAGCAGATGGACCAGCTCTCAAAAAATGGAAGGAAGCCAAGCCTTCTTTCTTTATGTGATGTTTCTCTGACAGTGCCATTAAGAATTTATGTTGGCAGGATTGGCTCAAGAGTCACAAAGGTGGGATAGAGGACAAATTCAAAGTGTATTGGCTTGGCCTGCCAGAAGAAGAGATAATAGTGCATGTTGTTGCTTCTTTTTTTGAATACTTTGTGTCTATACCAGCAGCAGAACCAGGCAGCTTCTCTGCAGGTACATCCAATTTGTTCTACATGTTAGGAAAAATTAACTGACATTGCCCCATCATCAGAGGAAGGCCCATAACAAAAGAAATATGAAAAAGGGTATGTATTCACATGATGTTTTAATATTCTACTGATTGACTTCCTGTAGCCTAATTCATTTTGGGCCTCTGGCTCTGGTTTCACTTGCACCACATCACATTTGTGCATTTTCTTGCCAGCTTGCTTTCATGTGGTTTTCTTTTGGGGCTGTTATTATGGACTTCAAGCCATTCTTGCTTGTGGACTCACCATGCTCTTGCTCACAGCCTCATGCTCACTTTCATGGTCTTATGCTTGCTTTCATGGTCTCAGACTCATTGCAACAATGGACTTATGTTTTTTCAGAGAATAGAATTGAGGGCCAGTTGATGGAAATAGATGGCATCTGCAATTGTCAGTAATTGTAGGCAATAGAATGAATATCTATTACAACAACAAAAAAGCTGTGATCTAAACAAATCTGTCAAGATCAAAAAAACAGTCAATTTACATCTATTTCCATATATACAATAAATGAAAATTGTATGTAATCTATCTCAATCAACAGGATGTATGGTATATTTAATGTTTTTGTTGTGATCAATTTCTAACAACTCAAACAAACTAAATAGATAAAAACCTTAAGAAAATGATGGACTTCCTACTGGGCCTGAGGGAGGACAGGTCTACACAAGCCAGGAGAGAGGAAACATCCTCTTCAGCATCAGAAAAATTCTCCTCCTCATCAAAGCTAGAACCAGACAAGTCTCCAGAAGTACCAGAAGCTATATGATGCCCAGTTCTGTTTTTTTTCAGTCCATTCTTCCTCTGCCTTGCAGTTAGACATGCCAAGCAAATCAATGAAAAACCTGTTCTGGAAATTTTGAAGTTATCTCCATTTAAGACCTTTGATGTCTTGCAGGAGCTGCACCATTGCAGACTTTGAATGGAGTCCTCAGAATCTGTCAGAAGTCAATGGCCCTGAGTATTGATGCCAGATGTTAATGGTCCTGAGAAATGGTGCACGAGAAGTCAGATGAGGAGAATTTTACATGACGTGACTTGGAAGTTTGATGCGATCACATGACGATCTGGAAATCTCCGAGATCACATGACCCAGAAAATGTGCTAGGGTCAATAGTGTTCAGTTTGAGCTCTGAACTTCGCATAGCCCCCCACAACCCCCTCCCCCCCTGCTCTGTACTGGTCCGCGATGATGAGGTCCCTGTCTGGCTTCCCTCATCCTCATCTCTGCCCAAGTGATATAGGTAAGTGCCTCCCTCTCAGCCAACCCCATTATTGCAGTCCTCGTGATGACTAGTCCGCACCATTTTCTAGGGATCATATTGACACTTATCTGGGATAACACATCCCAGATTGTTCTGGTTCAAACTGGACGCGTGTCACATGGCCACAATTGCCACTGTGACGTGTTGTGACTGCCAGCTCACGCGTTGCCACCCACCATCACGATGACGGCCTCCCCCTCCTCCCCCCTCCCTCCCTACACCCTCTCTCTAGCATAACATGGGGGCCATGGGCCCCCATGGTAAGTTTTTTTAAGTCCCATTTCATCTTTATTTAATGCTAATCAAATATATATTTCTTCTCTTTCAGGTTTTTGTATGCAACGACGCGCCGCCCCTCCTCCCCACTTAGCTGGGAGGTGGGGGGCTTCATCAGGTGGGGGATCTCACAGGGGGAGTGCCATGGGAGGGAGGGGGCAACGACCGCAGTGGCCACGTCACCACCACCCACCGATCCAGAAACCGCCACAGCCATGTCACTGCCCACCAATCCAGCACCCTCCCCCCAGCCAGGGACAACCCCCACCGACACACGACCTGCCCCCAGGCCCACGAGGGACAAGGGGACGTCCCTCAGAACAAGGGGATGCGCCAGGGATGACGGGAGGCGCCGGGGGACAAGGGAACATGCCAGGACCAAGGGGGGACGAGCTGGGGGACAGAGGGATGTGCCAGGACCAAGGGGGGCGAGCCGGGGGACAGGGGGACATGGCAGATGCGACGCCCAGCACGACAGAGCACCCCGGGGGACAGGAGGACACCATGGGAGGTAGGGGACGCGCCGGGGGAGAGGGGATGCGCTAGGAGGGAGGGGATGCGCCGGGGGGCAGGGGGACAGGGGGATGCGCCAGACATGACACCCAGCGCAACAGAGCACCCCCCACCACCGCTGTGAGAAACTGCTCGCAGGGCGGAGGTGGGGTGCAGTCGGCAAGGGTAACGGATGGGCACGGGGAAGGGGGGCAATGAGTAGGGCATGGCACGGCACGCCCCACTCCCCCCCCCCCCCTCCCCTTTAATTTTCTTTCGTATATATTAATTTTATTTATACTCTATTTTAATTAATATAAATACTACTCTGTCAGAGCGAGAGGACGTGCCAGACGCGCGACCACATGACACCCAGGGCGACAGAGCACCCCCCACCACTGCTGCGAGCAACTGCTCGCAGGGTGGAGGGGGTGCAATAGTCGAGGGTGATGGAAGGGCATGGGAGGGGGGCAGTGATGGCGAGGCAACTCCCGACACACCCCACTCCCCATCCTCAAAAATGAGTCCGGAAATTCCGAACTCGACCGGAATTTCCGGAATTTCCGGAATATGTAGGGGAGTGTAAAGTATTGTCAGATCCTATCGGAGATTTGACCGATTACGCGACAGGCAGGCTTCGCCTTTTCTTCTGCAGGTTGACTGCAGAGCAGCAGAATTTTGCTGCCCTGAGTCCCCCCTCTCCCTATTTATTTGCGTTAACACTGCCCCAGCTACATAACCATTGTAATGATGGTAATTAAATAACGGGGAAGTGTTTTTCCGCGAATGGGAGGGCAGTGCAACGAATCTAGGTTTCGCGTTCCCTGGATCAGAATCCTACTCCAGTACCTACGTCGGTAACCGGACTATCTGCGGGGCTTGAACAACTCACACCCGACCACACCGATGAATTCATTGATATGAGTTCTTACACACCAGCGAGGCAAGCCACGTCACGATGGTCGAGGTCTGAGAGGGCCTATGAAAAGGCTCCTAGGCTACCCACGGAATGGGCCTCCCTTAGTCCCACGTCTTGTCGTTGTCTTGGTGTATTATTACATAACTAATATTTCAAAAATTGTGCGTGGCGTAACATTTGTTGAGTCTGCACAGGCGGCAGCCACTACACCGCTCAGATGAGATCCAACGGCCATCCAGGGGGATGTTTCTGATGGGCCGAGGAGCGCCAAGGTAGATATCGTCTAATGTCATTGTAGCTCTATAGGAATGAGCCAAGCTTGTGGCTTAGCGGGCGCCGTACGAAATGGCAGCAATGAAGCAAAACGACATCCAGCTGTGGTTCTCCGATATCTCCGCCATCCAACCTGGGACTTCAACATTGGCAGTACCGCGCTGAGGCTGTATATTATGGTGTCCGTGCACACTCTTCCATCTTATAAAGTCCAGGTAAAGTGCATATACCGTCCTCATTATCACCTTCAGTCTTTTAACTATCTTTCCACCACAGATTTTAATTTTCGAATTCGCTTGCAAACATCATGGTTTTTTCCTCCAAAATTGCTGCTCTTATTATTTCTCTTCTGGGTGTTGCTTCAGCTTCGCCTCTTGCTGCTCGTGCCAGTGGTAACCCCACGCCGCCGGGCACTTGTCGCCCCAACTTTCAGGGTGCCGACCTGATTGTCACCAATAGAGGCGATGCTACACGCAGCCCCAGTCCGCCATTCAACTTCCAATTCACAGGCCAACCGACCAATACCTTCGTGATCAGGTAAGCTGTCGTCACCATTCGTTCGGTGTTTGATTCTGACAAGACTCACCAGGCCTGTTGGTGCCGTTGATACGGTCGTAGCTGCTACTGGAACTACTCCAGGAAGCCCCCTCAATGTAGCGGGTATAAACTTCAACTCTGCTGATCCGTAAGCAACCCCTTTGGCCGTATCGTTACTTCCACGTCGCTTACTTATATCAATATCATTAGTCTTCAACTCTTCAACGTGCTCTGCGAACAATGTGGTGACCCTTCACCTTCCAGTAACCCATTCACGTCTGGGTGCAGTATCTCCTTGGCTGCTAACGACCTGTGTGTGCAGCTAGATCTTACGCTGCCGGATCCTCTGTTCCTGCAGCCATGCACGGGAGAAGATAACCAGAAGTTTGACTTCTCCACTGCTTAAATGCTAGCAAGCAGAGATTTTGTGTAGATGGGGATGCACCGTGTGGACTTGCATTAGTATTATCGTTGTACATTCGTTTTTACTATAGTTTCATTTAGATAATTAGAGGGTATTAATGGCATGAAATACACTTCGGTCAATTCCATCTTGATTCAAAACACCCTGGTCCTAATTTCGTCAGCCGATTGCGAGAGACGTGGTTTGTTGGCGCATTATTGGGATGAGGTCACTGAGAGTGAACGGAGGTTCACACAGATGGGAGCAAATGTTGGACTATGTATGACGGGCGTAGCGATCACGACCACCCACCCTTCGCTTCATCCATTCCCAGTCTGCTTGGGCTCATCTACCATGACATCATGACCACGATCATGGCAACCTGCCCATCCATTTCACCAGCTGAATATTATCACACTCCACTGACACGCATCCTGTGTGTTCGCGAAATAAACTCGCGCTCGGATGCAAGAACATTCACTTCCGGACTCAGTTGCAGTATACAGAGTCGGCTTGTCATTCCCGCAATACAGCTGCCAAGGTATGGGAGTTTTCTTCTTTCTTTGCTGTCTGCTGATTGAGGGACAAAGAATCTGCACCATTCCCAACACACCCCCTCACTCCGAAATGATGGTAGAGACCTAGTTTAGGAAGAAGATAATAGAAACTTTCTTTAACGAAAGGCTTGGAAAGGATATCAGCAATCATTTCGGAAGTTGGTAAGTGAGTGACATTGAAGGTGCCATCAGTGACACATTCTAGAATAAAGTGACTCCCATTCTGACATTTCCTTAAAAGGAACATTACTGTCAATGGTCAGGAAGTGGGCCACCCTCACTAATGGGTCACTTTGCATTTTTCTATTGCAACAATGTATATATTTCCAAGGTACTAAGATACAAGGATACCTTCAGGGTAGATGCATGTCCATTAAAGAAGGGATGCTGTAGATGTTCCTAGAAATATGCCTGATCATCAAAATTAACCCTGAAATGTCAGTTTTGCTAATCCAGGTGGGCCACACATTTCAAGGGCTGTTCAACATGACAGAAGTCAAGGAAAATTCTGAAAATATTTTTCCAGCTTTGGATGGTATATAAAAATGTACTGTAATTAAATGACAATTATTGAAGGTCTAATAGTTTGGGAAATTTGCTAATGGCCCATTTCCTAGGTGTTCCCAAAATTGTATACCATGTGTAAAATCAACCAACATAGCCAGATTGACTTACATTTGTCACTTCCTGAATATCTGCCCAGCAAGTCAAGTCACTTGTCTGCAGCATGACACAGTCAGGCAATCCAAAACAGGAATGCATCCTTGCCCAGTTCCCTTTTATGCTTAGGTGGCCCACTTCCTGACCTTTGACAGTATACCATGTGATAATAATATATGTTCCAAACATTTCCCACCATCCAACTTCCACCATCTTCAAGCCTCCACAACACCTCACAGTCCTCTTGCCATCATGCTCACCATCACACCATTTTGATAACCCACCACTTTGACCACCATCTCACTCTTGTGACCAAATTGTAGCTGCAAATTTGTCACATCACTTGCATTCAACAGAAGTTCTTTTAACATTCTTTGTTTATTCTTTTAGCTAATTTTCTAAGCCAGGGAGCCTCCAAACATCCTAATTAAGTTTTTCCTTCAAACTTTTGGTTTTTATTCAGCTAACTATAGCTTTTTGCTTTTTTGAAATAAGTTGGGCTGTCCCATCCCCTCCTCCCCATGCAAATGGAATGTGAGACTACATAAGAGGTATCAGAGAGTCTAAGGAAGTGGGATAACCATGAGATAAGTGCTTTCTGCCACATTGCAACCTTCTCCAGCTGACAAAACATGAGATGGCACCCCCTATGCCCACACCACTGCTATGAGCCCCTGCTTGCAGGGTTGGATGAGCTGACACCCAATGGCGCCCCCAATTGCCAACAGGGAGAACAAGGGGGGAAATAAGGACCCCACTGCCACTGCTTGCCACTGCTGGATCATGGGTGGAGGGACAGGATGACAACAGCCAACTGCCTCTGCAAGTGATTGCTCACAGGGCAGGGGTGGGGAGCAGTGAGGCCATGAGAGGCAACAGGCACACTACTAACAACAACAGAATGATAGGCATGACCCAGTGCCCCCACTGTGTGATGACCATGACAACAAGGAAGACAAGGATGAGGATGGCTGCTGCCACCATGCAGCTGCTTGTGTGGTGGAGGCAGGGGGCAGTGGGGGCATAACAGAGTGAGATAGTAGGCACAGTGAGGAGTTGATGCACTGATATGGCATAACCTCCCTTCCTGCATTTTGCATGGGGGCAGGGGTTATTCTTTCTGGTTTAATTAATGTTATTGTGCTGCCCCCTTGTATTTGTGTGAGGGGGTTAGTTTTTATATATACATAATAGTGTAGTACCTTCAAATACATCAGATTTTAAATATCACATAAATTCTGAAGGCTTGGGTAATGAAAAGTTGAAAGGGCTGCTCAAGCACTCAATTCTTAAATCACTTCAAAAATCAACTCATTGACTCACTTGGGTCATCAGCAGATTTCACTGTCTGCTTGATCACCCTGTGACCATGATATCACTGGAGTTATTATCTAATGTTTAGCAGCAATGTGCTTGTCACACTCTGAATCAGATGTGTTCACTGTGTTATGCTTATCTATATAATTCTGGTTACTCCCTCTACATTTGTTTGTAATCCTATCAATAGAGCATAACTGTTCCAAATCCCAGTGAGAGTTTTTGTGCAACATCAAGAGTGTCTGATCTGCATTTGCCATATCATGCGAGGAAACATCCGAGTCCAAGTTGTAACTTGACAGGGCATTGGGGCTTTTTTCCAGTAGACTGAAACACTGAATCACCCTCAAGCATTGTCACAAGATGATCAAACATTAATAATCCCATCCTGTAAGTAGGCATGGTCAAATTTGACAATGGCATGTGGTACTCACATAGTAATATACTGATACATGTGCCAAAACCAACAATTTGGCCACTGAAGTGAATATTGAAAGATTTTTGGGAATTGAAAGTTGTTCGAGTCAGTCAAATAACCCAGGAACCACTGATCAGATCACTTAGAGTTGGCAGAGGACCCATTGACTTCTCACATGATCTAGCTCCTCAAAATAATTTCAGAATTTATGCTATTTTATATCCCAAGTTAGCAAAAACACCCAGCTGAGCTGCAGCAACACTAGTTGGCCCCAGAATGGATTGGCAAGACCAAGACCAACCAGCACCTGTCCAGTGAGATAAGTGCTTCACTCTCTTCCTGAAGTTGCATTCTCAAGTTGTAATGGCTGGGTCCATGAAAGCTCATCATCCAGATCATCTAGCAACATCCCAATACTAATGAATTGGCCACCAGCTCTTTACCAAAGTTTTGTCAGCAGACAGTGCAGATCACTGGCATAAATAATATAAATATGGTGTGTACAGTGGATGCATGAATGTGTCTCCAGCCTGAGATCTTTTCAGCAGGTGTGACAAGCATGTCACTACTAAACATTAGATGATAACTCAGGTGATATCACAATCACCAGGGTGATCAAGCAGACAGTGAATTCTGCTGATGACCTAAGTGAGTTGATGAGTTGATTTTTGAAGTGATTTGAGAATTGAGCAACCCTTTTTTTTTTTTTTTTTGTTTAACGTGGTGCACGGGAGCAGTCCACGGCTATCTACTACATGAGACAGCGGGTATATGACGTAAGTTGGAGGGGAACTACAGCCCCAATACTGCACACGAGTGCGTGAAGCCGCGTGCTGCCGGACTACGGGCCAAGGGCGCTCGGGCGCCTCCCCGAACCAGCTCACCGGCACTCCCAACGGCGCATACTAACCCACCCTGCCTCCTACCCCAACGCGGCCCCAGCACAGCCCCTATTAGTCGTGCGCATCCACTGATGCGCCGGCCAGGAATGAGGGTTATAGGCCTTCCCGCAGGTCAACCAACCCGCCAGCCATAAGGCCCGACGGGGTCCGGAGCCCCTCGGTTGCCCGAGTACAGCCCCTCCTCGCTTAGCCGCCCCACGCATGGGACGGTACCCGCCATACGGCGGGTCCCCCAACCTTGCCAGCAACAAACCCGAGGTTCGGAGTTACTGACTGAAGGGTTGCAGGCTCGAGGACTGAGCAAGCATTCGGCGGTCCATCAGACGCACCAAGCCACCAGACGGGGGTCATACGCCCTGCGCGTGACCCTCATCCCAGGTCCCACCCTTCCGGGGGGGCACAGGCGAACGCACGTGGGTTCGCCTCAAGAAGTTTGACCAGGTCTGCGATCCAACACAGGCCCTGCCGGTGCTTCTTGCGCTTCACGTGTGGGCACACGCGGAGCAAGTGATCATGGTCCTGGAAGGGCCGGGGGGGGGCACGTGCAGTGAGTATCCTCACTGGGATGAAAGCGGTCGCGGTAACTCCCAATGGGGGCATGCACCATGATGCACCGACAGAGTTGGGCCATCAACCTGCAGTCATGTGCAGTCTCTTTGAGCCAAGGCCCACACCCAGAGGCGGTGGGCATCGCAGGGGTCTTCCATTGGGCCTGCAGGTCCAGGAAGCTCCTCCCCCGATACTTGGGGTCCGCAAAGCGGGCAACCCAGTCCTTTTCTGCCGTCTCCTTGAAGGAGGCAATCAGCCAATTGCGAGTGGCCTTGGGGGAGATCCCCAAGGGCAGTCGGAGCAATGTCGCAACGTCATGGGCCTGCTTGTGCACCGCCCACTCCGCTTTGGAGGGGATGAACCACAGGTGGATCTGACGGTCTTGGCTCAGCTCGAACCAAGGCCTTAGGAGGCGGCACAGCCAGAGGGCGTGCTGTTGGGCCCCCGATGGGGAGCAGTCTACCCATGCGTCCGCAAGCGCTAGGGCGTCCAAGAAGACCACCACCTTCTTGCATCCGGCAGCCACAGCCGCGGACACCCCCAGGTGGAGGGCACGATGTTCAGCGTCGGTCGCTGAAGCATGACCGAGGAATGCGGTAGCTCGGCGGATCTCCTGGTTTCCGCGGAACACCAGGGTGGCCGCCGAGGCCTGGTGGGCTGACTTGGGTACCGACCCATCACAGCCCACTATGAGACAGTCTGGTTCCGCCCTGGCCTCTGCCAGGACGCGGTCCAGATGGTCGACATAATCTTTGCGCTCATCCGTCCCTTTGGGGGGCGGGCAGTGAAGGGAGAAAATTGAGCAACCCTGAATTATACTAAAACACATCAACATCCAACATCAAGTGTCCTAAGCCTCCCCCACTCTGACACACATGATATTACAGTTTCTGGGCTGTTGAGCATGGTAATGAGCATCCTTGGTCAGGTTTAAAGTGGCAGTGTTGTCAATGGATGATGATCGGGTTTTTGAAGGTGTGTCCAAGTTCATTCAGTACCTGAATCAGCCATAGCCCAAGCTTGGTTGCATACAACACAGCCATATACTCTCCCTCTGTTGATGACATTGCAACAGTGTTTCTTGCTTCCATGAGTACCTCCAAGCTGAAAAATAGCTCCTGAGACAGAATGTCAGTCATCTACATCTTGTGCCCAATCTGAGTCACTGTAGCTAAAAGGCTGTCTGGTTAGAAGGCCTCACTAAGTCAGATGGATAGACAGGATCAAAATATCTTCATTGCACAGAAGTGGGAACCTTAGTTACAAAAAATAGTATTAACTATACCTTCATTGCACAGAAGTGGGAATGAAGATAAGGACGGAAAAAATTAAAGGTATATGAGTGGTCTCTGTCCCATAGAAGGAAATGGTTGCATCAGGCCTGATGTGGATTAAACATGATGGGCTTCTGATATTGCAAATTTAGGAAAGATTGCATTAGTGTCCAGTGTGTTGGTGTTACATCTGGGGACCATGGATTTGGTTGCAGGTACAGCTTCAGGGTTGTGAGTGTACAGCCATGTTGGGGAGTTTTAGGGTGTATTCTGAGCATTTGGGGAAGGTGTGTGTTATGGTGTAGGGGCCATCATTTCTTGGCATGAATTTTGCAACATGCATTTTGCCTTTGCATTTATAGCTCGTTGTCTGTCCATTGGCTATGGCTATGTTTGGTGGATTGAAGAGAAAGGGAGCAGTGGCAATGGAGTTGAAGGAGCGGGTGGTGGTAGGTGGATGAGGGAGAGGTGGCATCATCAATGGCTCTGGCCGTTTACTAGAACCAAATGGTAATAAATAACAATGTGATCTATGTAGTAAATGGCACATCACATTCATATTCATTTACTGGAATCAAACAGTAACAAACATTATTTCATATATAACACCCTGCTTCCACCAGCTCCCCTCTCTTCTGGGGCATTGCTTCCCTCCTAAGTAATATGTATATTAAGTTAATTATGTAGTATTCAAGTATATAAAAGATTGTCAGCACTCAGATGAGTGCCAAAATCTGTAAACAGACCTGTAAGTGATGGGTGCTAGGCAGGTCATAGGTACATGATGGGTGACCCATACCTGTACCCACCAATACCATACCTGTGACCTGTGCAGGTTACCTGTGCCTGTGCTGTTGCCTATGCATAACTAACTGTAACCAGTCCTGTGTGGTCCAGTTACAGTCCCTTTGAAGAATCAATCATTTTATGACCTGTTACAGTCTCAGTTACTGCCTGCAAAAGGCAAAAAACTGGACTGGACCAGACCTTGAAACACTAGTGGTGCAGGAGTTGTTGGTTTGACAGTGGGAGCAGGGGCAGTAGGTTCCTGGACTGGTTGAGTTTCTTGAGGAGGTGTTGAAGGCTGAGGTGTTGGTGAAGGAGACCTGCTTTGAGTGCCAAGGTCTCTAGACACCCCCTCACTTGGGGCAGGTTGATGAACTCATCATCTGTTTGATGAAATACTTTCTTATAAAATATAACATCACACAATACCATGGAATGCCCCTTTCATGGGACCCAGATTCTGTAAGCCTTTGAGTTAGGTTCAAAACCACAGAAAATCCCTTCTACAGAGTGGGCATCAAGCTTAGTTCAGAGTTCCTTTGGGACATGGATGTAGCAGCAGCAGCTGAATATTTTGAAGTTGGTGATGTCTGGCTTCTCCCCAGAGAATGCCTTGTTAGGTGTCATGCATTCCAACAGCCTAGTGGGGGTGCAGTTTCAGGCATCAGAGGCATATTGGTGAGCCTCAGGCCAGAAACCATCAGCTACCTCCATGTTTGAACATGGCTAGTGCTTTCTCAGAGGTTGTCTGATTGTAGTGCTCAGCAACTCCATTTTGCTGAGGAGTATATGGGGCAGACATCTTGTGAGTGATCCCCTTCAAGCAGAAATAGTCCTTTAGTAACCCAGCAATGAACTCACCCCCTTTGTCAGAGCAGAAAAACTTGACTTGACACCCAGTACCCAGTAAGAGTTTCAAGATGTTCTATCAGGCTGTGTAGTTCATTAGGGTTGTTCACAGTAGCCATTGTTGGCTCCTTTTTGGCTATTTTTTGTTTTACTTTTTGGTTACTTTTTCAAAAATGAAATCTGAAAATGACTTGAAAATGAAGGTGAAAAGGAGCCTTTTTGCAAAATGGGCCTATACCCCCCATTTTGCAAAGAGGTTCCTTTTCATCTTCCTTTTCATCTTCACTTTTCATCATTCTTTCAAACTCTGCTCTGATGTGTGTCTCTGACCCACAACAATGACAACAGAGCTACCCACTGGCAGGCCTGATGCCACCACTGCTTCCTCACCTTCTTCATACCTCTACCACCCACCACCACCACTCCCACTCCTACACCAACAAAGTGCCACAAATGAAGGATCTCATATGCAACCCAGGCACAAACGATGTCAAATGTCATTTGGGAGGTATGTTGTTTTTTATTTGTTTGTTGTTTTACTTGACTAACAAAAAGTTCTATAGGAACAAAACAACAGACATCAATGTGAGGTGTCATGCCCATGCAACCCTCCTCCCCATCCAAAGGGGATGTGAAGATGTTGATTATGGACACTGGGGGACCCAGGAAGTGGGATACCTGCCTGGTAAGAATGCCCCTACCTGTGCCACTTCACTGACCATCATCTAACCCCCCAAAACAAATAACAATGACCAGAATGAGTACCAGGGCCCCACAACGATGGGGAACAGCCCCAGCACCTCCCTAACCATGATGGATGACCCAGCACCCACTCCCATGCCTGCAACCAACTGCTCGCAGGGTGGACCATGAGTGCTAGTAGCCTTTGATGACATTGGCAAGCAGGACAATGGGAGTGATGGGGATAAAACCAGGGAATGATGGAGATGACTGTAACAAGCACACCCAATGCTGTCCACACCCACCAAGCCAATATGGATGATACAGCACCTGCCCCCATGCCTACAAGCAACTGCTTGTAGGGTGGATCCTAGGTGCAGCATGTCACAACAACAGGGTGGGACAACCACAATGCTGTAACCAATGACAATGGCATCAGCATCAATGCTTCCAATGCAGGCCAGGATGATGACAGGGATGAGGGAGAGGGGGAGACGGTGAAAGGCTGCCTGGTTAGGTAGCCTCACTAAGTCAGACGGTAAGACAGGATCACGTTATCTTTGTTGCACAAGGTAAAGAGTCAGTCTAAGATACATAAGAAGGTCGGTAAACTATACCTTTGTTGCACAAGGTAATGAGTGGGGCAACAAAGGAAAAAAAGATGGTATATATATGAGATTTGAAACTGTGTTGGAAAGTGGCCGCATCGAGCGTAAGTTGATATATGAGTTCGCCGATGTTTGCCGATGTACAGGGTGGCTGTGTAGCCATTGTAAGCATCAATGTGTGCCGATGTTCGCCGATGTTTGTGGTGGCTGTGTATGTTTGTGTCGTGAGTCTGGTCGCAGGCTTACACTCCTCCCCACCTAAAACAATTGTGAGGGTGTCAAACCTCTGTCCCATTCTCAGCTTCCCATCTGTCAAGTGCATCTGTTTCAGTCATTTCTGAACCAGGGCACCACTCATCATGTTCTTTCCCGTATCCTTCATAGTGGACAAGGTATTGTACACCTCGTCCACGTCGGCGAGCATCCACAATCTTGTCAATGTACCACTCCTCAGTGCCATCTTCAGTAACGATGGGTCGTGGCTGGGCAGGCTCACAGTCAGGGAAGAGGAGGGGATTGTTCGGGATGTATCATTTGAGTAGGTGGGCATGGAAACCAGGGAAGGTGTTTGGGTTGTTTGGGAGTTTTAGTGTATATTCTGAGCGTTCAGGGAAGGTGTGTGTGATGGTGTAGGGGCCATCATTTCTCGGCATGAATTTTGCAACACGCATTTTTCCTTTGCATTTGTAGTTCCGGCGTCTGTTTTCTGTGGAGAGCATGACAAGGTCGCCGATCTCATAGACATCTTCTGGGGCCCAATGTTCATTGGCATGGTATGCCTGTCTGATTTTTGCAGCAAGGAGATTGTCCTGCGCTTCTTGGACATCAATTGTGACTTGGGATAATGTCATGTGCGGTAGTTTGTTTGGTAGTGGCATTACTAGGGAGTGGTGCAATCGGAGGGATTTGGGGGGATTGTCCAGACTTCAGTTGGAAGCCTGAGAAACCGGTGGATGAGTTCACGGTGTTCATAATAGCAAAACGCACACGAGGGAGTTTGGCTAACCACCCCTTCTGGTTGTTGTCAACATGGTACCGGATGGCTTGGTTCACAGTTTTGTTTGTCCGTTCGCTGCTGCCGTCGGTCTCAGGGTGGTAAGAAGTTGACATCTTCAGTTTTACGCCAGTGAGCTTATGGAGGGCTGTCCAAAGTTCAGCAGTGAAGAGAGCATCTCGGTCAGAGATGAGATGGAGCATCAGGCCGTTTTCACAGTACCATTCATCGAAAAGGACAACGGCAACTTGGGCGGCAGTGTATGTGGAGTGGGTACCGGCAATGCGTATGTCAGCACCAAGAAGGTCAGTCATGGTCAGGATGGTGTCCTTTCCATCCTCCTCGGGGAGTGGTCCAATGAAATCCAGTGCGACGGTGTCGAAACAGTCATCAGGAACTGGTAGGGGGTGTAAGGGACCAGTGGGTTTGGAAGTGCGGGTTTTATTGCCCTGGCATTCAGAGCATGATGGGATGTATGCTTTCTCCAGGTCCCGACGCATGTTTGGCCAGTAGTAGGAGCCATGGAGGGATTCATAGCTTTTGTTGAAGCAAAAATGGCCCAGAGTGTCATGGGCAAGGTTGTAAAGGAGTTCATGGACTCGGAGATCTTGTGGGATCACCAGCCGGCGGCCAACATAAAGGAGTTGATCGGTGAGGGTTGCCCCTTCGATGCTCCCCATATTGATGTCCTTGGTGAGTTGTTTGGCAAAATCATCGGTCTCATAGCCGGTAATGATTGCATCAAGTAGGGATTGGTCAGCGGCAATATTGAGTATGCCAGCAACTGGGGTTTTGGGTGCATTACGTGTGTGTGCCATCGCACAGGCCGCAAGGCAGGCATCAGGCACAGTGTCAGGCATGCGGGATAGGGCATCAGCAGCGGTGTTGTCTTCGCTGCAGATGTAGGTGATTTGATAGTCGAAGTCTGCAAGATACATCGACCATCTCATTTGTCGTCTCAACATCTCCTTCTGCGATTGGAAGTACTCGAGTGTTCTGTGGTCAGTGAAAACTCGAACTGGGCACCAAGCAGGTGGGATCGCCATTTCTTCAATGCCTTGATAATGGCAAGAAGCTCCTTCTCATGGACTGGATAATTCTTCTCGGCGTCATTGAGCTGCTAGGAGTCATAGGCAACTGGCCAGGATGTATCCCAGGTTTTTCCAAAGCTTAACACAGCCCCAGTCCGGCGGTCACTGGCATCAGTGGTGGCATAGATGTTTGATGCTTTGTCTTCATAATTAATTACGGTGAGATAGTCAGCACTGAGAACAAGTTGTTTGATGTGGTCAAATGCATTCTGATGTTCTGGGGTCCATGTGGGGAATTGTCGGTCACATTCCTTGGTAGTGAGGGGGGTGAGGACACTCGTGTATTCTGCGAGTGCTGGAAGGAAGGTGGCAATGTATCTGGTTAGTCCTAGGAAACCTCGGACATTGGTGGCAGTTGTTGGTTGGGGCCAGGCCGCAATACGGTCAGTTTTGTGTGGGTCAGGTTTGATCCCAGCCCCAGAGACGATGTGGCCAAGGAAACATAACTCAGTGGCAAACAGGCTGGATTTCACCTAGTTGCAATAGATGCTAGCTTTGTGGAGGGCTTGAAGGACTGTATTGCAGTTTCTTTCATGTTCTTCTATGGTTTGTGACTAGATGATAATGTCATCGAGGTACACATGGCAAATTTTTCCAATGTGTTCTCGGAGCACGTCAGTCATTTGGTGCTGGTGTGTGGCAGGGGCATTGCATCCACCCTGTGGCATGACAGTCCATTCATAGAGTCCCCACGGTGTTCTTACAGCAGTGAGGTGAATGTCGTCAGGGTGTACCCGTGTTTGGAAGAAGGAGTTAGTCATGTCCATCTTCCCAAAGATCTTTCCCTTCCCGCAATCGGCGAGTATGTCGTCAATGCGAGGTAGGGGGAAGTTATCTCGGACAGTGTTACTGTTGAGAGACCGGTAGTCGTTTACCCAGCGGGGGTTGACTGTTAAGTCAGGGACGCCAGCTTTATATTTTGGGACACAGAATGCTGGCGAGGCATATTCTGATGAAGATGGTCGTATTCGGCCAGCCTTTAGGTGGTCATCAAGTAATCTTTTCCAAGATTCTTGGTATTTCTTTGGTGCTGCATATCCTTTGCCATTATTGACCTTGGTGGGGTCTTTGAGCCGGATGTGGTGGAACATGTGTCCAGGGACTTCAGAGGTATTGTCTGGGAGTCGGAGTGGGAAGCGGTCGGCATATTTTCCGGTCTGCTTCTTTGAGGACCTCTTGGAATGCAAGGCCTTCAATGCGGTCTCGAACAGCAGCCATGATGGGGCCAGGGAGGAGGTAACCAGCAAGTGTTGGTGCTCCGGTCTGCTCAAGAGTGGTAGGCTTGGGTGCCCGAACTTTCTTTGGCATTGGTGGCTGTGCTGTTCGCCGATGTTCGTAGCTGTGTTCCAATCCTGAGGTGCAAGAGGAGGGGGGTTTAGGAGGTTGTAGCCTATGCGTTTGTCAATGGCCATTCGCTCATGTGGGTCTATCAGGATCTGTTCTGATGAAAGAAATGGCATTCCT
Organism: Tricholoma hemisulphureum; assembly: GCA_964034925.1. Classification (NCBI taxonomy): domain Eukaryota; kingdom Fungi; phylum Basidiomycota; class Agaricomycetes; order Agaricales; family Tricholomataceae; genus Tricholoma; species Tricholoma hemisulphureum. The sequence continues at coordinate 3,264,982 of OZ035928.1, read as the reverse complement.
AGAATAATGGGGAATGGTAGCCCCTTAATTACTTTCATCTTGTGTACTCCTGACTTCCATATCCCCCATTCAGAGCTGAGGTCTAGTTTCACATACTCCTCAGAGACAAGTGGCAGCATTGATAAGGAGGACATGTTGTTCTCCTTGGCAGGGAGACGATATTGTCGGAGACCAAGTTTCTTGACGAGCTCCAGGCTAATCACTGTGCAGGCTGATCCAACGTCAATTAGTGATTGGACTGGCATGGGGAATTCGGAGATGAGGGGGCCAGTAGCAAAGAGGTTGGTGTATAATTGTGGGACAGTGAGGGGGACATTGACGGGGGAAGGGACATATGAGTCTGTTTCAGAATCTGAGATGTGTCCAGCGGCCATTGCCATGTTTTGGGCTGGCGCTGTCAGGGTCATGTAGGTCACCGGGTCAGGCCATGAGTTAGTTGCAACCATTGGACACTTGGTGAAGGTGTGCCCAACGTTGAGCTTCCTGCACCGGGTGCATCCATTGTGGTCACAGATGAGGGTTCTCTCGGCCTCGGTGAGGGCCAGCAGGTGAATTCTCTCGGCCTTCTTAGTTTGGCTGGTGGGGGTAGAGGTAGAGGCATGGGAGGTCAAAGGTGCATCTGTGAGGCGGGAGAGGAGATCCTTTTTTTCACCTCGGCGTGCAGTGCGGGCAGCGGCCAAGGCATCGATCATCTTTTGGGTCCGGGCGTTTTCAGCCCGCATACGGTCATCCTGCTCCTTAACCTCAAAGGCCCAGGTAGTGAGATTAGTGGCTAGGACTGGTTCAAGGCTTAGATTGAGCCTCAGGTCCGGGTGTAGGTTGGATTGGAGTTGGACCTTGAGCTGGTCCTTGGTGAATGCTTTGCTTGGCGCCGAGGTGGTGAGGATTGCGTTGAGGTTCTCAACCTCTATTTTCCAATCCATAAACTCCCGGTTGCCTTGGGTTGTGGAGAGGATGGTTTTGAGGATGTCATAGGACCAGTTCTTCTTGAGGACCAGTTGGGCCAGCTCAGTGAGATACTGATCCAGGGTGAGGGCATCAATCCAAGTTTGATCTGCCTGATACCAAGAAACGAGGTGCAGCTCAAACATCCCCTCAGCAACATAACTGACAATTTCAGTGCTGGTCTTCCCGCCATGCTTCTTGTATCGTTTGCATGCAAGGGTCCACGACTGCATGATTGGGGTGATTCTGCCCGCAGTGAGCATCGGGCATTCCTTCATCTTTGTGACCTTGACTTCAGCAAGGGGTTGTGTGGTTGGTGACATGGCAATTTGGGCAGCAGGTAAGGTGGCTTGGTAGTTGCAATGGGAGGTGGCTGTGGTAGGTGCACTTTTGTCGGTAGACGAGTCAGTACTAGGTGATGGGGACAGTGGTAGAGACACCAGGCTGTTTGGCTTGGGGCGTCGATGTGTGTCCATTAGGATCTGTAGTTTGGCAGGTTGGCCGGGGTCCTGCAACTTTCTTCTCGCACTCCTGGTGAGGAGTGGAATCGAGGTAGAGGGTTGCCGAGACAGTGTGGGTTCGTCAGGTATTGAAAGACGCAGTCGGTGTCAAAAAAAAAGTGAAAGGCTGCCTGGTTAGGTAGCCTCACTAAGTCAGACGGTAAGACAGGATCACGTTATCTTTGTTGCACAAGGTAAAGAGTCAGTCTAAGATACATAAGAAGGTCGGTAAACTATACCATTGTTGCACAAGGTAAAGAGTGGGGCAACAAAGGAAAAAAAGATGGTATATATATGAGATTTGAAACCATGTTGGAAAGTGGCCGCATTGAGCATAAGTTGATATATGAGTTCGCCGATGTTCGCCGATGTTCAGGGTGGCTGTGTAGCTAATGTAAGCATCAATGTGTGCCAATGTTCGCCGATGTTCGTGGTGGCTGTGTATGTTTGTGTTGTGAGTCTGGTCGCAGGCTTACAGACAACAATGCTGCCCACAGCACCAGACCCCTCTGCTATGAGCTACTGCTTGTAGGGAGGAATGCTGGTGTGGTATGACAATGACAACAATGCTGGAGCCAACGATGATGACCAGCACCAACACCACCAGGATGACAATGGGAAGGGGAGACGATGACAGGGATGGGGTGATGGAGGGGTGAGTGCCCAGCACCCGACACCCACCCTCGCAGGGTGGATCGGATGCTAATGGGGCATACCCCCTACCTACACCCTCCCTATGCCTACTACATCCACCATCTTGCCAATCCACCAGGTGGTTTTTTTTTTTCTTCTTCTTCTGGGTAGTCTTCTATCATTTGTAGTTCATTTTGTAAGGAGTATAAAAGAATATATATATTTACTATTGGAATCTCCACTGCTAAGTTATAAAAGACTCAAAAACATCACCTGCTTCACAGATGAACTCATGAAAAAAATTTCACCAAGTCATTTGAGGTGGAGTTTGAATATGCTGAGGCCTGTAGGAGGAATGTAAAATGCATTTTGCTTTCCTTTTTGTTCTTTTTACATTCCAGGGGTTTCACAGTAGCCATTTTTGGGCTACTTTTTTATCTCCTTTTTGGTCACTTTTTGATCACTCTTCTGCCAAACTGTCAAAAAGGAGATCAAAAAGTAGCCAAAAATGGCCACCATGAATGACCCTATTTTGAGTCTCTGATTTCTTGCAAAGAAATAAATTTCATTCCTTAAGCAAGTTATCATCAATCACAGACAGGACATAGGTGAAGCCCAGTTTGGAAGTCTTGAAGGGACCATGTAACCACTTGATTTGGTATGTAGCTCATATCAGGTTTTTGAAATGGAATGGCACTTGAGGATGTTTACTGAGTGTGCACCCTTCACATTGAGGGATTTCATTCATGTTTCCAGCTAAGGTATTTATAATTGAGATGGCCAAGTCAGCAGTGCCATAGTTCCTAGTAGTTTTGCTGGTTCTAGCATTGAAGGCAAGGGTGGCAGGAGGCAAGGATTTGGGTGTAATGATGCAGTGCATATGGCAGAGCCTGTGGTAGAGGAGACTCCCTTCCATGACAATCTCCCCATTCAAGTTAGTTATCTTGACTCGACAGTTCTTTTTGTTGATCTTGAGGCCCTTTAAGTCTATCCAACTCTCTGATATGAGATTGCCATGTGCATCTGGGTAGTATCTGACATCTTTGAGTGTTATTATATGGTCTTCATGTCCAGCCACTAGGTCAACTTTGTCTTGTCCATCTACTGCTAGTTGGGGTCTGTTTTTGTTGATTCCCCTGACTGTTGCCTGTTCCAGAGTGAAGGACTTGAATGCTGATTGATTCTTGCATATGTGGGCCATGGCTAGTGTTTCAAGGTCCAGTCACTAGGACTGGAAAAAAACCAAGACCATAACTGGACTGTAACTGGTGTAACCAGACCATTGGTCTCAGTTACAGTTACAGTTACAAGATATTTACCTACACTATGCAACTGGTAAAGACCAGTTAAGACCAGTTAATAACCAGACTTGGTGTTATATATTATTTACTATAATTATTTTACTATTTAATTCTATTTGACACAAGTGGGGACAAGCCTGGGGAATCAAAAGCTCAAAATCTAGAGGCCTTATATACAACCAGTGAGTTTGCACCTATTTGCTTGCTAAGGCCATCTTTTCTACTGTCATTTTTGGCAGTTTGATAGATGCCATCTTTTTATTTTTATTTTAACAGTTGCCATCTTTTTTTGTTGATTTATTTTCCCCTACCAAACACACAACAATGTTGGCAGCTCCAGCCACCAACTTCAAATCCTCCACATCCCTCTCACCACCACCACTGTTAATGACACTGTTGCCCCCTTGACACCATGGCCCACTCTAGCAACCCCCCTTGATGCTGGATGCTCTTGGCCTCTCAGCCTCCCCCCTTGACCTCACAGCCTCCCCCTCAACCTCTGGCAAACCCCCTCCACAGTGCTGCCTCCCCCCTCATCACTGGACTCCCCTTTGATTTAGAGTACATAGACCTGTAAATGACTGGTCCCAACTGCAGGGTCTGGTTATGGTCTCTTTATAAAATAGAAATTTTATAACTGGTTACAGTCATAATTACTGCCAGAAAAAGGCAAAAAACTGGACTAAAGTGGACCTTGAAACACTAGCCATTGTGCTGCATCCAGGATCCACCTTGATGTTTGGAGATGAGATGTAGTGTCAGCCATGTAGGTGGACACATCAGATGGGTAGGATAAATTGCCACCTGATATTTCATTGCTGGTGTGAATGTCCCCAGTGTGATGTGCATGATCATTGATGTCTGGGTGATGGGGTCTGTTGTGAGCTATGGCAGTCCTTTCTGTGTCTGTGTTGCCTATCCCCATCTCTGTCTCTGGGTCACTGTCACTGTCACTGTCACTGTCACTGTCATTACCTTTCCTATCTTCTCTTTGTCTTTCTTTTTCAATTGTTCCCCCTGTTTTGGTCCCTTTCCAGCTGCTCCACCTCCTTTCAACCAACAGTCCAACTTTTCATGACCTGACACCTTGCAGTTTGAGCAATAGGATTTGCCAGGGATTGGCATTTGGCATTTCAGTTTGGAGTTGGAGTTTGGGGTGGCTTTGTATGCCAGTGTGGTAGTGTTTTGGTTTGTTTGGACACCATATTCATCCTTTATGCATCATTCTACTTCAGCTGATGTGAAGTGATTGGGTAGACTCACAAATACATAGTTCCAGGTGGGTGGCATTGAGATCCCAAGAAAGCATGCAAATAGTTTGTCATTGATGCCATGTTGCATCAGAATTAGATCTTGTCAATATGCTTTCATGTGAGTGATGTGAGTAGGGATGTTGTCCCCATTGTTGTATCTAGTAGTGACCATTCTGGTGATGATCAGCATTCAGTCTGTTGAAGTTTGTCCAGGAAAGAGATGTCTCACCTCCTTCCAGATCATCAAGGCTTCTGGAAAGTGTCTGATCTGACAGTCATGTTTGTAGTAAGTGTTGATCTGATGAGTGCATTGGCCTATTGCCAGCTGTTGAAACATTTTCATTCACTCAGGTTGGCTTTTGGTATGACTCCTGTGCAATACTCAAAGAGGTCTATTGTTTCAAGATTAGATTCCATCATTGTGAGCCAGGTTATGTAGTTGGATGCAGATAGTTTGGGTGGCAGTTGAAGCAGATGTTAAAACTTCAAGGGTTCAACCTCTTTGGTAAGTATCCAATGTTCATTGTCATCATTCAGCAGTGATGGTGCTTGTGACTGCTTCAGGGTTCTCAAATCTTCATCCTCAGGTCCAGCAAGTCCCACTGCTTGTGTTGCTGACATCCTCATAATATTAAATGGCTTCTGGTTATTCTGAGGAATGTGGTAGGGTAGTTTATGCCTGGGCTTTGAGTAAGGACTGATGGAATGTAACAAGTGTAATGTGATTTGAAGATGTTCAGTTGCTCTCTGCAGGGGCTCCAGGGCCCATAACCTGTTAGAGACTTATAGATATTAGTCCTCAGTTCATACATATGAGACTTGATTGAGTAGCTACCTTACAGATATAAGTCTTTATACTGAAGTTAATAAGGGAAAACTGTAAGATATAAAGGTTTGGCTCACCCTCAGTTCATAGATATGAGACTGAGGGTTGATCACTACATTACACAGTACAGTAAACAGAATGCACATGACCTCACAAGTCACATGCCATAGGAGTGGATTCCTAACAATGATTGTCTGCTGCAAGTGAAGACACTCATGTTCAGTGTGACAACTGACTCCCACCATCCAACCACTGACCTTGACACTCTGCAAATGAGATGTAAGGCTAGATAGGAGGTATCAAGTGTCAATTTGGCAGGGAGACAAATGCATGAGAGTAGACTAAAGGTGATAACCTCAGTGATGGTAAAGCACTAGTATATACCTAAAGGTGATACTAAGGAATAATATATTCTGGTAAGATGCCCCGGACTCCAGAAAGTCCAGGTGGATTCTGGTTATTCTGACTGAAATTTGTGGGGTCAAATGGACAAGAGCTATGCAACACCAAGTTAAACTCAAAATAAGATATCTCCAGCCAGGATTGAACCATCAACCTCTGGATTACAATTTACAGATTTTCCAACAACATAACAGGTAAGCCATGACACCTTTATTGGTAGAGGATATTATTGCTACTTTATTACCTATCTACACAGTAAAATACATATAAAATCATTATATGTAGGGGGGGGGAAGTGGTTGTGTCCTTGGGCATCACATCACATTGCATTGGCTGTAATATATATATATATATATATATATTAGTTTATTACCTCTATGGACTTAATGTATCACAATTAAATTTGAGCAATGAAGTGACTTATTAACTAAATATACTATATTTATATGATATTTATGTATAAGGGGAGGGGGCCTGTTACAGTCATCATTTGCTAGGCACTGGATTATTTTTTCTTTCCTTTCCTACCAATCTCCCCTTCTTTCTCTTCCTTTGATATACCTGAAATGCTTCCTTGCTTCTCTTCCTCTTGATATACCTGAAATGCTTCTTTTCTTTTGTTTTACCATTGTTCTCTCCTTTGCATTGGACCCCTTGATGTCACATACTGCTAGCACAGCTTTGTCTCTTATGTAGTACAAAGGTCAAAGCTCTTTAGCTTGACCTAAGCAATCTACTGCTTTAACTTGCTCAACTCAAACTTGAACTAGCTCAGAAAGCCTCTGAGACTAGGAGATTGGATAGCTACTTGAAGGCCTCAAGTAGTAGACGATGAATGACCCCTAGTTGACAAGCATAAGCCCTTGTCTTAACAGGGCCCATTGTGTTGTGTCGGTTGCCGTCGCTGCCCCCTTCCCCATGCCCATCCGCTCCATTGTGTTGCATCAAGTGGGTGCTGTTGCCACCCTGTTGGCCTCACCTGTCACACCCCATCTCCACCCTGTGAGCAGTGGCTTGCAGTGATGGTGGGGGGTGCTGCTGTGGCCTGCACCCGTCGCCCTCACCTCATTGTCATTCCATTGCCCACCCCTTGCTGCTGTAATTTACACTCCCCCACCTATTCCTATCAGCCAGTTATTCCAGTCAGACTCCACTGGAATCTGGTTATTCTGGTTAGAGTCCACTGGAATCCAGTTATTCCAGTCAGATTCCACTGGAATCTGGTTATTCCGGTTAGAGTCCACTGGAATCCAGTTATTCCAGTCAGACTCCACTGGAATCTGGCTAGTGCAACCTAACTTCATTGAGTTGAGCACACAAACTTGTAACACAGAGTCAAAATAACATTTTCAAAGCAAGGATTGAACTCTCAACCTCCAGATCCACAATTATACATTTTTAAGCAACTTAACAGCTGAGCCATAGAGTCATTATATGTAGATTATTATGATTACCTATTACCTCTATGGACTTAATGTATAACAAATAAATTTGAGCCTCCATTAACTAAATATACTATATATATAATATTTATGTATAAGGGGAGGGGGTCAGTCATGTTGCATCGGTCGCTGTTGTCACCCCCTCCCCCATGCCCTTCCACTCTGTGACATCATGCTGCGTCGGGTGGGTGCTGTTGCCACCCCGTTGCCCTCACCTGTAGCACCCCATCTCCACCCTGCAAGCAGTGGCTCACAGCAACAGTGGGGTGCTGCTGTGGCTTGTGCCCATCACCCTCAGCTTGTCGTCGTTCCATTGCCCACCCCTCGCTGCGCTGGTACCACTAGCATAGCACCCCTTTACACCCCATGAGCAATGGCTTGTGCCAGTGGTTGTGGGTGCTGGTGTGTGGCCCACTCTGTGTCTGGGCATTCCCCTCCCATCATCTGGGTGTTCTCCTCCCTCGGCTGGGCATCCCCCATTGTCTGGGCATCTGGCAGGTCCCCTCCCTTGGCTGGGTGTCCCCCTGTCATCTGCACATCCCTGGGCTTCCCACCCCCCTAGTCGCATCTCCTGTCATCTGCTGGTCATCTGGTGTCCCCCCCCCCATCATCTGGTGTCTCCCCCTGTGCTCCCCTGGTCATTGGGACTCCATACAGGTGATGGTGACATGGCACTGAGTGGGGGGGGTGTGGTTCATGATGTGGCAGGCGAGGGGGGTTCTGTGTGCCCCTGGCAGGTTCCTTGGTCCTGGGGCATAGGGCTGTACTATCCCCCATCAAGCCCCCCACCTCCCAGCTAAGAGGGGAGGAGGGGCGGCACATTGGGGGCATGTTGTTGAAACCACAAAAGAACTGAAAAAAAATAGTTTATCAGAAGAATAAAATTGCTGACAATTGAAAATACTTAACATGGGGCCCCAGGCCCCCATAGTGTTTGAGTGGAGGATGGGGGACAGTGGGGGGAATATGGGGAGGGAGGGGGAGGCAGCATCCTAGAGAAAAAACACAAAACAAGAACAAAAACAAAAAACAAAACAAAACTTACATGGGGCCTTTGGGCCCTGTGGTGTGCAATGTGGTGAAAAGGGGTGGTGCCGGTGGGGGTGGTGATGGGTGAGGGAAGGGGGTGGCAGTGGCATCAGTGGTGGGGGTGGTGGTGGTAGAGGGGGGGGTCACAGTGGTGGTGGGAATGGTGGTGGGGGTGGTGGCAGCCTGTGAGTTAGGTAAGGGGGGGGGGGGGGTGGCTGCAGTGTTAGATAGTGAGAGAGGGGGGCCATGTCAATGGTGGTGGTGGTGGTGGTGAGCTGTGAGCTGGTGGTCACAATGGTCACAGGTGGTGTGCATGTGACCAGTGGTGAGGAATCTGGGTATTCTGGGTATTCCAGCTTTGTTTGTGTCCAGGTAGATTCTGGGGAATCCAGCAATAATATTCAATAACATACTTATCTGGAATTAACTGCTACAGTGGAAATACCACAGAAAAAAATGTTGACTGGATACTGGGGATTCTGCCCAGACTACAGAATTCTGGCTGGAATATGTGGGGGAGTGTAAAGGACTCCTTGTTGTTGGCAAGGGACTTAGTTAAAATATCAGCTATCATGTCCAATGTTGGACAATACTTGAGGGTAATGTGACTGGAAGTGATAGTTTGTCGAATAAAATGAAAATGAATGTTGATATGTTTAGTATGACCATGGAAAGTGGAATCTTTGGAGAGTTGGATAGCACCCTTATTATTGCAGAATAATGTTGTGGGCATAGTGAATGAGAAGATACTAGATAATTCACCAAGAAGTTTGTGAATCCATAAAATATCCTTTGAAGAATGGGTAAGCGCCACATATTCTGCCTCTTTGCTAGAGAGGGTGACAATGGGTTGCTTTTTGCAGCTCCAGGACACAATACTGGTACCAATGAAATAGATGAAGCCTGAAATGGAATGTTGGTAAATGTGAGACACTGGAAGGAGGCCGGGAAAGGCCGCCTCACTAAGTTCAGTCAGGCAGACAGGACAATGTTATCCTTTGTTGCACGTAGTAAGAGTCAGTAGAATACATGAGTGAGCAATAGTAACTATACCTTTGTTGCGCGTAGTAAGAGTGAGGCAACAAAGGGGAAAAGATCGTATATATATGAGGGGTTTGGACCGTGTTGGAAAGTGTCCAAATCCAGCATCTCAACCATGGCCGCATCAAGCGTAGTTCTCATATCGGGTAAGTGGTCGGGCCACCGGTATCTGTACGCATGTCCAGCTATGGGTATTGGGTTGCCAGTGATGCGACATGCATGGGTGGTGTCAGTAGTGGTGCACCAGTCGGTGGTGTTACCGATTGGTGAAGCCGTCGGTCGGTGTGTGCAGCAGTGTGCGTCGACAGTGGTACTGACCGGCAGTGGTATGCGGTCACCTGTGGTCGTCTGTGGTCGTCTGTGGTCGTGGCTGTGCACTTACCGATTGGCTGTGAGCATTGGTATGTGTGTGCATCAGCAGCGGTGTGCCATCGGTATGCATCAGTTCGGCGTCGGTGTGCCTGTGTGCATTGGTGTGCACCAGTCAGTGTGCAGCGGTGTGCATTGGTTTGGCGTCGGTGCGCCTGTATGCATTGGTGTGCATTGGTCAGTGTGCAGCGGTGTGCATGTGTTCGGCGTCGTGAGCCTGGGGCCAGGCTTGCAGACACCCAATTGGCATTGGAATAGTCAGCTATTTCACAGAGTAAATCTACCAGAATAATTTGTGCCTGAGAGATAGCGAAAAGCATGAGTAGTGGCCTCCAGATGGGTGGAACAGAGGGCTTCAAGATACTGCAAAAGTGTTGATACTGCAAACACAATATCAGGATGCATCATTATGGTAATGTACATCAGTGATCTGATCATTTCACAATATTTTCTGCAGTTTACACTCCCCCATATGTTCTGCGTGGATCTGCATGGACTGTGTGGACTCTGACCATTGGGTTCCCAAAAAGGAAATCCTAATCACTTTTTATGCAGAGTCTGAGTTAGTCCACATGGACTCGTGCAAAGTCCAAGCTAGTCTGCATGGATCCACACAGACTCTACAGAGTCTGACCAAGTGACATATTAATACTGCTATATATCACATTTTTACTTATTTATCACTCTTTTTGGCCAATAGAATATGATATTACTATTTATTATGTATTTACTTTACAATATACATGAGAAAAACCACTCTGTTGCTCAGTTTGAGCAACAGAGTGGCATAATATAGTACATAAATTATATATATATATACAATGATGCCCCTGCCATCCTTTCGGATGACAGTTGCCTGCATAGCTGGGCCACATCCCTACCAGGGTTACTGAGGGCCTAGTATCATCATTGCTCCACCCGCACCCCACCCCATGAGCAGTGGCTTGTGAGGCTAGGGCCAGGTGGTCATCATGCCCTTGTGCCCCCCTACCCTCACCACTCCCCCCTGCACTCCCATCGGGTGCTGGCCTGTCCAGGGGTATCCTAAGTGCATCCCCCATGGTCAGGCATCCCCCCCGTGGTCAGGTGTCCCCCCCTGTGGTTAGGTGCATTCCCCCCCCATCACCAGATGTCCCCCCTGGTCATCTGGCCCTGTCTGGGCCCCCACCGCTCCCCCTGCACTCCACCCCATGAGCAGTAGCTCACAAGGCTGGGTTGGGGGGTGTTGGCCATGTCTGGGGTGTCACCTGGCAGCCCTTGGGCTGTAGGCATGTCACATGAGTCCTGGGGGGGTGTCCTATCATGTTGTGTGGGTCCCAGTCATGTCCCACCCTCCTCTGGCAAGACCCCAGTCATGTGGAGGGTCCCCCCTGTTGTCTGGCATCCCCTCATCGCATCACATCCCATCCGGTAGGGCAGGTGGCTGGTCAGCATCAAGAGCCACACCCACATTCCACCCCATGAGCAGTTGCTCATAGGCATGGAGGTGGGTGCTGCATCGGTTGTTGGTTGTCGTTTGTTGGCATTGCCACTGGGGTTGTAGCTGTCCAGAGGGGTGTGGGGGATTAGTGGTGATGTGGCACATTTAATCGCATTGGGGTGTGTACCTAGCAGGTGCCCTGCTTCACAGGCCTCCCAGCACCTCCCTGGGGCTGTCCTATCCCCCTTCGGCCCCCCCCCCTCCCAGCTCAGTGGGGAGGGCCGGTGCACCATTGGGGAGCCATCATTGCATGTACAATAGAAGGACTGAAAAAAAGTTAGTTAGCTTAATAAAAAATGATTTAAACAAAAAAGAAAACTTAATGTGGGGGCCAAAGGGCCCCCTATTGGTTGAGTGGAGGAGGGAGGGAGGAGGAGGGAGGGAGGAGGAGGGAGGAGGGAGGGAGGAGGAGGGAGGAGGGCAATGGGGGCGGCTGTCATTTCATGTAAGTACAGTAAAAACCACTGAAAAAAAAAGAATTAGCCAAATAAAAATAGATTAGAATATCAAAAAACTTAATGTGGAGGCCACAGTGCCCCCTATTGGTGGAGTGGAGAAGGGAGGGGGGGGAGGGATGAGGGAGAAAGGAGGCAGTGTCATGGGTGGTGGTGGTGAGGAGTGGTGAGCTGGCAGTCACAGGGTGACATGTAGTGACATAGTGATGATGGCACCCAGTAAATGGGCATCTGTTACCCAGGATTATGCAGCCTGCTAGCGCAGTGGTTATATTGCTTGCCCGTTACACTCACATGGCCATAGGGTCATGGGTTTGAATCCTTCCCTTGCATTACCTTTTAAATAGTTACAATAATAAAATTAGTTACTCACTTGGATGTGCTCAGATGTCCACACTGTCTGAACCCCACTCAGCTCAGACTAGGACAGAATTATTCTGTGGAATCTGCACAACAAGTCAAAATCCATACAAATCTGTGTGGACTCAAAATCTGGAATTAAGCATGTTGGGATTATGTATACAAGAGTATACAGGCAAGCCAAGGCAGTTAACAAGCCTAGGGAGAAGGAATACAAGTCCTAAGCTTAAGGTTAGGGTTAGGATCTGCCACTGGTAGAATCCAACACAGCCACAGGGAATAATATTAATTCCCAAGCTGCTACCCTTAATAGACTGGCCAAGACTACAAAGACTGCCAAGACTGTCTCCTATGCTATCCAGGGAACTCCCTATAATATACAATGATAGACAAGTCTATCTGGGGAATTATATAGGGGATATGACATAGTTATTCCATTATTAACTGGTACAGGGGTCTATTACAGAATACCTCCTTTATATATTAAAGGAGTGCATTACACTATACCTCCTAACTGTGTAGTATAAATATTGCACATCATGTAGGAGATGATAATAACATTCCTCCCTGTTGCAGACTCCCTCACTCACTAGCCTTTGAGATTAAACTTCATCCTCTAACCTTGTCCTTAACTCTTCCTGTCACTGTTCAGCACTCCATTCCCAACAAAGCAGGACCTCAAGCCAAATGAATTTCTCAAAAGTCTGTACGGACTGACTCGGAGTCCATGAAAGTCCACATATGGAATATATGGGGGAGTGTAAAGACCTCCCATGGATACCCCCTGCAGATGTGAGGCTGAAGTTGTTGTTGGTATTGATTGTGAACTGATTTGGGTCATGTAATTTGACAACGAGTCCAGGCCATTGTGATGGGGTAATGGGGATCATTTGATAAGCTTCTGCAACATCATGAATTGAGGCTTGGGAGTGGGGTGGTAGGTGCCATATGAGGGTGCAGAGGGTGTCAAATGTTCCCCAGGTGCATGGGAACATGTTTGAATCAATTGCATGGTTGATTGATGACATTCCAAAATAGGGGTTGTGTGGAAATGAGAAATTATGTACCGCTCAACACTTATCAAGTTTCTCCTGTTTGGTGATAAGGGACATTGGGGAGGTCTGGAATGGCCCCAGGAGTGCCTCAGCCTCATTTTTGCAGAAGGGCCCAATGTATCTACCTGATTCAAATTCTCTATTAGTGATTTGTAGGCATTGTCATGTATGTACAAAGAGGGTGGGGCTATTATTGGGCATGCTGGTAGAGTGAATAGATGGAATACCTGCATCAAAGCCATGTTCAAAGCTGTTAGGTAAGGAGGGGTATCTGTCGAGGAGGTGGAATTTTGACAGAAGGGAGCACTAAGCTTCCAGATGGTATAGTATGAGTGCCTTACTCCTTCTGAGCTTGAGGGAATTCTTGCACTCCATGGTTGCTTTTCCTGCATCCTGAGCATTTGTGGCAGTGGCCTGAACCTGTACTGGTGCACCCAACTGGGCATTGCCAGTTGGAGCATAAGGTGCTTCCATTTGGGTTGGTGATGTGGCCCTGGTTGCTCCTGTGGCAGTGAGTTTTTCCACCATCCCAGACATTGCTTGCACTGCATTTGTACACCTCATAGCTGCCCCAGACATATGGCAGAGGTGGATAGGGGTTGCAAGCCTGTGCCTGTGTGAAAAGATGGTTGGCATAGGGATGCATGCATCAAGAGATGTGGATGTTGTCTGTGTGGGGAAGCTTCTGGGGTTGGGGAATGGGGTGGAGAGTGGCTAACTTGTGGTTGCCATGGGGGGGTCAGATGTGCCTGGTCTTTTGACACCACAGCTATGCCCTGGGGACAGGTTCATGGTGGTTGCTAGGTTTTCTTGCATCATTTGTATCTGATGGTAGAATACAGTGTATTGAGCAGGGATGGGAGAGATGGTACAGGGTTGTAGTAGTACATCTGTATGCAGCAGAAAGAGGTGTAATATGAAAATTATGATGCAGTGTGTATGATGTCAGGCAATGGAGGAGTGGCTGACATCATCTGAATACCCAGGGTGTAGCAGGGTGCCCCAGGTGCTCCAGGCATAGCAAGTGACTCAGGCAAGACTTTACACTCCCCCACCTGTCCTTTTGGACTCCAATTGGACTGCTTGGAGTCCGAGTCAGTCTGAGTCTGTCCAAGTGGAGTCCAAGTAGTCCAAGTGGATTAGTAGGCTTGGACTGACTTGGACTCCACTTGGACTGAGGACTTGGGATTCAAACTCATGTCTGAAAATGTAAAAGGCTTATATCTCCAAGGATTGAACCTTCAGCCTTGTATATCCAGCTTAGATAAACAGTTTTTGAGGTGCTCTAGCCAACTAAGCTAAGTGCCTAATACATTTTTACCATATTAAGGGTACAATATGCACTTTACAAAATTCACATTTACACTACATAGTCCGATGGGACTCTGAGTGGACTCCACTTGGACTCTACTCAAATTTTATAGTTTGTATTTTTCATTGAAGTCACATAATTCTATTTAAATAGAGTCAATTGATGTAATACAAAATTATATATATACATATTTTTTTAAAATGCCTCCCTGGTGGGGGGTGCTCTGTTGTGCTGGGGGTCCTGCAGCTCTGACAGTGGTATTTATATTAATTAAAAGAGAGTCTAAATAACACAGATATATATATGAAAGAAGATGAAAGGGGAGGGGGAAGGGGGACGCATCATGCCGCTGTCATTGCCCCCCTTCCCTATCCTCTCCCTTCCCTGTGCCCATCCATTGCCCTCACCTACTGCACCCCACCTCCACCCTGCAAGCAGTCGCTCACAGCTGTGGTGGGGGGTGCTCTGTCATGCTGGGTCGCATGTGGCACGTCTCCCTGTCCCCCGGTGCGTCCCCCCCCCTCCTGGTGCATCCCCCTCCTTCCCAGTGCATCCCCCTCCTTCCTGGTGTGTCCCCCTCCTTCCCGGTGGGTCCTCCTCAGTCCTGACACATCCCCCTTGGTCCTCTGGGTCCTGGCTTGGTGTTGGGTGCATTGGAGTCATCCCCGTCATTCCCTCACCGCTGTCCTCAGTCTGGCCATCATCACCCCTCCCCCTCCCCCTCCCTGTCTCCCTGTCAGCCCCACCCAATTGCCCCCCATTTCCACCGCTCGAGCAGTGGCTTACAATGGTGGTATGGGGTGCTGTGGTGGTGGCAGCCATTGGCATGTCCCCTGCTGCCCATTCTCCCTGTCCACCTCACCATCTGTTCCCCTATCATCTGCCATCTGCCTCTAGCACCCGCTATCCACTCCACAAGCAGTGGCTCACAAGGCTGGGGTGGGTGCTACACTGCTCATCAGGGCTCTGTCCTCAATGTCGGGGGTGGCAGTGGTGTCTGCCTTTTCCTGCCCCTCCATTCCTGTCCTTCGGTTGTTCATTTGGTTGTTCATTTGTTCGTTCAGTCAATTGGTCAGTCATCACCCTGTGAGGCAGCATGGGCATTGTTCGGTTGCTCATCACCCTGCAAGCAGGGGCTCACAGTGGTGAACCTAAAATAGATGAAAAAAAACATTAGTAATTTACTAAAAAAGAAGATAACAAATATGAAAAAAATTACATAGGGCCCAGATGACAATGAACATTGTTCAGGCCCAATGCGGTTTCCCCAGATGGTGGCATAGCATGGCTGCATGAGTGGGAATGGTGAGGTATGTCTTGATGAGAGGGGGGGCAGTGGAGGGAGGTGGAAGGGAAAGAGGTGGAAGGGAGGGAGGTGGAAGGGAGGCAGCAACAGCAGTGGTGGTGGTGGATGAAAGTGGTGATGAGCTGGCAGTCACGTGGCTGTGTGCTTTGTCACATGCAGTGTGACAACGGTACATGGTGCCAGTAGATACAAAAATCAAAAAGCCACTATTGCCTAGTGGTTATACTGTCTGTTGATTATGTCATATACACATCCAATGCTTTGGGTTTGATTCTTGCTTGCAACAATATTTTTATATTAGTAATAGTGGTCATGTGCCAGTTTGAGCACTCTGAGTACACTCCACTCAGACTCTCCTAGGAATTCTGAGGACTGGCTTGGACTCCACTGGGTTTGGACTGGGACTGGGACTGAACATTGGCAGGGAGTTGGCTGATGGACCAGTCTGAGCCAGTCCAATCGGAGTCCAAGTGGAGTCCAAGTAGTCCAAGCAGAGTCCAAGCAGAGTCCAATAGGAAAGGTGGGAGAGTGTAAAGACCTCAACTCAGGACATGAGGGTCCCAGTGTAGCAGGTGTTGCGATGATGCAAACACCAGGGACATGATGGTCCCAGCATAGGAGGGGGAAGGCACAAGTGACCAGGGACATAAGAGTCCTGGTGTAGCAGGTGTTGTGGGTAGTGCAAGTGACCTAGGACATAAGAGTCCCAGTGTTGCATGCATTATAGGTGACACGCATATTGTCAGCAGCAGTGGTATAAGATGAGATCAATGGAGGGGGAAAAAAGAGGGGAGAGGGGAGGGGAGAGGATCATTAGTGGGTTGAATATAAATGGGAAAGGGTGGGACTGACCTCCTTCCTATTCTCTGCATGCGCCACATCCCACAGCTCATTCAAGATGGTCTCCAGGAGCTTGTTGTCGATCAGTGCAATGTTGAAGCCTCCACCATCATCTAGTTTGAGTTGATCATGCCAGTGCCAGCAGACCTTTGCCTGGTAGGTGATGAGAATCCTCTTGCTCTGAGTTCTTCAGCAGAAAGGGCTTGATTTGAGAGCAATAAAGAAGTGAGCTAAGGCATTGACATGTTTTTGGGGCCATCCGGCCTTTCCCAAGTGCTGGAGGTAGCTCATCTTGGTGTAAGTGAGCTGGTTTCAGGTGAGGTCGACATCCTGGATGATGTTTTTTGATGCTTGCAGTGCAGAGATAGAGTGGAGGGAAACAAGGTCACCCATTTTTGACAGACCAAAGGTGCCATTCACTTCAGTGCGTTGGCTGTAGGCAATAGCACGGGTACTCCCGCGGGTACCCAGAGCTCTACCCGTACCCGTACCCGCGTCTACCCGTACCCGCAACCCACGGGTCACGAGTCACGGGTCACAGCGGGTACGGGTAGACCCCCGTCTCCCATTGTGTAACACCTCCTGCATAGGCCCCAACAATGACGGTGACAACACCATGTTGTCGCCGTCATTGTTGGGGCCTTGGATTTGTTACATACATTTAACTAATGGTTTCGTCACTCAGATGAGTGTCGACAACCTTTTAATTATTTATGTACTATGTGTATGTACTAACTAACTTAATATATATATTATTTACGGGGGAAGCGACGCCCCAGAGGAAGGGGAAGCTTGTGGAAGCAAGGTCTTATATACCAGATAATGTTTATTACTATTTGGTTCCAGTAAACGAACGCGAACGCGACACGTCGTTTAAGTTGATGTTTGCCATTGTTTGGTTTCAGTAAATGCGAACGCGACTCGTTTATGTGCTGCATTCATTTACTTCAACTATATACTAGTATTAATTATCAACTTGTTTCAATAAATGAGACATCACATTCAGAAAAGTTAAACCAAACAATATGTACTAGTAAATATCAACTTGTTTCAGCAAACAACGTGTCACGTTCGCGTTCGTTTACTGGAACCAAATAGTAATAAACATTATCTGGTATATAAGACCTTGCTTCCACAAGCTTCCCCTTCCTCTGGGGCGTCGCTTCCCCCGTAAATAATATATATATTAAGTTAGTTAGTACATACACATAGTACATAAGTAATTAAAAGGTTGTCGACACTCATCTGAGTGCCGAAACCTGTAAATACAAAACTGTATGTTAGTACATAGACATTTGGTGACGGGTTGGGTGCGGGTCACGGGTACCTAAATCATGACCCGTACCCGTACCCGTGCCTACCCGTACCCGTAACCCGCACGGGTTGGCCAAACCCGTGCTGTTCCCTAGTTGGCTGCTCATTGCATCTAGGCTATAGCACAGGTACTCCTGCAGGTACCCAGAGGTCTACCTGTACCCATACGGTCCATACCTGCATGGGTAGTTACCTGTCAACCTGTGGGTTGGTACATGGCAGGTACAGGTGGGTGTCAATACCCACCTGGGTTTCATTCCACATCCAAAAAAATGCTATCTACAAGCCCACCCAGATGAGTGCCACAGACCATTTTATATACTTATTTACTACTGGATATGTACTAATAGACTTATTTTACACTTAAATGATGGGGGGAAGTGGCACCCCAAAGAAAGAGGGGATTGTGGAAGCAGCATGTTATATACTGTCTACTATTTGGTGTCAGTAAACAAACATGAACATGATGTGTCTGGAGTGATGTTTACTACTATTTGGTGTGTCAGTAAATGAACATGAATGCAATGTGACACATTGTTCATTTACTGACACCAAATAGTAGTAAACATTAGACAGTATATAACATGCTGCTTCCACAATCCCCTCTTTCTTTGGGGTGTTGCTTTCCCCCATCATTTAAGTGTAAAATAAGTCTATTAGTACATATCCAGTAGTAAATAAGTATATAAAATGGTCCATGGTGCTTGTCTGGGTGCTGGGGCCTGTAGATATTACACTGGTAACTTGTAGATAGAAAATCAGTGACAGTTATAGGTATGGGTCATGGGTGCCCTACATCTGACCCGTACCTGTACCTGCAAGTACCTGTACCCATGACCTGCATGGGTTACCTGCACCCGTGCTATTGCCTATCAGTGCCCAAAGAACTCTTAACATGTTGGATGCAACATGTTCATGTTTGTTTACTGGAACCAAACACTAATAAACATCAACTTGGATATATCCTTGCTTCCACAAGTAGTGTTTCAAGGTCCAGTCCGGTCCGGTTTTTTGCCTTTTTCAGGCAATAACCGGGACCGTAACCAGTTAAAAAAATTTCAATTTGAATGGTAACCGTAACCAGACCATGTGTAACCAGTCCCTACCGGTTCACTTTTGGTCCACCAACTGGTCACAACTGGTTGTAATCGGTCCCCCCCTCAGTTGAGACTGGTCTTACATATACATACTATACAATAAATATTTTTACATAGCTAAATATTCATGAATAAAAAAGACCAAGCCCCCCTTGCCGAGAGGGGCAGGGGGGGGTGTGGTACCATCAGTAAAATTGAAAACAGTGAGGGGGCGTTGCCAGAAAATACTGGGCAAGGAGTGGAGGAAGTGCCATTGAGGGGGGTCCAGCATTGAGGGGGGAGGCAGCGCCATCGATGGGGGGTCCACCATCAAGGGGGGGTTGCCAGAGTGGAAGGGGGGAGGCCGCAAGGTCGCAGGAGCACACAGGTGGAGGGGGGAGGCAGCGCTGTTGATGGGGGGGGTCCAGCATTGAGGGGGGGGGTTGCCAGAGTTGGCCAGGCAGCAGGAGAGGACTAACACCAAGGCCCTCTATTGACAAGATGTCACCTGAGCCCCAAGCAGGTGTGGAGTACCATCTGATGTGCCCCCTCAACCCTACTTGTCTAGTAGATCTAGGGACTAGCACAGGTTTGGAACAAATGCGGGTTACATGTACAGGTAGGCACAGGTATGGGTACAGGTCATGCATTGCATACCTGTGACCTGCACCCAACCTGTCACCAAATTTCTATATCCAAGAAGTTATTGATGTTGTATATACAGGTTTCAGCACTCAGACAAGTGCCACAAACCTTTATTTACTTATAAATTATGTAATAGGGAAAATTTAACCTAATTTACATATTACTTAAGGGGAAAGCGATGCCCCAGAGGAGAGGGGAGCTTGTGGATAGTGTTTCAAGGTCCGGTCACTAGGACCGGAAAAAAACCGAGACCATAACTGGACTGTAACCAGTGTAACCAGACCATCCGTCTCAGTTACATTATAATTATATTTTAATATTCTACATAACCGGTCACAAGGAGTTGTAACCAGTTGATAACCGGACTTATGCTCTAAATACTTAGTATTAATACTTACTATAACTATTTTACTATTTTACTCTACTCGACACAAGAGGGGACAAGCCCAGGGAATCAAAAGCCTGAAATCTAGAGGCCTTATATACCCCCAGTGAGTTTGCACCTATTTGCTTGCTAGGGCCATTGTTCCAAGGGTCATTTTTTGACAGTTTGATGGATGCCATCTTTTTTCTTTTTTTGACAGTTGCCATCTTTTTATTTTCCCCTACCAAACACACAACCATGCACCAACTTCAAATCCCCCCACATCCCTCACACCACCACCATGACTGTTAACAACACCCAAGCAATTCCTGGCAGCTGAGGTTCAGAGAGGAGGCCTTGACAACATATCAGTCCTGATTCAGGGCAGTCTCAGAACACCCCAGTCCACAGTCTGACTAGCCTCTCAATCCCAGCAAACCAGTGGCAGACTGGTTCAGACTGGTCTAGGACTGAACCCTCAGTCTGACATGACTATGCTAATTTTATACTACATTATACTACATATATACATTGGACCGGACTATCTAATAATATTTATTATATTATAACAAATAATTATATCTAACTACATTACATGGGACAAGCCCAGGGGATCAAAAGAGCGAAATCTTGAGGGTTTATATACCCTTAGTGAGTTTGCACATGTTTATTTGATAGGGCCAACATTGCTATGGTGATTTTTCATAGATGCCATCTTTTTTTCTTTCTTTGATCCCACTTTTTTTTTTCTGATCCCACACAAACAATTAACAACACTGCCAACAACCATATCAAGAAACAACATTAATCCCCTTATACTACCACCAACACCCCCCCTAGCCCAAATGATATCCAGCATTGTTTGGGCCCAATGTAAGTTTTTCCTTTGTTTTTTCAAACTACCTACTAATATGTTGTATTTATTAGGGCCCAACTTTGTCTGGCAGCTGCCACATCACTAGCGCCATGTTGCCACCAACACACTGTGTGGCTGCCACCTCGCCACCAGCACCTCCACACACTGCCCTACAATGATGTGGCTGCCACCTCATCACCAGCACCTCCACATGCTGCCCAACAATGATGCAGCTGCCACATCACCACTGCCACCACATGCCGCTGAACAATGATGGGTGTCACCACCAGCACTGCCCCATCACCACCAGCACCACCTCCCTTTCCCATGCTCCAACAACACCCCCACAGTATGTTACTTAATTCATATAAAATTAGCTTCTATGCACCTTATAATGATGGATTCTCTTTGTTTAAGTTTTTTTGTATATATATATATTATATTTAGTAGTCACTGCCCCACATGCTAAGATAGACCTCATTCATACTCGACTACATCACGTGTTGTTACTTTTCCTGTGACCTATCGTGTGAAGTCTTCCCAAGGATACTGATGCGTCGCCGTGCAAGCAATTAACATGGATGACAGTGACTATATAATTAGTTATAGTTGGTAGGAATAATCTATGCATTGGGTTTATCTAAATTAGCCAGAAGGAATGAAGGAATAACTCTATGTCCTCTATATTTCTTGCAAGCCCATGCTGCATCCTTGCCATCTAGTCCTTCCTGATAAGCATGCATAAACCGTTGGGCATGGCACTCATATTTCCACATTGACACCAATGACACCATTCCGAGGGAGGCCAGTAAGTTTTTTTTCAAGATCAGCCTCTTTTGAGGAAGGAGGGAACTCGCAATATTTGCGCTTGCCATAGCCCCAGCACTGCTCTATAAAATTTAATTCACAATGAAACTTGGGCAAGAATAAAACCCCAAAGTTTCTTGACTGGCAATGAGCTTCGAGAAGTGACTCAACAGCCACAAAGTCGGGCTGTGTGTAAAGTGCTCAACGACAGCAACATGATGTTGCCCCTGGTTTGCATTTGAAGCTTGGGCATTCATATCGGAGTTTTGACTGCTCTACTAGCCCCCGCTCTGCAAGAAGGACAGCCATGCCCTTGA
The DNA here is from genome assembly GCA_964034925.1 of Tricholoma hemisulphureum. NCBI lineage: Eukaryota > Fungi > Basidiomycota > Agaricomycetes > Agaricales > Tricholomataceae > Tricholoma > Tricholoma hemisulphureum. The sequence continues at coordinate 3,243,054 of OZ035928.1, read as the reverse complement.
AGCAGCCTGGATGAATGGGGTGATCATCTGGGAAATATAGCTTCTGAGGAGACCCGTCCTTAAATTGTGCATCATCCATCAGGACCTTTCTTTTGAGCGGTTTTCTTGTAAGCTTTCCAGATTTATTGCGTTGATATACTTGCTTTCCATCACTATCGAGCACTGGTAGATCAGCTCTCCAGAATTCGCCAACTGCCTTTGTGTTCTTCGGCATGTGACGCCTGGAGAGCGCAGTTCCATATCGCATGAGATGTGTGGATGCATTGTCAAATACAAATTTATGGTCCTCGTGGTGGTAGTACTCTGCTAGAATATCCATCACAGTTGTGGCCTGTTTAAGGATGTCCTTGTTTGTAAAATAACCCTCACAATTTATTCCTGCCTTAAAGATAACTCTTGCTTCTTTGGTTTTGTTGGGTGATCTCAGCCAGCCATAATCGGCTGAGATAAAATCTGCGACCATCAAAGACGCCTCCTCGCCTTTTGCAGTGGAACAGCCTTCTCATCTTTGTGAACCCAGCGCAGCTTTCATCAATCATTGGCATAAAAGGTGGACTCGTCATGGAACCACACAACTGTACGCCGATTATGTGGTTGTTCACCAACTTCCTCAGCAAAATCTGCTGTCCACTTCCTGGTTTGCTCCTTGATGCTCATCCATGATGGCAAGAAAATCTTTTGATGGTAATTCACAACATCTGGTCGCTTGTGCCCATCAACATATTGTCCAGTTGGGGTTGTTGTCCATCTATAGCCTAATTTCTTCATCCATCTTTGGGCAGTTGCAAGACTGATCGGCTTCTTTAATTTGAATTTTGCCAGAGTCTCGGGCAACTTTATGAAGTCAACAATATCTTGAGCCCGGATGTATGGACCCAGGGACTGGAGGTGAAGGTGGATGGTCTGTGCAAGATCTTCATCATCAAGCATCGAGACATTCCATGTCCCATACAGATTACGTGGGAGATCATTCCAATTTGCCAGGAAAGCTCGCGTCCATTCCCGCAGTTGTCGTGCATGATGAGCACCCCTCTCATGATCTCGAGCCACATCTAGGGATGCCCGAATCCAACCTGCGGTTTGCGCGCCACAGATATACTTCCATAAAAGCTTTTTCATGGCTTCTAGATGGCTATGTGTTAGCTCATCCAGCCCATGGTGCTCAGAGCCTGGCCCGATTTTCTGGGGCTGCTTCAAGATGACTTTGATGGCCTTGAGTCCAACCTCAGCTTCTGCAATAGATGGCGGCTGAAGGAAATGACCGCATTTCTCATACTTGAACCCATTCTCACTTGAGTTTTTGTCTTCATCTTCATCTTCCTGCCCATCATCATCTCCTCCACCATTTTCACTGTTCTCTACACCATCCCTCGATGTACCACATGGCTCAGCTGAACTGCCGTCCAATGGGGAAGTAGTATTTTCACCCATGTGGCGCTCAATCACAGATTCCATCTCAGGTTGGACCGTTGTCATGGTCACTGATGAATTCAACACTTTTCTCAATGGGATCATCTCCTGTTGAACTGGGCTTATGGAAACTGGATCGGCATCAGACAAATCTAGGAGATGTCTAAATTGACGCGTCAGATTAGCCAGACACGTCAAATCAGCAGAATACAGTGGCACGTGTGGAAAAGCCTCTAGCTTGGGGCTTTTGCTGTGTATTTTCTTCGCATTGTGTGAATGTCGCGTCGGGATCTTTATCAGCTTGTTCAGCAGTAATTGTGCACTAATCAATTGATTCTTACATTTTCTTTCTCCACCTCAGCAAGTTTTCTCTTCTTGCCATTTGCTTGAGGTGCCCAAGCCACCTTCAGGTTCTTCAAGAAGTTCCTTTTCTTGAGGTTGGGCATTGCTCTACTCTGTTGTAGCCCCCGGGACATGACCTAAAATTTTGTGCAGTAGCCTATTTTTAGGCATATCTTAAAGAAGTATGCACTTCTTGCGCATATCGTACAAATTCAAAAAAATAAAATTAGCAAACTATAGTAAAATACATTCACTAGGATTCTCTAATCCCAGAATTGTCAAAAACACACATAAGAAGAAGTAGTACACGAAGTTGCGCTTTTGTCACAATGTTTTCATCACATGATGTAGTTGATTATGAGTGAGGTCTATCTTACTGCCATGTGGGGAGTGATAGATACATGTTGTAGGTAGTTGAGACTGGTCTTGGACTGGTTGAGACTGGGTCCAGGTCTTGACTGGTTTAGACCAGTCCTGTAACTGACGTATAACCAAGCTGGACCAGTCTTTGCCAGTCCAGTCTCAGTTACAGTGAGATTCTGAAATAAAAAGACCAGTCTGGTCTTCAGTCCTCCCTGAAAAGGGGAAAAGACTGGACCAGACCAGACCTTCAAACATTAGATATCTCTACCCTGCATAGGTTGCTGGGGGAGATTCTATCACATGTGAGGCTGTGCACATACTGGGTACCAGACTCTGGGATCACCAGATCTGGGCCTGCCTGGACCAATCATTGATGATTGGCAGATGTGACTCCAAACAGGATGGTGATCAAATTGGGTTACATCTCATATGGGATCTGGTTGACACCTCTGGTCTCCACATGACATTGGACAAAAGCATGTAGCATGTAGCCAATTCACTGCCAGTGAAGAACTGGACTTGATGAGAGCTGATCTGTTTGTACACCAGACCATCCATAGAAATCAGTTAGTGGTCTCCTAAGATAGTGCTGAAACATTTGCTAAGTTTCTGATTGGTGCAAGAGTATGCACAATTTGCATTTAAGGTGTCTTCCCACCTTTCAAATGGAGTAGGTTCCTTCCCTCCCTTTTCTCGGTTTCTGTGATCTCTCCCCTCAACAACTTGCTTCTCCTTTAGACAACTACTCACAATGGTGTAGTTTCTTGGCTAAGTGTTCTTGTTACCATGGTTACTGGTAGGGAAGAGCATGGGTTTTGCAACCCATGCAGGTTACAGGTATTGGTAGGTATGGGTATGGGTATGGGTCGTGGACTGGTTACTTGCCACCCATGCCTACCTGTCACCAAGAGGGGGCGACAGAGGGCAAAGAACACAATATATAATCTACATAAAGTCACAAAACTATAGTACACATTAAAAAATAAATAAGTGGGGCACGCCCAGCTGAAAACTTTGAAATGGGAGGGTTTATATACTCCTGGCATGCGCATGGGCCATTTGGCCTTGTGTAGACAAAATAATTTTTCATGCATTATTTATCTATGTTTTTTACTACACAGCCACTTGCACAACTGCCTGCCCCTCCCTCATTCATCCTCCCTTTCCCCTCCTCCCTTGTCCACTCCAAGAGGTGACAGATCCTCAGATCTTGAAACACTTCTCATGGTGGGTGGGGGTTGGGGGGTACCCCCCAAAAGGGATAGAAGCATCCCTGATGTGTCCTAGCCTAGACATGTCCCTCTTGCCATCTCACACATAAAATGGCACATCAATTCTGTAGATAATGTGTCATACCCTTCCACTCCCTTTGTTGTCCATATTCCATCAGCACATTCTAAAGAAAATACTTTCCATCTGGCCCTCAAGTCTTTTGTAAATGGTGCAGCAAGCACATTAATCAAGGAAATAGTACATCTGATGATACCCTAATTCAACACCAAAAAAGTAAACTATGCCAACTTGCATTTGCAGGTGAGTGTTCCTCATTCAATTTCAGGTTGAACAGTCCAAAAACTTTGACTACAGACTGAATTATATCAGACAAAGTGGCTGTAAAATGTGCATTGCTGGCAAAAGAAACTGCCCAAAAATATCCAGGTCTTCTGTTTTCATGGGATCTCGGCTCTCCCTACCAAATTTATCCTTTTATAATCCACAACAATAGTTCTCATGTCAATCCTGGCTACACCATTATCTCTATTGATTCCTGAAATTCTGTCATTTATGTCTGATCAGATCAGTATAACAGAAAGGCAAGTGGCACATCCACCATGACTGCACCCTGCCCTTCATGTCAAGACATTGGATGTATTGTTGACATAGTCAGGCAATGCACTGACCGAGAACCTCAGCACTTGAACACAGATACACTTAGCCATAATCAGATGAAGAAGCACCTAAAAGCTTTGAAAGATTGAATGAAGAGGGATCAGCTGGAGGCATGTATTAACTATTGCCATGACTGTTTCACTTGGCTAATTTATTCAAATCTCGCAGCACTTGAACACAGTAACTTCACTCTCATGGCTCTGTGCACATAAAGAGATATGGAATGTGATTCTAGACCTTGCTGGCACCTGTGATGTCCCTGTGCTCCATCAACTCTTGAAGAACAAAGAAACTCAAGGCTGGAACATTGAGAAGCTGCTGGAGATGATGAAGAAATCAATTGCAGGAATGTACCATGCAAAGAACTACAGCCAGACGGAGCTTGATCTTGCAACTGTGATTTATGAGCTGGGTGGTGGCACTACATTATACACACTTCAAAAGTTGATTCTTGCCTTTCCTTCTTGTCATACAATTTCCAAAATACATCAGGACTCCTGGCTTAGAATCAGCATTGGTGAACCTCAGATGATAGACATTCTGGCAAATATTGAGTCAATGTTTAAGGATGTGTTAAGACAGAGGTTTGCTCTCATCAACAAAGAGGTTGGTCATCATTCCACTACTTGAGGCTTTCAAGTAGAGTCTAGTCTTCTTAGTCTCAGAGGCCTTCTGAGCTAAGTCTGAGGTTGTGTTGAGCAAGAAACAAGTTATTGCTTAGGTCAAGCTGGGGAGCTTAGACCTTTGTACTACAGTTTATATACATAGAGGACAAGGCTGTGCTAGATATTGTATGACACCAAGGGATCCAAAGAAAAGGACAGAAGAGTAGTAGAACAATAAAAGAGAAGTGGAAAGATACATCAGAATAGAAGAGTAGTGGAACAATGGAAAAGAAGTGGAAAGATGATGTAACAATACAAAAGAAGTTAGAAGATGATGTTAGAAAAAGAAGAAAAGGACAAGAAGGGAAAATTGATGTGCACCCCTGACAATGATCAGATAACTGTAACATCACCCCTCTCCTACCTGGAAAGTCACCAACTTTCTTCAACAATACTCTCGCGACTTCCCTGATCCAAGGGCCACCGACAATGGGGAATGGGGGGCATGGTCGTATGGGTGGAGGATCCGCTGCTCTTCTGACTCAGTGAGAGAGGGAGTGGAGAACCAGCTGGTGGCCAGGGGCAATGGTGGACATGTGGTGGGAGTGGGTGGGATAGACATTTCAAGGGAGTGAGGCACTCGCCTAGACTGGGTGTGGGCACATTGGGGGAGCATGGGGATGCTGTTGTTTTGGTGGTCAAACATCACTGGGCTCTCTGATTGACATTGTGGGGTGTGTGTGGGGCATTGCGCGGATTGTCGTCTGTTCTGTTGCAAGGCGACATGTGCCAGGAAGAAGGTTGTCCCCAGGACGACAAAGGAGGTGAGGGCAGCAATGCGGAGGATAAAAAGATTGTTCATGGTGTAGAAAAAAAGGAAGGGGTGTAGTAGTTTTTTTGTAGGGAGGGCTGGTCAAGCCGAATAAATATCTCCTTTGTTTTTGTGCGTTTGCTCAGCAGTCCCCATAAGGTTCCCCCATGATGTTCACCCATGCCACATCGTCGAACGTGTCAGAGTAGTCATTGTCATCTAAAGGGGGTCTGTCCAGGCAGTCATTAGAATAATAACCTGGGTTGTTTTTCCCACAAGTAAAACATTTAAATTTTGGGCAAAAGGGGCGGATGTGTCCTTTTCCTTTACAACAGAAGCACATCTTCTCTCTGGGGGAGGGATCGGTTTGAGAGCAGATCGGAGTCCAAGTTCTAGGGGTTGACTCCCTGGTCAGGTCAATAATCACGTGGTCAGCGGGTGGTGGGATTGGTTTTGGGGAGGAGATTTCGATGGAAGGAGAGGGTGTTACATAATCAGAGAGGGAATCTTGCCTGGGAGGTGGCGGGGGAGGAGTCTTTGTCAGGGTCATTTTGTTTGCAAGGAAGGTGGGGTAAGGAGTCAGTCTTCTTTTGGGTTGGGAGGTGGATTGATGAGCAGGGTTCCTTTGCTGATGGAGAGGTGCTAATATGTCCTCTATTCCTTCCAATAATAAGGAAGAGAGAAGTGCTTCTTCTTGTTGCTGAGCGGCATGGAGCAGGCATTGGTTGTATCCCCAGGTGGCAAAGAGGGGTCTTAGGCGCATGTTTCCGTCGACAAGTCGTTGTTTGTTGATCTATTTTCTGTCTCTGTTTTTTTTCTTCTTTTATATTGTTGTTGTTGTTTTTTTTTTTTTGTGTTAGATGTTCTTTTTCTTCTTGTAATTACTTAGCATGTTTTCAGCATGTTTGAGGTGGGCTCCTGGTTCCCATGAGTTTTCCAATGAGGGGTAGCCCGTCCACTTGATTAGGTAGTGAAACCCTTGGCCTCTTTTTCTGTGGGCAAGGATCGCTTTGACTTCATACTCTTTTTCTCCTTCAATCAGGTCAGGTGGTGGCTCTGAGAATGAGGGGCCATGTTCATCTGTCTGTCGGAATGGGGTCAAGAGGGCTGCATGGAAGACAGGGTGGATTTTCCATTGTTTCAGGAGGGAGAGGTGATAGGATAGTGGATTTAATACTTCGTCAATGACGAATGGTCCCTCGCGTTTTGGGGCAAATTTCTTTGTGGTGTAGGCCATTTTCAGGTTCTTTGCTTCTAACCACACCTTTTCTCCTTTTTCAAACGGTTTGAAATTCCGGGTGACCCATTCTGCCACCATTTGATGCACTAGTTTGTGGGTGGCTAGTGCCTCATCTCTGGCTTTCTGTAAGAGAATGATTCTTTGCTCAGCTGCAGGGACGTTCATCTTTTGGTAAGGGAGGGGGATCACTTTTGGTTTGTAACCCATCATAAGGTAGAAGGGCCAGTTCTTCTGGACAGAGTGGGTTCTCTGGTTGTGTGCGAACTCTGCAGTGGACAGGAGGTGCTTGCAGTTCTCTGGGTTGTTAGAGCAGAATGTCCGGAGATAGATTTCTACCTCTCGGTTTACTCGTTCCGTTTCTCCATTGGTTTGTGGGTGGTAAGCCATACGCATTGCTAGTTTGATCCCCAGCATTCTCCCTGGTTCCTGAAACAGTTGTGAGGTGAAGCGGGGGTCTTGGTTGGAGATTATTTTGTCTGGCAGACCAAATTGTTTATAGACATTGTCCAAGTAGGCCATGACTGCTCCGAGTGTATCTATGGTTTTGTTACAAGGGATTAAAATTACCCCCTTTGTAAGTTCATGGTCTACCACAACCATTAGTGAATCAAATCCATCACAAACTGGGAGGTCAGTGATAAAGTTGGTAGTTACAAGAGTGAAGGGGCGGGTGGCATGGGATTTGATCAGGGAGAGTGGGGGGGTCATTGGGTGGGTATTGACCTTCATCTGTTGGCAGGTGGCGCATCCTGTGACAAATCTTTTGATGAAAGTTACCATTCCTGGCCACCAATAGTCTCTTCTGATTAATTTGGTAGTTTGCCATTGTCCAGGGGGTCCACTGGGCAGGCTTTTGTGGTATTGTTCTACAATTTGTCATCATATATCCGCATTGTCAGGGACGTAGCATCTGCCTTTGAAAAATAGTAGTCCGTCTTCTATTTTCCAATCTTCGAGCGAGGATTTAATTGGGGGTGTGCCATTGTTTTTGAGGGCTATGATCATGTCTTTTACAAGATCTTCTTTTATAATATTGGTGGTGAGGATGTCATGCATTTTGGCATCAATGAAGTTGAAAAAGAGTGTTTCGGGGAGCATGATCATATCTTCGTTGTCTGTGTCCTCTTCCAGGACATGATCTGCTCTTTGTGATAGGGCATCACTCTGTACCATTTGGGATCCTGGAACATGCATTAGTTGCAAGTCAAATTCAGATAGGAACAAGCTCCATCTGGCTTGTCTTCTGTTTAGCTTCTGTGCAGTCCAGAAGTAGGTTAGATTTTTGTGATCAGAGAGGATTGTCACAGGGTGTCCCGAGCCCAGCAGGTAGTGTTGCCACATTTCCAGGGCTCAGACTATGCCTAGGAGCTCTCTGTCATATATCTCGTAGTTCCGTTCTGTTGGGGTGAAAGAGTGTGAGATGTATCCACAGGGGTGCCAATCTCCGTTGGCATCTCTTTGCTGGAGGACGGCCCCTGTTGCATGTTTTGAAGCATTGGCTTCTACCACAAACAGTTTTGTGGGGTCAGGCATTAGTAAGACTGGCCTCTCTGCAAACTTGGCCTTCAAGGCATTGAAGGCCTGTTGGCATTCTGGTGACCATTCGAATATTTTGGTTTTCTTGGTGAGTTTGTTTAGTGGTCATGCCAACTCCATGAAATGCCTGATGAATCATCAGTAGAAGTTACCAAAACCTAAGAAGGAATGGACTGCTTTTACGTTAGTAGGTGCTGGCAAGTCCCTGATTCCTGCCAGTTTTGTCTGATCCATGCCTATCTCATCCAGTTTGATTATTAGCCCCAGGAATTCTACCTCTTGGACGTCAAATTTGCACTTTTCTATCTTTAGGTAGAGGTCATGCTCCCGAAGCTGTTGTAGGACCCATTTTGTTCATTCTTGGTGTTCCATTTTTCCTTTGGAGAAGATTAGGATGTTGTCCATGTATATCATGATCCATCCTTCATCTATCATGTCCCTAAATATCTTGTTCATCATGGCATGAAAGGTTGCCGGGGAATTGCAGAGGCTGAAAAACATGACCGTTGGTTCAAAAAGACCTTTGTTAGTTTTGAAGGCTGCTTTCCACTGGTCGCCATCTTTCATTCTGACATTGTGATATCCCCACCAGATGTCCATTTTTGTAAACCAGTTGGCCCCTTTAAGTTTATCGAGCAGGTCTCCTACCAATGGCAGTGGGTAGGTGTTTTTGATCATTCCATTGTTTAGATACCAGTAGTCTTGGCAGGGGCAGAGGGTGTCAGTGTCTTTCTTTGCAACAAAAAAGAAGGGGGAAGCCATTGGGGATTTAGACGGTCTGATATATCCTTTTTCCAGGTTTTCATCAAGGAATTCATCGAGTTTCTTTTGTTCATTGGGGGACAAAGGGTAGACTTTGCAGTCCTTTGGGAGGAAATCCAGTTTTAGATCGATGGCATGATCCCAGGGGTGTGAATCAGGGAACCATTCCAATGCTTCCTTTTTGAAGATGCGTTGGTATTCCTGATATTCTTTTGGCAGCAATTCATCCAGGGTCTTCTTCGGCTGTTCTCCTTGACCTTTTTCTGAGTTGTGGGCGAGCTGTTGGGAGACCGAGGTTTTGGCCCTAATCCAGATGTTTTGACTAAAGGAGTATTGGGGGGATGTCCATGATGTTGTGAGTTGAGATATAGTGGCCATTTTCCGAGAGTAAGAGTAGATCGGGTTGGTATATTCCTGGGTGAGGGGGGTCTTTCTGGGTTTGAATATTCCTATGACAGGTTCCTCTTTGGCATAGGCAATGAGTAGTTCCTTCCTCTTGTGGTCCAATAGGTTCTGCATTGGTTAGTTTCATTATTTTGGGTTCTTCCTCAGGTGTCTCTTCGATCAAAGGTCAGGGATGTCTGGTTTGTCTGAAGTTTCCCCAGGTTGCTTTTGTCTTCTGTACTATCCTCCTGACTTGGGCAAGCCTGAGGTCTTCCTTGAATTCTAGTGTTCCTTCTTTCCAATCTATGATTGGATTCATCTTCTGCAGCCAGGTGAGTCCCAGGATGATGGACTCGTCCCCTAGTCCGGTGATGAGGAAGCTGGTGGTGAGCTCCTTTCCATTGATCTGGAGTTGCCCCATGACATAATGGGTGATGGTGCCTTTCTTGTTCGGGGTTCCATCTGCATTTCTAACCAGGATCTGTTTCTTCAAGGGAATGGGCTCCAGACCTAGTTGTTCTGCGAATTTGTGATTCATGAATACTCCTCCTGCTCCTGAATCCAGGAGTGCTTTAGTTCCGATGGCTTTTCCTCCTTCCATTTTTGCTATGGAAATCAATAAGTGCATAGATTTATTTCTAATAGTGGCTAGCATTGTGGAATGGACGGAAATCCCAGCAGTACCTGGCATTGTCTCAGGCCACTTCTTTAAAAACCTGAGTCTTCTAAAAGGCTCAGGGCCTTTCCTTTTTCTTCTTCATCTAATTCAGCCATCATGGCCCAGATCAAAGCATGTACGTCAGCCCCTTTCCTTTTCTGGAACTGTTTAGGGGTGGTGTAGGAGGGGGGAACGTTACCTCCTTTATGGTCTGAGGAGCGATGTCCTGGTTTGTGGCATAGGAAGCATAGTCCTTTTTTCATGTGCTCCATCCTTTCTTTGTTGGAAAGTCTGTTAATCTCCAGGCCGGGTTCTTTCTCGACAGGAGAGGGTGTCTTCTTTTCTGGCCAGTAGCTTCCTCGTGTTTTTCCAATGATAGCTTTGGCTCTCTTCCATTGCCTGTCATACTTGGCAGCTGCCTCCATCATGTTGTCCAACTTTTCTGGGACTTTTTCCATATTGAATATTTTTTCTAGAATCTTCGGATTCAGCCCATCCATGAACATGTCGATAAGAACTGTATCTTCTTTGATTCCTGATCTTCCTTTTAAGATCTGGAATTGGGCAAGGTAATCTTCCAGATCACTGTCCTGCTTCAGGTTCTTCATCTCCATTCTGGTGGCTCCTGCATCATCAGTGGGAGAGAAGGCTTTGTCCACAGCCTCCTTGAAGTCCTTCCATGTTCCTAGATTGGCTTTTGATGCCCAATCTTGTGCCCATGCTCTGGCTGTGCCAGAGTTCATGAATGAAAGGGCAAAGGCAATCATCTTTTTGTCTGTGTCATAGACGTCTTTGTTAATTCTGAGGTACAGGGATACCTCTTGTAGGAACTTTGCTGTCCTCGTTCTTTTCCCATCAAAGTCGGCAGGGGTTCTGAGTTTGATTTCTTTTGTTGCAATGTCTGGTTCATCTGGTTTGCTGTTGTTGTTGAAGGAGAAGGGGTGTGGAGTGGAGGGAGGGGGTTTGAAGTCTTCTTCTTCCAAATATTGAGCGGGTTTGTTTGGGGTGGTTTTGCTAGTCCACCTTTCTGCAGATGCTGAGTAGTGTACTAGTCTGTCTCCTTGTCTGTACCACACAGAGTGTGGGATCGGCTGTGCCCCTCTAGGCAGGCATTCTGGGGTTTGTCTGGTGTCTCATCTGGAAGATGTTTTGTCTACTCCTTGGTAGGAGGACCTTCTGGGTTCAGCTTGACCTTTTGTTAAGACAGAGGCTTGCTCTCGTCAACAAAGAGGTTGGTCGTCATTCCTCTACTTGAGGCTTTCAAGTAGAGTCTGGTCTTCTTAGTCTCAGAGGCCTTCTGAGCTAAGTCTGAGGTTGTGTTGAGCAAGAAACAAGTTGTAGATTGCTTAGGTCAAGCTGGGGAGCTTAGACCTTTGTACTACAGTTTATATACATAGAGGACAAGGCTGTGCTAGATATTGTATGACACCAAGGGGTCCGAAGAAAAGGACAGAAGAGTAGTAGAAAAATAAAAGAGAAGTGTTTCAGATACATCAGAATAGAAGAGTAGTGGAACAATAGAAAAGAAGTGGAAAGATGATGTAACAATACAAAAGAAGTTAGAAGATGATGTTAGAAAAAGAAGAAAAGGACAAGAAGGGAAAATTGATGTGTACCCCTGACAATGATCAGATAACTGTAACAGGATGTCCCAGCTGACCACTTCTGCTGTGGAATCATGCTGTGTATGGATGAAGTTGCAAGTGATGGCCAGCTATGCTATCTTGGCAAGACAGATGAAATTGTGGGTCTGTGAAAACATGCCATAAGCTTGGAATCAGTAAAAATGGGGTCAAATTTACTTGCTATTTGTGCGATTTGCCAAGTAGTCTGTGATGGGACTGTACATATTGGACAGGAGGTTTTTGTTGCAGCCTTTGCTTGAAATGATGAAAGTAATTATGGTGCAAGGCCAGTCCTTCTCATGCCCACTTGCAAGCAGGGGACTTTTCATAGCCCAGCCCTTTATATTGAGAAACTATGACAGGCATGGAGGATATCACCATATGGCAAGGCTCTTCATGGTCCAATTTGGTCAATAGCATTCAATGGTGACCCAAGGCAGCAACCTCCATTGTACCTTCACTGCATGGCTCCTGAATTAAAACCTGATGACCCTCTCTACCAGCATGTCACACATCTTTCTGGATGCAATTTATATACCAGTTCAGGTGGTGAAACTCAAGACCTTGATTACAAGCATACCTTCAAATGTGTGTATATTTTCATTATGCCCATCTATTATATACATAATTGCAGTAATCTACTAGGCTCTAGCAAGTGCATTTGTGCCTGAGAGGGTATATTGATTAATAACACAATTATCAACAAGAATATGCTTGGTGTATGGCTTGAGCATCTTACAGAGGTGGATTGGTCAGAGGACACAATCCACTTGCTGCTCAACAATGATTCCTGTGATTTGCTGATCTTGCAAGCTATCCAGACTCTTTTGAGCCCAAAAATATTTCAGAGGTATCTGCTGTCCTTGTCACCTCCAACTTAAGCATGGTCATGATGTAGACCATCTAACCCCCCTGTCACTAGGCTATAGCACAGGTACTCCTGCAGGTACCCAGAGGTCTACCTGTACCCATACCCGCACAGGTAGTTACCCATCAACCCACAGGTTGGTACATGGCAGGTACAAGTGGGTTTCATTCTATATCCCAAAAAATGCTATCTACAAGCCCCAGTGCCCAGACAAGTGCTGCAGACCATTTTATATACTTATTTACTACTGGATATGTACTAATAGACTTATTTTACACTTAAATGATGGGGGGAAGTGACACCCTGAAGAAAGAGGGGATTGTGGAAGCAGCATGTTATATACTGTCTAATGTTTACTACTGTTTGGTGACAGTAAATGAACAACATGTCATGTCACATTCATGTTCATTCACTGACACACAAAATAGTAGTAAACATCACTCCAGACATGTCATGTTCATGTTTGTTTACTGACACCAATCAGTAGTAAACATTAGACAGTATATAACATGCTGCTTCCGCAAGCCCCTCTTTCTTTGGGGCATCACTTCCCCCTATCATTTAAGTGTAAAATAAGTCTATTAGTACATATCCAGTAGTAAATAAGTATATAAAATGGTCTGTGGCACTTGTCTGGGTGCCAGAGCCTGTAGATATTACATCGGTACTTGTAAATAGAAAATCAGTGATGGGTATAGGTATGGGTCATGGGTGCCCTACATCTGACCCATACCCATGACCCGCACAGGTTACCCGCACCCATGCTATTGCCTACCTGTCACTGGAAGGGAGAGCTTCAGGCCATTTACATGCTGGGAGAGTGGCACTCAGCAGGCAGAAGCTGTCCTTGCCTAGTATGGCTATACCATATGCTTCTGAGACCACTTCCACAATGGGCATCATCATGGCATTGATCTCTTGCAAGGCAAAGGGGGAAAGTATCCTGGTATATCAGCTGAGGTTGATCACTCTCTCATGTTTGATGTTCCTGGCATTTCCACTGGCAATTCAGGAACTGTAGCAGACTCAGAGGAGTTCAAGATGGATGCCAGCTGCTTCCAGAACTTTGATGGCTCAGCTACTCTCAGGGCTGAGCATGAAGCTGAAGCCTATTCCTGCAACTTTTCTCAGCATTCTTACTGGATTGAACTTGAGGGTGGGAAGCCAGGCCACAAGAAGACCATTCTGCATATATTCATGGACTCTGGATACGATGCTGACTGCAACAGAAGTCATGACCATCTACTTCATATCTGGTAGTTCTCAATTAGTGGCAACAACATTGATTGTTTGAAACCCCAGCTTCATGCTGGGCTCAGTGGAAGCAGTGTTTTCTGGTTAGGCTCTCTGTACAGAACCTTAATATGCATTGATCAGACATGAGTGGTTGTCGCTGTTATGCACTGTACCCTCTGGGTCAGATTATCTTGACTGTGCTCCAGTGGATGAGATATCCTTGACAGATTCATCCTACAAGGTTTTGGGACAAATTCTTTCAATGGTCCTGGTTCTCAAGAATGATGAAAACAGTTTTCTTGAGCTGTCATGGGTCTGGAATAGTCAATTTGTTGCATTGAACTCTTCAGCTTCAAAATCCAGTTTGCAGAAGTCAACAACAGCTCCCCTTCATCATTTGAGCTGTTCTGTGAATGGTTCCCTTATTCCCCCCCTGCAAGCTATGCAATTTTCATCAAGTCCCAACACATTTATTGCCTAGTGAAGGAGTAATTGCCAATCCAACCATTTCTCACACCTGGATGATTACCGAAAATGTGCTGTGCAAGATTGAGAACTCCCTCATGCAGTGTATTCACACCAATGACAAGCTGTGATTGAAGTTGCCAGTGTTTGGCAGCATTTGAGAGGCACTGTTCCCTTACTATGCTGCTATCCAAGACCCTCATATGTAAACCCTCTAATCACTTCAATTTCACGCTGACCTGTCTGCCAGGCTCAGCATCAGTAACATCAGTGAATCATTGTATCACTTCCATTCAAGCACCATCTACAAGTCAGACAACCCAAGGATGCAGAGTCTGTGGGAAGGGTGTTCCAGCAGAGCTATGCCAAAACCACATGGGTGGCCACATATTAAGGAAGTTGAGAGGGGTTCAAACAGATCAAGAAACTGGGGAAAAGCTGGACATTGTGTGCACCACTTTACAGTTCATCACAACTTTGCAGGATTCATACAACCCTTTGACTAGGTCTCAGTTGATCATCCACGTGGGTTCTGTGGCCAATCAAGCTACAATGGAAAGTGCAACATATGAATTCAAGGTGGAAAAGCCATCTCAGCATGCCCTGCTGTGTACAATTTCATGATTTATTCTGCAGCCAAAATATCAGTGAAGAAACCATGCACTAATGTTCCAATTCCTTGTCATTTCCATTCCAAGATACACTGGAAATACAACATTGATCAACATCTTCTGGAATGACATCCATCCTGGCAACAACAACAAGGAGTCAAAGACTTCCGGTTGACAATCACCATCTCAACAGATGAGGAAGTCCATCTGCAAATACCTGAGGACCTAGTTGGACAATGTACCTTGGTTGCAGGGCTGGTGCATGACACCCATCAAATGTGCATCACTGGCCCAGTATTAATGATGCCCATGGTGATTCTCCTTTGTGACAGCGGCCTTAAGTATACACCATTGTTTTACTGTATACAGAACGCTGTACCTTTTCCCCCTGTCTAAAGTCACTCATTCACCTTATTTCATAGGTGTATTTGTAGATATATATATATATTACATACAGTAGGAGTAAGATGATTGTTGTATTCACTTCAAAGGTTGCAGTCCCAGATGTTCCTTGCAGAATGTTGCCAAAGGTCTGCTGAGTGATGGCTGTCACCCAAAAAAGACTCACATGTGCCCAGCACATGCCAGAGGTTCATTTCAAGATCTGAGGATCTGGGACCTCTTGGTCCACTCCATCATTATGGGGCCACAGGGCCCCAATATTAAGTATTTTCATTTCATTTCTATGTTTTTAAACTAATAAACTATTTTTTTTCACACTCATGTCACCATCAGTCACCACACATCGTGACTGCCACCATTCACCACCACCACCACCACCCACAATGAGGCCACCTCCCTCCCTCCCTCCCTCCCTCTCCCTCCATGGGGCCTGTGGCCCTATGGTAAGTACTTTTATTTAACTTATCAATTTTGTTTCAAAAGTAATAAATTTTATTTTTCAGTTTCTCATTTTCAACAATGACAGCTGCCCCCCTCACAGTGCCCCTTGCCCTCCTATATCCTCCCCCCCCTCTTGTACTCCAACTCTATGGGAGCCGCAGGCCCCATTGTAAGTTTTTTTTTATCTTATCAATTCTTTTTCAGCTAACAAAAGAAATGTTTCAGTTTTTCTATTTGTAACAATGAACACCAGGTGTGCCTCCCCACTCAAATGGGATGTGAGGGGCCTGAAGGGGAATTGGACAGCCCCAGGGAGGTACTGGGAGGCCCAAGGAGCAGGGTACCTGTGAGGTGCACCCCAAATCACATCCCTCCTGTTGCCAGCCATGTCCCTCCTGTTGCCACATCAGTGATACCCCCCCCTGTGCTCCCCCCTCCTTCCCCCCTCCCTCTAGCAGCCCCTGGTCATGGGGTGGGTGGGGGGCTTGGTTTTTGACCAGGGGGACTCCCACCTGACCTGCCATGCAGCACCTGCCCCAGACAACAGCAAGGTGAAGGACAACAATGGGACATGATGGGGATGCGATGGGAGCCCCCCAGAGCCCTGGGGACACTCCCTGGACATGACTGGACACAACAGGAGGCCCCAATGGGCACCAGGACACACCAGGAGCCCAGGGGGACATGAAGGCAGGTCTCAACAGCCAAGGGGCCACAGTGGGCAGGCCCAGGAGCCCCACTGACACCACCCGGCCCAGCCTCATGAGCCACTGCTCATGGGGTGGAGCATGGGTGGGGTGACACAGCAATGAGTGGGCCACAGCCTCCACACCAGCACCCCCAACCTCAGCACCCCAACCCCCTGCCATGAGCCACTGCTCATGGGGTGGATATGGGGTGCAGGTAGGTCAAGGATGGCTGGGACCATATATTATTTTATTTTATTTTTAATTTATTCTTAATACATGCTTTTGAGGGTTGATCCGTCTATGTGGACCTGTGCCCACACAACCTGTAGCTCATGACCCATGGGTTGTGGGTATGGGTAGACACAGGTATGGGTGTGGGTAAGCCCAAAAGTACCCACAGGTTGCCTGTGCTCTTGCCTAGTTACTGGGCAACACAGCCCTTTTCTTGGAACTCCTGACTGGACTGAGGAGTCCACTTGCTTCCCATACCATGCCCATGTGCATGTGTGTATTCCCATATCAAATGCCTTTGGCCTCAATCTCTGTCTGTTGACTGTTTCTCATCCCATTCCCACAAGCACCAATCATCAATTGATTGGATTGTGATGCATCATCTATGAATGTGTCCCTCCTTGACACCTTTGTCCTCATGTTCTCAATCCTTTTGAGAACCCAGTGTCCTATTCTCTTTCCATTGCCCACAATGCATTTGACTCTTTTGTCATGTGTTTTCCCCATTCACACTTATCTTTGACAGCACAACATGATGACCCAACTGATCAACCTATACAGGGCTGAGACCCCACACCAGTTATTATCAGTCTGGTGATACACTTGGCTAGGGTCTGAATTTATCCAAACACACACAACACACACTCTAACCTTCCTTAGACATGAGTTGGCCAAGGAGTTCCCTTGCAGAATCTACCCAAGTCCAGTGAATGCTCAAATCCAGATCCACAATCCCAGCTGTAGATGACATTCTACAATAGAAGGATATCTTCTCTCTTACCCTCCACCAATAAAATTTTGAAATTTTTTCATCAGACACTTGGCTGCTTAGTAATATGGGTGCTGGTAATGGGTGACACCAACCTTAGAGAGGAAGGAGAGAGGGGGTACCATACCACCATTGTTGACAATGCAAAAGCTGAAAAAAAGATTAGGTTTAAAAGAAATTAGATAAGCTAAGAAAATACTTACTATAGGGCCACAGACCCCAAAGGGAGGGGGGGAAGGAGTTGTCATCATCATGGGTAGTGGTGGTGGTGGTGGTGATGAATGGTGAGCTGGCAGTGACAATGTATTGTGACAGGCAGTGATGCATGCTGTAGGAAAGTACCAGATTTGGAAAATGAGAGTGGGGTGGTATGTAGTGCCATACAATCATAGGTTTTGTAAAGGCTGCTTAGTATAGTGGTTACACATGTTATCTATTTGGTGCAATACTCCCTGGTCATGTATTCAAATCTCAAACACTCAAAACAATTTGTGAAATATATTTGTCTGATCAGAGTCTTCTAGGACAGTCCAAGGACTGTCCAAGTGTCCAAGCTGTCTGATCAGCTTCTGCTTGGACTCTGATCAGACTTTGCTCAGACTTGGTGTAAGCCTGATCCCAGACTTACCACAACACACATCCTCTGGACACCCATCTCCAATGACCCACATCTCCCAGACACTCATCTCCAATGACACACACCTCCCCCAATGCTCCAGAGTCCAGAGCCCAGAGCCCAATGATGCACCCATTACTCTGGGCACATGCAACCAATCTCTCCTAAATGTCCCACCAGTCCAGAGTCCAGTGAGGACAGGGTTTTGGCCCTCTTGAGGTCAGTTGGTCAGGTCATCACATTGCACTACAAAAGGTAATGCTGGATGGGGTAAACATGTGACAAAAGTGTCAAACATGTTGTGAATGGGAAATGGGGATAAGACAGAGAGTTCCTATAAAGAATGAGAACCTGGGGACAACCTCAATGAGATGGGACATGTCTGTAAATGATGCATCACAATCAGATTGATTGATGATCAAACTACATGGGAAAGGGACAAGAGCCAGTAAACAAACAGAGAGATTGAGGCTGATGGCACTTGATATGGGAAAATGTGCATGGGCATAGAGTAGGAAACAGTGGACTCATTGGTCCAATCAGAAATGTCTGAGAAAAGGGCCATGATGCCCTGTAACCATAGAAACAAGACTTAACATAGAAACTACACCATTGTGTGTAGTTGTCTTGAGGGGATGCAAGCCATCATGAGGAGAACTAAGAGAATCCAAGAAAAGGGAGGGAAAGAAGAATCCTCCATTCAAAAGGTGGGAGGACACCTTATATACAAGACAGGAGTACAATACACTGAGCCACCTATTCTGGTTGGATTCTGGTTATTCCAGTTGGAATGTCTGGAATTTCTGGAATCTGGTGGAATTTTTTGGGTGTAGTTTTTCCTATGTAGAACAATTCTGGTCAGAATAATCATTAATTTTGCACCCAGAAACCCCAGAATCTGATTGGACACCTGATCAGATAGGTTTTGGCAGGACAACCAGAATCTGGGTGGAATAACTGCTCTCAGCCATATGTCACAACACATCATGATGCATTGTGACTGCCAGCTCATCAGTCACCACCACCACCACCACCATCACCACCACCCATGACACTGCCTCCTCCAAAGCCCTGCCTGGCCACCCCCCTAGCCAACTGACAGGCCACCACCACCACCACCACTATTCCCACCACCACCATGACCCCCCCCCTCTACCACCTCCCCCCCTCCACTGCTGCCACCCCCTTCCCTCACCCATTGCCACCACTGCCAAAGCAGCCCCTCTTCACCACACTACACACCATGGGGGGCCTTTGGGCCCTGTGTAAGTGTTGTTTTTTGCTTTTGTTTTTGTTTTGTGTTTTTTCTTTCTAGGATGCTCCCTCCCCCTCCCTCCCCATATTCCCCCCACTGTCCCCCATCCCCCAGTCCAACAGTATGGGGCCCCAGGCCCCCCAATAAGTATTTTTTATCATCACTAAATTAAATTTTGCTAATTATTATTATTATTATTCAGTTTTTTTGTGTTCATTCAATAAGCCCCTGATGTGTGACCAATCCTCCCCACTCAGCTGGGAGGTGGGGGGCCAATGGGGGATAGTATGGCCATAAGCCCCAGGACTGAGGCACCTGCCAGGGGTGCACAGAACCCCCTTTGACTGCCACATCATGAGCCACACCCCCCACTCAGCACCACATCACCACCACCTGTATGGGGTCCCAACAACCAGGGGAGCCCAGGGGAGCCCAGGGGAGCAAGGAGGGAGACACCAGACAATGGGGGGGGACACCAGATGACCAGCAGATGACAGGGGACACAACTAGGCAGGGGGGAGGGACACCCAGGAACACACAAATGATAGGGGGAACACCCAGCATGGAGTGGGCCACACACCAGCACCCATGACCACTGCCATGAGCCATTGCTCATGGGGTGGAAAGGGGTGCCATGTTAGTGGCACTGGTAGGATGACACAATGCAAGGGGAGGGGACACAATGCCCAACTCCCCTGACTCCCCTCCCATCCATATATTAGTATTATAAGTGATTACAAAATATTTTGTAAATAAGTAGTACATAATACAGTTGGTGTAATGTCAAAGGACCCCCCCCCCTTGCACATAATGATTTTATATGTAATATGTTTTATTGCATAAATAGGTAATAAAGTAACAACAATATACAAAGCCAATAATGGTCCCATGGCATACCTGTTAAGTTATTGGAAAGTCTGTAAATTGTGATCTAGAGGCTGGGGGTTCAATCCTGGCTGATGAAACGTTATTTTGAGTCTGACTTGGTGTTGTAACTCCATGTCTGTTTGAGCCCACAAATTCCAGTTGGAATAATTGGAATAGGTGGGGGAGTGTAAATTACAGAAAAACAGAAGTACAGACTATATGCATGATGATTGTGCATGTAGTCTTGTGCCAATCAGACCAAGAGGAATGAAAAATAGAATAAAGAAGGGGCAGGAATGTACAAATGTGGATGTAATGATAAAAATAGAACACTCAACATATCCAAGAACAAGTGGTTGTCAGTCTGGTGTCATTGAGTCCACCTCTCTGAATGTCACAGCCAGGAATGACTCAGGAAAGAGGACCTACATTGGGGTGCTCTACTGATGATACATCACTTGAAGCCCCCACAAGTGCAGAGCACACCCAAATGTGGCCATCCATCCCTACCATCTGGCCAATCAGTCCATTGAGTTGGAAGTGACTAGCTGTGGGAAGGGTTACATGCAGGATTCAAGATTCTTGAAAGAAGGTTCAAGGAATAAATAAAAACATTTGAAGAAAATAAAATAAAATGAAAACCAGAACCCAGCTCTTCAAGTTGAGTGCATAAATCTTGACAAGGATCTTGAGGACACATGATTAATGATAAATCCAAGAAATTGATGTGTTGAGGGCATTTGTAGACTCTCCAGGATGTTGTTGTCTTTCATCTGTGTCTTGGAGTTGAGGAAGAGGCTTATTAGATATATGATTGAACAATAAAAAAGGGAAAGAAAGAAAATATACAAATACTCAAGGAATATCCAATTATCTTGAGGTCCCACAGGAAATGAATTGGAATGGGGAAGCCAACAGGTGTGTCTACTCACTCTTACACACCAGAGTCCAGTGATGCACCCATTACTCCAGATGCATGCAACCTGCCCCAGGGATCCCCAGACAGCAGACTCCACCATCATGGCAAGCTGATATGACTCCTTACCCAACATGAGACTATGCTTGATGCACCCTCTCATAGTCACACAGCTAGGCTCAATGCAGACTCTTACTTACATGGTCTGTTCCTCTAATATATGTACCATCTTTCCCCTTTGTTGCCCACTCTTACCCTTGTGCAACAAAAACTAACTTATCTTGCCATTTTGACACATCTTAGTGTAGGCCACCCAACCAGGCAACCTTCCACTTGGACTGTTTCAAATGATAAGCCTCTCTACCAAATCTTTCTGAGCAGAGTCTGATTGGAGTCCAATTGGAATGGGTGGGGGAGTGTAAAGACCTTCATACACTCAGCACTGTGTGGACTTGTTATTCTATAAGCTACAAGTGCTAAAATATGGATGTGGTAAATGTAGCAGGGAGTGCAAGGAGTTGGTGGTTGGCTTATGGAATGAGGTGCTGGAAATGGATGTCACCTATTTTATAAGGTTTGGCTTACAAACTGTAAGCCCAAATACAAACAGAAACATACAGGGTACATAGAACCAGTCATTGGGGCAGGGGAAGGAGTGGCTGGGGGTAAGGAGGCATGTTGTAAGGCTGGGGATACCAGGCATACAGTACTTAAACTACCATATCTGCTTATATTTGCTTACCACACCATCAATTTCAAGGAGAAATGTGAGCTTGATGCAATTATTCAACTTAACCAAGCCTTAAGTTGATCAAGTAGAATAAGTGGACCCCTGATTTTCCGCTGTTGAAACTAACAGGTGATCATGACAAGACAACTAGGAGACTTGTATAACAATGTAACAAAGACACACCTTCTACTAAAATGGTGGGCTCCACTGCAATCTTTCAGTACATGGCCCAGTTATTGGAAGAATAATAGTGCAAGGGGAGCCCCACCTGCAACAAGTGGATAACCTGAGAGATCAACTCCAGGTGTGCCTGTGCAGGATGAGTACAGCTGTAACAAAATAGTACCAAATACCAGCCAAAATACCAAAACTAGGTAATTATAGAAAAACAGGAAGAGAACTGGGTGTGGACAACCATTCAAAGAATGAATAGAACAGTAAAAGGAGTGTGGACATTGTAAGAGGAGAAACAAGTCATGGAAATTACAATGTAGAAGATCATAAAGGAATAATATCATGATAAGTCAATGTATAGAATGATGGAAGAAAGGAAGAAATAAAGTGAAAGTCTATAAGATTTCCCCTTACAAAGGATCCATGGCCTCTTCTGTGACCTCCAGGCCTGCAGCCTTTGTGCAACAATCCAGCTGCTCAAGAGGGAGTTTGAGCTGAGAACTGAAGACAGCAGGATGATCTTCAGCTAGCTTCTGATAAAGTTCAACACTCTGCTTGATAGCTGTAAGTGCTTCTTTCCTGTGTCCTGGTTCTGATAGTATAATAGAGAGATTAAACAGAGAGATTGCAAGATCTGGATTGAATGCAGCAGGCTGATCCTTTGCTAGCTCACGTCGGAGTGCAACAGCCTGCTGGATAACCTTATGTGCTTCTTTTCTGTCTCCAAGAGATAACAGTTGAGGAGAGATGTCATTAAGGGATTTTGCAAGGTGTGGATTGAATACAGCAGGATTATTCTTTGCTAGTTCACATTGAAGCACAATAGCCTTCTGCATAGCTTCAAGTGCTTCTTTCCTGTGTCCCAAATTTGATAGTTGAACAGAGAGATTATTAAGAAATTGGGCATAATGTGGATTGAATACAGCAGGATTATTCTTTGCTAGTTCACATTGAAGCACAATAGCCTTCTGCATAGCTTCAAGTGCTTCTTTCCTGTGTCCCAAATTTGACAGTTGGCCAGATAGATTATAGAGGGATTGTGCAAGATCTGGATTGAATGTGGCAGGATGATCCTGTGCTAGCTCCTGAAAGAGTTCAATGGCCTCCTGGACAGCCTCAAGTGCTAGTTTGTTCTGTCCCAGATCTGACTGGTGAGAAGAGAGATTATTAAGGGATTGTGCAAGTTGTGGATTGAATGCAGCAGGTTGAGCCTTTGCTAGCACTCTGTGAAGCACCACAGCTTCCTGGCTAGCCTCAAGTGCATCTTTCCTGTGTCCCAAATTTGACAGCCGATTAGACAGATTAGTGAGGGATCCTGCAAGATCTGGATTGAATGTAGCAGGGCGATCCTTTGCTAGTTTCCTATAAATATCAACAGCATCCTGGGTAGCCTTAAGTGCTTCATCCCTGTGTCCCAAAATTGACAATTGAGTAGACAAATTGGTGAGAGCTCCTGCAAGATCTGGATTGAATGTGGCAGGGCGATCCTCTGCTAGCTTAGTTTGAAGTTCAACAGCCTCTTGGATGGCCTCAAGTGCTTCTTCCCTGTGTCCAAGATGGGACAGATGATCAGAGAGACTATTAAGGGATATTGCAAGATGTGGATTTAATACAGCAGGATGATGATTTGCTAGCTCTTTGTCAAGCCTTACAGCCTCCTGGACAGCCTCAAGTGCCTCTTTCCTGTGTCCCAAATTTGACAGTCGATTAGACAGATTATTGAGGGATTTTGCAAGATCTTGTTTCAATGCAGCAGGATTCTTTTCTGCTAGCTTCTGAAAAAGTGGAACAGCCTCCTGGATAGCCTCAAGTGCTTCTTGTCTGTGTCCCAGATCTGACAGTCGAAGGGAAAGATTATTGAGGGATCTGGCAAGATCTAAATCAAATATGGCAGGACGATCCTTTACTAGCTCTCGGCGGAGCATAACAGTCTCCTGGATAGCGCCAAGTGCCTCTTCCCTCTGTCCCAGATCTGACAATCGAATGGACAGATTGTTCAGGGATACTGCAAGATTTTGTTTGAATTCAGCAGGACAACCCTCTACTAGCTTGCGATAAAGCACAACAGCCTCCTGGATGGCCACAAGTGCTTCCTCCCTACGATCCATGTAGGCTAAAGCTCCTGATACTGATAAGAACAAAGCACCATGCTCAGCTGTGACCATCCATGCATTATAATTCTCAGGAGTCATTCTCTGATGAAATACTGTCAGTTGGTGATATCCCAGGAAAATAATTGGTTAGCTTGCATACCAGAATCCATTCTGTTACTCTTTGTACCCCTTGAAACCTACCCTTGGCAGCTACAATCTCTATCCATGCACCAAGATGCTCACAGAAAAGTTTCTGTAATTCATCAATAACTTCTGCTTCCAGATCATCAACAACTGTGATGTGGTCTATCCAGAACCTGCTTGAATACCACAGCTCCTCAGACACAAGTCCTTCAGCTAGTTCTGGGATTCCTTCTGAATCTGATTCAGGAGACAGATACCCCAGCCCAGGTATATCCAATGATAATTGCTTATTCAAAATAGAAAGACAAAGATGTGCCAGCCTTTGACTGTTTTTCTTTTCATCAACGTAGAATCTTTTGGCTTTACGGCTATGTTGTGCACGAATAGTAACAAAGTCTTGAAATGAAAGGTGCAGAGGCTGAATTAGTTGACCATCCCCTCTAATCCCAGTGAGGAGAGAGCTGACTGGCTGTAAATATGTCTTCACTGACAACTTCAAACTAGGACCATGCAGAGCTTGAAGAGCAGAGGCAGACAAAGGGGACTTGGCAGCCATAATTGCACCCATGAGTAACTTATATCCCTCTGAAAAGGCCTTATCTTCCCAATTGCAGGCTTGGAGGATGGTCATGTAAAGTTTATCCATTTTCTTCTCAGCAGGCAGATCTGTAGGGCTGTTGTTTGATATCAGAGACTTAAGCTCTTCATCAGGGTCCAGACATCCTTGGAGGTATTCACAGACTGTAAACACCCACAAAAACAACCCTTCTGCCTTTCTTGTAAATTCAGACAAACTGTTCAATATCCTTTAGATTGTTCAATTCATTGAGATGAATGACTTGTGAATGAACATGCTCCTTCTGTGACAGCACTGAATTGAAGATTTGCCCATCTCTAGAAGTAAGGAATATCCTAACCACCAAGGGGAGTTTTGGAACTTCATTGCAGAGGATGTTAAGTACATCACGGTTATAGCCTTCATCCAATCCATCAATAACTATAACCAGTGGCCCAGGACCAGAATAGTTCTGACAAGGAGCTAGAATGAGTTTTTGGAATTGCCTTGTTATAGGAGCATATGTGAGGGTCTGATCAAGTTCCAGGGCCTCACCAATCTTTTGGTGAAAGTATGGATCATATGCTGCTAAATCCTTTGCAATGGTGCTGAACAGCACCCTAGACATGCCAGCAACACTGTGATCAAAGAAGAAGGATGAAGCAAGAACATGGGCTTCTGAGCAGCACTGAGCAACACTGTGGGCAATAGCAGTTTTACCTGCACCTGCAACACTAGTCAAGAAAAAAATCCTCTGGGCAGTGGCATCGGGAGAATATATCCAATCCTGAATCTCCTTAAGTAAGACAATTCTAGTGTCTGGCAAGCAGGCATGTGCTGGAGTCCAAGAAGCACCATCAGCTGCCTGAAGTTTGTCTAGCTTGAGGGTTGAGACTACCAAGAAATAATATCTGAGTCAGCTGGGAAAAGATATGCAAGGAATTAAACTTTATTAATACCAATTTTATTTCCAGACTTCTCATGGACAGACTCCAGATGATCTTTGATATCCAAATCCTTGATGCTCTTGAGTATCTCAGAAACATTGTGCCCCGTCATTGTCATAACTCCAAGCTTCATATATAGGTAGGATGGTCATGAAATTGGTAACAGTACTGATAAGTCCTGCGCACCTGGAAAAGACTCAAAGCACTGTCCAACTTTGTCCTCATATCACTGATACTATTCGGATTCCTGGTATATTCGTAAAATCGATCAAACTTCGACTTTGCTTGCCTATCGTCAATGTCTTTATCAATCTCGTTAATAGTTCTAGGAATAATCAGCGACACACAGTACGATATGAACACCATACTTACTCGTGCAATTTCACCATCTTCTTTTCAATTTCGCCTTGAGGCTCCTTGGAATCAGGGAGGGCCTGGATAACGCTCGCGATCGCGTTTTTAACATATTCACCGAAGCTCGTCCACTCTTTCTGGTGTGATCGAAATCCCTAGCATCACAGTTCGTCAGGAGTGCTTCGGATCGGTATCGTGCAGATTCCGAACCTTGACCAAAGTCGCAATGTGTAACGCACCGCCAGCGGCAGCCTTCAGTGGTGGGAACCAATCAGACGAGGCGTGTGTTAGTTGCAAGAGCGCGAAGGCCACGTTCCCTGTCCCGCTGGCAACATGTTTAGCTTCCATAACAAACCGTTTTACTGGAGGCAACAGCTAATAGATTACGGTGGTGATGGTGGTTCAAGTCAGAAGTGCAGATCAGTAATCAGCTCGATTCCCGCATCAGCCTAGGAAATCTTACTGACGTGTGAATTGGATCCGGCATGTAAATACAAGGGTGTGCCGATTACGCTCTCAGTAACCATATCAGTTCTGCCTTATTTCAGAAGTAGAAGTGAAATTGACACAAAGGTCTTGTCATGAGACGTGAGGGCATTCTCCGACATGTCTGACGTCCGCGTTTGGTTACCGCCGGTACAACCGTGAGTATGTAGTACAAGGAGGTCCTGGACTGTTCTTAATATTTGAACCTGGACTTGGACTCGGAGTTTTGTAATATCCACTAACTAGGGATAGGCAGATACTTCCTCTAGTTTTCAGGTACGGGGCGGAACATCGCCTCGGCAGGTGGACCTATCGATTTTTCGCGAGATACCGTCCCTGAGCCTTGACTGCCAAGACAATCAAGATCAGGGGTGAGAGCCAGGGCTCAGGGCCTCTCGTCTCCAGTGTGAAAGACTCTTGGAGTGCGGCATCCAGCACCAGGTGTTGATAAATGGTGCAATGACAAAGGGACGAGAGCGCAAGAGCGAAGATCCAAGCATGAGATTGGCGGCCGCGGTAAGGATGAAAGCTGATGAGGAACAAAGAGGGGGGGCGGCTCTTGTGCTCCTTCGGGCACTCGCGTCCCACATAAACCCATACGACCCCCTGCCAAGACCCCTTCTCCAGGAGGCAAGGACGATCAAGGAATGAGGCAGAGAACTTGAGGCAGCGTGCGCTCAATCGTTGAATCGCACCTTGGGCACTCTGAGCACGGCGTTGGACGGGGTTTTTGCACCTTCAAGTTATGCCGCATTGACGAGGTGTGGGCTCGCGATCTCAAAGCCTGAAGGTATACATCTTCATAATCAGCATGACTTAAGTTGGTCTAACGACTCACCATCTGCCACGACCAGCTCGCCCTTCTAATGTATCGCCTACCCCTTTCAGCTCGCTAAAACAGCAAGTTCTGACCGCATAGGAGCAACGCATTGTGATCCCCGATCTACATCCCCAGCCGAACCTGATGAAATTGGCGCAGGTCGACGCACACTGGCAACGGGTGGACGAGGCAATCGCGAAGAACGGCCGGAGATCGAGCAGAAGACGATCGTGGAGGCCAGAGGCTGGGCAGAGGTAGGGCTGGAAGTTGTGGAGAGGAGGAAGGTTGGCATGAAGGCGGAGCTGGGATATTAGCTGGGGAGGAACCTGGGGTTGCGAGTCGCATACCTGGGCAGAAGGGGACAACGTTGCGGAGCGTTTGAAAGATCTGGCACTTGAAGTTCATCTGAAGTCCATTTCAGGACGAGCACTTGAAAACTTCGAGTTATGAGAGAATAGTGTCAAATGAGTTCGACAAGAGGCCGAGGGGACTCGGAACGTCAACTTGGTCTGCCCATAATAAACGGATCTGTACGGATGACACGAATGACTTGTTCCCGGGCTCTGCGGTCTATGCTTTCTACGTGTGTACATACATAAGAGTACTGGACAAGCATCATCAAGAAGCCAAGGAGATTGCGATGTCGAGACGAAGACCAAATCTCGAGTTCTTCAAGCTCTAGTCTGACGTGTTGACCTCCGAGTTTGAAACTATTGACGACAAACCCTTGAGCAGTAGGGGCGATGAACGCCAATGATCGGCTAATACGAAGAAGGTAAATCGGAATGACAGCCCTGCACAGGCAAAGCTGCTTCCCACGTCCAGAACCAACTGCTGGGTGAGCGCTTGAGCGTACGACGGTTCCCGACTAATGGGATGATGATGGTTAGCAGTCCGAGGAGCTGCGTCATCGATCCTTGGACAAGGAACTAGAAATCAGGATCGAGCCGTTCCATGCTTGTTTGTCGAAAATTGTCGTGCCTTGAATACTGGGATCGCGGATGATGAGAACGGTGGTTACGCGTGCTGTCATCATTTTCACTACTAGCAGGGCCAGAAATTCACTGAGAAAATACTGAAGATGTCAGTAAAGCTCAGTATGATTGACCAGCGGCCAAGATGAATTGGTAAGGCGGGTCATGAAGAATGCGTAGACCCTTCAACTGCATCTGCAGCAGAATCCTGTGGTGATGGATCGATGGTGTTCGCCTCTACTTCTGAAACTTGCTGCATGTTTCTACGTCTTCATGCTCGATCGACGGGAGCGGAGTGTAGGCTCCAAAATCCATCTTGAAGTGTTCGATGAGGGCAAGGATGTTACATACCAAAATGAGAATTGCACTACCAGTCCTCGCCGCATGCTCGTGCCAGTTGCATCAGCGATGGCAAGCGCTGCAGTTCTCGAGTCAACTTGAAGTTGATATCAGACTTACCTCAGATCCCAGGATGCCAAATCGGGGCCCGGGAATAAGCCGGCGTGCGGCTTTGATGCTCGCTACCATCCCCGAATCGCCCTCCTATGATAGCTCCGATGTTTGAACAAAGTCCATATCACTCCAATGATCGTCGTTGGCATGGAATGCGGTAGTTGCGGGCGTGGTCATAATATGAGGTGTATCGTGACAGCGTTGACAACGTTGAACGTCAACTAGCGGTTTTTGTCTGCTTTTGTACGTATACAATACGCAGTGCATCACCATGTGCCCTAAGCCACAAGGCTTGCGCGTCTATTTCCTTCTAATATTTAGCCACATCGTGATCTTTCTCGCTGCAAATCGTCTCCCCCATTTTCCCATGCAACTGCCCCGTCACCTTGTCTCGACCGACGAAACACTACTAGAACGGGACACTCGTACTCTCAAGGTCATGGTGTCCGGTATAGTGCTGGAAGACCCCAAGCTCCTTTCGCAGATATTCGACTTCATCGGGCATAGCACAGTCGGCTCTTCAAAGCAGCATCTCCTCTGGGTAGCCCTTACCTGCACTAAGTTTCGAGAACCTGCGCTTGATGCCCTTTGGAGGTCACTGGACTCCCTTGTTCCCCTTCTAAAGCTGTTATCACCATTCAAATTAGTAGCTAACGGCGTCTATGTGAGAGTTCCCCTGTCTGCGAGCGCATTGTGCCAGTAATTCAAAGTTGCTGATCGCCTTATAGGTATTCTCCGGAGCATTCCAATCTAACGACTGGGATTGTTTTGATTCATATGCACGACGAGTCAAGGAATTTAAACTCGCACATGCAGGCAAAGACCTCGCGCAATCCACTTATGTGCAATTGGCCCAGCTTCGCCCTCAACCCCTTCCCTCTCTACAGAGATTTTGCTGTCTCTCAGTTACACCGTCACATTCACACTTATCCCTATTCACTTCGCCCTCCATCAAAACTGTGGAATTGGGTGACTGTGATGTTAGCAATGTTCATGTCGTTGATTCCTACCTGTCTTCCCTGGTGAACAATCCACGGTTCGTGTCCCCCGAGTTGAAACGTCTTATACTTCGGGGACAAGCCACCACCGCTGCTGTCGTTCCGTTCTCTCCGTTTTCTCATTTGCGATCATTAGATATCTCGGGAGAGATTGGTGTTGCATCTCTGGCAGAAATTGGAGCACTTCCCCAACTAGAAAACTTGGTTATCACCATCTCCCATGCTGCTCCTGCTCTAGAGGGTGATATTGGGTTTGCACAGCTAAAGACGTTACATATCACTGGATCATTTCCGGTGGTACAATCGATGCTTGAACTTGTTGCTACGGTTTGCATGGAAGGTATAACACTCGTCGTGGCTTCCACCAAACCAGTTTCTAGTACTTCAATCAGAGATGCACTAGCAAAAACGCCGAGCAACCCTCTGAAAAAGGGAACCAAAAAGCCGTTGAAGAAATCATTACATCGTGACCCTTCGATTTCTTCTGAAAGCTGGACGTGGGCGGCCTGCATGGCTGAGCTCAGTTTCCGATGGTCCACTTCCCTAACATCTATCACTCTCTGCCTGGACGACAGGATCAATTACATCAAAGGACCAACCTCCCTGGGGTTATTCTCCGACATTCCCCCATCTTCGAAACTGAAATACTTGTCTATCAACGACCGCCACTTCGAGCCTTCTGATGAAGAGATTCGAGAATTGGCATTGGCGTGCCCTGCACTCAGAGAACTCCGGTTACCACTTGTTTCTCTAACAGAGACTGTTGTGTCCCATGCACTTGCTGCACTAGCAGTTGAGGACGGCCGCCGTATAGTCAGAGAATCCTCACCACCTGAGATGACACCGCCTTCGCGCACAACAACTATCGAAGCCCTCTGGGCACTTGCTGGTTCCTGTTGCGATCTCAATACCCTTCAGATATGTCTTGACCTCGGGCATATTCCTCCTTTTTTTCCAGATGTCATCTTTTCGCATGGGCTAGAAAGATTATCTATCGGAAGTTGGTCTTGTCGGTCCTTTCGCAAGCTTTTACAAGTTGGACGCCATTTGGACAGATTGTTTCCCCGACTACGACATATGGAAGTTCATGAGGGATACAGCGCTGATGACTGGAAACAGATATACGAGATAATTCAGATGTACCAAGATGTCCGCATGGACGACAAGGGACGTCAGATTTAACATTCATAGTACTTGGTGCGGAATACTATACGACCAAGTATTAATTCTGCAGTAAAGGTTCACTTTCTGTTCTGGAGCCCACTTTTTTTTGGTTCAGAAAATAATCTGAAATCTACTTGCCTCAGACATCATCAGACGCCAATAAGATGCCCTCTTGGCATGTGTGTTTGTGTGGACCACTAATTCCGAGATCACTGGCATGGGATAGGCTCATCCGTGCCCACTAGGGGATACACACTGCGTGACAAAGTTTAAGGGGGCATAACAGAATGAAATGTGTGCGTCCTGGTCATTGGAGTCATATTGGGTAGACTCTGAGCAGAACGACTCTGAGCTCAAGTCTTCAGCATCCATCTATCATTCCTGTCTGATGAAATGCAGGATCTAAGTCGGTTGCATCTGAGAGATCATGCTTTGCCCCACCACTTGCATGATTGCATCATGATTCCTGGAGAGCAGGTCAAAGGTGCTCACTGTACACCCAGCATGGTAAGGTTTTCAGCCATTGAAACATGAATTTCCTAAGATAAATGACTGAAATAACAGCAGATGAATTTGGGATGAAATTTCATCCCATGCATTTCATGCCAAGACTTAGTCTCGATTCCAGGTGACATTCGTATGGGCGGGTGTGGGTAACTGGTCATGTGACCTTGACGCGTCCGTAGAATAAACAATATATTGATGCGTACCTGTGCATATACAGCCCATTCCTTCCAATGTCTTCTGACGGCGACCCTTCAGACTCTGACTTTGAGGAACCTTTGGCTGCTGCATCCGACAAACGGATCGATGCTGACAATTTCTGGAGGATACTGGCGACATTTCTGACCGCGTGCTCAGTGTTTACATTCCTCGATTTCCTGTACAATCAGATAATGAATATGATGTGGAAAAAGAATTGTCGATTTGTGCCTTGTGAAGTTGTTCATTATAAACTTTGGCATTGACAGCAGTTGCTGTGAGGCCAAATTTATGGAACCTTTCAGCCTTAGAAACGGTAAACGATGTGAACATTCCTCAGGAAATCAAAATGCTTACTTGCTCAGCCTCCAACTCGTTGAGAGGTGAGATCACCACTATCAGTTTGTCCTTGGCTTCCTCGAGGAGAAGCGGCATCCCAAATGGCATAGTGTTGCCGGAACCAGTGCCAGCAATAACTATACAATCCAATCCGAGTAGGAGAGCCTCCGTGACATCTATCTGCCAGGGATAAGGGGGCTTTCCATCAAAAACGGCCTGAAATTTGTTCTCAATAGAGCGTCGAGTTACGGCATGGTTGTAATGACGAGCTTTCGTGGCGGATTCACGAGCACCAATGAGAACGTCGGCCAGAGGAGATACGGGATGGGGCGAGCCCAACATGATATTGTGAGTAGCCAGCCGGATCCGTACGCGTCGATATATTGTTTATTCTATGGACGCGTCATGGTCACATGACCAGTTACCCACACCCGCCCATACGAAAGTCACCAGACATTCTATCACAACCACCCACTTCTCTTTTTCGCACTCCGCTCTCGGATCTGCCTGCCTGTGATAGAATGTCTGGAACCGAGACTAGCCAAGACTAATAAGATTCATACAAGCAACTGCTGAATTTGCCAAAGCAAGTTCCAAGACTGCTAAGATTCAGATGAGCACCAAGGCACATGGAGAATGTAGAAATGTGGTAAATGCAGTTCTTCAAAGTCCAAGATAACATGGCTTGTCTGCCTCCACAAAGTGTACAGTATCTGCAAGAGCTAATGATGTGATATGTATCTGTGATAGTGATGTACTTCAGTCAATAATTGCCTATGTGCCATGGTCCATAATGTGCCCAACAACTCATTTTACCTGACTGAGGTCAATCAATACCACAAGGTCTTTACACTCCCCCACCTATTCACCTATTCTGATCAGACTCTGCTTTGACAGATTTGGCAGAGAGGCCTATCATTTGAAACAGTCTGAGTCTGAGCAGTGTCTGATTGGAGTCTGAGCAGAATCCAATCAGGCAGCTCAGCCACTCAGACTGTCCTCAGATTGTCTGATTGGAGTCCAAGCAGACAATTATATTTTGAGAAAAATTGTACAACAGTCAAGATTTGAAATTGCAACTTTAGGGAATCATAGTAAATAAATCATGATCATAACCACTACACCAAGCAGCCAGTACAACCAATGGCCTTGCCTAATACTACATACACCCCCCCCACCCATTTTTATTTTTCATGGCTTGCATCACCACCTGTCACAACACATCATGATGTGCTGTGACTGTGTTGTAGGGGATTTGGTCTGTTGGTAGTTCGTTGACTTGAGTTGTCACGTTGCAAGAGTTAGGGTAAGCAAGATCACAGAGAGGGGGAGGAATTTAATATATGAAAAAGGGAGAGAGTCGATAACAAAAAGGATAGAACTACCCTTATAGCCGTTGATAATCGATCGAGGACCTATCAACAAAAGGGAAACGCGATCGTGTTACGATCAACGGAGTCACGTGACGTTCGCATCGAAATAACTAGTAAAGTCCCATATATTGGGATAGGAAGGTTGTAGACTTTCTGACCTTAGTATAAAGGCAGAAAGTACCCATACACATCGCTTCTTGACTTGTTACCACCACAATGTCCCATGGGAACATTGCTCACAACGCCTGGCTCGTCGCCTAGCGGTCCATCCTCTGGCCTGATCTCTGATCAGACCTGACCTTTGGATCCTTGGAGGGATGTTTGGGAGTAGTCCTGAGCACCCTGCCGATCTGTCTGTCCGATCTCCTCGGATGTCTCCCGGTTGACCGCCTCAGGGGTCATCTCTTTATCTCTCTCATTCCTGCTCTGACTTGATGATCTGAGGCTCTGGGATGGGGCATCCTCCACCTAGGTGGGGGGGCTTGATGGTGAATTAACACTGCCGGCTTCGGCCGGAGGTCCTGCCCTGGGGTCAAGGGGAGAACATGTTGGGGTGGGGGGGGACACTTAGCGGGGCTGCAGGATCCCTGGAGAGGATCCTTGGCTCCAGGTGTGTAATGTACATCTGTGCATCAACACTGATTACGGGGACCCTCATTACAGGATCTCTAGTGCCTTGGACTCGAGCCAGCGACTCCATTCTCCAGTGGTAGCGGGGCGTGCCTCACACTGGATCTATCTCTCTCCCTCTCTCTGCGCAGGCCTGGGGCCCTGCTCACTCCCCCCAAGCGATTGCTGGGACGCCACACCCTCTCGCTTTTGGGCGTGCTAGACGCACTTTTCTCACGCTAGGATCTTGGTCTTAACCATCATCTTTGCTAGGTCCGCTTTTACATTTTCTATGGAATACAACACTGATTACTTTGATCTTGACCATCTGTTTGACTCCCTCACTGGGGATCCCTTCTCCGCCCTCCGCTCCCTCCAGAGGAGAGGCGATCAGTCCGATCAAGACTCATCATCTTGGTCTGACGTTGACGACAGTGACAACGAGGGGGTCTCCAACCCCTTTGATCATCCGTTGTCTGTGGCGCATGAGGCAATGGACGGCCCCATGCTCCACCGTGCCTGGCACATCCTGGCCCTTCCAGGCCATGTTCTCCAATGTCAGCGTGCCCTCAGGCACCAGGCGGACTGCTCCCTCGCATATACACTGTGCGATACATTTATGGGGGATGGGGACTATGCATCCACCCTCCCTCCTTCTTCACTGGGGTCTGCCCCTCCCCCGGGGGGCTCCTCAATTCCTCCCACTCCGGCAGCAATGCGCCAGGCATCGGATGAAGCTGAAGCGGTGAAACACATGCTGAGTACCACCATCCAGTGGATGGAGTGTATCTCACCTGACCTGCTGGCTCCTGGGATTCCAGAGCGGCTCGCCTACCTGGCTGGGGCAACTCTTGCCTCCGCCCTCCGTTTCCCTCAAGCCGAGGACGTGATTAATTGCGTCCTGGCAGGGGGGACCTCTTCCTCGGCCCCTGTCACAGGCAGCGCCCGGGATCTATCTGGAGTGTTGGACAGCTTGCCACCAGGCACTGACACCTCTGAGGGCCCCTCCCCCTGCGGCGTCGCCAGCGTCGGCGACGTCATTGACCTGCTCGTGCATCGGACCAGGGGGGGTAACACCCCCTATCCATTGTCGGCAAGCTGCCTGTCTGGATACAGGCGGCGCTACCACGCACTCCGTCGCTATGGATGGGGCGCTCCCGGGGCTTGTCCCTGGGTTCGTCATGGGCATACAAGTGGGGGCCTTGGCTGCCCACAGGTGTACCCATATCTACAGGCACCGTTTAGGCCCACTGGGTCTCAGCCAGACATCTCATCGGACGGCAAGGATGCCATACTGATGGTCCATCTCTCGATGAGGGGGGTGGTTCACCCCTCTGCCTGTTAGGGACTACGGTTAACCTCCAGGCCCTTCGGGGGCTGGGGGCTTACGGTGAATTGACACTGCTCACCGGCTGGCCGCGCGTGGGGGGACCGGACTAGCTGCAGGTGGGAGGTCTTCTGGCATGTGGTGGTGCAAGGGCGCGGCTCTGCCTTCCCAGCTCCAGCGAGCTCTATATGTGGTATATCTGCCCGCCTCAGAGGTTAAAAGAGGGAGGAAGGTCTCACACCGGTGGGGGTCTGGTATAGTAGAGCGTAGCTTACTCTGGTATGTCTGTACTTCGTGCCCGCGGACTGCTTACGTGCACCATGCTATAAATTGTTGAACAAAAAAAAAAAAAAAAAAAAAAAAAAAAGTACCCATAAACTTAGAAACTTGAAAACTTAACTTATTGTCCTGCACCTTCATGTGCAAGTAACTTAGGGATACTTGAAACTTGAGGTAATGCGAGGGGACTCAGATATGTGCAACGTAAGGATAGATGATAATAAAGGGTGCTCCATTCGAGAGGTGGGAGGTCACCTTTTATACAAATGATGTGTAAGGGGATTACTATCTAAGATCCAGTCACACACATTCTCTTGTGTTGATGGTTCCAAGCAACTTGATAAAAAAAGTAATGAAGTGAAAAAAATGGCAATTGTGTTGGCCTGAAGCAGAAGGAAGTGTCCGTATTGGGGTGGTCTGATGAGTTTTGCAAGAAGGTAGTCATGCAGTGTGTGTGTGGATCCGACACACTCAAATCTTTGTCTTGGGGGTTTGCATATTGGGAATGACTCTGGGAGAGGTAGGTTGTCGGAGTTCTCAATTTACAATACACGGCTTGTGCCCCCACCAAGTGCGGAGAACACCCAGATGCAACCCCTCGACCCTACTGTCCAACAGCTGGCCTCCTTGACTCAGAAATTGAGTACGTGGATTGTTTCTTGATGGATCATCATGATGAGCTAAGAATATACAGGAAGAAGCTAATTAATAGAAGGAAATTTGAAGGGCCCGGTCCTTCTCTTCTCATCGTAGATAGGTAAAGCCAGTACATAGTACCCGGAATCGAGGGCTGTGATCAGCCATGTGATTGCTGCGTCTCGTTGTCTAGATCTGAAGGGGGGGTGTAAAGTAAAATTCTAAAACAGTAGATCAGTAGGGAAAACTAGACGAGCAAGAATGATTAATTAGGCAGTATGAGGTGATGATGGATCCTAGAGGCATAATTACAGAGTCTGCAAGGTATACCCAAGTATAGTGTGGATGACAAGCAGGGCTCATCACCCTACCACAACTGCCAGCCATACCACCCATGATGGTGATGCCCCCATCCCTCCATCCCTTCCTCTGCCACTATGGGGCCTGTTACCCCATAGTAAGTATCTTTTTAATGTTCTAATTGTTTTTAAGGCTAATATTTTTCCTCTTCAGTGTTTGTATTTTCAACAACAATGGCCACCTCCCCTGCAGTGCCCCTCCCTCTCCTTCTCTTCCACCTCATACTAAGGTAGGTCTCATTCAGAACCAGCTTGATCACATGATCAAAGTGTGACAGAGAGTGACATTTTGGCAGAGGCGGTGTTGCAAATTTTTAATCTAATCTAAGTTCCCGATTTGGAAACTGCCACCAAAGCAGGTTGCGTCGTCTGTCATGTTGTCCTTATTGACTTATAATCTCTCATTTTATAATTATGCTCTTGAAAAGAAAGTTTAACTTGAAGAATCTTGGCACCTGGGTCACCAGAAAGAAGAAGAAGAACAATGATAGTGAAGCCAACAAGGAAAATGTATGTGTACACTACCACTCTGAGAACCAATTACCGACTGCAGAGAATATTCATCAGATAGTACCAGTGACTGTTATAGACAGTATAGACACCCCGCCTGTTCCATATTACGCACAGGAATTGCTTCGAGAACCAACCCCATCATGCCGAGAGTATCCTTCTATATGATCTGTGTTGGCAGAATCTAATGTCATGGCAACATCAATTCTGGACGGGATCATGTTTGAGGCACCAGGTACAATACCTGAAGAAAGTCCAGCCAACGAGGAAGAGACCTGGGATGATGAGGATGAAACAGTGCATGGCCAAGATGACAGTGGACCAATTGATAATGGAGATGATGAGGAAGAACCAGAGGAACCAAGGAAGAGAGGACATTTCATCCCCCCTCCTTCTGTTGAACAAGCTGAGAGAGCCTTTCATGATCTTGGAAACATACTGAAACCACGCCACAAGAAAGGATCTGGATTTGAAGATCCAGGTTTGGATAGAATTGTCATGGAATGGCTATCTGGTATGAAGTTATTGTGCTACAACTATGTTGAAATGCAGAAAGTGAAGCCTACCTCATCACAATGGGGAGCGGCTTCATTGCGTACAGCAAATAGTCTTGGCAGCAACATTTATATGGCTCGGGCACTCCGAGATTGGACTCGCACATTCATTGCAGATCCTGAATTTATCCCAGAGCACCATCAGAATGGGCGCACCAGCCATTCCCATATCAATGATGATGATTTCGCACAGGAATTACACCTACACTTGCAGAGTATTGGAGAATATTGTATGACAGAGGACATTATCTGCTATGTCGCACTGCCTGAAATTTTGGCAAAGCTGAACCAAAAAGCAACAATTTTGCATGCAACTGCCCACTGCTGGATGCAGAAAATGGGGTACCGGTGGACACTATGCAGATGGGCATGAGAGACCTGATGTTGTCAACTACTGTCAAAATGTCTTTCTTCTGGCTATCCAAGAGTTAGAGGCTAAGACACGGAAGTGGGGGAGAGATGGGGCAGAGGACAGGACATCTGATGAGCCTTGTACTGTCTTGTGGTTCCATGATGAATCAACATTCTATGCCCATGATCATCAGAAGAAGTGTTGGGTTCATAAATCAGATAAAGTGACACCTTATGCCAAAGGAGAAGGTCATTCCCTTATGATTGCTGACTTTGTCTCAGCAGATTACGGTTGGTTGAGGTCACCGGATGGGAAAGAAAGGGCTCGTGTTGTTTTCAGAGCTGAGAAAGGTTGTGATGGATACTTTGACAATGAAAATATCCGCGCACAGGCTGCGCATGCAATGGAGATCTTAAAGAAGCACTATCCCCACGAGAGGCACGTTCTGATCTTTGACAATGCCACAACACACCTTAAACAGGCCAGAGGATCACTATCAGCCTCAAAGATGACAAAGGGGCCATCAGTGAATTTCTGTGTTGAAGTTAATGCAACAGATGACACAGGAAAAGTGATCTGTGGACGAGATGGAAAGATCTTGAAGCAGAAAATCCCAATGGCTAATGGCAAATTCAAGGATGGAACAGAACAACGGTTCTATTACCCTGAGGGACATGAACATGCAGGACAATTCAAAGGGATGGTACAAATCCTGGAAGAGCAAGGTTATCAGGGCATCAAGAATAAGAAGGCACAATGCGGTAAAAAATTCACTGACTGCCCTGAAGGATTGACAACATGTTGCTGCCGCAGGATGCTTTATAATGAGCCAGATTTCAAGAATGTTGATTCAATTCTTGAGGCCAATGCAAAAGCACGAGGATTTCAGATTTTGTTCCTTCCAAAATTCCACTGTGAATTAAATTTCATCAAACAATGCTGGGGACATGCAAAAAGACAGTACCGAATATTTCCCCCATCATCTAAGGAGGATGACCTAGAGCAGAATGTTCTTCAAGCACTGGATGAAGTTCCCTTGATATCCATGCGACAGTGAGTAATTTGCAAAGTCTATTTCTGAGTCATTGTGACTCATCAGATTTCTAACTTGACAACGGTTGTCACTTTCCAGGTTTGCGACATGATCACTCTGATTCATGAATGCTTATCAGATGGGCTTGAATGGAACACAGGCTGCCTGGGCTGCAAAGAAATTTCGAGGGCACTGGACAATTCCTGCTGACATCTTGACCCAATTTGACCAGGAACAAAGAATTTGATTTATATACTAATGCAACAATGTCTACTTTACTTCACATAGCATTTGTATATACCTATAATACTTGTAGATACTGTATATAGTGCCAGCTCAGTTATTGTACATACTCGATCATCTAATCTATGTTGCTTGCGCGGCTGCATCATGGGACGAGGTCACAGTGTGGTCACAACCATGTGATCAAGCTGGTTCTGAACAAGACCTACCTTACAATGGGGGCCTGTGCCCCCATAGATAAGTATTTCTCCCTTATCTTTATTTTTAAGCTAACAATTTATTTCAGCTCTTCCACTTCCAACATCAAACACAGGGCACACCACCCTTTCTCTCCACTTAGCTGGGAGGTGGGGGCCTCATAATAGATTGGATGGGCACAGGGAGGGGCTGGGAGGGCCAAGGAACAGACCGCACATGAGGTGCACCCTGATGTGCCATCCCCCAGCTGCCACATCACTAATGCCCCCACCCCTCTTTCCCTCTTCCCCCCTTCCTCTAATAGCCCCCTAGCACTGTGGACCTAGCATGGTAGCAATTTCAGCCATTTAAGTGCCAAAATCTGAATTCCCCAACTTAAATGGCTGAATTAATGGTAGATGATGGTAGATGAATTTGGGATGCATATCTTCAAGTCATTTAGAGGATGGAATTCATGTGCATTATTATACAAAATCTCCATATGTCAATGGGATCAAATTCATTTCATAAAAGAATGAAATGTAGGGGATGTTTTAATCCAACAGAAAGGTATGAATTTCATCCAAAAGACAGGATGTTTTTAATCTAAGAGGGGGGTATGAAGTACTATGAACTTCATCCAGAAGAGAGGATGTTTCTGCATATGATTTTCTGATGTCTACAGGATGTTTTTGAGCATGAATTTCATCACTGTGGACCTAGCATGTGGTTAGGGAGTGGCATGGGTAACCTGCAAGCATTTTTGGGCTTACCCATACATGTACCCATTGGTACCCATACCTGCAACCTGTGGGCTCCATGGGTCAGACAGGTGCAGGTATACCCACTGTCTCCCATCATGTTGTGAGCCAACAGCTCCTGCATCTGCAGGGACCTGCAATTGCAGGCTCCTTCAATACAGGAGTTGAGAATGGCAATGACACATTGTTGACATCAAGCTGGGATCCACCCTACTCACAGCAGTGTCATTGGGGGCCCACAAGATGGGGTGGTATTGTGGCAGGTGAGAGGGGCAAGGGAATGGCAGTGGTGCCCCTGCACCTGGTGACACAAAGTAGAATCCATCCTACAAGCAGTTGCTCATAGGTGTGGGTATCATCTCAGGGGTAGTGGATCCACCACCCCATGAGCAGTGGCTCATGGTGGTGGGTGTCATTAGGGGGTGAGGTGGTGGTATTTACATCCTAAAGAAAGAAAGAAATGGATCATTAGTAGATAATACAACAAAAAGTGGAAAAAAAACATAATTGGGGCCCAAACAACTTGTCATTTAGCCTCCCACTATGTGCCCATCTCTGTTGAGACTGTGCATCTTAACTACTCAGTTCAAGTATCAACTAGTGCACACAGCAACTAGCTTGTTGTCTGGTGTTCTCTAGATGAAGTTTGAGGTGTCAGACTTAAGGTGCTTCCTTAAGTCAAGTTCATTGTATCAGACTCTAAGGGGCTTCCTTTGGTTGAGTTCAGTTGAGCAGATAAGAGTAGGTATTTTTAGGTCAAGCTGAAGCCTTGACTGAGTATCTACTACAGGTCTTATACTAGCTAACCTGGGTAAGTGTGACTCTGGTCTGCTATGCTAAGTAGCTACTTGGAGTTGATAGGTATCTACTCTGGCCTACTGTGGTCTAAAGATGAGAATCTACCTTGTTCCAATAGGTATGAAACAAAGGATGGGTGCAGCTCTGCTGTGCTGGGTAATAGTCAAAGATGAGAGCATGGCAATGAAACAAACAATGGGTGAGGCACACAAGGTGAGTGTGTAAGAGAAGTGTGTAGTCATGTGTCAAGAAGGGAAATTATAACAATCTCCCTCCCCACCATCCTCTCTTGTCCCCTCCTCCCCACACCCTTATGATGATCTGATGGGGTAGTTGTAAATGTGATGGCTGTACTGAGCTGTGAGTGGTGCATTAAGGGCAGAACCCCACCTCACATTTGTGAGCATGGGGAAGTCAGTGTCATAAGCTGGCAGCTGTCCTGGGAGAGAAAACAGAGAGCCACCACCCCTCTTGTTTGCAAGCAAGGGGAGGTGGTAGTTGTGAGTTGTTCAAGGCCAATGCAAGAGTACAAACAAATGTATGTAAACAATGCATCAACATTGAATGAAGACATGACTACCACAGGTGCACACAAGGCCAAATGGCCTACACACATCCTGGGGTATATAAACCTCTTGTTTTGAACAGGTAAGCTGGGCTTGCCCCACTTTATTATTTTATTTAGTTGTCATTACATTATTTACATAGATAGTACTAAATCATTATTACTTTTCAAGCCCTTGCTGTCTCTTGGTGATGGGTAGGCATGGGTCATCAGTAGCTGATCCACAACCTGTACCCATACCCATGGCTACCCATACCCATGGCTACCCATACCCATGGCTACCCATACCCATGGCTACCCATACCCATGGCTACCCATACCCATGGCTACCCATACCC
This sequence comes from Tricholoma hemisulphureum, assembly GCA_964034925.1. Classification (NCBI taxonomy): domain Eukaryota; kingdom Fungi; phylum Basidiomycota; class Agaricomycetes; order Agaricales; family Tricholomataceae; genus Tricholoma; species Tricholoma hemisulphureum. The sequence continues at coordinate 3,201,214 of OZ035928.1, read as the reverse complement.
ATGGCTACCCATACCCATGGCTACCCATACCCATGGCTACCCATACCCATGGCTACCCATACCCATGCTATTCCCTAAGTGTTGCTGGGTTTTCAGCCATCTAAATGCTGAAATGTGAATTTCCCAACATAGTAAATGGCTGAATTAAGGGTAGATGAATTTGGGATGAATTTTCATCCCATCTATTTCAGCCATCCAAGGGATGGAGTTCATATGTGTTACTATAGAAAATCTTCTTAACCTAATGGGATGAATTTCATTTTAGAAGGGGATAAAATGCATGGGATGATTTTAGGGTATGGGTTTTCAACCATCTAACATATGAATTTTCATCAAACTTTTCAACAATTTATGAGATAATATTTCCTGCCACAAAGGTGTGAAATACAGGATGTGTTTTTCAGCCTGAGATAGGATAAAAATTTCATACTATATGAGATGCTTTTAGTAGGCAAAATTTCTTCATTAAAGATTGAATTAACTGTTCCTTTCTCTGGCGGGTAGTATTATTATTATTTTCAGTCAGAGTGAGAGGATAATTTTCACACCTTGGATTACAAATATTAAGGAATGTTTTTCATCCTGCAAAAGGGGATTTTTCATCTGTGTTGTAATTGTTTACTCCAAGTCACTTGCAGCCCTCCCTCAACACATCACATGAACCATAACCATAACCACCTTTGATAATGCTGCCACCATCTCACCTCACCACTACCACCTTCCCACTCTGTCAACGTCCACCACCACCACTCCAATGCCCATTATTGTGCTAGTAAAAGCTACCATTGTCTGCCAACAAACCCTCTCAGATGCAATGTGTGTCCAAATGACACAATCATCATTTGGGCCCTAGGTAAGGTTCTCTTTTGTTTTTTATCAACTAACTAATGTATTTGTTCATTTTTTAGGAAGTATACTACTGCCAGTGATGCATGCTGATGCAATACACCCATGATGACAAGCCAACAGGACCAGGATTGTGGTGCAGAGGTACTGGTGAGTAGGAGAGGGCAGGGAACAGCCATGCCCACACCACCTGCCTCTAGCCTCATATTGGGATAACAAGCCTAGGGCTATATCCAAGACAGTAATAATAATTACTGAGACTTCAACATTCTGTAGTATATATACTACATGTAATTGTGTACATGAGACAATAATTCCTTGACCTCTGAGACACCCAGAGGGACACCCCCCTTTGTCCTAAGGTCTCCTCTAAGCTTCCTGCAATGCTCTCCTAACAGGTTATGGGCCCTGGCTTTATTTAAAACAACCCAAACATATTTCACAACATGTCTGGAGCATTATACAACATAGAGGAATTTGTTCCTGACAGTGAAGATGAAGACCTACAAGAATACATCCAGGAACATGATCAGGACCTAGCTGATTATATGGAATTATTTGGGCCATCACCATCTGCCTCCAGTAAGGAAATAGTCTGGGAAGCACAGCCACATGTGCCCAGTGTGCCCAAAACAAAAATTACCCCTAAACAGAAAAAACCCATGATCCTCCTTATCCATACCAAGGAATATTCGAATGTCAACAAGATCTCAGATCAAGATCACCTCACTGATGAAAATTGGCACAAGTGGAGAGAAAGGATGAAAAGGGTATTTATTAATTGCGATATAACTGGATATATTAATGGGGCTGTAAAATGCCCAATTGAATCCCGGGATTCTGAGGGGGCATGTAATTGGGACAAGAACAACACCTGGGTGCAACAAGTTATTGCACATAACATTACCTCTTTGCAAATGAATCACGTCAGATCAAAAATAATGGCAGAAGCAATGTATTCTGCATTATCCATCACTCATGAAAATAAGGGACACCAAACTGTAAATCATATACAGTGCCTATTGTACAAGACCAAGGCCGATGTTACAAACAACCTCCTAAAACATATGGACATCCTCGAGTCTTACCAAGACCATATCAATAAATTTCCTAATACAGAATTTCATATTTCCAACACCCAATTCAAATCTATCATATCGGCATCCCTACCATCGAGCTGGCCAACATATGTTGAACCATATAATGGCAACACTAATGACCTGAATGATATGGACCCTAAGTGCCAATTTTCATTAGACACATTCATAGGATTATTGTGAGAGAAATATAAACTTCAGTTGAACAGAAATACAAATGGGAATAATAATGGAACTGGCGGAAGCATAAATCTGGTGAAAACCCAGAAAGCTACTGGTCCCAGTAAATCCCTGGAAAATCATATCACTGAAAGGAAATCCTCAATTGAATCTTATTGCAATCATTGTAAGCATGCTGGGCACTGGGCCAGTAAATGCCAAAAGTTTGATGGGAACAAATGCCATAACTGCAGGAAATTTGGACATTTAGCTAAAAGTTGTTGGGGGAAAAGGAAAGAAAAAGCGAAAGAGAAGAAGCCTGGGGACACATCCAATATTATAAAAGAACATATAACTTTCTCAACAGATGAAGAGAGTTATAATTTTGATGCATGTAATAATGATGCCATAATAGATGAGCATCTGATCTATTATGATTGGTTGGCCAACTCAGCAACAACTTCACATGTAATGCATCAAAGAGATGCATTTACTTCCTACACACCAAAGGGAAATATTTCTGTAATGGGTGTGGGTGGAAAGGAGGAGAATATAGCAGGACAAGGAACTGTCGATTTAATTTTGACATACAACAGAGAAAAATATATTTTGCATCTACAAAACATTTTACACGTACCTGGTACACAAAATAATTTAATTTCATTAGGGAGATGGGATGCAGCTAGAGGGAAATATATAGCAGGAAAAGGACAAATAACCCTCATCAATACAGATGGTAAATCCATCGTGCATGGAAATAAAATCAATAATCATCTCTATAAAATGGAAATGATTATTACAAGCCCAGATGACACCACCAACAATGTGGGTAATAATAAAACTTTCATTGGAAATGAAAAGTTACCTAGTTGGGAAACTTGGCATCAACATTTTGGACATATTGGATATACTGGATTGCAAATATTACTTGACAAAAAAATGGTGAAAGGTTTCAATGTTGATCTGGAAACCCCAAAACCAGATTGCAAAGCATGCATAGCCACAAAACAACATGTTAAACCATTTCAAAAATCAGTCAAAGGAAAAACAGAATCCAGGGAATCAATGCAGATAGATTTATGGGAGAAATATTCCATCAAATCCATCAATGGAAAACATTATTATTTATTGTTTGTTGATGATGCCAAAAGGTATGTCACTGTCGAATGTCTGAAAGAAAAAAGTGATGCAGCACAGGGTGTAATGAATTACTTGGCCCATTTAATAACTCAAGGCCAAAAGCCAAAAGGGATTCAAATAGATTGTGGAAAAGAATTTATCAATGAAAAACTTGACAATTATTCTAAACAGCATGGAATACAAATCCGATTAACCATGCCATACTCTGCATCACAAAATGGCATTGTGGAAAGGATGAATAGGACACTAGTCAAATTATCATGTGCAATGTTATCTGCAAGCTCACTACCAGAGTATCTCTGGGAATATGCAATATTACATGCTGCATATCTCCAGAACCACCAATCATATACAAAGCACCTTTGGAAATTAACTTCCTATGAGGGATGGTACAATCAAAAACCAGATGTGTCACACCTGTGCAAATTTGGTGTGCCAGTCTGGATATTATTACAAGGACAAAAAAGAGAAAGAAAAATGCTTCCTAAATCAAAGTGCTGTGCTTATCTTGGATGCAACAATGGTGCCAATGCCGTTGAATATTACAATGTAGAAACACACAACATTTTGACTTCATGGAGTTTCAAGCTAATAACTGGCACTTTAAATCCTGAGCCTTCTGAAGATGCCACCTTAATACCCTTGATGCACAAGGGGGAGTCTGACAGAGACACTTTGCTGATGGATATATCAGATAGTGAGGAAGCACCAATCACAAGCCCACCAATCACAACAGAAGCACCAATCACACTGATCACAGGGGAAGCACTGATCAAAACACTTCTGGAGAAGCAATCTCGGAAGCAAAAACAAGACGGAATTAATGATCCCATAGATTGTGTTGATATTAACAAACTGTGCATGATGCATGCAATGCAGAACAATAAACCACATAGAATGCATGGAGTTTGTACCAATTATAAACCATTATTACACATTACAGAAGAAGATAAAGTCGACACCTTCCAAGATAAAAATCAAGCTTATGCAATAATAGCCAGAGACAAATTAAATAGTCTCAAAGAAGCCAAAAACTCTCCTGAATGGTCCACTTGGGAAGGAACCATAAAAATTGAATTGGATCAGCTGAAGGAAAGAGGGACATGGGAACTTGTCCAGAAACCTCCAAACATGATACCAATTGCAAATAAATGGGTTTTCAACAGAAAACAGAATAAAACAGGAGAAATAGTAAGATACTGAGCATGGTTAGTTGCAAAAGGGTGTGCACAATGGCCTGGTTATGATTATACAGAAACCTTCTCCCCAGTAGTGTGAATGGACACACTCTGAGCAATTTTATCACTTGCATCAAAGAAGGGTCTAAAAATACAACAGATGGATGTAAAGGGTGCATACCTAAATGGCACACTCCAAGAAACAATATATATGAAACAACCTGAAAGGTGTGAAGATGAAACAGACTGAGTATGTAGGTTGATAAAACCGCTTTGTGGATTAAAGCAGGCAGGGCAAGAGTGGAATAATGAATTTGATGGTAAACTCAAAATTCACCATCATCCATGTGCATATATTCAAAGGGATGACAAAGACATTGGCATAATAACTGTCTGGGTCAATGACACCTTACTCTTTGCATCTTCAGATAAAACAATGGAGCATATGCTCAACTTCGAATGGGAGGTAACCAATCTTGGAGAACCAAGTAAAATTGTGGGCATGGAAATTATGTGCCTGGACAACTGAATCAAGGTATCTCAGCAAAAATATATCAAGAATATCCTCCACCAAGAAGGAATGATTGATGCAAATCCTGTCAGCACCCCCATGGATCCTAATATTAAAATAATGGAAAATCCAGATTATAATGAACCCAACAGGAGTAATTCATATGCAAAATTGCTAGGATGTTTGCAATTTCAATCAAATTCCACAAGGCCTGATATCAGCTTTGCAGTTAGTTAACAAGCTGGCTGCCTACACCACTAACCCAGGTTTACAACACCATGGTGCAATAAAGTGAATACTCAGATACTTAGCAGGTACAAAAACTCTCAGGATAAATTATAAAAAGTCCCAAGATGAGACTGAAAACAATAACCTCTTCCATGGATATGCTGATGCTTCATTTGCTAATACTGAAGATTCAAAATCCACAACAGGCTATACTTTCCTAGCATCAGGGGGAGCAATTATGTGGAAATCAAAGAAACAAACCATAATTGCATTATCCTCTACAGAAGCTAAATATGTCACATTATCAGATGCTGGACATGAAGTCACTTGGCTAAGAAATTTATATGAAGAACTCGGATTTAAACAAGAATTCCAACAGTGATTAAAGGGGTCAATGAGGGGTCAATAATATTGACTCATGATCCTCAATTTCATCAGTGGTCAAAACATATTGCTATATGCTATCACTGGGTCTGGGATCTCATCACCAACAAAATAATAAATATACAAAACTGTCATGATCCAGAGCAAACTCCAGATGTATTAACAAAGACATTGCCAAAGCCTAAATTTACATGACATAGGGATGAGATGGGGGTTCAGTCAGGAATAACCCAGTAGCTTTCCTCAAGTGTGAGTCATTTTTTCCCATTGGGTTTTTCCATCATACAGAGGTTTTAATGCACCTGGATGAAATAATAACTATTCCACCCTAGATTTCAGGGGGAGTAACAATTTATAAACTATTCCCTAACAGCTGTCTAAACTCGAGGGGGAGTATTGGGATAGTAAGCCTAAGGCTATATCCAAGACAGTAATAATAATATTAATTACTGAGACTTCAACATTCTGTAGTATATATACTACATGTAATTGTGTATATGAGACAATCACTCCTTGACCTCTGAGACACTCAGAGGGACACCCCCCCTTGCCCTAAGGTCTCCTCTAAGCTTCCTGCAACACCCTCCTAACAAATCTTCCTCACCTCCAGCTACCAGAGTAATATCTAACTTACATATTGTAATTACAATGATATGACCATTGTTATTGCAATGTCCCAAATTTAATATACCACAGTCTATGTATACAATGCACCATCCCTCCCCTCCACTCATAATTCTCCTTCCCCTCCATGTACCATCCTCTCAGATCAGTACTCTAGTTTTAAGGATAATTTCATATGTGGCCAGTCACCCAACACTTTGGGCATGCAATGCCATCACCAATGTCAAGGGTCATGTGGATGCTAGTAGCAAAGGATACTGAGCCACTCACACAGCTTTGTTGTCATTAGGCACTCAACTTGGCAAGATATGATGGAAAACTACATTCCTACAATTTATGGATGCAGACAATGTAGAGACTACAACTGACATGATGATCAAGGCTGTTGAACATATAAGTGGGCACGCAGTGCTCACTGACAATTTATGAATATGTGGTGCCATAGTTTTAGAACCACATTATAGAAATATCTACATAAAAATATAATGTATTGATATATTATTTGGGAGTGCATATGTCACTGTACAACAATTGGCATCAGGACACTCTCAACATGGCATCAGCTACATCAGCAACATCATGGACACCTATTCAATTACTGAACAGCAAGCCAATGTCATATTGTAGGTATGAACAGTGCAATAAATGAATTATTGCACAAATGACTTTCTACTGAATCTACAATATCCATAACTCCACAACCTTTGGCATCAGCACACCCCTGACTTGTCATTGGCCATGTCAGCTGCACCAGGCACACCTATTCCATTGCTGAATGGCAAGCCGACATCATTTTGTAGGTATGCACAGTACAACAAATGAATTATCACAGAAATGAGGTTTTTATAAAATCTATTGTGTGTGCTGCTGTAGAAACCTTCAGCAATGGTGTGGCACAGTAATATGGGCTAGGCAAGGTCTGTTGACAAAGATCATCATGTCGCAACAAAATGGGGGTAAGCATAAGAACAGAGGAGTGGCATGATACACAGTGTTAAATGCATGTGTGCAGCATGATCAACAAATGATTGATATGCAATCAGAAAGAAAATTGTGATGAGGTGCCAGTATTAATCAGATGACCAGTGAATGTCTGAGGAGGGAGGTAGGACATATTGCAAAAGCATTTGGGTACTTAACTTTGTTAATGAGCTTCAATGTAACTTGAGATGATATAAAAAAAAGGCTTTACTGTGCCCAGTCAGAAAGTTAGCCAGACTAGGTACTCAGTCACTCCCCTCTGTATCTTTATGCAGAGCATGCTCAACAAATTATGTAGCACAGACACATGATATGTACTTAGGGCAAGATCTGTACCAAGTCTTGACAGTTCAATCTGCCTCAGTCATGAGCACTCCCTGTTTGATCTGTAGATAATCAGAGGTTGATCTAATTTTGCTGTGGGCCCTGAGTTGCCTAATTCAGCCAAGCACCACTTCTTCTCCATCATGGGACTGTTCTGCTTCAAACCTTTGACATTGCACAGCTGGTCAACTTGGGCTTTCATAGTAAGATTCTGCCTTTCTATTCTGCCACCCAATCATTTCCCCTCAAGTTTCATAATATGGACTATTGGAAACTTGATTTCTATCAGCCAGAATCAATATGAGCCTACCCAGAGAACAGAAATGAGGTTGCCCTTGTTTGACTTGGTACATCAATAGACAGCATCTTCTCGTTTATTCTTCACCCCTTTTGAATTTTTTCTGATTTTTTCCAGTCCACAAGTCCATGTTCAAATATTATTATGTGAATACACACCATGCAGTTCTCGAACATGTCACTGTGTTTTTTGGCTCAAATCTTATTTTTTAATCCCACTCATGACTGGTGAATCATTCCATGAACATGTTGGAAGATTCAAGAGCTTAAAAGCCAGGCTATGCAACTTCCTTGCTCAACCTTGAAATCACCCAGTCATAGCTTAATTGAACACACACAAGACTTCCTATCATGCCTATATCTCCCTCTGAACCTCCCATCCCACCCGAAATCCCAGAACTCACTCAGGTGTGGCATATGGAGCTCGCTCTTGCTGCTCTTGCTGCATCTGGCACCAAACCTAATGGGCTTCCCAACCTCTCCATCTGAAAGACTGCTAGTTTGTATGACATTCCTCAGAGCACCCTTACTGACCAATGGAATGGTACTCCTACTTGCAAAGAGGGCCATCCCTATGAACTCCTACTTACTCCTGCACAGGAAGAGGTGCTGGTTGACTGGGTTAAGGTGATGGGGCATTGAGCCATTCCTTTGACTGCTGCCGCAATTGCCGATTATGTTGCTGACATTGTTGGTCATGCTGTTAGTGAGTCATGGGTCAGGCACTTCAAAGCTTGCCCCCCTGAGCTGAAGGTCAAGTGGTCTTCAACATTAGAGATGTTAATGAGTTCTGTGACTTATTGGAGGAGACAATCAATACATACAACATCCATGCTGAAAACATTTATAATGTGGACAAGAAAGGGATCCAGCTTGGCATTGGACAGAAGGTCAAGGCCTTTGTTGATTGCGATCAGAAGGATGTATACTCTATTCAAGATGGCAACTGGGAGCTCATCACAGTTATCAAGACTGTATCAGCTGATGGGTCATGCCTTCAGCCATTGGTCATCTTTCAGGGGAAGCATTGGGACCTTGAGTGGGGTTGAAACAATCCTTGTAATGCGAGGTAAGCCTTCTAGCTTCCATTCTTCACATGATGCCACTTATCAGTTCGCTAGTATATCTCACTCACCAAAAGGCTGGACAGACCAAGAGCTGGGTGAGATGTGGATCAAGAAGGATTTTGAGCCTGCCACTGCTGCAAGAAACATGACAGGTGGTTACTGTTTATTAATTCTTGATGGTCACAATTCGCACTGCACATATGGATTCTGTAAATTTGCTGCAGACCATAATATCATAATCATTTGCCTCCTATCTCATACAACACATGCTCTCCAGCCTTGTGATGTCACCTGTTTTGGACCCCTGGCTTCTGCATGGAAGTCAGATGTTAAGGCAAGAGCCTCAACTACTATGTTCAAGTTATTGAGTTCCTTAACGATGAGGCTTTCGTCATTAAGTTATATCACACTAAGACAGAGACTTTCTGCTTAGGTTGAGTTGCACATTCAGAACAGTTAAGGCTTGTAGATTGCCTAAGGTCAAGCTGAAGAGCCTTGACCAATATCTACTACAGTTTATATAGCTATGTCTAAGACTACATGGCAGTACGTGTCGACACGCATGTAAGAGTCAGTAAACTATCTAAGGCTATGTAAAGCTGTAGAGAGTGAGGTAATCTGTCAGCTATCTACTCGGTATCTGATGATGAAAGGAAATATGGGCACTGCCCCAAGAGTCATAAGTATGAGTCAAAGATAAGGAATGAGTCAGATAGACACTGCCGCGATTAAGAAGGAAACAGATGTAATAGGAAATTGTAACATTACCCCCCCCTTTATCCTCAAAGTTTCCAACTTTGTTTACTCCAACCCTTTTTCTACTTGATCCGTAGACCTATTGAGAGGTTTGTAGAGCCATAACTGTTCATTGATTGGAAGAAGGATGGGTGGCGACAGCGGTGGTACATGTGGTGCTGGTGGGATATAGATGGGCGTGGGCATATCGATGTGGGCGGTATGGACTGGATCAACCAGGGCATTCGGAGATGGTGTTGGGGAAATATGAAACAAGATGTTGTTAAGTTTGTAAATGTTGTGTTGTCGCTTGGTTTCTCGGATGGAAATGTAGGAGAGGGAGAGTAGGATCATCCAACAAGTGAAAAAGCAGAGCCTGAGGGCGAGAGCGATAATCTGCATGTATGTCATGTCTGTAGTGGGGGCGTCTGGTGGTTCTGGAGAACGTTAACAAATTTCTTCCCTTTAATATGGGTGAAATGACCCTGGCCCGGGTTTGCCAGTCGAATTTGCCCAAGCACTGTCATCAAAATTAGAGAAGTATTTGGCTGCCATATACGCTTCATCTTCTTTGCTTCGTCCTTGATCAGGGGTGATCAATTGTTTCTTGTTTTGGGGACAGTCTTTAGGGTAATAATGTCCTGGTGCTTGCTTCCTGCAGACATTACATGTGAAAAGGTGGCAGTAAGAGGCAAAGTGCCCCTGTCCCTTCCATTTGAAGCAAGATTCCTTCTTCATGTGGGGTGGCACACTAGAGGATGGTTGGGTGGCAGTTAGGGTCATGCTTTGGATGTAGAATGGAGTTGGGGGTTGGTCGTTTCACTTCAGGGGAGAAGGCTGCCAAGCATTGGTGGATGTGGTTCATGCTGATTTTCGAAGATGGTAGCAGGAGGAGGAGATTGTGGATCCAGATGGGGGCATTTGTGAGGTATGCGTTTCTGTTCAAGTTTGTGTTGAGGCAGTGGAGGTGTTGGGTGCGGCATACTTTAGCTCGTAATTACTAACTACTAGTGTTTGAAGGTCCGGTCTGGTCCAGTCTTTCACCCCTTTCGGGCTTGGACTGGGACCAGGACCGGTCTATTTTTTACTCAACTACATAGGGACTGAGACTGGACCGCACAAGACCGGTCCCAAATGGTCCAGTCTCGGTCTTGGACCAGTCTCAACTGGTCTTTCCTACATTAATCTACTATAATTGAAGTGTTCAACCGATTAAATAAGTCACCTCCCCTTGCATTTGCAAGCGAGGGGGGCAGCATGAGTCAGGGGGCTTTAGAGTACTCTACAAATAAAATAAAATAAAATTGCATGCGAGGGGGGGTGGCAGCACAAGTTGGGGGGGGGAGGTGTCGCTAGTGATGTGGCAGCATGGGGGGTCGCTAGTGACAAGGTGGCACAGGGGGGTCACTGGTGACGAGGCAGCACAGAGGTCGCTATTGACATGGCGGTGTGGGGGTCACTAGTGATGAGGCAGTGCAGGGGTTGCTAGTGACGTGGCGGCATGGGGGGTTGCTAGTGATGAGGTGGTGTGGGGGTCGCTAGTGACAAGGCAGTGTGGGGGTCGCTAGTGCTATGGTGTTGCTAAGACTCCACCCCATGAGCAGGGGCTCATGGGGCTGGGGCCAGCACCAGGGTATCTCACAGTGAGTTCTATCCTATAAAATAAATAGTAAGTCAATTATAGAAAAAAAAACAAGGGAAAAAAAAACTTACAGGCAAATGACACTGGACATCATTTGGGCTGGGGGGGTGGTGGTGGTAGTACAAGGGGACTACTGTCGTTTCTTGATGTGTTGTTGGCAGTGTTGTTAATTATTTGTGTGGGATCAGAAAAAAAAAAAAAAAAAGATGGCATCTATCAAAAAATCACCATAGCAATACTACCCCTATCAAATAAACATGTGCAAACTCACTAAGGGTATATAAACCCTCGAGATTTCACTCTTTTAATCCCCTGGGCTTGTCCCATTTTATGTAAATTTTGGAATATATTAAGTATTAGTATATAGTAGTCTCAACCAGTCGCAACTGGTTAAGACCAGTCTTGATCAGTCTTGATTTTAATAAAATGGTGATGGACCAAAGACTGGACCACGGTTGCAGTCTTCATTGGTCTTAATATTTTTTGGCCTTGATCGGTTAAGGTCCAGTCCAGTCTCGGTCTTTTTCCAGTCTTGTAACTGGACCTTCAAACACTACTAACTACTGAGGCCATTCCTTTTTCTGACATTTGGCTCATTATACTATGGGCAAGTCGTTCAAGGTTTGCAATGGTGTCAAGTGTAAGGTTGAATTGGCGGAGGGTTTCTTCAAGGGGTTGGTCATGAACTTCACAGAGAATTTCCGCATGGTGTCTGGGGTCTTTCAGGTAGTTGAATGTGTATTCAGCGAGGAAGAATGTTCAGGGTTTTGAGAGTGTGAGAGGAGGGGAGGTCAGACATGTTTGTTGGTTCGATGGTGATGGTTGCAGATGGATCTGCTGGGTCAATTCAAAGGTGTTTCTTCTCCTTATATGCAGTAAGGAGGTCTGCAGCATTTCTTAAATTATCTGTAGGTTCCCATGTGTTTTCCAATGTGGGATAGCCTAGCTAGGGAATAGCACGGGTTTCGTAACCCGTGCGGGTTACGGGTATGGGTACGGGTCGTGGAGTGGTTACCTGCTACCCGTGCCTACCCGTCACCAAGAGGGAGGCGACGGGGGGTGGGGAACACAATATATATTAAATAATTTACATAAAGTCACATAACTACATATTAAAAAATAAATAGGTGGGGCGAGCCCAGCTGAAAACTTCGAAATGGGAGGGTTTATATACTCCTGGCATGCGCACGGGCCATTTGGCCTTGTGTGGACAACGTAATCGCGTTTTCGTTGATTGTTCACGCGTTATTTACCTATGTTTTTTTTACTACACAGCCGCTTGCACAACCGCCTGCCTCCCTCATTCGTCCTCCCTTTCCCCTCCTCCCTCGTCCACTCCATCATTATGGGGCCCCAATATTAAGTATTTTCATTTCATTTCTATGTTTTTAAACTAATAAACTATTTTTTTTCACACTCACGTCACCATCAGTCACCACGCGTCACCACGCGTGGTGACTGCCAGCTCACCATTCACCACCACCACCACTCACGACGATGCCGCCTCCCTCCCTCCCTCCCTCCCTCCCTCCCTCCCTCCCTCCCTCCCTCCCTCCCCCTCCAACCTGTGGCCCTATGGTAAGGATTTTTATTTAACTTATCAATTTTGTTTCAAAAGTAATAAATTTTATTTTTCAGTTTCTCATTTTCAACAACGACGGCCGCCCCCCTCACAGCGCCCCCTCCCCCTCCTATATCCTTCCCCCCCTCTTGTACTCCAACTCTATGGGAGCCACAGGCCCCATTGTAAGTTGTTTTTACGTTATCAATTCTTTTTTAGCTAACAAAAAAGAAATTCAGCCTTTCTATTTGTAACTACAAATGCCAGGCATGCCGCCCCTCCTCCCCACTCAAATGGGATGTGAGGGGCCCGAAGGGGAACTGGACGGCCCCAGGGAGGTGCCGGGAGGCCCGAGAGCGGGGTACCCGCGAGGTGCGCCCCGAATCGCAGCCTCCTGTTGCCACGTCACTGATGCCCCCCCCCCCCGCGCTCCCCCCTCCTTCCCCCCTCCCTCTAGCAGCCTCAAACAGCCCCTCACGCAGCCCTGCAAGCCCCTGCTCGTGGGGTGGTTGGGGGGCTTGGTTTTCGACCGAGGGGACTCCCACCCGACCTGCCACGCGGCACCCGGCCCAGATGACAGCGGGGTGAAGGACGACAATGGGACGCGACGGGAGCCCCCCAGGGCCCTGGGGACACCCCCTGGACGCGACTGGACGCAACGGGAGGCCCCAATGGGTGCCAGGGCGCACCAGGAACCCAGGGGATGCGAAGGCAGGTCCCGACAGCCGAGGGGACATGGCGGGAGGGCCCAGGAGCCCCACTGACACCACCCGGCCCAGCCTCACGAGCCACTGCTCGTGGGGTGGAGCGCGGGTGGGGTGACGCAGCGACAAGCGGGCCACATTCTTTTTTCCGTTTTTCTTCTCCTTTCTTCTTTTCTTTTCTTCTTTTCCTTTTTTCTTTTCTTTTTTTGTTTCGTTGGGCCCACCGGCGCCCCATGCCTACGAGCACCTGCTCGTAGGGTGGTTTTATAATTGTAGTTAAATATATAATTAGATAAATGTATTTTTGTTACTGCAACCCCTGACGAAACCCGTACCCGCCGTGACCCGTGCCTCGTGACCCGCGGGTTGCGGGTATGGGTAGACGCGGGTACGGGTACGGGTCAGCAAAAAATGACCCGCGGGTTACCCGTGCCAATGCCTAAGCCTAGCCACTTCACCAGGAATATGTGTCCTCTGCCTTGTTTTTTGTGGGCGATGATCGATTCTACTTCATGTTCTTCTTGTCTGTCAATCAGGTCAGGGGGTGGCCTCAGGTAATTAGGACCATGAGCGGCAGTTTCACGATAAGGTGTGAGGAGGGCAGCATGGAACACAGGGTGGATCTCCCATTGATGAGGGAGTTTCAACTCATAGGAGAGTGGCAACAAAACCTGTTTAATGGGGAAGGGTCCTTCTTGTTTTGGAGAGAGCTTCCTTGTTATGTCTGTCAGTTTTAGGTTTTTTGAGTTGAGCCACACCTTCTGCCCTTTTTTGAATGGGGTGAACTTTCATGTGATCTGTTCTGCCATGATTTGTTGAGCTAGTTTGTGCACTGCGAGTGCTTCAGTTCGTGCTTCTAATAATTGAATCAGGCATTGTTCTGCTGCGGGTACATCGCTTTTCTGATAAGCCGTGGGTATTGCTCGTGGTTCATATCCCATCATGAGGTAAAATGGAGAGTGTTTCACTGTGGAGCACATTCGTTGGTTGTGGGCAAACTCCGCAGTAGGAAGGAGTCTTCTTCATGTTTCAGGATTGTTTGTGCAGAATATCCGGTGTGGAAGGGGAAGACAACACACCTGTTGACTTCCCACTTCCAAGGCATTCCCATGGGACCCTCGACATGGTCAGGGCTCCTCAAGTATTTGTATAATTCCCTCCTTTCTTTCTTTTATTATTTATTCATATTTCTAACAAACTTCTTTTGTACTTCTGAGCCCCAGGTAGACTGTTGAGACAATCCTGAAGACCCATGGATTTACTCTATGTGCCAATCACATGCTCCTGTCACACACCGTACTCCCTCAAGAACTCCCTCAAGTTTCTCACTCTCGTTTTGATGGACTGGGTTCCTGTTTTGGTTTTATTTTCCATTCTTCAAACATTTTATTTACTCTTTGTATTTTCCTTCAAGAACTGAGATTTCAGCATGTACCCCTTCCTGTGGCTAGTTGCTGCCAACTCGATGGACTGATCTACCAGACAGGTAGGGTCAAGGGGGCACATCAGATGGTACTTCACACCTGCTTTGGGTCCAGGTGATGTCTCGTCAATAGAGGGCCTTGGTGTTAGTCCCCTCCCCGAGCAATTCCTGGCAGTTGATGTTCAGAGAGGAGGTCTTGACGACACCAGACTGACAACCACCTGTTCCCAGATTTGTTGAGTATTTCATTTTTATACACACTTCCTATTTCGTGCATTTCTGCCCCCTCATTATTTTATTATTCTTTTCTTGTGTTCTGATTGGTGCAAGAGTACGTACACAATCACATACACATATAGTCAGTATGCACAGTTTGTATATAAGGTGCCCTCCCACCTTTCAAATGGAGCATCTTTCTTCCCCTCCCTTTTCTTGGTTTCTGTGAGCTCTCCCTTCGATGACTTGTTTTCCCTCAAGACAACTACACACAATGGTGTAGTTCCTAAGCTAAGTGTTCTTGTTTCTACAGTTACTGGGCAACACGGCCCTTTTCTTGGACATTTCTTATTGGGCTAACAAGTCCACTGTCTCCTGCTCCATGCCCATGTGCATTTTCCCATATTGAGTGCCATCGGCCTCAATTGCTCTGTTTGTTTACTGTTTCTTGTCCCTTTCCCACGTGCACTGATCATCGATCGATCGGAATGCGATGCGTCAAGCATGAATGCCTCCCACCTGCACACTCTCGCCCTCAGGTTCTCAAACCTTTCAAGAACTCAGTGTCTCGTTTCCATTCTCCATTCACAACACGTTTGATGCTTTTGTCACGTGTTTACCCCATCCAGTCTTACCTTTGACAGTGTGATGTGATGACCCAACTGATCGACCTCAAGAGGGCTGAGACCCTGTCCACACCAGAGATAGACTTTGACTTCTTGATTTACATGTTCTATTTCTCCATTGGTTTGTGGATGGAAGGCAGTGCTCATTGCTAGCTTGATTCCGAGGAGTTTTCCGAGCTCTTGGTAGAGTTTTGACATGAATCTGGGGTCTCTGTCTGAGATGATCTTGTCTGGTAATCCGAATCGAGTGTAGATGTTTTTTAAGTACACATCCACAGCTCCTAATGCATCAATCGTTTTGTTGCAAGGGATTAAAATTACCCCCTTAGTAAGACCATGGTCTACCATGACCATGAGTGAATCGAATCCGTTGGAGAGGGGTAGATCTGTGATGAAATTGGTTGTCACAAGTGCAAATGGGCGCGTTGCAGTGCTTTTTATTGGTGTGAGCGGCAGCATTGTTGGATGTGTAATGACCTTCATCTGTTGACATTTAGCGCAACCTTACCACCCAATTGGTGATTAGCACAGTCATTCCTGGCCACCGGTAGTCCCTGCGGATGAGTTTGATTGTCTGGAACTGTCCAGGGTGTCCAGACAACAGTGAGTTGTGGTATTGTTCAATTATCTTTTTCCTGAGGTCAGTGTTGGGTGGTATGTAACACCTATTCTTAAAAAAGATTAGACCATCTTTTACTTCCCAATCCATCAGATCGGATTTGATTGGTGGCATCCCATTTGTTTTGAGTGCTTTGATTGCGTCTGCAACTAGTTCATCTTTCATTGTTGCCTGGACCAGGGCTGTCTGCATGTCTGTGTCAATGGTGTTCACGAAGATTTCTGGTGGGAGGAGTGTGAGGTTTTCATTGTCATTTTCTGTTCCTTGGTTCCAATCTTCTCTTTGTGATAGAGCATCAGATTGTATCATTTGTGTCCCTGGCATGTGTAAAAGGTTTAATTCAAACTCTGATAAAAACAAGCTCCATTGGGCTTGTCTCCTATTCAGTTTCTGGGTGGTGCGTAAGTATGTCAGATTCTTATGGTTGGATAGGATTGTCACCAGGTGCATGCTCCCTTGAAGGTAGTGGTGCCAGGTTTCTAGGGCGTGTATGATGCCCAAGAGTTCCCAATTGTAAATTTTGTAATTCCATTGAGTTGCATTGAGGGAATGCGAGATATATCCGCATGGATGCCATTGTCCATCAGTGCCTTGTTGTTGAAGCACAGTGCTGGTAGCAAATTTCAAAGTGTCTGATTCGATGAAGGGTCTTGCCAGATCAGGCATCAGTAGGATTGGTGCCTGTGTGAATTTGGCTTTTAGTGCGTCGAATGATGTTTGGCATGGTTCTGTCCATTCAAATTTAGTGTCTTTTTGGGTTAAGTCATTTAGCAGTCTTGCTAATTTGGCAAACCTCCTGATGAATCTTCTGTAGAAGTTTCCAAATCCTAAAAAGGATCATGCTCCTTTGATGTTAGTTGGTTCTGGCCAGTCTTTGATTCCAGCTAATTTCATGGGGTCCATTAAGATTTGATCTGGTTTGATGATTAATCCAAGGAATTTGACTTCTTGGATGTCGAATTTACACTTTTCCAGTTTGAGGTACAAGTCATTGTCTTGGAGTTATTGGAGGATCAGTTTCATCTGTTGATGTTCTTCAAGGTTGTGTGAGAAGATTAAAATGTCATCCATGTAGATGACGACCCATCCTTCATTGATCATGTCTTTGAAAATGTTGTTCATCATGCCTTGGAATGTAGTGGGAGAATTGCATAATCTGATGAACATCACCATTGGTTCAAACAGCCCTTTGTTTGTTTTGAAGGCTGCTTTCCATTGATCTCCTTCTTTAATTTGGATGTTGTGATATCCCCACCGGATGTAGAGTTTCGTAAACCATTGTGCCCCTTTTAATTTGTCAAGGAGGTTGCTGACTAATGGAAGCGGATAGGTGTTCTTGATCATTCTGTGATTAAGATACTGATAATCTTGACAAGGTTGAAGGGCTTCAGAGTCTTTCTTTGCGATGAAGAAAAAGGGTGACACCATGGGTGATTTTGATGGTCTGATGTATCCTTTCTTTAGATTTTCTTTGAGGAAGTCGTCCATTTTTTATTGTTCTGCTGGTGTCAGAGGGCAAACTTTACAATCTTTCAGTTGAAAATTGTCTTTCAGGTCGATTGCTTGATCCCAAGGTTTTCTGATTCAGGGAATCGTTCTGATGCTGCTTTTTCAAATACTTTTCAGTATTCTTGATATTGTGTCAGCAGGATATCATTGAGGGTTTTTGTCTTTTCCGGGTTGTCAGATTGGTTGTCGTGGGCAAGTTTCTGAGAGATAGAGGTTTTAGCTCTGATCCAGATTCCTTGCCAAAAGCAAAATCGTGGCAAGGTTCTTGATGATAAGACCCTTGATATTCTTCCTGTCTTCCCTGAATACTTGTATTTTGGTGCATCATATTCCAGGGTGAGGGGCGGTTCAGTGATAGTGGGGTTGAATATTCTGATGGCAGGTTCTCCTTTGATGTAGGCAATGATGAGGTCTTCATTATCTGGTTCAGTTTTGACTTTGTCAGGTGTTAATGGGATGTTGTCTTTCTTCTCTGAGATTTCGATGTCCTTGATTGAATAATCTTCTTCAATAGGGGTGATTTTTCTGATCCATTCTTTGGTGCCTTGTTTGAATGCTGTGTCTTTTGTCATTCCCCTAGATTTAGCAACGATTCTCCAAATCCGGGCAAATCATTCTTCTTTATCAGGGAAAGTGATGGTACCTTTTCTCCAATTGATATCAGGGTTCTCCTTTCTGAACCAAGGTAATCCTAGGATCACTTACTCTTTTCCCAAGCTAGTTACTAGATATTGTTCATCCATTTGTCTTTCTCTGATGGTGAGTCAGGCCGTAGTAGAGTGGGTTGTTGTATAACCCTTGTCCTGTCTTCTTCTGCCAAGATTTGGGAGAGGGAGATGTTGGAATCATCCCATCTTTCTTGTGATCTCCAGAGCAATGTCTGGGTTTGTGACAGATGAAGCATAGCCCCTTTCACATATGCTCCATGCATTTGGCAGAAGATAGTTGATTGATGTCGGTGGTTTCTTTTTTGATTGAAGGGGTAGATCAGGGTTCATAGATGGTAAGAGTCAGTAAACTATCTAAGGCTATGTAAAGCTGTAGAGAGCGAGGTAATCTGTCAGCCATCTACTCGGTATCTGATGATGAAAGGAAATGGGCACTGCCCCAAGAGTCATAAGTATGAGTCAAAGATAAGGAACGAGTCAGGTAGACATTGCCATGACAAAGAAGGAAACAGATGTAATAGGAAATTGTAACATCAGAAGTTACTGCAGCCTCTTCAGATTATGTGGAGATCACAAAGCGAAATCTATTACAATTCCATGCAAAAGCTAGGGAACATTCACTAAAGAAAAGTACAATAATATCTGCCTTTGTGAAGACCAGGATTTGGCCATTCAATTGCCATGTCCTCAATTCGGGTGTCTTCAAACCATCCAAAAACACAACAACAGAGCCAGCACAGCCATTGCCTGCAAAGCTCCCAACACCTCTCATCCCTATTCAGGTCCACGATAATGCAGAACAAGTTGTGCCGACTCTGAAAATGAAGTTTGCTGCATCATTCCCCTTGCCCCAGCACTACCCCATACCACAGCCAGAGTAGACCTCCATCGTGAGAACCAGCAGCTCCAGCACACAATACATCTTGCAGAGGTACAGCTAGAATGAGATTTCACCCAGATGAAGTTAATGGACACCAAGAATGGATGGTTATGCAAGCAGGTGTATACAAAGGAGAAGAGGAAGGCTGAAAAGCAAGGTACTACACAAGCCCATGCTCATCTCATGACAGGTGCTGAGAATCTTGATGCACTTGCAGAGCATGATTTCATGAAGCGCTGGAAGGAAGTAAAGAAGGAATTATCACCAATATTCAAGCGAATATGCAAGGAGATCAGCGAACATGATAAAAAAGTTGCAGTGGCAGTGGTGGCAGCAAGGAAGACTGAACAGGGCAGAGGATGGGGTGGGTGTCGAGGATGAGCTGGTTGTAGAAGCAGGGCACAGGGCAGGGGGAGAGGATGAGGGAGAGGACGAGTTATGCATGAGGAAGAGTCAGAAGGTGAGCATTTTGATGGACTATCTTCCAGCAGTAAAAGTAGTGACAAAGACACGTATTCTGGATTTTCTGAAGGTGGGGAAGAAGATGAGTCCAGTGGTGAACTTGAAGATGCAGTACCTGATGCACGACCCTTTTGAACACCCCCCATCCAGCTGGCACAACCAAGGCCCTACCCATGGCCAGCATATCAGATGACAGCACCTGCAGTTGACATAACCAAGGCAGAAAGTGACCATCTGGATGATGGTGGGGTGCGGTCACAGATTGGAAGTGTTCCTGTCATAGCTGGGATGGCAGATGGGGCTGGGACAGCTGCAGAGGGCAGAAATACAGTCAAGAATGAGCCCTGATATCCTAGAAGATCAAATTGCACTAATGTTCATTTTACAGAAGGAATAGATGCATAGAGCTCAGCTGAATCTATATATTTAGTTTTGTCACGATCTGTCATGAACTGAGCAAGGAGCAAGGAAAACAGACAGAGGTGTGAGTGTGAGGTACAAGTTCCCACAGGTGGCTGAGTACCTGAATTCACTCAAATTGGTACCTGCTGCCAAAAATATTCATATGACAACAAACACATTGTGGAAAAATATGGAAAGTATGCCAGATGCAAGGTAACCCATTTACCTCACTGTTGAATGTTACTAATGCATGACAAAGTAAGTATACAATGTATACTAACATGATTTAGCTAGCCTGACCGAGTACTGGGCTCTGCACAGTAGGGACTTTTATGGAATCTTTGAGAGGCCTCAATGGGGTAAAACACAAAAATACAGCTCCATTAGAAGCAGTACTTTACTGTCCCCCACAAGATCTGAGCAGATCTGAGTGGAGTCCGAGCGGATATAAGTGGAATCCAAGTGGATCTGAGTGGAATCTGAGTGGATCTGAGTGGAATCTGAGTGGATCCAAGCAGAGTCAGAGTGGATCCAAGTGGAATCCGAGCAGAGTCGGAGTGGATCTGAGTGGATCCAAGCAGAGTCAGAGTGGATCTGAGTGGAGTCTAAGCAGATTCTGACCAGTTTTTATATCAACATCAAAAATGAAACCCCCCTATCTCACTACAAGGCAAAGGGATGGGTTATTAGGGAATGACTTAGTAAGCAACTCACAATTGAACCAAATAGCATAGCGAAATATCAATATTACTACTATTTATTACCTATTTACATAAGACTACAGTATTTGATGGCCCATTTGTACAGCAAAACAATAAATAAAGTGCCATTTCATAAAATCTCTGTCTATTGTAAATCTGAGTACATGACCCCCAGGGGGCGTGTATGGGCTATCAGGATACCAAATATGAAGTCAATTTCTCCAGAACTCACTGAGAAATTGTGATTCCTTTGGTGTACAAATAAGTGATGCTGTTACATCAATTATTTTTGGGCTGTTTATACCTGCCATAGCAAGTTAGGAATTAAGAATCACAACCATTTGTGAGTGTAAGATTTTAATGAAATAGGTCAAGCTATTTGTTGGGAGGTAAAGCTGGAAGCTGACTAGAGGCTTTTGGATGAAGGGGGGCACTCCTCTGTATGTCTCAGAGGTCAGGAATTAATTGTTTCAGTATATACTATACATATAGTATATATAGTATATAATGCTGAAGTAATGCTGAAGTAACAGTAATTAGTAATGTCATAATTACCACTCTGGGTATAGCAATTATAGGCTTGTATCCCAACACTCCCCCTCAAGCCTAGAACGGCTGGGTGAAATGGTTAAATACTTTGTCATTACTCCCCCTGAAGTCAAGGGTGGAATAAGTTTCTCCAGTTGCATTAAAACCTCTGTGGTGGAAAAAACCCATTGGAAAAAATCCAACTCACGCGAGGAAAGCTGCTGGGTTAACCTGACTAAACTCCCATCTCATCCCTATGTCGTGTAAATTTAGGCTTCGGCAGAGCCTTTGTTAATATGTCTGCAGTTTGCTCCGGATCACGACAGTTTTGAATTTCTATTGATTTATTGGCCATGAGATCCCGGACCCAGTGATAGCAGATAGCGATGTGTTTTGATCTCTGATGAAATTGAGGGTTCTGAGTTAAAATTACTGACCCTTCATTATCGCCTTTAATCACTGTGGGGAATTGTTGTGCAAATCTGAGTTCTTCATATAAATTTCTTAGCCATACAGCTTCGCGTCCAGCATCTGATAATGCAATATATTCAGCTTCGGTAGAGGATAGTGCAATAATAGTTTGTTTCTTAGATTTCCATGTTATTTCTCCCCCGGACGCTTTGAAAATATAGCCAGTTGTGGATTTAAGATCTTCAATATTAGCAAATGAAGCATCAGCATATCCGTGGAAGAGGTTATTGTTTTCAGTCTCATCTTGGGATTTATAAATTATCCCGAGAGTTTTTGTACCAGCCAAGTACCTGAGTATTCGCTTTATTGCACCGTGGTGTTGTAAACCCGGGTTAGCGGTGTAGGCGGCCAACTTGTTAACGGCAAAGCTGATATTGGGTCGTGTGGAATTTGATAGGAATTGTAGACATCCTAATAATTTTGCATATGAATTACTCCTGTTGGGTTCATTATAATCCAGATTCACCAATAATTTAATATTGGGATCCATTGGCATTCCAACTGGATTCACGTCAAGCATTCCCTCCTTGCGGAGAATATTTTCAATGTATTTCTCCTGAGATATCTTGATTGCGTCGTCTTGGCATGTAATTTCTATGCCGATGATTTTGCTCGGCTCCCCAAGGTCGGTTACTTCCCATTCCGTACTAAGCTTATTTTTCATATGCTTCATCATAGAATCGGAAGACGCAAAGAGTAATGTGTCGTCGACCCAGACTGTTATTATTCCCAAGTCATCGTCGACCCTTTGAATATACGCACATGGATCTGCAAATAAGCGTCCGTATTCGTGAATTTTGAGTTTACCATCAAATTCATTATTCCACTCTCGCCCTGCCTGCTTTAGTCCATAAAGCGGTTTCACTAACCTACATACCTGGCCTGTTCCATCTTCTTGTCCTTCAGGTTGCTTCATATATATTTCTTCCTTTAATGTGCCATTTAGGTATGCGCCCTTTACATCCATCTGTTGTATTTTTAGACCCTTCTTTGATGCGAGCGCTAATACTGCTCGGAGCGTGTCCATCCGGACTATGGGTGAGAAGGTATCCATATAATCATAGCCTGGTTGTTGTGCACATCCTTTTGCAACTCATCGCGCTCGGTATCTTATAATTTCCCCTTGTTTATTTCTTTTCCGGACAAAGACCCATTTGTTCGCGATCAGTATTGCGTCAGGAGGTTTCTGGACCAATTCCCATGTCCCCTTCTCCTTTAATAGGTTCAATTCATTTTGTATGGCTATTTGCCATTCTGGCCAATCAAGGGAGATCTGCGCGTCTTTGAGCATGTTTATTTCGTCTCCAGCAATTATTGCATAGGCTTCATTGATATCTAGGAAGGTATTTGCTTCTTCCTCTTCTGTAAGGTGTAACAAGGGTTTATAGTCGGTACGAACTCCACGCGTTTGTCGCGGTTCATTTCTCTGCATTGCACGCATCTTGCGCGGTTCATCAATATCAATGCGATCATTATTATCAACTCGTTTCCGCTTCCAGGATTGCTTCTCTGGGTTATGAGGTTCCATTTCGGGTATATCTGGTTCTTCTCCGATCGGTGATGCGGCTCTGATCAGAGGTTCATCATTTGTGATCGGCAGTTGTGGGGGTGGCTGTGCCTCAATCTGTCTACGGTTGGGTTCTATAATTGGAATTCTCGGCGGCGTGCCTCCATCAGACTCCCCCTTGCGCGTCGAGAGTTCCATTGTATTGTCTTCAGAAGGTTTAGATTTTGGAGTACCAGTCAATAGCTCGAAATTCCGCGAAGTTAATACATTACGCGTTTTGGCATTGTAATATTTGACTGCTCCGGCACCGTCGTCGTATCCAAGATATGTGCGGCGCTTTGATTTAGGAAGCATTTTTCTTTCCTTTTTCTGACCTTGTAATAAGATCCATACTGGTGCGCCAAATTCACGTAAGTGTGAAACATCCGGTTGTTCATTGTGCCATCCCTCGTAAGGAGTTAATTTCCGAAGATGCTTCATATACGATCGGTTGCGGAGATAGGCGGCGTGCATGACAGCATATTCCCAGAGGTATTCTGGGAGCTCGCTCGTGGATAGCATTGCGTGCGATAATTCAACAAGTGTCCTATTCATTCTTTCTGCAATGCCATTTTGCAATGCAGAGTATGGCGCGGTTAATCGTATTTGTATCCCGCGTTCCTTAGAATAGTTTTCCAATTTTTCATTGACAAATTCTTTTCTGCAATCGATTTGAATCCCCTTGGGTGTTCGGCCTTGTGTTTTTATATAGGCCAAATAATTTATTACTCCCTGTGCTGCATCACTCTTTTCTTTTGAACATTCGACGGTGACATACCTCTTGGCGTCGTCAACGAATAATAAATAATAGTGTTTTCCGTTGATGGACTTGACGGCATATTTTCCCCATAAATCTATATGCGTCAATTCTCCAGTTTCAGTATTCCGTTTGACTGATTTTGGGAATGGTTTAATGTGTTGTTTTGCGGCTATACATGTCTCGCATTCTGGTTTTGGGGTAGCCAGATCAACATTAAATCCTTTTACCATATTTCCGTCGAGTAGTAATTGTAGCCCAGTATATCCAATATGTCCAAATCGTCGATGCCATGTTTACCAACTGAGTGATTTTTCATTTCCACTGAAAGTTATATTATTTTCAGCGTTGTTGGCAGTGTTGTTCAGGTTTCTAATAATCATTTCCATTTTGTAGAGATGATTATTGATTTTATTCCCGTGTGCAATGGCTTTACCATTTTTATTGATGAGGGTTATTTCCCCTTGTCCCCCTTTGTATTTTCCTCCTGCGGCGTCCCATCTTCCTAGCGAAATTAAATTGTTCCGCATTCCTGGAACGTGCAGAACATCTTTGAGATGAAGAATATATTTTTCTCCATTACATGTCACAATTAGATCGACATTTCCTCGTCCTTCTATTTTTGCCTCTTTCCCTCCTACACCTGTTACGGAAATATTTTTCATAGGCTTATAGGAGGTAAATGCTTCTTTTTGATGTTTTACATGTGAAGTGGTTGCCGAGTTGGCCAGCCAATCATAATAGATCAGACGCTCATCAATTATGGCATCGTTATTACATGCATCAAAATTATGCCCTTCCTCGTCTGCTGAGAAAGTAATATGTTCTTCTACTATCATTGAAGTATCCCCGGGCTTCTTCTCTTTCGTTTTCTCTTTCTTCTTTCCCCAACAATTCTTCGCATAATGTCCAAATTTCCCGCAGTTACAGCATTTGTTCCCATCAAATCTTTGGCATTTGCTCATCCAATGCCCCGCGTGCTTGCAATGATCGCAATAAGATTTGATGGAGGTTTTCTTTTCGGTAATACGGTTTTCCAGGGATTTACTGGGACCGGTAGCTTTCTGGGTTTGCACCAGATTTACGCTCCCGCCGGTTCCATTATTATTCCCGTTCCGATTTAGCTGAAGTTTATATTCCTCTTGTAATAATCCTATAAACACGTCCGATGATAAGCGGCGCTTGGGGTCCAAGTCATTGGGATCATTTGCGTTGCCATTGTATGGCTCCACATAAGTTTGCCAAGACAATGGTAGAGATGCCAATATGATAGATTTGAATTGGGTGTCGGAGATATGAAATTCCTTATTAGGGAATTTATTGATGCAGTTGCAGTAAGATTTCAGGGTGTCCATATGCTTTAGGAGATCATCAGTAGCATCGGCCTTTGTCTCATACAGTAGGCACTGAATATGATTTACGGTTTGATGCGCCTTGTTTTCGTGAGTAATGGATAGCGCGGAGTACATTGCTTCTGCCATAGTTTTTGATCCGACGTGATTCATTTGCAAAGAGGTAATGTTATGTATTATAACTTGCTGTGCCCAGGTGTCATTCTTGTCCCAGTTGCGCGCCCCCTTGGCATCCCTGGATTCTTTTGGGCGTTTTACGGCCCTGTTAATATATCCAGTGATGTCACAATTAATAAATACCCATTTCATCGTTTCTCTCCATTCGTGCCAATTCTCATCAGTAAGGTGATCCCGATCGGAGATCTTGTTTATGTTAGAATATTCTTTGGTACGAATTAGAAGGATCATGGGCTTCTTTTGTTTCGGCGGGATTCCCGCCTTGGGCGCGGCTGGCGGCACTCCCGCTGTAGCGTGTTGGGAAGCAGCTGGTGATGGCCCAAATAATTCCATATGGTCAGCTAAGTCCTGATCATACTCCCGGACGTATGCTTGAGGGTTTTCTTCGTCACTGTCCGGGACAAATTCTTCAATATTGCTTGGGGCTTTTGACATGTTGTAGAAGGTTTTGTAAATAGATTTTTGGGTTGTTTATAATAAGCCAGGGCCCATAACCTGTTGGGAGGTAAAGCTGGAAGCTGACTAGAGGCTTTTGGACGAAGGGGGGCACTCCTCTGTATGTCTCAGAGGTCAGGAATTAATTGTTTCAGTATATACTATACATATAGTATATATAGTATATAATGCTGAAGTAATGCTGAAGTAACAGTAATTAGTAATGTCATAATTACCGCTCTGGATATAGCAATTATAGGCTTGTATCCCAACACTATTTTATGAACATTTTTAGAGTGTGTCATTGTGCCTATACAGACTGTACAAGTGACCCATAGTGTACAAGTGAGGGGTCATATTGTTAAGACAAGGGCTTATACTTGTCAACAAAGGATTGGTCGTTGTCTACTACTTGAGGCTTTCAAGTAGCTCATCTAGTTTCCTAGTCTCAGAGGCTTCCTGAGCTAGTTGAGTTCGAGTTGAGCAAGTACAAGCTTCAGATTGCTTAGGTCAAGCTGGGGAGCTTAGACCTTTGTACTACTGTTTATATACATGGAGGGCAAGACTGTGATAGGTATTGTGATGTAAAGAAGTCCGAAGAAAAGGACAGAAGAATGGTAGAACAAAAGAAAGAAGTGTCTCAGATACATCAAGAACAAAGGAAGTAAGAAGACAGCATATCAGAAGAAGAGGAGGAAGACAATAAGAAAAAGAAATTGATGTATGTCCCTGACAACGATCTGATAACTGTAACATTACCCTTTTCCTACCCAGAAAGTCACCGACTTTCTCAAAAATACTCTTGTGACTTCCCTGATCCAAGGGCCACCGATGACGGGGAGTGGGGGGCATGGTCATGCAGGTGGAGGATCCACTGTTCTTCCGACTCTGTTAGGGAGGGAGTGGAGAACCAGCTAGTGGCCAGAGGCGATGGTGGGCATGTGGTGGGCATGGGCAGGATGGAGATCTCAAGAGAGTGAGGTACTCACCTGGACTGGCTGTGGGCACACTGAGGGAGCATGGGAATACTGTTGTCTTGGTGGTTGAACACCACCAGGCTTTCTGATCGATGTTGTGGGGCACACATGGGATGCTGCGCAGGGTGTTGTCTGTTCTGTCATAGAGTGACATGCGCCAAGAAGAAGGTCATCCCCAGGATGACAAAGGAGGTGAGAGTGGCGATGAGGAGGACAAAGAGATTGTTCATAGTGTAGGAGAAAAGAATGAGGATGGGGGTGTGTGTAGTAGTAGTTTTTTTTTTTGTGTAAGGAGGACAAGTCGAGCCGAATAAATATCACTCCTTGTTTTCATGTGTTTGTTTAGTAGTCCCCATAGGGTTCTCCCATGATGTTCGCCCATGCTGCATCGTCAAACATGTCGGAGTAATCATTGTCATCTAAGGGGGGTCTGTCTGGGCAGTCGTTAGAATAGTGGCCTGGGCTGTTTTTCCCACAAGTGAAACATTTAAATTTTGGGCAAAAGGGGCGGACGTGGCCTTTTCCCTTACAACAGAAGCACGTCTTCTCTCTGGGAGAAGGGCCAGTTTGAGAGCGGATCCCGGTCCGAGTCCTGGGGGTTGATTCCCTGGTCAGGTCAATAATCACGCGGTTGGTGGGTGGTGGGATCGGTTTCGGAGAGGAGATTTCAATGGAGGGAGAGGGTGTTACATAATCAGAGAGGGAATCTTGCCTGGGAGGTGGCGGCAGAGGAGTCTTTATCAGGGTCATTTTGTTTGTGAGGAAGGTGGGGTAGGGAGTCGGTCTTCTTCCGGGTTGGGAGGTGGATCAACGAGCAGGGTTTCTTTGCTGATGGTGGGGTGCTACTATGTCTTCTATTCCGTCCAGTAGTAAGGAGGAGAGAAGTGCTTCCTCTTGTTGCTGGGCAGCGTGGAGTAGGCGCTGGTTGTATCCCCAGGTGGCGAAGAGAGGTCTTAGATGCATGCTTCTGTTGATGAGTCATTGGATGTCTTTTTCATGTTGTTGGTTGGAAAGGAAGAGTCGGGTAGTGATGGTGTTGGGAGAGGGGTGGTACATTTTGTTGATTTATTTTCTATTTCTGTTCTTCTTTTATATTGTTGTTGTTTTTTTTTTTTTTTTTCTTTGTGTTAGATGTTCTTTTTCTTCTTGTAACTATTTAGCGTGTTTTTGGCGTGTTTGAGGTGAGCTTCTGGTTCCCATGAGTTTTCCGACGAGGGGTAGCCTGTCCACTTGATTAGGTAGTGAAACCCTTGGCCTCTTTTTCTGTGGGCAAGGATCGCTTTGACTTCATACTCTTTTTCTCCTTCAATCAGGTCAGGTGGTGGCTCTGAGAATGAGGGGCCATGTTCATCTGTCTGTCGGAATGGGGTCAAGAGGGCTGCATGGAAGATGGGGTGGATTTTCCATTGTTTCAGGAGGGAGAGGCGATAGGAGAGCGGTTTAATACTTCATTGATGACGAACGGTCCTTCACATTTTGGGGCAAGTTTCCTTGTGGTGTAGGCTGTTTTCAGGTTCTTTGCTTCTAACCACACCTTTTCTCCTTTCTCAAATGGTTTGAAATTCTGGGTGACCCATTCTGCTACCATTTGACGTGCTAGTTCATGGGTGGCCAGTGCTTCGTCCCTGGCTTTCTGTAAGAGAATGATCCTTTGTTCTGCCACAGGGACGTTTGTCTTCTGGTATGGGAGAGGAATTGCCTTTGGCTCGTATCCCATCATGAGATAGAAAGGGGAGTTCTTCTGGATGGAGTGGGTCCTCTGGTTGTGTGCAAACTCCGCGGTAGGCAGGAGGTGCTTCCAGTTCTCCGGGTTGTTAGAGCAGAATATTTTTCCACCTCCTGGTTTACTCGTTCCATTTCTCCATCGGTTTGTGGGTGATAAGCCGTACTCATTGCCAGTTTGATTCCCAGCATTCTTCCTAGTTCCTGGAATAGTTGTGAGGCAAAGCAGGGGTCTCAGTCAGAGATTTTGTCTGGCAGACCAAATAATTTATAGACGTTATCCAGGTAGGCCATGGCTGCCCCGAGCACATCTATGGTTTTGTTACAAGGGATTAAAATTACCCCCTTTGTAAGTCCATGGTCTACCATGACCATTAATGAGTCAAATCCATCACAAACTGGGAGGTTGGTAATAAAGTTGGTGGTTACAAGAGCAAATGGGCAGGTGGCGTGAGATTTGATTGGGGAGAGCAGGGGAGTCGTCAGATGTGTATTAACCTTCATTTGCTGGCAGATGGCACATCCTGTGACAAATTTCTTGATAAAGGTTACCATTCCTGGCCACCAGTAGTCTCTCCTGATTAATTCAGTGGTCTGCCATTGCCCGGGGTGCCCATTAGGTAGGCATTCATGGTATTGTTCCATGAGTCATTGTTGTATGCCCGTGTTGTCAGGGATGTAACATCTGCCTTTGAAAAATAGTAGTCAGTCTTCTATTTTCCAGTCTTCAAGTAAGGATTTAATTGGGGGCATGCCATTGTTCTTAAGGGCCATGATCACGTCCTTTACAAGATCTTCTTTCATAATGCTGGCAGCAAGGGCATTGTGCATTTCGGTGTCAATGAAGTTGACAAAGAGTGTTTCAGGGAGCATGGTCATGTCCTCGCGTTGTCAGTGTCTTCCTCTGGGACGTGGTCTGCTCTTCGTGACAGGGCATCACTCTGTACCATCTGGGATCCCAGGACATGTGTCAGCTGCAGGTCAAATTCTGACAGGAATAAACTCCATCTGGCTTGTCTCCTGTTTAGCTTCTGCGTGGACCAGAAATAGGTCAGGTTTTTATGATCGGAAAGAATTGTCACAGGGTGTCCTGAGCCCAATAGGTAGTGCTGCCATGTTTCCAGGGCTCAGACTATGCCCAGGAGCTCCCTGTCATATATCTCGTAATTCCGTTCTGTTGGGGTGAAAGTGAGAGATGTAACTGCAGGGGTGCCAGTCTCCGTTGACATCCCTTTGTCAGAGGACGGCCCCTGTTGCATGTTTTGATGCGTCGGCTTCCACCACAAATGGTTTTGTAGGGTCTGGCATCAGCAGAACCAGGCTCTCTGCAAATTTAGCCTTCAAGGTGTCAAACGCTTGTTGGCACTCTGGCAACCATTTGAATATTTTTATTTTCTTGGTGAGTTCATTTAAAGGTCATGCCAACTCCGTGAAGTGCCCAATGAATCGTCAGCAGAAGTTGCAAGCCTAAAAAAGAACAGACCACTTTTACATTAGTAGGTGCCGGCCAGTCCCTGATTCCTGCCAATTTTGTCTGATCCATGCCTATCTCGTCTGGTTTGATTATTAGTCCTAGGAATTCTACCTCTTGGATATCAAACTTGCACTTTTCTATTTTTAGGTAGAGGTTGTGCTCGTCAAGCTGTTGCAGGACCCATTTTGTTCATTCTTGGTGTTCTGTTTTTCCTTTGGAAAAGATTAGGATGTTGTCCATGTATATCATGATCCATCCTTCATCTATCATGTCCCTGAATATCAATATCTTGTTCATCATGGCTTGAAAGGTCACTGGGGAATTGCAGAGGCCAAAAAACATGACCGTTGGTTCAAAAAGTCCTTTGTTGGTTTTGAAGGCTGCTTTCCACTGGTCACCATCTTTGATTCTGACGTTGTGATATCCCCACTGGATGTCCATCTTTGTAAACCAGTTGGCCCCTTTAAGTTTATCAAGTAGGTCTCCTACCAATGGTAGTGGGTAGGTGTTTTTGATCGTTCCATTGTTTAGATACCAGTAGTCTTGGCAGGGGTGGAGGGTGTCAGTGTCTTTCTTTGCAACAAAAAAGAAGGGGGATGCCATTGGGGATTTAGATGGCCTGATATACCCTTTTTCCAGGTTTTAATCAAGGAATTCATTGAGCTTCTTTTGTTCATTGGGGGACAGAGGGTAGACTTTGCAGTCTTTTGGGAGGAAATCCAGTTTTAGATCGATGGCATGATCACAGGGGCGCGAGTCGGGGAACCGTTCTGATGCTTCTTTTTTGAAGACACGTTGGTACTCCTGATATTCTTTTGGCAGCGATTCATCCAGGGTCTTCTTCAGCTGTTCTCCTAGACCCTTTTCCAAGTTGTGGGCAAGCTGTTGGGAGACTGAGGTTTTGGCCCTAATCCAGATGTTTTGACTGAAGGAGTACTGGGGGGATGTCCACGATATTGTGAGTCAAGATATAGTGGCCGTTTTTCGAGAGTAAGAGTAGATTGGGTTGGTATATTCCTGGGTGAGGGGGGTCTTTTTGGGTTCAGATATTCCTATGACAGGTTCCCCTCTGGCATAGGCGATGAGTAGTTCATTCTTCTGTTTGGTTTTGTTTCCTTTGGCAGGGGTTGGGGTAGGGTCTTCCTCTTGTGGTCTGATAGGTTCTGCATTGGTTAGTTTCATTATTTTGGGTTCTTCCTCAGGTGTCTCTTCGATCGAAGGTTGGGGATGTCTGGTTTGTCCGAAGTTTCCCCAGGTTGCTTTTGTCTTCTGTACTATCCTCCTGACTTGGGCAAGCCTGAGTTCTTCCTTGAATTCTAGTGTTCCTTCTTTCCAATCTATTTGGATTTGTCTTCTGCTGCCAGGGGAGTCCCAGGATGAAAGACTCGTCCCCTAGTCCAGTGATGAGGAAGTTGGTGGTAAGCTCCTTTCCATTGATCCGGAGTTGCCCCATGACATAATGGGTGATGGTGCCTTTCTTGTTCAGGGCCCCATCTGCATTTCTAACCAGGATCTGTTTCTTCAAGGGGATGGGTTCCAGACCTAGTTGTTCTGCAAATTCGTGAGTCATGAATACTCCTCCTGCTCCTGAATCCAGGAGTGCTTTAGTTCCGATGGCTTTTCCTCCTTCCATTTTTGCTATGGAAATCAATAAGTGCATAGATTTATTTCTAATAGTGGCTAGCATTGTGGAACGGATGGAAATCTCAGCGGTACCTGGCGTCGTCTCAGGCTGCTTCTTTAAAAACCCGAGTCTTCTAAAAGGCTCAGGGCCTTTCCTTTTTCTTCTTCGTCTAGTTTGGCCATCATGGCCTGGATTGAAGCATGTATGTCAGCCCCTTTCCTTTTCTGGAACAGTTTAGAGGCAGTGTAGGAGGGGGGGATGTTACCTCCTTTGTGGTCTGAGGAGCGATGTCCTGGCTTGTGGCACAGGAAGCATAGTCCTTTTTTCATATGCTCTATCCTCTCTTCATTGGTGAGCCTGTTGATCTCCAGGCCAGGTTCTTTTTTGACAGGAGGGGGTGTCTTCTTTTCTGGCCAGTAGCTTCCTCATGTTTTCCCAATAATAGCTTTGGCTCTTTTCCATTGTCCATCATACTTGGCGGCCGCCTCCATCATGTTGTCTAACTTCTCTGCAACTTTTTCCATATTGAATATTTTTTCTAAGATCTTTGGGTTCAGTCCATCCATGAACATGTCAATGAGGGGTGTGTCCTCATTGATTCCTGATCTTCCTTTCAAGATCCAGAATTGGGTGAGGTAATCCTCCAGATCACCGTCATGCTTCAGGTTCTTCATCTCTGTTCTGGCAGCTCCCGCGTCATATGTGGGGGTGAAGGCTTTGTCTACGGCTGCCTTGAATTTGTTCCATGTTCCTATGTTGGCTTTTGATGCCCAGTCTTGTGCCCATGCTCCGGCTGTGCCAGAGTTCATGAATGAGAGGGCAAAGGCGATCTTTTTCTCATCTGTGTCATAGGTGTCTTTGTTGATTCTGAGGTATAGGGATACCTCCTGTAAGAACTTTGCTGTCCTTGTCCTTTTTACATTGAAGTTGGCGGGGGTTCTGAGCTGTACTTTACACTCCCCCACCTAGTCCGCACAGACTCCCAGCTGTCCACACGGATTTCTAGTAAAGTCCGAGTAGTCCGCATGGACAGCTCAGACATCATACGGACTGAAGAATTGGGCCGAGTCCTAGCATCTTGGAACTGTAAGAAGTCCTAATGATGTCCGAGTTGTCCTAGCTGGTCCGAGTAATGTCCAAGTAAATAAAGACTTGGTGAATTTTTTTGTGAGAGTAGGATCAAAATATTGGTGTACCTGGCAGGGTTTGAACCCAAGGCACTTTGATCAAGATTACACAAACTGGGCACAATTAACCACTGTGCCAAATGGGCACACAATATTGATATTATTACTACTATTTATTACCTATTCCAAATATATGCTAGCAATAAATAAAAAGTTACCATTGCTCACATTGAGCAATGGCACTCAAAAGGTGTCATTGCCCCCCCCCCCTGTCCCCCATTCCCTCCCCTTCCCCATGCCCTTCTGGGACCCTTGCCTATTGCACCCCCTCTGCCCTGCGAGCAGTTGCCTGCAGCAGTGGTGGGGGGTGCTCTGTTGCCCTGGTGTCGTGTGGTCACACGTCCCCTCACTATGACAGAGTGGTATTTATATTAATTAAAATAGAGCACAAATAAAATAAATATACAAGAAAGAAAATTAAAGGGGAGGGGGGGAGGAGTGGGGTGCGGCGCATCGCCCTCTCGTTGCCCCCCTTCCCTGTCCCCCCCCTTCCCCGTGCCCATCCATCACCCTCGCCTACTGCACCCTGCCTCCACCCTGCGAGCAGTCGCTCGCAGTGGTGGTGGGGTGCTCTGTCGCACTGGCTTTCACATCGGGCATGTCCCCCTGTCCCCCGGCATTGCCCCTCCCTCCTATGGCATCCCCCCGTCCCCTGGCGCATCCCCCTTGGTCCTGGTGTGTCCCCCTGTCCCCCTACGCGTCCCCTTCAGTCCTGGCATGTTCACTTGTCCCCCGGCGCATCCCATGGTCCCTGGCACGTCCCCTCACTCTGAGGGACCTCCCCCTGTCGGTTCTGGGCCTGGGGGCAGATCATGTGTTGGTGGGGGTTGTCCCGGGCTGGGGGAGGGTGCTGGATTGGTGGGTGGTGATGTGGTGGCAGCAGGTGCTGGATTGGTGGGTGGTAATGACGTGGCAGTGGTGGGTGCTGGGTCGGTGGGCGCTGGTGGCATGGTGGCCTGTTGTTGGCATTGTGCTCCCCTCGCATCCTCCTCGCATCCGGCCTGAAGAGGTGGAGGCGGAGTGGCGGTGGTGGGTGCTGCGTCGGTGGCTGGTGGTGATGTGGCAGCCATCGTTGCCCCCCCTCCCTTCCCTGACACCCCCCTGGTGCTGACCCTCATCCCATGAAGCCCCCCAGCTCCCAGCTAAGTGGGGAGGAGGGGTGGCACGTTGTTGCATACAGAAAGAAAAACTGAAAGAGAAAAAAACATTTTATTAACTTTAAATAAGAATGAAATAGATTTTAAAATACTTAACATGGGGGCCTAAGGCCCCCATGTTGTGCTAGAGGGAGGGAGGGGGGACAGAGGGAGGGGTGGAGGGGAGAGGGAGGCCATTGTTGTGATGGTGGGTAGCAATGCATGAGTTGGCAGTCACGATGCATCACGGTGGCAATTGTGGCCATGTGATATGCGTCCAGTTAGTTTGGTTAGTTTGGTTATTCCTAACTGTCTGAGCATATCCTCTTGTTGGGTCACGTGACTTGCTAGGACAGTCCTTGCGGAATCCATGCTAGGAACTCCTAGTCTGAGTTAGTCCACATAGACAAAACTCAGACATCACTTGGACTCGGAATGGAAATTTGGCATTATTTTCTGCCAAAAAAAATCCTAGTGAAGTCCGAGCAGACAGCTAGGATTCTGTGCGGAGTCCACACAGATTAGGTGGGGGAGTGTAAAGAGCTCATTCTGAGCTTTATCTCTTTAGTTGCCATATCCAGTTCGTCGGTTTCACTGTTGTTGCCGAAAGAGAAGAGGTGTGGAGTGGAGGGAGGGGGTTCAAAGTCTTTTTCTTCCAAGTATTGAGCGGGTTCATTTGGGGTGGTTTTTCTAGTCCACCTTTCTGCAGATGCCAACATTGCCAAGTAGCATACTAATCTGTCTCCTTGTCTGTACCACACAGAGTGCGGGATCAGCTGTGCCCCTCTAGGCAAGCGTTCTGGGGTCTGTCTGGTGTCTTGTCTGGAAGACGTCTTGTCTGCTCCTTGGTAGGAGGACCTTCTGGGTAAAGCTTGACCTTTTGTTAAGACAAGGGCTTATACTTGTCAACAAAGGATTGGTCGCTGTCTACTACTTGAGGCTTTCAAGTAGCTCATCTAGTTTCCTAGTCTCAGAGGCTTCCTGAGCTAGTTGAGTTCGAGTTGAGTAAGTACAAGCTTCAGATTGCTTAGGTCAAGCTGGGGAGCTTAGACCTTTGTACTACTGTTTATATACATGGAGGGCAAGACTGTGCTAGGTATTGTGATGTAAAGAAGTCCAAAGAAAAGGACAGAAGAATGGTAGAACAAAAGAAAGAAGTGTCTCAGATACATCAAGAACAAAGGAAGTAAGAAGACAGCGTATCAGAAGAAGAGGAGGAAGACAATAAGAAAAAGAAATTGATGTATGTCCCTGACGACAATCTGATAACTGTAACACATATACTGTACAAAATAAAAAGCCCACCCCGTCACTCAATTGAGCGACAGAGGGTATAAATATGAAACATGGCCCCCATTGCACTTCAGGGAGGAGGGGGGGGCCACCCATTGTGCCATCGTCATCGTGATCCGCACCACACCTCTCACAGAGCACCCCGTTCCACCCCATGAGCAATGGCTCGCAGTGGCAGTTGGGGCTGCCTTCGTAATTGGCGGTGCCCCTCACCACTCCACCAATGCTCCACCCCATGAGCAGTGGCTTGTGGGGCTGGGCTGGGTGGTGTCGGTTGTTAGACATGCCTCAGAGGTCATCTGGGTGTCCCGCTCCCTCGTCGGGTGCATTGCGGTCATCTGGGTGTCCCTCAGTCATGTGGCGTGTTCCCCCTTCATCAAGTGTGTCCCTGTGTTGGCTGGGGTGCCCCTCCATTGTGTGGTGTGTCCCCCCCATGTCCACCCCATGCTGGGTGCCCCCCTGCGGTCATCAGGCATGTCCCCCAGTCATCTGGGTGGTGTCAGTCATTAGACTCACCGCCGAGGGCATCTGGCACACCCCCCCTCCTGTCTCCCCATCCCCCCCCCCCCCCCTCATCGCCTCTGCATCTGACATCCCCTGTTTGGTGGTTGTGGTGGGGGTTGTGGCAGGTGGTTGTGGCAGGTGGTAGTGATGTGGCAGTGGATGTGGGCTTGTCCTGGGTTTAAACATGGCCCCCCTGCCCACCCCATGAGCAGGAGCTCACAGGGCTTGTTGTGGGGGGTGGTTGGCGGCTGTTAGAGGAAGGGGGGAAGGGGAGGGAGAGGGGGGGCGTTAGTGATGTGGCAGCACAGAGGGCGTGCATTGGGGGCGCACCTCGTGGGTGCCCTGCTCCTTAGGCCTGCAGCATCACCCTGGGGCCACCCCATTAGCCAGCAGGCCCCCCTCCCTCCCAGCTGAGTGGGGAGGAAGGCAGGGCGTCGATGGCCATTGTTATAGCAAATGTAAAACACTGCAAAATTAGTTTATTAGTTATATAACCATGGTAATAATAATAAAAGAATACTTAATATGGCCCCCATTTTGTTGGAGCGGAGGATGGGAGGAAGTGGGGAGGAAGTGGTGTTGAGGGTGGTGGTGGGAGGGTGGTGGTGGGAGGGTGGTGGTGGGAGGGTGGTGGTGGGAGAGAAAGGTGGTGAGCTGGCAGTCACAATGCGGTGACGCCTTGTGACACAGCATGACACATCCTGATTGGGTAGCATGTGCCACTGATAAACAAAGTCACGGGACTTTGTGCACACGGATCTGAGCGGAATCCAGTTGGAATTATTCCGCTTGGATCAGATCAGATCAGTCGGATCCAGTTGGATCCAGTTGGAGAAAATGACACCCATTTGCAGGCTGCTCTATCAAAAATGTCTGAGTGGATCTGAGCGGAATCTGACCAATTCCGAGTGGATCCGGTCAGATCTTGTGGGGCACAGTAAAGACCTCAGTAGAAGGTGGGAGGTCACCTTAAATACAAAATCATGGTAGACTACAGGCTGAAGACTGCTTGCACACATTCTCTTGCATCAAGCAGTCCAAACAACAAATGTAGCAAGAAGAGATGTCAAAGTATTAATTAAAATCAAATGTTTGAGAGATTTTTGATCTGCCTGATTGTTGCCCAAGGGATGCACCATGGGGAATGACTCAGAGAATGATCAATCAACAAGATGCATCTATTGTCATAACATGACTTGCCCCCTTTCAAGTGTGGAGCATACTTGTCAAAGTCACTCAATCCTACCATCTGATGGCTTTGCCCCATGACTTGGACTTTGGCTTGTCATGAAATAGAAGTGTCAACTATAAGAACACAAAAAATGTGCTGAAGACAAAATAAGCAAAAGAAATAATAAAAAAGAAAATAAGAAAATAAATGTTGGATGGTGGAGGCAGGAATTGGGGAGGCCACTATCTGACTAGGATTAGCTGACATGCATTGAGGGATGTGGGTTGATCATGGGTCAACCAGCACTCCCACAGTGGGCAAGACTTAGCATGATACCTCCATCATGCCAGAAAACAGACAAGCAAGCAAAATCAAAAGATGTCAGTCAAAAAAATACACAAGGGAAACAAGATAATTATCACTGTCTCATCACAAACTAGAAATAATAAAAAGACATCAGTAAAGAAAATGTGCAGGGGAAGCATGATAGTTATCAGTGTGTCTCATCAGACTCCTGATATTGTGTGAACATTGCATTGCATTGAGGATACCAATTGGCAGCATGTAAGTAGGATCAAGGGTTCAGCAGTCACCAATACCATCCCAAAGCTTGTTGAAGTCTCCCAACCTAGCAGAAAAATGCTCATCAACCTCTGCACCATATCCAAAGATGACAATGGGCATCCACTCAAGGTGGGGATTGACAGGGAGCATGTCTCCTGTGAAGACAATGGTGGCAAGTGCATGGCCATTTTCATTGGTCTTCTGCAATGTTTGATGATTGTCCCTGAAATAAAAAATTATCAAGTGATGATGAGACACCTTCTTGCACTGAACAACACCATCAATTTCCCTCAACTGGTACTGATGTTCATTAAGTTTCTCATGGATGACAAAGGGACCAATCACTGAAGCGCACCTTTGTTCCCATGCTGATTTTCAAGCCACATTTCATGCTTAAGAGCCCAAGCTCCTATCTCAAAACCGCCATCAGCAAAGTTCTTTCCATACTTATGGTTGAAATTGTCAACTGATTGTTGTCTCTTTGCCTTCTATCATTTGAGTGCATCAACCACAATCTTGTCACATCTTTTGATCTGTTGGATATGAACTGCAATGAGGTCCTCTGTGGTAAGCATGTCATGCCAATCAAGAGTATCCAAAGTCCTGTCAGTTATGTCAAATGACAGAAGGGGGTTACAGCCATAAAGGAGAAAATGGGGCACATAACTGGTGATAGGTCTTCACCAGGTATGGGCAGCAAAAATGCATTTTGCAGAGTTCTAGGGTTGCAGGGCAATCATCTCTATCATCTCTTTCCTCTCCATTTCCTTCTGAAAGACACATGAATGCCCACTGCTAACCATACATGCT
Source organism: Tricholoma hemisulphureum (assembly GCA_964034925.1). Taxonomy (NCBI): domain Eukaryota; kingdom Fungi; phylum Basidiomycota; class Agaricomycetes; order Agaricales; family Tricholomataceae; genus Tricholoma; species Tricholoma hemisulphureum. Next base: position 3,162,502 of record OZ035928.1, on the reverse strand, counting down.
TTTAACTCAACTTCTATGGGCTTCACACATTTCACAATCACTTTGTGGACTTTGCAAAGTGACCCACTTCAGAGTTACCTGGGTTATCTCAGGCTGTAAGTAGTTAGTGTAGGCAGTCCATTAGCAATGGACAAGGACAATTTCCATATTTCACATAGTACCCACCTTGCTATAGTTTGTATAAAAGGTGCATGTAAAATATTAGAAACAGAGATCTCTTTTCCCCCTCTCTTTAGCATTAAAATTTCAACTCTCATCTCCACTTGTGTTTAACTGCAAAGTCAATTCATGACTTACTTGAATATTGTCACTGCATCACTGTGACTGGAACTTGAACAACTCTAGTTCAATTGGTTAAGTACTTCTTTGTCATACTGCATTATTAGATTGTGAACTCTTGACTACTTTATCGCAACATTTTGCTGACCTTTCCTGCTGACTTCACATTATTTGCACCTTGTGTAGACCTTGCATTGTTTGTTAACAGATATCACAGACCACCTCCCTTGTAGAAGAAGGATGGTTCTGGGACCCCTTGAGCTAACCCCTCCCTTTATCAGTTTTCTAGTGTTTCTTCAGAGTTAGGAATGCTAGAAACACATCACCGGTCATATGGGAGGTCATATAGTGAATAACCAAGAGACCAACATGAACAAAAAGAGGCCATCACTCAGTATGCTTGCATGAAGTATAGCACTGCATAAAGTTTGATGGGCTCATTCAGCAACAGCATTGCCTTGGGGATGATAAGGAGAGGAAATGATAATGATGACACCATACTGTTCAAGCAGGATCTTTGCCACTGCTTGGAATTTGGACCCATTTTCAACTATCCAGTATGGAATACACCCAAAGCAACAGATGATTTCTTTGTATATGAATGTCACCTAAACAGAGGAAGTATTGCACCTCATAGCACAAGCCCCAAACTAGCCAATGGCCAGCTCGACAGCTTAAAGGAGATATTGCATGCCTCTGTGGCCTGTTGGCATATGAATGGTATCAAAATCAAAGCAGCAGAGAATTGCAGTATTCCATGTCAGGGAAAACAGGATTTGGGGGCACATTTTTGACCAAAGTTGGCAGCTATAGCAGGAGTGGACAAAATAGGCAATGTCATCATATAAGTTTGGACAATAAAATTGATCTGTAATCAACTTGAATGTGCTGTCACAGCCACAGTGACCAACTTCATTGTGAGTTTGTGCTATAATGTAATTTCACTTTACAAGATCAGTGATAACCAATTGAGGAGGCAATCCATTTTCCCCTTGCTTCCATAGCCCCTCATGGTGAAGAAAAAAGAACTTTGTTTGATTAAGAAACTGTTTTCTCTCCTTGAGAGAGATCATTCATGAAGGTATTATCCCATCCTTCAGATGGTCAAAGATTTTCTTCAAGCCTTCAGGTGACTCATCATCTTTTCTAGCATGCACATGCAAGATGCACACTATATCCCCTGCCAAATCAACATCTGCATAGTCTCAATGCATGTCTCATCAAACAAGTGATCCAATGCCATTGAACCCCATAGACCCAAAATCATGCAGAGCAGGAATAGACACACCTCCATTGGGTCTTGACATGAATTCATAAGCATATGTGGTTATTTCAAGAGTTTGGTCTTCATCACCCAGCTGAACCTGGACAACTTCAGAAACAGGGGTATGTCAGTTCTTGAATTCATGACTGATATATGTGAGAGTATCCATGCTTTTAATGAGGTGTGCATGATCAATGAACCTTTAAGTCATGACTGATCCTGAAGTGAGGGATCAAAGCCAAAGCCATTATACCATCAAATTTGGGCCACTTTTACATTGTTGCAGTCTTCATTGTCATCCAACCAAGGAATGCTGAGTTTGCTGACAGAAGTTAGCGGCTACATAGTCACCATATAGAATAGATGGTGTGGGGCAAAGCATATTAGCAAGACCTTACATGATGAGTGTCACAGGGGTTTCTTGGGAGATAGAAGCCAACAAGTAGTGAAGGGGGGAATCATGCACCAAAGAGCTCATCCCTATAAACTTGTTGAGGTAAGCTTCTGCATCTTCATTGTCTGGATCCAAAGGGGAGTGTTTCCTTCTTGATAATCCATCAGACATGGTTAACTTCAAAGTCAAAAAGAGAAAGATACAAGACCCAGCTTGTCATGGGCACATTAGGCAAGTCAGGCAATTTGATCATTTCTATTAAAAATTTAGTATCAACATCAGCCCTGCCAGTGGGTGCATCACTTACTGAGGGGCTGCCTCAATTAGCAGATGGATCAGCTCTCAAACAATGGAAGGAAGCCAAGCCTGCAGTCATTAGCAATTCCATTAGCAACAAGTATGGGTTCTTTCTTTATGTGATGTTTCTCTGACAGTGCCATTAGGAATTTATGTTGGCAGGATTGGCTCAAGAGTCACAAAGGTGGGATGGAGGACAAATTCAAAGCATATTGGCTTGGCCTACTAGAAGAAGAGATAATGGTGCATGTTGTTGCTTCTTTTTTTGAATATACTCATTGCTTTGTGTCTATATCAGCAGCAGAACCAGGCAGCTTCTCTGCAGGTACATCCAATTTGTTCTACATGTTAGGAAAAATTAACTGACATTGCCCCATCATCAGAGGAAGGCCCATAACAAAAGAAAGATGAAAAAGGGTAGGTATTCACATGATGTTTTAATATTCAACTGATTGACTTCTTGCATTTTCTTGCCAGCTTGCTTTCATGTGGTTTTCTTTTTGGGCTGCTATTATGGACTTCAAGCCACTCTTGCTTGTGGACTCACCATGCTCTTGCTCGCAGCCTCATGCTCACTTTCATGGTCTTATGCTTGCTTTCATGGTCTCAGACTCATTGTGACAATGGACTTATGTTTTTTCTTAGGATTGGTTAGTTAGTCCAGCCCTTAGTCCATTAAACAAATTTTGGAACATTGCATGATCCATGTCTGAGGGACCCTTAATGCATCCAAAAGACCCCCATTCAGCAGGAAATGTACCAAGGAAGGCTTGGTGCATCAAAAATGCAACCCATAGTTGTCACTGTCCATAGAAGTGAGGTCATTGTCACAAACATGGGTCAAGTATATTAATGTGAGTTTCATAAACAAATCACAGGAACTCCCAGAACTGATAGTAAACAATATTTGTGTATCCAGACCTGATTGTAACATAGGTTCTACACTAGGGCTGTGTGCTGTACTGTTATAGTCATGGCTGTAACCTAGACAGTAGCCAATGGTTATGGTGCAGACTGTAACCATACCATATCCTCAATGCCTCCCAGCTTCACAGTATGGACAGTAAGGAAAACAGCCATAACGGATGGACTTTTGGTATATTAAAAATGTATTGTATGAAAAAACAGTTAATTATACTAATCCTCATCTCCCATCAGCTCTTCCATGGTGGCATGTGCCATATGAAGCTGATGCTTCACTAGCATCAAGGTGTGGATGGTGTCTGCCTTGAGGCTAGACCACCACATCAACACAGTGTCTCTACCGCTGGAGAAAATGCATTCCACAGAAACAGTCAAACCTGGATGTCTGTGAGCTTGTAAACCAATAAAAGTGATAAAACATCCATACCAGGTATTGCCAAAATATCTTGCACTACCCTGTATAGATTTGGATATTCCTTCCAACATGAGTACCACCATGACAAGGGATCGCAAAGGTCAATGTCCTCTTGAGGTAAGGCAAAGTAATGGTCCAACTTGTTCATGTTCGTCAGCGCAGCCTTGCGATAAACAGCATGGAAATTGATCTTCTGGGGTGATCCCTTAACAAGGAAAGATGATCCAAAGATGAACATTGGAGTGAAGAAGGCATGGGTGTCTGAGAGGAAGCAAGAGGGGCTGATGTGGTATCTGAGGAGTATTTCTCATTGAAGAAGGCATGTGGGTCTGCCTTTGATGTCTCCAGATACTGTTCAAGATCTTCATCATCCTCAAAGTCGGCAACCAGTCCCTTGTAAGAGATATGAGGGTCAAGCACTGCAGGTATTAAGTGAGAAGAGAGACTAATCATCAAGGTCATTGCCATGTACAGGTGGCCCAGATGTATAACAGAGACTAGTCAAACTTATAGTAGTAGTTGCTCAACTTGTGGTGGGCATCGAGCAAGCCTTTCTTGATCTTGGGGGCAGTGTCATTAGGCAGCATTGATAAGATAGTTTTGAGATGCTTCTGGAGGCCACGAAACATTGCATGGGTTGATGACAACATAGGAACATTTGCTGTTGACATCTCAACAGTAGCATGGCAAAATTGCTTCAGCCACTCGGCAACAAGTGTGATGCCCTCCCAATCACAAGCCAATAGTTTATACTTCATGATGTCCATGACAATAGAATTGCATGCTGTAAAATGCAACACCTGAGACAGGGATAGCAACTCGGAGAACAGCCACAGTGGAGCACATTGATTATGGGATAACAAAATATGGTCAGTTTTGCACAACACAAACCTTTGCAATGAGGAAGCATACTGGTTAAAAGGTGCATTCCTCCTCCATGCACATATGACATCATTCGCCAACTTTTGTTGATTGTGTCTAGTGTTGCTGCAGCTCAGCTGGGTGTTTTTGCTAACTTGGGAAATAAAATAGCATAAATTCTGAAAGTATTAGAGGACCCATCGACTTCTCACATGATCTAGCTCCTCTAATATTTTCAGAATTTATGCTATTTTATTTCCCAAGTTAGCAAAAACACTCAGCTGAGCTGCAGCAACACTAATTGTGTCATATCCCATGAAAGCACCCCTCCGACCTCCACCATGGAACTCCAACAGAACTCTGTAGGAACTCCGAGTATTTCAAATTCCTTATTTCAAATTACTTCTCCTGTTTTACTTTTATCACATCTTTTACTCAAGTCTGTTCTACATCATAGATATGATCATGTACTATGTACTGTGGAACTCCGCAAAACTCCGCCACAGTCACACTGAGTAATAGCCTTAGTATAAAACCCCTTTAGTCACTTTGTATCCCTCAGTTCAAATATTAGTTGTTATCAACTTTGAACTTGTCAACTCAAAGACTTTGAACTTGTCTTAACCTTTGCAACTCTGGACCTCTGCTTTGTTCCTGACCCTTACTCTGGACTTCCTAATCGGAACTCTGCTTTTCACCTTTTCCTTACCTCGGACTTCCGCATGGACTTCTGTTCCTTATCAGTTCCTTACAAATTGGACACCGAGCATAGAGAAGGGCACAACCTCTTAAAGGTTGAAGCGAAGTCCATCATTGCACATTGGAACTCCACCAGACTCCGCCATTTCCCTGCGCCTTAGGATCAGTTCTTAACAGATTGCATCTGTGTGGGAAGAGATCAATGTGTGTTGATGCAACCCAAAATGGAACCTGATATGTAACACCAAATTTGTAGTCAGTCAATTGAAATGCTTATTGATATGCATAGCTCTATTTATGATCATGTTTACAATATATATTCAGCTAGTGAAAAGTTAACCGTAATGGCCATCAGTGGCTGTATCTGATGGTCCTCTATGGTATATGTACCAAACTGTGACTGTACTGTAGGGTGACTGCAGGTCACATCCACAGTATGGTAACCATTACTGTATCACTGTACCATACTGACCATAATATGGTAACAGTGCACAGCCCTATTCTACACAAAATATGTGCCCAGATTGGAGATGATGACAATCAAGATGACATAATAGTTTCCTAATAAGGCAAATATGTCATGTGAATAGTTAGTTAGTCCAGCCACCAGCTGCTTAAAAAAAAGTTTGACCTGGTATGCTCAATTCTTTTCTTGAAACCCCCTTGGTTTGGAGAATAGAATTGAGGGCCAGTCAATGGAAATAGATGGCATCTGAAATTGTCAGTAATCGTAGGCAATAGAATGAATAGATTTATATCTATTACAACAACAAAAAAGCTGTGATCTAAGCAAATCTCTCAAGATCAAAAATACAGTCAATTTACATCTATTTCCATAGATACAATAAATAAAAATTGTATGTAATCTGTTAGGACGTCACCAATACCTTAAGGGCAAAGATGACGGCTCCCACAAAACAACAACAACAGAGGGAAAGGGGGAAAGTCTAGCAGTCAGAGGCAGTCACACCAGGGTATGGCGGATAACCTAAGAGAACACAACTAGTGTCTCTAGGTGTTTTATTCGAATATATATACTACTATACATGAGGTAGCTGTGTGTTACTGTGGGCATGCTTAGACCATGAGTCGTCAGCGGGCGCAGCATCCCATGCCTACAGTGTGAGGTGCGCAGCTTACATGTGCCTACCATGAGTCCGATCGTGCCTAGATAAGGCCATGTGTGTACAGTGTGTTGTTCCTACCCTTAGCCATGCGCTCGATCATAAGGACCTTGTGCCTAATGCATGTACATAAAAGTGTCATCATGTCTAAACATTGAAAATAATAGTATTAAATGTCTTTGGAAAATCGTACTCCTGACATCACCCCCTCTTTAAGGCTCGGATTCCAGACGAGAAATTAATCCCTCCAGGGTCTTGGTGAAGTTTTCGTACGGGCGGAATTGAAGATGTGCCAGGGATCGAAGGCGGTGTGGGGCAGCGGGGTGTGAGCGGTGAAAGGATGTGATTGCATCCGCTGCATGTTCCAGGTTGTCGGCTGGCTCCCAGGTGTTGTTTTCCTCAGTGTAGCCTTGCCATTTAACCAGGTACTGCAACTGGTTACGACGCATCCGCAAATCCAGTACCTCTTCCACGTGGTACTCTAACTCTCTGTCTATCTCCACAGATGGTGGTGCTTCAGCTCACTGTCCCTGCATCTCCGGAGCCTGATAAGGCCAAGTTTGAGAGATGTTGATCACCGGGTGGATCTTGATCGTGCATGGGAGTTTCACGCGAACAGCATTGCTGGACGGCCGATTTGCTTTTTGGCGAGCTTGCATGAAGGCCTGTTCAGCTGCAAGTCCTTGGCTTCAATCCAGACCTTTTGGCTGACTTGGTATTGCGGCGCATCTCCTCTAATCTGATCTGTGTAGCGCTTCATGTTGTCTCGTGCTTTTGTCAATGCAGCCTCAGCCTCCTCATGCACTCTCTTCATTCGCTCAGCAAAGTCTTCCACAGCTTCCACCTTTCCTTCTCGTCTAGGCTCGAATCCCATCCGGGGGTTGTAGCCATAATTAGCATAAAACAGCAAGGTTTGGAGGGCCAAGTGAATGCAGTTGTTGTATGCAAACTCCCCGAGCACTATCCATTCTGGCCAGTCGTCTTGCCTATAATTTACAAAGAGCCTCAGGTACTGTTCTACATCCTGGTTGACTCGCTCTGTCTGTCTGTCAGTCTGCGGGTGATAGGCCGTAGACGTTTTTGTTTGTATTTTTAATAATTTATTTAATTCGCGCATCAGCGTGGCAGAGAACTGCGGGCCCCGATCTGAGATGATCGAATCTGGCAGCCCGTGGTACCGCCACACATTGTCCTGATATAATTTAGCCAGGCCTAATGCACTTGTTTCCTCCATTGTGGGGATCACGTGCATCTGCTTCTTGGCCCGATTGACAACTATCAGGAGCGTGTTGTATCCTTGCGCTTCTGGTAGCCCCATGATGAAATCCACAGAGATTGCTTTCCACGGCTCCGTAGGGGTTTGGATTGGCATGAGCTTGCCTGCCAGAGGTTTTGGCACGTTCTTGTACCGCTGGCATTTGTCGCACCCGTCGACATAGGCAAACACAAACTTGGTCATGTTAGGCCACCAATAATTACGAGCGACCAGCTCGAGAGTCTTCCACTGCCCAGGATGTCCTGCGATTGCCAAGTCATGATGGAGTTGGATGATCTCGCTTTGCAACTGCTCATCCTTTGGCATGTACACTTTTCCTCTAAAGAGCACCAGCTCTTGTTCCTGCGATCACTCTTCCATCCTCAGCCACTTCATTGGCGATCTCTTCAGCTCCTCCACAGCTTTCACCACCGACTCATCCCATTCCTTCGCCTTCCACACTCTGCTCAGCAGTTTCTCCTCCGCTCCTTTGACCAACAGGTGCCCATGCTCTGTCGCCTTGATTGCAAAGAATTCAGGCTTTAGCAGGGTGACGTCCTTGTTGTCATGCTCTGCTCCGTTTTTCCAATCTGGCCTCCTGGACAATGCGTCTGCCTTCCCCATTGCTGTCCCGGGTTTGTTGACCAGTTCAAAATCAAACCTCAATAAATAAAGCACCCAGCGCGCCTGTCTTCTATTCAACTTCTTTGACGACATAAAGTAGCAGAGATTGGAGTGGTCCATCCAAATCTCAACCTTATGTGTCACACCCTCAAGATGGTGCCACCATGCTTCCAAGGCTCGGATGATCCCAAGCATCTCACAGTCATGGACGTTGTAGTTTCTTTTGACATCGTTGAGCAACTTTGAGATGAAAGTGCACGGCCTCCACTTTCTGTCCTCCATCTTCATAGATAACACCGCCCCAGTTGCAACTCCTGAAGCGTCAGCCTCAACTCTCAGTGGGCGGGTGGGATCTGCAGTTGCCAAGATCTCATTCCACGTGAACAGCACTTTGAGCCCATCGAACGCTTCTTGCTCCTTCTCCGTCCACTGCCACTTCTCGTCCTTCCTCAATAATTTATTCATTAGCGCAGCTACCTTCGCAAAGCCTTCAGCAAAGCGTCGGTAGAAATTCACGAGGCCCAGGAAGCGTTGGATGTCTTTCACTGAGTTTGGAACCGGCCAGTCCTCTATTGCCTTCATTTTTTCTCAATCCATCTTTACACCATCTTGGCCAATGTGGAGTCCGAGGAATTCTACTTCCTGTACTGTGAACTTGCACTTTTCTGGTTTCAAGAATAGATCATTTTCCTCCAATCTTTTCAGTACTTCCTCTACTATCTTGTCATGTCCGTTTTTGTCCTTTGTAAATATTAAGATATCATCTATATACACTACTACTGACCCCTGGTCAATGAGGTCCTTCAGCACAGCATTCATCATGGTCTGAAATGTGGCTGGGCTGTTGCATAATGAGAAATACATAACTACTGGCTCGAACGCACCCCTGTGGGCCGTGAACGCAGCCTTCCACTCATCTCCTTCTTTTATCCTGACGTTATTATAGCCCCATCTTAAGTCCAACTTTGTAAATACTTTAGCACTACCTACTTTGTCTATGAGGTCGCCAATAAGCGGCAACGGGTAATTGTTTCAAATTGTCCATGCATTTAAATATCTATAGTCCTGCACCATTCTCTTTTTTTTTGTCTTTCTTTGGTATGAAGAACACAGCCGATGTTTGTGGCGACTTGCTCTCCCTGATGTACCCTTTTTCCAGCTGGTCGTTCAAGAAGTCATCAACTTCGCCTTGCTCCTGCGGAGAGAGCCAGATGTTCTTGGCTTTCTTCGGCTCATAACCCGGTTTCATTTCGATACTGTGATCCCAGGGTTTCCATCTTGGCATGCACTCAGATGCCTTCTTCTCAAACACCTTCATCCATCTCCGGAATCTCTGAGGGATTTTTGCCACGAGCTCCTGTTTGGTCATTCGGATTCCGTGCTCCTCTTCGTCTTCTGGGTTCTCATTCCACTCCTGGTTGATCTCCTCCAGGATCCCGTCTCCATCTTCCATAATACTGCCAGCCATGATGAAGGCTTTGTCGTCCTCTACTTCCTCAATTGTTGGACGCCTCATCATTTGCTCAGCCAACTTCCGCCTGGCCCTATCCTTCTTCACTGTTCTGATAAATACATTGCACTCGCGAGGACACCTGGTCATCTTCACGTTGCCCATTTCCCAGTCAATATCGGGGTTGTGCTTTCTCAGCCACGGGTGCCCCAGTATCACTGTCATCTTTCCTAGGTTGCAGACCTCGAATACCACTTTCTCTTTGTGGCCCCTGAATGACATCATCAGGGTGATCTCTTCTGTGATCAATCCGCCCTGATTCAAGGTACCATCAATATTATACACTCTGATTGGTTGATCCAGGGGGTGGGTTTTAAGTCCTGATTTGTGTACAAATTCTCTATCTACAAATAGTCTGGTCGCACCGCTATCTAGCAAAGCTTTGACCATGCACAAGTCATGCATATCTAATGTAGTAATAGTAATTGGTATCATAATTTCGTTTTTAATTTTGTTCGATCGTACGAAATGGCACACCCCCTCTTTACATCTGTTGGTATCAGTGTTTAATTTAACTACTATGGGAGTACAAGGAATTAAGCACGCTTCCAGAGTGCCAAGCTGACCTGAGTTGGACCCCTTGCTGTTACTACCTACTGATGCGCTATCTAAGCTATCTACAGCGGTAGAGTCTGTGTCCATATCATTGTCCATGTGCCTCTTTCTGCACCTTTTCTTCTTCTAGCTTGCGGACCCAATAGTCGTGCAGCTCGTCGTAGTTCATAGCCCGGATGTCCAGCCAGGACCTGCAGTCATGGGCCATGTGCCCAGGCTTGCGGCACTTGTAGCAAACAAGAGGTGGCCACCGTGCTGAGCAGTCCATGTCCATTGCATTGGGGTCCCGAGGGTGCTGTCCCCCCAAACGCTGTTGCTGGGGGTCTTGCTGCCCCTGTCCTTGCCCACCCTGCAGCTCTTGCACTCGTGGGGCCAGGCCCTGCGGCGTTGGTGCCGGTGGTTTCACGTTTCCTCTTGCCCCGCTAAAGAGGCATTCCTCAGCGCATGCCTGGTGCCACTGCCTGTCCATGCGCATTGCCTGCACATACCATTCCACTATTGTTGCGGGTCACCGTTCAAGGTTGTTGAGCCACTTGCGCAGCCCCTTGTTTAATGAGCGTTTGAACTCGTAGATCAGCGGCATCCCTGAGTAGCCAGACTCGTGTGCTGCGATCTTAAAATTCTGGACATGCTCGTCCGTGGTAAGATCTCCCTGCACCATCGTCGTGATCTGGTGCACTTTGGTGTCTTGCACGTTGGGGTCTCCGAAGGATTCCCGCAGTGCCTCCATTAACTTGGAAGCGGATGCAAAGGGGGTGTCCCCACACATCATTTCTTTAATGGCAACCTTGCGCCATTTGGCCGCGGTGCCTCCTTGCAGGTATGAGAGGATCCACACAATCCTCATGTCCTCGTTTCTGAATTCATCAGGGCGTCCCCACATGTACATGTAGACAGCTGTCTCAAAGGAGTCCAGCTCGTTGGCCTTTCCTGAAAAGGGAAGGGGGCATGCGACTTTTGGCATGTGCGCTCCCCTGCGCTCTTCCACCGTTGGTTCGGCTGGTCTGTCGCGCTTCCACTTCTCCTCCTCCTGGCGGGCCCTGGCTTTGGTGCGTCCTCGAGCACTAGGTTGTCTAGGTCTCATAAGTCACCCATTGTTTCTGGGGTTCGTGGGTGAAAGGATGAAATGAGGGAGGAGGGCAGAGTGTGTGTGGTGATGGTGGGGTCGGAAAAGACAATAGTCTCTTGCTGCGGGCGCATGACCCTGTCTTGCAGCTTAGAGGTTTGATGAATGCGTAAGGTTGAGCCCTCTTGCGTGATGGTCATGCCACGGTCAATCACACCATGTATGCGCACTCAGAACAGTTGGGTGGTGTCCCACGACAGTCTGTGTCAAGTGAGGCTCGGTCCGGTTGAGGTGGGGTTCAATGGTGTAAACACCAGAGGAACAGTTGCTATGACTGTTTGACGGGTAAACCCGGAAGAATGGGGAATGGGGATGAGGGGGAAATGTTTGTGAGTAAGGGACAGGGAATCGAGCTCGTACCTTGGTGATGGCAGCACGTTGGTGCGCATCGCCTCAAGCAAACCCAAGGGTTGAGAAAAGATTTGAGAGAGAGAGGGAGGGGTCGTCAAAGGTAGTCGTGTTCTTCTGTGAGGACGTCACCAATACCTTAAGGGCAAAGATGACGGCTCCCACAAAACAACAACAACAGAGGGAAAGGGGGAAAGTCTAGCAGTCAGAGGCAGTCACACCAGGGTATGGCGGATAACCTAAGAGAACACAACTAGTGTCTCTAGGTGTTTTATTCGAATATATATACTACTATACATGAGGTAGCTGTGTGTTACTGTGGGCATGCTTAGACCATGAGTCGTCAGCGGGCGCAGCATCCCATGCCTACAGTGTGAGGTGCGCAGCTTACATGTGCCTACCATGAGTCCGATCGTGCCTAGATAAGGCCATGTGTGTATGGTGTGTTGTTCCTACCCTTAGCCATGCGCTCGATCATAAGGACCTTGTGCCTAATGCATGTACATAAAAGTGTCATCATGTCTAAACATTGAAAATAATAGTATTAAATGTCTTTGGAAAATCATACTCCTGACATAATCTATCTCAATCAACAGGATGTATGGTATATTCAATGTTTTTGTTGTGATCAATTTCTAACAACTCAAACTAACTAAATAGATAAAAACCTTAGGAAAATGATGGACTTCCTACTGGGCCTGAGGGAGGACAGGTCTACACAAGCCAGGAGAGAGGAAACATCCTCTTCAGCATCAGAAAAATTCTCCTCCTCATCAAAGCTAGAATCAGACAACTTTCCAGAAGTACCAGAAGCTATATGATGCCCAGTTCTGTTCTTTTTCAGTCCGTTCTTCCTCTGCCTTGCAGTTAGACATGCCAAGCAAATCAATGAAAAACCTGTTCTGGCAATTTTGAAGTTATCTCCATTTAAAACCTTTGATGTCTTGCAGGAGCTGCACCATCGTAGACTTTGAATAGAGTCCTCAGAATCCGTCAGAAGTCAATGGCCCCGAGTATTGATGCCAGATGTCAACGGTCCACAGAAATGATGCACGAGAAGTCAGATGAAGAGAATTTTACATGACGCGACTTGGAAGTTTGACGCGATCACATGACGATCTGGAAATCTCCGAAATCACATGACCCAGAAAATGTGCTAGGGTCAGTTAGAGCTCTGAACTTTGCACAGCCCCCCGCAACCCCCCGATCTGTACTGGTCCGATGGTGAGGTCCCTGTCTGGCTTCCCTCATCCCCATCTCCGCCCAAGTGGTATAGGTAAGCGCCTCCCTCAGTTCAGCCAGCCCCGTTATTGCAGTCCTCGTGACGACTAGTCCGCACCATTTCTAGGGATCATATCTGGGATAACGCGTCCCAGATTCTTCTGGTTCAACCTCAAGTCTTGCTGTTTGCGAACACAGCCAGTTGAATCTTGACTGTGAGCAACGCTCGCCATCAGATCCCATCGGAGATTTGAGCGGTTACGCGACAGGCAGGCTTCGCCTTTTCTTCTGCAGGTTGACTGCACAATTTTTCTGCCCTGAGTCCCCCCTCTCCCTATTTCATTTGCGTTAACACTGCCCCAGCTACATAACCATTGTAATGATGGGAATTAAATAACGGGAAAGTGTTTTTTCTTTTCCGCGAATGGGAGGGCAGTGCAACGAATCTAGGTTTCGCGTTCCCTGGATCAGAATCCTATTCGAGTACCTACGTCAGTAACCGGACTATCTGCGGGGCTTGAACAACTCACACCCGACCACACCGATGAATACATTGATATGAGTTCTTACACACCAGCCAGGCAAGCCACGTCACGATGGTCGATGGTCTGAGAGGGCCCATGAAAAGGCTCCTAGGCTGCCCACGGAATGGGCCTCCGTTAGTCCCACGTCTTGTCGTTGTCTTGGTGTATTATTACATAACTAACATTTCAAAAAAATTGTGCGTGGCGTAACATTTGTTGAGTCTGCACAGGCGGCAGCCATTACACCGCTCAGATGAGATCCAACGGCCATCCCGGGGGATGTTTCTGATGGGCCGAGGAGCGCCAAGGTAGATATCGTCTAATGTCATTGTAGTTCTATAGGAATCAGCCAAGCTTGTGGCTTAGCAGGCGCCGTACGAAATGGCAGCGATGAAGCAAAATGACATCTTGCTGTGGTTCTCCGATATCTCCGCCATCCAACCTGGGACTTCAACATCGGCAGTACCGCGCTGAGGCTGTATATTATGGTGCCCGTGCACAGCTTCTCTTCCATCTTATAAAGTCCAGGTAAAGTGCGTATACCGTCCTCATTATCACCATCAGTCTTTTAACTATCTTTCCACCACAGATTTTAATCTTCGAATTCGCTTGCAAACATCATGGTTTTTTCCTCTAAAATTGCTGCTCTTATTATTTCTCTTCTGGGTGTTGCCTCAGCTTCACCTCTTGCTGCTCGTGCCAGTGGTAACCCCACACCGCCGGGCACTTGTCGCCCCAACTTTCAGGGTGCTGACCTGATTGTCACCAATAGAAGCGATGCTACACGCAGCCCCAGTCCGCCATTCAACTTCCAATTCACAGGCCAACCGACTAATACCTTCGTGATCAGGTAAGCTGTCGTCTTCATTCGTTCGGTGTTTGATTCTGACAAGACTCACCAGGCCTGTTGGTGCCGTTGATACGGTCGTAGCTGCTACTGGAACTACTCCAGGAAGCCCCCTCAATGTAGCTGGTATAAACTTCAACTCTGCTGATCCGTAAGCAACCCCTTTGGCCGTATCGTTACTTGCACATCGCTCACTTATATCAATATCATTAGTCTTCAACTCTTCAACGTGCTCTGCGAACAATGTGGTGACCCTTCACCTTCCAGTAACCCATTCACGTCTGGGTGCAGTATCTCCTTGGCTGCCAACGACCTGTGTGTGCAGCTAGATCTTACGCTGCCGGATCCTCTGTTCCTGCAGCCATGCACGGGAGAAGATAACCAGAAGTTTGACTTCTCCACTGCTTAAATGCTAGCAAGCAGAGATTTTTTGTAGATGGGGATGCACCGTGTGGACTTGCATTAGTATTATCGTTGGACATTCGTTTTTACTATAGTTTCATTTAGATAATCAGAGGGTATTAATGGCATGAAATACACTTCGGTCAATTCCATCTTGATTCAAAACACCCTGGTCCTAATTTCGTCAGCCGATTGCGAGAGACGTGGTTTGTTGACGCATTATTGGGATGAGGTCACTGAGAGTGAATAGAGGTTCACACAGATGGGAGCAAATGTTGGACTATGTACGACGGGCGTAGCGATCACGATTCACGACCACCCACCCTTCGCTTCATCCATACCCAAGCCTTTTCAAGTGAGCACAAAAGGATCACTGGCTCCGAGTCACTTTCAAAGGTCTTTAATATACATGTACAATAGTTAATAAAACATCCTGAATGCATATATCTCAGGGACGGCCAACGGACTCTCACGGTGAAATTGGGAATTACAGCATATTACAGAGTTGTATTTCCTCTGGGGATCAAGTCTGAAGGGTTAGGAGGCAGATCGCCATCAACTTGAAGCCATTCCAGTGCGCTTGACATTTCGGAGGAGTTGCTCTACATGCAAATAATTCTCAATCCAATGGTCATCAATCCGAACGAGAAGGCTGTGGATGGCGATGGCGGAGTATGTACACCACTGTCTCTTACTGCCTAGTAATAAGTTATTTAATTTGTAAAGCATATCGTGGTGCTGACCATATGAGGACTCGGGGAGGAGGCACACGTTGCCATGCTGCATGCACTGGGGCCGGGCAACAATTAAATAATTTGGTTTGTCAACGGCAACAATTGTACAACTCAATTGCGCTCAATGCTTATGTGAGGAATCAGGCCTTAATCAGGGGTAATTATAACATTCCATTGAACGTATGATTAATGGCTCAAGGACAAGTGAAATTGCTTCACTTGCATGAATCGCTGGGACCATACTCGCACGCGGTGTTGGTACCGAAATTGCACTCGTAAATATATCCCAACTTGCAGGGGGCCGCGACGCCGCAGAATGGGCCTTGAACGTTGTTTTCGCAGCCACAACCAGAGGGCGGGCTGCTGCAAACCTGAGCGATTTTATTGTTAATTTGATTTGATCAATATTATGTCGAACGAAAGGGTAGACATACACTGCCAGCAGGCTTAGTAACCTTGGTAACTGGGGTTTCTTTTTGGCCACCATTTTGGCCACCATTTTGACCGCCGTTTTGGCCACCATTTTCGGCAGCCTTTTTGGCATTATCGTTTGGGTTCTCACTGGGAGCGGCAGCCGCCACACCAGCGAAGACGACGAGAACAGCAGTGGCGGCAGCGAAAAACTGATAAAAGGATGTTAAGCTAGAGGCAAGTTCTATGACTTGGGTTGCGCACCTTCATAGTCAGATGGGCAGTAACTTGAATGTGATGGGCTCTGAAACTTTTGGGGGATGAGTTCGACTTGATGAAAATTCAATACTAGATCCACACAACTTTTATACCTTGCGAGTAGTACACAGGAGTGCACTTCTGGGTCAAAGGATCCGTTGGCTTAGAAGATTCTACGATTGTTCGGATGTCCGATGCAGCGTGGTTGAGGTGTGGAGATCACTCAGCCTATCTCTAACGAAAAATTTGACCTCTCCCGTTGGGTGCGCGCAGCGCTGCGGAAAATGCATCTTGAAATTATTCTTGACGTGGAGTGTCAAGTTGCAATGAAGCCTGAAGCATGAAGAAATATAAGGGGAGCCTACTAGTACTACCGTAGCGAAGATTTCTGACCCGTGGATCGATGATGGTTAAGCAAGAAGTCCAGTTTGGAAAGCGAAAGATCTGCGGCGGCTGCAGATGTCACATAACAGTCTCGGAGAGGCTGAAGTTATTACTAGGTAACTTAAGTTATGTAATGCCTAGAAAGGCATGAGAAGGATCAGATCGGTATATATATATAAGAAGGTATACATGGACAAATACCAAAGCCCGACCATCCAATTTTCCGAGGGCGCCAGATTGCGCAGCTTCTTCTTCAAATTTCACCGGGGTTGGTGTACGATGCACAGCAATCTTCACAGTAACCGACCTACAGACACGGACTGCGCACGACCAGGGCTTGCGTAGAATCGCTCACTCCTCTTGGCTGGGTAAATAACTCTAGCCAAAGAGCCGACATATCTGTGCGCAGCAATCTTGAGTACAATGCACGACAACCTCAGTTTTTATGAACCTTGACGATGATTAGACCACCCCTCATGAATTAGTTGACCGTTGATGCAATGATCGACTGGGTAAATCAAAATTAAAACAGCTACCTCTGGCCACCCCACTGACAGGACTCGCTCATAAGTACCATGCACGGGCACATTTGGGCAGCAATCTTCAACTTGTCAACCATGGCAACAGACCTAGCACGCCGCGTTGGATACTTATGTAATAGGGTCGTTCACAGTAGCCATTTTCGGTCCATTTTCGGCTCATTTTCAATTTCATTTTTAATCTCATTTTTTTTAAATGGAGATCAGAATGAGATGAAAATAGGGTTGTTCACAGTTGGCATTTTTGGCTCATTTTTCACTCATTTTTCAATCATTTTGCATTTCATTTTGATTCCATTTTGCTCAAGAATGAAAGTGAGAATGAAAGAAAAATGACTGCAAAATGGAACCCTACCCATGCTTCTGCAAAAAGGGACCTGAAAAATGATCATTTTTCACCCTTTTGGCAGTGTGCCTGAAGGTGAAAATGCATTTTTGCTCCAATTTCCTTCCCAGGGTGTTCACAGTAACCATTTTTATATCATTTTTCATTCCATTTTTCATTCCCTTTTGTTTGTTTCTCTGCCAAATACACAAAAATGACCCAAAAATGAGTTTGAAAATGAGCTGAAAATGGCTCAAGAATGGCTACTGTGAACAACCCTAATGAACTGAAAGATGATCATTTTTGAAAAATCAAACCCCTCCCTTGCTTTTGCCAAAATGTCCATTTTCACTTTCATTTTCACTTTTTATTTTGTCATTCTTTCAAACTCCACTCCATTGCCTAATCCCTTGCCATTGACAACAACAGTGGATGTCCCTCCCTCATGCCTACCTCTTGATATGTGATAGGCGAGACTCACGCGATACTTAGAGTGTTGTGATCACGCAGGTAAGAGGCAAGCGCAATTGATTGTCTCAGTACCACCACATATGTGACATATGTGTGAACATTAGGGCTGGTATTAAAACTATGTGCTGGTGACTTGTTTCCATCCTAATACTCCCCCTCAAGTCTGTGCAAGTCCCATTTCGGCCGTGTGACGAAGATGTTTGGGTTTTGCTAACGATTTTGTGAGGATCTCGGCTGTTTGTTCAGGATCTCGGCAGTCCTCAAGTCGTATAATTCCTCCCTCATGGAGATCACAGACCCAATGCCATCAAGGAGCTATGTGTTTAGATCTTTTGTGGAATTGTGGATTGCACACCATAGCAATAGATCTGTTGTTGTCCCCCAAAATTAAGGTTGAGGAATGTTGAGAATAGCCAAGTTCTTCAAGTTCGTATAGATTTCTGAGTCAACATGCTTTGCAGGCGGCTTCGGACAATGCAACATATTCAGCTTCCGTTGAGGATAGAGCGACGGAGATCTGTTTCTTTGAGCTCCAAGTTATTGCTCCCCCTGATGCCATGAAGACATATCCCAATGTCGATTTGTAATCATCAGTGTTGGCATATGCGGCATTGGCATAACCGTATATGAGGTTGGAGTCAATAGAAGTCACATCGTTGGAATATGTGATACCATGTGATTTAGTGCCAGCAAGATAGTGTAGAATTTGTTTAAGGGCTCCCATATGTTGAAGACTAGGATTAGCAGTGTAAGCAGCCAGTCTGTTCACAGCATAGGTGATGTTGGGTCATGTGGCATTAGTGAGGTATTGTAATTTGCCGAGAAGTCGTGCAAATGAATTACTATGGTTGCCTTCATGTTGATCAGGATTCGGCTCGAGTTTCATGTTGGGATTCAGTGGCATGCCGACCGGGTTAGCATTTTCCATATGCTCCCGTTTAAGAATAGATTCTATGTATTGTCATTGAGATATAATGATGGAACCAGGGGTTTGGGTGATTTTGATGCCAACAATTTTAGATGGTTTGCCCATATCTGTAGTTTCCCATTGGGATTGGATTTTGGCTTTCACTTGTTGCATGAGCCGTTTGGAAGAAGCAAAAAGCAATAAGTCATCAACCCAAACAGTGATGATTGAAAGTTCATCACCATTTCGTCGTACATATGCACATGGATCCGACTGTAGCCATTGGTAACCGTATTTCTTGAGCTTCTCGTCAAGTTCCTTGTTCCATTTGCGACCAGACTGTTTGAGACTGTATAATGTTTTGAGTAGTCTACAGACTCTTTTGGTCATATCTTCATACCCTTCAGGTTGCCGCATATAGACTTTTTCTTTAAGAATCCCATTGAGGTAGGCGCCTTTTATATCCATTTGTTGGATTTGAGGCCTTTGACGGGTACGAGCGCTAGGATTGCTCATATGGTTTCCATGCGAACAACAGGAGAATATGTCTCGACATAATTGTATCTGGGACGTTGTGAGCAACCTTTTGCCGCCAGTCTTGCTTTATACTTGATAATTTTGCTGAATTTATCCCTTTTCTTAAGGAATGTCCATTTATTGGATATCAGCTTTGCATCACTGGGTTTGTCAACTAGTTTCCAGGTCCCCTTTTGGGAGCTGGTCAAGTTTGACTTGCACAGCTTGCTCCCAGTGCGGCCAGTCTGGGGATTCTCGTGCTTCTTTTAGGCTTGTGAGTTCATCCCCAGCGATGATGGCATATAATTCTTCCAATGTTTGAGCTTCATTGGCTTCATCTTCATCAGGAAAAGGGTTGTGAAGGTAATGGTAGTCAATTCGAATGCCTCTAGTATGGTGTGGTTTGTACATGGTTGTATCCTCTGCTCGTTTCCTCTTCAGGTTATCTCAATTGCCTGAATCGGGACTTCTTTGGTCATGGCTGCATTGGCCTTCATCATGGCTATCATCTCGGTTTGGTTGACCTTCTTTCAGATGTGCCTTACTCCCAGACATCTCCCCCTCATGCGATAAATTGGGAGCGACCTTGATTTCTTCGGGTGGAGTATCTGTTTGGAGTTTGGAAAGGAAATGAAAATTTTGTGAGGCAAGGATTTTTTTAGTTTCAGCATTGTAGTATAGGACCGAATTTGATCCTTCATCAAATCCAACATAAGCGTGCTATGTGATTTGGATTGCATTTTCCGAGGTTTCTTTTTGCCTTGGAGTAAAATCCACATGGGTGCACCAAACTCTCAGAGATGGGATATGTTTGGTTTTTGACCAAACCAAAAATAATAAGGTGTTTTTACCAAGGGTTTAGTGTAGGCTCAATTCCGTAAATAAGCAGCATGGCATACGGCATATTCCCATAAAAATTCTGGTAAGTCATGGTCGATGATCATTGCTCTTGCAAGTTTGATGAGAGTTTGGTTCATACGTTCAGCCACACCATTTTGTGAAGGTGAGTAAGGCAATGTCATTTGAATCTTGATGCCTTGTGCATTGCACCATGACTTCAATTTGTCATTTAGAAATTCTTTGCCCTGGTTGATCCGGATTGCCTTTGGCTGTTTCCCTTGGACTTTGAGGTGCGTAAGATAATCCTTGACCTTTTGCACTGCCTCATCTTTCCCTTTTAGGAAATCAACCATAATATATCATCCAGCATCATCAACAAATAATATGTAGTATTGATTTCTGTTGATGGATTGGACGCAATGTTTTCCCCATAGATCTATATGGGTGAGTTCCCCCAGTTTAGTTTCTCTCTGACTTGCCTTATTAAAAGGTTCTCCAGTTTGTTTAGCCTCAGTACAAGCAATGCAATTGGGCTTCAGTGTTTGTGTATTGACAGTGAAGCCTTCGACCAGATTTTTATCTAGTATATGTTGTAAGCATGTGTAGCTTATGTGACCGAAGCATTTATGCCAAGTTTCCCAGCTTTGTGCCGGTTCGGCAGCGAGAAATGTTTCAGGGGTTACAGTTGTGGCTTTCGGATGTGTCGCATTAGGCCGTCGAAGTTTAACCTTCATGTTATAAAGGTTATTTGATACTTGTTCACCTTTTGCAACCAGTTTCTCATTTTTCGTGATGAGAATTATTTGTCCGTTGCCACCTTGGTATTGTCCTCCATTTTTATCCCATCATCTGAGTGATAATAAATTATTTCGGTTGCCAGGGACATAAAGGACATCTGTTAAAGTCAGAATATATTTGTGGCCATTATATTCAGACTTGAGTTCAACACTACCGCGACCTTTGATGGTTGCCTTGACATTATTTAGTCCCCATACCATTCCCCCAGACAGAGGTTGGAAGGTAATGAAGGTGTCACATTAGTTTGTTATATGTGAAGTGGTACCAGTGTTGGCGAGCCAGTTATAATAGATTAAATGCTCGTCATTGCCATTGTTATTGACATGGTTGGTACCAAAATTAAAATATTGACCTTCAATTGAACTTGGCGTGTCCATAGGCATCTCACCCTGCATCGCCGACTCATCATCTTCATTCTCAACATTAAAAATGAGTTCTTCGTTCGCATTTGATTCTTCCCCCTCATTTGCTACTTCCTGTTTAGGCCTTTTAGCCTGACGACCTCCTTGTTGACCACCTTTTCGCTTTGGGATCCGGCAGTCTTTGGTGTCATGGAAGTTTTGGCACCCTTGCTTGAGACAATTCGGACAGGGATTTTTGCCAACATTCTTGCATTCATCGGTGCTGTGATTGTCATGTAAACAATTTGTACACCATTTATTTGATTTATTGGCAAAACGAGGATTGATTCGGTTAGCGAGGAAGGGTTTCATCAAGGTACTAGCGACATTAGCGGATTCATTGATCTGGGCCTCTTGACGGAGATACTCCTCTTTTATAATCCCCATAAATTCCTGCGAGCTCATGAGAACGTTGGGATCATCTGATAAATTGCTGTGTATAATTGTCCCATGCGGGGGGTAACATTCCAGCGATAAGGATCTTTAAATGTTGATCAGAAATTTTGAAGTTGTCGTTGTCCATTAGATTAAGTTGTTCCCAGTATCTCTTAAGTTGATTGAGATGTTCGGGAATGTTTGTGTTGTCTTGGGCAACAGTGTGGTACAGGTTACGGATGTACTGGATTGCCATCTGGTCATCTTTGGACTCGTGGACAGCTGCCAGGTTGGACCATCGTTGTGACGCAACCTTGGTGGAGCTAATGTGCATCATCTGGGTAACACTTATGTTTTTCGAAATAAGATACACAGCATATAAGTTGTTTGAGTCCCAGTTGCTAGCTCCTTTCAGGTCGTCAGCAGGGTCAGGTCGAGACACTGTTCCTTTGACATAGTCAACGACCTTGCATACTTTGAACATGTCCATCATAAGTTCACGCCAAGTAGTCCAATTCGTTTCATCAAGCCGATCCTCAAGCTTAATGATGCCAGAGCTGTGATTGGGTTCGATTCGTTTGATACCTGGTTTGACAGAGCGTGCTCTGGTGTAAGTTAGGTTTGCTACCACCTTGTTTCTGGCCATCATCGCTGACAGGTGAAGGTGATTGTGAGAGACTTTTAGACATTTGTGGTAGAGCTCATGATCTGTCAGAAATGTCATAGATTCGTTGTCGAGTTGATTAGAATGCCTCCTCAGGGCCCATAACCTCTTGATATGTGATAGGCAAGACTCACGCAATACTTAGTGTTAAGATTGTCTCTTAACTACTCAGTAAGTTCGAGACGTCAAGGTGCTTCCTTGCGTCGAGTTCATCGTTTAGACTCTAAGGTACTTCCTTAGGTCGAGTTCTTTGTGAGCAGTTTAAAGAGTTGATATCTTTAGGTCAAGCTGAGGCCTTGACCGACTATCTACTACAGCTTATATAGACTATTAGTTACTCTGGTCTATATAACGATTGGCTAGTAAGTATAGCAGTTATCTACTCAGGTCTTTTAAGGAGTGTTTCAATAAGTAAATGATGCACTGGCTGTCAAGTAGGCGCATGTTTAGGGTATTTCACGGGTGCGGGTATTCCCGCGGTGTTTTGGTCACGGGTGTGACGGTTACGGGTATGGTGTTGGATTCTGCCGCACCACAAAGTACCGTTGACCCGTACCCGCGGTTTGCGGTTATTCCACGGGTTACTACAGGCACCCCGTATTTCTATTTATGGCCGAGTTTGGAGTTTTATTTTTATTTTTAGTTTCGTTGTCGACAGTACAGCATCTGATGAAACTCCGACATGTGACCAACCTCAAGGTCTGGCGTCTCTCGCCGTCTGTTTCATCCTGACTCCCCCCTCAAGTCTACCTTCACAAACTCGCTAGACAGCCGTCCGTGCCATGCTTCTCCCCCCCAAACCCTGCTCTCTGGGGTTTGGATGACACGATGGCTTAAGTTTCCATCATCTATCACTTTTGCCGGCATTCCTTCGCCTACTCTCCTAACGATGGCATTCGACATATGGTAAATGTCAGTATCCTTCATGTTTACCATCGACCTAATGATCACTAGATTTTATTTCTATTTCAGGCCGATTTTAATTACAATATATCTATTATCTTCGATCTATTCGTCGCGGGCCAGTGATCTCGATGTGTACTTGCGGAGTTCAGTTGAAAATGTGACAGATCCGTTGAGATGGTGGAACGACAACTGCCACGTATATCCTATTCTCTATCGTATGGCATTGGATTATTTAAGCATCCCAGGTTAGTCTCTTTTTACTCGGGCTTCGTACTGCAGCTAAGATCACATGTAGCAACATCCACGGAAGTGGAACGGGTGTTTTCTCAAGGTCGACAACTACTCCATTTCACACGCAACCGACTCGCGCCATCATCAATTCGTGCTTACATGTGTCTTGGGTCGTGGAGCCGACATGATCTTCTGTTGATGGGGGATTTGTTATCAGCATTAAGGCAAAAGAAGCGGAGACGAGTGGAAACTGAGAGTGAAGATTAGTGACTGGAAGTGCTTAGCCACGTACGAGGATTTGTTTGGACATTTCACCGCGGGTACCCATGGTACCGCGGTTATCTTGTGATACCGTATATATTTGGTATGGGTTTATACCCGTACACGTAGAGGTTAAGGTGTTCTCGGGTACGGTTACGGTTATAGAATTTTGTACCCGCAGTATACCCGTGAAAAACCCTACGCATGTTAGAAAGTAAATATAGGTGACACAATAGAATCGTAACACTTAGAGTGTTGTGATCATGCAGGTAAGAGGCAAGTGCAATTGATTGTCTCAGTACCACCACATATGTGACATATGCATGAACATTAGGGCTGGTATTAAAACTACGTGCTGGTGACTTGTTTCCATCCTAATACTACCACCACCACAATTCTGTCACCACCTGCCATCACCACTCCCATGACTCCCATGTTGACTAACACCTCCAACTGCTGTAAACCAACCACATCAGGCCCAAACAATGACAGAGATCATTTGGGCCATAGGTATTTTTTCTTTTCTGTTCTTTCCAACTAACTAATGTTTTCATGAGCTTTTCTAGGTTTTATCTGTGCTATTTACCACAAGATGGCACCAAGACAGCACACCCACTGTTATAATCATTGTGTATACTCCTATTCATTGGTCAGATAGCAACTAATTTCACTTTTTGTCTATGCCACAGTCAAATCTATTCATTCTCATACCATTCATTTTCATACTGCTCTTTTTCATACCACTCTTTGATCTACAAATCTACCATCCATATCCTAGTCCTAGATCCCTAAATATCCATTGTAACTCTGCAACCAGACTCATGACATGCTATAGCTGGTCACCTACTCGGCCATACTGATTACTCAGCCACACAGGTATTTAATGGTTAAGTAGTTGCCAAGTTTGGTAGTTATGCATGTTAATTTTGAGAATTGGACCTAAGGAAGGTGCATATTGAACCTTGTTCCCCAATTTTGATCCCTTTCTGAGATATGATAGCTTGATGCATGCTGAAATGTTGTTTTGATGTATTTTCTTATTTCCTGATCATGCCTGATATGGTAATCCACTGTGTTGAGCATCATTTTCCTTCCTCTTGCCTCAAAACTTGCTGCACATATACCCCCTGTGAACCTGCTCTTTGTTTGCCTTGATTTATGGGTTTAGATACCTTGTTTACTACTCTAGTTCTTTCATAAGGCTGGGTAACATGCTTCTTGACCCTGAGAACACTGTGACTTTGAGTTAATGATTGTGACTGCATGGTCCCTCTGCTGCTTTCAGCATTCTTATATGGTCTTCCTATCACTATTCCTGTCCTGTATATGACATTCTATTATTTCTATTCATTTTTCTTCTCTCATATGTGACATGCTTATGCTAGGATGCTGTTTTTTCCATATCTGTACTTCAGAATGAATATTTTGTCTGGGGACAACACTGGGGCAAAACTGGCTATATAGTTGCATAGCTGTATCATTAGATGTTGTTATGGGACTTTCTTGAGGCACCCCACAGAGGTTTTGTCCATCCAACAGCCAACCTCCTGTTTCCTCTCTAATGCTACCTCAGCTAGATTTTTACATCACTAGCAGAGAAGGAGCTAGAGATGTAGGCATGTATTTATTAATATTTTGAAGGCTTCTTGGAGCAGCATACCCAGTGGTGCATTGATGAGGGCTGGGAATGTTACAGGGAATAGGAGGGATACCTCAGATGTATTTTAAGGCATGAAACTGCTTTATAAGAGCTGAAATATATATTTTCTTGTAATTATACCTCTGGATATAAAGTAGTAACTTGTTAGCAGTTGAAGACACTTTCAATGATGACAATATGTGGCATATCAGTATGGTTTCCCACACCTGGCCAACTTGCTGGTTTTTTTTAAATTTGCCAGTCACAGTCAAAAATATTCACAGTGTGCATAATACTTAGTGTAAAAATACCAGACATATACCAATCAACTCACAACATCCTAGACAGGGTCCCACTAGCAGTTAAACATCATTAATCATTCATAGTCATTCCTTTTTCCTCCTGGACTGTCACGTGGCTGACTACCTGACCTTCTATAGTAACAACATGAACATTGGTGCTACACAGCCACCATGAACCCTGGCAAACTTTGGCAAACTCATATATCAACTTATGCTTGATGCATCCCCTTTCCAACATGGTTTCAAACCTCATATATATATCATCCTTTTTTCCTTTGTTGCTCCACTCTTTATCTTGTGCAACAATCAATCCACATACAAGATGCAGTTCCAGTACCAGGGCAATAAATACATGCAGGCACATTCTAAGTGCAGTCCATATCCTGTCGGGATGGCCATTGATCAGCTCTTTCACCCATGCTGCACCTGTCAAGACTGATGTATGATATGGTTGCTTCCAATAGTGTGGTGAAGCATATAAAATAGCAGCAATACCAATAGCTTGGCCATAGTAGGCTACAGCTGCAAGAATTCACCGATGCAGGGTATCAGGACTGGTGTTTTATGGCATGTTACAACTGATGTGCTGTGTAAACTAAGATCCATCAACTCTACTAGATTTCATATGATTACAAGTATTTACACTCCCCCCCCATTCCTTGTGGAATCCTGGTTCATTCCTGGTTCATTCCTCACATTCCTAGGAATCCTGGTCCATTCCTAGCCATTTCTAGACCATTTCTAGCCACCGTTCCTGGAGGTACTAGGTCATTATTTTAAATAATAAATGCATTTATTACCATTATGGAAACATCAATACTAACAAAAAATACTAACAAAAAGTGTAAAAACCCCCTAACTCGCTATGAGGCAGGGGGGAGATATTATTTATTAATATAATATATGACTAAATTAAACTAAATAAAATCCCCCTGTGTCTCTCAGATGGTGGGGGGCTTAGTGATCACATCGCATTGCAGTGACCTGCCCCTTGCATAGTACCCCATTCCACCCCATGAGTGATGGCTCATGGTAGTGGTTGGGGGTGCTGGCATAGGGGGCTGGGGCCCACTTGGCATTGCCATCACTCCACCTACACTTCACCCCATGAGTAGTGGCTTGTGAGGCTGGGCCGGGTGGTGTTATTCAGGCTGCTGGGCCCTCCTGTTGGGGCCTGCTGTAACATCCTGCTGGGTCCTGGGCCCTTACGTCACATCCCCCTCAGCTCCAGTCATGTCCCCTTGGCTCATCTGGGTTAAGCTGATGGCCAGTCACATCCCTTGGGCTTCAGATGCATCCATGGGTGTCCCCCCCATCATCTGGCATCCCTCCCATCGTCTGGTGTCCCCCCCAGCTGGCAGGCATGTCCCCCCCTCTGGGTTGGTCATGTCTAGGTGCCCCATTATGTCAAGACATGTCCCCTGGGTGCTGGGGGGCATCCTGTCTGGTGGTGATGTGGCAGGTCACAGGTGGCCTTCCTCAGCCAAAGATCAAGCCCCCTGCCCACCCCATGAGCAGGGGCTCACTGGGCTGCTTGGGGGGCCATTGGGAGGCTGTCAGAGGAAGGGAGGGTGGTTGTCAGTGACATGGCAGTGGGGTGGGGTATACTTGGTGCATACCTCACAGGTACCCTGCTCCACAGGCCTCCCAGCACCTCCCTCAGGCCATCCTATCAGCCATCAAGCCCCTACCTCCCAGGTGAGTGGGGAGGAGAGGTGGTGTGTGGTAGGGAGCTCATTGTTGATGCATAAATAGCAAAAACTGAATTAAAAAAAGATATTAGCTTTAAAAAAAAAGGATAAAAAAAAAAGATACTCCCTCACATCTGAGTTGGGGAGGAGGGGTGCTGTGAGGGGCACCTGTTGTTACAAGTAGAAAATAAATTTGTTAGCTTAAAATTTTATTCAATGATTAAAAATACTTAACATGGGGGGCCTGAGGCCTCTATGGATGGGCAGTGGAGGAGGAAGGGAGGGAAGACAGACAGGTGGGGGAGGCAGAGAGGGGGGGAGGTGGTGTCAGTGACATGGCACATGAGGTGGGGGGGGGGGGGGGGGGGCAAGGGGCTTACCAGGCAGTGGCAGGTGCTGAGGTTGTTGTTCTAGGTTGCAGGGGCATTGCCTGGCAGATGGGGAGGGGGGGGGGGGGTCAGTGATGTGGTGCATTGGGGTGGGGGGGGGGCTTACCAGTGTGTCAGGATTGTCGTTGTGGTTGGGATTGTCATTGCACATTGGTCATCTTGGGTGAGTGTGAGTGGGGGTGGCAGTTGTGGACAGAGGTGGTGGCAGTTGAGGTGTGAGGGAGGCGAAGGCGGCAGCAATGGTCAATGTTGGTGGTGGTGGCAGCACATGTCACTGATAAACAAAACAGTCACACATGACCATGTGTTTCCAACCAACATGTGACAATACATGTGCTGACATGGCTGTGAGGCTTGGGACATAACATATTTGCTTAGCTTACCTAACAAATATCAGCTGTTTAGTATAACAGTTGTATTGCCACCCTTGTGCTGAGTAATCATCTACTGAAACCTGGGTTCGATCCTTGATGGTGCAATATAAATATTTAATATATTAATACTAACAGCCTGGAATGGACTGGGACCATTCCTAAAGAATATTCCTGGCATTCCTGGCAAGACTAGGAATGAACTAGGAATGGATCAGGAATGGGCTAGGACTAATACAGGGAATTTCCATTCCATTTACACTATCTAGGAAGCAGGGGGGGGGAGAGTAAAGACCTCCCTTAGTTGCCAGATTGCTCAAATGCTCTAGAACAAAGTTCATCAGATTGAGTGGATGGTTTTTGTTAAGACAAGGGCTTTACACCTGTCAACTAAAGGTCAGTTGTTGTCTACTACTTGAGGCCTTCAAGTAGTTGTCTAGTCTTCTAGCTCCAGAGGCTTTCTTGACTAGTTCAAGTTTGAGTTGAGCAGAGAGTAAAGCGGTAGATTGCTTAGTTCAAGCTAGAGAGCTTAGACCTTTGTACTACTACTTATATACATGAGAGACGAGGCTATACTGAGTGTTATGTAGTGCATGAAGGTCCAGTTACTGGAACCAAAAAAAGACTGGTGACTGAACCGAACTGTAACCAATGTAACCAGACTTCCAGTCTTGGTTACAGGTTCCTGATGGTACCATCAGTTAACAGTCTTGCCCCTTGCTGCATTTACTGCAACTGGCATAAGACCAGTTACAACCAGTTTAGAACTGCAAAACATTGCTTCATTTACTACATGACCAGGATACATATCTATAGGATGAAGGGGGGCACTTCTGGGAGTGTCTCAGAAGCTCAGATATTATTGTCTTAGTTAGACCCATACATGTAGTATATATACTATGGAATGTTAAAGTCTCGGGAATTGATATTATTCCCTGTGGCTGTGTTTGATTATACCAGTGGCAGATCCTAACCCTAGAATGGGTCTTTGGCCTTGGCTTGCCTATGTCCCAACACTTCCTCACCATACTCATGCACACCATGTTCAATTACATCTTCTCTGACACTGTTTACAACTTGAACTTAGTAAACCCTGAGTCTGGGCTGGTGCATGATCATAATAAAATGGATTGCAGCATTACTGCCCATTGCACTTATGGTACAAGTTCTGCTAGAAAAATCATCAGTCAAATTCTAACCATTTTGATAGATACTCCAAGTCTGGGCTTGTGCATGTTCAGTCTGCCAGTGTGTTTGTGCATATATTCATGCAACCAACTACAGCATACACAAGCTTCCACCAATTTTCTACACCCAGCATCAGTTAGTAAGGAGTTCATTCTTCAGTTCTAGCAGTTTGTAAGGAGTTCATTCTTCAATTCTAACAGGTGCTTAGGATACAATATGTGATTCTATGATTTCACTGGCAAGTGATAAGACTCAGATTAGATGAGATAAGACTTTCAAGTGGAGTTTTTTTTTACTAGATGTAGATGTGGCAATGGTCAATTCATTCTTTCATTCCCCCTTCTCAGTCAACTGGCTTGACCTCAAAACAGTTGTCATCAATGATGGCTCACTCAGACCTTGCTATTTCCCAAAGCTTCTTACATGATAACACTTCTCTATTGCTGTCTGGTTCCTCACTGGTCTCCAAGAAAACTCTGAATCCAGCTAAGGATGAGCATCCACTGACACTGCTAGCAGCCAGCCCTGTTCAAGTTAGTCCTGCTGCAACTCGAGTTGACCATACATCCACTTTGTGGGAGCTGGAGGAGTACCTGAGGGCATCAGGTGTTTTGCAGCTCTCATCTCATAAAACATGGTTGGCATGGGAGGTAAGTCTCAATTCTGGCCCCTTGGTGCTTTATGCTAACCTACTATCAACATACTGTCTTCTAGGATTCAGCTAGGTTTCCTGTGGTTATGGAGATGGTCCTGCACCACCATGAAATAGCCACAACACTGGGGGATGGGGTTGGGTGATGGTATGTGTCTGCTTATGATTGTGTTGGCTCTTCTGACAGTGATGTAGCTACATTAGGGTTGCCAATGCATGTCATATATCCCATTCATGTTATCTGCAGCATTTTATCATGTCGTACTATAGTAATCATTCTAAGATGGTAGTGTAGTTTTAAGTTGAAAAACTAGTCTTGACTGGCGTTGAACTGGTTTTAACCAGTCAATGTCTGGTTCTCCTGAAGACTGGTTATAACTGGTCTACTGACCATAAGTGAACTGGTATCAACCAGTTGTATACAGTTCAGTTTGGTTTTCATGCCATTAGTAGGAATGTAACAACTGGTTCTGGTCTCGGTTTTTTGAAATTGTGCTCAAAAACTGAGACCGAACTGGACCTTCAAGCACTAGTGTTATGCAACATCAAGGAGTCTGAAGAAGAACAATAGAACAAAAAGAAGGAAGTGTTTTAGATGTATCAGAAGAAGGGGAAGTAAGAAGATGTTTCAGATGTATCAAAAGAAGGAGAAGAGCAGGGACAATAGGTAAGAAAAAGAATTGATGTGATGATGATCAGACAACTGTAACAGTTTTTGCATTTGCTGATGTGATAATGTTGGTCAACATATGTGCAGGGAAGACAGTCCTTGTCAGAGGCATGATGGGTGTGAGATCTCCTATGAACATTTGCTGCTTCACATGCTCATCACAAGCAAGTGCCCTGACATCCATGCCTAGCCACCTGTTTAGTAACATGCACCTTATTTGTTTGGCAATACAAGTGTTTGATGAGACAATGGGCAAGTTCCCCCTGAAGAATCATTCTGTCTTTGTGAGGAATAAATTCACACAATTTGAGTGGAATATGAGTCAGTGGTTCCAAACAAGTGAATGACACACTCATAATCACCTGGTGTATGTGAACTTATAATTGAATAGGTTGAATTTCTTGACTTGTGGTGATGGTCAGCCTTCAGACACTGCAGACAGTTGAACATTTGGGTTTGAGGCTGCAGATTTTGCCCACTTTCTCTGTTGTTGCCATGCTCAAGTTGCAGTTTCACTAGGCAGTTCCTTTATCATAAATGCTGAATGTGTGGAGTCTTGAAAAGCTTGAAGTCTGTGGCTGATTGCTGATGTTGCTGTCTCAGTGTGCATTCAAAGTTTGGCAAAGCATGCCACTCAACCACACAGTACAAGAGTAACAGAAGTTTGTGTTATGTGGTTTGGGAAGAAGACCCTCAACTGTGGCACCTTTATGTAAGCAGATGATGAGCTTAATATTCCTCGACCACAAACTACTTTCCCACTTTTCTAACTCCATAGAATTGAAGCTTATTGTTATGCTTGCAATTTCTAGAAGACAGATTTAAAATTGAAGCAAATTTGAGAGTGTTATTGACCTTTTTTGGAAAAAATCTGAATCTTTTCAAAGTGTTTTTTTGTGCATTTGAATTCATTCTGCAACTTTTCAGATTTTCAACCCCAAGATTTTGCCATGACTCAAGGTTAGAAATATTATCTAAGCTACTATGACAGGAAGGTCAGTAACTCCCAGCCTGACCAGCATCATTGGTGAGGGGAATTCTCTCTATCTAAGGCAGTAAATAGGGATATGATGTATTGGTTTATATTTAAGGGGACCCTAAGAGATGTCTTACCCATTCTTTAGCCCATATAACATCAAAAATACCCTGAATAAGTTTTGATGTTTTTCAAGCCAACATCTTGCTGCTTATATAAGTGCTTACATAAGCTAGCTGGTTTCTGATGGCCTCTACCTTACTTGGATAGATTGGCAAAATACATATAGAGAGGCCATAGGCTGGCAGTCCCAAAGTTTGCCAACCATGTCAAATCAGACCAAAACATTAGATGAGCAATTACCCTGTCCAATCTACAGCCTGGTTCAGGCAGCTGTTTCTAAATCTGATTATGTGCAAGTTCAAATGCTTCTGAGGTATATACTTTGTCAAAGAAATGAGTATCTTTCCCAGTGCTAGAATTGACAGAATGGTGTGAAGTGAAAAGGTAAAGATGTTGCAGCTGTCCATGTAGCTTTGAGTATTTCCATGATTGACTGATGATGAAGGCCAGGCACTGGAAACTTTTTCGGTGTGATGTTCTTTTGAGGTACCAGAATTTCGATCTCAACAGCCACCTCTCACCAATCATCATCCAAGAATGGAGGTAGGCTTCCAAGATTACTCTTGTGTTGTCCAACTGCTTGTTTTCTCTGATTGCACTAAAGTCAGCAAGACCATCAACATTAAATTGAGGATTTCCAATAACATCCCTCACAAATTGGTTGAGCTCCTGCTCTGTTTTCTGACTGCTGCCTATTTGGTATCAGTTCATCAAAAGGTATCTGGACACATTTTTGAATGGCCAAGGTGGTAGAAAATAATTTGGCTCTGCTGGGAGTAGTGTTGCTAACAGTGCAGCTCAGAGCTGCAAGCTGCTGAGCTGAGCTGCTATTGTGGGCAAGCTGTGCTGATAGAGCCGCTTGAGCTGTACCTTCAGTTGCTTAACATGAAGAAGAGGCAAGTAACTTCAAACCTTATAAAAACACTACAATACACTATGTATAAGTATCTAATGCCAATCTAAATGCCTATTACTGTACCTTGTTTCCTAGAGCCATCTCACAAGCATTTTTGTAACAGGTACAAGGAGATAAACATAGCCAAATAATCTCATCAAAGTTGCCAATATATGAATAACTCAATAGTGTGGTGTAATTCTGTTGTAATACTGGACTAAACAACTTGGCTGACTGTTAAAAGGCATAAATAAGGCATAGATACATGTACAATGGTGAGCCCACATATTTGGGTAATCTCAATTGGCTAAGGTGGCTCAGAGTTGCCCAGAGCAGCTTAGCACCATTTTTATTGGCTCAGACACCTGAGCTGAGCTGAGCTGAGCTAAGCCATGGCATCACTAGCTGGGAGCAGTGTGGCAGTCTCAGCCTGACTCAGAGATGGCACCTTGAAGTTGGTAAGGTCCTCTGGCTTTGCAAAGGCATCTGGGTCATAGGATGGACAGTGAAGATTCTCCTGAAGAATGCCAAATTGGTTGATGCCAGTTTGAAAAGGATTGTGGACATGAAGAATTACATGCTTAATGGTGGTTTGTGCTGGCAAAGTGGTCTCAATGCTAGCAGGAGTTTTTGGCAAACAATCCTGGAATCTCTGTGGAACACAATAGTTTCTTGTGGGTCACCCTGCTTGGGTGAGTGAAGGCTTGGCTCAGGGTTCAAGGGATTCAGGAGACATGGGAAGGTCATTAGATGGACTGTCTAATACAGGGAGTATAGGGACTCTGTTGCTTTGGTGATTGATTGGCAGGCCATTAGCTCCTAGGCTAGGGTTCAACTATACAGAATATTTATTAGATACTGTTTCTATTGTCACAAAGAACATTTACCATAAGATTGTTTAGTTGAGCCTTCCTTTCATCTAGGCTCCTAGCCATCTTCTCTTTCTGGGAAATAACTTTGTGGCATTCTGACTTGAGGCAAAAGGATGCTTTGTACACAACAGAGTAATTTTGGTGTCTGTTCAGCCCTGCTCTCTTGCTGAATTGCTTGTTGAAAGATGCAAGGCCCATAAAAGTCATAGCAACAGGAGCTGCAGATTTAAAAAAATCAAAACACCACAGACAAGAAATACAATGTAATGTTTGAGCTTCATGAACCAAATGCAAGGTGAAGTATGTAGAAAGTGACATATTTGAAGGTGTGAGCTTTCTGGCAGTGGCCTGTTTTACTGTAATTGTGTGAATTGACCAAGGCAAATAAAAGTGAAAAGGTAGAAATAGCACAACATATCATGATATTAAATACTCACTGAACTGTGTGACTTGGAAGTTCTGCCAAGTGCTCTGAGTCATGGCTGATTGAGATGGTTGAGAATTATTTATGTAATTAATCAATTAAAGAAATGTGTAATTCAAAATAAAAGTCCTGGCTTCCTCTGCTGTGTTGCTCATAAAAACGGAGTAGCACACACAGAGGTCCCCAAGGGACCTCAAAATTGATTCATGAGGAGTGGAGAGGTGACTGGAGAGGCTATACATGTAGAATATGGCATAGCTGCAGTAAAAGAAGAGACCATTTGACTAAAAACTAAAAGGGGAGAGGAGGGAGGGCTGAAAAAAAAGGCAAGAGATGTTATGAGCAATGTGATAACACTATAAAGATTCAACTGGAGACGATAGCAGAGCTAGTGAATGCAGTTGAATCCTGGAAGTGAGAATGAAGATGAGTTTATGAAATGGAATAAGAATGCTAGAATCTCACAATGAAAGATAGTTGTTGTGAAGGAGCAAAGCTCGAAGGTGAAGCCTGATAGGAACAACTTTTCTGAAAAGTGAAAATAGATTCTGATGAAATGCACAAAGCACTTACCTGTGCTGCTTGAATACAACATGGGAGTTGAGAGTGAAGCAGCACAAGTAAAATCCCCTATTCATGCTGAGACTGTCTATGGCGAGGCCTCAGCTAAGCTTTAGCACCAAGCTGTAAACAGCATGAATGATTGAGGTGAGATGAGATTGAGCAGAGCTCGATCTCAACAGAGGGTTTTTTCGAAGTGGTGCAGAGGCCTATGAAAATGCTCCTTACCCTCAGAACCTGCGTTTATGACAAACTGATACTGTCATTAATCAAGTGGTTTCATAGGCCAAGTTTCCTAGTCAAAACTTTGAAAATGGGTATTCCAAGCCTCAATCACTTAAATCTCAGACACAAGCCATTACAATAAGCCTCTCTGAATATTCTCCACCACTTTTTCCTCCCCAAAGCTGAGAACTCCTCCCTGGGTCATTGTTTAGAGAGTGATTATGTATTTTGCAACTCTACTTGAATATGTTTGGACCACATATTGTATGATGACTAAATAGAATAAAAAGGAACATAAAATTGGGGCATAATGAGGTAGTCCAAAGTTACATAATCCAGAATATCCAGGGAGATACATGGACAGCCAGGGAAGTGATAGCAATATTACTTATGACAAAAGCATATTAACCCAGCTTTGTCAGTTGTTATCTAAGCTGCTGGCCAGAAGTTCATGTGCAGCATGCTGGCTAGCCAACTTGGAAACAGACCATTCTGTGGAATTAGATTGAGTCTGTAATGGAATTCTATGGCTTCCAAAAACTTTTCTATATCCAATAGGTGAGCCTCAATTCAATTGAGAACATAAAAGTGCACACAGCATCCACCAAGAAAGCAATGTTGGCACCTGGGCTGCTGGCCCTGGTGTATTTCCAAAATAATTATAGAAGGCTGGATAGCTAAAGCATCCATCACTCTCAATCCATGATGTTGCACTTGACATTGCAAAATGTAGCTAAATTTTACAGCTGTTCATGAAGCACTTCCTGATTAGTATGTTTCAGAGTAGTACTGACCTGAACAGCCACATATGCAATTGCATGAGATACAGACCACATCCCTAGAAGGTTTGCAACATCTCCATGGGTAGGTGCTTTTTGACCACCCTCTCAACACTTCTGTTGCTGAGAAGCCTGCCTCAGCAATGTCATTCTCAAAGCTAATCTCTTCTGCTGAACTAGGGGATCTAAAGAGAAATCCGAAGCCCCACCTATACGCATCCTTAATAGCATTGCTGTAACACATGAACATGCCATCACCTTGATAAGGATTGCACTTTGGAGCAAGCCATGTTCAACATCATCCTTGTTTGCCATCACAGCTGGATAGAGAAAGGCTGGCCAAAATTTGGCACTCATGATGAAGTCAGAATTAGTGTTTAAAGGTCTGGTCTAGTCTGGTCTTTCACCCCTTTTGGGCTTGGACCAGGACCAGGACTGGTCTATTTTTTACTCAACTACATAGGGACCAAGACCAGACTGCACAAGACTAGTCCTAAACAGTCCAGTCTTGGTCTTGGACTAGCCTCGACCAGTCTTTCCTACATTAATTAAAGTATTCAACCAATTAAATAAGTCACCCCCCCCTCGCATTTGCAAGTGAGGAGTCAGGGGGCTTTAGAATACTCTACAAATAAAATAGAATAATTTTGCATGGGGGGTCACTAATGATGTGGCAGTGTGGGGTGTCACTAGTGATGTGGGAGCATGGGGGTTGCTAGTGACATGGCAGCATGGGGTATCACTAGTGACATGGCAGGGGGGGGGGGGTCACTAGTGATGTGGCAGCATAGGGGGGTCAGTAGTGATGAGGCTGCACAGGGGGGTCACTAGTGACATGGCAGCACAGGGGTCACTAGTGATGAGGCAGCAGGGGTCACTAGTGACATGGCAGCACAGGGGTTACTAGTGATAAGGCAGCAGGGGTTGCTAGTGATGTGGCAGCACAGGGGTTGTTAAGGCGAGAGCCTCAACTACTCAGTGCAAGTTATCAAGTTTGTTAATGATGAGGCTTTCATCATCAAGTTATATCATGCTAAGTCAGAGGCTTTCTGCTTAGGTCAAGTCGCGCATTCTAAGAAATAAAGGCTGTTGATTGCCTAGGTCAAGCTGAGGGCCTTGACCTGTATCTACTACATCTTATATAGCTAAGCCTATTTTTTTTTTTTTTAATTCAGCAATTTATAATGTGGTGCACAGTCGCAGTCCGCGGGCATGAGGTAATGACACAATCTAGTATGCTATGATTCGACTACGCCTTTGCCCCCTCCAAGATGACGCCCATCCGTCTTTTGGTAGCCGCTAAGGTGAGCAGGTGGGACCATGGATACTGCCCGATGGGGCGTGAAGGCCCGCCGCGCATGTGCGGCACATGAGCCGGAAAACTCCCCCCCCAGTGCTTCGGCGGTCCCCCCACGCACTGCCCCAGCCGAAGCCAGAGCCGGTGAGCAGTGTCAATTCACCGTAAGCCCCCAGACCACAAGGGCCCGGAGGTTAACTGCTTCCCCAATCCGGACAGAGGAATAGTGACCGCCCCCTCATCGGAGACGGACCGCTGACCCAGCGTCACCGCTGTTCAACGAAGATGCCTGGCCGTGACCGAAGAACGGCCCAAACGATGCCGGCAGGTGCGAGTGTGCAGACAGTGAGCCAGAGCCCCCAGTCCACCCACCCATGACGAGCCCGAGGACAAGTCCCCAGGAGCCCCCCGCCCGTAGCGGCTGGAGGCGTGAAGTGAGCCCTGGTGATGCACCAGGCACTCCAGAGTACAGAGGTGAGGCGGCACCGCAGCACCGCCCCTAGTCTGGAAAGGTGGAGGGCACAGGGTTGAACAGTCGTGCACCTCAGACATGGCGCGGCCCTCATAGAAACAGAGGGCGGGGCTGTAGTGGGAGGGGCCACTTAGGGGGCCATCGCCGAGGGATGGCAGCCCAGAAAACAGCTGGTGTGCGGTATGCGCCCATTGCTGTGTAGTGCGGCCCCTGGCGCTATGCGTCATGGGCCCAGTAATAGTGGTGCTGGAGGAGCGATTCCCCCTGCATAGCTAAGCCTATGACTATGTGGTTATACATGTCAACACATACTGTAAGAGTCAGTAAACTATATAGCTGTGTAAAGCTGTAGAGGCTGAGACATCCAGTCAGCTATCTACTTGGTGTCTACTGGAAAAGGAAGTTTGGGCACTGCCCCATACATGAGTCAGAGATAAAGAATGAGTCAAGTAAGTACTGCCGCAACAAAGAAGGAAATGGAATGACAAAAAAGAAATAGACGTATCAGGAAACTGTAACAGGGGTCACTAGTGATGAGGCAGCAGGGGTCACTAGTGACATGGCAGTGCAGGGGTCACTAGTGGTATGGTGTCACTAAGACTCCACCCCATGAGCAGGGGCTCATGGGGCTGAGGCCAGGTAGCGCTGTGGTATTTTTCACAATGAGTTCTGTCCTACAAAATAAATAGTAAGTCAATTATTTAAAAAAAACCAGAAAAAAAGCTTACAGGGCCCAAATGACACTGGATGTTGTTTGGGCCAGGGGGGGTGGTGGTGGTAGTATGAGGGGATTAGTGTCATTTCTTGATGTGTTGTTGGCAGTGTTGTTAATTATTTTGTGGAATCAGAAAACAAAAAAACAAAAAAAAATGGCATCTATCAAAAAATCACTGTAGCAACACTAGCCCTATCAAATAAACATGTGCAAACTCACTAGGAGTATATAAACCCTCAATATTTCACTCTTTTTGATCCCCTGGGCTTGTCCCATGTAATGTAGTTAGGTATAATTAAATTAAATTCATTATAATATAATAAATATTATTAGATAGTAGTAGACCAGTGGTCCAGTCCTTAACTGGTTAAGGCTGGTCTTTTGTAAGGCTGAAATCTCATTGGACCAAGACTGGGACTGCTCTATACCTGGTGTAACTAAGACCATAGGTCTTGGTGAGACCAGTTACAGTCCAGTCCAGTGATGATACTCAGTCCAAGGAATCACCTGGAAACACACACCAAATGATAGTCCTACTAGACCAGAGGAAGGGTGCGAGGTGGCTTTGGGTTGGTGTTTGACACAAGGCAAGATGGTAAGATAATATGATAATAGGACGATGACTTGTGCTTCTTGAGACGAGATAATACGATAATAGGACTCTGGAATTGAGCTCTGTGCTCTATATGATGAGGGGAAATGATTCATTGTTTTTCTTTTCTATCTACTAGATGTCTTATATAGATATTCTAAATGGGGCCAGGGAATAGAAGTGGGTGAAGAGGACCCAAGTAAAATGAGAAAGAATCAGATGCCAATGAGAAAAAGGGAGGAGGGGTAATGGAATAAGGAGTGGGTACTAGATCATGAAATCTACCTGGTGTAAGAAATCTACTTGGTGTAAGAAGACTTGTCTCCTATCCAAAAATGCATCCAGTGGCTTGTCAGGCAGATGTGAGGGAGAGG
Organism: Tricholoma hemisulphureum; assembly: GCA_964034925.1. Taxonomy (NCBI): domain Eukaryota; kingdom Fungi; phylum Basidiomycota; class Agaricomycetes; order Agaricales; family Tricholomataceae; genus Tricholoma; species Tricholoma hemisulphureum. The sequence continues at coordinate 3,123,605 of OZ035928.1, read as the reverse complement.
ATGTTGATGTAATCCTGGGAACTTTGTCATGTGACCAAAATCATAGGACTGTTGATAATACCATTCCCCACACTAGAACTTTACACCATGATCTCTAGCAACATTTCTCTTGTCCTTTTCTTCTTCTTCATCTCTTAATCATGTGCATCTTGATGGCCTACCAATGGAGATGTGCTATTGTGTGGGGGCAATTCTCGTTGGAGCTCAACACAGAAAATTCCCCTGTTGGGGGAGATGACCCCATTGTCTTCTGTGATCCATTACAATGGAGCCTTGACTGGAGTGAGTGAGATGTCTTCTTCCTTTGCCAACAGTGAACTGAACAATATCAAGTGCGACCAAAGAACAACATGGTAGTGGCTCAAGCCAGGAAAGAAGAGAATGAGGTGGATGACAGAGTGGGCCAAGAGGTGGAGGTTGATATAACTGATGTGGGAGCTAGCAACGAAGAGTTTTGAGGTTGCATAGTAGCACAAGTATCAGTAGTAATGTGTGGGATCCTATGATGATAGTAGAATGTGGTGTGAGGAGATGTCAATAAAAATGTGAAAATGGGATGCTCCAGAGCTTTGGATGCTCCTGATACCTATCACCAGATGATGGTCTTTTCCAGTCTTCAAGACTGGACCTTCAAACACTAGTCAGGATGACCATTGCAAATTTTCTGATGCACCCTGCAAGGAGTGAGGATGGTGTCAACTCACTGGAACAGAAACAAAAATTGAAGACTGGACCTTCAAACACTAGTCAGGATGACCATTGCAAATTTTCTGATGCACCCTGCAAGGAGTGAGGATGGTGTCAACTCACTGGAACAGAAACAAAAAGACTGTGCACATACAACTCATCACCCCAATCAGGCAGAGAAGCTGACCAGTGATGTCATTTTCAAATCCACAATCCAGCTTGCTACTTGGAGAGAACAGAATGAGAGGATTCTCAAACAGAGCCAAAATCCAGGCTACAATGGCAGGTTTTAGGTTTGTAGCATCATCACCATGAGCACCAACTGCACCTTTCCATAGCTTCAACATGAAGGATAAGAGCAACATCACCAGTGATGCAAAATGTCAATGCCTTGTGTATCTGCAATGGGAGGCCTTTACCCTCTCTTCACTATTTCCAAAATGAAGGACAGTCCTTATCTCTATTTCATATAATGTAGTTGTACAAGTACTAAGGGGCAGGGGTTCCATAAAACCCCCCCCACTTCTTGTATACCACACAAATCTTATAATTGTTGCATTGCTCACATAGCTCACTGAGCTCATTAAGGAAACTAAGGATACTAAGGATCAAGAATTCAGGACATAGGAGACTCAAGTGCTGGAGACACCTCTCTCTGTATCTCCAAAGCTTAGGAAAAGCATTAGGACAAGGACTTAGGACTAAGGAAGTTGTCTCATTGGAAGTGCATCACATTACACAAGGACACAGGATCTAGGACTTGGTGCTTGGGAAGGATGAGGCTTAGGGACTGCTTAGGAAAGGACAACTTGAGGAAGGATTAAGGTGTAGTTTGCTGTGTTTGGATCAATTCTGCAAGGAAACTCCTTGACCAACTCATGTCTAAGAAAGGTTAGGTTGTGTGTGTGTGTGGTTTGTGTTAGGATGCACTCAGAGCCTAGTCAAGCATTTCATTGGAGTCCAATAGGAAAGGTGGGGGAGTGTTAAGACCTCCTGACAACTGGAGAGGCCTATGGCAATGATCCACTTTAACACCAGTGGAGCTGGTGGATGGCAGTGGCAAGGACCCCTTTTCACTCTCCATCACCCTCTTGACTCATTTCACTTGCTGTTAGAACAAGACTCAGCTGAGGGCTATTTGTCTCCTACTATGGCCCAGTCCTCCACATCCCTTCTGCCACTGCCCCATGGCCTTCATGGGGTATCACATTGCCTTTGTCCGGATGTGCCAGTGTTCAATATCCCATCTGGCACTGGTACAAGACTTCATGCAAAGACAATGTCAGTATTGGATCCTGATGCCAAAGACCATTGCACTCCATCTCACTCTGCCCATTGTGAAGAGGCTGGTCATCATGATTGTACACAACCCCCCCCACACACACACACACTGTCCACCTTATGCTCCCAGACCATATTCACCCTGAATTCCATGGATGTACATAATCAACACCAATGACATCACAGGAGACTCCCAAGGTATGTCTCCAGTTCATTCCATGGGGAACTTCCATAAGGTGAATATTACAGATCATCCCTCATTACTTCAACACTGTAGACCATAGCTAGGGACTCAGAACAGGTCAGAGGGGCAAGGACACATGTGTTGTGCAAGTAAACAATGACATATCACAACACATTTGTGTTTGCATGTGCTTACACATCAACATCAACATCAATGCTCAACATTCAACATTCAACCTTGTCCCACAACCACAACCACCCCCCTGTCATCTGCATTCCCCCTCTTGTCCACACCTTCTCCCCCTTGTCAACATTCCCCCCTTAGCATCCATGCCCTCCCCTGTGTTGCCCATGTTCACTCCCTCCCCCTCTTGTCAATGTTCCCCCCTCTTGTCTGTCCCCCCCCCCCTCTGGTCCATATTCCCCCCTCTTGTCTGTCCCCCCCCCTCTGGTCCATATTCCCCCCCCCCTTGTCCTCATTCCCCCCCTCTTGCCCTCATTCCCCTCCTCTTGCCCTCATTCCCCCCCTGTCATCCATGTTCCCCCCCTGTCATCCACATTCCCCCCCTTTTATCTCCATCTCCCCCTCTCCTTTGCACCTGCACCCCCACCCCCCTGCCTGGTATTTTTAAGTTAGTAATTTAATTGGTAGACTATATACTACTTGAATAAAATTCAAATAAATAGCTAGTAGGATGGTTGCAACTGGTTAACAACTGGTCCCAACTGGTCATCTGCAGTTGCAGTTGCAGTTGGGGACTTTTTGTGAGTAGGACCACTGGTTGTGGTTCCAGTTGTAGCCGAAAGGGGCTGTGACTGCAACTGGATCAGACCTTCAAAGACTAATCATCACTCTGCCAGTGCTGTGAAATATGAACTTTCCTGGAACTGTGACATATTAAAACTCTTGGCCCTGTTGTTTGCTACCAGTTCCTGGTGCCATATGATCATGAACTATGCCAGCACCATGACACATTGCCTTGGCAATATATTAACCCTGTGACTGATAGTTCAGCCTTCTAAGCCCATCATGATGTATTGTCACCAGCACCATATCACTGGTCCAATTGCTTCACCAACAGTGGTACTTCAGCTGCTGGGCCCATCCAGATGTCACAATCTGGGCCCAGACAGGTCTCTCCTGCCATGGGCCCAGTGTGCTACATTATTGAACTCAATCCCTCAGATGGCATGGATGGACTGTCAATTTCTACTGAATAACCTGGTCTAATAATTCAGCATTGGATTTTCCTGATGTGGGCTCCACTGAAGTCACTGGATGCACCATATATTGTGGGAAAATCTTACATAATTCTCTTCAAGTATTTCAAAGTTTGGCAGCATTGTACTTATTTAAGATACTACCTGATTATTGTCATGATACACAGAAATTTTGGCAAAATACTTCATTGGAGTTATCTTAAAACTTTTAGGAGTACCTTTAGGATACTTACTCAATACTTACATTACAGTATTGTGTCTTGCACCCAGTGAGTTGCAGTCCATGTTTTCTACATATGTATATGTTGGACCTTTCAGTTGTCTACATGGGACAGTCCCATGCCTCATACATACATTTGTACTGTATTCATCATGTCCCTTATCATTTGCTCATCATATACACTCGTTGTCCACCTGCCCTCTGTCTCGACTGTCCGTCCATCAGTTTATGTATACTAGTAGGCAACATGACATCAGGATACTGGCAGGCAGTGGAGCCGAGGGATTGCAGTGTCGAAACGAACACCAAATTTCGAGTCCTTCGATCTCTAGTCTGACTTGTCGACCTCTGATGGCAAACTATTGACAAGGAGAACAGTCTGCAATACGACAAGCCCTTGAGCAGCGGAGGCGATGAACGCCAACGTTGAGCTCCATTCCTTAGAATGAAGAAGGTAAATCGGAATGGCAGCCACCGCACAGGCAAGGCTAGTTCCAAGGAAACCCCACGTCCAAAACCACTGCTGGGTGAGCGCACGGCGGTTCCCAACTAATGGGATGATGAATCGATGATGGTCAGCAGTCCGAGGAGCTGCATCATCGATCCTTGGACAAGAAACCAGAAACCAGGATCGCGAGTTGTTCCATGTTCGTTTGTCGAATATTGCCATGCTTTGAATACTGGGATCCCGGATAACATGGTGACGGTGCTTACGCATGCTGTCATCGTACCAGGGCCAGCAATCCACTGCCGAGAAAATATTGAGTAAAGTTCAGCATGATTGACCAAGATGACCAAGTACCGCGCGCCACGAGGAATGCACAACTGCAGCAGTAGACTGTGATGAGGGACCGATGGTGGCAACTGCTGGGCCTGCCTCAGGCTCCATTACCGACTCAGGAGCTTGCTGTATGTTCCGACGTCTCCGAATTACTGCTTTAAGAGCACGGATTTGTTCTATGGACGGGAGCGGAGTGTACGCCCCCGCGGCACCCGTCTTGAAATGCTCAATGAGAGCGAGACTATTACATATGACGATAATAAGGTGAGAATTGTCAGAGAATTGTGTACTAATCCTGTAGCACGATGGATGGTTGGGACGTACATAGTATCGCGCAATTCATCCGAAAACCTTTCCCTTTGACCTCCGGTCCCAAACTCGAGATGTAATACGTCAAGCACATCATCCAAAGACGCGAATTTGTTGACGATGGCATTCACGAGCGCTGCGGCTCTCGAACCACTAAAGTTGGTGAGGATACTTGATGCTGGAACAACTGACTCCCACGCCATCGTCCCAGCTCTCTCGAGGCGCTTGTACCTCAGATCCCAGTACGCCAAATCGGAACCATGGACAAGCCGTGCAGCCTTGAAGCTCAATAGCATGGAAGCAGTCGCTGAATCCCACTCGGGCGCAAGCTCAGGTATTTGAGCGAGGTACGCCAACATAGAGGTCATCTCATAGTTGTTCCTCCTGTACCCCTCTCTGGCAGCCTCGAGAATGTGCAAGTCGTTATCTGATGCGTGAGGCGAGTCCTTCCTTGTGGATTGCCCAAAGATGCCTAAGACTCTTGTAGTCAAGGCAAGAGAGGTGGATCGATCATTGAGGTATTCCCGTGATACCTCGGTGACGAGGCTGTCCATCTTTTCTAATGCTTGGACAAGGTTCCGTATGGTTCTATGGTCGTTAGCATCGAATGCGCGTGCGGGAGTGGTCATACTATGGTATACCGTGACAGCCCAACGTTGCGACTTTCAAGTTTGTACCTACCGTGTGTCAGACGAGTCTATTGGTACCTTATATGATTTAGCCACATCTTGATCTTTTGTCTCGTTCATCTTCCCCATCTCACTACCCTTTCAGGTTATCTCGACCGACGAAACACCACCAGAACAGGACACTCTCCGTAGGCTCCAGGTCATCATAATGCTCAATCTAGTGCTAGAACATCCCAAGCCCTTTTCGCAGATATTCGACATCATCGCATATCAAAGCCGGCCCTTCAAAACCTACCGCATCTCCTCTGGGCAGCCCTTACCTGCACGACGTTTCGAGAGCCTGCTCTTAATGCCCTTCGGAGGTCACGATTCCCTGGTTCCCCTTCTAAGGCTGTTATCACCATTAAAATTAGCTAACGGCATCTATGTGAGAGTTGCCCTGTCTGTGAGCAGATGATGCCTGCGATTCAAGGTGCTGATCGCCATATAAGTCCCCTCCGGAGCGTCCCGGAGCAACGACTGGGTTTTTTTTTGATTCATATGCAAGACGAGTCAGTGAATTTAGGCTCACGGATGCAGACGAAGACTTCTTCGCGCAATCTACTTGTGTGCAATTGGGCCAGCTTCGCCCGCATCCTTTTCCTGCTCTAGGGAAACTTTTCCGTTTCTCGGTGACCCCGTCCCTTTCCCATTTATTTTTATTCACTTCGCCCACAATTGAGACAGTGGAATTGGGTGACTGTGATTCTGGCAGTGTCCATGTGGTCGATTCCTTCTTATCAACAATCCACGGTTCACGTCCCCCTAGTCGAAACGTCTTGTACTTCGGGGACTAGCTACTGCCGCTGTTGTCGTCTCGTTCTCTTCACTTTTTCATCTGCGGTCATTAGATGTTTCGGGAGAGGTTGATGTCGCATCCCTGGCAGAAATTGGAGCACTTCCTTGGCTAGAACACTTGGTTGTTCCTGCTTTGGACGGTAATACTGGGTTTGCGCGGCTAAAGGTGCTGCACATCACTGGATCATTTTCGATGGTACAGTCGGTGCTTGAACATGTTGCTACGGTTTACATGGAAAGTGTAACTGCTCTGAGTCGCTGATGCAAATTCTGGCATATCGGTCAAGGATATAATAGTAGATGAAACAGTCCATAAAAATGGCAAGGGGGGCTCAAAGACCGTCAAGGCAAAGATCAGCAAAGTGGCAACGAAATCACTGCAGAACGAGCCGATCTCCCCTCCACTCAGTCGATCCTGGACATGGGCGGCATGCATGACCAAGCTTACATAGTTCTCGATGGTCCACTTCCCTGACATCCATCATTCTCCGACGACAGGGTTGATTCAACTAAAAGGACCAACCTCCTTGGGGTTATTCTCCGACCTTCTCCCCGTTCTCGAAATTGGAATACATGTCTATCAGCGACCGCCACTTTGAGTCTTCTGATCAAGAGATTTGAGAATTGGCGTTGGTGTGCCCTGCGCTCAGAGAACACCGATTACCAGCTGTTTCTTTAACAGAGGCCGTTGCACCGCGTGCGCGTGCTACACTAGTAGATGAGTACGGCCGCCGTATTATAAGGGACGCCCCACGACCTGAGATGACACCACCTTCATGCACAATGACTGTCAAAGCTCTCTAGGCACTCGCTACTTCCTGTCGCCATCTGAATACCCTTCAAATATGTCTTAAGTATAGTGCTCCGCTTTCTCCAGATGTCAGCTTTTCGCGTGGGCCGTCGGAAGTTGGTCCAGGCGATCCTTTCGCGGGCTTTTACTTGTTGGACGCCACTTGGACCGATTGTTTCCCCGTCTGCGACAGGCGAAAGTTCATGAGGGATACAGCGCTGACGACTGAAAGCAGATATGCGAGATAATTCGGATGTTTCCATGGATGGTGACAAGAGACCTCAGATTTAGAATACATAGTCGGTGCGGAATACTACAGGTAACTTTAAGGCTCAAACTCGAATACACATACATTGTATACACTTCTGTTACTTTAGAAACCACGCATTTTCTAGGGTATCGTTCACTTGTCCACCGACGCAGGCCCGTCCACGAGCGCGATCAGGAGGGTTCTATACGAACCACTGGTCTCTGCGCGCACACGTTTCGCTAGATCCTCCTTCGCCAACATCTGGTATGCCCCCTTAATCTTCGCCATGCGGTGCGCATCCCAGTGGGCGCGTACGAGCCTACACCATGACGTCGCAATCAGTGGTCCACAAGAGCGCACACAAAGAGAGGGCATCACATACCTCCACACAAGCTGCCTATCGTTCGTCCCTTTGCCCTCCATTGCATTGTATATAAGCTGGGCATCGCGCCAAACGCCTGGGCCGAACTGAGCGTGATGCTCGGCGCCGTTGACGATGTAGAGGAGTCCGTCCCTCATGTGGCCCGAGCTGCGGAAGCGACAGATATCAGTGGAGGAAGAGAAGGGCAGTAGATAATGTGTGCTCACTATTGGCGTTTCACAACCTCTGCCAACCTGCCATGTTTGCTTTCATAGACGCTAATCCTGCATGCCATGCATTAGTTCGCACAATTGCGAAGATGTAATACAAGGCCTCACACTTCCGTAATATGGCTATGCGACCGCTTGACCAAGATTTCATAAAACTTCGATGTCTCAGCGCTGATGAATAACGAAAATCAGCAAAAGAAATTACCTTCTCTTTTCCGCTGCTCCCGCGGCCCGTGTGATACAGCGCATCCACATCTCTTTCGATGTCGACCCTGTTGAGAATCGAGTCATCAGGGCGACTCGGATCCAGGGCCAGTTCAAACACTAAAGGAGAGCTCAGGATAAATTACGGGGGTGGAATGTAAAATGACACTTGCTATGCGCGGTATCTAGGCTCAAGTCGTCCTTGACCTCTTTAACAAGATTCCCCTTTCGCTCTCCGTGTTTCTGTCGATAGGCTTCACTGAGAAGACGGAGCTCGGATGTTGGGCGACCGAGGATGAGCTCATTGAGGAGTGTCTCGTCCGTCCTAGTACTATGCATAAGCAGGACTCAGTGGAACAACTTGTATAGACTTGCCCTATTCCTCCGAGGACCCGGCGAGGTGCCAAAGCTTTAGCCACGAGCTCGACATCCCATGCAAGGGGCCCCGCTGCAAGGCCGTGGATGCCCATTCTGCGTCGAGAGAAAAGTTAGAGTTAGAGTTGCATGGGACAAATATAGTATGGATTCAAAAGAAAACAGGCTTACCCGAACCAATCGTTTAACATGCCCAGGTTCGGCAACACGTCGAGCAGCGCCTTCTTAGTAAGATCTTGGTAGTGATCTGCAAGCGCGTCCATCTGGAGGGCCGAAAGTGGTACGAGAGTTTTGATAACTGGAAGAAAAAACAATTAAACCTTTGCAGCAGTCACGATCAACAGACGAAGACACGCACGCATCTCTTTCTCTTTCTTATCGAGCGACCGCCCTTTCGTAGCGTTGGTAATTGCCTGCGCATCCCCTTTCGGGTCGTATCCGGGAACCTTGAGCACGCCTTTCGGGACCGGCTGTCGGTGGAGAGGAGGAATCTGAGTGCCGAGGTACCACTGACTAGGGCTCGCCCCGTAAGGTGCCTGCGGGGCAGTTGGAAATTGTGGTACCGAAGGGTATGGGAAATTCTGCGGCGGGCCTCCATAAGGCATATGTGCGGCGGGAGTGGGCTCGGGGTATGGCATGTACGGCGCGTGACCGGGGGGAGGCGGACCTGTTGGCGGGGGGTAAAATGGCTGATACGACGGCGCACCAGCGGGAGGTGGATAGTATTGCTGTTGTTGATAGGGTTGTCCGGTCCCGGTAGGGCTATAAGATCCAGGCGCATAGGGGGGCTGCTGATACTGAGATGGGGTGGTTGGGCGATTTCCAGGAAGAGGTGGAGGAATTCCAGAGGCTGGACGCGAATCGTGAGGAGGAACTCCAGGCTGGATGACTGTACGTTCAGATCGCGAGTTGAATGGAGTAAAGATCACGTACAGCTAGATGACCCCCAGATTGACCACTGGCAGGAATCTGTGATCCGATTAACTACGATGTTCACTGGATGAGATGAAGTACACAAACGGGAGTTCCTACAGGTGGTGGCTGGCTCGAATGTTAGGCAAATTTTATGCGACATCAGTCTGATCTAACTTGGACTCACGAAACTATGCCCACCGGTGGTGTTATCATGAGACGGCGAAGACATGTATCGATCGGAATGGTTTTCTGGTAAAAGGAGACCCTTGGACCTGTTAAATGCTGCACAATAGGGGGAGGTACAGCTGGAAACAGCAATCACCGGACCTGTGATCAGTGGCCTGAGACAAGGCACTGCACGCTTATCTACCAAATCACAGGAATAACTTATGGTTTTTTTTCTCTCTGTTCTATGATTTCGAAGGCAGTCCAAAGAGCAGTATGGATGTACTCTGATATAGTGGATTGTACAGCAAGTACATATGGATTGTCAGATAAGATCATGAAACCTAAACCTGAGAATCAACCTGGAATTTAGGGAGTAAATTATTTGCTACTATTTGTTCCCACACCATCGACACCCCTGACCTACTTACGAGCTGTCCATCAGCTGAAGAACGTAAATCCGAGGCCGGATCCACGTTTCTTCGGATACCTCTTCTTTAAAGATGTTTACCACAAAAACACCGCTATCCAAACTTCTAGGGCTCCAAGTACCAGCGTTTCAACCGGTTGTTCAGACTCATTCCCTCTCGGCCTCCAACCCAGGATTCATTTGGAGCCTTTAAATGACCATTCTTTTTACCACTGTTTTTCTCAAATTCACGATAGCCAGCAAGACCATTCCAATCATGACCCATCCATACAGCTATGCAGCCAGCTATATTTATGCCAATGAAGTAAGCACTGTGCGGAATGTGTATTGCCTCGTCCGTTTACTAATTCCGACAACAACCAAGTGTCCCTCATCCAACGAATGGAACCAGGACCAGGACCTAAACCCTTATTCACACCTACGCAGTCTCATGCCTGTAAGTGCACACAGCTTTTTCCAATCTCTTCATTCTTCTATCAGTCTTAATTTCCTAGTTGCATTCCGTGGTAACTCTTCAGCAACAACCACATCCGTGGCCTCCATATCAGGAACGGCTCTCCGTCCCGTATACCAATTTGGATGAAACCCCAAGGACTTCGACGTGGAGTAGTGAGGACGGTCTTACCCCCCTTTTCTGGACACCCAGCTGGAAGTCCAGGCCTACGGGGTGGAGGCGGAAGCTCAAGGTACGTTGCTGTTGGGTGGGTGTACATATGACCTTTTCGCTGAGGGAAACATATACATAGATGCAGGTCCGGAGTACGCTTAACAATGTCGGAAGCATCGTGTGTACTATCCGACTACTAACGCTCCCGCGGTGGATCATCAAACCTCGCCCGCCGCTTTCCGATGTTTATTCATGAATTTCTCTCTCAATGTCATATTTTCAAGAAACCTACGAAGCCTTTTGTAAAGGTTTGTAACTTATCATAGTTGTACTCTTTGCGCTGTCAACGTCTTGTTTTTCTTTGTGATTATTACAACTAGAAGTTGGAGCTTCACCGTGACCTGACCGTGTGAGACAAACTGTCCTCAGGCTTGAGCTTTGCACTGGTAAAAGTACAGTCGTTTGCATGTCAAACTGCACGACTTTTGTATTTTTCCAAACAGTTTACAGTAACAAAGCGCATGTGCCGTGATTGATGTGACAACATGTAGAGTCCGTCCAGTCTGAAATGGCTCCTCACCTCTCGAACGAGATGCGGCAACGGATTGTTGTGCACTATGAACAGCACAGAACACCTCAGGAAATTTGCTTGTTTAAAAGTGCTGTCTGTCTGCTGAGAGAATCGACACCTTGGTCACAGACTTACAAGTACAAATACTTACTAAGCTAAAGGGAAAAAAAGTCGACATGTAAGCAGTCGCTCTCTCATACAGATCTACTCCAAGAGTCCACTTACACTCTCGAGTGGAAAAACCTTCCATTTCATCGCGCTGTTTGTTATTATATTCGAAATTGCACAACATATTCTTCTGACGTCCATTAGGTAATAGGTACTGTATCGCATGAGACACCCCTTCATCAAGCACAAAATATCATATCCAACTTTTCTGCATCCCATTCGTCGGCAATTACCGCAACGATAGCAGTCGTCGCTCGACCGGAATAAAAACCTCGTTCTCAAAAAGTTGAGAACTCGTAACAAAATTTCATATCAAAAATATCCAACTTTTCTGCACCCTCATCGATATCAGATTCGTACCATAGGATGTGTCGCGACCTTGTGAAGAATTAGTCAATGTCATTCACTCATGTTTTTTACTCACCAGCTAGCATTCCTATAATTGCAATCGGTCTCCACATGGTCTCCGCCCCAAGATTTCAGCTTTTCGTACATCTCTACGAGGAAGATATTGTGGCTGACAATGACAACATGCGGAATTCCATCAGGCAGAACAGCAGGTTCGGTTGTCATTTTCTTATCGAGGAAGAATTTTGGGGCTTCAGATAAGTTGACACCATAGGTGAGAACCCAGCGAGCAATGCATTCTGCTCGAGAGGCTACCGTAGCCAAGCTTTCCCCACCTTCGCTGGGAGTGTGATACCGACTAATACGTGCTTCGCTATAGAGAGGCTGTCCTGTTAACTCCTCCCGGGCTGCTCGGTAATTCCGTCCCATCAGTTGAGCAACCTTACCTCCGTACCTGCGCTCCACCAAATCAGGATGGGTAATGACCTTTGGGTGACTTTTATTGTGATCTGACAAGGCATTGGCAGTACTCAGCGCACGTTCGAGGGGGGAAGATAGGAGGTAGTCGATACGTGTGTCCGCCCAATTCTGTCCGAGTGATTTTGCTTGGTGCCATCCGGCAGCAGTCAATGGATTTGGGAGATCATCACCATACCACTCATCGCTTACATTGCCTTTACACTTGAAATAATCTGATTAAACTTTACTCGGACGTGCATGAAGAGGTGTTCCAAGGTGTTCGCGCTTACCTCAGCATGCCGGATGAGAGAAAGGACAATGCACTTTCGTTGTTGCATATTGACAATACTTAGTGCTTTGGATAGCGGTTAATGTCTCAGGAGTCAGGATGAGTGTAAGACAAAACTAAAAATCGAGAAATTGACATTGATTTTAAACCTTCTCTCTCAGCCGGTGTCGGTTTTCAATCTCCGATTGAACATTCATTTCAAGAAATCATTTCCTTAAGGGGCGCCCAATTATTAGTCTCGTGCTCAGCCCGTCGGATTTCAATCTTCCGATTGAAAACCAACTGGATGGGAACGAGACCACCCAATTATTAAGTTCACCGAAATCAAACTTCATCAATAAATTACCATTTTTGGAAACCACAATTCAATCTCCGAAAAAAGAAAGTCAAGGGTGAGTGTTCCTATGTCATTGGAATGATGAAGATAACACTCACAGAACGACAATCTGAGCTCTTTGGGCTTTCTGCAACTCTATTTGAAGCCTCTAGCCCTAAGCCTTGGTGACAATGAATGGATCTCTGATGATGATGGAAATTCCAGCAAGGATGACATCTGTAAGTCTGCTGCATCAGACTAACGACATTACTAACACACATTACTGTCGGCACCTGCGTGAACCCCACCCCCAAGTCACACCGGTACCTGCGCGGCCCCCCGTTACACAATTCCATCATCATCACCTTTCCACCATATTTCCACATCCATAACTGACATCACACAAACAACATCCTTTTCATCATGACTGTCGGCACCCACACGAACCCCGCTCCCAAGTCACACCAGTGTCTGCGCAGCTCCTCCGCTACATCACCTGTCGGATGGCGCATCACAGCACCCCCAACATATCACCCGCAAGAGGTCCAATGCGGACATCAAGAAACACACGCCTAGGCCTGATGCAGACTTTTTCTTACACGGTCAGACATATACCCTTTATTTTCACAACATAACCTTCATTCCCACTTCTGTGTAACGAAGGTATATGTATATTACTTTTCTCTACCTTACTTGTATTAACTAAAGGTTCCCACTTCTGTGTAACAAAGATCTTTGATCCTGTCTGATCAGTCCACCCTAAGCTTAGTGTTGGTTGCTTAACCAGGCTCCCTTCCAACATCAGTGAGTTACTGGAGCTCACCACATCCAAGTGGGCAAGGATCGCAATCTTGATGTCAGATGGAATGTATGGCCCTTACAATCAATTCCTGTTGGGATTATGTATACAAGAGTATACAGGCAAGCCAAGGCAGTTAACAAGCCTAGGGAGATGGAATACAAGTTCTAAGCTTAGGGTTAGGGTTAGCAGCTGCTACCCTTAACCCTAGAGCAATGGCAGTCTCCTATACAGGAATAGACTGGCCAAGACTACAAAGACTGCCAAGACTGTCTCCTATGCTATCCAGGGAACCCCCTATAATATACAATGATAGACAAGTCTATCTGGAGAATTATATAGGGGAAATGAGGTCACTATGAAGTCATTGCAGTATAGCTCCTTTATATATTATAAGAGTGCATTACACTATACCTCCTAATTGTGTAGTATAAATATTGCACATCTTGTAGGAGATGATAATAACATTCCTCCCTGTTGCAGACTCCCTCACTCACTAGCCTTTGAGATTAACTTCATCTTCTTAACCTTGTCCTTAACTCCTCCTGTCACTGTTCACCACTCCATTCCCAACAATTCCCCAAGTCAAGAGATATCTTTCTAACCTCCTTGCAAGCCCTGGTGTGGACGGGGAAATATCCCTCTGAGGGTTGGTATTGCCGGGTTGTCATGTCACGCTGGCAAAGGTAAGGCTGAATGGGGAAAACACATGACAAAGGTGCCAAACACGTCGTGAGTGGAGAAAAGAGATGGGACAGAAAGTTCTTGAAAGGATCGAGAACTTGAGGAAAAAGAATCGAAAAGGGGCGCGTCTGTGGACGATGTGTTGCGATCGGGTCAATCGCTGATCGAGCCTTGTGGGAAATGGGGAAAAGACAGTCAACTGGCAGGAAGATCAAGTCCAATGGAGCTCGATATGAGAAAACACATGTTGGCGTGGTACAGAAATCAATCAGTTCATTGACCTGAGCAGAACCAATGTGAGAACAGGGCTTCGTTGGCCCGCAACCATAGAAACTAGAGTACTTAACGTAAAACTTACACCATGGTGTGTAGTTGTCTTGCGTCGTTGTGTGAAATTCTTACAGAGAGAGAGAAAGTGGGGAAAGGAAGGTTATTTACCAAAAGGCTGGGGTGCTACTTAAATACAAAAGAGCATTGGGGAACTATCTAACATGTGATTGTGTGGGTACTCTTGCACCAATCGGACCGAGAGAAATGAAGAATAAAGTAATGAAGGGGTGGATATGGACAAATGGGGAAGTAAAGATAAAAATAGGATACTCAATGAAAATAAGAAAGGATGGTTGTTGGACTGGTGTTGTCGAGTCCTCATCGTTGAGCCTCAGTGTACAGGAATGGCTCGGGGGTAGCCCATCCTTGGGGTGCTCTATTGACAGTACATCGCTCTCAACCCCAACAAGTGCGGAGCACACCCAAAAGACAGCTCTCGACCCTACTCATCTGCACAATCAGCTCTCCAAGTTGGATGTTGACTAGCCATGGGAAGGGGAATGTACTGAAATCTTGTATCTTGGATAAATGAGTGACAAGAAGATAAAAGTAGTTATAAAAAGGAAAAAAAAACCAAAACCTGTACACAATCCTTCGAGCTGAGAGTGTAAAATGCATTAAAGTTCTTGAAGGCCTGAGAAATGTGCCAAGTTTGCAGAATTGATATGCCAAATAGGTTGGGAGATCTTCAGGAGTGTCATGACCTTCTACCTGTGGCTCAGAATTGAGAAAGAGATTTATTAGAAATATAATTAAACAATAAAAGAAAGAAACAAAGAAATTATACAAATAAATGAGGATATCCAGCCATCTTGAGGATCCCATGGGAAGAGCCTCAGAAGTGGGAAGTTGATGGGTATGTCATCTTCCCCTTCCACACTGGATTGGTATTTTTGGAAGATGTTCAGGTATGTCATTCTCAAACTTGTTTTAGTGGCATTTCTCATCCAATATCATCAATGGGGTTCAGATACTCTCGATGTTGCTGCAAAACTTTTGATTGGCTATGGAAGCATCACTAATTATTGTTAGAGAGTCTGCCAAGCTATATGAGAGCTTTGCCATCAATATCTGAGATGGATGGATTTGGAGATTTAAGCCTGTTGGTAGGCAGCCTGAGAGAGATAAGCACACAAAACATTATGTTTCAGAGATCAAAATTCTCTTCCAAAAACAGTAATTTATTGATGAACAAGTGGTTTGATTTTGGTGAACTTAATAATTGGGTGCCCCTTTACTTCTGGAATTGTCTTTCCATCAGAGATTGAAAATGACACTCCCACAGCTTGTTTTGTTCATTTTGTGGAGCAACAAAGGCAATGTTGGTGAACTTCTCAGCCACCTTGCTTTCCCTTCACTCCAGGACTTGAGCTTGATGCCCCATCTCCAATTCGGTGTGCATCTGATGCAGGATCCTGGAACATCCTGTCTTATCCATGTGTCTACATCCAAAAGACACTGGATGGTACAGTAATACTAACTGTATGGGTTGATGATTTACTATTATTTTTGACAACAATCCACTCAATGAAACTTCTTAAAGAAGAAATAAAAGAATTATTTGGGGTCACTGATCTTGGTGAACCCAGTAAAATTGTTGGGATTGAAATAACCTGGGATCATGATCAAAAGACATTAAAGATTACACAAACTAAATATATTGAATCAATCCTAGCAAAATACAATCTACAGGATGCATATCCAGTAAGGACACCTATGGATCAAAATATAACGCTCGAGCCTGGTGAACCAGATACCAGGAATCAAAATTCAAACTATGTGTCTTTTATCAGGTCCTTGATGTATGCTGCCATAGCTACAAGGCCCAATATAGCATATGCTGTAAATTGGCTTGCATCATTTATAGCCAATCCATCAATGTGCCATTGGACAGCTGCCAAATGTGTTCTCAGGTATCTCAAGGGTACAAAAGACCTTGGAATAAAATATATTAAATGTTAAGGTGAGAGCCTCAACTACTAAGTACAAGTTATCAAGTTTGTGATAGTGTTGTCCTAACACTGTGGATAACCAATCTCTGAATAAAGCTTGTGAAGCCATGTGGTCTCACATGCCACATCTGATAGACAAATATATTCAGCTTCTGTGGATGAAGGGGATACAATATTTTGTTTCTTTGATCCCCAACTGATTGTGCCCTCTGCAGAAATAGACATGTATCCAGATACTGATGTGTGATCATAATTGTTCACAAAGCTGGTATCAGAATATTGCATAAAGTTGTTTTTCTCAAAATTGTTCTCAGATTTAACCCCACACAGCCATTTTTTCACCCTGTCATTGACCTCATCCAAAGAATGACACACCCTATGATCTGACAGAAAAGAAGTAAAAAGGTGTTGAAGATATTCAAAGTATGGGAACTTTGAGAATAAGAAGGGGGTAGTGTTACAATTTTCCTTTTGTCCCTACCACTAGCAACCCTTGCATCTCACATCCCTTGCTTCTGCTCAACATCCCAGGCTCCTTTCCTTGTGACTCATACCTTGACTCAGTATATGCCTATCTACTTACTCGGCAGTGCCTATCCTTGTTACTGTTGATCCATCCTTTGCTTATCTCTGACTCACCAAGCTATGCCTATAGTTTACTCATTATAGACAGACTGCAGTAAATAGCTGTGTACTCCTCACCTTTACCTCATGCAGATATAACCCCAAGTAGCAGTATGACTCCTGGTTGACACTGAGTAGATACCTATCAGCAGACTGCAGTAGACCTAAGGAAGCACAGCCAACTTACAGTACTATAAAGCTGTAGTAGATACATGGTCAAGCCCCCAGCTTGACCTAGGCAATTAAACACCTTTACTGCTAAAGAACTGAACTTGACTTAAGTCTGGAAGCCTCAGCTTAATGTCTTTGAATTAATGAAGAAAGCCTCTTTGTTAACAATGAAATGTGCAGTGTGCATCTGAAACCGAAATCCTATACCTAAAAACCAAACACAAAACACACACAACAACACTGTCTGAATAGTTGCGAGTGGGCCAAAGAGTTCCCTTGCAGAACTTGTTACCAAGCCTATAGTTCCTAATGTCCCTTCCTAAGCATGACTGCCTTAGAATATCCTTGTCATCCTTAGGTCCTTCCTAAGACCTGTCCTATTGTCAACTTGTGATTCCTTGTTTCCTAAGATTCCTGAGTGTTCCTAAGCTCTGATTTCCTAAGCCTTGGTTCTCTGTTCCTAAATCCTTAAGTCCTAATGTCCTTGTCCTGTTCCTATGTCCTTTAGAATTTTTAAAACCCTTTGATCCTTAGTCCTTTATCCTTGAGCCTCAGTTTCCAAAACCTCAATCCTAAGCCCAAAGATCCTAAACCTCATTCCTTAGTTCCTAATCCTTGATCCCTAATAAGCTCAGCAAGCTCGACATTGTCTACAGCAATGATGCCTTTAACAACTTCGATGTGCCAGGGAGAGACATTCCACACTTGATTTCCTATGTCCTTTATCATTAGTCCTGAGTCCATTGCAAAACTTTGAGTGAGCTCATCATGTAATGCAATGAGCACAATGTAAAACTTTGTGAGAGAGGTATTTTCTGGGGTTTAACTTCTCTACTGTGCATCTCCACTACCCCTAGTATTTGTACAAGTACAAAATATGAAATAGATAAGAAGGCTGTCCTTTATATGGTATTTTGGAAATAGCACAATGGTGCTATCCTAAAAAATAGAAATGTATCATGATAGGGTGATACTACACAGCCAAAATGGCCTGTTAAATAAGATAGAAAAAGAGTATAAAAGGATATCTCACCGTATTATGTTGTATAACTGCCTCTGTCACTCGGCCTACACCTCCTATGACATTCCACTGTGCCATCAATCAGGTATGATGTTCATCTTTTGATCTTGATTCTTGATTTCCTAAGCTGATCTGCTGTTGCTATGGGCTCCTAAGGCATCGTTTGGGTGGCTGTGTCCACCCACCATGATCCATCAATTAATTTGTATGCCACATCAACACCTGGCATTAGGAACAGCTGTGGATCGGGTGCTCAACATGCACTCATGTGTGCTCGATGCTTCTGAAGTCCCACAGTCCCACTACCCTATACTAAGGCTCATCCCTTGGTGCTCAACTAATAGGTGAGTTCTGAGTTTGGAGCCGGCCACTCTTCTATCACCTTCATTTTTTCTTTATCCATCTTGATTCCGGAAGGGGTAATGTGCAGCCCCAGGAATTCAACTTGACTGACTTTGAACTCGCACTTTTCTGGTTTCAGGAACAGATCATTTTCTTCTAGTCTTTTTAACACCTCTTCTACGATTTTGTTATGTCCGTTTTTGTCCTTTGTAAATATCAAGATATCGTCTATATAAACTACTACTGACCCCTGGTCAATGAGGTCCTTCAGCACACCATTCAACTAACGGCTTGAATGCGCCCCTGTGGGTCGTGAATGCCACTTTCCATTCGTCACCTTCTTTTACTCTAACATTATTATATCCCCAGCGTAAGTCCAGCTTTGTAAATACTCGGGCACTACCTACTCTGTCTATTAGGTCACCTATAAGCGGCAACAGATAGTTGTTCCTAATCGTCCAAGCGTTTAGATACCTATAGTCCTGCACCATCCTCTTTTTTTTGTCTTTTTTCGGTACAAAGAAGACCGCCGATGTCTGAGGTGACTTGCTTTCCCTGATGTACCCTTTTTCTAACTGGTCATTCAAGAAGTCGTTGACTTCGCCTTGTTCATGCGGAGAGAGCCTGATGTTCTTGGCTTTCTTGGGCTCATAACCAGGTTTCATTTCGATAGTGTGATCCCACGGTTTCCGCTTTGGCGTACGTTCTGACGCTTTCTTTGAGAATACCTTCATCCACCTCTGGAACCTACACGGAATCTTTGCCTCGATCGCCGACTCCGTCATTTGGACCTCGTGCTCCTCATCGCGCACCAGATTCTCGTTCCACTCCTGAAAGATCTCTTCTAAGATCCCATCTCCTTCCTTCATCAATCCTCCTACTGAAATGAATGTGTCCCCGTCCTCTACTTCCTCGATTGTGGGACAAAATCTCTGTCGCTCGGCCAACTTCTGCCTGGCCCTATCTTTCTTTGCTGCTCTGATAAATACTTTTCACTCCCGCGGGCAGCGCGTCATCCTTACTTCTCCGGTATCCCAGTTAATGTCCGGGTTGTGTTTGTGTAACCACAGATGTCCCAAGATTACCGTCGTCTTTCCTAGATCGCACACCTCGAAGACTGCCTTTTCCTTGTGGACCCTGAATGATACCATCAGGACGATCTCTTCAGTGATCGAGCCGCCCTGGTTCAAGGTCCCATCAATGTTGTAAACTCTGATTGGTTGATCCAGAGTTCGGGTCTTAAGTCCACTTCAGTGCACAAACTCCCTATCCACAAATAGTCCGGTAGCTCCGCTATCTAATAATGCCCTGACTGTGCAGGCATCATGTGTATCTAATGTAGTAATTGTAATTGGTATCATAATTTCATTTTTAATCTTGTTTGATCTTACAAAGTCTCGTACCCCCTCTTTAGGCTTTTCAGTATCAGTGTTTATTTTTGTGGCTATGGGTACATGAGGAATTAAGCACGCCTCTGGGGCGCCAAGCCGAATTGAATCGGTCCCCTCACCATTGTGACTAGTTACAGTATTGCTATCTAAGCTATCTACTGCAGTCTCATCCGAGCCCGTATCAGAGTCCATATTGTCTACCATTAGTCCATTGCACTTATTTTTGGACGCAAGCAAGGGGGGTCTCACTGGCCTCCAGTGGGAAAATCCTTCTTGGCCGCTGTTTTGGCCTCCTCTGCCAACTTCTGGACCCAGTACCCTCTGAGGTCCTCATAGTTCATCGCCCAGATGTCCAGGTGGCTTCTGCAATCGCGGGCCATGTGCCCGGGCTTCCTGCACTTGTAGCAAATCAAGGGCGGCCTCTTTGCCATCCTGTCCACATCCATTGTGTTGGGGTCGCGGGCCCAAGGGGTGTTTGAAGTCCCCTGTGTTTGTTGTTGCCCAGATCATTGACCCGGAGATGATGACAAGAGGGATGGCATCCCTTGCTGGTTTGGGGTGAAGGGGGCCCTCGCGTTCTGAGTCCCCTGTGGTTGCTGTCGGCGGTTTCTGAACAGCCGCTCTTCTGCACGGGCCTGTCTCCATTGGCGGTCCATGTGCATTGCATTGGTGTACCATTGGTCTATGGTCACCAGCCAGTTTTCCAGGTTGTTGAGCCACTCTCGCAGCCCCTTATTCAACAACCGCTTGAATTCATAGACGAGCGGCATGCCGTCGTAACCAGATTGATGTGCCGCTATCTTGAAGTCCTGGACGTGCTCGTCCACGGTCTTCTTGCCTTGCACCATGGTCATTATCTCAAAGACCTTGGTGTCTTGAATGTTTGGGTCTCCGACCGTGTGTCTGATAGAGCGTAGCAGCTCTTCTGAGTTTGCGAAGGGGGGTTCCCCGCGCATCATTTCTTTTACGGCAACCTCGGGCCATTTGGCCACGGTGCCTCCTTGTAGATACGAGAGGATCCACACGATTTTGGCATCCTCGTCAATAAACTCGTCAGGGCGTCCCCACATGTACATATAGACCGTGGTCTCGAAGCTGTCAAGCTCCGCGGCTTTTCCTGAGAAGGCCATGGGGCACACCACTTTCGGCATGCACCTGCCTGCACTTCCTGAGGGCGCGTTCGCCGCTCATTCTCTCTTCTGCTTGAGCAACTCTGCCATAAGCAGGTCGCGCTCTTCTTGAGCCTCTCTCAGCTGGACCTCCAGCGAGTGCTCAATGGGTAATGCCTCTTCGAGGTCTTCCAGGTTTGTGGGGGGAGGTGGGAGGTCGGGAATATTGAGACTAAGATTGGCGAGGGTTGGGTCGCCCGTCATGATGTAGGGTGGTGTCGGGGGAATAGAAATGAGTCAGGGGCATGGGGAGAGGGAGTGTCCGGTCCAGTCGCTGATAGCGGGTGAGACAGAACGGTGGGCAAGTGGAAAGGCAATAGTCCCTTGGAGTGGGTGCGCAACCCTGCTGTGCTCCTTAGGGTCATGTTGAGATCTCAATCTCTCGCACGGTCAGAAAGGCACAGGACGGGCTCAACGTTTCCTGTACGATCTGTCACCTGAGTGGACTACGCCTTCCTCTTGCGGCATTCTAAGAAAATCTTTGCGCAAAGCACGAGATTTAAACCTGACACACAACGTCATGGGTTTTCAGGAAGGGGGAGGGGAAAAATGGCGGGGGAAGCGGGAGGAGTGAGTGAAGAAAGAAGATCGGGGATGTGCGTACCGATGTCTCCACCTTACTCTCAGGACGAAAGTCTGTCCGAAGTAAGTGATGACAAAAGTATAAAGGTATACACGGCCTTGAGGGGAGGGGTGATGCGAGCGGTGAAATGTGGAAGGTGTCTTGACTTCAATGGTGGTGGCGCGAATTTTGCGCGTGTCATTTCAAGTGAGGCCCGGGGTAAGATAATGAGGATGATGAAAAAGATGAGAGGGAGCATGGTGTGAGGGAATCGAGTTCTTCTGTTAGGACAACACTATCACTAAGGACAGCGCTGGCTCTCACAGTCGAACAACAACAAAAGAAGAGTCAAGAAGTCTTAAGGCAGCCGCACAGATAGTGGGTAAACCTAAGAGAACTCAATTAGAGTCTCTAGGCGTAATATTAACAGTTTAAATACTAAAGTACATGAGCTAGCAATGAGGTAACAGCATGTGCTACATGAGGCGTAATGACCATGCTTGAGTCATGTGGCGTGCGTGATGTACAGACTCCATGTGTTTACCATGTGTCTGCTAACTCTATAATAACGACAACGCATGTAAATAAGAGGAAATGTGTAACTAATAGTTTTAAATGTCTCAAGAAAGATAAAGAAAATCGTACTCTTGACACACAGTATCAACCAACTTTGATTAAAGGAGATAATTTGGGTGCCTTGGCAATCACCCAAAATCCATGTTATCATAAAAGGACAAAACATTTTGATATTAAGCATCATTATATTTGCAATCAAATAAAAAATGAATCAATTGTTTTAAAATACTGTCCAACTGCACAAATGACTGCAGACATTTTAACAAAAGCCTTACTGAGGCAAGCTCATGGGAGTCATATGGGATCTATGGGAAGATCCTTCACTTGAGGGGGAGTGTTGAGTAGTCAGGCCCATGCACCCAATCAGGGTTTATAATAACTAAGACATTATTTGGGGATATATAATCAGCACTGGATATGTACTATTTGTCAGGAGTGAAATTTCACAAGACATTTAATACTATTGTTTTCCTTTGATTTGTATCAGTAGTCACTTTTATGTACACATGGTCAAGGATAGGTAGATGATCAGACACACCATAGACACATGTTGCTGTGCAACACATGCTAAGAGCATGGGAGGCTATGCAAGGCAGTGCACACAAGGCCTACACATGGGCACAGCACCTCACAGCTAAGGCATGGACTACACATGGCAAACACATGTACTATAGTATATAAATGTTAATATATTGTATTGGGAGACAAGTTCAGGAAGGTAACTGGAGGCCTTAGGACAAAGGGGGGTGTTCCTCTGGATGTCTCAGAGGTCAAGAAGAATTTTCTTAGATTAGACTATACATGTAGTATATATACTACAGAATGTTTAAGTCTCAGTAATTAATACTATTATTATTACTGTCTTGGATATAGCCTTAGGCTTGCTATTCCAATATTATCCCAATACTCCCCCTCAAGCCAAGCCTGTTTGGGAAATAGTTTAGTGTAAGTCTTCATTCCACTTTTTAATAGGATGGAATGGTTAAATAAATAAGGCATTACTCCCCCTGAAGACTAGGGTGAAATAAGTTTCATCCAGGTGCATTAAAACCTCTGCATGATGGAAAACCCCATGGGAAAAACCAACTCACATGTGAGGAAAGCTGCTGGGTTAATTTGACTGAACTCCCACCTCATCCCTATGTCATGTAAATTTAGGCTTTGGCAGTGCCTTTGTTAATATGTCTGCAGTTTGCTCCAGATCACGACAGTTTTGAATTTCTATTGATTTATTGGCCATGAGATCCTGGACCCAGTGATAGTGTATTGTGATGTGTTTTGATCGCTGATGAAATTGAGGTTTTTGAGTTAATATTACTGCCCCTTCATTATCACCTTTAATCACTGTTGGATTTCCCTGTATAAATCTGAGTTCTTCATATAAATATCTTTGCCAAATGGCTTTGCGTCCAGCATCTGATAGCACAATATGTTCAGCTTCCATGGAAGATAACACAATTATGGTTTGTTTCTTTGATTTCCACATAATTGCTCCCCCTGATGCTAGGAAAATATAGCCTGTTGTGGATTTAAGATCTTCAATATTAGCAAATGAAGCATCAGCATATCCATGGAAGAGGTTATCATTTTCAGCCTCATCTTGGGATTTTTTATAAATTATCCTGAGAGTTTTCGTACCTGCTAAGTACCTGAGTATCCACTTTATTGCACCATGGTGTTGTAAACCCAGGTCAGCAGTGTAGGCAGCTAGCTTGTTGACTGCAAAGCTAATATCAGGTCCTGTGGAATTTGATAGAAATTGAAAGCATCCTAGCAATTTTGCATATGAGTTACTCCTGTTCAGTTTGTTATAATCTGGATTTTCCAATAATTTAATATTGGGTTCCATGGGAGTGCCAACTGGGTTCACATCCTTCATTCCTTCTTTTCAAAGGATATATCTTTCTTGAGAAATTTTCATTGTATTGTCTTGGCACATAATTTCTATGCTGATGATTTTCCTTGGTTCTCCAAGGTCAGTTATTTCCCATTCCTTATGGAGCATAGTTTTCATATGCTCTATCATTTTGTCAGAAGATGCAAAGAGCAATGTGTCATTGACCCAGACTGTTATTATTCCCAAGTCTTTGTTGTCCTTTCGCATATATGCACATGGATTTGCAAATAAGTATGAATTTTGACTTTACTATCAAATTCATTATTCCACTCTTGCCCTGCCTGCTTTAATCCATAAAGTGGTTTCACTAACCTACATACTCAGCCTGTTCCATCTTCTTGTCCTTCAGGTTGTTTCATATATATTGTTTCCTTTAATGTGCCATCAAGGTATGCACCCTTTATGTCCATCTGTTGTATTTTTAGACCCTTCTTTGATGCGAGCACTAATACTGATTGGAGTGTGTCCATGCAGACTACTGGTGAGAAGGTTTCTGTATAATCATATCCTGGGCATTGGGTGCATCCTTTGCAAATAATTGCACTCAGTATCTTATTATTTCCCCTTGTTTATTTCTTTTCCAGAAAACCCATTTATCAGCAATCAGGATCATGTCAGGAGGTTTCTGGACCAGTTCCCAAGTCCCCTTCTCCTTTAATAGGTTTAGTTCAGATTGTATGGCCATTTGCCATTCAGGCCAATCAAGGGAGATCCACACATCTTTGAGAGTATTTATTTCATCTCTGGCAATTATTGCATAGGCCTCATCGTTATCTAGGAAGGTGTCCACTTCTTCCTCTTCTGTAAGGTTTAGTAAGGGTCTATAATTGGTATGAACTCCATGTGTTTGGTTCTCTATTCTGCATTGCATGTGTTTTGCACGGTTCATCAATATCAATGTGATCATTTATTTCATCTTGTTTCCATTTCTGAGATTGCTTCTTTGGAGTGCAAGGTTCTTTTTCCGTTATGTCTGGTGCCTCTCCAATCAGTGTTATGGCTCTTATCAAAGGTTCTTCTGTTGTGATCAGTGGGGCTTCTTCCATTCCTGATATATCCATCAGCAGCGCATCTCCATTAGACTCCCCCTTGCATGTTGAGGGTATCTAATGTCTTCAGAAGGTTTGGGATCTGGTGTGGTAGCCAGTAGTTCATAATTCTGTGAAGTTAAAACATTGCACATTTCCGTGTTATAATATTTCACTGCTCCAGTGCCATCATTATATCTGATGTAAGCATGGTGCTTTGATCTGATCTCATAATAGGATCCATACTGGTACTCCAAATTTGCATAAGTGCCATCCCTCATAGGGAGTTAATTTCTGAAGGTGCTTTGTATATGATCGGTTGTGGAGATAAGCGGCATGTATAGTGTTTCAAGGTCTGGTCACTAGGACCAGAAAAAGACTGAGACTGTAACTGGACTGTAAACACTGTAACTGGACCATTGGTCTCAGTTACAGTTGGTTACACAGCAGTTACAGTTACAGTTACAATATATTTAACTACACTATGTAACTGGTAAAGACCAGTTAAGATTGGTTAATAACCAGACTTGGTCTTATGTATTTAATATTAATACTTATGATACTTATTTATATTCTATTTGACACAAGAGGGGACAAGCCTGGGGAATCAAATGCTTGAAATCTAGAGGCCTTAAATACCCCCAGTGAGTTTGCACCTATTTGCTTGCTAGGGCCATCTTTTCTAGGGTCATTTTTGGCAGTTTGATAGATGCCATCTTTTTCTATTTTTTTTTGACAGTTGCCATCTTTTTTTGATGAATTATTTTCCCCTACCAAACACACAACAACGTTGGCAGCTCCAGCCACCAACTTCAAATCCCCCACATCATACATGCCTCACACCACCACCACCACTGTTAATGGTGCCACTGCCCCCCCTTGCTGGCACAGCCAACTCTGCCAACACCCCCACAACCTCACAGCCTCCCCCCCTTGCAACTCCCTCAATGCTGGACCCCCCCATGACCTCATGGCCTCCCCCCCTCGACACTGGGCCCTCCCACAACCTCACAGCCTCCCCCCCTTGTGACCCCCTCAATGCTGGACCTCACGGCTCCCCCCCTTGATGGCGCTGCCTCCACTCCTCGTGAGGCCCTTCCTGGTGATGCCCCCTCAACATTGGGATTTTTTATTCTGTACTAATGGCACTTTTTATGCCCCCTGCCCCTCTTGGTGAGGGGGCCTTGGTTTTTTATCCATGAATATTTAAGTACATTAAGATATTTATTATATAGTATGTAACACTGGTCTCAACTGAGGGGGGGACTGGTTGGTGGACTGTGACCGGACCGACACCAACCAGTTATACGCAGTCCAGTTACGGTTCCAAGATAGATAGAGAATTTTATAACTAGTTACGGTCTCGGTTACTGCCAAAAAAAAAAAAGGCAAAAAAACCGGACCAGACTGGACGTTGAAACACTAGGCATGTATAATGGCATACTCCCAGAGATATTCTGGAAGCATTGTTGGGAGGAAAATCTGGAAGCTAACTGGAGGCCTTAGGATGAAGGGGGGTGCTCCTCTGGGTGTCTCAGAGGTCAAGATGAATTGTCTTAGACTAGACAATACATGTAGTATATATACTACAGAATGTTTAAGTCTCAGTAATTAATATTATTATTATTACTGTCTTGGATATAGCCTTAGGCTTGCTATCCGAATATTATCCCAATAAGCATTCTTGCAGTTAACATTGCATGCGATAATTCAACAAGTGTCCTATTCATTCTTTCTGCAATTCCATTTTGTGATGCAGAGTATGGTGCGGTTAATTGGATTTGTATCCCACTTTGCTTAGAATAATTCTCCAATTTGTCATTGATGAATTCTTTTCCACAATCAATTTGAATCCCTTTTGGTGTCCGGCCTTGTGTTTTTAAATAGGCCAAATAATTCATTACTCTATGTGCCATGTCAGGAGTGTGATTTTCGATAACTATTCCAAGACATTTCTTACTATTTAGTTTCCTTTGTTTGGCGCTATGGTCGCTTTTATGTACACATGGCTAAGGGTAGGTAGATGATCAGACTCATGGTAGACACACGGCGCTGCGCATCACACGCTAAAGGCATGGGAGGCTACACAAAGCTGTACGCATGAGGCTTATGCATGTGCACAGTGCCTTACGGCTAACACATGGACTACACACTGTTACCTCATGTATAGTAGTATATAAACTGTAATATATCACCGAGGAACACTAGTCATGTTCTCTTGGGTTATCCACCAGTACCGGTGTGACTGCCCTTGACTACTAGATTTCTCTTTTGTTGTTGTTTGTTTGTGGGAGCTGTTGTCTTTGCCCTCGGGTATTGGTGACATCCTAACAGAAGAACACAACTGCTTTCGACGACCCCTCCCTCCCTCACATTCTTATCATTCTCATTCATCTTCAACCCCGGGCCTCGCTTGACTTGACGCACGCATCGGCACCACCTTGAGAAAGTACGAGTTTTGTTTTCCTTTTCATTACTCACAACACCTCTCCCCCCACCACCATTCCCTACAACCATCTGGCTTGCCCAGAGGACGTGCATAGCGGAATCATCTCTTGTTCGACATCGGCATTCTGTGAGCCACTTGTGTCACAGGTTGACAGTCATAGTACGGGTTTTACCTGACTGCTTCTGGCTGTCCTGAAAGCATGCGAGGGTGACCAGACCTCGACGTGAGTTGACCAGCAAAAGCTCACACGCACTCGATGAATCAAAGCCCGTTGTATACAGCACTCTTCAACATGCCTAAGTCGCTCGACAGGGTTGCGCGCCCGCGACAAGGCACTATTGTCTTTTCCGATCCCACCATTAGCTCTACACCCACCCAACCCTTATCTCATCCTTCCACCTGCACTCCCCACACTCAGACATGGGCGAATTACAGGAACTCGGTGACATGAACCTTGAGGACCTGGAACCACTCCCCGCCCCAAACACCAAGTCCTCGCTGCAGGCACAATTGCACGAGCAGTTGAGAGAAGCACAAGAAGAGCGCAACCAAGCCATGTTGGCGCTCATGGAGGAGAAGAGAAACAGACCCACGCAGGAAAGCGGCAGAAGAGGGTTGGGACTGCGCATGCCTAAGGTGGTGTGCCCATTGCCCTTCTCTGGGAAAGCGGCGGAGCTTGACAGTTTCGAGACCGCTTGCTACATGTACATGCAAGGCAGGCCGGACAAATTTAGGTCTGAAGACGCGAGGATCATTTGGATCCTTTTGTATTTGCAGGGCAGAACCGTGGCCAAATGGCGCGAGGTAGCCGTCAAGGAAATGATGCAAGGGGACGTCCCCTTCAGAACAGTGTGCGAATTGATGAGCGCAATCTGGGAGTCCTTTGGAGACCCCAACGCCCAGGACACGAAAGTGTTCCAGATCACGACAATGGTCCAGGGCGAGAAGATGGCAGACAAGCATGTGCAGGACTTTAGGATAGCCACACACAAGTCTGGATATGCAGGAACAACGCTGATCTATGAATTCAAGCAGTTGTTGAACAAGGGGCTGCGTGAGCGGCTGAACAACCTCGAGAACAGACCCGCCACCATCAAGGGGTGGTACATGCAGGCGATGCGCATGGATCGCCAGTGGAGACAAGCACGCGCTGAAGAGCACATATTTGGAATGGGAACTCGAGGGTTCCGGAAACCGTTTCGGCAGGAGGCACAGAATGTGAGAGCCCCAGCTCTGCAACCTGCCCAACAAAGGCAGACACCGGGACGCTTCATGCCTGCAACCCAACAGCAGCAACCAGCGGCCAGAACGACAGGCCCACCCCGTGACCCAAATGCCATGGATGTGGACAGAAGCGCTAAGCGTCCTCCACTTGTCTGTTACAAATGCCGCAAGCCCGGCCATATGGCTAGAGACTGCAGATCGCACCTGGACATCAGGGTGATGAACTATGATGACCTAAGGAGTTATTGGGTCCAGAAGTTAGCGGAGGAGGCCGACGCACAGGCCAAAAAGGATTTTCCCGGCGGAGATCAGTGAAACCCCCCTCGCTGGCCTCCAAGAACAAGTTTGACATGCTACCGGTAGACACTATGGACTTAGATATGGACTCGGCAACAGAAGTAGTTAGCGCTAGTAGCACTGTTGTAAGTAGCCACAACGTTGGGGAGTCTGATACTAGTCAGCTCGGTGGTACGGAACCGTGCTTAATTCCCCTTTCACCCATAGTTAAGAAATTAGACATTGATACCGAAAAACCTAAAGAGGGGGTTAGGCACTTTGTTTGATCAAGTAAAGTAAAGAACGAGATTATGATACCAATCACGATCACTACCTTAGACACTCATGATGCATGTACCGTTAAAGCTTTATTAGATAGCCGGGCTACAGGACTATTTGTGGATAGGGAGTTCGTGCACAAGAGTGGACTTAAAACCTGGACTCTGGATCAACCGATCAGGGTCTACAACATCGATGGGACCTTGAACCAGGGCAGCTCGATCACAGAGGAGATTGTCCTTATGGTATTGTTCCGAGGTCACAAGGAAAAGGCTGTATTCAAAGTGTGCGACTTGTGGAAGACAACGGTGATCTTGGGACATCCATGGTTACGCAAACACAACCCGGACATCAACTGGGACACCGGTGAAGTTAGAATGACGCACTGCCCAAGGGAGTGCAATGTATTTATCAGATCAGCGAAGAAAGAAAGGGCCAGGAGGAAGTTGGCCGAGTGACAGAAGTACCGTCCAACAATCGAGGAAGTAGAGGACAAGGAGATGTTTGTTCAAGCAGGAGGAACGATGAAAGAAGGAGACGGGATCTTGGAAGAGATCTTCCAGGAGTGGAACAAGAATCCAGTCCGCGATGAGGAGCATGAGATCCGAATGACGGAGTCGGAGATCGAGGCAAAGAAGGTTCTGGAGGTGGATGAAGGTGTTTTCAAAGAAGGCTTCCAAGCGCATGCCGAAGCGGAAACCATGGGATCACGCTATCAAGATGAAACCCGGTTACAAACCAAAGAAGGCCAAGAACATAAGGCTTTCCCTGCAGGAGCAAGGTGAGCTGGACAACTTCTTGAATGACCAGTTGGAAAAAGGGTACATCAGGGAGAGCAAGTCACCCCAGACATCAGCGGTTTTCTTTGTACCAAAAAAGGACAAAAAAAGAGGATGGTGCAGGACTATCGTTACCTGAACGCATGGACAATCAGGAACAATTACCCGTTGCCGCTTATTGGTGACTTAATAGACAGAGTAGGTAGTGCTAAAGTATTTACAAAGCTTGATCTGAGATGGGGTTATAATAACGTCCGGATAAAGGAAGGAGATGAGTGGAAAGTGGCATTCATGACCCACAGGGGTGCGTTTGAACCCATAGTAATGTATTTTGGATTATGCAACAGCCAAGCCACATTCCAGACAATGATGAATGGCATGCTGAAGGATCTCATTGACCAGGGATCAGTAGTAGTTTACATAGACGATATACTTATATTTACAAAGGACAAGAAAGGACACAACGAGATAGTGGAGGAAGTCTTGAAAAGGCTGGAGGAAAATGATCTATTCCTGAAACCGGAAAAATGCGAATTAAAAGTCAGCGAAGTAGAATTCTTGGGGCTGCACATCACCCCCTCCGGAATCAAGATGGATAGAGAAAAAACAAAGGCGATAGAGGAGTGGCCGGTTCCGAGATCAGTCAAAGATATCCAACGCTTTCTGGGTCTCGCGAATTTCTACCGACGCTTTGCCAAGGTAGCCGCGCCCATGAATAAACTATTGAGGAAAGATCAGAGGTGGGAATGGGGGACTGAGCAGCAGGATTTGTTTGACAGACTCAAGGGACTCTTTACATGGAATGCAATCCTGGCAACAGCAGATCCATCCAAGCCCCTGCGAGTTGAAGCGGATGCTTCTGGAGTGGCAACTGGGGTGGTGTTATCTATGAAGACGGAGGATGGCAAATGGAGACCGTGCGCCTTCATCTCCAAGTCACTCAATGATGTAGAATGGAATTACGACGTGCATGACCGAGAGATGCTGGGAATCATCAGGGCACTAGAAGTGTGGAGACATCACCTTGAGGGTGCGATGCATAAGATCGAGATCTGGACGGATCACTCCAATCTCCAATACTTCATGACGTCTAAAAAGTTAAACAGGAGACAGGCGCGCTGGGCGCTATATTTATCAAGATTTGATTTCGAGTTGGTAAACAAGCCGGGGACCGCAATGGGCAAAGCCGACACACTGTCTAGCAGACTGGACTTCAAGAAGGACGGAGAGCACGATAATGAGGACGTGACGCTACTGAAGCCTGAATTCTTTGCAATCAAGGCAATGCAACACGGTCACTTGTTGATCGAGGGCTCTGAAGAAAAGGTGCTAAGCAGAGTGCAGAAGGCAAAGGAATGGGACGAGTTGGTGGTGAAGGCGGTAGAAGAGCTGAAGAGGTTGCCGACAAAACGGCTTAGAACAGAAGAGTGGAGTGAGGAACAGGGCCTAGTGCTCTTTAGAGGAAAGGTTTACGTGCCAAAAGACGTACAGCTTCGATGCGAGATCATCAAGCTGCATCATGAATCAGCGATAGCAGGACACCCTGGGCGGTGGAAAACATTAGAGTTGGTGGCAAGGAACTACTGGTGGCCAGCCATGACAAAGTTCGTATTTGATTATGTCAACAGGTGCGACAAATGCCAGTGGTACAAGAATGTACCCAAACCTCCAGCAGGCAAGCTGAAACTGATTGACTCCCCTACAGAGCCGTGGAAGGCAATCTCCACGGACTTCATCATGGGGCTGCCAGAGGTGCAAGGATACGACGTGCTCTTAGTGGTAGTTGACCGGGCAAAGAAGCAGATGCACGCGATTCCGACAACAGAGGAAACAAGTGCCCTGGGGCTGGCTAAATTATACAGAGACAACGTGTGGCAATACCACGGGCTGCCAGATTTGATCATCTCAGATCGGGGCCCACAGTTTGCTGCTGCACTCATGCGCGAACTAAATAAATTATTAAAAATACAAACAAAAACGTCTACAGCATACCACACGCAGACTGACAGACAGACAGAGCGAGTCAACCAGGACGTAGAACAGTACCTGAGACTCTTCATAAACTATAGACAGGATGACTGGCCTGAGTGGATCGCGTTGGGTGAGTTTGCCTACAACAACCGTATTCATTCGGCAATCCAGACTTCACCGTTCTACGCTAATTATGGTTACAACCCCCAGATGGGTTTTGAACCTAGAAAAGAATAAAAGGTGGAAGTGGTGGAGGACTTCGCAGAGCAAATGAAGAGAGTACACGAGGAGGCAGAGGCCGCATTGACCAAGGTGCGCGATGAGATGAAGCGCTATGCTGACCAGATTAGAGGTGAAGCCCCAGACTACAAGGTCAGGCAGAAGGTCTGGCTTGAGGCTGACAATTTACAGTTAAAACAACCATCATGCAAGCTGTCAGAAAAGCGCCTGAGACCCTACCCCATCACTGAGTTAACATCGACAAACGCCGTGAAGCTCAAACTACCGAAATCGATCAAAATCCATCCTGTGATCAACATCTCGAGGACTAGACCCCATATGGAGTCCAAGATCCCAGGACAGGTTGCCGAAGCACCGCCACCCGAGGAGATAAATGGAGAACTGGAGTACAAAGTAGAGGAGGTTCTAGACTCAAGGCTACATCATGGCCAGTTGCAGTATCTAGTTAAGTGGAAAGGTTATTGTTGGGAATGGAGTGGTGAACAGTGACAGGAGGAGTTAAGGACAAGGTTAAGAAGATGAAGTTAATCTCAAAGGCTAGTAAGTGAGGGAGTCTGCAACAGGGAGGAATGTTATTATCATCTCCTACAAGATGTGCAATATTTATACTACACAGTTAGGAGGTATAGTGTAATGCACTCCTATAATATATAAAGGAGCTATACTGCAATGACTTCATAGTGACCTCATTTCCCCTATATAATTCTCCAGATAGACTTGTCTATCATTGTATATTATAGGGGGTTCCCTGGATAGCATAGGAGACAGTCTTGGCAGTCTTTGTAGTCTTGGCCAGTCTATTCCTGTATAGGAGACTGCCATTGCTCTAGGGTTAAGGGTAGCAGCTGCTAACCCTAACCCTAAGCTTAGGACTTGTATTCCATCTCCCTAGGCTTGTTAACTGCCTTGGCTTGCCTGTATACTCTTGTATACATAATCCCAACAGGTATACTGAGGAAAACAACACCTGGGAACCCGCCGCAAACATGGACCATGCAACGGCAGCGATCGCAGCCTTTCACGCAACCCACCTGTCCGCCCCGTGTCGACTCCGGTCATTGGCACACTTTCAATTCCGGCCCTACAAGAACTTTACAGACACTCTGGAGGGCCTCGTATCTTGTCTGAAATCCGAGCCCTAAAGAGGGGGTGATGTCAGGAGTGCGATTTTCGATAACTATTCCAAGACATTTCTTACTATTTAGTTTCCTTTGTTTGGTGCTATGGTCGCTTTTATGTACACATGGCTAAGGGTAGGTAGACGATCAGACTCATGGTAGACACACGGCGCTGCGCATCACACGCTAAAGGCATGGGAGGCTACACAAAGCTGTACGCATGAGGCTTATGCATGTGCGCAGTGCCTTACGGCTAACACATGGACTACACACTGTTACCTCATGTATAGTAGTATATAAACTGTAATATATCACCGAGGAACACTAGTCATGTTCTCTTGGGTTATCCACCAGTACCGGTGTGACCGCCCTTGACTACTAGATTTCTCTTTCTTTTGTTGTTGTTTGTTTGTGGGAGCTGTTGTCTTTGCCCTCGGGTATTGGTGACGTCCTAACATGCCGCATCACTTTTTTCTTTTAGACATTCAACAGTGACATACCTCTTGGCATCATTAACGAATAATAGATAATAATGTTTTCCATTGATGGATCTGACAGAATATTTCCCCCATAAATGTATATGTGTCAATTCCCCAGCTTCTGTACTCTGTTTGACTGATTTTGGGAATGGTTTAATGTGTTGTTTTGCAGCTATGCATGTCTTGCAATCTGGTTTCTCAGTGTCCAGATTAACATTAAAACCTTTTACCATTTTTCCATCAAATAATAATTGTAATCTGGTATATCTGATATGTCCAAAATGTTGATGCCAAGTTTCCCAACTGGGTAACCTTTTATTTCCGATGAATGTTTTATTATTGGCGGTGTTGCTGGAGGTGTTGTCTGAGTTTTTAATAATCATTTTCATTTTGTATAAATGATTATCAATTCTATTTCCTTGTGCAATGGATTTACCATCCCTGGTGATAAGGGTTATTTCACCTTTTCCCCCAATATATCGACCTCCAGCTGTGTCCCATCTCCCCAACAAAATTAAATTATTCCATGTTCCAGAAACATGTAGAACACTTTGTAAATGAAGAATATATTTTTCTCCATCGCATGTTGAAATTAAATCAACAGTTCCTCAGCCTTCTATATTTGCCTCCTTTTTGCCTACACCCATTATGGAAATATTTCCCATAGGTGTATAGGAGGTAAATGTGTTTCTTTGATGCATAACATGTGAAGTTGTTGCCAAGTTGGCCAACCAGTCATAATAGATCAGACGCTCATCAATTATGGCATCATTATTACATGCATCAAAATTATAGCTTTTATGTTCTTCTATCGTATTTGACATGTCTCCAGGCTTCTTCTCCTTTGCTTTCTCCTTTCTTTTTCCCCAGCAATTTTTCACTTGGTGTCCAAATTTTTCACAATTACAGCATTTGTTCCCATCAAATTTCCGGCATTTGCTTGTCCAATGTTTGGCATGCTTGCAGTGATTGCAATAAGTTTTTATGGTGGATTTCCTTTTGGTGATACAATTTTCAAGGGATTTACTGGGACCAGTAGCTTTCTGGGTTTTCACCAGATTTATGCTTCCGCTGGTGCCGTTATTATTCCCATTTCTGTTCAGCCAAAGTTTGTATTCCTCCTATAATAAACCAATAAATGTGTCCAATGATAATCAGTGCTTTGGATCTATATCATTAGGATCATTTGCATTACCGTTATATGGTTCTACATATGTTTGCCAGGATGATGGTAGGGATGCTGAAATTATAGATTTGAATCAGGTGTCGGAAATATAAAATTCCATATTAGGAAATTTATTGATGCAGTTGCAATATGACTTCAGGGTGTCCATATGTTTTAGGAGATCATCTGATACATCAGCCTACATCTTGTATAATAGGCACTGTATATAATTTACAGTTTGATGCACCTTGTTTTCATGAGTAATGGAAAGTGCAGAATACATCGCTTCTGCTTGTAGTTTTTGATCTGACATGATTTATTTGCAAAGAAGTGACGTTATGAATAATAGGGTTGTTCAAAGTTCCACTTATTTGCTACTTATTGGTCACTTAGTCGTTTACTTATTTTCCCACTTATTTGATAAGGAAAACAATAAGCAGAGCAAATAAGTGTGGATTTAAGAATAATGAACTTGATTGACCATTATTCTTATTTGCCCACTTATTTGCTCACTTCTTGCCTTGCTTATCCAGTCACTTATTCTTGAATTCAAACTCCAATTAATCTCATCCTCCACAAACAACTGCACCCCCAAACCATTATGCTGTGCCTCCTTCACATACCACCACAACTCCGTCACCACCTGCTGTCACCACTTCCATGCCCACTTCCACATCAACTAATGCCACAACCGGCCCAAACCAACCACATTGGCCCCAAATGACCTCCGTCATTGTTTGGGCCCTATTCAACTTCTTTTCTTTTCTTTTCAATGAACTAATATTTTTCATTAGGTTTTATCTACGTTATTTACCACAAGACGGCACACCCATACCCACACCGGACAGAACAACATCAACAACAGACGACACCACACGACCAACAGCAGGAGGACAGGACAAGAATGACGAATGACCACCGCCACAGCACCCCTGACCGCCATCGTGAGTGACTGCTCATGGTGTGGATCACGCATGCTAGCAGCTGACGACGAGGGACAACAGGATGAGGACGAGACACCCCCAACTGCCATCATGAGCGACTGCTCACTGGGTGGAAACAGGGGGCAACAGGGGCAGGGACAACAATGAAAAAAGGGCCCAAGAGACGTTAATGACGTCTCTTGGGCTGAGGTATGGTTTTTCTTTCCTCTTCTCTTTTCATTTCATTGTTACTAAGACACTTTTTAAGTACTACCAACGACAACGACTGGTGCCCCCTGACACCTCCACTGCCAACAACGGATGACCCAGCACCCACCCCCACTGCTGTGAGCAACTGCTTGCAGGGTGGATGATGGTGTGAGGACAGATGACAACAAAACGAGGACGGCGACAGGGCACCATGATAAACCCATGGGAGGGGGCATGACAGAGTAACGAGGAGAGGTCAACGCAGAGGGAGAACAAGGGGGACGACACCACCATGAACAACTGTTCACGGGCCCCACCCCCAAGGATGACGACAACAATGTGGTGTCATCAGGATTAGTTTACACGGCCCCTGCAGCCCTCTCCCTCGCAAGGGGCACTTTATTTAATCTTATGTATTAGCTTACATGCTCCCCCACTGGAAATGCGAGGGGGGGGAGCTTTGAATTATCAATTTGATGTATTGATTTATTTCAACATGGATGCAACGTGAACACAACAGATAGTGACCATGTTTGCATGAGGTCATCTAGCAGCTCAGACACCATGCATTGGACACGAGCCCATTTTCGCTGGACATAATGATCTGTCACTTGCTCAAGCATGCAGGTCCGTTTGGACATGGTAGGCATAGCAGCAGCAGCGACAGTTTGGCGACAGTCCAACTTGATCAACTCAGATAGCAATGGGTAGGGCCCCATGATGGCCTGGGGCAATTAAGGCACCCCCTTCCAAGCAGATGCCAAGACATGCATGATAGACTGTAGCCTTTGTTCCCATTTCGGCGGATTCCAAGGATGGACCCACGTACTCTGGCACTCAGCGGCCGTAACAATAGCCCATCTGAAGCAAGGCCCCCAAGCACATTTCGGTGGATTCCAAGGACGGACCCATGTACTCTGGCACTCCCCAATTCAAACTCAGTACATGTTGCCAAATGCTTTGCCGGACCAACAAAAGTGGGAGAATAAATCATTATTTGCAACTTATTGTTCATTTCATGGGGGGGGGGGGTTCAAAGTAGCACCTATTTGTCACTTATTTGCTACTTATTT
The DNA here is from genome assembly GCA_964034925.1 of Tricholoma hemisulphureum. Taxonomy (NCBI): domain Eukaryota; kingdom Fungi; phylum Basidiomycota; class Agaricomycetes; order Agaricales; family Tricholomataceae; genus Tricholoma; species Tricholoma hemisulphureum. The sequence goes on along the minus strand of OZ035928.1, from coordinate 3,086,247 downwards.
AGTCCAATTATTGCCGATTTGGCAGGAAAACATAAATAAGTGATGAATAAGTAAGAAAATAAGTGGCCAATAAGTGGCTACTTTGAACGACCCTAATAACTTGCTGTGCCCAGGTGTTATTTTTGTCCCAATTACATGCCCCCTCTGTATCTTTGGATTCTTTTGGGTGTTTTATGGCCCTTTTAATAAATGAATACCCATTTCATCCTTTCTCTCCACTCATGCCAATTCTCGTTGGTAAGATGATCATGATCTGAGATCTTGTTGACATTAGAATATTCCTTGGTACAAATAAGGAGGATTGAGGGTTTTCTTAATTTGGTAATTTTTTTGTGGTAAGCATGGTAGGTGCGGTAGGCAGCGCGTCCCCTATATCCACCCTATTTGAGGTGGGTGGTGATGGTCCAAATTATCCCATGTGGTCCACTAGGTCATCATCATATTCCTGGACATATTCCAGAAGGTTGTCATCATCACTCTCTGGAATTAAATAGTCATCCCTTTGTGCTTCAGACATTTTGTTATTTATCTTGTAGGTTGTTTATAAAGGAGGCAGGGCCCACAACCTATTAGGAGATGAGTTCAGGAAGGTAACTGGAGGCCTTAGGATGAAGGGGGGTATTGCACATGGCCCACAACTGCAGATCACACCTGGACATCAGGGTGATGAATTATGAAGACCTATGGAGTTACTGGGTACAGAAGCTGGCGGAGGAAGCCAACCAGCAGGCCAAGAAGGATTTTCCTGGTGGAGATCAGTGAGACCCCCCTCGCTGGCCTCCAAGAACAAGTATGACAGACTTACAGTAGATACCATGGACTCTGATACTGATATGGACTCTACCTTAGTAGATAGCACTAGTAGCATTACTATAGGTAGTACAAATGGCAAGGGGTCCAATGAAAGTCAGCTTGGCACTCCAGAAGTGTGCTTAATTCCTTGTATCCCTGTAGCACAGAATATAGACACTGATACCAAAAAATCTAAAGAGGGGGTACAACACTTTGTATGTAGTACTAAGATAAAGAATGAGATCATGATTCCTATTACTATCACTACTTTGGACACCCATGACACTTGCACAGTCAAGGTGTTGCTGGATAGTGGTGATAATACTCAGTCCAAGGAGACACCTGGAGAAGACACACCAAATGTACTCCAACTAGACCAGAGGAAGGGTGTGAGAAGGCTTTGGGTTGGTATTTGTCACAAGGTAGAAAGATGAAAGATTGAGGGAGAATACAATAAATGAGGCTAGGACTGAGGTTTCTGAGACGAGATAATATGATTGGACGATGCTAGAATTGAACTCTGTGCTCTATATGATAGAGGGAATGATAACTTGACTTGTTTCTTTTCTAACTACTACATGTCTTATACTTATATAAATTTTTAATGTGGGGCTGAGGAGTAAGGAGTGGGTAAGGAATCCAAGTAAAATGAAGGGAATCAAATGTCAAAGGAATGGGGAGAGATAATTGAATAAGGAGTGAAGTAATGGAATATCATGTGGGTGATGGAATAAAGAGGTATGGAGTATGTGTGGATACCAAATGATGAAAATTCTACCTGGTGTAAAAGACTTGTCTCCTGTCAAGGAATGTGCCCACTGTTCATCAGACATGTGAGATGGAGTGGAGGAGATGATGATGTGACCCTGGGAACTATGTCATGTGACCCAATCATAAGACTATTGACAATACCATGCTTTTTCACTATAACTCCCACTAAGCCATGTTATCCAGCAACGCTTCTCTTGCCTTATTCCTCTGTATCATCCTCTTGATCCTGTGCATTCTAATGGGGTACCAACAGAGAAGGGCTGAAGTCTGGGGACGATACACAGTGGATCTTGAGATGGAGAATCTGCCTATTGGGGATGAGGAACCCATTGTATTCCGTGATCCATTACATTGGAGTCTTGACTGGAGTGAGTGACATGTCTTCTCTTAAGAGGTGAATGACTCAAGGTGAGACCAGAGGACAATGCTGTAGTAGCTTGAGCAAGGAAAAAGGAAAACAAGGCTGGAGCAAGAGCGAATGGAGTGTTTGAAGTTGATATAACAGATGTGATGAACAATGAAGACAGGGAGTCATTTGAGGATAGGGTGTAGCACAAGATTTTGCAATAGAAATGTTCTGTGAGGATGTGAAATGACTTGTGTGCTGAGCAAGAGTATTTGTTGGGAAAATCAAAAAGAACGGCTGGTTCAGAGCATAGATTGCTCTTGATACCTATCAGTGGGGCCACTGTACTATTTGTGGACAGAGAGTTTGTACACAAAAGTGGACTTAAGACTCAAACCCTGCATCAACCAATCAGGGTGTACAGCATTGATGATACCTTAAATCAGGGTGGCTAAATCACAGAAGAGATCATCTTGATGGTGTCATTTCGAGGTCACAAGAAAAAGGCTGTATTTGAAGTGTGCAACCTAGGAAAGACAATGGTCATCCTGGGACATCCATGGTTACACAAACACAACCTGGACATTAACTGGGGTACTGGAGAAGTGAAGATGACCCATTGCCCAAGAGAGTGTAACATATTTATCAGATCAGCAAAGAAGGAGCAGGCCAAGAGGAAGTTGGCTGAGTGAATGAGATATTGTCCAACAATTGAGGAAGTAGAGGACAAAGACATGTTCATTACTGCAGGAGGAATGATGAGAGATGGAGATGGCATCCTAGAACAGATTGCTCAGGAACGGAATAAGAACCCAACCCATGATGAGGAGCTCAAGATCTGGATGATGGAGCAGGAAATCAAAGTGAAGATTCCATGGAGATTTCAGAGGTGGATGAAGGTGTTCTCAAAAAAGGTGTCTGAGTGAATGCCCAAGTGGAAACCCTGGGATCATGTGATCAAATTGAAACCAGGTTATGAGCTGAAGAAAGCCAAAAACATCTGGCTCTCCTCACAGGAGCAAGGTGAAGTTGACAACTTCCTGAATGGCCAATTAGAAAAGGGGTACATCCATGAGAGCAAATCGCCACAGATATTGGTGGTGTTCTTCATACTGAAAAAAGGAGGATGGTGCAGGACTACACATACCTGAATGCATGGACAATTAGGAACAATTATCCACTGCTGTTGATCAGTGATCTTATAGATAGAGTAGGTAGTGCACAAGTATTTACTAAATCAGATTTATAATGGGGATATAATAATGTCAGGATAAAGGAAGGAGATGAATGGAAGGTGGCCTTCATAACCCACAGGGGCACATTTGAGCCAGTGGTTATGTATTTCAGTTTATGTAATAGCCCAGCCACATTTCAGACTATGATGAATGGTGTGCTGGAGGATCTCATTGATCAGGGATCAGTAGTAGTGTACCTAGGCAACATTCTTGTATTTACAAAGGACAAAAATGGACATAACAAAATCATAGAAGAGGTGCTAAAAATACTAGAAGAAAATGATCTATTTTTGAAACCAGAGAAGTGCAAATTTGAAGTCAGCAAAGTAGAATTCCTGGGGCTGCATATCACCCCAGCCAGGATCAAGGTGGATCAAGAAAAAACAAAGGCAATAGAGGAATGGCTGGTCCCAAACTCAGTAAAAGACATCCAGTGCTTTCTGGGTTTGGCAAACTTCTACTGCCACTTTGCTGAGGGCTTCAAAAGGTAGCCACACCTATGAATAAGTGATTATGGAAGGAGCAGAAATGGGAATGGGGGACAGAACAGCAGGAGTTGTTCAATGGGCTCAAGGCTCTGTTCACATGGAATGTGATCCTAGCAACCATGGATCCTTCCAAGCCATTAAGAGTTGAAGTGGATGCTTCTGGGGTAGAAACAGGGGCGGTGTTGTCGATGAAGATGGAGGATGGAAAGTGGAGGCTGTGCACCTTCATCTTGAAGTCATTAAATGACATCAAAAGAAACTATGACATTGATATGCCTTAGAAAATTCTAAGTGGCAATTGCCAGAAATTGGTCAGTCAACTGCTAGGAAAATCCTCAAGGACCAAGGGGAACTCACCTATTATTCGAGCACCAAAGGATGAGCCTTGGCATGAGGCAGCAGGACTGTGGGACTTAGGAAGTGTCGAGCATGCGTTGAGTGCCCAATCCACAGCCATTCCTGATGCCAGGTGTTGATGTGGTATACAAATTAAGCAATGGATCATGGTGGACAGACACAGCCACCCAAACAACACCTTAGGAGCCTATAGCAATGGTGGATCAGCTTAGAATAACAAGAATCAAGATCAAAAGATTGACAGCATACCTGATTGATGGCATGACAGAATGCCATAGGAGGTGTAGGCCAAGCAATGGAGGCTGTTATACAACATAATGCAGTGAGATTTCTATCTTTTAGGATAGCACAGTTGTGCTATTTCCAAAATACCATATAAAGGACAGTTTTCTTATCTATTTCATATTTCATACTTGTACAAATACTAGGGGTAGCGGAGATGCGCAGTAGAGAAGTTCAGACCCTAGAATATACCTCTCTCACAAAGTTTCATATTGTGCTCATCGCATGACATGATGAGCTCACTCAAAGTTTTGCTAAGGACTCAGGACTAAGGATAAAAGGACATAGGAAATCTAGCATGGGACATCTCTCCCTACATTGAGGTTGTTAAAGGCATTGTTGCTGTAGACAACATTGAGCTCACTGAGCTTATTAAGGATCAAGGATTAGGAACTAAGGACGAGGACTAAGGAATTAAGGAATGAGGTTTAGGATCTTTGGGATTAGGATTGAGGATTGGGAAACCGAGGCTCAAGGATTAAGGACTTAAGGATCAAAAGAATTTAGAAACAAAGAACCAAGGCTTAGGAAAGCCAAGCTTAGGAACACTCAGGAATCTTAGGAAACAAGGAATCACAAGTTGACAAAAGACCAGGTCTTAGGAAGGACTCAAGGACAGTGTTAGGCAAGGATATTTTAAGGAGGTTACACCTTAGGAAGGGACATTAGGAAACCTTGGGCTTGGTAAAAGAAAACTCTTTGGCCCACTTGCAACTATTCAGATAGTTGTTGTGTGTGTTTTGTGGTTGGTTTTTGGGTATAGGATTTTGGTGTCAGACACACACTGTGTTAGGACAACACCAAATACCCAGAGTTAACTCTAGGCATGGCGCTGGCTCTCACAGTTAAACACAACCAAGAAGGAAGAAAGTCTTTGTAGTCAGAGGTGGGTCACACCGGATAGTGGTGGATAACCTAAGAGAACTCGACTAGAGTCTCTAGGCGTAATATTAACAGTTTAAATACTACTATACATGAGTCAGCCATGAGGTAAGCATGTGTAGTACATGGGGTGCATTGACCATGCTTGAGTCATGAGGTGTGCATGATGTTCAGACGCCATGTGTTTACCATGTGTCTACTAACTCGATAATAGTGTCGATGAATGTAAATAAAGGAAAAACTGTAACTAAATAGTATTAATTGTCTTGGAAAGGATAATGAAAATTGTACTCATGACACACTGCATGTTTCAGTGCAAGCTCACAGAGAAATGTCTAGGCCCCTACCCTATCACTGAGCTGACATCAACAAACACTGTTAAGCTCAAGTTACCAAAAACCATCAAAAACCATCCAGTAATCAACATATCATGGATCAGACCCCACATGGAGGCAAAGATCCTGGAACAGAGAGCTAAAGCACTGCCCCCTGTTGAGATTGACAGAGAGTTGGGGTACCATGTGGAAGAGGTACTGGATTCATGGCTGCATCACAACCAGCTGCAGTACTTGGTCAAGTGGCAAGGGTTCACCAAGGAGAATGACACCTGGGAACCTGCCACAAACCTTGAACAAACAGTGGAGGTGATCACAGCCTTTCACTGCTCACATCCTGCCACCCTGCATCAACTTAGATCATTGGCACATCTTCAATTCTACCCATATGAAAACTTCACCGAGACCCTGGAGGGACTTGTGTCTCATCTGGAATCAAGCCCTAAAGAGGGGGTGTGTTAGGACGTCACCAATACCCAAGGGCAAAGACGACGGCTCCCACAAACAAACAACAACAAAAGAGAGAAATAGTCTAGTAGTCAAGAGTAGTCACACCGGTACTGGTGGATAACCCAAGAGAACACGACTAGTGTTCCTCGGTGATATATTATGGTTTATATATTACTATACATGAGATAACAGTGTGTAGTCCATGCGTTAGCTGTAAGGCACTGCGCACATGCATAAGCCTCATGTGCACAGCTTTGCATAGCCTCCCATGCTTTTAGCGTGTGGCCCACAGCGCCGTGTGTCTACCATGAGTTCGATCGCCTACCTACCCTTAGCCATGTGTACATAAAAGCGACCATAGCGCCAGACAAAGGAAAGTAAATAGTAAAAAATGTCTTGTAATAGATATCAAAAATTGTACTCCTGACAGGGTGGTGTCAGGAGTGCAATTTCACAAGACATTTAATACTATTATTTTCCTTTTATTTGTATTAGTAGTTGTTTTTATATACACATGGTCAAGATGATTGGACACACTGTAGACACATGTTGCTGCAAAACACATGCTAAGAGCATGGGAGGCTATGCAAGGCAGTGCACATGAGGCCTACACATGGACACGGCGCCTCACAGCTAAGGCATGGACTGCATATGGCAAACACATGTACTATAGTATATAAATGTTAATATATTGCCCAGAGACACTAGTTGTGTTCTCTTGGGAAATCTGCTATACTGTGTGACTGCCTATAGATTACTAGTACCACCCACCCCCTAATTGTTGTTTTTGTGAGAGCTGTCATTGTGTGCTTGTGTATTGTGTTGTCCTAACACTAATATAATTAATCCTTGCATGTGCCCTTGCATTCCAGTGTGATCCTAAGAAGTGATACACTAAACTATCTTATTAAATTCATCCTCAATTATTATTCTACTTGTATTACTAGTCGGCACATTTAAGAGCCCACTCATAACATTGAAACCTCAACAAAGCAGATAAGTGCTGTCTGTCTGCTGAGACAATGACACCTTGGTCACAGACTTACAAGTACAAATATTTACTAAGCTATAGGGAAAAAAGTCATGCAACTTGACATGCAAACAACTGTAAGCAGTCGCTTTCTACCTAACAAATACTCCAAGAGTCCACTTACACTCTTGAGTGGAAAAACCTTCCATTTCATCACGCTGTTATTATGTATCTTTGAAATTGCACAACATATTTTTATAATGTCCATTAGGTAATAGGTATTGGAGGCATGATATACAAGACACCCCTTCATGAAGAGCAATATTTCATATCAAAAATATCCAACTTTTCTGCACCTTCGTTGTATTCATACCACAGGATGTGTTGCGACCTTGTGAGGGATTATTAGTGTCAATGTCATACACTCACATTTTTTACTCACCAGCTAGCATTCTTATAATTGCAATCAGTCTCCACATAGTCTCCACCCCAAGATTTCAGCTTTTCATACAGCTCTGCAAGGAAGACATTGTGGCTGACAATGACAACATGCGGAATTCCATCAGGCAGAACAGCAGGTTCGGTTGTTGTTTTCTTATGGAGGAAGAATTCCGGGGCTTCGGATAAGTTGACACCATGGCTGAGAACATAGCAAGCAATGCCTTCCGCTCGGGAGGCTACCATAGCTAAGCTTTCCCCACCTTCGCTGGGAGTGTGGTACCGATTAATAGGTGCACCACTATAAAGAGGCTGTCCTGTTAACTCCGCCCGGGCCGCTGGGTAATCCCATTCCATCAGTTCAGCAACCTTACCTCCATGCCTGCGCTCCACCAAATCAGGATGGGTAATGACCTTTGGGTGACTTTTATTGTGATCTGACAAGGCATTGGCAGTACTCAGTGCACGATCGAGGGGGGAAGATAGGAGGTAGTCGATGCGTGTGTCTGCCCAATTTTGTCCAAGTGATTTTGCTTGGTGCCATCCCATAGCAGTCAATGGATTTGAGGCATTATCACCATACCACTTATCGCTTACATTGCCTTCACACTTGAAATGATCCGATTAAACTTTACTTGGGCATGTATGAAGATGTGTTCAAAGGGTGTTCACACTTACCTGAGCATGCCGGATGAGAGAAAGGACAATGCACCGCATATTGACAATACTTGGTGTTGGGAATGTAATGGACAGTGATAGGAGGAGGTTAAGAAGATGAAGTTAATCTCAAAGGAAAGTGAGTGAGGGAGTCTGCAACAAGGAGGAATGTTATATTCATCTCCTACAAAGTGTGCAATATTTATACTACACTGTTAGGAGGTATAGTGTAATGCACTCCTATAATATAATAAGGAGGTATGAAGTCATAAACTCCTGTACTAGTTAATGTTCCAATAACTATGTCATTTCTCCTATAATTATGGTGTCATAGTACCTCCTATGATATCATCACTTGGTAAGTCTTAGACCTTCCACACCATGAGCCCTAGTAATAGCATGTCTGGGATATCCTATCACAGACATGCTATTACTAGGGCTCATGGTGTGGAAGGTCTAAGACTTACCAAGTGATGATATCATAGGAGGTACTTAGTGTTGCCAAAGCTCGGCTCGGCTCGGCTATGGCTCGGCTCTGATACCCAAGCCGGTAATTCGGCTCTAGCTCGCCGAGCTGCACTGAATTGATGGCTCTAGAGCGGCTCCAGAGCAGCTCCGAGCGGCTCAGCTGATGATATTTGGATCAAAAATAGTGACACGTCACCAACACCACTTTTCTTTTGTTTCTTTCCCTTATACATTAAACTAACCAAAGTAATACAAAATTGGTAAAGTAATACAAAATAAAGTAATACAAAATTGGCCCCTCCCAAGGGCCATAAAAGTAATTAAAAAGACGAGAATAACAACATTCCTTGCGCAAGTCGCGCGAGGGGGGCTAGACTTGTTGTCGGCTTCCTATGTAGCTTCCTCCGCAGCCCCTACAGAAGCCCCGGGTCCCAGACGACGAGCGATTGCTCACCACTGGTCGAGGGTGGGCCGCCGCAAGGGGGGGGCACATTGTTGCCCCTCCTGTCTCTCTCGTCGTGTAAGTACCAAGATAATCAATAAAGTATTTATATATTATTGAACTACAATTAAGTATACTAAAAAACTATTAAAAAACTCGCCCCCCCTGGCAAAAATGTGGGGGGCGTCCGGGGCGCGTCTGCCGCCGCCGCTGCCGCCCTCCTCTGGGCCCTTGACCGTGTCCCCATCTCCACCGCGAGCAGTTACTCGCGGCGGTGGGGAGGGGCTGGTGTGGTCCTGCTCATCGTCGTGCCCGTCATACCCATTCCGTTGTCCTTTATTGCCGTTCCACCCATCGCCCACACCACGAGCAGTTGCTCGGGGGCCTGGGGGCGGGTGGTGGGGTCGTCCCTCATTACCCTCCCAATCCCCTCGTCCTGGTCCTCCCCTACCCTCGTCGCCATTCCACCCATCTCCCATCCCACGAGCAGTCGCTCGTGGGCCTGGGGGCGGGTGGTGTCGCTGCTGGGTTGTATGCAGGCGGTGGCGATGGTGGTGACGTGGCCGCACTGGTGGCCGTCGTTCGTCGTCATTCCCCTCCCCTCCCTTTCAGTCGTTGGGGGTGTTGCATAGGGAAGGGGCGCGTCAGTGACGTGGCGCACACAAAGGGGTCAGCAGGCTTACCAGGTAGGGGTTAGGGCCTCCCGTCGCCTCCCGTCGCCTCCTGGCCTGTCCCCCTCGGCTCTGGTGGTGTCGTGTGTGTCGTATGTGGGTGACGTGGCGATGGGCGCGTCGTCCCCCAACGCCCCTGAGGCCTCCCTGGGGCCGTGCAATCCCCTGTGGAGCCCCTCACATCCCAGTTGAATGGGGAGGAGGGGCGGCACGTCGGCTGTCCCTTGTTACACATAGAAAAACTGAAAAAAAGTTTTGTTAGCTTAAAAAAAGTTTATGAAGAGAAAATTTAAGATGGGGGCCATTGGCCCCCATAGAGGTGTCGCATAGGAGGGGGGGACAGAGGAGGAAGGGGGGGGGGGGGGCATTGTGGGGGGGGCATCGTTGTAGTTAAAATACAAACCACTGAACAACAGGGTGGTCTGCTCGGGGCACTGGGTCCTCGACGTCGAGAACGACGGCGTCGGACACGTCGCTGAAGTGTTCGGAATGGAGCAGGTTGGGCAGAGCGAAGACCCGAAAGGTCTCGCGGGCCGTAGGATCTCGCGGAGGGAGCCATCGTAGGCAGAGACTCGGCGTCGTCGGCCCAGTCAAAACGCGGGGGTACAGGTGACGTGGGCGGGGTGTAGAACCGCTCGAGGGGTTCGACAGGGGGCAGGGGTGACGAGGGGTGGTCGGAGGACACAGCCGGCGGCGAGGCGGCTCGTCTACGGGCAAGCGGGGGTCGGGGAGGGAAGAGGGCGGTGGGGGCGAACGGGGGGCAGTGGGCAGTCTACAGAGGTGGGGGGCATTCGGCGTCGTCGAACGCGATGGTGCAGGGGTAGCAGGGGGCAAGCGGCGTCAAACGCGGGGCCGTTCGACCGTTCTGGGGGCTGGGGCCGGCTCTAGGGGGTGCTTGGGTCGCCGAGGGATGTTCCAGGGGGCACTGGGGGCACGAGGGGGCCGTTCTGGGGGCAGTTGGGCTGAGGGCGCGTGGGACGTCGTTGATGACGTGGCGCGGGGGGTTGGGGACGAGGTGGGGGCCTGCATAGCGTGTGGGAGGGCGGCGCAACTGTGCGTCGTCGTCCTGTGGTCTCTAGGATCGGTCTGGGCGGCGCTGGGTGCTGTGGAGCGCCGTTCAGGTAACGGGGGGTGTGGGGAGGCCGTCCGAGGCGTCTGTGACGTGGCGTCGGCTGCGGCGGTCGCGCTGGGCAAAGCAGGGGTGCGGAGGGCGTGCAGGCGGCCGACGCAAGGGTGCGCCGTCGTCGTGGGGGCGTCAGTGGTGGGCTGAGGGCGGCCGTCGCTGGTGGGGGCCATCTGGCTGCTTCCAGGGGGCAGGGGCTGGTTTGGCTGTCCAAGGCAGGGCTGGGGGGTGGGCTGACGGGCAGTGGGTCGTCCTGGCAGCGAGTGCCGTCGTTTCAGAGGTGCTGGGGGCCATTCTGGAGCTGGGGGGGTGGTGGTTGTCGACGACGTTGGTGACGGTGATGGCGGTTGTGCAGCCGTTGTCACGGATGACGTGGGAGAGCTCTGGGATACAGGGGGGGTGGGACAGGGTGTTGGAGGCCGTCGCTGGTCTGCGAGGCCCTGTTGCAGGTCCTGGGGGTTTCAGGGGACGTCCCCGCGTCGCTCAGTGGACGCGGCGGCTCGTCGTCGGGTGCAGCTTGTGTGGCGGCGTCGACAGTGGTCGTGGTGATCTGGGGGCTTGGTACACAGCAGCCGGCCTGGTGGTCTTCGATCCTGAAGTCCTCGATCTCGAATCGGCCTTCATTTGCCGGCTATAACCAGTTCGAAACGCTCAGCGAAGCTGAGCCGAGCCTGATTTGATTGGCTCTCTAGATCACAAACCGGCAGCAAAAGCTGCGGCTTCGGCTATCCGGCTTGCGGCTAGCCCAGCCGCGGCAACACTAGTCATTACTAGTAGTTTAAGTTCTAAATCATGAAATAATAAAATAAGTTAGTTGAGGAAAAGAAGCAATCAAAAAAAATATACCCAGGACCCACACGACGGTAACCGCGTCGTTTGGGCTCGCATTGCAGCTGATGGCTTTACTTGGGGCCGTTTTGGGCCGTTGACAGGGAGCAGTGGAAGGCGTACAGTGTGGTGGTGGTGGTGACTATACGTTGAGGTGTGAGGGAGGGCGGCGGCAGCGCCGGCGTCAATGGTGGTGGTGGTGGTGACTCGTTTGTTGGTAGACAGAGCTCACGTGTTGCATCACACTATGCTTTGTAAAAATTACCTTTAAAGGAGACGTGAGAGCTGGGTCAGTTGTTTTGGAAGGGGCCATTTTGGGCAGCTCGAGCCGCTCAGAGCCGCTCTGGGGCCACAAGCTGCGTTAGCCGAGCTACCATTAGCCAGCTAGTCCAGCTCGGCTCGAAAGTAGCTCGGCTCGTCGGCTCGTCCACTCCGAGCCGAGCCGTTGACAACACTAGAGGTACTAAGACTTACCAAGTGATGATATCATAGGAGGTACTATGACACCATAATTATAGGAGAAATGACATAGTTATTGGAACATTAACTAGTACAGGAGTTTATGACTTCATACCTCCTTATTATATTATAGGAGTGCATTACACTATACCTCCTAACAGTGTAGTATGAATATTGCACACTTTGTAGGAGATGAATATAACATTCCTCCCTGTTGCAGACTCCCTCACTCATTTGCCTTTGAGATTAACTTCATCTTCTTAACCTTGTCCTCAACTCCTCCTGTCACTGTCCATTACATTCCCAACACTTGGTGCTTTGAAGTTTGGATAGCGTTGAGAATGGGTTAATAGTAGCGGTCAAAGTAGGCAATTTTTGGACAATTATTTGGCGATTTTTGAGCTCGGATAATCGCGATTTTTGTAATAATCATCGAATCGTCGAATCTTCGACGATTCTGGATGTGATTATTGAGCACGATTATCCAACCTCGTACGTATGTAGTATTTTTAGGTAAAAGATGACTATGGTGGAACAACTGTAAACACCACCACTTTGGACAGTGGCAAAATCCGTTGAGGCAAAAAAAAAAAATTGTGTGGATACATCTCCATGACGGTGGCGGGCAATATCGAGGTCCCGCATTTGAACTTGTTGGGATATAGGCAAGCCAAGGCCAAAGACCCATTCTAGGGTTAGGGTCTGCCACTGGTAGAATCCAACACAGCCACAGGGAATAATATTAATTCCCGAGACTTTAACATTCCATAGTATATATATAACAAAAGCCTTACCGAGGCAAGCTCATAAGATTCATATGGAATCTATGGGAATATCCTTCGCTTGAGGGGGAGTGTTGAGAGGTCAGGCACGTGCACCCGATCGGGGTTGATAATAAGTAAGACATTAATCCAGAATATATAATCGGCACCGGATATGTTCTAAGACAATTAATTCCTTGCATGCGCCCTTCAATCCCCGCGTGATTCTGAGACATCTGGGTTTTGGGCCGAAAAGGTTAAGGGTAGATAAGGTCTTGAAATAAGCAAATTATTAATAATATATGCAATTCTGATATGTAGTCTGGAAATGCTATTTAAAGGACGGTAGGGTTGACAAATTTCGCAAGCACCACCTGAATTGAGATGTTCCACAATTATAGTACTGTTAGACCAGATGGTACACATATGTATCATTTAATGACCTGAAAATTCAAGCATGATGGATCAGAACAGTTGGCAAAAGGGTGCGGGAAACCTACCTCAAGTACCAATGATTATAAAAGACGGTAGCAGTGGCAAATATCACAATATATACACGAAAGGCAGCTCTTGTCGACAGATATAAGGCAGTGGCATGTTGGGAATGCCTGTAAGAAATTTGACTGCAGAACGTGAGTATCAGAATGGTAGGTCAGCAAAATTGGCAAAAGAATTAGGGAAACCTACCCAAAGTACCAATGATTATAAAGGACGGTAGCGGTGGCAAATATCACAACCTATACCAGAAAGGTAGCTCTTGCCAACGGATATAAGGCAGTGAAAGAGTGAGGGAAACCTACCTGAAGCACCAATGATTATAAAAGACGGTAGCGGTGGCAAATATCACAATATATACTAGAAAGGTAGCTCATGCCAACGGATATAAGGCAGTGACATGTTGGGAATGTCTGTAATAAATTTCACTGCAGAACGTGAGTATCAGAATGGTAGGTCAGCAAAATTGGCAAAAGAGTGAAGTAAACTCACCAGAAGTCCCAATGATTATAAGGAATGGTAGCGGTGGCAAATATCACAATATATACCAGAAAGGCAGCTCTTCTCAACGGCCACATGGAAGTGACATGTTGGGAAGGTTTGTAAGATATGTCAGAATGGTAGGTCTGCAAAAAATAGCAAAAGAGTGATCGACAGGCACTGGTAGTATCAGTGCTTATAAGATGCAGCAGCGCAGGTAAATTTTGCCATGAGGGCCTGGAAGGTGACGCTTGACCAGGGATGATCTGGATATGCAAGGCTGACACCCCCCGATCATCATTCCCCTGAAATCCGTGGGTTGCCAAGGTCTGTCAGAAATGCAAATCTGCGGCATCGGCAAAGGACTGGGTGAAGGGGACCTAGAAGACAATGCTGACATCTCATTGTTATTGATTATCCAGAAACAGCATCCTGGAGCATGGTATAATAAATACAAGCTCATATCATGCTGACCTAGGGATGATACAGATCACAACGGAGCAAAATTACGCAGCTCTCTGGTCAGGTGTTCTCATTGAATTGCTGATTATAAGAAATATCGGTCTGGCAGGATTATAATTATCAGAAAATATGGCAGATGTTTACGATGCCCCGGCATTCTGTATCTGCTTCAGGGCTCTTTTCTCTCTCAATTTGGCTAGTGCGCTCTGCTTCGTCACCCCGTGCTCACGGGTGACATAGCTTGGAAACACCTGGCTGTTAGGAATACGTGCATCAGCAGTTAAAAAGAGAAAAATAAATAAATGCCTACCAATTCCACCAGTTCAGGAGGTCATCCACTTCCCCCTTCTCCTCTGGATCATCCAAGAAGTCCGACACACTCTCATAAAACCGTTCAGAGTCCGTCAAAGTGTCGGACCTACAGAATGTCGACGAAGACGATAAGGCGAAGCGAAGCTGGCAGATCATAAGCGGTGAGTTGATAAAGCCTCAACACTGGATGCACCTGTGTAGCTACATAGGCCAACGAGGCGGTGGTGACTCGAGTCATGCCATGGATGCGCGCATTGCCAGATCTTGTTGCCTTCGCCTCCTTCTCTACTGAACTGGGCGAGGTAAAGATGTGCTTATATGCCTATGCACAACAGAGCTTGATCAGTAAAAACAAACGAAGAAAAATGGGTGCTGACCCATACCAGGAGCTGGCTTCTGAACAGCCCCTCCCAAGGTTCATCGGGATCATACTCCTGATTTGCATAGACTAACATTGGCCATTGGTCGCCACGGACTACGATCTCACCACTGGAAAGCTTAACTTGCATCCTAAACCAGCGAATCAGCAGAATCAATGAAATTAATCAGAAGGACTAACTCTGCATCATTCCAGTCTAGACCAGCAGGGCAGAGAAGGGCGCCAGTGACAGGGTGGTGGAACCCCCGGTTGGCCTTGACACTCCGGGAGAGAGGTGGATACAAGGGCACGTCTCGGGGAGTTATCCAGTCCAGAACGGCACCCTTCAAACTCTTGGTATCATCTGACCTTGCACTAGATATGCCTTTTTGAATCTACGTTGAATGAAGCAAGGTTCATAACTTGCTAGAAAAGTTAACTTACTAAATCTGCCGCTGCCATGGACTCTTCATCACAGCTGTCCATGATGCGCTCAGTGAGATGGGGAACCATGGACAAGAGTTTCTGGAACACTCTATGCTCTTTTCGGCCCCTGCATTGCAGAAGGGCATGTTAGCACCCAGTTGTGGGAATGAGTGGAACTGACTCCGAAGTAAGCAACTCTTCAGCAACCTCTTCTTCACCCATGCGCAGTATGCCATTTGTAAACAGCGCCTGGACATTGCACATGGCATGCACCGTTCTGCCAAAATGCCGTCCATGATGTATTAAAGGATCGCCAGCACGCCTGGGCCATAGCAGTCGGGGCGCTGTGAGTCTTGTATTGCAGTTGAAAATCAACTCACGGCTTTTTTCTGTTTCCAAGCTTTAGCGCATTGGTTTGAGTATCGGTCCTCGTAGACGGGGTGTTTTCGTCCGACATTGGGAGTACAGGGGAAGGCCAGCTAAGGGAAGGTACACGCTTGAACGCGGATGAGTCCGGGGTCCAGCTTTACACGCCTTTTTAAAAGACCTGGATGACGTTAAATGAGTCAAACTAAAAAATTAGTGCAGATTTGAAGCTAGCTCGAGTCATGAAGCTAGGTTGAGTCATTGTGGAGTCAGGGTCTTTGCGACTTAATATAAAGTGTAAAATTTTCGAACCAGGCTGAGCAGACTCGACCCCTAGCATTGAGTTGACCCCCGCACCTTCATAAATAACCACTGGCCCAAGGAACCTCCACTATGCCTGGGAATCCGCAACCGCTGACTTCTGGATCCATTCCCAGTTATCAACAAACACTGCTTCAGCAGCTTGGACAGGAAACGCAATCCGTCCTGTCTCTGGACATAAAAACATTGGAATTAACTACGTGGTATTGGTACGTGGCCTTGACCGCTAACACGCCACCGCTCATGCTTTTCTTAGGCCGACCAATGGAGGAAAAAAGCGCGTGGAGCCATGGGCACTGCGCCACCATCGCAAGGAACGACAGTTTCTTGGTCCCTGCTGCTTATGCCCCTTGTTACAAAGGTTGGGTGAGGAGCTGGCTTTCACAGAGGCTGCGATGTACATACCGGTATTTGGTCGGTTCGGTGGAGAATATGTCGCACAGTGTGCCGAGAGCCGTTGCGGATACTTAGGCTGGTCTCCATTTTCGCTGATGACAGGAATAAGGACTGATGCCCCACCCAGTGCCCCTGCAAAGGATAGCTGCCATGGACAACATTCCAACAAAGGCCTTCCCATTCAGAGGTTAGTCTCCAAAGTTTCCCAAGAAAAAAGACACTCAAAAGGCAACGAAGAGGACGGTGCATTTTGCCCTCCCCCGGTCCTTCATGAATGGGAGAAGGAAGCCTTGAAGACTCGGCGCCCTCTCAAACGAACCTATGCGCAGGCCAGTAAGTGAAGAATATCCCCAAGATAATCTTGAACACGAGCTGATCATAGTTAATTGCGAAGATTTGATGGCCATGGAAGGTCGCACTGAGGACCATGGTCACAGCAAGCAAACGGACTGGCGCAAATTCATTAAACTCGATTCTATGGACCGACCGGGTTTGAGGGAGGGCGAGTTTTTTGGCCTCTTTGTGAAGTGTGATGCGTGTGCGCTCATCACGACGCGTCAAATGTTTACCTTCCACTACTGCAACCCACAGCGACAGGCGGTAGATGACTCAGAACTGACAGTGTCAGACTCAGAGTAAACAAACACGGTCGCATGGATAACCTGTTGATGATTTAGACTTGTCCATTTCAATATTTTTCACCTACGTACCTTGACAGATTTATAAATTAGCTACAAAAAATCTCTCCCCTGCTAAAATGCATTAAGCTTTGCTCAAAATTGAAGGACGAACAGTCAAACCTTGGAGTTGGTTGGGGGTTGAGGAAGAGCCAGTGCCAAGCCATTTGCCTGGGCATATGGAGCAAAATATTTCAGCCAACCGCATCTGACATAAAAAGTTTTCTTACCACTGAATGAAATCCGGGATGAACAGAAGTAGGAAGCACGTCAGGTCTCGATCTTTCATTGACTGCCACCCCATGGATACGCGCCAATTTCCTAGGCATGAGTAAAGGAGGTTCTCGCCTGGAAGGGCCATCCGATGCATTGAGAAGCGCATCGTCAGCACTACATGAAGCCAACACCTCCGTATACTTCTCATACAAAACACCATTGAGGGAAGTTGGCTCGCCGACTTGAGGGCGATTAAACCATGATCGACCTAGGATTGTTGGGGACCCAACGCCCTCTGTATGAAGGTGCTCAGTGCCAAATCCAATGCAAACTCAAGCTCAAACTACTACCAACGAATCGAAATCGCTAATAACAACCACGGCAGTCATTTTGATAAGTTCCTACTAGCTATGAGAATGGTAAAAGAGGTAAGAGGCAAGGACTTAACGACGATATAAATATAATTTTAGGGCACTACACGACATCCAAACGGCATGCTCAGT
Source organism: Tricholoma hemisulphureum (assembly GCA_964034925.1). Taxonomy (NCBI): domain Eukaryota; kingdom Fungi; phylum Basidiomycota; class Agaricomycetes; order Agaricales; family Tricholomataceae; genus Tricholoma; species Tricholoma hemisulphureum. The sequence goes on along the minus strand of OZ035928.1, from coordinate 3,068,480 downwards.
TAGCGGGAGGAAGACATCCATCAAGGGATTTAGATCGAGCTAAGAAAAGTAATCCAAATGGAGGGCTGCAGGACCATGAACTAAGAGTCGTGGAGCACAAGCAGAGAACAGGAAGGATGACAGGGAGAACAAGTTGAAATTCAGCTTGCTGAGTGATGTCAATGACCCCAAGTCCCTGCCATTGAGAACCCAAACTTGAAGGTGAACTTGAAGGATCCAAACTTCGGAAGATTGAGTGACGAAAAGTCAGACTCAATCAAGGCAGGTGACGGAAAGTCAGACCTGCAGGCCGCCAGGAGACAAAATTAAGGACAGACAAAGGAGAGGAGCAGAGCAGAGTCCGACTCGGAGTCAGTCTAAACAAGTTGAAGTTGTAAATTGAACTTGATTAGTAAACGTTTCAACTTATGGCTCAATTTCAAGCTCCGATCATATACTAGTACTAGTAGTAGTACTAATTGAACTACGTACTACGTACTACTAGTAATAGTATAGTATTCAATTCAACTGAACTTTACATGTCGTACCAGCAAATCCCTTGGATTATTAGCTTGAGTCATCTCATTTGCTTAACTTGAACTTACTGTTGAGCGAGAGATTCCAACATACAGAAGACTACAACTTGAATATTTTCAAGTTCGAGCGTAAACAAACATACAACTTGAAGATGATACACTAAAGATATTATAGACATTCGAAGGCAATGGAAGTAGATGTACAGGAGAACATGAAATATTGCTGCCAGGATACAGTGCCACACATGAGTCTGTTACTGAAAAGGCTGGGCTGCACCGTGACAGTGGAATGAGTAATGTTCGCACATTTACAAGCTATGTCTACCACGTTTGTGTGGATGAGCTGCTGGGCACAGATGACTCAGAGCAGGCTAGTAGCTGGAAATGAAGACATACCTTGATTCTCCCAATCGCTTGATTCACCACCACTTTCGTCCAGATCAGTCAGGTCGCTGGTGTCATCTGAAGAGTCTGAAGAGTCGTCATCGGATTCTAGAAGATTCACATATTGTTGCACAAAATCCTTGTCGAACGCAGTTGCGCCAAGGGTAAAGATGTCGCGGCCTTCAATTTCATTGTAAAAACATGCAGTTCAGCTAAACTAGAACACTTACTTGGTTCTGTGTACGAAATGGGAGCTCCCGGTTTAACACGCACCTCATATCGTGGCCCCAGCCATTCAAAACCTTCAGGTGCTTCATGGGAAGCCAAAGCACGAGGGAAATACTTATTTATCAGGCGTTCCAGAAGTACTGCTGTGCACTCCAGCTCTTCACCTTGGATATTCCTCTCCTCGGCTAACCTCTTATATGAGACCAATGCGCTGATATGTTGAGCAAAGATGTCCTGGAACACAGCTTCGCCATGTATAGCTCGCTTTGCCTTGGGGTCATAAAAAAGGAAATGGGCACACCACCATTTACGAAGGTCCCTGGCCAGGCCACGGGCGTGGATTGTGCACAGTCGATCATAGTCTCGATCTCGATCACGTCGAGGTTTCCTCTGGTATGCCAGTGGGTTGATGAGGTCACCCAACTCCATGACAACGCACAGCATGAAGAGATTAAGCGTCCCTTCGAAGGTGGAGACGTCGGGAACATGCGTGGGTGGCGCCGTTGACAAGTTCAGTTCTTTTCCATGTGTGACAAGAACGTGGTGAGAATAGACGACCAGCCTTCGCAGTAGAAGATGGGCATCCCGGGTGTGTTCCGTGTTTGTTATATTCCTGCTGGCAACGAACATGTGATAAATTCCGAAGATGGTGTCTCGGATCGTTGACGTGGCATAAAAATGACCTCCGTGACAGATTGCAGACTCTGGCGTAACAACAAAATGAGGTGTATTTGGTCGCATGATCCTATTGTGTTGTTAGCAAAATTTCACTCAGATGAGCAGAGAAAGCTCACAGTCTAGATCCAGGAGGGAGAAGGACGGCTTCGAGATCCCACTTGTTGAGGTTGGCAGCATTGATTTGAAACTCCTCAGTAAAGAGGGTGGTATGGGAAAAATTAGAGCCATTCTTCGGGCGTGCAACAATCCACCACTTTAGGCCAGTTTGCGTGTCGATGTAAGTACAGAGGCCGTCACAATCGATATGCCAGAGGTGATGAGCACCTGACGTTGCTGCAAGCCCCCATCGAGTACTCGCAACTGGAAACAAAACAGCGCGGCCACACATCGGCAAATCAACAGTGGCATTGAATGCAACGAGATCTGATGCGAAGGCCGTAGGGGGATGGGGAGCTGACAGCATTGGGAAATCCAGTGCATTGAGGATCTTACTTTCCCGTCGGTGACATCCCAGCATGTCTTTGAGAGTACCCTTCTGGTGACGAGATTCTGAAGAAAAAGTGTTTTCCTTCGAGTAATCTATGACAATGCAAACATCAGCAGAGACGCATAGAGATAGGTTCCACACACCGTGAATGGTCACAGGTTTGTGAAGATCTCCTAATGTCCTCAGACCCTGTTCATCAAAACTGAAAGTTGGCTTAAATTGATCGTAGATGACGATATGTTTGTCCCTGAATAGTTCTTGGATCTCCTTCTCGCTTTTACTCTCGACTTCCCTTTTGGAGATAATACAGAAGACGGACTCGCCAGGCCTTGCCATCCACAATGGTCGGTCATCTTGATAACCCGCTGTGACAGCCCGATGAATCCCGTCGAACATTGTAAGCTCGTTCTCAAACTACAGTAAATGCATGGTGTTAGAAAAGCAGAGGCATAACTCTGGTAGCTTACATGGAATGACGGGATATATGTCACTGGATGATCTTGACCAGGAGCCCATAGCTCCACCGATTTTCCCGTGAATCGTTCCTGCAGATAAAATCGGTCCTATGAAGTTTTATCTTACATTGGGAATTACACTTACCTTTTCAGTTGTCGATAGGTTTGTCTTGGAAGACTGCACCTGCCAGTGAATTCAATACATTATGTTCATTTACCTTGACAAACAACTGACCATATCGTGCGTTAAGTCAATCATATCAACGAGTCTACTAACACCTCCAAATTCTATTTCTTCAAAATAATTTCGCGCGATGACGTTGGTAGGTTCTGTTGGTGGCTGTAGTTTGAGATTTGGTCCAGGCTCTGACTTGAGCTTGCGCTTGCGCTTCAACTTCGACTGTGGGTCAGGCTTCGGCTTCGGCTTCGGCCTTGGCTTAGAGTTTGGACTGTCCCTTGTACTCCCTTTTGCGTCGCGTGGTGGGTTCTTTCGTTTCTCGAGAGAATTTTCGGGGTTCTCAGCAGGGCCTGATTGTGTGGCTCCCTGACCCATGCTCCTGTCCGAGTCACGCTCCGCAGAACTATCCCCACAACCTCCATCTGCGTCAACATCCATTGGACAAGGATGCTCAGGCTCCCCCTCCCCCTCCCTTGGAACAAGGGGGTTTTCACCCTCCCTTTCCTCAGTGGACGGCGCGTTCTCGGTAAAACCTGATCCTGCAGCTCCCTGACCCACGCTCCTGTCATGCCCTAACGAACTATCCCTGCGGACTCCATCTGCATAGATATCCATCAAACCCGGATGCTCTCGCTCACGCACAGTTAAATTTTCATCCTCCGGAGGGCCATTTGCGCAGCCTCCGATTGTATCAACGTCCATCGGGTCAGGGTTCTCTCCTTCCTTGTTGGAGCAACCGCCGTTGCGATCGTTCTTGGAGACTTGATCTCCATGCGTGTTGGCATCACCTCTCCTGGCGTCAGCATCTTCCCGTTCGCGTTGATCTTGCTCAGGATGGCAATTTGCTCCCTTTTCACCCGGACGGGAGCCTTTAAGGCGTACGGCCTCGTTGTCATCACTGTGATCATCGCCGTCAGTTCCCTCCTCTTCCTCCTCCCGTGTCATACCAGAGCCATTTTCGCGATGGGGTGATGGCATATCTGACAAAACAAGATGAGCGAGTATTTGGTGAAACAAGTAATACATTACCAGGTTTAAACCAATTTGCAGCATTTCTGTTCGAGTCGTGTATGCCCATGGCAGCGATATCCGCCAACGCTGTGACCAGCAGACTTGGGATTGTCATGCCTGTTGAGGCAACATCAAACAGTACTTTCCATAGCCGTTTTTCAACAGTTTGAATGACGGTGGGTTGTTGATTCCCCACGGCTTTCCAAAGCTGGAATAGCGTTAGCCAATTATTGATATGCATGTGCTTCGAAGTGCTTCGTACCTCCAAAACTTTATTTTTACCGATATACAAGTTCGCCAGCAGCCGGTTGACGAGGAGAAACAACGGTGAAATTGTAAGAGCAATAAACAAAGGAGTTTGTAACTTTTCGGGTGAAATATTAATTTTTTCGACATCAAACACGATACCGTATCTGAGAAGTTGTGAATATTAGTGCAACATCTTTTCATGCTTTGGCAAATACAAAAAAAAATATAGTGTGACGGATCGTCCACTAAAGCCTCTCCCAAAAGACATTTGATTTCTGTTGACCCTTACCTTCGAAGTTCCACTGCAAGATCATTCCCTTCGTTTGGCATGTAAAGATTGCCCTAGTGGGGTATTTCAAAGGAGGGCTTGTGGAGCAAAGACACATACATACTCGGAGGAGGTAACAAAGATGAAAAGCGGCGGCGGCAAAATTTTGAATAATCTTCGCCCTGTGAAGGGTGCCTGTGGAGAAACAAAATGCCTCAAAACAAGCAGAGAGCCGATCGTCCACCCCCGGCCTGGAGTTAGGGAGCAGTGACGATCCAATATCGATCTCCATGCATCGCGTCGCATTGTCAACAACTGTCACCCAGTCCTTCATAGCCTAATAGGTGTACTCGTCAAAAGGAAAAGTAATCTTGTAGAGATCATAAAACGCACTAATTTATCGATGGATGGTATCAATCCTTTTCCTTTCGTCCTAATTTCGGATGCCTTGTCATGGAGAAGCGCAACGATATCCAGGACGCGATACTTCAGAAGTTCTTTCGCAAGAACGTTGTGAGGCGCAACGCCAGTGATACAGAATGTGCGGAGGAGCCGTAACTTCTCAATCCCTGGAAAGTAGGTCGATTCTCGTAGACTCGTCTCCTGCTCACAGACGAGACGCAAGTATGCCTTGGTAGAATGTTGAGCGGCGGCATAAAATATCAGAACCGATCAACTTACAGACAGCTCAGGTACGGAATTAAGTTCGTCAATTGCGCCGGGTGCAGAGAGAACGTTCGTTCTCCATGGGATATCTTTGAAAAAGGTACTGGTGGTACGAAATTTCCCCGAATCGGCCATAACGAATTTGCTCAGCTCGTTTACTAATCTGCGAAGGAGTGTTTTGAAATCCTGAAGTGGAGGCGTGAAATCCGAGGGTTAGGGAAAATTCCACAATTGAGGAGTGACAAAAAGTCAGACTCAAAGCAGGTGACGAATAGTCAGACCTGCGAAGCCAGCCAAGAATACTAGTAGATAGATGATAGTGACGAAGAAAATAAGTCAGGAGCTTCGTCGGACTCGGGCTCCCTGAGAGGATGATGGTTCAAAATCAACTTGAAGTCACGGTGAACTCAGGCTCGAACTTGAACTCAAACTTTGAACATGAACATGTTGATAATTCGTGATGCTGACCAAATAGGATTGAGATCTACCTATGGCAGAATTGAACACAGCCACCGTGACTTGAAGTTCCATTTCTTCAAATAAAGTGCAAGTGCCCCTGTTTTCCCTACCCGACCCCTGCTGCACGCCCCCGACTGTTCTCCAGCACAGGGAGGCCCCCAGCATTGAGAAGGGCCCAGCGTTCGATGTCCCGAACGCCGCCCTTCCCCTGTCACATTCAACGATGACGACCTCCCGTCTCTCCAGGCCTCCCGCTGCCCCCCGTTTGCCCTAATCGTCCCCTGCTCGCCCGTGGTGGGCCGGTTTCCACGCCGTTCGCTTCCCTCAGCGCTGCCACGTCCTCCACGACGTCCCCAGCCCTCTGCAGCACCATGTGTTCTCGGCCCCTGTCCAGCACAGAACACCAACGCCCCCGTTTCCACCCCCCCCCCCCCCCCTAACCACCCCGGCATGCTCAGAAACGAACCGCTTCGCCCACCTCGCTGTCACTGCCACCAGCCCCATCCAATGACCGACGAACAGGCAACTCAGTAGGTATACCACATAAAGTAAGCCTGATTATGGTTATTTCGCCCCTGCTCCCTGTCAAGCTCTCCCTATTCGCGTCTCTACACCTGCCTTCACTGTCCATGTCACCAGCCCCAGCCACTGTCACTGTCACCATCACTGTCTCCCCGCGGAGCCCAATGTCGGCCTCGCAGAGATGTGTGAGTGCAAGTTGTTCAGGGAGGGCAAGTATCTGGCAAAATCAGATGTGATGTTTTATGTGTTTGCTGACCACTTTGGTATGTTGCAGACATTCTTCATTTTGGACTCGGCTACGAAAGAAGAGAGTAAACCCGCGCGGGCGTGTGAGGCGTGCTACGAGACGGTATTTCCGCTGCTCGATGTTCCACCGGACTATAATACCGGGTAGCAGTACCAACGACCAACCCAGGACGATAAACAGCGACACACTCAGCACCTTTTCCGGCTTCCCCTCCTGGCTCTCCATGCCCGCCCCTTCCTATCATATCAAATCCAATGTTGGTTCCACAGGCGCTTATGGCTATCGACCTCGATCTCGACCTTGAAGATAAAGCTACTATGTCAGGAATAGTCGTCGAGGATCCGAAAGGGTGTGCAAGGCTGCGTTCGCGCCCACGGAGCTACCATCATATTTTGGAGGATTTTAGTTTTGATGATCCAGACAAGGAGGGGACGCAAGTATGGGGCAGGGAAAAGTTTGATGTCGTGAGTGTGCTGTTGGAGGAGCGCGAGGGTGAAGACAGCGGGGAGGGTGATGTGACAGGGAGGAGACTCTCGTCGTCGCCGCGGAAGGAAAATACTGCGAGACGCATCAAGAGATTCTCGCTACCGGCGGTGGCGGTCCAGACGACAACTGTCACTGCACGGACAGAGACTGCGGATGTCGAGCATATGGGAGGCCCGGATGGGATGAAGATAAATAATAGGTTTTCCCTTGTTCTTGGAGGCAGGCACGGAAGAGGGCGTTCAGGCGGTGGACGTCACCATGATGCTGAGGGGGAGACTGATGGGCAGGAGGACGGCAAGGGGGCAGAGAAGGAGTCAAGGACTTCGGTTGCAGCGTGCAGATTGAGTTAGCTGTTAGGGAGGAGGAAGTGACACAATGTCATTTGGATATTTGTATGTTGGACTTGTTGTACGGCTTGTAGATCAGTCATAGGTAGCACATTGTATTTACAACCTTGAACATATGAAGGATACATATGCATATCAGTTGAACTATTATGATGTTCCTATCGCCAAAAGAAGTGTTTTTATAAGAGGAATAAGGAACGTATGACTTTCTGAAGATTGAACAACGAAATCCTAGTACATTGAGTACATACACTGTGACAGAGCATGGGAAGAAGGTAAAATCACCGAACGAGAACCCGACAGACAAACAGGAGCAGGGGAAAGAGAATCACGATACGAGTTGGCACCGGACATGACAACCTGACCTCTCTGACCTCGAGTCAGGCTGACCTGTAGTACAACACTTGAGAAGAATGGTATGCAAGCACTTGTACTAAATAATTGAAAAATAAGTAACTTGAAGTCACTCCAATACTTACTACTAGTACAGACAATATGAAAATCCAATCAGAAAAAGCGGTGGCAAATGGGGGCCAGGCACCAGGAAATGGTGGGAAGGCGGCTGGAATGGAGCAGAGCCTGAGTGGGGCGGGCAACAACTTGATATGAAGTACTACTCACAAGGAAGATCAGTTGAGGGCCTCGTCGAAGTGGAGATGATGAAGTTCAAGTTCGAGTTGAACGCCGAGTACTAAGACCTTCAAGTTCAAGTTCAAGTTGGGATCTACCAGCGGCAGAATGGAACACAGCCACTAATCAATTGCAGTGCCAACTAGTAGGCGGCCTTTAACTTAGCTTCGTAATAATCAATACGCAGGAATTGGAGACTACATACACAAGCATGACGCTCCTCAGTAAAGCAAATATAAACCAACAGGACTGTAAAGGCATAGACAGGACTCGGACTCGGAGTGGCAAGTTCAACTCGGCGAGTAGAACTTGAAGTACTAGCATCATAGTAATCGACGTGAACTTTGAAAAGCCGAATTGGGGAATGAATGTAACATGCAATCCTGTACATGAACAATGAGCAGACAGTCGCGACCAGCCGCGAAGAGAAAAGCTTCACAAGTGGAACACAATAGAATGTGAAACGCACGATGGAAGGTGAGGTAGGATATCATGACAAGCAACAGAACGTTTGGAATCATCTCTCATGAAAAGTTTCCAACAGAAGTAGAACCTCCAGGGACATCAGATTTCCCTTTCAATATCTGTGCCACCATAGCGGAGGTAGAACGATACTCTGTCTCTGCAATTGGCACCCGTTGATTTTGATCATGATTGCTACTGGCAATGCTGATGTTCGAATCGCTTTCCTGGGGGCGATGCCGTTTAATGAATGCGGTTTTCTGGAGTTTGTCTTCAAAGAGTGACATCTGTCGGATTGACATCTGTCGGATTGCATTGCGTAGGTGATTCCGGAATCGCTTTATCATTTCATCGCGGATATTTCGAGGAAGCCAAGATGGTAGTTGCACTGGATAAACAGTGGAATGACATCCACGAATAGAGAGCTCATGAGGATGTTCAGCCCTGATGATCTCCATAAGCTCCCAACAAACAGGGCAGCATAGCTTCGATACTGCAACCATGGATCCTTCCATGGCCTACCCAAATGGGATACATTTAGTCGAACTAATCAGGTCAGAATGAAAGATAAGACAACGTACGTTACAAGTATGTGCCAACCTCTCGTCTTTCTTAAAGTCAAGGACGGATTCCGGACAATATTTGAGGAGCGCAGCAAGCAAAGCCTCCGCATGTAATCCTCCAAATGATAATAGGCACCTTCCAGACCCCGGAGAGAGCATGATCCGAAACATTTTAACTGTAGCCTCGGAATCCTTATTACCCTTTCCCTTATATGCCATGATTTGTTTCTCCAGGCTTTTCATGACGCTTTCAGGGTTTGAGGGGTCTAGGGTATCGCCTTTGTCTGCACCCGTCGTAGGTGCACTCGCAGTACCGTCGTATGCTGGAGATGAGGACCTTGATCCTGCCCCTATTGCACGCTTCATAACTTCTGTCATTTCGAACCAGGACGGTGTTATGGTGACCGATGAGCGATTCACAGCGAGAACTGAAATTTCGACTGAACTATCGGATTGGAAGATGTTGCGAGATCGTCGTTCTAGTAGTCGTTTCCCAAGGAACTGGTAGACAAATGTCTTGGCCCATCTGAGGAAGGAATGGATGTTGGACCCATCTTGGAGCTGAATTGAATCAGTGTCATGTTCATAGAAAACCTACATCAGCGATTGCCTACCTCCAACACGCTCTCGTCGTTGAAACCGTCCACATCGCCTGCATTATCCGTTGGGTCATCCCCATTACCCTTTATAATTTTTCCCCTGGCCCAATTCCTATATTTCATTATATGGCGGCGTTCCGGCATCAGGCATTTGACATCAGTCCCTGAGGAAGTTTAGGCAGAGATATGATTCCTGAATGCTGCAGAACTTAAAATAGAGAGTAGGACTGTGGTATGAACGTGGAGACAACCGAATAGGGATACAAGCTCTTGGCCCAGGTGAGAATTTATATCCGATGAGCCCTTTAAGACTTCCTGATGCTTGACCCTCAAGGACGTAAGTGTTGACGCGAAATTCATGAAGGTGGAGGTGACGACATGTTGGAATCCCTTGGCGGTCTGTGCAGTGTAGAGGCCATTCCTTGTCTCTGATCTTCTCACTCTTTCAATTTCCGAACCAGCAGCCGACAACAATGCCTGAACCTGTGCCCTGACATCGGGACTTAGCGATTCTGCATCGATAGACATGCTAGCCCACTTGAGGATTGAGGCAAGCGTCCGGTCACCATCATCCTCCTGGGGTTGGAGGTCCTCCGAGGTCCAATCAAATGTCTCAATCACATAGTCCATATCTTCACCAGCACGAGTCAACAAATAAACCAAACCAAGGCCCTGCCAGCTGGTAATCCGCCGCAACAGCTTTGGCCAACACACAGTAAGAAGATAGGCGAAGAAGGAGCGAGAATACTTCAACTGGAGGCTAGGCTGCGCGGCACGATAGTCATTGAGATAGGAGCACACAGTCTCTGCATGGACTTCTGAAGGTCTCGGCCCACTAGATTAGACAAAACGTGAATGAGAAGGCAAGATACAAGCTGAGGGAAACCTCACAGGATCGCGCAATGATAGGGCTCATTCTTGACCTCATTCCAAAGGCTGGCACCTGTATCAACAGACCTAATTCTATGAAATTTTGGATCTCCGTTTGTGGATTTCATGCGATAATCAGGATTGCATATCATGGTAACCTTCAACGGAAACGTGCTTTGCCCAATCGGAGTGTTGTCGTCGCCTTCAGCCCCGAGGTCAAGGTCCGTGTTGGCAGTCTTTTCTTCCACCACAAGCACCCTGGTTGAAGTATAGCAGGCGGCAATTATCTCATGATCTTGAACAAGAATTGCGCATATAGCGTCGAGTGGACCAAAGTCTTCATCAGACCGAAGTGCGTGGTTGATGTCAGTCTGGGCAGCAACTGATTCGGCATACCCGGGGATCGATGGATCTCCATCCTGGTCATTTATCGTTAGAACGAGGCGGAGCCATGCAGTGAGCCTAGTAAATTCATCAGGGTATTCCAACTCATTCAAGTGCTGGAATTAGATTCAGAGACTTGGACTCGGAACGGTGGAAACAATGCTCACTTGGGAAGTGGTCTCACCTAAGGTATTGAGCGAAGCACTGTCAGAGGCGGAATTCGACATGTTATAGGTTGCACGCGGTTAACTTGAAAGATAGAGAGCTGGACTTCGGACTCGCTGCGGACCTTGTAACTTGTTGCCAATGCGGCTGCCACTCCGAGGCTCGGACAGCCTGAGATTTGATCAATGATTAGCACTCCGATCATGATGCATGACACTCGATCATGATCATGATAAGGCTATAGATAAGATATCTAGCCTGAGATAGCCTCTGCTCATGCCCAAACGCGAGCGGGGGAGGTCTTATAGTTTCATTTAGTCAATTTTACAATAAAGAAACCCATCTACCCTGGTTTTTACTATGGGCCATTCAAGCTCAATAGTACCAGCGGCAGAATGGAACACAGCCACTCATCACCTGCCGCTGACAGTCACAGTCACACTGACAACCTCAACTTGAAGAACTTCAAGTTGAGCTTCAAGTTGTGTCGGTCTTTCTCCTTTCTTCGTAGTCTCGCTTGCTCTCCTCCTTCCTACTCATTCCTGGTTCCTTCGCTGCTCTCTTCCGCGCTCCGTTTGTCTGTTGCTCGTTCTCCGTCACCCTGCAGGTCTGACTTTTTGTCACCTGCCTTGAGTCTGACTGTTTGTCACTCAATCCGAGCTCCCTTCAAGAACTTATCACCAGCTGGACCTGAAACCTTTCGCAGATCCTCCCGGATATCCTCTCACGTTATCTGAGCTTGCAATTTGAATTGCCTGCAGTGCCTTGGGGGCTCAACACTGTGTTTACACCACTGGCAAGCCATTCAAATTGCCTGTACCTCTCTTAGTTTTATCACGGCTAGTAGAGAGTTATCAAAATGACCACCGTGCTTACGGATGACGATTTGCTGAGGTCTCAAGTTATGGGCAGTATGTTGAATCTCGGGTTTACAGTAGCTTGCCCGCTGATTGCATCCTTACAGGGCAAATTGGTGCGACGGATGGCGAAGTCGGGGCTCTCCTCTGCGGTGGAGAATATTTTGTCACCACTCCTAATCAGACCTTTATCCCCGAGCCGCCAGCTGGAGACCGTAAAGTCATGATGCGTGCCGACAGCCTCTATGCAGACGACGATCCTATTCTCTGGCCACAACCTTATAACGCGTTTAACTGTCATCACGGTGCAATTCCTAAGCGTAATTCGCTTTCCGCCCATTTGATTATATGGACGGAACCTACGCATGAGGACTTTTTCCTCTTGAGGAACCCGGCATCCCCCATTCGGGGCCTTGGCAAGCTATCGGAATCGATGTTGGGCGAACTGAAGTCTTCTGCGTCGGTATTGTTATCTCGGGTTCATGCATTCCTGTCAAATCCGTCCAAATCTCGGGCCCCGCCTTCCCTCGGCCCAATGGTTAAAATGATTGAGCATGGTCTCGTCCGCCTTGAGTCGGTGTGGACCAACTTCCGTCAGATGGTGTTTGGTGTGAGGGATGTGCAGAGGTGTTGGCTTGAGGTAATGGCAATGTTGGATTACATGGAGGTGTACAAACCTCGGATGGACTCAGCTAAGTTGGCAGTGGGCTCCCCACCAGTCGAAGTTGCCGATACCATTGGTGTTTTCACCAGTGATGTTCGCGTCGCCCAGGACTTTTTCCATGCAGGTCTTCCATTCTGGTTGATACGGCCGGCTTCAGACCTTGGCAGAACAAATATACTTCGTGTCATCCCTCCTTTTGAATCGCGGTTCTATGGGATTTGCTTTGAGCTACACCGCTTCAAGTACCCTGTTATATATCAAGGACCTGCTAGCTCTACCCAAAAACATGAGGCAATCTTACAGTACGCTCGGAACTTCCTGCGCTATCCGGATCTTTTCTCTCACCATACCAGCGAAATGAACATGTCAGCGAGAACCCAGGCAACAAAAGACGGACCAAACCCCAAGGCCATTGTGGGTGTTAGTCATCAACGCGGTCCCAACAAGGGCAGGGCCCCGTACGGAAGTAAGGGAAAAGGAGTTGTTCGTAAGTAACCAGAGTTGTTTTTCCATACGTCATCTCACCCGCCTACAGCAGGAAACAAGCAGAAAAAATCTTCGAATCCGCCAACCGGCCGTGACAAGTTTGATGTGTACGAGAGCCCCCTCATGCCACTCCCAATCCCGGTCTGGAGGGATGCGCTGAAAGCGGTTAAAAGGGACGAAGCCCCGGCGTCTTATCGTACGCGATATCTATTTCCTGAGGCAGCAATTTTTGCTTCCACGAATGAGGCTCGCCGGGCAAAGTTCTTTGCCACATGGAATGTGTTTCGACCTGCCTGCATCTTACGAGTTTTTTCAGCGGACAGCTTAGCATCCCCCTTGTCCGGCCAACAGTGGCGGGATTTTCTTCTTGATGGGCTTTTGGCACGCAGCCACGCGTCAAGTGTGGTTCGTCAACGCGAACAGGTCAAGGCTATCTTTGCAGATGTTTTAGATGAACTTCACATTGACCTGTGTCCTCCACCGTCCAACCATTGTCCGACAGTGCCAGTTGATGAGGCACAGAAAACCCTATGGGAGTTGACAGAGCTGAATTTCCGTTTTGAGCTTCTGTCACTTGATAAACATGCCTCTGGCTCGTCATCCCATCAGGACGAAAATGAGCGACAGGCCATGGTGCTGAAGTGCTTTGATGTACCTTCCCTTGTTGCTGTCGATGTACGCCGGGCAAATTGTGGTTTACAAGCTCATGACTGGCAAGAAAGGCTACCATTTTTGCTCGCGCTGAGGGCATTAATGAGGGATTGGGATGGACTGAAGCCGACCCCTCTTTTGCTACCTGATCTGGCCTCTCATTGCATGTATACCGAAGGAGATGTCCAGCAACTTGAGGATCACGTAGCTCATTTTTATACGCAAACTTTCTATCGCTCGTTTGGCCGTGCCGCAACTATTCCTACCCGCCTTCCATAGTTATCTGTATATATCATGTAAAATCTGCAAATGTCCTCAAAATATTTTAGCCTGTACATGATCCAAACTTCCAGACATTTTAATATCTGGTCAAAGCAAAGGTATGACCCTACAATTATTGTTGATGATTTCCACTGCTGCTTCGAAATAGAACACTTCTCGAAGTTCAAATTTGAAAGGTATGGAGAAGGTCAGTATTAATATTTCCTCAATTTAATATAATGTCTCCATAGCATATTTGCTCATCGCCGAATATCAAGATCGGAATGCCAATTCCTCAAGTGACTCCATACAGTGACTCATGCGTAGTCATATCAACCTTTATAATAGCTGATCGCAATTTTTGACCTTTCCTTTCTAAGGTTCAGCCCTGCCATTTCCAGAAGACTCGGCATCATTCTGCCCATCCTCCTTGCAGCATCATGGACCTGCCGTCGGCTTGGTGTCAAGTCTGTGTTTGCGGCCGCACGTTCTCTGTTCTACAAGCCTATACTTTCCACAAACGTAGTTGTCAGAAGACAAAGAAACGGCTTTCCAGCGCTCTGGAGAAAGCCAAAGAGGCCTGGCAGTCCAAGAAGCGTCGAAAAATTCAAACTCCAACTGTGGAAAACCCTCCGGAACAAACTGTAGCTGTCGAACAAGAATCAAATGACGTTGCACTCACCTTGCAACATGAAGTGAGACATCTAATGTTGGTGCAACTCATTACTCACTGAATCGCTGCTATACCGTCAGGATGCCTCCACGAACGAGGAAGACTTGGATCAACCACTTGCAGAGCGCAGGGGTCGCCGAGAAAACCGCCAACTGCCCAAGCGCTATCGGGATGTACTACCCGACCCTCCAGCAGCCCTTCCTCCAACATCCCAACCAGTCACGTCTCAATGTGCGCTAACCACGCCTCACCCTACCGTCCCAGCATTACCCTCATCCGCCGAGCAAATTTATCCCCGTGTGAGGAAGCTGCTGAAATCTACACGGAATAAATTTGGTCTTTTTCGACAGTATCATGCAACCTGCTTCCCAGACCACGATCCCAATGCGAGTGCAACGCGTGACGACTTGATGGATACGTCGCCGGATATTTTTTCTGTCTATCCAGCTGACTCCTACCACCCATATCCCAATCAGTCATCGTTTTTGCTAGGTGAATGGTATTGGAACGGCGGGTTAAAGAAAACACAATCAGGCTTTCAGGATCTTGTCAAGATAGTCGGACATCCAACCTTTCGACCAGAGGACGTTGCAGGGACAAACTGGCGGCTTATTGATGCACAGCTTAGTGGAGATCGGCCCTTGAATGATGATGATGGCTGGGAGGATGAAGAGGATAACGGTGATTGGGTTGAAACTTCAATCAAGATCAAGGTCCCATTCCATAAAAGGTCACTGCATCCAGGGCAAAAGGAGTTTGATGCGGGAACCCTTCATCACCGCAAGTTGGTGTCAGTGATTAGAGAGAAAATTATGCGTCCCTCTAGCCACCAACACCTCCATTTTGAGCCGTATGGGTTATTTTGGCAACCAACTGAAGCTTCTAAACCACTCAAAGTTCACGGAGAGCTCTACACCTCAGAAGCATTCATCAAGGCTCACCGTGACCTTCAGGAATCTTCCGGAGAGCCTGGTTGTGACCTTCCGAAGGTTGTAGTGGGTCTTATGTTCGCCTCGGATGGCACTCAGCTCACAGCGTTCAGCACTGCTAAACTATGGCCGATTTATCTTGCAATGGGGAATGAGTCGAAGGACAGAAGGTCAAAACCCTCCTGTCAAGCATTTGAGCACATTGCTTACCTAGAGACAGTGAGTAGGATCTCTTTGGTTTTGTCCTAGTATGTGACCCCCATTCCTTTTCGAATGACAGCTCCCCGATGCATTTAAAGCCTTCGCCACGGAGCATCTTGGTGGAAAGGGCCCAAACAATGCATTCATGGCCCATTGCCATCGAGAAGTCTATCACGCACAGTGGGCGATCATCCTTGATGATGAATTCCTGGAAGCATATGAGCACGGAATTGTGATTAAGTGTTGCGATAGCATTCAGCGTCGCTTTTACCCTCGCATATTTACATATTCTGCGGACTACAAGGAGAAGTAAGTCAAGAATTTTTGAATGTCGGTGTCTGGTATAACTCACAATTTTCACAGAATTCTTATAGCGAGCATTCGCAATCTGGGTCGGTGCCCTTGTCCCCGTTGTCTCATACCATTAGATCGTGTTGCCAGCATGGGAATGCGTCGAGATATGGCACAGCGCAGGACTCTCGCCCGGATTGACGATGTGAAACGACGTATTCGTGTTGAGACGGCGTGCAAAAAGATTTATGAGAAGGGCTATGTGGTTGATAGTCGGGCAGTGGAAGATCTCCTACGGGAAGATTCTCTCGTTCCAACAGCGGTATTTGCCTTCTCCACCACATGATCGATTTTAATGCTCATGCTTCGTCAGAATGCATTTTCAAGCAAGCTAGCGCCATTCGGTTTCAACATGTTTGGCATGCTCGCTGTGGATCTCATGCATGAGGTTGAACTCGGCGTATGGAAAGCAGTTTTTATACATCTACTACGCATTCTAGACTGTCAGAACGAAAGCCTCAAGCACGAATTGGATAGACGGCAAGTCGTTTGAAGCCTCAGTAGGTTTGGTCCTCATATGTCCATTAGGTTTCAAGAAATCCCTCCTTTCGGAGTTGACGGGATAAGGAAAATCAGGTCGAACCGGTCGGAACTTAAGAAGATGACCGCTCATGATTATGAGGATATGTTACAAGTGGGTTTTCCCAGTATTCTTGACTTTGACTAACAATATCATTTGTCACACAGTGTGCCATACCCATTTTTGATGGTCTTTTGCCTGAACCCCACAATACATCTGTTCTTAAGCTCTTGTTTAATTTAGCTCATTGGCATGGCCTTGCCAAGCTCCGCATGCACACAGATCCGACTCTGGACGTTTTTTCCTGTGCCACTACATCTCTGGGAAACAGCCTACGCACATTTGAGGAGAAGACATGTGCAGCATTTGAGACTCGAGAGTTGGAACGTGAGCGGGCTGCTCGGCAACGTCGTCAGGAGAAATCTGCGACTACTGTGGTGTCTAAATCAAGAAGACCTACAGCAGCTAACAGTAATGCACGGAAGCAGAAGAAACTCAATCTGAGGACTTACAAGAATCATGTGCTCGGCGACTATGTCGACACCATCCGACACATCGGCACAACTGACTCATATTCCACTCAACCAGTAAGCTTTACATGATGTTTTGCATGGTATTGCTTACTGTTCTGATGGTCATCAGAGCGAGCTTGAGCACCGGACATCTAAAACCTGTTCACTTCGGACTTGTGGCCGATCAATACCACTGCAAATATCAAGGATTGAGCGACGAGAGCGCCGTATCAGCATGATTCGTGAGAGGCTAAATCGTCCGCAACCTAGCTCGCTCACTGCAACAGAACCCGAGGATGTTGCACATGATCCTAGAGTACAGTACAACATAGGAAAATCACAGAAAGTTCCTGTCCACATACCGACCTTCCTGAAAAAGAATGAGGGGGATCCCGCAATCAAGGTGAGTAGTCTTCGTATTCTTCTACTGAATTACACTAACCCCTATGACGCAGGATTTTTTACCAAAGTTAAGAGAGCATCTACTTCCTCGAATCCAGACGGTGCTTCTCCAGGAAGCTGAATCGCTTTCAGGGCCTTCCAGCATCAGAACCAGCTTGGATAATGCACCATTTCAAAGCTCTGACGGAAATGTATGCAATTATGTATTCTTGAAGCATGACTGCATATACCACCACAAACTTATTCGTTTCCACTTCACCACTTACGACATTCAGCGCGGAACGGACATTGTTAACCCTGGGACATCTTGTCGAAATGTCATGCTTCTTGCTGACGATGTGGAAGGTTCTGGTTCTGTTAATTCTTCGAATCCGCATCATTTCTTGTACGCACGGGTCCTCGGCGTATATCACGTAAATGCCATTTATACTGGGCCTGGTATGCGTGATTTTGAAGCTCGCCGCTTTGATTTTTTGTGGGTGCGATGGTTTGAGGTTGTTAACCCAGGTTCTTCAGGGTGGAGGACTTCCAAGCTGGACTCAGTCCGCTTCCCTCCTATGAACAAGAATTATTCTTTCGGTTTTGTGGATCCGAAAGATGTTCTGCGTGGGTGCCATATTTTACCAGCCTTCGCAAAAGGAAAACGACAAAATGATGGGATTGGCATCTCACGCTGTGCCAAGGATGGTAATGATTACAATCGATACTTTGTTGGCCGGTGAGTTCAATATTTGCTTACTAGTTCTGATTTCATTATATCCCCCAGGTTCTCTGACCGGGACCTTCTCATGCGCTACCACTGGGGGCTAGGCGTTGGCCACTTTCATGCACATCAGTCAGAATCCACCTCATGCAGTGTTTCTGATCTGGTTGAGGACACCCAGAGTATGATCCAGGATCCTGATATGGAGCTGCAGGAGGGATTAGGAGAGTCTCTTGCACACACCAACGACAGAGAGAGTGACATGGGTTATGAATCAGACAACCCAGAGCTGTGTTTAGATGACCTTGACTTGGAAGGTTGGGATGACATTGACTCGGAAATGGAAGATGGAGAGGATGGTGATGTGGATGAGGACATTGAAGAGGCTGAGCATTCTACAGATATGTACTAGTCGCGCATTTCTCAACCTGTCTGCTCAGATTGGATATCTGTCTACTGCGTAGGATTCCTTTGTTTGGTCTTCATCAGTTATCTTATAGGTTTCGGCACTTGTGATTATGCTCCAAGTAAGTCTGCAACTGATTCCAAACAGACAAATCATATTTACGTAGTCAAAGGCCATCCAGAACCCCATAATGCATATGTTCTCAAAGTCTTGATTGATTTAGCCTATCAGTAATGTCTCGCCAAGCTATGCATGCATATGGACAGAAGACTTGACTCTAGAGTTGGTTCGTGAGCACACTGCTTGACGACGGCATCGGAGAAAATGCTACCAACTACCGGGATCATCAAGGCTTAGTAGTAATATTCCGCAGCTCTTCTTCCTTTCAGTGGTGATGATGCGCTGCATGACTCTAAAGCTATTCCCCATGACTTTCTCTGCTCCTGGCACTGGCGGGCCCATCAGCCGCTATCCTGAGACCGATGGGATCTATCCCTAACCACAGCTCTGTGCATGCGGTAACATTTTATGTTATCTTCCTTCATCGATATACATAATAACGATTTCCATCACAGATTCGCCCTTATGTCTCTTATAGTTGGATTTGCGGTCAATACAGCATTCCGCACGCCATCTATCACAATGGATGACCCCCCTATTACCTTTTGGAAGTTCTTTGGCTTCGAGGTTAATCAAACTGCCGTCTTGGCCATTACCGCAGGAGCCACCAAACTGGTGGTTACTACATCGGTTAGGGATGTGGCTCTTTCAGTTTTTAATCCAGTTACAACTCCTTTGACCATATTATCCAGTCGGTCTGCAGTTGGCCGCATTGGCCACTCTTAAAGTCGAGAGCGTCGAACTCACATGGATCGAGAGTGCCGAATCAGCAAGAGATATTATCGTGCGACCCACAACTCAGCTATCCACGAACACCAAGCCATTGATACCACATGCTGAGACTGTTGCTGGGCCATCAAAAGCTACCAGCCTGAGCTTGAAGGTTTTGGATTCTTTGGCAGAAGTTCTGGACACTGAGGTAAAAACTTTGGTGGAAGACGTTCGTGATGACTTCGATGAGCTGGTGGAATCATTCGAAGAATTTTCCCAAGCAATTCGCAATTCGATAGCAAACTCGGAGCACGATGCGGAAGTCGAAAGGCAAGGTGAACGCTATTCGTGAACATGTTCTATCGCAATGATAGAGCTCGAGGGAAAGTGAACGAAGAAGACGATTGTGAATGCACTTTGGCATCTGACAAGTTTTGCGGATATTCCTTGAATTGGTATATGTACTGCTACTTCGTATCCACAGCTTTGGTTTACTAGTACACACATTCAACAAGCTCGACAAGGGCGTCGAGGATGGTGTCGAGGCACAATATAAACATCATAGCACGAATCATTCTGGGTACGCTCTGTAGTCTGTGTTCTGCTGACATTCCTGCTGATATATAATACTCCTTCCCGGCCTCCTACTATCACGCGGTCAGCTCCTTTCTCATTTCATTGTCTTTGTTTGACGACGGCTTGGGTGTGATTTTCTTCAACTTATTTTTTAGTTCAAGTCAAACGCCCAACAATAACAAAACTAGTAGTACAACGAGAGTCTGCGGTCTCTCTCACTTACTCTGAATTACATACTTGTGAGTCTCTTTTTGTTCTATCTTTCTTCCTACCATCAACGTGTTCTCATTGGTTTACTTTAGCCCCATGCCCCTCCCCATCTATGCCATCCATGTATTTCGACCTCAATTGTCTATCGGTCGTTTCCTGGTGCGCTGGTGCATTCGAGCCACAATTAGATGGCATCGGGCCGATATCGTCTCAAAGATTGGCGACCTAAATACATATCAGTGGATAATTTGGTGAGTCCTTTATTTATATCTGCATTTCTTGCTGGATGACGCCTCTAGCCGAAATCTTCATCGTTCTACCCAAGGATCGTGGATGGCCATGCACTTCAAGCATTGGACAGTGCGCGCCTTCAAAGCTGGCTCCTCACGTTTTTACACCCTACACATCTACCCCATCTTGCCGCCCGAGAAGTTTCATGATGGCGGGAAGCACTGGGTTTCGCGTCGTCTGCGCCCTAACAAATATGCTGAAATCTGATTGGGTGGTAAGTCATGCAACATTTGTTTTTCATGTGATACGCTGATTGGTTACTTTTATAGAAAACACTTGGATGTAAAGGCATGGAAGAGTGGGATATCGGTGAGCTCTATTTGATATACTTACAATGTCATTCTATTCTCACTATGCAACTCTAGTTCATCATGATTGTGTAGTATAATAAAATTTATATCACTCGTACAGTTACAATAACTTGAAGACGTCAATGACTTGGAGATGACCCGAACATCAAATTAAGTGTTCTCATGTGGTCTCTCCTAGCACTATGAATTCATGATATCTTCAGGTTGAATTCACGTTCACGCCATGCACAAATTTTGCAATAATGTGTAGTCATGCGTTAGAAATGGGTACTAGATGTTTGGTATGTCACGGTGCACCCTGCCCTTTATGGCCTTAGTTTAGTAATATGCTCCTTGTCACTTGGGACTCGGACAGCTAGCCAGCTTTCAACTCTGTCAGTCGATGCATGACCGTTCTCCAACACAGGGAACAACCAGACGGCCCCCAGCATCGAGACGGCCTAGCTTTTGAATGCCGCCATTCTCCTGTCACCTTGCATTCGACAACGACCTCCACCCATCTCTCCAGGCCTCCCGCTGCCCACTGTTTGCCACGTCTTCCACGACGTCCCCTGCCAGTGCTGTTCTGCTGACCTCGATCCCACATTGCTGTCCCCTGCACCCTGTCGACCACATGCCCACCCACGAGCACCCTGCCCCTGTCCTAGCACCCTGTCCATGTCACCTCTCAACCCCTAGCCCCTGCACCGTGTCCAGTGCCTGTCACCATCACCATCCTCGTCGACACCCTCGTCAACACGCAGCGACAACCAAAGAGTGCCTCTTCAACTGATCGAAGCTTATCCCCATCCACACCTAGTATCACACGTTATTCCAGTAGTATACTTTGAGGCCTTGTCCTGTATCTTAGCTATTATCTCCGAATATACTAAGTTCCTAACATCTCTCGTTCCCCTTGAGTGTTGGAAGCTCTGGCTTCCTTCCAGCATGAAAATTCTAGGGAAGAATGATATTAAAGGGGATGCTAATATATGGTCATATCTTTCACTCAAAAAATGATATGTTATGATAAAATACTATCATGTCTCATAATTCTGTCAGATAAAGCATCAGCAGTTGAACATTTCTTGCAAGGGTTTTAGCATTTTACCAGTGCATGAAAATTCTAGGGAAGAATGATATTAAAGGAGATGTTATTATACAGTCATTTCTTTCACTCAAAAAATTCTTTGTTATGGTAAAATACTATCATGCCTTGCAATTTTGTCAGACAAAGTATCAGCTGTTGAACATTTTTTGCAAGAATTTGAATATCTTATCAGTGCATGAAAATTCTACAGAAGAATTATATTAAAGGAGATGTTAATATATGGTCATTTCTGGCACTTGAACAACTGTATGTAATGGTAAAATGTTATCATGCCTCACAGTTCTGCCAGTCAAAGCATCAGTGCATGATCCCTTGTCACCTTTATTTCACCATCTTGTAAGGCCTTGCCAAGTCTTATCAACTGATTGCGGAGTGCTAATTGTTGATCAGATCAGTCTAGTTATACCAGACCCCTGCCGATTTCCAGATGGAAGCGATACGACAAACTATTTTATTAAAATCATTCTCAAATATTATTATATTCATATCACTAGTCGGCACATCGAAAAGTGCACTCGTAACATCGTTACCTCAACAGAACTAGTGCGATAAATGACTAAATGTACTATAGTAATCCCACAATATTGCAGTGGCAAGCCAACATTCACCAATGGCTTGTCCCAAGAAGTGGCGAAAGGAAGCTGCTGCCATCGCGCGAGCGGCCAAAAAGTTCCCATTGTTCGCTATCTCCATCTGGCAATATTGGAGCTCTGGACTTGATAACCGCTTCAGGGGCTTCGGAAGAATTGTGATTACACTTCCAGACCTTCAGCAGAATATGCCGAAGGCGCTCACATCTGTTGACCGATTCGACGAGTAGATAATTTAAAGATAGTTTACCTTCCAAATATGGTAATGATTACATCATCTGGCAAAATTGCTGTGACCAAAAATTTATTTCTCCTCCAATTTTTGTCCAATCAAAAATCGGTTTAGACAATCTATTCAGCTTACTAAACTGAGCATCTCTACCAAATGAATAACAGATTGGACAAATATTGTGGTTGTTATTTCTTTTGTACAAAAGTAGTGGTGTTTAGGGTTGTTGCACCATAGTATACTGGGCTTCCTTAAAAAATTATAGTCCTCCTGCTTGTCATTTGAACTCGAACGTCCTACACAGACTGCAAAGCCGTTATACATGTCCCAGACAGCTACCCCAGCCTCCAGAAAACCCTCCGCACGCACTCGAACTGCCCCGAAATCTGAGGTATGCCTTAACTAGGCGCTTAGCACGAGTGTGGCGGCGTTCCCTCTCGGGCATGGTGCTGGCCAGGGTGTGTGGGGGTGTAACGGACATCTAGTAGTTATAAAAACTTCATTGTCATTCAAATAGTAGTAGCAGGAGTAAGTTTGACAGGTTGAGAAGGCAAAATCGTGCAATAATCGCAATGAAAAATCGTGACGGTCAAAGGTTACACGATTTTTGAGGCGATTAAGCGCTCAATAATCGGCAACTTAATAATCGCCCTACTTTGACCGCTACTAAATGTCTCGGATCTCAGGAATCAGGATGAAGTGTACGACAAAAGGGTACTTGTGTGAAACTAAAAATCGAGAAATCGACATTGATTTTAAACCTTCTCTGTAGTCTCGATCCCAGCCGCAAGACTTCTGGAATCGTCTTTCAATCGGAGATTGAAAATGACGCTTCCAGAGTTCACGAAAGTTCACGAAGGCAACGTTGGTGAACTTCTCGGCCACCTTGCTTTCCCTTCGCTCCAGGACTTGATGCCCCATCTACCGTTGCCAACAAGGGCCAGGTCTATTTTGACTTCGAATGCCACTTCTTCTAGCATCCTCTTGCCTATTTCAGATCTAGAGTTGTGCTTGGGGGTCTGGCACTCCTTCCTGAGATATTCTCCAGGTGTGACACGGTAACTACCTGCCATTAGGTTCATGATGACACGTCATCGATTGCTTTGCTGGCTTCTCCGGGTCCAGGCGCCGCCGTCCGCCAATCCATATTCCTCTGGAGAGCTGCGAGCCTCACACATGAGGGGGCGATCTCTCCATGGTCCTGCCTCTGTGACCTGCTCGCATTTCGCCCCCGGTATCCTTGTAACTTCAGCCGCTGCATCCGAAACGTTCAAACTGCTATTGTTGCGGGAATGAGTCACTAAGTACACGTCATATCATTCTTGGTGCGTCGGTTAGGAGAGGGACACGTAAATAGAACACTAGCACACACCATTTGTACTTATATGCATGCACCCACAGTAACCAAGTCTCCCCGTCCTGACCCCGTTCCCCCAATATCCTGATTCCTGAGCCAATGTCGTACAACCGCAATCCCACCGGAAGGAATCAACATGGAGCCATTCGTATGTGATTACTCCGTGCTGTGCAGTGCAACACTAATACTTATTCCAGCCAAAGCTGATGACGAAGTTCTTGCTAGCGCCCTCCACTCTTACCACAGAGAACTGTATCAGCGCGCCTAAAAAGTGACCATGGGATTGAAATGAGGTATAGTACCTGATTATTCCGAATCTGGCACAATCATATGGTACATCAACAACAGTGAACGATCGGTAAAGCGCCGGCGAACCGAGCTGGGCCTTGTAGGGAGTCGTTCTACCACCAAGAATCTACCACGACAGGAGGCGGAACAGCTTGTGCTTGATCAAACGGACAAGGATCCATCCCGAAGACAAGGCATTCGGACGATACAAGCAAAAATTGCATTCGACGCAGAAACACATCTGACGAGGGACTTCGTATCGGAGGTCATGCACACACATGAGGACGAAGGCTTCAGTTTTCGTGATGCCCCATCTCCAATTCGGCATACATCTGACGCAGGATCTTGGAACATCCGAGAACTAGTTGCATGGTCATTGTGTGATTTGGAAACCCTCTTTGTCGATAACTCCCGGGGTTCGGCAGACGAATTACCCTGTCTTCTCTCGCTGCCATACCTCCTCCCGCTGCGACTCAAAGGAGATTGAGGAGCGTCAGTGTAATGTTCCCCCACGTATGACTATCCCCGCGACACCTGGTCTCTTAGTAGCAAGGTAGTCAAAAGTAATTTTTACGGCGCTACTTGGCATGAGCGCGTTCAGATGACTAACAGGTGTCTTGCATGACATGCAGCCGTTTGCGGCACTTGGGGTGCAGTCAAAAAGTCTCAGGTCTTAGGTTCGAATAGTAATGTACCTGTCCAGTAGGCCTTCGATGTACGGTATGTTTAGCGTCTTGCGCTTCTCGATACCTGCTGGAAGATACGTACTTATGTAGGAGAGACAGAAGCGAACTATCATTACCTAAATCATCATTTTGACGGTACAGCCTGAGTCTTATCTTTGAATATGCTATTCTCGTAGCTAAAGTACTAATCAGTCATTACTGTACTACATATAATTCTTGGCAAAGGACTGTAAACCGGTCCGGCGACTCTCCAAAACGCCCGACAGCCGATTCCGACCGGAACGTAGGCTTGATCGCAATTTTTTTTAAATTGACTCCTCATCCGGACACTTTTGGTGTTTGGATTTCGTATAGGCTTTTAGGGCTTCACATCTTCCTAAAAATTTTGCCTGATGGAAAGGCAAATTGTCGAAAATGCCTCGAAAATACTCAACATTGCCTATCTTCTGGTCGCTGCTTCAAGGTGTTCTGGGGTGGTTTCTTCTGTTCAACCCTGTCCAGATTGGACCTGACATTTGTTGGACGTTTGATATGCACTCACCAAGCTCTGGCCTATCGGTCAAAACCTGTCTAGATTGGGGTCAATATCCCAGACACAGCGGACTCTTCGCGTGATACCGGAGTCGTGATAAATGCGCAGATCCTGGTGGCTCGGACTCTGGAGTTGGAATGGGCTGCAAAGGAGTAAGTGAAAACATCATATCTACAACCTCTTCCCAACGTTCACGAGTACTTAACCACTGCTGGCACATCCAACCCAACCGCTGACTAATGATCAATGAATGGCAAGCTGCTGCTCATAGCAAGTTAGAACTTCCTCCGAGTCCTCCATGCCACATATGTATCAGTGACATCACTAATCATCGATCATCAATCCCACATGGCAGATTGACCCCGTGGATGCCGGGGAGTCTGGTACACAACATAACGATAACGCACCTTGTTGTACCTGGGACATTACATACTTAACAAGACTGGGAGTGGACAGAATATACAGGTCCGCCCGTCGATTGCGCTTCCTCTTTCTAAACTGGCTACAGTCAGTTCAACACATTCGTCTTCTGCTCTCATGTCTCTCGACAAAGAACGAGACGATTACGTGGAGAAGGGCACCACAGAATCTGATGATATCAACTTTGGCGGCGAGGCCTCTCTCCCTCCCCCACCCACTTTGACTGAGGAGGAAGAGAAGAGACTATGGCGGAAGGTGGACGCAAGGCTCATGCCCATTTTAGCATTGATGTATTTGTTGTCGTTCATGGATCGAGGTGCGCTTATATCTCGTTCAATTCACCCGCCTGGGGCCCTATCGCCTTTTGTAAAGGAAATATCGGGAACGCGAGATTACAAGGTCTCCAGACTCAGCTTCACATGTCCGATAACCAGTTCAATGTTGCGCTGGTACGTGCCTTCCTTCCGCCAACCTTTTTTGTTGCCTAATAGCTGCCTTGAAAGACTATGTATTTCATCGTACGTTCCTTTAATTCATGCTATTTTCTGTCACATTTTCTGGTTGTATATCTAGCCATATTGCTTGTTTGAATGCCCCGCGAAGTCCGTTCTCAGATCATCGATCAGTTTCATCCTGCTGACATCCTCGCTAGCCTTGTTCTGAAAAAATTCCGTCCATCAAGGTACAGATCACCATACATCTTGCAATCCTATACTTAATATATTACGTCTCAGGTGGCTGCCAGGAATTACAGTACGTCACGGTCGTCATAACTATGAAAGTTGAACGAGGTTTTAAAAACCTTCTTTTTTCAAGGTGGCTTGGGGAATAGTCATGTCCGTACTCTCATTATCCCAATGCGATTGTTGCTGAAGCTCATCTTTCCTTTAGGACATTGATGGGCCTTGTGAAAACGTAATCACAGTTTCGAATGTCGCATCTCTCTACTGATCCCGGGGTCTAGCTATCCTCAGCTTGTAGGTGTGCGTGTCTGTTTGGGGGTGACAGAAGCGGGCTTGTTCCCCGGTGTTGTTTACTAGTGAGGATCTTTCATTTTTTCCTTTTCTCTGATAGTAACGGGATAACGGTAACTTAGTCTTACGCTCTGGTATCCGAGATACAAGCTGCAACATCGCATCGGCATCTTTTTTGGAGCCGCTTCCATGGCTGGCGCATTCTCTGGCCTTCTCGCATATGGGATTAGCTTTATGAGTGGCACACGGGGTTTGTTGGGCTGGTCCTGGATTTTCGTGAGTTTTGACTCCAATGTAGCACAATGATACTTCATTCACGTTGGGTGTAGATTTTAGAGGGGATTGTCACAGTTTGCGTTGGGTTACTGGCGTTCTTTGGTGAGATCTACCACGTTGACGTCAATCTGCAGATGCTAATTCTAAATCAGTATTGGTGGACTTCCCCGTTACGGCATCATTTCTTACGCCGGAGGAACGTGCATTCATCATTTGGAAGAAGAGTAGGGCTTCTGGGTTATTCCCTTTTGCGAGACGAACTGACCATCTTGTACTGCTTTCAACAGAATATGACAATTCATCTGTTGGCGAAGAGGAGCATTTCGAGACTAGGCATCTGAAGGCTGCATTGGGCGACTGGCAGGTACACTTCATTCTCGCTGATTATCGCGCATGATAACCTACCGTTTGGCAGATTTGGTTGCATATACTGATATATATGTCGATAGTCGGCCCTCGTGAGTGCCATCAATGTCCCCAATGTTAGGTTCTTGTTAACATTGCCAATGAAAAGTTTACGGGATCACCTTGTTCTTGCCGTCAGTACATGTTTGAAATTGACTAGCCGACCTTACTTACGCCTCTACTTTCAGTACTATCATCAAATCGTGTGTCTCATCTCCTTCGCTTAGAGCATCCTGCTCACAGCTTGACTCCTCCGTAGCTTCGGCTACAACTCAGCTTTCAGCCAACTTCTGACAGTTCCCCCATACGTTTGCGCTAGTAGGTTTCTGATTTCTTGTGGTTGATCTCTTATACACATTTTCCTAGCGATTATACTGTACATATTTTCTCACTTTTCCGATAAGCTCAGGATGAGATCGCCTTTCATCCTGGCTGGCCTTGTTATGTGCCTCATCGGATTTTCCATCAATATATCTAATGCGCCTGACGGTGTCAAGTACTTCGGAACCTTCTTCGTTGTTGCAGGTACATATGCACCCTTTCCTGGCGTAGTTGCATGGTCAGTCATACCTGGTTGTCCGAGTCCTAATAATATTCTAAGCAAGCTGATTTCCCTTGTTTGGCCTCCAGGCTCGGGAATAATCTTTCTGGCCAGTACAAGCGAGGAATCGGCATGGCCGTGCAAATTGGCTTAGGCAACTTCAGTGGCGCTATCGCGTCGAATATATACAGAACCAGGGACAAGCCCCGGTTTGCACTTGGCCGTACGATTCGCTCCTACTTACTCTCTGTGCGCTCTGAACTGAAACGATGTTGCAGATGGTATTGAGCTCATGTTTGTCGGCATTGGGTTTATTTGCATCCCTCTTGCCATTCTCGCTTATACTCGCATTAACGACAACCGCGAGTCTTTAGGAAAAGACGAAATCAAAAAATACACCCCTAAGCAACTGCGAGAGCTGGGTGACAGGGCACCGGATTTTAGGTACTCGCTTTGAGGGGCTGCAATGGGGCTGTAGACTATTTTCGATTATGTATATCATGATATCTGTTGCGCGCCGAACTAGAAATACATAGAACCTGTCGTACGACGTGATCATGAGTTGTCGGCTGCCGACATCGCCTCCAAGTTATAATCAGCTATGATGCAAAACTTTCCTGTGTACTTTACACTCCCCCACAAGTCTACGTAGACTCCCACTGGACTCCATGTACTATACGTAGACTATACATAGACTCCCACTAAAGACTCCATGTATAGTGTACATAGCAATTCCAAAGAAATAAAGCTACTATAGGGAGTCTACATGGACTTTGGCCATTCCTAGCCATCATTCCTAGAGGTAAGTTGTTAAGGTGAGAGCCTCAACTACTAAGTTCAAGTTATCGAGTTCATTAACAATGAGGCTTTCATCACTAAGTTATATCACACCCAGGCAGAGGCTTTCTGCTTAGGTCGAGTTGTGCGTCTTAGAGTAGTTAAGGTTTGTAGATTGCCTAGTAGGTCAAGCTGAAGAGCCTTGACCAATATCTACTACAGTTTTTATAGCTATGTCTAGACCTATGTGGCAGTATGTGTTAAGGCAGAGCCTCAACTACTAAGTACAAGTTATCGAGTTCGTCAACAACGAGGCTTTCGTTGTTAAGTTCAATCACGCTAAGACGGAGGCTTTCCGCTTAGGTCGAGTTCGTCAATGAGCAGTTAAGGTATAATTGCCTAGGTCAAGCTAAAGAGCCTTGACCGTAAACTACTACAGTTTATATAGCTACGAGTATCTAGCTAATCGTCTAATAGTATGCGAACACGTACTACTTACTGCGCATGCAGCGGTATAGCTGTTATACTACGGAAAGCTATGTCTACTGTATAGTAAGCGGCTGCGCTTGTTGCTGTGCTACAAACATGAGTATCTAATGGGCGCTGCCCATTGAGTCAGTATCTGCTAAGTATCAAGAAAGGAAACGGGGTAAAGAGAACAAGCAAGAAGGAAATTGTAACATCACCCCCCTTCTATCATCAAAGTTTCCAACTTCGATATCTTAGAATTCTTCCATCGTAGATTGAGACGTATTCGGCGTTCTGTAAACCCAGAAATGTGTGTCTCTCGGTGGGTCGATAGGAGGTGGCGGGGGAGAACGGTTTGGGCGACGGGGAATGTACGCGTCTTCAGGGGGTGAGACTAGCTCCAGGGGGACGGCGACGAGGTCTTCTTCGGCAATTGAGGTGGGGCGGGGTAAGGGTGTCAGATTACGGTCGAGGTTGACAAGGAGGAGGTCTCTGTTGACGTGGATCGAACGCTCAGTGGAGCAGATGGATTGGAGGGCGAGGAAGAGAAAGATCAACCAACAGGTAATAAAAAACAAGAAAATAGTCAAGACGAGGATGTTCGAGATCTGCATGGTGGGGTATTTGCGTTGTCAAGTCAACTTTTTCTTTTCTTCTTTAATACTGGCGAAAACTAGGGTCGGGTTCTCCTGTGACGTTAGCCCAAGCGTCTCCATCAAACGTCGCTAAGAACTCGGCGCCCGGTTCTTGATCGGACCTGTCATCAATGGGGACCTGTCGCGGTGGAGTGTTACAATATCTAGGGGGGGGTTGGTTCGGGTTCAATTCGCAGTCTCGTGAGTAGTGACCCGGTCCTCTCTTTCTGCAATGGGAACACTGATAGAGGTTGCAGTAGGAGGCGAAATGCCCCTGTCCTTTGCATTTGAAGCAATATTCTCCGCGCATATGTGGTGGTACTTCCGAGCTAGGCTGGGTGGCAGAGAGTCGCATTGATGGAACAATGAGAGGGGTGTGGCTTCAGGGCGGGCTACGCGAAGGCTGAAATGCATTGCCGGATACTTCGCATGCTGACAGTCTGTGAGCGGGAGAGGTCGTTGATCCAGGAGGGGACGGCCCATTTTGAGAGCGGGATGGACCGGATCTCTTTGCTATTCTGGGTTGGGGGCAGCTGGTGGATGGAACAGGAGGGTCGTACCGATTCTTGTAGCTGCTGACTGCGGATTCTAATCCTCTTTCCAACATCTGGCATAGCATGCTGTGGGCTAGACGATTCAAACTGACGATGTTCTCTAGAAGAAGGTCGTATTGTCGGAGGGGTTCTTCGAGGTCATCGTCCAAGAGGTCACGAATGAGTGTAGCCCGGTTCGCGGGGTCGGAGAGGTAGTCGTGGACGGATTGGGCGAGAGGGGGAGGAATGGGGAGAGGTCGGGCACCGGCAGGGATCGAGGTAGACATGATAGACGAGTTGTTCGAGGTAATGGTTGCGGTTTGGTTTGCTGATCGGTTTTCAGAGGTGTTTCTTCTCCTTATATGTTTTAAGGAGGTCCGCAGCATTTCCCAAATTGTCCGTAGATTCCCAGGTGTTTTCCGAGGTGGGGTAACCTAGCCACTTTACCAAGAACACATGTCCTCGTCCACGCTTCTTATGCGCAATGATCGCTTTGACTTCGTGTTCCTCTTGTCCGTCGATGAGGTCAGGTGGTGGCCTCAGGTAATTAGGCCCGTGAGCGTCCGTCTCGCGATAAGGGGTCAGGAGGGCGGCATGGAACACCGGGTGGATTCTCCACTGATGAGGAAGCTTCAGTTTGTAAGAGAGCGGTGACAGTACCTCCTTAATAGGGAAGGGTCCTTCTCTTTTTGGGGAGATCTTCCTTGTGATGTTTGTCAGTTTCAGGTTCCGTGAGTCCAGCCAGACCTTCTGTCCTTTCTCGAATGGGGAGAATTTTCTCATGACCCGTTCCGCCATGACTTGTCGAGCCAGTTCGTGCACTGCCAACACTTCCATTTGTGCTTTTAATAACTGAATGAAACGTAGTTCAGCTGCGGGCACGTCACTCTTCTGATATGCCACCGGTATAGCCCTAGGTTCATAGCCCATCATTAGATAGAATGGGGAATGTTTCACCGCTGAGTGCGTCCTTTGATTGTGTGCAAATTCTGCTGTGGGTAGGAGTTGTCTCCACGTTTCAGGGTTGTTGGTGCAGAACATCCGAAGATAGACCTCAACCTCTTGATTTACTCGTTCTGTTTCTCCATCAGTCTGAGGGTGAAATGCGGTACTCATCAACAGTTTGATCCCTAGGAGTTTTCCGAGCTCTTGATAGAGTTTCGATGAGAATCGAGGGTCTCGATCGGAAATAATCCTGTCCGGTAGCCCGAATCTGGTGTAGACATTTTTCAGATACGCATCCGCTGCTCCTAATGCATCAATCGTCTTGTTGCAAGGGATTAAAATTACCCCCTTTGTAAGACCATGGTCTACCACGACCATGATTGAATCAAATCCGTCCGAAATGGGTAGATCTGTGATGAAGTCTGTCATGACTAGCGCAAATGGGCGTGTTGCTGTGCTTTTGATTGGTGTCAAAGGTGGTGTCGTTGGGTGTGTGTTGACTTTCATCTGTTGGCATTTCGCGCATCCTTCTACCCATTTCTTGATTAATGTCGTCATTCCTGGCCACCAGTAGTCTCGTCAAATAAGTTCGATCGTTTGATACTGTCCTGGGTGTCCGGACGGAAGTGAGTTGTGATACTGCTCAATAATCCGTTTTCGTAGATCAGCGTTCGGTGGCACGTAGCAACGGTTTTTAAAGAATAGGACATTATCTTTTACTTCCCAATCAGCCAGGTTGGATCTGATCGGAGTTGTTCCGTTGGTTTTCAGTGCCTTGATCGCATCAGCAACTAGTTCGTCTTTCATAGTTGCTTGAGCAAGTGCCGTTTGCATTTCTGTATCGATGACGTTAACGAAGACGTTTTCTGGGAGGAGCGTGATGTTTTCATTGTCGTTTTCTATTCCTTTGCCCCAGTCTTCTCGTCGAGAGAGGGCGTCAGACTGTATCATCTGTGATCCGGGGACGTGCAGTAATTTTAGTTTGAATTCTGATAAAAATAGACTCCACCAAGCCTGTCTTCGGTTCAGCTTCTGAGCGGTCCTGAAATACGTCAGGTTTTTGTGATCTGATAGGATCGTGACGGGGTGCGGGCTTCCTTGGAGGTAGTGTCTCCATGTTTCAAGTGCGCGTATGATTCCAAGGAGTTCTCGGTCGTAGATTTCGTAGTTTCGCTGGGTCGCGTCGAGGGAATGGGAAATGTAACCACAAGGGTGCCATTCTCCATCTGTTCCCTGTTGTTGTAATACAGCGCCGGTAGCGAATTTCGAGGCGTCGGATTCGATGGTAAAGGGTCATTCTGGGTTTGGCATCTGCAAGATCGGTGCCTGTGCAAACTTCACTTTTAGCGCATCAAAAGATTGTTGACATGCCGTTGTCCATTCAAATTTGACGTCTTTTTGGGTCAGGTCATTTAAGGGTCTCGCTAGTTCGGCGAATCTCCCGATGAATCTTCGATAGAAGTTTCCGAATCCTAAAAAGGATCGTACTCCTTTGACGTTAGTCGGTGCCGGCCAATCTTTGATTCCTGCTAGTTTCGTCGGATCCATTAATATCTGATCCGGTTTGACAATCAATCCAAGGAATTCGACTTCTTGTACGTCGAACTTGCACTTTTCGGGTTTCAAGTACAAGTCGTGTTCTTCGAGTTGTTGCAAAACCTGTCTGGTCCATTCCTGGTGTTCCTTGAGATCTTTTGAGAAAATAAGGATGTCGTCCATGTAAATGACTATCCATCCCTCATCAATCTTGTCCTTGAAAATCTCATTCATCATTGCTTGGAACGTAGCAGGAGAGTTGCATAATCCAAAGAACATCACCGTTGGTTCAAACAGCCCTTTATTTGTTTTAAAGGCTGCTTTCCATTGGTCGCCCTCTTTGATTCGAATGTTGTGGTATCCCCATCTAATGTCGAGTTTCGTGAACCATTGCGCTCCTTTGAGTTTGTCGAGAAGATCGCTGACTAGTGGAAGGGGGTAAGTGTTCTTCACCGTTCCACCATTTAGGTAGCGATAATCTTGACATGGTCGGAGGGCTTCTGAGTCCTTCTTTGCGACAAAGAAAAAGGGGGAGGCCATTGGGGATTTCGATGGGCGGATGTAGCCTTTCTTGAGATTTTCTTCAAGAAAGTCGTCCATCTTGGCTTGTTCGGTGGGTGACAATGGGTAGACCTTGCAGTCTTTCGGTACGAAATTGTCTTTCAGATCAATGGCATGGTCCCATGGTTTGGATTCAGGGAATTGTTCGGAAGCAGCTTTCTCAAAGACCCGTTTGTAATCTTGGTAACGTTCTGGTAGTAGATCGTCGAGAGTTTTGGCTTTTTCCGGGTTGTCTGTCTGATCACCGTGAGCGATTTTCTGTGAAATGGAAGTCTTTGCTCTTATCCAGATCCCTTGTCTGAAACAAAACCGCGGGGTAGTCAAGGAAGAGACGATCCTTGATATCCTAGTTGTTTTTCTGGAGTAGGAGTATCTTGGTGTTTCGTATTCTTTGGTGAGGGGTGGTTCGATGACGTTGTTGGGATCGAAGATTCCTAAGACCGGTTCTCCTTTGACATAAGCGATGACGAGGTCTTTGTTTTCAGGTTGGACTTCATCTCGGAGTGGAATGTCTTCTTTCGGAGGATCT
The DNA here is from genome assembly GCA_964034925.1 of Tricholoma hemisulphureum. Classification (NCBI taxonomy): domain Eukaryota; kingdom Fungi; phylum Basidiomycota; class Agaricomycetes; order Agaricales; family Tricholomataceae; genus Tricholoma; species Tricholoma hemisulphureum. The sequence continues at coordinate 3,034,420 of OZ035928.1, read as the reverse complement.
GGGGTTTGTTCCGTGATCGGTTTTTCTTCCGGTTCAGGGGTGATGGAGGAAGTGATGACGTTTTCTTCTTCTTGTGCTTTATCTGCGATCTGTTGTCCGAATGCCGTTTTGCCCATCATTTCCCTGGTTTTGGCCATGATCTTTCTAATACGAGTGAGCCGTTCTTCCAATCGATGTGAGGGTTTTCTTTCCGGAGCCAGGGTAGTCCGAGGATTACTGATTCTTTCCCTAGACCGGTTACCAAATACTTCCCCTTTGTCTGCGTATCTCCGACAGTTAATCGGGTTGTGGTGGAGTGGGTCATGCCTTCTTTGTTCGGGGTGCCGTCGGCATTCCAGGTTTTGATCGGTCTTGGTAGGGGTGTCATTCGTAGTCCGTGGCTATGCGCGAAGTCTTGATCAATAAATGTTTCTGCAGCTCCTGAGTCGAGGAGTGCTTCTGTTTCGACGATTCCGGTTTCCGTTCCTAGCTTAACAGGGATGCGAATAGATTGTTTGCCCATATTAGCTACTAGTACAGAGGAAACCGATAACTCAGCGGGGTCTGACGTCGTTCCAGTCCGCTTCTTTAAAAACCCTTGTCTTCAAGGATGGCGAGGGCCTTCTCCCTCTCTTCTTCGTCTAATTCTGCCATCATGGAGCGGAGATTCTTGTAGACCCCCTTGCCAGTCTTCTTCTGCCAGGGTTTCGGAGCGGACGTGGTGGCGACGGTCCCGTCTTTTCTGTGATCTCCGGAGCGGTGTCCGGGTTTGTGACAGATGAAGCATAACCCCTTCCTCATGTGTTCCATGCGTTCGGAATTGGATAGGCGGTTAAGGTCGAGGGTGGGTTTGCGTTTGACGGTGGTGGTGGAAGGTGCGGGGTGGGCGGCGCGTAATTTTCCTGTGATAGTGCGTGCTCTTTTCCACTGCCCATCGTACTTTGCGGCGGCTTTCATCATGTTTTCAAGGGTGGTTGGGACTGTCTCCATGTTGTAGATTTTCTCTACGAGTTTGGGGTTTAGTCCGTCAACAAAATATTCAATGAGGGAAATATCTTTGTTTATCCCAGTCCTCCCTTTCAGGATTCTAAACTGCGAGATGTAGTCTTCGATATCTCCAGTCTGTTTCAGGGTTTTGAGCCCGTGGCGTGCGTCTCCGGCATCGTCGATCGGCAAGAACACGTTCTTGATTTCTGTTTTGAAGGCTTCCCAGGTCCCCCACAGGGTGGTCTGTTCTCCCTTCGCTTCTGCCCATCCTGCTGCAGTCCCTCCATTCATAAAGGAGAGGGCGAAGATGATCTTCTTATCGTCGGGGTTCGCCCTTAGGTAGAGCGAGACTTGTGAGAGGAACTTGCCGGTTTTGGTTCGCTCTCCATGGAAGTCGGTGGGCGTGTGAAGCTTAATTTCTTTGGGGTTCTGTGCGGCCATGTCGATAAATGGGTCGGGGTTTTCTTCGTCAGGATCTGATTCTGAGTCGGATGATTCGAATTCTTCGTTCTCGAGATAACGAGAAGGTTCAGTGGCGGTTCTCTGGCTAAACCAGCGTTCTGTGGGTTCGGAGTAACGTACTAATCATCCCTTGTGTCGATGCCACAAGGAGTCAGGTTCGGGGGTGGCACCACGAGGTGGGCGGTCAGGGGTTTGTCGGTTTGATTGTCAGGATAAAGCGTCTGCTCTTGAGGAAGAGGACGTTGTGGATTAGCTTGACCTTTTGTTAAGGCAGAGCCTCAACTACTAAGTACAAGTTATTGAGTTCGTCAACAACGAGGCTTTCGTTGTTAAGTTCAATCACGCTAAGACGGAGGCTTTCCGCTTAGGTCGAGTTCGTCAATGAGCAGTTAAGGTATAATTGCCTAGGTCAAGCTAAAGAGCCTTGACCGTAAACTACTACAGTTTATATAGCTACGAGTATCTAGCTAATCGTCTAATAGTATGCGAACATGTACTACTTACTGCGCGTGCAGCGGTATAGCTGTTATACTACGGAAAGCTATGTCTACTGTATAGTAAGCGGCTGCACTTGTTGCTGCACTACAAACATGAGTATCTAATGGGCGCTGCCCGTTGAGTCAGTATCTGCTAAGTATCAAGAAAGGAAACGGGGTAAAGAGAACAAGCAAGAAGGAAATTGTAACAGTATGTGTCAACACATATCTAGGAGTCAATAGACTATCTAAGGCTATGTAAAGCTGTAGAGTACAAGGTAATCTGTCAGCTATCTACTTGGTATCTGATGATAAAGGAAATATGGGCACTGCCCCCAAGAGTCATATGTATTAGTCAAAGATAAGGAAATGAGTCAAGTCAACACTGCTGCAACAAAGAAGGAAATAGATGTAAAAGGAAATCATAACATTACCCCCCCCCCTTATCCTTGAAGTTTCCAACTTTGGTTACTCCAACCCCTTCTCTACCCGATCCATAGACCTGTTGAGAGGTCAGTAAAGCCATAACTATTCATCAATTGGAAGCAGGATGGGCAGCGATGGCAGTGGTATGTGGGGCACTGGCAGGATGTAGACAGGTGCAGGCATGTCAATGTGAATGGTAGGGACTGGGTCAACCAGGGCATTTGGAGATGGTGTTGGGGAAACATGAGAGAGGATATTGTTGAGCTCAAAGATGTTATGTTGTCGCTTGGTTTCTTGGATAGAGATGTAAGAGAAGGAGAGTAGTATCATCCAACAAGTAAAAAAGAAGAGCCTGAGGGCAAGAGTGATAATCTGCATGTATGTCATGTCTGTAGTCAGGGGAATGTTTGGTGGTTGTGGAGAATGTCAACAAGTTTCTTCCCTTTAATATGGATGAAATGGCCCTGGTCCAGGTTTGCTGGTCAAATTTGCCCAAGCACTGTCATCAAAATTAGAGAAGTATTTGGCTGCCATGTACACTTTGTCTTCTTCACTTCTGGTTTGTCCTTGATTGGGGGTGATCAATTGTTCGATGTTTTGGGGACAGTCTTTAGGGTAATGCCCTGGTGCTAACTTCTTGCAAATGTTGCATGTGAAAAGATGGCAGTAAGAGGTGAAATGCCCCTGTCCTTTGCACTTGAAGCAGGATTCCTTTTTCATGTGGAGTGGCATACTAGAGGATGGTTGAGTGGCAGTCAAGGTCATGCTTCAGATGCAGAATGGAGTTGGGGGTCAGTCATTTTGTTTTGGGGGAGAAGGCTGCAAGGTATTGGCAGATGTGGCTCATGCTGATTTTTGAAGGTGGTAGGAGGAGGAGGAGATTGTGGATCCAGATGGGGGTGTTTGTGAGGTGTGCATTTCTGTTTGAGTTTGTGTTGAGGTGGTGGAGATGTTGGGTGCAGCATACTTTAATTTGTAATTACTAACTACAGAGGCCATTCCTTTTTCTAACATTTGACTCATTATGCTATGGGCGATTCGTTCAAGGTTTGTGATAGTATCAAGTGTGAGGTTGAATTGTCATTGGTCTTGGATTTCACAGAGAATTTCTGCATGATGTCCAGGTCTTTCGGATAATTGGAGGTGTATTCAGTGAGAGGAGGGAGGATGTTTAGAGTTTTGAGAGTGTGAGAGGAGGGGAGGTCAGACATATTTGTTTGTTTGGTGGTGATGGTTGTGGATGGATCTGTTGGGTTGATTCAAAGGTGTTTCTTCTCCTTATATGCAGCAAGGAGGTCCACAGCATTTCTTAAATTATCAGTAGGTTCCCATGTGTTTTCTGACATGGGATAGCCTAGTCACTTTACCAAGAATACATGTCCTTTGCCTTATTTCTTGTGGGTGATAATCAATTCTACTTTGTGTTCTTCTTGTCCATTGATCAGGTCAGGAGGTGGCCTCAGGTAATTAGGACTGTGGGTGGTGGTTTCACGATAGGGTGTAAGGAGGGCGGCATGGAATACAGGGTGGATCTTCCATTGATGAGGGAGTTTCAACTCAGGGGAGAGTGGTGACAGAACCTGTTTAATGGGGAAGGGTCCTTCTCATTTCAGAGAGAGCTTCTCTGTTACATCTGTCAGTTTTAGGTTTTTCGAGTTGAGCCACACCTTCTGTCCTTTTTCAAACAGGGTGAACTTTTGTGTGATCTGTTCTGCCATGATTTGTTAAGCCAGTTCATGTGCTGCAAGTGCTTTGGTTCATGCTTTTAATAGCTGAATCAGGCATTGTTCTGATGCAGGTATGTCACTTTTCTGATAAGCCATGGGTATCACTTGTGGTTCATATCCCATCATGAGGTAAAATGGGGAGTGTTTCACCATGGAGTGCATTCGTTGATTGTGGGTGAACTCCACAGTAGGAAGGAGTCTTCTCCATGTTTCAGGATTATTTGTGCAGAATATCTGGAGGTAGACTTCAACTTCTTGATTTACACATTCTGTTTCTCCATCAGTTTGTGGGTGAAAGGCAGTACTCATTGCTAGTTTGATTCTGAGGAGTTTTCCAAGCTCTTGGTAGAGTTTCAATGTGAATCTGGGGTCTCTGTCTGAGATGATCTTGTCTGATAATCCAAATCAGATGTAGACATTTTTTAAGTACACGTCCACAGCTCCTAGTGCATCAATTGTTTTGTTGCATGGGGTTAAAATTACCCCCTTAGTAAGTCCATGGTCTACTATGACCATGAGTAAATTAAATCTGTCAGAGAGGGGTAGGTCTGTGATGAAATTGGTTGTCATGAGTGCAAATGGGCGCGTTGCAGTGCTTTTTATTGGTGTGAGTAGCAGCATCATTGGATGTGTAATGACTTTCATCTGTTGACATTTAGCACATCCTTCTATCCAATTTTTGATTAGCATGGTCATTCTTGGCCACCAGTGATCTCTGCAGATGAGTTTGATTGTCTGGAATTGTCTGGGGTGTCTGGATGGTAGGGGGTTGTGGTATAGTTCAATTATCTTTGTCCTAAGGTCAGTGTTGGGTGGTATGTAACATCTGTTCTTAAAAAAGATTAGACCATCTTTCACTTCCCAATCTGTCAGATTGGATTTGATCCATGGCATTCCATTTGTTTTGAGTGCTTTACTTGCATCTGCAACTAGTTTGTCTTTCATTGTTGCTTGGACTCATGTCTGTGTCTATCATGTTAACAAAGATTTCTGGAGGAAGGAGTGTGATGTTTTTGTTGTCATTTTCCCTCCCATTGTTCCAGTCTTCTCTGTGTGATAGTGCATCAGATTGTATCATCTGTGACCATGGCACATGCACAAGTTTTAGTTCAAATTCCAGTGAGATTAGACTCCACTGAGCCTGTCTTCTATTTGGTTTCTGGGCAGTGCAGAAATACATCAGATTTTTGTGGTCGGACAAGATTGTTACTGGGTGTGCACTTCCTTGGAGGTAATGTTGCCAGGTTTCTAGGGTGTGTATAATGCCCAAGAGTTCTTGATCATAAATCTCATAGTTCTGTTGAGTGGCATCAAGGGAATGGGAAATATACTGTATCTACATGGGTGCCATTGTCTGTCTGTGCCTTGTTGTCATAACACTGCACCAGTGGCAAATTTTAAAGCATCTGATTCGATAGTAAAGAGTCTTGCCAGATCTGGCATTAATAGGATCAGTGCCTGTGCAAATTTGTCTTTTAGTGCATTGAATGATTTTTGACATGCTTCTGTCCATTCAAATTTAGTGTCTTTCTGAGTTAGATTGTTTAATGGTCAGGCTAGTTTGGCAAACCTCCTGATGAATCTTTGATAGAAGTTTCTGAATCCTAAAAATGACCATACTCCTTTGATGTTAGTTGTTCTGGCCAATCCTTGATTCCTGCTAATTTTGTTGGGTCCATTAATATCTGATCTGGTTTTATGGTTAATCCAAGGAATTCGACTTCCTGTAGATTGAATTTGCATTTTTCTGGTTTGAGGCTGTACTTTACACTCCCCCACCTAGTCCGCACGGACTCCCAGCTGTCCGCACGGACTTCTAGCTGTCCATGTGGATTCCTAGTAAAGTCTGAGTAGTTTGCACGGACAGCTCGGACATCATGCGGACTGAAGAATTGGGCCGAGTCCTAGCATCTTGAAACTGTAAGAAGTCCTAATGATGTCCGAGTTGTCCTAGCTGGTCTGAGTAATGTCCGAGTAAATAAAGACTTGGTGAATTTTTTTGTGAGAGTAAGATCAAAATATTGGTGTACCTGGCAGGGTTTGAACCCAAGGCACTTTGATCAAGATTACACAAACTGGGCACAATTAACCACTGTGCCAAATGGGCACACAATATTAATATTATTACTACTATTTATTATCTATTCCAAATACATGCTAGCAATAAAAAAAAAGTTACCGTTGCTCACATCAAGCAACGGCACTCAAAGGGCGTCGTTGCCCCCCCCTGTCCCCCATTCCCTCCCCTTCCCTGTGCCCTTCCATCACCCTTGCCTATTGCACCCCCTCCGCCCTGCGAGCAGTCGTGCGCAGCAGTGGTGGGGGGTGCTCTGTCGCCCTGGTGTCATGTGGTCGCGTGTCCCCTTGCTATGACAGAGTGGTATTTATATTAATTAAAATAGAGTACAAATAAAATAAATATACAAGAAAGAAAATTAAAGGGGAGGGGGGGAGGAGTGGGGCGCAGTGCGTCACCCTCTTGTTGCCCCCCTTCCCTGTCCCCCCCTTCCCTGTCCCCCCCTTCCCTGTGCCCATCCGTCACCCTTGCCTACTGCACCCCACCTCCGCCCTGCAAGCAGTCACTCACAGTGGTGGTGGGGGTGCTCTGTCATGCTGGGTGTCACGTCGGGCATGTCCCCCTGTCCCCCGGCATCGCCCCTCCCTCCTATGGCGTCCCCCTTGGTCCTGGAGCGTCCCCCTTGGTCCTGGAGCGTCCCCCTTGGTCCTGGAGCGTCCCCCTTGGTCCTGGAGCGTCCCCCTTGGTCCTGATGTGTCCCCCTTTGTCCTGGCATGTCCCCCTTGGTCCTGATGTGTCCCCCTTTGTCCTGGCATGTCCTCCTTGGTCCTGGTGTGTTCGCTTGTCCCCTGGCGCATCCCCTTGCTCTGAGGGACCTCCCCCTGTCCCTCTTGGGCCTGGGGGCAGATCGTGTGTTGGTGGGGGTTGTCCCAGGCTGGGGGAGGGTGCTGGATCTGTGGGCAGTGACGTGGCGGCGGCGGGTGCTGCATCGGTGGGTGGTAGTGATGTGGCAGCAGTGGGTCGGTGGGCGCTGGTGGCATGGCAGCCTGTCATTGGCATCATGCTCCCCTCGCGTCCTCCTTGCATCCGGCGCGAAGAGGCGGAGGCGGAGTGGCAGTGGTGACATGGCAGCCGTCGCTGCCCCCTCTCCCTTCCCTGACACCCCCCTGGTGCTGACCCTCATCCCATGAAGCCCCCCAGCCCCCAGCTAAGTGGGGAGGAGGGGCAGCGCATTGTTGCATATGGAAAGAAAAACTGAAAGAGAAAAAAACATTTTATTAGCTTTAAATACATCCCCCCTCGCCTGGCGCTCCTCCGTCGTCGGGAGCACCGTCATATGGCATCCCCCCATGGTGTTTGCTAGTGGCTGGTCGGCATCGATAGCCACACCCACAATCCACCCCACAAGCAGTTGCTCATAGGCATGGAGGTGGGCGCTGTGTCGGTCGTCAGTTGTCCCCGTTGCAGGGGTCAGTGGTGATGTGGCAGGTTTAACCGTGTTGTGGTGCATACCTAGTGGGTGCCCTGCTTCACGGGCCTCCCAGCACCTCCCTGGGGCCGTCCTATCCCCCTTTGGGCCCCTCACATCCCACCTGAGTGGGGAGGAGGGCTGGCCCGTAGTTGGCGGGCCGTCGTTGCATATACAGTAGAAGGACTGAAAAAAACAGTTTTTTAGCTGAATAAAAAATTGTTAGAACAAATAAAAGACTTACTATGGGGGCCTCAGGCCCTCATAATAGTGGAGTGGGGTGGAGGGAGGGAGCAGGGAGCAGGGGGGAGCAGGGGCAGCCGTCGTTGGCAAGCACTGGAAGAAAATAATAATTAGCCGAAAAAAATGATTAGAGAAAAAACAAACTTAATATGGGGGCCACAGGCCCCCATATTGATGAAGTGAAGGAGGGAGGGGGGAGGGGGGAGGAGGGGGAGGAAAGGGGAGGTGGCATTGTGTTGGGAGGTAAAGCTGGAAGCTGACTAGAGGCTTTTGGATGAAGGGGGGCACTCCTCTGAATGTCTCAGAGGTCAGGAATTAATTGTCTCAGTATATACTATACATATAGTATATATAGTATATAATGCTGAAGTAATGCTGAAGTAACAGTAATTAGTAATGTCATAATTACCGCTCTGGATATAGCAATTATAGGCTTGTATCCCAACACTCCCCCTCAAGCCTATAGTGGCTGGGTGAAATGGTTAAATATTTTGTCATTACTCCCCCTGAAGTCAAGGGTGGAATAAGTTTCTCCAGTTGCATTAAAACCTCTGTGGTGGAAAAAACCCATTGGGAAAAAATCCAACTCATGTGAGGAAAGCTGCTGGGTTAATCTGACTGAACTCCCATCTCGTCCCTATGTCATGTAAATTTAGGCTTCAGCAGAGCCTTTGTTAATACGTCTGCAGTTTGCTCCGGATTACGACAGTTTTGAATTTCTATTGATTTATTGGCCACGAGATCCTGGACCCAGTGATAGCGGATAGCGATGTGTTTTGATCTCTGATGAAATTGAGCGTTCTGAGTTAAAATTGTTATCGCCTTTAATCACTGTGGGGAATTGTTGTGCAAATCCGAGTTCTTCATATAAATTTCTTAGCCATACGGCTTTGCATCCAGCATTTAGATTTTCATGTTATTGCTCCCCCGGACGCTTTGAAAATATAGCTGGTTGTGGATTTAAGATCTTCAATATTAGCAAATGAAGCATCAGCATATCCGTGGAAGAGGTTATTGTTTTCAGTCTCATCTTGGGATTTATAAATTATCCTGAGAGTTTTCATACCAGCCAAGTACCTGAGTAGTCGCTTTATTTCACCGTGGTGTTGTAAACCCGGGTTAGCGGTGTAGGCGGCCAACTTGTTAATAGCAAAGCTGATATCAGGTCATGTGGAATTTGATAGGAATTGTAGACATCCTAATAATTTTGTGTATGAATTACTCCTGTTGGGTTCATTATAATCTGGATTCACCAATAATTTAATATTGGGATCCATTGGCATTCTGACTGGATTTGCATCAAGCATTCCCTCCTTGCGGAGAATATTTTCAATGTATTTCTCCTGAGATATCTTGATCACGTCGTCTTGGCATGTAATCTCTATGCCGACAATCTTGCTTGGCTCCCCAAGGTTGGTTACTTCCCATTCCGTACTGAGCGTATTTTTCATATGCTTCATCATAGAATCAGAAGACGCAAAGAGTAATGTGTCGTTGACCCAGACTGTTATTATTCCCAAGTCCTTGTCAACCCTTCGAATATACGTGCATGGATCTGCAAATAAGCGTCCGTATTTGTGAATTTTGAGTTTACCATCAAATTCATTATTCCACTCTCGCCCTGCCTGCTTTAGTCCATAAAGCGGTTTCACTAACCAACATACCCGGCCTGTTCCATCTTCTTGTCCTTCAGGTTGCTTCATATATATTTCTTCTTTTAATGTGCCATTGAGGTATATGCCCTTTACGTCCATCTGTTGTATTTTTAGACCCTTCTTTGATGTGAGGGCTAATACTGCTCGGAGTGTGTCCATCCGGACTATGGGTGAGAAGGTATCCATATAATCATAGCCTGGTCATTGTGTATATCCTTTTGCAACTAATTGTGCTCGGTATCTTATAATTTCCCCTTGTTTATTTCTTTTCTGGACAAAGATCCATTTGTTCGCAATTGGTATCGTGTCAGGAGGTTTCTGGACCAATTCCCATGTTCCCTTCTCCTTTAATAGGTTCAATTCATTTTGTATGGCTATTTGCCATTCCAGCAAATCAAGGGAGATCCGCGCGTCTTTGAGCGTGTTTATTTCATCTCCAGCGATTATTGCATAGGCTTCATCATTATCTAGGAAGGTATTCGCTTCTTCCTCTTCTGTAAGGTGTAACAAGGGTTTATAGTCGGTACGAACTTCACGCGTTTGTTGCGGTTCATTTCTCTGCATTGCACGCGTCTTGCGCGGTTCATCAATATCAATGCGATCATTATTATCAACTCGTTTCCACTTCCGGGATTGCTTCTCTGGGTTACGAGGTTCTATTTCCAGTATATCCGGTTCTTCTCCGATCGGTGATGCGGCTCTGATCAGAGGTTCATCATTTGTGATTGGCAGTTGTGGGGGTGGCTGTGCCTCAATCTGCCTACGGTGGGGTTCTATAATTGGAATTCTCGGCGGTGCGCCTCCATCAGACTCCCCCTTGCATGTCGAGGGTTCCATTGTATTGTCTTCAGAAGGTTTAGATTTTGGAGTACCAGTCAATAGCTCGAAATTCCGCAAAGTTGATACATTACGCGTTTCAGCATTGTAATATTTGACTGCTCCGGCACCATCGTCGTATCCAAGATATGCGCGGCGCTTTGATTTAGGAAGTATTTTTCTATCCTTTTTCTGACCTTGTAATAAGATCCATACTGGTGCGCCAAATTTGCGTAAGTGTGAAACATCTGGTTGTTCATTGTGCCATCCCTTGTAAGGAGTTAATTTCCAAAGATGCTTCGTATACAATCGGTTGCGGAGATAGGCGGCGTGCATGACAGCATATTCCCAGAGGTATTCTGGGAGCTCGCTTGCGGATAGCATTGCACGCGATAATTCAACAAGTGTCCTATTCATTCTTTCTGCAATGCCATTTTGTGATGCAGAGTACGGTGCGGTTAATCGTATTTGTATCCCACATTCCTTAGAATAGTTTTCCAATTTTTCATTGACGAATTCTTTTCCACAATCGATTTGAATCCCCTTGGGTGTTCGGCCTTGTGTTTTTATATAGGCCAAATAATTTATTACTCCCTGTGCTGCATCACTCTTTTCTTTTAGACATTCAAAGGTGACATACCTCTTGGCGTCGTCAATGAATAATAAATAATAGTGTTTTCTGTTGATGGACTTGACGGCATATTTTCCCCATAAATCTATATGCGTCAATTCTCTGGTTTCAGTATTCCGTTTGACTGATTTTGGGAATGGTTTAATGTGTTGTTTTGCGGCTATACATGTCTCGCATTCTGGTTTTGGGGTAGCCAGATCAACATTAAATCCTTTTACCATATTTCCGTCGAGTAGTAATTGTAGCCCAGTATATCCGATATGTCCAAATCGTCGATGCCATGTTTCCCAACTGAGTGATTTTTCATTTCCACTGAAAGTTATATTATTTTCAGCATTGTTGGCAGTGTTGCTCGGGTTTCTAATAATCATTTGGATTTTGTAGAGATGATTATTGATTTTATTCCCGTGTGCAATGGCTTTACCATTTTTATTGAGGAGGGTTATTTCCCCTTGTCCCCCTTTGTACTTTCCTCCTGCAGCGTCCCATCTTCCTAGCAAAATTAAATTGTTCCGCGTTCCTGGAACGTGCAGAATGTCTTTGAGATGAAGAATATATTTTTCTCCATTACATGTCACAATTAGATCGACATTTCCTCGTCCTTCCATTTTTGCCTCTTTCCCTCCTACACCCATTATGGAAATATTTTTCATAGGCTCATAGGAGGTAAATGCTTCTTTTTGATGTGTTACATGTGAAGTGGTTGCCAAGTTGGCCAGCCAATCATAATAGATCAGACGCTCATCAACTATGGCATCGTTATTACATGCATCAAAATTATGCCCTTCCTCGTCTGCTGAGAAAGTAATATGTTCTTCTAATATCATTGAAGTATCCCCGGGCTTCTTCTCTTTCGCTTTCTCTTTCTTCTTTCCCCAACAATTCTTCGCGTAATGTCCAAATTTCCTGCAGTTACGGCATTTGTTCCCATCAAATTTTCGGCATTTGCTCATCCAATGCCCCACCCGCTTGCAATGATCGCAATAAGATTTGATGGAGGTTTTCTTTCGGTAATACGGTTTTCTAGGGATTTACTGGGACCAGTAGCTTTCTGGGTTCGCACCAGATTTACGCTCCCGCCGGTTCTGTTATTATTCCTGTTCCAATTTAGCCAACGTTTATATTCCTCTTGTAATAATTCTATAAACGTGTCCAATGATAAGCAGCGCTTGGGATCCAAGTCATTGGGATCATTTGTGTTGCCATTGTATGGCTCCACATAAGTTTGCCAAGACAATGGTAGAGATGCCAATATGATAGATTTGAATCGGGTGTCGGAGATATGAAATTCCTTATTAGGGAATTGATGCAGTCACGGTAAGATTTCAGGGTGTCCATATGCTTTAGAAGATTGTCGGTAGTGTCGGCCTTTGTCTCGTACAGTAGGCACTGAATATGATTTATGGTTTGATGCGCCTTGTTTTTGTGAGTAACAGATAGCGCGGAGTACATTGCTTCTGCCGTAGTTTTTGATCCGATGTGATTCATTTGCGAAGAGGTAACGTTATGTATTATAACTTGATGTGCCCAGGTGTCATTCTTGTCCCAGTTGCACGCCCCCTCGGCATCCCTGGATTCTTTTGGGCGTTTTACGGCCCCGTTAATATATCCAGTGATGTCACAATTAATAAATACCCATTTCATCCTTTCTCTCCATTCGTGCCAATTCTCATCAGTAAGGTGATCCTGATCGGAGATCTTGTTTATGTTAGAATATTCTTTGGTACAAATTAGAAGGATCGTGGGCTTCTTTTGTTTTGGCGGGATTCCCGCCTTGGGCACGGCTGGCGGCGCTCCCGCTGTAGCGTGTTGCGAAGCGGCTGGTGACAGCCCAAATAATTCCATATGGTCAGCTAAGTCCTGATCATACTCCTGGACTTATTCTTGAGGGTTTTCTTTGTCACTGTCTGGGACAAATTCTTCAATATTGCTTGGGGCTTTTGACATGTTGTAGAAGGTTTTGTAAATAGATTTTTGGGTTGTTTATAATAAGCCAGGGCCCATAACCTGTTGGGAGGTAAAGCTGGAAGCTGACTAGAGGCTTTTGGACGAAGGGGGGCACTCCTCTGAATGTCTCAGAGGTCAGGAATTAATTGTCTCAGTATATACTATGCATATAGTATATATAGTATATAATGCTGAAGTAATGCTGAAGTAACAGTAATTAGTAATGTCATAATTACCGCTTAGGATATAGCAATTATAGGCTTGTATCCCAACACATTGTGAGTGGTGGTGGTGAGGAGTAAGTGAGCTGGCAGTCATGGGGTGATGCATAGTGATGTGGTGATGACAGCGCCCAGTAAATGGGCATATGTTGCCCAGGCTCATATAGCCTGGTAGCACAGTCATTATATTACTTACCTGTCACACTCATGTGGCCACAAGGTCTTGGGTTCAAATCCTTGCCATTACATTACCTTTTAAATAGTGATTTGCTAGGACAGTCCGTGCAGAATCCGTGCTAGGAATTTCTAGTCCGAGTTAGTCCGCACGGACAAAACTCGGACAAAGCTCAGACATCACTCGGACATCACTTGGACTCAGAATGGAAATTTGACATTATTTTCTGCCAAAAAAAATCCTAGTGAAGTCCAAGTGGACAGCTAGGATTCCACGCGGAGTCCGCACAGATTAGGTGGGGGAGTGTAAAGAGCTCATTTGAGGTACAGGTCATTTTTGAGTAGTCATTGTAGGACCTCTGTGTCCATTGTTGATGTTCCTGTTTGTCTTTAGAGAAAATGAGGATGTTGTCTATATAAATGAAAACCCATCCTTCATCAATCATATCTCTGAAGATCTTATTCATCATGGCTTGGAACATAGCAGAGGAGTTGCATAATCCAAAGAACATTACTGTTGGTTCAAACAGCCCTTTATTTGTTTTAAAGGCTGCTTTCCATTGATCTCCTTCTTTGATCTGGACATTGTGATAACCCCATCATATATTGAGTTTTGTAAACCATTGTGCCCCATTCAGTTTGTTGAGAAGGTCACTGACTAGCAGAAGTGGGTAGGTGTTCTTGATCATCCCATGGTTGAGATACCAATAATCTTGGCAAGGTCGAAGAGCTTTAGAGTCTTTCTTTGCAATGAAGAAGAAGGGTGATGCCATTGATGATTTTGATAGTCATATGTATCCTTTCTTCAGGTTTTCTTCAAGGAAGTCCATTTTTTGCTGTTCCATTGGGGTTAGAGGATATACCTTACAGTCTTTTGCTATGAAGCCATCCTTTAGATCAATAGCATGGTCCCAGGGTTTTGACTTGGGGAACTGCTCAGATGCTGCCTTCTCAAATACTTTTCAGTAATCTTGATATTGTTGTGGGAGCATGTCATTGGGAGTTTTCATTTTTTTGGGGTTATCTGTTTGGTTGTCATGGGTAAGCTCCTGTGAAATTGAGGTTTTAGCTCTGATCCAGATTCCTTGTCTGAAGCAAAATTGTTGAGAGGTTCTTGATTGTAGGATCCTTGATATTCTTCCTGTCCTTCCTGAATATGTGTATTTTGGTGCATCATATTCTAATGTGAGGGGTGATTTGACCATAGTGGGGTCAAATATTCCAATGACAGGTTCTCCTTTGATATAGGCAATGATGAGGTTTTCATTATCTAGTTCAATTTTGGTCTCATTGGGTGTCTGGATTGGTGGTGCATTGTCTTCTTTTTCTGAGACTTTGGTGTTGTCATCCTTGGTCAAGTGATAGTGGAGTCTGACATTGTTCCAGTCCACTTCTTTAAAAACCCTTCTCTTCAAGGATTGCAAGAGCTTTCTCTTGCTCTTCTTCATCTAGCTCTCCCATCACGGTGTGGAGGCTGTTGTATAGTCCCTGTCCCATCTTCTTCTGCCAAGGCTTGGAGGAAGGAGGCATGGCAATTGTCCTATCTTTCTTGTGATCTCCAGACTGGTGTCTGGGTTTGTGACAGATGAAGCATAGCCCCTTTCACATATGCTCCATTCATTCAGTAGTAGATAATCGATTGACATCAGTGGTTTCTCTTTTGATGGTGGGTGTAGATCTGGGTTTGTAGATCATGTGCATCTTGCCAGCAATGATGCATGCTCATTTCCATTGTTTATGGCTGCTTCTATCATTCTGTTGCTCTTTGTAGGGACTGTCTCCATGTTGTAAATTTTTTCTGTCAACTTGGGGTAAAATCTGTCAATGAAATACTTGATGAGGGGGATGCTTTCATTAATTCCAGCCTTTCAGGATTCTGAATTTGGTGATGTAGTCTTCGACATCTCCTGTCTGTTTGAGCATCTTCATCTGATGTCATGCATCTCCTGCATCATCAATTGGGGAGAATGTGGTTTTGAAGGGCTTCTTTAGTCGCTGCCCATGTCCCTAAGCTATCTTCTGCTGCTTTTGCCTCTGCCTATCCTGCTGCTGTGCCTCCACTCATAAATGAAAGCATGAAGATGATCTTCTTCTCACCAGTATCATAGATGTCTTCATTTGCCTGCAGGTAAAGTGAGACTTGTGAGAGGAATGTGCTGGCTTTCAATCATTCACCATGGAAATCAGTGGGTGTGCATAGTGTTTAAAGGTCCAGTCCAGTCCAGTTTTTTTTGCCTAATTTAGATGAACCGGAACTGAAACTAGTTGCCCCTTATGGTAAGACTGTGGAAAACTGGACTGAACCACAAAAAATGTTGGGAGAGTGTTGCAGGAAGCTTAGGAGAGGATTTTAGATGAAGGGGGACATCCCTCTGAGTGTCTCAGAGGTCAAGGAGTTATTGTCTCATGTACACAATTACATGTAGTATATATACTACAGAATGTTAAAGTCTCAGTAATTAATATAAATATTATTACTGTCTTGGATGCAGCTTTAGGCTTGCTATCCCAATAAAAAACCAGTCCAAAACAATTCAAACTGGTTTGCACTGAAGTCCAGTCATAACCAGTTCAGACTGGTTCAAACTGATGAAAACTGGTCTTTGTGCAGTGTTTAGGTACTAAGACCAGTTGCAAACTATGCAATACAGTGTACATAAGGTGCCTGCAAGGTGTTTATAGTGATAAAAAAAATTTACATATGAAAAGGTACAACAATTAGCTGTTGTATAAGTTTGGTTTGGCAGTAGGATATTGTTTTGGCCATAGCACATGCAGTTTTGGACCGTTTGTCTTAAAAATTGGGTCAAAAGATGCGCATTTATAGGGTGTACCTTGTGACGGGTTGAATCAGTTATCACCAGTCTGCTTTGGTTCAGTTTGGTGTGGGTTTTTTATCATGAGAAGCTTGAACTGAAACTGGAAGTCTGACCTTTTCCAGTTTAGGTCCAGTTCAGTCCAGTTTTTTCATCTTGTAGGACTGGACCTTCGAACACTAGGTGTGTGGATCTTTATCTCTTTTGAGGCATGTCATAATCATTGGTGTCAGTGCCGTACTCTGTGAGGAATTGATTGGTTGGTTCAGGTTTGGTTTCTTTAACTTCATCTGGGTCAGATGGTTCAAACTTTTCGTCAATGAGGTATTGGGGTGGTTCAGTGCTTGTTCTCTAGCTGTACTGGCATTCTGTAGGTTCTAAGTAATGTACTAGTTGTCCTTTGTAGCTGTACCAAAGGGTATTGGGTTCAGGGGTGGCACCTCTTGGCGGTTGATCAGGGGATTGTCAGGTGGGTTGTCTGGATAGAGAGGAGTCTGCTCTTGAAAAAGAGGACATCGTGGATCAGCTTGACCTTTTGTTATGGCAAGAGCCTCAACTACTAAGTTCAAGTTATTGAGTTCATTAACGATGAGGCTTTCATCACTAAGTTATATCACACTAAGGCAGAGGCTTTCTGCTTAGGTTGAGTTGCACATCTTAGAGTAGTTAATGCTTGTAGATTGCATGTACTTTACACTCCCCCACAAGTCTACGTAGACTCCCACTGGACTCCATGGACTATACATAGACTATACATAGACTCCCACTAAAGTCTATGTAGACTCCATGTATAGTGTACATAGCAATTCCAAAGAAATAAAGCTACTATAGGGAGTCTACATGGAGTCTACATGGAGTTTGCTTATTAGTCAATGTAAAACCCATTACAGATGTTGTAGGGTGTTTATAGAGAGTCTACATATAGTCTACATATAGTCTACATGGAGTTTACAGGGAGTTTGCTTATTAGTCAATGTAAAGCCCATTACAGATGTTGTAGGGTGTTTATAGAGAGTCTACATATAGTCTACATATAGTCTACATGGAGTTTACAGGGAGTTTGCTTACTAGTCAATGTAAAGCCCATTACAGATGTTGTAAGGTGTTTATAGAGAGTCTACATATAGTCTACATATAGTCTACATGGAGTTTACAGGGAGTTTGCTTATTAGTCAATGTAAAACCTATTACAGATGTTATAGGGTGTTTATAGAGAGTCTACATATAGTCTACATAGAGTCTACATGGAGTCTACATGGACTTTGGCCATTCCTAGCCATCATTCCTAGAGGTAAGTCATTACTTCAAATATTAAATGTATTTATTACTATTTATGGAAACATCAATACTGGCAGAGATGTAAAAACACCCCCCCCCACATCACTTGGAATGAGATGGGGGAGGGGGGGGCATGATGTGGCATGGCAACTTGCCTCTCTTATAGCACCCCATTCCACCCCATGAGCAATGGCTCATGGTAGTGGTTGGGGGTGCTGGCATGGGGGGCTGTGGCCTGCTTGTGGCATCATTGCTCCACCCACACTCCACCCCACAAGCAGTAGTGTTTGAAGGTCCAGTTACAAGACTGGAAAAAGACCAAGACTGGACCAGATCAAGACTGACAAAGACTGAAAAATATCAAGACCGATGAAGACCACAACTGCAGTCCAGTCTTTGGTCCCTCATTATTTTAATAAAATAAAGACCAGACAAGACCAGCCTTAACCAGTTAAGACTGATTAAGCATACTATGTACTCACATTTTATATTCAAACTTAGATATATTTTTACATACAATGGGACAAGCCCAGGGAATCCAAAGACTGAAATCTTGAGGGTTTATATACCCTTAGTGAGTTTGCACCTGTTTGTTTGATAGCACTAGTGTTGCTAAGGTGATTTTTAACAGCCATTTTTTTTTTTTCTTTTTCTTCTGATCCCACACAAATACTCAACAACACTGTCAACAACCACATCAAGACACAATGATGGTTCCCTCACACCACCACCATGCCCTCCTGGCCCAAATGATGTCCCCCCTTGTAAGTTTTTTTACATTGTTTTTTCAAATCCACCAACTTATAATCTAATTATTAGGATTTTACTTGTTCTGAACAGCCAAAATATGGCCTGCGGCACCCACCCACTGCCACAAGCAACTGCTTGTGGGGTGGAATGGGTGCACTACCACCGGTGTTCGACCACGACACCTCCCTGCCCACCCCTGGCACCCCTACTTGCCTAGCACATCCCCCAAAACTGGCAATGCCAATGCCATCTATACCATGATGCCAGACGCAGCTGCCACATCACCACCCCCACCAATGCCACCAACTGTTATGAACTGATCTTGTAGGGTGGAGTTATGGTAGTGTCCAATGGAGTTCTGATTTGACAATGGACTTGGCTTCAATCTATAAGAGATTGCACCCTTCTCTACGCCTTAGAGATAAGAGAGTTGGAGAGGTAACAATGCAATAATCAAACTGAAGTTACAAGTGATGGTATCTAGGTATTATAGTAACTAAGTGACTGAGGTAAACTACAGAGGAGACCATGGAGTACCGAGTATGCAGTAAGTAAGATAATCAATCAATGGTATGTGATACAAACAAAACAGGAGAAGTATATGAAATAGAATTTGAAATGGTTATCTGAAATAGCAGCGGCTCTGTCGGTGATCCACCGGAGTTCTGTCACAGGCTTGCATGGGATATGACACCAATGCTGCCCACACACCCAACACCAAACAATGCAGCCACCACATCACTGCCCCCAGCACATCTTTGATGACACCCCCACAACACCAGACATGGCTGCCACATCACTGCCCCCACCAATGCCTCCAACACTGCCCACACACCTGAAACAATGCAGGCACCATGTCACCACCCCCACCACATCTTCAATGACACCCCCCCTCGCTTGCAGATGCAAGTGGGGGGGGGACTTGTATATATTATTTATTTTGTAATTATTCACATTTCTACTAATGTCACTGACACTTTGGATGCGACAACAGCTGGGGGGGGGCACCCTTCTATGGATGCTGAGTAATGCCACCACTTGCACCCCCTTGCACAACAGCTGACTGCCATCATGTGTGATACACAAGTTTTTTTTCTTTTTTTTCTTTGTTTTTTTTGCTCTGCCCTAGTTCTTAAATTATATAGTTAATTAGTAGTTGTTTTGCCCAGCCTTGTGAGCAGCTGCTGACGAGGTGGGTCAGTAAAATGGAATGAAAGACTGGTCTGGACTGAAACAGGTTCAGACTGGTCTTGTAACCAGAAAAGACTGACTAAGACTGGTGAAGACCAATCTACACCGGTTCAGTCCAGTCCTAGGGAGTAAGTAGATTTGTTAGGGCTGGTCTTGGTCCCAGTCTGACCCCTCAAGGGCAAAAGACTGGACCGGACCAGACTGGACCTTCAAACACTAACAAGCAGTGGCTTGGGAGGCTGGGCCAGGTGTCCATTTGGGTGCTGTTACAATTTCCTTCTACATCCGTTTCCTTCTTTGTCGCGGCAGTGCTTACCATGACTCATTTCTTTATCTCTGACTAGTCGAGCAGGGCTCATATTCCCTTTTCCATTAGACACTGAGTAGATAGCTGTCCGCTTACCATGCACTCTACAGCTTTGCACCTATAGATAGTTTACTGACTCTTACAATACGTGTAGACACATATTCGACACGTAGCCATGTAAATACCTATATAAACTGTAGTAGATAAAGGTCAAGGCTCCTTAGCTTGACCTTAGGCAATATACAGCCTTAGAACTGCTCTCGAACGCGCGACTCGACCTAAGCCAGAAAGCCTCTGACTTAGTGTAATACAACTTAGCAATGAAAGCCTCGTCGTTAACGAACTCGATACTTGTACTGAGTAGTTGAGGCTCTCGCCTTAACAAAAGGTCAAGCTAATCCACAACATCCTCTTACTCAAGAGCAGACTCCTCCCTCTCCAGACAACCTACCCGACACTCCCCTGATCGACCGCCGCAAGGTGCCACCCCTGAACCCGACACCCTTTGGTATAGACACAAAGGTCAACTAGTACATTACTCAGAATCCTCAGAACACTGGTACAGCCAGAGAACGAGCACTGAACCGCCTTGATACATTCCTGACAAAGAATTCAAACCGCTCAACCCAGACAAAGAAACCGAGTCAGAACCCACCCATCAATTCCTTGACACCACCGACACCGACGCTTACGACATGACATCCAAAGAGATCAAGATCCGTGCACCTACCGACTTCCACGGAGAAAGAACCAAAGTGAGCACATTCCTCTCTCAAGTATCCCTCTACCTCCGAGCAAATGAAGATATCTACGACACCAACAACAAGAAGATCATCTTCATGCTCTCGTTTATGAATGGGGGCACGGCAGCAGGATGGGCAGAGTCAAAAGCAGGAGAAATGGCCTTAGGGACGTGGACAGAATTCAAAGCAGCATTCAAAACCGCATTCTCGCCAATTGATGATGCAGGAGACGCACGACAGAAGATGAAGGCCCTCAAACAGACCAGAGACGTTGAAGATTACATTGCCCAATTCAGAATCTTGAAAGGAAGGGCCAAAAGCAAAGAAGATGTTTCCCTCATTGAGTATTTCATTGACGGATTACATCCCAAGTTGACAGAAAAGATCTACAACATGGAGAAAGTCCCTACCACCCTTGACAACATGATGGAAGCAGCCGCAAAGTATGACGGTCAATGGAAGAGAGCACGCGCTATCGCAGGAAAAACACGCATGATCTACGAACCCAGATCTACTTCCTTGATCAAGAAAGAAGCCACCGACATCAATCGACTGACCACCACTGAACAAATGGAGCATATGCGAAAGGGGCTATGCTTTATTTGTCACAAACCCAGACACCGCTCCGGCGATCACAAGAAAGACAGAACGATCACGACATCCCCCTCCCCCAAACCTTGGCAGAAGAAGACAGGGCAAGGGTTATACAACAACCTCCGCACCATGATGGGAGAATTAGATGAAGAAGAAAGAGAGAAAGCCCTTGCAATCCTTGAAGAGAAGGGTTTTTAAAGAAGCGGACTGGAACGACGTCAGACCCTGCTGAGTTAACGGTTTCCTCTGTATTAGTAGCTG
The DNA here is from genome assembly GCA_964034925.1 of Tricholoma hemisulphureum. Taxonomy (NCBI): domain Eukaryota; kingdom Fungi; phylum Basidiomycota; class Agaricomycetes; order Agaricales; family Tricholomataceae; genus Tricholoma; species Tricholoma hemisulphureum. The sequence continues at coordinate 3,013,251 of OZ035928.1, read as the reverse complement.
ATATGAGACAACGCTCCATGAGAGTACCCATTAAGCTAGAAACAGAAACCAAAATCATCAAAACCAAAGCACTCCTTGACTCAGGAGCTGCCAGAACTTTTATCGATTGAGATTTCGCGCGCAACTGCGGATTCCGAATGACCCCCCTGGCCAAACCAATCAAGACATGGAATGCTGATGGCACCCTAAATAAAGAAGGAACAACCCACTCTACTACGGCCTGACTCACCGTCGGAGAAAGACAAACGGACGAACAATACCTAGTAACTGGCTTAGGAAAAGAGTCGGTGATCCTAGGGTTACCTTGGTTCAGAAAGGAAAACCCTGATATCAACTGGAGAAAAGGTACGATCACTTTCCCTGACAAAGAAGAACGATTCACCTGAATCCAGAGAATCATTGCTAAATCTAGGGAAATGATCAAAGACACAGCATTCAAACAAGGCACCAAAGAACAGATCAGGAAGATCACCCCTGTCAAAGAAGAACACCCGATCAAAGACAATAACAGCGGAACCTTGGACAATCCCCCACTAACACCAGACAAAGTCGAAACCAAACCAGCAAATGACCTTGTCATCGCTTACATCAAAGGAGAACCTGTCATTGGAATATTCAACCCTGCCACCACTGAACCACCCCTCACCTTGGAATACGATGTGCCGAAATATTCATACTCAAATAACACAGGAAGAATATCAAGGATAATGTTGTCAAGAACTTTGCCACGGTTTTGCCTTGGACAAGGAATTTGGATCAGAGCTAAAACCTCCATTTTGCAGAAACTTGCCCATGACAACCAAACAGACAACCCAGAGAAAGCAAAAATGCTCGACGATATCCTTCCGATACAATATCAAGAATACCAAAAAGTGTTTGAAAAGGCAGCATCGGAATGGTTTCCTGAATCAAAACCCTGGGATCACGCAATTGACCTGAAAGACAATTTTCTACCAAAAGATTGTAAAGTTTATCCTCTGACACCAGCAGAACAATTGAAAATGGACGACTTTCTCGAAACTTAAAGAAAGGATACATCTGACCATTGAAATCACCCATGGCGTCACCCTTCTTTTTCGTCACAAAGAAAGACTCCGAAGCACTTCGACCTTGCCAGGACTATCAATACCTCAACCATGGAACAATCAAGAACACCTACCCACTCCCACTGGTTAGCGACCTTCTTGACAAATTGAAGGGAGCGCAATGGTTTACGAAACTCGACATACGATGGGGCTATCACAACGTCCGAATCAAAGAAGGTGATCAATGGAAAGCGGCTTTCAAAACGAATAAAGGACTATTCAAACCAACAGTAATGTTTTTTGGATTATGCAACTCCCCCGCTACGTTCCAAGGTATGATGAACAACATCTTCAAAGACATGATTGACAAAGGATGGGTCGTCATTTACATGGACGACATCCTCATCTTTTCCAAAAACAAACAAGAACATCAACAATGGACGCAACGAATCCTACAACAACTACTTGAAAACAACCTGTACCTCAAACCAGAAAAGTGTAAATTCAACGTCCAAGAAGTCGAATTCCTCGGGTTCATCGTCAAGCCGGATCAAATTCTGATGGACCCCACAAAATTAGCAGGAATCAAAGATTGGCCAGAGCCGACAAACATCAAAGGAGTACAATCATTTTTAGGGTTTGGAAACTTCTATCGAAGATTCATCGGGAGGTTTGCCAAACTAGCAAGACCATTGAATGATCTAACCCAAAAATATACTAAATTTGAATGGACAGAAGCATGTCAAACATTGTTCAACGCGCTAAAAGCTAAATTTGCACAGGCACCAATCCTGTCAATGCCCGATCCAGCAAGACCCTTCACGATCGAATCAGATGCTTTGAAATTCGCTACCGGCACAATGCTCTGACAACAAGGCACCGATGGACAATGGCACCCATGCGGATATATTTCACACTCACTCAACGCAACCCAACGGAACTACGAAATCTACGAACGAGAACTCCTGGGCATCATACGCACCCTGGAAACCTGGCGACATTACCTCCAGGGAAGCGCACACCCAGTAACGATCCTGTCCGACCACAAGAACTTAACATACTTCCGCACCGCTCAGAAATTGAACAGGAGACAAGCCCGATGGAGTCTATTCCTATCCGAATTTGAACTAAATCTTTTAGACATGCCAGGGTCACAAATGATACAATCCGATGCACTATCATGAAGAGAAGATTGGAATCAAGGGACAGAAAACGACAATGAGAACATTACACTCCTCCCTCCAGAAATCTTCGTGAACATCATCAACACAGACATGCAGACAGCCCTGGTCCAAGCAACAATGAAAGATGAACTAGTTGCAGACACAATTAAAGTGCTCAAAACAAACGGAACCCCGCCAATCAAATCCGATCTGACAGATTGGGAAGTAAAAGACGGTCTAATCTTTTTTAAGAACAGGTGTTACGTACCACCCGACACCGAACTCAGAAAAAAGATAATTGAATTATACCACAACTCACTACCATCCGGACACCCTGGACAATTCCAAATGATTAAACTCATTCACAGAGACTACTGGTGGCCGGGAATGACAGTGCTAATCAAGAACTGGGTAGAAGGCTGTGCCAAATGCCAACAAATGAAGGTCATCACGCACCCAACGACGCCACCACTCACGCTAATAAAAAACATTAATGGTTGTGGTAGACCATGGTCTTACTAAGGGGGTAATTTTAATCCCTTGCAACAAGACAATTGATGCATTACGCGTACTTAAAAAACATCTACACCCAGTTTGGATTGCCAGACAAGATTATCTCCGACAGAGACCCCAGATTCGCATCCAAACTCTACCAAGAACTTGGAAAGCTCCTCGGAATCAAACTCGCAATGAGCACCACTTTTCACCCACAAACTGATGGAGAAACAGAACATGTAAACCAAGAAGTTGAAGTCTATCTCCGGATGTTCTGCACAAACAACCCCGAAACATGGAGAAGACTCCTTCCCACTGTGGAATTCGCCCACAACCAGCGCATGCATTTGACAGTGAAACACTCCCTGTTTTACCTCATGATGGGATATGAACCCCGAGTGATACCCATGGCTTACCAGAAGAGTGACATACCCGCAGCAGAGCAATGCTTAATTCAACTATTAAAAGCACGAACTGAAGCACTTGCAGCGCACAAGCTGGCTTGACAAATCATGGCAGAACAAATCACAAAAAAGTTTACCCCATTTGAGAAAGGACAGAAGGTGTGGCTCAACTTGAAGAACTTAAAACTGACAGACGTAACAAGGAAACTCTCTCCGAAACGAGAGGGACCCTTCCCCATCAAGCAAGTTCTGTTGCCACTCTCTTATGAGTTGAACCTCCCCCATCAATGGAAGATACACCCCGTATTCCATGCCACCCTCCTCACACCCTATCGTGAAACCGCTGCCCACGGCCCTAATTACCTAAGGCCACCCCCTGACCTGATTGACAGACAGGAAGAACATGAAGTGGAGTTGATCATCGCCCACAAGAAACGAGGCAGAGGACACATATTCCTGGTGAAGTGGCTAGGCTACCCCACGTCAGAAAACACATGGGAGCCTACAGATAATTTAAGAAACGCTGCGGACCTCCTTGCTGCATATAAGGAGAAGAAACACCTCTGAACCGACCCAGCAAACTCATCCGCAACCATCACCATCGAACGAACATGTCTGACCTCCCTTCTTCTCACGCTCTCAAAACGTTGAACATTCTCCCCCCTCTCACTGAATATACAAACAACTATCTCCAAGACCCTGGACATCGTGCCGAAATCCTCCGTGAAGTCCATGACCAACCTCTCGAAGAAACCCTCCGACAATACGATCTCACCCTCGACACTATCACAAATCTAGAATGACTCACCCATAGCATGATGTCTCAGATGTTAGAAAAAGGAATGGCCTCAGTAGTTAGTAATTACAAATTAAAGTACGCAAAACCCAACACCGCCACCGCCCCAACACAAACCCGAGCAGAAACGCACGCCTTGCAAACGCCCCCATCTGGATCCGCGACCTCTTCCTCCTCCTACCACCTTCGAAAATCAGCACGAACTGCATCCGCCAGTGCCTGGCGGCCTTCTCCTCCGAAATGAAAAGAGCAACCCCCAACTCCATTCTATGTCAGAAGTATGACCCTGACTGCTAATCAACCATCTTCCGCAGTGCCACCCCACATGAAGAATGAGGCCTGTTTCAGATGCAAAGGACTAGGACACTTTGCATCCTACTGCCATCTTTTCACTTGTGACATCTGTAAGAAGCGAGTGCCAGGACACTACCCCAAAGATTGCCCCCGAAACAAGAAGCGATTGATCACCCCTGATCAGAAGCGAGCCGGAAGCGAAGAAGAAGAAGCGTATACGGCAGCCGAGTACTTCTCAAATTTTGACGACAGTGCTTGGGCTAATTCAACTGGTGAACATGGACCAGGGTTGTTCCATCCTTATTAAAGGAGAGAAGTTTGTTGACATTCCCCAGCACTACCAAAAATCCCCACTCCAATCATGACATACATGCAAATAATCGCCCTCACCCTCGGGCTCTTTTTCTTCACTTGCTGGATGATTCTCTTATCCCTCTCCTATATTTCCATCCGCAAAACCGAACGCCGACATAATATGAACTTGGCGAAATCATGTCCCACATCTCTCCGACCCCGTCCTTGAACGCCCTAGTTGACTCGACCCCCATCACCATGCCTGCGCCCGCCTACATTCCGCCCGCACCACAAGTACCACTGCCAGCACCGCCCACCTTCTTGCCAATCAGCGAAGAGTTATGGCTCTACCGACCGCTTAACAAGCTACAGACCGGGTGGAGAAGGGGTTAGAATGAAGCGAAGTTGGAAACTTTGAGGATAGGGGCAGTGTTACGATTTCCTTTTACATCCATTTCCTTCTTCGTCGCAGCAGTGCTTACCATGACTCATTTCTTTATCTCTGACTCGTCGAGCAGCGCTCATATTCCCTTTTCCATTAGACACCGAGTAGATAGCTGTCCGCTTACCACGCACTCTACAGCTTTGCACCTATAGATAGTTTACTGACTCTTACAATACATGTAGACACATATTCGACACGTAGCCATGTAAATACCTATATAAACTGTAGTAGATGAAGGTCAAGGCTCCTTAGCTTGACCTTAGGCAATATACATATACGGCCTTAGAACTGCTCTCGAACGCATGACTTGACCTAAGCCAGAAAGCCTCTGACTTAGTGTAATACAACTTAGCGATGAAAGCCTCATCATTAACAAACTCAATACTTGTACTGAGTAGTTGAGGCTCTCACCTTAACAGGTGCTGGGCTCACTCATCACATCACCCTCAGCAGTTGGGGCTGGTGAAGCAACCTGTCGCATCCTGGAGGTGGCTCCTGCATGCTAGGGGTCTCCTGTCACATCCCAGAGGTGTCCCCCATGTTCTAGGGGCCTTCTGTCGCATCCCTTGTGGCTCCCATTGTGTCCTTCAGGTGCTTGCATCGCATCCCTGTGGCTGGTGGCATGTTGCATCATGTCCCCCACAGCTCCTGAGGTGGTTAGTGACATGGCAGGCAGGGTGGGCCATTCTGTGCACACCTTGCAGGTACCCCACTGCTTGGGCCTCCTGGCATCTCCCTGTCCCCCTCTGTGCCCCTCATACTCCCAGTTGAGTGGGGAGGAGGGGTGGCATGTCCACAATCAGACATATATAGAAAACTGAAGAAAAAAAAGTGAGCTTAAAAAAAATAGATAAAGAGAAATCATATCCAACATGAGGGCCTGCGGCCCCCATTCATGGGTAGTGGAGGAGGGGGGGGAGGCAGGGCAGGCAGGAGGTAAGGGGGGGATCAGGGGGGATGGCACTGGTGTCAGTGATGTGGCACACATGTGGGTGGGAGGGGGGGGCTTACCAGGTTGCAGGGGGTGCTGGGGTCATCGCCCCAGGTTACAGGGTTGATACCTAGTTGGAGGGGGTGGTTAGCGATGTGGTGTGTCAGGCAACAGGGGGGGAGGGGGCCACTTACCATCTGGGGGCACTGGGGGTTGTTGCCGCACATTGGCCAGCTTGAGGGAGCAAGGTTGGGGGTTGTGGACAGAGATGGTGATGAGAGGTGGTGGTGGTTGAGGCATGAGGGAGGCAGCAACAGCAGGGCAGTTAACATGCCTAGGGAATATTGCCAGAATATGCTAAGTCATATTAACACATGTGTTAAGCTAGGACAACACTAGGGTTAGGGCTAATGCACATTAACCATAACCCTAGGGAATGGACAGTTAACACATGCAGAGACATAAAGGGGAACCCACAGTTAACACATGCTACAGGATTACTCATACTGCAGCATGTCTATGATAGCCTATCCAAGACAAAGCTATGGATAGAGTGTCTATGACACACCCTGCAGGAAGTCTAGGACTTACCAAGCCATGATATCATATGTCACTATTATTGACACTATTATAGGGGATATGACAAAGTTACTCCACTATTAACTGGTACAGGGGTCTATTATAGAATACCTCCTTTATATATTATAGGAGTGCATTACACTATACCTCCTAACTGTGTAGTATAAATATTGCACATCATGTAGGGGATGACAATAACATTCCTCCCTGTGGCAGACTCCCTCATACACTTATCTTTGACTTAAACTCAATACCTCAAAAACCTTGTCCTCATCTTGTGCTCAACTTCCTGATCCCAATATCATATGTAACTGATAAAGAAACAGTCACACAAGGCCACACATTTCCAACCAACACATGATGAACATATCACTTATAGATCAAAGTTTCCATAATAAGCAAAGTTGCATAGCTGAACAGTTATGTATGGCTACTTATGTAATATGTAATCCAAAGGTTGTGGGTTCAATTCTCTAAGATGGCAATTTTTTTATATTCAATAGTATGAGGCTTGTATATATAGAGTCTACATAGAGTCCAGTCTACATAGAGTCTACATGGAGTTTACATGGAGTCTATGTATAGTATTTAGTGGGAGTCCCACTACTCCTTGTAAATACATGGAGTTTACTGGGAGTCTACAGGAGGCTACATAGACTTGCCATCAACATGAATCCCATGTTTGGTGAACCCACACTCCACCTAAAGTCTATGTAGACTCCCAGTAAAGTCTCTGTAGTCTATATAGACTCCGTGTATACATGTGGGGGAGTGTAAAGCCCTCAAGTTGGAATTCCTGAAGTCCATTGGTTTTGTTTGAAATGTGGCTTCAATGCAATGGCCATGGATCTGCTTGGTCATTCACTTGAGGACCTCTTTATTCAATGTCGGTTTTGATTCAGCATTAAAACCACCCTACTCTTAGGCTGACAATTGGTAAGTTCATAATTTTGTCTTTTTAGGTGGTAACACATCTAATCTCTACCATGCCCAACTTTGTCATCTCTAATATATGCACTCTTGTAACTTCCTTCATCATGACCTCAAACCCAACAACATTGCTGTGGGTGTTGGGCAGAAGGCTGGCATAGTATATCTCATTGATTTTGGGCTTTCAAAGCAGTTCAGGGATCCAAACATGCACATGCACATTCCATCTATTAACATGCATGGCCTCACTGGAATGGCTGTATTCACCTCTATTCACAGTCACATTGGTTAGGAGCTAGGCAGACAGGACAATCTTGAGTTGCTTGCTTATATTCTGATTTACTTCCTCTGTGGTTCTTTGCCATGGCAGAGCTGCCACCAGGAGGGCCATCAGGATGTTGGGGAAGATTTTGTGCTGAAACTCAAACAACAAATCAATGTGCATGACTTGTGCCACAACCTTCCAGTGGAATTTTGTAAATTCCTAGAGTATGTGTGCTCACTTTCTTTTGATGATAAACCTGATGACAGCTACTTGTATGACCTTTTTGATGGTCTCTTGTCACAAGAGGGATTCCTGAAAGACTCATCATTTGATTGGAGTGTCAATGGTGGGCAATCAGGCAGCAAGGTGCATGCAGTGCATACAACAACTCTGATGAGTCCTTTTCACTCCCCCACCTATTCTGACTGGGTTCTGGTCAGATTCCCCAGAGTCCAGTGGACTTTTTTTGTATGGTACTTCCACTGTAGCAGTTAATTCCAGTAAATATATTATTGAATTTTATTATGGAATCCCCAGAATTAACCCAAACTCAAACAAAGCCAGAATAACCGTAACTATCAGGAGTCCAGGACACATTATAACTAGACTTAAATGAGGTAAGCAACTAAAGAGATCAGGAGTCAAACTCCCAATCTCATGGGACACAAGTGTTCTAATGGACATGTCACATGTGTCAGCCTTGACAACACACTGCTTGAATGACAACCAACCCTCTCGACATCAACACCACATCACCTGATAATGATGACTAAAAACAATGCCAACCACTCGATCTAATGCATGCAACACTGGATCTGCAGGATCAGTCCCCAAGTCTCCTCCCAAGCAAATGTCATGAGGCCACAAATGTGCCATGTTAGCTCTCAAGACAGACAAAGGGGTGAAGAAGAAGCGAACAGAGGAAGAGGAAGAGGCCAAGAACATCCCAAAGAAGGGGAGACAAAGTGCTAGGTATGCCATTAAATATTATGAGCTAACTAACCTATTCTATGTTACAGGGCCTCAAAAAAAGCAAAAAAAGTAGAAGAAAAGGAGAAGACCAATGCACAAAGGCAAGTAAATGGTCTCCTCCCTGTTTTTACTAACCCATCTATCTTTTTAGGGCTGAACTTATCCTTGAGGCAAGTGGCACCTCCATTGCCCCACCAGGATGTCCCCGTTCTGCTATTGCAAGCTTCCTGCCACCCCTCCCTGTGCAATCCAGCTCCACCTGCTGTTGACAAACCCACCTGGCTAAGGGAGAGACCTCCAAGGAGGCCAGTGAATTGGATGATGACCAATCTAAGGGGGCTGACACTAATGACAAGGACAAGGAAGCTGGGGATGACAATGAAGGGGCCGGGGCTGATGATGAGAGGGCTGGGACTGATGATGATGCAACAGGTACTGACAACAAAGGGGCCATGTCTGACAATAAAGGGGCCAATTCCAACAATGAAGAGACTGACAAATACAGGGCTGCAAGTAATGATGAAGGGCCAGTGTCTGATGGAAATGGGGCCACAACTAGCAATGAAGGGCCAGCGTTTGACAATGAAGGGACTGACAAAGACAGGGCTGCAACTAATGACAAAGGGCCAGTGTCTGACCAAAATGGGGCCCTGACAAGTGATGAAGGGCCAGTGTCCAACATCTGCAACAAAGGACCCATGGCTAATGAGAAACAGGCCACGACTAATGATGAAGGGCAAGTGACTGACAGGAACATCCAGGCTTGGGGGGCCAACAGTATGCCATTTGGGTGTGCCGTCTTCTGCACCCCTGGTTTGACCTAGGCCCAGAGCGCACAGTTCACTTCTGGTTTGTCCCCTCCAAAGTGGAGTGGTCAATCCACAAACTTGCCCATGATGTTGCAATGTCCCTCTGGCTACCCCTGGGAGTGTCTCCCAAGGCCACCTGTAACTGGCTGCTCACCTCCTTTCAGAAAATGGCGGACAAGGACTGGCAGGCCTGCTTTGCAGACCCCAAGTATTGAGGGAGGAGTTTCCTGGACCTCCAGGCCCAGCATAATTCCCCTGCCACGCACACAACCTCAGGCTGTGGGCCCTGGCTCAAAGAGACTGCACACAACTGCAGGTTGATGTCCAAGCTCTGCCAGTGCATCACGGTGCATGCCCCTATTGGGAGCTACCACAACTGCTTCTTCCCCAGTGAGGAGACTCATTGTACCTGCCCCCCCCCCAGCCCTTTCAGGACAGGGATCATCTCCTTTGATGTGTAAGAAGCATCGACAGGGCCCGTGATGGATCATTGTCAAATTTCTCAAGGCAAACCCATGCATGTTTGCCTTTGCCCCCCCCCAAGGGGTGGGACCCAGGATGAGGGATACATGCAGGGCATATGACCCCTGTCTGGTGGCCTGGTGCACCTGATGGTTTGCCGAAAGCATGCTCTTCACTCTGAGCCTGCGCCGTCACTTGTTGGTAATGCCAAACCTTGGGTTCATTGCCAGCAAGGTTGGGGGGCCTCCTCAGGAGGGTACCGTCTCATACATGAGGTGGCTAAGCGGGGAGGGGCTGTACTTGGGCAACTGAGGGGCTCCAGGCCCTACCGGGCTGGATGGCTGGTGGGTTGGTTGACCTGCAGGAAGGCCTGTAATCCTCACTCCTGGCCGCTGCACTGGTGGGTGTGCACGACTAATAGGGGCTGGCAAGGGACTAGTGGGGGAGGGGTGGGGATGGGTTAGTACGCACCATTGGGAGTGCCAGTGGGCTGGTTTGGGGAGGCGCCTGAGTGCCCTCAGCCTGTAGTCTGGCTTAGGGTTAGGGGTAACAGTAGACACCCCCAACCCTAGCCTTCACGCACCTCTGTGCATTGTTGGGGCTGCAGTTTCCCCTCCAACTTACATCTTATACCCATTATCTTGTGTAGTAGATAGCTGTGGACTGCATCTGTGCACCACGTTAAATATTGTTGAACACAAAAAAAAAAGGAACATCCAGGCAAAGGGTGGCAAATGAAGGGTCCCACAGCCACTGACTATAACGACAATAACAGGGCAGGAACCAAGAAAAGCAAAGGTGACCAAGATAGGGCCCAGACAGGCAAGTGGTGGGCTACATTTCTAATATTCTTCTGACCTGAATTATGTAGTTCAGAATTTTGTTGCTGAAGGTGAATTTTTTAATACATGTCAATTATATATATATATATATTGTTTTAGATATTGACCATAGTGGGGCCACAGTAACACAGCAAGGTAAGAATGGTAAAATAGTTTTATTTTGCCTCTAAAGTCTGACAACTTGGTACTTTAAAGGGCCAAGGTATTTCTTTTTTGTTATCATTGATATTCTTTGGTAGAAATTTTGTAGATGTTCATATGACTAGTCCCTCTACTAGTCCTCTTCAAGGTGCATCTTGTATCACAGGTGGCACTACTTGTGGCCAGGCCACTGGCAATATTTTAAATATGGCAGATACAGCAGTCAAAGATATTGAGATGACTGTGCCAAGAACTGGCAAAGTCCATCTCTATACCTCTTTAGTAAATTCTGCTCAGGTCAAGCCATCTAGGATGTTGAAGATTGATGTCCAATTTTCTATGGGACCTGTTTTAAAGTCTATTGCAAGAAAAGTTTCCCCTATTCAAAGTATGTCTAATTATTTGTGGATTATATTCCAGTAATTGTTTGCCAGAATCCAACCCTCATATTTCTGTTTTTGAACATGGTGACTGGAACACCCTAGGGTGATACAGTGCAGCTATGGAATTCAATGAAGATGTGGAATGGATTAAACAGGATAATGACTTCACTTTGCCTTGTAAGAACAATTTTGGCATTGTTTTAGTTGCAATCATTTATTTAATATTTTAGGAAGAATCCTCTTTAGCTTCTGCATTTTCTACTATGACTCCTCTTTCTGTTGGAACTACACCTCCCATCACTCGTGATTCCACTCCTGACTCTGCAGCTGTGTCTGATTTCCCTGAAGTAGCTGGCTACACTGGGTCCTTGTTTTCAAGGAAACTTATAGCTGCTCTTGACATTCCTGTGGACTTGACAGAACATAAGGACCCAAACTTGGGGTATGCCTGGCAAAAGTACAAAGCCTGCTTAACTGCAATTAAAACTTGCAGTACCAAATGGGATAATGGAACTCTAAGAAAGACTTTTGACAAAAAGCCAACCAAAGCAGACATCAATGGAGTTTTTAAAGGGAAAACTCAGTGGCATTTGACTTACAGCAAAATTTTCCCCAAGGTATCTAACTATCCTGCCATGGTGTCTTGGTTGGAGGATCAAAGTGGTAAAACTTCTGAATTGGAGTTATGGGGAGTGGTCAAGGCAGCCTATATATTTTCTGATCCTGTGCAGTATTTAAGCAATGGAGGAAAGGGTCAGGATGTAGGAGACTCACAATCAGATGATGGAGAACAAAAGGAAAAGGAAAAGGAAAAGGAAAAGGAAAAGGAAGAGAAGAAGAAGTCAGATGAAAGTAGGGATAAGGGAAAGGGGAAAGCAGTTGCCACTGGAAAAAGAAGTCTGGCATGTAAGTAAATATAGTGGACAGAACTCAACAAATAGGATTCTAAGTTTGTACTTCTAGTAAACCCAACCTTCAAAGGAAAATCTTGATGATCTTAATGCTGATTTCAAAACATTCCAATCTGTCTCCACTCTTGTGGTTTCTGCTGTTTTTTGGTCTACTTCCTACAGCTGCTGCACTATCTGAATTCAGCCCATTTCCTGGGTTGGCTTTTGAAACTTTTAGTCAATTTATAGTGGAAAACCTTTCGAATGAAATAACATTGTCAACAGCACTTGTTGTACTGTTTACAATGACTGAAAATCCTGATCTTCTCAGTCTACATGCAAGACAACAATATTCACTTGTTGTTGGGATACAAGCCTATAATTGCTATATCCAGAGTGGTAATTATGACATTACTAATTACTGTTACTTCAGCATTACTTCAGCATTATACTATATATACTATATGTATAGTATATACTGAGACAATTAATTCCTGACCTCTGAGACATACAGAGGAGTGTCCCCCTTCATCCAAAAGCCTCTAGTCAGCTTCCAACTTTACCTCCCTACAGGTTATGGGCCCTGGCTTATTTTAAACAACCCAAAAATCTATTTACAAAACCTTCTACAACATGTCAAAAGCCCCAAGCAATATTGAAGAATTTGTCCCAGACAGTGACAAAGAAAACCCTCAAGAATACGTCCAGGAGTATGATCAGGACTTAGCTGACCATATGGAATTATTTGGGCCATCACCAGCTGCTTCCCAACATGCTACAGCGGGAGCGCCGCCAGCCGCGCCCAAGGCGGGAATCCCACCGAAACAAAAGAAGCCCACGATCCTTCTAATTTGTACCAAAGAATATTCTAACATAAACAAGATCTCCGATCAGGATCACCTTACTGATGAGAATTGGCACAAATGGAGAGAAAGGATGAAACGGGTATTTATTAATTGTGACATCACTGGATATATTAACAGGGCCATAAAACGCCCAAAAGAATCCAGGGATGCCAAAGGGGCGCGCAACTGGGGCAAGAACGACACCTGGGCACAGCAAGTTATAATACATAATGTTACCTCTTCGCAAATGAATCACGTCGGATCAAAAACTACAGCAGAAGCGATGTACTCCACGCTATCCGTTACTCATGAAAACAAGGCGCATCAAACCGTAAATCATATTCAGTGCCTACTGTATGAGACAAAGGCCAACGCTACCGACAATCTCCTAAAGCATATGGACACCCTGAAATCTTACCACGACCGCATCAATAAATTCCCTAATAAGGAATTTCATATCTCCAACACCCAATTCAAATCTATCATATTGGCATCTCTACCATCATCTTGGCAAACTTATGTGGAGCCATACAATGGCAACGCAAATGATCCCAATGACTTGGATCCCAAGCACCGCTTATCATCGGACGCGTTTATAGGATTATTACGAGAGGAATATAAACTTCCGCTAAATCGGAACGGGAATAATAACGGAACTGGCGGGAGCGTAAATCTGGTGCGAACCCAGATAGCTACCAGTCCCAGTAAATCCCTGGAAAACCGTATTACCGAAAAGAAAACCTCCATCAAATCTTATTGCGATCATTGCAAGCGTGCGGGGCATTGGACAAGCAAATGCCAAAAATTTGATGGGAACAAATGCCGTAATTGCGGGAAATTTGGACATTACATGAAGAATTGTTGGGGAAAGAAGAAAGAGAAAGCAAAAGAGAAGAAGCCCGGGGATACTTCAATGATAGTAGAAGAACATATTACTTTCTCAGCAGACAAGGAAGGGCATAATTTTGATGCATGGAATAACGATGCCATAATTGATGAGCATCTGATCTATTATGATTGGCTGGCCGACTCGGCAACCACTTCACATGTAACGCATCAAAAAGAAGCATTTACCTCCTATGAGCCTATGAAAAATATTTCCGTAACAGGTGTAGGAGGGAAAGAGGCAAAGATAGAAGGACAAGGAAATGTTGATCTAATTGCGACATGTAATGGAGAAAAATATATTCTTCATCTCAAAGACGTTCTGCACGTTCCAGGAATGCGGAACAATTTAATTTCGCTAGGAAGATGGGACACCGCAGGAGGAAAATACAAAGGGGGACAAGGGGAAATCACCCTCCTCAATAAAAATGGTAAAGCCGTTGCACACAGGAATAAAATCAATAATCATCTCTACAAAATGGAAATGATTATTAGAAACCCGAGCAACACTGCCAACAACACTGAAAATGATATAACTTTGAGTGGAAATGAAAAATCACTCAGTTGGGAAACATTTTTTTTTTTTTTTTTTTTTTTTGTTCAACAATGTTTAATGTGGTGCACGGGCGCAGTCCACGGCTATCTACTACATGAGATCATGGGTATACAACATAAGTTGGAGGGGAAACTACAGCCCCAATGATGCACATGAGTGAGTGAAGGCCAGCGCGCCGCTCGTCTGAGTGGCGCGCATGGCCGGACTACAGGCTGAGGGCGCTCAGGCGCCTCCCCGAACCAGCTCACCGGCACTCCCAACAGCGCGTACTAACACTCCCAGTGTCCTACCCCCGCTAAGTCCCTGTGTGGCCCCTATTAGTCGTGCGCGCCCACTGACGCGCCGGCCAGGAATGAGGATTACAGGCCTTCCCGCAGGTCGACCAACCCGCCAGCCATAAGGCCCAATGGGGTTCGGAGCCCCTCAGTTGCCCGAGTACAGCCCCTCCTCGCTTAGCCGCCCCACGCGTGGGACAGTACCCACCAACTGGCGGGCCCCCCAACCTTGCCAGCGACGAACCCGAGGTTCGGCGTTACCAACAAAGATATCGCAGGCTCAGAGACTGAGCGCGCGTTCGGCGGCCATCAGGCTCACCAAGCCACCAGATGGGGGTCATACGCCCTGCGCGTAACCCTCATCCCGGGTCCCACCCTTCCGGGGGGGCAAAGGCGAACGCACGCGGGTTCGCCTCGAGAAGTTTGACAAGGTCCGCGATAAATCGCGGGCCCTGCCGGTGTTTTTTGCGCTTCACGTGGGGGCACACGCTGAGCAGATGATCCCGGTCTTGGAAGGGCCGGGGGGGGGCACGAGCAGTGAGAGTCCTCACTGGGAAAGAAGCGGTCGCGATAGCTCCCGATGGGGGCATGCGCCGTGATGCACCGACATAGTCGGGCCATCAACCTGCTATCGTAAGCAGTCTCTTTGAGCCAAGGCCCGCAGCCAGAGGCGGTGGGCGTAGCAGGTGTCTTCCGCTGGGCCCTTAGGTCCAGGAAGCTCTTCCCTCGGTACTTGGGGTCCGCAAAGCGGGCCACCCAGTCTTTCTCTGCCGTGTCCTTGAAGGACGCGATCAGCCAGTTGCGAGTGGCTTTGGGGGAGATCCCCAAAGGCAGTCGAAGGGACGTTGCGACGTCATGAGCTTGCTTGTGAACCGCCCACTCCAGTTTGGAGGGGATGAACCACAGGTGAATTTGACGGTCCTGGCCTAGCGCGAACCAGGGCCGTAGAAGGCGGCACAGCCGGAGGGCGTGCTGTTGACCCCCCGTCGGGGAGCAGTCCACCCACGCATCAGCAAGCGCGAGGGCGTCCAAAAATACCACCACTTTTTTGCATCCAGCAGCCACAGCTGCGGACACTCCGAGGTGGAGGGCACGGTGTTCGGCATCGGTCGCTGAGGCACGACCGAGGAACGCGGTAGCACGGCGGACCTCTTGGTTCCCGCGGAACACAAGGGCGGCCGCCGCGGCCTGGTGGGCTGTCTTGGGTACTGACCCGTCACATCCTACGATGAGACAGTCTGGATCAAGCCTGGCCAGAGCCAGGACACGGTCCAGACGGCCGGGATATTCCTTACGTTCGTCCGTCCCTTTAGGGGGCAGGCGGTAGATGGAGATCCTGTCCGAGAACAGGTCCAGTAACCGATCTCCGGGTTGGCTCTCGGGGCCATAGGCCTCAAAGGGCTCATCGGAGAGGGCACAGACGGTAATTGCGTCTGCTGCGGGGGACACAATTTTCCGTCGGGCGACGGGCGGGAGGGCCTGAAGACCCAGCGCATGCCGGGGGGCGTCTCCCACCAGGTCCCCTTCCAAGATAGCTCGGACGGGGTGCGTGCGCGTCAAAGTAGCTGTCCGAAGGCAGCTCTTATCAGCCAGACGGCGCAGCACCTGGGGCATAGGCACCAGGGCGGCGAGACACTCCATAGCCCCCACGGGGGTCGTACGGAAGCAACCTGTGATCCAGTGAGCAGCAGTGTGTTGCATCTGGGACAGGGCTTTGACCATGCCTTTGGTACGGGTACCTCGGCAGAACCAGAGACAAAGTCCGTACGTCGCCACTGGGATGACGCAGGACCTGTACAGTAAGCGTTTATTTGCCGGGGAGAGACCCCTGGACGAATTGCCAAGCATGCGCATGGCGCTCACAGTTGTGAACGCCTTCGTCGTGTAAAACCGGACGTGTTCCTTAAAGGACAGCTTCCGGTCAAAGAAGAAGCCCAAGTATCGCCAGATAGGCTTGGGTTTGAGAGGGGTGGCCCCAGTGAAGGGGGCAACACCAAGGTCGATGGGGGGGTTGGGCGCCACCCGTGCCCTGGAAAAGTGAAAGACCTCGGACTTGGCGTGTTCCAACACCAGTCCGAGGGCCGTGAAGAGGCAGAACACTTCGTTGTAGGCATCCACGAGTTTGGGGAGGTTGTCCTCTACCCGTTTAGACTGTGCGATGAGGGTGCCATCGTCAACGTATGATATCAGATCCGCCAGCGGCCGGGGGACGCGGGCGAAAAAGAGGCGCATCACTGGCGCAATGTATAGCGCCGAGCAGTTGGGAAACATGGCATTGACAATTTGGACATATCGGATATACTGGGCTACAATTACTACTCGATGGAAATATGGTAAAAGGATTTAATGTTGATCTGGCTACCCCAAAACCAGAATGCGAGACATGTATAGCTGCAAAACAACACATTAAACCATTCCCAAAATCAGTCAAACGGAATACTGAATCCAGAGAATTGACGCATATAGATTTATGGGGAAAATATGCCGTCAAGTCCATCAATGGAAAACACTATTATTTATCATTTGTTGATGACGCCAAGAGGGAGTAATAAATTATTTCCCCTATATAAAAACACAAGGCCAAACACCCAAGGGGATTCAAATCGATTGCGGAAAAGAATTCGTCAATGAAAAATTGGAAAACTATTCTAAGGAACGTGGGATACAAATACGATTAACCGCGCCGTACTCTGCATCGCAAAATGGCATTGCAGAAAGAATGAATAGAACACTTGTCAAATTATCGTGCGCAATGCTATCTGCAAGCGAGCTCCCAGAATACCTCTGGGAATATGCTGTCATGGACGCTGCCTATCTCCGCAACCGATCGTATACGAAGCATCTTTGGAAATTAACTCCTTACAAGGGATGGCACAATGAACAACCAGATGTTTCACACTTACGCAAATTTGGCGCACCAGTATGGATCTTATTACAAGGTCAGAAAAAGGATAGAAAAATACTTCCTAAATCAAAGCGCCGCGCATATCTTGGATACAATGACGGTGCCGGAGCAGTCAAATATTACAATGCTGAAACGCGTAATGTATTAACTTCACGGAATTTTGAGCTATTGACTGGTACTCCAAAATCTAAACCTTCTGATGACAATACAATGGAACCCTTGACACGTGAGGGGGAGTCTGATGGAGGCGCGCCGCCGAGAATTCCAATTATAGAATCCCACCGTAGGCAGATTGAGGCACAGCCACCCCCACAACTGCCAATCACAAATGATGAACCTCTGATCAGAGCCACATCACCGATCAGAGAAGAACCAGATATACTGGAAATAGAACCTCGTAACCTGGAAAAGCAATCCCAGAAGTGGAAATGAGTTGATAATAATGATCGCATTGATATTGATGAACCCCGCAAGACATGTGCAATGCAGAGAAATGAACTGCAACAAACGCGTGGAGTTCGTACCGACTATAAACCCTTGTTACACCTTACAGAAGAGGAAGAAGTGAATACCTTCCTAGATAATGATGAAGCCTATGCAATAATTGCTGGAGACAAAATAAACACGCTCAAAGACGCGCAGATCTCCCTTGATTGGCCGGAATGGCAAATAGCCATACAAAATGAATTGAACCTACTAAAGGAGAAGGGGACATGGGAATTGGTCCAGAAACCTCCTGGCGCGATACCGATTGCAAACAAATGGGTCTTTGTCCGGAAAAGAAATAAACAAGGGGAAATTATAAGATACCGAGCACAATTAGTTGCAAAAGGATGTGCACAACGACCAGGCTATGATTATATGGATACCTTCTCACCCGTAGTCCGGATGGACACACTCCGAGCAGTATTAGCGCTCGCATCAAAGAAGGTTCTAAAAATACAACAGATGGACATAAAGGGTGCATACCTCAATGGCACATTAAAAGAAGAAATATATATGAAGCAACCTGAAGGACAAGAAGATGGAACAGGCCGGGTATGTAGGTTAGTGAAACCGCTTTATGGACTAAAGCAGGCAGGGCGAGAGTGGAATAATGAATTTGATGGTAAACTCAAAATTCACAAATACGGACGCTTATTTGCAGATCCATGCGCGTATATTCGAAGGGTTGACAAGGACTTGGGAATAATAACAGTCTGGGTCGACGACACATTACTCTTTGCATCTTCCGATTCTATGATGAAGCATATGAAAAATACACTCAGTATGGAATGGGAAGTCACCGACCTTAGGGAGCCGAGCAAAATTCTTGACGCAAATCCAGTCGGAATGCCAATGGATCCCAATATTAAATTATTGGTGAATCTGGATTATAATGAACCCAACAGGAGTAATTCATACGCAAAATTATTAGGATGTCTACAATTCCTATCAAATTCCACAGGACCCAATATCAGCTTTGCCGTTAACAAGTTGGCCGCCTACACCACGATAATTTATAAATCCCAAGATGAGACTGAAAACAATAACCTCTTCCACGGATATGCTGATGCTTCATTTGCTAATATTGAAGATCTTAAATCCACAACCAGCTATATTTTCAAAGCGTCCAGGGGAGCAATAACATGGAAATCTAAGAAACAAACTATTATTGCACTATCCTCTACCAAAGCTGAATATATTGCATTATCAGATGCTGGACGCGAAGCTGTATGGCTAAGAAATTTATATGAAGAACTCGGATTTGCACAACAATTCCCCACAGTGATCAAAGGCGATCACAAAGGGTCAGTAATTTTAACTCAGAACCCTCAATTTCATCAGAGATCAAAACACATCGCTATCTGCTATCACTGGGTCTGGGATCTCGTGGCCAATAAATCAATAGAAATTCAAAACTGTTGTGATCCGGAGCACACTGCAGATGTATTAACAAAGGCTCTGCCGAAGCCTAAATTTACACAACATAGGGACGAGATGGGAGTTCAGTCAGGTTAACCCAGCAGCTTTCCTCCCATGAGTTGGATTTTTTCCCAACGGGTTTTTTCCACCACAGAGGTTTTAATGCAACTGGAGAAACTTATTCCACCCTTGACTTCAGGGGGAGTAATGACAACAGAAACTTATTCCACCCTTGACTTCAGGGGGAGTAATGACAAAATATTTAACCATTTCACCCAGCCGCTATAGGCTTGAGGGGGAGTGTTGGGATACAAGCCTGTAATTGCTATATCCAGAGCGGTAATTATGACATTACTAATTACTGTTACTTCAGCATTACTTCAGCATTATATACTATATATACTATATGTATAGTATATACTGAGACAATTAATTCCTGACCTCTGAGACATACAGAGGAGTGCCCCCCTTTGTCCAAAAGCCTCTAGTCAGCTTCCAGCTTTACCTCCCTACACTGGTAGAAGGAGAAAAGATTTCAACTAACAGCAGTTGGATCAAATGCTTGTCAAGAGCAGTATATGCAAGGCTCAGTGGCAACAATTCCAAGTTGCTATCTGAATCTGACCATTATAATGGAATTTCTGAAAATCATATAATCAGCAATATTGCTATCAAACTTGACAGTTTGGGACAACTCCTGGGACTTGTTAAATATAATAACAAAGGACACTTAAAGGGTCCTCTCAGACCAGTCTCATATAAAGCCATTGAAGCTGTACATGTTATATGTCCTGCCACATATGAGTGTGAAACAATGGAATGCCAATCATGGTCTCTGATTCAAATATCATAACCAAGAGATGTCCTGTTGGCAACACTTATTAAAAACAATACCATTCATCATAATGTTCCTGTTCTTACAGGGAAATGTCCAATTTGTACAACACTCTATAGTGCAGATCATGAGTGCTCACAAGAAATTGATGATGAAAAGGTGTTTACAAGACTTTACTTAAATTCTGCAAAATATATTAAAGTTGGACAAAAAGTACATGGGTGGATAGAATATTTTCAAATGCTGTTGTAAATGGCATGTATAGTTTTCATGCCTCAGCTTCTGCATATATGGAATTTTGGAACAATTCTTTTGGAAAAACACACCAACATACAAGAAGTCCTTTGTCATGTCATCAAATATGGCAAGCCTTTGTTCAGGAGTCCATTTGCACTGTTGCCACTTGTGCTAATATGGAGCCATCTCTCAGAGATAATCTGGCAATTGATGAAATCACCAAAGAAGCATTTTCTGTTTTAGGAGAAGAAGGAGCAATTTGAGCTGCAAATCAACATGCACACAAAAATATATCAAACCAGATACCAATTCTGTTGCTTCCACTGCCCCTACCTCAGATGCTATGGATGTCGATAATGATCTGAATATTGATAATAGCATGGATGTTGATCATGCCCCAGTTAAAATGGTGGTTGTGGATGGAATATGCTTTGGACCACAACACTGTGCCTATCCAGATTGTGCAGATGAACTTATAAACTACTTGTGGTGAAGTATTCTGTGCAATTCATACAAGGGAATATGGAGCAAAGCACCAGGTTGTTAACTGTGACAATGTAAAAGCCAAAGACACTCAGGCCTGTCAACAACACCAGCCACAGTGGAAAAGATTTGTTACAAAACACAAAAGACAGGCTGGAGGTGGATATCGTAAAATCACTCAAAGACCAGCAGAGAATTTACCCTGGGTTGCAAATAGAGAGCCAAGAATTCAACCACATGATGAAGAAATGGAGGAACTAGGGATCCGCACGGGTTTGGCGTACCCGCACGGGTTACGGGTACGGGTACTCAAGGGTACGGGTACGGGTCACACTTGGCGTACCCTTGGACCCGTGCCCTTACCCGTCACCAAGAGGGGGCGAGGACTCAATATATATATAGCAACTATTATTTTTAACTACTATCTATGTAAATTTATTTTAACTAGATATTAAAAATTAAATAAGAGGGGCGAACCCAGCGTGGATGGTTGAAACGTGAGGGTTTATATAGCCCTGCGATGCGCACGGGCCATTTGGCCTTGTGTGGACAAAGTAATCGCGTTTTCGTTGATTGTTCACGCGTTATTTACCTATGTTTTTTTTACTACACAGCCGCTTGCACAACCGCCTGCCCCTCCCTCATTCGTCCTCCCTTTCCCCTCCTCCCTCGTCCACTCCATCATTATGGGGCCACTGGGCCCCAATATTAAGTATTTTCATTTCATTTCTATGCTTTTAAACTAATAAACTATTTTTTTTCACACTCGCGTCACCATCAGTCACCACGCGTCACCACGCGTCGTGACTGCCAGCTCACCATTGACCACCACCACCCACGACGACAACGCCTCCCTCCCTCCCTCCCTCCCTCTCCATCTCCATGGGGCCTGTGGCCCTATGGTAAGTGGTGGGTTTTTTTTACCTTGTCAATTCTTTTTTAGCTAACAAAAAAAGAAATTTCAGCTTTTCTATTTGTAACAACGAACGCCAGGTGTGCCGCCCCTCCTCCCCACTCAAATGGGATGTGAGGGCCCCGAAGGGGAATTGGACGGCCCCAGGGAGGTGCCGGGAGGCCCGAGGAGCGGGGTACCCGCGAGGTGCGCCACGAATCGCGTCCCTCCTGTTGCCACATCACTGACGCCCCCCCCCCCCCCGCGCTCCCCCCTCCTTCCCCTCTCCCTCTAGCAGCCCCAAACAGCCCCTCATGCAGCCCTGCGAGCCCCTGCTCGCGGGGTGGGTGGGGGGCTTGGTTTTCGACCGGGGGACTCCCATCCGACCTGCCACGCGGCACCCGCCCCAGACGACAGCAGGGTGAAGGGCAATGATGGAACGCGACGGGGACGTGCCAGGCCACGTCACCAGCCAGGGGGACACGATGGGAGCCCCCCAGAGCCCTGGGGACACCCCTTGGATGCGACGGGAGGCCCCAATGGGCACCAGGGCGCACCAGGAGCCCAGGGGGGACGCGAAGGCAGGTCCCGACAGCCGAGGGGACATGGCGGGCGGGCCCAGGAGCCCCACTGACACCACCCGGCCCAGCCTCACGAGCCACTGCTCGTGGCGTGGAGCGCGGGTGGGGTGATGCAGCGACGAGCGGACGTTCTTTTTTTCTATTTTTCTTTTCCTTTTTTTTCTTTTTTTCTTTTCCTCTTTGTTTTGTTGGGCCCACCGGCGACCCCATGCCTACGAGCACCTGCTCGTAGGGTGGTTTGATAATTGTAGTTAAATATATAATTAAATAAATGCATTTTTGTTGCTACAACCCCTGACGAAACCCGTACCCGCCGTGACCCGCGCCTCGTGACCCGCGGGTTGACGGGTATGGGTAGACGCGGGTACGGGTACGGGTATGCTCAAAAGTACCCACGGGTTACCCGTGCAGATCCCTAGGAGGAACCTGTGCAAAAGAATTATTTCAAAGCTCCTAGCTTCTATTGTGTGGAAACAGTTTGTGCACTATGTAGTGTTGTTATTGCCTGGACAAAATTTGCAAAGTCTGAATCACCTACAAATATTCTGGGATTTTTGGAAAAAGTATTTCCAACAGAGGAATCCAGACCAGATTATATTTGTATTGATAAAGCATGTCAGGTGCTTAGAACTGCTGTGTTACAATTCCACTGTTTCACCTATATTTACTTTATCTGACACATGCACTTCTGACAGCCAGCACATCGTTCTTACCATTTTACTTCATACTGAAACTCTTAGAAAGACCTGAGTAGATAGAAGCTTATCTACTAGCCAATAGTCGTATAGACCAGAGTAATGCAAACTGGTATATAACTTGTAGTAGATAGACGGTCAGGCCTCAGCTTGACCTAAAGATAATCATATCTTATACTGCTCAATAAGAACTCGACCTAAGGAGTCTCCTTAGTGTCAGATAAGACAAACTCAACTCAAGGAAGCACCTTGAAGTCTTGAACCTCGAATGTCATCTGAAAGCATCAGATGACGAGAACTTGAACTGAATAGTTGAGACAAACAATCTTAACATGCTGTCAGGAATAAATCCTGGGAGAAAATATGGGAGAAAACCACAAGGTTTATTGTTGATACTTATCACTATGGCAACCACAAAGATGATGATGAATTATGCCAAAAGTGGTGTAATCCTCCACCAAGTGATGGATCAGCACCCAATTTGGTTATTGAAGAAAAAGACAAACAAGGCAGACCTTACTAGTGATTGTAAGTTTGGTCATATGGACTGAAAAATAACCGATGACCAAACTGAACTCTAACTGGTAATAACCGGACCACTGGTTACAGTTATACAGTTTTGGAGCTAGGTCAGTCTATGGTTCTGTCATTTTTATCTACACAAAGAACCAGCCAAAGACCAGTTGAAACCAGCCAATTACTTACTTACTAGTACTTATGTATACAATGTCTTACATATTTGATATTAATACTTATGATAATTATTTATACTCTATTGGACACAAGAGGGGACAAGCCTGGGGAATCAAAAGCTTGAAATCTACGAAATCTAGAGGCCTTAAATACCCCCAGTGAGTTTGCACCTATTTGCTTGCTAGGGCCATCTTTTCAGGGTCATTTTTGGCAGTTTGATAGATGCCATTTTTTTTTTTTTGACAGTTACCATCTTTTTTTGATGAATTATTTTCCCTTACCAAACACACAATGATGTTGGCACCTCCACCAACTTCAAATCCCCCACATGCCTCACACCACCACTGTGAATGGCCTTGCCCCCTTGATGATGGACCCCCCTGTGACCTGATGGCCTCACCCCCTCAATGCTGGATCTCCCCTTGACCATGCTGCCTTGCCCCTCAATGCTGGATCCCCCCTCAACCAAGCTGCCTTGTCCCATGATGCTGGACCCCCCTGCGACCCCCTCAACATTGGGGTTTTTTCTTCTTTACTGATGGCACTCTGCCCCCTGCCTCTCTTGGCAAGGGGGGCTTGGTTTTTTATTCACAAATATTTAAGTACATTGAAATATTTATTATATAGCATGTAAGACTCTGAGGGGACTGGTTACAACCAGTTGTGACTGGTTGGTGGACTGAAACTGGACTGACAGTGACCGGTTAGGCCTGGTCCAGTTATGGTTATTAGATAGGTAGAGAATTTTGTAACCAGTTATGGTCTCAGTTACTGCCAGAAAAAGGCAAAAAACTGGACCAAGCCAGACTTTCAAACACTAGACCTTACTGGAGACATGCATTCAATACACAGGCTTGTGAACAATTAAATGCATGGATTGGAGAATTTGAATCAATTTTGAGGCCAATGACAGCTGGAAACTTTAATTGGTTTTTGCATAGTATGCTTTTTCATCACAGTCTGTATGTGATTGCAAAGCAAGAAAGAAAAAAGGCTAGTGGACAAACTAGCAATAGTGATATTCATCATGAGAGTGATGGTGATAGTAGCAGTGACAGTGACAGTGACAGTGACAGTGACAGTGACAGTGATGGTGATAGTGATAGTGATAGTGATAGTGATAGTGATAGTGATAGTAATTAGTGGATTTGATAGTGACATGTAGGCTAGTGTTCTTCTATGCAAATAATTTCTGTTATTATTGATGCTTCTATAACATGCATCAACCAGCTAGTTCTAACCAAATGGACCAAATAAAGTTCCAACCAAATGCATCAAATGCAGGTCCAACCAGATGCACCATCAAACACCAATATATATCTAATTCCAACCAGATGCACCACTTAAGCAGTTCAAATGCTTTAGAAATGATATATTGCACTTGGAATCCACTGGAATCCACCCAGAATCCACCTAGGATTTCCAGAATTTCCAGACTCATATTCTTTTGTTTGAAGTTCTTCTACATTTGACCAGAATCCACCTGGACTCCCTGGAATCTGTCCGGAATTCCAGAATTCTGGACAGTCCAATTGGAATAGGTGGGGGACTGTAAAACACTGAATCTGACATACATTGAACTGGGTAAGTGCTATGCATCAACTACATTTATGCTTGATACTAACAAGGAATTTCCACCAGACTGTGCCTCTCAGGCTCAAAAGCAAGAGCAATGTAGTAAGATTGGCCTATCTTGACTTTGCTGGTGGTGCTAATGCTGCTGATGTGGCATAGCAGTGGACTAATGAATCAAACCCCTCCCTTGTTTTGCATTTAGTTATATTCCTTGACTATCCTTTATGTCTCTTCTGTAGCTATATGGTATACCCCTTTGATCAAGGTATATAGAGTATTCCACAACTAGCTGGCTTTCAGCCAAAGTTGGCCAAAAGCTGGCTGAAGTTGTATCAATCAATCTTTGGCTGAAACCAGTGTTATAGGGGATTTGGTCTGTCAGTAGTTTGTTGACTTAAGTAGTCATGTCATGAGAGTTAGGGTAAGCAAGATCACAGGGAGGGGGAGGAATTTAGTATACAAAAGAGAGTGAGAGTGAACAACAAAAAGGATAGAACTACCCTTATAGCTAAAGCTGTTGATAATTGATTGAGGACCTATCAACTAAAGGAAAATGTGATCGTGTTATGATCAATAGAATCACGTGACGTTCGCATCGAAATAACTAGTAAAGTCCTGCATAGTGGGATAGGAGGTTGTAGACTTTCGGACCTAAGAATAAAGGCAGAAAGTGCCCAGAAACTTAGTAACTTGAAAACTTAACTTATAGTCCTGCACCTCTGTGTGCAAGTAACTTGAAACTTGAGGTAGTGTGAGGGGACTCAGATATGTGCAACATAAGGATGGATGATAAGAAGGGGTGCTCCATTCAAGAGGTGGGAGGTCACCTTTTATACAATGTAAGGGGATTACTATCTAAGCTCCAGTTGCATGCATTCTCTTGCATTAGGGTTGTTCACAGTAAACATTTTTGGGCCATTTTCGGCTCATTTTCGGCTTCATTTTTGGATCATTTTCGCCTGTTTGGCAGAAGAATGATCTGAATGATCTGAAAAATGAAATGAAAAATGACATGAAAAATGGCTACTGTGAACGCCCTGGAAAGCAAAAATGAAGCAAGAATGCATTTTACATGGTCCTCAGCAGTGCTGGCAAGTGCTCGGCACATTCAAACTCCACCTTAAAGGACTTGGTGAAATTTTTTTCTCGAGCTTGTCACTAAAAGGTAGTACCTTATCAGTCTCAACTTATTGTTCAAAGTGCAATAAATATGTATATTCTTTTGTACTACTAACAAAAATAACTACAAATAAAAAAGGGACCACACGCAGAAGGCAGGCCCCGTCGTGATAGCCCCCCTCCTTGCCACATCATGGTTACACCGAGCCCACCGCCCCTCATTGAGCCGGTCCCCCATCGCATCGTCACCTCAGCACCCCGTGTCCATGCTGCAAGTAGTTGGCTTGCAGCAGTGGTGGGGGGTGCTGTTGTTGCCGTCGGCCCTTGTTGTCGGTCGCTCTCCTCGTTGGTGATGTGGCCATCAGTGCCCGATCCCCCCATGCGAGCAAATGCTTGCAGCAGTGGGTGTCGGGTGCTGGGCTATCCCCCCCATTCTCCGGTCGCCATTCCACCTGCGATCCACCCCACAAGCAGTTGCTCATGAGGCTGGGGGCAGGTGGTGCATCATCAGTGGGGTCCTGGCATCCACCATTGTTCCCGCAGCTGTGGAGGGGTCCCATCGTCATTCCACCTGCGATCCACCCCACGAGCAGTTGCTCATGAGGCTGCAGGCAGCTGGTGTGTTGTTGGTCGCCATTGTTGGGGGTGTTGGGATTATGTATACAAGAGTATACAGGCAAGCCAAGGCAGTTAACATGCCTAGGGAATATTGCCAGAATATGCTAAGTCATATTAACACATGTTTAACAGAGGTTAACACATGCAGAGACATATAGGGGAATCCACAGTTAACACATGCTACAGGATTAATCATCCTGCAGCATGTCTATCATAGGATAGGCAAGATATAGCCATGTCTATCATAGGCTATCAGAGACAGAGCCTTGGATAGAGTGTCTATGACACACCCTGCAGGAAGTCTAGGACTTACCAAGCCATGATATCATATGTCACTATTATTGACACTATTATAGGGGATATGACATAGTTATTCCATTATTAACTGGTACAGGGGTCTATTACAGAATACCTCCTTTATATATTAAAGGAGTGCATTACACTATACCTCCTAACTGTGTAGTATAAATATTGCACATCTTGTAGGAGATGATAATAACATTCCTCCCTGTGGCAGACTCCCTCATACACTTATCTTTGACTTAAACTCAATACCTCAAAAACCTCGTCCTCATTTTGTGCTCAACTTCCTGATCCCAATAGGGGGTTCTGGCATCCCTGGTCATGCCCGCAGCTGTGGATGGAGTCGTCGTCATGCCTGTGGTCATTGGGTCGTCACTGGCTGTGCTGGGTCGAGGTCTCACATTGGGTGAAGTGGGTGCCATGGATAAGTGACGTGGCACTGAGAGGGGGGGTTCCTAGTGCTTACCTGGCAGGTGTCCCTCTCCATGGGTCTCCCAGCGCCCTCCCTGATGTCCTGAGCCTAACCAAGACCCCTCACATTCCGTTTGGATGGGGAGGAGGGGGAGTGCAGGCAGGTGTGGGCGTGGGTTGTGCCACATCGCCACCTGTCGTTACTGGTAGAATAGATCCTAAAAATGAAAAATTACAGTTAGTTAACATATAAAAACAAGAAACGAATGAAGAAATACATATCCTAAAGCCCAAACGACGGTTGCCGTCATTTGGGCTCGCGTTGCATCCGAAACAGATTGTTTACGACCACTCATGGCTCCTGCAGGCGTGGTAGTGGGCATGGGAGTGATGATGGGGGGTGGTGACGAAGTTGCGGTGGTGGTAGTGGGTCGAGGGAGGGAGGGAGTGGTGGCATCATGGAGTCGGAGTGGACGGTTGTGAGGGATGATGTTAATCGCACATTGGGTGTCGGAGCAGAGTTTGAAATAACAACAAAAATGGAATGTGAAAAATGAAAGTGAAAATGACCAACTTTGCAAAATGGGGGGGGGGGCTCCATTTTGCAAAAATGATCATTTTTCGGGTCATTCTTGACTCATTCTGAAGTTAATTTTTGAAAAATGGAAGAAAAATGAAAACGCAAAATGAAGTGAAAATAGCCCGAAAATGGCTACTGTGAACGACCCTATTAATGGTTCCAAGCAACTTGATAAAAAAAAGTGACAAAGTAAAAAAAAAATGGCAATCACATTGGCCTGAAGCAGAAGGAAGTGTCCATATTGGGATGGTCTGATGAGTTTTGCAAGAAGGTAGTCATGTGGCACATGTGTGGGTCCAACACACTCAAATCTTCATCTTGGGGGTTTGCATATTGGGAATGACTTGGGGAGAGGTAGGTTGTTGGGGTTCTCAATTTACGATACATGACTTATATCCCCACCAAGTGTGGAGAACACCCAGATGTGACCCCTCAACCCTACCACCCAACAGCTGGCCTCCTTGACTCAGAAATTGAGTATGTGGATTGTCATTTCTTGATAAATCATCATGATGAGCTAAGAATATACAGGAAGAAGCAAATTAATAAAAGGAAATTTGAAGGGCCTGGTCCTTCTCTTCTTGTCATAGATAGGTAAAGCTGGTATGTAGTAGCCAGAATTGAGGGCCATGATCAGCTGTGTAATCAATGTGTTTCACTGTCCAGATCTGAAGGAGGGGGGGGAGTAAAGTAAAATTCTAAAACAGTAGATCAGTAGGGCAAACTAGATATGCAAGAGTGATTAATTAGAGAGTATGAGGTGATGATGGATCCTAGAGGCATAATTATAGAGTCTGTGAGGTATACCCAAATATAGTGTGGATGATGAGTAAGGCTCATCACCCTACCACACCAGCTTGAAGTGCTGACTTGAGTCAAAGTTGCAGCTTCCAAATACAAACTGGTCAAAAGCTGGTCACATGTCAGAAAAATCATGACTTTCAAAGTCAGTTCAGGACCAGCCGAGTTGCAGCAACACTAATGTGGTCTGAGCCCACTTGTTTCTTTCTTTTTTCATGCACATGCTTGCAAACCATTGTGGGCAACCCTTTCATCTTTCTTATTTTGTATATGATGGAGGCTTACATATAAAAGGAGGCCACAAGTTGGCCCCCATTCTCATCATTCTCATATTTACTTCATTACTGTCCAATCATGCCTGATTTCTCTGGTCTTGGTTGTGCAATTCACGCAGATGGCTCTCTGAAAGATGCCTCTGAGATTGAATGGCATTATGATGAAGATGATGAATCACCAATGGCTTCTGTGATCATCAACATCTAGCTTGCCTGCAAAAGTTCATCTGTTTTTCACTGGTCATCCTGCTCCAGCCAAAAGGGTACCAGGTTCTTGCCACTCTGCTCATGCCCTCTGACCTTCTGACAGACAACAAACTTGAAGACTAGTCAGCTTACTGTTCCCTTTGTAGAAACCTATAAAAACATTTGGTTCTCTGTTCAAACCCTACCTGAACCAGAACCAAACTCCTTTGAACACAAACTGACAGTCCAGTTCTAAGTTTGAGTACCCCCATCTGTTGAACCAAAAGTTCAGTTCTCAGTTCAACAAAATGGTTCAGAGAACCAAACTGAACCAAACTTCTGTAATACTACCATGGATGACAATGATAGGAACACCAGTAACAATGACCATAAATATGACAAAACCAGGCTGGGGACAGGGACAGGATAGACAGAGACAGCAAATGGGGAGCAGGACAGAGACAGCAGAGGCTGCCACAATGTGGTGATGACAGGGGCCACATCATTTTTTTATTATGTTGTGCCCACCCCTCGCATCTTGCATGAGGGGGGGAGGTACTTATGTGTACTGTACTTCTATTTCAATAGCCAGATATATAATTTTTTATTCTTATCTTGCTTAAATTTCAGCTTAAATGTCTCCTTAACTTCCTTATTAGCATGGCTGGGCAGCCCCTTGGATATTGACAAGCAGTTCAGCAGCAGAATAAGGAGAAAATAAGCAAAAATAAAATGACTCTACTTATTCCAAGGAGATTTTCCTTATTTAAGGAACATCTCCTTAATGGCAATCTGCTTAATTTCCACTTTAAGCAACAGTAAGGAGACATTAAGTGAGTGTTGGATTTTCCTGATGACTGGTTTTAGAATAACTGGACTACATTGTTATTGTTGAGCATACAGATCATAATTTTATCTGTTGTTCAACTTTGAACAGACTATGGGCAGAATTGGCCCAGGAGATCATGGATTGCTATGTTAGTACAATAATTAGAAATATATATATATATATTGAACAGACCACAGCCAGAATTGGCCTGAGATCAGAGATTGCCATATTGTTGCAATAATTATATGTCTTGAACAGACCTTGAGCAAGATTGACTTGAGAGATAAGGGTTTGCCATGTTACTACAATACCTGGATGATAATATATGTTCTAAACAGACTACAGCCAGGATTGACCCAAGAGATCAGGGTTTGCTGTGTTGCTACAATACCTGAACAATAATCTCATTGCTGAGCACACAAAGGGCATATTTTAACACATGTTCAACTGCTCACAGGATCACTATAATTTACATCAGATTGCCTTGACATCTCTGAAGTGTTTCAAAGTCCAGTTGGACCAACCAAAAACAGACTGCAACTTGACCAAACCCAACTGGACAAGACCAGAAAGTCAGTTGCAGTTGTGGTTATAGCTTGATCCCTCAGAAATAAAACCTTGTGCAACCAGTCACAGCCAGTTTCAACTACTATAACTGTATGTAATATAAATATATATTTATGGTCTAATTTACTTTAAATTATGGGGCATGCCCACTCAGAATGGGTCAAAGGGCAAGGCTTTATATACCTTTGGCTCATTTGCATGTATTTGCACATGTGTTGTGCAAGTAAACAACGATGCACCACAACATGTTTGTGTTTGCATGTGCTTGCACATCGACATCGACCATCAAATGACAAGTTACAGGATGTATTCTATATGTATGGTTGTACATATGCATATGTAATATTTTGACAACAAAATCACTTGAGATACTCTTCTGGAAATCTAAGGTCCTTTGCCAGCTGTCTTTGAATCCATAGCTTCCATAAACTCTCTTTCTTGAGTGTGAGATATGCATCTGCCATGATGGTATCAGCCTTGAACAAATCAATCAATGCAACCATGCAATTGTCATCTAAATAGGCTTCCTGTTCCTGGAGAAGATCCATTGCTTTTGTCCAATACTCAGGCAACATAGCAGCCTGCATACAATCAGGTTGCAGAAAGAGGCTGCACTCCATCATACTATTGGAACTATCAAGTGATTCCTTTATGCTGTTCAATGCAATGGCACCAGACATAGCAGTGTGCTGCTTATTGCTACTTGTTGAGGACTGTGTGGTGCTGAGTGCATACTACTTGCACTTGGAGGTGGTGGATGTGGATACTGAAGTGGATGTGCCACTAGTCATTGCCTGAGAATTGCTACATTCAGGCACTGCTGAGGTACTCTCAGAGTCAAGCATGCAAGAAGGAGGTTGTGAAGGAGATGATGGTGAAGATGGTGGTGGAGGTGGGACAGTCAGTGGATTGCCATGATCACCATCAGATGAAATTAGGCCTCCATTATCCATGTCTAAGTTTGGAGTGCCATCACTGGCTCACAGGAGATCATCTGCATCTGGATTAAATGACAACATGGCATTTTCTGCACCATGAGTTCCTTGTAATGGTCAATAGACATTTGTGCCCTTTACAAGGCTAGGTATGAGTGGAGTCATAAGATCATATAATGGGAAGCCCTTGTGTGCAAAGTTACTCCCAGGATTTTTCTATTGATGTTCATCAAACTTTTAGAAGCAATTGTTCAAAGATGTAATGCAATTTGACATACACACTCCAGACACACTGCTCTGCCACACCAATGTTTTCCTAACTCAGTTGTATACCTATTCTCCAGCAAAGTCCTTTCAATGTGGTAACTGTACTGTATTTGATATGAAGCTGAATCAATGATTAGGAACATTGAGTGGCAGAGGATGTTGATGGTACATATCTGGAGTACATTACACTTCCCCACATATTCCGGCTGGAATTTCCAGATTCCAGGTGTACTTTTTTTTAGTGTATTTCTCACTGTAGAGGATAATTCTGGTTCCATTATTTGAACTGGAATTTCTGGAATTTACCTGAACCAGGCAAAACTGAACTAATGAAACTCACTGGATGTGTGTCACATGGCCACAATTGCCACTGTGATGCATTGTGACTGCCAGCTCACATGTTGCCACCCATCATCACAACAATGGCCTCCCCCCTCCCCCTCCCTCCCCTCCCTCCCTCTAGCACAACATGGGGGCCTATGGCCCCCATGTTAAGCATTTTAATTCAAGTTCTATTTTATCTTGATTTAAAGCTAATCAAATATATATTCTTTCTCTTTCAGTTTTGTGTATGCAATGACACACCACCCCTCCTCCCCACTTAGCTGGGAGGTGGGGGGCTTTATAGAGACCTGCCACATCATGCCAGGGCCACCTCCCTTCTGACCAAGCACCAACCACTGCCACCATGTCACTGCCCACTGACCAAGCACCCATTGCTGCCACCACATCACACCCACTGTCCCAGCACCTGCTGCCACATCATGGCCCAACCTCCCCCAGCCACAACCCAGCACCCACTGCTGCCATGTCACCACCACCCACTGATCCACCAACCACCACAGCAGCACAGCCATGCACCCACTGATCCACCAACTAGGGTTGTTCATGGGTATACCGCGGGTACATTTTTCCATAACCGTAACCGTACCCACGAACACCTTAACTGTACTGGGTATGGGTATAAACCCGTGCAAAACATATATGGTGTCGCGGATAACTGCGGTACCATTACTTACCCATCACCAAGAGGGAGGCAACGGTTCAAGATTTAATATATGACTTAATACTTAAACTACAACATGAGAACTAACTAATTAAAAAATAAAAAGTGGGGCAAGCCCAGCGTAGTTGTAGAAATTGGAGTGCTTATATACCCCCAGGTGCACAGACCATTTGGTCTTGTGTGCACACGTCGTGTCTTCGTTGATTGTTGACGTGTTGTTTACATACATTTGTACAACACCACCACCACACCACCACCATCGACGACGACGCCTCCCTCCCTCGTCCACCCACCACAACCTCTCCTTCAACCCCCACTGCCACCACTCCCATGCCCTTCAACACGCCAATCGCAACCACAGCCAACAGATAGAAAACGGGCCCAAACGCTGTACATCAGCATTTAGTAAGTTTTTCTTTCTTTCTTCCATTTACTAACTACTTTGATTTCATTTTTAGGTTATAATCATGTTGTAACAATGGGCCCAACGCCCTACCCCACCCTACGGCGGTCACTCCAAGACGACGCGCAGGGGGACAAAGAAGACAACGGGAACCCGCGACCAGCACCTGAAGGCACCCAGCAATCCAATGCCAATGACGGACGACCAGCACATGGAAGACAACGGACGGCAGGAAACAGGGGGAGGACAACGATGGAAAATGACAGGATTGGGAGACTGCAATGACCGGGATCGACGAGATGACGACAGCCACCACAACCACCATGACAGGGACAGTGGGACACGGCAAGGGGAGGACGATGACAACCACATGGAGAAGGTCACGATGATGGCAACCACCGCCATGTAACAGGGTCAGTAGGAGACGGCAAGGGGGGAACGACGACGGCAAACGTCGTTTCAGCCCCCATAGGTTTCTTTCGGTATTTCTTTCCTATTTCTTTTTACTAACTATTTCAATTCATTTTTAGGTAGTAATGTTCTTCTTACAACAGTCCCCAGGCTGAGACACCCAACACCTAACCCGTTACGCCACCGCTGTGCTCGCGGGTGGATTGCGAGTGCCAAGAGCCGAGGAATGACCACCAGCATGGCGAGGAACGACCCAGCACCCGCCCCCAGCCCTGCAAGCCACTGTGCTTGTGGGTGGATCACCAGTGCTAGCAGCTGACGACGGTGATGGAAGGGGACAGGATAATGGGGATGACAACAGCCCGAAGGTCACAACCCCCCCTCTCGCTTGCAAATGCGAGGTGGGGAATGTAATTAAATATTTATTAGTTTAGATAGAATAATTTACATACATGGTGAACCCGTGGAATACCCGCAAACCGTGGGTATGGGTGACGGTTATGTACGGTGTAGCAGAGTGCAACACCACACCCGCACCCGTCACACCCATGACCAAAACACCACAGGAATACCCGTACCCGTGAAATACCCTACCACCAACCACCACAGCGGTGCAGCCACATCACTGCCCACCAACCCAGCACCCTCCCCCAGCCAGAGACAACCCCCACTGACACATGGGATGCCCCAGGGGACAAGGGGATGCCCCAGGACTGAGGGGACATGCAAGAACTGAGGGGGACACACTGGGAGGGTGGGGACGCCTGGGATGCGCTGGGAGGGGATGCCTGGGACATGCCAGGAGGGAGGGGGGACACGTGGGGGGGCGGGTGGATGCCATGGGAGGGAGGGGATGTGCTGGGGGATGGGGGATGCACCAGATGCAACACCCAGCGCAACTGGGAGGGAGGGGACATGGTAGGAGGGAGGGGGGACAGCACCCAGCATGACTAGGAGGGGGGATGCTCCAGGTGGCAGGGGGATGCACTAGAAGGGAGGGGGATGTGCTGGGAGGGAGGGGGATGTGCTGGGAGGGAGGGGGACATGCCAGGACTGAAGGGGACATGCCAGGACTGAGGGGGACATGCCAGGACTGAGGGGGATGTGCCAGGACCAAGGGGGATGCATGAGGGAATGGCCAGATGCCATAGGAGGGGGGGGGGGATGGGCCATGGGATAGGGGGGACGGGGATGAGCTAGGAGGGTGGGGGACATGTGGGATGTGCCAGGAGGGTGGGGGGACATGCGGGGGACAGGGGGACACAGCAGATGTGACACCCAGCGCAACAGAGCACGCCCACCACCAGGCATGGGGAAGGGGGAACAGGGAAGGGGGGCAATGACGGCAATGTGCTGTGCCCCCCTCCCCCCCCTCTGGTTAATTTATTTCATATATATATTATTTTTACTCTACTTTAATTAATATAGATACTACTCTGTCAGAGCGAGGGCATGGACATGTGACCCCATGACACCCAGGACAACAGAGCACCCCCTGCTGTGAGCAACTGCTTGCAGGGTAGAGGGGGGTGCAAGGGGTGAGGGTGACTCCTCCAATGTGAGTCCAGAATTTCTGGACTCAAGTGGAATTTCCAGAATATGTGGAGGAGTTTAAATTACAGCATATCTGGCTATACTTTGAGGCCATTGAAGTGTTCTTAGGGCCCTTGCTGGGGATCTTTACAATCTTCTCAGCAGCATCATTAAATATACCAGCTTTGAAGTTTCTGCCATCACCAACAGAAGCCTTTTACTAACAAGAAACAAGATAAGCTGCTCTTCCTTGTCATCTGTCCAGTGGTACTTTGGCTCTGCAGCCTTTTTGCACTTCAGATTGGCTGCCTTTCAACCACACTTTACAGGAAGTGTTGCTGTTTCCTTAGGTGGCCTCCTTGACAAGCTGTGGGTCTCAACAGAGAATTTGTTGATAAGTCACATATCATCAATGGCAACATGGTCACACCAGCTACTTGGCAATGGTGGAGAAGAGGTGTGAAGATTTCTCATACTATCACTGTTGCTGGGTTTGAAAGTGGGTAAATGTTTGAAAACTCAATATTAGCCCTTGTTCCCTTGCACTTGGGACCTCAGAATTCTTGGAATAAATACCCATAGCTGTTACAAACTGATCTTGAAGGGCAGAGTTATGGCAGTGTCCAACAGAGTTCCGATGTGACAATGGACTTGGCTTCAATCTATAAAAAAGAGATTGCACCCTTCTCTACACCTGTTGTCCAATTTACAAGAAGACGATAATAAGAGCAGAGGTCCAGCAGAGTTCCAGGAGTAAGAGACAGAGGGGACTTAGAGTTGAGAGAGTTGGAGAGGTAACAATGCAATAATCAAACTGAAGTTACAAGTGATGGTATCTAGGTTTTATAGTAACTAAGTAACTGAGGTAAACTACAGCAGAGCCTGCGGAGTACCAAGTATGCAGTAAGTAAGATAATCAATCAATGATATGTGATACAAACAAAACAGGAGAAGTATATGAAATAGAATTTGAAATGGTCATTTGAAATGGTTATTTGAAATAGTGGCAGCTGCATTAGTGATCTGCCAGAGTTCTGTCACAGGCTTGCATGGGATATGACAGTATTTCCCCCTTAGGACTGAGCCTTCAAGGTCACGTGGTGTTCGGATTCTGTATCTAGGAATTTGATTGTCCACAGTTCTTCAACATCAACCACCATATTGAGCTCCCAGAATACCTCTCTCCCCACCCCCTTGTCCTCCACCGCTGGGGAATGTGCTAAGCTAGTGGCGCACCTCAAAGAACTTGTCACCCTGGAGGAGGCCACATAGAAGGCTGCCATTGAGGAGGCAGAGAGGAAGGTCGCCAAAGAGAAGAGGTCAATAGTAGCTGGCATTATTGTTAACAATCTATCAGTGTCAGTCGATAGGCCATTGTGCACAGTACCGATGGT
Organism: Tricholoma hemisulphureum; assembly: GCA_964034925.1. Taxonomy (NCBI): domain Eukaryota; kingdom Fungi; phylum Basidiomycota; class Agaricomycetes; order Agaricales; family Tricholomataceae; genus Tricholoma; species Tricholoma hemisulphureum. The sequence continues at coordinate 2,976,131 of OZ035928.1, read as the reverse complement.
TTTATTACAATGACATTGCAATAGATATCTGATAGATGTAGTAGATGTTAATTGTTAATGGTTGTAGATGGTGCTACAACCCATTGTAATATATTGTTAATCATTGTAAATGGTACTGGCACCCATTGTTAATCATTGTAAATGGTACTGGCACCCATTGTAATATATTGTTAATCACTGTAAATGGTACTGGGGCTTATTGGTAATTTTGTCAACTGAACTTCAGTCATCTAATTCAAATGGATCATAATTTTCATCCTTTTCAACTTCTTCCTCCTCCTCTTTATCCTTCTCCTGATCACTTGATCCATTACTCTCTGGATTATCCATAGTCTTGGGTTTTGAGAGATCTATCGCATTAGAATTTTTGTTAGTGATCAGATGGCTATACTGATGACCCCATTCTGTTTCCATCTTGTTGGCTTGCATATAAGGCAGCCATGCTTTGGCAAAGCTCTTGGCCAAAGCTCTGCAAAAAAATGCTTGCTTTTGTGCACATGCAGTAGCTCCATGGATAATGGCATTTTCAGCTGTAAAAAGACCAGCCTCAAGCTGAAGCCACCAGGATGCCTTCCACTCATAATGTATGATTGTCCGGTGCATTTCCTCTTTGAGTAACTAAATCTCCTCCTCCCATCACATCTTTCTGGCCTGAGATTTAGACCATTCTACACACATTCCTTCATCCAAAATCTGCTCCAAGGCATCCACTTCAGTCTCTGTTGTTGGCCTTGGCACCAGCCAAATCCATGAGATTCCAAAGTGGCCTTTGCTCATGTCCAGTGCATCAGACATCTCCATAGAAAAATCCATCCTCCCTGGTCCATGAACATCAGAATCCTTAAGCTCCTTTAGTCTGGTGTTCCATGTGCCCATTGGATCAGCCACAAGCAAGCAAGTATGTGCAGCAGAGTACCACAGCATTGAAAGTTTTATATGATGATTGAAATGATTGTACAATCTGTGCATCCAAGTATTTGGGTGATTTCCAGTTCCACTGATGTTGACTTTTTAAAACTGCCAGAAGCCTGAGATAACTTGCAGATAATGCCATATATCAGCTAAAGCATCATCAGCTTGTGCAATATGCAAGCAGACTTTGCATGATAGACATTTAGCAAAAGCCAGAGAAGGTTGTTGATTTGGTGGAAGTGATAAGGGAAGGAATAATGGGGTGGCCTCAGCTGTAGGTGATCCTTTGCTTGATTGTATCTCTGATAAAAGATTGGTATAAATCACTGAAACAAGCAAACCAGTTGAAGGAAGATAGGCCAATTGGACCTCTTGCCAAAGATTGATGTGCATCATAAGAATGCGCCACTTTTCTTCTAAATCTGCCAGCTGGGTTTGTGTCTTATACTTTTTCAAAACTTTAATGTCATATGTGATGATGCACCTTGAATCAAAAAGTTAGAAAAGACATTACTAAAACAAATTAAAATTGAATACTGCTGTTCTTCAAGTTCTAGTCCAGTTGTAAGAAAAGTTGTTAAACTTGTCCCATGAGTTGCAACTTCTCTCTGAGCAGCTGAAGTTGATTCTTCTTTGGCAAGTTCAAGCCACACATCTTGTAAAGTAGTGCTTGCTCAAATGACATTAAAAACCTCATTGCAAGAATATGAATTTCTACTTACATCATCCTGGTTCCAAATATGGATTTGGTTTTGAATGGTCTTTCTTCCAAACATTAATCATTGTTTGCCAAGCAGTAATCATAGCTAGTCAGAAAGTTGCTGAAAATTGATCAAACAGCTGCTGGTGCTTTGCATACATTGCAACTGCCTTTTTTAAGTGGCTTAAAAATTCTTGACCTATTATAAATATGGTAATAGCTTATTGAAGTCAAAAAGAAGAAAAACTCATGGAAGACAAGTATTCTTCGAAAATTCAAACCACCCCATTGATCATTTGAATTCTCATGATGGGCACCTGGACCCATCTCCCATGTACTTGAACCCAAAGGATTTGTCCTAGCCCATGCACTCTCAACTTCTTCACCACAAGTATGTCCAACTCCATCCTGAAAGCCAAGTCCAAAATCTGCCTGACAATCAGGACCATGGGCATTGATATGCCAGCTAGGGAATCCAAACTCGATAACAGTTTCTTTACTTAGCTGTAGCTCTGGTGGAAACTTGGACATCTGCTCATTAAATCTGTTGGAGTATTGGCATCCAATATCAAAAGTCAGACCAATGTGGGGAATGGCTGCTCCCTTGATTGACAATAAGATTACATAGTCAATATTGCAGAATCTATTGGACAATCAGCATCCATTCAGCAAATAATAATTATAGTGCACTAAATCATTCTCCTTTTTGCAGATTGCCAACTCCATTTCTGCAAATAAGACCATGGCAGGGACAAATGACAAGTATAACACCAGTAACCTTATATCCTGGTGTCAAATGGACAGCTGCCTGCACCACTGCATCATGCTCTGACTGACATGTGTTAACCTTGGAAAAGATTAAATCCATAATAAAATTGCATTAAATACAACATACCTCTGGCTGGTCAATAAAGTTTTGGATAAATGCTTGATAGTCTTCTTCCTCAAGAAAGTATGCCCACTCAGGAGCAAGTTCTGGATCATTTATTCCATGCTCCTTTAAACACAGTTTAAAGTTTCCATCAACTGCCAGAAATTGTATATACATATATCTACAAGTCATATATTAGAGCTGAATCACCATTGAGAATAGTGCTTACTGCTTTGGACCTGCAACATTCCAATTATCAGGTAGGTTTTGTCCAGGATGGGGGCAGGCAGGACATTTGATAGCCAGTTCACCATGCGAAGTCACCTGGGCACCTTCAGGACAATGTCCCTGGCCTGATCGTTTGAGCATTAGAAGATGGTGCCATATGTGAACAGCCTGTTGGAACTCTATTGGGATCAGGAAGTTTGAGCACAAGATGAGGACGAGGTTTCTGAGGTATTGAGTTTAAGTCAAAGATAAGTGTATGAGGGAGTCTGCCACAGGGAGGAATGTTATTATCATCTCCTACAAAGTGTGCAATATTTATACTACACAGTTAGGAGGTATAGTGTAATGTACTCCTATAATATATAAAGGAGCTATACTGCAATGACTTCATAGTGACCTCATTTCCCCTATATAATTCTCCAGATAGACTTGTCTATCATTGTATATTATAGGGGGTTCCCTGGATAGCATAGGAGACAGTCTTGGCAGTCTTTGTAGTCTTGGCCAGTCTATTCCTGTATAGGAGACTGCCATTGCTCTAGGGTTAAGGGTAGCATCTGCTAACCCTAATCCTAAGCTTAGGACTTGTATTCCATCTCCCTAGGCTTGTATCCCAACAAACTCAGATAGGCAATCCTAAAAGGGAACTTGCATAAGCATGACATAATCATCATTAGAAAAATTAAAACCAACAGGGGTTTGCTCAAGCTCAAGACTAACAGTCAGGTGAAGGACTGTGTGACAAAAGTCATATGCATTTACTTTGCCTTGTAGAGTCAACTCATGGTAGAAATCAAGACAGAAAAATGTAAAGGCATTTTGGGGCTGATTAAATGTTGCTGGAAACCACCCTGCTCATGAAAGCTGTATATGACAAGGGACAATTCCATTTTGGTGGCAGTCACAGAAGTCCACTGCAACACAATGAACACCAGACAGATCTGTTACAGTGAATGCAGGAGGCCCAGATATTGGTGAAATGCATTTGACACCATCATGGCCCAGTTGGATACAAAATCCTGCATCACAAAGAGAAGGCCTGCAAAAAAAGAATTCATTCCATTGCTAGGTTTTATCAGTATTGAAAAATCAATAATCATGATAACTATATTTACCTCAATCTGATGTAGAGGGTGCGAAGCATGGGCAGCAAGCAAACAGTCTCTGCATTGCAGTAAACCACCATCAATGCAATCTAGACATTTCCAGCTAGCATTGATTCGTTGTTGACAACTAGAGCATGTGTCATGGTCCAAATGGCTAGCCAGACCATCATGCTGAAGCAGCTCAAGTAAACAGGCTTGATGATATGAAATCCAATCCTGAAGTTTTGACTACAAACATAATTAAATATGATGTCATTATAAAGCAATTGTACTCTTACTGTTGTTGTATTCTTTTTCTTGAGTTTCAGCTTTGCAGGAGATACATTGTTACTTTCTGCTGTTTGAACATCGGCAACCAATCCAGAAGTAGAATCCAAGGCTGCTGGGTCAGACGAGGGTGTAAAACAATTATCAGAAGTGGGAGATGCAGATGAAGAATCCATGTCTTGTGTTTGATATCCACGGCAACCACTGGCACTAGTTTGTAAAGTGACAATCCAATTTTTCTTTGATGTTGCTGCCCCCACTGTGGTTAAGCCAGATCTGGCAGTTGTAGGTGTATGAAAGGCTGGTTTTGTTCGTTTTGCAGTTGATCCAGCAGATGATACTGAGCTACCATCTTTTTGCTTTGGTGGCATAGTGGGAACAAAAAAACAAAGACAAACTACATCAGCAAAACCTGGGCCCTCTGCCACAGACTTACAGGACTGCTACACAGATATACCATAGATTATGATAGCTACACTGCAGATTACTGCAGATTCAACAGACATATTGCAGATTACAACAGCCACATCAGACCAAGATACAACACAAAACAAAACAGCAATCTGATTCATGCTGCATCAGCAACATTCAAGCCAAACAACAAGATTTATGCATAGTAAGTAATAAAAAGCATTTGAAACTTGAGAGGTCAAGCATTACTAATCCAATCTTACTTTGAATCCATGGCTCCTACAATTGCAATGGAGTGGACCAGAAAGGTGACAAATATGATGAGATGCAAATAGATAGCTGAACATTAACAGAGCAAGCAGAGGCATAGATCAAAGTACAGAATGACAGCAGCTGTCAAAGTTGAAGCCTTGGAAATAATATAGCTGTTCAGTTCAATGGCTCAAGAGTGCCAGGCCATGCATCATCAAGCTTGGCACAGGGAGCATGCATGGCAATTTAGCATGGGCTGGGTGCTCTAGCACCCAATGTTCTTCAGTGTTGTGTTACTTGTACATCATCAAAACCATCACCAGAATCTTCATATGTTGGGTCAGCGCTGATCTCTTTTGCGTGTGTGCAGATAGCTTGAGTGATTTCACCTTGTTTGGTGGTGTTAAGGCGAAGGCCTCAACTACTCAGTACAAGTATCGAGTTCGTTAACAACGAGGCTTTCGTTGTTAAGTTAAATCACGCTAAGTCAGAGGCTTTCTGGCTTAGGTCGAGTCGCGCGTTCGAGAGCAGTATAAGGCTGTTAATTGCCTAAGGTCAAGCTGAGGAGCCTTGACCTTTGTCTACTACAGTTTATATAGCTAATTACCTGGCTACGTGTCGAATACGTGTCTACACGTATTGTAAGAGTCAGTGAACTATCTATGGGTGCAAAGCTGTAGAGTGCGATGTAAACGGACAGCTATCTACTTGGTGTCTAATGAAAAAGGGAATGTGGGCGCTGCCCAACGAGTCAGAGATAAGGAGACGAGTCATGATGAACACTGCCGCGACGGAGAAGGAAATAGAAGAAGAGAAACGAGTCATGGTAAGCATTGCCGCGACGGAGAAGGAAATAGAGTAAAAGGAAATCGTAACACTGCCCCCTCCCTATCTTCGAAGTTTCCAACTTCGTTTCATTCTAACCCCTTTTCCACTCGTTCTGTAGACTTGTTGACCGGTCGATAGACCCATAATTCTTCAGCGATCGGCAGGAAAGTAGGTGGCGTTGGCGGCGGTACTCGTGGGACAGGCGGGATGTAGGCAGGCGCTGGGGCGGCGATGGGGGTCAAGTCGAGTAGGGCGTTCGAAGGGGTCGGGGAGATGTGGGAGAGGATTTCGCCGAGTTCGTATAGGTTATGTCGGCGTTCAGTTTCGCGAATAGAGATGTAAGAGAGCGATAATAGGATCATCCAGCAGGAGAAGAAGAAGAGCCCGAGGGCGAGGGCGATTATTTGCATGTATGTCATGATTAGAGTGGGGGTTTCTGGTGGTGCTGGGGACATCAACGAACATCTGTCCTTTAATAGGGGTGGAACGACCCTGGTCCGGGTTCACCGGTCGAATTCGCCCAAGCGCTGTCATCGAAATTTGAGAAATATTCGGCCGCTGTATATGCCGTTTCTTCTTCGCTTCCATCTCGCTTCTGATCAGGGGTGACCGATCGCTTCTTGTTCCGGGGGCAGTCTTTGGGGTAGTGTCCTGGTGCTCGTTTCTTGCAGATGTCGCAGGTAAAGAGGTGACAGTAGGACGCGAAATGTCCCAACCCTTTGCATCTGAAACAGGCTTCGTTCTTCATGTGGGGCGGAACTGCGGAAGATGGTTGATTAGCGGTCAGGGTCATGCTTTGGACATAGAAAGGGGTCGGTGGTCGTTCTTTTCGTTTCGGGGGAGAAGGCTGCCAGGCATTGGCGGATACGGCTCGTGCGGATTTTCGAAGGTGGTAGGAGGAGGAGGAGGTCGCGGATCCAGATGGGGGCGTTTGCAATGTGTGTGTTTCTGTTCGGGTTTGTGTCGGGGCGGTGGAGGTGTTGGTCTTTGCGTACTTTAATTCGTAATTACTAACTACAGAGGCCATTCCTTTTTCTAACATTTGAGACATCATACTATGGGCGAGTCGTTCTAGATTTGAGATGGTATCGAGGGTGAGGTCGTATTGTCGGAGGGTTTCTTCGAGGGGTCGGTCGTGGACCTCGCGGAGGATTTCGGCGCGATGTCCGGGGTCTTGGAGGTAGTTGTTCGTGTATTCAGCGAGAGGGGGGAGAATGTTCAGGGTTTTGAGGGCGTGAGAAGAGGGGAGGTCAGACATGTTCGTTTGATGGTGATGGTTGCGGATGAGTTCGCTGGGTCGGTTTAGAGATGTTTCTTCTCCTTATATGCAGCAAGGAGGTCCGCAGCGTTTCTTAAATTGTCCGTAGGCTCCCATGTGTTTTCAGACGTGGGGTAGCCTAGCCACTTCACCAGGAATACGTGTCCTCTGCCTCGTTTTTTGTGGGCGATGATTGACTCCACTTCGTGTTCTTCCTGTCCGTCAATCAGGTCAGGGGGTGGTCTTAGGTAATTGGGGCCGTGGGCGGCGGTTTCGCGATAAGGTGTGAGGAGGGCGGCGTGGAATACAGGGTGGATCTTCCATTGATGGGGGAGTTTCAGCTCGTAGGAGAGTGGCGACAGAACCTGCTTGATGGAGAAGGGTCCCTCTCGTTTCGGAGAGAGTTTCCTTGTCACATCTGTCAGTTTTAGGTTTTTCGAGTTAAGCCACACTTTCTGTCCTTTTTCGAATGGGGTAAATTTCCTTGTGATTCGTTCCGCCATGATTTGTCGAGCCAGCTCGTGCGCTGCAAGTGCTTCGTTTCGTGCTTTTAATAGCTGAATTAGGCGTTGCTCTGCTGCGGGTATGTCGCTTTTCTGATAGGCCGTGGGTATCGCTCGGGGTTCGTATCCCATCATGAGGTAAAACGGGGAATGTTTCACCGTTGAATGCGTGCGTTGGTTGTGGGCGAATTCCGCAGTGGGAAGGAGTCTTCTCCATGTTTCAGGGTTGTTTGTGCAGAACATCCAAAGGTAGACTTCGATTTCTTGATTCACACGTTCCGTTTCTCCATCTGTTTGAGGGTGGAAGGCGGTGCTCATTGCAAGTTTGATTCCGAGGAGTTTTCCGAGTTCTTGGTACAGTTTCGACGTGAATCTGGGGTCCCTGTCAGAGATTATCTTGTCTGGTAGTCCGAACCGGGTGTAGACGTTTTTTAGATACGCGTCCGCAGCTCCTAATGCATCAATCGTTTTGTTGCAAGGGATTAAAATTACCCCCTTAGTAAGTCCATGGTCTACCACGACCATTAATGAATCGAACCCGTCGGACAGGGGTAGGTCGGTGATGAAATCAGTTGTCACAAGTGCGAATGGGCGTGTTGTATTGCTTTTTATTGGTGTGAGCGGTGGTGTCGTTGGATGTGTGATGACCTTCATTTGTTGGCATTTTGCGCAGCCTTCTACCCAGTTCTTGATTAATACCGTCATTCCCGGCCACCAGTAGTCTCTGCGGATGAGTTCGATCGTCTGGAATTGTCCAGGGTGTCCAGATGGTAGCGAGTTGTGGTATAATTCAATTATTTTCTTTCTGAGTTCGGTGTCGGGTGGTACGTAACACCTGTTCTTAAAAAAGATTAGACCATCTTTTATTTCCCAGTCTGTTAGATCGGATTTGATCGGCGGGGTTCCGTTAGTTTTGAGCGCCTTGATTGCTTCTGCAACTAGTTCGTCTTTCATCGTCGCTTGAACCAGTGCTGTTTGCATGTCTGTGTCGATGACGTTTACGAAGATTTCTGGAGGGAGAAGTGTGATGTTCTCGTTGTCGTTTTCTGTTCCTTGATTCCAGTCTTCTCTTCTCGATAGCGCGTCGGATTGTATCATTTGTGATCCTGGCACATGTAAAAGATTTAGTTCGAATTCGGATAAGAATAAGCTCCATCGAGCTTGTCTCCTGTTTAGTTTCTGGGCGGTGCGGAAATATGTCAAGTTCTTGTGGTCGGATAGGATTGTTATTGGGTGCGCGCTTCCTTGGAGGTAATGGCGCCAGGTCTCCAGGGCGCGTATGATGCCCAGGAGTTCCCGATCGTAGATTTCATAATTTCGTTGCGTTGCGTCGAGCGAATGTGAAATATATCCGCAGGGGTGCCATTGTCCGTCGGTGCCTTGTTGTCTGAGTACCGCACCGGTGGCGAATTTCGAAGCGTCTGATTCGATGGTGAAGGGTCTTGCCGGATCGGGCATTGACAGGATTGGTGCCTGTGCAAATTTAGCTTTTAGCGCATCGAACGACGTTTGACATGCTTCTGTCCATTCGAATTTAACATCTTTTCGGGTTAGATCATTTAACGGTTTCGCTAGTTCGGCAAACCTCCCGATAAATCTTCGATAGAAGTTTCCAAATCCTAAAAATGATCGTACTCCTTTGACGTTTGTCGGTTCCGGCCAGTCTTTGATTCCTGCTAGTTTTGTGGGGTCCATCAATATTTGATCCGGTTTGACGATTAGCCCGAGGAATTCGACTTCTTGGACGTCGAATTTGCATTTCTCTGGTTTGAGGTAGAGGTCGTTTTCGAGTAGTCTTTGTAAGATTCGCTGTGTTCGCCGTTGGTGTTCTTGTTTGTCTTTGGAAAAGATGAGGATGTCGCCCATGTAAATGACTACCCATCCCTCGTCAATCATATCTTTGAAGATGTCGTTCATCATGCCTTGGAACGTGGCGGGGGAATTGCATAATCCAAAGAACATTACCGTTGGCTCAAATAACCTTTATTCGTCTTGAAAGCTGCTTTCCATTGGTCACCTTCTTTGATTCGGACGTTGTGATAACCCCATCGTATGTCGAGTTTCGTAAACCATTGCGCTCCCTTCAGTTTGTCAAGGAGGTCGCTAACCAACGGGAGTGGGTAGGTGTTTTTGATCGTTCCGTGGTTGAGATATCGGTAGTCCTGACAGGGTCGAAGTGCTTCGGAGTCTTTCTTTGCGACAAAGAAGAAAGGTGACGCCATAGGTGATTTTGACGGTCGGATGTATCCTTTCTTCAGGTTTTCTTCAAGAAAGTCGTCCATTTTCGATTGTTCTGCTGGTGTCAGTGGGTAGACTTTACAATCTTTTGGTAGAAAATCATCTTTCAGATCGATTGCATGATCCCAGGGTTTCGATTCAGGGAACCGTTCCGATGCTGCTTTTTCGAATACCTTTCGATATTCTTGGTACTGTGCTGGAAGGATATCATCGAGTGTCTTTGTCTTTTCTGGGTTGTCCGTTTGATTGTCGTGAGCGAGTTTCTGCGAAATAGAGGTTTTAGCTCTGATCCAGATCCCTTGTCCAAGGCAAAACCGTGGCGAAGTTCTTGATGACATTATCCTTGATATCCTTTTTGTATTGTTCGAGTATGAATATTTCGGCGCGTCGTATTCCAAAGTGAGGGGCGGTTCGGTGGTGGTAGGGTCGAATATTCCGATGACGGGTTCTCCTTTGATGTAAGCAATGACGAGGTCGTTTGTTGGTTCAGTTTCGACTTTGTCTGACGTTAGTGGGGTGTTGTCCGGGGTTCCGCTGCTGTTGTCTTTGATCGGGTGTTCTTCTTTGATAGGGGTGATTTTCCTGATCTGTTCCTCGGTGCTTTGTTTGAATGCCGTGTCTTTGGTCATTTCCCTAGATTTAGCAACGATTCTCCGAATTCGGGCGAATCGTTCTTCTTTATCAGGGAAGGTGATTGTACCTTTTTTCCAGTTGATATCGGGGTTTTCCTTTCTAAACCAAGGTAATCCCAGGATTACTGACTCTTTTCCCAAGCCAGTTACCAGGTATCGTTCGTCCGTTTGTCTTTCTCCGACGGTGAGTCGGGCCGTTGTAGAATGAGTTGTTCCTTGTTTGTTCAGTGTTCCGTCGGCGTTCCACGTCTTGATTGGTTTAGCCAGGGGGGTCATTTGAAATCCGCGGTCGCGTGCGAAATCTCGATCGATAAAAGTTCCGGCGGCCCCTGAGTCAAGGAGCGCCTCTGTTTCGACGATTTTGGTTTCTGTTTCTAGCTTAATGGGTACTCTCATGGAGCGTTGTCTCATATCAGCTACTAATACAGATGAAACCGTTAACTCAGCGGGGTCTGACGTCGTTCCAGTCCGCTTCTTTAAAAACCCTTCTCTTCAAGGATTGCGAGAGCCTTCTCTTCAAGGATTGCGAGAGCCTTCTCTCATTCTTCTTCGTCTAATTCTCCCATCATGGTGCGGAGATTGTTGTATAGCCCTTGCCCTGTCTTCTTCTGCCAAGGCTTGGGGGAGGGAGATGTCGCAATCGTCCCGTCTTTCTTGTGATCGCCGGAGCGGTGTCCGGGTTTGTGACAGATGAAGCATAGCCCCTTTCGCATATGCTCCATTCGTTCGGCGGTGGTTAGTCGGTTGATATCAGTGGTTTCTCTTTTGATCGAAGGGGTAGATCTGGGTTCGTAGATCGTGCGCGTTTTTCCTGCGATGGCGCGCGCTCTCTTCCATTGACCGTCGTACTTTGCGGCTGCCTCCATCATGTTGTCGAGGGTGGTGGGGACTTTCTCCATGTTGTAGATCTTTTCTGTTAACTTGGGGTGTAATCCGTCAATGAAATATTCGATAAGGGAGACGTCTTCGTTGATTTTGGCCCTTCCTTTCAAGATTCTGAACTGGGCAATGTAGTCCTCGACGTCTCCGGTCTGTTTGAGTGCCTTCATCTTCTGTCGTGCGTCTCCTGCATCATCAATTGGCGAGAACGCGGTTTTGAATGCTTCTTTAAATTCTGCCCACGTCCCTAAGGCTGTCTCTCCTGCTTTCGACTCTGCCCATCCTGCTGCCGTGCCCCCGTTCATAAACGAGAGCATGAAGATGATCTTCTTATCGTCGGTGTCGTAGATATCTTCATTTGCTCGGAGGTAGAGTGAGACCTGAGAGAGGAACGTGCTTGCTTTCGTTCTTTCTCCGTGGAAGTCGGTGGGCGCGCGGATCTTGATCTCTTTAGACGTCATGTCATAAGCGTCGGTGTTGGTGGTGTCAAGGAATTGATTAGTGGGTTCTGGTTCGGTTTCTTCGTCTGGGTTGGTTGGTTCGAATTCTTCGTCAGGGATGTATCGTGGTGGTTCAGTGTTCGTTCTCTGGCTGTACCAGCGTTCAGAGGGTTCAGAGTAACGTACTAGTCGACCTTTGTGTCTGTACCAAAGGGTGTCGGGTTCAGGGGTGGCGCCTTGCGGCGGTCGATCGGGGGAGTGTCGGGTAGGTCGTCTGGAGAGAGGGGAGTCTGCTCTTGAGTAAGAGGACGTCGTGGATCAGCTTGACCTTTTGTTAAGGCGAAGGCCTCAACTACTCAGTACAAGTATCGAGTTCGTTAACAACGAGGCTTTCGTTGTTAAGTTAAATCACGCTAAGTCAGAGGCTTTCTGGCTTAGGTCGAGTCGCGCGTTCGAGAGCAGTATAAGGCTGTTAATTGCCTAAGGTCAAGCTGAGGAGCCTTGACCTTTGTCTACTACAGTTTATATAGCTAATTACCTGGCTACGTGTCGAATACGTGTCTACACATATTGTAAGAGTCAGTGAACTATCTATGGGTGCAAAGCTGTAGAGTGCGATGTAAACGGACAGCTATCTACTTGGTGTCTAATGAAAAAGGGAATGTGGGCGCTGCCCAACGAGTCAGAGATAAGGAGACGAGTCATGATGAACACTGCCGCGACGGAGAAGGAAATAGAAGAAGAGAAACGAGTCATGGTAAGCATTGCCGCGACGGAGAAGGAAATAGAGTAAAAGGAAATCGTAACAGGTGGCCTCATTCTGGAGCTTTTTGGGAACAATTATTTTGCTTAGGCATCATGGAATCTTTGAGTGTTCGACATGTAGGGTCAAGGAGAGGTGTGTAAAATTTTTTGATTTGGGTTGAAAAAAGTGAAACATGGGGAGAGTATTCTGGAGGCTTTAGGACGAAGGGGGACACTTCTGGGAGTGTCTTAGATGTCAAGGAGTAATTGTCTTAGTTAGACCTATACATGTAGTATATATACTATGGAATGTTAAAGTCTCGGTTATTCCCTGTGGCTGTGCTTGATTATACCAGCAGCAGATCCTAACCCTAGAATGGGTCTTTGGCCTTAGCTTGCCTATGTCCCAACAAAACATGTGGGAAAAAATACAATCTTGTGGCAAACACATTCTTTTCATGGGTTTCCTTTCTAAAAAAAAATTCTTTTGAAATTCTGATAAGTTTTTTGGGAACTCAAAGCCCCCATATGAGTCACCCCTCTCATCACCCTCCTCTTCATCTCCTTGTACAATGTTGTGATGTGTCAGTGTTATGTGCCTCATGCCTCTTACCAATTTTTTTTCTTTAGGGTCAGGGGTTTGCTGGCCAACTTTGTCACTATTTGGCACTACCAGATCTACTGGCTCTACAGCAATTCCCAGGATTTGCTGGTGTACATCGACTCAAAGCCCCCATCTGAGTCATCCCTCTCATCACCCTCCTCTTCATCATCTGACATTATACTCTGTAACATCTCATCTAAAGGTGCCTGCTCCTTAGCATACTTCTTCCAAAGCCCTGGTATCCAATTTGGAGTAACAATAGCAAGCCCAACCTGATTGTATTGAGAAATGGCATCTGTCTCAGGAGGGTAATCTTGGAGGCTTGTACCATGAAAATGCGAGGGATCCCATGCAACAATTGTATCATTACCTCCTCTGGCCTGAATACCATACTTACAGTTGTAGAAGTGGCCACCCTGATCTTCTCTTAGAGTCCTTGATATTGTCCAGGCAATAGCAAACTTGTGTGGCTGATTGACCTCCTTATGAACAAACCTAGAAGAGAAACATTGTTAGTCAGGAGAAGCTGTAATATAACTGGTGGTAAATGCCTAGAATAATTTGCAGCCATTGCACCTGAAGGAGGAGTGAACTCTGCCCATTCAAAATTGAATGATTCTTCTCCAATTTCCAACTTTAACTCTCCTTTAACACTATTCTCCTCAAAGCCCTCAACAATCTTCTTGTTCATCCAATACATCCCAGTCTCAACAAGCCTAATGACAATATCATCTGAGAGCTCATTGGGAAGTTGTCTGCAAATAAGCATCCACAGAAGAGAGAAAGCATGGGCAGTCCTCTCATCAAGACAATTGACAGATTCATTGGACAGCTTCTTTGACTTGATATTCTTGACCCAACCAATTGTAGGCTTACTTCATGCTCCAGCAGAAACTCCAGTTTGAACTAAGCTGCCTGGATCAGCAAGCTAACAAAAGTTTGAATCAAGATAATGAATATTAGAACAAAATGCTACTTGCATGCTCTTGTGGTACTTTACATTATCTTTGATGATATCTTCCACGTAACAAAGAAGTGCTGAATGGCCAACAAAATTCCAAATGATAACCATCACTAGCTCCTATGTTCTCTTATCATAGACAATGACAGTATCCTGCTCTCCAAAATCCCCCTGAAGTTTCTTAGGATCAACAAAAAATAAAGGATATCGCTTGTGCCTGGCATCAGGCTGCTTTCCTGTTTCAATGTGTTGGGAATGGAGTGCTGAACAGTGACAGGAAGAGTTAAGGGCAAGGTTAAGAAGATGAGGTTTAATCTCAAAGGCTAGTGAGTGAGGGAGACTGCAACAGGGAGGAATGTTATTATCATCTCCTACATGATGTGCAATATTTATACTACACAGTTAGGAGGTATAGTGTAATGCGCTCCTTTAATACATAAAGGAGGTATTCTGTAATAGACTCCTGTACCAGTTAATAATGGAATAACTATGTCATATCCCCTATGTAATTCTCCAGATAGACTTGTCTATCATTGTATATTATAGGGGGTTCCCTGGATAGCATAGGAGACAGTCTTGGCAGTCTTTGTAGTCTTGGCCAGTCTATTAAGGGTAACAGCTTGGGAATTAATATTATTCCCTGTGGCTGTGTTGGATTCTGCCAGTGGCAGATCCTAACCCTAACCTTAAGCTTAGGACTTGTATTCCATCTCCATAGGCTTGTTAACTGCCTTGGCTTGCCTGTATACTCTTGTATACATAATCCCAACACTCCCCCTCAAGCCTAGGCAGTGTAGGACAATGAGTGGAATGGTTCTGTGTATGTCATCACTCCCCCTGGAGTGGTTAATAATTTTCTTTCAGGTGCATCAAAACCTCTGTGGATGGAAAACCCATTGGGAAAAACCAATCTCACCAAGGAAAGCTATAATATCCTGTATGTGTCATCACTTCCTCTGGAGTGGTTAATAATTTTCTTTCAGGTGCATCAAAACCTCCGTGGATGGAAAACCCATTGGGAAAAACCAATCTCACCAAGGAAAGCTACTGAGTTATTTTTGACTGAATTCCCATCTCTTCCCTATGCCGTGAAAACTTAGGCTTTGGTAAAGCCTTTGTTAATATGTCCGCTGTTTGTTCCGGATCACGACAGTTTTGAATATCAATAATTTTGTTGGTGACTAAATCTCGGACCCAGTGATGCCGTATAGCGATATGTTTCGACCTCTGGTGAAATTGAGGGTTATGGGTTAAAATTACTGACCCTTCATTATCGCCTTGAATAATTGTCGGATTTTCTTGGGTGTATCCGAGTTCACCATACAAATTTCTTAGCCAAGTGGCCTCGCGTCCAGCTTCGGATAATGCCACATATTCGGCTTCCGTTGAAGATAGTGCAATAATTGTTTGTTTCTTTGATTTCCAAGTTATTGCTCCCCCTGCTGTCAGGAAAACATATCCTGTGGTGGACTTGAAGTCCTCAGAATTTGCAAATGATGCATCAGCAAATCCATGGAAAAGGTTATTGTTTTCAGTCTCATCCTGGGATTTTCTGTAAATAATTCCAAGAGTTTTCGTACCTGCTAAGTACCGTAGTATTCGCTTTATTGCACCGTGGTGTTGTAAGCCCGGGTTTGCGGTATATGCTGCCAATTTATTAACAGCGAAGCTAATGTCAGGTCGCGTGGAGTTTGCAATGAATTGTAGACATCCCAGTAATTTGGCGTATGAATTGCTCCGATTCGGCTCATTATAATCTGGGTTTTCAATTAATTTAATATTTGGGTCCATTGGCATTCCAACAGGGTTCGCATCAATCATGCCTTCTTTATGAAGGACATTCTCGATATATTTTTCTTGAGATATTTTGATGCTATCATTGGCGCACGTAATTTCTATGCCCACGATTTTGCTAGGCTCTCCCAGGTCGGTGACGTCCCATTCTGATGTTAACGCATTTTTCATATGCTTCATCATTTTATCTGCTGATGCAAAAAGCAAGGTGTCGTCTACCCATACCGTTATGATGCCTATATTTTCTTCATCCCGTCGAATATATGCGCAAGGATCTGCCATTAATCTTCCATAATCATGAATTTTAAGTTTACCATCAAATTCGTTATTCCACTCTCGACCTGCCTGCTTTAATCCATAAAGCGGTTTAAATAGCTTGCATACTCGGCCTGTTCCATCATTACATCCTTCAGGTTGTTCCATGTATATAGTCTCTTGTAGCGTGCCATTGAGGTATGTGCCCTTTACGTCCATCTGTTGTATTTTTAGACCTTTCTCTGATGCGAGTGCTAAAATCGCTCGGAGTGTGTCCATTCGTACAACTGGTGAAAAAGTTTCTGTGAAATCATAACCGGGTCTTTGTGCATACCCTTTTGCAACTAGCCGCGCTCTGTATCGTACAATTTCCCCTTCTTTATTTCGTTTCCGAATAAATACCCATTTATTTTTGATTGGAACGGCATCTGGAGGTTTTTCGACAAGTTCCCAAGTACCCTTTTCTTTGAGCAAGTCTAATTCAATTTGCATTGAATCTTTCCATTCCGTCCAGTCCGGGGATTGCTTTGCGTCTTTGAGACTGTTTATTTCGTCTCCGGCTATTATTGCATAGGCTTCTTCTATATTTAGAAAGGTTTCGTCATCTTCCTCTTCCGCAAGGTGGTAAAGATGTTTGTAGTCGGTACGAATTCCACGAGTTTTCCGTGGTTCATTATCACTTGCACGCGTCTTCCGTGGTCTAGTGATATCTATGTTTCCCTCATTTTCATTCCGTTTACGCTTCCGAGGCTGCCTTGCCGGTTCCGTGATCCGTTGATCGGAGTTACCCGTCGGCGGCACATTCAGTGTTTCCCCACCAGACTCCCCCTCCGTCGAGGGTGTAACATCGATGTCTTCGGGAGGCTCAGGTTCATCTTTAGCGTCTGTAAGTTGGAAGTTCCGAGAGGTGAGAACATTTCTTGTTTCGGCATTGTAGTATTTTATTGCTCCCGCGCCGTCGTCATAGCCGACATATGCACGACGCTTTGATTTAGGTAGCATTTTTCTTTCTTCTTTCTGGCCTTGTAATAATACCCATACTGGGGCTCCGAATTCACGTAAATTTGATACGTCCGGTTTTTTATTGTGCCAGCCTTCATAAGGTGTTGTTTCCCGAAGATGTTTGGTAAATGATTGGTTCCGGATATAGGCAGCGTGTAAGACTGCAAATTCCCATAAAAATTCTGGAAGCTGGTTAGCAGCCAGCATTGCTCGGGATAATTCGACCAGGGTTCTGTTCATCCTTTCTGCAACTCCATTCTGTGATGGTGAGTATGGTGCGGTAAGTCGATTTTCTATACCTCTTTCTTTGCAATATTTTTCCAGTTTTTCGTTAACAAATTCTTTTCCACAATCAATTTGTATACCCTTCGGCTTCTTGCCTTGTGTTTCCAAATGGGCAAGGTAATTTATTACCCCCTGTGCTGCATCACTTTTCTCTTTGAGGCATTCAATTGTGACGAACCTTTTAGCATCATCCACAAATAGGAGATAATAATATTTGCCATTAATAGATTTGATGGCGTATTTTCCCCACAAGTCTATGTGGGTTAATTCTCCTGGTTTCGTGTTTCTTTTTGTCGACTTTGGAAAAGGCTCCGTATTTTGCTTTGCACTGATGCAAGCTTCGCAATCCGGTTTAGGACTATTTTCGTCGACATTGAAACCGATCACCAATTTTCGGCTCAATAATTGTTGAAGTCCAGAATATCCTACATGTCCAAATCGTCGGTGCCATGTTTCCCAACTAAGTGGCTTTACGTTTCCGACGAATGTTTGATTAACGGCAGGAGTTTTAGACGGCTTGCTTGAATTTTTTAATACCATTTTCATCTTGTATAAATGGTTATTAATTTTCTTTCCTTCTGCAAGTTGTTGTCCGTCTTTTGTTGTGAGGATTAATTTTCCTTGTCCTCCAATATATTTTCCGCCAGCCGCATCCCATCGCCCCAACGAAATTAAATTGTTTCGTGTTCCAGGCACATGTAGGACGTCTTCCAGATGAATATTAAAATTTTGATTATTGCATGTTGAAATTATTTCAACAGTTCCTTTGCCTGCAATTTTAGCTTCCAATCCACCTACCCCAGTTACGGAATTATTTTTCATTGGAGTGTATGTTTTGAAGGCTTCTCTTTGATGCGTGACATGCGATGTTGTTGCTGAGTCAGCCAACCAGCCGTAGTAGATCAAACGCTCGTCCATTACGGCATCGTTACAAGCATCATAGGAATCAAAATTATAATGTTCTTCTTGAGCTGAAAATGCAATAAATTCCTCCACAGCATTGGACTGTTCCACAGGTTTTATTTTCCCTTTTTCCTTATCTTTCTCCTTTTTCTTCCCCCAACAATTTTTTGCCTGATGTCCGATTTTTCCGCAATGATGGCATTTATTGCCTTGGAATTTTCGGCATTTACTGGACCAATGTCCAGGGCGCTTGCAATGATCACAATATGGCTTCAGGGATTTTTTACGATCGGTAAGACGGTTTTCAAGGGTTTTCTCCTTTTGGGCGGTCGTCTGGATTTTAGCCAGGTTAACAATTCCGCCGGAGTTATTATTCCCATTATTCCGGTTAAGCCGTAATTTGTATTCTTCCCTTAATAATCCAATAAAGGCGTCCGAAGTTAAGCGGCGCTTTGGATCTAAGTCATTTGGATCATTTGCGTTTCCGTTGTAGGGCTCGACATATGTTTGCCAAGAGTTTGGTAAGGATGCCGAAATGATCGATTTAAATCGGATATCTGAGATATGGAAATCTATATTTGGAAACCTGTTGATCTGGTCTCGGTAAGACTTCAAGACGTCCAAATGCTTTAGGAGGTCGTCGGAATTATCAGCCTTTGTCTCATATAACAAACACTGCAGTTGATTAACTGTTTGATGTGCCTTGTTTTCATGAGTGACCGATAATGCGGTATACATAGCTTCTGCGCTTTGTTTTGATCCAACGTGATTTATTTGCGAGGAGGTGACGTTGTGGATAATGACTTGTTGTGCCCAAGTATCGTTTTTGTCCCAGTTGTAAGCACTCTCCGGATCTATATTTGGATCCGGTCGGTTTACCTGACCAAAAACATATCCCATTATGTCACAATTAATAAAAACACGCAACATTCTCTCTTTCCATTCGTGCCAGTTTTCATCCGTCAAATGATCGCGATCAGCGATCTTGTTTACGTTTGAGTATTCTTTGGTCCGAATTAAGGAAATAGGTATTCTTATAACCGGATCAATTTCTGGTGTATTGATCCGTTGTCTGCGCTTCTCTTGTGCTCTGGAAGTATATACTCTTCCTGATCGTTTAGGGGTTTCTTGTGCCGGGGGTTCCCCAAATAATGATATATGGTCGTCTTCTTGGTCCCCTTCATAATCCATGTCTAGTTCAGGGTCAGGGCCTATAACCTGTTGGGAATGGAGTGCTGAACAGTGACAGGAAGAGTTAAGGGCAAGGTTAAGAAGATGAGGTTTAATCTCAAAGGCTTGTGAGTGAGGGAGTCTGCCACAGGGAGGAATGTTATTATCATCTCCTACATGATGTGCAATATTTATACTACACAGTTAGGAGGTATAGTGTAATGCGCTCCTTTAATACATAAAGGAGGTATTCTGTAATAGACCCCTGTACCAGTTAATAATGGAATAACTATGTCATATCCCCTATGTAATTCTCCAGATAGACTTGTCTATCATTGTATATTATAGGGGGTTCCCTGGATAGCATAGGAGACAGTCTTGGCAGTCTTTGTAGTCTTGGCCAGTCTATTAAGGGTAGCAGCTTGGGAATTAATATTATTCCCTGTGGCTGTGTTGGATTCTGCCAGTGGCAGATCCTAACCCTAACCTTAAGCTTAGGACTTGTATTCCATCTCCATAGGCTTGTTAACTGCCTTGGCTTGCCTGTATACTCTTGTATACATAATCCCAACATGTAGTGAACTCAGGATTCTCTAGTAGCAACCAAACTCTTGAGGGAATGCTCAAAAATGAGGGATTGAAGTTTGGTGCTGCATTCAAAAGGTGGCAGGTCACCTAAATACAAATCGTACAAGAAGAACAGACTGCATGTGTACTCTTGTGCTGGTCTGACTGCAGATCAACAATCTAGACTAATGAAATCTCGAGGATTGTTGTTATACATGTGATACCCAGAAGCTCTAAGAGAACAGATGACAAAGGCCACATACTGATGGACTCCAAAAACGGGGGGACTAGGCAATGACTCAGGGAGTTGTTGCTGGCCTAGGAGTCTTATTGACATGTGTCACCTGCCCCCTTCAAGCACAAGACTTGCTGAGCTGCAACTCTCAACCCTACATCCCAGAACCCTGATCCCAGAGGTACAGTTGTACAGTAGAGAAAAAGTTCATAACACCTGAAGAAGTACATCAAATGTCAACAAGATAAATGAAATATTTGAAAGGTGAAGTCTGAGTTGCCAAAATCCATTGATCAAGATGCCTTCTCTTGGGTACATGCTCCATAGTGGGCACTGAAGGTCTTGCCTTGTAACTTGGTTATTGCAGCCATTTTCATCATGAATAGAGAAGTTTGAATCAACTAAATAGAATATCAATTGTCAGTAGTCGATACACAGAAGAGAATTTTAGATCAGTTGATGGAAGTAGTGACTTATTGACACATCAGTGTTTGAACATGTATCTGACCTAAGCAAACATCAGTAAATACTCCAGTCAAGAATCTGTTCCCAACTGTTAGATCTATGAGGAGCACTTGTAGCCCTACAACACCACAAGGAGCCTGAAGCCCACCAGGAGCAGGCCCATGCCAGTCTCTATGGTAGGAGGAACGTACACATGTTGATAAATGCTGTGTTGTTTAGGTTTGTGATGAGTTGTATCTTACCACATGTGTTTCATTTATCTTCTGAATGTCCCTATAGCTGATCTTGAATGAAACAACTCTTTTCTATTATAACATTAGGACTTCAAAGACAGGCAAGACTAAGCTTGGTGTTATTGAGGACTGGGCTGTGCAGGTAAGATAAGTATAATCTCCCCATAAATTCTAGTTTCTCACATGCTGCAGGTCACTCACAAGAAGCCTAAAGGTTCACACCATGGACTGGCAACGATTTGCATGGACACATCAAGGACCGCTGTCTCTACTGCCTCATGCATCACCTCCAAGTCAAATGCTGTCCTTGTTCCTGCAAAGCATAGTGCCCCCCAAAAACAGGTCAAAGCTGAGCCCCTGGAAAATGATACTGAGCTCTATGGCTTTTTGGAAGGAGAGGACAATACTGAGGAATGTGAGGCAGCCCTGTCTAGTCCTGTCAGGGGAAATCAAAGGCTGTCCAGCAAGGTCAGTTGCAAGATAGATCCATAAGACTGAGCAAATAATGCTGATGTAATGGCAGGCTATGGTCAAAGTCAGACTAACTTCCCCACAGCCCAAGCATGTGGCCAGATGCAAGGACAAACCCACTAATTCTGGCCTTCCTCCAGGTGCCCTGGACAATAATGCATGGCATAGACATTTCATATCTACCTACTAGTGATACCTGGCCAGTTGAGATACTTACAAAGCCTGGGGGTTGAATGATGATGAAGCAGTCTCCATTATGCAAAAAATATGGAATTATGTTTATGAGGCAAGGGTTCTAAACAAAATAGTGATTGGAGCACCAACCTTTTTTATTGTAAGTATGTTTGAGCCCTGCTATTCCCTGTGCTTAAAGTGTTGTCCAGGCCAATCAGCATGTCTGTGAATGGCAGAGTGGATTTGGATCAGCCACAATTGATGTTCTTGGGGAATCTTTGACAATGAAAAATATTTGGACTATGACTGTCAGGAGTTTGTGGAATCAGCATTGAAAGACTATACCTTCCTCTACAAGGAAACCTATATGAAAGGTGACAAGGTGGGCCAATGTCTTGGTTTGTCAAGATACATGAAGTTCATTTTGTTTCAGATCAAGCAATGAGGAGGAAGGAGCTTTGGTTGTTCAAATATTCGCAAGCCACTATACTACAACTTGTAGAGCTGAGTTTGTACCATCCCTTGGGGACCCAGGCCAGCCTTATGTTGCACTGTCCCTTTTGGCAGCTGTGGTAAAAATATTCAGACAATATCAAACATCCTAACTAATTCCCATTCATCCACAGGCCAAATGTGTCCTCATGTTATATAAGGATAGTTGCATTTCTTGTGAATCTTGGATGGCCTTCAAGAATAAGCAACACTTGAGCACTATCATCAAGAAATTAGATGAAAATGGGATGGAGATTTTAGGTCACACCAAATTTAGTCAGGCATTGTGGGGACAGAAGACTAATTCATACCTCAGATTGGCCAAGAACCTCACAGATGAAAAATTTGACAAGATCATCACTTCAGCAAGAGCCTTTGCCAACCCCAGCCAAGGTGGGGATTCTTTGTCTGCTGATGAACATTACCTTCAGGATGAATGTGCTCTTCTTGCTGATGATTCTGACTGACTGGGCTCCTTGTAGTAACTCATTGCCCATGGACATTTCCCCACCATATTACTTTTTATGCTTATGTTGATTAGTGTCTTGTCTCCCCTTGCAGGTTCTCCTTTGCCATCATCATGTAGTTCTGCCTCAGTGGTCTCCTCCACTCAGCCTCAGCTTGGAATACCCATTATCATTTTTTTTGTAATCATTCTTATTACCTGCTGTGTGATCCTTTTTTTAATAAACCATGCTTTTACCACCAATTAGTCTGCTTAAAGGTCACTTGAAAGCTCTTATCCCTTGCTTAAGTGTGCATAAACTGCTCTACAATTCACCCAGATTCATGTAAGATTAAGCTTATTAAACCAAAAAAGTGACTGTAAGCAGACTATAATATAGGGGACCTACTTAATTTAAGGGAATTTTCCTTAATGTAAGCAAATTTTAAAGAGCACAAAATTGTGCTTAATGTTCCTTATTTTTGAAATTACACAATGTTAAGTGAGGTTAAACAGTTTTGGGTTTTCCTGATGTTGGAGTGGGCCATAGCTCCAACTATTTTGACATTTTCACAAATTCATCACAAAAGAAGAGAATGTTGAAAACCAATACCTAACCTCAACGACTCACTTCATTGAGTCACATGCTTGATTACATATACATGGTCCGTGCGCATGTACTAAACGTATATAAGTCGCTGTAAACCTCGTAGTAATACAAGCAGTTCTTTCCTTCTAACCACCACTAGCGTAAGACAGTATATTAGCACCACACACAAGGTATGTAGGACATAATGCCTTCCCCTGCGTGGACGCCTAGCGGCGACCTGCAGCTTCAACAGGTTATGGGCCCTGGTGCCAACCGTTGTCACTCTCTGCAGCGCTCAGCGCAGCAAAATAGAGTAAAATGTCAGCATTAATGCAGACACGACAACCGGTAGCATTAACCCCTTACACCTTAAGCGCTTCACAGCTGCTGTGTGACTTAAGTCTAAAATTACACGTTCTTATCAAACATGCTCTCAAGGAGTATGGGAACAATGTGTTTTGCCTTCGGCGTTATCGCCTCACGGCAACGGAAATGAATTGAAGCTGATTCGTGTTCTCACGCAGCATCAATAATGTCGTCAACATTGACTTCCATTCCCGTTCTTACCGGCTCGAACTACCTTTCCTGGGCAGAAATGATGAAAGCCTATCTCCGATCTCAGGGCCTCTGGCAGATAACGTCAGGGGCTTATCCTTGTCCTGCGGATCATACCATTCAAGTGTCTGAGAGACCAGATGGCACCTCGCGCTCCACCGCCAGCACTCTATCGAGCGCTGAAAGAAGAGAGTTGCAGAAGGACATTGCCGACTGGAACGACAAGAATGACAAGGCTGCTGGATCAATAGGGATGAGAATATCTCCCTCCATGCGCCATTTGATCGCGGATGAGTTCACAGCCGAGGAGTGCTGGGACGAACTCCTCAAGGCTTTTGGCAAGATCGGTCCCTCACAGATCTTTACGGACTTCAAGGCCGCAGTCTCCATGCGCCTGTCTGTAGCGAATCCGCAACTGGAAATCTCGAAAATGGCGGAATACTTTTCCCGCCTGACTTCCAACAAAGTTGCAATTCCCGAGATCGTTCAAGCAATGATCTTGTTGAATGCTCTTCCAAAAGAGTACGATTCGCTGGCCTCAACGATCCTGCAAACGCACCCTGACACAACCACCTTGACATTCAACGTGGTCCAGGAGGCGATCACCGCTGAAAGCGGGAGGAGAAACCACTCCTCTTCCTCTAAGACTCAATCGGCTCAGAAGATCTCCGCTGTCAAAAGAAAAGGCAACAACCCTAAGTGGCAGCCTAAAGAACAGCGTGGAGATAAGCCTGAGGCTTCGGTCTCCAATGAGAAGAGGAAGAATCGCCGCGCAGGCAAACAGGTCAAAGACCGAAATGAGAAGAAAGCTAAGGCTGCAGCTTCACAGCTCGCCTCAGCGGCTTATCAACCGGCACCGCTCTTTACAACCATCACTGGTAGCGGAGCCATCATCCCACCATCCTTCTACCAGCCTACTACGGCTCTTCCCATCACTACGAAAGACCCGAGAAAGCGGCCCGCCGCTCAGGCCTTCACGGGAACCCTAATCGGGACCCCGTCCGTATACGAGGACTACCAGACAGCCCGAGACACTCTCGAGGCTTTGGATCTCTCGAGATCCCAAGGTAACATGAAGTCCCTTGAATCACGCCTTACTGATAGGCGAGACGGCAAACGCCGAAAACTCGAGGAGACTCAGTCCGAGCCTACGGCTCAAATCGAGGAAGTGTCCGACGAGGATCTTGTATCCCTCGGATCAACTCCCGAGCTCCCCAGTGAGGAGCTCATTTGGGACTCAGTAGATGAGGAAATCCAAAACAGGATGGATAGCGACGATCAGCCCATCGGGCTTGATACAGGCGCTTTTGACGAAAGGTCAGTACTCTTTCCTAAAGCACTCAGCGAGCCTAATTGCAGTTTTCCAGGATGCTATTCTAGCGCCAGGACGGCGATCTCATCGCCTATAAATTACATGCATGTACTTGACTCGCGTGTCACTATGACACAAATAAATACTATTTTGATGTGCAACGGACCTGAGTGCTCGAGTCAGAAAGACTCACAAAACTTAGCTACCTGGATCATAGATTCAGGAGCTTCCCAACATTACACCGGCGAAATCTCAGATTACGCCTCCTATGAGAAGCTTGATGAACCTGAAAATATCCAAACCGCCAAGGGACCAGTCCCAATGGTAGGCAAAGGTGCAGTGTTTATCAAACATCTTGTGAATGACAGACAGCGAATTACTCGCTTATACCCTGTGCATCACATCCCCGGCATGGATATGAGATTGATCTCCATGGGGGTCTTATTAAGATCTAAGATGACCGTGAAAGGTTCCATTCACGGCATCAATTTTTATGATCAATCAAATCGCATCACTGTTCAAAGTCTCCCTTCCGAGAGGATTGAATCAGCGTATGTGGTAACGTCGACAATTGAAAGAGGCATGGGCTTAACCAAAACCTCTGTCGCGACCATATATGCCGCAGACTATCGAACATGGCACCGACGCTTAGGACATCCGTCCGACGCAGCGTTGAAAAAGATGCCTTCCACATGCACCGGATTACCCAAGGAAATCTTGATTCCTAGGAACATCCCAATTTGTCCAGGTTGTGCCAAGGGTAAAATGACGTCAAAGTCTTTCCCTGAGTCGCACACCAGAGCAACGGAAGCCTTCGAGTTAATCCATATGGATCTCAAGGAATTCTCCGTGCTGTCTTATCACAAATTCAAATACTTTATTGTTTTTGTTGATGACTATTCGTCAGCCTTTTGGACGTCCTGCTTAGCAAAAAAGTCAGGAGCGAGCTCTTCAATTAAAGAGTTCATCGCCATGGCTAAGACACAGCACAACAAACAGGTCAAACGAGTTCGTATTGACGCTGGGGGAGAATTAAAAAGTACAGAGCTCACAAAGTTCTTGCTTGGTTTGGGAATAAAACTTGAACAAAGTGTCCCTTACCAACATCAACAGAATGGCCGTGCCGAACGTGCCATTCGGACAATCACAGAAAAAGCCCAGACATTACGCTTCACAGCGTGTCTACCGGCTTCGTGGTGGGAATTCTGTGTGCGGCATGCAGTCCATCTCCACAATGTCACGCCGATAGCGAGACTAAAGTGGATAACCCCTTACGAGATGATTAACGGCTCTAAGCCTGATCTCACCAGGGACAGAGTTTTAGGATGTGCAGCCTATGTTTATCTGCCTAAAGAAAGACGCGCAAACAAACTTGCAGCGCGCTCTGAGCTAATGGTTTACCTTGGCTCGGCAGATGTGGATGGTATTAAGGGATATTACTTTATGCGCTCGGACAACTCCATGTTCATTGGCGCAACAGCAATATTTGATGAGGAGTTATTCCCTCGTTGCCCTGGTGCCCACACACCTGAAGTAACGCCTATTGGCGATGACTTCAATCGTGATGACGAATCACAGGAACAGGTAGATCATGACATTCTACATGGAAAGGTTGGCGACGATGATTATCCTCCGCCTGAAAACCGCCCCTTCTTACGGTCTGAACAACAGACTGACGTACCAAGAGAACAAGAGGCACATGACAATGCCGATGTTCCTCCTGTGAAATCTACTCCAGTAACCCCCGCAGACTTTGCTCCGCGAAGGGAAGATCAACGCGAATGGAATGAACTTCCACGCAGATCTGGTAGATCCAGGAACGTCCCAAACCGTCCGGGAAACGTGTACGGTGAACAACGTTTACCTACGGATATTGAGCGAGATATCCGACGTGAGAATTATTGGAAGAAGACAGTTGGTCAGCCTCCTCAAGGCCTGAGGAGACCCCAACAAACTTCTCGAAGTGACCAGGAACCTGGACCTAGCACTTCTACGGCACCACATGTTGATGTGCCTATCTCCAATAATAACAACCCTTCTACTGCAACTGATAACAATCAGAGGGTTGAATCTCAGCGCGAATATGACCCGATGGACGAGGACACATGGCTCGCTGCACGTGTCAAAGAAGGTGGAACTTCATTGATGAACTATTTGCTTAATCAAGCAATACCATCGAGTTCAGATATGGAAATTCCTACACAATTTAGTGACATTGCTCGCTTGAAAGACAAAAAGCAGCAAGTAGAATGGAAGACCGCGTGTCGTGGCGAGTTAGACGCCTTATACAAACGACAGGTCTTCGAACTCGTGGATCTTCCGCACGGTCGCAAAGCGATCAAAAACAGATGGGTTTTCGACATCAAAGCTGATGATCGGAAACGTGCCAGACTCGTGGCCAAAGGCTTTTCACAAGTCGAAGGCGTTGACTATAACGAGATTTTTTCTCCGGTAGTCCGCTACGAGACCGTCCACCTGATGTTCGCCCTGGCGAGTCTAGAAGGCATGTACATGACCGGATTAGACGTTAAAACCGCCTTTCTCTATGGCAAACTGGACGAGGAGATTTACATGCTCCAACCTCAAGGCTTTGTAGTAAAAGGCCAAGAGAAGAAGGTCATGCGCCTTTTGCGCGCATTATATGGTCTTAAACAAGCTTCGCTTGCCTGGTGGCGCGAACTAGAGGCGTTCATGAAGACCATAGGTTTTCACCGCGCCAGTTCAGATGCTGGCATCTTCATTTACAAAAACAAAAAAGGCGTTATCGTAATCGCCATTGTGTACGTAGATGACGGTATCTTTATGTCGAAAGACAAGAAGTTAGCCGACAAAATGAAACAGGCGTGCTTGAAGCACTGGGAATGCCGTGACACTGGCGATGTCACTTCCTTTTTGGGGATGCGCATCGAAAAGACTGCGCAAGTCATTAAGCTTGATCAGCAAAAGTACCTGAAAAAGGTCCTTGATCGCTTTAACATGACAAATGCTAAAATAGCTCAAACCCCATTACCCACCGGCTATATACCATCGGAAAATACCGAACCGGTTGACGCCACCCGCCGTTCGAAATTTCAGCAAGTCATTGGGTCTTTATTGTACCTGATGCTCGGAACGCGACCTGACATTGCTTTTGCTGTCATAAAAATGTCGCAATTCTCGGCTAATCCAAGCCAAGAACACCTAGACAAAGCGATGTACATCATGCGCTATCTCGTAGGAACTCAAAACTACCAGATCGTCTATAATGGTGCAAAATCCGAGGGATTGATCGGATATACAGATTCCGATTGGGCGAGTGATCCTATCAAACGCCGATCCACTACTGGCTTCTTTGCCACACTTGCTAGCGGCATTGTATGCTGGCAATCGCGCCTCCAAAAGACGGTCGCACTCTCGTCCACAGAAGCCGAATACATGGCTCTCTCCGACTCTTGTCGGCAGATAACGTGGATACAGTCCTTATTTCAAGAACTTGGTTTTAATTTGACTCGCACTATGATTTGCGGAGATAATCAAGGATCCATCTTTATCGGATCAAACCCTGTTCAAGAAAGACGGACAAAACACATTGACATTCGCTATCATTACATACGCGAATGCATCGAGAACGACAAAGTCTCTGTCGTATTCCTCGAAGGAAAAGATAACCCGGCCGACATGTTCACAAAGAACCTACCCGCCGCCTTATTCCTAAAATGCAGAGAGCACCTAGGTATTGAATTTACCAAGGTCAAGTAAGCGCACACAGCGCCTTTTATGGCTGCAGATGCTGCACTACTTGTGGGGGGGTGTTGAAAACCAATACCTAACCTCAACGACTCACTTCATTGAGTCACATGCTTGATTACATATACATGGTCCGTGCGCATGTACTAAACGTATATAAGTCGCTGTAAACCTCGTAGTAATACAAGCAGTTCTTTCCTTCTAACCACCACTAGCGTAAGACAGTATATTAGCACCACACACAAGGTATGTAGGACATAATGCCTTCCCCTGCGTGGACGCCTAGCGGCGACCTGCAGCTTCAACAGAGAAAGCAAGCTGGGCCGGACAGTGACAGCTCAGACAACTTGGACTCTGATGATGAGTTTGCCAGAGACACTGGAGTGGGGACCAGTGCATAGGGAAGTGCATGGGTAACCCACAGGTACTTTTGGGTGTACCCATACCCATACCCACATCTACCTGTACCTGCAACCCACAGGTCATGAGTCATGGGTCACAGTGAGTATGGGTAGACCCCCATCTCCCATTGTATAACACCTCCTGCATAGGCCCTGACAATGATGGTGACAACACCATGTTGTTGCCATCATTCTTAAACTAATGGTTTTGGCACTCAGACAAGTGCCAACAACCTTTTTAATTACTTATATATGATGTGCATGGACTAACTAACTTAATATATATATAATTTACAGGGGAAGCTTGTAGATGCAAGGTCTTATATACCAGATAATGTTTATTGCTATTTGGTTCCAGTAAACAAATGCAAATGTGACACACCATTTGCTAAAACAAGTTGATGTTTGCTATTGTTTGATTTCAGTAAATGTGAATGCAACTCATTTATGTGCTGCATTCATTTACTTCGACTATATACTAGTATTAATTATCAACTTGTTTCAATAAATGACACATCACATTTAGAAAAGTGAAACCAAACAATATGTACTAGTAAATATCAACTTGTTTCAGCAAACAATGCATCACATTTGCATTTGTTTACTGAAACCAAGTAGTAATAAACATTATCTGGTATATGAGACCTTGCTTCCATAAGCTTCCCTTCCTTTGGGGTGTCACTTCCCCCATAAATAATATATATATTAAGTTAGTACACATACATAGTACATAAGTAATTAAAAGGTTGTCAGCACTCATCTGAGTGCCAAAACCTGTAAATATAAAACTGGATGTCAGTACATAGATATTTGGTGATGGGTTGGGTGGGGGTCATGGGTACCTAAGTCATGACCCATACCCATACTCATGCCTACC
Source organism: Tricholoma hemisulphureum (assembly GCA_964034925.1). Taxonomy (NCBI): domain Eukaryota; kingdom Fungi; phylum Basidiomycota; class Agaricomycetes; order Agaricales; family Tricholomataceae; genus Tricholoma; species Tricholoma hemisulphureum. The sequence continues at coordinate 2,946,346 of OZ035928.1, read as the reverse complement.
CATACCTGTAACCTGCACAGGTTGCCAAACTGGTGCAATTCCCTACCAGTGCACCTGTCTAGCCCACTGAAGATTCCATGCGGGGATTAGACCCTGTGATGCCCCTCTCCCAAATCCATCCACTTTCACAAGAGGATGGTGAACTATCACCCATGCCTGACCATGAGCAACTAGTCTCAGTGCCATACATGCCTGAGCCAGCTTCTGCATAATTAGATGATCTTTGGGTTGCCTTGTCTGTCCACCCACAACAGTTTCCATGGTGGAAACCTAAGGTGGAGGGTGTAGTGATCCAGGTATTATCCTGGATATTTTATTACAAGGACTTCAGCTTTGACTGGCCAATTTAAGGCCAGTTGACTACTAAAAATGGAACATACTTACCACCATCATTGAGATGAACAAACTATGTTATTTGTGTTCTTTGATGACCCCTTACATATAGTTTGCTCCTGACTCACTACAGCATTCTTGTAATCATCACCAAGAGTTCTTTTCCCACCCTCATTGTGCCAGATCACAATCATAATCACACATACAACATGCCTAAATGCATTGCACTTCATTTCTGTATCCCTCACAACCCAGATTGTCCCTGGTCAGAGTCATTGATCTACCCTGATAGTGCTCAATTTTTTCTTGTCACCTGATGGCTCATCTGATGAGCCATCATGATCATTCTGGCACTTCTGAGGTGTGAGCTGCTCAACCATGGGCCCAAGATAATCCCATCTTGGATAGCATTGTCCAAGATCCCTACAATGCTCATGAGCATGGTAGACATGATGCAAGGCTTGCATGAGCTGTGACAAACTTGGTGAATAGTTACAGAAAAAAAGCCAACTATGACTCTTGACAACTTTGTCAAGAGAAAACCAACTGTTTTACTAAACAATTTCTTGCCCCAGTGCAAGTTGAAGAACATGCATACAGTGACTCACAAGGTTTGGCAATGCCATGCCCAATAGAGAACTTACCCAACATGAGCATGTTGAGTCAAAAGAGAATTAGTCTGAAATTCAATATAGGTTATTCACATCTACCTAAGCCTCATGTGACCCAAATTCCAATGTGCTCCCAAGCATGTTCTCATTCAATCCAGGGCACCCAAGTGGCCCTCTGTGTGCCAACACAGTCTGTCAAATGGCCTTGCTTCCATCCTTCTGAACTCATGGCACTGCACCCAGGAGGTGCAGCTCTGTGCAGTGGTTTGATACATAAACCAACATGCACCCACAGGGTGGTTGCACCCTCCCCACCTTCACATCCTATCAAGTGGCCATGGTGCTATGGATCTGATTTATCAAATGCCTATATCATGAATTATGACCATCATTTTGTTACCTCTGTGATGTCAGAGGAATTGTGCCACTGTTGTCTTGATGGCATCAGGCATTGGCAGGACCATAGAGATAGGTCTGCAAAAATTGTCAGTAACAGTAGACAGTGAATGACCACCCTGTGGACCTCTCTGTGCTGGATGACTACACCCCTCTCCTGGTGTGGGATTGGGTTCCCTTCTCCCTCTTGGAAATGTGGGAGGCCCTCAAGGTGTGCTCATCATGCTCCGCTCTGGGTCCTGATCATGTCATGTGGTCATTCCTGAAATGCTGGACTGACAATGTCAAAGTTGCCAGTCTGTTCATCTGCATCACTGAGGCATGTGTCACCCTTGGCCACTGGCCATCTCACTTTAAGGAATCTATATTGGTTATCATACCAAAGCCTGGAAAACCTAATTACTCTGCCCCCAAGTTGTTCCAGCCTATAGTGCTGCTGAACACCTTGGGCAAACTTTTCGAAAAGATGCTGTCTCAATGGCTTCAGTTCAATGGTGTTGCACACAGCGACTTCAGACCAGCATGGTGGCATTCAACATCATGCAGTTCTTTCCGTCACTGAAACATCAGGTTCTGTTGGCCATTATTGAGCAGTTGGGGTTCCCACCTTGTGTGGTGAACTTCTTCTGGTCATACTTGGTAGGTTGCTTCACAACTTACAAGTGGAACACTGACATGTCTGGCAGGTCCTCTGTGGACGTCAGGGTAGGGCAGGGCTCGGCCTTGTACCCAGTATGCTTGGCACTGTACATTGCACCAGTTATGTGTTCTTGCACCTCCCCAGGCTGATGGCAGATCTCATTTCCTATGTTGATGATGGCACCCTCATCGTGCAGTCTAAATGGGTGGAGGACAACTGTAAGCCTGGCCCCAGACTCATGACACCGAACAGGCGCACCGACGCTGAACCGATGCATACCAATGGCACACTGCTGCCGATGCACACAGACCAACGCCCACTGCCGAGCGGTAAGTGCACAGCCACAATGGCAGTACTGATGACACTGCAGGTCGGTACCACTACCGATGGGCACACCGCTGCCAATGCATGCCGCTCCACACTGACTGGTGCACACCAATGCACACAGGCGCACTGATGCCAAACCAATGCATACTGATGGCACACCGCTGCCGATGCACACAGACCAATGCCCACTGCCGAGCAGTAAGTGCACAGCCACAATGGCAGTACCGATCAGTAACACTACCGATGACACTGCCGGTTGGTACCTGTTGGGATTATGTATACAAGAGTATACAGGCAAGCCAAGGCAGTTAACAAGCCTATGGAGATGGAATACAAGTCCTAAGCTTAAGGTTAGGGTTAGGATCTGCCACTGGCAGAATCCAACACAGCCACAGGGAATAATATTAATTCCCAAGCTGTTACCCTTAATAGACTGGCCAAGACTACAAAGACTGCCAAGACTGTCTCCTATGCTATCCAGGGAACCCCCTATAATATACAATGATAGACAAGTCTATCTGGAGAATTACATAGGGGATATGACATAGTTATTCCATTATTAACTGGTACAGGGGTCTATTACAGAATACCTCCTTTATGTATTAAAGGAGCGCATTACACTATACCTCCTAACTGTGTAGTATAAATATTGCACATCATGTAGGAGATGATAATAACATTCCTCCCTGTGGCAGACTCCCTCACTCACAAGCCTTTGAGATTTAACCTCATCTTCTTAACCTTGCCCTTAACTCTTCCTGTCACTGTTCAGCACTCCATTCCCAACAGTACCACTACCAACGAGCACACCGCTGCCAATGCACACCGCTGCACACTGACCGGTGCCCTTGCACATGAACCGAATGGTACCACCACCGATGGGCATGTCACTGCCAACGTACATTGTTGGACACACCGACCGACGGCATCACCCATCGGCAACACCACCGACAGGAATGCCACTGCCAGACTGATGCACGTCGCATCACTGGCAACCCAATACCCATTGCTAGACATGTGCACAGGTACCAATGGCCCAACCGCTTACCCGATATGAGAACTACGCCTAATGCGGCCATGTTTGAAATGCTGGATCCGGACACTTTCCAACATGGTCCAAACCCCTCACATATATACTATCTTTTCTCCTTTGTTGCCTCACTCTTACTACGTGCAACAAAGGTATAGTTACTACTACTCACTCATGTATTTTACTGACTCTTACTACATGCAACAAAGGATAACATTGTCCTGTCTGCCTGACTGAACTTAGTGAGGCGGCCTTTCCCGGCCTCCTTCCACTTTTTTTTTGACATCAACACTGTCTCAATGACCATCGACTCCTACCCCCCTCCTCACAAGGAGAGCTCGACAACATCAGGCCGAGTTGGGGATTACCACAGAATTCCATACATTTTCCACTGGACCCTGTCGACGAGGACCTCACCAGCAGGACTTCACCCCCACTCCACCATCACCAACTCCGTCCACCGAGACAAGTACTTCCACGGAATCCACCGTTGATTCCACCGCCCCTGTTAACCGCCCAACAAACATGTCCCAATGCACAGGAACACACCACATGGCTGAAGTCAAGGTCACCAAAATGAAAGACTGCCCTATGCTCACTGCCAGTCGTATTGACCCCCTCATCATGCAAGCCTGGTCCCTTGCCTGCCGCCGGTACATGAAGCATGCTGGGAAGACTGCAGCCGAGATTGTCAGCTTTGTCGCTGAAGGAATGTTCGAGCCTCGGCTCATTGGCTGGTACCAGGCCGACCAGACCCGGATAGATGCCCTCACCCTTGACCAATACCTGGCTGAGCTTGTGGGGCTTGTCCTTGAAAAGAACTGGGCACATCACGTACTGGAGAAGATACTGTCCTCCAAACAGGGGGGACAGGCCTTCATTGACTGGAAAATTGAGATGGAAAATCTGAATGCCATCCTCACCACTTCCTCCCCCACACACGCGCTCACCAAGGTGGCGCTGAAACTCCAGCTCCAGTCCAACCTCCACCCGGACCTGCGGCTCAGCCTCTGCAACAAGCCCACCCTTGCCACAGACCTTGCCGCATGGTCTGTAGAGGTCAAGGAACGGGATGACCGAATGCAGGCAGAAGATGCCCGCACCCAACGGCTGATTGATGCCCACAGTATCAGCCGGTCAACCTGCCGTGGGGAGAAGAAAGACCTCCTCTCCCGGCTAACAGATGCGCCCAAGATGCCCTCTGCCCCCTCTGGCAGCCGGTCCAACTCCAGGGGAAACAAAGGGAATGCCGCTCGCGTTCCCCCCCTTACATCGGCTGAACAGTCGCTCCTCTTTGAGCACAAGGGCTGCTACCGGTGTCGTTGGTTCTATGTAAACCACCGCAAAGACACCTGCCCAATGAAGGTCAGCGACACCTGGCCAGATCCCGCCACCTATGTCATGCTCACCTCAGCCATGGCAACTGCCGCTGCCCCGCAGGAACAAGAACGGGAGCAGCCACGTGAGCCAGCAGCGGCCACAGGAACTGGCCATCTCGAGGATGTGGATACCGACTCGTACATCCCTCCCCCCGATGAAATCCTGTTCACTGTCCCACATCTCTATGCGCAGCTGACTGCCACTGGGCCACGCATCACCGAGTTCCCATTACCGATCAGAGCGCTAATTGATGTGGGATGCCCCTCCACAGTGATTAGCTCAGACCTTGCCAACAAACTGGGTCTTCAAAGGTACCCCCTCCCAAAAAGGGAGGACAACCTCTCGTCCCTCTCGGACTCGCCGCTCCTCTGCAAGGAGTACGTGAAGTTGGAGCTACAGTCAGGTGCCGGCCAGTGGAAATCAAGAGTGACGAGAATAAAAGTACATAGCGGATTACCTGTCCCTCTCATTTTGGGAATGCCATTTCTTTCGGTGGAACACATTGTGATCGATACCCAGGCCCGGACAGCAATTGACAAACGCACGGGGTATGACCTAGTGAACCCTCCACCACATGTGCCCCGACCATTTTTTGTGCCACGGGAACTGGTACCACCGATACAAAGGGCGGTCAGGAGATCCAAGCTACCGATAGCCCAGACAGACATCTGTCCAGCCCTCGCTGGTTGTGTGCTCCCTGCGCCTATCATGGCTGCCGTAAGGGATCACATTGAATCACTGGCCTTCCAGGAGTTACTGGCCAAGAAAAATGAAGCCATGAAAGAAAAATATGCTGACCGCTTCCCGGTGAGACTCCTGGACACAACCACAGGTCTACCAGATCACATCTACCATCGTATCCGACTGAGGGACCCGTCCAAGGTCACCAGCAGCCGGGGATATGCCGCCCCGAAGAAATATCAAGAGGCCTGGAAGAGGCTCCTTGACAGACATCTGGCAGCGGGCAGAATGAGACCGTCAGCGTCGGAATATGCATCTCCCGCCTTTTGTGTCCCGAAGAGCCAAGGCGGGATACCTGACTTAATTGTCGACCCCCGTTGGGTAAATGATTACCGGGCGCTCAACAGCAACACCATCCGGGACAATTTCCCCTTACCCCGCATCGATGACATCCTTGCCGACTGTGGAAAAGGGAAGATCTTTGGGAAGATGGATATGACCAACTCCTTCTTCCAGATGCGAGTCCACCCCGACGATATCCACCCCACAGCCATCCGAACACCCTGGGGCCTCTATGAATGGACAGTCATGCCTCAGGGGGGGTGTAATGCACCGGCAACACATCAGCGTTGAATGACCGATGCCCTCCGGGAACACATCGGTAAGATCTGCCATGTGTATCTAGACGATATCATCGTCTGGTCACAAACCCTTGAGGAACACGAACGAAACTGCGAAACCGTGCTTAAGGCTCTCAGGGCGTCCAGTATCTATTGCAACGCAAAGAAATCCAACCTGTTTGCTACCGAGCTATTATTCCTCGGTCACATTGTCTCGGCCACCGGGATCAAACCAGATCCTCTGAAGACTGACAGGATCGTGGAGTGGCCACAGCCCACCACTGCCACTAATGTCCAGGGATTCCTTGGGTTAACTAGGTATATCGCCACCTTCCTGCCTGCCCTCACCGAATACACAAGCATTTTGACCCCGCTCACAAATAAAGAATGCGACAAGAAGTTCCCAGACTGGACCGACACACACCAGAGGGCATTCAAAGAGATTAAACAACTGGTTCTCTCTGCCGATTGCCTCACCGTCATTGATTATGAGGGCACCGATTCCTCCATCTATGTGACCACCGATGCCAGTGACCGCCAAACGGGAGCTGTCCTGAGTTTCGGCAAGACATGGGAAACGGCCCGGCTGGTGGCATATGATTCCTGCCAGCTCAATGCAGCTGAAAAGAACTACCCCACACATGAGAAGGAACTCCTTGCCATTGTCAAGGCACTGAAGAAATGGAGGTCACACCTCCTCGGTGCCCACTTCAAAGTGTACACGGACCACCGGACCTTGGAATATTTCCAATCACAGAAGGAGATGTCTTGGAGACAGATGAGATGGTCCATGTATATGGCCGACTTTGACTACAACATCACCTACATCCGTGGCGAAGACAACACTGCGGCCGATGCCCTATCCCGTATGGCAGACGATCCGCCCAACACTGGGTTTGCTGCTTGTGCACTTGCACACACCTGCTCTCCACGGCATCTGCCTGCGGCCGGCATACTTAACATTGCAGCGGATGAGTCCCTCCTACACTCAATCACTGCCAGCTACCTCACTGATGAATTTGCGAAACAACTCACCAAAGACATCGCTGCCGGGAGCATTGACGGCGCAACCACCGACAACAGTCTGATTTATGTCAGTCGACGCCTTTTGATCCCACAAGATCTCAGGGTCCGGGAATTGTTATACAACCTGGCCCACGACACCCTCGGACATTTCGGGTTTGACAAAAGTTACGAAGCACTCCGAGACTCATATTATTGGCCAAACATGCACAGAGACCTTGAATCGGCATATATCCCATTCTGTATCGATTGCCAACGGAACAAAAACAGGACCACCAAACCAATCGGGCCGCTCCATCCACTACCCATACCAGATGGCCCCTTTGACACAGTGGCACTGGATTTTATTGGCCCCCTACCAGAGGAGGATGGAAAGGACACCATCCTGACCATGACCGACCTCCTCGGCGCCGACATACGAATTGCTGGTACCCACTCCAGTTACACTGCCGCACAGGTTGCCGTGGTGCTATTTGATGAATGGTACTGTGAGAATGGGCTAATGTTGAATCTCGTATCTGACCGAGATGCCCTATTCACCACTGACCTCTGGACGGCACTCCACAAGCTCTCCGGAGTTAAACTGAAAATGTCAACATTGTACCACCCACAGACCGATGGTAGTAGTGAACGGACCAACAAGACGGTGAACCAATCTATCTGGTACCATGTCGACCACAACCAGAAGGGCTGGCTGGCCAAGCTACCACGCATCCGTTTTGCCATCATGAACATGGTGAATGCATCCACCGGATTTTCAGGATTCCAACTGAAGACTGGCCGCTCACCACAGCTCATCCCACCTATAGTGCCCCTCCCTGCCGGCGCATCCACCAACCAACTCACAGCCTGGGATATCATTGCCCAGGTGGAACTTGATGTCAAGGAGGCGCAGGACAACCTCCTCACAGCCAAAATCCGGCAGGCATACCATGCTAATGAACACCGCGCCCCTGATGAAAAGTTTGCTGTCGGCGATCAGGTTATGCTCTCCACAGACAACCACCGCCGGAGCTACAAACGGAAAGGCAAGAAACGGGTGGCTAAATTTATGCCGCGCAATGACGGCCCCTACACAGTTGTCCATGCCTTCCCGGAATGGTCAGAATACACACTGAAACTCCCGAACAACCCCAACACCTTCCCTGGCTTTCATGCCAACTTATTGAAACGACACATCCCAAACAACCTCCTACTCTTCCCTGACCACAAACTGTCCCGGCTTCCCATCATCACTGAGGACGGCATTGAGGAGTGGTTCATTGACAAGATTGTCGATGCCCGACGCCGCGGATGTGGTGTCCAATACCTTGTCCGATATGATGGATATGGACGTGAACATGATGAATGGCGCCCAGGATCTGAGATGCAAGACACCGATGCACTTGATGTCTGGGAGGCTGAGAATGGCACAGATGTTTAGGGAACACCAAAAGTTTTCAACTTTTCAAGTGGGGAGGGGTGTAAGCCTGGCCCCAGACTCACGACACCAAACATATACAGGCGCACCGACGCCGAACCAATGCATACCAATGGCACACCGCTGCCGATGCACACAGACCAACGCCCACTGCCGAGCGGTAAGTGCACAGCCACAATGGCAGTACCGATGACACTGCCGGTCGGTACCACTACCGATGGGCACACCACTGCCAATGCATGCCGCTCCACACTGACCGGTACACACCAATGCACACAGGCGCACTGATGCCAAACCAATGCATACTGATGGCACACCACTGCCGATGCACACAGACCAATGCCCACTGCCGAGCGGTAAGTGCACAGCCACAACGGCAGTACCGATCGGTAACACTACCGATGACACTGCCGGTCGGTACCACTACCAACGAGCACACCGCTGCCAATGCACACCACTGCACACTGACCGGTGCCCTTGCACATGAACCAAACGGTACCACCACCGATGGGCATGTCACTGCCGACGTACATTGTTGGACACACCGACCGATGGCATCACCCATTGGCAACACCACCGACAGGAACGCCACTGCCAGACCGATGGACATCACATCACCGGCAACCCAATACCCATGGCTGGACATGCGCACAGGTACCAATGGCCCAACCGCTTACCTGATATGAGAACTACGCCTGATGCGGCCATGTTTGAAATGCTGGATCCGGACACTTTCCAACACGGTCCGAACTCACATATATACAATCTTTTCCCCTTTGTTGCCTCACTCTTACTATGTGCAACAAAGGTATAGTTACTACTACTCACTCATGTATTTTACTGACTCTTACTATGTGCAACAAAGGATAACATTGTCCTGTCTGCCTGACTGAACTTAGTGAGGCGGCCTTTCCCGGCCTCCTTCCAACAACCTACCTAAGCTGGGGAGGCCTACAATGAGGTCTTCTGTCTCTTCATGGCCCTAGGCCTCGTGCTTGAACATGCCAAGTCTGAGGTCTTCCATTTCTCCAGAGCACAGATGGTGTCTAACCTGCCCATTGATTTAGGAGTGGCCCCCTTCACTGGAGCCACCCCCCTGCAACCCAAACCCATTTGGTGGTACTTGGGATTTTTCTTCGACTAGAAGCTCTCTTTTAAGGAGCATGTTTGGTTCTACACCACCAAGGTGTTCACCACAGTGAGCGCCATGGACATGCTAGGCAATTTGTCCAGGGGACTCTCTCCAGCGAATAAGCACCTCCTCTATCAGTCATGTGTCATCTCCATGGCAACATATGGCCTGTGCCTCTGGTTTTGCCACAGTACTTGTACCAAAGGCATTGTCAAATCCCTGGCCCAGATGCAGCACTCCACTGCCTGCTGGATCATGGGGTGCTTCCAGATGACCTGCCTTGGGGGCAATGGAATCCCTTGCAGCACTGCTGCTGCAATGACTGGCCAACAAGAGCTGTTTACAGACAGTGACTTTGACACACACTCACTCTGTCCGAGCTATTCTCAAAGGGGAACTAGTGGGAGATGCCCCCTGGCATCCACTGGAGCTCCAGGCTCTTGCACCAGTACAATGTAGGAAGATCATGTCCCCTGCAGCAGATGCGGTCACCATATGCTCACAGTATGAGGAGACTTTTGAGGCCTTTGGCCCTGAGAGTCAGCCCGGGCACTGCCTCATCACCCTGTTTTCTGACAGGCTGACACCCCACTGCCCACCCCCAAAGAGGATGGACAAATGCAAAGAATATGTTGGTCATCTGGACCACATCCTGGCTGAGGCCAGGGCCAACCCAGACTGCCTCATTGTAAGCTGTGATGGGTCAGTCCCAAGATCAGCCCACCAGGCCATGGTGGCCACCCTTGTCTTTCAAGGAGACCAGGAGGTCCACCACATCACTGCCTTTGCTGGCCGCACCAGTGTGATTGATGTCAAGCACAAGGCTCTCCACCTTGGTGCATCTGCGGCAGTGGCTGCAGGATGCAAGAAGGTGGTTATTTTTTCTGACTCTCTCGCACTCATTGAGTCATGGGTGAAATGCTCCCCAGTGGGGGGCTAGCAGTATGCTCTTTGAGCATGCCATCTTCTGCACCCATGGTTTGAACTAGGCCCAGATCGCACAGTGCACTTCTGGTTTGTCCCCTCCAAAGCAGAGTAGTCAATCCATAAACTTGCCCACAATGTTACAACGTCCCTCCAGCTGCCCTTGGGAGCATCTCCTAAGGCCACCTGCAACTGGCTGCTTGCCTCCTTTATAGATGCAGCAGACAGGGACTGGCAGGCCTGCTTTGCGGACCCCAAGTATTGAGGGAGAAGCTTCCTGGACCTCTGAGCCCAGCACAAGTCCCCCGCCACACCCACAACATCAGGCTGTGGGCCTTGGCTCAAGGAGACTGCACACAATTGCAGGCTGACGACCCAGCTCTGATGGTGCATCACGGCACATGCCCCTATTGGGAGCTACTGTGACCACTTCTTTCCCAGTGAAGAAACTCACTGCACTTGCCCCCCTCAGCCATTTCAGGACCAGGATCATCTTCTTTGTATGTGCCCACACCTCATGCATAAGAAGCACTGACAGGGCCCATGTTGGATCATGGACCTTGTTGAATTCCTTGAGGCAAACCCCTGTGCATTCACCTTTTGACCCCCCCTGAGGGCCCTGAGGGGTGGGATCTGGGATGAGGGACAAATGCAGGGTGTATGACCCCTGTCTGGTGGCCTAGTGTGCCTGATGGCTCACCAAAAGCATGCTCTTCACTATGAGCCTGCATCATCACTTGTTGGTAATGCCAAACCTCAGGTTCATCACCAGCAAGGTTGGGGGGCCACCTAGGGTGGTACCATCTCATACATGAGGCGGCTAAGTGGGGAGGGGCTGTACTCAGGCAACTGAGGGGCTCCAGACCCCACCAGGTCATTTGACTGGTGGGTTGGCTGACCTGCAGGAAGGCCTGTAATCCTCTTTCCTGGCTGCTGTGCTGGTGGGCCTGCACAACTAATAGGGGCTGGTGGGGGGCTAGTGGGGGAGGGGTGGAGGCAGGTCAGTACATGCTGTTGGGAGTGCTGGTGGGCTGGTTCAGGGAGGTGCCTGAGTGCCCTCGGCCTGTATTCTGGCCATGTGAGCTGCTTGGTAGCATGCAAGCCTTCACACACCTCTGTGCATTATTGGGGCTGTAGTTTCCCCTCAAACTTACATCATATACCCATTATCTCATGTAGTAGATAGCCATGGACTGCATCCATGCACCATGTTAAATATTGTTGAACAAAGAAAATAAAAGGAGTGGCATGAGTTCATGCATCAATTCAGGCTGTCTAAAAGGTTAAAGGTGTATCAAACAGCACACTTATCTGATAGATGCTTGAAAGTGAGCATTCTGATGTCAAGGAACAATGACTAATGTTGTTCTGTAAATGACATTGTCTGTAAACATCAGACAATGCCAATTGCACTGTCCCCAGATGCACAGAATTTACGCACCTGGATTTCATCACCAAAGATGCTCAAGAGTGCATGTTGGGACTTATAACAGTCCCAGATGGCCATAAAAGCAATCCTTGCATGAATCCTAGACACAATGTGTTCATGTTCATTTACTAGAACCAAACAATAACAAACATCAGCTGGTACATATATTCTTGCTTCCACAAACTCCCCTCTCTTCTGGGGCATCACTTCCCCCATAAATAACTTGTAATATATGTTTAGTAGTACCTACAAGTAGTATATAAGTAAATATAGGGTTTGCAGCACCCATCTCAGTGCCAAAACCTGTAAATAAAACATGAGCTACTTGTAAATAGAACCCACTGTATCTGCAGCAACAGATGCAGGTTTATGTGGATACCTTGCAGCTGACCCATATCCATACCTGCCTAACCCATACCCATGTACCTGCATAGGTTTGCAAACCTGTGCTATGCACTACTAGTAGATATCAACTGATGGGGAGATGCAAACATGTCCTTGGCATTAGGATCACAGACCACAGTGATTACCCAAAGACAGCTTTTTGGCTCAGTTATTGATACAGACTCTACAAATTTTTGTTCAAATTTGCCTGGGAGGTAATGGATGTGGATAATTAAGTCTAAAAAAAGTGGATCAAAAAAGAACCTAAACCTGCTAAGCAAAAATACCTCTCATGAACAGTGACTTGTCCATCTGGTGAGATGGTTATGCCATTGACAGGGCCAGCAATACGAGGAGGAATGGTACCCTGCCATGCTGAACCTGAGCTTGAAGATGATGAAGATGATGAAGATGATGATGATGATGATGATGAACGATAAGAAGAAGAATATGAAGGAGGGGAAGGACTTTGAGGTGGGTAGGGAGGAAGAGAAGGAGAAGAAGAAGTTGATAATGAATGAGGAGGACTTGAAGGTGGGTAGGGAGGAGGAGAAGGAGGAGGAGAATTTGATAATGAATGAGGAGGAGGACTTGGAGGTGGGTAGGGAGGAGGAGAAGGAGAAGTTGATAATGAATGAGGGGGAGGACTTGGAGGTGGGTGGGGAGGAGGAGAAGGAGAAGTTGATAATGAATGAGAAGGATGTCCACTTGTGTGTCCTTGCTGGTGAGGGGTATCAGGTTGCTGGTGGTGAGGATAAGAAGGAGGGGGAGAAGAAAAAGCAGATGATGATGATGATGAATGAGAAGGAGGTCCAGGTCTATGATCCTGCTGGTGAGGGGTATCAGGCTGGTGGTAGGGAGAAGGAGGAAGGGCAGGCGAGGCTCACACTTCTTGCTGCTAGCTTCAAGGCATGTTCATCACGAACCTGTATAGATACCTGGAGTTGCAAGACTCGGGCAGTTGACTGGATTGCTACAAGGGAAAGAACGAGGATGTGTAATGGCGTCAACATGGCAGACTTTGGCAGTGAAGGTATCAGACTGGGAGCTTCAAGGTAAGAGCTGTATAGCGGGGAAAAAGATGTATCTGGATTTACTTGAGACCGGCTCAAGTACAAAGGAAAGTTTGGATACCGAGAGGTTCTTGGTTTTATAGCACAAGCAGAATGATTGTTGATCGATCGTCATGGATCCTGGTAATTAGAATTTATAGCTGTCACACGCGCAACTTATTTATGAATGATACATCAGATAGGAATGGACTCGGACTCGTTGCACGGCCGAGCGCATACAGTATCTTTCTTTTGGACTCCTCCGTATCTAGGTCTACCGAGGCTAGTATGTCCTTAACGCAGCGTGGTAGATATCAATATGGTAACACGTTACACAGTAACAACTGCGTTTACCATTCCACCCATCGCTGTGGTGTACCTCGGGTCAACACTGCCCCACTGTACGACTCGGGTGACTGGCATGCTACCACCCCCGTTTGGGTAATTATTTCACATTCAGCTCCGAGTCTATCACTCACCTGTGATGTTTTGTCATTTTTTTTTCTCCTCCCTTTGATTTTTATTATGCAATTCCAGGGACGTATTAAGTACTGTACTGATACGACCAAGTCTTCAGTAACGCGTCACACAGTCCGTCGAACAGAAAGGATCGAGCTCTCACACCCCCACTATGACTTTCCACAAATAGTAAGTGGCTGACGAAGCTTTCGTCGTGTTCATTCAACAATAATTTTTCCACCAAGCTCAACCAACACCACCATCATCGACGCCGCTACTGTCGCCCCCCACTTGGTAAGCCCCCCACCCCGATGCCTCTGCCCGCCCCATGTCACTGACGTCCCCCGACTAGGTACCACCTCCACGACGAGGACGACCCCAGCACCCACACACCACCGCTGCGAGCCACTGCTCGCAGGATGGAATGGTGGGTGCTGATACGGACACGTGCAAAGAATGACACAGCGCTTGCCCCCACTGCCACGAGCTACTACTCGTGGGGTGGAAACAGGTCCTACGTGAGAGGCACGGGCGGGCGAGGGGCATGGGGAGATGGACGGAAGGGATGAACACCCCACCGCCCTGTGGGCCGACGACGAGGAGGGAGAGGGTGAATCGGGGAGCAACGACGAATGACACACCACCCGCACCCAGCCTCACGAGCCACTGCTCGTGGGGTGGATTGCGGGTGGATCAGCGACATGACGAGGAGGAGAGGAGGTGGGAACAACGTGCCCCCCCGTAGCCCCGGGTCTACAGTGGTGAGCAATCACTCATCGTCTGGGGTCCAGGGCTTCTGCAGACGACAGGAAGGGGACAGCGAAACCCCCTCGTGCGACTTGCGCGAGGGGTGTTTTTATAGTTGTCCTTTTAATTAAATTTGTGGCCCCTCCCTCGTACCATGAGAGGGGCCAATTTGTATTTGCTTTAGTGCTCCTCGCGTTCACGCGAGGGGGATAGTTTAATATATATATTTTCCTGTGCACATAGTCCGAGTCTGGAGTCTCAGGATCACTTGCGTGAGAGTGACGCCTAGTGGTTACGTGGTGTCATAGTAGGGGAGAGGTAGGACACTTAATACTACATAAGTTTTGAAGTCGTCGGCTGTGTTTGCGCCGATTTCCCGATAGTCACGTGGTGTCATAGTGGGAGGTAGGACGGTTAAAGGATCTCATCGAGGGTAACGGTCACGGGGCTTTTAAGTTTTCGAAGAGATTTTGGTGGAAGTAAAGGGGGGGGGGGAAAGGCGTACAGCACCTCGAAAGAGAAAGTATGCTCTGTAGCTACTTCCTACATACATGCATTATTAACCGCAGGCCCAAAAGAGCATGAGTGCTCAGAGTTTTTGCTGACCACGTCCCTCAAGTTTTGTGACCGCCACGACTGGGACTGTGGCAGATGACGTATCGGGAAGGACAAATTGATGTGTCTTCTGCTTCTGCCATCGATTCCAGCCATCCGTGGTCGACATGCATGAAGTCTGCATAGGGATCCTGTCTTCACTTGCCTGTGCACGTCATCCCCAACTGCCGCCAAAGCAGCTAAGCTGTCATCACCTAGAGGATCAAAGTCAACGTCATCAGTGTCTACACGTACACCAGAGAAATGGAACAAAAATCGAGCTATAACAACGGGGGAGCTGCACTGCATATGGGCTGCGATCAGATGATAACCATAGCAATTTTTTTAGAATCTAGTACAGTGTTCTGGCTTGATCTGGCGGTCCTTTTCACACGTTATGATGTGTTCGATGTCACGGTTCGAGGGACCAACCGAAGAGCCAAAGAATTGTTGCTTCCTACTTGCCTGATATCCGCGTATGCTAACTAGAGGATAGCTGTCGCATGATCTCGCCGAAGACTTGGTCGCATCGGTACGGTGTCCACGCGAGCGGGGGCTCGTATGATTTGTAGCTATGGAGCGGGCCACCTAGTCACCACCAATTTTGGACAGTGGCCAAATTGGTTGGAAAAAAATAATTTATGTGCTAGATTCGAGGTAGATTAGGGCAAATTCTACACCAGCAACAGTCAGAATGGACGTGGAAGTTCCTATTTTGCACACCTTTCATGGACTCAAGGGGTGATGTTAACATGTGACCAACTGTGACATCATGGTGATATACCTTCCTTATTTGGATAGAATCTGTCATGGTGGCCAATTTAAAATCAGTAAAATTTATAACTCGGCCAATTTTGAGAATTAGATCAAGTCCTCTAGCCAATCGAAAGCTTTCATCAAAAGGAGCATTTTGGCTAGAGGAATAAAAAATCTGAATGTTTTTGCATGTTGAGTTTTTTTTTTGTACAAAAGTAGTGGCCGCTTGGTGTCCTGCTCCATAGGACTTCAGAAATGATATAGTTTCCTTAGATGATGTTCGCAACCCCAATACTATTGCTGGGTAGGTGTTTGAAAACTTTTTTAAAATCATCTCGGAATTATACTTGCTGTCATATTTGGACCTCTGGATTTCTGTTGGAGGTACATATGGTTCTCTAACATCTCCCTATGCAAAAAAATGGTCAGATATACAGTGGAAAGAGTGTTGCTGGTGTTGTGAGTTGCAAAAGATGGGTGTTTGAAAATTTATCAGTCACATCAGTCACATTCTTGGGCATGCTGATTCAGTCCCCACTCAGCATTATGTCCCATGCCAACAGATCACAACACACTAATTAAACCATCCCATCTCTTAAGGGGCACTCAATTATTAAGTTCACTGAAATCAAACAACTTGTTCATCAATAAATCACTGTTTTTGGAACCCTAATTCAATCTCCACCAGATCAGGTCAAGGGCAAAAAGGCTGTGCATAAGTCTTTGGGATGGTGAAGATAATGCTTGCAGAATGACAATCTGAGCTCTTTGGACTTTCTGAAGCTCTGTTTGAGGCCTCTCTAGCCCTAAGCTTTTGTGACAATAAATGGATCTCTGATGATGACAAGAATTCCAGCAAGGATGACATCAGCAACATACTGGAGCTCACCACATTTGAGTGGACAAGGATCATGATTTTGATGTCGGATGGAATGCATGGCCCTTACAATCAATTCCCAAAGTCAAGGGATTCCTTTTTAACATCCTTGCAAGCCCTGGATCACTATTTTCACAAGATGTTCAGGTATGCCTTTCTCAAACTTACTCATCTCTCACATCTGCATGATTGCCAGACTTGGACAGGATACATTTGATCTTCTCATCTGGATCCTGTCCCAAAATTCACTGTTCATTTTGTCCTGCAAGCTGCAATGCCCTGTCAAATATCAGTTAGTGGCATTTCTCATCCAATATGGTCAATGGGGTTCAGATACTCTCGATGTCACTGCAAAACTTTTGATTGGCCATGGAAGTGTCCTCAATTACTGTCAAAGAGTCTGTCGAGCTGTATGGGAGCTTCATCATCAGTATTTGAAATGGATGGATTGTGTTTGCAAGGAAGTGGTGTCAATGGCAGTTGAAGCAAAGTCAGGGTTTCCCAAGTGCATTGGCAGTGGTGATGGCTGTCAGATACAAATTGGAGAAGAGCCACAGATAGATGGTGAGCAATTCCACTTGTGAAAAAAAATGATCAGTGTATGTAATGTGTTAAATCATTTTCGAAGACTGATAAATGTCAAGCATAAAGATGAACATTCAAGCCACTGTCGACCACAAAGGAAAGTTTACCTCTTATGAGCTTGGATGGCCTGGTGCAGTGACGGATGTCAAGATATTCAAGAATTCTCACCTTTGGATGCACCATTGTGACTATTTTAAGAATGGCAAATACATTCTTGTCAACAAAGGTGACAATACTATCCATGTTTTTGTGACATTAATCTACATCTTTATTGCTCTACTCCATATACCATTTGCCCTTTTGATGAAATGGAACTTAGCAAGGCCCCAGATGAGGTGACTGGAAAGCAGATGAGTGCTTTCAACAAGCAACTTTCAGATGTTTAAATTACTGTCAAGCATTCATTTGGGAGACTCAAGGGCTGTTTTTGTGCATTGAAGGAGATGGGCCCCCATGAAGACATCCAGGAAATGTATAAAGTGATTGAGGCACTACTTATCCTGCACAACATTTGCATTGATCTTGGGGACAAGCCTGAGGAGATATGGGATTTTGATCCCAAAGATGACTTTGAGGGGGATCAAGAGGATCCTGATCCTGATTTGGAGGCTGGCTTAGAAGATTTCGAGGAGTTGGAAGCAATCCTGGGTCATGAAACCAATGCATGGTTGAAAAAGCAGGGAAGGCAAAAACAAATGATTATTTTTAATGAACTGTTTCCTGTTGACTAGCTATGAAATCCTATCTATGGGTATTATAGGTGAATTGTAAATTACCAACAGGTCAAATCAAATCAGTAATCTGATTAGTGTTGCTTTTGCTTTTGCCTTTGTGTCATATCCCATGCAAGCACCCCTTGGAACTCTGCCTCGGAACTCCGACGGAACTCCGTAGGAACTCCGAGTATTTCAAATTCCTCATTTCAAATTACCTCTCCTGTTTTACTTACATCACATCTTCCGTAGTTTACTCAAGTCTGTTCTTCATCATAGATATCATCACGAAATTTGTACTCGGAACTCCGCAAAACTCCGCCGCAGCTACACCGAGTACTAGCCTTAGTATAAAACTACTTTACATACTTTGTATTCTTGAGTTCAAATATTAGTTGTTATCAACTTATCATTTGTCAACTTTAAGACCTCGAACTTCTATCTTAATCTTCGGACCTCCGGACCTCTGCTTCATTCCTGTCCCTTACTTCGGACTTCCTAATCGGAACTCCGCTTTTGCACCTTTTCCTTACCTCGGACTTCCGCACGGACTTCCGGACTTTTCAGTTCCTTGCAAATTGGACACCGAGCATAGAGAAGGGCGCAACCTCTTAAAGGTTGAAGCCAAGTCCTCGTCGTACATCGGAACTCCGCCGGACTCCGCCGATTTCCCGCGCCTTAGGATCAGTTCTTAACACTTTGCCTCGTCACTTGCATTGTCCATTTCCAGGATCATCTTCACCACCTCAAGCTTCCAGTTGTTTTCTTTGGCCTTAAGCCTTGCTGCCAAGCTTTCCTATTTCATCTGCTCACTCTCAGTCTTTACTTGCACAAGTGCCTCGATAGCAGACAATAATTCTATCGACTGATTTTTAAACCCTTTTGCATGGTGATGTTTCTCCTCTGAAACCTGTTGACCTGGAGCATTTTTTGATTTTGGTTTGGGTGCTGGCTGCCCCTGGGATCTCAAGGATTTGTTTTTGGGTGGTGGAGAGGTGTTGTCTGATTCATGGACAGAGGGGATCAGATCAGAATTGGAGAGCTGCGCAGTAGAGTTTCAGACTGCATCACAGGAGACTTTGAGCTCTTTCCCATCCTGTATGCCTGTTATTCATGTCTAAGATGTTGATCACTTGAAATATCTCACCGGGCATGGAAGAGGTCATACCAACCCTTCCCCTGCCACTTCTTGTATGTTTTCAATGACAAGTTGCCTATGGAGCACCCTTGCTGACCTGTGCAGCCAAGCCGCTGCTCAAAGTTATCCTTTTCAGTGTCTTCATCATCAGGGTTCTCATCTCCATCACCTCCACCACCAGTAAATTCTTTGAAGGTGAGAATGTAGATAAAAGTATTGTAGGCCCATAAATACTGCCCTTTAATTGCCTCAGCTGTGTATTTTCCCCAAAAAAGGGTACATGAAGCCTAGATTCCAATGTTAGAACATTATTTCAACCACAGTTGTCAAGGAAAAGAAACCATACCTTCCCATGGGCATACTTCACATTTGACTTCAGCTGCTTAAAGATAGCATCAGCCTCTGGACCCAGGTAATACACAAAAATCGCATCTCTTTCATCATCAGTCCATCTAGTGCTGGTAAATATTTTGTCATCCTTCAACTCCTCATCACCACTCTTTGACTCCTCCAGGGTATCACCATCCATATCCACACTCCTGTTCCCTGGGTCTCCAGTTTCACCTTGGTCAACTACACCTTTCGTTCTACCACCACCTTGGTCTCCCTTCAAGTTGGTTCCTCACCTACCATGGCCTCCTCAATAGGGATCCGCATGGGTAACCCACGGGTACGTGGGACCCAACCCATACCCGTACCCACAGGTACCCTTACCCGCATACCCGCGGGTCAACGCTTGCGGGTTGCCGCGGGTACGGGTATAGTCAAGGGGTCACCGAGAGTTTCATTTGTCAACATATACTACAAGTCAATATAATCCCACCCCACCCCAAGCTCGAGCTCCCCGTCTCCTTCAACATCAGCCAGAGAACCCACTGCCAAAACATCAGAGTCCATCACCAGACCTTTCAAACTCCAAGACCCAAGGCATATCAATGCACGGGTAGACTGTGCAGAGAGCCGGCTTCGAACATGAGACAAAACAAGACGTCCGCGGCTGAATACACGTTCAACATCGACAGATGTAGCTACACAGAACATGAATAAACGTAGCTGAAAATGTGAAAAGAACAGGAAATACCAGGAATAGTAAGATAGCCTAATGCCATTCGCGAGAGGAGAGGATACATTGCCAAATGTTCTTTCCACCACATCAAGACATCATCCACACCCTCCGGGTCTGTACTGAGGTAGCGGGCCAGTTCGTCACGATGCTCCTTTCGGGGGGGGGGGCTCTGAGTGATGGAAGATCGTCAAAGACATTCCGCAGCTTTGACAACGATAACGTCTGCAGTTGATTAGCCCAAGCAGACAACCTTGAAACAGTTTACGAACCTCTGTAGTTTTCATAGCGTTGCCATCGTCATGAGGGTCCTCCAAGTCCTGTTTGTAAGATTGTTCAAATTCATCACGTACCAATTCCTCTGCAGTATCAATCCACTCTTGTTCCCACTTGGCAGACTTGAAGTAAGATAATTTGTGACAAGGGTGAAGGACTATCCCAGGAAGCTATTAGACTTGTAAGAGAAACGAGAGGGCCAGGTACACACCCATTGCAATACGATAAACCTCCGATGAATCAGTAAGCGAGTAATATCGGTTCAAGGTTTTTTTCCCGAGGCCCAGAGATGCCTTGATAGCAGGGGAGAGAGCACGGTCATTGGCCTGAGCAGAGAGATGATCATTGATATAGTCCATAGCAGGGATAACGGTGGCAAGATTGGGTGTTGCGTGAGAGAAAAATTGAGTTGCAACACAGTTGGCTGACTATGATCCACTCCCTTTCGTTCAACTCGTAGGCTCGAAGTTCATGGCGCCGGTCAGCTGTCAAGGTATCAATCGCTTCCCGGTACTCAAGGGCAAAACTGAGCATGTCGTAAGTCAAATTCCATTGTATCATCACATCCCTGGGCATTATTTGGTCTGACTTCTTGAGTTCCTTCAGCTGCTGTCGCCATGCTGGAAGGAGTTTTGTTGATGAGTTGATAACCTTGAATGTGACCTTTCAAAGCTACCCAACCTTGTAAGTCTATGGTTATTGATCTGTTCTTGGCATACCTTGACAAGAACTAATTTTACAGGCCGAATTTCTTCATGCAACTCTGTCCGTTCGGCAAGCGACAACACGGCCATCTCATCCACCCACCCATTGGTATTGTCTTCATCGTTTTCACCAGAGCCGTTTGCCTCGCCGTCGATTGCATGTTGCCGTAGCAACTCGGCCGCTTGCTGTTCTTCGAGATCGATTTCCTTGGCAAGGTCTTGCAGTTCACGTTTAGTATCGTCCACCAGTTCGTCATCATCCTTTTTCTGTACATCAAATTGTCTGATGATTGATTTTGCGCAGAGGTTCATGATATGCAGGAAGCACTGGGTACGATTCACTTCGGAGAAGTCGGATGGGATCTTCGCGAGTTGTTCAATCATGACATTATTGCATGACGCATTATCACAGGAGATACTGAGGATCTACAGTCAAAATGTAAGTCTTTCTTTGTTCATTGATGTTTTCCCTTACCTTATCTGCTATTCCATACTCTTGTAGGATCTTTGCAAAGCTTGTTGCCAAATTGAGACCGGAGTGGGACTATAAGTGTTATGTTGAGACTCTTTCTCTTATGGTATGTGTTATCATACCTCCACTACTTCAACAACATCTAATACTAGACACAGTGGTACCCCTTCCTGCTCAAGGTGAACGGTTACTGCAACAAAGGCTCTGTGATTTGGCGAAGTCCACGCATCTGTCGCGAAGTTTAATGCACTGTCATATTCCTTTTTTCGGTCAGTATTCGAGTCTTAAAGCCAATTCTCTTACTCACACGTAACATTTTAGCAATCCGTTGCCGTGTCACCACCATT
This sequence comes from Tricholoma hemisulphureum, assembly GCA_964034925.1. Taxonomy (NCBI): domain Eukaryota; kingdom Fungi; phylum Basidiomycota; class Agaricomycetes; order Agaricales; family Tricholomataceae; genus Tricholoma; species Tricholoma hemisulphureum. The sequence goes on along the minus strand of OZ035928.1, from coordinate 2,924,233 downwards.
CATCCCAACACTACAAGCACACAACACAGGTAACCACATCAGGATAGATAATGTTTTCTGCACAGAGGAGCTGATGGATACAATCATCAAGTGCAAGACAGACAATGCTGCAACTGTAATTTACACTCCCCCACCTATTCTGATTGGACTCCCCAGAATCCACTGGAATCTGGTTATTCTGGTTAGAGTCCACTGGAATCCGGTTATTCCAGTTAGAGTCCAGTGGAATCCAGTTATTCCAGTTAGAGTCCACCAGAATCCAGTTATTCCAGTCAGATTCTGCTACATCCTTTGACAGGGGTTTTACCACAGAGTCACGAGCCTCAGTTACATCCTTTGTTTTGTCTGCAGCCTCGACAGCCTCGGTACCCCAGCATGACTTCGCGTGCTTTCGTAAATTACTAGTCGACTTTGCATCTTTTTTGTCTAAGTAACGGCAAATTTTCTTTTTACAACTCTTGGCCACACAAATGAATTCGTGGAAGCGTCATCCATTTTCGTGGTCAACGTTTGGAATAGGGTTGAAGAAGGCATAAATAGGTGCAGTCCAATCCTTTTTTAACCGTCCTAACAATTATTCAGTATCTTGTTAACAGGTTAAAAGCCGTCACGGTACCAAGTTCAGCATCAGGATCCCCCTCCACTTCCTCATCCCCTTCATCACTGTCAATGTTGACAACAGTCGGCTGACTGCTGCTATTTTTGTCACTGCCTTGTTCGGTGATGGATTCTGTTGATGGCATGGACGACATATCCCCTGTAAGTTTCTTCTTTTTCTTTTTTGGTATGATGGCATTGATAACCTTTGATGCTTTCCACTTTAAGGCTGTTGCAATCTTCGAAGGTTGCCGGGTGCTCTTGATGGATTTCCCAGAACTGTGAGAAGCAGGCATAATGTGAGAGTAACGTAGCACTGGTTCCTTTTTTCTGTTTTTGTTGTCTTGTGGATGAGACTCTGCAACTGTACAGTACTTGGTGATAGCAGAATTGTGCCCCGTTGTGGTGCCGTTTTTTTTTGGTTGGTACACGGGTCACCTGATCCTGACCCGTACCCGTACCCGTAGGTACCCATACCCGTACCCGTAGGTACCCGTACCCGTACCCGTAGGTACCCATACCCGTACCCGTAGGTACCCGTACCCGTAGGTACCCGTACCCGTAGGTACCCGTACCCGTAGGTACCCGTACCCGTAGGTACCCGTACCCGTACCCGTAGGTACCCATACCCGTACCCGTAGGTAGGGAAGAGCACGGGTTTGGCCAACCCGTGCGGGTTTGGCCAACCCGTGCGGGTTTGGCCAACCCGTGCGGGTTACGGGTACGGGTAGGCACGGGTACGGGTATGGGTCATGATTTAGGTACCCGTGACCCGCACCCAACCTGTCACCAAATGTCTATGTACTAAAATACAGTTTTGTATTTACAGGTTTCGGCACTCAGATGAGTGTTGACAACCTTTTAATTACTTATGTACTATGTGTATGTACTAACTAACTTAATATATATATTATTTACGGGGGAAGCGACGCCCCAGAGGAAGGGGAAGCTTGTGGAAGCTAGGGATCCGCACGGGTTTGGCGTACCCGCACGGGTTACGGGTACGGGTACTCAAGGGTACGGGTACGGGTCACACTTGGCGTACCCTTGGACCCGTGCCCTTACCCGTCACCAAGAGGGGGCGAGGACTCAATATATATATAGCAACTATTATTTTTAACTACTATCTATGTAAATTTATTTTAACTAGATATTAAAAATTAAATAAGAGGGGCGAACCCAGCGTGGATGGTTGAAACGTGAGGGTTTATATAGCCCTGCGATGCGCACGGGCCATTTGGCCTTGTGTGGACAAAGTAATCGCGTTTTCGTTGATTGTTCACGCGTTATTTACCTATGTTTTTTTTACTACACAGCCGCTTGCACAACCGCCTGCCCCTCCCTCATTCGTCCTCCCTTTCCCCTCCTCCCTCGTCCACTCCATCATTATGGGGCCACTGGGCCCCAATATTAAGTATTTTCATTTCATTTCTATGCTTTTAAACTAATAAACTATTTTTTTTCACACTCGCGTCACCATCAGTCACCACGCGTCACCACGCGTCGTGACTGCCAGCTCACCATTGACCACCACCACCCACGACGACAACGCCTCCCTCCCTCCCTCCCTCCCTCTCCATCTCCATGGGGCCTGTGGCCCTATGGTAAGTGGTGGGTTTTTTTTTACCTTGTCAATTCTTTTTTAGCTAACAAAAAAAGAAATTTCAGCTTTTCTATTTGTAACAACGAACGCCAGGTGTGCCGCCCCTCCTCCCCACTCAAATGGGATGTGAGGGCCCCGAAGGGGAATTGGACGGCCCCAGGGAGGTGCCGGGAGGCCCGAGGAGCGGGGTACCCGCGAGGTGCGCCACGAATCGCGTCCCTCCTGTTGCCACATCACTGACGCCCCCCCCCCCCCCGCGCTCCCCCCTCCTTCCCCTCTCCCTCTAGCAGCCCCAAACAGCCCCTCATGCAGCCCTGCGAGCCCCTGCTCGCGGGGTGGGTGGGGGGCTTGGTTTTCGACCGGGGGACTCCCATCCGACCTGCCACGCGGCACCCGCCCCAGACGACAGCAGGGTGAAGGGCAATGATGGAACGCGACGGGGACGTGCCAGGCCACGTCACCAGCCAGGGGGACACGATGGGAGCCCCCCAGAGCCCTGGGGACACCCCTTGGATGCGACGGGAGGCCCCAATGGGCACCAGGGCGCACCAGGAGCCCAGGGGGGACGCGAAGGCAGGTCCCGACAGCCGAGGGGACATGGCGGGCGGGCCCAGGAGCCCCACTGACACCACCCGGCCCAGCCTCACGAGCCACTGCTCGTGGCGTGGAGCGCGGGTGGGGTGATGCAGCGACGAGCGGACGTTCTTTTTTTCTATTTTTCTTTTCCTTTTTTTTCTTTTTTTCTTTTCCTCTTTGTTTTGTTGGGCCCACCGGCGACCCCATGCCTACGAGCACCTGCTCGTAGGGTGGTTTGATAATTGTAGTTAAATATATAATTAAATAAATGCATTTTTGTTGCTACAACCCCTGACGAAACCCGTACCCGCCGTGACCCGCGCCTCGTGACCCGCGGGTTGACGGGTATGGGTAGACGCGGGTACGGGTACGGGTATGCTCAAAAGTACCCACGGGTTACCCGTGCAGATCCCTAGTGGAAGCAAGGTCTTATATACCAGATAATGTTTATTACTATTTGGTTCCAGTAAACGAACGCGAACGTGACACATTGTTTGCTGAAACAAGTTGATATTTACTAGTACATATTGTTTGGTTTAACTTTTCTGAATGTGATGTGTCATTTATTGAAACAAGTTGATAATTAATACTAGTATATAGTTGAAGTAAATATGCAGCACATAAACGAGTCACGTTCGCATTTACTGAAACCAAACAATGGCAAACATCAACTTAAACGACGTGTCGCGTTCGCGTTCGTTTACTGGAACCAAATAGTAATAAACATTATCTGGTATATAAGACCTTGCTTCCACAAGCTTCCCCTTCCTCTGGGGCGTCGCTTCCCCCGTAAATAATATATATATTAAGTTAGTTAGTACATACACATAGTACATAAATAATTAAAAGGTTGTCGACACTCATCTGAGTGATGAAACCATTAGTTAAATGTATGTAACAAATCCAAGGCCCCAACAATGACGGCGACAACATGGTGTTGTCACCGTCATTGTTGGGGCCTATGCAGGAGGTGTTACACAATGGGAGACGGGGGTCTACCCGTACCCGCTGTGACCCGTGACTCGTGACCCGTGGGTTGCGGGTACAGGTAGACGCGGGTACAGGTACGGGTAGAGCTCTGGGTACCCGCGGGAGTACCCGTGCTATTGCCTACCCGTAGGTACCCATACCCGTACCCGTACCCATAGGTACCCGTACCCGTACCTGTAGGTACCTGTACCCTCAACCCGCATGGGTACATGAAACCCGTGCGGATCCCTACTCCTCAACCACCTCCTCAACTGCATTTTTTTGCAGGCTTCTGAGGGGAGAGTGAAAGTTGGTGTTTGCCTGGGTTTCCATGAACTAGAGGGGTTACTGGGTATGGCAGTAGTGTGGCTGTTTGAGGAGCATGACCTTGGTACCCTACATAGGCTGTGTGCTAGTTTCCATAGCTGCAAGGGGGTAGAATTGGGTATTGCACATGTGAACAGATGGGACTCAGATGAGAAATTGTGGGAGGCTGTGCAGAAAAATATCCAAATGGAGGGGGTCTATGAGTGGGTGGCATGGCCTGATGCAAGGAGTTGGCAGTTGCATAAGGATGCTGTGAATTTGGAACAGAAGCAGCATTGCCTGGCACTGCTAGCAAGTTCATCTGACATGTTGCTCATCAGCATAGAGTTTGTGTACAGAAATGATGAAGCCTACCAATATGTGTGTAATTTTAAGGTTTAAATAAAATGAGCATGTGTGGTTTATGATAATTGGAGATTTTATGGCCTTCCCATAAGGTAGGCATCACTCATTGTCAGCATGTGGTTATGTAAGCAAAACAACCTAAGTTTTGTGACAGCTTTGACACTTGCCACATTATACCTTTCACTATTCTAAGTCCTGAAAACTATAGATAGGATGCCTATGAAAAGGTCTCTGAGCAGACTTTATCCAATATTATACATTTGAAGGAATAATAACTGTTACAATTTTGAAGTTGGGAATTTGTTTCTAAACACTTTATCTATCTATTTCAATGCATTGGGGACAAGGTCAAAAAATTGGTTTGACATGATTTGGCCATGTCATGTGACCAAACATGTGACCTTTCCACCCAAGAGATGAGGCAAGTAAGAAGGAAGAGTAGAGGATTGAAGCCCTCCCCACACTCTATACTATGGCACAGAAGTCTAAAGCCACTAGGTCTTGCATTGGATGCATCAAAAGGGCGATGTATGGATGCGAAATGCAACATTAGCAGGCAGCCAAACTCAAGAATTGTACTGGGATCTTGATCATCCAATGATGCCCGGGTGGTTCAAATCTCAACTCGAAGAGTTTGTGACATCTCGAGGACACATATGCAATTTCTACCCAAAATATCATTGTGAGCTTAATTTAATTGAACAGTACTGGGGCACTGCAAAACTTTAGTATCAAACATTGATGTGCATGTCAAATGTCATTGAGATGGAAAAAAACATGCTTGCATGTCTGGATGATGTTCCTCTTCTTCAAATGAGGTGGTTTGTTCCTTCCTAGCATTTGCTGTCTCATTTCTTTTTTGCTAATACATGTCTACACAGATATGCACACCATTCCACATGTTTCATATCTGCTTATGACCAGGGCTTGTCAGGTGCTGAAGCAGCTTGGGCTAACCATAAATATCATGGTCATCGGACCCTCCCACCTGTAATGGCTGCAAGTGCACGATGTGCCAATCCTGATCCGCTGTTCCACCTGTAGATCTCCTTACTCCTGTCACCAATAAATTTTGAAAATTGCTTTTGTTGAACATTTGGCCAGTCTCAGCGCTTAGTAAGCTGTTTATGTAAGGGTGCTGACAATGGGTGATGCCTACCTTAGCAGAGAGAAGCACACAAAATGTTTGGTTTCAGAGATCAAAATTCCCTTCCAAAAACAGTAATTTATTGATGAACAAGTGGTTTGATTTCGGTGAACTTAATAATTGAGTGCCCCTTTATACCTCCAAGATTCCGATACAAATACAATACAGATAATACAATATGGACAACATAAGCTCAATAGGTAAGAATTACTGGTGGAATGAAGGATAACTATTAACATTGTAATAAGATGGAACATGGGCAATGTAGGATGATCTCTTCCCTTTTGGAGTCAGAGAAGGTCCTGAAGGCATGAAAGTCCTCACATGGCATGCCATCAGGTGAGCACAGGGAGCATAATCAATCAACAAACAATTGTCAACACAATGTGTTCTATCATGGACATGATTGATGGATGCATATTTCAAACTTGGCTTACCAAGATTGTCCACTCATTTAAAACTCTTCATTCAGCAGGTTCCAGGCAATGCCTAGGCACAAAAATTGGCATAGGACTTTACTTCTATATAAGGATTGTGAATATAAAAAAATTATAGTGATCATAGTCAACGGAAATATATCTGGCAGTGTTTACACCCAATCAGTAGAAATTTCACTTCTCATTCCTGTAATTTCATGAAAACTTGACATATTTCCTTTAAACAAATTTGGGGAGCACAATAACAGATGCTATTGTCATATCCCATGCAAGCCTGTGATGGAACTCCAGCAGATCACCGACAGAGCCACTGCTATTTCTCAAATAACCATTTCAAATTCTATTTCATTTACTTCTCCTGTTTTGTTTGTATCACATATCATTGATTGATTATCTTATTTACTGCATACTTGGTACTCTGCAGGCTCTGCTGTAGTTTACCTCGGTTACTTAGTTACTATAAAACCTAGATACCATCACTTGTAACTTCAGTTTGATTATTGCATTGTTACCTCTCCAACTCTCTCAACTCTAAGTCCCCTCTTTCTCTTACTTCTGGAACTCTGCCAGACCTCCACTCTTATTATTGTCTTCTTGTAAATTGGACAACGGGTGTAGAGAAGGGTGCAATCTCGTATAGATTGAAGCCAAGTCCATTGTCGCATTGGAACTCTGTTGGACACCACCATAACTCCACCCTACAAGATCAGTTTGTAACAGTATAATCAAACTCACACTTCTTGCACCTCTTCATGAACATATTAACCTTTTTATGTCAACTTTAGTCACTATGTGTACACACTCAACCACCAATCCACAGCAAAGCGGTGATAGGTATCAAGAGCGGTCTATGCTCTGAACCAGTTGTTTTTCAATTTTCCATCAAATCCTCTGCTCAGCACACAGATCATTTCACATCCTCAAAAAAACATTGCTATTTCGAATCTGGTGCTACATCCTATTCTCAAATGAATCTCTGTCTTCGTCATCAACCACATCTGTTATGTTGACTTCAAAAACTCCGTTTGCTCTTGCTGCAGCTTAATTCTCTTCCTTCCTCGCTTGAGCCACTACCGCGTTGTCCTCTGGTCGCACTTGGAGACATTCACCTCCTATCTGATCAAAGAAGAGATGTCACTTACTCCAGTCAAGACTCCACTGTAATGGATCACGGAATACAACAGGTTCATCATCAATGGGCAGATTCTCCATCTCGAGATCTGCTGTATATCGTCCCCAGATTTCGGCCCTTCTCTGTTGGTATCCCATTAGAATGCAAAGGATCAAGAGAATGATGCAGAGGAATAAGGCAAGAGAAGCGTTGCTGGATAACATGGTTTAGTGGGAGTTATAGTGAAAAAGAACGGTATTGTCAACAGTCTTATGATTGGGTCACATGATATAGTTCTCAGGGTCACATCATCACCTCCTCCACTCCCTCTCATATATCTGATGGACAGTGGGCGCATTTCTTGACAGGAGACAAGTCTCTTACACCAGGTAGAATTTTCATTATTTGGTATCCACACATACTCCATATCTCCATTCCTTATTCCATCACCCACATGATATTCCATTACCTCACTCCTTATTCAATTACCTCTCCCCATTCCTTTGACATTTGATTCCTTCATTTTACTTGGGTTCTTTACCCACTTCTTACCCCTTAGCCCCACATTAAAAATCTATATAAGACATGTAGTAGTTAGAAACAAAAGGTTATCATTCCCTCTATCGTTTAGAGCACAGAGCTCAATTCTAGCTTTGTCCTATCATATTATCTCATCTCAGCAACCCCAGTTCTAGTCTCATTTATTGTATTCTCCCTCAACCTTTCATCCTTCTACCTTGTCACAAACACCAACCCAAAGCCATCTTGCAACCTTCCTCTAGTCTAGTTGGAGTACATTTGGTGTGTCTTTTCCAGGTGTCTCCTCGGACTGAGTATTATCAGCAGATTACAAGCCATGCACAGATCCTGACTATCCTCACCAACCCTACACTGACCTTTGTCAACCTTTGGTACCACACTGCAACCTTCAAAAATATTTCCTGGCCTGGGAGAAAACCCAGAAAACCCCAACACACAACCTCTGTCAACTCCACCACATCCCCACAGCACACCGGTGTAACTGTGCATAGCAGACTACACAGACATAGAGTAGAGATCACCTGACCATGTTGATACCCACATGTGTAGACACTGTAGCACAGCATTCCATCCTTGCCTTTCGACGTGTCTGATTGTGTCTGAGCATTCCGTGGTCTCCCCTGTGCGCGTTCTGCTAGAGACTGCACATCTCTATCTGGTGACAACAGGGTTTTTGTTCTCATCTGCTTTTTGTTCTGTTTCAGCTCTGTCTTAGTCTTTCTCCCTGTTCGAGCACCAGGCTTGTCCAGTTCTATCTGTCACGTCGCGTCGAAATCCCCCAGTCAACATACCTTCCACGAAAATCATGTCTATCGGCCGATTCTACGGTGATTTTGAACATGATGACCCCCTCGACTTCCTCTACAAGCTCGAGATGTTTTTTCCCTTGGACACTGAGGTCACTGACGAGCAGGTTCTTAGGCTATTTAAACTGCATTTGAAGTCCCTGTCATATGCAGACTTTTGGTGGAGGGAGCTACCTGCCACCAAAAAGGATACCTGGGAGCACCTCTGCATGGCCTTCGAGGTAGAGTGGCCGAGGAACACCCTCACCCACAGGAGTGGAACCCCAGCCCCCCCTGCACCTATGTCGAGCCCCCCCATCCCTATGCACGCAGCCACGTCGCCGCTGACGACGCCCGCACAGCCCCCATCAGCCCCATCAGCAACACCATCTCTGTCTTCAACCACCACCCCCAGTGTCGACGACGCTCCAGATACGACCGCTCCAGCCGACGCTGGTGCGCAGGCAGCCCCTGGCACCAGGAAGGCATTGGCCCCGACCTCTGGCAACCCATCCCCGGCCCTAGAAGCCCCCCCACTGTACGACGTGCCCCACACCAGCCACGCCACATCACACGTGACGTCGGCGGCTCTACCGCCCTCAGAACACCTCCCTGCTGCCCCACACATCTCAGACCCGACAACGCAGGTCTCGGATGACCCCCACCTGCCCCCTGAACCCCCCGTTCCCGGCGCCACGTCACTGACGACGCCCCTCATGTCCCCAACCCCTCTGCCCCAAAAACGGCCCACTACGGCCCCCAGCGCACCCCTGTTGACCCCTCAGATCCCTTCCCAGTTGAACGCCGACCTCACCCACCCCTCCGCTGCCATGAAAAGGGTGCCGCTCAACGATGAGCGACCCCAACCCCCCGAAAGTGTGAAAACGGCCGCCGAGTCGAACACCCGCATCCAGACCGCCCCCGACCTTTCAGAGAAGGCAACGCAGGTCTATGGCGACACCCCGGACCTCCCCCCTACCCCTGCTATGCCCCACGAGCCCGACGTTGCCCGCGCGACGTCACACACGACGCCGCCCCCATCCCCAGCTCAGCCCCTGCCAACCCCAACCTCTATACCCTCCAGCTCACCCCTGCCAGCCCCCCAGCTGCCCAAGACACACCCCGACCCCGTCCCTGGCCCTACAACGGCCGAACGGCCCCAAGTACGACACCCCTCACCCCCAGCTGCCCCTGCCGCGTCGCGTTCGACGACGCCGACCGCCCTCTGCCCTCCCAGACCACCAGCCACTCCCCGTCTACCCCCTGTACCCCCCCAGATGCCTGACATACCCCCCGAACCCCCCAATGCCCCCGCCACGTCACGTTTGACGACAGTGACCACCCCCTGCCTTCCCTGCCTCCCCACCACCCCCAACGTCGCGCGTTTGACAACGCCGACCACCTTCAGCCCCTCCCTGCTGTCTGCAACCCCCCGCTCCCCTGCTGTACCCCCCGTTCCACTGTCCCCACCCCCTCTCCCCTGTCGACGAGCCACCGCGCCGTCAACTGCGTTCTTCAGCCATCTCGAGCCCCCGCAAATGCCCTGCTCCGCGACGTCACACCCTGCAGCTCCCGGGCCACCCCCTACATCCCCCGTGTGCACCCTGTCGAGCACCGTGCCCCCAAGCCCCGTCCTGCTGCCACTCCCTGCCCCACCATCACCCAACAACACCCCCTGCCCACCATGTTCACCCCCCCATGCTCGCCCATTACCAGAAAGGGACCGAGATTCTTAGGAGCACTGTCCAGAGGCAACGCAGACGTTGCCTTCGAGGAGAGGCCCACATGTAACTGTGCATAGCAGACTACACAGACATAGAGTAGAGATCACCTGACCATGTTGATACCCACATGTGTAGACACTGTAGCACAGCATTCCATCCTTGCCTTTCGACGTGTCTGATTGTGTCTGAGCATTCCGTGGTCTCCCCTGTGCGCGTTCTGCTAGAGACTGCATGTCTCCACCGGTTGAAAACCAACCCAGTCATGGCAATCCTGAAGGGCCTGATGACTCTGATGGTGATGACAATGACCTGGAAAGTTATCAGACAGCATCTGCGCCTCCCAACAACCTTGCAATGAGAAAGTCAAAGTATGTGAACCTGACACATTTGACAGTATGGGCCTGCGGAAACTCTGTGACTTTTTAATCTCTTGTAACCTCCACTTCCATGACCGTCCTACCCTTTTTGCATCTGATGAGAAAAAGATCTTATTCATTCTTTCTTATCTGAAGGGAGCAGCACTTGGTTGGTTTGAACTGGGGCTAATGGATGTGACCAATAGTGCCAATTGGATTTGGGACTTTGAAGCTTTCATCAATGAGCTTGAGACCAACTTCAGCCTGCACAACCCTGTCGGAGATGCTGAGAAATCTCTATACACACTCAAAATGAAGAGATCCCATCACATCATCAAGTACAATGTCGAGTTTTGGAAGCTAGCTGCTCAAGTTGATTAGAATGACTTGGCGCTCCACAAAGCATACTTCTGCAGACTTCCACTACAGATCCACATTGAAGTCCTCCAAGGAGGCAACCCAGCAACTCTACCAGCATTACATATCAAAGCCCAAGAAGCTGATGAAGTCTACTGGATGCAGAAAGATGAAGCAGCACTTGAAACCTGCTCTGCTAAGTCTGGCAACAACAACAATAACAAAACTGATGACACTTCCTCCTCTGGCAGCAAGTCCACAAACACCACCGGTAAATCCAAAAACTCCAACAAGTCCAACTCTGGCAACAACTCCAATAATTCCAACAAAACTAGTGGCTCCAACAACAACAACAAAAATAAACCGACAAGTTAGGAAAGGATGGTAAGCTTACTAGAGATGAATGGGCCTGCTGCTTGAAAGAAGGATTATGCCTTTATTGTGGTATAGCAGGTCACAAGGCTAAGGATTGCATGAAGGCAGCTAATCCTAAAGGCAGAGCAGCCACTACAGAAGCCGCCACTCTGGCAGCCCCCATGATGACCTCTGTGGATTCAAAAAAATAGTCAGCAACCCTCAAGAATCCTCCACACAGGCTAGGGGTTGCATTGACACCAACTGTGCACCAAAGGAGGTCCACCTCAATGCTGCCACTCTTTATGATCCTAAATCTTTTCAAATTGCTTTAACTTCTATTTATGACCCTACTATGATTACTCTTTTAGACAGCGGTTTCAACTCATTGTTTTATAGACTTGTCATTTGTATCAAAACACAATATTCCAATGACAACTATATCACTGATATGGCCCTGCCTTTTCAATGGGTCTTCAAACAGATGGATCACACAACAGTTACAATTGCTGGTTTCATTTCCCACAGGCGAGACTTTCAATCTACTATTCTATGTTACCCCACTTGACTCTAGCAACTCCGCCATACTCAGACTAAATTGGCTTAGGCAGATCAATCCGTTGATTGACTGGGCCTATGGCCCAGTCGCTTTCTGGACAGATGAGTACAGAGGTCCAGCACTGTCAACAACCTCAGGTAAAGCAAATTCCTTGCCCAAACCTAACAAACCTTCCCTAGAACTGTGTCTACCCGATGCGCCAGTGGAATCTCCAAAGCCCACTGCTGTTGAACAACCCACCCACATCTCATTCATCAATGCTGCAGCTTATGCTTGCACCTGTTGCCTTCCTGGTGCCCAAATGCTCTCAGTCTCTCTGACAATGAAGTCCACAGCAAAGCCACCATGCCAGTCGCAGAGGATGCGCCAGACTTATCCAAAGTCCCTGAGGAGTACCATGAATTTGTAGACATCCTTCAGCAAAGAAAAGGCCAACACCCTTCTACCACACCAACCTTACGACCTCAAAATTGAACTTGAGGAAGGAGTGGAACCTCTGCTGGGTCGCATGTGCTTTTTGTCTGCCTCAGAGTGAGACACTCTGTATGTGTTCATTGAGGAAAATGTCTGAATAGGTTTCATATGGCCGTCTAAATCACTGCATGGAGCTCTGACCCTTTTTGTTCACAAAAAGAGTGGTGAACTCTGGTTATGCATTGATTACCATGGGCTTAACAAGGTTACAAAAAAGGACCACTATCCACTACCCCTCATTTCCAACCTACTCAATACCCTGTGCAATGCCCATGTCTGTACCAAAATCAACTTGTGCCATGCTTACCACTTGGTATGTATTGCCGCTGGCAAGGAATGGAAAACAACATTCCGTACCCGCTATGGCTCTTTTGAATGGTGGGTGATGCCTTTTGGGCTTTCCAATGTGCCTGCCACCTTTCAACGTTTCATGAATGACATTTTTAGTGACATGCTTGATGTTTCCATCATCATCTACCTGAATGACATCCTGATCAACTCCAACGATATGTCTCAACACAAGAGGCACGTCAAGGAGGTGTTACAATGACTCCACAAACACGGCCTTTATGCAGTGCTGCAGAAATGCAAATTCCATGCTGACACTGTTGAATACTTTGGTTACATTCTGTCACCTTAGGGCCTACAGATGTCTGCCAACAAAGTCCAAACAATTATGGATTGGCCAGAGCCCCGCAAGATTAAGGATGTACAGTCATTCTTGGGTTTTTGTAATTTTTATTGACATTTCATTCACGGTTATTTTGACACCACCATTCCCCTTACTAGACTAACTAGAAAGAATGTCCCCTGGACTTTCACTGACAAGTGCTGACAAGCCTTCCAGAAACTAAAGGAAGAATTCATGCACACCCCAGTCCTCACCCATTGGACCCCAGACAATACAATGATCATCAAGATGGACACTTCTGGCTGTGCGCTTGCCACCATACTGTCAATGTGCACTGCCGACAGCGAGGTACACCTGGTCACCTTTCACTCCTGCTCTTTTACACACCCCAAACTCAATTATGACACACATGACAAGGAGCTATTGGCTATCTTCAAGGCCTTCAAACATTGGTGGCAGTATCTCGAAGGTAGCAGAACTCTGGTTTCCATCGTTACTGATCATAATATTTCTCCACTATGAAACTGCTTACCCGGCAGCAAGCCTGCTGGTCCAAGTACTTATTCCAATTCAACCTCATTATTTGCTTCTGTCCTGGGAAGCTTGGTACTAAGCCCAATGCTCTCACTAGATGATGGGACATCTACCACAAAGGGGGAAATAGTGATTCCATCACAGATAATCCACATAAATTCTGCCTGGTATTTTCCAAAGAACAACTCAATGCATCTTTATGTGCTACTTACCTTGCTGAACCCATCCTATGCAGTGCTGTAGCTCTTGACATAGAAAGCCTGCATGTGGACATCCGCATGGCTCTCCCATCAGACCCTGCTATAACATCACACATCACTACACCTTCCACACCCTGGTCACTTGAGGATGACGGACTTCTTTGACTTAATGATTGCATTTATGTCCTGGACTCCGCAGACCTCCAAATCATGTTCTTCAATATAAACACGATCACATCCTTTCTAGTCACTTTGGCCAAAACAAAACATTACAATTGATATGCCAAGAATATGTGTGGCCTAACCTCAGAACATTTGTAAAGGATTACTGCAATACTTGCACTTTGTGTAAATGCGCCAAGTCACCGCAGCATAAGCTGTACGGACTACTGAAGCAATTACCGATCCTGGAGAAGCCATGGAATTCCATCTCTATGGATTTCATTGAACACTTACCCCCATCCCTCAGTTATACTCCATTTTAATCATCATTGATCGACTTCCTAAATAGGGCATATTCATTTCTACAGTTGATGAGATCGACTCCCTGGAGCTCGCCTGGCTCTTCATACTTCATGTATTTTCTAAGCACAGAGTTCCGTTGCACATCACTTGTGACCATGGCTCTGAATTTGTCTCTAGGTTTTTCCAGTTATTAGGTAAAGCCCTTGACATGAAGATCCACTTCACTTCGGGTTATCACCCAGAGGCCAATGGACAAACTGAATGACTTAATCAGACACTAGAACAGTACCTGCACATCTTTTGCAACTACCAGCAGGACAACTGGTCAGAACTCCTTCCCCTTGCTGAGTTCACTTACATCAATGCACCTAGTGCTACCACTGGCATATCACCATCCTATGCCAATGAAGGTTATGACCCTAACTTCACCATCTACCCTGAGTGTGAGCTGGCTTCCCAAAAGGCTAGATCCTATGCCATGGATCTTGATGAACTACACACAGAGCTCCATTGGCAAATCAAACTTGCCCAAGAGCATTATCAAGTTCCCGCGGATCGCCGCTGGCACCCTGCTCTGCCTTACAAAGTTGGTGACCAAGTCTACCTTCATGCTGAAAATATTTGCACTACTAGGCCTTCAAAAAGCTATCAGAAAAGAATCTTGGCCCCTTTGAAATCATCACCCAAGTTGGCACACATTCCTTCACCCTCTGTCTTCTGGACCATCTCCATGCCTTACACCCAGGTTTTTCATGTATCCCAAATTGAACCAGCACCCATCAACACAATTCCTAACCAGATTCAGCTGCTGCCTCTGCCAATCACTATCAACAATGAAATTGAATATGAGATTGCAGAGATCTTGGACTCCAAACTTGATAAGCAGCAGCAGTGTCCATTGTTATATTTGGTGTGCTGGTCAGGTTGCGAGAACACTTTTTTTTTTTTTTTTTTTTTTTTTGTTCAACAATATTTAACGTGGTGCACGAGCGCAGTCCACGGCTATCTACTACAAGCAGGCAGCGGGTATACGACGTAAGTTGGAGGGGAGACTACAGCCCCGAGATTGCGCATGAGCGCGGAAAGGCTAGGGTGAAGGGACGTGGCCCGGACCCTGCAAGCCAAACTACAGAACGAGAGCGCCTGGGCGCCTCCCCGAACCAGCACTGCCGAAGCCTCCCTCAGGCCCTACTAAGCCAGACCGCCCCTCAGTCCGCCACCCCTCAGTGGCCCCTATTACCTGTGCGCGCCCACCAGCGCGGCGGTGCAGGAATGACGATTACAGGGCTTCCCGCAGGTCGCCCAACCCACTAGCCATAAGGCCCAGTGGGGTCCGAGGTCCCCCAGTCGCCCAGGTACAACCCCACGCCGCTTAGCCCCCCCGCGCACGGGAGGGTACCCACCAGCCGGTGGGCCCCCTGACCTTGCCAGCGACGAACCCAGGGTTCGGCGTTACCAGCCAAGAAGATGCATGGTCCGTAGGACAGAGCAACCGTTCAGCCCCGAAAGGAGCCCCGACACACCAGACGGGGGTCATACGCCCTGCGCGTACCCCTCATCCTGGATCCCACCCCTCGGGGGGGGCAAAGGCGAACGCCCTGGGGTTCGCCTCAAGTAACTCCACCAAGTCCGCGATGAATCGCGGTCCTTGGCGATGTTTCTTGCGCTTCACGTGCGGGCACACGCGGAGCAAGTGATCCTGGTCCTGGAAGGGACGGGGGGGGCAGGGGCAGCGATCCTCCTCGCTGGGGTGGAAGCGCGCGCGGTAGCTCCCGATGGGGGCATGCGCCGTGATGCAGCGGCAGAGCCGCGCCGTCAAGCTGCAGTCATATGCAGTCTCCTTGAGCCAGGGCCCCCTACCGGAGGTAGTGGGTAGTGCTGGTCCCTTACGCTGGGCCCTAAGGTCCAGGAAGTTCCGTCCGCGGTACTTGGGGTCTGCAAAGCGGGCCCTCCAGTCCGTATTGGCTGTCTCGTTAAATGAGGCTATTAGCCAGTTGCGGGTGGTGCGGGGGGAAGCCCCCAGCAGAACCCTGAGTGATGCTGCCGCATCATGAGCGAGTTTGTGAACCGCCCACTCCGCTTTGGAGGGGACAAACCACAAGTGGATTGAGCGGTCCTGGACTCTGCCGAGCCAGGGACGCAAGAGTCTGCACGCCCTAATGGCGTGCTGTTGCCCCCCCTTGGGGGAGCAGTCCGCCCACGTCTCAAGGAGAGCGAGGGAGTCCGTGAAGATAACCATCTTGGTGCACCCCACGGCCACTGCCGCGGCTACACCAACCTGGAGCGCCATGTGTTCGACGTCGGACGAGGCCGCTCGTCCCGCCGCCGTGACAACGCGGCAAACCTCCTGGTCTCCTCTAAAGACCAGTGAAGCCGCCACAGCTTGGTGAGCTGTCTTGGGTACCGACCCGTCACAGCTCACAATGAGGGTGGACTGTTCGGTTCTGGCCTCCGCCAGCACCCGGTCCAGTCGTCCGACATATTCTTTGTATTCGTCTGTCCCTTTGGGGGGCGGGCGGTGAAGGCTGATGCGATCTGCGAAGAGATCGACAAAACGGGCGCCAGGCTGACTTTCCGGGCCAAAGGCCTCGAAGGTCTCCGTGACGGAAGAGGAAACGGTAACTGCATCCGCCGCAGGGGATACGAGTTTGCGTCGCATAACAGGTGGGAGATCCTGTAGGCACAACCTGTGCCGGGGGGCGTCTCCCATCAGCGGCCCTTCCAGAATAGCTCTGAGAGGGTGGGTGCGCGTCAAAGACGCCGTCCTGAGACAGCTCTTGTCAGCCAAACGGCGGAGTAGCTGAGGCATAGGCCACAGTGCCGCGAGGACTTCCATAGCCCCGGAGGGCGTGGTGCGGAAGCAACCAGTGATCCAGTGTGCAGCGGTGTGCTGCATCTGGGACAGGGCCTTGACGATCCCCTTGGTGCGAGTACCGCGGCAGAACCATAGGCAGAGGCCATACGTTGCCACTGGGACAACGCACGACCAGTACAGCAGGCGCTTATTCGCTGGGGACAAGCCCCTAGTCGAATTGCCAAGCATTCTCATGGCGCTCACCGTTGTGAACGCCTTGGTAGTGTAAAAGCGGACGTGCTCCTTGAAGGAGAGTTTCCGGTCAAAAAAGAACCCCAAGTATCGCCAGATGGGCTTGGGTCGTAAGGGGGTGGCTCCGGTGAAGGGAGCGACACCCAAGTCGATGGGCGGGTTGGCCGCCGAGTGGGCACGAGAGAAGTGGAACACCTCCGACTTGGCATGTTCTAATACCAGGCCGAGGGCCGTGAATAAGCGGAATACTTCGTTGTACGCCCCGACGAGCTTGGGGAGGTTGTCCTCCAAGCGTGGTTGCGAGAACACTGACTTGGAACAGTCCTGGCTACTTGCCAAAGAACTTGAGCATGCCCAGGAAGCCATAGCAGACTTCCATGCACAGTACCCCAGCAAACCTGGTCTACAATAACTCCATCACTCCCTACCCTTAAACAAAGAACAAAGTTAATTCAAAACAAAATAAAGCCATTTCATTTTATATATATTCTGTTACCATTACTTGCAAAAACAAAGTCATCAGATACTGTCACCTTATGTACAACAAAACAAACAAAGTCAACATTACCTATCGAACACCATCATTACCTACAAGAAAAACAAAGCCATTTCATTATTATGGGACCCGGTATGAGGGACATGCGCAGGGCATATGACCCCCATCTGGTGGCTTGGTGCGCTTGATGGCCCACCAAACGCATGCTTTACCTTTGAGCCTGCGGTGTCCCTCTGTCGGTAATGCCGAACCTCACATTCGTTGCTGGCAAGGTTGGGGGGCCTCCTTTGGGGGGTACCATCTCATACGTGGGGCGGCTAAGTGGGGAGGGGCTGTACTTTGGCAACCAAGGAGCTC
The DNA here is from genome assembly GCA_964034925.1 of Tricholoma hemisulphureum. Classification (NCBI taxonomy): domain Eukaryota; kingdom Fungi; phylum Basidiomycota; class Agaricomycetes; order Agaricales; family Tricholomataceae; genus Tricholoma; species Tricholoma hemisulphureum. The sequence goes on along the minus strand of OZ035928.1, from coordinate 2,906,243 downwards.
CGGACCCTGCTGGGCCTAATGGCTGGCAGGTTGGTCAACCTGCAGGAAGGCCTGTAATCCTCATTCCCAGCCATCACGTCAGTGGGTGTGCCGACTACTAGGGGCTGTGTAGGGGGGCACACAGGGGTAGGAGGCTAGGGTGGGTTAGTACACGCCATTGGGAGTGCCAGCGAGCTGGTTCGGGGAGGCGCCTGAGCACCCTTGGCCTGTAGTCTGGCCATGCGTGACATTCTGACAGATGGAGCACGGGCCTTCATGCACTCTCGTGCAGTATCGGGGCTGTAGTCTCCCCTCAAACTTACATTGTATACCCGCCGTCTCATGTAGTAGATAGCCGTGGACTGCTCCCGTGCACCACATTAAATATTGTTGAACAAAAAAAAAAAAAAAAGCCAGGCATGCTGCTCAGGAGTTGTCCAAGCTGCTTTTGGCATAGTAGTGAAAATCACAAAGAAATTTGAAGATATGTCACTGTGCAATGTGACAAACAAGGCAAACCCACGTGATCATGTTTTGCAGCCAAGCCAAGTGGCCTTACTGCAGTGATGGTTTTGCAATTAAAATACATTGTAAATAGATTAATCATCAGTACAGTACTCCATTAACAGTACCTACCTAATTGCATATAGACATGAAAGATCCCATCTCCCATCATTGCGAGCAGATGCTCACAGAAGCAGTTGCATTTGTCAGTGCCAATAGTTAAATTAGTACCTAAAAAGTTTGTCAGTAAAATGAAAATAAAATGAAAACAGAACAAAAAAACATACCTGCAACATCTCTTGGGCCTTTGTTTTGTTCAGTTCTGTTCCCCCTTCTCTTGATTATGGCCATCCCCATCTCTTCATTGTACTAGTCCCACCATTTCTTCATTGTAAATGTCCCCCCTCCCTTAGTTGTCCGCTTCCTCTTGGCACCATCTCCCCTCAGTCCTGCCCACCCTGCGAGGAAGGGCTCACAGCAGTGGTGGTGGTGCCATCATCCCTGTCCCCCATCAGTTGTCATCATCTCACCCATGATCCAACACACAAGCAACTGCTCATGAGGCTGAGGGTAGGTGGTGTGCTTCATTGCCATCCCCCCCTCTCTTCATTGTGGCCATCCCACATGGTCCAGGAGCTGCAGGGCATGATGTTGGAGGGCAGGAGGTTTACAGGGGCCTGGGGTGGCTTGCAAACATGGTTGATGGTGAGGTGGCGTGTCAACAGGGGACAGGGGGTGGGGCCGGTGGAACAGGGGGTACAGAGGACAGGCAGGGGTAGGGTTGTTCACGGGTATACCGCGGGTACACTTTTCCAGAACCGTAACCGTACCCGTGAACACCGTAACCTTGACGGGTACGGGTATACACCCGTACGAAACATATACGGTGTCACGAGATAACCGCGGTATTGTTAGTACCCGCGGTTCCTTCGCACTGGCCCAACCCCTTCTCCATCAAATGAAGCCCCTGCTGCATAGCAGCAAGCCATTGCTTGCTGTCTAGCTCACAGGGGCTGCAGGGGAGGTGGGGTCAGAGGCAGTAGCGCAGGGATCCACCCCGCGAGCAGTTGCTCGCGGCGGTGTCGCCATGGGTCGGTCGTAACAGTCGAAGTGGGCCAGGGAGCGGCAGTGGCGCCCCCTGTTCCCGGTGACACAAAAGAGATCCCACCCCGCAAGCAGTTGCTCGCGGGCGTGGGTGTCGTCTAGTAGAAATCCGCCCCCTGTTCCCGGTGACACAGAAGAGATCCCACCCCGCAAGCAGTTGCTCGCGGGCGTGGGTGTCGTCTAGTATGGATCCACCCCACGAGCAGTTGCTCGCGGCGGTGTTGTCGTGCTGGTCCCGGTGACATAGAACAAGTCCCACCCCACGAGCAGTTGCTCGCGGGCGTGGGTGTCGGTGGGTAAGGGGATCCAGCACCCCGCGAGCAGTGGCTCGCGGCGGTGGGTGTCGTTAGCAGGTCACACTGGTACGAGGTAGTTTGGATCCTAAAGAAGGGAAACATACCGTTAGTAGAAAAGGAAAAGAGAAACGTACCAGGGGCCCAAACGACATGTCGTTTGTCGTTTGGGTCCCCGTTTTGCCCTCGTTCCCTCGTCCATCTTCTTGTCGCCCTCCCCTCGTTGTCGTCTCCGTCCCCGTTTTGCACTCATTCCCCTCGTCCTTCTTGTCGCCCTCTCGTTGTCGTATCCGTCTCCGCGTGATGTGGCATGCTCGTTGCCGTTTGGTCTTGATGGGAGGGCGTGGGAATAGACACTGAAAACCCGTGGAATACCCGTAAACCGCGGGTACGGGTAGACGGTCTGTCACGGTGCGGCAGAGTCCAACACCGCACCCGTACCCGTCACACCCGTGACCAAAACACCGTGGGAATACCCGCACCCGTGAAATACCCTAGGCAGGGGGTTGCAGGTGGCACTGAGGGGCTGGAAGTGGTCAGCATTGGTGGGTAGGGAGGAAGGGGAGGAAGGGAAGGAAGGGAAGGAGGGAGGAGGGCATTCAGCATCAAACAGGGGCCTGGGCCATTGTTCTGGGGCCTTTAGCAGGCTCTGGGGGCATCATTGGCTGTTTGATGTGGCGGGGTCAGCTGGGGGCCTGGGGGGTCAAACATGGGGCCATTTGACTGTTGTGGGGGCAGGGACAGAGTCAAGGGGGTGTCTCAGGCAGCTGGGGGGCTGGCAGGGGTGTGCTAGAGGGGTCAGCATTGGTGGTGGGGAGGAAGGGGAGGTGGGAGGGCCATTGTTGTCGAACACAACATGGCAGTGGCAGTGGGAGGCATTCAGAGTCAAATAGGGGCCTGGGCCATCATTCTGGGGCCTTTAGCAGGTGCTAGGGGCATTGTTGGCCATTCAGCAGCCATCTGGGGTGTGCTGGGGGCTGTCAAGGGCTGGGTCAATGGGTGTTGCACTGGGGGTTGGGCTGGGGATGGGCTGGAGGCACTGTCTGGGTGTCTTTGACGTGTTGGTGGTGTTTGGGGCCTTGCTAGATGAGCTGGTGGTGCAGGGAGTTGGCACTGATAGATGCCATCATCCTGGTGCTAGAGGTGCCCTGGGGGCAGCCGTCTGGGGGGGATGCTGGTGGTAGCTGCCATTGACAACATCAATGTTGCTGATGGGGGCTGTGCAGGCATTGTCAATGTGATGGTGCGAGGCCAGCTGGGGTCCTGGGGGGTCAAACATGGGGCTGTTAGGCTGTTGTGGTGGCAGGGACAGGGCCGGGGGTGTCTCAGGCAGCTGGGGGGCTGGCAGGGATATGCTAGAGGGTATGGAGGATGGGGTTGGCAAGGGCTGAGCTGGGGATGGGGCAGCACTGTGTGTGACATCACACAGGCAATGCTGGGCTTGTAGGGCCTAGCAGGGGGTTCTGGGGTGAGAAGGGAGGTGCCGGAGGCCTGCGTCACCCCTTCTGAGGTGCAGGGGGCAGCCTGAGTGCCAGTGTTTGAGGTGGGGGGCAGATTCACTCTCTTTGGGGGTTGGATTGCTTGTTGTTGGGAAGCACCCTTTTCAGAGCAGCCGAGGGTCAGGTTGGGCCAGCATTTGACTGGGAAGGGGTCTGGGAGGTTGACAGGGGATGGCACATGTTACAGCTACAGCTACCACTGGGCAAGCAAAACCCAGATGTCCAGAGGAATTGCTTGGACTGCACACAGTGGTGCTGCAGCCTTCACAGGCCAAGGTAGATGTGGTGGCTTGGTGTTGGTTACAGAACAGCCACACCATAGCCACATCACATCATAGCCACATCACATCACAGCCACATCATTGCTGATAGCTTGCCCCTGGCCTATAAATGCCACATCTAATCATGCTAGTAAGTTACCCCTGTAAAGTTGCCCCTGTAAACACCACATCTACTATCACCAAACCTATCTGCCTATCCACAATGTCCAAGAATCAAAAAGCAAGAGCTGAGCAATCTGTAATCTTTACCACTGTAGAGGAAAATCCTGGTCTTCTCGATCTGCTGGAAATTGCAACATCCCCTGCTAAAAAAGCAATCTTTGTCTCCCACCTTCACAAATCCCTGCCTGGTGCTTTTGATCAGTTTGATGGCAAGGAGCCTGCAAAGCAGTTTGACATCTTCACCACCTGGTTTGGCAACTATGACCAGTCACATAACCTCTTTCGTCACATCAGTGGTGCATTATACCAGTGGCAGCAATACTTCCTGCCGAACTGATTCAGCAAGAGGCAGTTCAGCACCTCAGTCAGTTTGGATTGGACCCATGATGAAATTTTGGCCTTTCTGGGCAACATTCAAGTCATATATGTTTCCAAGCTCAAAACCCCTTATTCACCCAAATACCACTGGATGGTGGAATCTTCGGCAATTGAGCAGAGATGGAAGGAACACATTGTGTTGGGATTATGTATACAAGAGTATACAGGCAAGCCAAGGCAGTTAACAAGCCTATGGAGATGGAATACAAGTCCTAAGCTTAAGGTTAGGGTTAGGATCTGCCACTGGCAGAATCCAACACAGCCACAGGGAATAATATTAATTCCCAAGCTGTTACCCTTAATAGACTGGCCAAGACTACAAAGACTGCCAAGACTGTCTCCTATGCTATCCAGGGAACCCCCTATAATATACAATGATAGACAAGTCTATCTGGAGAATTACATAGGGGATATGACATAGTTATTCCATTATTAACTGGTACAGGAGTCTATTACAGAATACCTCCTTTATGTATTAAAGGAGCGCATTACACTATACCTCCTAACTGTGTAGTATAAATATTGCACATCATGTAGGAGATGATAATAACATTCCTCCCTGTTGCAGTCTCCCTCACTCACTAGCCTTTGAGATTAAACCTCATCTTCTTAACCTTGCCCTTAACTCTTCCTGTCACTGTTCAGCACTCCATTCCCAACAGGTTATGGGCCCTGACCCTGAACTAGACATGGATTATGAAGGGGACCAAGAAGACGACCATATATCATTATTTGGGGAACCCCCGGCACAAGAAACCCCTAAACGATCAGGAAGAGTATATACTTCCAGAGCACAAGAGAAGCGCAGACAACGGATCAATACACCAGAAATTGATCCGGTTATAAGAATACCTATTTCCTTAATTCGGACCAAAGAATACTCAAACGTAAACAAGATCGCTGATCGCGATCATTTGACGGATGAAAACTGGCACGAATGGAAAGAGAGAATGTTGCGTGTTTTTATTAATTGTGACATAACGGGATATGTTTTTGGTCAGGTAAACCGACCGGATCCAAATATAGATCCGGAGAGTGCTTACAACTGGGACAAAAACGATACTTGGGCACAACAAGTCATTATCCACAACGTCACCTCCTCGCAAATAAATCACGTCGGATCAAAACAGAGCGCAGAAGCTATGTATACCGCATTATCAGTCACTCATGAAAACAAGGCACATCAAACAGTTAATCAACTGCAGTGTTTATTATATGAGACAAAGGCTGATAATTCCGACGACCTCCTAAAGCATTTGGACGTCTTGAAGTCTTACCGAGACCGGATCAACAGGTTTCCAAATATAGATTTCCATATCTCAGATATCCGATTTAAATCGATCATTTCGGCATCCTTACCAAACTCTTGGCAAACATATGTCGAGCCCTACAACGGAAACGCAAATGATCCAAATGACTTAGATCCAAAGCGTCACTTAACTTCGGACGCATTTATTGGATTATTAAGGGAAGAATACAAATTACGGCTTAACCGGAATAACGGGAATAATAACTCCGGCGGAATTGTTAACCTGGCTAAAATCCAGACGACCGCCCAAAAGGAGAAAACCCTTGAAAACCGTCTTACCGATCGTAAAAAATCCCTGAAGCCATATTGTGATCATTGCAAGCGCCCTGGACATTGGTCCAGTAAATGCCGAAAATTCCAAGGCAATAAATGCCATCATTGCGGAAAAATCGGACATCAGGCAAAAAATTGTTGGGGGAAGAAAAAGGAGAAAGATAAGGAAAAAGGGAAAATAAAACCTGTGGAACAGTCCAATGCTGTGGAGGAATTTATTGCATTTTCAGCTCAAGAAGAACATTATAATTTTGATTCCTATGATGCTTGTAACAATGCCGTAATGGACGAGCGTTTGATCTACTACGACTGGTTGGCTGACTCAGCAACAACATCGCATGTCACGCATCAAAGAGAAGCCTTCAAAACATACACTCCAATGAAAAATAATTCCGTAACTGGGGTAGGTGGATTGGAAGCTAAAATTGCAGGCAAAGGAACTGTTGAAATAATTTCAACATGCAATAATCAAAATTTTAATATTCATCTGGAAGACGTCCTACATGTGCCTGGAACACGAAACAATTTAATTTCGTTGGGGCGATGGGATGCGGCCGGCGGAAAATATATTGGAGGACAAGGAAAATTAATCCTCACAACTAAAGACGGACAACAACTTGCAGAAGGAAAGAAAATTAATAACCATTTATACAAGATGAAAATGGTATTAAAAAATTCAAGCAAGCCGTCTAAAACTCCTGCCGTTAATCAAACATTCGTCGGAAACGTAAAGCCACTTAGTTGGGAAACTTGGCACCGACGATTTGGACATGTAGGATATTCTGGACTTCAACAATTATTGAGCCGAAAATTGGTGATCGGTTTCAATGTCGACGAAAATAGTCCTAAACCAGATTGCGAAGCTTGCATCAGTGCAAAGCAACATAAGGAGCCTTTTCCGAAGTCGACAAAAAGAAACACGAAACCAGGAGAATTAACCCACATAGACTTGTAGGGAAAATACGCCATCAAATCTATTAATGGCAAATATTATTATCTCCTATTTGTGGATGATGCTAAAAGGTTCGTCACAATTGAATGCCTCAAAGAGAAAAGTGATGCAGCACAGGGGGTAATAAATTACCTTGCCCATTTGGAAACACAAGGCAAGAAGCCGAAGGGTATACAAATTGATTGTGGAAAAGAATTTGTTAACGAAAAACTGGAAAAATATTGCAAAGAAAGAGGTATAGAAAATCGATTTACCGCACCATACTCACCATCACAGAATGGAGTTGCGGAAAGGATGAACAGAACCCTGGTCGAATTATCCCGAGCAATGCTGGCTGCTAACCAGCTTCCAGAATTTTTATGGGAATTTGCAGTCTTACACGCTGCCTATATCCGGAACCGATCATTTCCCAAACATCTTCGGGAAACAACACCTTATGAAGGCTGGCACAATAAAAAACCGGACGTATCAAATTTACGTGAATTCGGAGCCCCAGTATGGGTATTATTACAAGGCCAGAAAGAAGAAAGAAAAATGCTACCTAAATCAAAGCGTCGTGCATATGTCGGCTATGACGACGGCGCGGGAGCAATAAAATACTACAATGCCGAAACAAGAAATGTTCTCACCTCTCGGAACTTCCGACTTATAGACGCTACAGATGAACCTGAGCCTCCCGAAGACATCGATGTTACACCCTCGACGGAGGGGGAGTCTGGTGGGGAAACACTGAATGTGCCGCCGACGGGTAACTCCGATCAACGGATCACGGAACCGGCAAGGCAGCCTCGGAAGCGTAAACGGAATGAAAATGAGGGAAACATAGATATCACTAGACCACGGAAGACGCGTGCAAGTGATAATGAACCACGGAAAACTCGTGGAATTCGTACCGACTACAAACATCTTTACCACCTTGCGGAAGAGGAAGATGACGAAACCTTTCTAAATATAGAAGAAGCCTATGCAATAATAGCCGGAGACGAAATAAACAGTCTCAAAGACGCAAAACAATCCCCGGACTGGACGGAATGGAAAGATTCAATGCAAATTGAATTAGACTTGCTCAAAGAAAAGGGTACTTGGGAACTTGTCGAAAAACCTCCAGATGCCGTTCCAATCAAAAATAAATGGGTATTTATTCGGAAACGAAATAAAGAAGGGGAAATTGTACGATACAGAGCGTGGCTTGTTGCAAAAGGGTATGCACAAAGACCCGGTTATGATTTCACAGAAACTTTTTCACCAGTTGTACGAATGGACACACTCCGAGCGATTTTAGCACTCGCATCAGAGAAAGGTCTAAAAATACAACAGATGGACGTAAAGGGCGCATACCTCAATGGCACGCTACAAGAGACTATATACATGGAACAACCTGAAGGATGTAATGATGGAACAGGCCGAGTATGCAAGCTATTTAAACCGCTTTATGGATTAAAGCAGGCAGGTCGAGAGTGGAATAACGAATTTGATGGTAAACTTAAAATTCATGATTATGGAAGATTAATGGCAGATCCTTGCGCATATATTCGACGGGATGAAGAAAATATAGGCATCATAACGGTATGGGTAGACGACACCTTGCTTTTTGCATCAGCAGATAAAATGATGAAGCATATGAAAAATGCGTTAACATCAGAATGGGACGTCACCGACCTGGGAGAGCCTAGCAAAATCGTGGGCATAGAAATTACGTGCGCCAATGATAGCATCAAAATATCTCAAGAAAAATATATCGAGAATGTCCTTCGTAAAGAAGGCATGATTGATGCGAACCCTGTTGGAATGCCAATGGACCCAAATATTAAATTAATTGAAAACCCAGATTATAATGAGCCGAATCGGAGCAATTCATACGCCAAATTACTGGGATGTCTACAATTCATTGCAAACTCCACGCGACCTGACATTAGCTTCGCTGTTAATAAATTGGCAGCATATACCGCAAACCCGGGCTTACAACACCACGGTGCAATAAAGCGAATACTACGGTACTTAGCAGGTACGAAAACTCTTGGAATTATTTACAGAAAATCCCAGGATGAGACTGAAAACAATAACCTTTTCCATGGATTTGCTGATGCATCATTTGCAAATTCTGAGGACTTCAAGTCCACCACAGGATATGTTTTCCTGACAGCAGGGGGAGCAATAACTTGGAAATCAAAGAAACAAACAATTATTGCACTATCTTCAACGGAAGCCGAATATGTGGCATTATCCGAAGCTGGACGCGAGGCCACTTGGCTAAGAAATTTGTATGGTGAACTCGGATACACCCAAGAAAATCCGACAATTATTCAAGGCGATAATGAAGGGTCAGTAATTTTAACCCATAACCCTCAATTTCACCAGAGGTCGAAACATATCGCTATACGGCATCACTGGGTCCGAGATTTAGTCACCAACAAAATTATTGATATTCAAAACTGTCGTGATCCGGAACAAACAGCGGACATATTAACAAAGGCTTTACCAAAGCCTAAGTTTTCACGGCATAGGGAAGAGATGGGAATTCAGTCAAAAATAACTCAGTAGCTTTCCTTGGTGAGATTGGTTTTTCCCAATGGGTTTTCCATCCACAGAGGTTTTGACACACCTGAAAGAAAATTATTAACCACTCCAGGGGGAGTGATGACATTCACAGAACCATTCCACTCATTGTCCTACACTGCCTAGGCTTGAGGGGGAGTGTTGGGATTATGTATACAAGAGTATACAGGCAAGCCAAGGCAGTTAACAAGCCTATGGAGATGGAATACAAGTCCTAAGCTTAAGGTTAGGGTTAGGATCTGCCACTGGCAGAATCCAACACAGCCACAGGGAATAATATTAATTCCCAAGCTGCTACCCTTAATAGACTGGCCAAGACTACAAAGACTGCCAAGACTGTCTCCTATGCTATCCAGGGAACCCCCTATAATATACAATGATAGACAAGTCTATCTGGAGAATTACATAGGGGATATGACATAGTTATTCCATTATTAACTGGTACAGGGGTCTATTACAGAATACCTCCTTTATGTATTAAAGGAGCGCATTACACTATACCTCCTAACTGTGTAGTATAAATATTGCACATCATGTAGGAGATGATAATAACATTCCTCCCTGTGGCAGACTCCCTCACTCACAAGCCTTTGAGATTAAACCTCATCTTCTTAACCTTGCCCTTAACTCTTCCTGTCACTGTTCAGCACTCCATTCCCAACACTACACAAAAAGGTGTAGTAAAGATATCCCTAAGTCCTTAAACATTGACACTTTACTTGTCATACCCCTCAAGAATTGGGGCTTGACAACTTAGGTCTACTGTTTCTTAAACCAGAGGTCATCCAGTTGTTTACCTGACCTTTCTCCCCTGCACCACCTCTTTAAATCCTTTGATGACCTCTTGTAGCTGTCTACAGCAACAAGATTGGTTGATCACCACTTATGGCCACACTTCTCCCATCTTTCACCATCAAACTCCCTTTCTCATCCTTTCTCAGACTTTGCATATCTGCACCTTTAAGGCCTCAACAACCAGAACTAGAACCCCCCAACACTCTGATCACTCTACTGCAGCAGTTGGCTCCTACAGCCACTTTCACTGGTACCTCAGCTGGCTTTTCCTTCTTTTTTGGAGTGGAATCATTGTCCTGCTCATCTTGTTGGATGTTGACAATCTCAAGATCACTTGGCAGTTCATAGTCATTGTCACTGGATTCCTTCTCCTCATATTCACTTCTCTGGTCTTGGACATGCTCAGCTAAGTTGGAAATCACATATGATCTCCTCAGGTCTCTGTTTTTCTTGAGTGTGGGAGCATGGAGGTCAAGATCTGTCAGATTGCCCTCTGATCCAGGCAGTTGTAGGCTCTGAATGGCTTTTGGCTTGATGTTTACTACCTGGTATGTCTCAACAACTTTCTTTGGCTTCCCAGTTTCTGACAGCTCATTAGTTTTCTCTTGATAAGTTTATTGTGACTGGTTTACTTATGACCTTTGTGGATGACAGGAGTTTTTAACACCTCAACATCATCCCCAATATCTTGCACAGGTGCCTTCCTGACCTCCTTTGGCCCATTGTCTTTCACATTTGTCTCTGTAAACAGTGAGCTATCAGAAGCCACACTTTACAATGTGAATCTCACCCATTTTTCATGATGGACCCTTGTCTTCTGTAATGCCCCTTGATATTCCAGTTCAAGATGGCCCTGCATGTTACAATTCTCTTTTACTCATTCTCTTTACTCCGTTTCCTTTTCTGATACTTAGCAGATACTGACTCGACGGGCAGCGCCCATTAGATACTTATGTTTGTAGCGCAGTAACAAGCGCAGCCGCTTACTGTACAGTAGACATAGCTTTCCGTAGTATAACAGCTATATCGCTGCGCGCGCAACAAGTAGTACGTGTTCACATACTATTAGACGATTAGCTAGATACCTGTAGCTATATAAACTGTAGTAGTTTACGGTCAACGCTCCTTAGATTGACCTAGGCAATCATACCTTAACTGCTCATTGACGAACTCGACCTAAGCGGAAAGCCTCCGTCTTAGCGTGATTGAACTTAACAACGAAAGCCTCGTTGTTAACGAACTCGATAACTTGTACTTAGTAGTTGAGGCTCTGCCTTAACACTGCATGACAGATCCATGATCTGCTGGCTGGGCATGTATTACAGATTTGTGCCCTTTCAAGACCTTTACACTCCCCCACCTATTCCAGCTGGATTCTGGTCTGAATACTGAATTCTGGTCAGATTCCCTGGAGTCCAGTGGACTTTTTTTGTATGGTACTTCCACTGTAGCAGTTAATTCCAGTAAATATATTATTGAATTTTATTATGGAATCCCAGGAATCTACCTGAACTCAAACAAAGCTGGAATAAGCAGAATACCCAGACACCTGGTCACATGCCTGCCCACTACCTGTGACCCACCCCATGACCATCCGTGACTGCCAGCACACAGGCTCTGAGTCATGACCACCTACCATGACCACTACCCCCCCCCCTTCCCTCACCCATCAATGACAACATCACTGTTGGAGAGCTGGCAATTTTCTGAAGGTTTCTTGACATAACACATCCTGTCATGGCCAATGGAGTGAGTACAAAAAAGAAGAAGAAGAAATGCAAGAAAACACATTTGAGAGGAGTTGGTAGTGGATAATAGACAGTACATGGATAGTCCAGAAGAACAAGGCATGACAAGAGAGGGGGAAAGTAAGCAGAGGTTGATGGTCAATTGTGATGAGCAACAATCAACAGAACTTGTGAGAATAACCTGATATGGTAATTCTATGAGTGTGAATGGGATTAGATGCGTCGAATGACAAGTCTAGTGACTAAAAGTGGGCTGAATGACAAGTACTTGTCACAACGATTGTGTGCCAAAGGGGAAGAGACAAGAATCCAAGAAGGTAATTCTAGGAGTGGCTACTCAGCTGAAGTTCTACCCTAATAAGTGTAGCAAGATCAGGCCACTTGGGGCCCAAGAATGGGGAATGTGGAAGTCAGGGAAAAATAAAGGTGTCTTGTCCAAGAGGGTCAGGGCCCCCTTTTATACAGATTAGAGGTACAAACTGTATGCACTTTGATCATGTGCATGCTCTCGTGCCAACCAAACCATTGGGGATGACAAACAAAATAATAAAAAGGTTCAAAATAGAAAAATAAAGAGTCCAGATAAAAATAGAATTCTTGAAGCCTTTGGTCAGTGCACAATTGTTGGTCCAGCTTAGTCAGGCCCACCTCTTGGGGAGCCAACTACCAGGACTGAAGGGCCTGATAACCCTGATGGTGATGACAATGACTTGGAAGGTGACAACCACCACTCCAATCCTAAGTTGGAGCCCTGCAGCAACAACCAGTCAAAGTATGTGAACCTGACACATTCAATGGTATGGACCCATGGAAACTCTGTGACTTCTTGATCTCTTGTAACCTTCACTTCCATGACTGTCCTACCCTTTTTGCATCTGAGGAGAAAAATATCTTATTCATTCTTTCTTATCTGAAGGGAGCAGCACTTGGTTGGTTTGAACTGGGGCTAGTGGATCTGACCAATAGTGCCAATTGGATTTGGGACTTTGAAGCTTTCACACCGGAGGCATTTTCCAGCTCATGTCGTGACGACATGAGTTCATCTCATGTCTTCGGCAGATCATCTAGCAATGATGTACATATCTCCAGTAGACACATGACACTGATCCAAGATAACTGATGTAAGCTGTTGTCCCTGATTATATTAGTCACTTGTGGAAAATGCTGTTCACATGTTGATTACATTGATTTCCTGTGTCTGCAGTGGCGATTGTCAGTGATAACCACAACACCAATTCTCTCCATGCCTCGCAAAGTTGTCTGCACTTGTAGTGTCTGTTTTCACTTGACATATTTGGACTCCCATGGCCAAAATGTCCCTGGCCGCCTTGTCAGTTCACAGATACGAAGAAAGCATGAAATTCGAGATTAACATGATCCCCAGGATGATCCACTTCCAGCGAGGTCCACCATCATTGATGTTGAGTCACACTCTCAGGCTGCTCAATGTGTAGATCTTACACAAGGTATGCAAACACTGTTTTTACATTTACTGAATTACAATTTAGGCTTTGGATTATAGCTGTTACACCTGTCATTGATCTATGCTGTCTCATTGTTGCTTGGCTCTCCCTTCAGTCTGGGATCAGTAGAGATACTGCCAATATTCTATTGCGCCTGTTCAAGTTCATCATCCTCACTACTCTGAGGCTCATTAAACTTGCACTTGCTGCTGCTGATATCAAGACCTCAGAACTCACAGAACTCAAGATGCCACTGGATATACGGACTGTATATTCCCGATGTCAGCTAGATCCTACAATTGAGCGGATTATTTGCTGCCCCAAGTGCTTCAAGCAATATCCCAATGGTGGCCCATCACAATGCAACTGGCGTCGCTCTCCAAAGTCCAGGCCTTGTAACACTAATCTATACACACAACATGAGACTTCAGGTGGCCTGCAGAGGATCCCTGGTATCTTCTTTCACGCTCCTCTCCCCTTCCCCAAGAACAAAGCCCTTTGCCTGCAGACACTTTGATGAAGTTGATTCAGATGCCTGGGGTCTCTTGTGTCCAGAAGACCTTGATGGGGGGGATGGTGGCATAGCTTGGATAGTAGAGGGGACCTATTAACCAGAAGGTGAGGAAGATATGTCGATGTAAGAAGACAAAGAACAAATGTCATGCATGAGGCTTCAGATTAATTTGGTCACCTGACTAAATGAGCTTGACGCGACGCGACTAACATCACCTGATGAGACAATATTCCGGACTGGTCGATCACAAAATTATTATTACCAGTGATGCCTACAGAAATTGTACACAAAGTTGACCAATAAAACACCTTTTTTGGGCAATGGCTTATGTCAGTTGTCTCGAAGCCTTCAGATCAGTGTCATCATGGTGTGGCTGTCTGGAGATATGTACATCATTGCTAGATGATCTGCCGAAGACATGAGATGAACTCATGTCATCACAACATGAGCTGGAAAATGCCTCCGGTGTCATCAATGAGCTCAAGACCAAATTTGGCATACAGGACCCCATTGGAAATGCTGAAAAATCTCTTTATGCTCAAAATGGAGGAATTGCATAAAATTGTCAAGTACAATGTCAAGTTCTGGAAGCTAGCCACTTGAGTCAATTGGGATGACTTGGCACTATGTGAAGTGTACTTCCATGGACTTCCACTATGGATCTATGTTGAAGTCCTCTGAGGAGGCAAACCAACAACCTTACCAGCATCATGTCTCAAAGCCCAGGAAGCCAATTAGTCTACTGGATGCAGAAAGACAAATCAGTGCTTGAACACTGCTCTGCTAAGTCTGGCAATAACAACAACAACAATAAAACTGATGATGCTTCCTCCTCTGGCAGAAAATCTGAAAACACCACCAGTACATCCAAAAACTCCAACAAGTCCAACTCTGGCAACAAGTTAGGGAAGGATGGTAAGCTTGCCAGAGAGGAACAGGCCCACCACTTGAAAGAAGGGTTATGCCTTTATTGTGGTGTAGTGGGTCATGAGGCTAAAGATTGTAGGAAGGCAGCTAATCCTAAAGGCAGAGCAGTGACTACAGAAGCCACCTTCCAAGCAGCCCCCACAGTGGCCTCTGCAGATTCAAAAAATAGTCAGCAACCCTCAAGTATCCTTTGCACAGGCTGGGGGTTGTGTTGACACCAACTGTGCACCAAAGAAGGTCCACCTTAATCAGTGTTTTACAGTCCCCCACCTATTCCAGTTGGACTCTCCAGACTCCGGAAAGTCCAGGTGGATTCTGGTTATTCTGAGTGAGATTCATGGGGTCAAATGGACAAGAAGTTTGCAACATCAAGTTAAATAAGATGTCTTGAGCCAGGATTGAACCCTCCCCCTCTAGATTACCATCTACAGACTTTCCAACAACTTAACAGGTACACCATGACACCTTTATTAGTATGCAATATTATTGTTACTTTAATACCTATTTACAGAATAAAATCATTATAGGTAGGGGGGGGAAGTGGTTGTGTCCTTGGGCATCATGTCATGTCACTTTGGCTGTAATATATATATATTACCTACTTACAAAATGTCCTAAATATATATAATAGTAGTATAGAGGGGGGGAGTGGGGCACATTGTGGCCTCAGGCATTACATCCCCTCCATGCCCATCTCTCCCCTCCCCTTGCATCACTCATCCTGCCAGTGCCACTAATGTAGCACCCCTTTCCACCCCACGAGCGATGGCTCGTGGCAGTGGTTGTGGGTGCTGGCATGTGTGCTCTGGTGTTGCTGTTGTTCCATCTGTGCTCCACCCCACAAGTAGTGGCTCGTGGGGCTGGGCCAGGTGGTGCTGGTTGCATCCCCCATGGTCTGGGTGCCCCTCCTCTGCTTTGGGCATCCCCCCGCTCATCTGGGTGTCCTCCTGCTCATCTGGGTGTCCTCCTGCTCATCTGGATGTCCTCCTGCTTGTCTGGGCATACCCCCCCCCCTTCCCACTTGTCTGGTGGTGTCATATGGTGGTCCATCATGTCCCCTGTCTGCAGGCAGTGATGACATGGCATTGGAGGGGGTGGGGCTGGTGGTGTGGCAGCCATGGTCTTGGGGTCATAGTATCCCCATCGAGCCCCCCCACCTCCCAGCTGAGTGGGGAAGAGGGGCGGCACATCAGGGGCTCATTTAATGCACACAACAAAACTGAAAAAAATAGTGTATTAGTAAAATATAATAAAAAATACTTAGTGGGGGGCCTGGGGCCCCCATATCATTGGACTGAAGGTGACAGTGGGAGCATTGATGGGTGAGGGAAGGGGGGGCAGTGCCAGTGCCAACAGGTGATGGAAGTGGGGCATCACCTGGCACATCCACCCACTGTCTAGGATCCCTCCCCATTGTCTGGTGTTCCCCCCCCATTGTCTGGTGTTCTCCCCCCATTGTCTGATATCCCCTCGGCATCGTCTAGCATCCCCCCCTCATCCTGTGAGTTGTCTGGCATCCCCTGTCCTCCCCTGTGCCCCTCCCCCTGGTCGTCGTGACACCACATGGTCAGTGGTGATGTGGCACTGGCAGCTCGTGACATGGTGGTCAAGGGGGTTTTGTGCGCCCCTGGCAGGTGCATCGGTCCTGGGGCTTAGGGCTGTAATATCCCTCAATGGCCCCCCATCTCCCAGCTGAGTGGGGAGGAGGGGCAGCATGTCGGGGGCTTGTTGAATGCACACAGAGAAAACTGAAAATAAATATTTTATTAGCAAAATGTAATTAGAGATAATAAAAAATACTTATTGGGGACCTGGGGCCCCATACTGTTGGACTAGAGGATGGGGGAGAGTGGGGGGGATATGGGGAGGGAGGCAGAGGCAGCATCCTAGAGAAAAAACACAAAACAAAAACAAAAACAAAAACAAAAACAAAAACAAAAACAAAAACAAAAACAAAAACAAAAACAAAAACAAAAACAAAAACAAAAACAAAAACAAAAACAAAAACAAAAACAAAAACAAAAACAAAAACAAAAACAAAAACAAAAACAAAAACAAAAACAAAAACAAAAACAAAAACAAAAACAAAAACAAAAACAAAAACAAAAACAAAAACAAAAACAAAAACAAAAACAAAAACAAAAACAAAAACAAAAACAAAAACAAAAACAAAAACAAAAACAAAAACAAAAACAAAAACAAAAACAAAACTTACACAGGGCCCAAGCCCGATGGTGTGCAATGTGGTGGAGAGGGGCAGCGCCAGTGGTGGTGGCGATGGGTGAGGGAAGGCAGTGGCAGTGGCAGTGGCAGTGGTGTCAGTGGTGGCAGTGGTGGTGGTAGTGGGGGGGTCATGGTGGTGGCAGGAATGATGTCAGTGGTGGTGGGAATGGCAGTGGGGGTGGTGGTGGCCCATGAGTTGGGTAAAGGGGGGATGGCTGAGGTGTCAGATGGTGAGGGAGGGGGGCCACGTCGATGGTGGTGGTGGTGGTGGTGGTGAGCTGTGAGCTGACAGTCACGGTGATGGTACTCAGTCCGAGGAGACACCTGGAAATGACACACCAAATGTACTCCAACTAGACTAGAGGAAGGTTGCGAGGTGGCTTTGGGTTGGTGTTTGTCACAAGGTAGAAGGATGAAAGGTTGAGGGAGAATACAATAAATGAGACTAGAACTGGGGTTGCTGAGACAAGATAATACGATAGGACGAAGCTAGAATTGAGCTCTGTGCTCTAAACGATAGAGGGGAAATGATATATTGTTTTTTTTTTCTATCTACTAGATGTCTTATATAGATATTCTAAGTGGGGCCAGGAAATTGAAGTGGGTGAAGAGGACCCAAGTAAAATGAGAAGGAATCAGATGCCAATGAGAAGGGGGGGGGAGGGGTAATGGAATAAGGAGTGGGTAATGGAATAAAGAGTGGGTACTAGGTCAAGAAATCTACCTGGTGTAAGAAATCTACCTGGTGTAATAGGACTTGCCTCCTATCCAAAAATGCATCCAAGTGGCTTGTCAGGCAGGTGATAGGGACTGGAGAGGATGATGATGTAATCCTGGGAACTTTGTCATGTGACCAAAATCATAGGACTGTTGATAATACCGTTTCTTGCACTAGAACCTTACACCATGATCTCTAACAACATCTCTCTTGTCCTTTTCTTCTTCATCATCCTCTTGATTATGTGCATCCTGATGGCCTACCAATGGAGACGCACTATTGTGTGGGGACGATTCTCATCAGAGCTCAACACAGAAATTTTGCCTGTTGGAGGAGATGATCCCATTATCTTCTGTGACCCATTACGATGGAGCCTTGACTGAAGTGAGTGAGATATCTTCTTCCTTTGCCAACAATGAGTTGAACAATATCAAGTGCAACCAGAGGACAATGCGGTGGTGACCCAAGCCAGGAAAGAAGAGAGTGAGGTGGATGACGGAGTGGGCCAAGAGGTGGAGGTCGATATAACTGATGTGGGAGCTAAATATGAAAAGTTTTGAGGCTGCATAGTAGCACAAGTATTGGTAGTAATGCGTGTGAGATCCTATGATGATTGTAGAATGTGGCATGAGGAGGTGTCGTTAAAAATGTGCAAATGGGATGGTTCAGAGCTTTGGACGCTCCTGATACCTATCAACGGTGGTCATGGGTGATGTGCATGTGACCAGTGGTGAGGAATCTGGGTATTCTGGGTATTCCAGCTTTGTTTGAGTTTGGGTGGATTCCAGGGATTCCATAATAAAATTTAATAATATATTTACCAGAATTATCTGCTACAGTGGAAGTACCATACATAAAAGGTCCACTGGACTCTGGGGAATCTGACCAGAATCCAGCCGGAATAGGTGGGGGAGTGTAAAGGACTCACCTCAATGCCACCACTCTTTATGATCCTAAATATTTTCAAATTTCTCTAGCTTCTATTTATGACCCTACTATGATTACCCTTTTAGACAGAAGTTTAACTCATTGTTGTATAAACTTGTCAATTGTATCAAAACACAATATTCCAACAACTATACTGCTGATATAGCTCCACCTTCTTGATGGGACTTCAAACAGATGGATCATGCAATAGTTACAGTTGGTGGTCTCATTTCCCACAGGTGAGGCTTTTGACCTACTATTCTACATTACCCCACTCAAACCTAGCAACTCCACCATACCCAGACTAAATTGGCTTAGGGGGATCAATCTGTTGATTGACTGGGCCTATGGCCAAGTCACTTTCTGGATGGATGAGTACAGAGGTCCAGCATCATTGACAACCTCAGGTAAAGCAATTTCCTTGCCCAAAGCTAACAAACCTCCCCTAGAGCCATGTCTACCCAATGTGCTGGCAGAATCTCCACAACCTGCCACTGTTGACAAATCCACCCACAGTTTATCAATGCCACAGCTTACACTTGCACCTGTCACCTTCCTGGCACCCAAACATTCTTGGTCTCTCTCTCTAACAACAGAGCTCATGGCAGAGCCACCACACCAGTCATGGAGGATGCACCAGACTTATCTCAATCCCTGAGAAGTACCATGAATTTGCAGACATCTTCAGCAAAGGAAAGGCCAACACACTCCCACCACACCAACCTTATGACCTCAAGATTGAACTCAAGGAAGGAGCAGAACCTCCACCAGGTCACATGTACTCTTTGTTAAGATTGTCTCTTAACTACTCAGTAAGTTCGAGACAACAAGGTGCTTCCTTGTGTCGAGTTCGTCGTTAGACTCTGAGGTACTTCCTCAGGTCAAGTTCTCTGTGAGCAGTTTAAAGAGTTTATATCTTTAGGTCAAGCTGGGGCCTTGACCGACTATCTACTACAGCTTATATAGACTATTGGCTACTCTGGTCTATATAACGATTGGCTGTTAAGAATAGTAGTTATCTACTCTGGTCTTTTGGTGAGTCAATAATGAGTCAGTTTAATAAGTAAAGATGCGCCAGCTGTCGAGTGGGCGCATGTCAGAAAGTAAATATAGCATAAGCGACGGAATCGTAACACTCTTTGTCTGCCCCAGAGCTAGACACTCTCTGTGAGTTCATTGAGGAAAACATCCAGATAGGTTTCATATGCCCATCTAAATCCCCACATGGAGCTCCAATCATTTTTGTTTGCAAAAAGAGTGGTGAACTCTGGTTATGCATAGGCTTAACAAGCTTACAAAAAAAGACCGCTATCCACTATCCCTCATTCCCAACTTACTTGACACCCCATGCAATGCTCATGTCTATACCAAAATGACCTGCACCATGCTTATCACTTGGTATGTATTGCCACTGGCAGGAAATGGAAAACAACCTTCCATACCTGCTATGGCTCCTTCAAATGGTGGGTTATGCCTTTTGGGCTTTCTAATGCACCCACTGCCTTTCAACATTTCATGAATGACATTTTTAGTGACATGCTCAATGTTTCTATCATTGTTTACCTGGATGACATCCTGATCTACTCTGACAATATGTCTCAACACAAGGGCACATCAAGGAGGTATTATGGGAACTCCACAAACACAGCCTTTGCATAGCACTGCAGAAATTCAAATTCCATGCTGACACTGTAGATTACCTTAGTTACATTCTGTCACTAGAGGGCCTACAAATGTCTGCTGACAAAGTCCAAACAGTTATGGATTGGCCAGAGCCCCACAAGATTAAGGACATTCAGTCATTCTTAGGTTTTTGTGATTTCTATTGATGTTTCATTCATGGTTATTCTGGTATCACTGTTCCCCTTACCAGACTAACTAGAATGAACATCCCCTGGACTTTCACTGACAAGTGCCACCAAACCTTTCAGAAACTAAAGGAAGAATTTATGCATGCCCCAGTCATTACCCATTGGACCCCAGATGATACAATGATTGTTGAGACAGATGCTTCTGACTGTGTGCTCACTGCCATACTATCAATGTATACCACCAATGGCAAGCTGCATCCAGTCACCTTTCACTCCCACTCTTTTATGCCTCCTGCATTCAATTACAACACACATGACAAGAAGCTATTGGCTATCTTCAAGGCCTTTAAACATTGGTGTCAATATCTCAAGGGTAGAAGAACTCTGGTTTCTGTCATTACTGACCATAAAAATCTAGAATATTTTGTGACTACAAAACTACTCATCTGGTGGCAAGCCTGCTGGTCCAAGAACCTTTCCCAATTCAACCTCATTATTTGCTTTGGTCCTGGGAAGCTTGGTACTAAGCCTGACACTCTCACTAGATGACAGGACATCTATGGGGAAATAGTGACTCCATCATGGATAATCTAGATAACCTCCATCTGGTATTTCCTAAAGAATAACTCACTGCATCTTTACATGCTACTTACCTTACTGAACCCACCTTATGCAGTGCTGTAGTCCTCAACACAGAAAGTCTGCATGTGGACATCTGTGTGGCTCTCCCATTGGACCACTATAGCATCACACCTCACTACACCTTCCACACCCTGGTCACTTGGGGATGACAGACTTCTTCAGCTCAATGATCACATTTATATCCCAGACTCTGTGGACCTCCAACTTTGCATTCTTCAATACAAATACAATCATATCCTTTTGGTCACTTTGGCCAAAACAAAACATTACAATTGGTATGCCAAGAATATGTATGGCCTAACCTCAAACTTTTTGTAAATAATTACTCAATATGTGCACTTTATGTGAATGCACCAAGTTGCCATGGCATAAGCTGTACAGACTACTCAAACAATTACCTATCCCAGAGAAGCTGTGGAACTCCATCTCTATGGATTTCATTGGGCACTTACCTCCATTCCTCAATTATACTTCTGTTTTTGTCATCATTGACTGACTTTCTAAACAGGGCATATTCATTCCTACAGGTGATGAGATCAACTCCCTGGAGCTCACCCAGCTTTTCATCCTTCACATGTTTTCTAAGCACAGAGTTCTGTCACATGTCACTTGTGACCACAGCTCTGAATCTGTCTCTAGGTTTTTCCAGTCATCAGGCAAAGCCCTCAACATGAATATACACTTCACTTTGGGTTACCACCTAGAGGCTGATGGACAAACCAAGTGACTTAACCAGACACTAGAACAGTACCTGCACATCTTCTGCAACTATCAGCAGGACAACTGGTTGGAAGTCCTTCCCCTTGCTGAGTTCACTTACAACAACATGCCTAGTGCTACCACTGTCCTATCACCATCCTATGCCAATGAAAGTTATGACCCTAACTTCAGTGTCTACCCTGAACATGAGCTAGCTTCCCAAAAAGCTAGATCCTATATCATGGATCTTGTTGAATACACACAGAGCTCTGCTGGCAAATTAAACTTGCCCAAGAACATTATCAAGTTCCCAATGGATTGCTGCTGGAACCCCACTCTGCCTTTTAAAGTTGGTGATCAGGTCTACCTTCATGCTGAAAATATTCACATGACTAGGCTTTCAAAAAAGCTATCTGAAAAAAACTGTTGGGAATGGAGTGGTGAACAGTGACAGGAAGAGTTAAGGACAAGGTTAGATTATGAAGTTTAATCTCAAAGGCTAGTGAGTGAGGGAGTCTGCCACAGGGAGGAATGTTATTATCATCTCCTACATGATGTGCAATATTTATACTACACAGTTAGGAGGTATAGTGTAATGCTCTCCTTTAATATATAAAGGAGGTATTCTGTAATAGACCCCTGTACCAGTTAATAATGGAATAACTATGTCATATCCCCTATAACAGTGTCAATAATAGTGACATATGATATCATGGCTTGGTAAGTCCTAGACTTCCTGCAGGGTGTGTCATAGACACTCTATCCATAGCTTTGTCTTGGATAGGCTATCATAGACATGGCTATATCTTGCCTATCCTATGATAGACATGCTGCAGGATGATTAATCCTGTAGCATGTGTTAACTGTGGATTCCCCTATATGTCTCTGCATGTGTTAACCTCTGTTAAACATGTGTTAATATGACTTAGCATATTCTGGCAATATTCCCTAGGCATGTTAACTGCCTTGGCTTGCCTGTATACTCTTGTATACATAATCCCAACAAAAACATTGGCCCCTTTGTGCCTAAGCCAGCACACATTCCTTCACCCTTTGTCTTCTGGACCACCTCCATGCCTTACACCCAGTCTTTCACACCTCCCAAATTGAACCAGCACCCATCAACACAATTCCTAATTGGATTCAGCTGCCACCTCCACTGATCACTATCAATGACAAACTTGAATACAAGATTGCAGAAATATTGGACTCCAGACTTGATAAGTGGTGGCAGTGTCTGTTATAATACTTGATGTGCTGGTCAGGTTATGAGAACACTGACTTGGAACAGTCCTGGCTACTTGCTGAAGAATTCAAGCATGCCCAGGAAGCCATCACAGACTTCCACACATGGTACCCTGACAAACACAGTCCACAATAACTCCATCATTCAACAAAGAACAAAGTCAATTCAAAACAAAAATAAAGCCATTTCAATTTTTTTATACATTCCATTACTATTACTTACAAAAAACAAAGTCATCAGATACTGTCACCTTATGTACAACAAAACAAACAAAGTCAACATTACCTATCAAACACCATCATTACCTACAAGAGAAACAAAGCTATTTTATTATTATTATCAAACACCATCATCTTACCTACAAGTTTACTTATCAGATCACTCCTTAC
The DNA here is from genome assembly GCA_964034925.1 of Tricholoma hemisulphureum. Classification (NCBI taxonomy): domain Eukaryota; kingdom Fungi; phylum Basidiomycota; class Agaricomycetes; order Agaricales; family Tricholomataceae; genus Tricholoma; species Tricholoma hemisulphureum. Next base: position 2,882,851 of record OZ035928.1, on the reverse strand, counting down.
TTACAAAACAAAAACAAAGCCAAGAGACAAAAGTCACAAAACCCATTACAAACCATCCTATCTACATACAAACCAAAGTATTTACATTTTAATGGTCCTCTGTGGACCTCTGTACATACTATATTACTTTTCTTTTCTACTTACTTTTCCCTCCTTACTTACTCCTCTTTCAACCCCATCCCCTCCTCATTCCACTTGAAATCCCTGTTGGACTCCACCAGTTGCTGTTCCACTTGGCATGCTTAAATGTAGTGTAGTCCTCCTCCTCCAGGCACTATAGGTCCCATCAGACCTTCTTCTTGTTGTCAAACTCCAGCTCCTCCGTCTTCTTTCCATCCACCTGCTCCCTGCCCTACTTGTAGTGTTCTGTCAAATCATGGATCACCACTGTCATTCCTGCAAACTCCTTCTGCAGCCTCACCATATCTGTCGACAACTCCTTCAGGTACTCCAGCTGCCCCTTCTCCATCACCACTATCACCTCTCATCATGAACTGCCATTGCACTTCTGCTTCAGCTAGAAGCAGCTGTCACAGGCCAAGTAGCAGGTCCTACCAGACCTCATGCACACTTTGCCTGCAGTATGACATATAGAAAACAAAATCAACTACAACAACACATGTGATCACATACACCACACACCTCACATAGATGGCCTCTGCTGATGGCCCTGCATCTTTTCTTTTGCCAGTAGCCTCATTCACCACTGCCTTCTTCTTCTTCTTTGGGGGCTCATCAATGACCCCCTCATCCTCCTTGATAGTGGATTCCACAGCCTTCCATTTGTGGGCATGGCATTTCTCTTGCTTTTGTGCTTTCTCCTTCTTGTATGCATGCCTCTCCTCTATAGCCTTCCTTTCCACTAGAGTTTAAAAGTCCAGTCCAATCCAGTCTTTTGCCTCTTTAGGGGCGGACTGAGGACCAGACTGGTCTATTTATTTTCAATATCCACTCAAAGTCAGACCAGACACTATCAGACTGGTCCATGTCAGTTCATGGCCAGTCTGTGAACCAGTCTCAACTGGTCCATATGGGGACCTAGTCTGAACCAGTCTGAACCAGTCCAACTGACTAATTACAAGTATATACTGACTACTAGACTGAAATAAATAAATAAACTAAGTAAATCCACCTGTGAGCAGTGGCTCATGAGGCTGGATGCAAAAATAAAAATAAAATAACTTTGTCATCACATCATGAGAGGGAGGGGGCTGCTAGGAAGATGGGGGGCAGAGGGGAGGCAGCACATGTGTTGTTCAGTGGCATGTGGCAGTGGTGGTGAGGTGGCAGCTGTGTCATCATCAGGTGGCATGTAGAGGCACTGGTGGTAATGTGGCAGCCATGTGGCCTGTCATTCAGTGCCATGTGGCAGCAGTGGTGAGGTGGTGGCCATGTTGTTGTTGGGCAGCATGTGGAGGCGCTGGTGATGATGTGGCAGCTGCCTCCACCCCATGAGCAGAGGGTCATGGGGCTGGAGTCAGGTATGTCATTGTGTTGTGGGGGCTGTCAGACAAAGTTGGGCCCTAATAAATACAGTGTATTAGCAGGTAGTTTGAAAAAACAAAGGAAAAAAAATTACATAGGGCCCAAACAACACTGGATGTCATTTGGGCCAGGGGGGATGTTGGTGGTGGTAGTACAAGGAGATTATGTAGCATTTTTTCTTGATGTGGTTGTTGGCAGTGTTGTTAATTGTTTGTTTGGGATCAGAAAAAAAAACAAAGATGGGATCAAAGAAAGAAAGAAAAGATAGCATCTATAAAAATCACCATAGCAATGTTGGCCCTATCAAATAAACATGTGAAAACTCACTAAGGGTATATAAACCCTTGAAATTTTGCTCTTTTGATCCCCTGGGCTTGTCCCATGTAATGTATAGACATAATTAAATTAAACTTGTTATAATATAGTAAATATTATTAGATAGTCTGGTCCAATGTATATATGTAGTATAATGTAATATAAAATTAGCATAGTCATGTTGGACTGAGGGTTCAGTCCCAGACCAGTCCAAACCAGTCTGCCACCAGTTCTCTGGGATTGAGAAGTTAGTCGGACCGCAGACTGGGGTGTTCTGGGACTGCCCCAAACCAGAACTGATAGTCCTATCAGACTGGTTCAGGTTTGGTCTGGTCCATGGTCTTTTCTGGTTTGGTGGACTGGACTTTAAAACTCTACTTTCCACCTCTTCAGTGGCAGCCTTCTCCTATGTGGAAGCTCCTGTAGTTGTGCCATCAGCTTCATGCATTTGTCAGCAGTAGAGGACTGAGGGGCAGGCAGAGATATATTTTGAGAGCTAGACATGGTGGTTGATATTAAAGGACATCAAATTCCAATATACAGAATTCAAACACCACATGACCTTGAAGGCTCAGTCTTAAGGGGGAAATTCTGTCATAGCCCATGCAAGCCTACAATAGAGCTCCAGTGGATCACCAACAGAGCCACCACTATTCAAATAACCATTTCATGTTCAACTCCTGTTTTGTTTGCATCACATATCATTGATTGATTATCTTACTTACTGCATACTCAGTACTCTGCAGAACCCCACTGTGGTTACCTTGGTTACTTACTTACTATAAAACCTAGATATCATCACTTGTAACTTCAGTTTGATTATTGCATTGTTACCTCTCCAACTCTCTCACTCTAAGTCCTCTTTATCTCTTACTCCTGGAACTCCTCTGGACCTCCACTCTTATTATCATCACTTTGTAAATTGGACATCAGGCATAGAGAAGGGCACAATCTCCTATAGATTGAAGCCAAGTCCAGGGTGGCATTGGAACTCCATCAGAATACCACCATAACTCCACCCTATGAGATCAGTTTGTAACATTGTGTTTAACTGTGTCAATTTGCAACTTATTCAATTATTGTCACTGCATCACTGTGACTGGAACTAGAGCAACTCTAGTTCATTGGTTAAGTACTCTGGCATTATACCGTGTTATTAGATTCCAAACTCTTGGTAACTTCATCATGACATTTTGCTGACCTTTCCTAATAACTTCACATTCTTCGCATGTTGTGTAGACCTTGCATTGTTGATAACAGATATCGCAGAAATCCTTCTTTGTATAAGAAGGATGGTTCTGGGATGCTTTGAAGCTAACTCCTCCCTTTCTCAGTTTTCTAGTGTTTCTTCAACAGTCAGGAATAGCCCACCATGAAGGGTTTTCTTGATAAATTTCATCAGAACAACTTTTGACAAATGAAGGATTTCCATCAGATTTACTTGACTCAGTTCACCATACATTCAAATCCACTTATCATCACCAATTTCCAACTGACCCACTTCAACCATTGCAAGTGTTTAGTGCTATATTCAATCAAGCATTCCTGTTACACCCAGAAACCTTCAAAGAACAGACACCAAATATGTTGGACTCACATAAATCTTCCCCTAGTACTTTTCCACTTATTTCACATTCACCAAAACCCATTACACCACTGATAATGGCTACTCCTACACCCAATATACCAACTAGAGGACATTTTAGTGTGCTGAAGTTTACACAAGACAAACCTTGTGAACTTGGATGATACTGTGCAGAACTAGAACTGTTGTTCACATCTTTCTGGATAATGGAAGATGATCAGAAGAAGCTACATGCTTGTTGATTGGGATCAGAGAACTATGAGAAGCCCTTCCTGAATATGCCATGACATTGACTTATGCTTTCTGAAAGATGGTTATCTTAAAGTTATACCCTGGAACTAGCAGTGCCAATTGTTGGACAGAGGTTGACTTAGACAAAGTAGTCAGTGAGCAATTGCAACTAGGGATCAAGATCCTAGAGGATCTCACAGACTATTATATAATTTTACATGATTTTGAAGTTTCTTATACAGTGACTTCCAAAATTGTCCCAATGTTTTGCACTTTTGGAATGTTTAAGGAATAACTCTTCACAAAGGTGGAATAATGCCAATGGTGTCAGTTAGTAAATTAAACATCATTGTCTTGGCTATCGATTCGCTCTCACATTCATGTGACCAAAGTAAATATATATGGATATATAAGTGTGCATACAAACCAGGCTGCAAATACCCTCATGCAGTTATATGATGCAGCAGTCTACATTCTAACTGTGGAATCATCCAATTTGCATAGCAGTTGTTCTCCAGCACATGATTTAACTTTGCAACAATCTTCTGCATCTTACAATCCTTCATCATCTCTACCCCCTGCCACTGGTATAAAGGTTGAGAATCTGAACACCATGTTCAAAAAGCTCATACAGACCATTTTTGTAGCAGTCAATGTGAAGACAGGAGATAGACCTTCACAGGACAATCACCCTCCAAACTCAGGCAGTTGCAACTTCTGTGGCAAACAAGGCCATTTCATTTTGCAGTGTCTGAAGTTAACATTATACATCTCATTGGGAAAATGCAAGCAAAATAGTTCTCCCTTCTGGATCTTCCCTTCCTCACACAATAGTGGGGAAATGGTTAGCAGATAGATTGGATGAATACCATCAGTTGAATCCTGGAAAAGTAATGGTCACATTACTCTCCACATTTCCAGTGACCTCTGCAATGATTTATGACCATGTCCCCTCTTCACCTGAACCTGAAGTAGAGGTGACAGAAAGCACTACATACATTTCTACAGAAGAACATATCAATGCACTTGAATGAACACAAACTCCTTGCACTTCACATGAAACCCATATTTGATGGGGTCAAAGTACCATGGGTTCACTGAGGACCTCTGAATTTCACCACAGAGGGTGATACCACTGTGACATCAGTGAAACCATCTACCACTGCACAGCCTCCTTCACAGAATATTGCCAGAAGATGCACAATGCAGTCACCCTGAAACAAGTATACCCAACAGAGATAGAAAAGGTTTCAGACACAGTCACCACAAGATGAGTTGCATCAGTAATTAAGCATTTTAGTTTCCAGTGGTTTCTCAACCCAGGCAACCCCTGAAAACCTGCAAAACCTGGGAACCTGGAAATTTGGAAACCTATGTCCATTCTTTCAAAAACCTCTTGAGGGCACAAGGTACAGAAACCTATGGAACCTAGCAGCTGCTCATGTATGAAATATGTACAACTACAAAAGATTGCAATCATCAATGGGCAAGCCAACCAAACTTTGCTGAAAAGAAAGAAAAGGAAACCTAGGTTTTGGGTCTCTCAATTTCTGAGTTTCTGGAAACTTGAAAACCACTGAAAACCACTGAAAACCTGGAATTTATTCTGACATAATACTGATGGCTAGGGTGGCCAACTTCCTGATCAGGCACAGTAAGGGCTGCACAGTTGATTCAAAAATCATTGCGAGTGTCTCAAGTCCTTCTTAACATGGATGTCAAACATCTGACCAAAGCTTGAGTATTGTAATTTATTGTTATTCCATCAGGAATCCTGAGGTGGTCGAGTACCCGCACGCGGCGGTGGTGCCATTTCGTCACGCGTTCAAAATTGCTTACATAGAAACACACCTCTCATCACTCGGATTTCTTATTAACCCGCTGCTATTTCCGCTGTTGTCACTGTTTGATGAAGAGGCGAGCAATGGGCGTCGGCCTGAACCCATTCCCCGCATGAGCATGCCCAAAATTGCTGTCCATTCATGATATGCCGACCGCAATGTCGTGTCACCATTCACTTGACTGGTGATTTTCAGTATTCCATGATTGTTCTCTAGCCAGCTTCCCCAGTGGATCAGGGCGTAGTGCAGTGGATTGCGACCTAGACAGTCTGGTATATCAAGTCTTGCACCATTATCTAGGGCAATCATCAAAACGTTGCGAAACCACAGCGCTGATGGATGTCGAGGCCCGTCTGAATCTTCAGCAATAGGCTGAGAGGCCGCACCCCAAGACATCGCCCGCATGATCATCCCTGCTGCGATGCTCTGCAATTCAGTGACATCATCATTGATTCCATGTTCCAAGAGAATTCCAACGATCTCTCTGCAAGCAACCCAAGATATCACTTCACCTTTCGCTTCACCCCGGACAAAAGGTGCGGTGATCACAGCGACATGCAAAGGAGTCCACCCATTATGGTCGACAGCGTTGCTCTCTGCTCCGGAATTGAATAACAAAGCCAAGACCGATGGTTTGCAAGAGCGAGAGAGGGCAAGGTGCAGCGGCGTCCACCTACGTGCGTCAACAGCACCCACATTGGCCCCCCACCTCAGAAGACAAGCAACGGCGGATTCGGAGCCGACTGAAAACGATACTGGGTTTTGGGTATATGGGAACACCTCAGTGACGCCGCATGCCATAGCCAGATGCAACGGCGTACGTAAATCTTCATCAACGGCATCGACCTTAGCTCCGCGCCGTAGAAGAAATTCCAAAATAAACTCCAGACCTTTGTTCGCTGCTGTGTGTAGTGGAGTTCGGCTCTTGTTGTCTACATCCTCCAATTTCGCATCACGCTCTAACAATATCGTCATGATTTTTTCGTATTTAACAGCCACTTCCGCCTCGACTTCCGCAAGACTTTCTGGCTTGATGATAGTTTTGAGGAACAGGAACTCTGTTCCTTTCGCAGCAGAGTGTAATGGTGAACAGGAACTGTTGTCCATGGCTTCAACATTTGCCCCGTGCTGCAGGAGCAGCGGGATGAAAGAATCGTAGGCCTTCTCCGCCGCCAAATGCAGGCTTGTGCACCCCGATCCATCCCTGGCATTCACATCGGCTGAAGCATCGAGTAACTGTTGCAAAACTGTCTTAGCATTCTGGGATTTGTCAGGGTTGGCAACAGCCAGATGCAGGGTCGAGTTACCCTCGCTGTCGACATCATTGACATCCGCTCCCATTTCAAGGAGGCAAGCAACCACTGACGTCGAGCGTCTCTTTACTGCAAGATGCAAAGCAGTGAATGTCGAGGATCTGGCATCCATTTGTCTGACCCTATTAATTCCAAGGTGACGGATCATCATTGGGAGTTCGAACCAGACGGCTATCTGGAGTGCTGTATACTGCTGTATATCCTGTTTTCTCAGCTTGTCGCTCGTTCCCCATTCAGATAATCGAAAGATTAACCGCTCATAGAGATATCGCCATTTCTTCAACGTGGGTCCGTCGGCTGATAAGAAGTTGTGGAATTGATCTGCAAGTTCAGCTGTGCCGGACGCATGAATATGTCTAAGCCATTCCTGAATAGCGTAACAAGCAAAGGGATATTGTGATATTTGCGTACATTGGGGGGAGGAGGCCACAGCTATGGTCATACCTCTGAAAGCACGAAGTGTCAAGTAACTTAAACATAGCCTTGCGAGGTGATCATGCGCATGGCTTGCAGGATAGAGCGAGTATTTTTCCAAAGTTCCAGTCATCCTTGTTGATTTGGAGAGAAGAAAGTCTTTCACGGAAGCGTGGAAAGGCTGGACAATGTATGGCTCTGGGCCACCGGGAATGAACCCATTCGGAACACAGACAAGAAGATTTGCGCAATCATCGACCAACGTCATCATGTCATTGACAACGCGCGAAGAGTCCCAAATTCTATCCATTTCCTCTACAGCTACCCCCTCCGCTAGCTGAGGCAATGTCAGAGGCGTAGTCGCACAACAGACCATCATAAGGACGAGGCGAAGCCGCTGGGCATTTGGTAGCGCATCGATCGCTTCCAGGGCTCGGATGAACGTATTGTCAATACCAGGAGGTAGGTTCTGTAAAGCAACTCGAATGTCGTGATCAGTCCTCAGCTTCCGAAGACGCTGCATATGATAAACCGGCCAAAGAAATCTGAAAAGAAACCTGAGCTGTAAAGTTTTTGACGAACCGAATCTTACCTACGTTCCTCCAGCTCCTTGGACCAAAGTCTCGACGATTTCAGCGATCAAAGCAGGATCCCCTACTTTGAGACACTTGACCTCTGTCTCTGCAAATTGTCTCAAGTCTGCACCGATGTCACCAGGATGAATGGTGAGCTGGAGATGTCCATCAAATTCTAGTCGAATTTCCGGCTGTTCACGACTCGCAACAAATACATGAAGTTTAGACGCAATGTTTGTCATGCTTTGAACGAGCTCATCGAGTTCTTCCGGGTCGCATTCGTCCAGGCCATCAATGAATACGAACACCTGGTCGAACTCTGTCGAAAAGTTCAAGATCAAGGATTCCAAGTCAAGTTCATGTACAGAGCGTCTGTTGGAAAGGCGCTGGAGCATTCCTTCTGCGATTGGCGAGGCGTTTGGTAGTTGGTCTAAGAGTTGGTCGAGGAGGGTCGAGAGGATAATTGTAGGGTTTCGTTTAGTGGAATCCTGGAACTCGCAATAGAAGAAGATGACTGTAGCTCCTGGCATTTTTCGAATATCTTCGATGGCGATCGAGCTAATCATGATAATCAGTACCGTGCTTCATACAAAGGATTGATGCAAACGTTAGAACAGTCTTTCCCGCTCCCGCTAAAAGCGCACGAGGGGTTAGTTAGAGTTCGAGGTCAAGTAATCGAACCAACGCTTACGGCTACCACGTAGCCAGAGCAGGCGCGATGATGACTTCCCAAATTTCCACTCTTTATATAGTTCGGACTCTAGCATCCAACGTCCCGCATCCGAACGAGTTCGTATGACTGCCTGCACCTTTTTGTGCTTCCTATCACAATTTGCGGGAGACAGTAGTCTCCGAATTTGGGTCAGAACAGTTTCTGGTGAGATTGGTCACATTAGTTGTTTTATTATAATGAAGCGCTGACTGTTGTAGGATTTTAGCACCCACCAGTCTGAATGCTGTAATTATTGAGGTTGCCCTGGACATTGGTATAGGAACCACCATGGAATACGTTGTTGGAGGAATTTGTGAACATGCTGTAGGCACTAAACGATCGATAACCAACTAGGCGCCGTGCCACACGTGTTAGGCGAGACGCGCACGGCGGAGTTTGAAACAAGGAAAAATCCAAAAAAGTAAGGGAATATCTAGAATGGGAACTACGGGATCAGCAACGTGGTACGATGGAAAATGGTTGAAATTTCGCCTTCAAAATGTGTCGAGCTCACAAACGTCCATCCCACTGGCATAAGGCTATGTACAACACAAATGCTCAAAGACAGACCTTTCTACTGTTGCTCCGAGTAAACCCTGTCAAGGTTCACATTTCTAAAGCTAATTCCTGACCGTCTACACTCAACTTGCGGTTTCCAACCTGTACCTGGTCATTCAATACCGGTGTCGGCAAAGAGAGAGAGAGACAGAGAGAGGAAAACACACCGTAAGCGTAAAGGTCGAATAGTGCCCCTCCGGCTGTCCCTCCAGAAAACACGATGCAGGGGTTAAAGGCCAGACCGCGGAATATCCATGTCCTTCAAATCGACGACAACAGGTTGTATCCCTGGCCCAGCAAACGGGATCTTGTGTGAGCCTCTCCACCCCAGCTTCCCGGTAGGATAGTTCGCAGCATTGACAAACACCGTCCGCTCGAGCCCAACACCCGGCGAACCCCCCGAACCTTCGGAAGGATCCACAGCGGACTCTCCATCTCCTTCTCCTTGGACCTTGAAACCCAAATCCTCCATACATTGCTCTTCGTCTTCGTCGTTCTGCACCCGAGGCGGGGGGTAATGTAAGGCTGGGTCCCAGGCATGTATATGGGCTCCGTGTGCTTCATGAATGTGCCCCGCTACGTGTATGCGAGGTCGCAGTTCGGGGAGACGCGCGAGGAGGGACGAGCACCCTACCAGCTGGCCGTTTTTGGTGCGGTCAAAGATACCAAAAGCGGGGCCATGGGTTAAGCTAGCATGGGTGGGTAGGGGATGAGGGACGAATAAATGTAACCGAATCAGCGGGCTTACAGAATATCGGTTTTAGGGAACGTCGCAAAGAGTCCTGGGATGATGTAGAGATTAGTCGGGTATTGGTGGTGAGATGAGTCGCCGACGTACGGTCTGCTTCTGCGCCCCGTTCGTAATTGAAAGCCCAGTTAAAAAACATCGGTGACCACTAAGTAGCGTCATGAATGTTCAACGCAATAAGTTGTACATAGGGGCATGCACTCACGGGGGAGCCGAATACGCTCCACGTCCTGCCCCCCTCTTTGACCTGGAATGTATGCTCTTCATTTTCCAGATAAACAATGCCTGCAGCTCGCGCTCGTGGTCCTCTTAACAAGTCTTTGATTTCAGCTCGGGCCTGTAAAGCTTCATCAGAGGTCAATGCGAAAACAGAAACAAAACAGTTACATACTGTGCGACTGAGAGCCTCATCGACGCCAAAATATTTCCTATCAGGGTTTTTCTCGCAAAATTCGTCGTCCAGTGTCAAATCATGGTTGCCTGCGATGATTCTGCCAATAACCAGATGCTCCATTATTATTTCATATGAGCCGCCAGCGTTACTTACACCTTAACTTTGTGTGGCAGCGCATACAGCCACTCCATAGTATTGACGAATTCATCTTTCTTTCCCTTCCTTGTTAGATCCCCACCATGCAATAACACATCTCCTGGCGGCACGCTGAAAGTACGACAGTGGGTATCACTGATGCAGACGAAGCGGGTCCATGTTTCAGATGAGGGCAATGGCGGAAGAGTAGCAGGATTGTATTCGAGATGAACGACCGCCGTTGGCGAGCGTAGGGTTCGGTTTGCATAGGGTATTTGCGTGTGCGGCGGTTTGGAACGCGAAGCCATGGTGATGGAGGTTGGGTGGAAGAATGGTGGAAACAAGGCTTACAGCATTTCAAGTTGTTGACAGCTCTGGTCGCTTGGTACGTCCAAAATGATTGAATATACCATGACGGATCCGATATAGTTACAACAATAAAGCACTACCACACGTATGGTGCAGAATATAATAATGAGGTGACCATGCAAGAGATGAGTGAAGGAGTCATGGTACAGAACGAGGGAAAAACTGGGTGGCCAGTGAAAGGTAACAAGATTGCGTAACATCATATCGACGATAACCAGACGTCTGGAAGTGCAATGCAATTCTACCAATCCTCCTAGCGCAGATCTACAATCTCCAACGAGATATCCCTCATCTGGACGTGGCCTTTGTCTGCATCCTACATGAGCACAGCACAGATGCCAGTCAGTAAACGTTTTCAACGAACAAAACAAGTAGAAGCCTACCGTGTATATAGGTAGGTCCGGATGAGGATGGAATGCCTCCTTGGCTTTGCACTCCAGGATCGCCTTCAGCCCAGGCGGATCCGTGAGACGAAATATGCCAAAACTGCAAATCAGATCAACGACGTCATCAGTCAATGCTGGGGACCATAGTAGGAAATGACGCACTTTGGAGTTGACTTTGGTGCACATACAACTGCGAACGACTCGGGGAGCATTCGCTGGAACCCGGAGTGGGTGTGCAAATCCACAGAGGACATGAAACCTGGCACATCACAAACAACACATAAGCGTAAGTAGTACGAAACCAGTTTGCAGGTCCAGACGTACATGACTGGGATGGATGTGTATGAATCTGCACAGCACACAATTCACGTCAACGGAGCCATGACAGCTATCAAGAAGCAAAAAACACGTACCCAGCCAAGCGTAATCAAATTCCTCTCCTCCGTAAACCGCATGACAAGCTCCTCCTCATCCATCGTACACGTATCGCTCGTCGAGTGCTGTTTCGGAATCAACAGCGTTGACACCACATACTTGCTCCCCTTATCCCTCCCCAGCAGCAGCCCGCACGTCTCCATGTTCCGCTCCGTGTTCGCCCTCGCGATCGTCAAAAATCGAGGGAGGCACTCCCGGGGGAGGTTCACCGTACGCAGGGAAGGGCCGTCTTTCCGCGTACCCGCAGACGACGCACGAGTAATGCGTTCTGGTGGGACCGCTAGCGCCGAGACGGGGACAGGGGGCGGTGGACGCGAGGGACCTGGGTAGGTTGGGTACGCTTGTGATTGAGAGTGCGACTGGGAGCGTTGGTGAGGGTGCGGGTGCGTATGGTGTTGGTGTTGATGAAACTGGGACGCGTGGGGAGATGGAGGCTGGTGTCCGTAGCTATATTGCGGTTGTGGTGGGGCCATCGAGGGTTGCGGGAGCATATTCTGCGGGTAAAGATCCCGGCTGGCGGCTGGGTCAGGAACAAATAGCAGGGACGACGGAGCCTTGGAGTTAATATTATCTAGGACCGGCCCGAACATGGAGTTAAGTGACGGGAAATATCCCTGCGTCTTTTGGTGCTGCGACATAAGCTGCGGGTACAGAATTCGGCTGCCCTCGACTGGCGGAGGGGACGTTGTAGTCACCGGCGGTGGGTATGGGCTATAGAGTGACCGCACAAGTAGTTGTGGATCAATCGGGTGGAGATCAGTAAGGGGTCAACACGTGCCCGAGGAAAGAAAGCCACGCACCTTCGCACATGCGGCCTCGTCGGCGTCTTGCTGTAATCTGCAGCATGCTTCTGCTTGCGGCGCCAATCATTGTTGTGGTTATTCAGGGATTCGGAATCGGTCGAGTCACCCTCATAACGGGTGGGGCTTTCCAGTGGCAGTGGTGTGACCGAGGGGACCGGTCCGTCATCGGGTCCGAGGAAAGACGGGGGACGTGACCTCACAGCTGTTGGGGCACGCAGGTTTGCGTATGGAGCTTGGGTAGGGGTCGTCGCCTGGTAGAATGAGGAGGAGGGTGTCGTGACTAGGGGGGGAGCGGCGGCGGAGGCTGAGGTGGGATAGGTTACTGACGATGTTGAGGCCAGAGACGAAGGTATGGCGGCCACAGTTACGCCGGGGTTATTAGTGGCGATGGTCTGCCGTACAGCCCGCGCCTCCTCTTCTGCATCCTGCTGCCGCTGTGCGATGCCATGCTGCTCCTCCCTCCGCTTCTGCTCTCGCTTCCTGACGATCTCCTCCTCCCGACGCCGGAATTCTTCTTGCTGTTGCTGGTGCTTGCTGAGCTCTTCCTGCTGCTGCTGTTCTGGGACAATAGGGGGAGCCTGCACATACGCAGGTTGTTGTGGCGGTGGACGGGAGAATGTGTAATCAGAACCAAGCCCTTGAGGTCGACCTGCAGCATGCCTGGCAGCAGCCACTGCGACATCTCGGCGTCTTGAAGAAGCGCGGCCGACCGTGCGCTGTTCCTCCTCCTCTCTGTGGCGATGTGTATCTTCTCGCTGCTCTTTCCATCTCTGCAGCTCTTCTTGCATTACTCTTTCATATTCTCGTGCTGATTTTTCTTTATGTCGTTCCCGTTCCCGTTCCCGGCCGCGGACTCGGTTGTCATCATGTCGGAGATCTGGTTGTCGGGGGCTGTTGTCCTGTTCGTACTGATCGTCGTCATGTATATGGCCATAGTTGGCATCAGGGGTTCGGTCGTTGTGAGGTTCATCTGGATGCTGGTTCTCCCATTGTTCGTAGTTATAAAGTAATGTCGGTTTCAAGGCGCCAAGGCTGTCTAGGATATCTTGACCGTTCTGTGAGGATACAGGTTAGCGTCTACTCGAATGAAATAGAATGAAAATAGCGGCAGGATTATTGCGATTCTTCTGATCCAGGTGCTCGAAAAGGAGAATGACATACCAACATTAGATTCTGGCGTTGGGATTCATTGAGAAGGTTCTTGTAATCTCTATGTGTTGGCAACTTCTCAAGCACCAACGTAGCTGCCCTGGCGAAAGAAACGAAAGCATTTTCTAGGTCTCCCCTTTTGGCAAACTCCTTTCCTTCCTTTCGAGATCTCTCCGCAATCCGCAGGAAGTGCTTTAGTTCCCTCTTCTCGTCCCAAATATTCTCCAGGGCTCGCTCAGCGAGTGCAGCGATCGTGGCAGGCTTCTTCGTCGAGGGTATATAAGACTGGGAACTAGTGGGATGGGGAGCAGCAGGAGACATGATATGTTGGGTGGGACTGTCAGCGCACAGGCTGAGGCAAAGAATGACATCGCAGCGCAGCGATCTTATTCTATATCCGACGCCTCACATGTCACGTGAAGTCTTGTTTCCTTCCGTTTCCAACCCGTAGCTCTGCTCTGCCTCACTGACAATTTGGGCATACTCGGGGATTGTTTACCAGATTCCATACATAAGAGCAACATGCGACTCAGGCGTGTTTTTTCGGGATGTAAAGACGCTCAACATTGAAGGACAATATCAGTCACGCGACAAGAGCAGCACAGCCTCTATAACCCCCGTGCACACATGGCCATTGAACCCTGCCAGTTACCACTGTGCAATCGTGCCTGCACGTTAAACGCCCAGACAGGGAGAGGAGTACCCCATAATATTTATTTCATGCGTTTGATGACAGGCAAGATCGACCATAATTATAATGCACAGCCGACGGAAGCATTTTTGAAAATGAAGAATTCCCTGAAACGGAATATTTCAATCACTGCAGGCATCAACAAACTTCGAAAGTAACGCCAGGGCAAGGAAATTTGCCCAGAATGCGTTAGCCAATCGTAGATATGGAAAAATTAACCCACTGCTGCTGTGGGCTAAAATGACAAGATATGTTGCAGCGGCAAAGGGAGGCACCCTATGTTGACGTAAGTACAATATGCGGTGAATTGGTGAGAAGGGAAAACGTAATAACATTGACTCGTCATGTCACGTAAGGTTTCTAGGCACAACCATGAATGCTTCAACAATCACACGGACGAAACGAACGGATGTATGAATGTACTTATGCGAATGGCACCAACTTTTACTGGTGGTAGCAAGTATTTGAGTAATAGACAAGTGAACAATCAGAAGCGAATGATGCTGTCCATTTGTCGTGGTACATAGTGAATATTACATGTCACGATTGACGACTGCGGAGAAGCTGCTGAGAAAATTTATGGGACACACCCTAGCGTCAAATCTAGAATGGACTCACTGCCTTGGTATCCATACAAGGTCGGGTTGGCGCCCACCACCATGGAGAGTTTACTCCATCAAAATTGATGTACCGATAGTCATTCGTTTGAAATGAGCACAGCTAAACCTTGGAGATCTGTATGTCAATATCGCTCCGGATCGAACATCCTGGCGGTCCCTGAAGAGGATGCTTAAGTTAACCGCCCTATAAACAACTAAAGTTCCAGCGGAAGACAGCCCTGGCCCTGCCGTCGAAGAGGAGCTTCAAGGCGAGCAGAAACGTCGTGTTCGGATCGGCTAGTCACAGAAGCGTATGGTTCGGAAGACGTGTGGTCACCGGTTAATCTTGACCAGGAGTCCTAACGAAATGTGTGGACTAGGTAGACACGCCAACCCGTCCAGAAAAAAGGCCCGGACTTGTAATTCCTAATTTGATTGAATTGCACCTGCTTACAGCGGGTGGCTCAGTAGTGACCCTAGAGGAGCAGAGGCGTAGCTCTGCCAGAGGAGGGTTTTCGACTGCCGGCCTGAGTCCGGAAAGGCCCCCGCCTGAGACAAGCTGTCTGAAGACAACGCGATAGTTGGTTGTAGCTTCCCATTGCTGGGGACTACGGAACTTGTTTCCAAATGGTAAAGCACTCTTCACGTGTCGTAACACCGGAGGCATTTTCCAGCTCATGTCGTGACGACATGCCAGTGAGTTCATCTCATGTCTTCGGCAGATCATCTAGCAATGATGTACATATCTCCAGTAGACACATGACACTGATCCAAGATAACTGATGTAAGCTGTTGTCCCTGATTATATTAGTCACTTGTGGAAAATGCTGTTCACACGTTGATTACATTGATTTCCTGTGTCTGCAGTGGCGATTGTCAGTGATAACCACAACACCAATTCTCTCCATGCCTCGCAAAGTTGTCTGCACTTGTAGTGTCTGTTTTCACTTGACATATTTGGACTCCCATGGCCAAAATGTCCCTGGCTGCCTTGTCAGTTCACAGATACGAAGAAAGCATGAAATTCGAGATCAACATGATCCCCAGGATGATCCACTTCCAGCGAGGTCCACCACCATTGATGTTGAGTCACACTCTCAGGCTGCTCAATGTGTAGATCTTACACAAGGTATGCAAACACTGTTTTTACATTTACTGAATTACAATTTAGGCTTTGGATTATAGCTGTTACACCTGTCATTGATCTATGCTGTCTCATTGTTGCTTGGCTCTCCCTTCAGTTTGGGATCAGTAGAGATACTGCCAATATTCTATTGCGCCTGTTCAAGTTCATCATCCTCACTACTCTGAGGCTCATTAAACTTGCACTTGCTGCTGCTGATATCAAGACCTCAGAACTCACAGAACTCAAGATGCCACTGGATATACGGACTGTATATTCCCGATGTCAGCTAGATCCTACAATTGAGCGGATTATTTGCTGCCCCAAGTGCTTCAAGCAATATCCCAATGGTGGCCCATCACAATGCAACTGGCGTCGCTCTCCAAAGTCCAGGCCTTGTAACACTAATCTATACACACAACATGAGACTTCAGGTGGCCTGCAGAGGATCCCTGAATGCCTCTATACCACTCAGTCATTTGAGTCATGGCTCATATTTTTACTCTCTCGTTCTCAAATTGAGGACCATTTGTATCAGACTTTTGCAAAATCTCAAGGGGTGTTCAATCCTGGACGGATGCATGATATATATGACAGCCCTGCCTGGAGTTCACTGCACCCTTTTCTTCAATCACCTTACCACCTTGTTTTTGCTTTATATATTGACTGGTTTAATCCTTTCACCAATAAAATTGCAGGTATGTCTGTTAATTTTTGGGTGTAGATGAAAATTAACAAATCTTTAGGCAAAGTAGTATCATGTGGTGCTATCATCCTATACTGTTTGAACTTGCCCATATCCATTAGATTCCTTCGTGAAAACACATTTACCATTGGAATGACTCCCTCTCCACATGCCCCAACCATTTGGACAATACCACATGTTCTGGAGCCTATCAAGAAGATGATTTTAGACTTAGACCTCCCAGGAAAGGTCTTACCTACAGATCGCAACCCACAGGGCACTGCAGTAGCAGCACGACTTATTCCACTGCTTGCAGATTTGCAAGCCATTTGGAAAGTGTCTGGATTTGTTTCTCATGCTGCTGGGCTATTTTGTTCCTTCTGTAAATGTCACCACAATGACATTGAGGATCTTGATTACCATCATTGGGAACTTCAGCGTGGAACTGAAGTTCACACTCAAGCTCAGAAGTGGTGCAATCTGGTAACCATCAAGGCTAAGCTATGACTAAAGAAACTGGTGTACGGTGGACACCACTCCATGATCTTCCTTACTGGGATCCTGTTCAATATGTCATTCTAGGATTCATGCACAATTTTCTTGAAGGAATCCTTCAGTATCATCTTCGAGTTCTGTGGGGCATTGGTCGAACTAAGGCTGCAATCAAATTGTTGGCAACCCTTCAACTTGATGATGATGACACAGATGCAGAGACTTCATCCAATTACTCTGAAGATGATAGTGCAAGTCAACACAGCAGCACTTCAGGTCTTGCAGAGTATTTGGACAACATGGATGTTGATGATGAAAACATTTATACTTTTACCTCCAGTTCTACTCCTACTCCCAGTTCAAATGCTGTGCCTCTTCCTTCTGATGACTATGATGAAGATGAAGAAGTGCCTGTGTCTATTACTGGTGCTTTTCACTTTACACCTACAGAGCTAGCTAAGATTCAAGCATGCATTTCAGATATTCAGCTTCCTACTTGGGTTCAACGGCCTCCCACCAATCTTGGTGAAGCCAGTCATAGAAGCTTGAAAGCTCATGAGCTCCTCATTCTATTCTCCATCATATTTCCTCTTGTCATTCCAGCACTCTGGTGGAATGGCACTGAGGAACAACAGGAACTTTTACGGAACTTTTGTGAATTGGTCTGTGCAACAAATATAATTGCAGGCTATTCTGTCAGCAATGCTGAAGCAGATGCTTATATGGACCACTACATTAATTACCGCTCTTCTATGCAGCACCTTTTTGGTGCTGTATTTCACTCAATGCCCAACCACCACTATGCTATGCATAATGGAGCACTACTTAAATTCTGGGGCCCACTAGCACTGCTTAGTGAATTTCCTGGCGAGAGGATGAATGGAGATTATGGGCGAATCAAAACAAACCACCGCCTTCGTAAGTCCTCAATTTCTCAAATGTACTTTCACTAAGTAGTATTTTTTGAACAGAGGATATAGAGTTGACAATGCTTCGCCAGAGTGCTCGTCGTGGGCGCTTAGATGCACTTCTTCGCAATGACAACTTCCGAGCTGAAGTTCCTGAATTGGCTGAGATTTTACAACCAAGCACACATCCCACCACTCGGCCAACACACAACCTCAATGGCCCTGAAGTTGCTGCTGCTCATGCAAGTGCAAAGCCCCTTGATCGAAGGCACTATGACCTTCTTCTTCAATATCTGAGGGTCATTGGCCAGGACTACAATTCAGTATTCACTGGTGGACCTTATGCTCTTAACAGCCTCCTGCTCCCTCCTGCTGTTCAACAGCCTCGCCAAGTGGTCTTTGAGGATTGAACATACAGCTGCAACAATAGCCATGTGGGAAATAGCCATATTCAGTTCTATATCCCAACACGTGGAGATACCATTGAGACTGGATATATTGAGGAAATTTGGGAGCTTCCTCTTGAAGGTCTCTGGCAAACATTTTTCTTTGTTCGTCGACATCATCCACTCTCACCAGCTCAGCGAAGAAAGACACCATACACAGTTGAGCCTTGTTCAAGGCTGCAATCAAAGGCTGTCAGTTGTGAGCTATCAAACACTGTGTATATTCTTGAACCACAGCATATCATTTGCCACCTTGCTACATATACAATCCCTGTTGGCACATATGGGTTGAAGAAGGATGTTATGGTCATTAATTGGTCACTCAACCATAAACATAGATAGGAATGACTCTATAACTATTTTATTAAAATCATTCTCAATTATTATTATACAAAGAAATAAAAGAATTATTTGAAGTTACTGATCTTGGTGAACCAAATAAAATTGTTGGGATTGAAATAACCTAGGACCATGATAATTAAAAATCACACAGACAAGATATACTGAATTGATTCTAGCAAAATACAGATTACAGGACACCAATCCAGTAAGTACACCTATGGATCCAAATATAACACTTGAGCCCAGTGAACCAGACACCACTCGTTCCCGTGGTTGTGGGGTGCAGGGTTTGGCATGGGGTGTCTCGGGGTGGAGTTGTTATAAGTTAAAAACACCTAAGATAGTTGATTAGTAAAAAGAAACACGAAGAAATAAGAAAAGGGCCCAAACGACGGTTAAACGTCGTTTGGGCAGCGTTTCTGCTCTTTCGTCGTCGTCGTCGTTCAGTGGAAGGCATGGGAGAAGGCCGCAACTTGCGGCCTTCTTGAACATTCAGGAATGCATCAGAATGCATTGATGGAGTCGTCTGGTAGCAGGGAATGCGCCATTTGGCGGCTTACATCGCGTGGGGAGGTGGTGAAGGGTGAAAGAGGGAAGGGTGGGGAGGAGAGGGTCCTGGGGCTATAACAGACATCGAATGATGCGTTACAAACACATCATTTGGTCCATATGGTGGAAATGAAGGCTACCTGAAGCCGTGAATGTGAAAGAACAAAACTTACAAGAGTTGTGGCCAATCGGTCAATGTGAACATGATTGGCCTGACTAGTCACCAATCAGCCTAGGCTGCAACGTACTTATAAAGTGAGTAAGAGCAATCATAACTACTGCAGGACATATGCTATTACCATGTAAGTTGTGAGTTGCAACAAGACGTGATGGGCCCCAGGCCATTTAAGCTTGCATCTGCTCCTGCTCGCCCTCTCCCTGTTCGTCCTGCTCGTTTTCCTCCTCCTTCTCCTCCTCCTCCTCCTCCTCCTCACCATCTTCAAGGGCCGCCAATTCTGTGGCCGTCGGAAGCTTATACAAAGCCTGAACACAGTTCCCATACTTCTTCATGAATGCACGTCGGGGCATGTCCTTCCAATCAGGATCAGAGTCAGTTGGAAGACAATCACTCTTCAAAGGGAGTGCAATTGGGGCCGTGGCATAGCGAGCATGATTCCTGAGCGACATCCCGTTGAAAAAGGCAGGATCAAACCAATCCAAAGGACAATCCACAGGTATGCGTACAGAAATTCAGCTCTCAAGATTCTCAGGATGTGGGATGTGAGGCTCCTCGCGCTTCCTGCTCCTGCGGAAAAGTGGGTTCCCTGCTTTGCGGCTATTGTCAATGTGGTGCAGAAAGTCGGTAATGTGGGGATTGCGTGCTTTCTTCCTCATAATGAAGAAACCACCATCAGGGTTCCTCTCGTCATCAGATGTGCACTTGTATGAACCAGCTAGAAGCCTGATATGCTGGTTCCAGCCATGGTCCTTCAGATAGGTGCGGCGCTTGAAAGTAAGCTAGAGTGAAATTTAGAGATCAAGTCTGAAAGATAATAAAAAAACAGTACCAATTGGCGATTCTTGTATGCTTTGTTCTCCTCAACACCCCGACGGACACTGCCCTTCTCTCTTGCCTCCTTCCCCACAAGCTTCTTCATATAACCCCAGATGAAATTGCGATATAATTTCTCAAGGATGGGTCTATTCTGGAGGTAAGCAAGATTTGGAGCGAGATGTTGGTAAGCGAATGTAGTAGCAGCCTGCTCAAAAGTCCATATAGCAATTGACTCGAGGGCTCCGTTATACAATGAAGTGTGTGTGCCACCGAGAAGATCAGGGCGCCATGCTGGTAGATCAAATGAGTGAACCTTCAAAAAGATCAATCGAAGATCATGCTCTGGGATGCGAGCAATATTGAGGGCGATATTTGAGTCAGGCACCAGATTGCATTGCCTGCGAAGCTCTTTGATCGCATCAAGTGCTGCTGTATCTGTTGCTTGAAACTGAGCATTGTGGGTATTGCCTTTGAGCAAAGCATTTATTTCGCCAGCAGAGGTGAAACATTGTGAAAAGGTATTCAAGGTATGATTATCAGGGGCCTCAGGAACTGATGTATTGGTTACAGCACCCATTAGGACACGAAGGTGGGTCTCAAGGGCAAGCTGGGTTGTGCCATCTCAGAGTTCAGAAATAAATCAGAATAGTCAAAGAAACACACACTTTAAGTTGACTGGCATCATCAGGTATATCTATCTTCTTCAGATGATGAGTATCTTCTTTCACGCTCCTCTCTCCTTCCCCGAGAACAAAGTCCTTTGCCCGCAGACGCTTTGATGAAGTTGATTCAGATGCCTGGGGTCTCTTGTGTCCAGAAGACCTTGATGGGGGGGATGGTGGCATAGCTTGGATAGTAGAGGGGACCTATTAACCAGAAGGTGAGGAAGATATGTCAATGTAAGAAGACAAAGAACAAATGTCGTGCATGAGGCTTCAGATTAATTTGGTCACCTGACTAAATGAGCTTGACGCGACGCGACTAACATCACCTGATGAGACAATATTCCGGACTGGTCAATCACAAAATTATTATTACCAGTGATGCCTACAGAAATTGTACACAAAGTTGAACAATCTTTGCCAATAAAACACCTTTTTTGGGCAATGGCTTATGTCAGTTGTCTCGAAGCCTTCAGATCAGTGTCATCATGGTGTGACTGTCTGGAGATATGTACATCATTGCTAGATGATCTGCCGAAGACATGAGATGAACTCATGCCATCACGACATGAGCTGGAAAATGCCTCCGGTGTAAACGAGATCCGGTGAACATTGAGCAGTTAGAAAAAAAAGGAAACCTGTAATTCAGGGTGGTGAGATACGTTACCATTCGTGGATTACATACAATAATATACAATGATAGCTCATGCTAAGTTCATGCGTACTGTACTAGGATCTGTGAGCATAACGCAACCCATAGGTAAGAAGAGAAAGCATGCACCCTCGTGAAGGTCCCCCATCGTCATAAATGTTTCCTCCCCCTTCCTCCCATCGGCACTTCCATACAAGCTCTTCACAGCATCGTTCATGCCTGCTTTCCTCTTCGCCTCATGAAACACAAGACCGCTCACCACAGCGCGACTCGCAGCTACTATGCTTGAATTGAGGCTAGGTTGTGCAGCGTGCTTCTTAGTCGGCGGGTCGGCTGAGTCCTCGGGCGATGCAATGTTCTTCCGCCTCCTGCTCATTTTCGGAGTTTCCAGAAGTCTCCGGTGCTCCATTTTGGCATGCATAATTTCTTCCTCTTCCTGAGATGGGTTTATCGTGATGACGTCGGTCACAGGCGAGAACTTTGTCGCACATTGAGGGCAATGGGGCAGACCCTGCTATGTCTCCGGCCTCGCTCTTCTATTTAGATTGGGCACTTGACGCAGCCTTCAACCCTGCTTGCGTGAACACACAATCATATGTGAGTAAGTACACAAAGGGCTGGATGCCGTTCATCTCCTTCATTGTAAGCGGACAAACGAATGGCGATCGCCCCGCGGAGGACGACGCAGACTCCAGCGCGGGTGGAGCAGGACCCGGGGTCAAAGTCCTGACGTCCTAAAGGAAGTAAAAGACCAGCCAAAGAAAAGCTTGTTTTTGGAAACTCACCTTTAGTGACCGAATGTGTCCACATATGTTTTCACCATCCCCATACGCAGACTTCTGAAGCAGATGCTCTATTACGGAATTCTGGTTGTACAATTTCCCCAAAGCACACGAGATGACCGGCTCCTGTAGTTTGCGCTAAAATAAAGTAGCCTTAGAGCAGTTACATACCTATGGCCGGAATTGCCCACTCCCACTTGAAGGCCAACCCATGATAGATGATCTCCCGGTTTCGGTGATGCTCTTCTCTTTCCCTTCCCCTCTCTTCCTAATAGTCTGTGCGCGCAATTTCAGTAGGGGTGTCACTGAGTTCAGGACTCGAACGAGTGATTAGTAACTGAGCTGGCTGAGCCGAGAACTGATTTACCGGCGAGGCTCGCCCAAATTAGCAGCTCGGCTCGACGGCTCACGGCTCCGAGCTGCGCAACACGGCGAGCCTGGACACCGTTCAACACCCACTTTTTAGCCTTCTGCCTCATCACCTACTTATACATCTCGGAGTCCATTTCTTGGACTTCAGTTTGTCCTACTCCTTACATTCAAGCAGAGGAGCATCTGGAACGGAGATTAGGTACATTCCTTACAACCGACCCCGTCACGACACTGTGGCTCAGGCTGTTTAGTGATTATTTGGTTCTATCAGTAATGGAACCTATGCCGAAGCGTGCCAATGAGCTTGAGCTATTAGTGACCCACTGCTGGTGAACCGAATGCAGTACGTCGATCCTTTCCATCACCCACTGTACTTGGAGCCAAACAAATAACTAAACGGAGCGTTCGTGAATGGGCCTATCGACATGATATCAGTTGTACATGTCGTCTCAGGCACGTGCGGTACCGCGCGCTTTTTCATCGCATTTCCGATCCAGATTATGGTCTTTGGGAACACAGATTGCTGGAGAAATAAGTTTCTACTTACTAATCAGTCTTCAACTCCGGGATGAACGATACTTACTAGTGGGACGTCTTGATAGGACCCCTTTTTGTTTGACGGACTTCATGCTGTTCAAGTTCCAAGGGACTGTGCGAGACTCGGAGAACACGTGATGGTCTACTAGGTTTTGAAACCAGAACTTTCGACTCAGGTCAGCTGGAGACTTGCCCGCAAGCTGTGTTCAACGGAAACAAGGTGAGAAGACAAGGATGGCAACAAGATGGCAGGGGTCAGGGGCAGGGTGCTTGCTTGATATAAAGCCAGTAAGAAACCTGTGAGTTCCAAGTCGTGACCATGTCCTATTCTATGTATTCGAATTTCGTTTCTATCCCAGAGGTATCTGCCATATTCAATTCGGCCATTGAGCCCCGGGCCTTGGTGGTATATTCTCTCACAGACACAGAAGGCTTTCGACTGACTCGAACTCGTTTAGTTCTTTTCAAGTTGCATGGCATACGCTGTTACGTCGCTTGTCATCGTGTATGCCATTGCTCCTTTGA
Organism: Tricholoma hemisulphureum; assembly: GCA_964034925.1. Classification (NCBI taxonomy): domain Eukaryota; kingdom Fungi; phylum Basidiomycota; class Agaricomycetes; order Agaricales; family Tricholomataceae; genus Tricholoma; species Tricholoma hemisulphureum. Next base: position 2,859,044 of record OZ035928.1, on the reverse strand, counting down.
TTTTACGAAAGATTATCGTGGATAAGGACGGCCATAGCATCCCTCCTGGTCCCCCTATCCGTTTCCCTTTCCTTCCCAAATACCCCGAGCGCGCTCTTCATGCCTGGGCCAAAACATATGGTCCACTGTACTCTGTTTGGATGGGAAGTCAGCTCTTCGTCGTAATCAATGATTCCCATGTTGCACGAGATCTTCTTGTCATAAATGGTGCTACGTTCTCCGGCCGTTGGAAGTATTTCATGAAAAACCATACCATTCTTCGTGGCGCTGCTATAACGGCATCTGGTTATAATGACACGTGGTAATTGTGATCTTCTGTATAGGAATTCTACGTCACCTAGGCTTCAATTCTTGTAGGAGGCAACACCGTAGGATCGCGATGTGGAATCTGACTCCGAAAGCTATTGAAGGATACGCACATGTCCTCGATTACGAGGCTCGTATGCTCATACGTTCCCTCTACAACGAGACTAAGCAGGGCGAAGTGCCAATCGACCCCGCAAAGTTAGTAGGCCACTTTGTTTTAAAGTAAGTGACACCTTATGATCCGAGTCGGAGAGCGACGCTAAAACCGTCTCACAGTAATATGTTAACGATCATGTTTGGAACACGAACTTACTCCGCCGCGGATCCTTTCGTGCAACGAATTCTGCATTTAGGCACAGAATTCATGCAGCTGACGGGTAAGCCTCTACAGAGATCTTTTATATGTTGTGGTCTGAGAAATTGCCCGGCAGGTCCCTGGTCGAACGCCATCGATTTCTGCAAGCCACTTCAAAAAATTCATACATCTATGAGATCTCGCGGTCGCAAACTTCACGATGACTTTATTGAGGTTAACGGCCCGATGATTGCCCGAGTAAAAGCACGCATGGACGCGGGCGATGACGTGTCAGACTGCCTAGTAAAAACTCTCATTGAGTCTCAAGAGACAGAGAAACTCAGCTGGGAAGACATGTGCTTCATCGCTACAGCTTTCACTACGGGTGGCGTTCACTCAGTAAGATTGATTGGTCCACTTTGATTAGAGTCGGTATCCTAACTGAAAATTGCTGTAGACGTCTGGAGCCATCACATGGTTCCTCGCAGTCATGCCATCGCATCCAGAGGTTCAAGTCAGGGCTCAGGAAGAGCTCGACCGCGTGGTCGGAAAAGAGAGCTGGCCTACTGCAGATGACGCAGACAGATTACCCTATGTTCGAGCGATCATCAAAGAAGTATGCAATGCATATGAAGTGTCTTCGGTTTACTAATTGCAGCATCTTAAAGCTCCTTCGCAGTCACTCTCCTTTCTGGATGGGTACCCCCCACTGCTCAGATGCGGATTTCGTCTACAATGGGATGTTCATTCCGAAGAACACCGTGATGGTTCTGAATTGCTATTCGTTGCACCACAACGAGGAACGGTATCCAGATTCGTGAGTTCCATATGCCTTATATATGTTGGTCTATTGTTCAGAGCTATCTCGATCTGTTTAGTTTCAGTTTCGATCCAGACCGGTATCTCGGCGATAACTATAGTGCTGCGGAATCTTCCAAACTACCCGCTATGGAGAGAGATCACTGGGCATTTGGAGCAGGGTAAGTCGGGAAGACTATCACTATACATGCCTCCCACTAATGTGGCTGCTCAGTCGTCGCATATGCCCAGGCATGCTAGTCGCCGAACGCGAGATATTCCTCGCAGTATCTCAGCTTCTGTGGTCGTTCAACATACTTCCCATCGAAAATGAGCCCATTTCTCTCGAGGAGTATGAAGGTAATTCTGGCAGAACCCCTCTCCCTTTCAGAGTAAGATTGATCCCCCGACATGCGAACATACGCAGTATTTTGGACATGGAGGATGAGGTCATAACTTGATCCCGATTTGCAGTACTTTATAGTCCCGTGGTAAACCCACGGTTTACCGTGGTCAAAAAAGAAATTGCAGCCTACGGCAGAATACAGACATCGCTTACCAACGACATTTTCGGTCGCAGAGTTCGTATTTTTGCCCTGTTCTCAGTCATTAGACTTTCTCAAACTAAACTAGTTAGTAAAACATCGCTTCCGAAGTCAACACCCTCATGAAAAACTTTTCGCGTCCTCGAAGTTCATCCCACAGGCAGGCATCCTGATCTCGTAGCACCTCAGTTCGATTCTTTTTCCGGACTCGGAGTGCGACGTCAGCCATCGAAGAATCAGGTTATCGTGAGTGGACCCTAGCTTGTTATGACTCGAAGCTGAGCTAAAGTCGATGCGACGACGCCACTGGAGCCTGAGCGAGGATTAGCGACTAGGAATAATGTCACGAGAAAAACTTACTGTAGGCTAAGCTTTGGCTTTGTTTGGCTAGGCGTGACCATGGAGTCGGTCCGAGTCCGGGCCTTATTTGGTGACCGATATGTATCCGATTCCGGATGGATAACATACGCTCCTGGGCCCCCATTCTCAGTATTCTCTGCTATTCGATGAACGTAAGTCGGGCGCACTTTCGTTGTCTATTGCGACACGACACATGGGAGACTGATGCTGAGAGCTATGCGGCGAGGGGCTACTATGTCATAGCGGGCACCTACTTCAACGCCCGTTGAGTTTGCGAGGTCCGTTTGTCTAAGTTTCTCATGCCTGCGCTGACCGTAATCTCCATAAAATGATGTCGGCGCCTCTCCTCAGGTTCTTTCACTAAGACAATGCATTTGTGCGGGAGCATATCCGAGCCTTTGAAAGCACAAATGAAAGTTACACCCAGACGCCGTTTCGCAATTTCGTCGCAATGCTCAGCTGGCAGCTAATATGGAAGTAGACTCGGAGGTGACTGACACGGCCTAAGATGTTCAAGCGCGTATGACGAGAGGTGAACGCCGGGATGGGAACAGGGAGTAGTGAAAGGAAGTCAGTGATGTACCTAAGACCTCGTTGTTCAAGTTTTCAGCGACGCCTGCAGCCGGCTTCCTCACGTCATTCTGGACATTCTGTGTACGTTGTGCAACATTTAATCTAGCGTACACACTGATATACGCCCTGATCAAACCTTGATCTCTATAGACTATAGCTAGCGGTCACCTATATCATGATGCAACGCATCAAGCTCTATACTTGCACTGACTCGGATGAAGGCGAAACAGGCACACAGAGATCTGTTGATCCGCATCCCAGACCCGACATACCGTGTGCACGCACACCTCCTTTTGAAACAATACTCATTTGCATGTGCTATTACCTGTGCTCCTAATCGTCGACATACCCTAATCTCCCCGGAACTAACTCCCTATACAGCCACATGATTCATGTGGAAAATGCCTAGATCCCTGCGTACTGGGGCTGGGCTTCAAGTCCGGCTTGCTCGAGGGCGTGTTGGGCGGATCGTTCAATGTTGAAGGTGAGTGGTTCCGGCTCACACGGCGATCTTTAGACGCTTCTTTTGTCTCCTTGCTTCGCTGTTCCCTTTCCCTCCGTCCTGCCCCAGCACCCCATGCTAATTGATGTCCGTTGTGCCACTAACAGTTGACTGCCCAACAGTGTTTGAGTTGTCAATCTGCTTGCCTGCGTCATCCTCATCATCAGGTTCATCGGCACTGACCAGCTTCTGCCTTCCAACCATGTGACTGCCCTTTCTCTGCTGCAACAGGCATTCTCTCATGGATGTCGACGAGTCCATGCCCCGGATCATTTGTCGACGGCAAATTTCAAGTCGATGAGAGAGCATCTGCTGGAAATATCTCAAGTGCTTTACAAGAACAGCTACAGTCATGGACAGACAAACACAAACCAGTGAATCATACCCAGCCCTGAATCACCATTCCATTGCATGGGCATCTTATTCAGTTAATACAGGTAGGGCAGTTACAATGTGGCATATGATACGGTCCAGTGAACAGCTACAATGTAGCGTATGATACGGGTTTGCTGAATGCGAGCAAACAACGTCTTAATAAGGAAGGACTACAGTGTAGCATATCATACGATGGCAGCGAATTCGCCAGGACAGGCATCTATGAACTGGGCTGACTATGCATGGCCGGACTGTGTGCCGACCCTACATCGCCCATGCTGTGTGCCGAGCAGCCATTGGTTATGCTGAGTTCACATTGACCTGACTGTGTGCTGAACATTGAATGACCAAGATGGCCAGGGAATTAATTGCACAGAGTGAAATAGACAAATAGTGAGGGGGCCGGTGATATGCCAGTTATGCCAAGGGTACCCATGCCAGCCTCAGTTCCAGGACTCCATTGGACACAACCAATGTAATGGGCAAGTGCCATGTCAAAGCTGTGAGACAGTGCCAAAAATAGTAGTGCCATGAATGTGTGCTGGTGCATGTGGGCTGATGACCATGAATGTACAGAAGGTGCCAGTGGCTGCTACTTGGCTGAGGGGCCCAGTGCCGGGAGCAGTGATGGGAGTCCCATGAACACAACCAATGCCATGTCCAAGTGCAAGGTCAAAGGTTTCAGACACTGCCAACAATACTAAAAGTGCCAGTGTATATACAGTGGCCAATGTCCATAAAAGTGCCAAAAGTGCCGGTGCCCACCACATGGAAGAGGGTGCCGGTGCCTGGCATGGTGCCAACAGACCCACGGAGGCAACCAATGCCATGCCCATGTGCCATGTAAAAATATTCATGCAGTGCCAAAAATGCTAGTGCCATGAATGTGCCAGTGCATGTACAGTGGCCAATGTCTGTAAACATGCCAAATGTGCCAGTGCCCATCACATGGCCAAGGGTGCCGGTGCCTGGCATGGTGCTGACTGGCCCATGGATTCAACCAATGCCATGGCCATTCATGGTCAACAGTTTGAGACAGTGCTGACAATACTAAGAGCACCAGTGTATGTACAGTGGCTGATGTCCATAAAATGACACAAGTGCCGGTCGCCATTGCTTTTCCAAGAGTGCCAATCCCTGGCATGGTGCCAAAAGGCCCACAGGGTGCCAGTTGCGGTTACTGTACCCAGAGTCTCACAGACACCACCAGTGTGATGGCCAAGTGATATGTCAAAGTTTTCAGGTAGTGCCAACAATACTAATGGCATTCATCTGCTGGTGCACACAGTGGCCAATGTTAGTCCAAGTGCTGAAAGTGCTGGTGTGTGTCAGTTGGCCATGGGTGCCGGTTCTGGTTATGGTGCTGGGAGTCCCATGGAGACAACCAGTGTAATGACAAGTGCCATGTGAACATCTTGAGACACTGCCAACAGTGCTCAATGTGACAGTGCATGTATAGTGCTGAATGTGCATAAAAGTGGCCAATGTTCATAAAACCACCAAACATTCCAGTGCCCATCACTCAGCCAAGGGTGCCAGTGCCTGTTCACACAACCAGTGCCATGTCCAAGTATGTCAGTGCTTTCAGATGGGGCTGCAACTACCTGAGGCATGAATCCACTGGTGCATGCACAGTGGTATATGATATAACCCCGTAACCCTATAACCCTATAATGCTATGCACCACTGGTAGGTATATCCAACATATCTTGCCAATACCTCTACAAATCAAATCGTGCATGTGCCAATGGAAGGGAGATGCCAGCATTGCACCAGACCATACCAGGTCTATGGTCTGGAAAACAATGAATCAATGACATGACACATGTTGTTGTCTTCTAACCATCATCATCCCCCACTCTCATCCTCATCTGCTGTCCCTCTTGCCTGCCATCCCCCCTCATCTGAGGTCTGAGTTGTCTGTCATCCCCCCCTCTTACCTCAGTTACCTGTCATCCCATCCTCTTGCCTGACATCCCCCCTTCTCATCTAATGCAACCCCTCTCATCTCCTGTCCCCTGCCACAAGACCAAACACAACCCCTCTCACTTCCTGCCGCAAGACTGACCCAACCTGTCAGTTGCATTCAGTCCAACCAATTGCAACTTGTTGAAGGATACAAGGCATCAGTAAAGACAGCCAACAGAGCTTAAGATGTGTGAGGGCATTAACCAGTGTATAAGAGTCTTAGTCACAGACTTCTGCAGTCACATCATCTACTTATTTATATACATAAAGCTGTGCTAAGTATAAACTATGATGTCATTGGCTTGTGGAGTGCACAATGTCGTTAGCACTGCCTGAAACCTATGACATATCACTTGGCCATCAAACTGGTGGTGTCCATGAGACTCTCCATACAGTAACCACAACTGGAACCCTGCGGGCCTTTCAGCACCATGCCAGGTATTGGCACTATTGTCACTTGTATGGACATTGGCCACTGCACATACACTGGCACTCTTAGTATTGTCAGTACTGTCTCAAACTGTTGACATGGGACATGACCATTGCACTACTTGTGTCCGTGGGCCTTTCGGCACCCTGACAGGCACCGGAAACCTCCACCAAGTGATGGGCGCTGGCACATTTTGCATCTTGATGGACATCGGTGACTGTACATGCACTGGCACATTAATGGCACCAGCATTATCGGCACTGGATGAATATTTTTATATGGCACATGGACATGGCACTGGTTGCCTTCATAGGCCACTCGGCACTGTCCCAGGCACAGGCACCCTCGCCCATGTGATGGGCACCAGCACATTGGGCATGTTTACAGACATCGGCCACTGTACATGCACTGGCACATTAATGGCACTAGCATTCTTGGCACTGTATGAATACATTTGCACATGGCACATGGACATGGCACTGGTTGCCTCCGTGGGGCTGTCAGCACCATACCAGGTACTGGCACCCTCAGCCATGCGATGGGCACCGGCACATTTGGCTAGTTTATGAACATTGGCCACTGTACATCCACAGGCACATTTAGTCATGCCGGCACTTTTTCAAACCCTTGACTGTGCACTTAGACATAGCAATTTTTGCCTCTGTGGGCCTGTCAGCACCATGCCAGGCACCAGCACCCTCGGGCATGTGATGGGCACCAGCACATTTTCCTCTTTTATGGACATCAGCCACTGGACGAGTACGTTACACTAAGCCACCTATTCTGGTCGGATTCCGGTTATTCCGACCGGAATTACTGGAATTTCTGGAATCTGGTGGACTTTTTTTTGTATGTAGTTTCCCTTTGTGGAAGTATTCCGGACGGACTAATAATCAATTTTACCCCTGGAATCCCCGGAATCCACCCAGACTCATTTTTACCCGGAATAGTCGGATCGACCAGACGCACACTGGACTCAGTATACCCCATGTCACGGCGCATCACCATTTGTCGTGACCACTCATCAGTCACCACCACCACCACCACCACCACCACCACCACCACCACCCACAACGCTGCCTCCTCCCTCCCTCCCCCCCCCCTCCTCCTTTCCCCCCTCTTGACTCCACCTATATGGGGGCCTGTGGCCCCCATAGTAAGTTTTATTATTCCTTAGCTATTTTTTTAAGCTAACTAATTTTTGTTTTTCAGTTTTTCTATCTGTAACAACGGCTGCGCAGCGCCACCCCCTTCCTCCCCACTCAGCTGGGATGTGAGGGGCAGGGAGGGGGATAAGGAGGTGCAGGGAGGCCCAAGGAGCGGGGTACCCACGAGGTGCGCCCCGAATCACGCCCACGTCACTGACACCCCCCCCCCCCCCGCGCTCCCCCCTCCTTCCCCCCTCCCTCTAGCAGCCCCAAACCCCCCACACAGCCCTGCAAGCCCCTGCTTGTGGGTGCATAGGGGGCTCCACTTTTTACAGTATGGCTGCCACGTCACCAGCACCAGCCAGCCGCGATGACCGTGACAGGAGTCGACCCACCACGATGTTGGCACCACCAGCTGCCGCCATGTCACCACCCGCATGTGAGGCAGCACCCGCCCCCACCGCCATGAGCAACTGCTTGTGGGGTGGATGGGTGGGTGCGCTGGGGACATGACGGGGAGGGAGGGGACGAGTCACGGCGACAGGGGATGTGTTAGGGAGAGAGGGGACGAGTTGGGGAGCAAGGGGACGCTTCCGGGAGCAAGGGGATGCGTCTGGGAGCAGGGGAGCGAAGGGACGCGTCCAGGAGCAAGGGGACGCGCCAGGTGAGAGGGTACGCGCCAGACGCCCAGCGGCAGGGAGAGGAAACACACCACCCAGCGCGACACAGCACCCCCTACCACCGCTGCAAGCAACTGCTCGCAGGGCGGAGGGGGGGTGTGACAGGAGTGAGCGGACGCGGGGAAGGGGGGGGAGGGGGGGGGGGGGCATGGCGATGGCAGCGCCAACGACAGCACCCACGACCACTACCACGAGTTATTGTTCGTGGGGTGGAAAGGGGTGCTACGTTGGTGGCACCGATAGTAGGACAATGCGAGGGGAGATGACACGACGCCCAAGGCCGCGGGATGAGGGGACGCGGCGCAAGGAGAGGGGACGCGAGGGGAGGAGAGGGGAGGGGACACGACACGACGCGCCCGATTCCCCCCCTCTGTATATTAATATTATAAATAATCTATGATGCGAGGGGAGGTGACGGGACGCCCAAGGCCGCGACGTACCCCACTCCCCCCCTTCTGCAGTGCCCCCATATATAATTATGTTATATATAGTGTGTTTTAGTTAATATATATTAAATAGATAATAAGGAAGCTATTATATTATACTATAGGAATGGCTTTGTGGCTCAGCTGTTATGTTGTCCCAACTCTGGCCTCTGTGATCTGGAGGTTGAGGGTTCAATTCTTGCATGTGTGATTGTTATTTTGACTTGGACTTAGAATTGCAAGGTAATTTGAGTTGGACTTGAGGAATTCCAGTTGGAATAACCGGATTCCAGTCGGAATAAATGGATTCCAATCAGAAAAACCGGATTCCGGTTGGACTGACTGGAATCCGACCGGAATTTCCGGAATCTGTGGAGTCTGACTGGAATAGGTGGGGGAGTGTAAATTACAGGTATCGCCCTCCATTTTTATCCCATTGCCCGAGTGATAATAAATTATTTCGGTTACCAGGAATATAAAGGACATCTGTTAATGTCAGAATATACTTGTGGCCATTGTATTCGGACTCGAGTTCGACGTTACCACGACCTTTAATGTTTGCCTTGACATTATTTAGTCCTCATACCGTTCCCCCAGACAAAGGTTGGAAGGTAGTGAAGGCATCGTGTCGATTTGTTATATGTGAAGTGGTACCAGTGTCGGCAAGCCAGTTATAATAGATCAAACGCTCGTCATTGCCATTATTATTGACATCATTAGTACCAAAATTAAAATATTGACCTTCAATTGAACTTGGCGTGTCGACAGGCATCACGCCCTGCATTGCCGACTCATCATCTTCATCCTCAACATTAAAGAGTAGTTCTTTGTTCACATTTGATTCTTCCGCCTCATTCACCACTTCCTGTTTAGATTTTTTAGCCTGACGACCTCCTTGTTGACCACCTTTTCTCTTCGGGCTCCGGCAGTCTTTGGCATCGTGGAAGTTTTGGCACCCTCGCTTGAGACAATTTGGACAGGGATTTTTGCCGACATTCCTGCATTCGTCGGTGTTGTGATTATCACGTAAACAATTTGTACACCATTTATTTGACTTATTGGCAAAACAGGGATTGATTTGGTTAGCGAGGAAGGGCTTTGTTGAGGTACTGGCAACATTAGCGGATTCATTGATCTGAGCCTCTTGATGGAGATACTCCTCTTTTATAATCCCCATAAACTCTTGTGAGCTCATAAGAGCATTGGGATCATCTGCTCGTTTCCCTCAATGACCAATAAATTGTTGTGTATAATTATCCCATGCGGGGGGTAGCGTTCCAGCAATAAGGATCTTGAAATGTCGATCTGAAATTTTAAAGTTGTTGTTGTCCATTAGATTAAGTCATTCCCAATATCTCTTAAGTTGATTGAGATGTTTGGGAATGTTTGTGTCGTCTTGGGCGATGGTGTGGTAGAGGTTACGGATGTACTGGATTGCTGTCTGGTCATCTTTGGACTCGTGGTCAGCTGCCAGATTGGACCATCGTTGCGGCGCAAGCTTGGTGGAGCTTATATGCATCATCTGGGTAGCACTTATGTTTTTCGAAATGAGATACACAGCATATAAGTTATTTGAGTCCCAGTTGCTAGCTCCCTTCGGGTCGTTAGCAGGGTCAGGTCGAGACACTGTTCCCTTGACGTAGTTGATGACCTTGCATACTTCAAACATGTCTATCATAAGTTTGCGCCATGTAGTTGAGCCGATCCTCAAGCTTGATGATGCCAGAGCTGTGATTAGGTTCAATTCACTTGACACCTGGTTTAATAGAGTGTGCTCCAGCATTGTGGCAGGGTAGAATGGGCTAAGCAAGGTCCATTGACGAAGGTTGTCACGTCACAACAAATGGAGTAAGCGCTTGATACGGATGAGTTGGAGGGGATGCGACGTGCGTTAGATGCATTGTGCACAAGGTGCAGGTGTGATCAACGATCGATTGATAAATGATTGGTAAGTCGCGTGAAGTGCTCAGTCTTGGTCAGATGACGGTAGATGTTGGGAGAGACGAGGGAATACAGAACAGATAAAGGAGAACTTGGGTACTCAACTTTGTTAACAGGCTTGTTAGACAACTTGTATGGCTTCAATAAGACTTAGTGGAAATTCTGGGAGTACGTTGAAGGGTACAAAGCAAAAAGACGACTCCATTCGAAGGTGGGAGGACACCTTTTTATACAAACGACTCATATCTACAGACTGAAAACTGCTTGCACACGTTCTCTTGTGTCAAGTTGAAAGGCTGCCTGGTTAGGTAGCCTCACTAAGTCAGACGGTAAGACAGGATCACGTTATCTTTGTTGCACAAAGTAAAGAGTCAGTCTAAGATACATAAGAAGGTTGGTAAACTATACCTTTGTTGCACAAGGTAAAGAGTGGGGCAACAAAGGAAAAAAAGATGGTATATATATGAGATTTGAAACCGTGTTGGAAAGTGGCCGCATCGAGCGTAAGTTGATATATGAGTTTGCAGATGTTTGCCGATGTTCAGGGTGGCTGTGTAGCCATTGTAAGCATCAATGTGTGCCGATGTTTGCCGATGTTCATGGTGGCTGTGCATGTTTGTGTCGTGAGTCTGGTCGCAGGCTTACACTCCTCTCCACCTAAAAAAATTGTGAGGGTGTCAAACCTCTGTCCCATTCTCAGCTTCCCATCTGTCAAGTGCATCTGTTTCAGTCATTTCTGAACCAGGGCGCCACTCATCATGTTCTTTCCTGTATCCTTCATAGCGGACAAGGTATTGTACACCTCGTCCACCTCAGCGAGCATCCACAATCTTGTCAATGTACCACTCCTCAGTGCCATCTTCAGTAACGATGGGTTGTGGCTGGGCAGGCTCACGGTCAGGGAAGAGGAGGGGATTGTTCGGGATGTATTGTTTGAGTAGGTGGGCATGGAAACCAGGGAAGGTGTTTGGGTTGTTTGGGAGTTTTAGTGTATATTCTGAACGTTCAGGGAAGGTGTGTGTGATGGTGTAGGGGCCGTCATTTCTCGGCATGAATTTTGCAACACGCATTTTTCCTTTGCATTTGTAGTTCCGGCATCTGTTTTCTGTGGAGAGCATGACAAGGTTGCCGATCTCATAGACATCTTCTGGTGCCCGATGTTCATTGGCATGGTATGCCTGTCTGATTTTTGCAGCAAGGAGATTGTCCTGTGCTTCTTGGACATCAATTGTGACTTGGGATATTATGTCATGTGCGGTAGTTTGTTCGGTAGTGGCATTACTAGAGAGTGGTGCGATTGGAGGGATGATTTGGGGGGATTGTCCAGACTTCAGTTGGAAGCCTGAGAAACCGGTGGATGAGTTCACAGTGTTCATAATAGAAAAACACACATGAGGGAGTTTGGCTAACCACCCCTTCTGGTTGTTGTCAACATGGTACCAGATGGCTTGGTTCACAGTTTTGTTGGTCCGTTCACTGCTGCCATCGGTCTCAGGGTGGTAAGAAGTTGACATCTTCAGTTTTACACCAGTGAGCTTATGGAGGGCTGTCCAAAGTTCAGCAGTGAAGAGAGCATCTCGGTCAGAGATGAGATGGAGCATCAGGCCGTTTTCACAGTAACATTCATCGAAAAGGACAATGGCAACTTGGGCGGCAGTGTATGTGGAGTGGGTACCGGCAATGCGTATGTCAGCACCAAGAAGGTCAGTCATGGTCAGGATGGTGTCCTTTCCATCCTCCTCGGGGAGTGGTCCGATGAAATCCAGTGCGACAGTGTCGAAACGGTCATCAGGAACTGGTAGGGGGTGTAGGGGACCGGTGGGTTTGGAAGTGCAGGTTTTATTGCGCTGGCATTCAGAGCATGATGGGATGTATGCTTTCTCCAGGTCCCGACACATGTTTGGCCAGTAGTAGGAGCCACGGAGGGATTCATAGCTTTTGTCGAAGCCAAAATGGCCCAGAGTGTCATGGGCAAGGTTGTAAAGGAGTTCACGGACTTGGAGATCTTGTGGGATCACCAGCCGGCGGCCAACATAAAGGAGTTGATCGGTGAGGGTTGCCCCTTCAATGCTCCCCATATCGATGTCCTTGGTGAGTTGTTTGGCAAAATCATCAGTCTCATAGCCGGTAATGATTGTGTCAAGTAGGGATTTGTCAGCGGCAATATTGAGTATGCCAGTGACTGGGGTTTTGGGTGCATTACGTGTGTGTGTTACGAACTGATCTCGTAGGCGGGGTTACGACGGAGTTACGACGGAGTTCCGTGGCGGCACTGGACTTGGCTTCAATCTAAAAGGGATTGCGCCCTTCTCTACGCCCAATGTCCAATTTACAAGGTGACGGTAATGAAAGCGGAGGTCCGGCGGAGTTCCGGAAGTTAAGAGAGAGCGAGGACTTAGAAGTGAGAGAGTTGTGGAGATAACAATACAATTATCAAACTGAAGTTACAAGTGACGTTATACTAAGTTTTATAGTAAGTAAGTAACCGGGGTAACTACGGCGGGATCAACGGAGTACTGAGTACGCAGTAAGTAAGATGATCAGCAATGATAGATATGTGATATAAACAAAACAGGAGTAATTTGAAATACAATTTGAAATAGTCTTTTTGATATGACGGTGGCTCCGTCGGTGATCCGCCGGAGATCCATCGCAGGCTTGCATGGGATATGACAGTATCCCCCCCTTAGGACCGAGCCTTTGAGGTCATGTGATGTTTGGATTCCGTATTTAGGAATTTTGACGTCCGCAGTTCTTCAACATCCAACCATCATGTCCAGCTCACAAAACACATCCCTACCCGCCCCCCTGTCGTCCGCCGCTGAGGAACGCGCAAAGCTGATGGCACGTCTCGAAGAACTCGCCGCGCAGGAAGAGGCCGCAAAGAAAACTGCCGCGGAGGAGGCGGAAAAGGAGGCCGCCGAAGAGAAGAGACAGCACAGGGAAGAGAAAGCGCGTCGTCGCGAGGCACGCCACGCAGAAAAGCGGAAGGCCGCGGAGTCCGCCGCTGAGGACGACGAAGGGGTGGTCACGAAGCTGCCTAAGAAGAAGAAGACCAAGGCAGTGGCAAGTGAGGCCGCTGGTAGTGGAGAGACCGCGGGGCCGTCGACAGAGGCCCATTGCAACAGGTAAGTGGTGTTTGTCACCACTTTTATTTCTTTTTTAGTTGATTTGTTTTAGGTGTCGATATGCGGGTCAGGCGTGCGTGAGGTCCGGCGGGACCCGACGCCTCGCCTGCGACGAGGGCGGGGATGGCGGGAACGGTGGAGGTAGGTCAATGAGACCACCTCAAGGAACTAGTGGGGTGGCTTGCGTCAATATCGAAGGGGCTGTTGGACTTGATGGTGGTGATGACAGAACTGAGCGAGTTCCAGAAATGGGGCGGAGAGACTGAGAAGGGGGACGAGGACTGGGTGGAGGAGCTCCTGTACCCGGGTGAAGAGGTGGAAGTGGAGCGGGAGTTGGAGCAGCTGGAGGTGGAAGAAGAAGATTACGCTGCGTTCAAGGTGTGGCAAGCGGAGCAGGAGCCAACGGAGACCGACGGGGTCTTGAACTGGAGCGAGGAGGAGGAGGAGTTAGAAATGGAGGACTAGTAGTAGAAAAAGTAACATAGTACATACGGAGGTCCGACGGGGACCGTAAAATGTATATACTTTGGTTTGTATGTAGATAGATCGGTTTGTAATGTTTTGTTGGGATTATGTATACAAGAGTATACAGGCAAGCCAAGGCAGTTAACAAGCCTATGGAGATGGAATACAAGTCCTAAGCTTAAGGTTAGGGTTAGGATCTGCCACTGGCAGAATCCAACACAGCCACAGGGAATAATATTAATTCCCAAGCTGTTACCCTTAATAGACTGGCCAAGACTACAAAGACTGCCAAGACTGTCTCCTATGCTATCCAGGGAACCCCCTATAATATACAATGATAGACAAGTCTATCTGGAGAATTACATAGGGGATATGACATAGTTATTCCATTATTAACTGGTACAGGGGTCTATTACAGAATACCTCCTTTATGTATTAAAGGAGCACATTACACTATACCTCCTAACTGTGTAGTATAAATATTGCACATCATGCCCTGTGGCAGACTCCCTCACTCACTAGCCTTTGAGATTAAACCTCATCTTCTTAACCTTGCCCTTAACTCTTCCTGTCACTGTTCAGCACTCCATTCCCAACATGTTTTGTTTTGACTTTGTTTTTGTTTTGTAAGTAAGGAGTGATCTGATAAGTAATGTTGTAAGTAAGATGACGGTTTTATGAATTATAATGAAATGGCTTTGTTTTTCTTGTAAGTAATGACGGTGTTCGATAGGTAATGTTGACTTTGTTTGTTTTGTTGTACGTAGGGTGACGGTATCTGATGGCTTTGTTTTTAGTAAGTAATAGTACATATAAGGAAAAATGAAATGGCTTTATTAATTTTGAAGTGACTTTGTTTTATTGATGTAGGGTGAAGTTATTGTGGACCGGGTTTGTCGGGGTACCGTGCGTGGAAGTCCGTGATGGCTTCCTGGGCATGCTCTAGTTCTTCGGCAAGTAACCAGGACTGTTCCAAGTCAGTATTCTCGTAACCTGACCAGCGCACCAGGTATTACAACGGACACCGCCGCCGCTTATCGAGTTTTGAGTCCAAGATTTCTGCAATCTCGTATTCAATCTCGTCATCAATAGTAATCGGCGGAGGTGGCGGCTGAATCCGGTTAGGAATGGTATTGACGGGTGCGGGTTCAATTTGTGATACGTGAAAGACCGGATGTAATGCGCGGAGGTGGTCCGGAAGGCGAAGGGTGAAGGAGTGTGTGCTAGCTTGGGCGATGATTTCAAAGGGACCAAGGTTCTTTTCTGACAACTTTTTTGAAGGCCTAGTAGTGTAAATGTTTTCAGCATTAAGGTAGACCTGATCACCAACTTTAAACGGCGGAGCAGGGTGCTGGCGGCGGTCCATGGGAACTTGATAACGCTCTTGGGCAAGTTTGATTTGCCGGCGGAGTTCCGTATGTAGTTTGTCAAGGTCCACGATGAAAGACCTAGCCTTCTGGGAAGCCAGCTCGCGTTCAGGGTAGACGGTGATGTTAGGGTCGTAGCCTTTGTTAGCGTAGAACAGTGATATACTGGTAGTAGCGCTAGGCGCGTTGTTGTAAGCGAACTCGGCGAGGGGAAGGAGTTCCGACCAGTTATCCTGCTGATAGTTGCAAAAAATGCGCAGGTACTGTTCTAGTGTCTGGTTAAGTCGTTCGGTTTGTCCGTCGGCCTCTGGGTGGTAACCCGAAGTGAAGTGGATCTTCATGTCGAGGGCTTTACCTAGTGACTGGAAAAACCTAGAGACGAATTCAGAACCGCAGTCACAAGTGATGTGCGACGGAACTCTGTGTTTAGAAAATACGTGAAGGATGAAGAGCCGGGCAAGCTCCGGGGAGTTGATTTCGTCAACTGTAGGAATGAATATGCCCTGTTTAGAAAGTCGGTCAATGATGACCAAAACAGAGGTATAACCGAGGGATGGGGGTAAGTGTTCAATGAAATCCATAGAGATGGAGTTCCACGGCTTCTCCGGGATTGGTAGTTGCTTCAATAGTCCGTACGGCTTATGCCGCGGTGACTTGGCGCGTTTACACGAAGTGCACATATTGCAATAATCCTTTACAAATGTTCTGAGTTTAGGCCAAACATATTCTCGGCGTACCAGTTGTAATGTTTTATTTTGGCCGAAGTGGCCTGAAAGGATATGATCGTGTTTGTATTGGAGAATGCGTAGTCAGAGGTCCGCGGAGTCTGGGACGTAGATGCGATCATTGAGACAAAGAAGTCCGTCATCCCCAATTGACCAGGGTGCGGAAGGTGTAGTAAGGTGCAAAGCTATAGTGGGGTCCGACGGAAGTGCCGCACGGATGTCCGTGTGCAAACTTTCTATGTCGAGGGCTACAGCGCTGCGTAATATTGGTTCAGCGAGGTAAGTAGCTCGTAATGACGCAGTGAGTTGTTCTTTGGAAAATACCGGGCGGAGGTTATGCGGATTATCCGTGATGGAATCGCTATTTCCCCCTTTGCGGTAGACGTCCCATCGTCTAGTGAGAGCGTCGGGCTTTGTACCAAGTTTCCCAGGACGGAAGCAAATAATGAGGTTGAATTGGGAGAGGTACTTGGACCAGCAGGCTTGCCGCCATGTGAGAAGTTTCGTGGTGGAAAAATATTCTAAGTTTTTATGATCAGTAACGATGGAGACCGGAGTTCCGCTACCTTCAAGGTATTGAAGCCAATGTTTAAAGGCTTCAAAGATAGCTAGTAGCTCCTTGTCATGCGTGTCGTAATTGAGTTCGGGAGGTGTGAAGGAACGGGAGTGGAAGGCGACCGGGTGCAGCTTGCCGTCGGCGGTGTACGTTGACAGTATAGCGGTGAGCACGCAGTCAGAAGCATCCGTTTTGACAATCATAGTGTTGTCCGGAGTCCAATGTGCAAGGACCGGGGCATGTGTAAATTCTTCCTTGAGTTTCTGGAAGGCTTGTCGGCATTTGTCAGTGAAAGTCCAGGGGACGTTCTTTCTAGTTAGTCTGGTAAGGGGAACGGTGATATCGGAATACCCGTGAATAAACTGCCGATAGAAATTACAAAAGCCTAGGAACGATTGTACGTCCTTGATCTTGCGAGGCTCTGGCCAGTCCACAATTGTTTGGACTTTGTCGGCGGACATCCGTAGGCCCTCCGGTGAGAGAATGTAACTGAGGTATTCTATGGTGTCGACATGGAATTCACATTTCTGCGGAGCCGTGTAAAGGCTGTGTTTGTGGAGTCGTTGTAATACTTCCTTAATGTGCCTCTTGTGTTGAGACATGTCATCGGAGTAGATCAGGATGTCGTCCAGGTAAACAATGACAGAGACGTCAAGCATATCACTAAAAATGTCATTCATAAAACGTTGGAAAGCGGCGGGAGTGTTAGTAAGTCCGAAAGGCATTACACGCCATTCGAAGGAACCATAAAGGGTACGGAATGTAGTTTTCCATTCCTTGCCGTCGGCAATACATACCAGATGATAAGCATGTCGTAGGTCGATTTTGGTGTAGACGCGGGCGTTGCGCAGGGTGTTGAGTAGGTTGGAGATGAGGGGTAGCGGGTAGCGATCTTTTCTTGTAAGCTTGTTAAGCCCACGATAATCGACGCATAACTGGAGTTCACCGCCCTTCTTGTGAACAAAAAGGATCAGGGCTCCGTGTGGGGATTTAGATGGCCATATGAAACCTATCCGGATGTTTTCCTCAATGCGGAGAGCATTAAGCTTGCGGAGAGCATTAAGCTCTGAGGCGGACAAGGAGTACATATGACCCGGTGGAGGTTCCGCCCCTTCCTCGAGTTCAATTTTGAGGTCGTAAGGTCGGTGTGGTGGGAGTGTGTCGGCCTTTCCTTTGCTGAAGATGTCTGCAAACTCATGGTACTCCTCAGGGACTTTGGATAAGTCTGGCGCGTCCTCCGCGACAGGCGCGGCGGCTTTGCCAAAGACTCCGTCGTCAGAGAGGGAGACCGAGAAAGTCTGGGAGCCAGGAAGGCAAACAGCACGAGCGTAAGCAGCGGCATTGATGATCGAAATGTTGATGGGTTTGGTGACGGCGGCGGATATCGGAGAATCCGCCGACGTGTCGGGTAGACACGGTTCTAGGGGAGATTTGTTAGGTTCTGGCAAGGGAATTGCTTCACCTGAGGATGTCGACGGTGCAGGACCTCTGTACCCAGCTGTCCGGAAAGTGACTTGGCCATAGGTCCAGTCAATCAACGGATTGATTTGCCTAAGCCAATTTAGTCCAAGTACGGCGGAGTTGCTAGAGTTGAGCGGGGTAATGTAAAACAATATGTCGAATGACTCACCAGTAGGAAATGAAACTAGCAACTGTACTTGTTGCGTTATCCATGTATTGGATGTTCTATCAAAAAGGCATAGCTGTATCGGTGGTATAGTTGTCGTCTGAATACTGTGACTTGATACAAACGACGAATCTATGAAACAATGAGTTGAACCGCTGTCTAAAAGAGTAATCATAGTAGGGTCATAAATAGATGTTAAAGCAATTTGAAAAGATTTAGGGTTGAAAAGAGTGGCAGCATTGAGGCGGACCTCCTTTGGTGCACGGTTGGTGTCAATGTAACCCCCAGCCCGTGCGGAGGCAACTAGAGGGTTGCTGACTATTTTTTTGAATCGGCACAGGTCGCCGATGTGGCAGTTTCCGTTGTCGCTGCTCTGCCTTTAGGATTAGCTGCCTTCCTACAATCCTTTGCCTCGTGACCCGCTATTCCGCAATAAAGGCATAACCCTTCTTTCAAGCGGCGGGCCCATTCATCTCCGGTGAGCTTACTATCCTTCCCTAACTTGTCGGCTATCGAGGGCTTTGTTTTGTTGTTGCTGGAGCTGCTAGCATTGTTGGAAGTGTTGGAGTTGTTACCGGAGTTGGACTTGTTAGAGTTCTTGGATTTACCGGCGGAGTTTGTGGATTTACCGCCGGAGGTGGAAGCGTTGTCAGTTTTGTTGTTGTTGTTGTTAGACTTGGCGGGGCGGGTTTCAAGCGCTGCCTCGTCCTTCTGCATCCAGTAGACTTCATCGGCTTCTTGGGCCTTGAGACGTAATGTTGGTAATGTTGTAGGCTTGCCTCCTCGGAGGACTTCAACACGGATCCGTAGCGGGAGTCCGCGGAAGTACGCTTCGCGGAGTGCCGAGTCGTTCCAATCAACTCGGGCTGCCAACTTCCAAAATTTGACATTGTACTTGACAATGTGTGCTGATTCCTTCATTTTGAGTGTGTAGAGAGACTTTTCGGCATCTCCAACGGGGTCGTGCGGGCCGAAGTTGGTCTCGAGCTCGTTGATAAAGGCTTCAAAGTCCTAAATCTAATTGGCACTATTGGTGTTGTCCATCAGCCCTGGTTCAAACCAACCAAGTGCTGCTCCCTTTAGATAAGAAAGAATGAATAGAATCTTTTTCTCATCAGATGCAAAAAGAGTAGGATGGTCACGGAAGTGAAGGTTACAAGAGATTAGAAAATCACAGAGCTTCCGTGGGTCCGTTCCGTCGAACGTGTCAGGTTTGCGTACTTTGACCTTTTCATTACGGG
The DNA here is from genome assembly GCA_964034925.1 of Tricholoma hemisulphureum. Taxonomy (NCBI): domain Eukaryota; kingdom Fungi; phylum Basidiomycota; class Agaricomycetes; order Agaricales; family Tricholomataceae; genus Tricholoma; species Tricholoma hemisulphureum. The sequence goes on along the minus strand of OZ035928.1, from coordinate 2,839,589 downwards.
GTTGGCGGGAGGAGCGGATGCTGTCCGATAACTCTTGTAGTACGTGTAGGAATAACCGGTCGTTGCAGGGCTCCGACTCGGGAATGGATTGATGGTCATCACCTTCCAGGTCATTGTAGTCACCATCAGGGTCATCAGGCCCATCAGGATAGCCATGACTAGGTTGGTTGTTGACCGGAGTACCGCGGGGAACCGGCAGTGTTGTTGGAGGTGGTTCGTCGGGGTTTTCTGGGTTTGCGCCCAGGCCAGGAAAGATGTTCGAAGGTCGCGGTGTAGTACCGAAGGTTGACAAAGGTTGGTGGAGGGTTGGTGAGGAAAGTCGGGATCGCTTGCAATCCGCTGCGGAGACCCGCGCGTTGCAAATTGGTAGTAGAGTGTGTACGCATAGTGACTGTTTGTGAACTTGACATAAGATGTTAATAGGTTCGTGAAAATGGGCGTAAGAAGTGTGAGTTTGATAATACTGTTACGAACTGATCTCATAGGCGGGGTTACGACGGAGTTACGACGGAGTTCCGTGGCGGCACTGGACTTGGCTTCAATCTAAAAGGGATTGCGCCCTTCTCTACGCCCAATGTCCAATTTACAAGGTGACGGTAATGAAAGCGGAGGTCCGGCGGAGTTCCGGAAGTTAAGAGAGAGCGAGGACTTAGAAGTGAGAGAGTTGTGGAGATAACAATACAATTATCAAACTGAAGTTACAAGTGACGTTATACTAAGTTTTATAGTAAGTAAGTAACCGGGGTAACTACGGCGGGATCAACGGAGTACCGAGTACGCAGTAAGTAAGATGATCAGCAATGATAGATATGTGATATAAACAAAACAGGAGTAATTTGAAATACAATTTGAAATAGTCTTTTTGATATGACGGTGGCTCCGTCGGTGATCCGCCGGAGATCCATCGCAGGCTTGCATGGGATATGACAGTGTGTGCCATTGCACAGGCCGCAAGGCAGGCATCAGGCACAGTGTCAGGCATGCGGGATAGGGCATCAGCAGCGCTGTTGTCTTCACCATGGATGTAGGTGATTTGATAGTTGAAGTCTGCAAGATACATCGACCATCTCATTTGTCGTCTCAACATCTCCTTCTGCCATTGGAAGTACTCGAGAGTTCTGTGGTCAGTGAAAACTTTGAACTGGGCACCAAGCAGGTGGGATCGCCATTTCTTCAATGCCTTGATAATGGCAAGAAGCTCCTTCTCATGGACCGGATAATTTTTCTCAGTGTCATTGAGCTGGTAGGAGTCATAGGCAACTGGCCAGGATGTATCCCAGGTTTTTCCAAAGCTTAACACAGCCCCAGTCCGGTGGTCGCTGGCATCAGTGGTGACATAGATGTTTGATGCTTTGTCTTCGTAATTAATTATGGTGAGATAGTCAGCACTGAGAACAAGTTGTTTGATGTGGTCAAATGCATTCTGATGTTCTGGGGTCCATGTGGGGAATCGTCGGTCACATTCCTTGGTAGTGAGGGGGGTGAGGACACTCGTGTATTCTGCAAGTGCTGGAAGGAAGGTGGCAATGTATCTGGTTAGTCCTAGGAAACCTCGGACATTGGTGGCAGTTGTTGGTTGGGGCCAGGCCGCAATACGGTTGGTTTTGCGTGGGTCAGGTTTGATCCCAGCCCCAGAGACAATGTGGCCAAGGAAACATAACTCAGTGGCAAACAGGCTGGATTTCACCTGGTTGCAATAGATGCTGCCTTTGCGGAGGGCCTGAAGGACTGTATTGCAGTTTCATTCATGTTCCTCTATAGTTTGTGACCAGATGATAATGTCATCGAGGTACACATGGCAAATTTTTCCAATGTGTTCTCGGAGCGCTGATAGGTATCAGGAGCGTCCAAAGCTCTGAACCATCCCATTTTCACATTTTTAACGACACCTCCTCATGCCACATTCTACAATCATCATAGGATCTCACACGCATTACTACCAATACTTGTGCTACTATGCAGCCTCAAAACTCTTCATTGTTAGCTCCCACATCAGTTATGTTGACCTCCACCTCTTGGCCCACTCCGTCATCCACCTCACTCTCTTCTTTCCTGGCTTGGGTCACCACTGCATTGTCCTCTGGTCGCACTTGATATTGTTCAACTCATTGTTGGCAAAGGAAGAAGATATCTCACTCACTCCAGTCAAGGCTCCATCGTAATGGGTCACAGAAGATAATGGGATCATCTCCTCCAACAGGCAATGTGTTGAGCTCTGATGAGAATCGTACCCACACAATAGAGCGTCTCCATTGGTAGGCCATCAGGATGCACATAATCAAGAGGATGATGAAGAAGAAAAGGACAAGAGAGATGTTGTTAGAGATCATGGTGTAAGGTTCTAGTGCAAGGAATGGTATTATCAACAGTCCTATGATTTTGGTCACATGACAAAGTTCCCAGGATTACATCATCATCCTCTCCAGTCCCTATCACCTGCCTGACAAGCCACTGGACGCATTTTTGGATAGGAGGCAAGTCCTATTACACCAGGTAGATTTCTTACACCAGGTAGATTTCTTGACCTAGTACCCACTCTTTATTCCATTACCCACTCCTTATTCCATTACCCCTCCCCCCCCCCTTCTCATTGGCATCTGATTCCTTCTCATTTTACTTGGGTCCTCTTCACCCACTTCAATTTCCTGGCCCCACTTAGAATATCTATATAAGACATCTAGTAGAAACAAAAGAAAAAACAATATATCATTTCCCCTCTATCGTTTAGAGCACAGAGCTCAATTCTAGCTTCGTCCTATCGTATTATCTCGTCTCGGCAACCCCAGTTCTAGTCTCATTTATCGTATTCTCCCTCAACCTTTCATCCTTCTACCTTGTGACAAACACCAACCCAAAGCCACCTCGCAACCTTCCTCTAGTCTAGTTGGAGTACATTTGGTGTGTCATTTCCAGGTGTCTCCTTGGACTGAGTATCATCAGCGCATCAGTCATTTGGTGCTGGTGTGTGGCAGGGGCATTGCATCCACCCTGTGGCATGACAGTCCATTCATAGAGTCCCCACGGTGTTCTTACAGCAGTGAGGTGAATGTCGTCAGGGTGCACCCGTGTTTGGAAGAAGGAGTTAGTCATGTCCATCTTCCTGAAGATCTTTCCCTTCCCGCAATTGGCGAGTATGTCATCAATGCGAGGTAGGGGGAAGTTATCTCGGACAGTGTTACTGTTGAGAGACCGGTAGTCGTTTACCCAGCGGGGGTCAACTGTTAAGTCAGGGACGCCAGCTTTATATTTTGGGACACAGAATGCTGGTGAGGCATATTCTGATGAAGATGGTCGTATTCGGCCAGCCTTTAGGTGGTCATCAAGTAATCTTTTCCAAGATTCTTGGTATTTCTTTGGTGCTGCATATCCTTTGCCATTATTGACCTTGGTGGGGTCTTTGAGCTGGATGCGGTGGAACATGTGTCCAGGGACTTCAGAGGTATTGTCTGGGAGTCGGAGTGGGAAGCGGTCGGCATATTTTAGTTTCATTTTCCGGTCTGCTTCTTTGAGGACCTCTTGGAATGCAAGGCCTTCAATGCGGTCTCAAACAGCAGCCATGATGGGGCCAGGGAGGAGGTAACCAGCAAGTGTTGGTGCTCCGGTCTGCTCAAGAGTGGTAGGCTTGGGTGCCCAAACTTTCTTTGGCATCGGTGGCTGTGCTGTTCGCTGATGTTCGCTGATGTTCGTAGCTGTGTTCCAATCCTGAGGTGCGAGAGGAGGGGGGTTTAGGAGGTCGTAGCCTGTGTGTTTGTCAATGGCCGTTCGCTCATGTGGGTCTATCAGGATCCGTTCTGATGAAAGAAATGGCATTCCTAGAATAATGGGGAATGGTAGCCCCTTAATTACTTTCATCTTGTGTACTCCTGACTTCCATATCCCCCGTTCAGAGCTGAGGTCTAGTTTCACATACTCCTCAGAGACAAGTGGCAGCATTGATAAGGAGGACATGTTGTTCTCCTTGGCAGGGAGATGATATCGTCGGAGACCAAGTTTCTCAATGAGCTCCAGGCTAATCACTGTGCAGGCCAATCCAATGTCAATTAGTGGTTGGACTGGCATGGGGAATTCGGAGATGAGGGGGCCAGTAGCAAAGAGGTTGGTGTATAATTGTGGGACAGTGAGGGGGACATTGACGGGGGACGTACGAGTCTGTTTCAGAATCTGAGATGTGTCCGGCGGCCATTGCCATGTTTTGGGCTGGCACTGTGAGGGTCATGTAGGTCACCGGGTCAGGCCATGAGTTAGTTGCAACCATTGGACAGTTGGTGAAGGTGTGCCCAACGTTGAGCTTCCTGCACCGGTGTGGCAGGGTCAATGGTCCTATTGGGGAACCAAGGACGTGGTTGTCACGTTGCAAAGAGTGGGGTAAGTGAGAGTGGGAAAAAGGGAGGAAAAGATGGAGCAGTTGGGTGCGACGACACTTAAAAATAAGGGAACAAAAAGAGTGGGGGTGAAGTCTATATCTCCATTCAACAGGTGGGAGAGCACCTTAAGTACAAGCGGGTGTAGAAGACTACAAACAACCCCATCGCACGTGTTCTCTTGCATCAAAGGGACCAAACAACCAGATAGATGAAGTAGAAAAGAAGTCTTGATAAATAACTGTAATGAAACCCAAAATAAGCATGCCAAATCCTCGTCTCGGAGCTTCACAGCTGGGAATGACTTGGGGAAAGGCTTGTTGATGGGAGTCTCTATTTGCGGAACGCGACTTGTGACCCCAGCAAGTGCGGAGAGCCACCAAACGAAGCCTCTCGACCCTACCATCCAGTTGTTTGGCCTGTCGATCTGGATGTTGACTAACTTTTACCAAGAAGGAAAAATAAAAAGTTAATTAAAGAATCAAAGATCCAGTACCAATCCATCGGGAATTGATGTGTCGTTTGGATACAGTGTCAATGAACTAGAAAATAATTAAATGGAGTTAGCAATACAAAATATTGATAAAGGTATGGCAAAGGGAAATGTATACGATAACTCTTGATTTTTGGTGCTGGCAGTAGGACTGGAATAAAATCTCTGGAATGGGTCAGTTGACAAGCAGGGCAGCTGACCCTACCACACCGGGTGCATCCATTGTGGTCATGGATGAGGGTTTTCTCGGCCTCGGTGAGGGCCGGCAGGCAAATTCTCTTGGCCTTCTTAGTTCGGCTGGTGGGGGTAGAGGTAGAGGCATGGGAGGTCAAAGGTTCATCTGTGAGGTGGGAGAGAAGATCCTTTTTTTCACCTTGGCGTGCAGTGCGGGCAGCGGCCAAGGCATCGATCATCTTTTGGGTCCGGGCATTTTCAGCCCACATACGGTCATCCCACTCCTTAACCTCAAAGGCCCAGGTAGCAAGATCAGTGGCTAGGACTGGTTCAAGGCTTAGATTGAGCCTCAGGTCCGGGTGTAGGTTGGATTGGAGTTGGACCTTGAGCTGGTCCCTGGTGAGTGCTTTGCTTGGCGCTGAGGTGGTGAGGATTGCGTTGAGGTTCTCAACCTCTATTTTCCAATCCATAAACTCCCAGTTGCCTTGGGTTGTGGAGAGGATGGTTTCAAGGATGTCATAGGACCAGTTCTTCTCAAGGACCAGTTGGGCCAGCTCAGTGAGATACTGATCCAGGGTGAGGGCATCAATCCGAGTTTGATCTGCCTGATACCAAGAAACGAGGCATGGCTGAAACATCCCCTCAGCAACGTAACTGACAATTTCAGTGCTGGTCTTCCCACCATGCTTCTTGTATCTTGCATGCAAGGGTCCACGACTGCATGATGAGTGGGGTGATTCTGCCCGCAGTGAGCATTGGGCATTCCTTCATCTTCATGACCTTGACTTCAGCAAGGGGTTGTGTGGTTGGTGACATGGCAATTCGGGCAGCAGATAAGGTGGCTTGGTAGTTGCAATGGGAGGTGGCTGTGGTAGGTGCACTTCCGTCGGTAGACGAGTCAGTACTAGGTGATGGGGACAGTGGTAGAGACGCCGGGCTGTTTGGCTTGGGGCATTGGTGTGTGTCCGTTAGGATCTGTAGTTTGGCAGGTTGGCCAGGGTCCTGCAACTTTCTTCTCGCACTCCTGGTGAGGAGTGGAATTGAGGTAGAGGGTTGCCGAGACAGTGTGGGTTCGTCAGGTATTGAAAGACGCAGTCGGTGTCAAAAAAAAGGTGAAAGGCTGCCTGGTTAGGTAGCCTCACTAAGTCAGACGGTAAGACAGGATCACGTTATCTTTGTTGCACAAGGTAAAGAGTCAGTCTAAGATACATAAGAAGGTTGGTAAACTATACCTTTGTTGCACAAGGTAAAGAGTGGGGCAACAAAGGAAAAAAAGATGGTATATATATGAGATTTGAAACCGTGTTGGAAAGTGGCCGCATCGAGCGTAAGTTGATATATGAGTTTGCAGATGTTTGCCGATGTTCAGGGTGGCTGTGTAGCCATTGTAAGCATCAATGTGTGCCAATGTTCGCTGATGTTCGTGGTGGCTGTGCATGTTTGTGTCATGAGTCTGGTCACAGGCTTACACAAGTAGTCCAAACAACAAGTGTGGCAAGAAGAGATGTCAAAGTATTAATTAAAATCAAATGTTCAAGAGCTTTTTGATTTGCCTGATCATCGCCCAAGGGATCCACCATCGGGAATGACTCGGAGAATGATCAATCAACAAGATGTGTCATATCCCATGCAAGCACCCCTCGGAACTCTGCCTCGGAACTCCGACGGAACTCCATAGGAATTCCGAGTATTTCAAATTCCTCATTTCAAATTACCTCTCCTGTTTTACTTACATCACATCTTCCGTAGTTTACTCAAGTCTGTTCTTCATCATAGATATCATCACGAAATTTGTACTCGGAACTCCGCAAAACTCCGCCGCAGCTACACCGAGTACTAGCCTTAGTATAAAACTACTTTACATACTTTGTATTCTTGAGTTCAAATATTAGTTGTTATCAACTTATCATTTGTCAACTTTAAGACCTCAAACTTCTATCTTAATCTTTTCCTTACCTCGGACTTCCGCACGGACTTCCGGACTTTTCAGTTCCTTGCAAATTGGACACTGAGCGTAGAGAAGGGCGCAACCTCTTAAAGGTTGAAGCCAAGTCCTCGTCGTACATCGGAACTCCGCCAGACTCCGCCGATTTCCCGCGCCTTAGGATCAGTTCTTAACAAGATGCATCAATTTGCGTGATGCAACTTGCCCCCTTTCAAGTGCAGAGCATGCTTGTTGATGTCACTCAATCCTACTGTCCGATAGCTTCACCCCATGACTCAGACTTTGGCTCGTCATGAAATAAAATAAGCAAAGAAAGAATAATAATAATAAAAAGAAAATAATAAAATAAATGCTGTATGATGGAGGCAAGAATTGAAGAGGCCACTATCCAACCAGTAGCTGGCATGCACTGAGGGGAGTCAACCAGCACTCCCACAGCATAAGTTTGAGGGTCGGATCGACATTTGCTATCGCCTTGTTTCTGGCCATCGTCGCTGATAATTGAAGGTGATCATGAGAGACTTTTAGACATTTGTGGTGAAACTTGTGATCTGCCAGAAATGTCGTAGATTCATTGTTGAGTTGATTAAAACACTTCTTCAGGGCCCATAACCTATTGAAACGGGATAGGTGAGACTCACGCTATGTCAAGAGTATGTAGTCACACAGGTAAGAGGCAAGGCCAAATTAATGTCTCAGTACTACTGTATATGTGACGTATGCGTGAACATTAGGGCCAGTATTAAATATATGTGCTGGTGACTTGATTCCATCCTAATACTGGGCTGTTGCATAATCCAAAATACCAACAACTACCAGATCTACTGGCTCTACAGCAATTGCCAATTCCCAGGATTTGCTGATGCAACATTAAGCAGAAAAAAGAGAAGAGACCTTCTTATTCTAAGGAGACTTTCCTTGATTCAAGGAGCTGAAATCCTACTTAAATCTCCTTTTTTCTGAGATCAAGTAGGCTTAAGTATGATAAAGTAAATTTGGATTTTCCTGATCCACAGAGATTGAGCATGCAGGAAGTACCAAAAAATTGTACTCCTGACACACATGGTATAACCTCATTGCAGTACCTCATGGTTTAGGCTTGCACTACACATGGTTACCTCATGTAGTGTAGTATATATAGTATGAATAAACCCCCAGAGACTCTAATCAAGTTCTCTTGGGTATCCACCTAACCAGTGTGACTATAAGATTATCCCTTCTCCCTTTGTTCAACTGTGAGAGCCAGTGCTGACTGTTTTGGATTGGTGTTGTCCTAACAGGGACCAGCCTTGTGTGGACTGGTCTTGGTCCCTGTGTAGTTAAGTAAAAAATAAACTGGTCCTGGTCCCAGTCCAAGCCCAAAAGGGGTGAAAGATTGGACCAGACCTTTAGACACTAATCTGATATGTATGGGCCTAACAATAGCACCTCAGCCCACATGATGCCTTCATAGTGGTGGGCCCACTCTGCTGGCCACAAAAACATTGTGGTTTTTCATTGGATGGTATGATATATTCAAAGTACTGAACAGTGTGTTTGCTATACATCAAGTTGTATTTTTGAAAAAGGTTTGTCCCAGACATGGCACTTGCCCATTTTCCCTTGGACAAAATCAGCTCATGGATATTAACCACATAGTACAGTTACAGTGTAGCGTATGATATGGTCTAGCGAACAGCTACAATGTAGCGTATGATATGGGTTCGCTGAATGCGAGCAAACAACGTCTTAATAAGGAAGGACTACAGTGTAGCATATCATACAATGGCAGCGAATTCGCCAGGACAGGCATCTATGAACGGGGCCAACTATGCATGGCCGGACTGTGTGCTGACCCTACATTGGCCATGCTGTGTGCCGAGCAGCCATTGGTTATGCTGAGTTCACATTGACCTGACTGTGTGCTGAACATTGAATGACCAAGATGGCCAGGGAATTAATTGCACAGAGTGAAATAGACAAATAGTGAGGGGGCCGGTGATATGCCAGTTATGCCAAGGGTACCCATGCCAGCCTCAGTTCCAGGACTCCATTGGACACAACCAATGTAATGGGCAAGTGCCATGTCAAAGCTGTGAGACAGTGCTGAAAATAGTAGTGCCATGAATGTGTGCTGGTGCATGTGGGCCGATGACCATGAAAGTACAGAATGTGCCAGTGGCTGCTACTTGGCTGAGGGCCCCAGTGCCAGGAGCAGTGATGGGAGTCCCATGGACACAACCAGTGCCATGTCCAAGTGCAAGGTCAAAGGTTTCAGACACTGCCAACAATACTAAAAGTGCCAGTGTATGTACAGTGGCCAATGTCCATAAAAGTGCCAAATGTGCCGGTGCCCATCACATGGCCGAGGGTACTGGTGCCTGTCAGGGTCCTGAACAGCCCATGGAGGCAACAAGTGCCATGTCCATGTGCCATGTAAAGATATTCATACAGTGCTGATCCTGCTTGTGCCATAAATGTGGTGGTGCATGTACAGTGGCTGATGTCTGTAAACATGACAAATGTGCTGGTGCCCATCACATGGCCAAGGGTGCTGGTGCCTGGCATGGTGCCGACCAGCCCACAGAGGCAACAATTGCGATGTCTAAGTGCACAGTCAAAGGTTTGAGACAGTGCCGACATGACTAAATGTGCCAGTGTATGTCCAGTGCTGTAATTTACACTCCCCCACCTATTCCAGTCGGACTCCACAGATTCCAGAAATTCCGGTCAGATTCCAGTCAGTCCAACCGGAATCCGGTTTTTCTGATTGGAATCCATTTATTCCGACTGGAATCCGGTTATTCCAACTGGAATTCCTCAAGTCCAACTCAAATTACCTTGCAATTCAAAGTCCAAGTCAAAATAACAATCACACATGCAAGAATTGAACCCTCAACCTCCAGATCACAGAGGCCAGAGTTGGGACAACATAACAGCTGAGCCACAAAGCCATTCCTATAGTATAATATAATAGCTTCCTTATTACCTATTTAATATATATTAACTAAAACACACTATATATAACATAATTATATATGGGGGCACTGCAGAAGGGGGGGAGTGGGGTACGTCGCGGCCTTGGGCGTCCCGTCACCTCCCCTCGCATCATAGATTATTTATAATATTAATATACAGAGGGGGGGAATGGGGCGCGTCGTGTCGCCTCCCCTCGCGTCCCCTCTCCTCACGCCGCGTCCCCTCGTCCCGTGGCCTTGGGCGTCGTGTCATCTCCCCTCGCATCGTCCTACTATCGGTGCCACCAACGTAGCACCCCTTTCCACCCCACGAGCGATGGCTCGTGGTAGTGGTTGTGGGTGCTGTCGTTGGCGCTGCCATCGCCATGCCCCCCCCCCCCTCCCCCCCCTTCCCCGCGTCCGCTCACGCCTGTCGCACCCCTCCTCCGCCCTGCGAGCAGTTGCTCGCAGTGGTGGTGGGGGGTGCTGTGTCGCGCTGGGTGGTGTGTTTCCTCTCCCTGCCACTGGGCGTCTGGCGCGTACCCTCTCACCTGGCGCGTCCCCTTGCTCCTGGACACGTCCCTTCACTCCCCTGCTCCCAGACGCGTCCCCTTGCTCCCCAACTCGTCCCCTCTCTCCCTAACGTGTCCCCTGTCGCCATGACTCGTCCCCTCCCTCCCCATCATGTCCCCAGTGCACCCACCCATCCACCCCACGAGCAGTCGCTCATGGCGGTGGGGGCGGGTGCTGCCTCGCATGCGGGTGGTGACGTGGCGGCAGCTGGTGGTGCCGATGTCGTGGCGGGTCGACTCCTGTCACGGTCGTCGCGGCTGGCTGGTGCTGGTGATGTGGCAGCTGTACTGTAAAAAGTGGAGCCCCCTACACACCCACGAGCAGGGGCTCGCAGGGCTGTGTGGGGGGTTGTTTGGGGCTGCTAGAGGGAGGGGGGAAGGAGGGGGGAGCGCGGGGGGGGGTGTCAGTGATGTGGGCGTGATTCGGGGCGCACCTCGTGGGTACCCCGCTCCTCGGGCCTCCCTGCACCTCCTTATCCCCCTCCCTGCCCCTCACATCCCAGCTGAGTGGGGAGGAAGGGGGCGGCGCTGCGCAGCCATTGTTACAGATAGAAAAACTGAAAAACAAAAATTAGTTAGCTTAAAAAAATAGCTAAGGAATAATAAAACTTACTATGGGGGCCACAGGCCCCCATATAGGTGGAGTCAAGAGGGGGGAAAGGAGGAGGGGGGGGGGAGGGAGGGAGGAGGTGGCGTTGTGGGTGGTGGTGGTGGTGGTGGTGGTGGTGGTGACTGATGAGCAGTCACGACAAATGGTGATGCGCCATGACATGGGGTATACTGAGTCCAGTGTGCGTCTGGTCGATCCGACTATTCTGGGTAAAAATGAGTCCGGGTGGATTCCAGGGATTCCGGGGGTAAAATTGATTATTAGTCCATCCGGAATACTTCCACAAAGGGAAACTACATACAAAAAAAAGTCCACCGGATTCCAGAAATTCCGGTCGGAATAACTGGAATCCGACCGGAATAGGTGGCTTAGTGTAACGTACTTGGCAATACCAAGGTGGCAACGGACAAATAATTCTCATTACGAAAAATGGGAAAGCAGTTGCAAAAGGTGAACAAGTGTTGAATAACCTTTATGACATGAAGGTTAAATTTCAAAAACCTAACGCAATGCATTGGAAAGCCATGACTGTAACCCCCAAAACATTCCTCACTGCTGAACCAGCACAAAGCTGGGTAACTTGGCATAAGCGCTTCGGTCACATAAGCTACACATGCTTACAACACATACTAGATAAAAATCTGGTCGAAGGCTTCACTGTCGATACATGAACATTGAAGCTTGACTGTGTTGCTTGTACTGAGGCTAAACAAACCGAAAAACCTTTTAATAAGGCAAGTCAGCGAGAAACTAAACCAGGAGAACTCACCCATATAGACCTATGGGGAAAATATCGCATCCAATCCATCAACAGAAATCAATACTACATATTATTCATTGATGATGCTGGACAATATATTATGGTCGACTTCCTAAAAGGGAAGGATGAGGCAGCACAAAAGGTCAAAGATTATCTTACACACCTCAAAGTCCAAGAAAAACAGCCAAAGGCAATCCATATTGACCATGGCAAAGAATTCTTGAACGACAAATTGAAGTCATGGTGTAATGCACAGGGTATCAAGATTCAAATGACAGCACCTTACTCACCTTTGCAGAATGGTGTAGCTGAACGCATGAACCGAACTCTCGTCAAACTTGCAAGAGCAATGATTATAGACCATGACTTACCAGAATCTTTATGGGAATATGCCGTATGCCATGCTGCTTATCTTTGGAATTGAGCCTATACTAAACCCTTGGCAAAAACACCTTATTATTTTTGGTTTGGTCAAAAACCAAACGTATCTCATCTCCGAGAGTTTGGTGCACCCATGTGGATTTTACTCCAAGGCAAAAAAGAACCTTGGAAAATGCAATCTAAATCATGAAGGCGCGCTTATGTTGGATTTGATGAAGGATCAAATTCAGTCCTATACTACAATGCTGAAACTAGGAAAATCCTTGCCTCACAAAATTTTCGTTTCCTTTCCAAACTCCAAACAGATACTCTACCCGAAGAAATCGAGGTCGCGCCCAATTTATTGCATGAGGGGGATAGAGTTTGAAGGTCCGGTCCAGTTGCGGTCGCGGCCCTTTTTGGCTGCAACTGGAACCGCGACTGGTTGTGCCGCTCACAAAAACTTCCCGACCGGAACCGCAACTGCGGCCAACCGGTCGGGACCAGTTGCTTACCAGTTGCACCTCGGTCGAAACCGGTTGCAACCATCCTACTAGTAGTTATTAATTTTATCTAAAGTAGTCTACCAATTAATTTAATTACTTAAAAAAACACAAACGGGAGGGGAATGTAAAGAGGGGGGGACTATAACCAAGAGGGGGGAAGTGCGGACGAGAGGGGGGGGGAACAAGAGGTGGAACACTACAATGGAGTGGGGGGGAACGTGGACGAGTGGGAGGGGAGGGAAACGAGGGGGGGGAACGCAGATGAGAGGGGGGGAATGCAGACGAGAGGGGGGGAATGCAGACGAGAGGGGGGGAATGCAGACGAGAGGGGGGGAATGCAGACGAGAGGGGGGGAATGCGGACAACAGGGGGGCACTACAACCAAGAGGAGGGGAACGCGGATGAGAGGGAGGGGAGGGAAACGAGGGGGGGGAACATAGATGAGTGGGGGGGAATGTGGACAACAGGGGGGCACTACAACCGAGAGGGGGGGAATGCGGACAAGTGGGGGGGAACGCAGACGACAGGGGGGCACTACAACCAAGAGGGGGGCACTACAACTGAGAGGGGGGGAATGCGGACGAGAGGGGGGAACACGCAGATGCAGACAGAGAGCAGGGAACAAGAGGGCAAGAGGGGGATGCAGGTGGGGCAGGGAACGGCACACACAGGGGGGGTGGTTGTGGTTGTGGGACAACGTCAAATGTTGAATGTTGAAAGTTGAACATTGATGTTGATCTTTGATGTGTAAGCACATGCAAACATAAACGTGTCATGACGCGTCACCGTTTACTTGCACAATACATGTGCAAACATATGCAAATTAGTCAAAGGTATATAAAGCCTTGCTTGTCCACTCATTTTTAGTTGGGCATGCCCCACATTATTTACGAAAATTAAATTAGATATGAAATAGTAAGCCCTAACTAAGGATGGTTGTAACTGGTTGCAACCGGTTGCAACCCGGTTGGAAGCCCAGCAGATTTGGGGCAACTGCAACCGCGACCGTCGACAGCTGGTCACAACTGCAACTGAAAATTCCGGTCGTGACCGGTTCAGTCCAGTTGGGTCCTGGTCTTTTTTTGGTTGCAGCAACTGGACCCTCAAACACTAGAGGGGGAGATGTCTGGGAGTAAGGCACATCTGAAAGAAGGTCAACGAAACTGAGATGATAGCCATGATGAAGGCCAATGCAGCTGAGACCAAAGAAGTCCTGATTCAGGTAATCATGATAGCCTGACGAGGAAAAACCAATGAACCACACCATACTAGAGGCATTCAAATTGACTACCACTACCTTCACAACCCTTTTCCTGATGAAGATGAGGCCAATGAAGCTCGAACATCAGAAGAATTATATGCCATCATTGCTGGAGACAAACTCACAAGCCTAAAAGAAGCACAAGAATCTCCAGACTGGCCACACTGGGAACAAGCTGTCTGAGTTGAACTTGACCAGCTCTGGCAAAAGGGGACCTGGAAACTAGTCGACAAGCCCAGTGATGCAAAGCTGATATCCAATAAATGGACTTTCCTTAAGAAAAGGGATAAATTCGGCAAAATTATTAAGTATAAAGCACGACTGGTGGCAAAAGGTTGCTCGCAACGTCCCAGATATGATTATGTCAAGACATATTCTCCCGTCGTTTGCATGGAAACAATATGAGCAATTCTAGCACTCATACCCATCAAAGGCCTCAAAATCCAACAAATGGATATAAAAGGTGCCTACCTTAATGGGATTCTCAAAGAAAAGGTCTATATGCAGCAACCTGAAGGGTATGAAGATATGACCGAAAGAGTTTGTAGGCTACTCAAAACATTATATGGTCTCAAACAGTCAGGTCGTGAATGGAACAAGGAACTTGATGAGAAGCTCAAGAAATACGGTTACCAACGACTACGGTCGGATCCATGTGTATATGTTCGATGAAACGGTGATGAACTCTCAATCATCACTGTTTGGGTTGATGACTTATTGCTTTTTGCTTCTTCCGAACGGCTCATGCAACAAATGAAAGCGGAAATCCAATCCCAATGGGAAACTAAGGATATGGGTGAACCATCTAAAATTGTTGGCATCAAAATCACCCAAACCCCTAGTTCTATCATCATATCTCAACGACAATACATAGAATCTATTCTTAAACAGGAGCATATGGAAAATGCTAACCTGGTCGGCATGCCACTGGATCCCAATGTGAAACTCGAGCCAAACCCTGATCAACATGAGGGCAACCATAGTAATTCATTTGCATGACTTCTCGGCAAATTACTACCTTGCTAATGCCACGCGACCCAACATTACCTTTGCTGTGAACAGACTGGCTGCTTACACTGCTAATCCTAGTCTTCAACACATGGGAGCCCTTAAACAAATTCTACGCTATCTTGCTGGCACTAAATCACATGGTATAACATATTCCAATGATGCGACTCTTCCAATTGACTCCAACCTCGTTTATGGTTATGCTGATACTGCATATGCCAATACTGATGATTACAAATCAACGTCAGGATATGTCTTCATGGCATCAGGGGGAGCAATAACTTGGAGCTCAAAGAAACAGATCTCCGTCACTCTATCCTCAACTGAAGCTGAATATGTTGCATTGTATGAAGCTGCCCACAAAGCATGTTGGCTCAGAAATCTATACAAAGAACTTGGCTATCCTCAACAATCCTCAACCTTAATTTTGGGGGACAATGTCGGATCTATTGCCATGGTACGCAACCCACAATTCCACAAAAGATCTAAACATATAGCTCCTTGATGGAATTGGGTCTGTGATCTTCATGAGGGAACAATCATATGACTTGAGGACTGCCAAGATCCTGAACAAACAGCCAACATCCTTACAAAATTGTTACCAAAACCCAAACATCTTCGTCACACGGCCTAAATGGGACTCACACAGACTTGAGGGGGAGTATTAGGATGGAATCAAGTCACCAGTGTGTATATTTAATACCGGCCCTAATGTTCATGCATACGTCACATATGTGGTAGTACTGAGACATTAATTTCACCTTGCCTCTTACCTGCATGACTACGTACTCTTGACATAGCGCGAGTCTCGCCTATCCCATTTCAATACCCAGCCACATTCCAGACAATGATGAACTGTGTGCTGAAGGATCTCATCAATCAGGGATCAGTTGTAAGCCTGGCCCTAGACTCACTACAAACAATGCTATGCTGTACCAACTGGTGCACACTGATGCACACTTACTGACTGGTGCACACCAATGCACTTACCAATTGGCAATCCTACTGACAACACTACTGATTTGCAACACTACCATGCACTACTGATGGCACTACTGATCGGCAACACTACCAATGGTGTACTGCTGAACTGATGCACAATGCTGCACACACTGACCACACCAGGTGCACTGACACCAAACACATGCACACTGATGACACTACTGGCCACACTACCAATCAACAACACTACTAATGGCATTACTGATTGGTAAGCCTCCCCCAATGTCCTGACCATTGCCCACCTTTGGGACACTTCCAAACAACCCATGTGATGCTCCCTGACATGTGTCCCATCACTGGCAACCCAATAACCATGGCTGGACACATATACAGATGCCGATAGCCTGACCACTTACCCAA
Organism: Tricholoma hemisulphureum; assembly: GCA_964034925.1. Classification (NCBI taxonomy): domain Eukaryota; kingdom Fungi; phylum Basidiomycota; class Agaricomycetes; order Agaricales; family Tricholomataceae; genus Tricholoma; species Tricholoma hemisulphureum. The sequence continues at coordinate 2,823,241 of OZ035928.1, read as the reverse complement.
TATGAGAACTACACCTGATGCAGCCATGTTGAAATGCTGGATCTGGATGCTTTCCAACACAGTCCAAACATCTGATATATTTCCCCTTTGTTGCCCCACTCTTACTACATGCAACAAAGGTATAGTTATCATTACTTACCTATGTATTCTACTGACTCTTGCTATGTGCAACAAAGGATAATATTGTCTTGTTTGATCAGCAGATATTAGTGAGGTGGCCATTCCTGGCCTCCTTTGATCAGTAGTAGTATATATATAGATGATATTCTCAGATTTACAAGGGACAAAAATGGACACAACAAGGGCATTACATCCACCCTGTGGCATGACAGTCCATTCATAGAGGCCCCATGGTGTTTGCACAGCAGTGAGGTGAATGTTGTCAGAGTGAAACCAGGTTTGAAAGAAGGAATTGGTCATGTCCATCTTCTCAAAGATCTTTCCCTTCCCACAGTCAGCAAGTATGTCATCAACATGAGGTAGGGGGAAGTTATCTTGGACAGTGTTGTTGTTGAGTGCTCAGTAGTCATTTATCCAGTGGGGGTTGACTGTTAAGTCTGGTGTAGGGACTAACATGGATACATCTGGATACATCTGGATATGCAACCATGGATACAGATACAGATTGGATACAGATACAAGTATATCCGGACTATCCATACTCAATAAAATGGAATTGCTTTTGGGTGACTGATTTGGATTCCTACTATTCTTAGAGTCACATATTCTTGACTATTTCTGCAAAAACTTTCAGAGTAATACAGTGAATCAAAAAATTGATTTGATGTTTGTCATACTTTGACTATGTGTTGAATAACAGCTCAACCAGTACAGATATAGCCAAAGTGTTGCTGTACCAGAGACAGCTCTCGATCAGGGCTACAATAACAATCTCATAATCTAATTGATGGGATCAATCGCCATAAATATATATGTAATCTAATCTAATGTAATTCAGGAACTCATTGAATCAATTTTTTGACTTATGCATATTGAGGAATTGGTCCCATACCAGAGGGGTCACTGTCACACCGCTGCTATGTGAGTCGGAGTCCTAGGGATCCACGTGGGTAACCTGCAGGTACTTTTGAGCATACCCGTACCCATACCCACGTCTACGCAAACCCGCAGGTCACGGGGCATGGGTCATGGCAGGTACAGGTTTTGTCAGGGGTTGTAGTAACAAAAATACATTTATTTAATTATATATTTAACTACAATTATCAAACCACACTATGAGCAGGTGCTTGTAGGCATGGGGTTGCCTGGGGGCCCAATGAAACGAAGAAAGAAAACAAAAAACAAAAACAAAAACAAAAACAGAAAAAAAGAAATAGTGCAGGAGACTGGTGTCCCCTGGGCCTGCTGGCAGTCACAACGCGTGGTGATGCATGGTGACTGATGGTGACGTGAGTGTGAAAAAAAATAGTTTATTAGTTCAAAAACATAGAAATGAAATGAAAATACTTAATATTGGGGCCGTGTGGCCCCATAATGATGGAGTGGAGGTGACGAGGGGTGGTTGGAGGATGCGGTCGGTGGCAAGATGGCTCGTCTATGGGTGAGCGGGGTTCAGACAGGTTGAACAGGTGGTACGGGAGCAAACGGGAGGTGGTGGGAGGCCTGCAGGGGTGGTGGGCAGTCGGCATTGTTGAACGTGATGCGGTGGGGACAGTGGGGGGCCGTCTCACTACTCTAGGGGCTGGGGCCAGCTCTAGGGGGCATGAGGGTCATCGGGCAGTCCCTGGGGGTTGTCTGGATACCATAGACAGCGTTGAACATGATGCAGCTGGGGTAGCAGGGGGGGAGCAGCATTGAATGGGGGGCCGTTTGGCCGTTCTGGGTGCAGGGAGTGGGTGTGGGCACATCCGAGGCAGCAGGGGGGTTCGCTGGGGTGCCGTGAAGGCAGTGGAGAGCAGGTCAGGCAGCGGCAGGGCAGGGGGCATGAGCGTCGTCCTCTGTGACATGGCGCCGGCAGTGTGGGGGTCGTCGTGCAAAGCGGGGGCCACTGGGGCTTGATGGGAGCAGTCAGGGGTCAGAGAAGTGAGCTGGGGGACGGCGCAAGCATGCGCTGTCATCCCGGGGGCGACAGAGGTCGTCTGGGGGCGGCTGTCAGGAGTGAGGGCAGTCTGGGTGTTGTCAGAGCACCGGGGGTTGTGCTGCCTGAGGCAGAGCTGGACAAGGGGCTGGAGGGCTGGGGGTTGCCTGGGGAGCGAATGGCGCCATTTCCGAGGTGCTGGGGCCTGTTCTAGAGATGGGGGGTGAGTGGTGGTGACTGTTGATGGCGGCTGTGCCGGCGTTGTCACAGGTGACGTGGCAGGGCTCTGGGATGCTGTGGGGGGTGGAGCAGGTGGCTCGGGGGCGTTGTCGGCCTGGGTGGTCGTGTTGCAGGTGCTGGGTGGTTCAGTAGACATCCCTGCGTTGCTCAGTGGACATGGCGGCTTGTCGGGTGCTGCCTGCACAGTGGCATTGGTGGTGTCTCGACTCCGGGGGTTGGACACCTCCAGGGAGGCGCAGAGGCCCTCCCTGTGGTTCGAGACCCAGCTGTCGATGTGAACCAGCATCACGTGACTGTGGACATATGCACGGTTACCACGGTGTATCTGGATACCCATACCGATCTATCTGTATCTGATCCGTATCCGTAATACAGTTATTATCTGGTTATGTAACCGGATAAGCCATATCCATGTTAGTCCTTAGTCTGCACTGTGAGACCCACATGGTAGGAAAACCATCCCACATTTCATACCTTTAAATAGTGTAAAATGATATATTAACCCCCAAAATGGAATAAGTTTCATCAGGAGTTGGAATGAAAATCTACCTCTAAGAGAAGTGAAAAAGGACTTTTTTTCTACATGTAATGGATGAGTCAATTGGATGAATTTCTCCCACAGTTTGTCCCCAGTTCATCCTACACCAAATTCATCCCATTGGATGGTTTTCATCTTTATATGGGCAAAAATAACACCCCTCTACCTGGGTTGAATTTCTCCTGTTTACAAATGGATTTTCAGACCATTGATAGAATAGTTTCATCATGTATCATAGTAAATTTCAAGCCACTAAAATACAAAATCTACTTGCAGTCACTCACAGCAGTGGTGGGGGGTGCTCTGTCACCCTGGGTGTCGCGTCTGGCGTGTCTCCCCTCCCTCCTATGGTGTCCCCCTGTCCCCTGGCATCCCCCCTCCCTCCTGGCGCGGGCGGTCATGGTCTGTAGCGTTCCCCTGTCCCCTCTTGACACGTCCCCCTCCCTCTTGACGTGCCCCCCTCACCCCTGCCTACTGCACCCCACCTCCGCCCTGCGAGCAGTTGCTTGCAGCAGTGGTGGGGGGTGCTCTGTTGCGCTGAGTGTCAGGCGGTCAATCATGCCCCTGTCCCCCTCCCTTCTGTCGTGTCTCCCTACCCCCCGGTGATAGGTATCAGGAGCGTCCAAAGCTCTGAACCATCCCATTTTCACATTTTTAACAACACCTCCTCATGCCACATTCTACAATCATCATAGGATCTCACACGCATTACTACCAATACTTGTGCTACTATGCAGCCTCAAAACTCTTCATATTTAGCTCCCACATCAGTTATATCGACCTCCACCTCTTGGCCCACTCCGTCATCCACCTCACTCTCTTCTTTCCTGGCTTGGGTCACCACTGCATTGTCCTCTGGTCGCACTTGATATTGTTCAACTCATTGTTGGCAAAGGAAGAAGATATCTCACTCACTCCAGTCAAGGCTCCATCGTAATGGGTCACAGAAGATAATGGGATCATCTCCTCCAACAGGCAATGTGTTGAGCTCTGATGAGAATCGTACCCACACAATAGATCGTCTCCATTGGTAGGCCATCAGGATGCACATAATCAAGAGGATGATGAAGAAGAAAAGGACAAGAGAGATGTTGTTAGAGATCATGGTGTAAGGTTCTAGTGCAAGGAACGGTATTATCAACAGTCCTATGATTTTGGTCACATGACAAAGTTCCCAGGATTACATCATCATCCTCTCCAGTCCCTATCACCTGCCTGACAAGCCACTGGACGCATTTTTGGATAGGAGGCAAGTCCTATTACACCAGGTAGATTTCTTACACCAGGTAGATTTCTTGACCTAGTACCCACTCTTTATTCCATTACCCACTCCTTATTCCATTACCCCTCCCCCCCCCTTCTCATTGGCATCTGATTCCTTCTCATTTTACTTGGGTCCTCTTCACCCACTTCAATTTCCTGGCCCCACTTAGAATATCTATATAAGACATCCAGTAGATAGAAAAAAAAAGCAATCTATCATTTCCCCTCTATCGTTTAGTGTTGGGATTATGTATACAAGAGTATACAGGCAAGCCAAGGCAGTTAACAAGCCTAGGGAGATGGAATACAAGTTCTAAAGCTTAAGGTTAGGGTTAGGATCTGCCACTGGTAGAATCCAACACAGCCACAGGGAATAATATTAATTCCCAAGCTGCTACCCTTAATAGACTGGCCAAGACTACAAAGACTGCCAAGACTGTCTCCTATGCTATCCAGGGAACCCCCTATAATATACAATGATAGACAAGTCTATCTGGAGAATTATATAGGGGATATGACATAATTATTCCATTATTAACTGGTACAGGGGTCTATTACAGAATACCTCCTTTATATATTAAAGGAGTGCATTACACTATACCTCCTAACTGTGTAGTATAAATATTGCACATCTTGTAGGAGATGATAATAACATTCCTCCCTGTTGCAGACTCCCTCACTCACAAGCCTTTGAGATTTAACTTCATCTTCTTAACCTTGTCCTTAAACTCTTCCTGTCACTGTTCACCACTCCATTCCCAACATTTAGAGCACAGAGCTCAATTCTAGCTTCGTCCTATCGTATTATCTCGTCTCAGCAACCTCAGTTCTAGTCTCATTTATCGTATTCTCCCTCAACCTTTCATCCTTCTACCTTGTGACAAACACCAACCCAAAGCCACCTCGCAACCTTCCTCTAGTCTAGTTGGAGTACATTTGGTGTGTCATTTCCAGGTGTCTCCTCGGACTGAGTATCATCACCGGTGTGTCCCATTGTCCCTAGTGTGTCCCCTCACTCTGAGGGGCGTTCCCCTGTCCCTTATGGGCCTGGGGGCCAGTCGTTTGTTGGTTGGGGGTTGTCCCTCACTGGGGGTGGTGGGTGTTGGGCGGTGACATGGCAGTGGCGGGTGGCAGTGACATGGTGGTGCTGGTCAGTGGCTGTTGACATGGTGGCTCTCATCATCCTGCTCCCCTCGCATCCCCTTTGCATCCGGTGGAAAGAGGTGGAGGCGGAGTGGGTGGGTGACAGTGACGTGGCGGTGACACGGCAGCTGGCGTCGCCCCCTCTCCCTTCCCTGGCACTCCCCTGGTGCCGTCCCTCACCCCATGAAGCCCCCCACCTCCCAACTAAGTGGGGAGGAGGGGCGGCATGAAACAGGCCTTAACATGGGGGCCAAGGAACCTTAAAAAAGATTTACTTATCCGAAGGCGGCAACTAGCAGCTCTTGTTGGCAGTTGATGAAGTGGAGAAGGTGGTGGTGGTGAGAGGGAGAGGGAGGCAGCGGTGTTGAAGGTGCCACTGGTGGTTGATGTTGAACATTGATGTGATGTGGCATTGATGTTCAACATTAATCATGTGACGTGTTGGGGGTGGGCTGAAATGACTTTGAGTAAACAATTACAACACAGAGAAATATTGTCTGAGAGATTCCCTGCAAAAATATTCTTTAGCACTGTGGGGCCCCAGCAGTATGAAAATCATACCTTATTTCATCCAGTTATGTGAGGGGAAAATAAATTTAGGGCATAATTTTCATCTTTGATAACCCCCAGAAATGGGTTGAATTTCATCAGGAGTTCAAGTGAAAACCCCCCACTTGGGGGGAGGTCTTTTCAGCCTTATAAGGGATGAGATAATTGGATGAATCTCAGCCATATTTTGTCCAAAGTCATACCCCCCAATTCATCTAGGATAGGATGATTTTCATCTTGTTATGGGTGAAATCAATGGGATGAAATATTCATGAAAATCCATCTATTACTTAGATGGTTGAAATCCAAACAGTCATTTTAGATGAAAAACTTCCCCTGCATTTCTTTCCTTTATGGAATGAAATGTCATCCCATAAATTGTTGAAAGACTTGTTGTAACAAGAATGAAAATTCATCTATTAAATGGTTGAAATCCAAACTGTCATCTTAGATGAAAACCATCCCCTACATTTCATTCCTTTATGGAATGAAATGTCATCCCATTAACCTATGAAGCTTTTGTAAAATAACACATATGGATTTTTCATCCCTTGGATGGATGAAATATGATGGATGAAAATTTATCCCCAATTCATCCACTGTTAAGTCAGCCACTTATTGTGGGAAATTCACATTTCTGCACTTAAATGGCTGAAATCACTACCATGCTAGGTCCACAGTGCTGGTGCCCCACCCTTATATTTTGGGACACAGAATGGTGGTGAGGTATATTCCAATGAAGATGGTTGTATCCAGCCAGCCTTCAGGTGGTCATCAAGTAGTCTCTTCTAAGATATTTCTTTGGGGCTGCATAGCCTTTGCCATTATTGACCTTGGTGGGGTCTTTGAGCCAGATGCAGTGGAACTCATGTCTGGGGACTTCAGCAGTATTGTCTGGCAACCAGAGTGGGAAGCGGTCAGCATATTTCAGTTTCATTTTCTGGTCTGCTTCTCTGAGAACCTCTTGGAATGCAAGGCCCTCAATGCGGTCTCAAACAGCAGCCATGATGGGGCCAGGAAGGAGGTAACCAGCAAGTGTTGGTGCTCCATTCTGATCAAGAGTGGTAGGTTTGGGTGCCCAAACTTTCTTTGGTGTTGGAGAGGCTGCTTGTGGCTGTGCAGTCTGCTGATGTTCACGTGATCATGTGCTGCTTGGGATATGCTCCCAGTACAAGGTGCAAGAGGAGGGGGATTTAGGAGGTCATAGCCAGTGTGTTTGTCTATGGCTGTTTGCTCATGTGGATCTATCACAATCTGTTCTGATGAAAGAAATGGCATTCCCAATATAATGGGGAATGGTAGTCCCTTATTCACTTTCATCTTATGCACTCCTGACTTCCATATCCCCTGTTCAAAGCTGAGATCAAGCTTCACATACTCCTCAGAGACAAGTGGTAACATGGATAATGAACACATGTTGTTCTCCCTTGCAGAGAGAGGGTACTGCTGGAGATCAAGCTGGTCACAGAATGCCAAGCTAATAACTGTGGAGGGTGACCTGACATCAATTAGTGGTTGGATGGGGATTGGAAATTCAGCCAGTGGCAAAAAAGGTTGGCATATAGCTGTGGCACAGTGAAGGGGACATCAATAGGGGGAGGGATGTCACTCTCAGTATCAGAAATGTGTCCCACTGGGATTGCAGCATGTGGGATTGGCACCGTGAGTGTTTTCTAGGTGGCTGGGTTAGGCCATGTGTTTGTTGTTGCCATTGGGCAGTCATTGAATTTGTGCCCAACATTGAGCTTTTGGCATCAGGCAGGTAGGGCAGTTACAATGTACCATATGATACACGCCAGCAAATGGGTACAATGTACCATATGATATGTGTTCACTGAATGCCAGCGAATGACTGATTAATAAGGAAGGACTACAGTGTAGCGTATGATACGGTGGTAGCGAATTTGCCAGGTTATGTACGGCACACTGGCAATGCTGCCATGGTATGTGCGGCACATGCATGCCCACCAGCACTTGCTGGCACCGGCACCTGTTGGCACTGGCACCTGCTGGGCAGATCTATGAAGGATTTGTTTGTCCCATTTTGACAAATAACATTTATTGCTATTCGGCACCCAGTCAGCCATCCTATCATCATACACTGACAGCAACAGGCTAGTAGCATCAAATGCAGTCTGCAACCAACTTGAATCATCCAATGCCTAGACAATGAAAGGCATATGAGGCAAGGATAACTCCATACTTTAACTGCACAACAAGTGTAAAAAAAACTACTAATCAATTTCCATGCCATCAACATCTCCATCCAACCAGTGGGTATCAACATATGCAAAATCATCTGGCCCATAGATATGAGGCAGGATGATATTGTCAGTATCTGCATGTATACATATATTTTCATCACTGGATTCATCACTATCACTTGAAGACGACCAAGCAGCCGCAGCATCATGTGAGGTGATAATGTCTGATGAGCTAGCCGCAACACCCGGTTCATCTGTAGCAACCTGAGGAGCTGTTGAACCATAGGTGATCATCACCCTGGCACCGGTCACACCGGGATTAGCATCATTGGCACAGGTAGGGACTGACACATTGGCACCCATGAGGCCGGTATCGGAATCATCTGATGATGATTCCCATGCATCCGCAGCATCCTGAGCACTGACACCAGCTGCAGAAAGAGAGGGTTCATTATCTGACAATGCCCATGCATCAGCAGCGTCATGAGCAGTGACACGAATTGTTGAATGGGAAGAAGCAGAGTGAGGTGGATCGGACTTGATGAATGACTCACCTGAAGACTCCCATGCATCAGCGGCCTCCTGGGCACTGATCTTGACTGGGATCTCAACTTCCCCAGTGACTTTCATGCCATGAAAGCATTTCACAGTTTCATGCATTGGCTCATCACTAGCCTGATCAGCACTTTGAGGATTGGCAGGCACATCATCATCGGCACTGCATTGACCGGCACCTTGTTCACTGGCACTAGATTTGCTGGCACCTTGATTGTTGGCCCTTTTCCCACCAGCACCATATTCATCAGCACTGTGCACACCGGCAGTGACTTCATCAGCAGTTCCATCACTGGCATATAACACAGCTTGGTCCTCAGCTGAAGTGCTAATGGCAGAAAAGATTCCCAAAGTACAGGGATTAGATGGCATGTGTGAACCGATGCCAGCTGTTGAGCCTGGTGGCAAAGACAAAATGTACCCCGAATGGTCATGTGCAGTATCTTGCTTACCAATTTTCAACACCTCGGCCGATGTCATTTTGGCACCCCATGTCCATTTGGCCGATGATGTAGGTATTGAGGTCAAGGCTTCAAGAGCAGCCTTTGCCTGCTCAGTAATCATACAGGATTTTGCATTTACTTTTCTTCAGGACTTCCGGCAACTGCTTTGTGGTGGGGAGCTAAGAGGAGGAGCAGGGCCCAGGGAGGCCATTTGGGCAGGCAGTGCACACACTGCAGGATCACTCTCTTTCAATATGACCTGTTCATGTAAAAAAAAATAGACCGGCAGCCTGGCGCCAGTTGGCATCAACATCAGAAAATCGGAGGGACCCTGGTATGACCAGGCGGAGTTTGTAAGCAGTAAGCAGACTGGTGGTGATTTGTAGTGAAATATAATGAAATAGATAGGAATGCAAGAATTTTGTAACTGATAGTTAGATCTAATAATTCTGACAATAGATCATTTATGTCAAAGGCTGGCAGAAAATATATATAACTTTGTAAGGAGTAGGCAAGAAATATATTCATATGATCAACATAATGCAAGAATTTTGTAACTGATATTAGATCCAATAACTCTGACAACAGATCATTTATGTCCAAGGCTGGCAGAAGATATATATAACTTTGCAAGGAGTAGGCAAGAAATACATTCATATGATCAACATAATGCAAGAATTTTGTAACTGATATTAGATCCAATAACTCTGACAACAGATCATTTATGTCCAAGGCTGGCTGAAAATATATATAACTTTGCAAGGAGTAGGCAAGAAATATATTCATATGATCAACATAATGCAAGAATTTTGTAACTGATAGTTAGATCCAATAATTCCTCGTAGCTGGTCTCGGTGAGTCCCTCCTCGAGATACCGGGTGTCCTCATATTTGTTCACACACACTGAAAGTATTTGCTGTGCCTCAGAGAGAAGGGTTCGATTTGCGTTTGGTCACGATCTATCTGAAAGGATTTGCGATGAGAGATACAAATGACTTACAGGACTTGAAGTACCGTATAGTAAGAGCCTCATGTGCATGGCAAAGAACTTGAGCATCAGGAAAACGGGGGGCTACTGTACAATTTTATCACGTTCGGCGCCACACATAATGAGACAGTGTCAACCCTCACGGCCAACCAACAAGCACTGTACACCCAGAACTGCCCGGTCATCACTAACCCAACCACACCAGTCGCAATTCCAACTAACCCCGGCCACACTCTAAATGCAATCGGTCCATGGAATGGTAGCCAGGACAAAGTGGCGGCAAATAAACACAACGAAGGGACCCGGGCAGCGAGCGAGAAGGACATAAATCCATGGAACAGGTCGCGAGCTTGAGTCTGGCAAGGTAGTTTTGTCAATGGAATAAACGGAACAAATGTGACGATATACCTGGAAATCAGCCCCGTCGATCCAAGAATATCTCAACCAAAACCAAGCGTTACAAGCTAGCCCTATAGCAGATATATATGTGCTGAAGGTCAATGATCGGAGGAGGTAGTCGTTCGCGACATATGCCGAATCCTTCGCAAACCCCAGAACTGTCATGCCAACACTGTAGGCCCATGAAGAAAGTTGAGTAGATGGCAAGCGAATGACGTGCCCTACGATACCAAGCATCTGAAGAGAGCAATATGTCGGTTACCTTCGATGGAAAAATCTCAACAAAATCGCCTACCAAACTTCCTACAAAATTCCATTCTGCTTGCAATCTGGAAAGAAGGAATTCTTCATCCAAGCCCTGCTCAACTGCGCATATGGTGTGAACAATGCGACGAAGTGTTCGATTCTTGTAAATTGAGTGGTCGATTCCATGGCGCGGGAAAGGATGATGGACTAAGTAAATATAACAGAACAGGCCCTTGGCGCTAAAGTAAGATCATACAAACGACATCACATAAAAAAATCAAAAACGGCCTTTGCATCATGGGGTTTCTATGTAGCCCGACAAGCTTACACAAGGAGGTTGCAAACCTGATCTGTTGGAGAAGTAGGGGAGAATAATGACAAAGTTCGCAAGGATGTAAAATTTTGCGCTGGCAAGCCTGGTGAATGCGTAGAGTGGATCCTCATCAGCCACAGAAGAGTAAGGGTCGAATAGGGTGATGCACCAAATGTCTAGGCCTCACCACTAACGCCTACTGAAATAATCGGATTCAGCTCGATTTCATGGAATAACACATACAACTCGAATGGAGATGAAACGACGGAACTAGGGAGGGGCCTTCAGCAGCACGGTTTTAGCGGCGAAGGGTATTAGCCTCATGCTGGGTACGTAAGGCATCAAGAGACTTCGACACATCAGTGTGGTGGTAACCACCATTGACACTGGTAACGGCCCGTCAGGTGTCCTCCGACTAAGAGACAGCGCCGAATTCGGGCGCTAGGTCTTCGAGAGAACCTAAGCCAATGGGGACCAACAGCTGGACTTGTCGGTCGTAAGGTCATATAACAGTGAGTATCCGCGCTCAGCCTCGTAGACGCAAGGTCTCGAGGGCCGTCTTAAGTAGCTTGGAGTTGGTACAACAGCGGCCTAATACCCGCGCATACAGAGCCTTGATTCTTGACAACCATTGCTTGAGGAATGTTGATGTTCCTTCAACTAGAGCGGCGAGGGCTCTCGGAGGACTGCGGTTGGATTCGTGATCTGTGGTGCGGAGGTGCAAAGTTGGTTGGGGTGGTAAATCGCTGTTGCAAAATGATCTCAGTACAAGACTAGAAAACGAAGGCATCTTTACGTACAGGCTCGACGCGCTTGGATTTCCTGTTTGCATAAACATGTCAGCTGAAGTACTCAATCTGCCAGGTAGACCGTTAACAGCTGCAATCGGCCATGTCATTGGCATGGAGTGCTGACCACCTACGATTGCAACGATAATATATGAGTAACAAAGATTGTAGATACCCCGGTGGTGAACCATTACTCCACCAGTTCTCCTCGAACAAAGGGCCCGATCCCCCAGCATGCAACACCAAATAAACAGGAGGCTAAGTGTTTAGTCATTCTCTGGCAAATGCATCGCGCAACGCACCACGGCGAGTGAGACAAAATAAACTCTACCTCTTGAATATGCGGCAATGTATGCATCGACGCTCGAGCACCACCCAGTGAACAGAAATTAATTTTAACTACACGAAGTGTACAGGCAATCTGTAGGAAGATCAGGTGTACTCAAATTAATGTAGCAAAGGTACATACAATCAGCTAACTTCAGGGATGGGGTGGAGCACAGAAACATCGTAAAATATATTGGGGGCGGGATCTTGAACTGTGATGGTTGGGGGCAGTGGAGCACGATAAAGTGAGACTTGGTGCGAAAGCCTGTGAGGAATAACTGGCGCACGTCTAAAATGGTTATAGAAAGAGAGGACATAGAATGCTGCGATTGCATCTTCAAGGTCCTCAATTTCTCGCTTGGTCCATCAGAACTTCTTGGCTAGAATGATAGGGGGGACATCTCCTTGCCATGTCATCATGATCTTTCTGAGTGCTTGCAGGTACGGCGCCTTTTCCTCCCAATTGTCACTTGCGAGACCGTGATTAGCTGCACCCAGATCAGCAACAAGCAGGGCACCATCCCCTCCTTTGACACCCGGGAAGCGGTCCCTTATCAGTTCTTGACGAGAGGGAGTAGGAGGGGCGGTTGTAGCTCTCAAGTCGAGACCAAGGAGCTCGAAACGGAAATTCAGCTCAGCTAACTCCCATAGAATCTCTCCATGTTCCAAGTCATTCGGGGATGTAATTACCTTTCCATTCCACTTCAACTCTCCATTCGAGCCAATTAACTCGATACCCTCCACAGCATCGAGACACCCTTTTAAGAAATCTGCAGCCTGCTCCCGGTGTTTGCTGCTCCTGGTACTCTCCGAAGACTGCATCGCACCCCCCTGAAATTTCCTTTTCTCTGCCTTGTTCTTGGTTATCCGTGAGCTATCCCCACCCTGTTGCAGTTCACGCTTCTTCTGCACGTGCTCCAAGGTCAAAAAGTCACGCCAAAGTCCCTGAGGCATGGGTTGAGCACTAAAGTCACTAGAGCTGACACGATAGATCATGGCATTTCGATATTTCAGCCACCCTTGGAACATAGCATCTTGGCGTTCCGGAGTAACAACCATAAACGCAGCAGGTTTGGGGAAGATGTAACCAAGGTCAGTAGGAATGAGCTCATAGACAAATTTCACAGACTGTACATCGAAGCCCTCAGCTGCGCGGCGCCATGCAGGGATGGCAGGTGGATACAAGGGGCTTTCAGGGTCTTCAAATTTATTCCTTCCACCTGCAGGGGCTCTCGGATCCTTAACACCTCGGTTGGGAGGACAATTTGCATCTGCAACCAGAATAAGCCGTAAGGAGAGCAAAACAAAAGAAAAAGAAAGGGCATTACATGGAGTGAAACGCCGTGAGCTGGGAACTGCACCATGGCTGGAGGGCTGGGCCAGAGGTGGAGGTGCAATGAGTGGTTTGGCACGAACAGATCTGAAAGGATCCGGAAACCGTAGGAGTTGGCACACATACTTGGCGATGGCAATATATTTCTTGAGTTTGTTGCCAGCTCCTATATATATTGTACGATGGAAAGGGTGTGGAGGGCCAGTGGGGGGATCCAGAGGAATCATACCATTAGCAACCAGAAGAGGTGCACGGGCCCTCACCCAAATGGAATGAAGACTTGACGATGGCCGCACCAGCCAAACAGGAATTCCAGCACAAAAGAGAGTGTCACAAACACCCAGATCATTAGTGAAGGCACCAATAACATCAGGGTTAACACAGGTCACGGACATACCATGTGCCATTCATGGCTTGAAGATTTCTTCAAAATCAAGAAGGGCCGTTAACTCCAGACAAATCCTCTGCGTCTCACGAACAATAATCTGCATGGTATGGAGTGTGGTGGAAACGAACTCCAGATGATGAACAAGAAGTTTGAGTGTGGTCACGAGCTCCGACACCAAGACTATGCTAGTGAACTGCGGCAATGCTGCCCATTCAAGGGTAGAATCAGAACAACGCTTTACTCCACCGAAGAATGCATAGCATAATTTGCCTATTCCACTGAGTATTCCACCGTCTGGGAAGAAGTCGGCATGACTTGGTAACTCCCACAACTTGCTCAAGTATGGATCCCTCAACTTCGACCTAGTGGGTTTCCTTATACAGGCCAAGTGCCTGTAGTTCATAACGAACAGTTGGGGCCATTGAAGTTTGTCGTCATCCCCAAAATGAAGGTTTGACCTAAGGAAAACACTGTGATCACCTCCAAGCGGGGGGTCGAACACACTGTGACTATTGGGAGTCGTAATGACGTGTTGCCCGTCATAGGTAACAGCTCCAAGCAAACCATCCATAGCACCTACCGCTGTGTATGCGATAAGTTCGTAAGAAAGAACCCTGTGAGTTATAAATGGCATACATACGATCAGGGAAATCACTTGCGTGAAGCAAGATCAATGGGTCCTTCAAAAGCATCTTGGGGGTGACGTCGATTACACACTTAGATACCATTTTAAACTGAAAATTGAACAAGAAATCACTGAATGGAATGAGGGTAGTTAGGCAGGGTACAAGGGGGGGAAATACCTCAGTCCCAACGCCCAAAAAATGATATGTTGTGAACTTGAACACAGAAAACTGGAGACGATGTGAACGTCTCACCACAGGTTCTGGTGATCCAGGGAAAGATGGATTTCTCCTCCTGGTGCTGGACGCCCGAGGGCTTCGGTTGAGGGTGGCAGACTAACTTAGACCAACATCATGTCAAGTCATGCAGGCAACGCACAGCGTATCACCAGTACGAAACTCAAGCGTCTTCGTGGAAAAGTGCATCTGAAGCCAAAAGAACAGGGAACAAGACGGCATGAACTTACCGCGCACGAAGGACAAAATCCAGCGTTCAAGCCTGAGAGTCAGAGTCAACAAGGTCACGGTCACAATCATGTGAGTACACACGCCAACGTAACTCCGTAACTAGGTGTGACAAAGCCAAATCGTGGTGAAAGAAGTAGTACCTTGCACATCTATTATAATACAATATTTTCTGTATAAGTTGTCCTAAATAACCTATTTTAAGTGGCTATGTCACAAATATACAATACGGATTGATGCCAAACTCGGAGACCCTGGCAAAAGGCGTCAACATTGACAGCAGCGCGTCAAATTATGCAACGCGACACCTGTTTTTGGCATTTTGACATATTTATGAGATGCCTCTGAAGCGAAAGTATTCCTTGAAAAGAGGAGAGAAGGCCGAGAAGCCTGGGTAAGGGGTGGAAAAAAGAGGAGGATGGAAGAGGATAGCGATCACAGTAGGATATCCTAAACCCACCTCTCTCCCCCCCAACCCACACCGCCCAAGTAAACCTCCAGGGATCCCATATCCCCGCACCACATCCTTGCATCACTTATATAGAAGAAAAGACTGCGGTGTTAAGACGTAGTGAGGGGTGTTCGGTTGCATATACAGCCGTGATCCTGGAACAAGAAGAATTGCCTCCAGGTCCCAGAGATCTCTGTTTGGTCCATCCACCTCAAACTTCTCAGTGAACAGCGAACTATCAGAGAAGCTCACAGAACCTGCTTTTGGTCGGGCTAGGACCCACCACTTGAAGCCAGCTACCGTATCAATGTATGTGCCAAACCCATCACAGTCAATGTGCCAGAGGTGAAAAACCCCAGAGGTAGCAGCAAGACCCCACCTTAAACTGATGATGGGGAACAGGGTGGTGCGGCCACACAGGGGCAAATCAAGGGTGGAGTTGAACGCTACTAGATCAGATGCGAAGGCTGTTGGAGGATGGGGGGCAGCCACCATGGGAAAGTCAAGAGCATTGAGAATCTTCGATCCATCACGGTGGCAATCTAGTAAGTCCTGCAAGGTGCCATTGGAATGCCTTGATCCTGCATCAAATTTATTCTCTTTCAAGAGATCTACATAATCCAGAGTAAATGGAAGCTGAAGAAAGCACAGAACCTACCATGAAGGGTAACAGTCTTGTCCAATTCTGCTAGGGTCCTCAGGGAGCTCTCATCAAAGGACATTGTCGGTTGAAACTGGTCCCGGATGAAAACATGCTGTTTGTGGAATAGCTTCTGAACGCCATCCTGGGTCACGCCTTCAATCTCCTGCTTTGAAAGAACATGAAGGGCTGCCCCTTCTGGGTTCACCATCCAAGCTGGCTTTCCATCGACGTAAGAGTCCACCACACCCATGTATATATTTTGGAAGAGCTCAAGCTCTGGTTTGTACTAAAATTCTACCATGAGGCAAGGTGCTTCCATGGCACAAGAGACTTACATGGAATGAAGGAGTGTACCAGATGGCGTGGCCGGGAGCAAGGAGCTCAACAGGATTCCCTGCGTACCTCTCCTGTCAGAAGTCAGAACTAGGGTCTTACACTGCAGGGGGAGAACAGGCCCTACTTTCTGTGTCTTATTTAGATTTGGTTTCTTCGGTTCTACCTGTATGCAAAAATCAGCAGAGAGGGGGGTTGATAGGCAGGAGATTAACCATGTCCTGGGTGAGGTCATACATATCCACCACCTGGCTGCCACCTTTGGTTTCAATTTCCTCAAAGTAATTGAGCAGGGGAATGGGCTGTGACTTCACTGGCTGTTTCTTTGACTGTAGATTCTTCTTCGGAGTGGGCCTGGACCTGCCTCCATTCCCTGCTTCAGACAGGGGCGGCGGGGTCTTTCACTTCCTCTTCGAACTCCTGGTAGCCGTCTCTGCATCTGTCACATCCTTTGCAAAGGGCAGGAGCAAATCTCCAGTGCGTCGTTCTCCAGCGTCACAGGTTCTCCCCTCCAGGTCAGCTGCATCCTTATCTACATGCATTGCGTCGTCGGCGCCTTTACCCCCTGTGCCTCCCACAGCTTGATTCTCCTCCTCGCCGCCCTCTCCTTGCAGAACCAATGGCGGCAAGGGAGCTGGGCTAGGCGTCAGGGAGGGTGGAGGGCTGGGAGGTTCGGTTCCTTCTTGAATCCCTGCACCCACTGCAGCTTGATCCTGCTGCCCCTCCCGGAGCTCCACCTCCGACGGCACTACTTGTAGTGAGTGGGTGGCGGGCATGGGAGGGCTGGGTGGTGGCGGCCTGGACTCAAAGGGGGAAGGACCGGCAGAAAGATGAGGAGGCTGTTGGGGGAACCTCGAGCAGGGCGAGTTGGGACACACTGGAACTTGAGGACCTTTGGTAGGGGCACTCGCATCCTGTTCCTCCTGTTCCTCCTGCCCGTTCTTCCCCTGCTCCCGCCTCTCTTCCACCCTCCCCACAACCTCTTCCTCCTCTTCCTCCTCCTCCTCCTCCTCCTCTGGGCCACGGGCTCATAAACGGTCTACCCCGGGCTGGAAGCACGGCCTTCCAGAATTTCCGGAAGGGCCTGATTCACGTACACCTTCAAAACCAAATTGATGGGTAAATCAGCAGGGGAGCCCTTTTGAACAGACACGAACAAACCTGCTGCGAACCATCTGGCTTCGCCCCTATCCAAACCGTCCCTCGCTATCGCTTTGATATCCTTCAAAGCCGCAGTGAGCGCTTCTACAAGCGGCGTGCTGGTCAACGCGACGTCAAAAAGCACCTTCCAAAGCCTCTTCTCTGCGAAGCTGATGGAGGACGGCCGGCTGTTACCTAGTGCTTCCCAAACCTTTGCATGACTTTCATTAGCTAGGCTATTCCCGTGCAATTGTTAGCTAGCCCTTACCTCCAGTATTTTTGGTTTACCGATAGACACGTTCGCAAGGGACCGGTTGACCAGGAGAAATAACGGAGAAATGGCAAGTGAAACGCTCAATGGGGTCTGGATGTTTTCGGGGGAGAGGGAGAAGCTCTTGCTCGCCACAATCCCCCAGCTAGCATTTCAGTCAGTGGATGAAATAGAGGGAGGCATTGCAACATTACCGTCCCAGCTCCTCCTCCAACCCAAGCCTATCCTTCGGAAGAGTCAGATGTCCCTGCGCAGTATGGATCAGCTGTACCATACCCAAAAGAAACTGGCTCACCTGCAGGATGAAGCACAGGTGGAAAGCTGCCGCTGAGAAGTTTTGCATGACCTTGCTCTTGTACGCAGATCCGGAAGCAAGGCATAAATTTTGGAAACAGCGAAGAAGCTGCGTGTCCCCGGCCGAGTCAGTACCCTGGTGAGTGGGTGGCGCGTCCTGTGATTCAGTGTGACCCATCGCAAGTGCGGCCTGAGATACGAGATGGTGCCATTCAGCCATCGTAGAATGACCCTGAATCAGGCAGGGTTTAGTAGAGGGTTCCATACGGTGTGTGACACGGCGCACCAATTTTTTTACGAACGGGATGGTCGACTTTTCTTTGGCAATCCACTGCGCCCCTTTGCCATTGACATAGGCGCAAATGTCCAACAGACGATACGCGAGCAACTCCTTAACTAGTAGGTCGGCCTCCTTTTTGTGCCCCTTGATTCTGCCATTGCAAAACTCCCTTAGGACCTCGCTGTTGGGGGTAGAAACTCTCCCCTGCCACATCCGCTGTTCCCTTTTATGAACGAAGCTCAAGAAAGTCTTCCACACCATGCAGAGTCAGCGTCAGAAAGCGGAACTCAATGAACTTGACAAACAGAGAATTCAGATATGCCCTCCAGTTCCCCGAGAGCTCCTGGAGCGCAGACGATGTTGGTAAACCAAGGAATGGCTGTGAAAAATTTGCTTTCGATCCGGAATTGTTCCGCCATACTATGAATGCGTTGAGTAACTTGACAACTTCTTCAAACTTGGACAGAATCACGACCGACATCACGTCAAGTCGCATAGGCAACGCACAGCGTATCACCCGTAGCCTGAGAGTGCATGCATCTTGGCAGAAAAGCGCGTTTGGAGCCAACGGAATGATAGGGAAGCAACATGAGATGAACTTACTGAGCACGAATGACTGAGTTCAAGTTACGATGGGTCGTCACCGCGTCCGATTGACTGGGGTCGTCCGGCTACTGTGACCTTGAACAACTCTTGTGTTGAAGTCGAACTTAACAGGTTAAGGTTAGCAGCGCCATACTTGGTTCTATTTGGCACCTTAGTACCGTGACTACTAGTACTCGTGCCAACCGTTACTAACGGTAGCACTACTACTATGACCACCGCCGCTACACGTCTTTCAGCCACCTCTAAGCTCAAGTTCTCTACCATCACCCACCGTCACCCACCCCTACCTCCACGCACTGTGGGTTGTGACGCCGTGCGTCGGCCCTTTAGACTGACTTGCTGTCATCTGCTTCAGCACCTTCGGACGACCGACAGCCGACGACCGACGCCTGCGCTTCACGCGCCCTCAGACGGAGGTTTTCTCAAAACCATGCAAGGCAAACATTCTTCCCCCACATGCTGTTTTTCGTGTTTATTTTTGCGCTTTTTGCGCATTTTCTTTTGGCGCCCCCTCTGTGACTCTGGATCCAACCTTGGAACCGGAGAACCAGAGGTGGCCCCACCTCAAAGAAAGCCCTGCTTTGTAGCCCTCCACCCCTTTGCCTCGCACCTACACCAATAAGCTAACCCATGTTTGACCCTGTGACTCACAGATACAGCATGACGAACCCGGTCCGGCAAAGTGTTCTCCCCTTCCTGGGGTGAGCCCCTCTACTGCCCCGTGGGGTTTAGTACCCTCGACGCAATCGCCAGGGTGGACGGCTACTCTGATGCTGAAGGTTACTCCGATGCTGAAGGTCTCTCCAAGTTGGAGGTCGACCCGGCCGGTGCTAGCACCCGCCCTGCGGTGGCACCGCCCCCCAAATGCTTGACCAAGAACCAAAAAAAGAACCTCAAAGACCGCCAGGCCCGAAAGGTTACACGCGAGCTCAACGGAAGTGGGCCCAAGCAATGCTCTAGAAAGCACCGGGATTCGGCCTGTAAGAACCCCTTGGGTGTCGAGTCCAACACGGCGTACGATTTGCCGCACTCGAAGCCTGCATGGATCGGCCTCCGCAAGATAGAGGAGGGCAGGGTTGTTTATGGGCTGGCAGAGCTACAGCAGAAGTATAAGCTGCAGCTTTTTGAGTGGGATGGGAGGTAAGCCAACCCGTGGTTTCAACGGCCCATGCTCTAACCGCATGCAGAACCACCCACCCCATCGTCGACGCCGAAGGCCGCGTGATTGGCCTCCTTGCTGGCAGACCACGGGATGCCGAGGGGTGGGAGAGGGTCTGCAAGGATGCTGCCAAGGCCATCGAAAATGCGAGAGTGAAATGCATTTTTACGGGTAAGCAAATGCACCATTGCTGCGGGGAGCATCCGGCACTTGCAGTGGGCCTCACCCATGGGACTGGCACACTGGTGAGTCCCAGGCGGCAGACTTTTGGAGCCAGCGGGCCTAAATCTCCATGCACAGGCCCCGTGCAACCTTTCCAAGGGCAGGAATGTTGAGGTTTTGGATGAACTGCTCAAGATGCCCTGCTTCACACGCATCGCTGGTTATACAAAAAGTAGGCAAAGCATCCTCTCAGTAAGGCAGGGAATTCACCCGCCATATGCATCCAAACAAAAGGGGGGGGTTGACTTACAGCAGCTTTGGCGGACTCGTCTGCTTCTATTACCTCCACAATCTCCTCCCTCAAACGAAGTAGTTGACCCTTGAGTTCACTGGCTCAAGGGTCAACTACTTTGTTTGAGCCTAGTAGTAACTTAAGAGTTCATGCCAAAGTGTAACTTGAAACTTAAAATTCTTCATAGTACTTGCTACCATAGTAGTACGAGCCTACTATCAATCATAACTACCAAGTTCTTCATCCGAGTCACCATACATATCCAAGAATCCTAAATCCTCATATTCCTGTCCGGCGCACGAAGAGTCCAGGAGCAGCTCACCATCAGATCCCAGCTCTCCGTCACCGAGATCTATGCTAGCACAGTCGTCCTTTGCAAGTTAAACTGGTTGACGCTCTCTGTTGGAGCCGCATCCGAGTCCGATCTGTCACCAGGGTCTTCTCGCTCTGGCCTAGTGATTGCCGGTGCCATTCGCTGCTGGGATTCTCTTTCTGTACTTGGTTGAAGTTTACATTCCGCACCAATTAACTCCTGTCCACCTTTATCACCATGCTTTCGGCTAGGAAGGTCGCCTCCGGTATGTGAAACCCATTGGTCGGTATCTTGCGCGGCCTTGGAGTTACTTGACACCGGTGCCTCCCAACGTTCTTTCTCTGGATTTTCTAGTGCCATTGATGTTGTTTGAAGACTGCCCCCAGAAGATGTGGGTAAACAACTCGGTTCTTGAACAGAGTGATGGTCGCCTGTATGGTTATTGTTAAGGCAGAGCCTCAACTACTAAGTCCAAGTTATCAAGTTCGTTAACGACGAGGCTTTTGTCGTTAAGTTCAATCACACTAAGACGGAGGCTTTCCGCTTAGGTCGAGTTCGCGTCAATGAGCAGTTAAGGTATGAATTGCCTAGGTCAAGCTGAGGAGCCTTGACCGTAAACTACTACAGTTTATATAGCTACAAGTATCTAGCTAATCGTCTAATAGTATGCAAACACGTACTATCTGCTGCGTGCGCAGCGATATAGCTGTTATACTACGGAAGGCTATGTCTACTGTACAGTAAGCGGCTGCGCTTGTTGCTGCGCTACAAACATAAGTATCTAATGGGCGCTGCCCGTCGAGTCAGTATCTGCTAAGTATCAGGAAAGGAAACGGAGTAAAGAGAACGAGCATAAGGAAATTGTAACATCACCCCCCCTCTATCATCCAAGTTTCCAACTTCGACCTTTTCAAAACTCCTCCATCGTCGATTGAGACGTGTTCGGCGTCCTGTATACCCAGAAATGCGCGTCTCTCGGTGGGTCGGTGGGAAGTGGCGGTGGAGAACGATTCGGGCGACGGGGAATGTACGCGTCTTCGGGGGGTGAGACTAGCTCCAGAGGGATGACGACGAGGTCTTCTTCGGCAATTGAGGTGGGGCGGGGTAAGGGTGTCAGATTACGGTCGAGGTTGACAAGGAGGAGATCTCTGTCGATGTGGATCGAACGCTCAGTGGAGCGGATGGATTGGAGGGCGAGGAAAAGGAAGATCAACCAGCAGGTAATAAAGAATAAGAAGATAGTTAAGACGAGGATGTTCGAAATCTGCATGGTGGGGTATTTGTGTTGTCGAGTCAGCTTCTTCTTCTGTTCTTTAATAGTGGCGAAAACTAGGGTCGGGTTCCCCTGTGACGTTAGCCCAAGCGTCTCCATCAAACGTCGCTAAGAATTCGGCGCCCGGTTCTTGATCGGATCTGTCATTGATGGGGACCTGTCGCGGTGGAGTGTTACGATATCTAGGGGGGGGTCGGTTCGGGTTTGATTCACAGTCTCGGGAGTAATGACCCGGTCCTCTTTTTCTGCAATGGGAACACTGGTAGAGGTTGCAGTAGGAGGCGAAATGTCCTTGTCCCTTGCATTTGAAGCAATATTCTCCGCGCATATGCGGCAGTACTTCCGAGCTAGGTTGGGTGGTAGAGAGTCGCATTGATGGAACAATGAGAGGGGTGCGGCTTCGGGGCGGGCTACGCGAAGGCTGATACGCATTGCCAGATATTTCGCGGGCTGACAGTCTGTGAGCGGGAGAGGTCGCGGATCCAGGAGGGGATGGTTCGTTTCGAGAGCGCGATGGACCGGATCTCTTCGCTATTTTGGGTCGGGGGCGGCTGGTGGATGGAACAGGAGGGTCGTACCGGTTTCTGTAGCTGCTGACTGCGGATTCTAATCCTTTCTCCAGCATTTGGCATAACATGCTGTGGGCTAGACGATTCAAGCTGACGATGTTCTCGAGAAGAAGATCGTATTGTCGGAGAGGTTCTTCAAGGTTGTCGTTCAAGAGGTCACGGATGAGCGCAGCTCGGTTCGCGGGGTCGGAGAGGTAGTCGTGGATGGACTGGGCGAGAGGGGGAGGAATGGGGAGAGGTCGGGCGCCGGCAGGGATCGAGGTAGACATAATAGACGGGTTGTTCGAGGTAATGGTTGCGGTTTGGTTTGCTGGTTGGTTTTCAGAGGTGTTTCTTCTCCTTATATGTTTTAAGGAGGTCCGCAGCATTTCCCAAATTGTCCGTAGGTTCCCAGGTGTTTTCCGAGGTGGGGTAACCTAACCACTTTACCAAGAACACATGTCCTCGTCCACGCTTCTTGTGCGCGATGATCACTTCGACTTCGTGTTCCTCTTGTCCATCGATGAGGTCAGGTGGTGGCCTCAGGTAATTAGGTCCGTGAGCGTCCGTCTCGCGATAAGGGGTCAGGAGGGCAGCATGGAACACCGGGTGGATTCTCCACTGATGAGGAAGCTTCAATTTGTAAGAGAGTGGTGACAGTACCTCCTTAATAGGAAAGGGTCCTTCTCTTTTTGGGGAGATCTTCCTTGTGACGTCTGTTAGTTTCAGGTTCCGTGAGTCCAGCCAGACCTTCTGTCCTTTCTCGAATGGGGAGAATTTTCTCATGACCCGTTCCGCCATGACTTGTCGAGCTAGTTCGTGCGCTGCCAACGCTTCCGTTCGTGCTTTTAATAACTGGATGAAACGTAGTTCAGCTGCGGGTACGTCACTCTTCTGATACGCCACCGGTATAGCCCTAGGTTCATAGCCCATCATTAGATAGAATGGGGAATGTTTCACCGCCGAGTGTGTCCTCTGATTGTGCGCGAATTCTGCTGTGGATAGAAGTTGTCTCCACGTTTCAGGGTTGTTGGTGCAGAACATCTGAAGATAGACTTTGACCTCTTGGTTTACCCGTTCTGTTTCTCCATCAGTCTGAGGATGGAATGCGGTACTCATTGACAGTTTGATCCCAAGGAGTTTTCCGAGCTCTTGATAGAGTTTTGACGAGAATCGAGGGTCTCGATCGGAAATAATCCTGTCCGGTAGTCCGAATCTGGTGTAGACGTTTTTCAAATACGCATCCGCTGCCCCTAATGCATCAATTGTCTTGTTGCAAGGGATTAAAATTACCCCCTTCGTAAGACCATGGTCTACCACGACCATGATTGAATCGAATCCGTCCGAAATAGGTAGGTCTGTAATGAAGTCTGTTGTCACCAGCGCAAATGGGCGTGTCGCTGTGCTTTTGATTGGTGTCAAAGGCGGTGTCGTTGGGTGCGTGTTGACTTTCATCTGTTGGCATTTTGCACATCCTTCTACCCATTTCTTGATCAGTGTCGTCATTCCCGGCCACCAGTAGTCTCGTCGAATCAGTTCGATTGTCTGATATTGTCCTGGGTGTCCAGACGGTAGCGAGTTGTGGTACTGTTCGATGATCCGTTTTCGTAGATCAGCATTTGGTGGCACGTAACAACGGTTTTTAAAGAATAGAACATTATCTTTTACTTCCCAATCTGCCAGATCAGATCTGATCGGGGGTGTTCCATTGGTTTTCAGTGCCTTGATCGCATCAGCAACTAGTTCGTCTTTCATAGTTGCTTGAACGAGCGCCGTTTGCATTTCTGTATCGATGACGTTGACAAAGACGTTCTTTGGGAGGAGAGTGATGTTTTCGTTATCGTTCTCTATTCCTTTGCCCCAGTCTTCTCGTCGAGAGAGGGCGTCGGACTGTATCATCTGTGATCCGGGGACATGCAGTAATTTTAGCTCGAATTCTGATAAGAACAGACTCCACCGGGCCTGTCTTCGGTTCAACTTTTGAGCAGTTCTGAAATACGTCAGGTTCTTATGATCAGACAGGATCGTGACGGGGTACGAGCTCCCTTGGAGGTAGTGTCTCCATGTTTCTAGTGCGCGTATAATTCCGAGGAGTTCTCGGTCGTAGATTTCGTAGTTTCGTTGTGTCGCGTCGAGGGAATGGGAAATGTAGCCACAAGGGTGCCATTCTCCATCTGTTCCCTGTTGTCGCAATACAGCGCCGGTAGCGAATTTCGAGGCGTCGGATTCAATGGTAAAGGGTCGTTCCGGGTTTGGCATCTGTAAGATCGGTGCCTGTGCAAATTTCGCTTTTAGCGCATCAAAGGATTGTTGACATGCCGTTGTCCATTCAAATTTGATGTCTTTTCGTGTCAGATCATTTAAGGGTCTCGCTAGTTCGGCGAATCTCCCAATGAATCTTCGATAGAAGTTTCCGAATCCTAGGAAGGATCGTACTCCTTTGACGTTAGTCGGTGCCAGCCAATCTTTGATTCCCGCTAGTTTCGTTGGATCCATTAATATTTGATCCGGTTTGACGATCAAGCCGAGGAATTCGACTTCTTGTACGTCGAACTTGCACTTTTCAGGTTTCAAGTACAAGTTGTGTTCTTCGAGTCGTTGTAGAACCCGTCTAGTCCGTTCTTGATGTTCTTTGAGATCTTTTGAGAAGATGAGGATGTCGTCCATGTAAATGACTATCCATCCTTCGTCAATCATGTCCTTGAAGATCTCGTTCATCATCGCTTGGAACGTAGCAGGAGAGTTGCATAATCCGAAGAACATCACCGTTGGTTCAAACAGCCCTTTATTTGTTTTAAAGGCTGCTTTCCATTGGTCGCCCTCTTTGATCCGAATGTTGTGGTATCCCCATCTAATGTCGAGTTTCGTGAACCATTGCGCTCCTTTGAGTTTGTCGAGAAGATCGCTGACTAGTGGGAGGGGATAAGTGTTCTTAACCGTTCCACCGTTCAGGTAGCGATAATCTTGACATGGTCGGAGGGCTTCTGAGTCTTTCTTTGCGACGAAGAAGAAGGGGGAGGCCATTGGGGATTTCGACGGGCGGATGTAGCCTTTCTTGAGATTTTCTTCAAGGAAGTCGTTCATTTTGGCTTGCTTGGTGGGTGACAGTGGGTAGACCTTGCAGTCTTTCGGTACGAAATCGTCTTTCAGATCGATGGCATGGTCCCATGGTTTGGATTTGGGGAATCATTCGGAAGCAGCTTTCTCAAAGACCCGTTTGTAGTCTTGGTAATGTTCTGGTAGTAGATCGTCGAGGGTTTTGGCTTTCTCCGGGTTATCTGTCTGATCACCGTGAGCAAGTTTCTGTGAAATGGAGGTCTTCGCTCTTATCCAAATTCCTTGTCCGAAACAAAACCGCGGGGTAGTCAACGAAGAGACGATCCTTGATATCCTAGTTGTTTTTCTGGAATAGGAATATTTCGGTGTTTCGTATTCTCTGGTGAGGGGTGGTTCGGTGACGTTGTTGGGATCGAAGATTCCTAAGACCGGTTCTCCTTTGATGTAAGCGATGACGAGGTCTTTGTTTTCAGGTTGGGCTTCATCTCGGAGTGGAATGTCTTCTTTTGGAGGATCTGGGGTTTGTTCCGTGATCGATTCTGGTTCGGGGGTGATGGAGGAAGTGATGACGTTTTCTTCTTCCTGTGCCTTATCTGTGATCCGTTGTCCAAATGCCGTTTTGCCCATCATTTCCCTAGTTTTGGCCACAATCTTTCTAATACGAGTGAGCCGTTCTTCGGGGAAGGTGAGGGTACCTTTCTTCCAGTCGATGTGAGGGTTTTCTTTCCGGAGCCAAGGTAGTCCTAGGATTACTGATTCTTTTCCTAGACCGGTTACCAAGTACTTCCCCTTTGTCTGCGTATCTCCGACGGTTAATCGGGTTGTGGTGGAGTGGGTCGTGCCTTCTTTGTTCAGGGTGCCGTCGGCATTCCAGGTTTTGATCGGTTTCGATAGGGGTGTCATTCGTAGTCCGCGGCTGCGCGCGAAGTCTCGATCAATAAATGTTTCTGCAGCTCCTGAGTCGAGGAGTGCTTCTGTTTCGACGATTCCGGTTTCCGTTCCTAGCTTAATAGGGATGCGTATAGATTGTTTGCCCATATTAGCTACTAGTACAGAGGAAACCGATAACTCAGCGGGGTCTGACGTCGTTCCAGTCCGCTTCTTTAAAAACCCTTGTCTTCAAGGATGGCGAGGGCCTTCTCCCTCTCTTCTTCGTCTAATTCTGCCATCATGGAGCGGAGATTCTTGTAGACCCCTTCACCAGTCTTCTTCTGCCAGGGTTTCGGAGCGGACGTGGTGGCGACGGTCCCGTCTTTTCTGTGGTCTCCGGAGCGGTGTCCGGGTTTGTGGCAGATGAAACATAACCCCTTTCTCATATGCTCCATGCGTTCGGAGTTGGACAGGCGGTTAAGATCGAGGGTGGGCTCGCGTTTGACGATGGTGGTGGAAGACGTGGGGTAGGCGGCGTGTAATTTTCCCGTGATAGCGCGTGCTCTCTTCCACTGCCCATCGTACTTTGCGGCGGCTTTCATCATGTTTTCGAGGGTGGTTGGGACTGTTTCCATGTTGTAGATTTTCTCTACGAGTTTGGGGTTTAGTCCATCAACGAAATATTCAATGAGGGAGATATCTTCGTTTATCCCAGTCCTTCCTTTCAAGATTCTGAACTGCAAGATGTAATCTTCGATATCCCCAGTCTGTTTCAGGGTTTTGAGCCTGTGTCGTGCGTCTCCGGCGTCATCGATCGGTGAGAATGCATTCTTGATTTCTGTTTTGAAGGCTTCCCAGGTCCCCCATGGGGTGGTCTGTTCTCCCTTCGCTTCTGCCCATCCTGCTGCCGTTCCTCCATTCATAAAAAAAAGGGCGAAGATGATTTTCTTATCGTCGGTGTCATAGACGTCGGGGTTCGCCCTCAAATAGAGCGAGACTTGTGAGAGGAACTTGCCGGTTTTGGTTCGCTCTCCGTGGAAGTCAGTGGGCGTGCGAAGCTTAATTTCTTTAGGGTTCTGTGTGGCCATGTCGATAAATGGGTCGGGGTGTTCTTCGTCTGATTCTGAGTCGGACGATTCAAATTCTTCGTTCTCGAGGTAACGAGACGGTTCAGTGGCGGTTCTCTGGCTAAACCAGCGTTCTGTGGGTTCGGAGTAACGTACTAATCGTCCCTTGTGTCGATGCCACAAGGAGTCGGGTTCAGGGGTAGCACCACGAGGTGGGCGGTCAGGGGTTTGTCGGTTCGATCGTCGGGATAAAGCATCTGCTCT
Source organism: Tricholoma hemisulphureum (assembly GCA_964034925.1). Classification (NCBI taxonomy): domain Eukaryota; kingdom Fungi; phylum Basidiomycota; class Agaricomycetes; order Agaricales; family Tricholomataceae; genus Tricholoma; species Tricholoma hemisulphureum. The sequence continues at coordinate 2,795,375 of OZ035928.1, read as the reverse complement.
TGAGGAAGAGGACGTTGTGGATCAGCTTGACCTTTTGTTAAGGCAGAGCCTCAACTACTAAGTCCAAGTTATTGAGTTCGTTAACGACGAGGCTTTCATCGTTAAGTTCAATCACACTAAGACGGAGGCTTTCCGCTTAGGTCGAGTTCGCGTCAATGAGCAGTTAAGGTATGAATTGCCTAGGTCAAGCTGAGGAGCCTTGACCGTAAACTACTACAGTTTATATAGCTACAAGTATCTAGCTAATCGTCTAATAGTATGCGAACATGTACTATCTGCTGCGTGCGCAGCGATATAGCTGTCATACTACGGAAGGCTATGTCTACTGTACAGTAAGCGGCTGCGCTTGTTGCTGCGCTACAAACATAAGTATCTAATGGGCGCTGCCCGTCGAGTCAGTATCTGCTAAGTATCAGGAAAGGAAACGGAGTAAAGAGAACGAGCATAAGGAAATTGTAACAGTTATCGATCAGCTGCCTCGATGCTGCCACGATGGGCTGGCTTGACCCATCAATTCTTGAATCGACATGACCGACTCCAGCGTGGACATGGACAACCACCCATGTTCCGTATGCTAGTCATCAGCACTCTGAGAAAAAACAATTCAGATCAGTAACTTGAATGACAAAGTAATGCGAACACATACTTCTCAGGATAATCTGCAGAATAAGTGAATATTCGGGGATAAAAATGATGCTGGAGACCATCACTACAGTCTATTACGATCCCATGCCCATAGGCAAAAAGAAATTCGTCATCCAACAGACATTTCCATTGTTTGTGTAATAGTTCTCGATGACAGTGAGCCAGCAACTCCCTGGTCAGTTTCTTGCTTCCCACAAATTGCCCCGCAAAATCTTTAAATTGATCTGGAAGCTTGGAGAAAATATATCAATTTTGATGTCGCACGGAGGTAATTACTATCGCATTATAGTCATCGTACCTGCTCGAAATATGCCACATGCTCATAAAGGTTGGAAGACGGTTTACATCTCTGATATTTGGAATCATTTCCGAAAGCCATATATAGTGGCCAAAGCTTCGCATTTCCAAATGTTGCAAGAAGGGTAGCATCAGACCAAAACATTAGCCCAACTACAACCCTCGGAAGGTTGCAATCTGGCTCGCCAGTAATGTTCTGTAAGTCACGGTGTGCGGCTACAAAAGCTGGAGAAGTGTATAGCTCTCCATAAAGGTGGATGGCTGTACCGTCTAAACCATGAGCCCCGGGTCCAAGGCCAGCAGCGCTTGAATTAACATCTGGTTTCCATAGTAACTCGAAAGGTTCAAAGTGGAAATGACAATTGTTGTCTGCATCCTTTTTGATCCTTTCCCGAATAACTGATGTCAAAGATTGATGGTAGAAGTCAGGGACAACATAATCTCGAACGCCTGGGCTGTCTAGGAAACGATGAAATGGGATACGGATAGATATAGCTGACTTCTGCCAGCCCACGTCATCTTCATCAAACCATGCCCCTTCATCCCACTCATTCAAAGCCAACTGCCGATTGATCCGACTCCAATTAGTGCTGTGAATATCTCGCAGTGAGAATTCAGCACTTCCAACAATATCCAATAGCCTTCTAAAATCCTCCTGTGACTTTTGTGAACCATGATTCCAGTACCAGTCCCCCAACCGAAGTGAGGTTTCATTAGGGTAGGGGTAAAAATCCGAAGGTTTCGAAACAGTCGGGTTCTCCTTACTAGACAGTGATGTGTTGGAAAGCATAGTTAGGTCAACCTCACGTTCGGGATCATGGTTTGGAAATTCTGGTCCGTGATATCGACGGTAGACTCCAAACACGTTATGCACAGTAACAATAAAATCGACGTCGACTGCGGGAGCCGAATGTGACAGGGTATCAAGCGCACTGGCCATTTGCAAAGGCAGGACTGAACTCGGGGGAACAGCCAGAGACTCGGAGGGGGGAGGCGGCAACTGTGATGGAAGTGCGGGAGCAGCCTGTGGCAAGATATCACGGAATCTCCTGTCATACATAATAAAACCAGGGCGAACTGGGGCAATCCTACGACGTTTGCTAGGCCTCGGCTCCACTGGAATATCGTCAGTGATCATGGCATTAGTAACTTGTAGATTGTCCTTAAAACATGCCAATAATTCACGAACTTGGCCAAAACAAACAATATAACTCACAGATTTGGACAATAAACTGGAATTTTGACTGGTCCCCTGTATGAATTCATCATCTTGTTGTTTCCTGAAAGCAAGGGCTCAAAGTCTCTTCGCTTTTCGAAATGCAAACATCTCCTTTGCATTTGCGAGTACTGTAGAAAGACGCTGTTTGCTGTCAGAACAGGAATTTTGATGATTTTTCATTGCCCCAGGAGTAGTGAACACCCTCCCACAAATGCAGGTCTCAGTGTACACCATGGTCTGTTCGGAAATCAGTTCTGGGAGAATAGGTTCAAACCCAAACAGCTTTGTTCTCACCAGTGCATCACTGCGCGGACTCAGGGTGAGGGCAATGTAATAGTTGTCACATACTACCACAGCCTCATCATTTCGGTTTTCGCCGGCTTGAGTAGTAGTTGTCAAATAAGAACCTGCATACTACTAGTAGGTTCCTATTTGCACAGAGTAGTACTCTGTGCCAAATTGCACTTTTTTCTGGTGAGCTTCGGAATATTATCCGAGTCCAGACAAGCGCAGAGAAAGACCAGCATCAAGCCTCTCAGCAACTTCGGGACAACTTGAAGAACTGGGTTGGCAAACTGAACTAGGAATGGAGCACCCCTACTAGAGTACAAGTACAAGAAAACGATATTAGAAAGGCATACAAGTGGTGCACAACATAAAGCATCCATGAGCGTACATCAGGAAATTGGGGGGACGTTGGCATAATAGTACGTAAAGATGTCATTGGTGAGGACAACCGACTTTAGAACAGGACAGCCGTTAGTACGACAGCTGGACATTGAAGGCTTCCTCCGGAAGTTCTACAGTGATCATAAGCAATAACAATATTCTACAGTCAAGCAGTTTTTGCTCACAAGAAAGAAAAAAAAGGGATGAATGCGCAGCATTCAAGTCTACCCTGACATTGTACATTCAGCACGCCTCGCGATCATAGTCTGTGGAAGGTGAGAAGTTGAAGCTGGTGATAATTGAAATCGGAGGGTGGGTGGATAAAAGCGTGCCAAAGAGTCTGACGCTGACTCGGAATGCAACGCGTAATCATACTCTCGCCATTGGGCGAGAGCTGAATCAAGACGTTCCTTGGATGCATCCGCCTGCAGTTCAAGGAGGCTGACCACAAGTTTGGCCTGTCGGAGCCTTGTATGGAGCTGCTTCTCCTCCATTGTCCGGAGTCGAACAACAGTAGCAATTCTAGTTCCAGGTCCTCGAGCGGTATGGTGAAGATGAACATAACAGTGTTGGCTACTAGTAGGCTATAAGCTTTATTAGTTTAGGAGCAAAATCGCAGACAAGAAAGGGACCCACCTTGTCCAAGTTAGATATTAAATTGATCGTCTGTAACACATTGGCGTCATCGACTTGAGCCTGATCTGTTGTGATCGTGTAGTCCGCGAGGAGGTTCAATAAATTAGGGTTTCGTTCTTCTGGAGCCAGTGATGCCATATACTATGAAACATGAGTAACTCAATACTAAATAATTATGCGGCAGGATTCACCAGAGGAACATCAATTTGTTCTGATAAAGAGGGAACATTGTCTGGCCAACCGAATGTATATCGAGCTTCAAAAGATGAGACGGGCAATGGTTGTGGCATCAAACCTGGTGCAGCATTGCGGAGAGGGGACAGGGACAGAGCATGAGAGCGAGAACGAGAATAGGGACAGGAATTGGTTGAACAGGTTGAACGAGAGTGAGAACGAGAACGAGACTGCGTTGAACACGGAGGTGAAGCCAAATGTGAACGGCCTCTAAGGCTACGACTCGGAGGTGAATCCATCATGAACTTGGGGGTGAGGAAGAACAAATAAATAAGGACTGTTTCTCACAGTGAGTATCGAGGGAGGGGAGTTAGTACAATACGTAACCATGATGGGAGCTAAATGCTAAGATGCCAACTTTTGTAAGTATTGTGGTCTACATTCCGATTCTTTCTTCGGCCATCCGAGTCCTTCAAATTGCCTGTCCCCCTTCAAGTACTCCCCTTCAAGTACCGCCCTCCCTACTGCTAACGTCTCAGTATGTTCCTTGCCCATCCTTCTACTTGTACTCCTAATCTCCTTCAACCAGTCGCACCTCGTCCCTTTTTCCTTCTTGGGTTGTGACGCTGTGCGTTGACCCTTCAGATTGGCTTGATGCCGTCTGCACCCCTTCCGACACCCCGCCTTCCCTCTAGTGGCTCCAACGCCCTAATGGCCGACGTCTCTGTGGTAGAGCTCTTCTCGCACCTTGCTAGGCAAGTACCTCTCCCCACTGGCTGCTGTTTTTCACACTTTTTCTTTGCACTTTTTTTTCGTGTCCTTCACGCGCCTTTGAAGTGGGCCGAAGGGGAACTCTGTGGCTCTGAATCCGACCCTGGAACCGGAGAACCAGACAACCCCTTGGATCTCCCTTTTTTCTTTTGCGTCTTTTCCGTGCCTCCAGCGCCCGGATCCCTTTCATTCACTCATGCATCCATTAACAGGCACAACCCCTGCAAAACTCAACACCTTGAAGTTATTTTAACCTTTGACTCTCAGCCGCCCCCCAAGCCAAGGGGCTCGCGAAGAACCAAAAAAAGAACCGCAACAAAAGAGAAATACCTCTTGAAATCTGACGCCAGCCTTCGCGAAAGGCCTACTTCTTTCCAAACCTGCTTGGGTTGCCCCCCCCCCCCCCCCCCCGAGCCGGATAAGGGCCAGAATGTCTATGGGTTAGCGGAGCTACAGGAAAAGTTGGCAGGTGGGCCCCTTTCCGCTGCCGCCACCCTCGCCCTTACCGCCAGCAGAGCCACTCACCTGATTGTCGACCCCGAGAGCCGCGTGCTCGCTGGCCGACCTCACGGTGCTGCGGATTGGGAGCCGCTTTGCAAAGAGGGGCGGGCTCGAGCACTCACGATTCCACCTTCCCTCCTTGTTTGGATCTCCAGAACCTGTGAACGTTCACGCCGTCTCCAGTTTTCTGCGTTCAAGTTCACAATGTATCATTTTTTGGGCATTGAGATGGAGGTATCTCGCACCCAGCCTAACTACCCCCATCCCATTCAGCGATTTCTTGTTCTAACTATGGACGTTGCCCCCAAACCTTCTGTCGCATGTGGATTGGTTTCTGTAATGAGACCATCACAAGATCAGTCATTTTCAAGTTCTAACTTTCGCAAACATGAAGGTAACCAGTAGCTTTAGCCCTTGTCCACTCCGGATTCACTGGCTTTGCGGCCATTGTAGTTCGGAAAGTAGGTACGGGTGCAGGAAATATGGTTGGCTTATTATCTTGGCTTAGAAGGTCATACCGTCTCTTGTGGCGGATCGACCAGCATCTGAGGTGGCTGGACTTGCTTCAGGCTTCCCGGAAGCCCTCCTGATATCTTCCTTCCCCACTTCGGGCATCATCACCTGGCCCTCAAAGCTCGCCTGGCATCCTTGGCGATGGCCGATGGAGTTCTCTGGCTCAGGACAAGGCGAAGACGGAGGGCCGTTCCAGGCCCACAAAATTTTGCCTTCTTTTTTAAGCTCGAACACGAGTTGGAAAGGTATGGCTATAGCGCATCAGCCAGATCACCGTGACTCGATCACCCAACGCATCTGTTGACTACTGAGCACGCATCTAGCTAAGACCCGCAATTAGAATTGCCACCGCTGCTCGACTCCAGTGGGAGGGGAATCTAAAGTTTCTGGTACTGATTTTTAGTTCCTTGGCACCCTTCCCAGCCACCTCTTCTCTCTCGAACTTCATGAAACAATCGTCGGCGTTGCCATTCTCTTCATCTGAAGTTTCTTTGTGGTTGGCTGCGTACCAATGCGGGTAAGTCGCTGGGTTTTGTTTCTTATTGAGCTAACTCACCTTCCAAGAACTTTTTCCCAAATTTAAAGGCATCAAATACACTTGGGTTGAATTCTTCAGGGGAGTCCAGGTAGTCTGTGTAATCTTCTTCGCCTGCGATCGTGCTGGTTTTGGTCATCACAGCAAATGCCGCTTCCATCTTGCAATGGTCCCGATTCATTCTGGGCTTGAAATCATGGGGAAGGCAGTCTTGATAGGATGCGGGAGGACCAAAGCGTGGTGGAGCAGGCGGGCCTCCAAATTGTTTTGGAGTAACTCGAGGAACCCAATGTGGTCCGTAGAATAATGCCGCAAGGTGGGCTACCCTGCCATCCGGGTCAAAACCAAAAGCGTTGTAGTTGGAACCCTTGTCCTTAACTTGTCTAGCAAGCTTTTCTGTCATCTTGGAGAGGGTGAATGGCGTATGGGTACTTTCTTTGCAATGCCCGTTATATATGTGGTTTAACTCAGTTGCATAGGTTAAGTGAAGGCGGCATCAAACTCCGACTTGGCAGTTCTTGGACAGCTGTTGCCGAAGAATACGTGGTTCCTGAAGGTTAAAGGTGTAAGCTCAGGGTCGTCAGGTAAAAATTTGTCCTTTTCCACCTTCACTGCTACGGTTGAAACATACTCAGAGCTATGGATTCTGCTGTCGCTATGTCTTCTTCGAGCCTGGGCAGACGCCCTAGAGAAGATGCGCTGCAACCTGGTCCAAGGAAGAAACCGTATATTTTCTACCTCCCTTACCCCTTTAAAAATATATGCCTTCTGCAATGTGAAATCCCTGGTCATCAATGGGCTCGACCGTCTGTATAATAATCCGAATGTTGAGCGTTTGACTGCGAAGTGAGGAATGCTTGCATATTCACCTCCCCTCGTACCGTTTGTCATGGTTGTCTTAGGGAACGGTGCGAAGACAGAGTTTTTCAGGCCCTCCTCAAATTGTGTTACGGGCTCGAAGAGCGACTACTGAATGCATCGGCCGAAGAAGTCAAGCTTATAGCTGATCTCGTGTGTGTCGCACAGTACACTATTAATACACTGGCAAATGCTCCCCCCAGATCCAAAGGGGAGCGAGTGGCTCTCGTGCTGATGACACAAAGGGAATGAAGGGCGCCATCATTGACTGGATAACCCCTGAAGGCCAGACACTCAACCCTCCACTCAGCCGCAGATACAAACACGATCGAGGGTATAAACATGATCACACGGGTGCACTGCTATGTCCCACAGGGATTGATTGGAACGTTCCCAGGTAAGTACAAACCGTTTTCACAACGCATTGTTAACATTGTCTTGTAGTACCAAGGAAAAACTTCGCACAGGCGAGATGCATGTTCGTGGAGATCAATGGCCGTATTTTCTTTACGCGGATCTAGCCTATGATCAGGATGATCCATGGAACGGGTTAATAAGAAACCAACTACTTGTATATGTAAGCATGAGCTCGTCGCCACTCTATTGAATGGTTTATGATTTTTATCAGGCATTCAAGCATGTTTTCACTTCACCCAGCTCGGTAGACGACAACAAGCCCAAGGCAACAAGGTCAGGAAACGCCCGCATCCACAACATGACATCTGTCACCACTGCATCGCTGGCTTATATCGCCACCCAAGTTAGTATTGCTGAATTTCTTACATGACAATCTGTCCAAAACTTTTTATTAATTAGGTTCGATTCGCTCTCACGTCGGCTAGCACCTTTTCTAGAACGGACACCGTAACGGATTCTGAACGATTCTATGCGAGCCTTCTGGATATCCTTGACGATGGGCAAGAAGCATGCGAGGTTGATCACCTCATTGCGTGGTGGAACAGGTACGTTCATTGGACAGCAATTTTATCAGAGTTTTCAGAACTCCGGTCTGCAGACGCATTTGTCCACATTCTTTGCCACAGTCTGTGCAGGCACCGGTTGAGGGTAGTGCTCTGGACCGAATCAGGCAGAAGCATGCCGAGATCCAAGAATGGCTGGCCCAGACATCTGTGCCCCTGTAGTAGCAATACTCATTTCTTGCACGCATGTATGCTATTCAAATAGAACAATGGTTATCGGTAGCATTGGAGATCCAGCCAACCGGGTAGCCAGGAAAGATCTAGCCCACAAGAATTGCCCTCAATGTCGTTTAGTTGGAGATGTTCTCACCAGTCTAGCAGTCAGTCGTGTCCACATGCATCCCCACGTTACTCATGCCCATGGGTATCCTTGTGCTATCGGTTGTCCTTTATGGCCATCAGCGAGTATCTGGTCTGTAGGCCCAACTTGCCAACCTAGAGCAGCCTCAAAGAGAAAGCCAAACCTATTTCTGCATATTTCCCCTGTGCCACTGTGCTAGGCGAGTTCAAGCCAGTCAGGTAGAGGTTCCCAATATCCTGCCAATGTCAATCAGTCAGGTAGTTTCTTATTAATCTACAAAGTCAGTGCTTGTCCACCAGCATCTTTGTGTTCTCAATAGTCCTCAGTGGCTACTGGTGAGAGGAAACCTTCACCATCCCAAAGACATAGAAGCTCTCACGATTCTGAAAGATACTTCAGACCTTGTGCTGACAAACAGCTTCTTTAGCTATTGTATCTCCTCTGTGCCACTGTGCTAGGCATATTTCACCTGCACCATTGTGCTAGGCGAGTTCAAGCCAGTCAGGTAGAGGTTCCCATTATCCTGCCAATGTCAACCAGTCAGGTAGTTTCTTATTAATCTACAAAGTCAGTGCTTGTCGAAGCTCTCACGGTTCTGAAAGATACTTCAGACCTTGTGCTGACAAACAGCTTCTTTAGCTATCGTATCTCCTCTGTGCCACTGCGCTAGGCATATTTCATCTGCGCCATTGTGCTAGGTGAGTTCAAGCCAGTCAGGTAGAGGTTCCCATTATCCTGCCAATGTCAATCAGTCAGGTAGTTTCTTATTAATCTACAAAGTCAGTGCTTGTCCACCAGCATCTTTGTGTTCTCAATAGTCCTCAGTGGCTACTGGTGAGAGGAAATCTTCACCATCCCAAAGACATAGAAGGTCTCATGGTTCTAGCAGATGTTGTGCTGACAAACCTTGGATGAAATATGGCACTGCTGAAGCACAGCCATCCCACCAAACAAGATCTACCTTTATCACGAGGTGCACAAAATACATAAGCAAGCTAAATGCTAGATTGGATAATTCTGGTTTTATTTTCATACCACGGTCATAGTTGTCTCTAGGTCACAAAGTACCAGTCACAGTCTGACTGATGGAGTAGACCCTATGTAACTTACTGGTTGTGCAGGTCAGATTCTGCTGGAAGGTGGGTTTGGGGCTAGTAAGATCTCTATTTTTTTGTTGACTGAATCCAGTCAATGCAACCATACAATATACTTCCTTACCTACACATGTATCAGAATTATAGTTCATTTACTGTATACATGGCAGATAATGGTTGATAAAACTGTCTCATTTTCAGTTCAATTTCCTGATGAAGCTGAGCAAATGACGCAACCTCCATACCATCAACAAACTGAAGAATCTCCCAAAGATCTTTCTTCAATTCATAAATGGTAATATCCTTCGATCAGCACCAGCCACAATCCCTGTTGGCCCCAAGTGCAGCTGAAGGTGTCAGACATGGGGGGGAGGGTGGATTTAAAGTGTCCATTGGGAGGAGATTGCGATGCATGGATAAGTATTCAGTAAGCGTGGAAAAACTCAGAATGTCATGGGGTGCCAGTGGGACATTGGCCAACCACCAAGGAAATGTGTATTGTTCCACCAAACAGTCGTAGTTAGAACTGTCGGTGCCAACATTGAGGGTCACCAAGAGATCCAGATGAAATGGCACCGGCAGTTGATGATCACCAAGGTGGCTGAGACTATCGGCGAGAAACCTCACGAGAATCGGGATCTCAATGACATGACCAACAGCATCAGCCAGACCTACATATGACAACACAAAGAAATGGAGAAAAAATGACTGAAAATAATGAAAACATGAGAAGAAATTACAAACAAGTTCTGAGCGTAGGGCAATTTGCATCCATTTACCATGTTTTGGATCAAACTCATCCAGATGTAAAAGGATGTGCCGAAAATGAGACTCTGCATAGTACAACACTTCCTGAGTCATCTGATGTGCAATCTGGCTAGATCCAGATTGCAGTGCAAAAGGATTAAAAAGTCTAAGCATATGGTTTGACATTGCAGAGGTTGCTGAGTGACAGTTGAAGATAAGGGCAAAGCACGATTGTTATCTTCTGTATGACCAATGGTCATGTGCACGACCTGACTACTTAACTAAGACAAAGGAGATTTGCAACATGGATATGTGGACCTAAAAGTTCTATCTGCAGAGATTGCAACAGAATGCCATGTGTTGCATTGGCAATGAGCATAGGCAGCAGCTCCCTGGGTTACTGCCAAGTTGGCAGTGGGCCGATCGGCATTTAAGGTGGTGCTGGCACCCGGGGGACTTGTGGCTGGGGTGCTGCTGCCGAGTGTGCTAGTGGCCGGGGTGCCAGTGTGATTGGTGCCAGTGACTGGAACTGAGTTTGGCCACTCAGCAAATGAAATGGCACATGTAGAGTTTAAAAGTCCGGTCCGATCTGGTCTTTTGCCTCTTTCGGGGAGGACTGAGGACTGGACCAGTCCAGTTATTTTCAATATCTACTTAGGATCGGACCGGACACAGTAGGACCAGTCCATGTTGGTTCGTGGCCAGTCCGTGAACCAGTCCAGACCGGTCTACAGGCGAACCGGTCTGAACCAGTCTCGAACCGGTCTCGACTGGTCTTACTGACTAATTATAACCTTAGAAAGTATGGACTGACTACTATACTGAAATAAATACATAACTAAACTATTTAAAAGGGGGCGCAGGTCAGGGGTGGCAGCATGGGTCAGGGGGCGGGTCGCTAGTTGGCGGCAGGTGGTGCAAGGGGGGGGGGGGTGGTGGCACAAGTCGGCGATGGGGGTTGCTAGTCAGCAGCAGGCGGGTGGCGACACTAGTCGGCGTGGGGGGGGGGGCTCGCGAGTCGGCGGCAGGCACGTTCTTATCAGGGGTGAAGAGGCAGCACCCAGACTCCACCCCACGAGCAGGGGCTCATGGGGCTGAGGCTGGGGCCAGGCAGCATGTTCTATTCTATAAAATGACTAGTAAATCAGTTATAAAAAAACACAATGGAAAGGAAACTTACACACAACCCAAACAACAGTGGGCGTCGTTTGGGCCGGGGGGGTGCATGGTGGTGGTAGTGAGAGGGGGATAAGCATCGTTGCTTGATGTGGATGTTGGCAGTGTTGTTAAGTATTTGTGTGGGATATAAAAAAAAAAGATGGGATCAAAAAAAAAGAAAAAGATGGCATCTATCAAACAATCACTGTAGCAACACTTGCCCTATCAAATAAACATGTGCAAATCCACTAGGGGTATATAAACCCTTGAGATTTCGCTCTTTTGATCCCCTGGGCTTGTCCCATACAATGTAGAACACATTAAATTGAATTAAATTAGTTATACAATAATAAATATTATTAAATAGTAGTACACAAGGAGTTGGACTGAGGGTTCGGTCCTAGATCAGTCTGAACCGGTTTGCCCACGGTCTGCTGAGATTGAGAAGGTAGCTGGACCGTGAACTGGGATGTTCTGAGACTGCTCCGAACTGGGACTGATAGTCCTATCGGACCGGGCCGGGTTCAGTCCGGTCTGCGGTCTTTTCCAGTTCGATGGACTGGACTTTAAAACTCTAGGCACATGGTACTGCCAGCCCCTCACCATTGGTTGATACAGTGCCCAATTTCCATCAATCACTCAGGTGCATGAAATAATGCACTGTCCATTGCATTTCATATCCGAGGAGCATGACCTCTTCCTGCCATCTGGCTTTCTGTGCCTGGGCACATAGCCAATGAATTTGCTGGACTGTTGATCCTTTCAGAGGCAAGCTGAACATTTTACAATTGGATGTACATTCTAACTGTGGCCAGTGAACATTGGCCGATGGACTGGCCTCTTGTTACGCTACCCCCCGATGATTTCCCCAGATAAATGATAAACACAACAAGGATGATCCTGGTATATTGGGGGTTAAAATGGCTGTACTGGCACTGATGTCATTCCTCGTCAGTGGTTTGTAGGCCTCAAGGATACTGATATTGGCACCAAGCACAACAAGAGCGGACTGGCACCAATTATAAGTGCGACTGTGGACAGTGATCTCTGTGTTTGGTCACAAAATGGTCATCTGGGCTCGAGCTTGAACACTTTTCCTTGGTGCCGATTGCAAGACATGGGAGTAATGGAAGGACTTGTCCAAAATCTGATCCCAAAGCCATGCCAGTTCATGTTTTGCCTGCTCCACATGCAAGGACAATTCTAGTTCCCTATAGTCCAAGCCAGGATTCCCGCGGGAGGGCATGAACAATGGTTCCCGCTCTACCGGTGAAATGGGCTGTGTGCGTCTAACACCAAAATCCTATATCCTAAACCCACACAAAACACACACACAAATGCCCTGTCTGAATAGTTGCGAGTGGGCCAAAGAGTTCCCTTGCAGAACTTATTGCCAAGCCTTTAGTTCCTAAGATTCCTTCCTAAGCTAGACTCTTCCTTAGAATATTCTTGATATCCTTAGATCCTTTCCTAATGTCTTTCCATGATCCCCTTTGATTTCCTAAGAGTTTCCTAAGTCTGATTTCCTAAGCGTTTCCTAAGTGTGTCCTATATCCTTTAGAATTCCTAATCCTTAGTCCAAATCCTTGTCCTTGTGCCTCAGTTTCCCAATCCTCGACCCTAAGTCCGAAGATCCTAAACTTTGTTCCTTTGCTCCTTAGATCCTTGGTTTCCTAATCCTTTATCCTTAGTAAGCTCAATGAGCTCAATGTTGTCTACAGCACAGAGCTTTCAACAACTTCGACATGCAAGGGAGAAACGTCCCATGCCCAATTTTCTATATCCTTGTCCTTGGTTCCGAGTCTTTAGCACAACTTTGAATGTGCTCGCCATGTCACACGATGAGCAAGATGTGAGATTTGTGAGAGATGTATAATCTGGGGTCTGAACTTCTCTACTGCGCAGCTACACTACCCCTAGTATTTGTACAAGTACGAAATATGAAATAGATAATGAAACTGTCCTTTATATGGTATTTTGGAAATAGCTCGGTGGAGCTATCCTAGAAGATAGAATCACATCGCGATGGGGTGATATTGCCCTGTCCAAACGGTCTGTTAAATAAAATAGAAAAATGGTATAAAAGGAAATCTCACCATCTTATGTTAGATAACGCCCTCTATTGCTCGGCCTTCACCTCCTATGGCGTTCCGCCCTGCCATCAATCAGGTACGATGTCAATCTTTTGATCTTGATGCTTGATTTTCTAAGCTGATCTGCCATTGTTATGGGCTCCTAAGGTGTTGGTCAGGTGGCTGTGCCTGTCCGCCCTCATCCGTTGATTAATCTGTACGTCGCATCAACACCTGGCATCAAAACGGCTGTGGATCGGATGCTCAACGTGCACTCGGTGCTTCCTAAGTCCCACAGACCCGCTTTCCCATACTAAGGCTTGTCCTTTGGTGCTCAAATATTCTGTGAGTTCCCATTTGTTCTTGGGAATTTTCCTACACTTTTCTTGACCATTCTCCATTGATCGCCACTTAGAATTTTCTAAGGCGTATCACCGGTCTGCCACCAAGCAGTATTGGTGCCAAAGGATCAGGCCTGCCCGATGATGCCTCATTGAGGGTATCGAATTCCTCTTCATTTTCAAATTCCACAGCACATGCACCATTGTGTGTTGCAATATCCCCATGATCCTGGAGTTCTCTCAATTTCACTAACAGTGTGCCCAATTGTGCCCGTTCTCTTTCAATTAAAGCCAAATCAGCAATCCGGCCATTATGTGTCGGGATCAACGGAGTACCGAGTACGCAGTAAGTAAGATGATCAGCAATGATAGATATGTGATATAAACAAAACAGGAGTAATTTGAAATACAATTTGAAATAGTCTTTTTGATATGACGGTGGCTCCATCGGTGATCCGCCCGAGATCCGTCGCAGGCTTGCATGGGATATGACAAGGGTACCGGCAGCAGGCAGGGTACTGGCACCAGGAAGAGTACCGGCACCAGGCAGGGTACTGGCAGCAGGGTACCGGGATGCATGAAACATGACATGGGACCAGCACATGTGAGGAAATGCCTCGGCCACACATTGCTCATAGTAATCATAGGAAGTTAGGGCCAGTATTGGACTGAATTATAGGTCATACATATCCACAATGATTCTACAGATAATAAGCACACTTCATTCCTCCATATCTGTCGCATTGCTTTCCACCTGATTGAGAGCTTTTCCAATACGGGCCTTCAAAGCAACAAAAGCAGCATGTGTACTGCCTTCCTGCTTGACCTTTTCAACCTCAGCCATGTACAAACGATGGCAGGCATCCTTATAAGAGATGCCAAGGGCCGCCTGGAGGGCTTTAACATCAGCATGAAGCCCAAGACGTTCCCTGTTGGTTAAATGCTAATAATCATAAGTAAGCAATGGTGGCCGACCACATGGAGATGTTCTCTGCACTGATCAGCACATAAGGCAGGTCTAAGGTGTTACGAGACTGCATGTGTTATTAGTGAGAGCATATGAGAAGTCACATTGCCCAGGCATGTGCCCCAGAATGCAGGGCTATTGGCATCATGAAGGGCACCGGCACCAGGCAGGAATCATGGGTACCAGCAGCACAGGGGGCCGGCATGGGCACTGGCACATGCATACACACCGGCACCATGCTTACCCCTCCTGATGCCTCATTCACATTCAAATCAACCCTCTGTTGATAAGATCGGAACACCTCATGTGTCGAGGGAACCAAAAATTGAGGGACGGTGTACTGCTCCCCACCAGGTCCAACAATAGTGACATACCCCTCTAGGATATGGGATGAGGAGCTGCGTTGTTGGTTCTGATCCATTGAAGTAAGAATATACATTGAACATGTATGTTGATCGCTATTGATAGAAGATCAGATCATGCAGAGGTCACATGATGGTTGAAGTTTTTGTCAACAAACATTGTTTCTTTCCTACATTCTGCCAACCAACATCATTGCCGAATACATCACAATGCAACCATCCGCCACCAGTTTAAGTGCCACCATCGCTGCTCTTGATCAATCCATCCGGGCTGCACTTCAAGATGGAAGACTGAATGAGGAGATGGCCATCCTCAAACCTCAAGTGGTGAGCATGGCAAAAGAAAAATTGATCGCAACAAGCTGAGCCTGTTTCAGAAAGCACTATCCCACTCCAAGAAGACCATGCCAGTTGAGATGGCCGATGTCTTCACTGTCAACATATTTCTTTGGGAATTCCTCATCAAGTGGAAGAAAGCTGGGTCCATGGGCGACAAGGCATTCATAAAGCAACAGTGACAAGCATTGGTGAAGTGGGATGAGGCACACCCACCAGCATCAGCACCACCAGCACTGCAGTCCAAGCCGGCTCTCCTGGGAATGGCGCAACACATAGTGGAGAAAACAGTGGCATTCGCAGAGGAGAAGGCATCACACCTCAAGCTGTCTGCAGCAGAACCCGTCATGGTGGCACCATTGGAACCAGCCATGGGAAATACACAACCGGCTCCAATGACTGCAGTGACACCAGCACTGGCAAGGGTGAGCACGCAACCAGTACCTGCCACAGGGAGGCTGACGAGAGAGCCGGGAACAAAAGGTATGCCAGCCTCCCGCATGGCCATGCAAGGAAACCCATCATCACCAGCCGTTGCTCTCCCAGCACCACCTGTCAGCACCGATTCAAAGCACAGGGAAATGAAAAGGCATTGAGAGGAAGGCAAAGAGGATTGGGAGACTGACCAACTGGGGCAGGGGACCAAGCAAAAGCATTGAGAGCGCCATGAGCCTAGACACGGAGACACATTGCATGAAGTGCTGTGTGACCACTGTGCATGTCAACACCGGCTTCTGTCCCAAATTTATATCATGAATTTCGTCATATGTTGTGATTGTGGCATTGGATAAAGAAACTGAAATGGGCCGGTTATGGCCACAACAATCAGGATCCTAAAGTGCCCTTGCCAGGTGCACTTTCAAACTTCTGTCTGGCATGCCCTCAACCAGGAATAAATCTTCCTGTAGATAAACATTTGTGGCTGACGGGAACTTCAAGGCCAATCATGTGCGGCAAAAGACCACAGAGACTGATGTTTGGCTCAATGATGGTGCTGGAATGATGGCAAATTGGCAACAATATTCTGATTTCCTGAAGACAGCCATGGAGCAATCAACAGTGAGTGCCCTTACAGATCGGTGCCCATGCATGGTGCCAGCACAGGCATGTGTCGGTGCCAATGCATGGTGATGGTGTGGGTCCTCAGTGCCCACCAAATGCCCATGCAAATGGCCAGTGAATATGCCTGGGGCCGGTGTTTTGCTGGTGGCCAGCGAGGTGCCAGTACATGGTATCATGCTGGTTCACAGGCATGGTGCCGGTGTGGTGCCGGTGAAATGGGCTGTGTGCGTCTAACACCGAAATCCTATATCCTAAACCAACACAAAACACACACAAATGCACTGTCTGAATAGTTGCGAATGGGCCAAAGAGTTCCCTTGCAGAACTTATTGCCAAGCCTTTAGTTCCTAAGATTCTTTCCTAAGCTAGACTCTTCCTTAGAATATTCTTGATATCCTTAGATCTTGTCATATCCCATGCAAGCCTGTGACGGATCTCCGGCGGATCACCGACGGAGCCGCCGTCATATCAAAAAGACTATTTCAAATTGTATTTCAAATTACTCCTGTTTTGTTTATATCACATATCTATCATTGCTGATCATCTTACTTACTGCGTACTCAGTACTCCGTTGATCCCGCCGTAGTTACCCCGGTTACTTACTTACTATAAAACTAGTATAACGTCACTTGTAACTTCAGTTTGATAATTGTATTGTTATCTCCACAACTCTCTCACTTCTAAGTCCTTGCTCTCTCTTAACTTCCGGAACTCCACCGGACCTCCGCTCTCATTACCATCACCTTGTAAATTGGACATTGAGCATAGAGAAGGGCGCAATCCCTTTTAGATTGAAGCCAAGTCCAGTGCCGCCACGGAACTCCGTTGGAACTCCGTCGTAACCCCGCCTACGAGATCAGTTCATAACAACCCTGCCTGGTGTCAGTATCCTGCCTGGTGCCAGTCCCCTCTTGCTGCTGGTGCCTAGCTTGGTGCTGGTATCTTGCCTGGTGCCTGTATCCTGCCTGGTGCTGGTATCCTGCCTTGGTGCCCAAGCATTGCCGGTCGCCTGGTCACTGTGCTGTACATAGCCTGGCAAATTTGCTGACACCATATCATACTCTACACTGTAGTTGTTAAGGCGAAGCCTCAACTACTCAGTACAAGTTATTGAGTTTGTTAACGACGAGGCTTTCATCGCTAAGTTTAATCACACTAAGACGGAGGCTTTCTGCTTAGGTTGAGTTCGCGTCAATGAGCAGTTAAGGTATAAATTGCCTAGGTCAAGCTGAGGAGCCTTGACCATATCTACTACAGCTTTTATAGCTAAAGAGAACTAGCTAATCATCCAATAGTAAGTCAACAAGTACTAGTGCTGCGCGCACAGCAAGATGGCTGTTACTATACTACGGAATGCAGTGTCTACTGTAAGTAAGCGGCTGCGCTTATTGCTGTGCTATAAACAAAGTGTCTATGGGCGCTGCCCGACGAGTCAGTATCTGCTAAGTATCGAGAAAGGAAACAGAGTAAAGTAAAAGGAAAAGGAAATTGTAACAGTAGTCCTTCCTTATTAATCAGTTATTTGCTGGCATTCAGCGAACCTGTATCATTGTAACTGTACTACGTGCATCAGGTGCATCCATCATGGCCATGGGTGGGGGCCCTCTCAGCTTCGGTGAGGGCTGGGAGGTCTATCTTTCCAGCTTTCTTGGTTCTTCCAGCAGTGAACATTGGGCATTGTTTCATCTTTGTGACCTTGATTTCAGCAAGGGGTTGTGTGGTTGGTGACATGGCAGTTCAGGCAGCAGGTAATGCAGCTCGATGTATGTGATGGTAGGTGGTTGTGGTAGGTATACTTTCATCAGCTGATGAGTCAGTACTGGTGGGTGGAGATGGGGATGAGGGCAGGGATGCCGGGCTGTTTGGCTTAGGGTGTTGGTGCATGTCTGTTAATGTCTGGAGTTCAGCAGATTGGCCAGAGTCCTGTAATTGTCTCCTTGCACCCCAGGTGAGGAGTAGAGGATCACTGAAAGCCTGTGTCTACAGGCTCACTGAGACAAAACCCAAGCATAACATGACCACCATATATTCCCAAAGCACGGGGACTACATGAAGGCGAGTGCTACGATGTCTGAGGTTCAACAATGTCACAGCCACTGATCAGTTTCTACATATAAGGTTTGGCTTACAAACTGTAAGCCTGAATGCAACAGAAACATACAACTGGCCATTGGGGCAGGGGCAGGAGTAGCTAGGGGTAAGGAGGCATGTGGTAAGGCTGGGGATGCCAGGCTTACAATCACATTATCTTTGATGCACAAGGTAAAGAGTAAGTCTTAAGATACATAAGAGCATTTGTAAATAATTATACCTTTGTTGCACAATGTAAAGAGTAAGGCAACAAAGGAAAAAAAGATTGTATATATATAGGGGTTCAAACTGTGTTGGAAAATGTCTGCATTGAGCATGAGTTGATATATGATATATTGGTTGAAGTCCATGTTGCTGCATTGGTACTTGTGACTGTGTAGCATTTGTCTATGTTTGCCAATGTTTGCCAATGTTTGCCTAAGTTCACATGGTCATGTAGGTCCATTGAGGCCTAAGTTCACAGTCATGTTGTGAGTCTGGTTGCAGACTTACAGTTCACTAGAAGCACAGTGTGATCCTCAATGAACTGCTGGTCTCCAAAGAATCTGTGAACAGTATCTCCCACAAAGTAGTAAAACAGCTACTTGGAGTGATGATGTGACCCATTGCCCATGGGTTACAGACCTTGCATCCATATAGAGGGAAAGCAGAGTTTGCATCCCTTCCAACCATGCTTTGGTAAATGGATCCAAGTCAGGATGCTTATAACTGGCACCTTTCTTCCATCATGGACAAATTTTGGCCTTCAAATCATCAAGTGCCTTCATTGCTTGGATGACACTGGGAGCTTCACTGTTAAGGCGAGGCCTTAACTACTCAGTTCAAGTTATCGAGTTCGTTAACAATGAGGCTTTCATCGCTAAGTTAAATCACACTAAGATGGAGGCTTTCCGCTTAGGTCGAGTTCGTGTCAAATGAGCAGTTAAGACTTTAGATTGCCTAGGTCAAGCTGAAGAGCCTTGACCTTAACTACTACAGCTTTTATAGCTACAAGTATCTAGCTAATCGTCCAATAGTAACCCAACAAGTACTACTTGCTGCGCGCACAGCAATATAGCTGTTATACTATGGAAGGCTGTATCGACTATCAAGTAAGCGGCTGCACTTATTGCTGCCCTACAAACAAAGTGTCTATGGGCACTGCCTGATGAGTCAGAGTCAGTTAAGTATGAGAAAGGAAATAGAGTAAAGAAAAGAAAAAGAGAAATCGTAACATTCACAATGTTTCCCCTCAGTTGCACTTGGTACATCATTGCCATCACCATTGCTGGGGCTTCGGATCTGAATTCTCTCATTGGATAGAGAAGTACCTGATCCCTCAATGTCACTCTCATGATGATCTTCTGCGTCAACAGCTCCATCACCCAAGCCCTGGTGCTTGCTCAGCATCCCAAATCAGAAGGCCAGAACCAATTTGTCATCACATACTTCTGTTACCATGGTCTGTCTGATGGGTTGTGTGACTAGGAACTGAGCAACTGAATGTGTCAACAGGGCCAACTGGGATCTCAGGGGCCAAGGTCTGATAGAAAACGCCAGTTAAATGACACGTCCTATGGGTTGCGACATGTTGCAAGTTTGATTGAGGATATTTTTAGCACCTGGAGATGTGAATATATCAATGGATTCCTTTGAGCATACAACATCAATAGACATTGCTGATGATGCTTTAGACATTAATATAGACTCCTGCCAATCATAAGTCATGGAAAAGACAACATTCTCTTTCCCCTCATCCTGATGCCTTGTTCTTTTTCAAGGTGAAAACTTCTCCCACACATGTTGAACACCCTTCTTTGCTCTGGATAGTGTCAAGAGTACGATTTTCCTATTCTTTTCTGAGGCATTTAAAACTATTAGTTACACATTTCCTTTTATTTACACTCATTGTCGTTATTATAGAGTTAGTAGACACGGTAAACACATGGCGTCTGTACATCATGCACGCCGCATGACCCAAGCATGGTCATCACGTCTCATGTAGCACATGTGTCAGCCTCATTGTTAGCTCATGTATTACAGTATTTAAACCATTAATATTACACCTAGAGACTCTATTCAAGTTCTCTTAGGTAAATCCACAACCTTGTGCGACTGCCAAAAGACTATTAGATTCCCTTCTTCCCCTTGTTCAACTGTGAGAGCCAGCGCAAGCCTTAGGGTTTGTGTTGTCCTAACAGAAGAACTCAAATTCCTTTTCTGCGCTCCCTCTCACACACTTACTCGCTCTCATCACTCTTACCTCGGGCCTCGCTTTAAATGACACATGCACGCAGCGCCGCTTTCGTTAAGGTACAAGCCCTGGCCCCGTCTCCTTTTTCACAAATTCCCCTCTTCTCCCAATCATTACATTCCGAATCCGTGACGTTGCACATCCAATTCTAAGCCTCATGCCTTGCGCAGAGACTTTTTCAGAACACCACAACAGGAAGGCATAGGTCACTCAGGTGACAGACCACATAGGAAACGTTGAGTCCATCCTGTGCCATTCTGAACACGCGAGAGATTGAGATCTTGGCATGAGTTCACCAGCAAGAGGCTACCCGGCCAGACACACCCAAGCCCATTACAACACAGCACTTTCATTTTTCCGCCTCACTTCCCATTCTCACCATCACTGGACGACCTACTATGTACTTGTGGTATTGTTTGCCGGCCGATCATACGAAGCATGAGTAATACGCCGCCGACGAACCCGTCGTTCCCCCGCCTCCACATTTTTTGCCAATGTTGCCCGCCAGGCGACGACTCCCAATCTTCAACCCTAAGGAGCATAGCAGGGTTGCATGCCTGCTCCAAGGGACTATTGCATTCCCCCTCGCACACCAATCCACCTCACCCGCCATCAGCGACTGGACAGGACAGTCAGTCTCCCCACGCCCCCGACTAATCTCTATTCCCACAACTCTCAGTGTATTTGACCCATTACATATGGAGCATTTAATGGTGGCTTTTGGCCCATGTAGTATGGTCTAGCTAAGATGGGCCCATGTTGGGTGATAGACCATAGGATAAGGGTGGGCCCATGTTAATGGGATACACCATGTGAATAAGGTGGGCCCATTGTGATGTGACAGAGTGAGTGAGACCATTGATGATGGGTGGGCCCAGGTGTGAGCTGCTGGAGGCAGTATACCATGAGTGATGGATGGGCCCATGGGTGATGTATCAGAGGCAGTAGACTATGGGTGATGGATGGGCCCATGGTCTAGCTTATACCAGAGACAGTAGACCATGGGTGATGGATGGGCCCATGGGTGATGTATTGAAGGCAGTAGACTATGGGTGATGGATGGGCCCATGGTCTAGGTTATACCGGAGACAGTAGACCATGGGTGATGGATGGGCCCATGGGTGATATATCGGAGGCAGTAGACTATGGGTGATGGGATGGGCCTGTGGCTCAGCTACCTGGGACATTATACCATGGGTGATGGATGGGCCCATGGGTGATATATTGGAGGCAGTAGACCATGGGTGATAAATGGGCCCATGGGTCAGGATTCAGAAATGGAATCATCAAGCAAAATGGACTGAAGAACTAAAGAAATGAAAGAAATAATAATCACATGGACTGAAAATTACAAGTGAGAAGACTGAAATAACTATCACTTATGTTTGTTTACTAGGCAGTATCATATTAGAGGATCAAAGAATGGGCATATGGGGTGGGGCAAGCAGGATCAGGTTTGGACACCAAATTTGAAAGGCCATGGCAACAGGAACTGGGCAAGGAAAATAAATTCAAGTTGCTTTCAACAATCAATGAGGACATTTAGAGAATCCATGGCTACAGAACCTACTAGCAAATTAGTATGTGAAACTTTCAATTTTCATGTGTGTACTATAGCCTGTCAGTGATGATCAGGTGATTGGTCACTACACCATCCACTACACCATTCTCCACCATCCACCTCCTCTTAAATTTCATTCATTCCAGGTGAGTTGCCATATTTTTAAGTGGCTAATCACCATGTACAAACCAGCCATGATATCTAGTGTAAGTGTTTCTACTCTGGCTGGCCTCATAACTGATTTGTTTGTTTTTCCCTGCCAGATAAATTAGAACTATGCAAAAATTTCTGGGTAAACTTAAGGCAGCAGGGCAGCAGCTTGGACCTCAGGTAGGGGGATGACATTTTATGGCCTGGAAACTATGTTATTTTTTTGTTTCTTGCAGATAACAAAATCCGAGTTTTGTCAAAAGAATTCGGATATTTTCATGATAACATAAGCTTGGCATGTGCATATATCCAAAAATCAGCCGCGGCAAGTTATTTGAGCCCTAGGACCCTTATTTTAGCTGATATATCGGTGTTTAAACAATTTTTTCTTACAGATATCGACTTATGAAGATTTTCCGGAAAATTTTTCCAAACACCGCACGGCATGTGCGTATATCCGAAAACAGGTAGCGCTAAGTCTTTTGAGCCATAGTGCACTCATTTTAGCTGATGTATTGTTTTTTTCTTACAGATATCGACATTTGAATATTTACCTCAACTCTGGACAGATTGTACTAAACATAGCGCCGCCCTTGCGCATACCCCAAAATTGGTATGTTTTACATTCCTATACCCAGGGGGCATGCTTTAGCTCATTTACTGCTGTTTTCTTACAGATATCGAGATTGGAATATTTGCTGGCCAAAGTTACGGGGCATAGCGCCGCTCGTGCATATTGTACAAAATCGGTGTGTTTTAGGTTATCTGAGCCCTCGGGGGCGAAGTTGAACCCATTTACTGCCCTCTGCTTAGATATTGGGACACAACTGCGTGCTGCAGAAACTCCAAAATGTTTCCAAAAACATTTCCCAACCAAGACCGGTATGCTTATCCTCTGAGCGGGGCCTATTTTTTCTCATTGTATTTTCCCTCGGTTCTTTCAGTTCTTCCAGATCACCAAAAGCAATTATTTGCCAAACAAGACTGTTAAACATGGCCCGGTAGTGGGACATCCTGGAACTGGGGTGCATTTATATTGTTTATTCACCTGCAGGCGTCATCTGACTTATTATATACATTCCTCCAGGTGAAGATCTACTGCATAAACAAATATGCCCCCAAAACCACATCGGCATGTGAATCTCTCCATTCGCTGGTCCATGATGCGATCGGTGAGCAGCGGGAGCATATCAACCGATCCATTGGCAACCCAAAAAGATACCACTGGGTGGTGGTGTATGTGCCCTCTTTCAGTTGTCAAATATGAATTCTGATAGGAATTTGTCTCCCATGGTAGCCATAAGCTGCACAAATCACCCTGAGGTACGCGGCGTTCACAAGATGAGGACCACTGGACAGTCAGGGCGTTCAGGGCGGGGAGGGCCCACCACACGCTACATGTATATCCTGAGAAGGGCGACTCAATGGAGTCGTTCAGCAATGGCGGGCAGCATTGGAGGACTCGGATTCTGGATAGAGCGGATTACTCTCGTCTCATAAGGAAAGAATTCATTTTATTTATTGTGCATTTGAATTAACTAACTATCTGGTGCCTACAGATAGAATGGGATAACCTGAAATAGATGCAATAAATCTGATTTGTGTGTAGGAGCGTAGTGAGTTGGCACTGACCGGCAGTGAGTATCAACGTCAGTCGTAATGACCGGCAGTGAGTATGAACGGGAGTGAGACTAAGTGGTGGAGTAAGGTGAATGGTCACCTACTTCAAGTAGTCACGTGACCTAGTCAGTAGAGAGTCACATGTCGTAGAGTCAGGGATGAGATCTTGTTGGCAGACCATGACCATTTGAGCAAGGAGACTCTTCAGGCGTCTCCATCTTGGTGATGAGAGCTCATTTCGAACAACGTCTTTGAAAACAAAACCACGGAACCAGAACCAGAACCAGAAGCCACGGAACCAGAACCAGAAGTCACGGAACCAGAACCAGACCCAGCGCAATTCATTTCCCAGTAACACGTAATGACAAACACCTCGAGACAGCCTCACCCAGTACACACGGAGTAACCCTCATAAACTCATGGACCGAGATAACAAGGGGCGATATCTAAAACAAAACAGAGCTAATGCCATAGTCCCAACATCACCAACAGCCTCCACACTGTTGCTCAGCTCTCCATCCAAAAGCTCACTAACTACATCCATAGAATCCAGCACATCACCAGCCTGCTCCCTAGCACTACCCCCTGCACCACCACCGTCACCTGTCCAGAAATTGCCTATGCCCACCAGCCTAAACCCCATGCAACTGACTACCCTTGATGAGTTCGATGGCGAACCAGATGGCAAAATCCAAGGGCCAACATTCCTCCTAAGATTCCTATGAGTCATGCATGAAACCCAGGTCACAGAAGACTGTGAAAAAGTAGCGCAATTCGGGTTATACCTTGTACCAGATTCGCCAGCAGAGGAGTGGTATGTTGACACAGGGAGTCCCAACAGAGCATGGGCCAGCTTTGAAACCAAGTTTCAGAGCAGGTTTCCCGGAATCCAGAAGGCGAAGAAGACGAGCGCAGAGTTAGAGAGGGAAATGGTCAAGCTAGTGTTGAAAGCGGAGGATCTAGACAAAACGGAACTATACGGCGGAGTAGAAGTGGAGGCGTACAAGGTGCACACGAAGAAGCTTTTCAAGCTAGCGAAGCGAGCCAAGATCGACTCAGGGACGGCAAACATTGTACACGTACAAGACATACTCCTGGAAATCCTCAAGGACAAGGCCGGCGAGTCACACGCGAACTGGAAAGTGTTCTGCATGGCCATTGAAGAAGTCGATAGGACATACATCAGAGATGGGGTCAAGAAGCACCGAGAGCAGGAAGCTAAGATCAACTCCCTCACCACCCAACTGAACCGAGTAGAACGCACGCTAGCACGATCTACCAACCCAGTTTCAGACCTAACTATGCAGTTCAGCCACACCACCATCAGCAACGCCCAAACAGCCTCATCCAACATACCACAACGTCAGCCCTCACAGCAACCAAACTACAGCCGCCAAGTTGGACCCTGCCTGTCAAGCGTCGCTACAGAAGACGAGAAAACTGTTGTACAAGCGAATGTGATAAAATACCCACAATATCCCAACACTGCCGAAGGCCACACATCATACTTCGAGCAGCTATGCATCTGGAAAGCAGCACATGGCGAAAACGCATCCATCACTATACACACACCATTCCCACTAAGACCAGGGACAGCGCCGGTATGTTCGGGGGAGTGTTGCAAATGTGGTATGCAGGGTCATAAAGGCGCAGACTGTGCAGAAGCTGCAGCGAAGGTACCACCACAAGAAAGCAGATGGAGAGCACTATGTGGTAGATGCTTGGGACGAAGCCGTCGGGACCAAGCAGTAGCGGTGAACCACGTAACAGAGGTAGGAGAGTTTGCATGGGCAGGCTACGGGGAAGAGCAGGGAAATGGGGGAGGGCCACTCGTCTAGAGGACAGACGGGTGGCCCCGGATCCTTTGTCTACTGGGTGTAAACCCGAGAGCCTCACTACGCACACCACCCCCATTGTATCTAGTACGAACATGAACGACGACATTATTGACTTGTACTTGATAGAACATTCTAAGACCACTGAGAGCATAACGGAGGAAGAGACCCCATTCGTACACGACATAGATAGTGTTTGAGGGTCCAGTTGCTGCAACTGAAAAAAGACCGGGACCCAACTGGACTGAACCGGTCACGACCGGAATTTTCAGTTGCAGTTGTGACCAGCTGTTGACAGTCGCGGTTGCAGTTGCCCCAAATCTGCTGGGCTTCCAACCGGGTTGCAACCGGTTGCAACCAGTTACAACCATCCTTAGTTAGGGCTTACTATTTCATATCTAATTTAATTTTCGTAAATAATGTGGGGCATGCCCAACTAAAAATGAGTGGACAAGCAAGGCTTTATATACCTTTGACTAATTTGCATATGTTTGCACATGTATTGTGCAAGTAAACGGTGACGCGTCATGACACGTTTATGTTTGCATGTGCTTACACATCAAAGATCAACATCAATGTTCAACTTTCAACATTCAACATTCTACGTTGTCCCACAACCACAACCACCCCCCCTGTGTGTGCCGTTCCCTGCCCCACCTGCATCCCCCTCTTGCCCTCTTGTTCCCTGCTCTCTGTCTGCATCTGCATGTTCCCCCCTCTCGTCCGCATTCCCCCCCTCTCAGTTGTAGTGCCCCCCTCTTGGTTGTAGTGCCCCCCTGTCGTCTGCGTTCCCCCCCACTTGTCCGCGTTCCCCCCCTCTCGGTTGTAGTGCCCCCCTGTTGTCCGCGTTCCCCCCCACTCATCTACGTTCCCCCCCCTCGTTTCCCTCCCCTCCCTCTCATCCGCGTTCCCCTCCTCTTGGTTGTAGTGCCCCCCTGTTGTCCGCGTTCCCCCCCTCTTGTCTGCATTCCCCCCCTCTTGTCTGCATTCCCCCCCTCTCATCTGCATTCCCCCCCTCTCGTCTGTGTTCCCCCCCACTCGTCTACGTTCCCCTCCCTCTCGTCCACGTTCCCCCCCACTCCATTGTAGTGTTCCACCTCTCGTTCCCCCCCCCCTCTCGTCCGCACTTCCCCCCTCTCGGTTATAGTCCCCCCCTCTTTACGTTCCCCTCTCGTTTGTGTTTTTTTAAGTAATTAAATTAATTGGTAGACTACTTTAGATAAAATTAATAACTACTAGTAGGATGGTTGCAACCGGTTTCGACTGAGGTGCAACTGGTAAGCAACTGGTCCCGACCGGTTGGCCGCAGTTGCGGTTCCGGTCAGGAAGTTTTTGTGCCTCGAGGTGAGTGTCTTGGTCGAGGCTATCACCCAGGGGGCCAACACCCTTGGGTCTCTTGCCGCAAGGCATCCGTCCGAGGAGGTCCTCCAGGAGAGGACCCCTGACATCGTCGCTGCTCTGACCGGCCTGTTGAGGGCGGCAGATAGCTTCGGCATCCCTATGGCATCCGCGCTGGAACCCCTGCGCGCGATGTTGTTTGACTCGTTTGTGGACCAGTTCGCTGGTCCCACTTACCCTTCCTCCTCCCAGGACGACCCGATGCTCGGCAATGCACCGGTCATCCCCAGGGGCATCCCTCCTCGACGGGGCGGACTCACCATCCGTCCCCCCCGAGCTCCCCGCCCTAAGGGTGGGCGTCCTCTCCCGCCTATTCCACAGCAGAGAGACCTGTTCGGCGGCCATGGCTCACGCCAGGCCCCCACGTTTGCCCAAGCCGCCCGCTTCAAAGGCGGCAGGGTCCCTTCTTCCTCGGTGGACAGCATCGTCCGTATGGCGAAAGCCTTCCCCGAACTGCCCACTGACCGGCTGGCTGCCATGCACCAGCAGGCTAAACCCACCGCCCCGAAGCCCAAGGCCTCGGCGACTGTCCATGGCCCGTCGCGAAGACAGGTTATAGCCATTGTGCACTCGGACCCAGGAGAGGGAGGCATGCCTCCCCCTCCCGTGGTCTTAATGGGGGGCAACGTGATCCTGGAAAGGGTCCGCCTCGCTCTCTCTGTCCACCGGTCTCGACTGGTGGCTCAGTCCGTCTCTCAGGCGTATGGAGGTTACTCCATCGCTACTGACGCGGTGGCCTCGGCAGAGGACCTCCGCATCATCCGTCAAGCGATCGCAGGCGCGTTCGCCGAGGGCTTCCGAGTCACTGCGGAGCTCCCCTCCTCGACGTCCTACCTTAAAATCGTAGACGTCCCTTATTTCCAGAACCACGCCCCTATCACGGCGGAGTCGGTTCTAGGCTTTATCGCCAAGTCCGGCTTAAAGGACTTGGTTGTCCTTAACGCCCCCCTACGGGTCGTCCGCAACTCGAAGCAGTCTGGGACTGCTACCGTATATCTCAATGTCTCGGACTCCGTCAGCGGAGCCCGGGCCAAGGCTCTCTCAAGGCGTGCGGTCCAGATAGGATCGTACGTCTGTCCCATTCGCGAGGCCCGGGCCAACCCCGGCGTCTCTCTTTGTCAACGGTGCTGGAAGTGGGGTCATCCGACCAACGCTTGCCGCGCCCAGCAACTCCGCTGCTCTATCTGCAGCGGCCCCCACCGCAAAGAGCATCATCGCTCTTTAGCCGGATGCTGCAAGGGCAACGTGAAAGCGACCCCTCCCATCGCGCCGACGCCTGAAGGCGCTCCGTGCCCTCATCCCCCTCACTGCCCTAACTGCAGGAAGGAGCACGCAGCGGACGACCGCCGCTGCAACTTTTGGAAGCACCGCTTCGACGGTGACTGGATCAAGAGGCGTTACGCCGAGGTACGTGAGCGACAAGCTCGATACCTCTCTTCTAACCCCTTCCCCGCAGGACGCGGTGGGCGCAACTAAATGAGGGACATTTCTCTTTCTCACTTACGTATCATGTGTCAAAATGTAAATCGTAACTACGGACTACTAGACACCTTGCTGGAATCCCAAAGCGACAACTTTGAGATTCTATTCATTCAAGAACCGCCTTGGAACTTAATAAGGAACGCCCCATCGGCCCATTCTAGGGCCGGTGAGGCGGTGATTGGCGCCCCCATGCATCCAAATTGGGGCTGCATTGTGAGACAAGCAGGGTCCGACACAGCCCCTGCCCCTTCTGACTCCGCCCCGTTCCCGCGTAGTGATCGGGGGGAGTATCCTCGGGTCGCTGTCTATTTCGACAAGCGACTCCAGCCTCTCAGGCCCAGCTACCGCCGGGACCTGATCGATCATCGTGACATCATCGTCTTCACCCTCGGGTCAGGCGACAATCTCATGTTCTTTGCGAACGTCTACTCGGACCGCAATCACACGGGCATCGGCATTCTCTCGGAGAAAGCCGAGACCTGGCCTCACCGTTTTCACCTCATCGGAGGGGACTTTAATTGCCGACACCGCCGGTGGGACCCTGAGGGCCCCCTGGTCAACATTCACGCGGATCGCCTTTTGGCGGCCACTTCCCGGTTGGGGCTAGTCCTCTGTCGCCCAGACGAGGCCCGCCCCACTCACTATCCCTATAACGAGGAGCTGAGACCTACGGTCATAGACCTCCTGTTTGTACCGGTGGCGGACGAGTTCGTCACCGAGCATACCATCTTCCCAGAACATCGCGGATCTTCGGATCACGCGCCTCTGCTGGTGAATGTCCGGACTCCCCTGTTGCGGGTGCCTTTAAGCACCAGGGGTATCGCACCTGACTCGGAGGAGGAAACTGCCTACTTAGGCGATGTCTCCAACCGTCTGTCTGCCCTGGCCAACTGGCAGGGGAACTCCCCGGCGGCGATTGACGAGGTAGTGCAAGCTATCTCCGACGCTTTTGCGGCGGCTTGGTCCGCGCACGCCAAATCCAAAACCATCTGCAGCCGCTCCAAGGAGTGGTGGACAGATGAATGCTATACAGCCCTCGACGAGTACCGGTTATCCCGGGACCCCGAGGACTGGAAAATGTTCAAACAGGCGGTGAAAGCCGCCAAGCGGGAGTTCTTTGATGAGCGCATCAGAGAAGTCTCAGTTACTAATCAACGGCCCTGGGACTTAATGCCCTGGGTCAAGCAACGGAACCTCCCGTCGCATGAGGCCATCTCCTATGGGGGTGAGCCTTGTAACACGCTGGATTCCTTATGGTCAGCATTGGATGGCACCTACAACGCGGCTAACGACCGTGCAGTGGACCTTTCAGTGCTGGATGATTTCGACGCTCTCCCCCAAAGGGGGTGGATCCCCTTCTCCCTCCTGGAACTCCAGGAGGCACTCAAAGCGTGCTCATCACGCTCTGCTCCAGGGCCTGACCATGTCACATGGTCGTTCCTGAAACGGTGGGCTGGCGACATCGAGGTCGCCAACCTTTTCTTACGCATCGCGGAGGCGTGCGTCGTCCGGGGCCATTGGCCTGCACACTTTAAGGAATCCACTTCGGTTATCATACCGAAGCCGGGTAAACCCAACTACTCCACCCCCAAATCGTTCAGGCCGATAGTGCTTTTGAACACGTTGGGTAAACTTGTCGAGAAGATGCTCTCTCGATGACTCCAGTTCGACGGAGTCGCACACGGCGTTTTTCACCCCAACCAGTTTGGGGGCGTCGCCCAGAGGTCCACTGAGGACGCTGGAGTCTACCTCACCCACCTCGTACGCGCGGGATGGGCGAAGGGCATGCAGACGAGTGTTGTCGCTTTTGACATCGCTCAATTCTTCCCATCTCTGAACCATGAGGTTCTATTGACAATCATCGAACGATCAGGATTCCCACCGTGTGTGGTGAATTTCTTCCGTTCCTATCTAGTCGGCCGGTTTACGGTTTACAAATGGAACTCTGACTCCTCGGGGAAGTTCTCCGCGGATGTCGGCGTAGGGCAGGGGTCCGCCCTTTCCCCCGTATGCTCGGCGCTGTATCTAGCGCCGGTCATGAAGCTTTTCTTCGAGAGTCTTCATAGTCTCTCGACGGATCTCATCTCATACGTGGACGACGGCACGCTCATCGCCCAGTCTAAACGCTTGGAGGATAACCTCCCCAAGCTTGTCGGGGCATACAACGAAGTATTCCGTTTATTCACAGCCCTCGGTCTGGTATTAGAACATGCCAAATCGGAGGTGTTCCACTTCTCTCGAGCCAACTCGGCGGCCAACCCGCCTATCGATCTGGGCGTCGCTCCCTTTACCGGAGCCACCCCCCTACGCCCTAAACCAGTCTGGCGGTACTTAGGGTTTTTCTTCGACCGGAAGCTCTCCTTTAAAGAGCACGTCCGATTCTACACCACCAAGGCGTTCACAACGGTGAGCGCCATGCGAATGTTAGGCAATTCGACCAGGGGATTATCCCCGGCGAATAAACGCCTACTTTACCGATCGTGCGTCATCCCAGTGGCGACGTATGGTCTCCGCCTTTGGTTCTGCCGCGGTACTCGTACCAAGGGAATCGTAAAGGCCCTGTCCCAGATGCAGCACACCGCTGCGCGCTGGATCACGGGCTCCTTCCGTACCACGCCCTCCGGGGCGATGGAAACTCTCGCAGCGCTGTGGCCCATGCCCCAGCTGCTCCGGCGCTTGGCCGACAAGAGCTGTCTTAGGACAGCATCTTTGACGCGTTCACACCCTCTCAGAGCCATTCTGGAAGGGCCACTGATGGGAGACGCCCCCCGGCACAGGTTGTGCCTGCAGGACCTCCCGCCTGTTATGCGGCGCAAACTGATATCCCCCGCGGTGGATGCGGTCGCCATCTGCGCTCCCGTCACGGAGACTTTTGAGGCCTACGGCCCCGAGAGTCAGCCTGGCGCTCGCTTCGTCGACCTCTTAGGAGATCGTGTCAACCTTCACCGCCCGCCCCCTAAAGGGTCGGACGAATACAAAGAATATACTGGGCGACTGGACAGGGTACTGGCAGAGGCCAGGTCCGAACAGTCCACCCTCGTCGTGAGCTGTGATGGGTCGGTGCCCAGAACAGCCCACCAGGCCGTAGCGGCCTCGCTGGTTTTCAGAGGAAACCAGGAGGTGCGCCGGATTATCACAGCCGCGGGACGCGCCTCTGCGTCCGACGTGGAACACATGGCACTCCAAATTGGGGCAGCCGCGGCGGTCGCCGCTGGTTGCACCAAGATGGTTATTTTCACCGACTCCCTCGCTCTCCTCGAGACGTGGGCAGATTGCTCCCCCAAGGGAGGGCAACAGCATGCCATCAGAGCGTGCAGGTTACTGCGCCCCTGGCTCGGCAGAGTCCAGGAACGCTCCATTCACTTGTGGTTCGTCCCTTCCAAAGCGGAATGGGCGGTCCATAAACTTGCTCATGATGCAGCAGCTTCGCTCAGGGTTCCGCTGGGGGCGTCCCCCCGCACTACCCGTAACTGGCTAGTCGCCTCGTTTACCGAGACAGCCGAAACGGACTGGAGGGCCCGCTTTGCGGACCCCAAGTACCGAGGTCGAAACTTCCTGGACCTTAGGGCCCAGCGGAAGGGACCAGCACTCCCCACTACTTCAGGTATGGGGCCTTGGCTCAAGGAAACTGCATTCGATTGCAGCTTGACGGCTCGGCTCTGTCGGTGCATCACGGCGCACGCCCCCATTGGGAGCTACCGCGCTCGCTTCTTTCCCAGCGAGGAAGATCGCTGTTCCTGCCCCCCCCGTCCCTTACAAGACCGGGATCACCTGCTCCGCGTGTGTCCACACGTGAAGCGTAAGAAACACCGTCAGGCGCCGCGATTCATCGCGGACCTGGTGGAGTTATTGGAGGCGAACCCCAGAGCGTTCGCCTTTGCCCCCCCCGAGGGGTGGGACCCAGGATGAGGGGCACGCGCAGGGCGTATGACCCCCGTCTGGTGTGTCGGGGCCCCTTTCGGGGCTGAACGGTTGCTCTGTCCCGCGGACCGGGCTTCTTCTTGGTTGGTAACGCCGAACCCTGGGTTCGTCGCTGGCAAGGTCAGGGGGCCCACCGTATGGTGGGTACCCTCCCGTGCGCGGGGGGGCTAAGCGGCGTGGGGTTGTACCTGGGCTACCGGGGGACCTCGGACCCCACTGGGCCTTATGGCTAGTGGGTTGGGCGACTCGCGGGGAGCCCTGTAATCGTCATTCCTGCACCGCTGCGTCGGTGGGCGCGCACAGGTAATAGGGGCCGCTGAGGGGGGACGGACTGGGGGGCGGTCTGGCTTAGTAGGGCCTGGGGGGAGTTCCGGCAGGGCTGGTTCGGGGAGGCGCCTGAGCGCTCTCTTTCTGTTGTTTGGCTTACGAGGTCGAGACTGCGGTCGTCCACCTCAGCCTTCTCGCGCTCATGCGCATTCTCGGGGCTGTAGTTTCCCCTCCAACTTACGTCGTATACCCGCTGCCTGCTTGTAGTAGATAGCCGTGGACTGCGCTCGTGCACCACGTTAAATATTGTTGAACAAAAAAAAAAAAAAAAAAGGAAGTTTTTGTGAGTGGCACAACCAGTCGCGGTTCCAGTTGCAGCCAAAAAGGGCCGCGACCGCAACTGGACTGGACCTTCAAACTCTAGACAAAGACATAATCGAACCAGAGAAGGGACGGACAACCGTCAGAGCCTTATTCGACAGAGGTGCAATGATCAGCGCTATGAGCACAACGGCCTTCCACAGAATACAGAATCAGCTTGGTGACACTAGACCATCTAAATGACAGTTGCGAATGGCAGACGGGGCAGTCTTACCATCCCAGCGGAGATGGGAAGGCCTCATTAAACTAGGCGATGTGGAGGTTACTGGAGAATTTGAGATATTCAACAGTGAGGGAGGATGGGACTTCCTGCTTGGAAAACCACTACTCCGACAGTTCAAAGTGATACACGACTACGGAGCGGACACAGTGACAGTCGAACATCCGAGTACCAGACTCAAAACCGTGTTGCGCAACCAAATGCATCCACCAACCGTGAACGCCGTGAACGAAAAGGGCATACGCCCCACATTAAATGTGGAACAGTGGGGAAATATAACAGGGGGCAATTCTGGCGAGAATCCCCCTTCGAGGCAAGTCCCAAGCATTACTCATGAAATCATACAAGCGTTGTGTGACAAAAACGCCGAGAACACAGACCAGCAAAACCTCGCCGAAGATAGCAGGAAAACGGAGGCGATGATACCGTCAGCGAAGCCGACAATAGTGGAAGGGGCAAACATGCACAGTAAAGATTTGGGGGGTGAGGAACAGCCCCCCTTGAGGGAAGTAACCATCGACCTCGAGATGAACCATCAAACACCCAATGCTAACGCTATACCCGTATGCGAACTAGGCAATCCAACACAAGTACACCAGGTGAATACCATGGGCAGCGATAACTATACCAGGCATACAGACCCCTTCAAGCCAGAGCGGGTAGCGAAGATACTATCAGAGGTCTCCATAGGACCCAACACAACGCCCAATGAACGCCGGGAGGTTGAGAACCTAATAGCTGAGTTTGCGGACTGCTTCGCACTAGCGATGAGCGAGGTAAACACGGTGCCAGGGGCAGTACATAAACTGAATATCCCACCAGGAACAAAGTTCCGCACAAGAATAGGACAACGGTCCATGAACCCAGCACAAAAAGAATACCTCCACGCAAAAGTCGACGAGATGGTCGGAGCAGGAATCATCGCACCGATACACCCTAGAGATGTAAGAGCAGTAGCGCCAGTAGTATTCTCAAAAAAGACCCACAAAGGCCAAGGTCTCCCACTCGATGAACTAAAGCACCGCGTCAATGACCAGTGTATAGAACTTGGACTACCGAGCGCAGAAAAAACCTACCACCATGACCTGCAAATTGAGATAGCACCAATGACGAAACACTGATGAGCCAGAAATGGCGTCTGTGTCAGGACTTCTCTGAAATAAATTGAGTCACAGAAATCGCACCAATGCCGCAGGGTGATATACGGGAGAAGCAGCAGCATTTATCAGGGCATCGATACGTACACGTTTTCAACTTTGCTGCCAGGTTTTATGCTATCTCTATTGATATCGATTCGCAGCCGTACATCACCTTCTTCGTAGAAGGCAAAGGGTACTTCAAGTACCTGTGCATACCCTTCAGAGTCACAGGAGGCCCATCTGAATTCGGACAGCTTACAGCAGAGCGCCTAAGCAACCTCGTGGGCAACAACACTATAGAACTCTTCATCGACGATGGGGGCACATCAGCAAATACATTCGAAGAAGGCATGACAAAACTTCGCACACTGCTAACACGAATACGCCAAGAAGGACTTTCCTTATCAGCTAGCAAACTGCGAGTCTTTATGACTGAGGCAGTTTTTGCAGGTGCAACAGTAGGACCAGACGGGGTCAAACCAGACACAGCGAAACTCATCACGATAGTGAATTGGCCACGACCACAAGATGTGTCCCATCTCGAAGGGTTCCTGGGCCTGTCGGGCTACTTTCGAGACCTGGTTAGAGGGCACGCGAAGCTCGAGAAACCTCTAAGGGACATCTTATGCGCAGTAGAAACTCCCAAAGGAATAGGTAAACAGGCATACCAGCGTATTATGCGAAGCTACAAACTCGACAGCATATGGACTACCGAACACGAGAAAACCTTCCTGGAGATTAAGCAACAACTCGTCTCAGAGCCAGTCTTAAAGGCACCGTTGTTCGATGGTACACCTTTCATTGTCACCACCGACGGGTCTAAAGACGTGTTCGCAGGCATGTTGTCTCAACGCATTACAACAACTCTGCCGGGAGGCAAGAAGATAACACGTCTACACCCTCTGGGTTACGCCTCCAAATGGACATCTACATCGGAAGAGAAGTATAAGCCGTACTTACTGGAATTTGCCGCGTTGAAGTTCTCACTCGATAAATTTGCAGACATTATTTGGGGTTTCCCGGTCAAGCTGGAAACTGACTGCCAGGTGTTATGGGACGTACTGCTGAATGACACACTACACGCAACGCATGCACGCTCACCTGTATGCTCCAGTCTCATGTATGAGGCCATCCTACTTAGCTAACTCACCCCATGCATCACAGAGGCCTCTTAGCTGACCTGCCTAATGTAGTAAGCTTAGATAACATGATGATCACCAATGGTTCAACATAGCCCATTCCGGAGCATACCATGCTTACTGCTGTTCAGCTCCCCTTCCTCTTCATTTCCCTGCCCTCCCCGCTCATCATTGTTGTCCCCCGCTCACTGTTGTCGGGATTTCCAAATCCGGATGTCTATCAGTTTGGGTCTTTCGAGACCAAAAAAACACATTTCCAGCTGATGTAAATAGCCCTACATATCTCGTCGTGTGCACTGCTGCGCAGCAGCAGCCCAAAGGAGGTAAATGTACACTACCAACTAACATCACGCACGCAAAGTATTTCCCATCACAACTGCTGGAGGACCCACTCCACATCAACCGTTGCCTGGCGCCAACCCAAAGATTCTTCTCGCTGATCTCCAAGCGCCGTTCCCCAGTAGAAAAGTGCCGCGAGCACACTGACGACGCTATTCATGCCTGGCTTTTGCAGTGCCGTCCAATCCCCCTCTCCTTGTCGCAGATCCTTCCTCCACCCCGGTTGAAGGCTCACCCACCAGCAGGAGTAATCTTTTTTGAACTGATTCATATCTTCGATGACGGGCCGCCATGTGGGAGACCGAGCGTGCCCAATCCAACCAGCAATGCACTGAGGGTGTCCTTTTGTCCCGAGCTTGCCGTCGTCGTTTAGGTCTTGTCCCAGCTCATACTTCACCCATGTGTTTAATAACACCTCCCAGAAGCCTCCCCACTCGGCCGTACGGAGCATCGTTGTGGCGTTCACCATCCACTTTGGGGCATTCTGCGGGAGCGGCATTCTCACGAAAAGGAGGGCATCCGCCACGACAGCCTTCGGTGGGGTTTGGTGCGCTGGGGCACCTAGAGTCTTTTCAGGAAGTTGGGTAGAGGAAACCCGCAACCTTTTGGAGCTAGGCTCGGGTCCTGTGTTATCGTGGGACCGCTTGCTTGAGCTTGAAGGTTGGGAGGGAATGGTCATTGCAGCTGCAGCGTTGGAGGGTGTCGTTTGTGTGGTAGTCAAGGTTCGCTGTGACTTTTTGACAGCTAGCGTCTTCCTCCTCCCTTTCGAAGCAGAATATGTTTTGGGGATAGACTTCTGCTGGCCGGTGTTCACAGAGGAAAGAGACGGTAATTGGCGCTTGGAGGCCATCGCCCGTTGTTTCTTCGCCTTGGCCAATTGCCCCTGATCTCCACCACTTTGTTTCTTTCCAGAACCCTGCTGCTCACTACCAGGAAACGACGCAGCTTCCCCATCTCTTTCATTGGCGGTCACCCCTGTTGAATGTATCAAGGGTCCAAAGACATCCACGGACGTGGCTGACAGAGTGTTGGGACCGGCAGGGACAGGGACTTGTGTGACCATTGGAAGCGAAGATAGAGTTGGCGAGGATAGGGCAGCCATCACTGCGGGCGGGCATGAAACGATGCCTAAGGTGTGGGTGGCTGCCGCTGGTCTATTACCAGGGGAACGAATAGGAGATTGAAGAGGTGGCTGGATGGGAGATCCAAACATGTGAGTGGCTGCCGAGGGCATATTACCTGGGGAACGAACAGGAGATTGAAGAGGTGACGGGATGGGAGATCCAGTAGAGTGGACCGGGATATGTTCCGCCCCCACACCTGCTGATGGCAAAGTGCTCGCGGACTGGACGGGAGCGGGGGTGTGAACCGGGGTGTGTTGTGCTCCGATGGGTGCAGAAGGGGAAGTGGTCGCCGGGGCGAGGTGAGAAGACGGCGATGCGATCTCAGCAGTTGTAGTGGAAGGAAGCACATTCAGTGTAGACATCGTTGGCGCAAGCAATTCGAACTTTGTCGTCGGTGCCGAAACGTCCCAGTCCACACAGTACAGGTCAGGCTCTCCATCGACTCCTGAGATAAGACTCCCAAGGGATGGAATCTCCATGGAAAGGGCCCGCACATGACACTCCTCCACAGCTATCATCGGTGGATTCAGCAAGTAGAAGACGAACGAAACCTAATAAACGTACTATAGGATTTCTTCAGAAAACGACCGAATACAGGAATCACCACCTTTTTGTACAACTCCTATTCAGATCGTCCAAAGTTTGTCTTTATATCGCCTTTGGTCAGTCCAGAATGCATGCTGATAGAGGAGGTTAGCCACGCAACACAAATTCACAAATCATAGAAACGAGACTAACCTGATTATGTTCAAACGCCCTCCATCCACAGGCTCGGGGCCCCCTGCTAACATTGTAACCTGAAATCCCGTATGTGCAGCAATGCCGTCAAGAATCGGCTGGACGAAATGGCCTAGGGCCTGGATGCAGCTAGCCAAAGAACAACGGTCAGGCAGGCAAACTCGACAAGCAATTTGTAGGCTTACTGTTGGCGATCCTCAGGCGTTGTGGATGGACCACTCACCAACCGCTTCTTCCAGTCTTGAACTGCCTTGTCATACACCTGGGTCACCTTTTCCCACCACGCCTGCTTCGTATTTTCCGGCAACTTATCAAATTCGGCCTTCTTGAGGCTGGTACGAAGTCCAGCAAGCTGAAATCGAGTGGGTTTTCGTTCCTCGACTGCAGCTGCCAGAATTGGAACAAAAAGATCTTGATTCTCCGCCGCCCAAAGGTCGAAGGCATGCGGTTTTCTAGGTTTGGAAATACTAGCGCCGGAGAGTTTGGTAAGAAGAATGGCATATGGGTCTTCCTCGCCAGAGTCTTTGGCTGAGAGGGCACGATCCTTCGAGTATTGATAGGCCATCCAACGTTTGATTTGCTGGAGAAAGTTGAAGATTAAACAATGACTCAGACACGTGACAACATTGAACGCGTTGCACGCGTGTCACATACCTCCTTACGAAACTCAATCAGCTTTTGTCGGGCATCGAAAGCCCTCCTTGCCAAAAGATAATCTTCCTCGGACATGGTTTCTGTGTCAGGACTTAGTGGCTCAGGATCAGCTGCATAGTCATCAACCTCAGCAAGATGTTCGGGTGAAGGCTCTACGTCGTGGGCAAGATCAATTGGATAGCGCTTGAAATACCGCCTCTGGATGTTGGCCATGCAGTCGGCTGTGTAGTTACCTGCTACAGCCTCAGCATACGCAGTCTTTTGGTCTGCGAGGAAGCTGTATCGTGTTCCCTGAAATGCCCCGGGATTAACCATGTTCTTCAACGTACCCAGTAAGTAAAATGAAATCATTGATCAATGCCACAGGGAAATATAGCTCACCAGCGAAAGCATAGATAAAAAAGCAGGTATTTTTGTAAGGTGCTGGTGCATCGCACTTGATACGTCACAGCGGGGTGGAAACAGAATCGCACGCCAGCTTCCTGACTTTATGTGCACAAATTTCAACTTTTCTTGGCCCGTTAATTTGGTGCGTGTGTCCTTATTTTTCGCCGCCCACAATACTGGGTCCGTCTTGTTTGCTTGTGCATGAATTTATTAGTTGTCTGTCAGGTCCAGGCTTTCACCCGAACATCTCGATCTCATTCAGGGAAGGCTAACTTCCCGCCGTAATATATGTAACCAAACCGTTCATTTTTTAAAGTCCCCATCACTCTACTACTGGACGCCCTCATGCAGTTGACACTACGCGCCTACAGGTCCACCGCCGTTCAGACGAATCGTACCTACAGGTCCAGTACGATCCAAACAACATGTACGCCCATTATTCGTTACTGTTACCTCGTAAAAAACCACTCACTCAAACGCCTCAGCAACCGTTCCAAAGACCGACATAAAATGTAAATTCTGTTACATCCTTGCCTATTCCTCCCCTGACAACCTCTCCCAGGAAGCACCAGGCCAGTTGGTCCATTTGACGATCCGCGCGGTGAGCTTTCTGCCTTTACATAACCCCATGCAAGTCCAACTGACGTTGGACAGCGCCCCGCTTTCGTCCGCTTCACACTTCCATCACTTGCGAAGCTACCATCCCCCGCCCCTTTGGCCCCAATTCCTTGGCTAACAACCCGGCGCATCCCAAACGCAAGAACCCCTGGCTCATGCCAAAGGTCTATCCACCCTTCAATAGAGATGCCGAATGCCGTTATCGGATTCCTCATCCCCTTGAATTTGAGGAGTGTGCCGAAGCAGTAAACGATTATTTTGTTGTCGCCAGTGGCCAGGCCGTCGGAATATTTACTGATTAGTTTGTCCTTATTCATGCCCATTGTTGTTCTACATCCTCAGGTGCCATACTAGCGACCTCGTCTTGGAACTTACCCTCGGTATTCGTGGTAGTGCCTATATGCAGTGGGGATCGTGGGAGGGTGCGCTTGTCGCATACCGGGCAGCTTTCGACTTCGATCTCCTTAGCGTGACACCTATTCTCGGAACCTTTTGGGATACACCTCTACCAACTCATGTTATCGAAGACGACGACCATGTTTGCGACGCTGACTGCGAATGTGGTCTTAGTGACGACGAAAGTGGCAGCGATAGCCCGGGCGATGTTAGGATGATAATCAATGCTGATATTCTGGATGTATTTGATGTGGACGATGATGAGGTACTTCCAAAATGTGCCAATATTGAGATTGCACTCACTGCTTGCTGTATCCAGGTCTGGGTGTTCACAAACGGAGTTTGGATGTGGTGTGAATGAGCGCCCTCAGCGCAGTTACTAATTTTACGTATTAGTGTGAATCCAAGGACACGGACTGCAATATTCCCTAACACCACCCTCAGCTAGTGTTACGTAGTCTCGTTTCAAATTGACCCATAACGTATCTGCGAGTGCAAGCCGAAGCAAATGGACTGACGGGTATTGACTGGTGAGGAGCTGAGTCCCTATTACACAGATCATCAAACAGACCGAAATTAGCTTCTCCCAAGAGGCACGCACCAACAGCGGATATTGACTACTGAGAAGCTGTGCCTCTGTCACACGGCTTATCAAACGGACCGAAATCCGCTTTTCCCAAGAGGCACACATCAACGGCGGATATTGACTCCTAAGAAGCTGACTTGGTGTCACACCACTCATCAAACGGACTGAAATTAACTTTCTCCCAAGAGGCACGCACCAAACAGCAGATATTGACTGCTGAGAAGCTGTGCCTCTGTCACACGGCTTATCAAACGGACCGAAATCCGCTTCTCCCAAGAGGCACACATCAATGGCGGATATTGACTCCTAAGAAGCTGAGTCCCTGTCACACGGCTCATCAAACGGACTGAAATTAGCTTCCGAGTCTCCCAAGAGGCACACAACAATGGCAGATATTAACTCCTAAGAAGCTGACCTCTCAGTGCTGTCACACGGTGGACCGAAATCTGCTTCGAAATCTTATCTCAGGATGGCCGAAATGGGAGTGTGCTATTTTCGGGGAGTGATACTACGCCTACAGAGGAGATTGCTTCCAACGGGGTACAAGTCGTACAACAAATGATGCGGTGGTCCGTGCCATGTTCAGTACAGTGCAGAGTGACTTGGTTGTTGATGTGAGCAAAGAAATTAGGATACTTACCACGCCATCTCCGAAGTTCTGTTCATGTATTTTCTGAGAGGGTTATTGTTTCGAATTTGCTGTAAGTAGAAAAAAAAAAATACAACATCTCTTCTTGACTTGTTACCGCCACCATGTGCCGTGGGAACTTCCTGTACACTGTCTGACTCGGTGTCCAGCAGTCTATCCCCTGGCCTGATCTTTGATCAGACCAGCCTATCCCACTCCCCAGGAGTCGTTTGGGTGCTATCCCAACCCCCCTGGCGATTGGCCTGACCGATCCCCACGGATCGTGCACGGATGCCCACTCAGAGGGTGTCCTACTGTCCGCCATCTTTACCTACCTGGGCTCGATGATCCTCGGCTCTGGGATGGGGCACCCTCCGCCAATCGGTGGGGGGGTTCGACGGTGAAGTAACACTGCCGGCTTAGGCTGGGGGTCCTGTTCTGGGGTCGGGGGGAGAACACGCTTAGGGGGGGGGGCGATCCTTTGGATTGCCAGATCCCTGGAGAGGATCTAGGGACCTGGTGCGTCTGCTTTCACTTCCTTTTAGGATCGTAGCTACTCTACAACTACAGGACACTGCCTTCTCCCTGTGGGTGGGTCCTTGCCTCACACTAGGGGTTTGCGCGCCGGCGCTACCCCTTACCACGCTTCCCTTGGGCACCCATGCTCTGTGCGTGTGCTCTGGGGACAACTTATATGCTCATCCAGGATGCGCAGGGCTGGCAATCCCTGCCGCTTACAAGAGACCGAGCCATTCCCGCTGTCCACCTGTTAGCAGGGGTCAGCGGAGTATCTGCGATCATCGAGATCAGACAGCAGAGGGCAGGGGGAGACGCTCCCCCAGCACTGCTCTTTATGGCCCTACAACACTGTGTGTTGGGGACCGCACGTATCCTCCCCGGCCGTGTTTGTTAATGCGGCCTGTGGATCTTCTGGACAATCAGGGGGCGGGCCTGCTGAGGCTGCCACTGAGACTCCAACGGGGCCCCTTCCCCGCCGCCGCCATCGTCCACGACGGCGGCACAACTGAGTGATCGATCGGCGACGCCATCGACCTCTCATGTGACGGACCAGGGGGGGTAACACCCCCTATCCACTGTCGGCAAGCTGCCTGTCTGGATACAGGCAGCGCTACCACGCACCCCTTCGCTATGGATGGGGCGCTCCTGGGGCTCGTCCCTGGGTTTGTCATGGGCATACAAGTGGGGGCCTCGGCCGCCCACAGGTGTACCCATATCCACAGGCTTTAGGCC
This sequence comes from Tricholoma hemisulphureum, assembly GCA_964034925.1. Taxonomy (NCBI): domain Eukaryota; kingdom Fungi; phylum Basidiomycota; class Agaricomycetes; order Agaricales; family Tricholomataceae; genus Tricholoma; species Tricholoma hemisulphureum. The sequence goes on along the minus strand of OZ035928.1, from coordinate 2,752,979 downwards.
CACTGGGTCTTGGCCAGGCATCTCATCGGACGGCAGGGACGCCGGTCCGGTGGCCCATTTCTCGATGAGGGGAGTGGTTCTCCCCTCCGCCCGTTAGGGAACTCGGTTAACCTCCAGGACCTTCGGGGGCTGGGGGCTTACGGTGAATCAACACCACTCACCGGCTGGCTTCGGCTGGCCGCGCGTGGGGGGACCGATCTAGCTGCGGGTGGGGGGTCTTCCGGCATGCGGCGGCGCAAGGGCACGGCTCTGCCTTCCCGCTCCAGTGAGCGTTATATGTGGTCTATCTGCCCGCCTTAGAGGTTAAAAGAGGGAGGAAGGTCTCACACCGGCAGGGGTCTAGTATAGTAGAGCGTAGCGTACTCTAGTATGTTTGTACTTCGCGCCCGCGGACTGTGCACGTACACCGCGCTATAAATTGTTGAACAAAAAAAAAAAAAAAAAAAAAAAAAAAAAAAGTAAGTAGAAAATAAATAATGGTTGGAGATTTGTTCTCCAACATATTTGATTGGAAGCTGGGGCATAAACAAAAAGTAACGATATCAGTCACAGTGTGAAGTGAGAGCCAACCGACAAGTGTTTTCACCCGTGCTAGCCAGTGAGGACCGGCCATCTCTTTGCATAGCAGTCCAAGTTCTTGAAGAGCTCGCAAGGGGCCAATGGTTCCAGTACATCCTACTTAATTATTATTGAATCTTATGCTCCGAGTCATAAGATCTACCAATGTGGTATCAATTCCATATCAATTCACTTACTTACCTTGCTGTATTCGGCTCTGTACTAGTAATGAAGGCATAAGTACATTATACTGTATGACTCAAACTGACAGAATTAGATAGATATAATAATGGCCCACTGGCATGGGGTTGTAGTAACCAAGTAGTAACTAAGAAATACTACTTAGTACCTTACATCCCTCGCAAGTGCTCTTAGTACCATAGCTACCCTATGCACCCTATACTGACTCTACCAAGAAACGAGCCCAGAACAAAAGCCACTGGACTGGGCTTGACTACCTGGACGAGATGTTCATCACCTTGAGGTTTCTCGGGGAGGCAATTGTTGTGATGATCCCGGACTTAACTACTAAGCTTACAGCACAGTTCCGGTTACAAACTTACAATATGTATACTGCGAAGCAGCCTTGCACTAACACTTGTATCTGAAATTATTAAGCATCGAAAGCCAAGCAAAAAGTCTTATTCAAATGCGCTGAATCATATGTGAAGGAATACATAGCGAAGGAGAAGGAAGAAATTTGTTGCACTCACAGCTGGTGACTTCTATGTCCCCGCACAACCGAAGGTGTACTTCGTCATTCGTATTCGGGGGTGCACGCCTTCTCATAGTTATGAAAGGGGCGGGGCCAGAAGGCTGCCCACTTCAATACTCAGTGCAACAGTATCAATGAAGTTTCACCCAAGCCACGAAAGATTTTTTGAAGATTTTGCAACTTCTCCGACTTCTTCAAATCAACAACGGCGTGTTTGTTAAAGCGACAGGTCCTACTCAACAAATGCTTCGTCTGGTCAAGCCTTATGTCACATACGGGTGAGCACCTACTAATACAGAGAAGGTACATACCATGCTCCACTCCCAGGGAAGTGAACGCATCGCTATCATCATCTAGAATCTAGATAGACTCGGACTTGGCTGGCAAACAATGTGAAACTTGACGACAGAGGACAGGGATAGAACCAACTTGGCAATAGCAACCTATCCACAAAATCTATTGGCTACATTGACATATCATTGGCATCAATCCCATGATGAGCAGACCCATTCAAGTGCATGTACCAGGAAATATAGCTATTTAATTTTATGTGACATACAGAGCGCAGACAACGAAAGCATAACACAAAAGCTGAAAAGCTCATGGTGCCATAAGCCCTAGTTCATCTGGTGGATGTGGATATTGCTTTCCCGGTCCCCAAAGTCGCCACCCTCGATGAAGTGCCACTTGACCTTGTGTGTTCTCCAACCACCCGTATGGTTGGAGAGTTTGAAAGGCCACAGGAAGTTCGATGCCTTTGAAAACTGGGATTAACAACCCAATAGAAATAGGTAATTATAATAGTTTGATGATTGATCCCATTTCTGTTTGAAGTTGGGTTCGGCATTGATAATTTCGTGGACCAAGCCTTCCACGGAGAGGATGTGATACTTTCCGAAGGCTTCGTCGACTACAGCGTTGTTCGTGAGGGAGATTTGCTGCTTGTTGACTTTGCCGTACCCGCGCTTGTAAATTAACTCGCGAACTGACTTCAAGTTGGGCTCGCTAGTCACGCCTGTATTCACGAGCTACTAGTACTGGAACAAGGCAGTAGAAAGGTCATGTAGGTCCTCACCTCGATTACAGTGTTGTTCGTGAGGGTGATTTGCTACTTGTTGACTTTGCCGTACCTGCGCTTGTAAATTAACTCGCGAACTGACTTCAAGTTGGGCTCGCTAGTCACGCCTGTATTCGCGAGCTACTAGTACTGGAACAAGGCAGTAGAAAGGTCATGTAGGTCCTCACCTCGATTACAGTGTTGTTCGTGAGGGGGATTTGCTACTTGTTGACTTCGCTGTACCCGCGCTTGTAAATTAACTCGTGAACTGACTTCAAGTTGGGCTCGCTAGTTTGTATTCATGAGATACTAGAGCAATGTGGTAAAAAAGGCATGTATATCCTGCTATATTGATTCTACCTTGGCTCCTGCGTTTAGCTGTTGTCGCTGGCCACAGTGAGTGTGGAAGCAAAACATGATTTATTAAACTCACTTGACGTTGTATCTAAAAACAGGAAAGTGTTAGCAGCGAGGTTTTCACTTCGTGTTGCTCATCCAGTGCATCCCGAATGAAATCATGTGATCCGATTGGATCCAACAAACACAAAGTTGATAATCGATAAACACTCTTGCTGGCAACGTTAACAATGGCGGCAAGTCGACCATCGAAACGCCTAAAGACGACTACCTATCATGATCATATTGAACTTGCTGACGATTTTGAAGTGGTGAATGCCCGCGAAGCATACATGAATCAACGTGGACGTCACCCGGCAGACACGCCTCGCTCACCACAGAAGGGACGAACGACGTGGACTGTGGGGGAATCCTGGGCACCTGAGGAGAACTTTGAGTTTGCCTTGGATCTGGATGGCGAGTGGTACAATGAACAGGTCGAAGCCCCGATCACAGAGTCTATACAAACAAGGTCCCTGCCTGCGAAACCTAAACCCAAGAAAAAAAGCAAGGTTTCGGTGAGTCTTCCGCTCTTAGAACTTAGCTGCAAAGCTGATATCGAGATACAAAGAGGCGACCCCATGTCTTCTGGAAGGACAATTTCCGATCGACATACCTGGACGAGATGATTTGCTGGGAAGGTAGAGGTGATATGCTTGCGGAATCTCAATGCCGGGATTGCCTTTCGCAACAGATACGACCTGCTCAGCCGGAATATAGGTGCTTAGATTGTTTTCTTCCGGATTTGACTTGTCGCGACTGTTGTGTCAAGCGACATCGCACGCAACCGTTTCATGTCATCGAGGTACGTCCATCTCTTTGGGATATGGAGGCATCTCTTCCTGACGGATTTCTTTTGTTTTAGCACTGGAATGGCCTGTTCTTCACGAAAATTTCATTGCAATCACTCAAGTTACGCATTCAACTAGGCCATGTCAGCATGTACTGCGCCAGGCCTGTTGCAGGTCCTGTTGACTTCCAGGTCCTTCATACCAACGGTATCCATGACGTCAGCATCGATTACTGTGGATGCGAGAGGGCGCAGCCACATCATATTCAACTCTTGCGGGGTGGACTCTACCCAGCTACCCAACTTTCCGTCAGGACATGTGCTACATTCCACTTGCTCTCTACACTCCATTCACTTGCTCTCGCATCCAAAGGCTCGACCTACGACTTCTATCGGACCTTGGAGATGATTACTGATAGTACAGGGCTGCAGATGCCGAAAAATCGATACCGGAGGCTGTTGAGGATGGTGTTACAGTGGCGACACTTGAAAATGCTGAAAAGAGGTGGACGTGGCCACAATCCCAGTGGTGTTAGCGGTACGCGGGAGGGTGAGCTCGCGATAGCCTGCCCGTCATGTCCTCATGTTGGGATCAACCTTCCAGAGGAGTGGGAGGACGCGCCACCAGCATATCGGTGAGCAATGGTCCCTATCTTTCAATTCTCTGCTTGCTCACGCGGTGGTCAGATTTCTGTATTACCTTGTCCTTTGTATGGACAACAATTTCCGCTTGAAGAATCAGCTCGTTTCTAATTATTCAACGGATCCTGGGCTGGGAATTGGGTGGTCTTATTTTGTCTCGCGTACACCCTATGAAGCCTATGTCTTGAGTCGCACGGATTCGGACGAGGTTCATTATCTTTCACGTGCCACACCGACAGACGATAACCTCTTCCTTTCTAGATCAGTACATGTGTTGGTTTCGTGGCTATGGCCAAAGCCACTACCGCATTCTCAACTGGATTGCGATACACTGGTGTTGGTGCCGTTTCATGTGGAAGGTCTGAGATGATATTGCCGACTGGGGTTGGCAATCTCCAAAAAGGTGAACGGTATGTTATTTATCCATGCGCTACCAATTGTCTCTGATTTTTCATTAGGTATTCGAATATGGATTACATTTTCAGCTCAGCCCTCCGGTCATTTCACGTCTTGCTCATCCTCATCAGCTATGATATCGCCTGTCAGTGGTTCATCAAACTTCTGACGCATATCCAAAATCACTGGCCTCAAGAGATCCAGCCGCCATCCAACCTCACCCTACGCCCTTTGATCCCCAAGCTCCATGAACCAGCGCACCAGAGGAAAGGCCATGTGATATACTCCTTCAACTTATCTCCAGGTGTGGGTATGACCGATGGAGAATGTCCAGAGCGTATCTGGTCAGCACACAATGCTTTGGGCAACGCGACAAAGACTCAGGGGCCTGGTTCTCGACATGACGTACTGGACGACCATTTTGGTTTCTGGAACTGGTCGAAATATATTTCGACAGGTTCGTGGTCATTTTGTTATCGGCGATTATTGCTTATGCTTTGCTTCTCTAGGAAATACTCTAATTCACAAATATAAAGCTGCCATTTGCGATCGCAACCCCCAAGCGGAAGGCCATCGAGGTTTTACGTCAACAATCCCTGAGCCTGTGGTTCGAAAGTGGGAGGCTTTATGTGCTGCCTGGGACGAGGCTCCATATCCTAAGTCTGTGGTGTCGCCGTATGATTTCAAGGAAGATTGTATGTATTTCTCTTACCGGTATAACATACGACATTTGCTGATCTGTAAACGAAGGTGTATCGGAGGCTGAGGCACGGAAGCAGCTTGCAGACGAGGAGGATCGTTGACTGGCTAGTGGAGGAGTGGCTCTACATAAAACAAGTCCTGCGGCGTTCTTGGCCGCAGGATTGGAGCTGGAGGAATCTCAGTAAGCATCTTGAATGCTCTTTTCATCCCAACCTCATGCTGGCATTATAGGCGTCGCCTTAAGCGAATGGCCAAGACTCCAGGCAGTGAACTGCTCATGAATAAAGGGGCTTTGCTCGTGGAGCAACGCCGTGTGCTACGCAATCGGATACGTGCCTGGGGGGTGATTCGCGCCGTCTACATGCCCAGCCTCCTACAATTTCGACTCGATACCCCTTCTTTTAACAGCGATAGCGTCCGTCCCGAGGATGATGAACTCTGGCTTCCATCGAAGATACCAGCAGATCAACGGGCCATAGTTTGTGTCGGTGATCTCCCGGCATTGGAGGATATGCTTCGGACAGCACAATGTCAAGATAGTTTGGAAGGGTTGCGAAACATCCTCAGGCTCAAGACTCGGATGGTCCTATTTAAAAACAAGAACTCACGAGGCCAGCGGGAAGGGACCCGCTCCCGTACCCTTATCGATCGTGTTCACAACCATGCCTGTACTCTGACGGAGAAATATTGTGCTGCACGAGCAGCAAAGTACTGCCTTGTAGGAGGGGGTGATTGGGAGAATTCGTTAAGAGTGCTTTTGGATTCCAATTTTAGATCATATTCTGATGCTCCTAGGAAGTGTCGGCGTGGTCCTAGGAAGGGTACTCGTGAAGATGATGTATTGGAAGGGGTTGAGGACGATATCGGTATTTCTGGTGAAGGCAGTTTAAATCTCCTGCCTGAAGCTCGGAACAAGCGGGATGGGACTGGGGAAACTCGCAGGGAGCTTCCCTGGATCTGGTGCACCTTACCCACCTCCAACGCAGATAAGGGTTCCCAAGAGGGGGACGAAGAAAATGATGAAGTGCTTCGTTCGGAATGGGCAAAGAGCAGGGCACGCGCTGCTAGAGCATCTGAAGAGGTTCAGCTCGTGCGCGAGGAGATGCGACGTACGCTCGTATATCTTCAGTGGAAGTCCGACTGGTGGGTAGTGCGACAGGAGATGCGGGCATCACTCGATCAGAGCCTGTCTGAGGGGCTCAAAGCCTATGCAAGACAACAGGCTGCGTTACAGGCAGACCTTGCCACAAGATTCCGATGCATTTGGAAAACACCGCTGGAGGAAGTCGTAGAAGATGCAGGGGGCGAGCATGACGACGACGACGATCCTGACGACGACGGGGATGGCGAAGACGACAATAAAGACGACAAGAACGACAAGCATGGTTTTAGTGGGACCGAGGGTGATTGTCAGATACAGGAAGAAGATAGCGACGAGGATGATTGAGGTAGGAAAGGCAGTGGAGAGCGCTCTAGGATTGTCTTGGTTATAACGCGCTTAATGACGTGGACGGAGGAAGAAGATTGCGATGGTTGAGGTGGAAAACGCTCGGGGATTGTGTCGGCTATGATGCAGTTAGCGAGGGGCCGAAGACGGTTGCGGGATGCAGGACGAAGGTAGTGATGATCGGAGTGGAAAGGTGGTTGAGAATGCTCTATGATCGTGTTGACTATAGTGCACAACTACGAGGGCCGGTGACAATGAGCGGAGGTGGCGTGGAGCCGTAAACACCAAGGCGACGGCAATGTAAATTTTAATAAAAATGATTTCGTAATCCCGACAATGATGAGCGGAGAGGGCACGACAACAGCAAGCAGGAGCCGAATTGATGATGAGCGGACAGGGCGGGGAAACTGAGCGGAAGGAGCTGAACAGCTCAGCGGCATGGGTTATAGCTTGATTATGTTATCTATGTTGAGTACATATGACTTGTGATGCCTAACTTTACAAGACCATTTGGTCTAGGTGGTTAGATTGCATGCGTAAAAAAGTCATGTGATATAATGGATAGATGTCTTTGGTTCAAGTCCCGTACTTTGCATTTATTTTCAAGCTAATTCCTTTACTACCAAATTAGGCAGGTCAGCTAAGAGGGGTCCATGATGCATGGGGTGAGTTAGCTACTTAGCATTAGTTCATACATAATATTGGAGGCACAGGCTGGCACGCTGGCGAGATGGAGTCTTAGCATACGACATCGTAGACGTACAGCACGTTCCGGGAACTAGCAACATCGCAGATGGCATAAGTCGGCAGTATGAAGGAACACTGAAGGAGTGTGGGGACGGGAGTGAATGGGAGGTCTGTCCTGACCCAGACGCACTAACAGGTGTCATGCAAAACCTGTTTCAGGTCAAAGTACCAACTGAACACCTCAGCCTACATGCGCGTTTCGTAAAGGAACCAATGTTCGCTCACATTATAGAAGCTCTGCTCGAGCTAGACCATGGTACAAAGATTCGAGACCGGAAATGCGCACAGCACAATGCAATAAACTACCAAATCGACGATGGAAAGTTATGGTTTATTGGAGGTGGTAGCCAAATCTGAGCCAGATCACGACGCAAATGTATCAGCTAGCTCTAATGGACAAAATCCATAGCCCAGCACTTGACAGTTCAATTGTCAAGGCTATCCTGGACTGCCCATGCTGCAAAAGCTTTGGAGGAGCACACCTCCACTCGCTACTGAACCCCATCACACGCCGGCATCCTTTCGAGCTCTTGGTAGGAGATTACCTCATGCTGCCCAAAGGCAAGGGTGGGTTCTTCCAGGTCGGCTTATACCTCGATATATGCACGCAACACGTCTGGGGGTATATGTTCAAAACACATGGTAGCGGGAAAACCACCCTGAAATCGCTAAAAGACATAGTCTACAATTTCACAGCGCCGGAAACATTCATGACGGACGGGGGATCTCATTTCACTAGCCATGAGGTAACGGAGTTTTGCAGCGCGTTGGGAACCAAAACACATGTCGTGCCCGCTTACTCACCATGGGTCAACGGCCTTGTGGAAGGAACAAACAAATTACTTATATATGTTCTAGCCCGCCTATGTGCACCAGAGCTGGGTGAAGACGGTTGGCGTGAGATGGATATCAATAGCCTACCGAGAGACTGGCCAGACCATTTCGCGAACGCGATTAGCATGCTCAATCACCGCTTACTTCCCATGCTGAAATTCTCACCCAAGGAATTAATGCTAGGTCTGGTAATCAACACCCCAAAGACCAACCTAGAGATCAGCACCACCCCAACTAGCCCAGAGGACATCAAAACACACATGGCATACATAGCACAACAATGGATGGATGCACACTCAGAAGCAATGCGACATGCGGATCGCCGAAAAGAAGCGTTCGACTGGAAAGTCTCAAAGTCAAGTGCCGGACCGGTGCTTTTCCAAGTTGGTCAGCTCGTACAAGTCTTCCACAGTGATCTGGCATACTTGATCAGGTCTGAACGCAAACTTACTCCAATGTGGTCAACCCCATGCTGCGTGACCAAACGCCTAGCGAACTCATATCAACTCGAAACATTGGACGGCGCCCGACTGGAGGGTGCATTCAGTGCGCGAAGACTCAGAGAGTTTATTCCAAGGGAGGGAACGGATTTAGCAGAGGCACAGAAAGAATGCATGAAAAGGACCACAGAGAAGGAGAAAGAGTGAGCAAAGAAGGAAAAAGAGGAAGTGGACAGGCTACAGAAGACAGAGAACAATCCCAACAGGACGAGGAGACACAAAGTGCCCAATATCATTGGAACCAGGTTTCTCTACGAGGAAGGCAAGGAGACACCAGAAGAAGAGAAGGAGACAGAGGATGAAGGGATAGCAGAGAGGGTCGTCAGGCGGCGGGGACGCCGCCATTGAAAGTGGGGGGCACATGGAGTAGGGTGAATGGTCACCTACTCCAAGTAGTCATGTGACCTAGTCAGTAGAGAGTCACATGTCGTAGAGTCAGGGATGAGATCTTGTTGGCAGACCACGACCATTTGAGCAAGGAGACTCTTCAGGCGTCTCCAGCGGCAGTGGCACTGACCAACAGTGATACTGACTGGTAGCAATACTGGCCAGCAGTGGGTCTCGACGGCAGTGATACTGACCGGTAATCAGTATTGGCGGTCAGAGTGACCGGCAGTGAGTCTCAACAGGAGTGAAACTGACCGGCATTGATACTGACTGGTAGTATTAATGGCAGTGATACTGGCCAGTAGTGAGTCTCAACAGCAGTCTCAACGGCAGTGATACTGACCGGTAGTGAGTCACGGCAGTGATACTGGCTGGTGGTGAGTCTCAACGGCAGTGGTACTGACCAGTAGTCTCAATGGGAGTGAAACTGACCGGCATTGATACTGATGTGCAGTATTAACGTCAGTGATACTGATGTGCAGTATTAACGTCAGTGATACTGATGTGCAGTATTAACGTCAGTGATACTGGCCAGCAGTGAGTCTCAACATCAGTGGTATTGACCGGCAGTCTCACCGGCAATGATACTGACCAGCAGTCTCACCGGCAATGATACTGACCAGCAGTCTCAACGGCAGTGATACTGACCAGCAGTCTCAACGGCAGTGATACTTACCGGCAGTGATACTGACCGGTAGTGATACAAAATGGCAGTACTGTGACTGACGGGCAGTCAAGGTCTGACAGACCGGCAGTGATGCATAATGGCAATGGTGTGAATGAGCAGAGTGAACACCAGCTGCAAGACTAAACAGCAGTGATACTGTACCAGCAGTGACACGGGCATTGATACCGAGAGGTGGCATCATAGGTGCAACCAATAAAAACCATGGTGATCTCAATAAGTAATGCAACAGAATGCAAGACTCAATGGCAATGGGAACTATGTGTAATCGAGATGGCATTTTCATTCCTATTCCCCATTAATCTAGCCATCTGTTCCACGGAACCAATCACGTGAATTCAGGTATATCGGACAAGCCGTTGACTCCCAGTAGACCAACACCATCTCTAATCAATGTCTGGGTCCTCTCAGGCAGTTGTTGACTTTTACTGTTCTCGTGCATGTGTGGCTGTGATCGAAGCCACTTCAGACAGACGCCAAAATGGTCCTGATGAGTATTATGCAATCTGGCATGCAAGAATGAAGTTGGACATAGTAAGTTGATAACCAAGTTAACACTTGTGATCCCTCCTAACCAAATTACTTTCCAGGAAGCATTTGAAGTCATCATTGGGTATCTGGTCATGACTGAATGATTCAACCACATAGCACCGTTCTACAAGAGGCTCCATACTGTGGTCTATGCAGCCGAGGATCTCCTGGATCTAAAGTCAGCTTTAATGACATTAGATCCAACTTGTAACCCGATGGATCCAACCCATGTAGTTGATTGGTACATTGATCCGTGGTGGGATAGACCATCAGCTGACACCGATGCGATGTTCTTGGTGGGGGGCGTTCCAGACTTTATGGCTCAGGTATGGTATTCTGGCATATTTTACATACAATATTGCTAAGTATACCATGCAGCAGGGAGATCATTATGACCATGTGGTCTCTGCATCATTTGATGATCAACTTCACCATGATGTGGTCTTTTCTCATCTCCTATCAATTTTAGCTATGAAAAATGTACACAATGCGGTCAGAGAGGTAATGTTCAGATGCATTGATGATACAGAACATGGGGATGAGGGAGCCGGTGACAGGGAGATTCCGGAAGTTTAGCCATTGGACTAGTAATACAATATTATCCTGATTTATGAATGATACCCTTCTGGAAGCCAGATACATGATCTGCCATTTCTCTAAGCTCACTACAAATTTGGTAACATCGACACAGGAACTTCCATGACAAGCCGGGATCACTGCGGATCCCAGTTCATTGATCCTGAAGCATGTGATCATAATATCATTTCAACTTTGACCTGAACCGGCATCTTCACCATGGATTTTGCTCACTTAAAGATACAGTTGGTGGAATGGCGTAGTCTCCCCCCTTTCATTTTGGAGGCATGTAATTCCTTCCCATTCGGCTCCACTTCTGAGGCACAATGCTTCGCCGATCTTTTGGCTGCAAGGATGTGAGGGCTTTGCAGAAGGTTTCTTGAGCTTGATGGCACTGATTGTCAAGACTGTTATGATAGAATTCAAAATGAACTGGTATGTACCCTTCTATGTTTGTTCTAGGAGCAAAACCTCATTCAGATTACATCAGACTGCCAGAGTAAAGTTTGCCGGCAGATGCTACATCAGTGGCTTTGATATCAAACTGTCCACATTTTATACCGAAGTAGTCCGTAGCGTGTATAGTGAGGACAGCGATGATGGGACTGAGGCAATTCAAGGGATCAATCTCTGGGATGGTGATCAGGACCCCACCCGCCTGGGGCCCAATGAATTTCCCTGGTGTGTTTACAATGATGAGGCAAGCTGGGCCAAGCCACTTGAAGAAGCTCTGGCTGTCTTCAAATATCATGTCGGTGATTATTTCATTCACTATCCCAGCAGAGCCAAGTCAGCCCATTCCATCAAGTGCACTTATCCTGGACTTGGTCAAATCATATGAAACTCTCACGCGTGCACAATCCATGTTACCAGGGCTGAAGGAGCGGGTGGTACAGATGCTGATGGCAGAAGAACAGGATGAAGATTCAAATGTACAATTGTAATGGAAAATATATATGACAATTCCATGATGTATAGTTACAATAGACCGAGAATGAATTCATGAAGGCTGCAAAGTAAGTTGAGAGAAAAGATCCAGCTGCATGGAAGTCATATAGTGGCTGACGGTAACAAAACCAGGTGAGTCAATACCGAATCGGTCTAGCACGTTATCCCGCATGTATTGCGCTATGCATACTCTGCTCCCATTGCAATCCGTGGTGCCATGCCTGACAATCCTTCCTAAGACAGCAACCATTGTCCCGGACTCGTACTCAAGCTCTAACCCTAAGTTCTGCAGAATTAATCTGGAACTGGAGTATGGTCCAACGGTCGTAAGTAAGTCAAACCATGCACCTTGTGAGTTATTATCTCGGTGAAGCGGGGTCTTGCAGTTGCTGATGATTCCATATCCTGAAAATGGTGACGTCCATAATTTCAACACCTCTAACACAGCCTCCCCTTCCTTGACCTGTGAAGGATCACTGATGATTTTTTCAAAGACCGTCCTGCCAGCACGATAAAGGTCGGGGTGGACAATTGATAGGAAGGCCCCCATCAGTGCAAATGACTCGGCAGTGTGGAAAAGCCAGGATGTTGTTCCTGGGCTGATGCTTCCAGGCTTGAGGGTCGCAGAGATCTCCGGCAAGAATTCTTTGGTCTATAACTTGATCAGTAGCCTGACTGCGATGATGAATTAAACTAGACTCACATCATGGGATTGCTGAAACCATGCCGGTGAGAGGTTAATGTTACCAGGTTGTGGGGCACAGCTGCCCACGGGTTTGTAGTATGCTGGATCAGTTCGCCAGCTGCCTTTATCACCTGTTAACAAGCTGCCCAGAGCATTGTCCATCTTTATGGCGGTTTGGAACAAATCCTTCTAGAGAATGGCGAATCAGCATAATGATTTCAATTGACTTTGGTCAACTGGTACATACCTGCCGTTCCTCAGAGAGGGCCCCTGGAACATACCATGCTAACACCTTCCCATATGCATCCGAAATGAGTGTTGGAGATGTGATGATGGTGTCGGCATATTCAGTGGGAATCGGAAATCGGGATGCCATGCGATCCTCCTCCGTCTGCTTTCGGCCGGTCACAGTCTTTGGTAACATACAATCATACCGTTGGGCATCCATCATCGGCATTGTAACTGGGAAGTCCGATCAGAACCCAGAAAGGTGCATAATATGTTTAATATTACTGTGATTAAGGAGTGCTTGACTGGCCTTTGTTGCCAAGAGTTGCATCCTTGACGAATGATACCGGCAGATTCAGAGGTGGAGTTGGGCCAGGGTTGCAAGGCGTAAATATCGGTGATGGTGTTGCCATTAATTGGACTGGTGGAATGGGAGGTGTCATAGAGAGAATGTAACAAAACCGTTGTCAAACATATCTGGCCAGTACATCGGTAAGATAGAACACAGAGTTTTCAGGGAACATTTGGTGTGGATGGGTGAAAGTGGGTGGTCCACAACTTGATGCTCTGTTTAAATACACAGGACATTTCCCAGCACAGGAGCACCATTAAACAGCATGGTATTGGAGCTCCGGGACATGGCAGTGAGTGGGAGCGGCCATTCTGTATCACTCCCAGTCAGCAGCAGTCATCGTTGGTAACACCTCCCAGTGAGTACCACAGCCGGTCCGGACTACTCCCAGGAGGTGCCACCTCTGGTTAGTATCACTCACTGTTAGTACTACTCCTGGGCGGTACCACCCCTGGTTGGTATCACTCACTGTCGGTATCACTGTTGGTCAGAGCAGCAGTAAACAGGACTCAAAATACTATAGTGATGGAGACTGGATCATTATTCCCCATTCATTATTTATTTACATTGGTGAATGAAATGCTAATCAATCCTGGCATTCCAGTCATCTCTTTCGACTCCATTTCACCATCCGTGACTTCTGAAACCTCACGGAAGCCGATTCAGCACCAACTGCCACTCAAGGGGTCACTGTGGCTGCAGCTGCAGCAGTCCTTGCCCTCATGTCTGCTCCCAGGGAAGGGGGTGGAGGAATATCAATGCTAAATGCTTGTTGTTTTGCCTGTTTCTTTGGTGGACGGCCTCGTGGGCGGGGATTCTCTGAGATAGTCGTTGAGGCAAGCTGGGTGGTTAGGGATGCTGCCTCCTTGTCAGGACCCCAATCGGCGGTCCGCAGCACTGAGATGATGTCGAGATCTTTCTGCTTGCTCCTTGGGCCGAATGTGCTCTGCCAGACCACTGAAATTTCAACGTTGATAACCAGGGTTTTACTTGAGACACCAGGGGAATGCTCACCCGATTCCCTGTTCTCTGATTCAAACTGAATCGCCTTCCCTCTTGGAGGATTCGGTGTCTGCCTGGAGCCTGAAGGACAATTTGGCAATTCATCATCACTGTCATCCATTGCATCGACTGGGCCAAAGTCAAACGCCTCCCCTGAGTCAGAGTCGGACCCCACCGGCATCTTCCTCTTCCTCCTCCGTGAATCTGGGGCTACAGGGTCCAACCATGATTCCACTGCCTTTGCTTTCCCCTTGGCTCTTGTTGACTTCCTTGCTGGCAGATCAGGAGAGAGGGGGGTCGCCGGACTGATCTCACCCTCCATATGGAATTGGAACCCAATGCCATTCTCGCTGTCCTCTTGCCTTGAATGCCAATAACCAAGAATCTCCTCTAATTGTGGCCCTTTCAGTTTAGAGGGATCAACGAGAGTGAACCCTTCCGGCACTTGGTCGGCATCAAAGTAAGCACTTGGGTTTTGAACAATGGATGTCCACGGTGGTATTCCGGCTTGCTTGCCGGTCGCACGCCCTGAAGATGCAGGGATTAGGTATGGGATAATGGAACACTGTGTTTACTCACTGTATGCCACCGCAACATAAGACCGTACCAAGGCCTTTTTATCCATCCCCTTCTTTGGCCATTGCGATGGGTCCGGTAGTAATGGGTGGCCTTCCCCATCGGTTGGAAGGTCCTGGTATGGCTTCCGGCTCGTCCCGCCAGAGGTCATCGTCATAGCATTATTTGTGTCTGCAGATCCATGTCACCTGTAGATTACAGTAGATATAATTAACAATACTCACTGTGCATTTCTGTTGCATGCTGGCTCAAAAGCGCCATGATCGGCTTGGACTCCCAATCCGGATGCGCTTTAAAGAACGATGTCCCGCCAAGCTGTTCCATATATTCCTGCCTAAAAGACGAGTGAGTGCCGATGATTTAGCAGAGTAAAATAGTACACGTTACCCATTAACAACCACTGTCCCATTTTCATTCCGATAGAAGCTGAGGATCACGCAGTCCATGCCACATGATCGTTTCATCTCCTTGCAGAATGACCGGACATACTTGTATGCCTTGGTGGCACTCCTAGAGCCTGGTTCACATCATGACAATAACCAATGTCAATTCACTTACTTTGCTTGCTGGGCTGCCGGTGGCCCCATTTGGTTCCACAGCTCAGCCACCAATTCCAGGCGCTGTTTCTCCTCATCCAACGTCCTATCCCATACCTTTGTCAGTTCAGCCTGGTACATGCCGAACGCACGCTGGTTGTCTGCCTTGCCAGACTCTGAGCCGTTCCATCCACCTGACTTTGTTTGGATGGTGTTCTTGAGGTCGGCGTCAGCCTCAATGCCTAGGACCTTCCTTGCCGTCCATTTTTTCATGTCCCAGAATTTTTCGATGGACTCCCTTTTCCATCCATAAGTGTGGAACCATGTGTAAATACCCTGTAACCATGTGTTAGGGCATTGAGATTTTATTCCATGAGACATGGTGAACAGCTTACCTCTTTCTTCAGCTTTCTGTCAGACTCTGACCAATGCGGCGAATTTTTCTTCAAGTCCTCATACACCTTGGTTGCAATTTTCCGTCAGTCATTACGATTGGCAGCCTGCCATTGTTCTTTCTGGTCATGCAAGCAGGTGATATCCTCCATGTTCAGTTTGAATCGTACAAGCTTGAGAGAGACTTGAGGAAGTTTGGACATATTCAGGCAAAGATTGGGTTCCAAAGCAGTGATGGTAGTGTGATGGGGGTGGTTATGAGACGACGGATCAGGAGACAGAACTGAGGATCATTTTTAAAGTCCGGTGTCAATCATGATCGGCATCAATGATCAACAATTCAATCATGATTGGTGAGTGACAGGTCTGCCCGAGTCTCATGGTTCTATGCATATGATACATGTAATTATCAGCGGATAACATGACTGAGATCAAGCCCTTCTAATTTATTTCCCAATAACTCATTTGTTGAAGTGGTACTGCAGTGTTTCAGACTCATCAAATAAACCCACATCTTGATGAAAATATGCCCATACCATGGCTGTCTCACTGCTGTTTGGTCTCACTGCCTCATACCGGTCAATACCACTGCTGTAATCTCACTGCTGCCCTACCTCACTGCCATCCCACTTCATACCGGTCAATATCACTGCCGTCCTACCTCACTGCCGGTTGGTCTCACTGCCAGTCGGTAGCAGTCCTCAGTAGCACCCCTGGACAGACCCAGTGCCGGTGTAAGTCTGCTACCTACAGAATCAGCCGCTGTGGGGTATCACTGCTTATTCCTGCTGCCATGCGGTCTCTGCTGTTTGGTATCACCGCTTCATATCACTGCTGGTGAATTTCACTGGCAGTTGGTATTCCTGTATTACTGCTGTTTTAAAGTAAAAGGAATTACTGCAGTTCTCATTCACTGCTGGTCAGTATTTATTACCAACATTGTACCTCACTGCCTATGCATGTCAAAGATCTCTGGAACTGTCCATTTCCATGTGGTTCGCCATAGCTGTAACCTTTACAATCTCAAGTTAACATTACACGAATACATTACAAACATTATACAGTAATAGTATCACCCTACAGTAGTCCATATACGAATAAAGTAGAGAAGCGCAATTACCTTGGTACATCAAGATCATGGTTTACTGAGTACCCAGCAGCCTTGAATCTTAGGAGGCAGTCCTGCATTTCATCGATGCTTTGCCCAAGCAACATCTCCATTTCCAGCAGCCAACAGATTATATTTTCCCATTCATCGCATCGTTTGTTCATCTTCCCTCTGGGATTCCTCACATGCTCTTCAAAATCTCCTACCAAGAGCTCGATCCTTCTCTTCCAACCACCGTCTTCATCGTCCTCTCCAGTACTCTCTTCCGAATGCTTCCTGTCCTGCATGCGGGATCTCACTGAGCTGGGGAGGTCAACTTCCATTGGGTCCATATCCATCTCATCAGTGCCCTCCTGACTTTTGATTGATGGTGACCTGCCGGTTGCAATTGGCCACTTAGGTGATCCCAAGCCACACGATGGGGATGGTGGTGTGGGAGGGAATGGAGGCATTGGGGACGAGTCAGGTGTCTCACCTGGTGGTGGGTGGGCAAGGGTGGGAGTGACAGGTTGCTTGCATGCCAGAGAGGGGGCAAGGGCGGGAGGGGCAGGCGTCCGTGGTGATGGATTGACTACGGTCAGTGGTAGAGTGGCTCTGAAGCCCCTTTGTGGGTGGGTGGTCACTGGCAATGGTGGGGCAGGGCCAGGGGCAGATGGTGACAAGCAGGGGTTGGGCATGGCGGATCCTTTCATCGAGGCCTCTGTTGAGCTATCCCGCAGGAACAATTGGTCCTGACGAGCTGGGACAGCAAGGCGGGGAATGGGGCTGATCTGCCGGCGCTTCTGGATGTGCAAGGGCGTTGCCTCCTCCAAAGGGGACTTGAACTTCACTGACCGTCGGGGAAGCATTGCAGCCAGGTCACTGAGAATGAACAGTGATTGAAGTGTAGTCTCTTCGATGGAGGGGGCTGGTGTCATGGGCATCGGGTTACAATCAGGTACGTGGCTGGGACCTGCTATGTCCAGGTTGGGCCAGCACTGTTTGGGAAGAGGGACAGGGATGAGTGATTGGTCAGTGGTGGCGTCCTGAAGCCCAGCATCAAGCCTTGGCCTCTTGAGGTAGAGGAAGCTCGATGGCTGGTAGTCAGCAGGCATTGGGAGTGGAGAAGGGGCTGTGGACAATGCTTCCACAGCTGGATTCATTCCGGGCTAGACAGAGATCATAACTCTGCATCATATCAACCAAAACCGGTTACTCACTTTTTCTTTGATGTCCTTTCGGCGTGCCATGGGCTGTACTTAGTACAAGTGTCAAGTTTGTTTTGATCAAGTCACTGAACGGAACCGAATAGTGGTTAGTGATGGCCGGAGGGTCGCGGCAGTGTGCCTTCTGGTTGCCATGGTAACATTAATTAAATTCAACCACTTAGTCATCCAATCCCATACCGGGTGGAATATCAACAGTGTTCTATTCATCACACTCACCAGCGCTGTCCAGCCACTCACTTCTCCAATCATACCAGTCTCAATGTCTTCTCTCACCGCACCACTTATTGCATGGGCAACCGTCTTTGTTAAGCCTTGGCTGCAAGAACTTGCAAAGGCACCCATCCTCAGCTATGATGAGGAGCTGCAGCAGCTGCTCATGGCGCTTCCGGGAAACCTGGTATGTTATCAACATCATTAGGGACATTATCCACTTCCAGTCGTTCGATTCTTCTACTGCACAGAAGGTCCAAGTGTGGATCGACACCCAAAAGATTGACTTAGCGATTCAGCAGCTAAAACAGGGGGTGAAAATTGATCCAGCCAGTCTGGACTCCTACATAGTAAGTGCATGATCCTCCTCCAGTCTCACCCCGATGGAAATGCTAACATCTTGATAGCTTGATACATGGGCCCTTTCCAATGCAATCCCTGAAGATAATCTAGGGGACTACCAGCCTTCGCGCCTCCTGCTCAGCGGTACTCTCCGGCTTGACCACGGGCTGGCGCACGGTGAACCAACGGATTACACGGCTGTCAGCAGGCATGATCCTGCACTCTGGTCCCACCCATTCCTCATGGATAAAACATCGCCGACCAGCCAGTGGTTTTGGTCTCACCGCTGTCCTACCTCACTGCTGTCCCACTTCATACCGGTCATTATCATTGAAAGTCGGTCTCACTGCTGGTCGGTCTGAGCCATGCCACGTCACATCCAGTCCTGTTCCGCAGCTCATAGACCCTGTTCTTGTATCCCATTCCCATGCCATCATCCTGAAGGATGTCCAGAATAGAATGATCATAGTCTACTGCCTCCAGCAGCTCACACATGGGCCCATCCATTGCCCATGGTCTACTGTCTCCAGTAGCTAGACCATGGGCCCATCCATTGCCCATGGTCTACTGTCTCCAGTAGCTAGACCATGGGCCCATCCATCACCCATGGTCTACTGCCTCCGATATATCACCCATGGTCTACTGCCTCCGATATATCACCCATGGGCCCATCCATCACCCATGGTCTACTGCCTCCAGCAGCTCACACCTGGGCCCACCCATCATCAATGGTCTCACTCACTCACTCACATCACAATGGGCCCACCTTATTCACATGGTGTATCCCATTAACATGGGCCCACCCTTATCCTATGGTCTGTCTAGGCGCATGACAAAAGTAGCATGCCCCCTCCCTTTCTCTGGGAAAGCCACGGAGCTCGACAGCTTCGAAACCGCGGTTTACATGTACATGCGGGGACGCCCTGACGAGTTCCGAGATGAGGATTCCAAAATTGTTTGGATCCTGTCATACCTTCAGGGAGGCAGCACGGCCAAGTGGCGCAAAGTTGCCAACAAGGAAATGATGCGCGGAGACCTGCCCTTTGCATCTGCAAGGGACCTTATGTCCATCCGGGTCACGTTTGGTGATCCCAACATCCAAGATACCAAAGTCTTTGAGATAACGACAATGGTATAAGGTGAGAAAACCACGGATGAGCACGTCCAAGACTTTAAGATTGCGGTGCACCAGTCCGGCTACGAGGGCACGCTGCTCATCTATGAATTCAAGCGGTCACTGAACAAGGGGCTGCAGGAGCACCTCAATAACCTGGAAAACCGACCGACGACCATTGACCAGTGGTACAGCCAGGCGATGCGAATGGACCAATAGTGGCGCCAAGCATGCACAGAAGAAAAACTCTTCGGGTCCCGGAAACTGTCCGCGCAGGGAGGTCAATCCGCCGGACAACAAGAGATACAAGGAAGGCGTTGGACACCACACCAACAACCACCACCACCCCAGACGCAGGGGTGACAAGCGCCACCACCACCAGTGACGAAAATGACAGATTCTCCTTGCTCCTGAGACCCAAACACAATGGACGTGGACCGGTCAGCAAAGCAACCCCCACTCATCTGTTACAAGTGCCGCAAGCCGGGGCATATGGCCCGTGAATGCAGATCCCGCCTGGACATCCAGGCAATGCGAGGACCTCAGAGGGTACTGGGTCCAGAAGTTTGCAGAGGAGGCCAAAACAGCGGCCAAGAAGGATTTTCCCGCCAGAGGCCAGTGAGACCCCCCTTGCTCGCTTCCAAGAACAAATTTGATGGACTTACAGTACAAAACATGGACTCTGATTCGGAAATGGACACAGCTATAGTAGTTAGCTTAGATAGCGATACAGTAGTTAGTCACAACGGTGAGGGGACCAATTCAATCCGGCTTGGCGCCCTGGAGGCGTGCTTAATTCTTCATGTACCTGTAGCTATGAAAATAGACACTGATACCAAAAAGCCTAAAGAGGGGGTTAAGCACTTTGTTAGATCAAATAAAATTAAAAACAAAATTATGATACTGATCACGATCACTACTTTAGATACACATGACGCCTGCACGGTCAGGGCTTTATTAGATAGCGGGGTTACTGGACTATTTGTAGACAGGGAGTTCATACACCAAAGCGGACTTAAGACTCGGACCCTGGATCAACCGATCAGGGTTTACAACATTGACGGTACCTTAAACCAGGGTGGCTCAATCACAGAAGAGATCGTCCTGATGGTGTCGTTCCGAGGTCACAAAGAAAAGGCCGTCTTTGAGGTGTGCGACTTGGGGAAGACAACAGTCATCCTAGGACATCTGTGGTTACGCAAGCACAACCCGGACATTAACTGGGATACTGGCAAAGTGAAGATGATGTGCTGCCCGTGGAAGTGCAACATATTTATCAGAGCAGCGAAGAATGATAGGCCCAGGTGGAAGTTGGCCGAGCGACAGAGATATCGTCCTACAATCGAGGAATTAGAGGACGACGACACTTTCATTTCAGTAGGAGGAACGATGAAAGAAGGAGATGGGATCTTAGAGGAGATCTTTCAGGAGTGGAATGAGAATCCAGTACGTGATGAGGAGCACGAGATCCAAATGACGGAGTCGGAGATCGAGGCAAAGATTCCGCGTAGGTTCCGGAGGTGGATGAAGGTGTTCTCGAAGAAAGCGTCAGAACAGATGCCAAAGCGGAAACCCTGGGATCATGCAATCGAAATGAAACCAGGCTACGACCCCAAGAAAGCTAAGAATATTTGGTTGTCACCGCAGGAACAAGGCGAAGTTGACGACTTCTTGAACGATCAACTGGAAAAAGGGTACATCAGGGAAAGCAAGTCGCCTCAGACATCGGCGGTCTTCTTTGTACTGAAGAAAGACAAAAAAAAGAGGATGGTGCAGGACTACAGATATCTAAACACATGGACAATCTGTAATAATTATCCATTGCCACTTATCGGTGACTTAATAGACAGAGTAGATAGTGCCCGGGTCTTTATAAAGTTGGACCTACAATGGGGATACAATAACGTCAGAATAAAAGAAGGAGATGAATGGAAAGTGGTGTTCATGACCCACAGGGGCGCGTTCGAGCCATTGGTTATGTACTTTGGACTATGTAACAGTCCAGCCACGTTCCAGACCATGATGAATGGTGTGCTGAAGGACCTCATTGATCAGGGGTCAGTAGTAGTATATATAGATGACATCTTGATATTTACAAAGGACAAAAATGGACATAACAAAATTGTAGAAGAGGTGCTGAAAAGATTAGAAGAAAACGATCTGTTTTTGAAACCGGAAAAGTGTGAATTCAAAGTCAGTCAAGTCAAATTCCTGGGGCTGCACATCACTCCTTCCAGAATCAAAATGGATAGAGAAAAAATGAAAGCCATAGAGGAGTGGCCGGTTCCGAACTCAGTGAAAGACATCCAGCGCTTCCTGGGCCTCGCAAACTTCTACCAACGCTTCGCTGAAGGCTTCGCAAAGGTGGCGGCCCCAATGAATAAACTATTGAGGAAGGAGCAGAAGTGGGAATGGGGGACAGAACAGCAGAAGTCGTTTGACAGACTCAAGGCACTTTTCACATGGAACGCAATCCTCACTACCGTGGATCCTTCCAAGCCCTTGCGAGTCGAAGCAGACGCCTCTGGAGTGGCGACAGGGGCGGTGTTGTCGATGAAGAGGGAGGATGGAAAGTGGAGGCCATGCGCCTTCATCTCCAAGTTGTTGAATGACGTTGAGTGAAACTATGATGTACACGATCGGGAGATGCTTGGCATCATTAGGGTGTTAGAAGCATGGCGGCACCATTTAGAAGGTGCGACGCATAAGATCGAGATTTGGATGGATCACTCCAATCTCCGATACTTCATGTCATCAAAGAAGTTGAACTGGAGACAGGCGCAGTGGGCGCTTTATTTATCAAGATTCGATTTCAAGCTGGTCAACAAACCTGGCACGGCAATGGGAAAGGCTGACACTTTGTCCAGGAGGCCGGACTTTAAGAAAGACAGGGAGCACGACAACAAGGACGTGACCTTGCTTAAGCCGGAGTTCTTCGCGATCAAGGCTACGCAACACAGTCACCTGTTGATTGAGGGCTCCGAGGAGAAGCTGTTGAGCAGAGTGAGAAAGGTGAAAGAGTGGGATGAATCAGTTGTGAAGGCAGTGGAGGAGTTGAAGATATCGCCGACGAAACGACTAAGGATGGAGGAATGGAGCAAAGAGCAAGGGCTGGTATTGTTCAGAGGAAAGGTGTATGTACCAAGGGAGGTACAGTTGAGACGGGGGATCGTGAAACTACATCACAATTCAGCAATCGCAGGGCACCCAGGGAGGTGGAAGACCTTGGAGTTAGTGGACCGTAATTATTGGTGGCTGAATATGACAAAATTTGTATTTGATTATATAGATGGCTGCGACAAATGCCAGCGGTACAAGAACGTACCAAAACCTCCAGCGGGCAAGCTGAGACCGATAGACTCCCCTATGGAGCCGTGGAAGGCCATATCTGCAGACTACATTACAGGGCTGCCAGAGGCGCAAGGATACGACACTCTTAGTGGGGCAAAGAAACAAATGCATGTGATCCCCACAACGGAGGAGACAAGTGCCTTGGGGCTGGCTAAATTATATCATGATAATGTGTGGCGGTACCACGGACTCCCCAATTCAATCATATTGGACAGGGGACCTCAATTCGCAGCTGTGCTGATGCGCGAATTAAATAAATTACTTAAAATACAAACAAAAACATCTACGGCCTACCACCTGCAGACTGATGGACAAACTGAGCAAGTCAATCAGGATGTTGAGCAGTACCTGCAACTCTTCGTAAATTATTGGCAAGACGATTGGCCAGAGTGGATCATGTTGGGCGAATTCGCCTACAACAACAGAATCCACTCAGCAATCCAGGTGTCGCCGTTTTATGCTAATTATGGATACAACCCCCAGATGGGTTTCGATCCAAGAAGGGAAGGAAAAGTTGAAGCGGCGGATGACTTCGCAGCGCAAATGAAGAGCTGTAATTTACACTCCTCCACATATTCCGGAAATTCTGGTCGAGTTCGGAAATTCCAGACTCTTTTTTTGGAGGATGGGGGAGTGGGGCATGCCGCATGTGCATCGGCGGATGCATCACTGTCACTGCCCCCCTCCCGTGCCCTCCCGTCACCCTCGCCTATTGTACCCCCCTCCGCCCTGCGAGCAGTCGCTCGCAGCAGTGGTGGGGGGTGCTCTGTTGCCCTAGGTGTCATGTGGTTGCGCGTCTGGCACGTCCCCTCGCTCTGACAAAGTAGCATTTATATTTATTAAATTAGAGTATAAATAAAATAAATCTATACATAATAAAATGAAGGGGGAAGGGGGGGAGTGGGGCGCGTCACGTCGTCGTCGTCGCCCCCCTCCCCTGCCCCCCCCTTCCCCGTGCCCATCCATTACCCTCGCCTATTGCACCCCCCTCTGCCCTGGGGGCAGTCGCTTGCAGCAGTGCCGCGCCTGTCCATCACCCCCGCCGCCACCCTGCGAGCAGTTGCTCACAGCGGTGGTGGGGGGTGCTCTGGCGCACTGAGTGTCAGGCGGTCATGGTGATACGCCTTAGGAAATTCTAAGCAGCAATCGTGGGAGAATTGTCGAGAAAAACTTAGGAAAATTCTCAAGAACATATAGGAACTCACAGAATAATTGAGCACCAAAGGACGAGCATTAGTATGGGGAAGCGGGACTGTAGGACTTAGGAAGCGTCAAGCGCGCGTTGAGCGTCCGATCCCCAGCTGTTTTGATGCCAGGTGTTGATGCGACGTACATATTAATCAACGGATGAGGGCGGACAGGCACAGCCACCCGACCGACACCTTAGGAGCCCATAGCAACGGCGGATCAGCTTAGAAAATCAAGCATCAAGATCAAAAGATCAACATCGTACCTGATTGATGGCGGGGTGGAACACCATAGGAGGTGAAGGCCGAGCAATAGAGGGCATTATCTAACATAAGTCGGCGAGATTTCCTTTTATACCATTTTCTATCTCATTTAACAGATCGTTTGGACAGGGCAATATCACCCCATCACGATGTGATTCTATCTTCTAGGGTAGCTCCACTGAGCTATTTCCAACATACCATATAAAGGACAGTTTCATTAACTATTTCATATTTTGTACTTGTACAAATACTAGGGGTAGTGTAGCTGCGCAGTAGAGAAGTTCAGACCCCAAAATATACCTCTCTCACAAATCTCACATCTTGCTCATTGCGTGACACGGTGAGCATGCTCAAAGTTGTGTTAAAGACTCGGAACCAAGGACTAGGACATAGGAAATCGGGTGTGGGAAGTTTCTCCCTTGCGCGTCGAAGTTGTTGAAAGCTCAGTGCTGTTGACAACATCGGGCTCGTTGAGCTTACTAAGGATAAAGGATTAGGAAACCAAGGATCTAAGGAATAAAGGAACAAAGTTTAGGATCTTCAGACTTAGGGTCGAAGATTGGGAAACTGAGGCACAAGGACAAGGATTTGAACTAAGGATTAGGAATTCTAAAGAACGTAGGAACAAGACTTAGGGAAAGCTTAGGAAACTCTTAGGAAATCAACGGGATTACAGAAAGACATTAGGCAAGATCTTAGGAAGGATCTAAGGATATCAAGAATATTCCAAGGAAGAGTCGAGCTTAGGAAGGAACCTTAGGAACTAAAGGCTTGGCAATAAGTTCTGCAAGGGAACTCTTTGGCCCACTCGCAACCATTCAGATAGTGCATTAGTGTGTGTGTTTTGTGTTGGTTAGGATATAGGATCTCGGTGTCAGACACACACCACCCGTTTCAGCAGTGACATGGTGGTGCTGGGTCGGTGGGCATAACGTGGCAGCAGCAGTGGGCGCTTGGTCTGTAGGTGTTGGTGACATGGCGGCTGCCGGGCATTGGTGACGTGGTGGCTGCCGTTGTTCCCCCTTCCTTCCCTGGCAGGTCCCTGGTGCCTTCTCTCATCCCATGAAGCCCCCCGCCTCCCAGCTAAGTGGGGAGGAGGGGCTGCGCGTCGTAGCATACATATACAAAAAGAAAAGCTAAAAGATAAAAAAAACTTTTTTTTAGCTACAAATAAGCATGAATCAGATTTTAAAATACTTAACATGAGGGCCTATGGCCCCCATGGAGTGCTAGAGGAGGAGGAGGGAGGGGAGAGGGAGGGAGGGAGGGACAGGGGAGGGAGGCGGTCGTCGTGACTCCTGATGGTGGGGTGGCAATGCATAAGCTGGCAGTCACGACACGTCACAGTGGCAATTGTGGCCATGTGATGCGTGTCCGGTTAGTTCGGTTAGTTCGGTTTTTTCCTGGTTCAGGTAAATTCCGGAAATTCCGGTCTAATTATTCGAACTGGAATTATCCTCTACAGTGAGAATTACACTCAAAAAACGTACAACTGGAATCCAGAAATTCCGGAAATTCCGGCCGGAATATGTGGGGGAGTGTAATGTACTCATGAAGAGAGTGCATGAGGAGGCAGAGGCGGTGTTGACAAAAGCACGAGACAAAATGAAGCGCTACGCTGACCAGATCAGAGGAGAAGCCCCAGGCTACAATGCTTAGGTCCCTATTCTACCACCGAGCTGACATTGACAAACACCATTAAGCTCAAGTTACCAAAATCAATTAAAATTCATCCGAGGACTAGACCCCACACAGAGTCCAAGATCCCGGGACAGGTTGCTGAAGCTCCGCCACCAGTAGAGATAGACAGAGAGTTAGAGTATCATGTGGAGGAGGTACTAGATTCCAGGCTGCCCCATGGCCAGCTGCAGTACTTGGTTAAATGGCAAGGGTACACCGAGGAGAACAATACCTGGGAGCCCGCTTCAAACCTCAAACACTCAGCAGCGGCGATTGCGGCCTTTCACACATCCCACCTGTCCACCCCACGTCGACTTAGGTCATTGGCGCCAACCATATGAAAACTTCACGGAAACTCCGGAGGGCCTTGTGTCTCGTCTGGAATCTGAGCCCTAAAGAGGGGGTGATGTCAAGAGTACGATTTTCCTATTCTTTTCTGAGGCATTTAAAACTATTAGTTCATTTCCTTTTATTTACACTCATTGTCATTATTATAGAGTTAGTAGACATATGGTAAACACATGGCGTCCGTACATCACGCACACCGCATGACTCAAGCATGGTCATCATGCCTCATGTAGCACATGTGTCAGCCTTATTATTAGCTCATGTATTACAGTATTTAAACCATTAATATTACACCTAGAGACTCTATTCAAGTTCTCTTAGGTAAATCCACAACCTTGTGCGACTGCCGAAAGACTATTAGATTCCCTTCTTCCCCTTGTTCAACTGTGAGAGCCAGCACGAGCCTTAGGGTTTGTGTTGTCCTAACAGATAGAAGGTTTTCCATACATTGAAGGATGTGCTTCTGTTTTTGTGGCATTTCCAAATGTAGTAAAATGGTTGTGAGCCTAAATGGGAGCACAACACATTTTTTGATGTGTCTTGATGTTTTCACAAACTACATTTTGTACAAAAAGATTTACATCATAAGTTCTATCTCAGGCACTTGTAGCAAAAAGTCCCAATGATTTGTAGGAGCTATTTCTGTCATATATGTTATGGAGAATATTTGAGACTTTTTCTAAATAAATTCACCGTATTTGGCCATTGTCATGCTGGTCATGTGACATTGGTGGGTTATGGATGTCATCTACCTTACTACTCCTACATTTTGCAACTTATGTTCTGTTGGGAATGGAGTGGTGAACAGTGACAGGAAGAGTTAAGGACAAGCTTAGATTATGAAGTTAATCTCAAAGGCTTGTGAGTGAGGGAGTCTGCAACAGGGAGGAATGTTATTATCATCTCCTACATGATGTGCAATATTTATACTACACAGTTAGGAGGTATAGTGTAATGCACTCCTTTAATATATAAAGGAGGTATTCTGTAATAGACCCCTGTACCAGTTAATAATGGAATAGCTATGTCATATCCCCTATAACAGTGTCAATAATAGTGACATATGATATCATGGCTTGGCAAGTCCTAGACTTCCTGCAGGGTGACACTCTATCCTTAGCTCTGTCTTGGATAGGCTATCATAGACATGGCTATATCTTGCCTATCCCATGATAGACATGCTGCAGGATGATTAATCCTGTAGCATGTGTTAACTGTGGATTCCCCTATATGTCTCTGCATGTGTTAACCTCTGTTAAACATGTGTTAATATGACTTAGCATATTCTGGCAATATTCCCTAGGCATGTTAACTGCCTTGGCTTGCCTGTATACTCTTGTATACATAATCCCAACATGTTCCCACTTCTGTGCAATGAAGACCATTTGATCCTGTGCCTCCTATCCACCTTAGTGTAGGCTGCCCAACCTGGCAGCCTTCCAGACACCTTTGGTTGCTGACTGTGTTATCTACATGAGTAAATTAATATGGAAGGGGTTTGGGTTGTGCAGCCCCCTGACAAGCTGAAGAAGTTGCTGTAGAAGTGAAGCAAGCAGAGTGCCAGAGGCACACTTCAGAAGCCTGTGTACTGTAAAAAAGGTAATAGCATTCTCACCAATCTTGCCAATCTTGCCAGGTCTTGCCAGAGCCCTTGGTGGACATTTCCCCACACTGGCAAGTGGCAAATCATTCTTGAGGTCTTGCCCACAATAGCACTACCTATCAATCCTGATAGTATCTGCCATGGGTTTCCAAATCCTAAGCCTTCCATAAGGGTTGTTAGAATGAGTCAAGAATGACCTGAAAAATGATCATTTTTGCAGAATGGAGCACCCCCATTTTACAAAAATGCCCATTTTCTTTTTCTTTTTCCTTTGATTTTCACATTCTGTTTTTGTCATTGTTTCAATCTCTGCTACAATGGGCTCAATGCACTACATCATTGATGTATCATCCACCACCACCACATCATCCACCACCACCACCATTGATGCCACCTCCCTCCCTCATTCCTCTACCACCACTCTATCAATACCTGCCACCATGCCTACTCCCATGTTGTCAAGAGCTGCAAATGACTGCAAATGAACCATCTCAGACACTATGTGGGGCAAATGATGATTTTGTTGTTTAGGCCCTAGGTAATTTTTTTTCTTGGTTGCTTGTTTTGATATGGTAATTAATTATATTCTTTTATTTTCTAGAATCTGGTAACAGACCATGACACAAGACAACCTACACCCAACAATGGCTGTGCTGTCCATGTAAACCCCCTCCCCCCCTTAAAACAGGATGTGAGGGTGTCAATTGGGGACAGGGGGGAGACAAGGGACATTAGGAGACCCAGGAAGTGCATCTCCCACATAGTAAGCACCTCCTGACCTCTGCTGCATCACTGATACCCCCTAACCCCTTCAAATTTGGAACTGCCACAGACCACCACAACAAGCATGGGGACAAGTGGTGGGGGAGAGAGAGGAACGAGATGATGTCCTCAGCACCAGAGCCCTCCGCTACAAGCCACTGCTTGTAGGGAGGAATGCTGGTGCATCAGGCCAGGGATCAATGGGCAAGGAATGAGAATGGGGGGGGATAGCTGAGCACCTGCCACCCACTGCTGCAAGCATTTGCTCACAGGGGGGATCAGGTGCTAATGGCCACATCACCCCCTCTCTCCAATGACAATGACAAGGACCAACAACAAGGGCCAACAGCACCCCCCACCACTGTTGTGAGCCAACTGCTCACAGCATGGACATGGGGTGCTGAGGAGATGATGTGATGGGGTACTGGGGCAGTGGGCATGGCATAATGGGGGTTGCCCAACACAGGGGGAGCCACAGCATGACACAGGGGGAGCCACCACAATGGGGCCTGCCTTCTGCATGTGGCCCCTTTTTTATTTGTAGTTGTTTTTGTCAGTATGTAGTCCAAAAGAATATACATATTTATCAGTGCATGTTGAACAATAAGTTAAGATTATGATAAGGCAATACCATTTTAGTGAAGCTCAAGAAAAAAAAATATCACCAAGTTCCTTAAGGTGACAAGGTGTAGTTTGAATGTGCCAAGTACTTGCCAGCACTGCCAAAGACCATGTAAAATGCATTCTTACTTCATTTTTGTGATTTTTGCTTTCCAGGGTGTTCACAGTAGCCATTTTTCACATTGTTTTTTGTTTCACTTTTTGGATCATTCTGACAATTCTTGTCAGGAGTACAATTTTTATAAAGACATTTAACACTATTACTTAGAGTTAGGGGTAGCAGGAGCCACCTCATGTTCCTTTGTTTGTACAAGTAGACACTTTTATTTACACATGGCTAAGAGTAGGTAGATGATTAGACTCATGGTAGACGCTTGGTGCTGTGCACCACATGCTAAGGGCATGGGAGGCTATGCAAATCTGTGTGCATGAGGCCTACACATGTGTGTAGTGCCTCACAGACAAAGCATGGACTACATATGGATAATGCATGCATTCTAGTATAAATAAGTTAATATAACACCTAGAGACTCTAGTCAAGTTCTCTTAGGCATACCCACTAAATGTGTGGCAGTCTATTGACTATAAGACTTCTTTCTTTTGTTTTGTTGAGTGTCAACTGTGAGAGCCAGCACTAGATCTTAGTGTTTAGTGTTGTTCTAACAGAAGGACTTGACTCCCTCCTGCACTCCCTCTCACTTCCAACCGACACACTCAATCTGTCCATGCTGATGTGTTTCGGTAGATCTCCTATTGCAGGAAACTCCAATAAAGAAACAGAGGAGTTAGCTTAAAGGGTCTCAAAACCTTCCTCTTCAAGCAAGGGGAGTGCACGAGATAATGCAAAGTAGTGTTCTGGCACAGATTCTGTACATATCTGTGAATGCAAAGAATGCAAAGTTAATCACAAACAAATAGTGAGTCGACAAGGAAGACAATAGTGAAGATGATACCGCAATAAGCAAAGTAGTTGCAAAGAGAAACGATGAGAGTGACGAAATGAGCTCCAAAGTCTAGATGCGAAGATGACCCTTAAATGCTAACACATGAGTTGAGAGGGGAGAATGACTCTCTTTTTGTGAGTTTACTACCATAGTTTTTATACAATTATGAAGGTAAGTGGATACTATAGTACTCAAGTCCATATCCAAGTCCATCACTAGAGTTTAAAAGTCCGGTCCAATCCGGTCTTTTGCCTCTTTTGGGGCGGACCGAGGATCGGACTGGTCCATTTATTTTCAACATCTGCTCAAGATCGGACTGGACAGGATTGGACCAGTCCATGTCGGTTTGCAGCCAGTCTGTGAACCAGTCTCAACTGGTCCACAGGCGGACCTAGTCCGAACCAGTCTGAACCAGGCTTGAACTGGTCTTGACCGGTCTTACTGACTAATTACAAACTTAGAAATTATGTACTGACTACTTGACTGAAATAAATACATAAACTAAGTAAAAAACATTTCCACGCGTGAGCAGTGGCTCACAAGGCTGGATGCAAAAATTTAAAAAAAATTTAAAAATACAATCTAAGTCGTGAGCATCACGAAGAAAAGGGAGGACCACCAGGGTCGTGGTGTTGTCTCGTCGAGGGAGGGAGGCAAGGTTGCCAGGGTCATTGTAGGGGACACAGGTAGTGGGCGACCACTGGGTGTTCTTGTTGCGAGGCACAGATGGGGGTGCGGCAGAGGCCGGCAGGCTCATCGTGGGGGGATGCAGGTGGCATGTCATCTCATTGCAAGGGAAGAGCAGGGGGTGCTACACCACCAGTGTTGCATCATCCTGTGACGTGGTGCAAGGGTAGGGGCAGCCGCAGCGCATAGGAGCCGCATCATCATTAACAAACCTATGATGATGTTGAAGTTAACAATAGATGCACTAGATAAATTAAATTTTTAACTTACTTGGGGGCACAAACAACGGAGGGACGTCATTTGCGCCCAGGCAGAGTGTTGGTGGTGGTGTGAGGGCAGAGTGATGCATTGATGGGGGATTTGTTGGCAGTGTCAATGAATCAATGTGGATTCCTGTTTGTGTGGGAAAAAAAAAAAAGTTGCACCACCTGTCAACAAGTGGCATCGGCTGCCGCATGAGAGTGAACACATATATGCAAACTCACATGGGGTATATAAACCCCAAGATTTTGCTCTTCTATTTCCCTGGGTTTCTGTCCCCTAGTATATGTAGTATAATGTAATGTAAAATTTGCATAGTCATGTCAGACTGAGGGTTCAGTCCCAGACAAGTCTGAACTGGTCTGCCTACGGTCCAGTGGGATTGAGAAGGTAGTCAGACTGCAGACTGGGGTGTTCTGAGACTGCTCTGAACCAGGACTGATAGTCCTATTGGACTGGTCCAGGTTCAGTCCGGTCTGCGGTCTTTTCCGGTTCGGTGGACTGGACTTTAAAACTCTATCCATCGCCCACAGACTACCTACACTAAACTAACCTGAGTAAAGCCCAAGGTATGCAAAGTGGGGCGGTGGATGCAAAATGAATGCAAAGTTGTGAAGGTTGTGATAAATGATAGGTAAGGACTTAGCTATATTGAAAAGTAGTTTGCATCACTTCAGATGCTAAAACGAAAGACATGGGGAGCATAAGGGATCACACTGTGATCCTGAAAAGTAAGAAAAGTGTGTTTTTCCTGCTCAAGATCGTTGAGGAGATATCAATGTGCATGGATCCCTTTTTCATTCTCAACCCTTGTGCTATGCTTTAGTTGACCACACAAGCAATCACTGCATTTCCACAGAGTACCACAAAAACCCTCTATCCTTTTCACCATGCCCCTTCCCCCATCATTGAACTCCAAACCTGAGACATTGTACATTGAGATTTAAGCTTGTGTGTGATGCAGAGCTTCTCAGAACACTGCAAGAAGAAGGCATGGTCCACCCAGGTGACAGACCACTTAGAGAAACATTGAGTGTGTCTCTGTGCTGTTCTGAATGTGTGGAAGATTGAGATTCCAACATGAGTTCACCAGCAGAGACCACCTGGCTAGTTTACTTCTCTCTCTCCTCCCTGAAGACCCCTTTCATCTGTACCACTCCACATTCCTCACACCATGGACAAGTTGCAGGAACTTGGGAATCTGAACCTAGAGGACCTGCCCCCCATCCCTGAACCTACCAACTTAGAACCAGAAACTGCAGAGTCCTCGCTGCAAGCACAGCTGAGACAAGCATGCAAAGAGCATTACCTCCTCATGGAAGTGCTGATGGAGGAGAAGAGGAACCATGACAGACCCATGTTGGAAAACAGCAGAAGAGGGTCAGGACTGCACATGCCAAAAGTAGCATGCCCACTTCCCTTCTCTGGCAAGGTGGTGGAACTCAACAGCTTCGAGACCACCTGTTACATGTACATGAGAGGACAGCCAGACAAATTCAGGACCAAAGATGTGAGGATCATTTGGATCCTTTCATATCTCCAAGGCGGCACCACAGCAAAATGGCGAAAGGTCACAGTTAAAGAAATGATGTGAGGGAATGCCCCCTTTGCATCCATGCAAAAGTTGATGAGCAGCATTGGGAATTGTTCAGTGACCCCAACATCCAAGACACCAAGGTCTTTCAAATCACAACCATGGTGCAAGGCGAGAAGACCACAGATGAGCACATCCAGGACTTCAAGATTGTGTCACACAAGTCAGGTACTCAGGAACACCATTGATCTATGAGTTCAAACGGTCACTCAACAAGGGGATGCCCAAGCGGCTGAACAACCTAGAGTGACACCTGACCACCATCAATGAGTGGTATGTGCAGGCCATGCGCATGGACAGACAATGGCGGCAAGCGCACATGGAAGAATGTTTGTTTGGAACAGGAACTTGAGGGTTCCAAAAACTGGCCACACAGGTGGCACAGAACAAAAAGGCTCCATTCCCACAGCCCCAGCTCAACCAAGGACATCCCCAGGTGCAGGGACAACATACTGGAAGGCAGCCGGGTCAGCAGCAGATGCAGGGAACAACAAATTCTCCTCACACACGCGACCCCAATGCAGTGGACATGGAGAGGACTGCTAAGTGGCCGCCACTTATCTGTTACAACTGTAGGAAGCTGGGGCACATGGCCTGCACCTGCAGATTGTGCCTGGACATCAGGGTGATGAATTATGAGGACCTAAGAAGTTATTAGGTCCAGAAGCTTGCTGAGGAGGCCGACACAGTGGCCAAGAAGGATTTTCCCAGCAGAGATCAGTGAGACCCCCATCGCTGGCCTCCAAGAATGAGTATGATGGACTTATGGTAGATAATATGGACTCTGACACTGATACAGAGTCTACCTTAGTAGATAGCACTAGTAGCACTGCTGTAGGTAGCACAAACAGCAAAGGGTCCAATTCAAATCGGCTTGATGCCCCAGAGGTATGCTTAATTCCTTGTTTCCCCATAGTACAGAAAATAGACACTGATACTGAGAAGCCTAAAGAGGGGGAACAACACTTTGTTCATAGCACTAAGATAAAAAACGAAATCATGATCCCAATTATGATTACCACATTAGACACTCATGATGCATGTACTGTTAAAGCTTTATTAGATAGCAGAGCTACTGGACTATTTGTAGATAGGGAGGTCATGCACAGAAGCAGACTGAAGACCTGAACCCTGGATCAACCAATCAGGGTTTACAACATTGATGGGACCCTGAACCAGGGCAGCTCAATCACAGAAGATATTGTCCTGATGGTATCTTTCAGGGGCCACAAGGAAAAGACAGTCTTTGAGGTGTGCGACTTAGGGAAGATGACGGTGATCCTGGGACACCCATGGTTGCACAAGCCCAGCCTGGACATTAACTGGGACACTGGAGAGGTTAGAATGACATGCTGCCCTCGGGAGTGTACCATATTTATCAGAGCAGCAAAGAAGAATAGGGCCAGGTGGAAGTTGGCCAAGCAACAGAAATTTTGTCCAACAATCGAGGAAGTAGAGGACAAGGACACATTCATTCAAGCAGGAGGATTGATGGCAGACGGAGATGGCATCTTAGAAGAGATTGCCCAGGAGTGGAACAAAAATCTAGTATGCAATGAGGAGCTTGAGATCCAAATGATGGAGCAGGAGATTGAGGCAAAGATTCTGTATAGGTTCTGGAGGTGGATGAAGGTCTTCTCAAAGAAGGTGTCGGAGCAAATGCTGAAGCGAAAACCCTGGATATTGCACTATCAAGATGAAACCTGTTACAATTGTTATCAAAGAGGTACTCCCCATCAATTTTCTTTCATCCATCTCCCTTCTCCTTCTTGATCTACTTGAAACTCTTCCACACTTCTTCCTTTACATCAGACTCCACTCTCTTCTCTTCTGATTGATACATATGAAACACTTCTTTCCTCTTGTTGTATCCTTTCTTCCTGCTTTGCATTGGACTCCTTGACATTGCTTATAGCTAGCATAGCCTTGTCTCATATGTATATAATCAGTAGTAGGGAGGTCTAAGCTCTTCAGCTTGACCTAAGCAATCTACCACTTTACTAGCTCAACAGAACCTCTCTCATACTAGTCCAGAAAGCCTCTGGAACTAGAAGACTTTGATAACTACTTGAAAGCCTCAAGTAGTCGATGACTGATCCCCTCTTGTTGACAAGTAAAGCCCTTGTCTTGACAAACCAGGTTACAAGCCAAAGAAAGCCAAGAACATCAGGCTCTCTCTGCAGGAACAAAGCAAAGTTGACGACTTCCTGAATGACCAGTTAGAAAAAGGGTACATCAGGGAAAGCAAATTGTCCCAGACCTCAGCAGTTTTCTTTGTACCAAAAAAAGACAAAAAAAGAGGATGGTGCAAGATTATTGTTACCTGAATGCAGGGACAATCAGGAACAATTATCTGGTGCCATTGATCAGTGATATTATAGATAGAGTAGGTAGTGCTAGAGTATTTATAAAGCTTGATTTGAGATGGGGCTATAATAATGTTCAGATAAAGGAAGGCAATGAGTGGAAAGCAGTGTTTATGACCCACAGGGGCACATTTGAGCCAGTAGTTATGTATTTTGGACTTTGCAACAGCCCAGCCACATTCCAGACTATGATGAATGGTGTGCTGAAGGACCTCATTGATCAGGGGTCAGCAGTAGTATATATAGATGATATTTTAATATTCACAAAGGACAAAAAAGGACATAACAAAATTGTAGAAGAAGTGTTGAAAAGAGAGGAAAACAATCTATTCTTGAAACCGGAAAAATGTGAATTCAAAGTCAGCAAAGTAGAATTCCTGGGGTTGGACATCACTCCTTCTGGAATCAAGATGGATAAAGAAAAAACAAAGGCAATAAAAGAGTGGCCAGTACCAGACTCAGTGAAAGACATACAGTGCTTTCTGGGTCTTGCAAACTTCTACCAATACTTTGCTGAAGGCTTTGCAAAGGTAGTGGCACCTATGAATAAACTATTGAGGAAGGAGCAGAAGTGGGAATGGGGGACAGAACAACAGGAGTCATTTGATGGACTCAAGGCACTCTTCACATGGAACGTGATCCTAGCCACTGCAGATCCTTCTAAGCCCTTGCAAGTCAAAGCAGATGCTTCTGGAGTGGCAACAGGGGCAGTGTTGTTGATGAGGATGGAGGATGGAAAGTGGAGGCCATATGCCTTCATCTTGAAGTCATTAAATGACATCAAAAGAAATTATGACTTACACAATTGAGACATGCTTGGCATCATTAGAGCATTAGAAGCATGGCAACATCACCTTGAGGGTGCAACACAGAAGATCGAGATCTGGACTGACCATTCCAATCTCCAATACTTTATGACATCAAAGAAGTTGAATAGAAGGCAGGTGCATTGGGCGCTTTATTTATCTAGATTTGATTTCGAGTTGGTGAACAAGCTGGGGACAGCAATGGGCAAGGCCAACACATTGTCTAGCAGATAGGAGACCAGACTTTAAGAAGGACAGAGAGCACAATAATGAGGATGTGACATTGTTGAAGCCTGAATTCCTTGCAATCAAGGCAACACAGCATGGCCACTTGTTGATTAAGGGCTCCGAAGAGAAGCCGTTGAGTAGAGTGTGGAAAGCAAAGGAGTGGGATGAGTTGGTAGTGAAGGCTGTGGAAGAGCTGAAGAAATCACTGACAAAGCAGCTGAGGACAGAAGAATGGAGCGAGGAACAGGGCCTGGTGCTCTTTAGAGGAAAGGTTTACATGCCTAAAGATGTACAGCTTTGAGGCAAGATCATCAAGTTGCATCACAACTCAGCAATTGCAGGACACCCTGGATGGTGGAAGACTCTTGAGCTCATAGCTTGTAATTATTGGTGGCCAGCCATGACTAAATTTGTTTTTGATTATGTCAATGGGTGCAACAAATGCCAGTGGTACAAGAACATACCCAAACCTCCAGCAGGCAAGCTGAGGCCAATTGACTCCCCTATGGAGCTGTGGAAAGCCATATCTGTGGACTTTATTACAGGGCTGCCAGAGGTGCAAGGATACAATGTGCTCTTAGTTCTTAGTGGTAGTCGATCAGGCAAAGAAGCAAATACATGCAATCCCCACAATGGAGGAAACTAGTGCATTAGGACTGGCTAAATTATACCATGATAATGTGTGGTAGTACCACAGACTCCCAGAGTCAATCATATCTGATTGGGGTCCACAGTTCACAGCTGCATTGATGTGTGAGTTAAACAAAATATTAAAAATACAAACAAAAATGTCTACAGCTTATCACCCACAGACTGACAGACAGACAGAGTGAGTCAACCAGGACATAGAACAGTACCTGTGACTCTTTGTTAACTATAGGCAAGACGATTAGCCTGAGTGGATCACATTGGATGAGTTCACCCACAACAACAGGATTCATTCAGTGATCCAGACCTCACTGTTTTATGCTAATCATGGTTACAACCCCCAGATGGGCTTTGAACCAAGACAAGAAGGAAAGGTGGAAGCAATGAAGTACTTTACAGAGTGAATGAAGAGAGTGCATTGACAAAGGCACAAGACGAGATGAAGTGCTATGCAAATCAGATCAGAGGAGAATCCCCAGACTACAAAGTCAGGCAGAAGGTCTGGCTTGAGGCTGATGACCTACAATTGAAACACCCCTCGCGCAAGCTGGCAGAGAAGCGCTTAGGCCCCTACCCCATCACAGAGCTGATGTTGACACATGCTGTCAAGCTTAAATTACCAAAGGCCATTAAGATTCACCTGGCCATCAATGTGTCCAGGGTCAGGCCCCACATGGAGGCAAAGATCCCAGGACAGGGAGCTTAAGCACCACCACCTGAAGAGATAGACAGAGAGTTAGAGTACCACATGGAAGAGGTACTGGATTCATGGCTGCACCATGGCCAGCTGCAGTACTTGGTAAAGTGGCAAGGGTACACCGAGGAAAATAACACCTGGGAACCTGCCGCAAACCTTGAACATGCAGCAGCAGCAATTGTGGCCTTTCACAAATCTCACCCCACTGCCCTGCGTCGACTTAGATCATTGGCACATCTTCAATTCTGCCCATATGAGAACTTCACCAATACTCCAGAGGGACTTGTGTCTTGTCTGGAATCTGAGCCCTAAAGAGGGGGTGATGTCAGGAGTACAATTTTTATAAAGACATTTAGCGCTATTACTTAGGGTTAGGGGTAGCAGGCTGTAATTTACACTCCTCCACATATTCCGGAAAGTCCGGTCGAGTCCGGAAATTCCGCTCGAGTTCGGAAATTCCGGACTCAATTTTGAGGATGGGGGAGTGGGGCACGTCGCGTGCACATCGGCGGTTGCGTCGCCGTCACTGCCCCCTCCCATGCCCCTCGCCTATTGCACCCCCTTCCACCCTGCGAGCAGTCGCTCGCAGCAGTGGTGGGGGGTGCTCTGTCGCCCTGGGTGTCGTGTGGTCGCCCGTCTGGCGCGTCCCCTCAATCTGACAGAGTATTATTTATAGTATTTAAATTGATTACAATCTAGTATAAATAAAATAAATATGTACGAAATAAAATTGAAGAGGGGAGGGGGAGTGGGGCACGGCGCGTCGCCGTTGTTGCCCCCCTTCCCTGTCCCCCCCCTCCCCGTGCCCATCCGTCATCCTCGCCTGCTCGCAGTGGCGGTGGGGGTGCTCTGTCGCACTGGGTGTCGCGTCTGGCGCGTCCCCCGGCCCCCCACGCGGCCCCCCACCCTCCTATGGCATCCCCCGTCCCCCCTCGCGTCCCCCTCCCTCCCCGCGCGTCCCGTCGCTCTGAGGGACGTCCCCTTGTCCCTTATGGGTCTGGGGGCAGGTCGTTTGTCGGTGGGTTGTCCCTCGCTGGGGGTGGAGGTCGGTGGCCGTTGACGTGGCGGCTCTAGTCGTCCTGCTCCCCTCCCATCTCCTTCGCATCCGGCGGAAAGAGGTGGAGGCGGAGTGGGTGGGTGACGGTGACGTGGCGGCGAGGCGAGCTGGCGGTGAAGTGGCGGTGACGTGGCGGCGACGCGCTGGCGTCGCCCCCTCTCCCTTCCCTGGCACTCCCCTGGCGCCGTCGCTCATCCCATGAAGCCCCCCACCTCCCAACTAAGTGGGGAGGAGGGGCGGCGCGTCGTAGCATACAAATACAAAAAGAAAACTAATAGAAAAAGAAACATTTTTTTAGTTTTAAATAAACATGAAACAGGCTTGAAAATACTTAACATGGGGGCCTATGGCCCCCATGTTGTGCTAGACTAGAGGGGAGGGAGCGGGGAGTGGGTGGCCAACGAGTGAGCTGGCAGTCACGACACGTCACGGTGGCGATTGTGGCCATGTGACACGCGTCCGGTTAGTTCGGTTAGTTCGGTTTTTGGGTAAATTCCGGAAATTCCGGTCTAAATAATTAGACCGGAATTATCCTGAGGTACTACAACTTTAGTACTATGTAGCTATTCAGCTATTCGGTCCGGACATCCGAATCACTATTTTTTTTTCCAGGGCGCAATTTTCGAATCGAATCACTATTGCAATGAGTTTTTATGAACGACGGATGTACATTGAGGCGCAATAAGCATATATTGAGGCGGATCAGACCATCATTCCTTTTCGGTCATGGCAACACAGTGAAAAACTACACTTCATCGAAAATGCCTGTGTGTCCTATTCCCCTTCCCTGGCCCCAACTCATCTGCTGCAGCAATGGTTGGTGAGCATGTTCGAAGGATCCTTCGAGGAGCAACCGAGAAGAGCTTGATGGCATACAAGGAATGGTTGAGTGCGTTGAGACTCTCTACTACATGATCATTGAATTTACAGCTTGAACCACAGAGTTGCCACCTGAGATAGCAAACCACGAGCACTACAGTGCTTCAAATGCAGAGAATTGGGTGGCTTTGGAAAAGTTTGATGAGTATCTCTGGGATATGATTGGGAAGTCCAGCTCGGAAGGGTATGTCCTCGTGAATCCCATTGAAACAGCTCACTCAACCTGTAGAGCAGCAAGACATCCATCATCGAGATCAAGGATAGTGATTCCGAGCCAATTCAGCCTATTCTTGACTCCAGAACCCAACACAAGCTCAACGTCATCGTCATCTCGGATGACAGTGATTCTGAACCAAAACCACCAAACCTCACATCTCAGCATGTTCCCAAGTCCAAAAAGCGTCCAGCAAAGGCAGGGGATGGAGCAGACAGACGCCCCTCCAAGCGCCACTCATCAGTTATCGAGGTCATCGAAGTCCCCGATTCTAGTGATGATGAAAAGCCCAGTCACAGTCTTACTGTTGTCAAGATGGAGCGACCAACCATCACAATGCCAAGCCCCGATGCCAAGCCAGCTCTTCATGGTGTCCAGCCATCTGAATCAAGTGCCGACAACATTCCGAGGGATGGATCTGGCAGGATTGTCATGACAAGGAAGACAAAGGTTGAGGCTGTAGAGCACCTCAGTGGCATTCCTAAGCGTTGGCCTGTGCCCACATCTGATACAGCTTATGTTCTTGATTTTAGTGAGGATGCTCGGGCATTAGCAATGGTGGATTTACCAGCTGGAAAGCCCAAAGGACTTGACACATTCTTGAAGGCTGAGGTACGTCATGATTTCAGATGGACAATTCTAGCTTCTAACAGTGAACAGGATCAAGATTCTTGGGGACGTGGTACAAATGGCAGTACCTCTCAAGATGTAAAGTTGGCACTTCTCGACAATCTTCCAGCGCGTCGTTCGGTTCATCTCTGCAATGGGGGCCTCAAATGTGAACTGTTTGACCCAGGACTATTGGAGGGTTACGAGCGAAAGGATGCAGAGGATATGTCCAAAATGAAGGAGATCTTTCAGGCTGAGCAACGCCAAAATGAAGCTGATGGCTCCACTGTTCTCTCAGCAATTGAAACGTCTGTCATCACCTCGTGTTATTCATCATCAACTTCCAGTACTGATTATCCTCAATGTATTAAGGTTTTATTGCTTGATCAACGGTTTAGAATGCAAGAAGAAGGGGTGTCCTGGCACCATTGTTGTAAAGCCATTGAAAAAGGTATGTCTCGACGTTCAATAATGGGCTGGTCAATGACAATATGGTGTATAGCCCCCTTCAGCTGACGGAAAACGCCACTTTGTTGGTTGTACAGACTGGGGTAAAGCTGAAAAATGGGAGCACCTCTACGTACCAATTCCATCCTGGGTTGATGAGGGCATCCTGCTACAGCTTGTAAATAACGAGCGCATTGACACCTTATGTCTCTCTGAGTACGAGGGTGGATGCTCTACATTCATTCATCCCCGTCACGGAAAACAGAAGTATTGTAGTCAGTAATCCATGTCTCAGCCTTTTTAAAATATGAATAACATGTTAACATAAAACAATTGGGCAGAACATACACACTTTCGCAATGGGTTTTCGGTCTCGGCTAAATTGATTCGACACGAATGCCCAGTCAAGAAAATTGTTTACACATCGAAGGAACCTGCCAAACCTAAAGTAGTCGTGATCTTTGAAGGACAGCACTCGCATCCACCCTGGCCAGAGGAAAAGCCCACCCATGAAGCCAAGGAAGATCTTCGGCACTGTCTTGAAGCATTTGGAATCACCGGGGCAACAGCAGGAAGGATTGATAATGGTCAGTCATTACAATTTCGTGTTGAGAATACAACAATTCAGTCCTTTTCAGCACCCACAACAATTGCAATTTTGGGGTCGACGTTGAGTGCCAAACACAGCGCATTTCGAAACAAGAAGGTTTTGCATGAAGAAATATGGGAAAAGAAAGATGAAAAGTCACCAGCTGGTCTTGGGTGGCAAGGTGAGTAGTACACTGTACAATACAATTAATCTTTGATTCTGATGCTGATGTTGATGAAATTTCAGGGATTGTTGACCTATACGAGCAAGACCAAAAACTCCAACCCACAGAGCGATACCTGTGGCATCTTTGAATGGAGGAGAATATTCATCTTGTGGTGACGATGAACCCAACACTTGCTGGCCTGATACACAATGCTCTTTATCTCGTTGGTGATTACTCATTCAAATGAGTTCATGGGGATTTGGATGAGCTCAAATTTGTCATTTGGCACCGTGCTACAAATGAACGTAGGTCTGAGCTGTATAATGATCATGCTGTGAGTGTCAATATGATTCTTTCTGGTCCTAGGTGTTACCGTCGCACGAATCTATTGCAATGCATCAACTCGGGAGGCATTCGGCTATGTATTTGAAGCCTTCTTCACGTCGATTGAAAAGGCCACTGGGCGTCCACTCAAATTCAAGGCTTTTGATGTGACTGGCAATATTCGAGCGTTGATTCTTGACATGGAGGCTGCTCAAGTTCAAGGTTTGGGTGATGCCTTGGTTCAACTGCGAATGAATGATTCAGTGGTAAGTGGGATCTACGAGACTGAGCCAGACATCTTGGTGCAATTCATCATCAAACTTTGCATGGTCCATTTTGAGCGGTGCGTGGTCATTGAATAAGTATATCAGTATCCGAGTACTTAATAAGTCATAACATGCAGACGCACAGGTGACCTCCTTGACGTACTTGGTGCTGAAACTGTTGAGTACCTCAATAAATTTCGGGCGCTTGAGTCACCTTCCGATATCAATGCCTGGCATAAGTTCTGTGCAAATCATCCGAGTGAGAAGTTGAGAAGTATGTGCACAAGTTCAAACTCTGGATCGTCATAACAATTTCCAACAGATTGGTATGGACACAAGGTCTCATATCCATAGTTGCT
Source organism: Tricholoma hemisulphureum (assembly GCA_964034925.1). Classification (NCBI taxonomy): domain Eukaryota; kingdom Fungi; phylum Basidiomycota; class Agaricomycetes; order Agaricales; family Tricholomataceae; genus Tricholoma; species Tricholoma hemisulphureum. The sequence goes on along the minus strand of OZ035928.1, from coordinate 2,710,357 downwards.
TCCTGGTTTCAATAAAACACTTTCAGGCATGCCAAATGGCTACTGGGATACTACACCACACCACACCAATCTTGTCGAGACTGCACATGCTGGAACCAATCGCCAAACGCAGATTAACCTTCTGCCCGTTGAAGCAATTCAACGGTTTGTCAATTTCCTATGTGGATTTTGAATGACTGACAATATGTATACAGAGCAAGGACAATGGACACTCGTGTGGCTGCCTCAATCGTCGCCGCTAGTGATGCTTGTATCCTTCCTAACATCAACAACAGTGAAATTTCCCGACTCAGCCGCACCATCAGTCATCGAAACCATAATGCTCGTCGGTGCGATACACACAAGGCCATAGACAACGACATCGATGAAGTACGTGATCGCATCGCAACGACTACATGAACGCAAAAAGATCTCAAAGCACAACTGAAGGAGTTGAATGAGAAAAAGAAGGAGGCTGGTCGCACACCCCGGCACAATAGGGTAGCAGCACAAACGTTGGACGGCGTCACGATACCAGCTATCCATGGGCTATTTAATAGTACGAGCACTCCGTTCTCTATACTATACGCTAGCAGCAAACCTAACGAAAACCAACAGAAGATGTCAGGGACACCAGCGGCACCCCTGGGCCTGTCGAACATGTTTTGCACGACTTTGGCGACTTCAACATTCGTGATACCCCCACATTCACACAGCCGAGACTATCACCACCCCCTTTCGTTGTGCCGTCAAATGCTCCGCCAAGGCAGAGACCTCAACAGGGTGTCTATTCACAAACTCTACCTGCTATCGGTAGAATGGATCCCAATCCTGCCCTACTCAATGGTTATGACACCACTCTACCATTTCCTTTCAACTTGCCTGCTGTAGATCTTGACCTTCTCGATGCCCAACTGGAGGAGTTGTATCCTTCTGCATCAACATTGTAATGGGTATTTCGACCTAGTACTTTGTTTTGTGTTAATGTAAACTCCCAACTAGTATAGCATTACAAGATTTAGGGTACCTATTAGCTGTTATAGTCTCCAGGCAAGTTGACGACGACGACGACGAATTCATTGCTTTTTGCGTCGGGTGATGTCGGAACATTCTAATTCCAAAACGGGATGCTGTGCAACCCGGCACAGTGCCGCAGTGGATAGTCATTCAACATGCCCCGATAGTCTTTCGAGAACAGGTTAGTTATTCCCTACTGTTAGTTCCTCATGATAGTGATTCGGAGAGCCTGGTCCAAATAGCTCAATAGCTCAATCTTACTAAAGTTGATAGTACTCAATTATCCTCTACAGTGAGAATTACACTCAAAATAAATTCCGGAAATTCCGACCGGAATATGTGGGGGAGTGTAATGTACTCGTAGCAGGAGCCACCTCATGTTCATTAGGGCATGACATGGGTGACCCCTGGTTTTTTTTTCATCAACCTGTACCTGTAGCCATGAACACCGTACCCATATGGTTAGGGGTGCGGTGTTATCGCAGGTACCTGCAGGTTACCCATAAATCTACGGGTTCACTCAGAACCCATGGAGGGGTTGGTCTAATTATTATTTATTATGATCTATATATTATCTAAATTATATTAAATAAATATCATGACCCCACATGCTCCTCCCGTTTGGGGTGAGCATGGGGTCATTGCAGCTGTTGCTGGATAAGACAAGACCCCTGCCCGTGTTTGAGGTGACGGAGGGGCAGTGGTAGCTGGCAAGGGATGAAATGAGACCCCTCCTCACGTTTGAGGTGACAGGGTGGCAGTGGTAGCTGGCAGGGGATGAGACGAGTGAGTGAGGGGTTGGTGTCAATGAGAACAAGAGAAACGAACCTCCAGCTTGCTATTGGAGTGAGTGAGGGTTTGGTGGTGGTCAGTGTCGATGAGAACAAGACAAACAAACCCCCCACTCACTTTTGGAGCTGGTGAGGGGTTGGCAGTGATGACTGATGCCAGATCGAGTCATTTTGGGCGACGTGCGATGTCTCACCCCAGAGGTTGCCCAGAATGAAATGAGAAAACCCTCTGCTCGCTTTTGGAGCAAGGGAGGGCTTGTGGTGGCCGTTGTTGCCTAGAGAGGGGTTGGTGGCAGCGGTTGTCAACTAGAACGAGAAAACTAAACCCTCTGCTCATGTTTAAAGCGAGGAGGGGTTGGTGGTAGCTGTAGTTGATTAGAACATAACAGGAAACCCCTCCACTCGCGTTCAGAGCAAGGGAGGGGTTAGCAGTGGTCGTTGTCGACTAGAACGAGAAGCTAGAACCCTCCACTCGCGTTTGGAGCGAGGGAGGGGGTTGTTGGTGGTGGTTGTCACCAAGAATGAAAGTGGTACCATATGTTTTGAGTGAATAAACAGGGTCATATGATTGGTCACAGATCACTCACCTGACCGGAATTTCAGTACCCGGATACCCGTGACACCGTGGAAACGGGTACGGTGTTGCATGGGTTTGGAAAAATCAAACCTGCACCCATACCCATACACACTGTAACCACTTTATCATGGGTTTACCCATACCCGTGTCATGCCTTAATGTTCATTTGTTTGTATGAGTAGACACTTTTATTTACACATGGCTAAGGGTAGGTAGATGATCAGACTCATGGTAGACACATGGGGCTGTGCACCACATGCTAAGGGCATGGGAGGCTATGCAAAGCTGTGCACATGAGGCCTACACATGTGTGCAGTGCCTCACAGACAAAGCATGGACTACATATGGATAATCCATGTATTCTAGTATATAATAAGTTAATATAGCACCTAGAGACTCTAGTCGAGTTCTTTTAGGCATACCCACTAAATGTGTGGCAGTCTATTGACTAGAAGACTTCTTTGTTTTGTTTTGTTGAGTGTCGACTGTGAGAGCCAGCACTAGACCTTAGTGTTTAGTGTTGTTCTAACAATTCTTGAGGGCACGTCCAAACCAGAAAGTCTGGGGCAATCCGCACAGTGGCATGTCAGCTGTCTGATCACAATCACTATATCAAGCTCTGCTCAGCCACCTTTGCCTGCACGCTCGTTGCCATGGGCCCTTGCAGGCATGTATTCCAGCAGTTAGAGGCTCACCCTGTGTTACATAGTCTCAACCTTGAGGATCTAAACCTGTTCATTCAGCTGGCAGCGCAGTTAAGAAGAGATATACAGCTACAATTACCCCTCAATCAATCCAACCCCGAGGATCCGCCTGACATCCTTCCTCCAACTATCCATTCACCCTTGTTGTCCACACAATGCAATTTACACATGGTATTGACACAGCAGCTGTGTGACACTCTTGCACAAAGAGGCTGTGTGTGTGCAGCTGACTTCTTCTGTGTGGCTTGAGGCTGGGGACAGGGAGTGTCAACCAGGGTGTTGGGGGAGGATCATCTGAGTAATGGTGGGGGAAGGTGTAGTGGTACTTTTGACAGGCCTGACACTGTGATCCTGCTCAGATGGACTTGAAGTGATAATGAGGCTTGAAGTGATAATAGGCTACCCATAAGTAATAATGGCCAGGAGCCATCCCACCTTGAGCCAACTTGGGAACCAGAAAGCATCCACCATGAGGACAGGTGTGAGGACCTTCCAAAGACATGCCAAGCACCATCTGTATGAAGGTATCGCCATGGTATCACTGGTGGAGGAAATAGTATGGAGGGGACGATCACATGTGCACATTGTGTTTGTCCATGAGTGTTGGCATGTCAGCTGTTTGCAGCATGCCAACACTCATACAATGTCTGGAAACACCTAGGAAATGGGCCACTAGTGAAATTTCCAAACTATTAGACGTTCAATAATTGTCATTCAATTCCTATACATTTTTACATGCTATCCAAAGCCAGAAATTTATTATTTCAGAATTTTCCCTGACTTCCATCATGTTGAACAGCCCCCGAAATGTGTGGTCCACCTGGATTAGCAAAACTGGCATTTTGGGGCCAATTTTGATGATCAGGCATATTTTTAGAAACATCCACAGTATCCCTTCACATGAGCTCCTCAATGGACATGCATCTACTGTAAAGGTATCCTTGTAGTAATAGTACCTGAAAATATATACACTGTTGTAATAGAAAAATGCCAAGTGGCCCATTAGTAAGGGTAGCCCACTTCCTGACCTTTGACAGTATTTTCTGCAATTCTTCTGCCAAACACATGAAAATGATCCAAAAATGAAGCCAAAAATGAGCTGAAAATGGCCCAAAAATGTTTACTGTGAACAACCTTATAATATAAGTGGGAGTGGGCAATTCCGGCTATAGCCACATCAGCCGGATTTTGACGCTTATGTAATAAATTGGCCAAAACAGTGACCCCGCTGTCTCCACTCAAAATTTGAGCTTCTACATGGTTCTCCCCAGTCAAATGAGACATGTAGCCATGTTATTATATAGTATAGATCATTATTACACCAAAATATAGTGATATATGTCCATAATAGTGCCTGTAAATGACTGCATTCTAATATTAGAGATCATCCTCATCCTCCCATTCAAAAGCATCATCATCTTCAACCACATCCAAGTCAATGAACTCCCCTTCATCCTCTGGGTCTTCCACTCCAATATCATCATCTATTTCCTCTCCCTTCTGATGTCCAGGCAAATTCCACTCCCCTGCTTCCAAAGACAAAATTGTACCAATAAGGGCAATAAGGGCAATTTTAAGGTCTCCAACTTTGGATCTTGCAGATACCTTATCAAGATTGGGAGCACCTGCATTTCTGAATACTCCAAGTTGCTTTTTGAGATCATTTCCCACCATCTTCTGGATCTTCTCCTTGTCCAACTCCAACTGAAGTTCCTCAATTTCCTTTTTCCTTTGTGCTGCAGCTTCCTTCCGTTTATTTGCAGCCTCCTCTCACTTCTGATTTTTTTCTTGCTGATGTACAACCATTTCCTTCTGTTTGGCCTGATCTTTTCCTTTAGATGCATGAGCCTGCCCACGAAGAAACTTGAAATCTCTAGGTTCTGTAAATAATGCATTCATGAAGTTTTGAGTATTATTGTGTTCAAACATTGCAAGTTTGTCATGGTAAGTTGGGGCTTTGTTTGCATTTGAATGTGAAAAGCACCCAGTGCACCTTCATTGACATCATTTGTTGCTGGCATCCATGCAAGTTCCTTCTCTTCAGCTGTTGACTGATCAATTAATCCATCAGGTACAAACTCTGATGTAAATTGTTTCCATGTTTCGGAGGCAATAAGCAGTCCACAAATATGAAGAAATGTGGAAAGCTTTTCATGGACAGCTGCAAACATTTTGGGTGACTTCCAGTTTTTCCCATCAAGTGCTGCAGTCATAAATGAAGGAGTTGATCCAATGAGCAAATGAGGATTACTAATTATCTTCCCAATATGATTTATTACCTTGGCATGGTATGGGCCAAGTTCAAGTGCATTCTGTCCAGGAGTACAAACTTTCTCCATATATGGATGAGAGATTGATTGAGCATAGAGTGATAAGACAGCAAGCTCAGAAAGGGTGGGAATATCATGAATTGCATTCCAGAAGTTCTGCTCCATGTGATTGAACTTCTTTGTGCTTTTTTGAAGTCAGTAATATTCAAGATATGCTGTAAACTGTGGAAGATGTGCTAAAATTGCAGTTGCACCATCACAGTGTGATCCAAAACATGTATTGGATGTATCAGGAAAAGTAAATTCACTGCCAACATTTTCTCACCACCAGAAGCAAAAAATATTGTGATGCCCTTTTTTGTGATCCTTGTGATTGAAAAGTGCACCTGCCAATTGAGTTGCTTTGATTCCCCCATGTGCTGTACTCTCAAATGCTCGTTCTTGTGCTGGTGTGATTGTATTACTATCAGATACCAGATCAGCAAGAACAGCAGCATTGTCACGGTTTGCAAGTAGAGCAGGAGGTGTTTGCTTGTGTTCCTCCCATCATTTGGACATTGCAATATATCCACCATGAACACTATTCAAATCCTTGTGGCAACCACAGCCAGCCCAGACAAAGTATGTCAAATATCGTTTTTCTTTATTGGATATCATCTGATAAACATCCTTTCCCAGATCAATAACAAGATCTTCAGACATTCTTGCCAGATGAGCTCACTGTGTTTCAAGAGGCAAAGCATTCCATGTGCCAGTTCCACCAAGCTTTGAAATAACCTCACAGTATTTCACGTAAAACTTTGGCACAAGTTCTTGATTACCAGAATCAAGAATCTTTTGTTCACCCAATTGCTGTAAAACAGCAGACTTTTTGAGCTCCTCCATGAAGGAAAAGGGGAAGTAGGTGAGAAAAGGGGAAGCTGGTGAGAGAGGCAAAGCAGGTGAGAAGAAGTAGAGAAAAGGGAAGCTAGTGGGAAGGGGGAAACAAGGAGGACAAGGTAGGTGAGAGGAGGATGCAGGTGAGAAGGAAGTAGGGGAGATAGGGGGAAGCTGGTGAGAGAGGAGAAGCTGGTGAGAAAGTAGTAGGTAAGATGGCAAAGCAGGTGAGAAAAAGGTAGCTGAGAGAGGGGAAGAGGATGAGAAAGCAGTAGAGAAAAGGGAAGCAGGTGAGAAAGACAAGGGTGATCCAGTGGGTGAGGATGAGAAGAACTAGGTGAGAGACAAGAAGAAGATGGGAAAGAGGTCAATACTTTACACTGCCCCATGTATTCCGCATGGATCCGTGCGGATCTGCGTGGACTATGTGGACGTCTGCGGACTCCGCGCGGATCCCCACAGGCTCTGCAGTTTTTACATAGATATTTACAATTAAATTACACTAATTTACTAAACAACCCCCCCTCCTTGTCTGGGGTGTTGCTCTCATCTGGCGCACCCCCCCTTGTTCAGTGTCCCCCTCCTCTCGCCCCCCCCTTGTCTCATCGTCTCGTCAGCCCCCCCCTTGTCTCGTCATCTCGTCAGCCCCCCCCCTTGTCTCGTCATCTCGTCAGCCCCCCCCTTGTCTCGTCGTCTCATTGGCCCCCCCCCCTTGTCTCGTCATCTCATCAGCCCCCCCCCTTGTCTCGTCATCTCATCGGCCCCCCCCCCTTGTCTCGTCATCTCATCAGCCCCCCCCCTTGTCTCGTCATCTCATCGGCCCCCCCCCCTTGTCAGGGCGGCCCCTCCGTCGTCTCATCGCCCCCCCCCCCCTTGTCTGGTGTCCCCCCTCCCCCCTTGTCTCATCAGCCCCCCCGTTGTCTGGCGTCCCCCCCCTTGTCTGACGCGCCCCCCCTGGTCTCGTCGGCCCCTCTGTTGTCTGGGCAGGCCCCCCTTGTCCGGTGTGTTCTGGCGCGCCCCCCCCTCATCTGGGCAGCCCCCCCGTCATCTGGAGTCCCCTTGTCTGGCGCCCCCCCCCTTGTCTGGGCAGCCCCCCTGGTCGTCTGGCTGTGTCTGGTCCCGTTGTGTCCCGTTGTGTCCCTTGGGCTCTAGGCACGTCGCGTCTCAGTCACGTCATGGTGGTGGGAGTGGTGGTGGTGACGTGGCAGGACACGGGGGGCGGCCGTTAGTGATGTGGCAGCAGGGGGGGCATGAGGCGCGTACCTCACAAGTACCCCACTCCATAGGCCTCCCGGGACCTCCCTCGGGCTGTCCTATCCTCCTTTGAGTCCCCCCCTCCCAGCTCAGTGGGGAGGAGGGCGCGCCGTTGGGGGGCCATCATTGCATGTACAATAGAAGCAATGAAAAAAATTAGTTAGCTTAATAAAAAATGATTAGAACATAAAAACACTTACTATGGGGGCCCCAGGCCCACAGAATGGTGCAGTGGTGGAGGGGGGGGGGGGGAGCCGGAAGCAGGGGGGCGATGGGGGCCATCGTTGCATGGACAGTAGAAACCCTGGAAAAAAAAGAATCAGCTAAATATAAATTGATTCGGATTAATAAAAAACTTAAATATGGGGGCCACAGGGCCCCCTATTGGTGGAGTGGAGGAGGGGGAGGGTCAGAGGAGGGAGGAGGGAGAGGGAGGCGGCGTTGTGGGTGGTAGTGGTGAGGGTGATGAGCTGGCAGTCAGGGGGTGACATTGGTGATGTGATGACAATGGTGCCTGCCCAGTAAATCAGCACATGTTGGCATGGCTTATACAGTCTGTTTGTCTAGTGGTTAAATTGCTTACCTGTCACACTCACGTGGCCTTGTGGTTGTGGGTTCAAATCCTCCTGACCCCCCTACCTTTTTGAGATTCACAATAATAAAATTAATTACTCCCTCGGATGGGCTCGGACATCCGAGCTGTCTGACCTGTGCTGTACTCAGACTCAGACTGAATAATTCTGTGGAATCCGCGCAAAAAGAAAAAATCTGTACAGATCCGTTCGGATCCGTGTGGACTCAAAATCTGGAATTAAGCAGGACTACAAGCCAAATGAATTTCTCAAAAGTCCGTACAGACTAACTCGGAGTCTGTGAAAATCCGTGCGGATCCGCGCGGAACATATGGGGCACTATAAAGACCTCGAAAGAGGTAGGTGATAGAGGGGGGGGAAGGCTGATAGGAAAAGGGAAGTAGGCAAGATAGAAGTAGGTGAGAGATTGGAAGCAGGTGAGGAAAGGGAGGCAGATGAGGAGGGTTCAGGATGGACAAAGTGGAGGGGAGAGAAGGGGGGGGGAAGCAGGTGGCAGGGGGGGGGGAGTTGGAGACAAGGGAAGCAGGAGGTAAAGATGTGGGTAACAAGGGGAAGAAGGTGAGAAAGAAGTAGATGGGAGAGAGGGGAAGCTGGTCAGAATGAGGGAGAAGGGATTGAGAGATGGGAAGAAGGTGAGGAAAGGCAAGTGAGTAGGAAGCAGGTTGGAAAAGGTGGGGAAAGCAGCTGAGGAAAAAGGGAAAGCAGCTGAGGAAGAGGGGAAAGCAGGGGAGGGAAGGGGAAAGCAGGTGAGAAATGGACATGGCAGAGGAGAAGACTAGAGTAAGGTGGTGCTAACACAAGGTGTGGCAAAAGCAGAGGGGGGGGATACAGGATAAGGCATAGAAAGGGAAGAGGGAGGAGATAAGTAGGTGAGATCAACACCAAGTTGAAGCCCTGACAGGAAGAGGCAGGAGGGACAGAAGAGTGGGACCAACACCAAGTTGGAGTCCTGAGAGGAAGAGGCAGAAGATATGAAGAGAAGTGGGAGTGGGACCAACACCAAGTTGAAATTCTGAGGGAGAGGAACTCTGACCTTGAGTATGGGAAGACTGACACATGGTGGGTGAAATAGGTAGTCTGATGATGAGGAAGAGGTGGTTGTTGGTGCCACCTCATCAAGGACAGAATGAGCCAGTGTGATGGTAATGGGAGAAGAAGGGACTGAAAGGCAAGGCAAGGTGGTGCAAAGGAAGCTAGAGTTGTAAAAGAAGCTAGAGTTCCTGAAAGCTGGGGCTTGGAGCATGTATTGAGGGATTGAGCTACAGTGGTTGATGGTCATGGTGGATCATCATATGTGTGACATGTCACATGGTGACATGAGGTTCATATGATCTAATGCTTTAGTTGTGCAAAGACTGGATTCTGTCTCTTCGCTCATGCCTTGCTATGCTACGGAATTGCCACCCATGCATGACACTGTGAAATGCTTTCATGGCATGAAAGTCAGTGGGGAAGTTGAGATCCCAGTCAAGATCAGTGCCCAGGAGGCTGCTGATGCATGGGAGTCTTCAGGCAAGTCATTCATCGAGTCTGATCCACCTCACTCTGCTTCTTCCCATTCAACAATTCATGTCACTGCTCATGATGCTGCTGATGCATGGGCATCGTCGGATAATAAACCCTCTCTTTCTGCAGCTGGTGATAGTGGCTGCATGGGTGCCAATGTGTCAGTCCCTACCCATGCCGGTGATGGTAGTCCTGGTGTGACCAGTGCCAGGGTGATGATCACCTATTGTTCAACAGCTCCTCGGGTTGCTACAGATGAACTGGGTGTTGTGGCTAGCTCGTCAGACATTATCACCTCACATGATGCTGTGGCCACTTGGTTGTCTTCAAGTGATAGTGATGAATCTTCAAGTGATGGTGACAAATCCAGTGATGAAAATATATGTATATGTGCAGATACTGACGATATCACCCTGCCTCGTACCAATGGGCCAGATGATTTTGCATATGTTGATACCCACTGGTTGGATGGAGATGTTGATGGCATGGAAATCGATTAGTAGTTTTTTTTTACACTTGTTGCACAGTTAAAGTATGGAGTTATCCTTGCCTCGTATGCCTTTCATTGTCTAGACATTGGATGGTTCAAGTTAGTTGCAGACTGCATTTGATGCTACTAGCCTGTTGCTGTCAGTGTATGATGATAGGATGGCCAACTGGGTGCTGAATAGCAATAAATGTTATTTGTCAAAATGGGATAAATGAATCCTTCACAGATCTGCCCAGCAAGTGCTGGTGGCCAGCAGGTGCCAGTGGGCCAGCAGGTGCTGGTACCACCAAGTGCCAGTGCCAGCAAGTCAGTGGCCTGCACGTGCCGGTGGTCCAGCAAGTGCTGGTGCCAGCAAGAGCTGGTGGGCATGCATGTGCCAGCAGGCTGCCCTCTGTGCTGCACATACCATGGCAGCATTGCCAGTGTGCCGTACATAACCTGGTGAATTTGCTACCACCATATGCTACACTGTAGTCCTTCCTTATTAATCAGTCGTTCACTGACATTCAGCAAACATGTATCATACGCTACATTGTACCCATTCTCTGGCAAGTCTAAGACAATTCTTCTTGACCTCTGAGACACCCAGAGGAGCACCCCACTTCATCTTAAGGCCTTCTTTTACCTTCCTAAACTTGTCTCCCAACAGGGTTGATGGGGACATTTCCTTCTATAGGACAGAGACCACAGATATACCTTTCCCTAAGGCTCAGGGGAGTGTGGGATGGGGAAGATGGATACAGAGGGGAGGGGGAGGGGGAGGGGCTGAGTATTAGTGCATAGTTGAGGGCTGTGGGATTGAGGGGGCAGGTGGCCCTTCTTCCCTCCTTTCTATGTGAAAAACCCTCCTACACATGGGTGGGGGGTGAGTAAAAATAGGTAGAAATTAGCAAATTATGGGGGTTATTTAGGCAGCTACTTTCTAATGATTTACAATGACACCTCCTCCACACAGGCAGGGGCCAAAGGTTCCTGGCTGTGTTATCTAGATGAGTAAGCCACAGGAGTGATGCAAGCAAAGTGAGCAGAGTGCCAGAGGCATGCTTCAGAAGCTTGTCAATAAGTAGTAGAGCATGGTCATGTTTTGGGGTTGTGCAACCCCCTTCTGCCATGAGAAAGCATGATTAGCTAAAATTTGACTAAGCATGACAAACCGTCCTCTATTACTTAGAGTGTACTGCCACCTGGCTGCATAGCCACTCCCTGTCTGTCATGATTACCGTTGGAGACATGCAGTCTCACAGAAGCAGGCAGGGACACGAGGCGGGAGCCAAAGCAAAGACTGTATAGCGGTAGTCTAAGGATGCATTGTCTACAAACAGTCTCTACTCTACCCGAACATGAACCCAACATCACATGACCGTGGATGTGGTATGTTGCCTACAGCCTGCATGCACAGTTACATGTACCCCTCTCCACAATAGAAACACCCTCATTGCCACTGGACTCTAATCAAAAAAGAAGGAAAACAAAAACAAAAGAACAGAAAGAAAACAAGGTGGGTATTGTAAGGTAGCAGAATGGTATATGTAACAAGGAAGAAAAGAACAAAATAAAAAATAAAAGGCTCAACAGGGTGGTGTCCATCCCAGAGCTCGGAGGGCCTGGCTGAGATTAGCCAGAAGGGGGTCACTGTCCCAGTTGAGGTTGCAGGGTGGTCTGCTCAGGGCACTGGGTCCTCGACATCGAGAACGACTCTGAAGCATGCCAAAGGGGGCAGGCTAAGCAGAGCGGAGGCCCAAGAGGTCTCGTGGGCTGTAGGCTCTTGCAGAGGGAGCCATCGTAGGCAGAGACTCGGCATCTGCAGCCCAGTCAAAATGCGGGGGTGCAGGGGGGAATGAGGGCTGTAAAACAGTGAGGGCAGGTGGCAGAGGTGGGCACGGGGTGTGAGCGGACGCAGACGGCATTGTTGGGGATGCAGGCAGGGTGCACCACATGAGCGGTGGTGAAACGGCTTGTCTAGGCGGTTGGGGGGCACAGGGGTGAGCGGCGTCAAACGGGGGGCCGTTTCAAGACTATGGGGGCTGGGGCCGGCTCTAGGGGGTGTGTGGGTCGTCGGGCTGTTGCCAGGGGCTGTCTGGGTGCCGTAGATGGTGTGTGAAGGCTGGGGGGCATCGGCATTGTCAAACACGACATGGCTGGAGTAGCGGGGGGCAAGCGGTGTTGAACAGGGGGCCGTTTGGCCATTCTGGGTGCAGGGAGTGGGTGTGGGCTCATCCGAGGCAGCAGGGGGGTTGGCAGGGGTGCCATGGAGGTGGTACGGTTGTGCACCATCGTCCTGGGGTTGCCAGAGGTGGCCTGAGGGCGGCTGTCAGCAGTGGGGGCGGTCTGGGAGCTGTCAGAGCACCGGGGCTTGTTGTGCTGCTTGGGGCAGGGCTGGGCTGGGGGCTGGAGGGCTGGGGGTTGCCTGGGGAGCGGATGGTGCCATTTCCGAGGTGCTGGGGTTGGTTCTGAGGCTGGGGGGAAGGCGGTGGTGGCTGTTGTCAACGACGTTGACGTTGCTGATGGGGGCTGTGCCAGCGTTGTCAGCGGTGACGTGGCAGGGCTCTGGGATACAGGGGGTGGTGGAGCAGGTGGCTCTGGGGCGTTGTTGGCCTGGGTGGCTGCGTCGCAGGTGCTGGGTGGTTCAGTAGACGTCCCCGCGTCACTCAGTGGATGCGGCGGCCCGTCGTCGAGTGCGGTTTGCATAATGGCATCAGCAGTGGAGGCGGGTGTGGTCTGAGTACTCGTGTCTGTCGTTACGCAGGTTACCGGCTCCATTTGTGCAGCAAGTTCAATCCTCTCATTTTCCATCCAGCATTCCTTCCATTCCACAGCTCTTCCTCTATTTTTGCCATCTTTCAGCCCTTTCCTATATTCCTCCTTCCTCCTTTCCAGCTTCCCTTCCTTGTAGCCTTGTCTCCTGATCTCCAGATAGGCTTTGGGCATGTGTTTCCACAGGGTTTCGACCGAGTCCAGTGTAGCGGGGTCGAGCACAGCAGTCAACTCTGTGTCAAAGTTGAACTCCGAGAACTGTGGTGCTGGCGTCAATGATGGTGCCATTTTTGCAGCCTGCTTTTTCTTTCCCATGCTGACAGGTTCAGTGGAATAGTGTGTTAGTGCCTGAAGCAGACAGTGGGCAGTAGGCCGAAATCAGGAAGCGAGTTTGATCCAATTGTGGACTATCTGGACTTCTTGTTTCTCCAGATGTGCAGTTTATTGTGGGTGCTGGTTGAGATGTTTGAACTGAATGCAGAAGCAGAACAGAAGACAGAAGACAGAAGACAGAAGACCAGAGACAGAAGACGGAAGACTGAACTGAATGAAACTGAGTATGAATCTCGCTGTTGTCACCAGATGGAGACATGCAGTCTCACAGAAGCAGGCTGGGACACGAGGCGGGAGCCAAAGCAAAGACTGTATAGTGGTGGTCTAAGGATGCGTTGTCTACAAACAGTGTCTACTCTACCCAAACATGAACCCAACATCACGTGACCATGGATGTGGTATGTGGCCTACAGCCTGCATGCACAGTTACACCGTCAATTGTAGATACTGTCATTCAGCAATTGAGTAAGCTAAGCAAATAAGTACACTCTGAAACAGCTAAGCAAGTCAAATGAATCAGTTAGTTCTGTAAGGTCACTGAGTAACACAATAAATCAGTAAATTCAGCAAGGTCAACCATGCAACTTCATTCCAGAGCAAGCCTTTAGTAGCAAATAAATCAGTTTAGTGTAACCAAAGCAATAAGCAATAAGCATAACAAGCAACTGAGTAGTTTACTCTTTAACAAGAAGCAGTTAGATCACAGTCTGAAACTTTTCAAAAAAACATTGCAAGTCAACAGCAAGTTGGTGTTTTTGATTTTGTGGCTTGGGTTACAGTTCTGACTGAGTGTCCAGGGCTTCCCATCCCACCCCTCCCCCACTCCCCTGCTTCACTGTCTGTCCCTCACCTTCACATCCTCTCCCTCTCCCCCCTCTCCATGCCTCACCCCTCTCCATGTCTCACCCCTCCTTTATTTTCTGTCTCACTCTCTGCCCTCACTCCCCTCACCCCCACATCCCCCTCTCACACTCCCCCTCACTCCCCTCACACTCCCCACTGCCTGTCTCATCCCCCTCATCCTCACACCCTTTTCCCTCACACCCCTTTCCCTCACACTCCACCCCTCCTCATATCCTCCCCTCACATCCCTCCCCCTTCCCCTCCCATCTCACCCATCCCTCTCTCACTCTCCCCACTGCCTGCCTCACTAATGCTCACACCCCTCACCCTCACACCCTCACACCCTCACACCCTCACACCCTCACACCCTCACACCCTCACACCCTCACACCCTCACACCCCACCCCCTTACCTTCCCCCTCACCCTCCCCTCAACCCCCCCTCACATCCCCTCCCTCACCTTCACATCCCTCTCTCCCTACTTTCTTCTTCTTTCTCCCTCTTTCTCATCCCTCTGACCTCTGACCATCACCATCATCCCCATCCTCACTCTGGGGAGGGGTGGGGGAGGTGGGATGGATACAGAAGGGATGGGGAGGGGCTGACTATTAATGCAGAGTATTAGTACAGAGTTGAGGGCTGTGGGGTTGAGGGGGGGAGGTGGCCCTATCAAAACCCTCCTGCACACAGGCAGGGGCCAGAGGTCCCTGACTGTGTTGACAAGATGTGTAAAGATGGTGGCAGGGAGTTTGGGGAGTGCATCCCCTCATCAAGCTGAAGAGGCATGCTGTAGTGCTGTAGATATGATGTGAGTGAAGTGAGCAGACACCTGAGTGTCTTTTTCACAGTCAGACATGCAGAGATGGACGATAAAATACAACTTGCAAGTACTGTACATAATCAGGTACTGAGTCAAGCACAGTAACGGGTCATTCCCAAATTTTTCAACATTGACTGAAGCTTTCTCTAAAACTCCTTTTGCAATCTCATGCCAGGATACACCCACATCTCCTATCCAAGTCTGGATTCACCAAATCTCTTCCCTGAGCTGGAACATCCTGGACAACTTCATGCTGCACCTGTCATTTTTGGAAGTGCAAATTTTACTGATGGGTGTGCTATTAGTATTAGAGGTCTCAGGTCCAGTTGCAGGAACTGCAAAAAACTGGAACCCAACTGGACCACAACTGGAAGCAACTGGACTTTTGGTTGCAGTTGGGCCTCAGAATTGCAGGTGGCAGTTGCAGTTGGCCTGTTTGGGCCAGTTACTGCAACTGGTTGCCAACCAGTCACAACCAGTCACAACCAGTCACAACCAGTTACCTTGCATGTAGCCTATCCTAAGTACAAAAAATATTTTATTTACTTTTTATTTTACAAAGTGGGGCATGCCCAAAAAATAATGGACAGATGTGCAAGGGTTTATATACCTTTGGCACATTTACACATGTTTGCACATGTCATGTGCAAGTAAATGATGATGTGTCGCAACATTGTGCAACACATTTGCATTTATTTGCACATAATTAAACAATGATTTGATTACACAACACATGTTGTTGTCATCTAACCACTGTCTCATCTGCCATCCCCTCTCTGGTCTGCCATCCCCTCTCTGGTCTGCCATCCCCTCTCTGGTCTGCCATCCCCTCTCTGGTCTGCCATCCCCCTCTCTTGTCCCCTCTCATCTGTCGTCCCCCCCACTCACCTGCCGTCCCCCTCTCTCGCCTGCTGTCCCCTCTGCTCACCTGCTGTCCCCCCTGCTCACCTGACCTCTCACCTGCCATCCCCCCCTCTCATCTGCTGTCCCCCCCTCTTGTCTGCTGTCCCCCCCCTCTTGTCTAATGCACACACCCCTGTCTCATCATCTGTCCCCTGCCACGAGACCTAATGCCACCCCTCTCGCCTCCTGCCACAAGACCAAACATGCCTCCCCCTCTGTTCCCGTCTCCTGCCTCAACTGAACACTGCCCCTCTTGCCTCCTCCTACAAGACCAAACATGCCACCCCTCCCCTCCTGTCTCAAGATGGAATGCTGCCCCTCATGCCTGCTGCCACCAGACTGACCACCCCCCCCCCCTTCTTGTATCCTGCCTCAAGACTGAATGCTGCCCCTCTCCTCAGGGGGGGGGTTGTTTTTTTTTCTTTCCCTCTTCATGTATTTAAAATAAGTATATGTAGTAACTACTTGGGATACATCTAAGTAAGTAAGTAACCCAACCTGGCAGTTGTAGTCAGTCCAACTGACTGCAACTGCCTGCAACCAGGTTGGGTTGTGACCAGTTGTGACCAGTTGCAACCAGCTGAACAACCAACACCAACCAGTTGAACCTGGTTCAGTTGTCGGTTGCAGTCATCTTGGGTGAGTTACCAACCGGTTGGGGTCCAGTTGGGCCCAAAATGGGTGAAAAACCAGACCCAACTGGACCTGAGAACTCTATGTGTTATGGATGAGAATGAGGTCAATGGGCCATCATATGTGTGTCAAATTCTAGCCATGGTAGAGGTTGTACTCATTCACCACATTTGGGTGGATCTTGATGGTTGAAGCTGGCTCAGGATGGAACTGACCCACTCATCTGAGCCATTTTCACCCAAACCTTCTGATTTGTTAGCAGGCTGACTGTCCATGTCACAGCCACCATAACTCAAGATGCAGTCATAACTTTCTCTTTAGGATCCAAGGAGTCCCTTTGATTCCCCATAGCTAGTGTTGCCATGGCTCGGCTTGGCTCAGCCCTGGCTCAGCTCAGGCACCTAAGCCGATTATTTGGCTCTGACTTAGAAGCTGGGCTGATTTCCACAGCTCCAGAGTGGCTCAGAGCGGCTTAGGCATTCAAAAATAGCATGAATGAGTTAGCCATGTGACTCATGCATTGCTATCATGTCTGGGCTGAGTCTGGCCACTTCTCTCATGCTGCCCTGCCTTCCCCCCCTTCATCTAGTGTTTGCAGGTCCAGTTGCAGCAACTGAAAAAACTGGCAACCCAACCAGACTGCAACCATGGGCAACCAGACTTCTGGTCGCAGTTGGGCCTCATAGGGGTATTGCACAGTTGCAGTTGGCCAGATTTGAGAAGGTACTCAAACCAGTTGACAACCGGCCAGTTATCTACTTGTATATACACTAATATATACTATATTATTTACTTATTTAATTATTTTCTTAGTGAGACTGGGGCATGCCCAAGCCACAATGGCAGATGGGCAAGGGTTTATATACCTTTGGCTCATTTGCATGTGTTTGCACATGTGTTGTGCAAGTATAAATGATGATGTGTCATGACATGTTTGTGTATGACATGTTTGTGTTTGCACACACTTGTACTGATGATCAACATCATCAATCTTTTTTTCAACCATTTCATCTTTTCCCCACAACAACCACCCACTGCCGTTCCTCCCCCACTCTGTAATTTACACTCCTCCACATATTCCGGAATTTCCGGACTCATTTTTTTTGCCCCCCTCCCCTGCCCTTCCGTCACCCTTGCCTATTGCACCCCCCTTCCGCCCTGCGAGCAGTGGCTTGCAGCAGTGGTGGGGGGTGCTCTGTCACCCTGGGTGTCGTGTGGTTGCGGGTCTGGCGCATCCTCGCTCTGACAGTAGCATTGATACTAATTAAAATAGAGTATAAATAAAATTAATATATACGAAATAAATTAAAGGGGAGGGGGGCGTGGGGTGCAGCGCGTCGCCGTTGTTGCCCCCCTTGCCTGCCCCCCCCTTCCCCGTGCCCATCCATTACCCTCGCCTATTGCACCCCCCTCTGCCCTGGGGGCAGTCGCTCGCAGCAGTGGTGGGGTGCTCTGTCGCCCTGGGTGTCACGTCTGGTGCAGGTCTCCCCTCCCTCCTATGGCATCCCCCGGTCCCCCCACACGTCCCCCCTCTCTCCTATGGCGTCCCCCCATCCCCCCTCCCTCCTAGCGCGGGCGGTCACGGTCTGTAGCGTCCCCCTGTCCCCTCTCAACACGTCCCCCTCCTTCTCAACGCATACCCCTCCCTCTTGATGCGCCCCCCTCATCCCCGCCTACTGCACCCCACCTCCGCCCTGCAAGCAGTCGCTTGCAGCTGTGGTGGGGGGTGCTCTGTCGGGCTCAGTGTTGCGTCTGGCGTGTTGCCTCCCTCCTGGCGCGTCCCCTCCCTCCTATGGCGTCCCCCCATACCCCATGCGTCCCCCTTCCTCCTGGCATGTCCCCCCTCCCTCCTGGCGTGTCCCCTGTCCCCCGGCGTGCCCCATCATCCCTGGCACGCCCCCTTGCTCTGAGGGACATCCCCTGGTCCCTTGTGGGCCTGGGGGCAGGTCGCGTGTTGGTGGGGGTTCCCCCTAGCTGGGGTAGGGTGCTGGGTTGGTGGGCATGATGTGGCGGCGGCGGTGGGTGCTTGGTCAGTGGGTGTTGGTGACGTGGCAGTGGTGGTGGGTGCTTTGTTAGTGGGCAGTGATGTGGTGGCGGCGGTGGGTGCTCGGTCGGAAGGGAGGCGGCGCTGGGGGTGATGTGGTAGTGCTGGGCTAGGGACGGGGTGGCAGAGGTGACGCGGTAGCTGCATCGTTGTTCGGCGGCATGTGGGCGGCATTTGTGACGTGGTGGCTGCCGTCGTTTCCTCTTAGGGAAGCCCCCCACCTCCCAGCTAAGTGGGGAGGAGGGGCGGCATGTCGTTGCATACAAAAACTGAAAGAGAAAAATAAATATCTGATTAGCTTTAAATAAAAATGAAATAGATCTTAAAATACTTACCATGGGGGCCTATGGCCCCCATGTTGTGCTAGAGGGAGGGTGGGGGGACAGAGGGAGGGGGGGAGGGGAGAGGGAGGCCGTCGTTGTGATGGTGGGTGGCAACGCGTGAGCTGGCAGTCACAACACATCACGGTGGCGATTGTGGCCATGTGACACATGTCCAGTTAGTTCGGTTAGTTCGGTTTTTTCCTGGTTCGGGTAAATTCCGGAAATTCCAGTCTAATTATTTAAACTGGAATTATCCTCTACAGTGAGAATTACACTCAAAAAAAGTACAACCAGAATCCAGAAATTCCGGAAATTCCGGCCGGAATATGTGGGGGAGTGTAATGTACTCCCCCCACTTGTCCATCCCCCCTCTTGTCTGCCATTTCCCCCACTCATCTGCCATTCTCCCCACTCATCTGCCATTCCCCCCACTTGTCTGCTGTTCCCCCCCCCTTCATCTGCTGTTCCCCCCCTATTGTCCATCCCCATCATCTGCCGTCCCCCTCTCATCTGCTGTCCTCTTTTGACCCCATTCCCCACCACCCTGCCCTCTTGTCCACCATCCCCTGCCCTCTTGTCCACCATCCCCTGCCCTCTTGTCCACCATCCCCTGCCCTCTTGTCCATCCCCCCCCTCTCATCAGTCTTCCCCATCCCCCTCACCTTGAGGGGGGGAATTTATTTTATTTGTATATTATATTATATTTTAAATTACAGTAGAAAACGTGATAAATAGTAGCCAGTATATATTTTAAGTCACTATGCAGCTAGTCAGTTGCAGTTGGTCTCAACCGACTGCAACTGACTGTAACCAGGTCGGGTTGCCACCGGTCTCAACCGGTCACAACTGCCTGAGTGACTGACACCGACTGGTTGTACCCAGTTCAGTCATCAGTTGGTACTTTTTACTGTGAATGACCAACTGGTTGAAGTCTGGTTGGGGCTGAAATGGCTGAACAACCAGACCCGACCAGACTTTAAAACTCTACCTTCATCAACATCATTTTTCTTGCTGATCTACTACTACCCTCTATGTGGCCCTGATATTACTCAGATTAAGTGTTTCATTATCTTAATTACAGTACTAGTAACTGAACTAAAGATAACAGTGAACAACATTTTTCTGGACTCTCTGTATCTAGGTCTATTGAGGCTTACTTTTTAGTATGTACATAGCTACTTATGTAGCATAGATAGATATCAATATAGTAACATGGTAACAACAAGCTAGCAATGAACAATGGGGGACAACATCAGATGGTGCCACCAACACATACAGGCAAATACACCATTATCTAGGCCTATGAAAGTTTTCATTGTTGTTTATCTGATATTTTCTTCTTTTTTAGATTCCAGTGCATACTGCTCTAGTGATGATGGTTTGCCTCACCACCAATGCATAGCTGTCAACACCCACAGTCCAACAACAGGCAACACCAGCACAAGATCCATTATGACTGGCACCTCCATCCATCCTGTGAGCAAGTGCTCAAGCAACTGAAACAGGCCAGCTCAGTGGGTGACAGCCAGGGGATGACCTGGGACTAGGGGATGAGAAAATGACAAGGTGAGGAGTATGGAGACAATGACAGCATATGGGTGAGGAGGGGTACAATGACAGGCAAAGAGAGGGGTGATAACAGGGTGAGTGGGAATGAGGGGGGGTGGTGACAGGGTGAGGGGGATGGCAAAGGGGATGGGTAGTGGGCAGGAGACAATGGGGGGAGGGAAAGGGGACAATGACAGCCACCACCACCACAGCACCCCCAACTGCTGCTGTGAGAGGTGGAAACAGAGAGTGATGGTAACGGTGAGGATGAGAAATATGTATACAAGAGTATACAGGCAAGCCAAGGCAGTTAACATGCCTAGGGAATATTGCCAGAATATGCTAAGTCATATTAACACATGTGTTAAGCTAGGACAACACTAGGGTTAGGGCTAATGCACATTAACCATAACCCTAGGGAATGGACAGTTAACACATGCAGAGACATAAAGGGGAACCCACAGTTAACACATGCTACAGGATTACTCATACTGCAGCATGTCTATGATAGCCTATCCAAGACAAAGCTATGGATAGAGTGTCTATGACACACCCTGCAGGAAGTCTAGGACTTACCAAGCCATGATATCATATGTCACTATTATTGACACTATTATAGGGGATATGACAAAGTTACTCCACTATTAACTGGTACAGGGGTCTATTCCAGAATACCTCCTTTTATTAAAGGAGTGCATTACACTATACCTCCTAACTGTGTAGTATAAATATTGCACATCTTGTAGGAGATGATAATAACATTCCTCCCTGTGACAAACTCCCTCATGGGCGCTTACACTCTACGTGTGCGCTCATGGGATTTACCTGCTCACTAGGACTGCGGCGGGGCTGGCGCTCCCCGCTGCCGACAGGAGATCGAGCATCTCCCACTGCCCGCCTGTGGTCAGGGGGCAGCGGATTACCTACGATCGCCAAGATCGGACAGTGGAGGGCAGGGGGAATCGCTCCTCCAGCACCACTATTACTGGGCCCATGACGCATAGCGCCAGGGGCCGCACTACACAGCAATGGGCGCGTACCGCGCACCAGCCGTTTTCTGGGCTGCCATCCCTCCGCGATGGCCCCCTAAGTGGCCCCTTCCACTACAGCCCCGCCCTCTGTTTTTATGAGGGCCGCGCCATGTCTGAGGTGCGCCATCGTCCACGATGGCGGCACAACTGATCCTTCACTTCGAGGCTGGGGCTGGCTGCGGCTGTCCCCAGTCCGTGCGGTCAGGCATCCCGCCCTCTAAATAGGGGCGGGACCCTTCACACACTCTGCCGCTACGGGTAGAGTGTTCCTGGGACTCGTCCCGGGCTTGTTTGGATGAGCAGGAGAAGTGGGTCGGTACCAACCACCCTCTTCCCCCTGCTTGCCCACCTTTACCGGCGTCGTTTGGGCCGTACACGGTCACAGCCAGGTGCTTTCATGGGACAGTGACAGCACTGCACCCATGGTCCGCTGCTCACGGGCAGCGGTCACCATTCCTTCTCCGGACGGGGAAACGGTTAACCTCCGGGCCCTTGTGGTCTGGGGGCTTACGGTGAATTAACACCGCTCACCGGCTTCGGCTGCGCGTGGGGGGACCGTGGCAACCACTGGGGGGGGAGTTTTCTGGTTCACGGGCCGCATAGATGCGGCGGACCTTCACGCCCCTGTGGGCATTATCCGTGGTCTCACCTGTCCACCTTAGCGGCTACCAAAAGAGAAAGGGGTTTCACACTGGCGGGGGTTAGAGTACGGTTGAATCGTAGTGTACTAGATTGTATTTTACCTCAGGCCCGCGGACTGCGATCGTGCACCGCGTTATAAATTGTTGAACAAAAAAAAAAAAAAAAAAAAAAAAAAAAAAAAAAAAAAACAAACTCCCTCATACACTTACCTTTGACTTAAACTCAAAAACCTTGTCCTCATCTTGTGCTCAAACTTCCTGATCCCAATAGAAAGCTTAGGAAACTCTTAGGAAATTGGACTTAGGAAACCCTTAGGAAATCGACGGAAAAACGGAAAGACATTAGGCAGGATCTTAGGAAGGATCTAAGGATATCAAGAATATTCTAAGGAAGAGGCGAGCTTAGGAAGGAACCTTAGGAACTAAAGGCTTGGCAATAAGTTCTGCAAGGGAACTCTTTGGCCCACTCACAACCATTCAGATAGTGCATTGGTGTGTGTGTTTTGTGTTGGTTAGGATATAGGATCTCGGTGTCAGACGCACACCACCTGTTTCATTTTGGAGCCCACTGCGAGGGGTATTCTTCTAAAGACACTCTGCCGGAGGAACTATTGACCAAGCAAAGTGTCAGCCAAAAATTCTAAGGAGAAGGATTTAAAGGAGAAGTATAGGGAAGCGAGGGTAGAATTTGAACGGGCGTTTAGAAATCGTTTCCCAACAGAAGCTTCGACCAGCAATACCAGTTTCCAAGACTTATTTCCGAAGGAAACCACAACATCGGACACAGAAGGAAGCACTAGTGATTCACAGGACAGCTCGAGTCCATTTTGTTTGAGACCGGCACATTTCTCAACTAATTCGACACCCCAACAATCTTCAAGACAACTGAAGAATATTACTACTACGATTCAAAGAAAGATGGCATCTACATATACTATGCCAGCAGCAAGGCATCATACTGCGCCAAAGTTTGAGGCCAACCAGCCGAGGGAACTGAAGCGATATTTCGAGGAGTTAGAAAATTTGTTAGACCAAGCAAATATTATGGGAGAACAAGAGAAGAAGAAGCAAGCAGTCAGGTACTTAGGAGCTGACATGGCGGAAATGTGGAAGGCGTTGCCAAGTTATACCAGCGAGACTTACGAAGTTTGGGTTAAAGCGGTTACGGCATTATATCCAGGGGCAGATGATGATAAACACTGGAGGGTTTCGGATCTGGAGGCATTGGTCTTAGAATGGAAGAAACAAAGAATTCCTAACATCACCGAATTCATGACGTTCTATTGGGATTTCTACAAGATTTCGTCCTTTCTAATTAAGAAACAGAAGATTACGTCGGCTGAGCAAAGCCGTTTGTTTTGAAGAGGCCTAGGGGAAGCTCTATGGGTACCGATCGAAAGGCACTTAGAAATAAAGCACCCGGATCACAAGCCGGACGATCATTGGCCCTTAGAATCTGTTAGATCGGCAGGAGAATATGTCTTACATGGCACTCAGGGGCAACTAGGGGTTAAGGAAATAAAGGAAGAGAAGAAGGAAGAGTTTGACGGATATGTTTCTCCAAATGCAGAATAATCACAGGAGCGATGGGTCGTCTATGCCAAGGAATATGATGGGTTTCGGACCAGGTAGAGAAAATGGAGCTTGTAATTTCTGCGGCAAAATAGGACACTACCTAGCAGGGTGCGAGGTAGTAGCGCAATATGTCCGGGATAGGAAAATAAAGAAGAACCAGGATGGGAGAGTCGTCCTAAACACTGGGAACTATGTCCCCAGAACAATTCTGGGGCGATGGTTGAAAGAAAGGGTAGATGAATGGTACAAACAAAATCCTGGAACGTTAGGACTTACAGGGGGATCCACGATGGCGAGCTTTATGTATAGCTGCGTGAGCCCCCAACCAATCATTGATAGGAACCTGCCGATACAATCAAACGTTTTATGTCAAACACCGGAGGAAAGGATTGAGCAGTTAGAAAGAGAAATTCTAGCGCTTAGGAAATACAGATTTGACGGTGTAGAAATTTCGCGTCCAAAAGGATTTGTTCCTTCCCAAGAAAGGGGGAGGGCGATTCCTAAAGAAACTACTTCTACAACCTTAGGAAGGGTCATCCAGGAGAAAGAGCTCAGAGTAATTCTGGAGTGAAACCTCCATTTGCAAATATAGCGGAGGCGCAGTACGAACTGCCTAACATTAGAAACTATGGAGCCGCACCAGAGAAATCTACGAAGGAAGCTACCTATAAAATGACGGCGCCACTAGCAGAGAAAGAACTAGTGGATGGGGTATATGACAGGATCCTAAAACAGACTAAGTTAACATTATTGTTGGAGGAAATCCTAAACATTATCCCAGAGATGAGGGACAAGTTTAGAAAGGATTCTACGCCTAGGAGAGTTCCACTCAAGGAAATGAACAAACTTAGGGCAATGGAAAGTGACGTGGTTATGGAAAATGAGTTGCCATTTGGCTTAGGAAGTGGCTTACAAGAGGTAGGAATAAACTTTCTAGGGGGTTTAGGAGAAGAGGACAAGGGAGCCGAGACGGCTATAGTTTGTCCCAATCCTTATGAAGTTTATCTCAGCAACTTACGGCCAGGGGACGAGAGGAAGGAATTGGTAGTGGCAAAGGAATCACAAGTGCTTAGAGCAATGATGGTCCTAGTGGATAATAAGGAACATGTGGAGTGCATTCTCGACCCAGGTAGCCAAATAGTGGCGATGGCGGAGACTGTATGCCATGACTTAGGATTATCCTATGACCCCACCATCGTACTGAACATGCAGTTGGCGAATGGGGTTATTGACAAGTCACTGGGTTTATCGAGGAATGTTCCTTTCCGGTTTGGGAAAATTACCTTATTTATGCAGGTGCATGTGCTACACGTACCCGCCTACCAGATTCTATTAGGAAGACCATTCGACGTCCTAACGAAAAGTATGGTGAAAACTATATCGAACGAGCATCAAACGGTTACTATATGGGATCCAAATTCTAAGGCTATAGCGACGATACCAACTATAGAACGTGGAACAGGAGTTAGGAGAACGGTTGAAGAGGAAATAAATTTTCGAAAAAGACAAGGAACAAGGGAGAATACATGATGACAATGGAGTTTGACAACTCTGATGATACCCTTAGGATTTTGACTTTCGACCAGCTGGCTGAGGATTCAGTAAAATTTTCACCTTCTACAAAGAAGCGGGTTTTGGCGTTTGAGTATTTATTAGCAAGTGGGGATTTAGGAGAAGAAGTGAAAGAGAAGCTTAGGATGGAAAAGAAAAGGATGAGGAGAGGCAGAACAGCTATACCAGGGTTTAGAGAGGAAGATGTCTTAGGAAATGCAGAGCAAACCTTAAGAATTTTCAAGGAAGGAGTGGCGAAGATGAAAGGGGTGCAAGTGAAAAAGAAATATAAACCTGTGGCACAGAAGGTTAGACCAGTGATCACACAGCTACCGGGGAAGTACAGAATCATTAGGGAAATACAAGGGGATCCCTTAGGAAAGATACCGGTATTGGCAACAGTGCCGCCTATTTTTAAACCAATCGGGAGGTATACCCAGGAAAGGAAAGAGGTGTTAGAAAGGGCGCATCCCGAATTCTTATGGAAGTTGGAGATGGATTTGCTACACCATTTTATGATGCTACAGAATGAGGGGTTTGCTTGGAGTGACGCAGAAAGAGGGAGCTTTAAGTCGGAATTCTTTCCACCAATAGAATTTCCGGTGATACTGCATATCCCTTATATCGAGAAGAACATACCGATCCCACCAGGGATTTTCAAAGAAGTATGTGGAATAATCAAGAAGAAATTGGATGCGGGAGTTTACAAACCTTCAAATTCGGCTTACCGCACAAGGTGGTTTTGCATGCTAAAGAAAGATAAAAATGCGCTTAGACTAGCGCATGGCTTAGAACAACTGAATAGGATCACAATATGACATTCAGGGGTACCACCTATACCGGACCATTTGGCAGAACAATTTGCAGGGAGGTCCTGTGGGGGAACACTAGATTTGTTTGTGGGCTACGACGAGAGGAAAATTGTGGAGTCTTCGAGGGATCTAACGACTTTTCAAACACCATTTGGGGCCTTATGCTTAGTAACTCTTCCGATGGGATGGACAGGCTCAGTACCAATATTTCATGACGACGTGACATATATTCTACAGGGCCAGCGTCGAGATACATGCAACCGGATGGGACGTACGGAACAATTCCGGAAAATCCAGGCATTAGGAGGTTTGTTTGGGAACACTTTCAGAACTTGAATCGCATTGTACAAAGGATGAAATATAGCGGAGGAACATTTTCGGGTCACAAGCTACAGTTATGTGTGGAAAAGTTTTGGGTGATAGGGCATTGTTGTACATACGAGGGAAGGATAGCGGATGATAGCAAGATAGCGGTCATCAAGAATTGGGGTCCATGCCATAGTCTTTCGGAGGTTAGAGCGTTCTTAGGAACAGTGGGGGTTCTTAGGATGTTCATTAGGAATTTTGCACACAGGGCGCATAGCCTAGTAAAATTGACTAGGAAGGATATGCTGTTTCATTGGGGGCCGGAACAAGAGAAAGCCTAGGAGGATTTGAAGATAGCATTGTTAGAATCACCAGCTCTAAGACCGTTGGATTACACCTCGGATTCACCTGTCATCTTAGCGGTGGATACATCTTATATTGCTGTGGGGTTCTTCCTATGCCAATGCAGTCAAGGGAATCCTAAGCAACGAATTTATAGCCGCTTTGGGTCAATTTCGCTAAACGATAGGGAGGCAAGATTTTCCCAACTGAAATTGGAAATCTACGGTTTATTTAGGGCATTGAGAGTGCTTAGGATGTATCTTATAGGGGTTAGAAATTTGGTGGTAGAAACGGATGTGAGGTATATCAAAGGGATCACACACGTCAAGGGAACATTTCACGGGCCAGATGGTTTATCTCAACGGCCTAAACAACCAGACGACTCACCAGAGGCGGATTCAGAGGACGAGTTTGATGACTGGGTGGACCAGTTACATGGTTTTGTTCACATTATTCAGCCTATCGGAATTGCACAGCGTACCAACTTCGCAGGAGCTCAGATTTTTTCTGTGGAGGGGGTAGGTGAGAGGCAAATGGGAGAGAAAGAAGAAATGCAAGAGATACCTAGGAGTGTGAAAGCAATAAAGGAGGATGAAAGGTTAGAAAAAGTAAGGAAATGGCACAAATCGTTAGAAAGGCCGGAAGGATTTACGGAAGCGGAATACAAAGCGTTTATGAAATACGCGACTGGATTTTTTGTGGATAGCGACAGACTATGGAGAAAGGATAGCCATGGGGCACATCAACTAGTGATTCCAAAGGATAGGAGATTGATGGTTCTAAAGGAGCTACATGACAACATAGGACATCGACAATTCTACGCAACTAGGGAAATTCTAACTCAGCGCTTTTGGTGGCCGCACATCAAAGCCGACATTATTTGGTTCATGCGGACTTGCCATATTTGTCAAGTACAACAAAGAATGAAGGGTTTGATACCGCCGGTGGTAGCGATGCCAGCGCCACTATTTTCTAAAGTATACATGGACACAATGCATATGCCGGCATCGGGCGGATTTAAGTTTGTAGCCCAGGGAAGATGTTCATTGATATTTTGGCCCAAGTTTAGAATGCTTAGGACGGAGAATGGAAAAGGCTTAGGAGATTGGATTTTCCAAGATATCTTATGCAGATGGGGAGGGTTAAGGGAGATCATAACGGATAACGGAGGACCATTTTTGAAGGCGTTAGAATATCTAAGGAAGCAATACCACATTCATCACATTAGAATCAGCAGGTATAATTCTAAGGCAAATGGGATGGTAGAAAGGTCACATTTCGATGTCCGACAGGCGTTATTCAAAGCGGTTGATGGACAGCAAAATAAATGGTCACAGGCAGTGTACTCGGTATTTTGGGCAGAAAGGGTAACTGTTAGAAAGTGCATGGGATGTTCACCATACTATGCGGCCACGGGAACTCATCTGATCCTACCATTGGACATCGTAGAGGCTACATATTTGCAACCACCGCCAGATTCAATATTGTCGACGGAAGATTTAATAGTGAGGAGGGCAGTAGCTTTACAGAAACAAGAAGGCGATCTAAGGAAGTTACATTCTAAGGTTTTCGAGGCTAGGAAGAAAGCAGCAATGAGGTTTGAGGAAGTGCACCAGAGGACTATTAGGGATTACGCGTTCGAGAGAGGGGACCTAGTCCTAATGCGAAACACAGCGATAGAAAAATCACTCAATAGGAAGATGAGGGCACGGTACTTAGGACCATTGATCGTCTTAGCAAGGAACAAAGGAGGAGTGTATATTCTATGCAAATTGGACAGATCGGTTCTAAAGAATACTGTGGGAGCATTCAGACTGCTACCCTATTTTCCAAGGAAATCGATAGAATTCCCAGACAACGTAGTGGATATATCAACGGAGAAATTAAGGGAGATGGAAGCTAAGGAAACAACAGGGGATGAAGATGAAGGGGATTGGATGTTTGAGAGAGACGAAGGATTGCCAATCACGCAAGAAAGTCAGGATGTAGATAAAGAAGCTTAAAAATAAATAAAAAATAAAAAAATCGAAACGAGGAAAGAAAGATTGTTAGGAAAGGAAAGAAATCAAGTTCGGATCACGCATTCTAAGATGATACCCAGGATATTAGCGACTCAAGGAGTTTTGTAGAGAGTATACGAAGGGATGGCATTCGGTTAGGAAATTCTAAGGATACCCACTTTTTAGGACAAGAAAAGGAAGGAGGCAGAGTTTTTATTAAGGACTAATTTTTATTCTAACATTTTGGGGTTGAGGGGGGGTGTTAGAATGTAGGAAAAGCAGGAGTAGGGGGGGGAGCGACAGGTGGTAGCATTGTAGTAGGAGATGTAGAAGGACAATCACCGTAGGGAGGCGGCGCGGTTTCGTGGCTGGACGTGGCCTCGGATCCTTCGTTTCCTAAGGGGGATGATATCCTAGAAAGTAGTGAGGGCGGACCAGTAGAGGAGGCTTTGTGTAGAGAAGTAGCTGCGAGATCAGGGAGTAGAAGGGCACCCCATTGAAGGAAGCTGTGTTCTTGGACGTTAGAAAATACACCGCGGACCTCCGTCAGTATCTGCTTAGCAATGGGATCTTCGGAAGGATTAGCGCGAGTACCGGTCTAGGGAGTGTGAGAATGGGCAACAAGTAAAAAGAGCAAGAGATGTACCCAGACTCTCATGAAGCGACGGCCGAAAGTTTCGAGCGTATGTAAATCAGTACCGAGGGCGGATACCTCGCGTGCGAGTTCTTGCAGTTGATGTCTGGGACCGACAGGAGGAGTACGTGGGGCCGGCGCAGCAAGCAATGCAGTAGAAAACATGCGGGGGAAAAACAGAGGATGAGGCGAGGGTGGTAAAAGAGTGGGAAGAGAGAGAGATAGATTAAATTCTGGAACGAGTGGAATTTATAGGCAGAAGGGCGGAGATGATGGAGATCTTACAGATAAGATTTGTTATTTGGGCAATGGACTGAGGACAGTCCAGATCTAAGAAAGGGGGAGGTGATACCCCTTAGGAAATTCTAAGCAGTGATCGCAGGAGAATTGTCGAGAAAAACTTAGGAAAATTCTCAAGAACATATAGGAACTCACAGAATAATTGAGCACCAAAGGACGAGCATTAGTATGGGGAAGCGGGACTGTGGGACTTAGGAAGCGTCGAGTGCGCGTTGAGCGTCCGATCCCCAGCCGTTTTGATGCCAGGTGTTGATGCAACGTACATATTAATCAACAGATCAGGGCGGACAGGCACAGCCACCCGACCAACACCTTAGAAGCCCATAGCAACGGTGGATCAGCTTAGAAAATCAAGCATCAAGATCAAAAGATCGACATCGTACCTGATTGATGGCGGGGCGGAACACCATAGGAGGTGAAGGCCGAGCAATAGAGGGCGTTATCTAACATAAGTCGGCGAGATTTCCTTTTATACCATTTTTCTATCTCATTTAACAGACCATGCAGACAGGGCAATATCACCCCATCGCAATGTGATTCTATCTTCTAGGGTAGCTCCACTGAGCTATTTCCAACATACCATATAAAGGACAGTTTCATTATCTATTTCATATTTCGTACTTGTACAAATACTAGGGGTAGTGTAGCTGCGCAGTAGAGAAGTTCAGACCCCAGAATATACCTCTCTCACAAATCTCACATCTTGCTCATTGTGTGACACGGCGAGCATGCTCAAAGTTGTGTAAAGACTCGGAACCAAGGACTAGGACATAGGAAATCGGGCATGGGAAGTTTCTCCCTTGCGCGTCAAAGTTGTTGAAAGCTCAGTGCTGTTGACAATGTCGGGCTCATTGAGCTTACTAAGGATAAAGGATTAGGAAACCAAGGATCTAAGGAATAAAGGAACAAAGTTTGGGATCTTCAGACTTAGGGTCGAAGATTGGGAAACTGAGGCACAAGGACAAGGATTTGAACTAAGGATTAGGAATTCTAAAGGATGTAGGAACAAGACTTAGGGAAAGCTTAGGAAACTCTTAGGAAATCGGACTTAGGAAACCCTTAGGAAATCGACGGGAAAATGGAAAGACATTAGGCAGGATCTTAGGAAGGATCTAAGGATATCAAGAATATTCTAAGGAAGAGGTGAGCTTAGGAAGGAACCTTAGGAACTAAAGGCTTGGCAATAAGTTCTGCAAGGGAACTCTTTGGCCCACTTGCAACCATTCAGATAGTGCATTGGTGTGTGTGTTTTGTGTTGGTTAGGATATAGGATCTCGGTGTCAGACGCACACCACCCATTTCAACGCAGACTGATGGACAGACTGAATGAGTCAATCAGGATGTTGAACAGTACCTGAGGATTATAGGCAAGATGATTGGCCAGAGTGGATTGCATTGGGCAAGTTTGCCTACAACAACTGCATTCACTCGGTGATCCAAGTCTTGCCCTTTTACACTAATTATGGTTATGACCCCAGGATGGATTTCAAACCAAGAAGGGAAGGCAAAGTCAAAGCAGTGGATGACTTCACATTGAGAATGAAGAGAGTGCATGAGGAGGCGGAGGCCACATTAACAAAAGTGTGCAATGATGAAGCGCTATGTGGATCAGATCAGAGGAGAGGCCCCAGACTACAAAGTGGCAAAAGGTGTGGCTGGAGGCGGATGACTTGCAGTTGAAATGCCCCTTGCGCAAGCTGTCAGAAAAGCACTTGGGCCCCTACCCTATCACTGAGCTGATGTCAACACATGCCGTTAAGCTCAAGTTGCCAAAATCAATTAAAATTCACCCAGTAATCAATGTATGGAGGGTCAGGCCCCACATGGAAGCCAAGATCCCAGGACAGCAAGCCAAAGCACTGCCCCCAGAGGAGATAGATGGAGAACTAGAGTACCACGTGGAAGAGGTACTAGACTCTAGGCTACGTCATGGCCAGCTGGAATACTTGGTGAAGTGGCAAGGGTACGCCAAGCAGAACAATACCTGGGAGCCTGCCTCAAACCTTGAACATGCAGCAGCGGCAATTGTGGCCTTTCACATATCCCACCCATCTGCCCTGCGTCGACTTTGATCATTGGCGCACCTTCAATTCCGCCTGTATGAAAACTTCACAGAGACTCCAGAGGGCCTTGTGTCTCGTCTGGAATCCAAGCCCTAAAGAGGGGGTGATGTCATGAGTACAATTTCCATTATCTTTACAAAGACAATTAATTATGGTTTTCCCCTTATTTACATTCATTGACACTATTATAGAGTTAGTAGACACACGGTAAACACATGGCATCCATACATCACACATGCCTCATGACTCAAGCACGGTCAAGTGCCTCATGTAGCACATGCGATTACCTCATGGCTGGCTCATGTATAGTAGTATTTAAACTGTTAATATTAGGCCTAGAGACTCTAATCGAGTTCTCTTAGGTATACCCACAATCTGTGCAGCTGCCTCAAGACTACTTGACTCTTTCTTTTGTTGTTGTTCGACTGTGAGAGCCAGCACAATTCTTAGTGATTGTGTTGTCCTAACAGATGGGGAAGTTTGGTCTCAAACCGAGTTAAACTTGGTTTGAACCAAACCAAAACCAGAAATTCAGTTTTGATTTGGGAAATTCTCAGCCAAACCAAGCGGTTTGGTTTGCAGTTTCGGCCTCAGGTGAGGGCTGCAAACCATTTCAAATGCGGTTCAAACCACATTGTATTATTGATCATGTTGATGTATTATTTACTGATTTCAGCCTCAGATGAGTGCTGAAAACCATTTCGTACAGTATTTATTAACTACATTTACTAATTATATTATTATATCACTAATTTACCGGACAAGCGATGCCCCAGAGGAAATGGAAAGGTGTAGAAGCAACAAGTATATATACAACATGTTGTTTGGTTGTATTTGTATCGACGCGCGTCATGTCAATGCGTTGCATTCATGTTTTTTTACTGAAACCAAACATGACCAAACTTTATGTTGTGTATAATAGCTTGCTTCCACACACTTCTGTTTCCCCTGGGGCATCGCTTCTCCCCTACATACTATTCAAAATAAGTTAATTATATCTTATATATAGTGTATAATTAGATATATGGTTTGCAGCACTCATCTGAGTGCTGAAACCTGTAAATAGAACAAAAAAAGCTGGAAAGCAGCTGTCAAACAATTTGAGACTGAGTTTGAACCAAACTGAACTGATTGAAATGGTTTCAATCAGTTTTGGTTTTGGTTTCAGATATTCTGTGAGAAACCAAACAGTTTGGTCTCAGTTTGGCAAAATATACCTCAAACTGAACCAAACCAAACTTCCCCAACACTAGAAGGGACAAAATTTGAAGGATCAGTTGAGGGTTTTCCGAGTCAAGACTGCAGGAGCCCCAAATTTGAAGGGTATAACAGCCAGCACAAAAGTGAATGATATATGTGCTGGGTTGTGTGAAGCAATTGATTTGTACATCAGGAAAATCCAAGTGTGGCTTAAACCTCCTTAAAGTTCCTTAAAGTTTACTTATCATGCTTATTGTCCATTAAGTGAAATTAAGTAGAGGACCCTACTTATTTGCTACTTATTCTCCTTATTTCTTGCTTAATCTCCTGATTTCATTCTTAAAAAGGCCAAAATAAATCATAATAAGGAAATAAAGCAAGAAATAAGGAGAATAAGTAGCAAATAAGTAGGGTCCTCTGCTTAATTTCATGCTTATTTTACTTAATGGACAATAAGCATAATAAGTAGACTTTAAGGAACTTTAAGGAGGTTTAAGCAAAACTTGGATTTTCGTGATGTATAGGGCTGGACAGTGGAAACCTCTGAATAATGAAGCAGATGAATCAGAGTCAGGAGAGGAGTTTGACATACCAGATGATGAGGGTCTGGATGATGATGGAAATGAATCTTGGGAAGATGACAATTGATGGAATGAAGTACATGAAATGGTTGCCCAATTCAACTGAGGTTCAACCATAGGTGATGACTTGTGGCAATAAATAGAGGTACTGGTGGTAACTGTTGTGTTTAGGTTTGGGTTTCTAATTAGTCTTTGCAGGTCCAGTTGCAGCAACCGAAAAAAACCGGCAACCCAACTGGACTGCAACTGTGGGCAACCGGACTTCTGGTTGCAGTTGGGCCTCATGGGGGCATCACACAGTTGTAGTTCGACAGATTTGAAAAGTACTCAAACCGGTCGACAACCGGTTACAACCAGTTGCAACTGGCCAGTTATCTACTTGTATATACACTAATATATACTATATTATTTACTTATGTACTTATTTACTTAGCAAGGTTGGGGCATGCCCAAGTGACAATGGCAGATGGGCAAGGGTTTATATACCTTTGGTTTTCCCCCACGACGACACCTCTATGACGTCCGCTGTCCTCTCATCCATCCCCCCTCTCATTTGCCGTCCCCCCACTTGTCTGCCGTCCCCTCCACTTGTCTGCCGTCCCCCCCACTTGTCCGCCATCCCCCCCACTTGTCCACTGTGCCCCTGTCATCCGCTGTCTGCCCCCTCGCGTCTGCTGTGCCCCCTCACGTTTGCCATCTGCCCCCTTGCATTTGCCGTCTGCCTCCTCACATTTGCTGTCTGCCCCCTCACATTTGCCGTGCCCCCTCGCGTTTGCCATCCCCTCACTCATCCACCGTCCCCCCCCCCCACTCGTCCGTCGTCCCCCCCTCTCATACACCATCCCTCGCCTCAACAGCGAGTATGGCCACCATTGTCAGTGTTCCCCATCCCCTCCACCTTGAGGGGGGGATTGTTTTATTATATTTGTATATTATTATATTTTAAATTACAGTAGAAAAAGTATTATTAGTAGTCAGTATGTATTGTAAGTCACCATGTAGATGTCAGTTGCAGTCAGTTGGAACCGACTGCAACTGACTGTAACCAGGTCGGGTTGCGACTGGTCTCAACCGGTCTCAACCGCCTGAGCAACCGACACCAACCGGTTGTACCCGGTTCGGTTGTCGGTTGGTACTTTTTGATGCAAATGACCAACCGGTTGGGGTCCGGTTGGGGCCGAAATGGCTGAACAACCGGACCCAACCAGACTTTAAAACTCTATTTCTAATACATTTCAAATGTTGGTAGATTGATGCTGGCACATTACAATAAATGGGTCCTGCTATAGTTGAAATTCACCTTAAATTTGTTCAATTACACTAGATATCATGTCCTACTACATAATAGTTGTGTTTTGTAACAGGAAGTTTGGCTATTTGAGGTTGACAATCAAGTTACAATGATGGTTTCAACATATGTCACCCATTATGACATATTGTGACATGTCATGTTGCCATGGCTCACAGGGATTGTTCAATCTATAACATATGCTACGACCGTTTTGTGGGAATTGATGCTATGATCCCATCAGTTTTTTGTATGGGACGACTGTAATGTGGGAACGATTAGGTAAAATTGGTCAGAGTGGAGCATCATTTGTCAGAGCTGACCAATTTTGACTAAGCTTACCAATTGTGACTAAGCTTACCAGTTATGACAAATCGTCGTCCCATCCAAGCAGGTGGTATTAGATAATCGAAAACGCGATATAGTGGACACCTACTTTCATGCCTTGCGGTTTTCGGGCACTGCCACACCAAACAGATGTCAATTCCTACTATGTGAAGAAATTGAGTAATTGGCTACAGTATCCTCTCTTCACACAAGATTTGGGCATTGGATATAATAGTGATACTATTGCAATTGCTGTCTATTATCAATAAGAAATTTGTGATTATCATTACAACTTGAAAAAGTGTTATTACAATTGGCTATTGAGCAATTGGTTGGCTACAAAAAATATTGGTTATACTGTGAGTGTTACTACAACTGCCTGCTAAGAAGTTGTTGTTGACCTTGCTTCAGCTGTTACAAAAATTGCTATTATCATTACAATTGGCTATCAAGCAATTGTTATTGGGATTAAACATGTGGGCTGAATGATTATGATTTGGAGACTGAGTAATGGTTTTGCAGGGATTCAACAAGACCTTCTACTCCTGAAGGAGAGCATGCTAGAAGAAGGGCTGCAGACCATTTGGAAAGGTTACAAATGACCAATCCAGATGAACATTGAAGCAGAATTAGAGGATATACAGAGAACACTGGGCCTCAAAGCAAGTGGCCTTCCCCTTTCAAAACTGGCACTCAAGTTAGGCTGTCCTGTCATGCTTCTATGCAATTTGGATGTCTCAGAAGGTCTTTGCAATGGAACTCGGCTTATCATCCTTAAAGCCAGACCACGTGTATTGAAATGCAGGATTATCAGTGGGAATGCAAAGTTTGCAGGAAACATAGTTTTTATCCCTCGGATCACATTGGAGCCATCAGCACAGAACCTACCATTGCCATTGCATTGTCATCAATTTCCAGTTTGCTTGGCATTTTCAATGACCATCAACAAATCACAGGGCCAATCTGTATCACATGTTGGTCTGGATTTACAGACACCAGCATTCTCAAATGGACAACTCTATGTTGGACTCTCAAGATGTACATCTGCTGCAAGGATAAAGGTCCTTCTGAATGATGGGAATACAGACAGAAGGACAGCAAACATTGTATATAAAGAAGTGTTGAATGGTGTTGTGGAATAAAAGTGAGTAAAAAATAGATTTAATAATAATAAAAAGGCTAACAAGAATTTTTAGTTAGAGTTGTAGAGAAATATGAGTACTTTACACTCCCCCACCTAACCCGATCGGAATCCGATCGGAATCCGAACGGAACGCTCGGATTCCTAGGAGTCCGTTCGGACTGAGCTAGGAAATTTACTGGCAGAAAAGCCTGCTAAATTTCTGTTCCTAGTCCGAGTTCAGTCCGAACGGAGTCCTAGCAGAGTCCGAGCAACAGTGCTCGGACTAGGATTTCCTAGCATGGAGTCTGTTAGGACTCCGCACAGAAACCACACAGAACGTTAGGAACATTAGGAACAGACCAAACATAGTTGGTCCTTATTATATATCATTACATAATATGTAGGAAAAAGATATGTTCGCGCAAAGGATCGAACACTTACACTCACAGGTAAGTATTGTAAGCAACACCATAACATTTAACCACTAGGCTGTAAGGTCTTGGTTGGTATGGGGGCCTTTAGGCTTGACATACTGTCAGGCCCAACCTGGTTTAGGGTGGGTAAACATAGCCTGGCCGCGCGTCCCTTATCGCCACATCATCAACATCTCTTATCACCATCACCCACATCCACCCCCCCATTTCCAACGTCTCACCACCACCTCGACATGCAAACCCGAGCAAATACCAACACTCCGAGGACCAGAAGCGGTCTGCGCCGCAACGGCTCGCCCCCGCCATCAACTGCATCGACAATGCGCAAGCGAGCCACGTCAGCAGCCGATGCTGATGCCACAGCAACGAAAAAAACTCGAACGACGGCTACAAATGAAGAAATCGACGGAGCAGCAGGTGAAAAGAAGGGAGGGAAGAAACCAACGAAGAAAGCGAAGGCGCCCAGGCAAGTGCCCTCCATCACCCCTTCCCTCGCTGACAGCGTCCCTCGCTTCCACGTCCCTCGCTGACCCCGTCGTCCCTTGCTTACCCCGTCCCTTGCTCCCCGTTGCTGGCTGGCCCCGTCCCTTGCTGACCCCGTCCCCTGCTCCCCTGTTGCTCCCCATCCCTCGCTTCCCCGTTGCTCGCTGGCCCGTCTCTTGCTGACCTCGACCCTTGCTTCCCCGTCCCCTGCTGACCCCATCCCTCGCTGCCCCGTTGCTTGCCCCCCCCCCCCCCCCCCGTTGCTTGCTGGCCCCGTCCCTTGCTGACCTATTCTGTAGGAAAACCGCGGCTACTCGAGCTCGCGAAGATGCAGCTGCCAGCACACCAACTCACCTCACGCCGTGAGTTTTTTCTTTTTTTTTTCTTTCTTTTTGAACAACTACTATTTTATATTTTACAGGACTGAGCAAGTGCTCACTGATAGCGGGGTCCCTATTGCTCCACCCGAACGCACACGCTCCGTAAAAACGAGCTTCATGCCTCCACCACCGACCAACTCCAGCTCCCGAACACGCCGATCAGACACCAAGCCCGCTACAGGCAAGCCAGAGCCCAACGAACAAACGAGCAAGAACCAGGACAACAGCGGCGAAGACAACGACGAGGACGAAGACGAAGACGAAGACAACGACGATAATGAAAACGACGACCACGAAAACGATGGCAACGAAAACAACAACGATGAAGCCCACGACAACGACAACAACGAAGCCAACAACGACGACAACGAAGCCACCGACAACGAAGCCACCGACAACGAAGCCACTGACAACGAAGCCAATGCCAAGGACAACGACGAAGATGAGGACGAGGACGAGGGTGACGAGGGTGAGGGCGACGAGGGCGAGGGTGGCGAGGGTGAGGGCGACGATGACCAAAAGGAAGGCACCCGCAACTACAACGAGGGCACAGGCGACTACGACGAAGCCGCCAACACCAGTACTGCCGCCACCAATGCTGATAACGCCCAGGCCAATGCCGTCAATGCCACTAGCAAGCCCAACGAAGGTGCCGAGGATGCTATGAACACCCCTGCTGCTGCCACTGCACTGCGAACTGCTGCCACTACTGCCACTATCCCCAACTCTATGCAATCTGCTGCTGGGACTGGCGAGGTTTCTAATCAATGTATGGGTTTTTATTATTATTATTATTATGTTGTGCTTATGTGTTACATTATAATTTATAGTCAACAAAGGTAGGTTGAATATGGTTTTAATGTATTTAGGTTATAGTTTAAATATTATTAATCTAGATGTTGATATTCAGATGGCGAGTCCTCCAACCAGTCCACCTCGTCACACATTGCAAGGTGCTTCACGTACGACAGGTGGAGTATTTCGTGGTAGAGCACGGGGGAATGTTTTTAATCACGCAGATGATATGGATGCTATGCTTGAGCCTGGCCTGCGTAAGGGTAGGGTGCATGTCTATACCTCGCATCGCGACCCAGAGGCTCACAAGCCTGACATGTCACTTACATCTGAGGTAAAATCCACCCTCAAGCCAATTCTGCAAACACTTGCAAGAAATTATTCCCCAGTTCGCAGTAAGCATGCTCAGTCTTACTCTACTGCTTTTTGACACCTTTTGGTAGAATTCAATCGTCGTGTTTTTGTTTATGAAGAGGATCTTTGGGCTGTGAAAGGTCGATTTGAAACTGCTCTTGAGAATGATGATGATGTACTGTGGGCACATGATAATGGCCAGGATATATTGCGACTTCTCATTGTAAGTCCATTATTATTTAATTTCACTTTTTTTACTAACCTTACACAAATATGAATTATAGACTGATGATAATCCTGGATCTTCAAGTACTGCTACCACTCCTTTTCCTCACTCAGGTTCTCTGTCACGCACGTCTACTCCTGCTACTTCAGGACTCCCTTCTGTGAATCCTAAAGAAGTAACACTGGGCTTACTTGGTGTTCCTACTTACCTTTGTGATCGTGCCGATCGTGGTCTTCATGTGGCATACCAGAAGTACAAGGCACATCTTGAAGCATCTCATGTGTATGACCAAATGGTTGCTGATGGAACCTGGATTGGCAGCAAGTTAACTGCTGTGGACCTGATCGAACTTTTTGTTTCAAAGTCTTATTTCCACTCACACTTCAAGAAATGTTTCT
The DNA here is from genome assembly GCA_964034925.1 of Tricholoma hemisulphureum. Taxonomy (NCBI): domain Eukaryota; kingdom Fungi; phylum Basidiomycota; class Agaricomycetes; order Agaricales; family Tricholomataceae; genus Tricholoma; species Tricholoma hemisulphureum. The sequence goes on along the minus strand of OZ035928.1, from coordinate 2,671,255 downwards.
CCAAGGTTTCTAATCATCCTCTTATGGTGGAGTGGCTAGAAGGTGATCCAGGAAACCGACCTTCTGATCTTGATGTGTGGGGGGTAGAGAAAGTGGTCTACAACTTCAAAGACTTGACTGCATATTTGGAACAGGCAGATGGGAAGGGCAAAAAGAAGGGCAAAGTTGTGAAAGAAGTTGGAGGGAATGTTAGTAATAAGAAGAAGAAGAAGAAGGGGGAGGGGAAAAGTGGGAATGGTAGTGCTAAAAAGCAAGTCAAGTAGATAAATAAACTTTGGTGCATGTTCTAAATTTCTTTTTTAGTTTATGGTTCCTTTGTCATCTGTGTTTTTTTGCCATTTCAAACATTGTGCAATCTCAGCATCTAATCTGGTACTTTATTATACTTGCTCTGGTACCAGGAGTTGCTGCACATCCAGAGGAGAGCCCGTTTCCTGATATTCCATTCAAGGTGTTCAGTCACTTTGTGAAAGAGAACTTCTGTTCCAAGATTACACTTTCACAAGTTCTTCTTGTCCTGTTTACTATAACAGACAACTCCGATTTGTTGGGCTTGCATGCAAGACAACAGAATCCAGAATTTTCAGATGAACTTCGCTCTACAGATTCTGGTTGGATAAGAGGTCTTGCACGTGCATTGCAGGAAAAATTAGGAAAGGACCATGAAAGGCTATTCAAGGATAGAAATGATAGAAATGCTGATATGAAAATTATGGCTATTGGAGAAAAGCTTGATATGCTAGCCAAAGTCTTGAATCTATATCCATATGATAAAAATGGACAATTTCAAGGGAACCTCAAGCCTATTTCCCATAAATCAATTCAAGCAGCTCAAGTTATCTGTCCAAATGCTGTGGTATGTGAAACCAACAGCTGCAACCCCCGCTCTTTGCTCCAAATAACCAAAATACGGGATATACCAAGAGTTACCCTGATTAAAGGCTCTGACATATTTGAAAATGTTCAAGTCCTTACTGGAAGGTGTCCCAAGTGCAAAACAAATTATCTGGCAGATAGAGAACGTGTAATTGGACATGACAATAAAAACATCCGAATATACTTGAATTCTGCAAAATATCTCAAGGTCGGACAGAGCATATGGGTTGATCGGGCTTTTTCAAATGCAGTTCTAAATGGAATGTATAGCTTCCATTCATCTGCTGCTGCTTATACAGAATTTTGGAATAACAGTTTCTGGAAATTTGATTCTGGGAATTCCACAAAACTCTCTCGGCGTCACATTTGGCAAGCATTTGTTCAAGAGTCTGTCCGTACTCTTGCTTCTGCAAGTAACATCAACCTGGAACTTCAAGATGGTCTTGCCATCAATGATGTAACCAGACAAGCATTTTCTGTCTTAGGTGAAAATGGAGTCATTCGTGCTGCAGACCAACATTCTTGTAAAGAATGTACTCAACCATATAAAAGTACTGCAGATATAATTACTGGGGATGATCCTGCAGCACTTGTAGGGATGGATGAAAATAGAATTGTACCTGCACTAGTTGGAGAAGGTGCTGATTTAGCAGCTGAGGCAGCTCAAGAAGCAAGACAACATGCACTGCAGTCAGCTTCTACCACTGATCAGGAGATGGATGTTGATAGTCCATCAGCTCACACTTCTTATACAACTATGGTTGTTGTAGATGGGATTCTTATATCTCCACCAGTATGTATGCTATTAAATTTATTGATATCAGCTAATTGGGATTTCAGCATTGTGCCTATGATGACTGTACTTCAGAACTTGCAAATTCTCGGGGTGGATCATTTTGTGCTCTACATGAGAACTTGCATGGATCTAAATGCCGGGTGCATGGTTGCAATACCCAAAAGATTGTTGGCACACAAGCATGTGAAAGACATCAAATTCAATGGAATAGGCATGTTCGAGGACATAATCGGCATACTATGGCTGGAGCTAGAAGAATGTTGCAAAGACCGGGGGAACGCTTGCCTTGGCAACCAGTAGCACAGACCAATCAACAACCTCATGATGAGCCTACTCCTGAGGTACAAAGAGACAACTATTTTACTCCAAACCATTTCTATTGTGTAGAAACAATATGTGCACCATGTGGTGTTGTTATTGCATGGGCAAAGTTTGCCAAATCAGAATCACCAACAAATATTCTGGCATTCCTGGAATCAGTTTATCCAAATGAAGAGTCACGGCCGGACTATATCTGCATTGACAAGGCTTGTCTGGTACTTCGCACAGCCATAACCAATGGTAGCTGGGATGCAATATGGAAAAACACAACACGATTTATAGTTGACTCCTACCATTACATCAACCATCGCACAACCGATTATTTGTGCCGAAAATGGTGTAATCCAGCCCCATTGAATGGCTCTGCCCCCAATCTTGTCATTGTGGATACTGATAATCAAGGTCAGCAATACTATAAACGAGCCTTTAATACACAGGTATGGCATTTATGATATAGTAATAATTTTATAAGTTGCTGATTGAAATGAATATAGGCATGTGAACAGCTGAATTCCTGGCTGGGTGGCTTTGAATCAATCCTCAAAAGAATGACTCCAAGCAATTTTAACTGGTTCTTACATGTTATGCTATTCTATCACACAAGACTAGTACTTGAGAAACAAGCAAGCAAAGCAAGTAATATTGAAGACAAAGAAGATGATGATGATAAAGGTGATAATATTGACTAGTTTAGTTTGTCTACACTCTATGTATCTTAATTAGGAATTGGACTTGCAAACTTTTTTATTTTTCTCAATCTGAGCTCAGACTTTGCTAGGATTCCACTTGGACAACACTCAGACTCATTAGGAATTGGACTTGCAAACTTTTTTATTTTTCTCAATCTGAGCTCGGACTTTGCTAGGATTCCGCTCGGACAACACTCGGACTCATTAGGAATTGGACTTGCAAACTTTTTTATTTTTCTCAATCTGAGCTCGGACTTTGCTAGGATTCCGCTCAGACAACACTCGGACTCATGAGGAATGGGACTTGGCAAACTTTTTATTTTTGCTCGGACTCACTCGGACTGAGCTCGGAATTCACTCGGAATTTGCACTTCAAACTGCTAGGAATTCACCCATTTCAACAGTCCGAACGGAATCCTAGCAGTGTGCTAGGACTTGACTAGGATTCTGGTCGGAATCCTAGCATTCCGAGCGTTCCGTTCGGAGTCCGTTCGGACTAGGTGGGGGAGTGTAAAGTACAGAGAAATATAGACTTAGATTAGATTTGATTTTGTAATTGACTGGGTTTTGAACTGGATTTAATTGTTGGACTTCAGGGCAGGTTGTTGTTACTTAAGTATAAAAATTTGTTATATTTTTTTTACTTGAGGGCAGGTTACTGTGACTTGGGGAGAAAGTAAGAAAAACTACATGCTACTGAACACACCACACTCACAATGTGAGTGTGGTGTGTTCAGTGTAAGAAAGACTACTAATCTCACAACATGAGCAACACGAGTGTTGTGTGTCCAGTTCTTTGTCCTGGCTGTAGTAGGATTAAAACATTGTGTAAAGTACATGGGGGGGTTTGGGGGGCTTGCCCCCCTACAAGCTGAAGATGGAGTGCTGGAGTCATGGAATCGTAAGCTTGTCCTAATAGAACAGAGGTCCGCCCCACCAACAACTGGCCCACCTCTCCCCCCGTCTCACATTCCCATAAAAGGAAATTCTTACAAATATTACGACATATGTGTTGAGTGTTGACAAAAATATTAAAAACCTCTTTTGAACCTACAACATGGACTTTCAGAACACAACAGATGAAAATTCTCCTCCTGTTAAATGCAGCAAGCCTGGCTGCAAGAGGTTTAACCAGCTCTCAGTTCAAGTGATGTGACCCACCTCTCCACTAACATTTCCAAAAGTTCCATATGAGGCAACACTTTCCCGGTCGACAGTTACAAACAAACAGATATTCCCACCCATCTCAACATTCAACCATCATCCTCTACGACATCGCCGCATCCCTCCTTCCCATAGCACCTCACCCTCGGCAACCTTGACCAACCCTGGGTAAGTGTTTCGTGTAATCTTTCTCATACTGACAATTTTCTAGGTTACATTTTCTATGTACAGCGACATTTAGTGTTGCCTCAGCTTGGAGTTGACTTAAACGTATGTTGCGTTTATTGGACGTAATACTTGGAATTAAGACTCGTGCAAGGGAGCGAAAACGTAGCCGGCAGACCGCCGCACATTGTTTGTCCCTTACACGAAGCGATCCTATGCCTTCACCATGTGTTATTCACATTAAGCTGTTTCAACCTGGTCAACTTGTTGAAACAGCTTATCATGAATGACGCATTGTTAAGGCATCGGGTCGCTTCGTGTAAGGGACCAATAATATGCGGCGGTCTGCCGGCTACGTTTTCGCTCCCTTGCATGAGTCTTAATTCCAAGTATTACGTCCAATAAACGCAACATACGTTTAAGTCAACTCCAAGCTGAGGCAACACTAGCGACATTGCACTCCGAGGGACCCATGACCCAGCACTACTGCTGCGAGCCACTGCTTGCAGGATGGAGACGGGGAGCAGCGAGGCCAGGGATGGTGGGCAGGAAATGGGCGCGATAACGACAACAACGACAACAGTGAGGGAGACGACAACAACACACCAACACAGATAGGGACACCACCCAGCATCCCACTGCACGACAACCACAATGGCGAGGGGACGACGAGTAAGATGACAGCCACCATCTACACAGCACCCCCAACCGCCGCCACAAGCAACTGCTTGTGGGGTGGAAATGGGGAGCAACGAGGACAGCAACAATGGAGAGCGGAAGCAGGTGCAACAACAATGGGACGATGGACGTGAACAGCACCCCACACACCCCGCCACGAGCGACCACTTGTGGGGTGGAAACCAGCAGCACCGACGACGGGGAGTGGGGACGGGACAACGAAACCACAGCGACGACAACTATCACAACATAGACGACAGCAGCCATATCACGACCTCCCTATGTTTTGCGTGGGGCGGGGTTTTTTTCCCTTTTTATTTGATTAATATTGTTGCCCCATTCTCATTTGCATCAGGGGGGGTGAGTTTCTTTATGTATACATTTGTATAGTACCCTCCCCTGCAAGGGAGGTTAGTTAATTAAATTGTGTCGAGCTGCCTCCCTTGCATTTGGGTGAGGTAGTTAAAAACTTGATTTGACTTTGGGAACAATCTTTTTTTTTTGGATGTCAGTGTAGGGGAGAGTAAGGGTACTTCAATGTGAGTCGAAAACGTCAAACTGGCCTAGTCTGGCCATGATGGATAGTCGAAGTAGATTGGTAGAGATGAATAGTGTACAAAAATTCATCTGGCCCGAAAACCCCGAGATCACATGTGTGAGATGGAGCCTTCTACCCCTTTTCGTCACTCACTCGTTTCCAGATACTACGCCGACACCGACAACATTGCCTGGCCCCCTCAAGTCCAAGACTACAACAAACGCTTCACAATGGTCCTCGAGACCATCAAGACCTGCCACGACCACCGTCACCACCATCGCACAGGCGTCCTCGAGTGGAAGCGCTCACACAATGCACAGCACATTGGCCTAGACATCCAGTCATGGCTCGACCGCTTCTACATGTCCCGCATCGGCATTCGCTTCCTCATTGGCCAGTGTGAGTCTCCCAATCGATAACCGTATATCATTTTTCAAAAGCTTCAACAGATGTGGCGCTAAACACACAACAAGCTCACAAAGACTAGGTCGGCATCATCTGCACCAAAGCCGTGCGTACCCCCTTCCTTTCCCACCCCCACCCCTAACCTAACCCCACCCCAACCAGAACGTCCATGACATCGTCCAAGAAGCCATCGAAAACGCCCCGCTACGTCTGCGAAGACCACCACGCCATGTTCTGCGGGCCCCCCGTACTGCTCATCTGCCCCGCCCACCTCACATTCGCCTACGTCCCCGGCCACCTCTCCCACATCTGCTTCGAGCTCCTCAAAAACTCCCTTCGCGCCATCGTCGAGTGCTTCGGCATCGAAACACCCCACTTCCCCCCCATCAAGATTGTTGTCGTAGAAGGAAAGGAGGACATCACCATCATGATCTCCGACGAGGGCGGCGGCATTGGCCGTAGCGCCATCCCGCTCATATGGACCTATATGTATACCACCATGGAGAGCCAGGGCATCGAGGACGGCTTCCAGGCCAGCGACTTCAAAGCACCCATGGCCGGCTTTGGATATGGCCTCCTGTCTAGATTGGCGAGTCCCATCGACCCCCCGACGACCGTGTTTTTGTTTTTGTTTTTTGTTGTATGCCTGATACTTCGGCGGTGATCTTCGCCTGATCGCGATGGACGGCTTTGGAACAGACGTTTATGTCCACCTCAACCGCTTATCCAGCAGTCGAGAGCCATTTCTCTGAATTCAACAGAAAATACAAACAAAAAGAGAAATCGACAAATCAAAATAATTAAAATTAAAATTAAATGATGGAATATTCCCTCACCACTGCACTACAGTGTACTAGTAAGTATTGTAACCAAAACCTTGTAATTATTCTTCGAGCTCAAATCATTTACTTATATACCCATTTTTCATAGCATCACAGAGAATTTCAAATGCAGGTGATTTGGAACTTGAAAGAATAAATCTGATGTGTCGTACTCGTCATACGTTCTTCCGTTCCCTTCATGGCTTCCACTGGCATAGTGATTTCCATGGACCATTGAGCTTCCTGCGCAGACTCGTCAGAGTCGTCCAACATGTGATACTTGTTCTTTCCTGGCCGCTTGGCAAGGCGGCTGCATCTAGTGAAAAAAGCCAATAAACGCCCCCTCAGGAGCTTGAAATGTAATAGTGTATTAAGAGAGTTCGGTACACAGTACATTTTTTTTGAAGGTGGCAGGGGAGGAGGGGCAATGCCCAGACTCCAGAGGATCGGTGTGCCACGGCATGCCTTTCAAAGTTGAGCAGCTGATAGTGGTGACGATATTTTTCACTGACAGCATTTACTTACCTACTAGTTTCCATGAACAAATTCAACAGGGTAAGGTGGGTTGGTGAGGTTGAACATTTGAATACTGAAAAGCATGATGCAACGCAGCTTGAAGTTTACATGTGAATCAACAAGGGGTTCCCATCCTGGCACAATGCCATTCAAGTTGCCGCATGAAAATGGCAGCAGGCATTTAAAATTGAATCCGTGTACCAGTCGGTGAGTTTCCAACAAAACAATTTTTCACCACCACCACCCCTACCACCGAATATATTTCACACATCAATGATGATGTTCAACAACCTTGTCGTAGCCTTGTCAATGCTGGTCGCAGTTACCACCGTACAAGCCATCCTCCCAGGATGTAGATGTGTCACTGGCACCAGTAAGATTCCGAAATCGCACACTGATCTGGGACTATTCCTTGACATTTAGCACAGACACCCGTCCACTGGTTTACATCGCACGGTCTCTGTGAGAAACTATCTCAAGGCATGCTAGAGATTACGAGGAACACCCCAGGCCTAATGTGTGCGTTCACCGTCCATGTTGCTACCATCCTCCGACATACTGACCTGCTGCCCATCGAAGGGAATACCCCAAACCATTTGATCCCGAGGTAAATATAGCCTAGCTGGCCCTGCCACTGCAGCCCTGGTCTCTGAAAGCTTTTACTGACGGGGTTCCATTAACAGGGGGTGGCGCTTCCCGGCTGTCCTGGCGTCGCTGCGGAGAATCTCTTGCAATTTCCAATAAAGAGGCAGGGTGCATGGAGGGCAGGACAGAGCACAGCGAGACTCTTCGACTTTGTGGTTTACGAGAGGCATTCTCATGAAGTATGTGGTAAGTGTCTGTACTCCTATGCCTGCCAGTGCAGATGCTCAGTGACCTGTGCTATGGTTTAGGATGCATCAGGAGAACACGAACTCATGGAGTGCATGTGTGTGAATTTGTCCACTAGTAGTGGCAGTAACAGTGCCTGCCATGTGATGGACGGACAGTTGAGATGGAGAGCACGGGAAAAAAAACTAGTGAATGTGATGGATGAACCAACAGGTAGTGGTACTAGAGATGTAGCAATAATATGTATGACTCGGAGGATCATGGGCTGGCCCATCAGTGAATCAGGAAGAAAAATGCTTTGCCATTTTGTTATTCATAGTTGTGTAGCTGATATGAGATAAACAGGCTAGTGCCACAAGTCAGAGCTGCTTTTGGAAATGACAATCCTGATTACCATTCTTATCAAAAACGGTGCTGGCTTTCTTACAAATACTGTGCCCAGTCCGGAAGTCAGCCAGACTACTCGGTCACTTTCCTCTGTATCTTTATGCAGAGCATGCTCAATGAATTATGTAGTACAGACACATGATATGTACTTAGGGCAAGATCTGTACCAAGTCTTGACAGTGAGTCAATCTGCCTCAGTCACGGTGAGCACTCCCTGTTTGATCCATAGATAATAGGAGGTTGATCTAATTTTGCTGTGGGGCCTGAGTTGCCTAATTTGGCCAAGCATCACTTCTTCATCATGGGACTGTTCTGCTTCAAACCTTCAACATTGCACAGCTGGTCAACTCAGGCTTTCATTGCAGGGTTCTGCCTTTCTATTCTGCTACCCAATCATTCCTCCCTTCAAGTTTTATAATACAGACTATTGGAAACTTGATTTCTATCAGCCAGAATCAACATGAGCCCAAGGGGGTGGTGGGATGGGAATCCTGGACCAGATGTAGGGGGGGGGGGGTTGCCAAAGGCTGAGATTTTTTTTTTGACTTACGTATTACCTGATGCTGCAAAGCCACAATAGGCAAAGTGTTGGGAGTGAATTCTGGAAGCTCAGAGGAGACTTTAGGACGAGGTGGGGTGTCTCAGAGGCCAGGCTATAATTGTCTTAGGTAGACCTATACATGTAGTATATATACTACGGAATGTTGAAGTCTCAGTAATTAATATAATTATTATTACTGTCTGGATGTAGCCTTAGGCTTGCTATCCTAATACTCCCCCTCAAGCCGAGGCTGTTTGAGGAATAGTTGGATAAATCTTCATTCCCCTTTCCATAAGATAGAATGGTTAAATCATTACTCCCCCTGAAATTTAGGGTGGAATATTTTTGGTAGTCATCCATGTGCATCATAATGTGTGCATTGTTGACTAGTCATCCAGTTGCATTAAAACCTCTGTGCTGGAAAACCCAGTGGGATAAAACCATATCACACACGAGGAAAGCTGCTGGGTTATTGTCCCCCTTTGCCTTATTAGGCCCTTGGAGCGATATCCAATATATATATGTACCCCCTTTGCCTCATAAGGCTTTTGGGATTATATTTTGCAGATAAATGTCCCCCTTTGCCTCATAAGGCCTTTGAGGCGATATCCTATAAAGTTGGCTTTTCTTCAACTTTATTTTGTAATTTTCACAGTCTTCATATTTTCTTTGACTGTGCAGACAAGCTTCTTCTTCTCTTCCTGATTTCTTCTTTAAGCTATCACATTTTTGGTTATTTTTATTTTCCATGCCCAATTGGCTGCATGCTTCCATCTGACTCCCCCTCAGACATTTGGGTCTGGAAAGGTGCCCTCTAAGTGATGGTAAGAAATAAGAGATTTCGAGATTGCAAGGGGTACACAGGTCATGTGACTGGTAGTTGTTTGGATAGGCCATGAATCCTTTTCATGGGTATAAGTTATTAATTGTTTTCATGACGTCCATTGGTTGGTCATGTGATAGGTAGCCCTTTGGATTGCCCGTAGTATTCATTTTCATTGCCTGTTTTCCTCTATAGAGCATTATGCCCCCATTAGACATCTCCCTTGCATGGTAATTGGGAGCGACCACAATTCTCTCTGCAGGTGTGCCTGTCCTTAGAATGGCAGGAAATATCAGGTTCATAAAATAATATAAATATAAATGTTTCCCTTTGCCTTTGAAGCGATATCTGGCAGTCGGCAAATCTTTGACCTATATTCCCAGATAAATGTCTTCTCCACCATGGGTGCCTTTGGAATTTAATTGCACATAGTCGACCTTTCATTGACACAATTTTGTTAAATAAAATCGGCATATCATCGATTTGAATATATCTTCCTTTGCCTCTATTTTAGGCCTTTGAAGTTTAATTTTATAATGTCGGCATGTCTTCGACATAATATATTCCATGGTGTTGTGATGATGGATAAATATCACCCTTTGCCTTTTGCCTTTGGAGTGATATCCACATCTATCAACAAATTTATATATCAGTTATCGGTAATAACCAATTAGAAGACAATATATTCTTCATTTGCCTTTTCTGCAGTATTTGATTCCTCTGCCCTTGCCTTTTTCTTGTACCGTTCATCTTTATTATTATCATCAGGAGATGTCGCTTTGCATTTTCCCCAGCAATTAGCGCTCTCGTGACCAAATCTATCATATGTTCCGCATTTGGACATTCCAAGCCAGCGGCAATTTTCTGTAGCATGGCCGGGCTTTCCACAATGCTTGCAATATATGCTGGAAGATCTGTTGGATGATATATGGTTTGCCAGATTTTTCTTGTTTGGCTTTGGCTTTTGTATTTTGGACAGTGAGGATAATGTGATTTCATTTCCGTTTTCTCCATTTTGAGTACGGTTTTGTCACCTAAGATATTCTTCTTTAAGAATTCCAATAAATTCTTGAGATCCCATCATTTTCTTTGGGTCTATCTCAGCAACTCCTTTTCTCCCACCAATGTAAGATTCCGTAAAAACATCCCAAGATAGGGGTAGCGATGATGAAATGATGACTTTGAAAAATATATCAGAAATTTTGAAGTCTTTATCGCCCATTAAATTGATGTGCTCCCAGTAGGACTTGAGTTCATTGAGATGTAGACTGATATTTGTATCATCGGTGGCGGAGGTATGGAAAAGATTTTGTATAACAGAAACAATTGTTTGATGTCCCTTTGACTCATGTATGGCTTCAAGACTATCCCACATGGCTTTTGCAGTGGTACATTGCCTGCATGAACCATTTCTGTGGAAGTTACATTGCCAAGAATAAGAGTCTGGGCATAATTATCATTATATTCCCAAGCTAGTCGCTCTTCAACATCGTTGGGATTGTTGGGGTATTCAATGGCCCCTTGGGCATATCCTTCAACATTGCACAGACGGAGTACTCTCTTCATAAGTTCACGCCATACTACCCAGTTGGTGTCATTTAGGGGCTCCCGTAATTTAATGATGGATGAGCTCTCCCTTGCCCTAACTTGGGTGATGGATACACCATAGGCGTCGCTTTCCTGATCTTGATCAGAATTATTGTGATCTGCCATTACATATAATTGACGGTGTCGATTTTGGTAATAGTGTTGGTGATGGCACGCGAATTGATGGCGCTGATTTCAGTAATGATGTCGGAGATATTAGGATAGTGCATAATTTTTGATGATGGTGCGTCACTGGCATGGAGTTTGTCGTTAATAGGAGTATACTGAGTTTTGAGTTGAGTCTCTAGATGGCTGCAGGGCCCATAACCTGTTGGGAGTGAATTCTGGAAGCTCAGAGGAGACTTTAGAATGAGGTGGGGTGTCTCAGAGGCCAGGCTATAATTGTCTTAGGTAGACCTATACATGTAGTATATATACTACGGAATGTTGAAGTCTCAGTAATTAATATAATTACTATTACTGTCCGGATGTAGCCTTAGGCTTGCTATCCTAATACAAAGGATTTGCTTAAATGACTCTCAGAAGCTATTCTACAAAGTCTTCCTGTAGATATCATAGATACCTGATAGCTGAGGATGAAAGTTTTTGGTTTGGTTGACTTGTGTTCATGTTGATCATGCAAGATGGTGAAGAAGGTGAGGTAAAGTCTGAATACTAGGTGTTTAAACTTCGAGCCTAATACCGATGAACATGCAGGGGCACTGACTTGGATGTCAAATATACTGATACCAGTACACTAGAATGCCCAGACTACAAGCAAGATATTTGGGTCAGCACAGCTGGTTCCAAAAATCTTGACATCCACCATAGTCCAAAGGTCTTTCGAGTGGAACATGAAAGGAAATCTCAGGCCTGGAAGAAACCCAAGGAAAAGTGGAATGGGCTGCTTCATGTGTTTTTCAGACCAAAGGCTACAGCAAATGTGTTGACCGTTTCAGCACCATTGCATGAACTATGATTTTGCACCAAAATATTGGACATGCCCAAGTTGTAAGGCAAGCAACACAACTAAGCACCACTGTGTGTGATTTTGCACATTGTATTTAGTATTAATAATGATTATATGTTGTTTGTGTACCTATGAACTTCTCTACATCTTTGTTTTTCTCAAACATGTCTCACAGAAAACATAACACATGACTAAAACATACCATACTAGGAAGGAAGGGGGGGTTCTGGCAAGCTGCGAAAAACAAGAACCAAAGTCATATGAAAAATTCCTGTCCCACCACCCCCTTGCATGAGCCTACCCGGAGAGTGGGAATGAGGTTGCCCTTGTTTGACTTGGTATGTCAACAGGCAGCACCTTCTCATTTATTCTTCACCTTTTTTGGATTTTTTCCTGATTTTTTCCAGGCCACAAGTCCATGTTCAAATATTATTATGTGGATACACACCATGCAGTTCTCCAATGAATTCTGGGTGAAGACTGTTGCACTGGATAGAAGTGAAGGTTGAGGTGTGAACTTCATCCCAATTCCTTACTATTAAATGCTAATTGAGGTATCCTTAGTCGAGTTTGAGGATCTCCAATGCTGCAAGATTACCAATGCTTTTGGAAATTTCAACAATCTCATCTGACATTAATATATACATGTCACTGTGTTTTTTTGGCTCAAATCTTATTTTTTAATCCTGCTCATGACTGGTGAATCATTCTGTGAACACATTGGAAGATTCAAGAGCTTAAAAGCCAGGCTACACAACTTCCTCAGCACTTGTTCAACCTCAAAATCACCCAGCTGTAGCTTCATTGAACACATGCAACACTTCCTATCATGCCTATATCTCCCTCTGAACCTCCCATTCCACCTGAAATCCCAGAACTCACTCAGGTGTGGCATCTTGGAGCACCCTTACTGACCAATGGAATGGTACTCCTACTTGCAAAGAGGGCCACACCCATGAACTCCTACTTACTCCTGCACAGGAAGAGGTGCTGGTTGACTGGGCTAAGGTGATGGGGCATTGAGGCATTCCTTTGACTGCTGCCACAATTGCCAATTAGTAATTACATCACTGACATCATTGGTCATGCTGTTAGTGAGTCATGGGTCAGGTGCTTCAAAGCTCACCACCTTGAACTGAAGGTCAAGTGGTCTTCAACATTAGGGAAGTGCCACACAGCATCACTAAATCTGACTCTTGTTAATGAGTTCTATGACTTATTGGAGGAGACAATCAATACACACAATATCCCCACTAAAAATATTTATAATATGGATGAGAAAGGGATCCAGGCATTGGGCAGAAGGTCAAGGCCTTTGTTGATCATGATCAGAAGGATGTATACTCTATTCAAGATGGTAACTGGGAGCTTGTCACAGTTATTGAGACTGTAGCAGCTGATGGATCATGCCTTCAGCCATTGGTCATCTTTCAGGGGAAGTGTTGGGACCTTGGATGGGGCTGAAACAATCCTTGTAATGCGAGGTAAGCCTTCTAGTCTTCCACTCTTCACATGATGTCACTTATCAGTTCACTAGTATATCTCGCTCACCAAAAGGCTGGACAGACCAAGAGCTGGGTGAGATGTGGATCAAGAAGGATTTTGAGCCCCCCACTGCTGCACGAAACATAACAGGTAGTTACTGTCTATTAATTATCAATGGTCACAATTCACACTGCACATATGGATTCTGTAAATTTGCTGTGGACCATAATATCATAATCATTTGCCTCCCTTCTCATACAACACATGCTCTCCAGCCTTGCAATGTCATTTGCTTTGGACCCCTGGCTTCTGCATGGAAGTCAGAAGTTAATGCAGCCTCAGCAGATTATGTGGAGATTACAAAGCAAAATCTACTACAATTCTATGTGAAAGCTAGGGACATTCACTAAAGAAAAGTACCATAATATCTGCCTTTACAAAGACCAGTGTGGAAGGGTAATTAGAAACACCCATCAACTTCCCTGTTCCAATGCATTTCCTGTGGGGCCTCAAGATCTTTGGATATTTGTTGAGTATTTGTATAGTTTCCTTCTTTCCTTTCTTTATTGTTTAATCACATATCTAATTAACCTCCTCCCCAACTTCAAGACACAGGTAGAAGTCAGTGACATCCCTGATGGTCTACAAATATCCTTGACATGTCAGTCTCTTGGATTTATCATTTATCATGTGTCCTCAAGATTCTCATCAAGATTTCTACACCCAACTTGAAGGACTGGGTTCTGGTTTTGATTTTATTTTCCTTTCCTTGAACATTTTTATTTATTCTTTGAGCTTTCCTTCAAGAATCATAATTCCTGCATGTACCCTTTCCCATGGCTAGTTGTTTCTGACTTGACAGACTGACCAGCCAGAAGGTAGGGATGGACAACTACATCTGGGTGTGCACTGTGCTCCACACTTGTGGGGGCTCCAAGTGATGTACCGTCAATAAGGCCTTGGTGTTAGTCCCCTCCCTGAGCCATTCCTGACAGCTGAAGTTCAGAGAGGAGGACTCAACAATGCTGGACTGACAACCACCTGTTCTTGAATGTGCTGAGTGTTCTATTTTTATTTCCACTTCCTATTTTGTACATTTCCGCCTCTTTAGTATCTTATTATTCATCTCTCAAGTTCTGATTGGCACAAGAGTATGCACACAATCACATGTGCATATAGCCAGTACCCACATTTTGTATGTAAGGTATCCTCCCACCTTTCGAATGGAGTATGCTTCTTTCCCTCCCCTTTCTTGGTTCCCATAAGCTTCCCTTATGATGACGGTGATATGCCTTAGAAAGTTCTAAGTAGCAATTGATGGAGAATGGTCAAGAAATACTTAGGAAAATTCCCAAGAACAAAGGGGAACTCACAGAATATTTGAGCACCAAAGGACGAGCCTTAGTACGTGGTAGCGGGACTGTGGGACTTAGGAAGCATCGACCGTGCGTTGAGCATCAGATCCACAGCCGTTTTGATGCCAGGTGTTGATGCAATGTACAAATTAATTGACAGATCAGGGCAGACAGGTATGGCCACCCAACTGACACCTTAGGAGCCCCTAGCAACGGCGGATCAGCTTAGAAAATCAGGCATCAAGATCAAAAGATCGACATTGTACCTGATTGATGGCAGGGCGGAACACCATAGGAGGTGAAGGCTGAGCAATAGAGAGCGTTATCTAACATAAGATGGTGAGATTTCCTTTTATACCCTTTTTCTATCTTATTTAACAGACCCCTTGGACAAGGTAATATCACCCCATTGCGATGTGATTCTATCTTTTAGGATAGCTCCACCGAGCTATTTCCAAAATACCATATAAAGGACAGTTTCATTATCTATTTCATATTTTGTACTTGTACAAATACTAGGGGTAGTGTAGCTGTGCAGTAGAGAAGTTCGGAACCCAGGTTATACATCTCTCACAAATCTCACATCTTGCTCATCACTAGTCTTTGCAGGTCCAGTTGCAGGAACCAAAAAAAAACTGCAACCCAACCCAACTGCAACCGGAAGCAACCGGACTTTGGTTGCAGTTGGGCCTTTGCATGATGTCATGCAGTTGCAGTTGCTCCAAAACCATGCCTCATTGCAACCAGTTGCAACCGACTGCAACCGGTTGCAACCGCAGCACATGGTGCCTCGAGGAAGCCACCAGGTCATCTAAAATCTATATACAAGCATCCAAATGATTGCAGGCCGCATGTTCTGAGCATTGTGAACCACAAGTACACAGCAATGATGCGACACACATAGGTGCTACATAACACTACATTACCCAATCCCATCGGAAATGAACAACACAAGACAGGAAATGAACAACACGAGACATTCACACCAGTGGCTGCATGTGTTCAAACATATTGAGTCGATATAAAGCATTCAGTTCAGAACAATAGTACTCATACACACTTTCTCCATCCTATACCTATCCTTCAGCCAAGTATGAAACGAAGAACTGGTTCATCACGTATCATTAAGCCTGCTTCAAGGCAACAGGTGAAGAAAAGTCTTACCGTCACCAAATCAAAAGGTGGAGCATCACGATCAACCAGAAAGGGAAAGAAGCGTGCCACAGAAGATACCGAAGACAGTTCTGATGGGGGTGTCCAGCATAATGAAGGCTTCGAGGAGGATTCATCTCAGAAACATCAAAAGAAGAGAAAAATTCGTACTGCAGAAGAAACAGGAAAAAATAAAGGAAAGCAGAGAGCAGCCATCGAGCAGGTTGATGACGATGAATCAGAATCAGAGAAAGAACCTGAGGTTGTTGAGGAAGAAGTGGAGTCGGACACTGTTGAGGGAGTAAGAATGTAGTTCTGGTAAGTTCACAGCCTGATCATAGAAGATTAGCACTGACTTGCTGACTGAAAGGACCTCAATGAGCACCATGCCCAAGGAACCCCTGGATTGGCCACCCCAAAGAAGGATTCGACGTGCGATCTTCTCACTATCTTCTCAGACAAGATCCAGGTCACATTCAAGAAGTCGAACACAGGACTGACCGAGACACTGGAGGGTCGATGGTGCTTGCTTTGCAAGTGAGTTGAAACACCATGTAGAATGTCATTTTTACTTACCTGGGAATGCAGATCAGTGACAGAACGGACAGTGGATGGGGGTAGACAACCGAAGAGAACGCTACGAGGATGCTTCCTACGTGGATCAAACTCAACATGTCGTGGCCACATTGCTAGCCACCACTTTGAGGAGTACGAGAAGCGGTGCAATGCAGCGACCCCGAAGATTGAGCTCAATTTCTGATGTATCCCAGATGAGGTGAAGAAGATAAGAGAGGGGAAGGTGAGAGAATTGCAGCAGACTAGCTTAAATTTTCAGGGGAAGGTGCCCAAAGAGTTCACACGAAGCAGAGTGTTGGAGGCAGTGGCAAAATACATCGTTTGTGATGATCAGGTCAGTTTGGAGTTCGAATCTGATGGAATGTTCTGAGCGGTGTCTTTAGGCCTTGATGCTTGCAAATAAGCCGACATTCCGGAACTGTCTGTTCATTATGCGGCCAAAGACAAAAGCAGGTGATCTGCCGAGCACCTATGACGTCAGGGTCTATCTTTGGAATGCGTTCGTTCAGCAGCTTAATCAACTGAAGCAGGATATTGAGGTGAGTCTATTTAGAATTCGCATTAGTAGTCCAAGTCAAATACTTACCACTGGCCCCCAGAATGCCCCGGGAAAAATTTCAACCACTGTCGATGGCTGGACTGCTGATACGACAAAACAGGGCTATCTTGGCATGACCGCGCACTGGATTGATGTTGACAAGATTACTAGAAAATGGACCCTTCGAGCCGAGGTCGTCGGCTTCTGTCTAATCCGTGGAACGCATGCCGGACCAAACCTCGGCCATTATTTTGTTGGTCTTTGTGATCGCGTTGGTATAATGTCGCATTCACAGTCAAAGGTGTGCCCTGATGTTCACAGAATTCCAGCCTTTATATTACCAATACCATGATGTAGCTCTATACAGTAACACTGGATAATGCTTCATCAAACAGCACTCTGTGTGATACCATCAAATCCCAGCACCAATTACGCCAGCTTCCTGCCTGGTCAGCAGTCGAAAATCAACTGCCGTGAGTGTCGTACTGGTATGATCATTGATTGATTAAAGTTGATTCTGATCTATGTAGGTGTCTTGAACATGTCGTCAACTTAGCAAATGTAGATATTATGTCCCACATCACGAAACTTGCTGTTATCGAAACCACAAGCGCCATCTGGGAATATGATCCATCAGATCCTGACAATCGCGTGCTTGGTGGTGGCTTGGATGTGATTGCAATGATCCGCATGCTAGCAATCAAAGTTTGTTCAAGTCCGATTTATTCATGGGGTGCTAACATTCAAAGTTCATTGATCTAGATACAAGCTTCTGGCCAACGAATTCAGAAATTTGAGTTGCTCCAGACCGAGTGCAGCATCACAACACCACTCAAGATTACACTCCATAGCAACACACAATGGGGATCAGCATTCAGTATGTTGGACCGTGCATACAAACTTTGTGCCGTAAGTCTGCATGCCATCTGATCATGTTGCACTGTTTCTCAAAGATCTTGGTGCCAGGCTATCAATCTATTCGTTTCCTCAGCTGACCAACTCTATGGTCCCATCACCACATTTCGACATAATGGCCGTGTTGTGAAGAAACTTCCTTGGATGGTGTTTGCTTTGTCAGATCGTGATTGGGCCCGAGTGCTTGATGCGAAGATGATTCTTGCAGTGCATTATCATGTTTCCCTTCCGTTGCCTTGCTCATACATCTCTTAGGATTCAAACTGTGTTCTCCATCATTTTTCAGCTGAAAAATACCCAACTCTATATCGTGTGCTACCTGCACTTGAGGACCTTCAGACTGCCTGGGAAGCCAAACTCGAGGATGCACAATACAAGATCTATCACAATGCAATTATTGATGGACTTGCTAAATTAGGAAAGTATTATTGTAGGTTTGATGAGAAGCCAGGATATATCATTGCGCTCGGTATGTATTACAGCGTCTTAGCACCGTATTCCATATTAATATCGAGACATTACAGTGCTTCACCCATACTTCAAGCTTCAGTACATCAAACTTGCATGGGGGGGGGGCAGAGGAACAAGCTGCAGAACGTGCGAAGGGAAATCGAAATGCCAAGAACTGGCAAGAGGAAGCTTTGAAAGTAATTGAAACCGCCATTAGTTTGACATTGGTATAAAATTTATTTACTTTTGACATTGAAGTAATTTTAGATGGATTCATACTGGAAAGCACGTCAACGACCACAGCAAACTTCTCCCACTGCCACTCCACCATCAACGCCAACGGATTCAAATCACAAACGTCCAGATTCATTCTTGTCCGAATTTGATAGGCATCGACTTACACTCCTCACGAAAGGAATCAACGAGGAATGGCGGATGGAGCTACAATGATACCTGCAAGATATGCCAGCGGACGTGACATGCGACACAGATATTGTTGCCTGGTGGTCGGTGCGTGCATGCTACCCCTGTTTATTCCCATCGTTGTATTAATGGAGTAAATACTTTAAGATCCATTCTAATGTATATCCTACACTGGCTCGCATCGCACTGGACGTCCTCCCAAGTCAAGCGTCATCTGTGCCATGTGAACGAGTGTTCTCGAGCAGCAAACTCACGGCCACAGATTGGCGTGCAAGACTCAAGGCTGAAATCTTTGAGGAGCTTCAGATTTTGAAAGGAGCATGGCACATACATATCCTTGATTTCGCGCAGCTTAATTCTCGCAAGATAGAGGAGGTTTTGGACGATGATGTGGAGTTTCAAGATATGTGTCTTGCTGATGAGGAGCAGGCACAGTGGGATAACGAGGACCTAGCATGACCTGGGATTATCGTACATGTTTTCCATATTACTATATATATTACAGTCTTGAGCGGTATTGTACTATCAGAAGGCACTCGAACGTTGAACGTGTCCAAGAACATTGCTCGCATCAAGGTCTTCCTCACCAAAAGAGTTGGTGGTGTCGGCACCTATGCCGGAGGTGCGGGTTGTTGT
Source organism: Tricholoma hemisulphureum (assembly GCA_964034925.1). NCBI lineage: Eukaryota > Fungi > Basidiomycota > Agaricomycetes > Agaricales > Tricholomataceae > Tricholoma > Tricholoma hemisulphureum. The sequence goes on along the minus strand of OZ035928.1, from coordinate 2,651,617 downwards.
CTCGAACTCGCGGGAGCGCTGCCATTCAGGGTGACGGGAGAGCCAGAGCATCAGCCAGTCATACGGTAGTCCTCCTCGGAGAAGTGGGCTGTGAGGCAGAAGGCTACATGGGGTTAGATGTGCAGGTCAGTTGATCGTGCATCGTGGCAACAAGGGAGACAGAACGGAGGCACTGAGAGGAGAATCATGGCATGCAGCAAGGACAGACATGAGGCAGTGTTGTGCGCTGGAGACTCGTCTTGCGGTTTCGACAGTTCCTCCAAGGATGACGAGCTTCATACCATCACATGTGCCAAACATTCAGCATGTTTGCTCCTCTTTGTCATAGCTTTGAAAGTGCCAGCTCACCCACCTTACCTCTTACCTCCGTCGCTTGTCACCTTCAAGTTCTCACTGTCCGCCACACTTTTGACAGTGATTTTCTGGTATCACCCAAATTTCTTATTTGTATCCAGCTGAATCATATCTTGCAGATCTCTTCACCTCCTGGGAGGCTCAAATATGTAGGCTCATGTGGTTCGACGGCACCCACCCCCTGCCCCTCTCGTTCCCCATCCTCACCTTGAGAGTGAGGACAGCCCGACCCTTCTGCCCCTCTCATCCACCGTCCCTCGCCACAAATGGGAGAATACCTGCTGTCCGAGTGCAGCCACCTTCTTTCATTCACCATCCGATGCTGCAAGAGCGAGAGGGGGCCGCACCTCCAGAGTGCTTCTCATCAGCTGTGGTGCGCCGCTCCCACAGCCCTCTCTTGTCAGCCATCCCCTGCCGCACCACCCTTTCGTCAGCCTTCCCTCACATCGAGGGGGTGTTTTATTTTATTTCATTTAAATTAGAATAACTAAGTAATCTAGCTGGTAGTCAGTAAATATACCAAATTGCTATGTAAATTGTTGGTTGTGGTCAGTCTCAACCGACTGCAACCGACTGCAACCAGGTTGGGTTGTGACTGGTTTCAACCGGTCCCAACTGCCTGAGGAACTGACACCGACCGGTTGTACCCGGTTCGGTCGTCAGTTGGGACCTTTGTATGTGAATGACCAACCGGTTGGGGTCCGGTTGAGGCCGAAATGGCTCAAAAACCGGACCTGACCGGACCTTAAAACTCTACTCATCACGTGACATGGCGAGTGTGTTCAAAGTTGTGCTAAAGACTCAGAACCAAGGACAAGGATACAGGAAATCAGGTGTGGGACATTTCTCCCTTGCGCGTCGAAGTTGTTGAAAGCTCTGTGCGATAGACAACATCAAGCTCGCTGAGCTTACTAAGGATAAGAAACTATAGGAAACCAAGGATCTAAGGAGTTAAGGAACAAAGTTTAGGATCTTCGGACTTAGGGTTGAGGATTGGGAAACTGAGGCACAAGGACAAGGATTTGGACTAAGGATTAGGAATTCTAAAGGACATAGGAACAAGGCTTAGGAAAGGCTTAAGAAAGGCTTAGGAAAATCAGGCTTAGGAAAATCTTGGGAAGTCAAGGGATCACAGAAAGACATTAGGAAAGATCTAAGGACATCAAGAATATTCTAAAGAAGAGTCGAGCTTAGGAAGGCACCATAGGAACTATAGGCTTGGCAACAAGGTCTGCAAGGGAACTCTTTGGCCTACTCACAACTATTCAGACAGTGCTTTTGTGTGTGTGTTTTGTGTTGGTTTAGGATATAGGATTTCAGTGTTAGACGCACACAGCACATGCCCATGTGCGTATTTTCATATCATCAGCCTCAATCTCTTCATCTATTCACTGTCTCTTGTTTGTTTTACACATGGTGATATGCCTTAGAAAGTCCTAAGCGGCAATTGATGGAAAGTGGTCAAGAAATCATTAGGAAAATTCCCAAGGACCAAAGGGAACTCACCAAGTATTTGAGCACCAAAGGAAGAGCCCTAGTGTGGGTCAGTGGGACTGTGGGACTTAGGAAGCATTGAGCGCACGTTGAGCATCCGATCCACAGCCATTTTTGATGCCAGGTGTTGATGCAACATACAAATTAATTGATGGGTCATAGCAGATGGGCACAGCCACCCGACCGACACCTTAGGAGCTCATAGCAACAGCAGATCAACTTAGAAAATCAAGAATCAAGATCAAAAGATTGATATTGTACCTAATTGATGGGGCAGAACACCATAGGAGGTGAAGGCTGTGCAACAGAGGGCATTTACAACATAATATGGCAAGATTTCCTTTTATGCTCTTTTTCTATCTTATTTAACAGGCTGTTTGGGCTGTGTAATACCACCCTATTGCGATATGTTTCTATCTTTTAGGATAGCACAGTTGTGCTGTTTCCAAAATACCATGTAAAGGACAGTCTTTTTATCTATTTCATATTTTGTACTTGTACAAATACTAGGGGTAGTGTAGATGTGCAGCAGAGAAGGTAGACCCCAGAATATACCTCTCTCACAAAGTTTCACATCTTGCTCATTGCGTGACACAACAGGCTTGCTCAAAGTTTTGCTAAGGACCCAGGACCCAGGATAAAGGACATAGGAAATCGGGCATGGGACATCTCTCCCTGGCACATTGAGGTTGTTAAAGGCACTGTTGCTGTAGACAACATCGAGCTTGTTGAGATTATTAAGGATTGAGGAACTAAGGACTTAGGACAAGGAACTAAGGAACAAGGTTTAGCACCTTCAGGATTAGGATTGAGGATTTGGAAACCAAGGCTCAAGGATTAGGATTTAAGGATCAAAAGGATTTAGGAATTCTAAAGGACATAGGAACAGGACAAGGACATTAGAACTTAAGGATCAAAAGGATTTAGGAACAGGGAACCAAGGCTTAGGAAAGCAGGGCTTAGGAAATCTTAGGAAATCTTAGGAAACAAGGAATCACAAGTCAACATTAGGACAGGTCTTAGGAAGGGCCTAAGGACAACAAGAATATTCTAAGGCAGTAAGCTTAGGAAGGGACATTAGGAACCACAGGCTTGGTAACAAGTTCTGCAAGGGAACTCTTTGGCCCACTTGCAACTATTCAGACAGTGCTATTGTCTGTGTTTTGTGTTTGGTTTTGGGTATATTCGGTGTTAGATGCACACTGCATGTTTCAGCAGTCCAATCATTGATTGATCTGATCGTGACACATTGTTCATGGACACACCCCTTCTTGACAATGTTGTCCACAGGTTCTCAGTCCCCTTGAGAATACTCTGTCTCATTTACATTCTCTGCTGACAACACATTTGATGCTTTTGTCACACATTTACCTCATTCAGCCTTACCTTTGCTGGCACAATGCAACAACCCAACTGATTGACCTCAAGAGGGCTGAGACCCCGTCCTCACCAGGATTTGGCCATTCAATCATCATGTCCTTGATTCAAGTGTCCTCAAACCATCAAAATACATGACAACAGAGCCAGCACAGCCATTGCCTGCAAAGCTCCCAACACTTCTCATCCCTATTCAGGTCCACAATAATGCAGAACAAGTTGTGCTGACTTCTGAAAATGAAGTTTGCTACATCATTCCCCTTCCCCCAGCACTACCCCTTACTGCAGCCAGAGTAGACCTCCATTGCAAGAACCAGCAGCTCTGGTGCACAATACATCTTGCAGAAGTACAGTTAGAATGAGATTTCACTCAGATGAAGTTAATGGACACTGAGAATGAACAGTTACACAAGCAGGTGTATACAAAGGAGAAGAGGAAGGCCAAGAAGTGAGGTACTACACAAGCCCATGCTCATCTCATGACAGGTGCCAAGAATCTTGATGTGCTAGCATGACTTCATGAAGCACTGGAAGGAAGTAACAAAGGAATGGCAGCAGCAGCAGCAAGGAAGGGTCAGAAGGCAAACATTTCAATGGACTATCTTCCAGCAGTAAAAGTAGTGACAATGGCACACATCCTGGATTTTCTGAAGGTGGGGAAGAAGATGAGTCTGGTGGTGAACTTGAAGATGCAGTACCTGATGTGTGACCCTTTCAAACACCCTGTCATATTCCATGCAAGCCTGTGACGGATCTCTGGCAGATCACTGATGGAGCCACCGTCATTTTAAATAACTATTTCAAATTACATTTCAAATCAGATCTTGTTTTATTTACATCACATATCTATCTTTGCTGATCATCTTACTTACTGTGCACTTGGTACTCTGCAGATCCCTGCTGTAGTTACCCCAGTTACTTACTTACTATATAATGTCACTTGTAACTTCAGTTTGATTATTGCATTGTTATCTCCACAATTCTCTCACCCTTAAGTCTTCTCTCTCTTAAACTTCTGGAACTCTGCCAGACCTCTGCTCTCATCATTGTCACCTTGTAAATTGGACATCAGGTGTAGAGAAGGATGCAATCCCTGTTAGATTGAAGCCAAGTCCAGTGCCACCTTGGAACTCCATCAGAACTCCGCCATAACTCCATCCTACAAGATCAGTTTGTAACAGTATAATTGCCCACTTTACAAACATATTAACATCTTATGTCAAATTCTCAAACAGTCACTATGTGTACAGGCTCTACCACCAATTTGCAATGAGCGGGTATCTGCAGCAGATTACAAGCAGTACACAGCTCCTGACCATCCTCACCAACCCTGCACCGACCTTTGTCAACCTTTGGTGGGGGTGCTGTCATGGTGGTGGCTGTTGTTGTCCCCTCCCCCTCCCCTCATTGTCTCCTGCCACTACTGCTCCCCTTTGCCATCCCCCACCCTGTCATTGTTGTCCCCTTGCTGTTGTCCACTGTCACCCTTTCCCTGTTATTGGGATCAGGAAGTTTGAGCACAAGATGAGGACGAGGTTTTTGAGGTATTGAGTTTAAGTCAAAGGTAAGTGTATGAGGGAGTTTGTCACAGGGAGGAATGTTATTATCATCTCCTACAAGATGTGCAATATTTATACTACACAGTTAGGAGGTATAGTGTAATGCACTCCTTTAATATATAAAGTAGGTATTCTGGAATAGACCCCTGTACCAGTTAATAGTGGAGTAACTTTGTCATATCCCCTATAATAGTGTCAATAATAGTGACATATGATATCATGGCTTGGTAAGTCCTAGACTTCCTGCAGGGTGTGTCATAGACACTCTATCCATAGCTTTGTCTTGGATAGGCTATCATAGACATGCTGCAGTATGAGTAATCCTGTAGCATGTGTTAACTGTGGGTTCCCCTTTATGTCTCTGCATGTGTTAACTGTCCATTCCCTAGGGTTATGGTTAATGTGCATTAGCCCTAACCCTAGTGTTGTCCTAGCTTAACACATGTGTTAATATGACTTAGCATATTCTGGCAATATTCCCTAGGCATGTTAACTGCCTTGGCTTGCCTGTATACTCTTGTATACATAATCCCAACACTCCCCCTCAAGCCTAGGCAGTGTAGGACAATGAGTGGAATGGTTCTGTGAATGTCATCACTTCCCCTGGAGTGGTTAATAATTTTCTTTCAGGTGCATCAAAACCTCTGTGGATGGAAAACCCATTGGGAAAACCAATCTCACCAAGGAAAGCTACTGAGTTATTTTTGACTGAATTCCCATCTCTTCCCTATGCCGTGAAAACTTAGGCTTTGGTAAAGCCTTTGTTAATATGTCTGCTGTTTGTTCCGGATCACAACAGTTTTGAATATCAATAATTTTGTTGGTGACTAAATCTCGGACCCAGTGATGCCATATAGTGATATGTTTTGACCTCTGGTGAAATTGAGGGTTATGGGTCAAAATTACTGACCCTTCATTATCGCCTTGAATAATTGTCGGATTTTCTTGGGTGTATCCAAGTTCACCATACAAATTTCTTAGCCATGTGGCCTTGCGTCCAGCCTCAGATAGTGCCACATATTTGGCTTCTGTTGAGGATAGTGCAATAATTGTTTGTTTCTTTGATTTCCAAGTTATTGCTCCCCCTGCTGTCAGGAAAATATATCCTGTGGTGGACTTGAGGTCCTCAGAATTTGCAAATGATGCATCGGCATATCCATGGAAAAGGTTATTGTTTTCAGTCTCATCCTGGGATTTTCTGTAAATAATTCCAAGAGTTTTCGTACCTGCTAAGTACCATAGTATCCGCTTTATTGCACCGTGGTGTTGTAAGCCCGGGTTTGCGGTATATGCTGCCAATAATAAGATAGAAAAAGAGCATAAAAGGAAATCTTGCCATATTATGTTGTAAATGCCCTCTGTTGCACAGCCTTCACCTCCTATGGTGTTCTGCCCCATCAATTAGGTACAATATCAATCTTTTGATCTTGATTCTTGATTTTCTAAGTTGATCTGCTGTTGCTATGAGCTCCTAAGGTGTCGGTCGGGTGGCTGTGCCCATCTGCTATGACCCATCAATTAATTTGTATGTTGCATCAACACCTGGCATCAAAAATGGCTGTGGATCGGATGCTCAACGTGCGCTCAATGCTTCCTAAGTCCCACAGTCCCACTGACCCACACTAGGGCTCTTCCTTTGGTGCTCAAATACTTGGTGAGTTCCCTTTGGTCCTTGGGAATTTTCCTAATGATTTCTTGACCACTTTCCATCAATTGCCGCTTAGGACTTTCTAAGGCATATCACCATGTGTAAAACAAACAAGAGACAGTGAATAGATGAAGAGATTGAGGCTGATGATATGAAAATACGCACATGGGCATGTGCTGTGTGCGTCTAACACTGAAATCCTATATCCTAAACCAACACAAAACACACACACAAAAGCACTGTCTGAATAGTTGTGAGTAGGCCAAAGAGTTCCCTTGCAGACCTTGTTGCCAAGCCTATAGTTCCTATGGTGCCTTCCTAAGCTCGACTCTTCTTTAGAATATTCTTGATGTCCTTAGATCTTTCCTAATGTCTTTCTGTGATCCCTTGACTTCCCAAGATTTTCCTAAGCCTGATTTTCCTAAGCCTTTCTTAAGCCTTTCCTAAGCCTTGTTCCTATGTCCTTTAGAATTCCTAATCCTTAGTCCAAATCCTTGTCCTTGTGCCTCAGTTTCCCAATCCTCAACCCTAAGTCCGAAGATCCTAAACTTTGTTCCTTAACTCCTTAGATCCTTGGTTTCCTATAGTTTCTTATCCTTAGTAAGCTCAGCGAGCTTGATGTTGTCTATCGCACAGAGCTTTCAACAACTTCGACGCGCAAGGGAGAAATGTCCCACACCTGATTTCCTGTATCCTTGTCCTTGGTTCTGAGTCTTTAGCACAACTTTGAACACACTCGCCATGTCACGTGATGAGTAGAGTTTTAAGGTCCGGTCAGGTCCGGTTTTTGAGCCATTTCGGCCTCAACCGGACCCCAACCGGTTGGTCATTCACATACAAAGGTCCCAACTGACGACCGAACCGGGTACAACCGGTCGGTGTCAGTTCCTCAGGCAGTTGGGACCGGTTGAAACCAGTCACAACCCAACCTGGTTGCAGTCGGTTGCAGTCGGTTGAGACTGACCACAACCAACAATTTACATAGCAATTTGGTATATTTACTGACTACCAGCTAGATTACTTAGTTATTCTAATTTAAATGAAATAAAATAAAACACCCCCTCGATGTGAGGGAAGGCTGACGAAAGGGTGGTGCGGCAGGGGATGGCTGACAAGAGAGGGCTGTGGGAGCGGCGCACCACAGCTGATGAGAAGCACTCTGGAGGTGCGGCCCCCTCTCGCTCTTGCAGCATCGGATGGTGAATGAAAGAAGGTGGCTGCACTCGGACAGCAGGTATTCTCCCATTTGTGGCGAGGGACGGTGGATGAGAGGGGCAGAAGGGTCGGGCTGTCCTCACTCTCAAGGTGAGGATGGGGAACGAGAGGGGCAGGGGGTGGGTGCCGTCGAACCACATGAGCCTACATATTTGAGCCTCCCAGGAGGTGAAGAGATCTGCAAGATATGATTCAGCTGGATACAAATAAGAAATTTGGGTGATACCAGAAAATCACTGTCAAAAGTGTGGCGGACAGTGAGAACTTGAAGGTGACAAGCGACGGAGGTAAGAGGTAAGGTGGGTGAGCTGGCACTTTCAAAGCTATGACAAAGAGGAGCAAACATGCTGAATGTTTGGCACATGTGATGGTATGAAGCTCGTCATCCTTGGAGGAACTGTCGAAACCGCAAGACGAGTCTCCAGCGCACAACACTGCCTCATGTCTGTCCTTGCTGCATGCCATGATTCTCCTCTCAGTGCCTCCGTTCTGTCTCCCTTGTTGCCACGATGCACGATCAACTGACCTGCACATCTAACCCCATGTAGCCTTCTGCCTCACAGCCCACTTCTCCGAGGAGGACTACCGTATGACTGGCTGATGCTCTGGCTCTCCCGTCACCCTGAATGGCAGCGCTCCCGCGAGTTCGAGACAACAACCCGCACCTCCGGCATAGGTGCCGACACCACCAACTCTTTTGGTGAGGAAGACCTTGATGCGAGCAATGTTCTTGGACACGTTCAACGTTCGAGTGCCTTCTGATAGTACAATACCGCTCAAGACTGTAATATATATAGTAATATGGAAAACATGTACGATAATCCCAGGTCATGCTAGGTCCTCGTTATCCCACTGTGCCTGCTCCTCATCAGCAAGACACATATCTTGAAACTCCACATCATCGTCCAAAACCTCCTCTATCTTGCGAGAATTAAGCTGCGCGAAATCAAGGATATGTATGTGCCATGCTCCTTTCAAAATCTGAAGCTCCTCAAAGATTTCAGCCTTGAGTCTTGCACGCCAATCTGTGGCCGTGAGTTTGCTGCTCGAGAACACTCGTTCACATGGCACAGATGACGCTTGACTTGGGAGGACGTCCAGTGCGATGCGAGCCAGTGTAGGATATACATTAGAATGGATCTTAAAGTATTTACTCCATTAATACAACGATGGGAATAAACAGGGGTAGCATGCACGCACCGACCACCAGGCAACAATATCTGTGTCGCATGTCACGTCCGCTGGCATATCTTGCAGGTATCATTGTAGCTCCATCCGCCATTCCTCGTTGATTCCTTTCGTGAGGAGTGTAAGTCGATGCCTATCAAATTCGGACAAGAATGAATCTGGACGTTTGTGATTTGAATCCGTTGGCGTTGATGGTGGAGTGGCAGTGGGAGAAGTTTGCTGTGGTCGTTGACGTGCTTTCCAGTATGAATCCATCTAAAATTACTTCAATGTCAAAAGTAAATAAATTTTATACCAATGTCAAACTAATGGCGGTTTCAATTACTTTCAAAGCTTCCTCTTGCCAGTTCTTGGCATTTCGATTTCCCTTCGCACGTTCTGCAGCTTGTTCCTCTGCCCCCCCCCCATGCAAGTTTGATGTACTGAAGCTTGAAGTATGGGTGAAGCACTGTAATGTCTCGATATTAATATGGAATACGGTGCTAAGACGCTGTAATACATACCGAGCGCAATGATATATCCTGGCTTCTCATCAAACCTACAATAATACTTTCCTAATTTAGCAAGTCCATCAATAATTGCATTGTGATAGATCTTGTATTGTGCATCCTCGAGTTTGGCTTCCCAGGCAGTCTGAAGGTCCTCAAGTGCAGGTAGCACACGATATAGAGTTGGGTATTTTTCAGCTGAAAAATGATGGAGAACACAGTTTGAATCCTAAGAGATGTATGAGCAAGGCAACGGAAGGGAAACATGATAATGCACTGCAAGAATCATCTTCGCATCAAGCACTCGGGCCCAATCACGATCTGACAAAGCAAACACCATCCAAGGAAGTTTCTTCACAACACGGCCATTATGTCGAAATGTGGTGATGGGACCATAGAGTTGGTCAGCTGAGGAAACGAATAGATTGATAGCCTGGCACCAAGATCTTTGAGAAACAGTGCAACATGATCAGATGGCATGCAGACTTACGGCACAAAGTTTGTATGCACGGTCCAACATACTGAATGCTGATCCCCATTGTGTGTTGCTATGGAGTGTAATCTTGAGTGGTGTTGTGATGCTGCACTCGGTCTGGAGCAACTCAAATTTCTGAATTCGTTGGCCAGAAGCTTGTATCTAGATCAATGAACTTTGAATGTTAGCACCCCATGAATAAATCGGACTTGAACAAACTTTGATTGCTAGCATGCGGATCATTGCAATCACATCCAAGCCACCACCAAGCACGCGATTGTCAGGATCTGATGGATCATATTCCCAGATGGCGCTTGTGGTTTCGATAACAGCAAGTTTCGTGATGTGGGACATAATATCTACATTTGCTAAGTTGACGACATGTTCAAGACACCTACATAGATCAGAATCAACTTTAATCAATCAATGATCATACCAGTACGACACTCACGGCAGTTGATTTTCGACTGCTGACCAGGCAGGAAGCTGGCGTAATTGGTGCTGGGATTTGATGGTATCACACAGAGTGCTGTTTGATGAAGCATTATCCAGTGTTACTGTATAGAGCTACATCATGGTATTGGTAATATAAAGGCTGGAATTCTGTGAACATCAGGGCACACCTTTGACTGTGAATGCGACATTATACCAACGCGATCACAAAGACCAACAAAATAATGGCCGAGGTTTGGTCCGGCATGCGTTCCACGGATTAGACAGAAGCCGACGACCTCGGCTCGAAGGGTCCATTTTCTAGTAATCTTGTCAACATCAATCCAGTGCGCGGTCATGCCAAGATAGCCCTGTTTTGTCGTATCAGCAGTCCAGCCATCGACAGTGGTTGAAATTTTTCCCGGGGCATTCTGGGGGCCAGTGGTAAGTATTTGACTTGGACTACTAATGCGAATTCTAAATAGACTCACCTCAATATCCTGCTTCAGTTGATTAAGCTGCTGAACGAACGCATTCCAAAGATAGACCCTGACGTCATAGGTGCTCGGCAGATCACCTGCTTTTGTCTTTGGCCGCATAATGAACAGACAGTTCCGGAATGTCGGCTTATTTGCAAGCATCAAGGCCTAAAGACACCGCTCAGAACATTCCATCAGATTCGAACTCCAAACTGACCTGATCATCACAAACGATGTATTTTGCCACTGCCTCCAACACTCTGCTTCGTGTGAACTCTTTGGGCACCTTCCCCTGAAAATTTAAGCTAGTCTGCTGCAATTCTCTCACCTTCCCCTCTCTTATCTTCTTCACCTCATCTGGGATACATCAGAAATTGAGCTCAATCTTCGGGGTCGCTGCATTGCACCGCTTCTCGTACTCCTCAAAGTGGTGGCTAGCAATGTGGCCACGACATGTTGAGTTTGATCCACGTAGGAAGCATCCTCGTAGCGTTCTCTTCGGTTGTCTACCCCCATCCACTGTCCGTTCTGTCACTGATCTGCATTCCCAGGTAAGTAAAAATGACATTCTACATGGTGTTTCAACTCACTTGCAAAGCAAGCACCATCGACCCTCCAGTGTCTCGGTCAGTCCTGTGTTCGACTTCTTGAATGTGACCTGGATCTTGTCTGAGAAGATAGTGAGAAGATCGCACGTCGAATCCTTCTTTGGGGTGGCCAATCCAGGGGTTCCTTGGGCATGGTGCTCATTGAGGTCCTTTCAGTCAGCAAGTCAGTGCTAATCTTCTATGATCAGGCTGTGAACTTACCAGAACTACATTCTTACTCCCTCAACAGTGTCCGACTCCACTTCTTCCTCAACAACCTCAGGTTCTTTCTCTGATTCTGATTCATCGTCATCAACCTGCTCGATGGCTGCTCTCTGCTTTCCTTTATTTTTTCCTGTTTCTTCTGCAGTACGAATTTTTCTCTTCTTTTGATGTTTCTGAGATGAATCCTCCTCGAAGCCTTCATTATGCTGGACACCCCCATCAGAACTGTCTTCGGTATCTTCTGTGGCACGCTTCTTTCCCTTTCTGGTTGATCGTGATGCTCCACCTTTTGATTTGGTGACGGTAAGACTTTTCTTCACCTGTTGCCTTGAAGCAGGCTTAATGATACGTGATGAACCAGTTCTTCGTTTCATACTTGGCTGAAGGATAGGTATAGGATGGAGAAAGTGTGTATGAGTACTATTGTTCTGAACTGAATGCTTTATATCGACTCAATATGTTTGAACACATGCAGCCACTGGTGTGAATGTCTCGTGTTGTTCATTTCCTGTCTTGTGTTGTTCATTTCCGATGGGATTGGGTAATGTAGTGTTATGTAGCACCTATGTGTGTCGCATCATTGCTGTGTACTTGTGGTTCACAATGCTCAGAACATGCGGCCTGCAATCATTTGGATGCTTGTATATAGATTTTAGATGACCTGGTGGCTTCCTCGAGGCACCATGTGCTGCGGTTGCAACCGGTTGCAGTCGGTTGCAACTGGTTGCAATGAGGCATGGTTTTGGAGCAACTGCAACTGCATGACATCATGCAAAGGCCCAACTGCAACCAAAGTCCGGTTGCTTCCGGTTGCAGTTGGGTTGGGTTGCAGTTTTTTTTTGGTTCCTGCAACTGGACCTGCAAAGACTAGTGATGAGCAAGATGTGAGATTTGTGAGAGATGTATAACCTGGGTTCCGAACTTCTCTACTGCACAGCTACACTACCCCTAGTATTTGTACAAGTACAAAATATGAAATAGATAATGAAACTGTCCTTTATATGGTATTTTGGAAATAGCTCGGTGGAGCTATCCTAAAAGATAGAATCACATCGCAATGGGGTGATATTACCTTGTCCAAGGGGTCTGTTAAATAAGATAGAAAAAGGGTATAAAAGGAAATCTCACCATCTTATGTTAGATAACGCTCTCTATTGCTCAGCCTTCACCTCCTATGGTGTTCCGCCCTGCCATCAATCAGGTACAATGTCGATCTTTTGATCTTGATGCCTGATTTTCTAAGCTGATCCGCCGTTGCTAGGGGCTCCTAAGGTGTCAGTTGGGTGGCCATACCTGTCTGCCCTGATCTGTCAATTAATTTGTACATTGCATCAACACCTGGCATCAAAACGGCTGTGGATCTGATGCTCAACGCACGGTCGATGCTTCCTAAGTCCCACAGTCCCGCTACCACGTACTAAGGCTCGTCCTTTGGTGCTCAAATATTCTGTGAGTTCCCCTTTGTTCTTGGGAATTTTCCTAAGTATTTCTTGACCATTCTCCATCAATTGCTACTTAGAACTTTCTAAGGCATATCACCGTCATCATAAGGGAAGCTTATGGGAACCAAGAAAGGGGAGGGAAAGAAGCATACTCCATTCGAAAGGTGGGAGGATACCTTACATACAAAATGTGGGTACTGGCTATATGCACATGTGATTGTGTGCATACTCTTGTGCCAATCAGAACTTGAGAGATGAATAATAAGATACTAAAGAGGCGGAAATGTACAAAATAGGAAGTGGAAATAAAAATAGAACACTCAGCACATTCAAGAACAGGTGGTTGTCAGTCCAGCATTGTTGAGTCCTCCTCTCTGAACTTCAGCTGTCAGGAATGGCTCAGGGAGGGGACTAACACCAAGGCCTTATTGACGGTACATCACTTGGAGCCCCCACAAGTGTGGAGCACAGTGCACACCCAGATGTAGTTGTCCATCCCTACCTTCTGGCTGGTCAGTCTGTCAAGTCAGAAACAACTAGCCATGGGAAAGGGTACATGCAGGAATTATGATTCTTGAAGGAAAGCTCAAAGAATAAATAAAAATGTTCAAGGAAAGGAAAATAAAATCAAAACCAGAACCCAGTCCTTCAAGTTGGGTGTAGAAATCTTGATGAGAATCTTGAGGACACATGATAAATGATAAATCCAAGAGACTGACATGTCAAGGATATTTGTAGACCATCAGGGATGTCACTGACTTCTACCTGTGTCTTGAAGTTGGGGAGGAGGTTAATTAGATATGTGATTAAACAATAAAGAAAGGAAAGAAGGAAACTATACAAATACTCAACAAATATCCAAAGATCTTGAGGCCCCACAGGAAATGCATTGGAACAGGGAAGTTGATGGGTGTTTCTAATTACCCTTCCACACTGGTCTTTGTAAAGGCAGATATTATGGTACTTTTCTTTAGTGAATGTCCCTAGCTTTCACATAGAATTGTAGTAGATTTTGCTTTGTAATCTCCACATAATCTGCTGAGGCTGCATTAACTTCTGACTTCCATGCAGAAGCCAGGGGTCCAAAGCAAATGACATTGCAAGGCTGGAGAGCATGTGTTGTATGAGAAGGGAGGCAAATGATTATGATATTATGGTCCACAGCAAATTTACAGAATCCATATGTGCAGTGTGAATTGTGACCATTGATAATTAATAGACAGTAACTACCTGTTATGTTTCGTGCAGCAGTGGGGGGCTCAAAATCCTTCTTGATCCACATCTCACCCAGCTCTTGGTCTGTCCAGCCTTTTGGTGAGCGAGATATACTAGTGAACTGATAAGTGACATCATGTGAAGAGTGGAAGACTAGAAGGCTTACCTCGCATTACAAGGATTGTTTCAGCCCCATCCAAGGTCCCAACACTTCCCCTGAAAGATGACCAATGGCTGAAGGCATGATCCATCAGCTGCTACAGTCTCAATAACTGTGACAAGCTCCCAGTTACCATCTTGAATAGAGTATACATCCTTCTGATCATGATCAACAAAGGCCTTGACCTTCTGCCCAATGCCTGGATCCCTTTCTCATCCATATTATAAATATTTTTAGTGGGGATATTGTGTGTATTGATTGTCTCCTCCAATAAGTCATAGAACTCATTAACAAGAGTCAGATTTAGTGATGCTGTGTGGCACTTCCCTAATGTTGAAGACCACTTGACCTTCAGTTCAAGGTGGTGAGCTTTGAAGCACCTGACCCATGACTCACTAACAGCATGACCAATGATGTCAGTGATGTAATTACTAATTGGCAATTGTGGCAGCAGTCAAAGGAATGCCTCAATGCCCCATCACCTTAGCCCAGTCAACCAGCACCTCTTCCTGTGCAGGAGTAAGTAGGAGTTCATGGGTGTGGCCCTCTTTGCAAGTAGGAGTACCATTCCATTGGTCAGTAAGGGTGCTCCAAGATGCCACACCTGAGTGAGTTCTGGGATTTCAGGTGGAATGGGAGGTTCAGAGGGAGATATAGGCATGATAGGAAGTGTTGCATGTGTTCAATGAAGCTACAGCTGGGTGATTTTGAGGTTGAACAAGTGCTGAGGAAGTTGTGTAGCCTGGCTTTTAAGCTCTTGAATCTTCCAATGTGTTCACAGAATGATTCACCAGTCATGAGCAGGATTAAAAAATAAGATTTGAGCCAAAAAAACACAGTGACATGTATATATTAATGTCAGATGAGATTGTTGAAATTTCCAAAAGCATTGGTAATCTTGCAGCATTGGAGATCCTCAAACTCGACTAAGGATACCTCAATTAGCATTTAATAGTAAGGAATTGGGATGAAGTTCACACCTCAACCTTCACTTCTATCCAGTGCAACAGTCTTCACCCAGAATTCATTGGAGAACTGCATGGTGTGTATCCACATAATAATATTTGAACATGGACTTGTGGCCTGGAAAAAATCAGGAAAAAATCCAAAAAAGGTGAAGAATAAATGAGAAGGTGCTGCCTGTTGACATACCAAGTCAAACAAGGGCAACCTCATTCCCACTCTCCGGGTAGGCTCATGCAAGGGGGTGGTGGGACAGGAATTTTTCATATGACTTTGGTTCTTGTTTTTCGCAGCTTGCCAGAACCCCCCCTTCCTTCCTAGTATGGTATGTTTTAGTCATGTGTTATGTTTTCTGTGAGACATGTTTGAGAAAAACAAAGATGTAGAGAAGTTCATAGGTACACAAACAACATATAATCATTATTAATACTAAATACAATGTGCAAAATCACACACAGTGGTGCTTAGTTGTGTTGCTTGCCTTACAACTTGGGCATGTCCAATATTTTGGTGCAAAATCATAGTTCATGCAATGGTGCTGAAACGGTCAACACATTTGCTGTAGCCTTTGGTCTGAAAAACACATGAAGCAGCCCATTCCACTTTTCCTTGGGTTTCTTCCAGGCCTGAGATTTCCTTTCATGTTCCACTCGAAAGACCTTTGGACTATGGTGGATGTCAAGATTTTTGGAACCAGCTGTGCTGACCCAAATATCTTGCTTGTAGTCTGGGCATTCTAGTGTACTGGTATCAGTATATTTGACATCCAAGTCAGTGCCCCTGCATGTTCATCGGTATTAGGCTCGAAGTTTAAACACCTAGTATTCAGACTTTACCTCACCTTCTTCACCATCTTGCATGATCAACATGAACACAAGTCAACCAAACCAAAAACTTTCATCCTCAGCTATCAGGTATCTATGATATCTACAGGAAGACTTTGTAGAATAGCTTCTGAGAGTCATTTAAGCAAATCCTTTGTATTAGGATAGCAAGCCTAAGGCTACATCCGGACAGTAATAGTAATTATATTAATTACTGAGACTTCAACATTCCGTAGTATATATACTACATGTATAGGTCTACCTAAGACAATTATAGCCTGGCCTCTGAGACACCCCACCTCATTCTAAAGTCTCCTCTGAGCTTCCAGAATTCACTCCCAACAGGTTATGGGCCCTGCAGCCATCTAGAGACTCAACTCAAAACTCAGTATACTCCTATTAACGACAAACTCCATGCCAGTGACGCACCATCATCAAAAATTATGCACTATCCTAATATCTCCGACATCATTACTGAAATCAGCGCCATCAATTCGCGTGCCATCACCAACACTATTACCAAAATCGACACCGTCAATTATATGTAATGGCAGATCACAATAATTCTGATCAAGATCAGGAAAGCGACGCCTATGGTGTATCCATCACCCAAGTTAGGGCAAGGGAGAGCTCATCCATCATTAAATTACGGGAGCCCCTAAATGACACCAACTGGGTAGTATGGCGTGAACTTATGAAGAGAGTACTCCGTCTGTGCAATGTTGAAGGATATGCCCAAGGGGCCATTGAATACCCCAACAATCCCAACGATGTTGAAGAGCGACTAGCTTGGGAATATAATGATAATTATGCCCAGACTCTTATTCTTGGCAATGTAACTTCCACAGAAATGGTTCATGCAGGCAATGTACCACTGCAAAAGCCATGTGGGATAGTCTTGAAGCCATACATGAGTCAAAGGGACATCAAACAATTGTTTCTGTTATACAAAATCTTTTCCATACCTCCGCCACCGATGATACAAATATCAGTCTACATCTCAATGAACTCAAGTCCTACTGGGAGCACATCAATTTAATGGGCGATAAAGACTTCAAAATTTCTGATATATTTTTCAAAGTCATCATTTCATCATCGCTACCCCTATCTTGGGATGTTTTTACGGAATCTTACATTGGTGGGAGAAAAGGAGTTGCTGAGATAGACCCAAAGAAAATGATGGGATCTCAAGAATTTATTGGAATTCTTAAAGAAGAATATCTTAGGTGACAAAACCGTACTCAAAATGGAGAAAACGGAAATGAAATCACATTATCCTCACTGTCCAAAATACAAAAGCCAAAGCCAAACAAGAAAAATCTGGCAAACCATATATCATCCAACAGATCTTCCAGCATATATTGCAAGCATTGTGGAAAGCCCGGCCATGCTACAGAAAATTGCCGCTGGCTTGGAATGTCCAAATGCGGAACATATGATAGATTTGGTCACGAGAGCGCTAATTGCTGGGGAAAATGCAAAGCGACATCTCCTGATGATAATAATAAAGATGAACGGTACAAGAAAAAGGCAAGGGCAGAGGAATCAAATACTGCAGAAAAGGCAAATGAAGAATATATTGTCTTCTAATTGGTTATTACCGATAACTGATATATAAATTTGTTGATAGATGTGGATATCACTCCAAAGGCAAAAGGCAAAGGGTGATATTTATCCATCATCACAACACCATGGAATATATTATGTCGAAGACATGCCGACATTATAAAATTAAACTTCAAAGGCCTAAAATAGAGGCAAAGGAAGATATATTCAAATCGATGATATGCCGATTTTATTTAACAAAATTGTGTCAATGAAAGGTCGACTATGTGCAATTAAATTCCAAAGGCACCCATGGTGGAGAAGACATTTATCTGGGAATATAGGTCAAAGATTTGCCGACTGCCAGATATCGCTTCAAAGGCAAAGGGAAACATTTATATTTATATTATTTTATGAACCTGATATTTCCTGCCATTCTAAGGACAGGCACACCTGCAGAGAGAATTGTGGTCGCTCCCAATTACCATGCAAGGGAGATGTCTAATGGGGGCATAATGCTCTATAGAGGAAAACAGGCAATGAAAATGAATACTACGGGCAATCCAAAGGGCTACCTATCACATGACCAACCAATGGACGTCATGAAAACAATTAATAACTTATACCCATGAAAAGGATTCATGGCCTATCCAAACAACTACCAGTCACATGACCTGTGTACCCCTTGCAATCTCGAAATCTCTTATTTCTTACCATCACTTAGAGGGCACCTTTCCAGACCCAAATGTCTGAGGGGGAGTCAGATGGAAGCATGCAGCCAATTGGGCATGGAAAATAAAAATAACCAAAAATGTGATAGCTTAAAGAAGAAATCAGGAAGAGAAGAAGAAGCTTGTCTGCACAGTCAAAGAAAATATGAAGACTGTGAAAATTACAAAATAAAGTTGAAGAAAAGCCAACTTTATAGGATATCGCCTCAAAGGCCTTATGAGGCAAAGGGGGACATTTATCTGCAAAATATAATCCCAAAAGCCTTATGAGGCAAAGGGGGTACATATATATATTGGATATCGCTCCAAGGGCCTAATAAGGCAAAGGGGGACAATAACCCAGCAGCTTTCCTCGTGTGTGATATGGTTTTATCCCACTGGGTTTTCCAGCACAGAGGTTTTAATGCAACTGGATGACTAGTCAACAATGCACACATTATGATGCACATGGATGACTACCAAAAATATTCCACCCTAAATTTCAGGGGGAGTAATGATTTAACCATTCTATCTTATGGAAAGGGGAATGAAGATTTATCCAACTATTCCTCAAACAGCCTCGGCTTGAGGGGGAGTATTAGGATAGCAAGCCTAAGGCTACATCCAGACAGTAATAATAATTATATTAATTACTGAGACTTCAACATTCCGTAGTATATATACTACATGTATAGGTCTACCTAAGACAATTATAGCCTGGCCTCTGAGACACCCCACCTCGTCCTAAAGTCTCCTCTGAGCTTCCAGAATTCACTCCCAACACTTTGCCTATTGTGGCTTTGCAGCATCAGGTAATACGTAAGTCAAAAAAAAAATCTCAGCCTTTGGCAACCCCCCCCCCCTACATCTGGTCCAGGATTCCCATCCCACCACCCCCTTGGGCTCATGTTGATTCTGGCTGATAGAAATCAAGTTTCCAATAGTCTGTATTATAAAACTTGAAGGGAGGAATGATTGGGTAGCAGAATAGAAAGGCAGAACCCTGCAATGAAAGCCTGAGTTGACCAGCTGTGCAATGTTGAAGGTTTGAAGCAGAACAGTCCCATGATGAAGAAGTGATGCTTGGCCAAATTAGGCAACTCAGGCCCCACAGCAAAATTAGATCAACCTCCTATTATCTATGGATCAAACAGGGAGTGCTCACCGTGACTGAGGCAGATTGACTCACTGTCAAGACTTGGTACAGATCTTGCCCTAAGTACATATCATGTGTCTGTACTACATAATTCATTGAGCATGCTCTGCATAAAGATACAGAGGAAAGTGACCGAGTAGTCTGGCTGACTTCCGGACTGGGCACAGTATTTGTAAGAAAGCCAGCACCGTTTTTGATAAGAATGGTAATCAGGATTGTCATTTCCAAAAGCAGCTCTGACTTGTGGCACTAGCCTGTTTATCTCATATCAGCTACACAACTATGAATAACAAAATGGCAAAGCATTTTTCTTCCTGATTCACTGATGGGCCAGCCCATGATCCTCCGAGTCATACATATTATTGCTACATCTCTAGTACCACTACCTGTTGGTTCATCCATCACATTCACTAGTTTTTTTTCCCGTGCTCTCCATCTCAACTGTCCGTCCATCACATGGCAGGCACTGTTACTGCCACTACTAGTGGACAAATTCACACACATGCACTCCATGAGTTCGTGTTCTCCTGATGCATCCTAAACCATAGCACAGGTCACTGAGCATCTGCACTGGCAGGCATAGGAGTACAGACACTTACCACATACTTCATGAGAATGCCTCTCGTAAACCACAAAGTCGAAGAGTCTCGCTGTGCTCTGTCCTGCCCTCCATGCACCCTGCCTCTTTATTGGAAATTGCAAGAGATTCTCCGCAGCGACGCCAGGACAGCCGGGAAGCGCCACCCCCTGTTAATGGAACCCCGTCAGTAAAAGCTTTCAGAGACCAGGGCTGCAGTGGCAGGGCCAGCTAGGCTATATTTACCTCGGGATCAAATGGTTTGGGGTATTCCCTTCGATGGGCAGCAGGTCAGTATGTCGGAGGATGGTAGCAACATGGACGGTGAACGCACACATTAGGCCTGGGGTGTTCCTCGTAATCTCTAGCATGCCTTGAGATAGTTTCTCACAGAGACCGTGCGATGTAAACCAGTGGACGGGTGTCTGTGCTAAATGTCAAGGAATAGTCCCAGATCAGTGTGCGATTTCGGAATCTTACTGGTGCCAGTGACACATCTACATCCTGGGAGGATGGCTTGTACGGTGGTAACTGCGACCAGCATTGACAAGGCTACGACAAGGTTGTTGAACATCATCATTGATGTGTGAAATATATTCGGTGGTAGGGGTGGTGGTGGTGAAAAATTGTTTTGTTGGAAACTCACCGACTGGTACACGGATTCAATTTTAAATGCCTGCTGCCATTTTCATGCGGCAACTTGAATGGCATTGTGCCAGGATGGGAACCCCTTGTTGATTCACATGTAAACTTCAAGCTGTGTTGCATCATGCTTTTCAGTATTCAAATGTTCAACCTCACCAACCCACCTTACCCTGTTGAATTTGTTCATGGAAACTAGTAGGTAAGTAAATGCTGTCAGTGAAAAATATCGTCACCACTATCAGCTGCTCAACTTTGAAAGGCATGCCGTGGCACACCGATCCTCTGGAGTCTGGGCATTGCCCCTCCTCCCCTGCCACCTTCAAAAAAAATGTACTGTGTACCGAACTCTCTTAATACACTATTACATTTCAAGCTCCTGAGGGGGCGTTTATTGGCTTTTTTCACTAGATGCAGCCGCCTTGCCAAGCGGCCAGGAAAGAACAAGTATCACATGTTGGACGACTCTGACGAGTCTGCGCAGGAAGCTCAATGGTCCATGGAAATCACTATGCCAGTGGAAGCCATGAAGGGAACGGAAGAACGTATGACGAGTACGACACATCAGATTTATTCTTTCAAGTTCCAAATCACCTGCATTTGAAATTCTCTGTGATGCTATGAAAAATGGGTATATAAGTAAATGATTTGAGCTCGAAGAATAATTACAAGGTTTTGGTTACAATACTTACTAGTACACTGTAGTGCAGTGGTGAGGGAATATTCCATCATTTAATTTTAATTTTAATTATTTTGATTTGTCGATTTCTCTTTTTGTTTGTATTTTCTGTTGAATTCAGAGAAATGGCTCTCGACTGCTGGATAAGCGGTTGAGGTGGACATAAACGTCTGTTCCAAAGCCGTCCATCGCGATCAGGCGAAGATCACCGCCGAAGTATCAGGCATACAACAAAAAACAAAAACAAAAACACGGTCGTCGGGGGGTCGATGGGACTCGCCAATCTAGACAGGAGGCCATATCCAAAGCCGGCCATGGGTGCTTTGAAGTCGCTGGCCTGGAAGCCGTCCTCGATGCCCTGGCTCTCCATGGTGGTATACATATAGGTCCATATGAGCGGGATGGCGCTACGGCCAATGCCGCCGCCCTCGTCGGAGATCATGATGGTGATGTCCTCCTTTCCTTCTACGACAACAATCTTGATGGGGGGGAAGTGGGGTGTTTCGATGCCGAAGCACTCGACGATGGCGCGAAGGGAGTTTTTGAGGAGCTCAAAGCAGATGTGGGAGAGGTGGCCGGGGACGTAGGCGAATGTGAGGTGGGCGGGGCAGATGAGCAGTACGGGGGGCCCGCAGAACATGGCGTGGTGGTCTTCGCAGACGTAGCGGGGCGTTTTCGATGGCTTCTTGGACGATGTCATGGACGTTCTGGTTGGGGTGGGGTTAGGTTAGGGGTGGGGGTGGGAAAGGAAGGGGGTACGCACGGCTTTGGTGCAGATGATGCCGACCTAGTCTTTGTGAGCTTGTTGTGTGTTTAGCGCCACATCTGTTGAAGCTTTTGAAAAATGATATACGGTTATCGATTGGGAGACTCACACTGGCCAATGAGGAAGCGAATGCCGATGCGGGACATGTAGAAGCGGTCGAGCCATGACTGGATGTCTAGGCCAATGTGCTGTGCATTGTGTGAGCGCTTCCACTCGAGGACGCCTGTGCGATGGTGGTGACGGTGGTCGTGGCAGGTCTTGATGGTCTCGAGGACCATTGTGAAGCGTTTGTTGTAGTCTTGGACTTGAGGGGGCCAGGCAATGTTGTCGGTGTCGGCGTAGTATCTGGAAACGAGTGAGTGACGAAAAGGGGTAGAAGGCTCCGTCTCACACATGTGATCTCGGGGTTTTTGGGCCAGATGGGGCCGGTATTACTTACTATTAGTACAAGGTGTAGATAGAGGTACAACAACTTTAGTACTATTAAGTTATTGAGTTATTCGGTCCGGGCTTCCGAATCACTATTTCTTCAAACAAGACTCCAATTTCTGCAATGATTGCGTTACAGCCAGCATAACGGTCGCACTCGGGGTCCTGGCAACGCTATTGCAGATCCCAAGAGGGGAACGTTGACAAACCTAATCATTGGGTTTCCCATCGACAACCAGAATGCCACCAATGGCGACGCGAATGGTAATGCCGGCGACAACAACGACAATCGCAACAACAATGGCAGCCACCATGACAAGCTCAGCAGGCATTGCCCCCTGAGCTCGTCGGTAAGTTTTCCTTCTTTCCTTATTTTGTAATGTATACTTTTACTCAAACAATGACAGATGCAACGACTCGGACCCCACCTCTCTACATATTCACCAGCTCCCACAGGTTAGAATGAGCCAGTTGGGTAGAATTAGTTAGAGCATGTCCCCTTTTGCATTTGTGTGATGTATCTGTATGTGACCTCAATAGTAATGACACCAAGCCAATGTGTTCCCGAGAACTTGAAATTCACCTGGCAAATAATGTGATTACTTTGAGCTTACTTTGGACTTGGACGAGATCAACAGCTCAATGTTACAGTAAGTAGTTTCATAGTAGGCTCATCCGGGGTCCCTCTGATCCTTCTCCCCTCTCAATATTTCGGTGTCACACAATTGCTTGATCACGAAGAAACTAGTTATTCGGAAGTTCTGGGCCGAATACCTGAACAGCTGAATGTTACTAAAGTTAGTAGTACTCGTGTAGACAGCATATAAACAATTTTTTGTACACTATTCATCTCTACCAATCTACTTCGACTATCCATCATGGCCAGACTAGGCCAGTTTGACGTTTTCGACTCACATTGAAGTACCTTAGCCTAAGGTGCCAGCAAGTGAAGGAACAGAACAAGCTGGCAGCGGCGTCCCGCTGAGCGAAGTAGCGATAGCTGTGGTCACGTGTCTTATCACCTTTTTTTCCTTACTTACATTTCCTCGAGACTCGAAAACTCGTTAATCACTATCTTTCTCGCTCGTTTCTTTCTTTTCGATACTTCAATCCCCCGTGAATTCACTTGAAATGGTTCAAGGTGGAGCCCATCTCAGTTTATGGCTCCCGGGATCAACTCCCGATCAGCCACCCACTAACCAACCTCCTCTATCCCCTCCGCCAACACAGCGCCCGCCTGTGGCTGGTCCTGCCCCCGTGGCATCACCAGCAGCTTCTCACACACCGCCCAGTCGGGCTCAGATGGGCCCTCAGGATGGACGGGCGCCCGCATCAGCCACATCATCGCAAGCTGATAAGGACGGCATCATCCGTCGCCAGCATGAAGAAATAGCACGTTTACGGGCGCAGCTGGCACAAGTAGCCCCCAACCAGCCTCACCCTGTTCAGCCTCCCCGTTCAGCCACCGGTTCAGCCTACTACACAGCCAGCTCAAACTGGCACGAACCTCACAAACACCGCCAACATTGCTCAGACCGGAGTAGAGACCACCTCGCAGCAGCCAATACCTTGTCAGACTCTATTCATGGACGATGCTGCAGCGGAACAGGCAAGGGCCCAACTAGTGGCAAAAGCCACAGAGGACACATCGCCCAGGAAGATTTCGCTTCCTGACATTATTCCAGGATTCAAGGCGAGCCCCTTAAACATGCGTAAGTGGCACCATTCGTTTCCCATTTCTGTCACATATTCCTTTTGTACACTCGCTTCGCAAGGGCGGTCTGATATCGAGACACGTGCCCATATCGCTTTGCGTAGGCTGGAGGCCTATACAATACCCATAATTGGGAGTGTAACCACACACTTTTCGACCTTCGTCAGGAGCTGAAGGCTCCGCATCGCGATCAATAGAAGTTTCAGCCAAGCAAAAAAAAAAAAAAAAAAAAAAAAAAAAAAAGGGGGGGATTCGTTTGTAGTTTCTTATTCACACAGTGGCTTTACTTTGTCGTGTCCCGAGGCTCATAGGGTACTTCTTAGCCATCCCATCGAAGGTGGAAGACGCCTTTCGTTTATTCAGATACGTTGCGTGCCCAGCATTGACACAGCCGGCTTGCGCACGTGCGGCTGAGGGCGAGGAGGAGTTCGTGATCAACAGCCAGGGAGGACTCTCAGCCAAACCACTGGATAGAAAGGACAAGAAGTCCATTTTGATTGTAGACTGGCTCGGGGCAGCCTCGACAGCAGAGGACCGGACGTGTTTCCATCACGGGGAGACCCAGGCGAAGGCACTCGCATTACATCATAAATTGGTCCAGGAACTCGCTAGGCTGCATGGATGGCAGGTTGCGGTGGAGTATGACATTACCCAGCATTTTCTGACGGCGCAAAACCCGTCGCATGATTTGGGTGCGTTGGATGCTGATGCAGTGTCCCTGATTGTGTCACGCTTATTGGCACAACACATAACAAAGGGTTTTTCAAACCTGAGCCTGCCGTCATCAGTTCCCAAGCGCCCCTTCCCTGTTGACCCCACCACTCAATCCCCTCGAAAAAAGCCCCAAGAGTCCCGTCATTGCTTTCGGTGTGGCTCACAGGGCCACCTCCCAGCCAACTGCAAGGCTGAATCAACTTCCGCAGGTCGCCCAGTATTCCCACTTGCAGGTGGAGAGGCAAAAAGCAAACATGCTCTGCTCGGACCGGATAACAAGGTGTTTTGCTTCGCGTGGGCCAAGGACTCCTTTTGCCCCTTCAGAGGAGCCTGCATCAACCACCACGGCTGTAGCATCTGTAGAGGATCCTCCCATGGAGCTAAAGTCTGCCGGGCAAGGGCATGATCCTTGCCAGGTCGTCACTCCTTTGGACCCGGCAGAGACACGAAGTCTCCTTTGTAAATACAATCTTTTATCGGACTGGGAACATATTCTACAAGGTATTACTAATGGATTCGACGTGGGTATTACTGGCCTGCCCGATCACACCCTAATTTTTCAAGAACCATACTTCATCCCTAATCGATTCAGCCTTCATCGAAGGCTACATTGCCGCCGAGGTAGCAGCTGGCCGTTATTCACAAGGATTTCTGCCCCACGAACTGGAGGAGCTCATTGGTCCCTTCCGTACCTCCCCGATTGGCCTAGTGCCGAAGCCAGGCTCCGACAAGTTCAGGATGATACAGGATTTGTCCTTTCCCCGAAACGACCCCAAAATCTCATCGATAAACAGCAACATTGACCCCAGCAAATTTCCGACATTGTGGGGCACATTCGACAGCACAGCCGAGCTAATCTTATCCTTGCTGGAGGGTTGCTTAGCGGCGACATTCGACATCTCGGCAGCCTACTGCATGACCCCCGTTGCACCGGATCAGCAGAACTGGCTCTGTGTGTTCTGGAAGGGCAGGATTTACGTCGACCGGGCTGTCATGTTTGGTCTGAGTTCCAGCGCAGGTGTTTTCGGATCACTAGCGGACATGTTAGTTGCCATTTACCAGGCAGCGGAGTTTGGCCCGCTCAGGAAATGGGTGGACGATTTCTTCATAATAAGGCTCCTGCACCATTCCTGGACGGAGGAAGATTTCATGATGCTAACATCCAAGGTAGGCATCCCTTGGAGCCAAACAAAGCTGAGGCCATTGGCGTCCACTCAGCGCTATATTGGTTTCGATTGGGACCTAGCCACCAGATCGGTCAGCCTCCTGCCACACAAACTCAAAGCCGTTTTGGAATCACTCGAACCTTGGCAGTCAGACCCCAATCGTTTCACGGCAAAAGAAGCAGCGAGCCTGCATGGCAAGCTTGTCCACATTTCCTGCATTTTTCCAATGATCCGGCCCTTCCTTCGTTCTCTCTCATATTTTGCAGCATCTTTCAGATCGCAAAGGGCACAAAGGTCTCCCCTGCCCCACGTCCGAGCGGATATGGGCGAAATATCCTTCATCCTGAGGCAAGCCCCAAACAAGGTTCCTTTAGTGTCTCCGCAGCCAATCGATCTAGACTGGTGGGGAGATGCAAGCACCTCCTTTGGCATTGGGGTCACGATTGGATCCTTCTGGGCAGTGTGGGCCTGGGCCCCTGGATTCCGAGTTGGTCCTCATCAGGGCTTCGATATAGGCTGGGCAGAGGCGGTAGCAGTAGAGCTGGGCCTACGAATGGCAATACACCTTCAATTGCTAGCACCAGGCTGCTATCTAGTACGGTCCGACAATGCAGGTGTGGTAGAGGTAATCAACAAGGGTCGCTCCAGGAGTGCTCATACAAACAACGTACTGCGCAGTATTTACCACCTGCAGATGGATTCCCATGTGAGGCTAAGAACTACGTATGTAGAAAGCAAAGCCAACATCGCGGATGCGCTTTCCCGTGGCGACATCCATGGTTTCCTGAAGGGTTTCCCACAAGCAACTACCAAGATCTCGATTCCCTTGCCTTCCCATCTCGTCAACCTCCTGTTACCGTGCTGACATGCCTGTCGAGCACCATCCTTGTTCATCCGTCCATTGAGCCAATTTCATCTTCAGCGTCTGGGCGACTCCTGATTAGGCCTTCCCCATTGCGCCCAGACTGCAGAGCTGAAGACAGAATTTTCCGATGGTTGGGCATCAATATGCCACCACCCTCAACCATTGACATTCCCATCATAACTACTAGCGGGCTTAGCTTCACAATCCTCGCTACGGGATACAAGCAGCTATGGTTCTGGGCTTCGAAAATTCCACCTTTTCTGTGACATATTCTCGATTCCAGAAGGAGCACGCCTCCCAGCATCCTTCGAGCTCCTCCACTCATTTGCGATCTGGGCAGTAACTGAACCAGCGGGGTTGGACCCGTCATTAACCCAGGATTGCCCTTTCGAGCCAGTGTCTGTGGACACCATCAGCAAATACCTTTCTGGGGTTAGGGCTTGGCATATTGCTCAGGGCTGGCCTGAACCACTATCTGAACCAGACCACGACAGGATCAGGTGGTCGCTCCGTGGACTCAGGAACATGTTTGGCAGCCGCAAACGGCCATTAAGACCACCATTCACAATACCGATGTTACGTACCCTCAAATCATCACTAAACTGGGAGGACCTGTTCGAGGCCTGTGTTTGGGCGATGGCGTCGTGTGCCTATTGGGGCATGATGAGGTTTGGCGAAGTCTCAGTTCGTGCCAGGACCAAATTTGATGGGTCGAAACACCTGAAGCGGTGTGATGTGTTTTTTGATCGGGACCTGGACAACAAGCGATACGCGAGGCTCGACCTGCCATCAGCCAAAACAGCATCTACAGGTGAAGTGCAATCAGTGTACTTAGTTGAACAAGAGGGACTCTGCCCACTCGAAGCACTGGAGAACCTAGCAAAGGTAGTCCCTGCTGGACCAAACGACCCCCTTTTCTCATGGATGGACACAAAAGGGAACATCCGGCCTATGGTCAAAGACACGGCACTTAACAGGATCAACTCCATCGTCATGTCAAAGGGCTGGGGAACTATGTTTGGCCACTCTTTCAGAATTGGCGGGGCCTCCTTCTACCTCACTCAAGGAGTCAGCCCCGAGATCATCAGGATCGCAGGGAGGTGGAAATCTCTCGCTTATCAAGCTTACATCCGAGCATTCGAGCTTGTTGCCTCTCGCCATCTCAGTAATCTGGCCCCTTCAAACGAATCGCCTCCTCTCTGAAAGGTTGGGCTGGCAGCGCATTCTTGCCGCGGTTTGTCGGCTTGTGGGTGAGCGGCTCGTGTTGCTTGAGGACTTGATCTGAGCTAACGCTCAGACCACAGCCCAACCTTCTGCTCTTTGTTGACTACAGCATACTGCTTGAGACGAAGCTGGATTAGCCTAAGGTGCCAGCAAGTGAAGGAACAGAACAAGCTGGCAGCGGCGTCCCGCTGAGCGAAGTAGTGATAGCTGTGGTCATGTGTCTTATCACCTTTTTTTTCCTTACTTACATTTCCTCGAGACTCGAAAACTCGTTAATCACTATCTTTCTCGCTCGTTTCTTTCTTTTCGACCCGTCCCGCCCACCCCATAGCACGTAGCATATTCAGAAAATTAATATCTATTCATCCATGTCTACTTATGTGCCTGTAGCAACGAAGCAAGCAATTCGATCCCGCCCACCCGAGCGGCTCGTGTTGCTTGAGGACTCGATCTGAGCTAATGCTCAGACCACAGCCCAACCTTCCGCTCTTTGTTGACTACAGCATACTGCTCGAGACGAAGCTGGACTTACTCTCCCCTACACTGACATCCAAAAAAAAAAGATTGTTCCCAAAGTCAAATCAATAAGTTTTTAACTACCTCACCCAAATGCAAGGGAGGCAGCTTGACACAATTTAATTAACTAACCTCCCTTGCAGGGGAGGGTACTATACAAATGTATACATAAAGAAACTCACCCCCCCTGATGCAAATGAGAATGGGGCAACAATATTAATTAAATAAAAAGGGAAAAAAACCCCGCCCCACGCAAAACATAGGGAGGTCGTGATATGGCTGCTGTCGTCTATGTTGCGATAGTTGTCGTCGCTGTGGTTTCGTTGTCCCATCCCCACTCCCCGTCGTCGGTGCTGCTGGTTTCCACCCCACAAGTGGTCGCTCGCGGCAGGGTGTGTGGGGTGCTGTTCACGTCCATCGTCCCATTGTTGTTGCACCTGCTTCTGCTCTCCGTTGTCGCTGTCCTCGTTGCTCCCCGTTTCCACCCCACAAGCAGTTGCTTGTGGCGGCGGTTGGGGGTGCTGTGTAGATGGTGGCCGTCATCTTACTCGTCGTCCCCTCGCCATCGTGGTTGTCGTGCAGTGGGATGCTGGGTGGTGTCCCTATCTGTGTTGGTGTGTTGTTGTCGTCTCCCTCACTGTTGTCGTTGTTGTCGTTATCGCGCCCATTTCCTGCCCACCATCCCTGGCCTCACTGCTCCCCGTCTCCATCCTGCAAGCAGTGGCTCGCAGCAGTAGTGCTGGGTCATGGGTCCCTCGGAGTGCAATGTCGCTGTACATAGAAAATGTAACCTAGAAAATTGTCAGTATGAGAAAGATTACACGAAACACTTACCCAGGGTTGGTCAAGGTTGCCGAGGGTGAGGTGCTATGGGAAGGAGGGATGCGGCGATGTCGTAGAGGATGATGGTTGAATGTTGAGATGGGTGGGAATATCTGTTTGTTTGTAACTGTCGACCGGGAAAGTGTTGCCTCATATGGAACTTTTGGAAATGTTAGTGGAGAGGTGGGTCACATCACTTGAACTGAGAGCTGGTTAAAACCTCTTGCAGCCAGGCTTGCTGCATTTAACAGGAGGAGAATTTTCATCTGTTGTGTTCTGAAAGTCCATGTTGTAGGTTCAAAAGAGGTTTTTAATATTTTTGTCAACACTCAACACATATGTCGTAATATTTCCTTTTATGGGAATGTGAGACGGGGGGAGAGGTGGGCCAGTTGTTGGTGGGGCGGACCTCTGTTCTATTAGGACAAGCTTACGATTCCATGACTCCAGCACTCCATCTTCAGCTTGTAGGGGGGCAAGCCCCCCAAACCCCCCCATGTACTTTACACAATGTTTTAATCCTACTACAGCCAGGACAAAGAACTGGACACACAACACTCGCGTTGCTCATGTTGTGAGATTAGTAGTCTTTCTTACACTGAACACACCACACTCACATTGTGAGTGTGGTGTGTTCAGTAGCATGTAGTTTTTCTTACTTTCTCCCCAAGTCACAGTAACCTGCCCTCAAGTAAAAAAAAATATAACAAATTTTTATACTTAAGTAACAACAACCTGCCCTGAAGTCCAACAATTAAATCCAGTTCAAAACCCAGTCAATTACAAAATCAAATCTAATCTAAGTCTATATTTCTCTACAACTCTAACTAAAAATTCTTGTTAGCCTTTTTATTATTATTAAATCTATTTTTTACTCACTTTTATTCCACAACACCATTCAACACTTCTTTATATACAATGTTTGCTGTCCTTCTGTCTGTATTCCCATCATTCAGAAGGACCTTTATCCTTGCAGCAGATGTACATCTTGAGAGTCCAACATAGAGTTGTCCATGTGAGAATGCTGGTGTCTGTAAATCCAGACCAACATGTGATACAGATTGGCCCTGTGATTTGTTGATGGTCATTGAAAATGCCAAGCAAACTGGAAATTGATGACAATGCAATGGCAATGGTAGGTTCTGTGCTGATGGATCCAATGTGATCCGAGGGATAAAAACTATGTTTCCTGCAAACTTTGCATCCCCACTGATAATCCTGCATTTCAATACACGTGGTCTGGCTTCAAGGATGATAAGCTGAGTTCCATTGCAAAGACCTTCTGAGACGTCCAAATTGTGTAGAAGCATGACAGGACAGCCTAACTTGAGTGCCAGTTTTGAAAGGGGAAGGCCACTTGTTGGGATTATGTATACAAGAGTATACAGGCAAGCCAAGGCAGTTAACAAGCCTAGGGAGATGGAATACAAGTCCTAAGCTTAGGGTTAGGGTTAGCAGCTGCTACCCTTAACCCTAGAGCAATGGCAGTCTCCTATACAGGAATAGACTGGCCAAGACTACAAAGACTGCTAAGACTGTCTCCTATGCTATCCAGGGAAACCCCCTATAATATACAATGATAGACAAGTCTATCTGGAGATTTATATAGGGGATATGACATAGTTATTCCATTATTAACTGGTACAGGGGTCTATTACAGAATACCTCCTTTATATATTAAAGGAGTGCATTACACTATACCTCCTAACTGTGTTGTATAAATATTGCACATCTTGTAGGAGATGATAAGAACATTCCTCCCTGTTGCAGACTCCCTCACTCACTAGCCTTTGAGATTAACTTCATCTTCTAACCTTGTCCTTAACTCCTCCTGTCACTGTTCACCACTCCATTCCCAACACCACTTGCTTTGAGGCCCAGTGTTCTCTGTATATCCTCTAATTCTGCTTCAATGTTCATCTGGATTGGTCATTTGTAACCTTTCCAAATGGTCTGCAGCCCTTCTTCTAGCACGCTCTCCTTCAGGAGTAGAAGGTCTTGTTGAATCCCTGCAAAACCATTACTCATTCTCCAAATCATAATCATTCAGCCCACATGTTTAATCCCAATAACAATTGCTTGATAGCCAATTGTAATGATAATAGCAATTTTTGTAACAGCTGAAGCAAGGTCAACAACAACTCCTTAGCAGGCAGTTGTAGTAACACTCACAGTATAACCAATATTTTTTGTAGCCAACCAATTGCTCAATAGCCAATTGTAATAACACTTTTTCAAGTTGTAATGATAATCACAAATTGCTTATTGATAATAGACAGCAATTGCAATAGTATCACTATTATATCCAATGCCCAAATCTTGTGTGAAGAGAGGATACTGTAGCCAATTACTCAATTTCTTCACATAGTAGGAATTGACATCTGTTTGGTGTGGCAGTGCCCGAAAACCGCAAGGCATGAAAGTAGGTGTCCACTATATCGCGTTTTCGATTATCTAATACCACCTGCTTGGATGGGACGACGATTTGTCATAACTGGTAAGCTTAGTCACAATTGGTAAGCTTAGTCAAAATTGGTCAGCTCTGACAAATGATGCTCCACTCTGACCAATTTTACCTAATCGTTCCCACATTACAGTCGTCCCATACAAAAAACTGATGGGATCATAGCATCAATTCCCACAAAACGGTCGTGGCATATGTTATAGATTGAACAATCCCTGTGAGCCATGGCAACATGACATGTCACAATATGTCATAATGGGTGACATATGTTGAAACCATCATTGTAACTTGATTGTCAACCTCAAATAGCCAAATTTCCTGTTACAAAACACAACTATTATGTAGTAGGACATGATATCTAGTGTAATTTAAGGTGAATTTCAACTATAGCAGGACTCATTTATTGTAATGTGCCAGCATCAATCTACCAACATTTGAAATGTATTAGAAACCCAAACCTAAATACAACAGTTACCACCAGTACCTCTATTGATTGCCACAAGTCATCACCTATGGTTGAACCTCAGTTGAATTGGGCAACCATTTCATGTACTTCATTCCATCAATTGTCATCTTCCCAAGATTCATTTCCATCATCATCCAGACCCTCATCATCTGGTATGTCAAACTCCTCTCCTGACTCTGATTCATCTGCTTCATTATTCAGAGGTTTCCACCGTCCAGCCCTATACATCACGAAAATCCAAGTTTTGCTTAAACCTCCTTAAAGTTCCTTAAAGTCTACTTATTATGCTTATTGTCCATTAAGTAAAATAAGCATGAAATTAAGCAGAGGACCCTACTTATTTGCTACTTATTCTCCTTATTTCTTGCTTTATTTCCTTATTATGATTTATTTTGGCCTTTTTAAGAATGAAATCAGGAGATTAAGCAAGAAATAAGGAGAATAAGTAGCAAATAAGTAGGGTCCTCTACTTAATTTCACTTAATGGACAATAAGCATGATAAGTAAACTTTAAGGAACTTTAAGGAGGTTTAAGCCACACTTGGATTTTCCTGATGTACAAATCAATTGCTTCACACAACCCAGCACATATATCATTCACTTTTGTGCTGGCTGTTATACCCTTCAAATTTGGGGCTCCTGCAGTCTTGACTCGGAAAACCCTCAACTGATCCTTCAAATTTTGTCCCTTCTAGTGTTGGGGAAGTTTGGTTTGGTTCAGTTTGAGGTATATTTTGCCAAACTGAGACCAAACTGTTTGGTTTCTCACAGAATATCTGAAACCAAAACCAAAACTGATTGAAACCATTTCAATCAGTTCAGTTTGGTTCAAACTCAGTCTCAAATTGTTTGACAGCTGCTTTCCAGCTTTTTTTGTTCTATTTACAGGTTTCAGCACTCAGATGAGTGCTGCAAACCATATATCTAATTATACACTATATATAAGATATAATTAACTTATTTTGAATAGTATGTAGGGGAGAAGTGATGCCCCAGGGGAAACAGAAGTGTGTGGAAGCAAGCTATTATACACAACATAAAGTTTGGTCATGTTTGGTTTCAGTAAAAAAACATGAATGCAACGCATTGACACGACGCGCGTTGATACAAACACAACCAAACAACATGTTGTATATATACTTGTTGCTTCTACACCTTTCCATTTCCTCTGGGGCATCGCTTGTCCGGTAAATTAGTGATATAATAATATAATTAGTAAATGTAGTTAATAAATACTGTACGAAATGGTTTTCAGCACTCATCTGAGGCTGAAATCAGTAAATAATACATCGACATGATCGATAATACAATGTGGTTTGAACTGCATTTGAAATGGTTTGCAGCCCTCACCTGAGGCCGAAACTGCAAACCAAACCACTTGGTTTGGCTGAGAATTTCCCAAATCAAAACTGAATTTCTGGTTTTGGTTTGGTTCAAACCAAGTTTAACTCGGTTTGAGACCAAACTTCCCCATCTGTTAGGACAACACAATCACTAAGAATCATGCTGGCTCTCACAGTCGAACAACAACAAAAGAGTCAAGTAGTCTTGAGGCAGCTGCACAGATTGTGGGTATACCTAAGAGAACTCGATTAGAGTCTCTAGGCCTAATATTAACAGTTTAAATACTACTATACATGAGCCAGCCATGAGGTAATCGCATGTGCTACATGAGGCACTTGACTGTGCTTGAGTCATGAGGCATGTGTGATGTACGGATGCCATGTGTTTACCGTGTGTCTACTAACTCTATAATAGTGTCAATGAATGTAAATAAGGGGAAAACCATAATTAAATAGTATTAATTGTCTTTGTAAAGATAATGGAAATTGTACTCATGACATCACCCCCTCTTTAGGGCTTGGATTCCAGATGAGACACAAGGCCCTCTGGAGTCTCTGTGAAGTTTTCATACAGGCGGAATTGAAGGTGCGCCAATGATCAAAGTCGACACAGGGCAGATGGGTGGGATATGTGAAAGGCCACAATCGCTGCTGCTGCATGTTCAAGGCTTGAGGCAGGCTCCCAGGTATTGTTCTGCTTGGTGTACCCATGCCACTTCACCAAGTATTCCAGCTGGCCATGATGTAGCCTAGAGTCTAGTACCTCTTCCACGTGGTACTCTAGTTCTCCATCTATCTCCTCTGGGGGCGGTGCTTTGGCTTGCTGTCATGGGATCTTGGCTTCTGTGTGGGGCCTGACCCTCCATACATTGATTACCGGGTGAATTTTAATTGATTTTGGCAACTTGAGCTTAACGGCATGTGTTGACATCAGCTCAGTGATAGGGTAGGGGCCCAAGCGCTTTTCTGACAGCTTGTGCAAGGGGCATTTCAACTGCAAGTCATCCGCCTCCAGCCACACCTTTTGCCCGACTTTGTAGTCTGGGGCCTCTCCTCTGATCTGATCCACATAGCGCTTCATCTCATTGCATGCTTTTGTTAATGCGGCCTCTGCCTCCTCATGCACTCTCTTCATTCTCGATGTGAAGTCATCCGCTGCTTTGACTTTGCCTTCCCTTCTCAGTTTGAAACCCATCCTGGGGTCATAACCATAATTAGTGTAAAAGGGCGAGACTTGGATCACCGAGTGAATGCAGTTGTTGTAGGCAAACTCACCCAATGCAATCCACTCTGGCCAATCATCTTGCCTATAATTAACGAAAAGCCTCAGGTACTGTTCAACATCCTGATTGACTCATTCAGTCTGTCCATCAGTCTGCGTGTGGTAGGCCATAGACATTTTTGTTTGTATTTTTAGTAATTTATTTAATTCGTGCATCAGCATGGCTGCAAACTAAGGCCCCCTGTCTGATATGATTGAATCAGGGAGTCCGTGGTACCGCCACACATTGTCACGATATAACTTAGCCAGTCCTAATGCGCTTGTCTCCTCTGTTGTTGGGATTGCATGCATCTGTTTCTTGGCTCAATCGACTACCACTAAGAGTGCATCATATCCTTGCGCCTCTGGCAGCCCTGTAATGAAGTCCATGGAGATTGCTTTCCACAGCTCCATAGGGGAGTCTATCAGTCTCAGCTTGCCTGCTGGAGGTTTTGGCACGTTCTTGTACTGCTGGCATTTGTTGCACCTGTCGACATAATCAAACATGAACTTAGTCATGTTTGGCCACCAATAATTATGGGCCACCAACTCTAGGGTCTTCCACCACCCCGGGTGCCCTGTGATTGCTGAGTCGTGGTGTAACTTCACAATCTCGCATCTCAATTGTACCTCTCTTGGCACATACACCTTTCCTCTGAAGAGCACTAGGCCCTGTTCCTCGCTCCACTCCTCCATTCTCAGTCGCTTTGTCAGTGATCTCATCAACTCCTCCATGGCCTTCACCACCGACTCGTCCCACTCCTTTGCCTTCCATACTCTACTCAGCAACTTCTCCTTGGAGCCCTCAATCAACAAATGACCATGCTGTGTAGCCTTGATCACAAAGAATTCTGGCTTAAGCAATGTCACGTCCTCATTGTCGTGCTCCCTGTCTCTCTTGAAGTCTGGCCTCCTGGACAGGGCATTGGCCTTTCTCATTGCCCTGCCGGGTTTGTTGACCAACTCAAAATTGAATCTTGATAAATAAAGCGCCCAACGCGCCTGTCTCCTGTTCAACTTCTTTGACATCATAAAGTAACGGAGATTGGAGTGATCCATCCAAATCTCGATCTTATGCATCGCACCTTCCAAATGATGCCACCATGCTTCCAATGCTCTAATGATGCCAAGCATCTCTCAATCATGTACATCGTAGTTTCACTCAATGTCATTCAACAACTTCGAGATGAAGGTGCACAGCCTCCACTTTCTGTCCTCCATCTTCAATGACAACACCGCTCCTGTCACTACTCCAGAAGTGTCCACTTCAACTTGCAAGGGCTTGGAAGGATCTGCAGTGGCGAGGATCGCGTTCTTTGTGAAGAGCGCCTTGAGTCCGTCAAACAACTCCTGTTGTTCTGTCCCCCATTCCCACTTCTGCTCCTTCCTCAATAGCTTATTCATTGGGGCCGCCACCTTTGCGAAGCCTTCAGCAAAGCATCAGTAGAATTTGCAAGACCTAGAAAGCGTTGGATATCTTTCACTGAGTTTGGAACTGGCCACTCCTCTATCACCTTTGTTTTTTCTCTATCCATCTTGATCCCGGAAGGGGTGATGTGCAACCCCAGGAATTCAACTTCACTGACTTTGAATTTGCATTTTTCCGGTTTCAACAGATCATTTTCTTCTAGCCTTTTTAGCACCTCTTCTACAATTTCATTATGTCCCTTTTTGTCCCTTGTAAATATCAAGATATTGTCTATATAAACTACTACTGACCCCTGGTCGATGAGGTCCTTCAGCACACCATTCATCATGGTCTGGAACGTGGCTGGGCTGTTGCATAACTAACGGTTCAA
Source organism: Tricholoma hemisulphureum (assembly GCA_964034925.1). Lineage (NCBI taxonomy): Eukaryota > Fungi > Basidiomycota > Agaricomycetes > Agaricales > Tricholomataceae > Tricholoma > Tricholoma hemisulphureum. The sequence goes on along the minus strand of OZ035928.1, from coordinate 2,614,634 downwards.
ACACGCCCCTGTGGGTTGTGAATGCCACTTTCCACTCATCTCCTTCCTTCACTCTAACATTATTATAACCCCATCATAAGTCCAATTTAGTAAATACTTGTGCACTACCTACTCTGTCTATTAAGTCACCGATAAGTGGCAACAGATAGTTATTATGGATTGTCCAAGCATTTAAATACCTATAGTCCTGTACCATCCTCTCTTTTTTGTCTTTTTTTCAGGATGAAGGACACAGCTGACATCTGTGGCGATTTGCTCTCTCTGATGTATCCCTTTTCTAATTGATTGTTCAAGAAGTTGTCAACTTCGCCCTGCTCCTGCAGTGACAACCGAATATTCTTAGCCTTTTTTGGTTCATAGCCCAGTTTCATTTCAATCACATGATCCCATGGCTTTCACTTTGGCATCCGCTCAGACGCTTTCTTCGAGAAGAGTTTCATCCATCTCCAGAACCTACATGGAATCTTTGCTTCAATTTCCTGCTCCGTCATTTGGATCTCGAGCTCCTCATCGCACACTGGATTTGGGTTCCATTCCTGGGCAATTTCTTCCAGGACTCCATCTCCATCTTCCATTGTACCTCCTGCTTGAATGAATGTGTCTTCATCCTCTACTTCCTTGATCGTAGGATGATACCTCTGTCGCTCAGCCAACTTCTGCCTGGCCCTGTCTTTCTTCGCTGCTCTAATAAATATGTTGCACTCTCTCAGGCAACGCGTCATTCTAACCTCACCAGTGTCCCAGTTGATGTCCAGGTTGTGTTTTCTTAACCACAGATGTCCCAGGATCACTGTTGTCTTCCCCAGATCGCACACCTCAAAAACAGCCTTCTCTTTGTGACCTCGGAATGACACCATCAAGATCTCTTCCGTGATCGAACTGCCCTGATTTAAGGTACCATCAATGTTGTAAACCCTGATCGGTTGATCCAGGGTCCAAGTCTTTAGTCCACTTTGGTGTACAAATTCCCTATCTATGAAAAGTCCAGTAGCTCCGCTATCTAATAATGCCCTGACCATGCAGGTGTTGTGTGTATCTAATGTAGTAATAGTAATGGGAATCATAATTTTGTTTTTTACTTTGTTTGATCTTACAATGTTGTACCCCCTCTTTAGGCTTTTTGGTATCAGTGTCTATTTTTGTAACTACGGGTACATGAGGAATTAAGCACAGCTCTGGGCTCCCAAGCCGACTTGAGTTGGTCCCCTCACCGTTGTGACTAACTACAGTATTGCTGTCTAAGCTATCTACTGCTGTATCATCAGAGTCCGTATCTGTGTCCATATTGTCTACCGATAGTCCATTGTACTTGTTGGGATTATGTATACAAGAGTATACAGGCAAGCCAAGGCAGTTAACATGCCTAGGGAATATTGCCAGAATATGCTAAGTCATATTAACACATGTTTAACAGAGGTTAACACATGCAGAGACATATAGGGGAATCCACAGTTAACACATGCTACAGGATTAATCATCCTGCAGCATGTCTATCATAGGATAGGCAAGATATAGCCATGTCTATGATAGCCTATCCAAGACAAAGCTATGGATAGAGTGTCTATGACACACCCTGCAGGAAGTCTAGGACTTACCAAGCCATGATATCATATGTCACTATTATTGACACTGTTATAGGGGATATGACATAGTTATTCCATTATTAACTGGTACAGGGGTCTATTACAGAATACCTCCTTTATATATTAAAGGAGTGCATTACACTATACCTCCTAACTGTGTAGTATAAATATTGCACATCATGTAGGAGATGATAATAACATTCCTCCCTGTGGCAGACTCCCTCACTCACTAGCCTTTGAGATTAACTTCATCCTCTAAGCTTGTCCTTAACTCTTCCTGTCACTGTTCACCACTCCATTCCCAACAGTACTTATTCTTGGAAGTGAGCGAGGGGGGTCTCACTGGCCTCTGGTGGGAAAATCCTTCTTGGCCACTGTTTTGGCCTCCTCTGTGAGCTTCTGGACCCAGTATCCTCTGAGGTCCTTGTAATTCATTGCCTGGATATCCAGGCAGCTTCTGCAATCATGGGCCATGTGCCCGGGCTTTCAACACTTGTAGCAAATGAGTGGGGGTTGCTTTGCTGACCTGTCCATGTCCATCACATTGGGATCACAAGGAGAATTTGTCATTCTTGTCCCTAGCTAGTGGTGTGGTGCTTGTTGTCCCTGCACCTAGGGTTGTGGTTGTTGGCATGGTGCCCAACACCTTCCTTGTATCTCTTGCTGGGAGATGGGCTGGCCTCCCTGCATGGACAGTTTCCAGGTCCCGAACAACTGCTCTTCTGCACAAGCCTGGCGCCATTGCCGGTCCATGTGCATCGCATGGCTGTACCATGAGTTGATGGTGGTTGGCTGGTTCTCCAAATTGTTGAGCTGCTCGCGCAGCCCCTTGTTTAACGACCGCTTGGATTCATAGATCAGCAGCATGCCCATGTACCCAGACTCGTGAGCCACGATCTTGAAATCTTGGACATGTTTGTCCGCAGTCTTCTCTCCCTGTACTATGGTGGTGATTTCAAACACCTTGGTATCTTGAATGTTGGGATTGCTGAACAACTCCCGGATAGACGCTAGGAGGTCCGTCGCTGTGTCAAAGGGCAGGTCTCCGCGCATCATTTCTCTAATGGCAACCTCGTGCCATTTGGCCACGGTGCCTCCTTGCAAGTATGAGAGGATCCAGACTATCTTGGTATCCTTGTCTCTGAATTTGTCGGGGCATCCCTGCATGTACATGTATATGGCCATCTCAAAATTGTCAAGCTCAGCCGCCTTCCCTGAGAATGGGAGCAGGCATGCTACTTTTGGCATGTGCCTCCCTCTGTCGCTTCCTGAGGGTGTGGCTGCCTCTCAGTCTCTCTTCTGTTTCAGCAACTCTGCCATGAGCAGGTTGTGTTCTTGCCTGGCCTCGACCAGCTGCGCCTGCAGAGAGGACTGGGCGGGTGCCTCAGTCAAATTGGTGGGGAGGGGGAGCAGGGTTCGGTCATCAAGGTCCAACTCATGAAGGTTGGTCATGATGTGAGGTGGTGTGGACAGTATGGAGAATAATCGGGGGCATGGAGAGACGAATTTTCTGGTCCAATCACTTAGGACAAGTGAAGAAGATCAATAAGCGAGAGGAAAAGCAATAGTACCCTGGAGTGGGTGCTCCACCCTGCTATGCTCCTTGGGATTGAAGACTGGAAGACATTGCTTGGCAGGCAATGTGGGTGAAGAGGGTGGAGAATGAACAATGGGTTCGTCAGTGGCATACTACTCGAGCTTTGTACGATTGGCCAGCAAACGGTGCTGCCAGGATGTAGTAGGTCATCCTGTGGTGGCAGGAATGGGAGTGTAGTTGGTAAAATGAGAGTGCCATCTTGCAACAGACTTGTGGTGTAGGGTTCAGGACTCTTGCGTGATGGCAGCACTGGTGTCAACCACACTACATGCGTGTGCTCAGAACAGTCAGGTGGCATCCCACGACGGTCTGTGTCAAGTGGTCCTAAAACCATTTGAGGGGTTGTTCAGTGGGTTAGACCCTGATGAACTATCGCTATGACAATTCAATGGCTGATGTTGGGAATGGAGTGCTGAACAGTGACAGGAAGAGTTAAGGGCAAGGTTAAGAAGATGAGGTTTAATCTCAAAGGCTAGTGAGTGAGGGAGACTGCAACAGGGAGGAATGTTATTATCATCTCCTACATGATGTGCAATATTTATACTACACAGTTAGGAGGTATAGTGTAATGTGCTCCTTTAATACATAAAGGAGGTATTCTGTAATAGACTCCTGTACCAGTTAATAATGGAATAACTATGTCATATCCCCTATGTAATTCTCCAGATAGACTTGTCTATCATTGTATATTATAGGGGGTTCCCTGGATAGCATAGGAGATAGTCTTGGCAGTCTTTGTAGTCTTGGCCAGTCTATTAAGGGTAACAGCTTGGGAATTAATATTATTCCCTGTGGCTGTGTTGGATTCTGCCAGTGGCAGATCCTAACCCTAACCTTAAGCTTAGGACTTGTATTCCATCTCCATAGGCTTGTTAACTGCCTTGGCTTGCCTGTATACTCTTGTATACATAATCCCAACACTCCCCCTCAAGCCTAGGCAGTGTAGGACAATGAGTGGAATGGTTCTGTGTATGTCATCACTCCCCCTGGAGTGGTTAATAATTTTCTTTCAGGTGCGTCAAAACCTCTGTGGATGGAAAACCCATTGGGAAAAACCAATCTCACCAAGGAAAGCTACTGAGTTATTTTTGACTGAATTCCCATCTCTTCCCTATGCCGTGAAAACTTAGGCTTTGGTAAAGCCTTTGTTAATATGTCCGCTGTTTGTTCCGGATCACGACAGTTTTGAATATCAATAATTTTGTTGGTGACTAAATCTCGGACCCAGTGATGCCGTATAGCGATATGTTTCGACCTCTGGTGGAATTGAGGGTTATGGGTTAAAATTACTGACCCTTCATTATCGCCTTGAATAATTGTCGGATTTTCTTGGGTGTATCCGAGTTCACCATACAAATTTCTTAGCCAAGTGGCCTCGCGTCCAGCTTCGGATAATGCGACATATTCTGCTTCCGTTGAGGATAGTGCAATAATTGTTTGTTTCTTTGATTTCCAAGTTATTGCTCCCCCTGCTGTCAGGAAAACATATCCTGTGGTGGACTTGAAGTCCTCAGAATTTGCAAATGATGCATCAGCAAATCCATGGAAAAGGTTATTGTTTTCAGTCTCATCCTGGGATTTTCTGTAAATAATTCCAAGAGTTTTCGTACCTGCTAAGTACCGTAGTATTCGCTTTATTGCACCGTGGTGTTGTAAGCCCGGGTTTGCGGTATATGCTGCCAATTTATTAACAGCGAAGCTAATGTCAGGTCGCGTGGAGTTTGCAATGAATTGTAGACATCCCAGTAATTTGGCGTATGAATTGCTCCGATTCGGCTCATTATAATCTGGGTTTTCAATTAATTTAATATTTGGGTCCATTGGCATTCCAACAGGGTTCGCATCAATCATGCCTTCTTTACGAAGGACATTCTCGATATATTTTTCTTGAGATATTTTGATGCTATCATTGGCGCACGTAATTTCTATGCCCACGATTTTGCTAGGCTCTCCCAGGTCGGTGACGTCCCATTCTGATGTTAACGCATTTTTCATATGCTTCATCATTTTATCTGCTGATGCAAAAAGCAAGGTGTCGTCTACCCATACCGTTATGATGCCTATATTTTCTTCATCCCGTCGAATATATGCGCAAGGATCTGCCATTAATCTTCCATAATCATGAATTTTAAGTTTACCATCAAATTCGTTATTCCACTCTCGACCTGCCTGCTTTAATCCATAAAGCGGTTTAAATAGCTTGCATACTCGGCCTGTTCCATCATTACATCCTTCAGGTTGTTCCATGTATATAGTCTCTTGTAGCGTGCCATTGAGGTATGCGCCCTTTACGTCCATCTGTTGTATTTTTAGACCTTTCTCTGATGCGAGTGCTAAAATTGCTCGGAGTGTGTCCATTCGTACAACTGGTGAAAAAGTTTCTGTGAAATCATAACCGGGTCTTTGTGCATACCCTTTTGCAACTAGCCGCGCTCTGTATCGTACAATTTCCCCTTCTTTATTTCGTTTCCGAATAAATACCCATTTATTTTTGATTGGAACGGCATCTGGAGGTTTTTCGACAAGTTCCCAAGTACCCTTTTCTTTGAGCAAGTCTAATTCAATTTGCATTGAATCTTTCCATTCCGTCCAGTCCGGGGATTGTTTTGCGTCTTTGAGACTGTTTATTTCGTCTCCGGCTATTATTGCATAGGCTTCTTCTATATTTAGAAAGGTTTCGTCATCTTCCTCTTCCGCAAGGTGGTAAAGATGTTTGTAGTCGGTACGAATTCCACGAGTTTTCCGTGGTTCATTATCACTTGCACGCGTCTTCCGTGGTCTAGTGATATCTATGTTTCCCTCATTTTCATTCCGTTTACGCTTCCGAGGCTGCCTTGCCGGTTCCGTGATCCGTTGATCGGAGTTACCCGTCGGCGGCACATTCAGTGTTTCCCCACCAGACTCCCCCTCCGTCGAGGGTGTAACATCGATGTCTTCGGGAGGCTCAGGTTCATCTGTAGCGTCTATAAGTCGGAAGTTCCGAGAGGTGAGAACATTTCTTGTTTCGGCATTGTAGTATTTTATTGCTCCCACGCCGTCGTCATAGCCGACATATGCACGACGCTTTGATTTAGGTAGCATTTTTCTTTCTTCTTTCTGGCCTTGTAATAATACCCATACTGGGGCTTCGAATTCACGTAAATTTGATACGTCCGGTTTTTTATTGTGCCAGCCTTCATAAGGTGTTGTTTCCCGAAGATGTTTGGTAAATGATCGGTTCCGGATATAGGCAGCGTGTAAGACTGCAAATTCCCATAAAAATTCTGGAAGCTGGTTAGCAGCCAGCATTGCTCGGGATAATTCGACCAGGGTTCTGTTCATCCTTTCCGCAACTCCATTCTGTGATGGTGAGTATGGTGCGGTAAATCGATTTTCTATACCTCTTTCTTTGCAATATTTTCCCTTTTTCCTTATCTTTCTCCTTTTTCTTCCCCCAACAATTTTTTGCCTGATGTCCGATTTTTCCGCAATGATGGCATTTATTGCCTTGGAATTTTCGGCATTTACTGGACCAATGTCCAGGGCGCTTGCAATGATCACAATATGGCTTCAGGGATTTTTTACGATCGGTAAGACGGTTTTCAAGGGTTTTCTCCTTTTGGGCGGTCGTCTGGATTTTAGCCAGGTTAACAATTCCGCCGGAGTTATTATTCCCGTTATTCCGGTTAAGCCGTAATTTGTATTCTTCCCTTAATAATCCAATAAATGCGTCCGAAGTTAAGCGACGCTTTGGATCTAAGTCATTTGGATCATTTGCGTTTCCGTTGTAGGGCTCGACATATGTTTGCCAAGAGTTTGGTAAGGATGCCGAAATGATCGATTTAAATCGGATATCTGAGATATGGAAATCTATATTTGGAAACCTGTTGATCCGGTCTCGGTAAGACTTCAAGACGTCCAAATGCTTTAGGAGGTCGTCGGAATTATCAGCCTTTGTCTCATATAATAAACACTGCAGTTGATTAACTGTTTGATGTGCCTTGTTTTCATGAGTGACTGATAATGCGGTATACATAGCTTCTGCGCTCTGTTTTGATCCGACGTGATTTATTTGCGAGGAGGTGACGTTGTGGATAATGACTTGTTGTGCCCAAGTATCGTTTTTGTCCCAGTTGTAAGCACTCTCCGGATCTATATTTGGATCCGGTCGGTTTACCTGACCAAAAACATATCCCGTTATGTCACAATTAATAAAAACACGCAACATTCTCTCTTTCCATTCGTGCCAGTTTTCATCCGTCAAATGATCGCGATCAGCGATCTTGTTTACGTTTGAGTATTCTTTGGTCCGAATTAAGGAAATAGGTATTCTTATAACCGGATCAATTTCTGGTGTATTGATCCGTTGTCTGCGCTTCTCTTGTGCTCTGGAAGTATATACTCTTCCTGATCGTTTAGGGGTTTCTTGTGCCGGGGGTTCCCCAAATAATGATATATGGTCGTCTTCTTGGTCCCCTTCATAATCCATGTCTAGTTCAGGGTCAGGGCCCATAACCTGTTGGGAATGGAGTGCTGAACAGTGACAGGAAGAGTTAAGGGCAAGGTTAAGAAGATGAGGTTTAATCTCAAAGGCTAGTGAGTGAGGGAGACTGCAACAGGGAGGAATGTTATTATCATCTCCTACATGATGTGCAATATTTATACTACACAGTTAGGAGGTATAGTGTAATGTGCTCCTTTAATACATAAAGGAGGTATTCTGTAATAGACTCCTGTACCAGTTAATAATGGAATAACTATGTCATATCCCCTATGTAATTCTCCAGATAGACTTGTCTATCATTGTATATTATAGGGGGTTCCCTGGATAGCATAGGAGACAGTCTTGGCAGTCTTTGTAGTCTTGGCCAGTCTATTAAGGGTAACAGCTTGGGAATTAATATTATTCCCTGTGGCTGTGTTGGATTCTGCCAGTGGCAGATCCTAACCCTAACCTTAAGCTTAGGACTTGTATTCCATCTCCATAGGCTTGTTAACTGCCTTGGCTTGCCTGTATACTCTTGTATACATAATCCCAACAGCTGATGCCAGAGGAATGGGGAGAGGGGTTGGGGAAGAGGCATTGTGAGTAAAATAAAAGAGACAGGGCTCATACTTTAGCACTGGCTACATCTTGTACATGCGTTGTGTTAGGACAACACTAAACACTAAGGTCTAGCGCTGGCTCTCACAGTCAAACCCAAACAAAGGAAAGGGGAAAATCTTATAGTCAGAGGCGTCGCCGCACGTTTAGTGGGTAATACCTAAGAGAACTTGATTAGAGTCTCTAGGCATAACATTAATGGTTTAAATACTACAATACATGAGTTATCAATGAGGCTGACACATGTGCTACATGAGGCATCTGATCCATACTTGGGTCATGAGGCGTGCGTGATGTTTGGACGCCATGTGTTTACCATGTGTATACTATGTACGAACATCCTTCTTTTCCTTTGCACAATGATCTGTCATCATTCCAACCAGTTTGTCAAAGATATCAATTGTACATAGAAGAGATCCATGTTGTTTTCACAAGGGTGAGCGATTATATAGATCAGCAATTGAATCAAGCACTAGGTTCCAATCCTTAATTGACTCTTCACTAGAGCTATCAAAGGATGGAGTGATGCCCGAAAAATGTGTAACTTGTTTTGCTCCATTGGATGATTCATAGTCACTAGCCTTCAGATTGATATGCCATGAATAATACTGCACATTCCGATGACTAGTACCATCCCCACTTCCTGTTAGTGCTTCAGCATCAGCCATTTCAAAGCCAAGTTGAATTTGGCTTGCAACATATCCTTCCATAAGAATACGTGAAATAGTCTGACGGCTAATAGATCCTTTTGTTGTAATCCCAGCACTTTTCAGAATGGCTGTACTTAATCATTGTACTGACATATTCCTTTGAACAGCCAGATTTGACAAGTAGGTGAATAAGATTCCAAGTTTCCTGAGTGTAAATACCCTTGTGCAAAAGTGAATGTGTGGATTTTTTGTGAATGGCCTGTTGACAAGCTTTCTCTGTTGCCTGGATTACAGCCTTCTGTTGAAGGGTGGTAGCACTTTCACAACGCTTGTGAAAATAGGCAGCCTGTGAACATGATTGTTTGAGATTTTTCTGTGCCAGACCAAGCTTTCCCTTCACTTTAGCCAGCTCTATCTGAGACCTATCCATAGTATGGAAAAGTTGATCCTGCAAATTGGAGTGCTTCTTTTCAAGCTGTGCCAAGGTTTCACCACATGATGTGTTATCACGAATTAGCTGCTTTTGTTCAGCAAGATGCTGTGCATTAGTTGCCTGAAGGATTTCTATTTTACTTTCAAGAAAATCCTTGCAAGCTGCACCATGCTGATGAGCACAACATTCAACATGGAAACATTGGTAAAGCTCAGCTGATCGAGATTGTTCTACTTTTAAAGCCTCCAAAGCCTTGAAAAGTTCAGACTCCAATAAAGACACTTGATTAGATAATGCCTGTTTGGATGCTTGCAATAAGTCAACAGTGGCCTGTGCCTCTGAAAGCTGTGCTGCAAGTTTGGTGTTTCCACCACCAAGATTGGAAGTGAGATGTTGGGTTGGTAGGTCCAGTCAGGCTGCATTGAATTCAGCTATATTCTTCCTTTGGGCAGCAATAGTTGCTTTTGGTGGCATGTTGTTGAATAATCTATTATTAGTTTTAAGTGCATGCAAATATAATGTAATTTGGGTACCTTTGGTGGGAAATTTCAGAAATATGGTTACAGTAATATATCAGGTTGTCTTCTTTGCCAGATGGTATTATATAACCACCCATCTTCAATCTGGTCCACAACTGCCCAGACTCGAAAGAGAATGTATATCTACAACCTTGGATATAATGGTGAAGGTATCTACAGAAATGTACTAATTCCAGATCCACATGGTTGTCTAGAATAGGGCAGTCGTAGGATGTGCACCCCTTTTCTCAACTTGGCACCACCCAAGTGGGTCTGCTTTGTTGAGGACTACAAAAGACTAGATAGAACTGTAGTGGATGTATGTAACACAGCTGTTAGGGTAGGAAGAAATGAGTCTGGGGGGTTTGTCCACCATGATATATGAAATGACATGCTTGTAAGGTAGGGGACAGCCACAAGCCACCAACGTCATGTGCACAATTGTGACACACCCAAATATGGCAAATGTTCTTGAAATTTGACTTTGTAGTTACCACATGTACTTTAGTACAAATCTATTCTATAAAAGTTGTACTTAAATGGTTAATTATGATTCCTAGATAGTCTGAAATACTATAGTTCTTGATCTGGAAGTGCAGAATCTAAAATTAGATCCACACGTGTCTCAAAAGCCATGTGCAACCGTGTTGAACATGGCACGCAAGCGCAAATTTGCTCTACAGAGGATGGAGAATATTAAGAAAGGCCATGAAGCCTTTGCTAATGGAAAAAGAAGGAAGATCGCATTTGAAGAGAAGGAAAATATACCAGTAGTAAGTTTCACATTATCCAGGCTGCATTGCTTAGTCCTGACCAGAGATTAGCTTCATGACTCAACTCATCACTCATCCAGTGCTGGGAATGCTGATGATATACCCTTGAAGTCAAGTAATGGACTAATAGAGCTGGCTACTCAGAAAGGAAGATTTTTGTGTAAACTTTCAGAGCCATTGGTATCTGGGTTGGGTTCTTTTATTCACGTATACCAGTTAAATCAGCAAGCGGAGAATGATGTGTCAGCTATCCTTCATGGAGAATGCAAGCAGGAACTTGAAGTGAATCCCATGGACATGGCAATAGAGACAGTCAGTGATGTGGAATCTGATTGTGAAGGAGATAGGGTGGACATTGGTTCTGTGGATGACAATAATTTTGATATTGAATCAGATATGCCAGCGACTGGGACCGCAGGCATGCCATCAGAATGTTGGCAGGACATGTCAAAACACGATGGAAAACTCAGGGAAGCGCCAACTCAGGTACAGTCTCTAGAAGTGTTGACCAAATTGAAGGCAAAACTCCACCCACCACGGAAAACAGGTTGAGGTTACAAAGATCCTGAGTTGGATCCATTTGTCTGGATTAGGATGGAGGGAATGCAGAGTATGTTGCATCTTTACACAACTCACTGCTCCTCCACCTATGACAAATGGGGAGCATCTGCTTTACAAGCAGCAATATCGATGGGCCATGATCAATACTGTGCACGTCAGCTTGCCAGGTTGTTACGAAGGTTTATTGAAGATCACTCCGTTCTTCCTGTAAATCCTTATGGGGATTGGAATGAATCAATGTTGGTTGATGAAGATCTTGCATCCGATATCAATCTACATCTCCAGGAGCTGGGAAAGCACATCACGGCACGCAAAGTGGTAGATTTTCTCGCAAGGCCGGATGTAAAGGAGAAGCACAGAATTACCAAATTAATCTCCGAGAGAACAGCCCGCCGATATTTAAACACGTTGGGCTACAGATGGGTGTCACCAACGAAGGGACAGTACGCTGACGGACATGAGTGTGCAGATGTGGTCTGGTACCGCAATCAAAAATTCTTGCCACAGTGGAGAGAACTCAAGTCTCAAATGAAGACCTGGACAAAGGATAACATACCCGAGTACAACCCTGAAACTGGGCGCCGTCTGGTTCCATGATTCCATGATGAAACAATCTTTTATGCCCATGATTGAAGAAGGAAATCTTGGTATCACAAGGACGCACCTGCAATACCTTATGCGAAAGGAGACGTATCATCGCTGATGGTCGCTGATTTTGTCTCGGCTGATTTTGGCTGGCTTCAATCTCTGGATGGAAAGACTGCGTGGTGAGTGATGCTGCCAGGAAAGAACAAGGACGGCTACTTCACAAGCAAAGACATTGAAGAGCAAGCACATGCAGCGATGGATATTCTCACTGAGCATTTTCCAGACTTTGATCATGTATTCTTTTACGACAATGCACCCAGCCATCAAAAATGTCTAGAAGGCTCATTGTCTGCACGTCACATGCCTAAATTTATACCGAAACCTGGATCAAACTGGGGCATCAAAATTACCAATCACGATGTAAATGGTAAACCGATATATTTACCTGATGGATCTCTGGAGAAAGTGAAAGTTCACATGAGTGACAGCATACTGCCTGATGGAACCCGTCAATCACTGTATTTTCCAGAAGGGCACGAGCATGCTGGAGTGTTCAAGGGGATGGCAAAGATACTTGAGGAACAAGGATTCAAAGATGCTCATAAATTGTGTGCCAAGTGCAAATCTTTCAAGTGCAGTCCTCCTGCCTTGAATTGTTGCTGCCGTCACATCATGTTCAACGAACCGGATTTTGCACATGTTGATACAATTCTTGAAGCAACTTGCAATGCTTGCAGATTCAAGGTTATTTTTCTACCAAAATTTCATTGTGAACTTAATTTCATTGAACAATGCTGGGGATATGCAAAGTGTATCTACCTCTTAAATCCAGAATCATCTCGAGAGGATCATCTCGAGAGGAATGCACTGGCTGCACTCAATACCATTCCCCTCGAGTCAATGCGCCAGTATGATTCTACTAGTTTACTTCATACTACTAATTCAAGTTGCTCAATTAGATTTGCCAATCATTCTATTCATTTCATGGATGCATACAATAAGGGTCTCAATGGCCAACAGGCCGCATGGGCAGCAAGGAAATACAAAGGTCACCATGTGCTTCCTGAAAGCTTAATGGATGATCTCAAGAAGACTAACCTACCTTAATTATGGCGAATGACCCACTTATTAATATAGCTTATTTCAACCAGTATATAGTTATGGCAGTCTCTAGATTGTACATTGTATTCATATAATCTGTACATAGCACGTATATAAATTGTAATTACTCACATCAGTCATAACACTAGTGGTAGTACTTAATATTGATTCAGCTCATTAAATTTTGATTGCTCAAGTAAACCATCAGGGATATAAGACCTTTATATGTTTTTGAAGATATTTTATAAAGCAAAACTAGTAAAACCTGCGTCTTTAACTCTGTAGAGGCTCTTTGACATGGAATTTCCCGATTTGGAGCCGAGAGTAATGCAAAAGTAACACCATGTGACGTTGGTGGCTTCAAGTTGTGGCTGTCCCCTACCTTACCATGCAGTTTCGGCATGTTGTTGCAAGATATGACCGTGGGAACACACTACAGTGGCTCTGCTTGGTGGGTAACCCTTCTGAGGAATAGAACTCAGCATAGAGTACACAGATTGTTGAAATCAACTGTTGAGAATCCAGCGAGAGGGAAAAACACCAAACAAATGAGATTCGTGTTTGGCCTCGGTGAGCTCATGAGGCAAACAGATGGGGAACGTACATGAACATAGCTACTTATATATGTAGGAAATGTACCCCAGAACCTAAATAGAAGGTGGATCATAAAAGCAGGAAAACAATAACGAGGGGTGCACATGCATCACGCAAGCTCGCATGTCCTCGGGAATCAAGATTCCAACACAGATTCCTTATGTGTAAGAGAGTGGTCGAAACGAAATTTTGTGCTCTATAAGTCTTTGGAAACAAAAGGTCAAATTTTTTAATTTAAATCATTTAAATCAGCAAATTCTACCCCAAAATGGGGTGTTTCATAATGAAGAAGCACTATTTTACAAAAACGACCTCCGGAGACGTAAAGAGCACAGAAATTCAGTAAGGGTTGCCTCCAGGACCTTAGCTGCATGATCAGTATACAATGAGTTCTATAGGTTTGGAGTTTTCGGGCTGTTTGGGGGGGTTTTTGGCTGGTGTTTGCTGAGATCTGTGTATTCAAGAGCTTTTATTGATCATCTAGGATAGCAGAACTATTGTACATGTATATTAAATGCTCTTGAAAGTGACTCCGAGCCAATGGTACTTCTGTGCCCACTTTAAATTGCTTGGGTCACTCGTACGCGCGCGCGTCACGTGGGATCGCTGAGCGCTTTCGGCGATATGCGGGGATTGCCCACTCCCCTCGCGTTCGTCCACTGTGCTTACACTGGTGACTGGGACTGGAGGGAGCAATGCTCATGTTAAACTTGCGCTTCCCAATTCGTTCCCGATTCCTCTGGCTGCGGCTTGGAGAAGCAAGGGTATATGATATTTTACCTTATGCGTGCTAGTGTGAACCCAACTCTCGATGCGACTTGATGAACGTGTGATGGAGCCGAACTGGATACCTTGCCAGTATGAATTTACAAACCTTTTTCCATCGAGAAGGCTTCGTTCATCCCCACCCAAAATTTTCACTGCCTCGGTTCGTGCCATTTCTCGTCATGCCCGTTCTCCCGCTCTTTTGCTGAATACCCATGTAGAGGTCAGCGGACTCGCCATGCAATTCAAGCTCCTTACCGCTTCCCTCGTCCTCACGACTGCGTTCAGCATCGTCAGTGCTCAACAAGTATGCAACATCATCCTTACCCGAATCCACTCTAACCTCTATAAAAACAGCTTGCTCCCGGTCGTTATTCTATTCACAACTTAGGGCAGAGAGACCCCAACCAGCCGAAGGACTATGCGTTGACAGTCAGCCGCGACCCTGATAATTCCCCGATTGCAGTGGTTGATCAGTATCAGGGTTCAGATGTCCAGAAGGTCTACCTTGTTATCGCAGTATCATCTCTTCATGCTAATGACTATGAAATTGTTCAAGTGGAATATCACAGAAGATCGCCCTGGGTACTACTATGTACAGAGCTTGTCGGATGTCATCTTTGTTCCGGAGCCATTCCAGCGGGTAACTTCGTAGCCTTGATTACTGAATACCTCTGCTAACAAATGTTGGTGTAGGATGCGGCTCTCCAGGTTAGCATAGCCGGTCGTACCATGTGGAACGTCACAAAGGCATTCAATGCAGACTACTTTAAGGTAAACATGAAGTGCCAACACCTGTCTCGACCTTGAAAGCTCACTCCTTTCCTTGTCATCAGATTTTCACCCCGGACGGCAAATTTGCCTGGGGTGCCATTCAGCCTTTGAGTGGAGATCAAACTACAAATCCAGTAGTGCTTGAGGATCCATCTGATTCCAACCAGTTCCAGCGCTGGACCTTTGCCCCCTAAAGTTTTTGATTGAATCCCCATGCATGGCCTGTTCAGGCAAAGACCCAGTTCTACTTGTTTTCGTCAACAGTTTGTCTACATTTGATTGTGATTATTGATGTGTGGCCGCAACATAGTTTAGGCAGCTCCTGGGCTTATTTCGTGTGTGCAAATCAACGTCACCTTGATCATCGATTGAAGGTCACCGACATGGCGCCGAGAGCTGGTCTAGTTATATGAATCACATTGAAAGGGCTCCTGAAATTACACCGTAACGATCGGAAAGTGGCTCGACCAGCTCGAAAGCCCGAAATAAAATCACAAGTAAATTGATGATGAGTAGTCAGGAAGCATGATTTGTGGACGAAGATTAGGATGGACGAAGATCAAGATCATGTCGAGCGAGGCTAACGAGATTGTGGGAAATCCGGTCGAGTGGAAATTTTAAACAGAGATCCAAAAGCCCGTCAACTGATTGTCCCACTGGCAGACGGGTATTCACTAGAAGATGTTGCTCGACGTTAATGAGCTACCATGGCAGCTAGCAGTTGTTACTCGATTGGCCGACTACAATGATAATCGATGTGTTCCTCAACACATGGAGTTCTTCTCTGATAAAGTCATGCGGCAGCTGGAGGAGGAATTAGAGGTACCAGCCGCGCCGTCAAGTGGTGCCGCCGCAATGTCAACCTTTGACTCAAGCGAATCGAGGTCATAACGCCGATGCTGCTCACGCGTGCATGATCTTCCATTCTGCCACAAGTACGTTTATAGTGGGGAAAGATCGCGGGTCCGAGATCGTGAAGGGTCCTCGATCTTCATGGGACGGGGTTAACTGGTGATTTCGAGAGATCGGTGCAACATGCATTCCGAATCCGATAGTTGCGCAATTTTAATAGCGGGGAACTCAGGTCAGTTCTGAGTGGGCGTTGGATTCCGCATCGCGCGCAGTGTGGCGCTCGTCACGCATACGGAGATTAATGATCGTGTATCTTTTTGTGATGTCCGTGTGGTCCAGGTCGCGGGGTCGGGGGAGACGATCGAATCTTCGTGCCTGTGGAACAGTCGTCACTGTCAGATGCAAACGTATGGATCGATGGATCACGAGCAGTGCCTCGACTAGACCTGAACTTGTTAAAAATGAACTCGTTCGAGCCCATGCCAATTACTCGATGCTGCCGGCTAAAGAGAGAATCCGGAGCTCATAGAATATGGATCTCAATAATGATTGAATCCGAGGCGTTGAAAATATTTTCGTAATCGAGGGTTGGGAGGCGATTAACTGAGGTCACCGATGCTATATTAGTTAGTAAAGGAGCCATCCGATGAAGAGGGTGTATCTTGGATTGGTGAGTAGTATCCCCCACGATGATTCAAGGAGCAGTATCAAAGCGCTGCGTTAAACATCCATGTTCTAGAGATAGGAGCCTGAATTCGCATCAGCACAACTCAACAAACTGGAGTTTCTTATAATTAGGTGGTGCGTTTGAGTCTCCAAAAACTTAGAATACATTATGACATCCAATGTCGCCCCATTGTCACGGCCCGGGTGCATGCACGTCAAACTTGTTATCATGATGAGTGCTTTCAAACGGGCGACTGGAAATATAAGCGTTGCGTAAGGTTCATTGAAAGCGCTCACATCTTCGAATGTTACAATCAGACACTGGCGGGCCCCTTCAAATCCGAATCCAGTTGGAGAGAACTTGAAGGAGTCCGACGTGACTCGGAGTTACGGTCGAACTTGAACTTTGATCACGCGGGGGTCGGCAATGACTTTGATAATAAACAAGAATAAACCATGTCCATGGACTGGCGATCTCACACCGGCGAAAATAAAATTTCAGTCTTGGTGTGACTTGCGCAGGGACCTGAACCAAAGGGCGTTCAGTATCGACGAACCAACGCCTACTAGTGCCGTACCATGCGTCCTGCGAGGAAGGGCAGCGTCCAGGCTTCGCTACGCCAGAACAGCTGGTACATTTTTGCGTTTTGCGTGTTCTGCATCTTTATGCAAGCCGGGTTCTTTGCGGGGCATCGCCACGAGCAGTTAACCTCCTATCTCAATGTCTCATATGAGATGGGCGGGGGGAGATGGTTCCCAGAGGTGACATCCGCCCTGGGGAATAGTTCGATCAAGGAGCACCCGATTCCGAGGTTGATGGAGGAGGCGGAGAAGAAGTACAAGAAGAAGCTGGGCGCGCAGAGCAGAACGTTGAAAGCTGCTGTGACGGAGTACAAGAGGCGGTATAAACGGGCCCCACCTATGGGATTCGATGGATGGTGGAAGTTTGCCCAGAAGTATGGGGCGAAGATGATAGACGAGTATGACGGACTCATGGATGATTTGGAGCCGTTCTGGGCGCTTTCTGGCGAGGAGCTCCGACGACGCGCTCTGCAGGTGAGCCTTCTTCGTTTTCTTTTTTTTTCTTTTATCGCTTCGCTTACCCGTCAAAAGGTCGGAGAACTACCCTCTATTGACTTGGTTCGCCTCAGAGACGGAAATGCTACCGCATTGAACCTTCACAGCGAGAACTTTGGGGTCGGTGCCCGGGCAAATGGGTTCCTTGCTATGCTCGAAAAGTTTGCTCACACCGTACGTCTTGGACACGAATGCGAAGAATATATACACAATCTAACACGCAGTCCTTCAGCTCCCAGATATGGACTTTCCTATCAATGCTAGGGCGGAAGGGCGCGTCTTAGTACCATGGGAGCATCGCAAGTACCCAAATCTCACCCATCAGGATTCTTCAGGTAAGCCACATATGCCATACCCTACCCCCCGTTTAACATTCCACCCAAGCCGGTGTTGAAGCTGTGCTCGATGGACCCTTCCGTCCAGACTGGGCGGGGGGCGGTAGCGTCTGGGAAGCCTGGCGACGCACCTGCACACCTAAATCTTCCGCTCGCCGCCTTTTCTCATCCCTACGCAGCACCTTCTCGTCCAAAATCACCAACTATCTCTCCTTTTCCCTTTCGGGGCCCGGCTCCGACTTTGCCTTCGCGCCTGCTACATCTGCCTCCACCCTTGACTTCTGCTCCCGCCCGCACGAGCACTACAATCAGGGCCACTTTTTCTCGGACTGGCGCACCATCCAAGCATTGTATCCTGTCTTCAGCCCAGCGAAAGCCAGGGGGTTTCTGGATATCAAAATCCCAAGCCACTATTATTATGGTAGCACAAAGAGGTACACGTATGGCTGGGACTCAGTCAATTTAGAGCTGAAGGACGTTGATGACATGGACGTGCCGTGGGAGAGCAAGTTGGACAAGATGTTTTGGAGGGGTGCGACTACCGGTGGAGGAAACCATCCCCCTGGGTTTTCTCCACAATATCATAGGCATAGGTCCATATCTCGGGTTGATACACTTTCAGATGTTAACTTTTACTCCCAGATTCATCCGATTGGCATCAGACACCTCTGCCGTAAATCGTACAGTCACCTTCGCCGACCCACCCGCTACAACTAACTATGTCTCTGCCTCGCTGCCCGTCTCCTGGCTCAACGCCGAGGTGATGGATGTCGCATTCGTCAAGGCCGTCGCACCAGAAGCCTACCCAGGTGGTCTGTTGTCCCTGACGGATACGCATCGATTTGGAGACGCTGTCCCATTGGGAAAACATTGGTCGTACAAGTATGTTGTAGACTTGGACGGGATGGGCTACAGCGCACGATTTATGGCGTTCCTCGCAAGCGATAGCGTACCCGTAAAGGCAACGGTGTATGAGGAGTATTTCAGGGATTGGATCCAACCTTGGTTGGTGCCTCTGCTTTTCTTCGCATTCGGGTCGGCTGATTTTCACGCTTGGTCCAGGGTACACTATATCCCACTGTCATCGTCGTATAAGGAGATATACAATATCCACGCGTACTTCTCTGGGCCTTCGCTATCCGCACTCGAGGTTGTGAACTCTACTCAGCTGCAAGTGCCTGCTGAGTACAGACATGGGACCGTGGAGGGGGATCGGCGGTTGCGCAGGATCGCACGGGCAGGGAAACATTGGAAAAAGACGGTTGGGCGCACGATTGATATGGAGGGTGAGTTAACCTATGCACCGTTCACACCTGAACTCTTCTCAAAGTCATTGCGCTCTCAGTGTACGTTTATAGACTTTGTTTAGAGTGGGCTCGCCTGTGGGCGGACGACCGTGACTCCATGAATTTTTTGCTGTGATATGGGTCCCGTCGTTCTTTATTCCATTGCGTCCTGGACATGCATACTACATTCTTACAACTTAGAAAAAAATCCACCGTCATCACCGCTCTGATACCACCAATGTACCATCACCAATACCACGTAGCCTCAGCTGGTTCTAATCTGATATCTTTTAATGGGTTCTGCACGACGCGAGGATAATATATTCGCCGTAATCGTCTTGTGACTCTCAAGGTGGCGTTTCCCGTTTTTAACTGGGTGGCTGTTGACAAGCGTACGTCCAGGTGATATGATTCGTGCCTCGCTTTGATGCTCATCTGAGCAAGTGAGCCCTTTCCTGCTAACCATCTACTGGGGATACGGCGTTATGTACATATTTACGATGTTCCTCTCTATGAAGGTGGGCGTCAGGGTAGTCCATCTCAAGATCACGTTCAAAATATGGAACAGGAAGTTTCACGGTATCGATGGGGATGCTATCAGATTCACAACACGTTGCAGAGGCGTGGGGGTTACTGCTGCCCTAATCTATTCTTGTTCAAGTACAGGCTTCAACGTCGTGGCACATCGATATCCTATAATCTACAACACCTCTGGGTAACCCACCAACCAACCTCTTGCTTCTGATTTTCGTTTTATACTTCAAGTCCATCGATCATCATGATGCTTTCGCCCAGTATCGGCGGCGGTTATTCGTCGAGCCGTGTGGGCTCACCATCCCCTTCTGCAGTTGGTCGCTCGTCCAACGATTACCACTCATTCCACAGATCACCGAGCGTGTCCGATTTCCAGATTGAACATGTACCCAAGTCGTCTGTGAATCGGCGCTCCATGCCCCCCGCTGAACCTGGGTTCGATCAAACCCTCGTTTTCCGAGATAATGTTTCTCGACTCTTGGCAGCCAGGAGTCGACCGTTCTCAGTTTGTGGGCGTATCCCGTTTGATTCGTCGCAGCTTGTTCTTTTCTTCCGATCCAAGGTATGTTCCTTCCTGCTTGATAAAGATGATCATTTGTCAAAGCGAGATCCTTGCTGGATTTAACAGAGCGGAATTACGCACTCGTTGGATTTCCCGATCGATGTCGATTACAATACACCTCCGGCCCTCGATGTCCTCATCGCAGCCTGTAGGCCACACCAAACCTCCGAATTTGATGATTATCCAGATCGCGAGTCTCTATTCTACCCTCCGAATCTTCCCCTGACAGCATCTCTCGAAATTGCCAACCATCCCATCCTCGATGCAGTGCGCAGCACCCTGTTCCCCAATCTACCACCTGGGCACTACCTGACTTCGATGAGAGATAGGTTGGAAGTCGTGGATAGTGGCGGGAGGATGAACCCCCAGCCACGATCCTTACGAAATGATGGTCGATCTGCGACGATTATCGTCACACTCCCTGTGCGCTTCAGAGGCGGCGCCCTCGTCATCCGCGATCCCGATGGGCGCGAGGAGAAATATTTTGGGCGTGGCGGGAAGAACGGGGACATTGAGTGGACTGCATTCCTTCCCGACTGTGACTACGAGGTGGAGACTGTTCAGAAGGGCTGTCACATATCTATTTCTTATGGTGTCTTCCTGAGGACCTTTGGAGCCTCTGGCTCGAATCCAGACCCGTTGATTAATCCTAGCGATGATTTCTTGGATTTACTTGCGCCTATCCTCAACACGTCCCGAGGGCGCAAAATTGCATTTTATCTCAATTACGACCACGCCGTCAACCCAGCGGAAGTCCTTGCTGAGTCGCTAGTGCCACATGTATGGTTTTCGACGCCTCTGCCGCTCACTTGTCTGTTGACCCCTTTCTTCGCAGCTCAAGGCCGGCGATTCTGTTCTACACCACTCTATCAAGTTATACAAACTTAACCCAGAGCTCCACTGGACGGCGGGTGGATACATCTGGCCGGTTGATCACACCGTCGACTTTTTTGGAGATGATATTTCGGGAGCGCAGGCGAAAACGCCGATTGGGAGGATGCCGTTGACCATACTCAACAGTAACAATAACCGATCAGGCGTGCCTCCTGTTCGTGGTCCGTTCAATACTTATCCTGGTGCAACGGGCGACGAGCTTGTCGAGAACCTTCGATTGAGAGCGGAGGGTAGCGGAGCAATTCCTCTCGCTGAAGCTGATATCTCTATACTTACAGACTGGAATAATCCAAACCCTGAAATTGGAAAGGAAAGAGTGTACTTTGTATCTGGCGGGGGGCTCGAGAAACTTGTGGTCAACGTGCTGATGGTTGTATATGTTCCATAGTTCCGACTGAGTGTATCAATTTGCTTCTAACTTGAATACCTACGAAGTTGTACGTTCGTAGATTCCATGCCAGTGGCTCGGATATAGACATTGGGGACCTCTTCAAAGGACTCAAGATAACTTGAAATCGAATGATCGGTATCTGAGAGTCGAAATTAAGTATATTGTGCCTGAAGTATCATAGGGAGGTAGCAGATGTTAAGTGTCCTCCTGAACCTGTATCTCTTGTTTGGCAGACATTGGACCTCAAAGGTAGGCAACCTCATGACCCATTTTGTGGCTTCCTTGCTCACAATGGCATCTTATGTCATTGGTAAAGTTTACTTAAATTTTGCCTGCCTACAAGTTCTTGGTGCCAGATTTTTTAATTTTTCTCTTATTGCTTCAGTCGAATGTCTCCCACACCTGTATCCGTCCATGATAGCCTACTCCAATCCCGCTGGTTTGACCTGTGAGGTTGTGGACTCGGAGGCAATCGACATGACCTCGACCATACATTCCCTCCTCTCCAAGCAGCCCCTGCACATTTCCTACCTCGCACACCACCCTTTTCCGAGTCCAGCCACCAGTCGCATCGGAGAGCTCGAGGGAGAAGTCGCAAGTTTAACAGCACGTGTCTCCCGCCTAGAAGACAACGCCGCTCGCCACGAGGGAGATATCAAGACGCTGCGAGACGCCACTTTGCCCGCGGTTCACGTCGGCCTCCGTACGCTAATGGACGTCACTCTCTTCCCCTTCGGCTACGACCCGGATCGAGAAACCCGTTACCAGTTTGTCAGCAGACAACGAGACTACCTCGGTGAAGCGCTGAATATTCCCGCGGATGATCTCGTACACTTTATCAGCTCATTGTCTCCTAACTTCCTCGCATAATATCCCGTATCATTGCTCTATAGGGACCAAGCCGACGATTGCAGACTAGGGGCCCACACATCCACGTCCCTGGCCGTCGCCGACGCCATCAATCGGTCATACCATTCCGGAGAAGCCCTCAAGATATGGAACAAACTGTTTTTGCTCGCTTTTGGGGTCACTTTAGACGATCAATTGAGGAACATACGATCTGTCTGTAAGGTGAATGCGTTATGGCCTTTTGAGAAAGACGTCGCTAGATTGAAGTGGGAGACCTTTGGTGAAGGGGAATTACGGTCTTGGGAGCTAAGGCCATAAGAGGGATATCTCCTTTTGCGTGCGATTTCATTTTTCATCTGTCCCTCTCCGAGTCTTTACTTGTTCCTTGTGCAGACGGCTTCTTCCTACCACACTATCCTTATTATTATAACGGACTCCGCAAGCGATTTGAAGGACAGCCATTTTTATTTTTATTTGTAATGTTTCCTTGTGCAGACGGCTTGTTCCCAATACTACCCTTATAACAGACTCCGCACGCGATTTGAAGGACACCTTCAAGTTTACTTAGCGTTGTCTGCACCGGAGTGTTTATTGTTACTCTCTGTCCGGCAGCCTCGCTTACACTTGGCAATGTGGGTCTGGGGAAAGAAGGTTGCGTTATTCCATGATGATGTCCAATTGCATTTGGCCGCGCCCGGAGGGATCACTGGCATGCACTGTACTATGCCACATGCATGATGGTGATGGTATGAATCTCAATATTTGCCTTCAGGCGCCATTGTGCGCCACTCCTAAACTTGTACTACTACTGAAATTGAAAAAACGGAACAAAGATTTTCTACACACGAACGGGTTATCTTAACAATTTACTCATGTTTCACAGTTTCACTCCAGCTTGAACTTGTTTCCATCTTAGCCGCACTGCCAATGAATCTCGGATCAGGCCTCAGGGTCACGATGGTCGTGCCAAGACGTCGGCCATACATACATCCGAGTCATCGGCAGTCCGCATCGTCGCCTTTTGCTTTGATACCTAGTGCATAGTGTATGGAAGGAGCGCCGTCATGATTGCCTCGTTGAGCTGCAAGGTCCAGGGCAGGCCAATTACTCCTCGTTACACGCGTTGAACTTGAACTTTCGCGTTCTGTCACAATCACGTTCGTCACGGTGTTCATGAGGAAACTTGGATTCATGGCCAGGTCTAACCAAGTTTATCAACAAGCTTTTTAAAATTTCATCGATGCTTTTACTCCATTTATCTAACCATCATGATGGAGAAAGTTCGACTTCAAGGCTCTCCGGTCTAACCACCGTATCAAGAAACGCTTTCAGCCTGAGGCTAGACTGAATGTCTTTCAAACACGACGAAAAACGGGGTTCCAATAGTACTCCGCTGCAATACCCGCTAGAGAAAACCTTTGCCGGTAACAACTTGGAAGATGTTGTGCGTGATATTGATTCAGGAAACATCAACGAACTAGCAGTGGTGGCAGAGGGAGAAGAACGGACAACGTGGTTCGTCTGGATACTTGTTCTTTGTTCTACAATATCTGGCCTGCTTTTCGGTGCGTTTTTATTCGCTTCCCATCTCGGCCATCCCTGGATTTAAGTCTGCCAGGATATGACACCGGTGTTATCTCGGGTGCCCTTGTGACGATACGAGGCGACCTAGGACCTGCAAAGCTTTCAGATGGTCAGAAGGTTAGTTATCTGTTCATCCTTGCAAGCGCTACACAACCTGGGGGATCGTATGTACTGTTAGCGATACTCCGATCTTGCTGCTGTTGAAGTCTTCATATGGTCCGGATACGACGTGCTTTCCTCCTTTGACGTCATGGTGTAAAGAGCGCCGTATTTGCGTACTAATCACCACCTATCTCCAGGAATTCATTACCTCATCAACCACGCTTGGCGCCCTTCTTGGTGGTCTTTTGGCAGGCATCCTTTCGGATTGGATTGGTCGTCGACCGGTTCTTGCCATTGGGGACATATTATTTATCGGCGGGGCAATAGCACAAGCGGTCTGCCATGACGTTTGGAGTATGGTAAGGTGGTGATTCGTGTTATTGACCTACTTTTGATTCATAATACTCACAGATTGGCGGTCGGTTTCTGATCGGATTTGGCGTTGGCCTAGCAGCTTGTATCGCACCGCTTTATATTCAAGAGCTCTCTCCTACCCGGCTGCGGGGAAGAATGGTTGTCCTTAAGTGTGCCATTATATGATGCTCTAGCTATGCAGCACCTGTTTCCTGATGCATGTTACCTAGTGTTGTGATGATAACACTAGGTCAGGTCATAGCGTATGGGATCGGTGCAGGATTCGAGAATGTCCGTGGTGGTTGGCGTTGGATGGTTGGTTTGGGGGCGGTTCCAGCAGGAATTCAATTTGTTCTGTTATTCTTTCTACCCGAGAGCCGTAAGTCCCATGAGGATGCATGAGGCCGTTTTCTGACTCCTTTCTTTTCATGTCAGCTCGTATTTTGGTTCGGAGAGGTAATATGGAAGACGCGCGTGCTATCATGGCCAAGATATATGCGTACGCGAAACCTGAAGAAGTTGATCTCAAAGTACGGCGTCCTCGCTCACCGTCGCGCGTCTATTTACCTGTCTTCACCCAGTT
The DNA here is from genome assembly GCA_964034925.1 of Tricholoma hemisulphureum. Taxonomy (NCBI): domain Eukaryota; kingdom Fungi; phylum Basidiomycota; class Agaricomycetes; order Agaricales; family Tricholomataceae; genus Tricholoma; species Tricholoma hemisulphureum. The sequence goes on along the minus strand of OZ035928.1, from coordinate 2,589,545 downwards.
GAAAGTACTACATGCAGCGGTTGAACGAAGCATCGAAATAACGAATACTACGACTTTCCTGCATCGATTCAAGTCCATGATGTTTAACGGTGTCAACCGTCGCGCTCTTAGTACGAATATTCCCCCCGTTTTGCCCTCGTCTGGATCAACTGACAGTGTTCCAGTCGTTGGATGTGGGATGCAAGCGTTTCAACAATTGTGTGGTTTCAACACCCTTATGTATTATTCTGCAACTCTCTTCAAAGAAATCGGCTTCGACCAACCAACAGCAGTCGGGCTTATTGTCTCCGGCACCAACTTTTTGTTCACTCTCGTGGCGTTAAAATGGATTGATAAAATCGGAAGACGAAAAATCATGATTTGGAGCGCTCCAGGAATGATCATTGGTTTGACGCTTGCAAGCATCTCTTTCCATTGTTCGTACACTTCGAAAATTGCTGCGATATTCGCTAACCTGTATCAATTCGCCATCAGTTTTAACGAAGAAGACGAACGGAACCCTAATTGACGGTACACAATACTCCACAGCTTGGTCTGCCATTGTCCTGTTATCTATGATCATCTTCGTCGCTTCGTACGCCACAGGTCTCGGTAACGTGCCGTGGCAGCAAGGAGAACTCTTTGGACTTGAAGGTGGGTCAGATCCATGACTACACCCTATGTACGCTCACGAGGATGATCAAGTTCGTGGCATTGGTACTTCGCTGTCAACTGCCACCAACTGGGCGGGGAACCTGCTCATCGGCTCCACGTACCTATCTCTCATGGCTAAGATCACACCCGCAGGCGCATTCGGGTTCTACGCCGGGCTTTGCCTCCTAGGATGGATCTTTGTACTAGCATGTTTCCCCGAGACAGCAGGGCTCAGTTTGGAGGAAGTGAAGATGGTGTTTAAGAATGGGTTTGGGATCCGAGAGAGTCAGCGGTTGATACAAGCGAAGAAAGACATTCGGATACGAGCGGGCGATGACGGAGGAATCTAAAAGACTGATATAACGACAACGTTTCCAGTAATAAATAATGCTCTATTTCTGGGTTTGATCGCGTTTCATTTTGCGGCTTTTCACGCTATTAGCAGGGTTACAACCGCTCTGGCCAGAATTATTTCTACATGGGAACACTATTGGGAGCACAAATCACTGTATCTTGGTCGCAGTCCAAAACGCGGCGTGGTACACATAACCCAACATTCCTTGAAAATTATTAGTGTATGTCGTATCAATTGTTCTTTCGTTCTGATATCATGGGTGAACGCATAAGATCACCACGATTACATCGGACAATATAAAAAATCTTACGGAGAGCTCAAAACCGATTGCACGTGCAAGCGTCCTGACCTCATCAAGATCAAGTTCCACGGATGGGTCGTTCGTGTTATTATTTTCAAAGTGCCACAGAAGTGGTCCTGTTGGCGTCCGCGGAAATGAACGTCGGTCGGGCTCTTATTTTAAGAAATAATATGACCACTTACCCAAGTTGATCCAAACGCCACCTGGGGCAAGAATTCTGTGGATGACGCGAAGATAATTGACGATGTTTTTAGCCTAGTTTGATAGTGTGGCAAAGATGGATGAAATTAGTAGGTCTCTGAACAAGAAAAGGGAAGACTCTAACGGTGTCAATGAAAAAACACGTCAGTACTGCATCCCATTGACCTGAGTGCGGTTCCCTCGGATCCGTATCGACCCCATAGATCTCTTCAAAATCACCTAAAGGCTGTAGATACGTATGCGATGCCACGATGATGCATTTCCCTGACTCACCTGCGACGAGGGAAAAATTAGAGCCGAGGGGAAGGTCTGACGGAAGCACGTCTGGAATGTGCACTGGGTGGAGCATCGCCTGCCGTGTCGGGACGTTGGAGAAACTGTGAACGTAAGGATATAACTTGTGCTTGCCAATCTCGTCAGTTCTTACAGATGTCACTGAACAGTCAGTCACAACGTTTGATCGGCAGATGACACCATACTTATTTAAGATGAAATACGAAGAGAGAAGCATGTAGTGTGAAAACTCATTCCCCTGACAGGAAAATCCTGAAAGGATATTATCATTGACAGTCTGGAAATTACACACAAGAGATGACCGTACCGAGGCTTGCTACATCGTATGCCAATCGACCAAGTCCGGCACCAGGCACAAGAACTCTAAGATTCGACCTTGCAGCCGACCGTTAGTGGTTGATGGGGGGGGGGAAAGACACGAGAAAAACGTACCTTTCCCTGAGTGGGACATCAGCAAAATGGTGTAACAGCGCTTCCTTCATCGGCCCGTAACAGAGGTCTCGTTCACTCTTTCCCTAAAGTTTCCTGCTCAGAAGCAACGGTGAAACAAAGGGTAAAAACCTAGTAACCTCTTCGCTCCAGTCTCTCACGAATTGTTTGAGTGTACTTCTGAGTTTGTCCATGTCGAAATCGGTTGGTTTGTATTTTTTTGGCTGAGTTGAGCTGTTCTGTGCCACGCGTGAGTTGCTGTGCTCGTGTGAATGAGAGTGCGAGTGCGAATGCGAATGCGAGTGCGACAGTCCTGAACTATGGATCAGCCACTCTGAGCTGCTTGAACCAGTTCCACCATACCAGGACTTCCATGGCTTGAATTACGGGAGGTAGATCCGATGATATCCTCGTCGTTCACACCCTCATCGGTACTTATACCATGACCAAAGATCTCAGGATTTGCAACAATCTGACCCAAGAACTCGGCGTTTGCTAAGATGGCTTGGTCCACTTCATCCAATTTCTGTTTGTAACCCAGATCTTCTAAAACCTCTTGGTCTGATTGGGGGAGTCTATATATATCTTTTCTTCGACGATTGTTGGCAGCGAGCTGGGAGAAATCCTCAGCGATCTAAGCATGTTAGGTTGGCAGCCTAGATGTTGCGTACTGAGTACGGCGCATAATGTCGGAAAGTCGTTATGACATTGGAAAAATGAACTTGCTCTGAGATAAATGAATAAGTGTTACTTTGTTTTTTTAAAGTGAGAATGCTGACCTTCTTCGATTTCTGCTGCACTGGGAGGCATGGTTAGTTCCTAGTTAGTTCAAGAAATTTTGAAGGCACAAAGGATCGACTCGGAGCCAGCGTTTGGCTTTGTTTTTCAAGAGACTCCGAGATTCCACTTGAACTTCCACAATGGTAACGTCTTCGTTGAGTTCATCTCCCAAGCTATGCTCAACTTCTCCTATAGGCTCGTAATGAGGAAAAAGCACAGTCTATGCTGTATCGTTTCAGGGAAGCGCAAGCTGCTGAACTTGGCTTGGGAACACGCGGGGATCGCAGGCCGCGAATGGCCAGTGCTTGTAAGAGTTTACGGGAGTGTGAACGTTGGAGAGGTGAGATTTTGAGGGAGATCAGTCGGAAGGTATCTAAAATTCAAGACGGTAGGTGTCGCCGAGTTTCGAGCCATACACCGAGACGCTAATACTACTTGGTTGAAAAGCTGGTCTGACCGACTACGAAGTTCGAGATCTCAACGACGATATTAATAAGCTCATGCGCGAGAAGCGCCACTGGGAGAATCAAATAGTGGCTCTTGGTGGTGCGAATTACCGGCGGAATGTGGCAATGTTGGATGACGATGGCAAGGAAGTGCCAGGGACGAAGGGATACAAGTGAGTCATTTTATTGCACTTGAATTACTCGTCAACTGTGTCAAAAGGTACTTTGGCCGTGCCAAGGACTTGCCGGGAGTTCGAGAACTATTCCAGAGTCGGAAAAAGGAGGAAGAGGAAGAAAATCAAGCTTTGATCTTTTACAAAAAATTCATGAAACAAGGACCTGAATACTTCGGTGACCTTGACGAGAACGATGGCAAGCTGCTGGAGTTTGAGAAAGAAGCCGAAGAGGAAGGTCAGTTGCTATGAGATCCTCTGTACCGTCCCAGCCCCGCTCATGTCTCTGTTAAGAATGGCAAGAACACTATTCACACCTGCGAGAAACGCTTGGCGTTTCGTCTGACGACCCGATACCTCCCCTCCGGCTGAACTCTACGAAACAAAAGCCCAAAGACCCAGGTGGAGACGTAGACATGTCTGTCGCAGACGATGATCCCAATCGCTTGAAGCCCATTATTCCGGTTACAACGGCTCCCCCGGGTCCTGAGGTCGATCAAGCTCGTATTAATGCACAAGCTGCAGCATCATACATACCTTTTCTTACGACCGAAGATTTGCTTCCACCGAAAATGCCAACGAGAGAGGAGATGGAGAATGTCCTACTTGGATTAAGAAAACAGGCCCTTGTAGAGGAGTACTTCGGAGCGGACAGTTCTTCGTGACGCCCACTCCCCCGAAGGATGGATTGAGTGGTTCGCCGTCCCGATTGTATTGCTTCTTTCATTGGCTCATGCACAACCTTTCCCCAGTTTTGTCTCGATTACAGACGCAGATGAATAAAATCACATTTTTATGATGCCATTATTTTCTCCGGAATATACATATGCCGCCCTGGTTTTACCTCCTGCTAGTGTTCGCCTTGTTCCCCTTCAGGGCGCTCTGGTGAGAACTTCAGCCTCGCAGGTGGTGAAAAGAATTTTGATGAAATAGTCACCTTTTGACTGCTCCAAGAGCAGAAATACAAGTTCTTCGCATTCTGTACCATGGTGCTTCGATTCCTCCAGCACTCCTCATAATGAATGCAATAAAGACATCCATCATATTGTGGGTGCTTGGTGGTGGATTTTTATATGTCGGAAGTCATAACTCACCTGGTTCATGAACATTTCTCGCCGTCAGCCCCTCTTATGTGTAGCAGATGTGGTGCAAAGCCGTCCAGCCATGGACCTCACAATCCGGGCCATAGCCAGCGACAGTGCCCGCAACGTGAACGATGAAGCTTGGATGAAAAGGATTGCATTCCTCGGCCAACAGAAAGTACAACGTTATCACAAGCACATGATACGCCGATTCCTAGATCGCCGTGTACAACTCCAACGGCTGCAGTATGAAACAATTTCCCCGCTTTGCAAGTGATCGAATCCCATGGTTCCCACATCTCTAACATCCTGCGAATCTCACCTTCAGGGCCTCGGCGACATCGGAGATCTCTTTCAGTGTAGGATCTTTGGGTCCCGCACTTTTTGCAGTGTCCCATTAAACCGCGGATAAAATATGAATCCTTGGCAGTTTGCCCTCTTCATCGGTCTGCTCGGGCACCCCTACTTTTACGTGGAACCTCTTCCATCGGATCGTAACCACTGATGTTGTGGCGTTCTCGATCCGATGCCATGTTTGAAGCAAACTGCCTTCTTAACTCACGAGTGTAGCACGTTGACATGTTCGCTGATCCAACCAACCATGGAGATGACCAGCATATTTCCATTCTCCGCACGACGCCCCTTTAATGACCTCAATCAAAGGAGCAAGTAACGTGAAAAAGAAACGCTGCTTTCCGAATAGAACGCTCTGATCATTCGGGTGTACATCACCTGGCATTCGTATCCGTTAATTCACATCACCTGTAGGCCTCGACGAATATGGGGGAAACGGAAGCACAGGTATTGCATTGCATTATGCGACACGGACCATGATAACCACAGGTCCGTGTTCCAAACGATGCAGAATTTCGTCGTTACAAAATCAGCATAGATTGGTGACGCATGAGGAAGATTCCGAATTGTGACTGCGATACTGGCTGGTCGCTAATTTTGGGCCCTATCATGACTGGGCGATGGGCTGCTTGTGCATAACATGAAGGTCGCGTATTCGACATCGTGTGTAGTCAAATCCATTTAGGTTGAGAGACAGTCTCCTTTACAGTCTCCGTTTCCCCCAAGGATTGTCACAAGCTCAGGCTTCTGTAAGTACTCTGATCATTTACTTACTGTCGTGGGTCGGTCACGATTTGGATAAGTTGGAGATTTATGGAAGGAACAACAAGGTACCGAAACTTCTTCTTGGCACACCAATGACTCCGACGCTATATGTACTCCATGTAGCGGGGATCTCTGGAGTTGTTTGCAACAATACTAACCTCCTTATCCGAATCGTTGCAGGTTGATCCTAATCAACCGGAAAGTGGCCGGAAAGTCTACGATTTTACAAAATATCGAACTGCTCAACTCAATCTGACACAATCTGACGCCCCCCATCCGGTCGCTTCCGCTGTTGCAAGTGCTGCAAGCCCTTTTCGTTCGGGATCGATCTATGTATCACGATAATATCGATATCTCAACTTTCAACACGATTGGGGAGTAATTCCCAGAGTAACCTCTTCACCCATTCCCTGAAGAAGTTCATCTATGCCAATATTTCACACCTATTTTTATGGCCAGATCGTTGTTTTTTTTTAACCTGATAATTACTAAAGGCGCTGTGCCGATTTCAGTCCCCAAGCCGCCACCCTACTAACAGACTCGGATCCCACTGTGGTGGCACTTCAGATCGCCAAGGTACATCGATCCTATCCAGTTTGTTATGAAGAATCCGGTTGATCCCATCATACGAATGGTTGAATCCTAGTAAGGCCATTTACTCAACAGTTGAATATAGGGCAGAGCCAGGACATATAAAGGATGCGCTCTTTCCTCCTTCCCTCTCACCCCTCTGGCTACCTAGGTCTGGCATTGACTTCACGCTCCAATAGGTGACTTGATTCACGATCATGGGCCACAGTACTACCACTGAAACCACGCTGTTGCTCGGCCACACCACAACCTCGCTAAAATTTCCCCTTGGTTTGGCCTCTGTATCGGTCAGGCCCTACCTCGAATTGATACGCCTTGAGAAAGTACACATTTCTTCTGACATCCGGGCGTATTTCTCCTTGTCCTAACTTCATTCTTAGCCAACTGGAACTATCCTTATGTTTTGGCCATTCGGTAGGCCATCTGGCATACTTTCGCATTCGTGTATAATTTACTTTATATTTAGCATGGGGGTTAACCATGGCTGCATTCTCGACGGGCCTCCAGCTGAGGAGTTACATGGTAAATCTCCTCAAGTGGTTCATTGGTGCCTTTATTTTGCGCAGTTCTGCATGTACGATCAACGACATATTCGACCGGAAGATGGATGCATGCGTAGGTCAGTTTATCGCTTGTCAACGAGAGGATCGAAAGTTCACCCGCATATTCAGAACGAACGAAAAACAGGCCGCTTGCAAGTGGGCGGTTGTCTGTATTCGCAGCTACTGTGTTTCTATTAATTCAATATTGCATCGGAATCACATTTTACTATTCGACCACCCACGATCTCGCGTATGTATCGGCGGCCTTTTAGCTACGGAGAATTCGGGACTGAGCTCACTTCTAGGCTATGGGTTGCGATATTTCAATTACTTCCCCTGTAAGGTTGCAAGCTCCCGAGTCAAAGTTTCTCTCCTTATTTCCATCTAAATCTAGATTTGCTGTCTACCCACTACTAAAACGAATTACTCATTGGCCTCAAGCGTGGTTGGGGTTTGCTATGAATTTTGGTTTCGTCACCTCCTGGGTTTCTATTACCGGAACGCTTGATATCCATTTGCTCTCTGCAGCAGTGGCCGGGTGTTGGTGGTACGTTGAATAGCGATACCTTGTTGAGGAGACACACTGACATGTATTTTTATACAGTTGGACGATGTTGTATGGTACGATATACTACTGAATCCCAGAATCCCTCGCTGACGTCTCCTCAGACACAATTTATGCATGTCAAGATATCAAGGATGATGTCAAGGTTGGCGTGCGCTCGACAGCCATCCTTTTCGGGTCATGGATTCTTCCATTATTGATGATGTGTGGCATGACATTTATCGTGATGCTTGCCATCGCAGGTTATCTGAACGGTCAAGGTCATGCTTATTTCACCATATCTGTTGGCGGTGCAGCTGCGCATGTTGTATGGCAATTCATAACCGTCGATTTAGAAGCGCCTCGTAGTTGTTGGCGTGAGTCTGCCGTCATACATGATCATGTTCGGCCTCACTTATCTTTCAGGTAATTTCAATCGCAATGGCCATCTCGGCTGGATTGTCTGGGGAGGGTTGGTAGTAGATTATGTTTCCAAGATGGCTCTTCAATCTCCTCAATGAAGCACAGATTTACTACTCGGTTTTACGCTTACGTTGCAAGTAAAAAAAAGTATTGCAAGGGAAGAAAATTTTGGACACTGTGGGAATTGAACCCACGACCTCACGCAAGCATACCATGCGAAGCGTGCGCGCTACCCCTGTGCCAAGAGCCCTTACTATCCTGATGATATTTAGATGCAGGGCAATAGTGCAATTCAGGCTCGTTGGCCGCTGATACATAAGTACTAACCAAACTGAGCATGCTATCGAGATTTTTGTAACAAAGAGGAATGCATAAAGAACTAGCTGAAAGACAATGCGACAGGGGATAGGTACGTGCGTGAGAGGCGATTTTCAACAAGCGGTTATGCGATCACCGACATGTTGATCTGCCAGTTGAGGTTGGGTGCCTCGAATGTGTCTGATTTATTATTTGTCGGCCCAGAGTATATCACCTTTGATAGTCATACAGAATTTCGCCATGTCCATCTTATCTATTAAGTATGTGGAAGTTAAATTGCGAGAATGGAAACACTAACATCATCACCATTGTTGTAGCCTCGAAAGAGACGAAGTGACTATAATAAAAGCCTGGAAAGGTTAGATCAACCGCCAGAGAGGTGGTCGGTTTGAATATGAATTATGGCAGTATCGCGGACTCTCCCAACGGACCTGAGGCCATTAGCACTTCAGTAATGTTCCAGGTGCGCCTTATCCATCGGCCAGGATGATGTCTATTGGCAAAACCTACAAAGTTTGCTGCCTATACTTCAAGTTACATCCCCTATCCTGGATACACGATGTCTGTTCGAAGGACCGATGCAGAAACCTGATGAAATTATCAGCATCTTACCCTGCCTGGTAAAACAGGAACCGTGTTGGTTACAGCAGAACTGTATACACCTCGAGGTTGGGGTTCCATACATCAATTATTTAAATGCGACTGGATTGGCTCCTTCCTTGTCCCTCAAAAGGACAGAACGAGTTGATGCACACCGTCCTGGCACTCGATCCCACCATCTGGTTCACATCAGGAGGGACGGTTAACGCCCAAGTAGTCGGAGGCAACGAAGGGCGACAAATAACCTTATTTGATAAAGGAAATGCGCTTCGAGAGCTCTCTTGACCTCCGAGGGGCGTGGAGGTAGGTACAGCGGAAGCGTCCGAGGAGGATGTGTTACCACAAGAAGCCCAAGACCACTGTGACGGAGACCTGCTCCTTGATGAAGAATCAAGTTGACTTGATCCTTGGGTGGATCTCGGAGTATTATCTGTACGACTGCTCTCCAAGGGTGATCTCAAATCTAGGGCTAGACTCTGCAAGTCTGCGACAGATAGCGGTTCTGTCCCAAATGGTTCCGACGATTTCTGGGCAACATCAAAGTGCACTTCCAGCGTCCACTTGTCAGCTTTGCTCCCCATCTCCCTGAACACTGTGGGGCACGCGGCACCACAGGGCTGTCGAAGATCGGAAGGATGCGAATGTAGATTAAATCCACGAGCTTCATATTTTTCAATATAATCCTGCTTTATTCGGACATTATTTTCTGGAGTCAAGGCCCGCGAAGGAGGATCATCTTCATACGGCTTCAAAAGCTTATTCCGGTATTGCAGGATGCCTTCGCGTCTAAATGTCAGATTTGGGTATAGCACGACTACCGATTGTGGAGTAAGATAATTCATGACGAGCGTCGAATGGAACTTTGTGATGGGAGGTAGAAACGAGGGCTTGGAGGACTCGACCACGTCTATGAAGGTATTGGCCCTCGAGACAAGTTTATAAACGCGGTAGATGTAGGAGTCGGGGGTTCCATAACGAGATTTTGGACTGTGAGAACGTTTCGGCGCGGCAGGGAGGAAGTCAAGACCGAGGTCACCGAGCCAGTCGCACAGGCCAGCAGGTACAGTGACAGTATTTGGATGGAACAAAAAGCTCCTAGAGCCATCGGATAGAACCCTATAACCCTCATTAACCACTAACCACCTCATAATGGCATATCCAGTTCCAAACGGGGTGTAAATATCAATATCTCCTGGCCTCCAATGTGAGTCACGGAGGATGAAATGCAAAGCGGTGGAACCAGAAATGACCGCGCGTGTGTCGAGAAGGAGTGAGCAGAAAGAGTCTACGTTGTGAGGGGATATTTTTGACTTCAACAACTGTTCAAATGAGTGACGCAAATGGTCGGAAAGTTTGTCAATTAGCACTGAATGGGTGCGGGAGAGTGAGATGACTGTCGGAATAGCAACGTGTGAGGCTATCCTGTCGAAGCAAAGGTAAAGCACCTTCAACGACAGTGAGAGATTGTGGATTTCAGCGGTAGCATCACGTCGGGTGTGGGATAGGCCTGGCATACAAAGTTACAAACTGGCGATGAGGAAGTTACTGTAAGTTTAAGTGTTACTAGAAATGACTCATAAGTTGTAAATAATCAACATGTGATCAACTTCAACTCTTCAACATTTGTGTTAACCAACACCCACTTACTTGAATAGTTACCACCAATTGCAACCATTTGCACATTTTCAGTGGCTTTGCAGTTCGACAGTTCGTCACTTTACTGTCTACTGCACGTCAATGGCCCGGGGTGATACTAGCCTGAGGGCCCTCAAGCTGCTTGAAATCGAAAACAAGAAATCGGGCATTATGAGGAGTTATCTAGAGGCAATTATACAATGCTAGTTCAGGTGGGCATTTACGATCTCTGTGAGCTCTGGATTTTGGCGTTTCTCATTGGGCGACTTGCTTTGCCAGCCTCTGCTCTACGGGCGGAAATCATGAGGGAAACTGTTCAGATTTCAGATACGGCGGCCAATGCGTTGAGGACACGAGCTAATCAAATACTTCTTTGACTCGCCTCGGGCTGATGCGTGTTCAATCCATCGTGGCACTGTGCTAGACAAAGGAATCCAATTGGACCCTCAGTGGCCCGTCGCCCTGATGGTAACCCATTATCCACCGGCACACGCCTATTTAAGACTGGTACGAAGCGTTTAATGCCCCTACCAGCAATTCCTTTGGCGTTCCTACCATTCACCTGAGCCACTCACCCACGATGCAATCACAACCTTTCCCAGCCACCGGCCTGCGCCATGGCAAGTACTGCTTTTCATCTATCATCTTTCCTGACAATAAATCAGATTTCTTGCCCCCAGAAACATGCCAACTGATTCCAAAGAGAAGGCATTGTGCTTATGACGGGGAAATTTACCGATGCCATTTGTCTGGCCGAAATCCTCTTGATGTTATCCCCCACACGAACATCGAACCGCCTGAGCTTAAAGCGCGACAGACAGTGCTTTGCAAGCACTTTGCGCGCACCGGCAAATGTCCCCTAGGTGTTGCTTGTAACTTGTACGGCTTCGCCTTTTTAATGTCACCTTTTGGCTCATTTCTTTATACTAGCATCCACGACCTCAGTTTGGGAGCAGTTGATACGCGCACTCGGATTGAACGTCACTGTTGGGCCCACGTCCAAGGCGGGTGCTGCATAGCTTCGTGTCAATATTTTCACCCGTATGATGTTCGACCTTGTGAGTTCATTCAAATCGATTGGCGAATTGGATCATCATCGCATTTGTAGATAAAAAATACACTCCATGCAACGCGTGGAATATGTGCTCCAACCGACCGGCTTGTCCTTTCAAGCATCCCGAGCCACTCGTCCCGCCTCCGGATATGCCTCCCTTGCAGCAAGTTCATGTCAGCCCCATGGCCGTGATGCAGATGAATGATGTGGGTTATTCCGTGATGAATACCTCTTCGATGCCAGGCTGGAGGCCATTCTATCCCTCGACTACAGAGAGACGAGCACCTGATCGTGATCTAAATCTACCTCCGCCTGGCCACCATTATCGAAACATCTATGCCGCTCCTTCACCTTCTCACGCTAATGAACGTATTTGTTCAGAACTCACTAGTTCTATGGCATCTTTAGAAGCACTTCCAGGTCCCTCGTTCGAAGACTCTCCACCGCAAGTGAAGTCCTCCCATGGGTATCAAGAAATCTACGCTATCAATGCGAATGCGTCCCTGTTACCCTCAAGGGCTTGCAGTACTTACGTCCGTGAAAATGCGGTTTCTTATCATCCACCGCATCAACATGTCGACCAAGTGCAACGCTTCAACGAAGCTTTTGGAGAGGGTAGATTCACCAGCGTATGCACGGTTAGCCAATCCGGATCAGACTATCGTCGAGCACACCCGTCGTGGTTGGCTCAGCTTCATGAAGAGTCCCAACGCAAGGCGGCGATTAGAAAGCAGGCTTTCACCCAGGTGTGAGGTTTTAGCTGCCGAAGGTTCGTCGGCCATCTACCTCGCACCATATCGTGCAAATAACACGGTCCCTCTGACTGCAGTTTCGAGGTAATGTCGGTTCGTCACTACCATCGGGAATGGTCGTATTAGAATCATCGAGTTATGCAAAATCTATCTTTTTTTGTCCGTCATTCATGCCTTCTGATGCATTGCGTGATTCTTGTGCTGTTTCATCCATGGTTACCTGACCGACGTATCAAGACTCGACAGCGACACGATTCATAGTATAGCAGCTCGGGAAAACGGTGGATTCAAAGTAGAAATTAAGATGCCTATCGTCGAGTCAAGGATTATTTGCCCTTACTAGGCTTGCCCTTCCCCTTTCCGAACGACTTGCCCTCAAACCCGGGTCTCCCCTTATTCTTTGCCTTGCCCAACCCCTTCCGCTTGTCGTTCTTCCTCTCATTCCTCATAGCAATATTGTCTGTCCGCTTTTTCTGTTTTGCTGCCATCGATGCAGCCAGCTCCTCCTTTCTCTCAGACCTATCAGAAAGGCATTATGAGTTCTTGAAACGAAACGGTGGAATAAATATACGCACCATTCTTTCTTACTCTTACCCTTCTCCTTCTCCTTCCTCTTCATTGCCTTCTTCAACCTCGCCTCGTCATCGTGAACCTTGACACCTTCCAGCCGTGCCTCTGCCTTTTCCCATTTTTGTCGCTCCTGGATGGCTTCTCGCTTTTCATCTGACATCGCCGATAACTTTTCTTTACGAGCGGCCAGCTGCTCGAGCGCTTGCTGGGGGTTTGATGTGGTTTTCAGACGTTGAGCTTTCGTCGACGATGAGCCTGCTATAGCAGAGAAAGTGATATTTGTAAATGACGATTGAGGTCCTTGATGCTGTCTTGAGCCGTGGCCTTCGTCAGGGACTAGTAGCTGAGTCTGTAGGCGACACATCCTCTCGTTAGTATATCCAGCGTTACAAAAAGTACTAGCCATACCTTCGTCAGGTTGCCCTTATCTCTGTGCTCCTTTTTGTCCCCTACCTTATCCTTGCCTTTCTTTCCCTTCATTTCCTCCGCCTGCTTTATCTTTTCCTTGGTCTCTTTTCGTCTCCTCTCCCGCATAGCTGCTCGTTGTCCTCTCCGCTGTTCAAGCAGTTCATCTCGGTCGTGTGGTTCTCCGCCATTCATGCGAACTGCTCCGCCTCCACGTCGCAATGCAGCCATTCGAGTATGCAGCTTGGCTCGGAGCGCCTCGATTCCTCCTGATGTGGGCATAGGCATGATTTCGGGGGTCTCCCCCTCATTCTCCCCCTCATTGTCATTGTCATCGTTCTCGTCCTGAAGATCGATATCGACATCCATTGTTACATCGCCTCGGCTTGAGTCACTCTCGTCGTCGTCGTCGGATGGAGGTGTGACAGCCTTGCGTTTGCCCTTGTTGGTAGTGGCATTTTTCTTTTCTAGAGCCTCGTTTTGGAGGTCGATAATGGATTTATAGTTTGCTGGATCAAGCTGACGGGTTGGTTTGAGAAAATGATATACTGTACAGCAAGGAAGAGAACGTACCTTGTCGCGTTTTGCTTTCTTTGAAGCCTCCTTTACAGCCTGCTTCGGCGCCTTTTGCTTTTTACTGTGTTTCTGGTACTTTGACGCCTGTACACAGATAGTAGAAAAAATCGGATAGAATTGTCGAAAACAACTTCCTCACCTGTTCTTCCGTTAGGTCCCGTGAAATATAGTATTTTGCTGGTATCAGTTTTAGAAGATGTTCAAAGGTATCGTTATGCTTTTCCAACGAGGCTCTGAGTGTACCAGCCGGAGTTGACATCAGTGGAGAGAGAGAAAGTAGGGTTAAGGTCAGATCATATATTCAATATACTGATCAATTCGAACACTTTACTATACTAGTCTCTCCCCTACATGTTGTTTCAAGTTCCTCAGAAAGCAATCTTAATACCCGAACAGCTAGTTTATTTCCAGACGTCCAAGGCCCATCAAGATGTTGTATCATATATTGAATCACTGAACAGTGCGGTGGTAGGAGTCAAGCTCACAGACGAATGCTCAGAATCTCCAGTACGGTTCGAAAGAGCGTTCCATTGGCAACGGCTTACGGTGCTTGACAGGGAGTAATTGCGATCCTTGGCGTACTTGCCGAGGTTGAAAAGGTCGCAAACGATACACCGCCAGTGGAAAACTCGGCCTCAAGGTTTGGGAATCCCGCGTTCAGGACATTTCATGACAGAGTTTCAGAGGTATGAACCTATATTAGATATCGCTTTGGATATCTCGATAGGCTTTAACTTTACTCGAGACAACAGATTTCTCCGTCTTTGCATGCCACCCTGCCACAACTCCCCCACGATGCTATTGAAGAAGTGTCCTTGTATTTCGTCGAATCCTGGGGAAATCGCACGCGAATCGATTACGGGAGTGGAATGGAGTTAAATTTCCTATGTTGGCTGTACGGATGTGGTAGCCCTAATAAGTTTTACCTGCTGACGAGCCTCTCAGAATATGTCTTGAGCGCCTGGGAGTCTTAGAGGAAAGTGACCACAAAGCACTCGTCATCAAGGTCTTCTGGAGGTAGCTATCAAGCCCCCATCCTGGAGAAAGATTAGCTCATGCGAGTCCTTTTTAACTAGGTACATAGAAATCATGCGGATCTTGCAATCAACGTACTGGCTTGAACCAGCAGGGTCTCACGGAGTCTGGGGTCTGGACGACTATCACTTCCTACCGTTCCTTTTTGGATCTGCACAACTACGTGGTAAGCCCAGCTTTTCCACTCTTTCTATAATATCCGCTAACCCACCATTTTAGGTCACAAATATATCCGGCCGAAAGCCATCCACGATGCAGAGATTGTTGACGAATACTCGAAACAATACATATATTTTGCCTGCATCAAATTCATCAACTCTGTGCGTTGCTAAATCTTATAAATTACTATAAACTCATATGTCCTTTGTAGATTAAAACTGCCTCACTTCGATGGCACTCACCGATGCTGGACGACATTTCAGCCGTATGTCCTCCTTCTCAGTGCTACTTACACCCTGACCATCCCTCGTAGGTTAAGACATGGGATAAAGTCAACTCAGGCATGATCAAGATGTACCTTGCCGAGGTCCTCAACAAGCTTCCCGTTGTGCAACACTTTCTCTTCGGCTCGATCTTCGTGTACGATGGACCGGTGCACCCTAAGGCAGATGAGAACGGGGACGATTCACATCGGGGTCATCGTCATGTATACACCGATCTAGGAGGGGCTGGGCAGCGGGGGGTTGGGTGGGGGGACTGTTGCGGGATCCCTGTTCCGTCTGCGTTTGGGGCTGTGAAGGCGGAGCAGGATAAACTCAAGCAGCCTGGTTTGCGGCTCGGTGGTCCTGGGATACGGCCTGTTCCTTTTGATTAACTTGTATATGTATTTGAGGGATCGGAATCCAAACATTGTACTTAGCCTATTTTCGATGTCCGAAAGCGTCCGGCACTAGGCGGCACCAGTCGTGTCATGAAATTTCTATTTTGGTTGTCTAGAGTGGCACCTGGAATTCTGATCTTTCTTCCCTTTCACGATTCGCCTCTTTTTCGTTGTAAGTCTTTCCATTTCCATAACTTCATGCCAATGATCTCTGGCAGGACATGTGCATCTATATGGGGTCGAAGTTCCCAGGTATCCGGGTCTCAGACAACTCCCAAAATCGTGAAATGGTTGTGCTTCCCTTTCCTTTTTTTTTATTTTTTTTGTTACTCTGTTACAAAGCGTTATGACTTGGATTCAATTCCTTGGTTTGGTTGTCTCCTTACGGGTTGTGTCTTTGACGGTCTGCCAATTGACATTTCAGATTGAAAATTGAGACAACATTCTCCAACCCAGATTGATCGACCTTACCAAGGTCGATGATAACTGACACAAGTTCTACATTGGTCCGTCACGCTCTGCGATCATGTTTTTACATGCCCAGTCATACCAGCTGCTACCGATCATTCCAGATGGCTCTTTGCCAGATACTCCCAGGTCATTGACGTATTTCTCACTCTCAGCCTTCACCGCCCCATATGCATCAATTCTTGACGACATGCGGTCGACTCTTCGAAATCGTTGTGCCTACCTGTTTGCCGGAACCGCGCCGAGAGTGCATTAGCGAGGTTCTTGAGCGAGTTGGGTCGACCAGGGTGGGGCACTGGTCTCAACTTCAGAGCTTCCCGATGACAGGAAATGCATTCATCTATATCACGGAGCTGGTGTGTCCTCGAAAATCGTGTAAAAAACACTTGCGCAAGATTGTTGAGTGACATGGAGCGGTTGGGGTGAGATGATGGTGTCAGCTCCAGAGCCTCACGAAGGTGGGAGATCGATTCGTCCAAGTCAAGGGACTGACCTCTGTTTTGGAATCTTATATTCAGTGCGTTGCCGAGGTCATTGAGTGACATGAGTCGATCAGGATGTGGTGCTGGCCTCAACTGCAGCGCTTCCCGATGAAGCGCAACCGATTCTTCGAAGTCGGAGACCTGACCCTCTTCTTTAGACCGCACCGAGAGTGCTGCAGCCAGGTTATGGAGTGATATGGGTCTGTAAGCGTGATGTGCGGGAAGCCATCTCAATGCGTCCCGGTCACAGGTGATGCATTCTTCCAAATCACGAGGGTGACGCGTTTCCCGAAATCGGGTATACAGCATAACAGCGAGGTCAGTATTGAATGAGCCCAGTCGATCGGGAGGAGGCTCAGGTTTCACTCTCAATGCTTGGCGATGATAATTGATAGCTTCATCCAAGTGATGCAGTTGATCTGTTTCCTCGTATCGTGCTCTAGACTCCTTGGCAAGGTCGATAAATGGTTCGGATTGACTTGAGCGGGGAGAAGTCGGGGACATTCTCGATGATGTTTTGGAGCCCTGAAACTCGCTAGTTGGCCGCAACCGCTTCAAAAGCGATGTGGTGCGTTTATAAATCGAAGTTGATCGTTTTGGCTGCTGTTGTGATTGCAATCTAAACCAGAGTCTTAAGATGAGTCCCTTCCAACGTTGAACTAGGCATGGATGCACCACATACTGTAATCGAAGGCCTGATGAAGATAAAACATTAGACTCGGACTGGGGCATAGTTGTGAAACCAAACAATATGCCTGCAGTATAACTGTGGAGCGTTGTATACCACCTATCTCTCAGGCTTGACACCACATTCAAATATATGCCATCTGGTTGGGTGACCTGGTGACTCAGTTTTTCCCGCCGATCGCCTGCAGGGTTGCAGGTGTATCAATTTGGAGCGGATCCGAACATGGTATCTAGTACATAGTAGAGATAAGCCAGTATCAGGTGTATAAGGTGCTGAAATATTTAGTTCAACACAGACCCCGTGGGTTTCGGTGATTTTCTATGTGCACAGAGACAATGTACATGTGCGGCCGACACGGTAGCCATCACTGGCAAGAAGTACCTGAAGGTTGAACAAAAAGAGGACGTCTGTGGGGGTCTGATGACTGCCATCCTTTCCCAGACACTGTGTGAATCACAAAACAGTCCCTGTGTCGATTGGGTTGCAGTTCTCGTTAGGTACTTCCTTTCACTGCGCCATCCTCATGGATTCGGTCATGTTTGACTGGCGAAAATCACCCCCAAGGCGCTGAAAAACCACTCACTGGCCGCCACTGGTACCCTGGGCCACCGTAACCAAATAACCACAGCACGATCCACACACGTGGCAGATAGTAACTTCTGCCTACAGTAACTTCAGAGTCTCCAACGATTCTCGGTCTGCGACATACACCGCACCCGAACCAACGACATACCAAGTTTCCGCTACCCAGCTTCCCCACCCGCCTTCCGGCCATGAATATCGTACACAACAGGACTATGAAGAAACGAACTTTCTCTGATCCGGACTCTAGGTTCAACGTGTGCCTCCTCCAACAGGGCCAGGGCCCCTTCCGCATGTCTCTGTCATATTGCCCTGCTTGCTCCCACTATTTTACAAGATGTGAAAGGCAAGCGGTGTGTCGTGACTTGGAGGTTAACGTCATCTCTACGGTCTGAATCATGAGTCAATCCAAGAACAAGAAAAACACGACATGCACATCGAACTGGATGTAAGGTACACAGCTGATCTCGCCGTTGACTCGGAATGAACCGGTTCGAATACGATGGGCTCGATCAAGGTCCATACGACTGCGGGCGTGCTGCTTCTCCAATTGGTTTTGATGCTAGGCAACGAAACTTTTCTTGACGTAGCGCAAATGGTCGAAGGTGTTTAGGATTTCTCACCTCAGATTATGCGGCGACAGGATGCTACATAACTTGTGTCTGATCCTGATACCAATACTCGATCTTCCCCTCAATGGTGACCAGTGGAAACACTACACACATGCGGAAACCACAGCGGTGAGTGGGATCGACTGACTCTCCAATGTCGCGTTGCACAGGTAAAATCTCCACGATAAACAAGGGAAATTGTGTAACCAACCCTCAAGTCTGCATCATTGGAATTTGGGAGCCTCTACTACATGTCCCTCCGACGTGGATTTGGTCGAGAAGAGACCTGAGCACCAACAGCATGTCAATGTCAGCAAATATCGAGGGATTCAAGTTTAAAAATGACCAGTGGCAGAGGATATAGTGCGTCGCGACTCGTCAGAAGGAAAAGGCAGCTGACATCAGTGAGTGCCACAAGGAAGAAACAAAGACATGATACCTTTACGTTTTTTTTCCTTCTTATCACTGATTGGAGATGCCTTCGATTAACAAGAATATCTTTCCGTGGTGTCGCGAGGCGGCAGCGAGGGAGGGTTTGCAGCTATCATGTACATGCGGACTCGGATGTAGTTGGACTGCCTCTCGGTGAATAATGAAGAAGTAAAGAATTCTGGGCCCGGGACTGGTCCTGAAATAACTACATATAAAGAGTAAGCTTTCGAAAATGCATCCAATAGTATATTTGCTTAACCGTCTTCAGATGCACGCGTACAAATTTAAATATCTTGCACTTCTGGCCGTTCTCTATATTTCAGGCATTTCTGCCTCGTCTATTCCAATAATTGCTCGCGATGTCGAACATCCCGGTGGCGAATGCCATGCGGCAGTAGGGGAGTTTTGTTACAGCGATGGTGATTGTTGCAATTATCCATTCCCTCAGCACTGTTATGGCCAGGTAGGCTAAAACGCACTCCTAAAACGTTATAACATCTAATCCTACCACATTATTCGAAATATGTAGAAATGCTATCAAATGATTCGAAGCTTTTAGCTGTGCTCCTTAAAAACATCAGGGCAGATTTGTAGCTCGGTGTTATACCGTGACCGTTTGTTTATCACCTGTGTCCCACCTTACATGAGCAATATCGATACTATGGCACACCTACCTAGAGTCGGCAAACCAACGCAAGAGTGGAATCAACAGGATCTGCGTGCTTACAATATACACGTCCACCCCCAGCCTCAGTCAGTATTCTTCAATGGACTAAGGTGCAGCGGTGGTGTTCTACCCTCCCTTCCATCTACCTCCCCATTCTATCCATTCTTGACAACGCC
The DNA here is from genome assembly GCA_964034925.1 of Tricholoma hemisulphureum. NCBI lineage: Eukaryota > Fungi > Basidiomycota > Agaricomycetes > Agaricales > Tricholomataceae > Tricholoma > Tricholoma hemisulphureum. The sequence goes on along the minus strand of OZ035928.1, from coordinate 2,569,761 downwards.
TGTATTTGTTCCAAATCAGAAGGTCACTCCTCATGCCGCCACTCTTCTTACTGCATTACACTCCCCTTTCAAGTTCAGCGAACAGTGGGATGGCGTGGTCGATAACTTCGTTTCATATCTCATTGCAGCCATGGGTCCTCCGTATTTATCAAGCCAGATGGTCGGTGCCCGAGTCAGTCCCAGCACAACGCACACCTTTCAAAACTGTGGGAAGACGTACCCCACCTACGCCGACTTGTGCACCTATTCTGACGTGACTACAACGTCACAGACATGATGAACCTCCTAATCAGCCTCGAACGTTTCGTTGGGCTGAACATCCCTTATGATTCTAGAGAAGACATAGGTTCTGATTTCGACTTCCAATATTGGATTAAACAACCCTTAGCATGCTGGCCAAGGGATGATGCTGAAGCCACAACAGCGATTGCAACATACAATTTCAACAACTACGAAGTTCCAAATTTACATCATGAGCTCGATGCAGACGAAAAACAGGAGGTGGATCCATGTTTTGTGGTCCATGATCCGATGTTCCTGCCGGGAATAGTATGGAAAGGAACTCGAACTATGGATTCGGAGCGATCTTGTTAACGCTGTTCGAGATGGAAAATACCCTCGTGTACCGACGAGGGTAGATAGGTATACGCCCGTATTGCCTGATGAACCAGAGGGAGGCATGGATGAATTGGGAGTGAATATGATGCGGCCTTTGGCCAATCGGAGGGTTGTTATTGGCTGTCTAGAAGCGTTCAAACTGTTCCTCAAGGTCAAGAGATTTGGTACGCCGAAATTATGTCTGCGATATTAACAATCAGAGTCCTCAAAGCCATGGGGACTCTTGAAAATTATGCAGGATCGAGTAGGCGGCCGTCCAAGTCGGATAAGTTCAGGCAGGGCTCATGTTCACATTGTTATATAAGGCACGAGTGGAGGTTTTGCACAATAGAATTCTGACGTGTGACACCCGTCTCTTTTCCAAGCCACACCCACTGGCAGGTTTCCTAACTCTTCTGTTTACTCGCCTAACGTTGCTTGCTTCATCTAATTCACGCCTTTTCGTCCATTAATCCGCGCTTTTTTTTTTGACACTTCGGATTAACGCAGAAGAACAGAGAGAGTCTCATGTTTAGAGACAACGACACATAGCACCAACATTGGGCAGGGGGTCTGAACCCTCCGATACTTTCGAAGGGTGACCGGCGAACCTTTAACACCATAATGTCTCGAGCTCACCTTTCCTGCAAGGAAACACTAGGACAAACCCAATGCACCCCGGCATTGTTTAAGCTCCCGCATTACACCGAGTCCGCTTACAGGGGCAAACCGCGCACTGGCGCGTCTGCGAGAGGGACCATGCCAGTGCGGCAGAAGATGCGGGGGAGGTGGATATTATAGTGGAGGAGTATCGCCCTGCGATGGAGGACAGTCGTGGTCGTGGAGTATGTCGGCGGAGGTGTAGATGCTGGTGAAGGCGTTGAAAAGGAGGGCCGAGGCGTTGAGGGGAGGGAGATGTGGCTGATGCAGAGAAGGATTGGGAAACACTTGCTGGGAAGGAGTCTGCCGGCGGTGAGAGGGCCGGATTGTCATCAAGTTATCGAAGAACTTGAACAGCCCCGAAACCACGACCCACTTGGCGCCATGTCGGTTGGACCTTCGGAGGTGCCTGAGAACCTGTGTAAAGGTAAACGGCGTGGCAGAGCCCCAGGACCAGGCGCAGCCATGAGTTGATGAATATGGTTGATAACAATAAAAAGGGCCCGTGGAACGGCGGGCATTGTTGGCCAGCTTGGAAATGGTGCTAAGTATGGCCGAAGCTGGGGGGTCGGGGTGGTTGACTTGCCAGTGCACAAAGAAGCATTTCAATCACTGGTCCCACCACGCCCTTCTTTTCATCGTCGTTGGTGTGACCCATTATTCACTCGCAACTTGTTTTTGTATGTGCCAGTGTGACGTTTTTTTCTTCTTTCAAGGACAACATGCCTCCATTCCGCAGCGATAAAAGGAGGATATAAGAGCTATACGTGCCAACCCCGCCCATCCTATTCCCCTATTCAGATTCCAAACCTCAAGCTACTGGCATGTCGGTTTCGTCTGGAGAGATGTCCTTCGCACGAAGGCTAATCGAACGCGCCAAATCCACGGACCTACCCACGCGCTGCGAAATATTTTTATTCTTGCTTCACAACCGTGTAGACCTCTCGGAGTCTGATCTCCAGACTTTTGCACGTTTCGACCACGCCGCCTGGAAAGCTGCTGACGCTAACCGGCCCCGACCGAGATGTGCGTGTCACCGTAACCCCCCACCTCCTCCTGTGCCACACAATATAGACCAAGCCTTGGAAAGAGCACGGGAGATGTACTACGTACTCGATGCCAAGTGGATAGAAACGCTCCTTGGCAAACCGCGTGGTCCCAACTGTGACGAAGCAGTGAGAGTCTTTCTGGAGGCAGCAGAGGCTCTGGTAGCTCTTCAGAGTTACCAAGACGCAAAGAAGAATGGACCTACCATTATAGCATGGTTCGTGAATGCTCACGCCGCCGTTTGATTCACGGAAGACTTATTATTGTGCTTTTTTCAGGATCGAAATGTTTAAGGTAAAGGGAGGTGAAATTGTGAAGTCACTTGCTTCGACATTACGACTCAATGGCTAGGATATATTCTCTGCCATACCCATGTTGGCACGGTATACCCACAATGCGTCTCAAATATATCATTGTCTAGAACTTCCGAGTCAGTTCCCGAAACTCATGGTTCATTAGTATAATCCATCAAGCAGAAGCGTTCGATATGGCTCCGATGAGGTTCTTCATATGATTGCGCACACAGCCTCTACAGTCCTCAAAATTTTGGGCAGTGTGGTTCCTCGCAGCACAGTGCCTGTCAAAAACAACGAGGCCCAATATTAAATATGTCGCATGTACTTGGGTAACGACTCTGACATCCGACTTGTGCAACGGTGGCACAAGTTGCTGAGTCGGATCCTGCATAGTATGAAGGGTAGGATTATTCCACCAAGTAGTATCCCAGTCACGCACAGCCGATGCCCAATTGAAGGCAAGTGCTTGGCTGCTGGGCCTCACTGCGACCCGGCGGCAGTTGCCTGGCAATGACGTCAGCATCACTGGCATCCGCCTCTCTGTTGATCTGCATAAGATTTGTAACAGGCAGCATGGAAGAATCTGTATATTTTATGGGTAATTTACATCAAGTTTTTCAGCCCAAGGTCTGCGATTCCTAAGTATTCATGTACTTAAAATGTATATAATAGGTCTTATAGTATAGTATACTGTATATCAATTGTTTATAGTGTACGCTTCGCCCGGAGATTAGCCAAGTTACTCGCCTTTCTTCATTACGTCGTCATAACCAGTTCTTTGATCCTCTTTACTGTCATACGATGGAGGAGCGACTCCATACAGAGGTTCAGAATTACCAGCACCATCCATGGTCTCGTTGTCCGCCTGTGGGGGTGCGGATCGATGTCGTCGTCGGGCAGGCAGAGGTGGAGTCGGCGCGTCGAATTCCTCCACTGACATAGATGGCGGCGGCTCGTGGACTCTCGAAGAGCCTGCAGTAGGCTGATCATGATCATGCAACCCCCCCAATAGATCATCTGGACGGACAGGGGCACTCTCAGGGCCAGGTTCTGCAAACGGAGGGGCTTTCCAGGGGAAAGGTTTCACAGACGCATCCTGTTCTGGTGGGGTGGAAAGTATGTGCGCCCCCCTGTACTTCCCCTCCGCCACCTCGATCGTGGCAATCAGCCTATCCGTACTACGCGGTCTCATCGCTTCCCCCTTGATCAGCTCCGCCGCCTTGACTTTTCTCCCATAAAACCTCTCATTCTCGTCGTTCCGCTCGATCACGAGCGTCCCATCTAGCGCGAGGCCGGCATAGAGCCCTTTGGATTTGGTGTACACCCATGCGGGGGACTTGTCTGTGAGCCCCATGTCGAGGGCGCGACCGGAGCCCAGAGGGCCTGCAGCGACGGAGAGTTCGACACCAAGGGAGACTTTGGGGCGGGCAAAGGCCTGGACTGCTTCATACGTGCGGAGGACGAGGAGGGTGTCGTAGATGTCGATGCCGGCTAGGAGGCCGATGCCAAGCGTGTGCAGGAGAATCCCGGAGGGTGGACCAAAGGCTATACCAGTCAATATATTACGATCATTTTACGTAGCCTGCAAAAGTGCCCGAATGGATATTCACCTCCGTCGGGCTGTCTAACAATCAGGATACCACTCCCTCCCGCTCCTGACAAGTGCAACCCCGTTCGAAAGACGGTGAAAATTGCCAGTCCCTTCGCTTGCTGCAAGACCTGCGGAGGAATCTTGACCATTGATTTTGTGTTGTTGCCGTCCCTATCCTTGGCTTTGACTAGGAATCCGTCCCTCGTAAACGTCCGTAAGATTGCTGCGGCCTTTTCACATTCTTTATCGAGCGGCATGGGCCAGAACGACTCTGCACCTAGTTTGTTCGCAATTTTGTTGCTCTTTCAATCGTGAAGATAATATGCCGGTGAATACGAGTGGTGACGAAGATGGTCATCGAATTACCTGCCGACCCACGACGTCCAATGCTGCCCATCCCTTATCACTGAGTTTCTTCAAGTGGTGCATTTCAATTAGCTGTTGCGGACTGAAGAGAAGGGACGGAGTACACCCGAGTCTGCTACCTCGGGACAGTCAGCATCGCTCGATCAGGTAAAATAAATGAAACAAACGTGTTGCGATGTCAAAAAGACATCATCCGATTAGCCGAGTGTAAGAGAGACTGACAATTTATTTGCCCATGAGAACATGCATTTGCCATCCCCAGTAGCTCTTGAAAACATCCACACCTACTCGTTGACATTTAAATACATGCATGGATGCAGTATCGGTGTTTCGGCACTTTTGGGTTGATAGTCAGGCATGGGCAGAAGGTGTGAAACTAACCATTTTTCATCTTCTAACATATCTTATATAATTACACCGCAGCAACAGCAATACGCAAATGCAGTGCGCACACTGCATGACAGAAGTCCAACAAGGAGTCTCCACTAAGTAATACCTTACACAGATCCAACAAATGCCATCTGGAGGGGTGTCGCCACTACTACTGGCATCCGCCAACACAATCGTTCCACGGAGCATGACGAGGACTTCAACGTTCACAACTAATGAGTCATCAAGTTTAAACGAGACAGCAGAGGGGAAACTTTTAAGGCTGGTAAGCGTGGAAATGCGACAAGGCTTGTCTTCGTGCATTGATATTCCATAGCTCGCTCGGCAAATTTTTCAGGTTTTGATCAAGGAAACCGATTTGCTAACTGCTGAAGACAGGAAGCTTCAGAGGGACCTCAAAGCTATGGAACTTCGCCGGAAGCTTGCAGCGGAGAAACCTGCAAAGAACAACCCTAAGTTGGCATTATCACTCCATAACCTTGCTTTCCATCTCTCCAATCTCGGCCGACATGAAGAGGCAGTCCCTCTCATCCTCGAAGCTGTGGAACTTCGCCGGAAGCTCGCAGCGGAGAAACCTGCAACATATATTCCAGATTTGCCGGCATTATCACTCTATAACTTTGCTTTTCATGTCTCCAAACTTGAAGCTGTGGAACTTCGCCGGAAGCTCGCAGCGGAGAAACCTGCAACATATATTCCAGATTTGGCATCGTCACTCCATAACCTTGCTTTCCATCTCTCCAATCTCGGCCGACATGAGGAGGCACTCCCTCTCGACCTCGAAGCTGTGGAACTTTGCCGGAAGCTCGCAGCGGAGAAACCTGCAACATATAATCCAGATTTGGCATCGTCACTCCATAACCTTGCTTTCCATCTCTCCAATCTCGGCCGACATGAAGAGGCAGTCCCTCTCATCCTCGAAGCTGTGGAACTTCGCCGGAAGCTAGCAGCGGAGAAACCGGCAAAGAACAATCCTAAGTTGGCATTATCACTCCATAACCTTGCTGCTCATCTCTCTGATCTTGGTCGACATGAGGAGGCACTCCCTCTCATCCTCGAAGCTGTGGAACTTTGCCGGAAGCTCGCAGCGGAGAAACCTGCAACATATAATCCGGATTTGGCATCGTCACTCCATAACCTTGCTGCTCATCTCTCTGATCTTGGTCGACATGAGGAGGCACTCCCTCTCGTCCTCGAAGCTGTGGAACTTCGCCGGAAGCTCGCAGCGGAGAAACCTGCAACACATAATCCGGATTTGGCATGGTCACTCCATAACCTTGCTGCTCATCTCTCTAATCTCGGCCGACATGAGGAGGCACTCCCTCTCGACCTCGAAGCTGTGGAACTTCGCCGGAAGCTCGCAGCGGAGAAACCTGCAACACATAATCCGGATTTGGCATGGTCACTCCATAACCTTGCTTTCCATCTCTCCAATCTCGGCCGACATGAAGAGGCAGTCCCTCTCATCCTCGAAGCTGTGGAACTTCGCCGGAAGCTAGCAGCGGAGAAACCTGCAAAGAACAATCCTAAGTTGGCATTATCACTCCATAACCTTGCTTTCCATCTCTCCAATCTCGGCCGACATGAAGAGGCACTCCCTCTCATCCTCGAAGCTGTGGAACTTCGCCGGAAGCTCGCAGCGGAGAAACCTGCAACATATAATCCAGATTTGGCATTGTCACTCCATAACCTTGCTTTCTATCTCTCCAATCTCGGCCGACATGAAGAGGCAGTCCCTCTCATTCTCGAAGCTGTGGAACTTTGCCGGAAGCTCGCAGCGGAGAAACCTGCAACATATAATCCAGATTTGGCATCGTCACTCCATAACCTTGCTTTCCATCTCTCCAATCTCGGCCGACATGAGGAGGCACTCCCTCTCGACCTCGAAGCTGTGGAACTTCGCCGGAAGCTCGCAGCGGAGAAACCTGCAACGTATAATCCAGATTTGGCATCGTCACTCCATAACCTTGCTTTCCATCTCTCCAATCTCGGCCGACATGGGGAGGCACTCCCTTTCGACCTCGAAGCTGTAGAACTTCGCCGAAAGCTTGCAGCAGAGACAGGCAATAATATTCTTTTCCTGCCACAACATAATGACAAGTTATAGTGTGATGCATGCTAATAGGACTGTAATTTCAGATCTACCTCATATACTGAATCCATCTGATGGTGTGCAGTCTTCACAGTGGGACCTATGTGGTATGAAACCATATCGAATTTCATCCATTAACAAGCACAAAATCATTCATTTGGGTGTATTTTCCACCCTTGTTAGGGTTAGGACTTGAGCCTCATAAAACATATGCACACTTTTGTAAGGGAGTTCCCTTACATACCATCGAGATGGTCATGTGATTGTATGCTTATTGTACGATTATCAGTGTATCGTTCTTTACCTTTTGATATTTACTACGTTCCTGTTTTGTTGGCTCGATCTCCTGAGTGTCGAGAGTCATACTCTCTTCCACTTTTTTTTAAACACAAACGTATCCCTTATTCACCTACCATCAGTGAATCTAGGATTTTTTGCCAATACCATATAGAGCAATTGTAGTGTATGAAAAACACAGAAAACGTGCAAGTATTCCAGGGGAGATCACAAGGTTTGACATTGGTATGTATACCACAGTTACATGCCCAAAACATACATTACTGCCATGTTTTTGAAAATGGGGACATGGAGGTGAAGCATCGTATCCAGGCTCCCATTCCACAGCCACATTACAAGGACAAATGAAAACAGATTTCTAATGGTCTAAATAGGGAATGAATACAACTGCCAGAGAAGTAGAGTATAACATACCTGTCCCACCTCGTAATTTGATGTGACTAGTTCCACACACAGATATGAAATACCCCTGATGATATTGTCTGTTAGATGGTGCAGGTATTTGTCACCTGGGAATGCACTGAAGGTGGCCCAGAGATACCAACACTCGCCACTAGGATGTATACCACAGACACATTCCCAGAACATGCCTTATCGTCAAATTTTAGCATGAGGGTAGAGTATTGTACCTAGCAGACACTAAAGGACTTTTGTGGGGCACATTATAGACATGTTATGGAAATGTTTCTAACAGTAACGCCAGCCCGAGAAGTGGAGGAACGGAAAGATTGTTCAAGATATGCAGCTTGCTTTGATGTTATTATCAAAGCAGCCAGGAAAGTTGACTGTTACACCTATCACATCATGCAAATAGTTGAGATGGCTTTCCACTTGTAGGCCAAGAATGTACCAAATGATATTGTCTTCTAGCAAGTGCCATGAAAGTAAGCTAGTGCAGGAGATTCCAGAGCTGCAGCCTTTACTCTGCCATTATCACCGGAGATGCCAAGATAGGTGACTGTGATATACCAATCCCACTTTTTACTACTTATCCCATGTATACATAAAAAATCCATCCAACAACATCATTGTCCAATTGGCACAAAGAGTGTGTTGAATGCACCAAATGACATTGTCTTCTAGCAAGTGCCATGAAAGTAAGCTAGTAAAGGAGATTCCAGAGATGTAGCCTTCACTCTGCCATTATCACCATAGATGGCAAGATAGGTGACTGTGATATACCAATCCCACCTTTTAATACTTATGTTTTTAGTCCCATGTATATGTAAAAAATCCATCCAATGACATCATTGTCTGATTGGCACAAAGAGTGTGTCAAATGCACCAAATGATATTGTCTTCTAGCAAGTACCATGAAAGTAAGCTAGTGAAGGAGATTCCAGAGCTGCAGCCTTCACTCTGCCATTATCACCATAGATGCCAAGATAGGTCACAGTGACATACCAATCCCACCTTTTAATACTTATGTTTTTAGTCCCATGTATACGTAAAAAATCCATCCAACAACATCATTGTCCAATTGGCACAAAGAGTGTGTTGAGTGCAAACTGGCTCCATGAATGTGGCTTGCTTTGACATTGTCAACAGAGCTGCCATGAAATTGGAGTGTACCATGGCCATCTCACCTCATGAGAATCTGTGACCATTTCTGTGTACATGGGGAATCTGCCAGATGGTACTGAGGTGGGGGTATGGCATCTGAGGTATAAAGATTGTCATGCACTGATCACATTCAAGTTGATACAAATTTAAAATTGGTTGACAATATAATATGGATAGCAAAATATAAATAGCTAAACTCGTCCATCAGGCAGGCTGCCCTCTTCCATTAAGCTTGTGAGCGGCTCGCTGGCTGGCGAGTTTGGACACAGAGGAACCTGGGTGTGACTGGACACCCCTCTGAATGAGGTGATCTCCAAAGATTTTCCTGTCAGCTTAAGCATTAACAGGCTGACCATGATACCAAAACCGTGATATGACAGAGCACACCTTGTCCACCAAGTCAGGAGAATCTCCACATGGGTGCGGGCAGTAGGTCCAGGAGTAGCTTCAAAGAAATCAACAATATTGTTCTAGAAGACTGGGTAGCTGAAGCAACCATCATTCTCATTCCAAGCTGCAGCGTTTGACAGGGCAAATCGCAGCTGCACAGGTGAGCCATAGTCCTGCATAATGAAGAGGACGACCTACCTGTACTGCAACGTAAGCAATGGATCTAGTGGTAACCAACCTCATCCCTAACAGGGTGGCAACATTGCCTTGGGTGGGAGCTTTTTGATTTCTAGTTTGCTTAAGTGGTCGAGGTGCTTGATTTTCTAGGCTGTTCTCGCAACCTATATCTTGGGCAGAAGTGGGTGATGTGAAGATGAACTTGAATGCCTGAGAATGGCTATCATCATCATGGCTGGAGCTGCGGTCGGAAAGCTTAGTACCTTTACAAGAATGGCACTTTGAAACAGCCCATGTTCAACATCAGTATTGTCGGCCTTTGTGTGTGGATAGAGAAATGCAGGCCATGAGTCAGCGGTTACTATGAAATCAGGGTGACCATCTTGGATGTTCTGATGTATACTTCATATGTGCATTAGCCTGAGGTTAATGATAGGTTGAATGTTCAAACATCTCACCGCTCGTCAGTCCAATCAAAGTCAATTGGACAAAGAAGCCAACCTGTGACATCGTGCTCAAATCCACGGTCACTCTTGATGTTTGGTGATAAAGGGGGGATAGGGTTCTCGAACATGGAGACAATCCAACTAACAACAACGGGCTTCAGGTTTGCAGCATCATCCCCTCGGGCGCCTCCCGCCCCTTTGCGGAGCTGAAAGAGAATGGTTAGAATAATATCTAGTACCACATATATACTGCACTCCTCGAAGGTACATGGTGCACTGAGAAACCTCAAGGTCCAACAACTTAGCTTCGATACCTGGCACATGCCATACAAGAAGACTATATCCCCAGAAAGTGTGACATTGCCTGTGAAAATTGTAAGATGGGCTGAACAAAGTAGTTAGTGCAAAAAAGTTACTTAACGTACTCCAGAGTGTGATCAGCAGTTTCCTCTTCATCCTCAAGTTCCAGACCATGGCGACGATCACTTTCATCTACCAGTTTGTCGATGGACAGGAACATAGAGACCAGTCAGCAGATAACATGGCCTTGTGTGACGGTTGTCGTGGTATCTCTACAATAGAAGGCTGTGAAAGAAGCATAATACTAAGAGGAGATTAACAAATAACCCACAATTTTTGCTTGGTCCCTGCCTCTTGGATAGTCTGAAGCTGCTGCTCTAAGATAGCAATTTGTTGCTTAGCACCAGCATACGTAGCACGAAGAGACTCCTCTGGTTCAGAGTTCTGGTGGGTAGTAGTAGTAAAAGTTGAATCAGACATTTCCTGGGTGTGGCAGAAAAAGTGGGATCAGATGTGTTCGTGTTCTCAAATCTCGCCAGGCTTATAAGTTATCTGGTTCTTGGGCTAAGTTGTCACCGTCTGAAATTGGCTACGGTCACCCTGAAGGCTCCCTGAAGGGATGTCAGGTGGCCCTGACTTAAGATCTAATTCTCACACGGATATGTATCTGTAATTTCAGATTCCATTACTGTAATTGATTGCTGCCATTTTGACCTATTATGTGAGGCTAGGAACAAGTAGGGCACAAATATTTTACATAAAATATGATATGGCATAGAGGAGGCCGATAGGGCTGGCAGTGACAGTGGTGCCAAAGTAGTGCTGGGCAGCCACAGAGGTCTGGGGGTCCACAATATTTAGTAACAACCCTTTCAGAACTATGACAATAGAGGGGTTACTGACTCCTCAATCTTCCACATCTTGTGGTTGTACTTAGCTGGAGGGCTCCTCCAGGCAATCATACCCTTCATAATCTCGACACCTATGGATCCCTTGCCAAGAGCATTCTTATCTTTGAATGGCGATTTCATGCAGGATGTATTACCGGTGGCCATCTCTTTGGTTAGTTTGTGTACATTTCACAGACTACCTCTGAATAAACTGTATCCCCCTTCACTGTGTCTTCAGTCTGAGGGGCAGTGGAAAAAGTCACTAGAAATGTAAGTAAGACAAGAACAAAATACAAACTACGAACCGTCTTTGTAAATAGGAGGCTTTCCGATCACCTCTTGGGTATTTTTACATCAACTGCTGACAAAACCCTTTGCCAACTTGTATGTGTGTCCCCTTTTAAAGGATCACATTAATCGATATGGTATTCCATATATGTCAACATACCAGGATCCACAATGCAGCACACAGTGATTTCACAATCCACTGTAATTAGCCGGCCGAGTATAATATCATAGTACATCAATAATGCGTCTTGTCGAACCCAATTCCAAGAAGAGTCAAAATGTCGAGCTTTCAATGGTGGTTGGATACTGTCAATGTATATATCGCCATGTTCTTGTACACAAGTTGCCATGTCAGTGACAGTAGGAGAAGGGCCTCCCTCGATGAACTGCTGGAAGACAAACTCAGAGAAGAGCTGATCTTGCATTTGGAGCCAGTGGACAGGAGAGGCAAATTGGTAGGCTAAAAGTTTGACTAGTAGGATACAAGCAAGCTTCTGCTGCTGTTCTGCTCCTGCCCAATTGTCCTGCTCCCATGTCCCCAGTACTTTGTCAAGTCATGGAGATGAATAGATGATTTGAGCAGTCTCTAGAAACATCAAAGAGCTTAGCAACAAGATTCAGGATGTATTTCCTGATGAGCATGTCAGGATTCAGATCCACTCCATTGATCTTTTTTGACAAATCTAGAATGTTATCAGAGATCTGAAATTGCAAGGATATATGTGGACATACAAGCTTGGAAGGACATCACACCAGCATATATGCATCATAAATGGAAGGGCACATCAATACTAGGTAATGGGGTAGTTGCAAAGCCACGGTCGAGTTTGAGGTACCCTTGCTAATCGAGCGCCCGCTGATGGCAAGATTTAATGAATTCCTTGACCTTCTTGACAGTGTAAGATTCAGTCAACTAGACAAGAAGTCCATTCATTTCTATGCCGTTGACAAGGAGTGGAGGCAACTTACCCTGGCGATGTCAATCTTCTGGATTTTCAGGTAGTTCAAAACATTTGCCATTGTCTGTAAAGAGATTAACTCGCCAGTGAAATCACATTGTTTCCCCTACAATATAGACCATGAGTTACAATTGAACCAAAGGAGGGAACATACCTCCACATTGTAATTCACGATTTCTAGCAGAGACCCCATAGTCACAGCGATGCTATTGACTACTTCCCGAAAAGCAGCATCACTGAACGCATTGGAGATGCGGTTGGGGTTGACCATGAACATTGCATAGTTCGATTGGTGTTCAGAATCGCGTTCCACAGCACGCTGAATAATTATCCCGCAATACAAAACCACATCCACCAAGGCAGAGACATGGAGCACATCTGCAATGGAAGCAAGGGCAGAGTATTCTCCAAATAATTGGCCTGCGAAGGCACAATCCTTCTGCACGAAACCCTTGACATGCATGTCTTCGAAAGCGGGCTTCTCTGTAAAGGCAAGGGCAATCAGTGCAAATTGGGTTGCGAACAATAACCCAGCTGGATGACCGAACATGTTCGGACACCAATTTCTGTGAAAAGAGGAAGCATTTTGACGTTGCCATCCTCATCCATCAGGTCATAGGTCATGTCTATGTATCATTGACCAATAGCCTGTCCTGTAATTCCTCTGAAATGAATGGTCTTCATCTTAGAGTTATCTTAAGCAATCTCGATGATTGAAAACTCATAAACTGTGAAAAAGAGGGCATCGGCGCCTTCTCAGATGGCTCAGGTAACAGGAGAACTGTGGTAAGATGCATGCCCATCCCAGCCTCCTGGGACCCTTGCCAAGTAAAGATGTAGATGGTGGTGGGAAGTTGAGACACTTTGGCTGAGCCTTGGAAATGGGCCTTTTTGCCATGAGAGTTTGATGTTTCAACCTTGACAATGATATTAACATCATGCATAGCAGTGTGGCAGATGTTGACTCTGAGCTCGTCTCCTGGTAGCACCATACCCACAAAAGCAATGTCATACCTAAAACAACTAAAACAGCCACCCTTCTGATATCGCACTGTATACATTGAATCAAATATCAGTATGAAATTACAATGAATAGTAAAGCAACCCACCATCCTGCATAAACAGCGCTTTCTTTGATGGAGAACCGGCTCTAGTCCGGTGGCAGGAGGATGGGGTGAACAATTCCGATGGCGCAGAAATTATCACTGGTTGCAGATGGCAGTTGGTGTTCCAACATGTCAAAAGGAGAAAAGGGTCTATGCAAGACATACAGAACATGCCAGTAGCTTCCCATCTTGCGTATCACCACCGAACAGCTCCAGCAAGACACCCAAACGTCCCGGAGGCCTTTTAACTTTTGATCATGACACTGGGCCCATGAGTAGTATCACATCATACCTGATTAAGAAAGAATTGGGGGCAGAGCGACGTACATGGGGATGTTGTCATATCCAACTCATTGTAATTTTTTTTAAAAGACACTCAGGAATATTGGAAGGAAAGTGAGCGCTGATACTTCCCCAGCGATCCGGAGCGTAAAAAAACGCATTCTTTCTCACTTCCCAGGATCGCGGTGCGATCCTCCTTTCTCTCATGTTTATCAATTTATGTTCCGAAGCGTCGCGATCTATAGGTTACAGTAACTAAGTCATTATTAGCGTACATCGCAACCTTCGCAACTTTGCATCTCACTTCGCACCTATTTTACTTCGCATACCTTGGTCTACCTGGGTTACCTAGAAAGAGTTTAGTGTAGGTAGTCCGTGGGCGATGGCCTTGGGTATGGACCTGATTAGTATAGTATCCACTCACCTTTGTACTTGTATAAAAAGCTATAGTAGTAGAATGAACAAAAAAAAAACACATTCTCCCCTCTCGACTTGTGTTAGCGTTAAAATTCGTCCTCGCGTTTAGACCTCAGAACTCCCTTCGTATTACATCGTTTTCGCTTGCGGCTCTTCGCTTATTACCGTCTTCGCTATTGCGTATCTCATAGACTCGTCCTTCGTCCACGATTAACTTCGCGATCTTCACCCACACAGATTCATACAGGACGCCTCTCGGTACACCACTTCGCATCCTCTCACGCGGCCCCGTTGCTTGTAGAGGACAGTACTGAGACCCTTTGAAGCTAACTCCCGCATTTCTTTATCGGGGTTTTCCTGCAATAGGAGAGCAACTGAAACACATCAATTTGGAGCCCACCGCGAGGGTTTTCTTTAAAGATTTCGTCAGACCAACCTCCGACAAGCGAGGGATTTACATCGGATCCACTCGACTCTATCCGACACACTTTCGAATCCACTTACAATCGTCGATTTCCCTCAGATCCATTACGCCCTTCGCAGGCCTTTAGTGCGATATTCCCTCAAGTATTTACACTACAACCAGCAATATTCGAAACTCGTATTCCGAACTCTTCGGACTCCTCAGACTCATCATTGGACACGTCGCCGGTAACATCGCAACCAAGAATCCAACTCCCCCTATCCACAATGTCTACAACAACAACACCACCTAATATGCCCACTCGCGGACACTCAAGCACACCGAAGTTTACGCAAGACAAACCTCGCGAATTAGGACGATACTTCGCAGAGCTAGAAATCTTATTCGCATCATGCCAGGTAACGGCAGATGAACAGAAGAAGCTCCACGCGTGTCGCTACGTCGCGATAGAGATTGCTGAACTATGGGAAGCCCTACCAGAATATGCAGCAGGAATCACCTATGCAGATTGGAAAGCGGCCATTATCAAGTTATACCCAGGCACAAGTAGTACTGATCGCTGGACAGAAGCTGACCTGGACAAGGTTGTCGGTGAACGTTCACGACTAGGAATCAAGACCCTGGACGACCTAGCGAACTACTACAGACAGTTCTATACTATCTCAAAATTCCTGATCGATCAGACAAGAATATCGGGTAACGAACAAAGTCACGCGTTCATTCGAGGAATACCTCGTCACTTATGGGAACGAATGTTGACAAGACTGATGATATCCCACCCGAACAACGCAGCGAACCAAGGATACACACTTAACCAGCTGTACGAAGCAGTGGTTTACATTCTGACTGCGGAATCGCCCAACTCGCATAGCAGCTATTCGCCAGCTCACGATATACCTACACCACAATCCTCGACATTACGCGATTCGACGCCATCGCCATCCTCATCTGCTGGGATCAAGATTGAAGATCTTAACACGATGTTCAAGAAGCTAGCGCAGACAATCATCGTAGCGGTCAATGCGAAGACAGGTGAAAGGCCTTCGCAAGACAACCGTCCACCAAACAGCGGTAATTGTAACTTCTGTGGCGAACAAGGTCACTTCATTTCGCAATGCCCGAAGTTAACAGTATACATTTCTTCCGGAAAGTGCAAGAAGAATGCTGAAGGAAAGGTTGTGTTACCATCCGGGTTATTCCTCCCCAGAGCGATCGCTGGACGATGGTTAGCAGACAGACTGGACAAATACCACCGTCTCAACCCAGGGCATGAGGTTATTTCGCAGGTTTCCACTACCTCCTCCACTTCCACAATGATTTACGACCTCGTTCCCTCCCCACACCGTATAGAAGAAATCCCAGACAATGGTTCACGAATATCTCCAGAAGATCGCATTATCGCGTTAGAGCGAGAACTCCTAGCACTTCGCTCGAAACCCGTGTTTGATGGAGTAGAGATACCTAGGGTTCGTCGAGGGCCTCCGAATAAAGCATCAACGAAGCCTTCGCAGACAACGTCTGATGTTGAACCATCTGCATCGCAACCCTCAGATACCAGCGCTCAGCCTTCCGAATCCGTTCCCCGACCAATAGTACCAGTCACAAAACCACCTGTACACCCATTCGCCAACATTCCAGAAGCACACTATATTCCTCCCACTTCTCGCAACTTCGGGGCAGTTGACAAAGAAAAGGCTGCGAAGGAGCCAGCCTATCGCACCATCGCACCAATCCACAACTCCAAGTTCGCAGAGGAAGTGTATATTCGCACCATGAAGTCTCCTTTTGTCACCTTGTCTCCAGAAGAATTACTCTCCATTTCACCGGAGTATCGCCAAAAGATGCGCGATGCAGTTACCCCTAAACAGGTTTATCCAACGGAAATAGAGAAGGTCTCGGACACCGTCGCCACCCATGTTCAAGAAGAAGCATTACCAGGGATCGAATATGAAAACGAAAACCCTGCACATCGTACCAACGGTATCCCTCCTCCATCAGACGCTCTCATAGTCCATGATATCTACGACACCTATCTTAGCAACCTACGACCAGGCGAAGAGCGCAGAACGATTACGGTTGCCAAGGAATCGCATGCCTTGCGATCTATTATGATGCTAGTGGATAACCAAGAACACATCGAAGCCATCATAGATCCTGGTTCGCAGATTATCGCAATGTCGGAGACAGTCTGCTTCAATCTCGGGCTGCACTTCGATCCCACGGTTCAATTAAACATGCAATCCGCGAATGGCGAAATCGATCGCTCACTGGGTTTAGCCAGAAACGTCGCATGTAGTATTGGAGACGTTACCCTTTACTTCCAGATACATGTTATTCGCAACCCCGCATACGACATCCTCATCGGGCGACCATTCGACGTTCTCACAGAAAGTACAGTGAAGAACTACAAGAACGAAGACCAAACTATCACTATCATCGATCCGAACTCGGAACGAGTCACTACAATCCCAACCATTCCTAGGGGCAAGCCTACTCACACTCGACTTCGACAGAATGGTCCCGATGGAAATTTTCGCGTACTTTCGAGGAATTGATAGAAGATCAAGGAGAAATCGCGTTCCTAATAGATTTCAATTCGCTTCAAGACTCAGCTTCCATTTATGCCTATGCTCCAATTCCCTCATCGACTTCTACTTCCGTTCTTGCTAAAGCTTATTTATTAGCCTGCAATCGCCCAAATGGCATAGAACCAGGCCTAGATTCATACCTCTCCCAATTACAGTCCTCTCTTGCTTCGCCAATATCGCAATCTCTAGAAGAAGCAATAGCACCCACGACATCACCCATATCACATTTCATAGATGCCATCCCAAGGAGAAAGGGGGTGGTGACGAAGAAGAAATACAAACCAGTAGCTCAGAAGGTTCGCTCTGTGGTTGCAGAACTACCAGAGAAATATCGCATTGTTCGCAACATTATCGGAGATCCATTAGCTGACATGCCAACGTTAGACACAAATCCGAAGACATTTACACCGACAGGTCGATATACAGAAGATTGACGCAAAGCCTTAGATGCGAAACACGAAGATTTTCTATGGCCTGCAGAACGCGATTTAATGCACGATTTCATGTGCAAACAGAATGAAGCTTTCGCATGGGACGATTCCGAACGCGGCAGTTTCCGCTCAGATTTCTTTCCACCAATCAACATCCCTACAATTCCTCACGTCCCATTTATCGAAAAGAACATTCCAATTCCTCCAGGGATATACGACGAAGTATGCGCTATCATTCGGAAGAAGATCGCAGCTGGAGTATACGAAGCCTCGAATTCCTCTTATCGCACTCGTTGGTTCTGTGTTCTCAAGAAGGATGGAAAAGGATTGCGTCTTGTCCACAGTCTCGAACCGCTGAATCGTATCACTATTAGACACTCTGGAGTTCCTCCCATTCCCGATCATCTCGCAGAACAATTTGCCGGTAGAGCATGCGGTGCGATGTTAGATTTGTATGTGGGATATGACGAACGACTTATTGCAGAAAGCTCGCGCGATTATACAACATTCCAAACCCCGTTTGGCGCACTTCGGTTGGTTACACTCCCAATGGGATGGACGAATTCGGTGCCAATCTTCCATGACGACGTCACATTCATTCTACAACCCGACATTCCAGACCTCACCATCCCTTACATCGACGACGTGCCAGTTAAAGGACCGGTTTCGCGCTACATTTGCGAAGATGGATCGTTCGAAACCATTGCCGCGAATCCACAGATTAGAAGATTTGTCTGGGAACATTTCAACAACGTCAACAGGATCGTACAACGCATGAAATACTGTGGAGGTACATTCTCAGGAACAAAGCTATTGATATGTGTTCCGAGGTTTTGGGTCATTGGGCACTGCTGCACTTACGAAGGAAGAATAGCAGATGATTCGAAGGTGTTAGCGATCAAGAATTGGGGACCTTGCAACAGCATCTCCGAAGTTCGCGCATTTCTAGGCACGATTGGTGTACTTCGCGACTTTATTCGCAACTTCGCCCACCGTGCACACCCTCTAGTCAAACTAACTAGGAAGGACATCCCCTTCGAATTCGGCGAAGAACAAGTCCACTCCCAAGAAAACCTGAAGCAAGCTTTAATATCGTCTCCAGCACTACGACCTCTCGACTACACCTCCGATTCACCCGTTATCCTCGCAGTCGACACTTCATACATCGCAATCGGTTACTTTCTCTGCCAATGCGCCCCAGACAATCCGAAAACCCGATACTACAACCGATTTGGATCTATTACTCTCAACGACAGAGAGGCCAGATTCTCGCAGCCGAAACTAGAAATCTATGGTCTTTTCCAAGCATTTCGCGCCCTCAGACTTTGGCTTATAGGTGTTCGCAATCTCATAGTTGAAACGGACGCACGCTACATCAAAGGCATGCTCGCACACCCCGATATCAATCCCTCAGCAAGTATCAATCGCTGGATCATCGCGATTCTATCATTCCATTTCGAACTTGTTCATGTCAAAGGTACCCTACATGGACCAGATGGATTGTCAAGAAGGCCACAACAACCAAACGATGAAGATATAGCCAAAGAAGATGACTTCGAAGATTGGGTAGACCGACTACATGGCTTTATACACATTATTCACGATCTCTCCTTCCCTCCAACTTCGCAACCCACCAAACCAACACAACCACTTATATCGATTCTCGCTACCGCTCAAATCTCAAGTCAGGAGGAGGAGAGCTATGCCAATATTCCACGTTCAGAAAATGCGAAATCAGCTGATTCGAAGCTCACTGCAGTGCGAACTTGGCACGAAGATTTACAGAGACCAAGCGAAATGACAGACTCACAATGCGCGAAGTTCATTCGATACGCCACCCGATTCTTTCCTGACCACGATCGCCTATGGAAGCGAGATTCCCACGGAGCGCACAAACTTGTCATTCCTCAGGAAAGACGTCTAGAAGTTCTGTGAAATGTCCACGATAACATAGGACACAAGCGCTATTACGCCACACGTTCTGCACTCCTCTTGCGATTTTGGTGGCCCCACATCCATGCAGATTTGATATGGTATGTGCGAACATGCCACATATGCCAGATCCAACAAACGACCAAACTGCGTATTCCACCGACTGTTGCAACCCCTGCTCCATTATTCTCGAAAATCTACATTGACACCATGCACATGCCTAAATCTGCGAATTTCAAGTATCTCGTCCAAGGAAGATGCTCACTTGTTCATTGGCCTGAGTTTCGCATGTTAGCCAATGAAAACGCGACTTCGATAGCCAATTGGATATTCCAAGATATCATCTGCAGATGGGGCGCACTTCGCGAAATCGTCACAGACAATGCTCCAGTATTCCTCAAAGCCCTAGCAGTTCTAGGCCAGAAATACAAGATACACCACATTCGAATCAGTGGCTACAACTCTAGAGCAAATGGACTAGTAGAGCGATCCCACTTCGACGTTCGACAAGCGTTATTTAAAGCAGCGAATGGAGACGAAGCTAAATGGTCCCAGAGCTGTTATTCAGTCTTTTGGGCAGAGCGAATTACGACAAAGAGGATGATGGGCTGTTCACCCTACTTCGCAGCAACAGGGACACATCCACTCATCCCGCTCGATATCGTCGAAGCCACATACCTCCAGCCCCCTCCCGATTCCATACTTTCAACCACAGATCTTATCGCACGACGAGCAGTCGCCCTCCAGAGACGAAAGGCAGACTTAGCCAAGTTACATACCAAAGTCTTCGCAACACGCAAACAAGCCGCGATTCGCTATGAAGCAAAGCACATGCGCACGATTCATAACTTCAATTTTCAATATGGAGACCTAGTTCTAATGAGAAACACCAGAATCAAATATTCGCTAGATCGCAAGCTCAAGCCACGCTATCTTGGACCTCTTATCATAATCTCCAGAAACAAAGGAGGAGCCTACATCGTTTGTGAACTCGATGGGACCGTCATGCATAGGCCCATCGCAGCATTTCGCCTCATCCCTTATTACGCTCGACGCATGATCCACCTTCCATCTGGAACAATTGATATCGATACCACACGTCTCAGACAATTAGAAGAAATGGACCTAGCAATAGACGAAGAAGAACAAGACCCTTTAGACCTCGACAACAGCAGCGATGATGAAGAAGATAACCCAGACACATAGTATCGTACCTTTCTCAGATATTCTTGCTCTCAATTCTTTTACTTACATTTTACTTTGCACATTTTGCCAGCACATATACACACTCTCTATTCTTTTTCTTAAGTCGCGATATCGTTTCTTTGATGATTGCGCAAATCCTCAGGGGTTTACCGGCAATGATGATGACTGAGCCTTCCCCTTTCTTTTATTCTTCTTTTATTTCTCTTTGCGAATTCCTGCCATCTCACTTCGCATTTGATTTCGCAGCCATCGCTCATTTCCTTTATGATCTATGCATTACTTCATTTTCCTTTGAACCACAGCTCCAGAACACTAGGAACAAAAGTCTATTACAAAAGCACAAGAAACTATATATTTATATAAAAATCAAGGCACAAAAAGAATCAAAGCCCTCAATCACTCCTCATCCTCTTCGTCGCTGGAACCGGCGTTTTGGAAGACCTCGCGAAGCTCTTCGACGTGGACGCGATGCGCAGAAAGTTGATCTTGAAGAAATTCGACCCTAGAGGCAAGTCGCACGAATTCTTCTTTGGCGACTTCGTAGTCGACGCGGGCCTTCTCCTTGGAAACCTTGGGCGCGATGACGCGCACCTTTTTGATACGAGGCTTCACATCGCGAGTCTTCGACGAAGATGCCCGAGGTTTCTGAGGTACTGCAAACATTCACTGAATAATGCGAAATGATGTACCCCTCGCGCACATACCGATTACCACTTCCATTTTCGACTTCGACGGCCCCGCCTTTGGTGGTAGGACCACCGGAGCCACCGAGTCAGCCTTCGCCTTCACTCCTCCTTCTCCCTTCCCCTTTGCCTTAGCTTTGCCAGTGCGCGAAACCCCATCCCAATAACATCCTGCCTTATCCAACGCGCACTTCACGCATTTTGGCTCACCGTCTGGGACGATGCAAGGCGGCACCGTTTGGAATCCTCCGCAACGATCGCACTACATTGAAAAAGTCAGTAAAACAACAAAAAGAAAATATACAAGTGTTTGCACCGGTCCCTCTACCCTGCGAAGTGACACAGCAGCCGCCTGAGGTGCAGGCGATGGCTTGACGGTCCTTGTTCCTCCCATCTTCGCACCAGGAGTGGGGGACCACCTGTCGCTGACGATCGCTTCCGAACTAGCGACATGTCGTCGCTTAGTTCGCAAGGACCTGGCAACGTTTCCAGCCCCTTCCACCTCGCCCGCGACCTCGTCAATGACCATAGCGTCGGCATCCTTCCCTTTCCGTCCCTCATCCACCACGACGTCCTTCTCTTTCCCTTTCCCTTTCTCCTCTCGACCTAGGGCGATTTCCTTCGGAATTTCGAGATCCATCGCATTACCTTGTGAAATCTTCGCCGCTACTGGCAAAGATTCCACGCCCTCTGCCAGCACTGCCGCCAGGTCTGCGCTTTCTTCATTCTTCATATCAGCTTCCAGGTTCGCGAACTCCTCTTCGGTGATTTCGTCCGCCATATACACATTTGTTGCATCTGTTAGCCGTTGCGCTCTCAGCGCCGCGCGATCGGTCAGGCTAGGAGTCGGTTCCGAATTGATAACAGGGATAGGGAAGAGGATTCCTCCCCATTCACGCCAGGATGGACTCTCGAACTTCGCGAAGGCCTCGCGAGCTTGCGACAACGCAGTCTTCATGTCGGAGTCGGCCTCGGGATCCACAGTCAATTTTACCAACTTAGCCTTCAAAATGATATCAAAGACATTATCACCAAGTCATTAGAAGCAAGGCGACGCACCCAATTCTTTACAAAACGCTTTCCCCAGAATTCGTAGTCTTCGTGTTCTGCGACGCCGTCGGGAAGGGTCATCATGTCGGTCCTGATGGCCTCTTGGACTTTAGCAATGAGGATGGAAGACATGGAGGAATGAAGCAAAGTATTTTAGGTGAAGTTGAGGTACGGACGCGACGAAGAGAACTCTCAAACTCCGCTATCAACAAACTTCAACGTCACGCGATCGCGTCTCGGCATCTTCCGTTTTATTCTCATCCGAGCTCTACCTCTTACACAAAACGCTAAATCATTTTCACAAGACACTTCGCTTTGGTGCCACTCGACTTCGCAACCTTCGGCGAACATCGCGAACCCCCTTACGATTCGATCTCCACTCCCTTACATTTCGCAATCACCTCGTGCTCATTGCGGCACTTTCGCTCCTTCTGGTCTACTTCGACAAATGTTTGCCTATCTCTCTCTACCTTTTCCACATTTTTCCCATTACTCTACCCCACTCGCACACTTCGCGAAACACTACAGCCCTTCTTTCTACTATTCGGATCCACTTCGCAAATGTCTACAACACGAGCATTCTTTGGAATAACGTCAGCAAAAGCTCCCACGCTCCTTCCTCACGTGCCAACAACGGCATTCTTTTTCCTCCCTTTTTCCTCTTCCTTTTCCACTCTTTTATATCGTCACCTCCCTCTCTATCATGATTATATCCTCTTCCCAGTTGGGTTGGACCAGGGACAGTACCTTTCTAGGGCCATTGAATCATTACAACTCTTGTTCGGTTCCTACCACTTCCTCCTCGGTTCCATCCTACACCTTGCCATATGCATCAACGCCACTGTCAAACGGGGACCTGGATGCCATTTCCGGGTTTTTACTTAAACTTCTAAAGCTACGCTCTCTTCTATACGTCTTTTTACCCAACGTTATCATGATTAACCAAACCATCAACCACAAAGACGCTGCCCTCTTCACAACCATTGCCATGCTTTTAGCCCTATTCGGTTTCCTATTCATTGGAATTATGTTCATACGGCGTCGCTCTCCCGTCACATCTACTCTTCCTTTGTTTGAAACGTACCCACTTCGCACTCCCTTCGCTACGCCGCTCTCAAATAGCGTTGAAACAGTTCACCTCTTGCTTGTCGACTCATTCCCTCAAGTACCCTCCATCGCTTCTACTCGTTACACTCGCGAACGGATTCCCCCATGTCCCACGTTCGCCGCGCCGCTCCCTCCACTTAACGAAAATAATCATGGGGTAACTTCGACAGACAACCTCCTCTCGCCAGTAATCGCAATCACACCTCCTACACCCCGAAACTCGTACGAATCCGAATGGCGCGACCTATTTACAGGGCCCATTCCGTCGCAATCCTTCGCGATGCGAGGCAACCAAAGCCCCATAGATCATTCACGTTTAGGGCCCTGCCCTTACATTCCGTTGCGAGGCGAATCGAAAGAGGATATTAGCGAAATTTTGAATTGGTCTATGAGGCCGAGGGCGGCCTCTGTTTCAAGTCAGGAGGAGGTGATACTTCCCCAGCGATCCGGAGCGTAAAAAAACGCATTCTTTCTCACTTCCCAGGATCGCGGTGCGATCCTCCTTTCTCTCATGTTTATCAATTTATGTTCCGAAGCGTCGCGATCTATAGGTTACAGTAACTAAGTCATTATTAGCGTACATCGCAACCTTCGCAACTTTGCATCTCACTTCGCACCTATTTTACTTCGCATACCTTGGTCTACCTGGGTTACCTAGAAAGAGTTTAGTGTAGGTAGTCCGTGGGCGATGGCCTTGGGTATGGACCTGATTAGTATAGTATCCACTCACCTTTGTACTTGTATAAAAAGCTATAGTAGTAGAATGAACAAAAAAAACACATTCTCCCCTCTCGACTTGTGTTAGCATTAAAATTCGTCCTCGCGTTTAGACCTCAGAACTCCCTTCGTATTACATCGTTTTCGCTTGCGGCTCTTCGCTTATTACTGTCTTCGCTATTGCGTATCTCATAGACTCGTCCTTCGTCCGCGATTAACTTCGCGATCTTCACCCACACAGATTCATACAGGACGCCTCTTGGTACACCACTTCGCATCCTCTCACGCGGCCCCGTTGCTTGTAGAGGACAGTACTGAGACCCTTTGAAGCTAACTCCCGCATTTCTTTATCGGGGTTTTCCTGCAATAGGAGAGCAACTGAAACACATCAGCGCAAAGTGAGCATTGCATTCGACGTTCCGAAAGTAGTCCGACGCATCAATCATACTAGTATTTACTTGTGTTATGGTACGCGTGGCCTACTCACTGGTTCAACATGGATAACACAATGATATCTTACTGGCTGAAGGGCGTGAAGCCATGCAAGCCAGCACTATACCCAGATTACCCAGATCACTTTCAGGCTGACTCTGATTCCATACATGGTGCTACAGAATTGCCAGCTTCAAACTACTACGGGCCACAGGTTCAGCAGACAGAGGGCTGGGACTCAGAAAATCAGTGTAGCTACATACACTCTGGAATTCTATCCACACGACAGATAAAAGCTCTCATTCCTCACTTATTATTGGAAAAGCTTGGTGCTTGGGGTGTTGTTGTGCTGCTTCCATACACATCACGAAATACACTTGTGAGTCACACTCTTCTATTATTCCCTTCTATTTCTGAGGAGTATAATGCATGCTGGTAGTCTGAAAGATTTTTCCACCAACAATCCACTGCTATCGAATCAGAATATTGTCGCATCTTAAACATCTGCTTTCTTCTACAAGTTGAAGAAATTGTAACAGAACAGCTGACTGACGAACATCTTGCTATCTTCTGCCCTTACCAGAATAACCAGCAGAAACTATGGGACACAAGGACATTATTGGGTGCTGCATATCGTGGAATAGTACTCTTCAAGGAACAGTGTTGGGTGCACAGCATAAACCTAGATTTTTCAGCCATTGATGACCAGAGTCAACATTCCTTTCTGAACAGCTACCCCTTCAAACCTTTGGAACCCTACTTCAATGAATCACTAGCTAGGTTGGAGAGGCGCACTCGTTCTTCCTCATGTTCCTGGGGTGTTTGTGATTATCGAGATCATAGATGATGATGAGGATAGCACTTTTGACAGCTCGTGGGATATACATTGCTTTGAGTACATACCTGTTCCAGATGAACCACTATTAGATGATTCATCAACATGCAGCTGAGTATCCTGGCAAGTAAACTACTTTTCACTCAGAGACTGAAGGCTGACAACTCGAAATTGCAGATCATCACACCTGCCAGTCAATATGAACATGTAAACAACATCTGAAAGTCTATCCTGTTGTAACTACTCTATCTCCCCTTCCCAAGTTACGCTATATGTATGTCATTTCCTATGCCTGACATTATGTATTAGAATGAACATAATCTGGACAATGTTATAAAGAGTTCACAGTAGATGCACTGCACAAACATCTGCTTGAACTGTGCACCAGAAACTACTGGTCCACTACCATAACAGTCAAGGTGAAGATGCAATATATCACTGTTGCTGGGGATGTTAAGTGATGCAGCATTCTGGGGACACTTGTGGTATTCTTGGGATCTTTGGGTCATGAACCTATAGCACTCTGAACACTGGGAAAAGAGACCTCGGAATTGATGCTCCAAGATCCCTGCACCCTCAAATGCACCAAGCTGGGAACAAAGAACAGAGTACGAGTCCAGGGTTTGGGGATTAAACATCGGAATTTCAATGTCTGGACAATTTGCATCAATCTCTGTAGATGTTTCAAATGAATCAAGCATTGCAGTAACATACCAATAGTATTAGATCGCCTAAACTGGCCTATCCCGATGGTGACTGGCCTTGCAAACACGTGCTCTATTAGATGTATTGAATGGATGACAACACCATTGTTAGCTTGACAAAGTATTTAAATTGGGGAAACTTGAACACATACCAATCCAGGAAGGTGCATTAAAGGTCACTGGCGCAGTCTCCAAAGCAGGGGTGGTAGTAAGGCCTGAACTTCCACCAGTGGGTTCAAGTTCCTGGGCTTGTGGGCTCATGATAAAAGCATATTCACGTTGAAGAATTCGCCTAGAGCGTGCTGCCTGAGGGCAGGGTGACTCTGGAGTGACAGGACATGTTGCAACTCCAATCATTAAATCGGGTTGTGGCGACAGCGACTTGCAACCATTGTATGGCCCCAGGGGGACAGTTGATAGAACAAACAAACTGGAACCTGGTCTGGTAGTGTTCCTGGCTTGAAGGGCTGGGGAGAGAAGAAAAGGATTTGGCAGCTCAGAGCAGGGAACAGATGAGTTACTAAGTTCAGACTCGGACTCGGCAGTGTTCAAGGTTGTGAAGGATGACCATGGTGCTTTGGACTCCCATTCCATGTCAATGGAGTCACTTGCATAATCGAAAGTCATTGAGGTAAGTGACGAAGACTGGAGAGTGGAGTCGACTACAGCCCGGGGGATATCTGTGACCGTTGGGTCAGTGCCAGTGCCAAAGACTCCAAGTCAGAGACAGCCTGAAGCGATCTTCCTTTAGTATACCAATGGCAGGTGATATCATCAAATGGAATAGACCCCTAGCAGGCCCGCACCTAGGGTAGCAAGTATCCAAGACAGCATAGAGCTTTCCACTGACCCTGATTCCATTTTCAGACTTGTGCTGTGGCTCAAAGAACCCTGCACGATATTAGAACCCCAAATAGGGAGAACAGGGTCGCACCATGATCAAAGTAGTACGGGTCCGGGGACTAAACAGGATCAAACCCAGACCCACCAAGTTTACATAAAGATAATTATGCCTCATGCCGAGTTGCTACCACAGGACTCCTCAGGACTCCTCAGGCTTGTGCATGAGAAAAGCCCAATCAGCAAGAACATGCTCGGCCCAGAGACGGTAAGCCGATTGATTCAGAAGAGTCATTATACATTAGATCAAGGTTCAGGTGCTATACATGCGTGACAGTGACCCTGATTGAAAAGGCAGAACACTATGGCACTGATCACTTATACACCACTACTTTTGTACAGCCGCCAATCTGGCTGCCTAAATATAAAAATAAAAACTAACCATAAAAAGGCTCTCCCACAGAGTGAGGAACAAATTTTTAAGACATTGACTAGCAAATTTCAAGTAAATAGTGTAAATTTTTTGATGTACTACTGCCCATCCATGGCTAAATCATCGAAGTACAAGTCACATTGGCGTGTTCCTGCAACAGTGGCTTGTACATATGCTTTTGACCAGCAAATTTTCGAAATATCAGGATTCTCTCAATACAGCCTCTTCAAAACACAAACAAGAGTGTTTATACAAGAGGGATAAGAACAACCCTTTTTTTGGCATAACTACCCACCAAACTCAAGTCTGCTCAAGAAATTTTCTCAAGAAATTTTGCCAGTAAGAAATCCTCAATACAACAAATTCTTATCACTAACAGAGAAGTAGCAGTATGTAAATGATCAGCACCATCGCCTGGAAATGAATCGCCAACTGCAAGCTCTCAGGCTACATTGCCACTGCCCCACCAGCTGCAAGCCCACTGTGGCTGTGTGGCTTGTAATAGTCAATGAAGTGACCAGAGGGATCCAGGGACAAATCATACCTATACATAGCTAAATGTAAGCAGGCAACAGCCACACTATAAATATAATGAGGCTTACAGTTCTCCAAACGAACACATTTCATCTATGTATTCCTGGAGGTGTTAGTGAATACCTTCAACTCTTCTGTTGAGTGCATAGCACTCAGTTGTCAATGAATGCATATATTTTATTTGTATCTGAGTTGCCCATACTTGGTTTCGAAGATCCCCATCAATTGCAAGGGATTCATCTGCTGGAGATTTGTATACCCCAGATGTGCAGTTTGTGAGAGTATATTCCAATTGTACAAAGCATCATTCTGCTTTTCCAAATCTTAGCTATGCAGCTGACTCACATAAGCTGCTGGCACAGCAAAAATCATCAGCGTGAGGCCCTCAAGCAGGAGGGTATCCATCTCTGGCAGCAAGTACATCTTTAACATTTGCTTTGTTAGCTCCAGAAGAAGGTCACTGCTGAAGTGATCCATAATTATTTGATCATCTTCGGCCTTGCCATGCAGAAAGATGACCGGCCGAAGAACATGCCCAAACTGCTTGGGTTCAGCTGAGAGCTCGATGCGTTCATGTCGATCCCATGCGATGTTCCAATCAGTGTACTCTGCCATTTC
This sequence comes from Tricholoma hemisulphureum, assembly GCA_964034925.1. Taxonomy (NCBI): domain Eukaryota; kingdom Fungi; phylum Basidiomycota; class Agaricomycetes; order Agaricales; family Tricholomataceae; genus Tricholoma; species Tricholoma hemisulphureum. Next base: position 2,541,073 of record OZ035928.1, on the reverse strand, counting down.
CTGGTGTCCGATCAGCACCAGAGGCATTGAATTAGAAAGGAAAGGACTACATACTGATGACAGAGGAATGTGTAAAAAGTCCCCTGATGACAACATTTGGACAACAACTCTGGAGATATTACTAGACAATCCGCTGCTGAAAGCATCAGCCAAATCTGGACACAGCCGTGATTTAAAAAGGGTGATGCATGCATCAACCATGGAGCTGTGGAACATGGCTCGTTCTTCGATACTCTGCATGTAGCAAAGTGTATGAGTATTCATTGATGCTAATAGGATGATGACAGACAAGAAGCAAACCATTTGTTCTCATAGCTTTCTGCACCTCAACTGGGAGGATACAAAACGCTTCTTCTTTGACAGGATAATCGCCTTTTTTGACATTCGATAGAATAACATCGTGAATGAGTTTCTGCGCAGTCCCAAGATTGTTTAGTGGGAGCTCGGAGCTTTTGCCCACTGGAGGCACTGGCAAGAGATAATCTTCAAAAGGGGTCTGTGCAGTTGGTGCTGCTGGGGTGAAGTTCCACCCTGGATCTGTAAATGCCTGCAGAAAGGTAAGACCATTATTATATATAATAAACCAGGACTGAGCAAGACCTTTTTTTGAGCCAGACTGGTGCCTTGTTGGTAGATCGTCCCAGCTGTAGAGAAGGTCAATACCTACAACACCACTGATAGAAAGTACTAACGCCCACTGGCACTAACGATTTGAGATGAAGATGGCCACAGGTGACCATAAGTGGCCTCTATGCAGACAATTACAAATGGGTCAAAAGCAAGTGCATTAGATGGATCCTCACCCAGGCTTTGGCCATGCATGGGGGGCAACATTGAACCCGAATGTGAGGCCAGATGAACGGAACCTGGAGAATATTTCAATGATTTCAAGAATGCCGCAAGTAACCAAAAATTGACTTATGCACTGGGTGGTGGTGTAAAGCAGAATAGGCTTTTGGGGGTGTTACATTTCATAGGAGAAGAATGTCAAAAGATATTCTTACTTGCATGCGACAATTCCGATGTCAATCCAGATACTGGGGGAATTTAATCCTTTGAGTCACTCAGCAGTAAAACACAGTAATTATTTGACCCAACCTTGTTCTTTGGATACCACTACAGTAGTAGAAAGATCGGTTGTCCAAGTCATACATGATAAACAAAGGAAATACTTACATGGTCTAGTAGTAACATCAGGGTACACATATTGGAACACTGAAGAATGAAGCTAGCTCTATGAAATGCTGAATAGTAAATGAAAAGATGAACACTGGGTCTGGGCTGGACCCGGCTCATTGCCATCAGGTTGCCTGGCAGTGGTTTTTTTCCAAGTCGAATCTGGCAGAAATTCCATTTGAGACTCGGATATAGCGCATCAGTAATACAACTCACCATGAGGGGGTTCCCAATGCTCAAACTGGAAATTAACTGGCTGTTGTTGCTGGCTGTCAGATGGCATGCTGTGGTGCGAGCCTGCAATAGAAGGTTGAAGCACTTGTAATACATAATTCAACAGAGCCTGACGCACTATGTGCTTGGACTGTGGTGGGAGGAGTTGGGTTATAGGTGTGTGGCTCCTGTTGTCTGTGTCTTTTGGTGGGACGGTCCTGGGAATCCATTGGTACAAGGTTCCTAAGATGGCGCAGCAAACTTACAGGGATTTATAGAGTCAAACTGACCTGTGGGATGATGGCAGGTGACTTGTTAGGCTCTCGGTAGCACTAAAAAACTTCAAGTTGGTGTTGCGTGAAATGCTCACCTGAGCAGCATCATGAAGTGATATGCAAAGGTAAAGCTTAGTTGACACAAAACTGTCACCACTCATCAAGTTTAAACTTTGAGCATGTTGCATGGAACATATAAACCATCTTGCCACAGTTGCACTGTACCATATGACCACTGATAATGACAGATTGGGATCATCAGAATTTGTCTGGGAATGATACTAGCGGAAGAAGGCAACTCAATCGCCGCTGCAAGCTTTGGCATTCACAATCAAGACTTTCACAAGGCATTTAATCCAGGATCTCAGATTGTACTTGATCTGGTACAACTGCGATGGCTTCAGGATGAAATGTATTCAACTAGTAACATCACCTCTCCTGTCCGCTTCCATGACCGCATGTGTCATAACCGACACCTGGGTCCACTGAGCACAATCTGGCTCTTCCTTGATGTAGCTCTTGTATGAATTTGGATGCTTGAGTGCTACATTGTTCATGGTTGTGCCATGCTTGTCATTTGGGGCATTCCAGAACCAAAATGTGTTCTCCATTAGCTCTAGCACCAATGAATGAGAACACCAAACAAAGTTACTCTGATCTCATTTGACCTATTAAAATTAAACAGAAGGAAAAATGGTGACATGAAAAGTACTCACTGAATGAGCTCACTTCATAACCCAGCCACTTGTCGATGACTCATCCTTGTCAATGTGGGATGAGGCACAATATGCATATGTACCAAATGCTGATGTATGCGGGTAGCCCAAAATGTTCCGCGCACTTGAAGAAGTCCATGCTGTTTCCTGCATGATAAGTTTTTAGATCAATGAATACTACAGTTGATGCATTTCCAGGTGAAGTTGCTGTAGTGCAGCAACCTTGTTGAGTGTTGCCCTTTGTGGGTTTGCTGACTTGAGTTTTGGAACTGTGACCTGAAATCCAATGGGTTAATTTCATGAATACTTTCAAATCAGGAATATTACTGTGACGTCACGAGGAGTCCCGTATGTTGAAGTACGACCCATCGCTTTCGTCATCACTCCCCCAGACATCATTCCACCATGGATAAGAGGGTTGGCTGATCCCTCTCTATGTAACTCAATGAATGCAAAGGAAAAAAAAAGTGTAATACTGTGGTAGTACGTACATCACATTAGCAATGGTAGCCTCCATGTGGTTAGTGACCACTTTGTTGTCATAACCAAAATTGGTATCCAGCTCTTCAAGGTTGTAGACAACCGATCCAAACTGTAGCTATCATTAGCGGTGACACAGATGGTAAAAGTGATTAACGTACAACTTTCTCCCATATCGGCAAAGAGTCTGTTGAACAAGTCTTTGTCCAAAAGATGCAGCACATCATTTCATGTGAAGCACCAGGCAGGGGAGCACAAATATGATATGTATTGTCCTTCAAACAAATGTACCTATCACTGTCAAAAGCTCCATGCTTTATGCCCATGATACCCTGCTCAGGTGTCTTGACCATGTGCTTGTCGGTGAATTTCACCAATTTGTCTTCTGGTATCCTACCACCATCATCAGACAATACGTCATAAAGAACATGGCTCATTACCTTTCCAACCCAATCCAGACAGCTTGCTTCCTGCATTTTTTCCCCGAGTCCCTTGCACGCTTGATTACAGATGCATGACGACTTGCACTTTTGATGCATTTCCGCAAATCCTTGCAAACATTCTTGACTTCCTTGACTCTCCTGATAAACATATTGAGTATTTGTTGGCTGATGATTGCAGAGGAAGCTCCCTGAGATATGACTGGTAAGATCTAGAGCCCCATGTAAAGATCCCTTTTACCTGAAGGAGCGTTTGAAGCCTTAATGCAATGGAGTCCTGGGAAACAATCAAACACTGACCATGCAGTGATCATGACATGAGTGTTTACTAACACTAAGATTCTTGCCAACATCTTTGTTGATCACCGGTTGAAGCCTGACAAAAAACACTTGCATAACAAACACATAGGGGTTGATCAGAACTAGCATGTTCTTGCTGTCTGCCAGCCCACCCTCAGAAAATGGGGGCCAACTCTCTATAATATCACTGGAAATGGAATTGATGAGTTTCTTGGTGCCAGTCGTGAGCTTCAACTGTTTGAGCACCTCTGGTGCTATGACCATGCATCAAGTATTTTATCTGGTGATAAGTTCACGTACTATACCTGGGTATTCCGGTCCAGAAAGCGCCCCATCCTTTTCACAAGGGAGGCAAAACCCCCTGGAAGCATGTTGATGCCAGAACTTTGTGGACAGCATGGGGGCATGTGTGGCAATATCGGCCTCAGGACTCAACGGAGTCAATGGAGATGGGTCCTCCAGATCTGGCATGGCATCCGCATGTATACTGTCAGTAAACAAAGGTGACAACAAAACTTTTGCTTTCTTGTGGGCCATCAAGGTATTGGGTAAAAAATCGTACTCATCACCTGTACTGATGATAGGTGTTTTATATGATCGATAAAACAATGAGGCGAAAAGATGAAACATTGAAACATTGAAATCACCCCATCAGCAACTTGAATGGCCACAGCCACGGCAGACAACCGAACAGGAGGCATTCATCCTACTTAGGATTGCAGACCCCCTGTTCACTTAAACAGCAAAGCATTCCCCTCTATGAGGCTGCAAATCCTGCTGCAGCAAGGTCTTTTTATTGCGTGGTGTATCGTGGTAACCAAGAGCCTACATGGGTCTATGATCAATCTCCATTGAGAAGCATGTTGGAAGGGATTCCATGGACCTAGAACTACAACGAAAGTGTCAGTGCAGGCCAGGGAAGAAAAAATAAAGGGCTGATCTTGAATGAGACAGCACTAATACTGGCGTGTGTATGAGGCGCAGGTGGTGTTGTCAGGTTAGGGTTAACTATCAACTTTCGCTCCCTACGAAATGTTTTCTATCGATCAGCAAGTAACTGGTGCTAACTGGTGCTACCAAAGCAATTCAGGTGGAAGTACCTGAGAATAGGACTTCGTTATATCGCTGTCAAACTTTGTAGAATACATTGATACAGCAGAGGTACGTAGGAGCTAAACTATTAGCTAAAAGTATTTACAATGTTTACAATTTGATATATGCTTGTGTGTCTACAAAACCTTGTGAGTGAACATGCGAATGCTTGCTGCTCAGCTGGACGCCATCACCGGCTTACCCTGGCAGGCTAGGAGTAGCCGACTCTGTTCTCATGACACATGTGGAGTAGCAACATGATAGACATAGTGGTGGAGTGAAGGGAAGACGTTTTCATGCGTTCAAGTCTTATATATAGTAAGACATGACGTGACGAGGCGGCAATCACCGGGACCTCATTTCTTTCGTAAATAAAAAACTTCATTTGAGCTGAATACTCATCGTCAGGTCCTCAACTTCGGGATATGTTTCAGATGCTCAGTAGATCTTGTAATCCCTACTTACCAGTAGGCCTAGGAATGTTAGGGCGTTTTTCAATACTAAATGCAATCATACTTACCCAGCAGGTTTGACGCATCATGTGTGCTGCCCACAGCATGTGATGGGAACATTTCTCGAAACCAACTTTGAACGTTTTGAATGTCCATCAAAACAGCTCAAACAATGATAGACGTTCTGTGTGCTGGTAAGCTTTATGTTGTGTTTCTTCCCACCCACCAACTTTTTTCTTTAGTTTTAGGTCATATTAATAAATGATAGCCTGTGCAATCAGCTGGTGGCGGCAACACAAGCATCAGGGTCCCACCATGACAAGGAACAGCCCAGTCCCCCCCTCCCCCAGCTCCCCACGACCTACACCCAGCCCTGTGAGCCACTGCTTGCAGGGTGGATTGTGGGTGCAGCAGCCAACAACGACAATGAGCGCCAGTGCACAAGAGGACCCAGCTCAATTGGGAGTACGACCACCACAATGGGAACAAGGTGATGACTGAGCACAACTCAGGACCCTCACCACTGGCACGACCACCCTACAATGTTGACGGACACCAGCATGACCACCCAACACCCCACAACAATGACGGAGGACTCACATTTGATGGCAAGGGTGGGAATAGCAGCGGGAGGGCACGATGAGGACCGGAACAATGAAGACTACCACGGAGAGGACAATGACCATGGCAAAAAATGGGGAAGGGCACAACATTGACCACGCACAGGTGACCTGCCACCGATGGTGCTCCCGGGCAAAGCAGCACCTAGCTCTGCTGTGAGCAATTGCCTGCAGGGTGGACAGGTGCTGCTACCGGCACACGGGAGATGGCAGAGACAGCAGGGATGAAATGGACAACAGCGCTCGCCCACCTGTCTTGCGTGAGGGGATTAAATTAGGTTCATGGCCCCTCCGCCAATTTTTTTATTAGTTAGGACTTGCCCCTCTCATTGGTTATTTAAAATATTTTTTGTCATATTGAGAAAATCCCTTGAGGAAGAATAAAATACAGGTGCACTAGTAGTACACACGCATTTTTTGATATAAGTAAACGATAACCTTTTTGGATGTCTTGGTATTTATTATACTGCAGTGTGTGACCACTGATGTCCCATCAGTGATTTCCGCCTCATCACATCATGTCTTACTTATATAAGACTTCAACACGTCTCTATATTTCCCTTCTCTCTGCATTCTTCCCACCATATTAATATGTGACACACGCATTGGGGCCTGTCTAACCTGTACGTTCTCTCCAAGTTAATCAGTAGTACAAGTGTACTAGTATATGGGAACAAACCTAAGCCTATTACTAGAGAGACCATGTTCTATTGTGTATGATGATGCATCTATCTAGTACATCCTGCCATTTCTTATGGCCGGGGGAACTGGACATTCGTGAAAAGTTGGGAAAGTCATGGTGCCAGTAACAATATAACTCGGAGAGTCTTAAGAGGTGCAAGTAGTACTAGTGCGGAATTTGACACTTTTTGTTGGGAACAGATGTCAATGGTTAACCCTAACCCTGGTCACATCTGTTTGATTGGTTTATAATACTAACACTTTTGTTGTAATTTTAGATCTATAACATGTCCAATACTACATCTTCAGATCCATCTCGAATCTCCAACCCACTCTTTGCAGAGCTTACCTGGCGCACCAACGTGCTTTTCATGAGGAACGGCTTTGACACACTCAAAAAAGATGCCCCTATCCTTGAGGTTAGTTCATTACATCCTGTATTCCTCTGTTTATATTGGTGAAAAAGAATTTCATAAATGCCATAACCACCTGGGAGAGAAGGGCAAAGCATGCTACATCCAGGGCTAGACAATCCCACCTGGCAGTCCTCAAGCAACTGTATTCCCCGGATGTGGGCTCACCTCTGAATGGTCATAGAGATGCTTTCTATTCTGCACTGTTCTGTTACAAGCTTATTGGCACATTTGCCTACCACAATAACAAAAATCAAACTAGTACTCCAGCCACTATGAAATGGTTGACAGCCCCATTTACTAGTCATCTTGTGAGCTTCGCAATTAATGTTGTGTAAGTGTCATTCTAGATTTGACTTTCTAATTAGGACTACAAACGTATGGACAACTGGCCAGTGCTTGTAAATTGCGCTAGCATTGATGTCCATGTGCAAACCCCTCTTGCATTGCGTGGCCCAGGAAGTGGTGACTCGGCCTGTTTTTGTGTGCTATCCGAATACATGACAACTTTAAACACAACTCCTATCCTCCATAATTTTGCGGCTGCCGTTTTCCATCTGTCTCTTCTTCTCAAGGTTTGTTGCCTCTTCATTGACCAGTGTCTTGTTTGAATGTGTTTAAATCTGACCAGGGAAACCTTGGAATTACAAAAGCATTGTTGGATACATTGTACAAGTAAGTCGATGGATTCACCAAGTTGTTCAATGATGTTTAATCAAATTTTGTAGTGAGGAGGACCATTCACAACCAAGTTTCCACTGCCCGCCTCCCAAGACTCTGGGTGCAAAACGAAGGTGACCAATGAAGTCTCTTGAACTTCCTCTCACCGTTGCCCTTGGGATCTCTCCAATTTGCTTGCTTTTACCACTCGCTCTTTCTGAGAAGAGTGTGGCAAAAGAAACTATTTACAAAGTAAGCTCTGTTTGATTGACACCGTTAGTTTGTTGTGGTCAACTTTTGTGAATGTTACAGTTCTGGCAGGCGTTAGGAAGTGAGCAGCCAGCCTCTCTAGAGGAGGCTGAGTGTGCTTTATGGGAGGTTATATTTAAGGTGACAGAGCAACCGGACAGGCTAGAAACATTTTTGCATCCTGCTCTAAAGCTCGCTGACTCACAGCTAGATCAACTTCAGTTGGAGGAAGAGACTAGATCTTGGTTCTGAGCAGGTGAGATGAGATTTCATCCAGTATATTTCTGTATGATGTTATTAATCATTATACGAGACCCGAAAGCCATTACTGTTCAGAAAGCCAATGTGTATCCTGAGGAAGAGGAAGAAGAAGAGGAATCTGAAGGCGAGGATATAAGTAGGCAGGAGGAGGAGGAGGAGGAGGAGGAGGAGGAGGAGGAGGCCGAACCAGGAAAAGCAGATTATGGGAATGACCCCAATGGCCTCCATTGGGGTCCCACTTTGAATAGTAGGACACACACAGTTGCACCATCATCTCATGATAGAAACTGCAATATAGCCAATGCAATGGATGTTGATGAGAGCAATTCCAACAGCACAGTAGTGGATGCTTCTCAAGAGCAATTGTCTTCCGCTGCCCAGCCCAACCCTAGCTTTCTGACCAGAGAAAATCTGAACAATGTTGACTTTGACCAGCCGGCAACTAGGCTGAGTAAGGAGCAGGAGCCTCCTGCACAGGATGCCACTCCCTCAACACCTAATTTGCACGACTATTCAAATAGGGACAATGCGACGGACATCAGTGGTGCTTGTGATCAAGGCAAGGGTGTCAGAGGCAATGAACTTGCCAAAATACCACATCCTTCTCAAGACATAATGCCCCAGCAACAGTTGAGTCATGATTGATGCCCAGCTGCTACCCAGAGTAAAAGTAAAAGCATGCTAGCTACTTTCAATGGCAAAAGAAAGCAGCAAAGGGCAAAGCTGCAGCCTGCAATGAAAACCAGACGCCAAAGTGAAGGGTCAACATGTCAACATGGAGGAAGCTACAGATGGCAGTGATGTCATCTGCGGGAGGGTAATCATTGATCTTACTATGGACAAAATTGAGGCTGATTTGGTGAGCATTGGTAACTAGTACTTCTCATGGACAGTCGGTTGAACTAGCAGGAACAGGTGGAACCTCTACCCCAATCTTTAAATGTAGACCATACAGTAAAAGTAGGCTCTGGTTTGTGTTGCCAAATGTTGCTAATTGACGAGTATCCTACAGAAAATTAAGGGGCCCAATGTTTGCCTTTATGGTCCAGAAGGAACCCCTTGCATATATAGCCCTCAGTTCTATGTAAGTTCTCGCTACTACTTTTGTTCTGCTTTGCTCAGGTGTTTGTTCAAAGTTCAAGGAGGATCTGAAGTTCGTCACCAACCTTTATGCTGCAGTCAAGGATTTCTGTGTTGATAGTATGCCATGACATTTACATCCAGAGTCCTTTGAACTGTCCATCTTCCGAGTCATGGCGCATGACAATTTGTTGGGCTTATCACCCGAAAACATACAGGAGATCCTTCGGCATAAAGTCATTGTCATGACACACTTGCAGCAGCGGAGCTATGAGTTTGATGAAGAAGGATTAAAAACAATTTCTCCAAATCTACACTGGAACACTACAATTCATGGTATGTATTTCATCCTTGTCTGAGCTTTTGTCTGCATCAAATGTTATCCAGATCACTCTCTCAGAGAAAATAGCAAGGGAACTAACTGCCACAGAACTGGAACCCCTTGCGACCTCTTAAAGAGTCACAGAACCCCTGAAAACAAGGGTAAAGTGCTTAACGCCCTTGAATTCCCGATGACATACCCTCCTCCCTCCAACACTCCTCCCTCCAACACTCCTCCCTCAGGGCTAGTTAGTGACGTAGAAGCCTTCCAAGACACGGCAGGCATGCAACACTGCCCAACCAAGGAAACATTTCCATTTTCCAGCATGAGATGGGGTCTAGCTGCAACATCAGGTGCTCATCATAAGCTGCATATTGACTGTGATGGTTTTGCCACTTTTGTGAACGTGAAAACTGGCAGCAAATGGTGGGTTGTTGGACAACTGAAGGGTGGTGCACCACTTGCCAATACAACATTATTCACGGGAAATTTTCACATCAACAACGTCAACAATGGCAAGTTCGACTACAAGGCTGTCTTCCTCACAGCTGGTATGGGATTGCACGCATTTGGTCCTTAATTATTATTATTTTGTTCTCATCAAACCTGCCACAGGATTATGGGGCCAGCCACCCTTCACGCTGTAGTCACACCCCACTCTGCAATTTGCCACGGTGGACATTTCTACCCAATGTCAAGCATGAGTGACACCATCTATGGGATCATGGCAGTAGCGTGTTAACAAACACCGAACATACTGCCAACTCCCGCATGCTTTTGCGGCAAATGGTGTCACATGTGTATGTTCACACAGTGCTTGATGGATTCAAGGTGTCTGTTGAACACCCCACTCCAGACGCTGCACATATCCCCAAGTTTAACACTGTCGAAGGAGTTATGGACTTTTTCAATTTGCTCAATATCACCGAACTAGGTGAAATCTTGAATCTGTTCAGCTATACGACATTTGGGTTGCAGATGAAGGAAAGGGTTCGCATGATTCATGCCCGCAAACTGTCGAGAATCCTTTTATGGTGGTTCTGGTGCAATTACGAAATCCACCAGATGCATGATGGAGAATTAGATGTCATCAAAGATGGGAAATGATTCTATTATCAATGCCTGGGTCGACAGGCTGAGGCCCTTCTGCGATACAAGACAATTGGGGAGAGATATTGCATGGCAGCTGATGTGAAGGCTTGTACTGTGGAAGTTGTGGAAAGGTTCCTCAAACAAGTCTTCGAGGGGAATAGTGCCTTCTGGGAAGGATTCAATGGGACACCGGGAACCTTGTTGGCATGGCATGACCTCCCCTTTAACATACGTATAAAACAGCCGCATTCGAGGTTTAGTTTGGACAATTGCAGTAAGAACAACCTTATGATCATGACCATCAGCTTGATGCCAGTTGCAAAATGTAGGTGACATCGATGGGGTGACGAGATTTGACAAGGCAACCATTGAAACTATTGAGGAATTTAAACTAGTGGGACGACGAGATTTTCAACAGGCAGTCCATGCTGGCAATACTGTCAATGTTAGCGATGGTGAGACCAATACTAGTACTGATGACGAGGAAGATGAACTTTGCAAAGGTAATGATGGGGACTATCCATGTATGTGGCATACCTCCCACACCATGCTCATTCGTTCATTAACTTGGCACCTCAGCACATCCAAATTTCAAAAAGCACAAGAATTAATACCAGTAATCACTCGCAGAGTATTTATGTACCATTTGCTATTGCCCAGTCAGTCCACCAAAAAGGTCAAAGGTACTTTCCCAAACATGTACTCAAGAAAAAAAGCATTTCCAATTGTCAACATGTCAAAATGAATGACCTAGACCTAGGTCTAGGCAGATTCAAATTCATCACATAGCAATATCATCAACACTCACACCCCTGGCCCAGGCAACTTAACTATGCAATATACTTCTTTATCGATGTGCATATCATTTATTTTACTGTGGGAGAGTGAGGTTCGGTGATTGCCATGGTGTCACATCACATGCTGGTTTAAGAAATTCAACTTTGGCTTTGTTTGTTGTTCAGCTCATCTGAGTCTGCCAGCATCATACACATATCATAAAACGGTTAGTAGACAAAAGCCATACATATATTCTTTAAGTGGCATACATGATATGCAGAACCCACACACATATATATAACAATGAACAGTAGAATGTGACATGCTGACGAACAGTTGTTCATGCAGGCCCCAGCCTCATCTTAAAATTTGACATGTTAAACGATGTTTCAAAGTTTCTTGATGTTGAAGCAGTGGTAAACGATGAAGACGACGAATACTCTGAATACGAGACTGATGAGTTTGGTATGCTACATGTCCAATTTACCTACATATGAGTACTCGCCTTAATCTCATTGATATTGCAGAATTTGTGAAGGATGAAGAAAACGAGGCAACAGCTCTGATCACGTACATCTCTGGAGAGATTTAGAAGATGAAACAAGTCCTGAGTACCTGCAAACTCTGGCACAAGATATCAAAGATAGAGACTGTTCGTCTTGCAAAGCCCATTCTGACCACACACACGCAGATGGTTCAGCAGACGGTTTTATCCACCTGCTTCCTGGTGAAAAAGATAAAGTCTGGCATGTCAGGGTGAAGGTGGGTTCCAATTGTCTAAGTGTTATCTTCGTTACTTTCAACTCTAGAACTCAAGTAGAATGGGTCAGAGTGTGATGTTGTGCTTTCCATCTACCAAAAAGCGCTCTGGGATTCCAGATCTCATGGCATCTTCTCAGCTTTCACCCGGGATTCGATACAAGGTTCAGTCTATGTGGAGGCTGAATCCTCGCTTGCTGTCATCAAGTGTTTACAAGGCATCTCTAATGTTGCCCATGCACCTAGGTGTACCTCTTTTATTGTCAGTTTGGTCGACTTGCAGGTGCTGCTGGATATGGAGCTTAATGGACTATGTTCTATCATCAAGCCCTCTTCCTGGGTTCAAATTAAAAGTGGGCTATACAAAGGTGACTTGGCGCTCATTAGTGAAATTTCCAATTCAACCCTCCTTTGTGATGTGTATATCATTCCCTGCCTTGCGTACGATGCAAAGAGGAAGTGTGGAAACTGACCTCGATGGGCACTTTTCAACGTTGAGCATGCTAAAGCTTCAAAGTCAAAGGTAGAGATTTGTAACCGGGCCCAGTACTTCCAAGGGCACTTTTACATATATTGGTTGCTTTACACACAGTTACACATGTCCAAGCTCACCGGCGAAGGTGTTAATGCCACAGAAGAGGAGCTCCAACAGTTCCAACAGCTGCCAAACTGGGACCATGCTCGAGAGCTTATTTCCCCAATCAAGGCAGGGAGCAGAGTTCACGTTGTGTCTGGAACGTTCAGAGGATGGGGCATGGTGGCGGAGGTTAATGAGTCCTTGGTTTTTTTAACTTGGAAAGGAAATCAATCAGATGTTTGCAAAGTCCTCACATGGGATATCCGCAAATATTTTGACCTTGGTGACTTCGTCCAGGTTCTCTATGGACCAAACAGAGGTGACAAAGGGTTCATCATACACCTTGACACCAAGGTGGTTGTACTTTACAAGCGGCGCCCCGCCATTCATAGGGTTGCTGATGACAAGGGATTGGAGGTCGGTTCTTTTCGCAGGTCTGTTGAGCATGGCTAAGTGTATTCCTCCAGGTGACTGTGAGCATTGCGGATATAGATTGGAAATCAACTCCTGATGACTTGCCATTACCACTTGGTGGACCATCGGCATCAAAGACTGCCGCTGCCTACCGTGGTAGCCCCGATTGCTATAAACATATGGATGTATGGATTGTCCAAGGAGCTCTGAAAGGGAATTTTGGGACTGTTGTTAGCACTCATTGGGCTGAGAAATCAAAGGGCAAGGCTGATTATAAAGAGCTTGCAGTTGTTCAAACTGAGACGCAAGCTGTCAAATCATGCTGTACATACCGATTTCAAGATCTCAGGGGGCGACAGTAGGAGTTCACACCTAACTGGTAATGTGCTACTCATCCTTTGATTACAGCACTGGCCTGAATTTGGAACATGCCCTATGGATACCCAAGCATCTTTGGCAGCCTCCTTCAGAACACCCTATACCAAGGCCAACAACTCCTATATTGTCTGATTCTGAACATGCCACCGATCATGACAACCCCCCGGAACATGAAAGCACACCAGCCTGGGATCCCACATTTCACTTCCCGTTGGAAAGCATTGAACGCTCCCCTTCACCCTCAGTTGCTCACCCACGTCCAGGTGTGTGTTTTCTGCCAAGTTATTGAAATATCTGCCAGGAAACTGGCTGCTTGACCCGCATTTGGTGTTCAAGAAGATAGACATTTGCATTCGAGGCACTGTCAGTCCTGTGTGGCAAAATGGCCAATACAAGAATCAGCTAGGTTTCACTGTTTTGACTGAGTCCTTGGAGACAGTGGAGAGTCCCATCATTGTAAAGGTGGGGTATGAGGAAGTGCAGATATCTTTCCAGGCACAACACCTATTCCCACAGCACACCACCAAAGAATCTTTGCCATTCTCATTTCGATCACTCAAGCAGTCTATTTCCATTGTATCAGCAGTAGGAATGCGGGTTCTTATCACCGGCCCTGACATGAATAACCTCTCTGATTACATTGGTCACTATGCCATTGTTGTTCAGTGTCAGTGGGCATTAGAACCTGACTATGCTTGTACCTATATAGCTACCACTGGCCCACATTGGGGAGCATGTGTATATTTCCATGTTAATTCCCTTTGCCAGTCTCAAACAGACAATGGCCGCTCTTACAAGTGGTCAGTGCCGAATCGTGGTACGTGGTTAATCATATAATACGTATCCCATCGCATATTTATGTTTGCATGTATACTTACTGTTGTATGCAAGTTATGTTCATTATTAAATTAGCTTTACATCATTGTGTCACTCTGGCCGCAATTATGTATGCTGACGTTGTCAGTATCTTCATAACTTGCAATCAAAAGATGAACATTGACAGGGTAGTATGGTTCAATAACAACATTTCACTGGGAGCAAAAACTAACTTCTGACCCACCTACATGATACTCCTTCCCTGTAACTCCTTCTTATCTAGTCACGATCTCAATTCGTATTAGTGCTAATAATTGGATTAGAGGATCTATCACTGCCTCAATGACTGAAAAGCTTGCATATTTAGTAGAGGTTCACTTCACAAAATGACCTTGATATACTACCAAGATCCAGGTTAATAGTCATCAAACGATCACCCATCATAACATTCTGCTTAGATCCGTGAGCAGCCATGACCTCTCTTAGCTACCTACATTGCTTCCACGCGTTTTGGATTGTGACACAGCGTCAACCTTTGAGATTGACTTGATGTTGTCTGTGTCCCACCCCATCCCGCCCTCCCTCCGGTCACTTCAACACCCCAATGGCTGATGCCTCTGTTACAACTTGAAGTAGAGCTTTTACGACAAGCATGCTGGGCAAGTGCCTCTTCCCCTAGTATGTTTTTCTTTTCGCGCCGTGAATCTAGGATTTTTTGCCAATACCATATAGAACAATTGTAGTGTATGAAAAACACCAAAAACACGCAAGTACTTGGGGGAGATCAAGGTTTGACATCGGTGTGTATACCACAGTTACATGCTCAAAACATACCTTACCGCCATGTTTTTGAGAATGGGGATGTGGAGGTGAAGCATCATATCCAGGCTCGCATTCTGCAGCTTTTGTTGACCACATTACAAAGGCAGATTTCTAATGGTCTAAGTAGTGAATGAATGCACGGAGCGGAAGACTACTAGATATTTGCCACTTGCTTTGATTTCGGTACTACAACTGCCAGAGAAGCGGAGTATAACTTACCTGTCCCACCTAGTGTTTTGCCCCGAAACACTCACTCCATGAGTTAGGATCAGACCTTGGAACTGGAGAGCCAGAGGTGGCTGTTTTATGCATATGGCATGTATTGCAGCCGCTGTACATCATTATGGCAAAATATTTTGGAAACCCCACATAGTAAGATGTGATGTGACAAGATGTAGCGGCAATTTCCGTCATGTCACATCATGTGTTGCACAACTGTGACTTAGGACTTCACTTACAGACTCTGTCAATCCATCCGATCACCCAGTAAAAATGTATACTTACCCAGAACCTACTACTACACCTGGTTGATTCTGCAAGTTAGACCAAGTCACTGACGACTCCAAGCTCCAAATCAGACAGTGGGTCAACTGCACACTCACAAATCCTCAGCCATTCATGAAGATTTGGTCTTTGACCCATGGAGCCTACTAGGAAATCTTTGCCACTGTACTCTTCCATGGTTGGAGTCGCAATCATTGTGCTCTTGTTACAAATCGCCATGTCATCATTCACATGCATTGCTCCCTGCAGCAAAGAATTCAACAAGAGGGCAGGCCTTAGTAGGCATCAAAATGGCTGCCTTATCTACCGGGCTTCAGCTCTTCTCAAGTTAAAATGACGACGAGGCATTTCTTTGAAGAATGAAGAGCTGGTGGGTAGAACAGTTAAGAAGTTATCTGACTTAAAAATATTAATTTTGACATAGTCAGGCTCATCTGAAAGCCCCACCACGGATGCGGCCCTTGTCAATCAGAGCAGCATGCAGGGCATTATATCGGCAACACAAGCATCTGATGAGGTGACATGTTTGTTGGACACTGGTGTTTCTACCTCAATGACAGAAATATTACATGCCCCCTCCCTGCCATCCCCCCCGCTTCCACCCAAGCTGACACAAGCAGGAAGGCCCATGAGAAACTATCATGTGCCACAGAAATTCCATGATGTGCCACCAAAGTCCCCTGAACCATGTAGCAAAGTCGAAGCTACTTCATCCCCCCCCAACGCTATCAGGCGAGTCATTCTGCATGTCTGTGACTCTTTTAGAACTGGTGTAAATCAATTTGGCATCCTTCGGGCATACCTACACTGCCCATCCTATGACCCTGATGCTTTTCTGAAGCCGGAGGACCTTGCCAACTTCAAGACAGATGAGCCAGATGAGCCAAGATGCAGCCAGCTAAATCAAAGCCCCCCCCCCCCTTGGCCCTTCGAAAACATGTCGAAGTATCTGTTGATGGATTGGCAACAGACTGGTAGTGGTCAGAAAACAGAACAGGAGCTTAATTGGCTTGTGAATGGCGTCATTAGCAATCCAGACTTTAAATCCGCCGATTTAGCAGGCTTTAGTGCACATCGGGAATTCAAACGGTTAGACAATGCAAAATTAGCTGCCAATGCTCACACTCCTTTCTCAAATGATGAATGACGGGAGGCAAAGGTTGAAATACAGATTCCCATACCAAAAAAGGACAGTACGCCTCAGCCATTTTCTGTTCCAGGGCTTCATTACTGATCAATTGTTGAGGTCATCAAAGCTACATGGGGTACAGTGGCATCATTGCCATTCCACCTTATGCCATTTTGATGCATGTATGTCAACCCTGACATGGGGGAAGAAACCCGTATTTTTGATGAGGTATACACATCCGAGGCGTTTGAACTTGCACATGACCCACTTCAGAAACAGCAGCCTGAGGCTGGCTGTAAAATGGAGAGAGTCATTGCTGGCTTAATGTTTTGGTCGGACTCCACTCATCTCACAAAGTTTGGGACTGCCAGTGTTTGGCCTGTGTACATGTATTTTGCCAACCACTCAAAATATGTCCGGGCAAAACCAACATCTGGGGCCTGCCATCATATTGCCTACATACCTTCTGTATGTTAGTTCTCTCCTCTTGGAATTTGATGAATTGATCCCATTACATAGGTTCCTGATGCTTTGCATGATGTACTGTTGTCACTCATTCCAGCACCTGGCCAAAGGGTTGAAGTGTTCAAACACTGTTGCCGAGAACTCATGCATGAGGTGTGGCGTATAATGCTAGATGCCGAGTTCCTGGAAGCCTACCACCATGGCATTGTTATCACTTGTGCTGATGGTATCCTGTGTTGTGTGTTTCCACGAATATTTACCTATTCTGCTGATTACCTGGAAAAGTGCACGATTCAAATAGCAGCCTAACCTACATAATTAACCTGCTTTAAAGGATGCTTCTAGCCACTGTCCTTCAACATGGTTTATGCCCATGTCTGTGGTGTCTTGTCACAAAGGCAAAGCTGGATAATTTTGGTCTAATTCGAGATTTGCAAGCACGACTCTCAGCAGCACGGACCTTTATGGCTGGTAAGGTTAGAGAAGCAAGAGACATGATTTATAACAAAGGAGTCGTCACAACATCTGTCAAAATCAAGCGCATCTTGCAGCCTTTTTCACTGATGCCTACAATGGTATGCGCCTTCACGTGTTCCCACTGTCCAAGACCTAATATTTCATCAAGAATGCTTTTGCTGAGAAACTTGGGCCTTATGGGTTTGATATATACCCCATGTTTGTTGTAGATCTCATGCACAAGTTTGAGCTTGGAGTTTGGAAAGCAACATTTATCCATATTATCAGACTTCTATATGCGGCAGTGCCAGGTGGTGTCGCTGAAGTTAATGCACGGTATGAATAAATTTATTCTGATTTGTTTGCCTGCTGATCTGTGCATCTAAGGTTTTGACAAAATCTCAACATTTGGTCAAGGAACTATCAGACGATTCTCCAACAATGTCACTGAGCTGAAGAAAATGGCTGCATGAGATTTTGAGGATATTTTACAGGTGGGTATCAGTTAGTGGCATCGTAATGCCTCATTTCCTCTGCCTTCTTTCCAGAATGCGATACCTACTGTTGAGGGCCTACTCCCGGAGCCACATAATGGAAAGCTCTTGACGTTGCTGTACCGATTGGCTGAGTGGCATGCTCTTGCTAAACTCAGAATGCATACTGAACATACGCTTACTGGGCTGGACAAGGCAACATCAGCTATAGGCTGTGAATTGTGATCATTTTGAGCATGGACACAGACAGCGTATACCCTCCAAGAGTTACCTTCGGAAAGAGAAGCCCTTAGAAGATGCAAGCAGAAACGAGAGGCAAAAAAAGCAAAGCTAGGCAAAAGTGCCTCTCACAAGGGAGCTGGAACTGCCCCTACCCATATCCCAACTACGGAGACTGGACCTACTGCACCATTACCCAAGAAAGCCAAAGTCAAGACTCTCAATCTCTTCACCTCTAAGTTCCATGCACTTGGAGATTACATTCGCACCATACACTTATTCGGAACAACTGATTCATACTCCACTCAAATTGTATGTTTTTTTCTTCCTTTTGTTGATAAGTGGCTTTTGGAATATCCTCTCACTTTGTACAGGGTGAACTGGCTCATCGTCTTGTGAAATACTTCTACTGCAAGATGAACAAGGTGAATGCTATAAGACAGATTGCCAAACATGAACGTCGGAGCACTCGATTGCAACGGGCACAAGAGGCAGCTCATGTGGCTTGCCAGCGACACCATGCCCATCATGTACAGTTTTCAGACACCAACCCCCTTCCTCACACTAGCATTGAGCAACATCATCATATAAGTGATTCAAGGAACTATCCAGTCAATTTAATGAGCTTCGCTCAAGACCCTCCAAATGACCAGGCAAAAAAGGTCTGTAGACCTCGTTCTCTGTGGTATGTAAGGACTGGCAAGATTGTTGTGAAGGATTTCATCCCAAAGCTCAAGGGTCATTTGCTTGGCCGAGTTTTAGGACATGATTATGATGGCAATGAGGCAACATTCTCTGACGATGAGATAAACTCGATTCGCATAATCAATTCTCGCATTTATTCTGCCAAGGTCCTATGTGTCAACCTCACCACCTATGACATGCGCTGCAATCAAGATTCTATGAACCTGCGCACATGGTGTAATGTGATGGTTGTTTCTCCAGAGACCATGGAGGGGGCGCACCCATTTTGGTATGCATGTGTGCTTGGAGTTTTCCATGCCAATGTTCTACACGTTGGCCCTTTGGCACGCAACCGTTCTGTACAGCGCATGGAGTTTTTATGGGTTCATTGGTTTGGTATAGTGCCAGGTTATCAGTCGGGCTTGCGTGCCGCACAATTACCAAAGATTGGTTTTGTTCCTGAGACTGATGATAGTGCATTTGGCTTTTTAGACCCATCACTTGTTTTACGTGGATGTCACTTGGTTCCTGCCTTTGCTGATGGCCAAACATCAGACCTTCTGCATACAAGTTCATTAACTGCTGCTCGTCCTCTAGATGAAACCAGTGATTGGACTAGCTACTATGTCATCATGTATGTTCTCATTGTCTGCACTCATGGTACAAAGTTAATTGGGATTTTGCAGCTGGATTGATTGGGATATGTTCATGCATTACTTTGGAGGAGGGATTGGCCATCTTATACAGGGGGTCCCAGGTGACAGCAATGGCATGAGGGATGATGAAATGGAGGTGGATGAAATGGAGGTGGATGAGCCACTGGATGCCATTCTAGAACCCAATCTTTGTGATGGTTTTCTTCAAGACCAGGACAGTGATGCTTCAGAAGGGGGTGAGAAATCAGATGAGGATACTGACAATGAGGGCACAAGCGGTGAAGGCACAAGTGACGAGGAAGATGGTGAATCTGACAACTCATGCAATAGTTCAGATCTGGGTCCTGAGGATGGAGAAACCTTTGATGACAGTGATGATGATGGACTATAGCCGCCTCTTCTGACTCATTGCTTCCTGCTTACAATTTCCCAGTTTCTCATTTTGCGTAGTACTATATAACCTCCATTCACCTACTATCAATTGTAATGAAAGCTTGAGAGCTTGAGTGCTATTTACTAGTAGTCCGAGTCGTGGCCAACTTCTTGAATCGTGACCAGAACTCAGAATACCCCTTTCAAATTCAACTTGCTATTGAACTCTATCAAGAATCATGAATGTGAAAAAATGAAGTTTTGTGGTCCACAAAGTCATGGTAAATCCGACTCCGTACATCCTAGTCAAAAGCCTACATCAAGTCATGACCCTGCTGAGGGTTATCATTGTGACTAATATTCAACATAGTGACTGTGATGTGACAGGAGGCTTTAACTTTGTACAGCATTCGGTTGCAAGTTTCTTTCAAGGACAAGGTATCTTTGTTTGACAAGGTTTTGCTCAATGGGGAGTGTGGACTTTCAACGAGATGATTCACAAGGCAATCCCATCTTGGCATACCTGCACCGCTTCAGATCACCTGAAGGCCTTGTTGTTCCTCTTCCTAACAATGGATATAGCCTCACTAAGTCACATGAAAGTACACTATTCAAAGTGCCTCTCACAAACAAGCCTTATTCAGTGATTTTAACCACATCAGTCCCTATTTTTCCAACTATGCCTCCCTTCCTGCTACTAGTGCAATCATGCATGGGCTCTGGTCGAGTGCCGCGACTCCCAGATATGTTGAAAATGTCGTGGCACAGGGCATGTGCTTGCATATGTAAGTTTTCAGCTCTATCACAATGTCAACATGTGCTGACTGTGGGTTGTTTAGTTGTTTTAGGTATAGTGCTACTTTTGTGGGTATGGTGCTACTGGGAGATGAACTTGGAGTCAACATCCGCCACCCTAGTAGGCATGATGTTAATATTGTCGTCAAAGTTGAAACGTCGAACTCTTGTGGTGAAAAGGTTTTACAAGACTTGGCCGAAGTGTCTCAACCCACTGCTGTCTACATCTTCACTGGGCAAGGGTCCCAGGAGGCCAGGATGGGCATGCATCTTACAACAGCTCTCCTGTTTCCCAAGCCATCTGAGAAGGCGCTGATGCCCTCTTTTTTCGCAGGTTATTGGTTTTTAATCGTCAATATTGCCAATGATAACTCTAAGATGAAGACCATTCATTTCAGAGGAATTACAGGACAGGCTATTCATCAACAATACATGGATGTGACCTACGACATGATGGATGAGGATGCCAGTGGCAACATCAGAATGCTTCCTCTTTTCACAGACATTGATGTCCAAACCCAACAGTACATGTTTGGTCATCCAGCTGGGTTATTGTTCACAACCCAATTTGTGCCGATTGCCCTTGTCTTTACAGAGAAGGCCACTCTCAAAGACATGCACGTCAAGGGTTTTGTGCAGAAGGATTGTGCCTTTGCAGCATTCTTCAGGGGATTACTCCCCCCTCGCTTCTATTGCTGATGCACTCCATTTCTGTGCCCTGGTGGATGTCGTTTTCTGTCATGGGATTACTATGCAAAACTGCACAATGTGCATGGTCAATCCCAGCCACATCTCGAAAACATTCAGTGATGCTGCTTTTCAGGAAGTAGTTGACACCATCGCTGCGACTGTGGGTTCTTTGCTAGAAACTCTGAATTACAACGTGGAAGTATATTCTTCCCATTGATTCATGTTTGTTCAATTGAAATTCATGGTCTTTATTGTAGGGGTTTGCATCAGCAAATTGAACTCCTTACAGACAATGGCAAATGTTTTGAACTACCTGAAAATATAGAAGATAGATATCACCAAGGTAAGTTGCCTCCTGTCAACGGCGTAGCAATTAATGGACCTCTTGTCTAGTTGACTGAATCTTACACTGTCGAGAAGGGCCAGGAAATGCTCACAGACTTCTTTAAATCTTGACATCAGCAGGGGGTACCTCAAACTTGACTGTGGCTTTGCTACTACCCCATAACCTGGCATTGATGTGCCCTTCCATTCATGATACCTATGGGTTGGTGTGATCCCCTTCCGAGTTAGTATGTCCAAATATGTCCTTGCACTTTCAGATCTCTGATAACATTATAGATTTTGAAAAAGATCAATACCAATTTGCCTCTCCTGTCCGCTGGATCAATGCAAGATCAGCTCTTCACTGAGTTTGTCTTCGAGCGGTTCATTGAGGTCAGCCCTTCTACTGTCACTGGCATGACAACTCATACACTCAAGGCCAAGGTCGATGACTGTTAGCCACTCCAGAGTCGTTTTCTGCCATGTGAAGAATGTGAAGGAGATCTGCTATCAGTATGAAGATGAACTAGATGTACCAAGTGAGGACACTGCTCTTTTGGAAACTGTCATGACAGCCACTGCGCCTGTTGTGCAAGCTGCCCCAGTTACCACTCCAATAGCTTCTTCAGGACCAGCTGCCTCCATTGAAGATGCTCCCATCAAAGCTGTCAATATTCTTAGTGTCATTGTGGCCTAGAAGTTGAAGAAACAGGTAGATGAAGTACTGTTCTTGAAGTCTATCAAAGATCTTGTTGGTGGCAAGTTGACATTGCAGAATGAAATCTCGGGCGATCGCCAGTGGGAATTCACCTCTGCTCCTGAGAGAGGGGGCTTCCTCTTGGGGAGCTGGGGTCTGCACTCGGGTCTGGATTCAACATTGCATTGGGAAAGTACAGCAATGGGTTAGTATTGGTCAGTGGCAAAATGCCTGGTGGTTTCAACACTTCTGCTATCAAGGAGCAAGGTAATGACAACAACACCTGAGGAGCCAATGGCGACAACAGAAGATGGGGGGCTACCACCCACAAGAAGGGACCACCATTGGCAAGGATGAGACCAACAACCTTGGGAAGCCACTGTCGACCGCAATGATGATGAGGGACTACTAGCAGCAAGGGGGAACTACCAATGGGGAAGGTGAGTGGCTACCAACAGCAAGCAAAAGTCCCGCAACTCTGGGGAATCATTGGGGAATATCACCAGCGAGGACAAGCCCCCAACAATCACAGCTACCTATCGCGATGATGAACCCCCAGCGCAGAGAGAGATCTAGTGAGGTCTTTACTGTCCCCCACCTAATCCATGCGGACTCTGCACGGAATCCAAGCTGTCTGCACAGAATCCAAGCTGTCCGCACGGAGTCCGAGTTGTCTGCTCGGACTTTACTAGGAATTTTTTTGGCAGAAGGTCACTGCCAAATCTCCATTCCTAGTCCGAGCTGAGTCTTGTCCAAGTTTTGTCCGTGCGGACTAACTTGGACTAGGAATTCCTAGCACGGATTCCGCACGGACTGTCCTAGCAAGTCACTATTTAAAAGGTAATGTAATGGAAGGGTTTGAACCCAGGACCTTGTGGCCACGTGAGTGTGACAGGTAAGTAATATAACGACTGTGCTACCAGGCTGTATGAGCCTGGGCAACATATGCCCATTTACTGGGCACCGTCGTCACAACGTCGGTATGCATCACCCCATGACTGCCAACTCACGCGTTGCCACCCACCAGCACGACGACGGCCTCCCTCTCCTCTCCACCCCTCCCTCCCTCTAGCGCAACATGGGGGCCTTAGGCCCCCATGTTAAGTATTTTAAAATCTATTTCATTCTTATTTAAAGCTAATAAAATGTTTTTTTCTTTCAGTTTTTCTTTCTGTGTGCAACGACGTGCCGCCCCTCCTCCCCACTTAGCTGGGAGGTGGGGGGCTTCATAGAGACCTGCCACATCACGCCAGCACTGCCTCCCTTCCGACCGAGCACCCACCGCTGCCACCACGTCACCGCCCACTGACAGAGTGCCCATCGCCGCCGCCACGTCACGCCCACCGTCCCAGCACCTGCCGCCACGTCACCGCCCACCGACCCACCGACCCACCGACCCACCGACCCACCGACCCACCGACCCACCGACCCACCGACCTCCCCCAGCCACAACCCAGCACCCGCCGCCATCACGTCACCACCACCCACCGATCCACCAACCACCACAGCGGCGCAGCCACGTTACCGCCCACCCACCCAGCACCCTCCCCCAGCCAGGGACAACCCCCACCGACACATGGGACATGCCGGGGGACAAGGGGACATGCCAGAACCGAGGGGGATGCGCCAGGAGGGAGGGGGGACACGTGGGGGGGCGGGCAGACCCCATAGGAGGGAGGGGACATGGTAGGAGGGAGGGGGGACGACACTCAGCGCGACTAGGAGGCGGGGGGACGCACTAGAAGGGAGGGGGACATGCCAGGACTGAGGGGGACGCGCCAGGACCAAGGGGGACGCATGGGGGGACGGCCGGATGCCATAGGAGGGGGGGGGACGGGCCGTGGGATAGGGGGGACAGGGGGACGCCCTAAGAGGGAGAGGGGACGAGCTAGGAGGGTGGGGGATGCGTGGCACGCGCCAGGAGGATGGGGGGACGCACGGGGGGACAGGGGGACGCACCAGACGCGATGCCCAGCGCGACAGAGCACCCCCACCACCAGGCATGGGGAAGGGGGGACAGGGAATGGGGGCAACAACAGCGACGCGCTGTGCCCCCCTCCCCCCCCTCCCATTAATTTATTTTGTATATATATATATTATTTTTACTCTACTTTAATTAATATAGATACTACTCTGTCAGAGTGAGGGCAGGGACGCGCGACCCCACGACACCCAGGACGACAGAGCACCCCCCACCACTGCTGCAAGCGACTGCTCGCAGGGTGGAGGGGGGTGCAAGGGGTGAGGGTGACTCCTCCAAAGTGAGTCCAGAATTTCCGGACTCGAGCGGAATTTCCGGAATATGTGGAGGAGTGTAAATTACAGTATTTGGAATAGGTAATAAATAGTAGTAATAATATTAATATTGTGTGCCCATTTGGCACAGTGGTTAATTGTGCCCAGTTTGTGTAATCTTGATCAAAGTGCCTTGGGTTCAAACCCTGCCAGGTACAACAATATTTTGATCTTACTCTCATGAAAAAATTCACCAAGTCTTTATTTACTCGGACATTACTCGGACCAGCTGGGACAACTCGGACATCATTAGGACTTCTTACAGTTTCAAGATGCTAGGACTCGGCCCAATTCTTCAGTCCACATGATGTCCGAGCTGTCTGTGCGGACTACTCGGACTTTGTGCAGACAGCTAGGAGTCCGTGCGGACAGCTGGGAGTCCGCATGGACTAGGTGGGGGAGTGTAAAGTACAGGATCTAATACACCTCTCCCATGCAACCTATGCCCTCCTCTGTGGGCTGGGGGCTTTTTGAAATTTTGTTTTCTTTTTTCTTTTTTCTTTTTTCTTTTTTCTTTTTTCTTTTTTCTTTTTTCTTTTTTCTTTTTTCTTTTTTCTTTTTTCTTTTTTCTTTTTTCTTTTTTCTTTTCCCATATATGGAATAACTATAACTATTTATTTACTATAGTTACTGGGCCCTAATTAGTAATATATATATTTGCAAATTTTTGTTCACATGATTTGCTGTCATAGTTGGGGTTCCAGAAAGCTGACATCTCAACAGGTTTGGTATAACGGAGAATCACATCTATAGCAAGATGAGATGACCTTGATTATAGCTCTGAGATATTCAGACCAATAAATGACAAGAGAAGGGTAGAAGGGTACAATGTTTCTAGAATGATGAGCAATTTTGGTGTATAGTGAGAATATGACCATTGCGGCATCATGTCATAAAGATATGAAATGTTTCTTGAACATTGTAATGCATTGACTTTTCACAAATTTTCTACTACCGTAGGGTATATAGTTACACCTGATGAATCACATCCCTAATTAAATGTAAGGTAATGTGCAAGGTTGGGTCAGAATTATGCAGGTACAAGCATGAAAAAATATGGGCAAAGGCCCAGGCCGGGGTATAACCAATCTGAAATGATAAAGTATTCTCGAGGCTTTGATACAAGATGTTGAGTGTATAGGTGCAATTAAGGGAAGGCCATCATGAAGTCTCACTGATTTGCTGATGACAGATCATACCAGACCAAACGGAGCACACCAGTCACTTTTCAACGTGCATACAAACTGACCAAGAAATCCTTGCAAAGGGTTGCATCACCAATGAGGGGACCACAAACCTGTAGCAAGGCATGGATTGAGGCACAACTTGCCTATCTACCTGCCCAGCCATTGTCATCACAAGCCCCAACCTGATCAGAGAGACAATGCAATAGAATGGAATCAGAAAGAGTACCAAGCATCGACAACGATAACACTGACAACACCCATCCTGAACGAGAAGGTTCACCATCCCCACATCAGGAAATCAGAATACCTTCGATTTTGCCCTCCACTATTTGTCATCACTAAACAGAAAATATAAGCCCTGCATCCCAATGGAGGAGCTTGGAACATAATCCCTAATCTTGCACACTGTTCAGTAAAATAACCACCTACTTTACATCTCCCCCGAGGGAGGAAATGTTGTGAACTGCATGTGGCCAGCAGACTGGGCCCACAGCACATGGGTATCAGCTGGGCCCATATCATATGGGCTGATCATGCTCCAGTAATAGTGAAAGACTGAAATTCATAGTCCATAAGCTTAGTGATGTGCAAGGGTTGGTCAACCCTCCAAGGGTCAAGGGTAGGGGTCAGGAGGGTCAGGGTCAGGGTAAGGATTTTATGATCCATGACAAACCCTTGACCCTTATGAAGGGTCAGGGGTTTTACAGGGGTTTTTATTTCTCTATTATCAAGGTACTCTAGATGTTGTATGCCTTTTAAACAATGTTGAATCAGAGAAAAGATCATCCAAAGAGGCCTCACAACCTTTGCAACCCTTAGTATTGTTCAGAATATACTGAATCCCTCATATTTCATTAATAATTTACTGAAAATCATATGTATTGTCATAAGTATACTTGAATGATGTGTATTTGAAAGGTATCTTGGTATTTATTTACTATTTATAAAGCTTGAGCAGTTATTTGGACCAAACCCTTGTCCAAACCCTGCTGAGGTTTCTTACCCTCCAACCCCTTACATATCCTTACCCTTACCCTTCAAAACCCTTTACCCTAGGCTGGGGTCAAGGTATGAGGGAGATAAGGTCAGGGTCAGCCTGAGTTGACCCTGGGGTTACCCCTGCCCATCACTACATAAGCTCTGGCTGCAGGGGACTATGTTTAGATCCCTAGCCTCCTGTAATAGTAACCTTGTGACATCCCCCTGTTACCCTGGACCAGACATGTTTCCTCTGGAACTGGGGACTCAAATGGCCTGGGACAAAGTAGTGTAATTACAACCATGCCTTGCACATGAGGCAGATTTTTGTCAGCTATAAGTAGTGGACTGGAAGGATACCAGAGTATCCAACACTGAGGGTGAGCAGGAACTAAAGTGAAACAAAGTATATTGTGGAAAAGGTAGAAGATAAGACCAGCTTGTACTCAGTTTGTACTATGTAAATGACCATGTGATCAGGTGACCATGTATATTAGTAATTATAGATAAGAGGTACTCTTACACTCTCCCATGGTTTAAAATTTTTGCTAAGGGGTGTGTGTTCTAAGCCAGTCTGCATAAGCTTCTGTGTCTGCAAGTTCATGTCATGGCAGCCAAAGGTCCATGTCTGCACCATATCCAAGCCACCAGACAAGGAATTGCTTTCCTCATCCACAAGTGCGCTGATCCATGATTCTGTTGATGAAGTATTTGGCTTCACCTGTAGCCGTCATGATTGGCCCAGGTTTCTCAAGCTTATGAGAAGGGAAGAGTCTATCATTGTTTTCAATGTATGGTTGTGATAATGATGAATGGAAAGTTCAGTGGATTTTGGTTGATTCTGGGAGGTGGAGCATGTAAGTCAATGATTTGGGGAATGATTTTATGATCTTGAAAGGGCCGTTGAACTGTGGCATAAATTTTGCAGCATGTCCATCTTTTGTTGCATGTACTCTCGACATCAGTGAGCAGTAGTAGTGTTTCAAGGTCTGGTCACTAGGACCAGAAAAAAACTGAGACCATAACTGGACTGTAACTGGACCATCGGTCTTGGTTACAATTGGTTACATGCCAGTTACGGTTACAGTTACAAGATATTTAATTATGCTATGTAACTGGTAAAGACCAGTTAAGACCGGTTAATAACTGGACTTGGTCTAATATACTTAGTATTAATATTTACTATAATAATTTTATAATTCTGCATTTTTGACACAAGAGGGGACAAGCCCAGGGAATCAAAAGCCTGAAATCTAGAGGCCTTATATACCCCTAGTGAGTTTGCACCTATTTGCTTGCTAGGGCCATCTTTTCAGGGCCATTTTTGGCAGTTTGATAGATGCCATCTTTTTTTTTTTTTTTTTTGACAGTTACCATCTTTTTTTGATGAATTATTTTCAACTACTAAACACACAATGATGTTGTAGACTTCAAACACCCCACATCCCTCACACCACCACCACTGTTAATGACGCTGCCGCCTCCTTGGTGCCACGGCCAACTCTGGCAACATGGCCTCAACCTCATGGCCACTCCCCTCCCACTCTGGCAACCCTCCCTTGACGCTGGACACTCTGTTGACCTCACGACCTCCCCCCTCCCACTTTGGCAACCCCCCCTCAATGCTGGATGTTCTCTTGACCTCGCAACCTCCCCCCTCCCACTTTGGCAACCCCCCTTCAATGCTGGACCCCCTTTGACCTCATGGCCTCCCCCCATGTTGCATGATGATGCCCAGATGATGCTTTTGTTATTTTTTTTTGTCTTGTCAACAACACCAGTGCTGCCCCCCTGTCTCACATGTGAGTGTGCAGGGGGGCATTGTAATTATATATCTACTTAGAATACATAGACCTGTAAATGGCCAGTCCCAACTGCAAGGTGACTGGTTATAACTGGTCACGAACTGGTCCTCTTAGTGACCAGTTGTGACTGGTCCATAAACTGATGTATAACCGACTGTAACCAGTCCTGCAAGGTCCAGTTACCATCCCTTTGTAACATAGAAATTCTATAACCAGTTACTGCCAGAAAAAGGCAAAAAACTGGACCAGTGATGTGTTCCTAGCATTCCTAGCTGCAAAGAGGCACTGGAAAACTAGAAAAGGGAAGAGTTAGTGTTGGGATACAAGCCTATAATTGCTATATCCAGAGCGGTAATTATGACATTACTAATTACTGTTACTTCAGCATTACTTCAGCATTATATACTATATGTATAGTATATACTGAGACAATTAATTCCTGACCTCTGAGACCTACAGAGGAGTGCCCCCCTTTGTCCAAAAGCCTCTAGTCAGCTTCCAGCTTTACCTCCCAACAGGTTATGGGCCCTGGCTTATTATAAACAACCCAAAAATCTATTTACAAAACCTTCTACAACATGTCAAAAGCCCCAAGCAATATTGAAGAATTTGTCCCGGACAGTGACAAAGAAAACCCTCAAGAATACGTCCAGGAGTATGATCAGGACTTAGCTGACCATATGGAATTATTTGGGCCGTCACCAGCCGCTTCCCAATATGCTACAGCGGGAGCGCCGCCAGCCGCGCCCAAGGCGGGAATCCCGCCGAAACAAAAGAAGCCCATGATCCTTCTAATTCGTACCGAAGAATATTCTAACATAAACAAGATCTCCGATTGGGATCACCTTACTGATGAGAATTGGCATGAATGGAGAGAAAGGATGAAACAGGTATTTATTAATTGTGACATCACTGGATATATTAATGGGGCCGTAAAACGCCCAAAAGAATCCAGGGATGCCGAGGGGGCGCGCAACTGGGACAAGAATGACACCTGGGCACAGCAAGTTATAATACATAATGTTACCTCTTCGCAAATGAATCATGTCGGATCAAAAACTACGGCAGAAGCAATGTACTCCGCACTATCCGTTACTCATGAAAACAAGGCATATCAAACCGTAAATCATATTCAGTGCCTACTGTACAAGACAAAGGCCGACGCTACCAATGATCTCCTAAAGCATATGGACACCCTGAAATCTTACTGCGACCGCATCAATAAATTCCCTAATAAGGAATTTCATATCTCCGACACCTGATTCAAATCTATCATATCGGCATCTCTACCATCATCTTGGCAAACTTATGTGGAGCCATACAATGGCAACGCAAATGATCCCAATGACTTGGATCCCAAGCGCCGCTTATCATTGGATGCATTTATAGGATTATTATGAGAGGAATATAAACTTTGGCGAAATCGGAACAGGAATAATAACGGAACCGGCGGGAGCATAAATCTGGTGCGAACCCAGAAAGCTACCGGTCCCAGTAAATCCCTGGAAAACCGTATTACCAAGAAGAAAACCTCCATCAAATCTTATTGCGATCATTGCAAGCGCGCGGGGCATTGGACGAGCAAATGCCAAAAATTTGATGGGAACAAATGCCGTAACTGCGGGAAATTTGGACATTATGCGAAGAATTGTTGGGGAAAGAAGAAAGAGAAAGTGAAAGAGAAGAAGCCTGGGGATACTTCAATGATAGTAGAAGAACATATTGCTTTCTCAGCAAACAAGGAAGGGCATAATTTTGATGCATGTAATAACGATGCCATAATTGATGAGCATCTGATCTATTATGATTGGCTGGCCAACTTGGCAACCACTTCACATGTAACGCATCAAAAAGAAGCATTTACCTCCCATGAGCCTATGAAAAATATTTCCGTAACAGGTGTAGGAGGGAAAGAGGCAAAAATAGAAGGACGAGGAAATGTCGATCTAATTGCGACATGTAATGGAGAAAAAGATATGGAAATGATTATTAGAAACCCGAGCGACACTGCCAACAACGCTGAAAATAATATAACTTTCAGTGGAAATGAAAAATCACTCAGTTGGGAAACATGGCATCAACGATTTGGACATATCGGATATACTGGGCTACAATTACTACTTGACGGAAATATGGTAAAGGGATTTAATGTTGGTCTGGCTACCCCAAAACCAGAATGCAAGACATGTACAGCCGCAAAACAACACATTAAACCATTCCCAAAATCAGTCAAACGGAATACTGAAACCGGTGAATTGACGCATATAGATTTATGGGGAAAATATGCCGTCAAGTCCATCAACGGAAAACACTATTATTTATTATTCGTTGATGATGCAAAGAGGTATGTCACTGTCGAATGTCTAAAAGAAAAGAGTGATGCAGCACAGGGAGTAATAAATTATTTGGCCTATATAAAAACACAAGGCTGAACACCCAAGGGGATTCAAATTGATGGCGGAAAAGAATTTGTCAATGAAAAATTGGAAAACTATTCGAAGGAATGCGGGATACAAATACAATTAACCATGCTGTACTCTGCATCGCAAAATGGCATTGCAGAAAGAATGAATAGGACACTTGTCAAATTATTGCGCGCAATGCTATCTGTGAGCAAGCTCCCAGAATACCTCTGGGAATATGCCGTCATGCACACCGCCTATCTCCGCAACCGATCGTATACGAAGCATCTTCGGAAATTAACTCCTTACAAGGGATGGCACAATGAACAACCGGATGTTTCACTTACGCAAATTTGGCGCACCAGTATGGATCTTATTACAAGGCCAGAAAAAGGAAAGAAAAATGCTTCCTAAATCAAAGCGCCGCGCATATCTTGGATATGATGACGGTGCCGGAGCAGTCAAATATTACAATGCCAAAACACGTAATGTATTAACTTCACGGAATTTCGAGCTATTGACTGGTACTCCAAAATATAAACCTTCTGAAGACAATACAATGGAACCCTCGACGCGCGAGGGGGAGTCTGATGGAGGCGCGCCGCTGAGAATTCCAATTATAGAACCCCACCGTAGGCAGATTGAGGCACAGCCACCCCCACAACTACCGATCACAAATGATGAACCTCTGATCAGAGCCGCATCACCGATCAGAGAAGAACCGGATATACTGGAAATAGAACCTCATAACCCATCCTGGAAGCGGAAACGAGTTGATAATAATGATCGCATTGATATTGATGAACCGTGCAAGACACATGCAATGCAGAGAAATGAACCGCGACAAACGCGTGGAGTTCGTACCGACTATAAACCTATGTTACACCTTACAGAAGAGGAAGAAGCGAATACCTTCCTAGATAATGATGAAGCCTATGCAATAATTGCTGGAGACGAAATAAACACGCTCAAAGACGCGGGGATCTCCCTTGATTTGCTGGAATGGCAAATAGCCATACAAAATGAATTGAACCTATCAAAGGAGAAGGGGACATGGGAATTGGTCCAGAAACCTCCTGACGTGATACCGATCGTGAACGAATGGGTCTTTGTCTGGAAAAGAAATAAACAAGGGGAAATTATAAGATGCCAAGCGCGATTAGTTGCAAAAGGATGTGCACAATGACCAGGCTATGATTATACAGATACCTTCTCACCTGTAGTCCGGATGGACACGCTCTGAGCAGTATTAGCACTTGCATCAAAGAAGGGTCTAAAAATACAACAGGTGGACGTAAAGGGTGCATACCTCAATGGCACATTAAAAGAAGAAATATATATGGAGCAACCTGAAGGACAAGAAGATGGAACAGGCCGGGTATGTAGGTTAGTGAAACTGCTTTATGGACTAAAGCAGGCAGGGCGAGAGTGGAATAATGAATTTGATGGTAAACTCAAAATTCACGAATACGGACGCTTATTTGCAGATCCATGCATGTATATTTGAAGGGTCGATGATGACTTGGGAATAATAACAGTCTGGGTCGACGACACATTACTCTTTGCGTCTTCCGATTCTATGATGAAGCATATGAAAAATACTGTCATATCCCATGCAAGCACCCCTCGGAACTCTGCCTCGGAACTCCGACGGAACTCCGTAGGAACTCCGAGTATTTCAAATTCCTCATTTCAAATTACCTCTCCTGTTTTACTTACATCACATCTTCCGTAGTTTACTCAAGTCTGTTCTTCATCATAGATATCATCACGAAATTTGTACTCGGAACTCCGCAGAACTCCGCCGCAGCTACACCGAGTACTAGCCTTAGTATAAAACTACTTTACATACTTTGTATTCTTCAGTTCAAATATTAGTTGTTATCAACTTATCATTTGTCAACTTTAAGACCTCGAACTTCTATCTTAATCTTCGGACCTCCGGACCTCTACTTCATTCCTGTCCCTTACTTCGGACTTCCTAATCGGAACTCCGCTTTTGCACCTTTTCCTTACCTCGGACTTCCGCACGGACTTCCGGACTTTTCAGTTCCTTACAAATTGGACACCGAGCGTAGAGAAGGGCGCAACCTCTTAAAGGTTGAAGCCAAGTCCTCGTTGTACATCGGAACTCCGCCGGACTCCGCCGATTTCCCGCGCCTTAGGATCAGTTCTTAACAAATACGCTCAGTACGGAATGGGAAGTAACCGACCTCGGGGAGCCGAGCAAAATTGTCAGCATAGAAATTACGTGCCAAGATGACGCGATCAAGATATCTCAGGAGAAATACATTGAAAATATTCTCCGCAAGGAGGGAATGCTTGACGCGAATCCAGTCGGAATGCCAATGGATCCCAATATTAAATTATTGGCGAATCTGGATTATAATGAACCCAACAGGAGTAATTCATATGCAAAATTATTAGGATGTCTACAATTCCTATCAAATTCCACATGACCCGATATCAGCTTTGCTGTTAACAAGTTGGCCACCTACACCGCTAACCCAGGTTTACAACACCACGGTGCAATAAAGCGAATACTCAGGTACTTGGCTGGTACAAAAACTCTCGGGATAATTTATAAATCCCAAGATGAGACTGAAAACAATAACCTCTTCCACGGATATGCTGATGCTTCATTTGCTAATATTGAAGATCTTAAATCCACAACCAGCTATATTTTCAAAGCGTCCGGGGGAGCAATAACATGGAAATCTAAGAAACAAACTATTATGGGACTATCCTCTACCGAAGCTGAATATATTGCATTATCAGATGCTGGACGCGAAGCTGTATGGCTAAGAAATTTATATGAAGAACTCGGATTTGCACAACAATTCCCCACAGTGATTAAAGGCGATAACGAAGGGTCAGTAATTTTAACTCAGAACCCTCAATTTCATCAGAGATCAAAACACATCGCTATCCGCTATCACTGGGTCCGGGATCTCGTGGCCAATAAATCAATAGAAATTCAAAACTGTCGTGATCCGGAGCAAACTGCAGACATATTAACAAAGGCTCTGCCGAAGCCTAAATTTACACAATATAGGGACGAGATGGGAGTTCAGTTAGGTTAACCCAGCAGCTTTCCTCGCATGAGTTGGATTTTTTCCCAACGGGTTTTTTCCACCACAGAGGTTTTAATGCAACTGGAGAAACTTATTCCACCCTTGACTTCAGGGGGAGTAATGACAAAATATTTAACCATTTCACCCAGCCGTTCTAGGCTTGAGGGGGAGTGTTGGGATACAAGCCTATAATTGCTATATCCAGAGCGGTAATTATGACATTACTAATTACTGTTACTTCAGCATTACTTCAGCATTATATACTATATATACTATATGTATAGTATATACTGAGACAATTAATTCCTGACCTCTGAGCTTCCAGCTTTACCTCCCAACAGTTAGTTTAAAGGGTCCCAGAACTGGCCTTCTTCTACAAGGGTGGAGGTCTGCAATATCTGTTGTCAATGATATACAGCCTAAACAAAGTGCAAAGAATGCAAAGTTTATTAGAACCGATACCAAGAACTGAGAGTCGACGGTCAAAGTTAGTTGAGCTAAGTAATGTACGCTACTCACCTGAGAGTTGATGGTCAAAGTTAGAAGAACTCTGACCGCCGTCTCAGGTTTGTGATATACGTGGATTATGTAATATTCTACATAGAGTTGTCGCGTCGTACTATCTGAACTGCAACAAAGTTAGTAGAAAAGGTCAGTGAAATGTCGCAACAAAAGGTAGTCAATAGTTTGCAGTCTAATAATGCACTTTGATGAAAAGTACTTTACCAATGAACTAAAATTGTTCTAGTTCCTGGTCGCAATAACACAGTGACAATATTCAAATAAGTCGCAAGTCAACTTTGCAGTTAAACAAGAGAGGAGATGAGAATTGAAACCTTAGCGCGGAGAAAGGGGAAGAAGAGATCTCTGTTTCTAATATTTTACATAGACTTTTTATACATACGAGATCAAAGTGGATACCATGCGAAATGTGGAAACTGTCCATGTCCATTGCTAACGGACTGCCTATACTAACTACTTAAGGGTAACTGTAAGGGAGCACTACCATTAAGGTAGTGTTTATAGATGTTTATACCAAGGGCTGCTGGACTTATAGCCAATGTCAGCTATTCAGTAACCTAAGTCTTATACCACCACATAGCACCTGAATATACCTGATTCATATTCTGTTGCAAGTGGTTCTTAAGCACCCCCTATCATACTTATTACACTTTTTTGAATACCTCTTATATTCAGTGCTAAGGGAATGCCCTAAGCATTACACCTAAAAATAGTTTTGTTTATACAAAACTACATACAGTATCAAGTGAATCGAGACAATCATGAATTGTTTCGAATCAAAGACTAAAGCCAAAAGTAGAAGAAAGCTACAAACAAGAGGCAACCCTACTATTGCCCCAGACAACCTGCTGGGACAGGAAATAGAACTAGACGAAGGTGCCACATCACACACCAGTGATGATGTGCAAGTACTGGGAGGGTGTGATAGAGGCCCTATTACTAGGTCCAACATAAAAAACCTAGAGGAGACTAACAGTAGTTCATTGTCACTGGCAGAACACAACACAGGTCCTGCAGAAGCTATGGACACATTGTCAAAATTGGAGACAATATCAGATGACAGAGAAGTCATCAAACCCTTTGGAAATCCAGTAATGGGATCATCCTTGACAGGACCACCTGTGTCGCCTAAACCATTTGAATCAACTTTGTCTAAAGGAAGGGAAGAAACCCATCCTATGTGGCTGCAGATACATCAAGATGGTGACACCATGAAGGCGATAGTCCCGCCTTCCTTGAATGTAATGAATGAAATTGGAGACTTCATCTGGGACACACAACAGAAGCTGCAAGCTTCTGGACTGGCCCCTGGATACACCCAGGAAACATGGAATGCTTTCATCAGTACATTCTGGCCTTGATGGACTTCCAAGGCAAAGGCCCACTACTATGCAGATTGGGGAGTTTACCAACTCCTCAAGGCCATTCCAGCTGGGAATGGCAGTCATTTGTATGGATGGTATCTAGGATCTTAGCATCAGAACAGCGACCACTAATGTCATCACCCAGAACAGGGATCATAAACCCTGTTGGAGTAGCAACAGCTCTGTCAATACTTGATATGTTGAAAAGAGCAGAGCTAGAGTTGTCCAGACCATGTCAAATGGACAAGACTAGTTTGGTGGCGGACAGGAGACACCAAGCTGCAGAGAGGGCAAGGAGACCTCCCAATTCTAAAGTTGAGACAGCAAGTTTGTCATTGGTATCTACAACCAAGGAACCGAACAAACTAGACATTCATTCATCAAGAGTGAGCCTACAATGTCTCAGGAACTCTGACATCAGGAGTGATGGTGAGAGTGCCATATGAGATCAAGGCATTGTATTTGATGCTAAAGGATGTCCTCAGGATGTCCAACTGGAACAAGGCATCCAGAGCAGCACTAACAGAATGGCCAGTGATAGGAGCCAATCCAAAGGTGCAAGGTTTAAGGATGTTAAAGTAAAGAATGATCTGGGTAGATCCCCCAAACAGGTTGACAGACCTAGAGGATCACTGGAAGGTAACCCTGAGGAAATTGACATAGGAAATGAAAGTGGAGATGACCCTGCTTTCATTGGAGATGAAGAAGATGATGGAGGAGCAGGACCTCCAACGGATGAGGAGGAGGAAGTGGAAGGATCCCAATCCCTCCCATGCAAACAGTTGTTGAGAGCCAGCGTATCCAACTGCTCTCTAAACTACAATATACTGTATCAGTAAAGACATGCCACTGAATTGGATGTCTACAGAGACAGAGGAGCCCCAAGAACACCCAAGTATCTTAGGGCAATTCATGACCAGTTTTATCAGAAAATCAATGAATATATTGACAACAATGTCGACACAGACATTAATGTAAAAACACCCAAGGTACTGGAACTGAGGACATACAGTGGCAACAGCAACACCAATAACTTTGAAAGTGGCTTATTAGCCTTCTTAGATGGTTTCAGGTCAACTGATACTGCAGCAAAGGATTAGAACAAGAACGCCTAGTATGCACAGCATTATTTCTGGAAGGTGCGGCCTTAACCTGGTACAATGATAACATATTGGGCCTGCACCGAGTGAAGGACACATGGTCCCTCAAGTTAGTTATCACCAGATTATATGACCAGTTTGTACACCACTCTGTACTAGGTGTGGCCACAGACAAATTCTGGAACACAACCCATGTTCCAGGGGAAACAGTCTTGGACTTTTACCACAGACTAACAAGATATGCAGCACGAATGGTCCATACACCTGACAGATATACATTCAAGTGTCAACTTGTCATGAGACTCCCTAGGGAAGTGTTCAACTATCTGTTGAACAAGGAAGTTACTGTGGAACATTCCACAGTAGAGACTATTCTTCATCATGCCAGGAAGGCAGAGGAAAATTCTAGGATCAGGTCTTGTTGGTATAGGGAACAATGGACCATGACCGCAGTCAGGGAAGTAACAGAAAATGAGCCCATAGGGAGAAACTATGGCAGTTATATGAGACCGTCTGGATATAACAGATGGTATGAAGAAAAACCTGATACACCGCTGAGAGTATCGTTGGTGAGGGAAACCGAGAGACATGCCCCCGCTAAGAGGGAACTGCAAGGAAAAAGTAAAGAACCTGACAAGAAGCCAGGATCTAGCAAGAAAAACAAACAGGTGGATAAAGACGCCTGTTATGGATGTGGCCAGAAGGGCCATATTGCAAGAGACACTCATTGCCCAAGGAACTCGTCAAACAAGAAACCCTCGGCCCAACTCTTTGCAGCAAGGGACATCCTAGTAGAGGATGATCCTGACACAGATCAGGAACAGGCTGCGAAATGGAGCATCGAGGATGACAAGGACCAAGGTGAGACTGATGAAGGAAACCCCATCAAATATGAAGGGGAACAGCAGGATACATACTTCAGATCCCAATACAGTTTGGAAGGTGAGGAATTCACTATCCAAGACATTGAAGCACCATCTTCAAAGAACAATGCAGACATGGTTGGAAGCAACCAACCCATACTGCTAAGAAAATTGAGCAAACAACTCAATTGCCTGACAAGACAGAGAAAAGAGACACAGACATTCATAGCTCTAGTCGAGATAAACGGCCACAAGGCCATAGCATTACTGGACTCTGGATGCATGATAGACGGTATATCGCCAGAGTTAGTACAAATTGCAAACCTCAAGGTTTATGAACTAAAAAATCAAGTATCCTTACAATTGGGAACTAAAGGTAGTCAATCAAAGATCAAATATGGCACAAATTCATGCATTAAGTATGGACCCATAAACACAAGTCACTATTTTGATATAGTAAATATAGACAGATATGATGTCACACTGGGCACTGTCTTTATGAGAAGGCATGGCATAGTGTTGGACTTTGACAGGGACAAAGTCAGACACAAGCAAAGTGTCTTACCAACCTTCAAGGAAGGAATGGACAAACATCTACTGGCATGCAGACAGGCAATGAGACACCACCAAGAGATGACACCAGCTCAGAAGTTTCACAAAGAGGATCCCAAAATGGATCCAGGTAAGTGACTTGATAGCGGCAAGGATGCTGCACTTCAGTCTAAGAAGGGGAGGGCAGACAAAAGATACATGCCCTCCAGATTTCCAGTCATCCTTGAACAAGATGAGGACGTCACATCGAGAGACATATCAAAACTGGATGAAGTCGTCCAAGAATTCTTGAGAGGTCCAAGGACACCACACCAAAAGAGACCCTTTGGTTATTTACTGGACCACCGGCCAAGGGGCAAGGTGGGCACAACAGATAATATGACATACTTGGCAGTGACGGAGAATAGACACTCCATCCAGATCAAAGGATCACTCATGACCAAGGACATTCCCAGTGTTTTACAGTCCCCCATCTATTCCGGTCGGACTCCCCGGACTCTGGAAAGTCCAGGTGGATTCCGGAAATTCCAGGTGGATTCTGGTTTTTTCATCCGGATTCCAGTTATTCTGAGTGAGACTCGTGGGGTCAAATGGACAAGAAGTTGGCAACACCAAGTTAAACTCAAAATAAGATGTTACTAGCCAGGATTGAACCCTTGACCTCCAGATTAGTATTTACAAATTTTCCAACAACTTAACAGGTAAGCCATGACACCTTTATTGGTACAGGATATTATTGTTACCCTATTACCCATTTACACAATAAAATAAATTACATATAAATATGTGTGGGGGGGAAGTGGTTGTGTCCTCAGGCATTGCATTGTGTCGCGTTGCCTGTATATATATTACCTAGTTACAAAATACTTTAAGTAAATATAATACTAGTATATGGAGAGGGGGGGGGGTGGGGCGCATTGCGGCCTTGGGCGTTGCATCCCCTCCCTGCCCATCCCCCTCCCCTCCACTCGTGCCACTCATCCTACCGGTGCCACTAGCATAGCACCCCTTTCCACCCCATGAGCGATGGCTCGTGGCAGTGGTTGTGGGTGCTGGTGTGTGCACTCCGGCATCGCCATCATTTCACCCATGCTCCACCCCATGAGCAGTGGCTCGTGGGGCTGGGCTGGGTGGTGCTGGTCACATCCCCTGTGGTCCCCTTGCTCGTCTGGGCACTGCCCCCGCCCCCCCCCCCCACTCGTCTGGGTGCCCCCTCCTACTTGTCTGGGCCCCCCCTGCTCATCTGGGCATTCCCCCTCCATTGGGTGTCCTCCTTGACATCCCCCCATTGAGCCCCCCACCTCCCAGCTGAGTGGGGAAGAGGGGTGGTGCTTCAGGGGCTTGTTGAATGCATACAAACAAACTGAAAAAAAAAAAGTATATTAGTAAAATAGAATTAGTGATAATACAAATACTTGGTGGGGGGCCTGGGGCCCCCATACCATTGGACTGGAGGTGGCAGTGTCATCGTTGATGGGTGAGGGAAGGGGGGGGCAGTGGCAGCAC
The DNA here is from genome assembly GCA_964034925.1 of Tricholoma hemisulphureum. Taxonomy (NCBI): domain Eukaryota; kingdom Fungi; phylum Basidiomycota; class Agaricomycetes; order Agaricales; family Tricholomataceae; genus Tricholoma; species Tricholoma hemisulphureum. The sequence goes on along the minus strand of OZ035928.1, from coordinate 2,500,875 downwards.
CGGTAGGTGATGGAAGGGGGTGCAGTGGTGGCACCAATAGGCGATGGAAGTGGGGCAGTGGTGGTGGTGGTAGTGGTGACAGTGGTAGTGGTGGTGGTAGTGGCAGCCTGTGAGCAGGATGAGAGGGAGGTGGTGGTGGTGGTGGTGGTGGCGGTGGCATTGTCGGATGAGGGGGATGGTGGTTAGGGCATGGCACGGGTAACCCTCGGGTATATTTCTTCATACCCTTACCCGTACCCGTGAACACCGTAACCGCACGGGTAGGGGTACGGTGTTACTGCGGGTTGTGCGGGTTACCCATGGTTATTCACGGTGTTCAGCATGAATATGTATATTTAGATAATCTAATTACTTTATCAAAAGAGAAACCCCCCCCACTCGCGTTTGCAGCGAGGGGGGGGGTGGTGGTGGAGAGGGAGTCGTCGTCGGCATTGCCTAGAGCCAAGAGATAGCCCCCTCCAACTCGTGTTACACACGAAGGAGGGGGAGTCGTCGTTGTTGCCTACAACCACAAGATATCCCCTCCAGCTCACGTTTGATGCGAGGGAGGGGGTCGTCGTCGTCATTGCCCAGAACACAAGAAAAATCCCCCACTCATGTTTGGAGCGAGGGAGGGGGGTTGTTGCCATCATCATTGCTCGTGTTTGATGCGAGGGAGGGGGCCGTCGCTGTCATTGTTGCACAGAACACAAGAAGAGCACCCCCACTCGCGTTTGATGCGAGGCAGGGGGTCATCATTGTCGTTGTTGCCCAGAACACAAGAAAAACCCCCCCACTCGTGTTTGGAGCGAGGGAGGGAGGTTGTTGTTGTCGTCATTGCTCGCGCTTGATGCGAGGGAGGGGTCGTCACTGTCATCATTGCCCAGAACAAAAGAAAATCCCCCACCCACTCGCACTTGGAGCGAGGGAGGGGGTCATGGTCGTAGTCGTAGTCATCGTTGCTGTTGATGTTGATGTTGTTTGTGATCAACAACATCATATGATCACGCACATGACCGGCTGTCAGTACCTGTAAACCCATGGGTAAGGGTACGGTGTTGCACAGGTAGGGCAATGCCATACCCATACCTGTACCCCTGCATACCCGTAAGTGGAAACATACGGTGTTACCCGTACACGTGCCGTGCCCTAATGGTGGTTGTGGTAGGTGGTCGTGACTCGGAGCCTGTGTGCTGGCAGTCACAGACGGTCATGGGGTGGGTCACAGGTAGTAGGCAGGCATGTGACCGGGTGTCCGGGTATTCTGCTTATTCTGGCTTTGTTTGAGTTTGGGTAGATTCTGGGGATTCCATAATAAAATTCAATAATATATTTACCAGAATTAACTGCTACAGTGGAAGTACCATACAAAAAAAAAGTCCACCAGACTCTGGGGAATCCACCTGGAATCTGGCTGGAATAGGTGGGGGAGTGTAAAGGACTCAACATTCCTCAGCTATGCAAGGAATGGATGAAGTCCAACCAGGACATCATGCAAGGGGTTCCAGAAAAATTACCTCCACTATGGGAGGTAAATCACAGGATACCATTAATAGATGAGAACAAAAGGTACAAATACCACTTGCCGAGGTGTCCAGACTCCCTGAAGCCTGAACTCATGGAAAAAATAGCCTGCTACATGCGAGTGGGCTGGTGGGAAGCTACTCATATGGAGCAAGCGGCTCCGATGCTGTGTGTTCATCAGAAGAACATGAAACTGAGGACAGTTGTCAATGGCAGACAGCGGAACAATAACACAATAAAGGATGTAACACCTTTACCAGATCAAAACCTGATCTGCCTTGATGTAGCTTGAGCAAAATACCACTCAAAGATAGATCTCTCAGATGTGTACGAACAGGTGCACATAGTACCCAAGGATGTCCATAAGATGGCATTCACGACAGTCTCTGGCTCATTTGTGAGCAATGTAATGCAGCAAGGAGACTGCAATGCACCCTCCACATTTCAGAGGACAATGAACACAATATTCCATGATTATATAGGGAAATTCCTACATGTCTACCAAGACGATCTATTCATCTACAGTGATACAATAGAAGACCACCAGTCACATCTAGAACTGGTACTAGCTTGTCTCTGTGAGTACAAATCCTACTTGCGTGAGGACAAGTGCAAACTATATGCAGACAGGATTCACTGTCTGGGTCATGTTATTGATGACAAAGGCCTCCACGCAGATGCCGACAAGATGAAGAAAATACATGAGTGGAAGACCCCACATAACTTCAATGATGTTCAGAGGTTCTGAGGCCTCATTCAATATCTGGCCCAATTCTTGCCAGATGTATCAGCATACACCAGCCCATTGGCAGGGATGACCATGAATGGAACACCATTCTATTGGAGACCACTTCACGAGAAGTGCTTCCAATCAATAAAGGAAGTTTGTTGTCGGACGCCAATACTATGTCTGATAGAGCATAAGATGAATGAACCAATATGGGTCATCTGTGATGCCTCAGTCTATGGAGTAGGGGCAATGTATGGCCAAGGAACTACCTGGCAACCCTGCAGACCAGCAGGTTTCATGTCCAAGAAGTTCACTGATGCACAGAGGAACTATTGCATTTTTGAACATGAAATGTTAGTAATACTAGAAGCCCTCCTCAAATGGGAGGACAAACTACTGGGATACCATATACATGTAGTAATGGATCACAAGGCTCTTGAGTTCTTCAAAACTCAGGGGCATCTGTCTAGCAGACAAACAAGGTGGATGAAATACCTCGCGAGATTTGACTTTGACATTAGATATGTCAAGGGACAGTTAAATAAGGTAACGGATGTGCTATCTAGATATTATGAACATGACTACTGGACAGATGTGCCAGAGCTACAGGATTATGTCAATGCAGATGTCCGCCTAGACCCAACCATGGATGACCTTCCATTGGAAAGGCTCCTTGAAGTTAAGGACAGGATAGTTGAGCACAGGGTTGACACTGCTAACAAAAGGAAGGTCCAAGAGGAACTCCATGCCCTGAGAGAGCGTGTCCAAGAAAGGGATATTCTAGCATCACAAATGCCAGATACTCAGGAAAATAACAGTCCTCGGAGTTGAGGCACACCAAATGAAAAGGATCCCTCAATCCTAGAGTCCAGAGCAAAGGGAAGTGACCTTTGTGTTATGATGCTTAATGACAACTCTTTTGAGGAAGATATCCATGGAAGTTACCACCAGGATGACTTCTTCAAGAAAGTTATATCGAAAGCTGATACAAGCCCATCGTTCAAGATACGTGATGGGATAGTGTGGACCCAAAACAGAGTGGGAGAGGATGTGGTATGCATCCCCTCTACGAAGTCACTGGACACAACTTTGAGAACAAGAATAGTTGATCAAGCCCACCGAGTGGTGGGACACTTTGGTCTGGAGAAAACTGCCAACTATCTACACGGGTGGTATTGGTGGCCAAGGATATACAAAGTTCTGCAGGTCATGTGTGGTTTGTGCATGATTGAAGGGCAACTACAGGGCCCCAACAGGAAAACTACACCAGCTGCCCATGGTGACCAAACCATGGGAGTCGATAGGGATGGACTTCATAGGTCCCTTCCCTGAAGTGAAGGACCTCAACTACCAATATGCAGGTTGTCCTCCATGGTTCACCTTATACCAGTGAACACAAAGACCACAGCGACACAATTGTCACAGATCTACTTAAAAGAAGTGGTTAGGCTGCATGGCCTGCCATCCTCAATCGTATCCAATTGAGATCCCAAGTTCACGTCAAAATGGTGGCGTGAACTTCACAGAATCATGGGCACAAAATTGCTCATATCCACATCATTCCATCCTCAAACGGATGGTGTCACTGAGAGGGCCAATAGATCCATTGGCCAGATATTCAGGGCATTGATCAACCCTGACCAAAAAGACTGGGTTGATAGAACACCATTAATTGAATTTGTGATTAATGCGAGTGTCAGTAAAATGATGGACTTGGCACCATTTGAAAATTGAAATAAATAGCAGGTATCTACCCACCATGATTGGAGAGGTGAAGTGCAATGAATGCACACCACCAGGTATGCGTGACTTTGCTCAGAATGTGTTAAGGAATATCACACTAGCACATGATGCGATTATTGAGGCATGCATCTTCCAACAACATCACACTGACAAAAAACAAAGTGATGATCCAGAAATTAAGGTAGATGACTTCGTCTACCTATCGACAAAGAACCTGTTGATGCCTAAAGGAAGAGCCGACAAGCTAGTACTGAAGTTTGTTGGACCCTACAAATTATTGGAGGTGATACCCTCAATGTCCAACTATGTGTTGGAACTACCTGAGGAACTCGCCAGGAGGCAAATCCATCCGAAGTTTCATGTGAGTCTACTTAGACCACACCAAACAAATGATGATGTACTGTTTCCTAACAGACAGAAAGTCAAACCCTATGACTTTGGAGCACCAGATGATGCCGAATGGTATGTCAACAAGATCGTCAGTCACAGATGGAAAGGAAGGAGCCTAGAACTCCTGGTGAAATGGAATCTAGGGGACTCCACTTGGGAATCCCTTGGAAACTGCAACAAACTTGTTGCGCTGGACAACTACCTAATGCTCATGGGTGCCGACAACTGGAGAAGTCTACCAAGGAAATGGTAGGCTTGTGATGGCATTGATTAATTGGATTAATGCGATTACTAAGACACACAGCTAGGCCTGTGTTCAAATGTTGGGATGGAGTTTGAAACAGTTAGGAAACTTTTTTCCTTCTTGCCACAACTACGCTAGAAAACTACAACACTACTCAGTATGAACAACAACCCCCCGGGTTTGGGGGATGGGGATGGTCGAGATGACTGACCCCTGAGGAGAACAGGACCAAGGGATGAGCCAGTAGGCTCGTCTGGAAGGGGAGAGCACCCAGAACACTCTCATAGAAAAAATGAAAATGACAACCTTGGCTGGACATGGAGCCAAGGATTTGGCATCATCTACCACCCTAGAGGGTGCAAGATATGCACAGCTTACGGTCTCCACATCATGGAGGCCGAATTCACCAAAGACGGCGACTATGCCAATGCAGACGTGCTCAGATACGAGCACTCAGAGACCTGGAGCCATAAATGCACCAGATACATCAATGAATTGGAGGACACAGAGGCCACCCTCTGCCAAGCCCAAGCTCGCATCAGAGAGCTTGAAGATGAACACTCTCAGGACTACAAGGACAAACATTCGGGCAAACGTGCGAGGTACGACTCACCACACTCATTAGAGTTGGGGACACAATCTTCCATAATCCCATCCCAACTGAGTGGGTTGAGACCTCCAATGAGGGAAAACCCCTCACAGGTGGAGAGGGCTGAACCTCATCCAAGGCCAAGCCATGTCCAAGAGGACGTCAATATGGAAGAAGGGGAAGTTGGACACTTTCCTCCTCTACCAGAACCCACCCCTAGCACCCTGATGGCAAGGGGGACATGGTCTGCTCCCAGTGCAAATTGGACACTGGCCCCTCCCCCACCAAGAGGTGGAAGGGGACTCCATCCCTTAGGCAGGGGAGGCCTTACGAGGCATCCCATGTCAAGGAACCTTATCCTCAGGAGTGAGGAGGAATTGAATCAATACCTCAAGGTGGCAAATCAGCCAAACAATCACCTGGCCCTGGCACAAATGTGTGCCTACATCAGCAAAGCACAGCAGTTACCACAGGAGGCTTGATCCCCGGTACAAAATGCCATGCTGATGAAGTGGAGGACACCTGCTTGGGTGCCCGAGGAAGACAGGCCACCACCTAAAGGTGACCCAAATGCTCCTGCAGGGGTTAACACCCCCAGACTCACAGACTCACCTGAAGACTGGGCGCGTTGGCTCTGGAGATACCCCAACAAGGCAGCCAGACTCCCAGGCCTGAGGCAAGGCAGGGACGGGATATCCCTGTCCCTAGTTAGAGGAATGCTGTTGGTAATAGGGAGAGCACCCTGTGGCCATGGAGCGGCGCAAGCTAGAAGCGCCTTTCTACTCAGGGCAGCCCAGCTGTTGGCCACCCTAGGTAGATACCGGCTGATGGTAGAGGAGCTGCACCTCACCATCTCTACAACTCCCCAGGTGACAGTTTCTGAACCATCAGACAATGTCACTACCGAGGACATCATTCGCCTGCTCGCTGGGGATGGAGTCACCATCCCCCAAGTTAGAGATGTGGCAGAGTGGGGAAGCTCCCTACTCCAAAGCTGGTCCAGTGATGTCGATGTGTAGTGAAGAACTCTGGCCATGATGGCCATTGTTGTAACCTGCCAGGAGTCTAGTCTCTTGGATCAGGATAGGCCCCAATCTGTAGGAAGGCAAGTCTGGAAGCTAACTGGAGGCCTTAGGACAAAGGGAGATGTTCCTCTGGATGTCTCAGAGGTCAGGAAGAATTGTCTTAGACTATACTATACATATAGTATATATAGTATAGAATGTTGAGGTCTCAGTAATTAATAATATTATAATTACTGTTCTGGATATAGCATTTATAGGCTTGTATCCCAACACTCCCCCTCAAGCCTACAACAGTTGGGTGAAATGGTTAAATATTTATTACTCCCCCTGAAGTCTAGGGTGGAATAAGTTTCTTCCAGTTGCATTAAAACCTCTGTGCAGTGGAAAACCTCATGGGAAAAACCAACTCACATGCGAGGAAAGCTGCTGGGTTAACTTGACTGAACTCCCATCTCATCCCTATGTCATGTAAATTTAGGCTTTGGCAAGGCCTTTGTTAATATGTCTGCAGTTTGCTCCGGATCACGACAGTTTTGAATTTCTATTGATTTATTGGTCATGAGATCCTGGACCCAGTGATAGTGGATAGCGATGTGTTTTGATTGCTGGTGAAATTGAGGTTTTTGAGTTAAAATTATTGACCCTTCATTGTTGCCTTTAATCACTGTTGGGAATTGTTGTGTAAATCCGAGTTCTTCATATAGATTTCTTAGCCATACCGCTTTGCATCCAGCATCTGATAATGCAATATATTCAGCTTTGGTAGAGGATAATGCAATAATGGTTTGTTTCTTAGAATTCCATGTTATTGCTCCCCCAGACGCTTTGAAAATATAGCCTGTGGTGGATTTTAGATCTTCAATGTTAGCAAATGAAGCATCAGCATATCTGTGGAAGAGGTTATTATTTTTAGTCTCATCTTGGGAATCTTTATAAATTATCCTGAGAGTTTTTGTACCTGCTAAGTACCTGAGTATTCACTTTATTGCACCATGGTGTTGTAAACCCAGGTTAGCGGTGTAGGTGGCCAGCTTGTTAACTGCAAAGCTGATATCGGGTTGTGTGGAATTTGATAGAAATTGTAAACATCCTAGCAATTTTACATAGGAATTACTCCTGTTGGGTTCGTTGTAATCTGGATTCACCAATAATTTAATATTGGGATCCATGGGAGTTCCGACAGGATTTGTGTCAATCATTCCTTCCTTGCGGAGAATATTCTTGATATATTTTTCCTGAGATATTTTGATTGCATTGTCTCAGCACGCAATTTCTATGCTGACTATTTTGCTTGGTTCCCTGAGGTCAGTTACTTCCCATTCCGTACTGAGCGTATTTTTCATATGCTTCATCATAGAATCGGAGGATGCAAAGAGTAATGTGTCGTCAACCCAGACTGTTATTATTCCCAAGTCTTTGTTGACCCTTCTAATATATGCGCATGGATCTGCAAATAAGCGTCCATAGTCATGAATTTTGAGTTTACCATCAAATTCATTATTCCACTCTTGCCCTGCCTGCTTTAATCCATAAAGCGGTTTCACTAACCTACAAACTTGGCCTGTTCCATCTTCTTGTCCTTCAGGTTGTTTCATATATATTGTTTGTTTAATGTGCCGTTGAGGTATGGGCCCTTTACATCCATCTGTTGTATTTTTAGACCCTTCTTTGATGCAAGCGCTAATACTGCTCAAAGTGTGTCCATCCAGACTACTGGTGAGAAGGTATCTGTATAATCATATCCTGGGCATTGGGCACATCCTTTTGCAACTAATCGCACTCGGTATCTTATTATTTCCCCTTGTTTATTTCTTTTCTGGACAAAAACCCATTTATTAACGATTGGAATCACATCAGGAGGTTTCTGGACCAATTCCCAAGTCTCCTTCTCCTTTAATAGGTTTAATTCATTTTGTATGGCTATTTGCCATTCTGGCCAATCAAGGGAGATCCGCACCTCTTTGAGAGTGTTTATTTCATCTCCAGCAATTATTGCATAGGCCTCATCATTATTTAGGAAGGTATTGACTTCTTCCTCTTCTGTAAGGTGTAGTAAGGGTTTGTAATCAGTATGAACTCCACACGTTTGTCACAGTTCATTTTTCTGCATTGCATGCATCTTGCGCGGTTCATCAATATCAATGCGATCATTATTTTCATCCCATTTCCGCTTCTGAGATTGCTTCTCCAGGTTACAAGGTTCTATTTCCATTATATCTGGTTCTTCTCCAATTGGTGATACAGCTCTGATCAGAGGTTCATCATTTGTGATTGGCAGTTGTGGGGGTGGCTGTGCCTCAATCTGCCTGCAGTACACTGGATCTATATTTGGATCGCTTGGCAGCGCGTCTCCGTCAGACTCCCCCTTGCACGTTGAGGGTATCAATGTGACATCCTTAGAAGGTGCTGTTGGGAATGGAGTGGTGAACAGTGACAGGAAGAGTTAAGGACAAGCTTAGAGGATGAAGTTAATCTCAAAGGCTTGTGAGTGAGGGAGTCTGCAACAGGGAGGAATGTTATTATCATCTCCTACATGATGTGCAATATTTATACTACACAGTTAGGAGGTATAGTGTAATGCACTCCTTTAATACATAAAGGAGGTATTCTGTAATAGACCCCTGTACCAGTTAATAATGGAATAACTATGTCATATCCCCTATATAATTCTCCAGATAGACTTGTCTATCATTGTATATTATAGGGGGTTCCCTGGATAGCATAGGAGACAGTCTTGGCAGTCTTTGTAGTCTTGGCCAGTCTATTAAGGGTAGCAGCTCGGGAATTAATATTATCTCCCTAGGCTTGTTAACTGCCTTGGCTTGCCTGTATACTCTTGTATACATAATCCCAACACTCCCCCTCAAGCCTAGGCAGTGTAGGACAATGAGTGGAATGGTTCTGTGAATGTCATCACTCCCCCTGGAGTGGTTAATAATTTTCTTTCAGGTGCGTCAAAACCTCTGTGGATGGAAAACCCATTGGGAAAAACCAATCTCACCAAGGAAAGCTACTGAGTTATTTTTGACTGAATTCCCATCTCTTCCCTATGCCGTGAAAACTTAGGCTTTGGTAAAGCCTTTGTTAATATGTCCGCTGTTTGTTCCGGATCACGACAGTTTTGAATATCAATAATTTTGTTGGTGACTAAATCTCGGACCCAGTGATGCCGTATAGCGATATGTTTCGACCTCTGGTGAAATTGAGGGTTATGGGTTAAAATTACTGACCCTTCATTATCGCCTTGAATAATTGTCGGATTTTCTTGGGTGTATCCGAGTTCACCATACAAATTTCTTAGCCAAGTGGCCTCGCGTCCAGCTTCGGATAATGCCACATATTCGGCTTCCGTTGAGGATAATGCAATAATTGTTTGTTTCTTTGATTTCCAAGTTATTGCTCCCCCTGCTGTCAGGAAAACATATCCTGTGGTGGACTTGAAGTCCTCAGAATTTGCAAATGATGCATCGGCAAATCCATGGAAAAGGTTATTGTTTTCAGTCTCATCCTGGGATTTTCTGTAAATAATTCCAAGAGTTTTCGTACCTGCTAAGTACCGGAGTATCCGCTTTATTGCACCGTGGTGTTGTAAGCCCGGGTTTGTGGTATATGCTGCCAATTTATTAACAGCAAAGCTAATGTCAGGTCGCGTGGAGTTTGCAATGAATTGTAGACATCCCAGTAATTTGGCGTATGAATTGCTCCTATTCGGCTCATTATAATCTGGGTTTTCAATTAATTTAATATTTGGGTCCATTGGCATTCCAACAGGGTTTGCATCAATCATGCCTTCTTTAAGAAGGACATTCTTGATATATTTTTCTTGAGATATTTTGATGCTATCATTGGCGCACGTAATTTCTATGCCCACGATTTTGCTAGGCTCTCCAAGGTCGGTGACGTCCCATTCTGATGTTAACGCATTTTTCATATGCTTCATCATTTTATCTGCTGATGCAAAAAGCAGGGTGTCGTCTACCCATACCATTATGATGCCTATATTTTCTTCATCCCGTCGAATATATGCGCAAGGATCTGCCATTAATCGTCCATAATCATGAATTTTAAGTTTACCATCAAATTCGTTATTCCACTCTCGACCTGCCTGCTTTAATCCATAAAGCGGTTTAAATAGCTTGCATACTCGGCCTGTTCCATCATTACATCCTTCAGGTTGTTCCATGTATATAGTCTCTTGTAGCGTGCCATTGAGGTATGCGCCCTTTACGTCCATCTGTTGTATTTTTAGACCTTTCTCTGATGCGAGTGCTAAAATCGCCCGGAGTGTGTCCATTCGTACAACTGGTGAAAAAGTTTCTGTGAAATTATAACCGGGTCTTTGTGCATACCCTTTTGCAACTAGCCGCGCTCTGTATCGTACAATTTCCCCTTCTTTATTTCGTTTCCGAATAAATACCCATTTATTTGAGATTGGAACGGCATCTGGAGGTTTTTTGACAAGTTCCCAAGTACCCTTTTCTTTGAGCAAGTCTAATTCAATTTGCATTGAATCCTTCCATTCCGCCCATTCCGGGGATTGTTTTGCGTCTTTGAGACTGTTTATTTCGTCTCCGGCTATTATTGCATAGGCTTCTTCTATATTTAGAAAGGTTTCGTCATCTTCCTCTTCCGCAAGGTGGTAAAGATGTTTGTAGTTGGTACGAATTCCACGAGTTTTCCGTGGTTCATTATCACTTGCACGCGTCTTCCGTGGTCTAGTGATATCTATGTTTCCCTCATTTTCATTCCGTTTACGCTTCCGAGGCTGCCTTGCCGGTTCCGTGATCCGTTGATCGGAGTTACCCATCGGTGGCACATTCGGTGTTTCCCCACCAGACTCCCCCTCCGTCAAGGGTGTAACATCAGTGTCTTTGGGAGGCTCAGGTTCATCTGTAGCGTCTATAAGTCGGAAGTTCCAAGAGGTGAGAACATTTCTTGTTTTGGCATTGTAGTATTTTATTGCTCCTGCGCCGTCGTCATAGCCGACATATGCACGGCGCTTTGATTTAGGCTATCTTCTTTCTGGCCTTGTAATAATACCCATACTGGGGCTCCGAATTCACGTAAATTTGATGTGTCCGGTTTTTTATTTTGCCAGCCTTCATAAGGTGTTGTTTCCCGAAGATGTTTGGTAAATGATCGGTTCCGGATATAGGCAGCGTGTAAGACTGCAAATTCCCATAAAAATTCTGGAAGCTGGTTAGCAGCCAGCATTGCTTGGGATAATTCGACCAGGGTTCTGTTCATCCTTTCCGCAACTCCATTCTGTGATGGTGAGTATGGTGCGGTAAGTCAATTTTCTATACCTCTTTCTTTGCAATATTTTTCCAGTTTTTCGTTAACAAATTCTTTTCCACAATCAATTTGTATACCCTTCGGCTTCTTGCCTTGTGTTTCCAAATGGGCAAGGTAATTTATTACCCCCTGTGCTGCATCACTTTTCTCTTTGAGACATTCAATTGTGACGAACCTTTTAGCATCATCCACAAATAGGAGATAATAATATTTGCCATTAATAGATTTGATGGCGTATTTTCCCCACAAGTCTATGTGGGTTAATTCTCCTGGTTTCGTGTTTCTTTTTGTCGACTTCGGAAAAGGCTCCTTGTGTTGCTTTGCACTGATGCAAGCTTCACAATCCGGTTTAGGACTATTTTCGTCGACATTGAAACCGATCACCAAATTTCGGCTCAATAATTGTTGAAGTCCAGAATATCCTACATGTCCAAATCGTCGGTGCCAAGTTTCCCAACTAAGTGGTTTTACGTTTCCGACGAATGTTTGATTAACGGCAGGAGTTTTAGACGGCTTGCTTGAATTTTTTAATACCATTTTCATCTTGTATAAATGGTTATTAATTTTCTTTCCTTCTGCAAGTTGTTGTCCGTCTTTTGTTGTGAGGATTAGTTTTCCTTGTCCTCCAATATATTTTCCGCCGGCCGCATCCCATCGCCCCAACGAAATTAAATTGTTTCGTGTTCCAGGCACATGTAGGACGTCTTCCAGATGAATATTAAAATTTTGATTATTGCATGTTGAAATTATTTCAACAGTTCCTTTGCCTGCAATTTTAGCTTCCAATCCACCTACCCCAGTTACGGAATTATTTTTCATTGGAGTGTATGTTTTGAAGGCTTCTCTTTGATGTGTGACATGCGATGTTGTTGCTGAGTCAGCCAACCAGTCGTAGTAGATCAAACGCTCGTCCATTACGGCATCGTTATCGTTACAAGCATGATAGGAATCAAAATTATAATGTTCTTCTTGAGCTGAAAAAGCAATAAATTCCTCCACAGCATTGGACTGTTCCACAGGTTTTATTTTCCCTTTTTCCTTATCTTTCTCCTTTTTCTTCCCCCAACAATTTTTTGCCTGATGTCCGATTTTTCCGCAATTATGGCATTTATTGCCTTGGAATTTTTGGCATTTACTGGACCAATGTCCAGGGCGCTTGCAATGATCACAATATGGCTTCAGGGATTTTTTACAATCGGTAAGACGGTTTTCAAGGGTTTTCTCCTTTTGGGCGGTCATCTGGATTTTAGCCAGGTTTACAATTCCGCCGGAGTTATTATTCCCGTTATTCCGGTTAAGCCGTAATTTGTATTCTTCCCTTAATAATCCAATAAATGTGTCCGAAGTTAGGCGACGCTTTGGATCTAAGTCATTTGGATCATTTGCGTTTCCGTTGTAGGGCTCGACATATGTTTGCCAAGAGTTTGGTAAGGATGCCGAAATGATCGATTTAAATCGGGTATCTGAGATATGGAATTCTATATTTGGAAACCTGTTGATCCGGTCTCGGTAAGACTTCAAGACGTCCAAATGCTTTAGGAGGTCGTCGGAATTATCAGCCTTTGTCTCATATAATAAACACTGCAGTTGATTAACTGTTTGATGTGCCTTGTTTTCATGAGTGACCGATAATGCGGTATACATAGCTTCTGCGCTTTGTTTTGATCCGATGTGATTTATTTGCGAGGAGGTGACGTTGTGGATAATGACTTGTTGTGCCCAAGTATCGTTTTTGTCCCAGTTGTAAGCACTCTCCGGATCTATATTTGGATCCGGTCGGTTTGTCTGACCAAAAACATATCCCGTTATGTCACAATTAATAAAAACACGCAACATTCTCTCTTTCCATTCGTGCCAGTTTTCATCCGTCAAATGATCGCGATCAGCGATCTTGTTTACGTTTGAGTATTCTTTGGTCCGAATTAAGGAAATAGGTATTCTTATAACCGGATCAACCTCTGGTGTATTGATCCGTTGTCTGCTCTTCTCTTGTGCCCTGGAAGTATACTCTTCCTGATCGTTTAGGGGTTTCTTGTGCTGGGGGTTCCCCAAATAATGATATATGGTCGTCTTCTTGGTCCCCTTCATAATCCTTGTCTAGTTCAGGGTCAGGGCCCATAACCTGTTGGGAATGGAGTGGTGAACAGTGACAGGAAGAGTTAAGGACAAGCTTAGAGGATGAAGTTAATCTCAAAGGCTTGTGAGTGAGGGAGTCTGCAACAGGGAGGAATGTTATTATCATCTCCTACATGATGTGCAATATTTATACTACACAGTTAGGAGGTATAGTGTAATGCACTCCTTTAATACATAAAGGAGGTATTCTGTAATAGACCCCTGTACCAGTTAATAATGGAATAACTATGTCATATCCCCTATATAATTCTCCAGATAGAGATAGACTTGTCTATCATTGTATATTATAGGGGGTTCCCTGGATAGCATAGGAGACAGTCTTGGCAGTCTTTGTAGTCTTGGCCAGTCTATTAAGGGTAGCAGCTCGGGAATTAATATTATTCCCTGTGGCTGTGTTGGATTCTACCAGTGGCAGATCCTAACCCTAACCCTAAGCTTAGGACTTTTGGTTGCAGAGGTAAGTGGTATGCATAACAGCATATTCCCAGAGATATTCTGGAAGCTCGCTTGCAGATAGCATTGCACACAATAATTCAACAAGTGTTCTATTCATTCTTTATGCAATGCCATTTTGTGATGCAGAGTATGGCATGGTTAATCAGATTTGTATCCCACGTTCCTTGGAATAGTTTTCCAATTTATCATTGATGAATTCTTTTCTGCAATCAATTTGAATCCCTTTTGGTAACCGGCCTTGTGTTTTTATATAGGCCAAATAATTCATTACTCCCTGTGCTGCATCACTCTTTTCTTTTAGACAATCGACGGTTACATACCTCTTGGCGTCATCAATGAATAATAGATAATAATGTTTTCCATTGATGGATTTGACCAAATATTTTCCCCATAAATCTATATGTGTCAATTCTCTGGCTTCTGTATTCCGTTTGACTGATTTAGGGAATGGTTTAATGTGTTGTTTTGCAGCTATGCATGTCTCGCAATCTGGTTTTGGGGTATCCAGATCAACATTAAAACCTTTTACCATTTTTCCATCGAGTAATAACTGTAATCCAGTATATCTGATATGTCCAAAACATTGATGCCAAGTTTCCCAACTGAGTAACTTTTCATTTCCACTGAAAGTTGTATTATTCCCAGTGTTATTGGAAGTTTCGCTTGGGTTTCTAATAATCATTTCCATTTTATAGAGATGATTATTGATTTTATTCCCATGCGCAATGGCTTTACAATTTTTATTGATGAGGGTTATTTCCCCTCGTCCCCCTTTATATTTTCCTCCTGCGGCATCCCATCTTCCTAACGAAATTAAATTATTTTGTGTTCCAGGAACATGCAGAACATCTTTTAAATGAAGAATATATTTTTCTCCATTGCATGTCGCAATTAAGTCAACAGTTCCTCGTCCTTCTATTTTTGCCTCTTTCCCTCCTACACCTGTTATGGAAATATTTCCCATAGGTATGTAGGAGGTAAATGCCTCTCTTTGATGCATTACATGTGAAGTGGTTGCCAAGTCAGCCAACCAATCATAATAGATCAGATGCTCATCAATTATGGCATTGTTATTACATACATCAAAGTTATGTCCTTCTTTGTCTGCTGAAAAGGTTATATGTTCTTCTACTATCATTGAAGTATCCCCAGGCTTCTTCTCTTTTGCTTTTGCTTTCCTCTTTCCCCAGCAATTCTTCACTAAGTGTCTGAATTTCCTGCAGTTACGGCATTTGTTCCCATCAAATTTTTGGCATTTACTCGTCCAGTGTCCTGTGTGCTTGCAATGATTGCAATAAGATTTGATGGAGGATTTCTTTTTGGTGATACAATTTTCAAGGGATTTACTGGGACCGGTAGCTTTCTGGGTTCTCACCAGATTTATGCTCCCGCCGGTGCTGTTATTATTCCTGTTTTGGTTTAGCTGAAGTTTATACTCCTCCCGTAATAATCCTATAAATGTGTCTGATGATAGATGGCGCTTGGGGTCCATGTCATTGGGATCATTTGTGTTGCCATTATATGGTTCCACATAAGTTTGCCAGGACGATAGTAGAGATGCCGATATTATAGATTTGAATTGGGTGTCGGAGATATGGAATTCTTTATTAGGAAATTTATTGATGCAGTCACAATAAGATTTCAGGGTGTCCATGTGTTTTAGAAGATCGTCAGTAATGTCAGCCTTGGTCTTGTATAATAGGCACTGTATATGATTTACGGTTTGATGCACCTTATTCTCGTGAGTGACAGACAGTGCGGAATACATTGCTTCTGCCGTAGTTTTTGATCTGACGTGATTCATTTGCGAAGAGGTTACGTTATGTATGATAACTTGCTTGCTGTGCCCAGGTGTCGTTCTTGTCCCAATTGCATGCCCCTTCAGCATCTCTGGATTCTTTTGGGCATTTTATGGCCCCATTAATATATCCAGTGATGTCACAATTAATAAATACCCGTTTCATCCTTTCTCTCCACTCATGCCAATTTTCATCAGTAAGATGATCCCGATCGGAGATCTTGTTCACGTTAGAATATTCCTTGGTACAGATAAGGATAGAGTTTTAAAGTCCGGTCGGGTCTGGTTGTTCAGCCATTTCGGCCCCAACCGGACCCCAACCGGTTGGTCATTTGCATCAAAAAGTACCAACCGACAACCGAACCGGGTACAACCGGTTGGTGTCGGTTGCTCAGGCGGTTGTGACCGGTTGAGACCGGTCGCAACTCGACCTGGTTACAGTCGGTTGCAGTCGGTTGGGCCCAACTGCAACCAACATCTACATAGTCACTTACAATACATACTGACTACTAATATTACTTTTTCTACTGTAATTTAAAATATAATATAATATACAAATAAATAAAACAATCCCCCCCTCAAGGTGGGGGGGATGGGGAACACTGACAACAGTGGCCATACTCGCTGTTGAGGCAAGGGATGGCAGACGAGAGGGGAGGGGGGGACGGCAGACAAGTGGGGGGATGGCAAATGCGAGGGGGGGGACGGCGTACACGAGGGGGGGGGACGGCAAACACGAGGGGGGGATGGCAAAGTGAGGGGGCACGGCAAACGTGACTCGCAAGGGGGCAGACAGCAAACACAAGGGGGCAGACGGCATATGCGAGGGGGCACAGCAAACACAACTCACAAGGGGGCAGGCAGCAAACGTGAGGGGGCAGATGGCAAGCACAAGGGGGCAGATGGCAAATGCGAGGGGGAGGACGGCGGATGACGGGGGCGCAGTGGACAAGTGGGGGGGGATGGCAGACAAGTGGGGGGGACGGCAAACGTGAGGGGGAATGGCAAACAAGAGGGGGGATGGATGAGAGGACAGCGGACGTCGTAGAGGTGGTCGTCGTGGGGGAAAAGTTGAAATGGTTGAAAAAAAAAGATGATGCATCTTGATCATCAGTACAAGCGTGTGCAAACACAAATGTGTCACGACGCGTCATCGTTTATACTTGCACAACACATGTGCAAACACATGCAAATGAGCCAAAGGTATATAAACCCTTGCCCATCTGCCATTGTCACTTGGGCATGCCCCAACCTCGCTAAGAAAATAAGTATATAAGTAAATAATATAGTATATATTAGTGTATATACAAGTAGATAACTGGCTGGTTGCAACCGGTTTGAGTACTTCTCAAATATGGCCAACTGCAACCGCGCAATACCCCTATGAGGCCCAACTGCGACCAGAAGTCCGGTTGCCCACGGTTGCAGTCTGGTTGGGTTGCCGGTTTTTTTCGGTTGCTGCAACTGGACCTGCAAAGACTAGATAAGGAGGATTGTGGGTTTTTTCTGTTTCGGGGCGATTCCTGCCTTGGGCGCAGCTGTCGGCGCTCCCTCCATAGCCTGTTGGGAGGCAGATGGTGATGGCCCAAATAATTCCATGTGGTTGGCTAAGTCCTGATCATACTCCTGGATGTATTCCTGGGGATTTTCCTCGTCACTATCTGGGAAAAATTCTTCAATATTGTTGAGAGCTCTAGACATGTTGTAGAAGTGTTTTTAAATAGATTGTTGGGCTGTTTAAAATAAGGCAGGGCCCATAACCTGTAGGAAGGCAAGTCTGGAAGCTAACTGGAGGCCTTAGGACAAAGGGAGATGTTCCTCTGGATGTCTCAGAGGTCAGGAAGAATTGTCTTAGGCTATACTATACATATAGTATATATAGTATAGAATGTTGAGGTCTCAGTAATTAATAATATTATAACTACTGTTCCGGATATAGCATTTATAGGTTTGTATCCCAACACAATCACTGGAGCCTCATTGGTGGTACCCACCTGCAGGGTCATGGGGAATGATGCACTCACCATCAACTCCAAGGGCTGTTGCACCCTCCACCTCCACGAGGCCCCTACCTGGAGCCCCACCACTGCTAGTTGCTCCCTCAGTCAGTGATGGACCCCATGGCTACTGCCTCAACAGTGCCAGCCATTCCAAGCTTCGACTGGTCTGGGGAGAACACCCAGGACCAAGGGAACTCAATGTGGTGGATGGGGAGTGGACTCATGTACATGCGAGTCAACAAAGAGAAGAAGAAGAAGCAGAAGAGGAAGCCAAAAAAAGGGTCAGATGATTCCGACTCTGGATGGGAGAGCCCCAATGATTTTGCGGCTCCAGCGGCAGGTCCCTTGACAACAGAGGGAACAGAGGAGACCGGGCGCTCCATGCTTCCTGGAAATGTCATGGATGAGAACCAGGAGGAGGGCATGGGCCCAATGGACACCATGGCTAAAGACGTCAACATGTCATAATGGGGAGTAACCTGTTCAAAAAAAAAAAAGGAAGAGATAACCCTCTATCTCTTCATTTTCCTCATAAATTTTTTTTCCTCTCTTTTTCACCGGCTCCTCCATGGATTGCACATTGTTGGTGGCTGCATCCCTACTAAGCACAGCATTGTAAACCACCAGCTGGCGTGGACCTCGGGAATCTAGCATCCCTGCACTATGCACTGGAGGGGTGTCCCTCATTTTTGGTTTTTTTCTATCTGCATACTGGGAAGGTTATGGACATTGTTTGTTTCATACTGTTCCCAAGTTTGTTTTTTCATTCCTATCTTCTACTGGACTTGTCGTTCAGTAGACAAAAAAAAAAAATTATTTTCTTATTGTACATACCATATTACAAGGGGACATAATTGAAATTTATCATCAATGCTCCTTGCCTGTTGAACCATGGCGCTGCATGCACTGTGTCACACTCCTTATGGAGCAAGTGATGTTTCCACATTACTACATGATCTCACTCATTTACTAATTTACAGTCTACAGAGTCCTTTACACTCCCCCACCTATTCCAGCCAGATTCCAGGTGGATTTCCCGGAGTCTGGTGGACTTTTTTTGTATGGTACTTCCACTGTAGCAGTTAATTCCAGTAAATATATTATTGAATTTTATTTCAGAATCCCCGGAATCTACCTGAACTCAAACAAAGCTGGAATAAGCAGAATACCCAGACACCCGGTCACATGCCTGCCTACTACCTGTGACCCACCCTGTGACCATCCGTGACTGCCAGCACTGAGTCACGACCACCTACCATGGCCACCATCCCCCTCATCCAACAACGCTGCTGCCACCACCACCACCACCACCACCTCCCTCTCATCCTGCTCACAGGCTGCCACTACCACTGCCACTACCACTGCTGCCACTACCATTGCCACTACCACCACCACCACCACCCCACTTCCATCGGAACATCGCCTATCAGCACCACCACTGCCCCCCCTTCCATCACCTATCGGCGCTGCCACTGCCCCCCCCCCCTTCCCTCACCCATCAACAATGATGCCGCCACCTCCAGTCCAAGGGTATTGGGGCCCTAGGCCCCCCACCAAGTATTTTGATTATCACTAATTCTATTTTACTAATATACTTTTTTTTTCAGTTTGTTTGTATGCATTCAATGAGCCCCCAATGTGCCGCCCCTCTTCCCCACTCAGCTGGAAGGTGGGGGGCTCAATGGGGGTACTATTGCCCCCAGACCATGGCTGCCATGTCACGAGCTGCACCCCCGCCAATGCCATGTCACCACCACCTGAACATTGCCCCAATGACCAGGAGGAGGATGGGGCAGGATGGAGGGGACACCATACCACCGGGGATGTGCCAGACAATGGAGGGGGGATTCCAGAGGACTGGGGACACACCAGATGATGGGGGTGACACCAGACCACCCAGGAGACACACCAGACAATGGGGGACATGATGGCCCACCATGCAACACAAGCAGACAAGGGGGGGATGTCAAGGAGGACACCCAATGGAGGGGGAATGCCCAGGCAAGCGAGGCACCCAGACAAGTAGGGGGGAGATGCCCAGACGAGCGAGGGGACCATGGGGGATGTGACCAGCACCACCCAGCATAGCCCCACAAGCCACTGCTCGTGGGGTGGAGCATGGATGGAACAATGGCGACACCAGAGTGCACATGCCAGCACCCACAACCACTACCATGAGCCATCACTTGTGGGGTGGAAAGGGGTGCTACACTAGTGCAGCCAACACGACGTGATGTGATGCCTGAGGACACAACCACTTCCCCCCCCACATATTTATATGTAATGTATTTTATTGCGTAAATAGGTAATAAAGTAACAATAATATCCTGTACCAATAAAGGTGTCATGGCTTACCTGTTAAGTTGTTGGAAAATTTGTAAATACTAATCTGGAGGTCAAGGGTTCAATCCTGGCTAGTAACATCTTATTTTGAGTTTAACTTGGTGTTGCCAACTTCTTGTCCATTTGACCCCACGAGTCTCGCTCGGAATAACTGGAATCCAGATGAAAAAACCAGAATCCACCTGGAATTTCTGGAATCCACCTGGACTTTCCAGAGTCCAGGGAGTCTGACTGGAATAGGCAGGGGACTGTAAAACACTGGTCTACACTATGGGGCAACTGCATGTAATATCAGGGTAGTGCATCTTAGGTTTTGCTAAGAAGGGAGAATGTAAGGGAGCACTACCATTAAGGTAGTGTTTATAGATGTTTATACCAAGGGCTGCCAGACTTATAGCCGATGTCGGCCATTCGGTAACCTAAGTCTTATACCACCACATAGCACCTGAATATACCTGATTCATATTCTGTTGCAAGTGGTTCTTAAGCACCCCCTATCACACTTATTACAGTAACCAAGGTAAGTTTGAAGTGGGTCAGTTCGTGAACTCTGCAAGGTACCTGCAAAGTGTGCGAAGTCTGTAAAAAGTGAGATATAAGTAAGTGTGGTTAGCAATGGGTGTTCACAAATCTTTGGAAGGGAATGGAGAGGAATGGAGTAAAGGGGAGGATTGCCCTGCGACCCCAGAATATGGTGAAACATGATTTTGCTGCCCATACTTGGTGGAAGCCTATCACCAGACCAGACCTTGAAACACTAAGCAGTAGCCAATAGGACACGGTCGCCAATCTTAAAGATTGGGTCCAGGGAATGGTCTTTGTTTGCATGGTGTGCTTGACTAATTTTTCAGCAGTGAGGGAGTCTTTAGCATCCAACAGGTCTGCAGCTAATTTCATAAGCAATGATTTAGCCTGTTCTTCCCTGTCAGAAGAAGGGGCATCATTTGTTGGTGTGGTTGGTAACTCATTGGTTGATGTTGGCAGTGTGTCAGTGATGATGGGATCGATGAGTGGTGGGATTAAATGTGGTAAGTGGCCTGATTTTAACATGAAAGGGATGTGTCCTGTGGAAGTGTTATGCATGTTCATAATGTCAAATCATACTTTCAGTAGTGCTTTAGCTTGACATGGAACCAAAGGGGTTGTATAACTGTTTTGTTTGAACATTCTGAGCTACCATCTGTTTGTGGATGGAAAGCAGTCGACATCTTGTGCTTGATACCTGAAAGCTTCATAAGTGCCTTCCAGAATTGTGACACAAACAGTTTATGGTCTGTGATCAGTTTGAGAGGGCAGCCATTTTCACAGAATTATTTGTCAAAAAAGATAGATGCGAATTCTTCTGCTGTAATCTGGGTGTTACAGGGAGCCAGTTGAATATCTGCTCCCAACCTGTCGGTCATTGTTATGAGAGCATTGAACCCTTTGTCCTTTGGGAGCAGTCCAATAAAGCCAATTGTGACTGATCCGGAGCATTTGTCTGGTACAGGTAATGGGTGCAGTGGCCCAGTGGGTTTTGCTGTTTGATTCTTGTTATGCTGACAAGCCATGCACAATGGTACATATGCCGCCACTAGATTGCGCTGCATGTTTGGCCAATAACAATCATTACAGAGTGTGTTGTAAGATTTCTGGGGGCCAAAATGGCTGAGATTGTCATGCGCCAGGTGAAACAGGCTTTCATGAGCTGTTTGTGTTTATGGATGATCAGGCAGTCACTGATGAATATAAGTCCATTGTGTGACCTGATGTCAAGTTTTGAGTCAACCACCCCATGTGTCAGATCAGTTGTGAGCATCTTGCACCATGGGTTGGTGTGATAGCCATCCTTGATTTCCTGGATGAAGTCAGGGTCTGATCATATCTCAAACATGCTCACAATGGGGAGTTGTGGATCAACTGAGTCAGGTAAACAGGAAAGTGTGTCAGCTATGCAGTTGTTCTCACCATTGAGGTACTTGATGGTGCAATCATATTGAGACATATATTCCATCCATCTTGCTTGTCATTTTGATAGATCCTTCTGTATGTTGAAGTTTCACAGAGTTTGATGGTCAGTGTAGATGGTGAAATGTGACCCAAGAAGGTCTGAGTGCCATTTCTTGAGTGCTCAAATGATGGCAAGCATCTCTTGTTCATGTACAGGGTAGTGTAGTTCAGTGCTGCACAATTGGTGGCTCTTGAATGCCACAGGTTGTGCACATTCCCAAGTGGGGCCAAAGGAGAGAATGGCTCTCATATGTCATTGGCTCGCATCGTGGGTGATGAAGATCTTGTTGTTACCAGGGTTCTGGTGGTCAATGGATGTGAGGCAGTCCTGTGAAAGGACAAGTCCCTTAATCAATTCAAATGTGTGGTGGTGTTCCAGTGTCAAAGGTGAGAATACAGAGTTGCATTCTTTCAGGGTGAGTGGGGTTAAAATGGTGGTATGTTCTGCAAGTGAAGGTAGGAATGCAGAGATGTATTTGACAAGGCCCAAGAAATGGTGCTGTAAGTCTGGCCCCACAACTACCACACTTACAACACACACACAACACACACACCACCGGCCGGCAACACACAAACCGGCAGCGGCACCTTAGGCATCACACACACAACACACACACCACTGGCCAGTGACACACACCACTGGCTGGCAACACACAAACCGGCAGTGACACCTTAGGCATCACCACCCACCAATGGCATACCCATCACCGCCGACATTGCATCCTTGATGCAGTGCCTTCCCATTATGCAACCACACCCGATGTGGCTGACCTAATCACACACTATGCTTGATGCAGCCTCTTACTTACACAGTCAATCTTTTTTCTAATATATATAATCCCAACTCTTATTTTTTATCCTTTGTCCCCACTTCTGTGCAATGAAGGTATAGTTACTTATTCTATTCTCTACTTGTAGTAACTTATGGTTCCCACTTCTGTGCAATGAAGGTAACTTAGTCCTGTCCTTCCTGTCCACCTTAGTGTAGGCTGCCCAACCTGGCACCCTTCCACTTTTTTTTTGACACCAACAAGGTTCTTCAATATCTGACAAACCCACCCTGTCTTGGCAACCCTCCACTCTCACACCGCTCCTCACTAGGAGCTCGAGATGATGCTTGCAGGATTCAGGAAATCCCACCAAACTCATGACCCTACCGATCATGCAACAAAGCCGCACACTACCCTGCCCAGCCCCACTGTTGCCTTTGCCATCCACGTTCTCTGACACTGACTTGTCCACTGATGACGATGTATCCATCATCACCACAAACCACCACCACAAACACCAGGCTGCGCCACCTGCTGCTCAAAACACCATGTCACCACAGACACAACCCATGGCCGAAGTCAAGGTCACCAAGATGAAGGAGTGCCCAATGCTCACCACTGGGACCATCACCCCCCTCATCATGCAATCATGGACCCTCACATGCAAGTGCTACATGAAACACAGCAGCCGCACAACCACCGACATTGTCAGCTACGTTGGTGAAGGCATGTTTGAACTGTGCCTTGTGGCATGGTACCAAGCCAACCAAATCCAGATCAATGCCCTCTCCCTCGACGAGTACCTCAAGGAGCTCACACTCCTCATCAGTAGTTACACTCCCCCAGATATTCTGCATGGACTATGCGGACGTCCACAGACTCCACATGATTTGCATGCGGATGTCCACAGACTCCGTGCTAGTCTGTGCAGATGAGCATGGACTCCATGCCTGTCCATGTGGATCTGCATGGACTCTGCAGTCTTTACATAATTGCCTACAGTCTGACTTACACTAATTATGAAATAACTCCCCCCCTCGTCTTGTTGGCCCCTCTGTCGTCTGGCATGTCCCTCCTTTGTCCTGGCGTCCCCGCCTTTGACTGGCGTGCCCCCCTGCATCTGGTGTATTCTGGCGTGCCCCCCTCCCTTTGTCTGGTGTGCCCCCCCCTGCGTCCTGGTGTCCCTGCCTTCAACTGGAGTGCCCCCCATTGTCTGGCGTATTCTGGCATGTCCCCCCCCCGTTGTCTGGTGCACCCCCCCTTCGTCTTGGTGGCTCCCCCTTCGTCTGGCATGCCACATGCCCCCCGTCGTCAGGTGTATTCTGGTGGCCCCCCCTTCATCTGGCGTGCCCCCCGTCATTGGGTATATTCTGGCATGTCCCCCCCCTTGTCTGGGCAGCCCCTCCGTCATCTTGCATGTCCCTTGTCTGGCATGCCCTCCCCCCTCATCTGGCATGCCCCCACTGGTGTGGCATGTTCTGGCGTGTCCCCCCCAGTCGTCTTGGCGGCCCCCCCTGCCCCCCCATCATCTGGCGCATCTCCCCCCGTCATCTAGCATCCCCCCAAGGTGTCCTGTCAGATCTCCCGGCTCTGAGGGCCTCCCATCATGTTGTAGTCGGCTCCTGGCGCGTCCCATCACGTCCTGCTGGCTGGTGGATGGTCGGCATCAAGAGCTGCACCCACAATCCACCCTACAAGCAGTTGCTTGTAGGTGTGGAGGTGGGTGCTGTGTCAGTCATCGTTTGCTGTCATCGCCGCTGGTATCCTGGCCGTCTGGATAAGTATGGGCTGTCAGTGGTGACGTGGCACGTTTGAACATGTCAGGGCATATACCTGGTGGTTGATGGCCTCCAGGCACTTCCCACTGGACATCTTATCCCCATTTGGGCCCCTCACATCCCACCTGAGTGGGGAGGAGGGCCGGCACACAATCAGCAGTCTGTTGTTGCATACACAATAGAACTAGTGAAAAAAAAAAAACTTTTAGCCAAATAAAAAATAATTAGGATTGAAAATAAACTTACTATGGGGGCCTGAGGCCCCCATAGTGGTGGAGTGGTGGAGGGAGGGAGCATGGAGCATGGAGGGAGTAGGGGCGGCCATCATTGCCAAGCACTGAAAGAAAACAATGATTAGCCAAACAATAATAATAATTAGAGCAAAAAAAACCTTAATATGGGGGCCACAGGCCCCATATTGGTGGAGTGAAGGAGGGAGGAGGGAGGAGGGAGGAGGGAGGAGGGAGGAGGGAGGAGGGAGGAGGGAGGAGGGAGGAGGGAGGAGGGAGGAGGGAGGAGGGAGGAGGGAGGAGGGAGGAGGGAGGAGGGAGGAGGGAGGAGGGAGGAGGGAGGAGGGAGGAGGGAGGAGGGAGGAGGGAGGAGGGAGGAGGGAGGAGGGAGGAGGGAGGAGGGAGGAGGGAGGAGGGAGGAGGAGGGAAAGGGGAGGCGGTGTCATGAGTGGTGGTGGTGAGGAGTAGTAGTGAGCTGGCAGTCACAGGGTGACACATAGTTGACGGCACCCAGTAAATGGGCATATGTTGCCATGGCTTATACAGCCTGGTTGTGTAGTGGTTATATTGCTTCCCTGTCACACTCATGGCTACAGGGGCATGGGTTTGAATCCTTCCATTACATTACTTTTAAATAGTCACAATAATACTTACTTACTTGGACAAGCTCAGACATCTGCGCTGTCCAAACCTTGCTCAGCTTGGACTAGGACGGAATAATTCCGTGGAATCCACGCAAAAAGCATGGATCTGTGTAGAGTTTTAAAGTCCGGTCGGGTCCGGTTGTTCAGCCATTTCGGCCCCAACCGGACCCCAACCGGTTGGTCATTTGCATCAAAAAGTACCAACCGACAACCGAACCGGGTACAACCGGTTGGTGTCGGTTGCTCAGGCGGTTGTGACCGGTTGAGACCGGTCGCAACCCGACCTGGTTACAGTCGGTTGCAGTCGGTTGGGACCAACTGCAACCGACATCTACATAGTCACTTAATATACATACTGACTACTAATATTACTTTTTCTACTGTAATTTAAAATATAATATAATATACAAATAAATAAAACAATCCCCCCCTCAAGGTGGGGGGGATGGGGAACACTGACAACGGTGGCCATACTCGCTGTTGAGGTGAGGGATGGCGGACGAGAGGGGGGGACGGCGGACAAGTGGGGGGATGGCAAACGCGAGGGGGGGGACGGCATACACGAGGGGGGGGGTGGCAAACACGAGGGGGGGATGGCAAAGTGAGGGGGCACAGCAAACATGACTCGCAAGGGGCAGGCAGTAAACGTGAGGGGGCAGACGGCAAACGTGAGGGGGCACAGCAAATGCGACTCGCAAGGGGGCAGGCAGCAAACGTGAGGGGGCAGACGGCAAACGCAAGGGGGTAGATGGCAAGCACGAGGGGGCAGATGGCAAACGCGAGGGGGAGGATGGCGGATGATGGGGGCGCAGTGGACAAGTGGGGGGGATGGCAGACAAGTGGGGGGGACGGCAAATGTGAGGGGGAATGGCAAACGAGAGGGGGGATGGCAAACGAGAGGGGGGATGGCAAACGAGAGGGGGGATGGATGAGAGGACAGTGGACGTCGTAGAGGTGGTCGTCGTGGGGGAAAAGTTGAAATGGTTGAAAAAAAAAGATGATACATCTTGATCATCAGTACAAGCGTGTGCAAACACAAACGTGTCGCGACGCGTCATCGTTTATACTTGCACAACACATGTGCAAACACATGCAAACGAGCCAAAGGTATATAAACCCTTGCCCATCTGCCATTGTCACTTGGGCATGCCCCAACCTCGCTAAGAAAATAAGTATATAAGTAAATAATATAGTATACATTAGTGTATATACAAGTAGATAACTGGCCGGTTGCAACCGGTTGTAACCGGTTGTCAACCGGTTTGAGTACTTCTCAAATATGGCCAACTGCAACCGCGCAATACCCCTATGAGGCCCAACTGCGACCGGAAGTCCGGTTGCCCACGGTTGCAGTCCGGTTGGGTTGCCGGTTTTTTTCGGTTGCTGCAACTGGACCTGCAAAGACTAGATCTGTGTGGATCCGTGCGGACTCAAAATCTGGAATTATGCAGTACTCCAAGCCAAACTGATTTCTCAAAAGTCCATATGGACTCACTTGGAGTCCGTGAAAATCCATGAAAATCCACGCAGATCCATGTGGAATATATGGGGGAGTGTAAAGACCTCCTCCTTGTGTTGGAGAAAAAATGGGTGCATGACATCCTCGAAACCATCCTCTCCTTATCCCAAGGCACCCAAATCTTCATGGACTGGAAAATCGAGGTTGAGAACCTCAACGCCATCCTCACCACCTCTGTGCCATCAAAGGCGCTTACCAAGGACCAACTCAAGGACCAACTCCAATCCAACCTCCATCCCGACCTGAGACTCAGTCTCAGCCTTGAACCTGTCCTGGCCAAAGACCTCACCGCCTGTTCCTTTGAGGTCAAAGAACGCGATGACCGCATGTGGGCCAAAGATGCATGCACCCAAAAACTCATCGACGCCTCCAACACTGCCCGCACCGCCTGCTGGGGAGAGAAGAAGGACCTTCTCTCCTGACTCACAGATGCGCCGGCTGCCTCCTCCTCCTCCTCTTCCCTGGCCGCCACTGGCAAGATGAAGACCCCCAAAACTGAGCACAACTGGCTCCCCACACTCACCGGTGTTGAGTGGGACCTGCTCGAACTACACCATGGGTGCACGCGCTGCTGGACATTCAACGCTGGCCACACATGGCGCAAGTGCCCAATGACTGCGGCTGACACCTGGCCAGATGCCACCACCTACGTGCCACTCACAGCTCTGCTGGTGGCTGCCACAACTCAGGGACATGATGAAGACAATGAAACTGACTCGTACATCCCTCCCACCACCGAAGTCCCCTTCACCATACCACACCTACATGCTTCCCTATCCATCACCGGCCCCCTAATCACTGGGTTCCCACTCCCCATCCGAGCACTAATGGACATTGGTTGCCCCTGCACAGTGATTAGCCTCTAACTCTGTGATACACTAGGCCGCCAGCAATACAAACTCCCCAAAAGGGAGGACAACCTGTCATCACTGATGAACACGCTGCTCATCTGCACTGAGTACATTAATTTAGAGGTGCATCAGGGCAATGGAGATCAAGGGTCATTAGGATGAAAATAAATAAAGGGCTATGTTTCCCCATTATACTAGGAATGCCATTCCTTTCATCCGAACAAATAGTGATAGATGCACATAAGCAAACAGCCATTGACAAATGCACTGGCCATGACCTTGTCAACCCCCCTCCTCTCAAACCATGAGCCAAGAGCACACCATGGGTCACACCTCCGCCGACCCCAAAGAAAGTTCAGGCTCCCAAACCACCCACTCTCGAAAACACCAGCCCACCCACACTGGCCGGTTGCCTACTCCCTGGCCCTGTTATGGCAGCTGTTCAAGACTGCATTGAGGCCCTATCCTTTCAAGAGGTCCTCAAGGCAAAAGATGCGAAGAGGAAACTCAAATTTGCCGACCGCTTCCCCCTACACCTCCCAGATAGCACCACCAACATCCCCAGCCACATGTTCCACCACATCCGGCTGAAAGACCCCACCAAGGTCAACAATGGCAAAGGGTATGAGGCACCCAAGAAATACCAGGAGTCCTGGAAGAGACTACTGGACAATCACCAAAAGGCTGGCCACATATGGCCGTCCTCCTCAGAATATGCCTCACCAGTGTTCTGTGTCCCAAAATACATCACCAGAGTACCAGACTTAACTGTCAACCCCTGGTGGGTGAATGATTACCGTGCACTGAACAGCAACACAGTGCAAGACAGCTTCCCCCTACCCTGCGTCAATGACATACTCACCGACTGTGGGAAGGGAAAAATATTTGGCAAGATGGACATGACCAACTCCTTCTTCCAAACAAGAGTACACCCCAATGACATCCACCTCACCACCATGAGAACACCGTGGGGCCTCTACGAGTGGACCATCATGCCACAAGGTGGCTGCAATGCCCCCACCACTCACCAGCACCGAATGACCAACATGCTATGAGAACTTATCAGCAAAATTTGCCATGTGTACCTTGATGACATCATCATATGGTCACAAAACATGGAGGAACACAAACAGAACTGCGCCGTGGTCCTCGAGGCCCTCTGAAAAGCTAGCATTTACTGCAACCAGGCGAAGAGCAACCTATTTGCCACTGAACTGTGCTTCCTTGGGCACATCATCTTGGGCACCAGCATAAAACCCGACCCCCAGAAGACTGACTGCATTGCCCACCTTCCTACCGGCACTTGCCAAATATACGAGTGTCCTCACCCCCCTAACCATGAAGGAGTGCAACAAGGTATTCCCCCTGTGGACCACTGAACACCAGACTGCATTTGACCACATCAAACGCCTGGTCCTTGGCACTGACTGTCTCACCATAATTGATTACAAAGACAAGGCATCAAACATCTATGTCACCACTGATGCCAGCGACCACTGCACTGGCGCTGCACTGAGTTTTGGCGAAACATGGGAAACTGCCCACCCCATCACTTACGACTCCTACCAACTCAATGATGTGGAGAAAAACTACCCCGTTCACAAGAAGGAGCTCCTCAGCATTGTTAAAGTGCTAAAGAAATGGAGGTCACACCTCCTTGGCGCCCATTTTGAGGTCTTCACCAACCACTGAATGCTCGAGTACTTCCAATCCCAGAAGGAGATGTCAAGGCAACAAATGAGGTGGTCGATGAACATGGCAGACTTCGACTACAACATCACCTACATCTGCGGCAAAGACAACACTGCTGCAGATGCCCCATCACGCATGCCCGATGCCACACCAGACGCATGTCTTGCGGCCTGCACAATCACGTACACATGCAACGCACTGGCCACACACGCCGGTGGTGTATTGAACATCACCGCTGACCAATCCCTTCTCAAGGCCATCATCACTGGCTATGAGACTGATGACTTTGCCAAGAAGCTCATCAAAGACATCAACATGGGGAGCATTGAAGGGGCAACCCTCACCAACAACCTCCTCTACATTGGCCGCCACCTTGTGATCCCACAAGATCTAAAGGTCCACGAGCTACTCTACAACCTGGCACATGACATGCTAGGCCATTTCGGCTTTGACAAAAGCTATGAATCTCTCCAGGGTTCTTACTATTGGCCCAACATGTGCCACGACCTGGAGAATGCATACATCCCATTGCTGAGTACCATGAGAAACAAAACACACACATCAAAACCCACCAGCCCACTGCACCTGCTACCAGTACCAGACAACCACTTTGACACCATCGCTCTGGACTTCATTGGCCCTCTTCCTGAGGAGAATGGAAAGGACATCATCCTGACCATGACTGACCCCCTTGGCGCTGACATATGCATCGCCGGTACTCACTCCTCATACACCACCACCCAGGTCGCTGTGGTACTTTTCGACCAATGGTACTGCAAGAACGGCCTAATGCTCAACCTAGTCTCTGATCGAGATGCCCTCTTCACTGCCGAAGCTCACCGGTGTAAAGCTAAAGATGTCCACCTCCTACCACTCTGAAACTGATGGCAGCAGTGAACGGACTAACAAAACTGTGAACCAAGCCATCAGGTACCACGTAGACAACAACCAGAATGGATGGCTGGCCAAACTCCCCCGTATATGGTTCGCCATGATGAACACTGTAAACACATCCACTGGCTTCTCTGGATTTCAACTGAAGACTGGCCGATCCCCATGCATCATCCCGCCAATCGCTCCACTCCCCACAACTGCCACCTCTGAACAAACCACCACACACAACATTATCACTTGGGTTGCACTTGATGTCCAAGAAGCCCAGGACAACCTCACGGCCGCCAAAATCCATCAGGCATACCACGGGAACAAACACCAGGCGCCGGAGGACGTCTACGAGGTTGGAGACCTTGTCATGCTCTCCACCGAAAACTGGCGCCACAACTACAAACACAAAGGCAAAATGCAGGTTGCCAAATTCATGCCACAAAATGACTGCCCCTACACAATCACCCATGCCTTCCCAGAATGCTCTGAATATACCCTCAAACTACCTAACAAGCCCAACACCTTCCCCAGCTTCCACACACACCTGCTGAAGGGCTACATCCCTAATGACCCCCTCCTCTTCCCTGACCAGGAACCTGCCCACCCACGGCCTATTGTCACCAAAGATGGCACTGAGGAGTGGTACATCGACAAAATTGTAGATGCCCACCAATGCAGCCATGGCATACAATACCTCATCCACTACAAAGGCTACAGGAGAGAACATGATGAGTGGCGCCCCAGCTCGGAAATGGCTGACACCAATGCCCTCGACAGATGGGAAGATGAAAATGGGACAGAGGTCTGAGACCCACTCAAATTTTTCAAGTGGGGAAGGGTGTAAGTCTGGCCCCACAACTACCACACTTACAACACACACACAACACACACACCACCGGCCGGCAACACACAAACCGGCAGTGACACCTTAGGCATCACACACACACAACACACACACCACCAGCCAGCAACACACACCACCAGCTGGCGACACATGAACTGGCAGCGACACCTTAGGCATCACCACCCACCAATGGCATACCCATCACCACCAACATTGCATCCTTGATGCGGTGCCTTCCTATTATGCAACCACGCCCGATGCGGCCAACCTAATCACACACTATGCTTGATGTGGCCTCTTACTTACACAGTCAATCTTTTTTCTAATATATATAATCCCAACTCTTATTTTTTATCCTTTGTTCCCACTTCTGTGCAACAAAGGTATAGTTGCTTATTCTATTCTCTAACTTGTAGTAACTTACGTTCCCACTTCTGTGCAATGAAGATAACTTAGTCCTGTCCTTCCTGTCCAACTTAGTGTAGGCTGCCCAACCTGGCACCCTTCCAGGTGCACTTCTTTTGCATTTGTCAGTGTAGGCCAGTTGAGAATACATTCAACTTTTGAATTGTTGGCTTCAATGCCTCAATGGGAAATAGTGTGACCCAGGAAGTTCAACTCTGTGGTGAAAAGTGTCGATTTCTTAGCAGAGCAGTAAAGGTGTGCAGTTCATAGTGCCTCAAGAACAAGGGTGACGTTCTGTTTGTGCTCCTCAATAGATTGTGACCAAATGATGATATTGTCTAAGTAAACATGACAAATGTGTCCGATTAAGTTGCACAGAGCTAAAGTCACTCAGCGTTGATGTGTCGCAGAGGAGTTCCAGAGACCCATCAGCATAATGACCCACTCCCACAAGTCGAAAGAGTGTGGCTGTGTATTTAACATTGCCGGGATGTACAAGGGTTTGAAAAAATGAGTTTGTCATGTCAATCTTTCCCCAAATCTTGCCCTTGGCACAGTCTGTGAGGATGTCATCAATCCATGGCAGGGGGTAGTGGTCAGGGATTGTTGCATGGTTTAGGTTTTGGTAGTTGTTGACCCAACGGGGAAGGGCTGTGGGGTTGGCCTTTGGTATGATGAACAATGGAGAAGTGTATTGTGAAGATGAAGGTCTGATATGACCAACAGCATAGTGTTGATCAATCAATATTTTCCATCCATCATGGTATTTCCTTGGGCAATAGATATAGATGTGCCCAGTTTCACCTCAATATGGTGGTAGACACTTGGCCTTTTTCATACATCCAAATCACATCTTCATTGTCTTCTAATGCATGTTCATACCGTCCTTTAATTGTCCACATATCATCTTCATATATGAAGATACACTGATTGTCGTCTGCAGAGAATTAAGAAAATAGTGTACAAGTTGGTAAATAACTTACTGCAAATAGCAAATAGGAGAGTATCCTTGAGCATGAGACTTCAAGTATAAGCCTGCGACCAGACTCACGACACAAACATGCACAGCCACCACAAACATCGGCAAACATCGGCGCACATTGATGCTTACAATGGCTACACAGCAACCCTGAACATCGGCAAACATCGGCAAACTCATATATCAACTTACGCTTGATGCGGCCACTTTCCAACATGGTTTCAAATCTCATATATATACCATCTTTTTTTCCTTTGTTGCCCCACTCTTTACCTTGTGCAACAAAGGTATAGTTTACCGACCTTCTTATGTATCTTAGACTGACTCTTTACCTTGTGCAACAAAGATAACGTGATCCTGTCTTACCGTCTGACTTAGTGAGGCTACCTAACCAGGCAGCCTTTCACTTTTTTTTTGACACCAACTGCGTCTTTCAATACCTGACAAACCCACACTGTCTCAGCAACCCTCTACCTCGATTCCACTCCTCACCAGGAGTGCAAGAAGAAAGTTGCAGGACCCTGGCCAACCTGGGAAACTACAGATCCTAACAGACACACATCGACGCCCCAAGCCAAACAGCCCAGTGTCTCTACCACTGTCCCGATCACCTAGCACTGACTCGTCTACCGACGAAAGTGCACCTACCACAGCCACCTCCCATTGCAACTACCAGGCCACCTTACCTGCTGCCCGAATTGCCATGTCACCAACCACACAACCCCTTGCTGAAGTCAAGGTCACAAAGATGAAGGAATGCCCGATGCTCACTGCGGGCAGAATCACCCCACTCATCATGCAGTCGTGGACCCTTGCATGCAAACGATACAAGAAGCATGGCGGGAAGACCAGCACTGAAATTGTCAGTTACGTTGCTGAGGGGATGTTTGAGCTGCGCCTTGTTTCTTGGTATCAGGCGGATCAAACTCGGATTGATGCCCTCACCCTGGATCAGTATCTCACTGAGCTGGCCCAACTGGTCCTCGAGAAGAACTGGTCCTATGACATCCTCAAAACCATCCTCTCCACAACCCAAGGCAACCGGGAGTTTATGGATTGGAAAATAGAGGTTGAGAACCTCAACGCAATCCTCACCACCTCGGCGCCAAGCAAAGCACTCACCAAGGACCAGCTCAAGGTCCAACTCCAATCCAACCTACACCTGGACCTGAGGCTCAATCTAAGCCTTGAACCAGTCCTAGCCACTGATCTCGCTACCTGGGCCTTTGAGGTTAAGGAGTGGGATGACCGTATGCGGGCTGAAAACGCCTGGACCCAAAAGATGATCGATGCCTCGGCCGCTGCCCGCACTGCATGCCGAGGTGAAAAAAAGGATCTCCTCTCCTGCCTCACAGATGCACCTTTGACCTCCCATGCCTCTACCTCTACCCCCACCAGCCGAACTAAGAAGGCCGAGAGAATTCGCCTGCCGGCCCTCACCGAGGCTGAGAGAACCCTCATCCATGACCACAATGGATGCACCCGGTGCAGGAAGCTCAACATTGGGCACACCTTCACCAACTGTCCAATGGTTGCAACTAACTCATGGCCTGACCCGGTGACCTACATGACCCTGACAGCGCCAGCCCAAAACATGGCAATGGCCGCCGGACACATCTCAGATTCTGAAACAGACTCATACGTCAATGTCCCCCTCACTGTCCCACAATTATACACCAACCTCTTTGCTACTGGCCCCCTCATCTCCGAATTCCCCATGCCAGTCCAACCACTAATTGACGTTGGATCGGCCTGCACCATGATTAGCCTGGAGCTCGTCAAGAAACTTGGTCTCTGACGATATTGTCTCCCTGCCAAGGAGAACAACATGTCCTCCTTATCAATGCTGCCACTTGTCTCTGAGGAGTATGTGAAACTAGACCTCAACTCTGAACGGGGGATATGGAAGTCAGGAGTACACAAGATGAAAGTAATTAAGGGGCTACCATTCCCCATTATTCTAGGAATGCCATTTCTTTCATCAGAACAGATCCTGATAGACCCACATGAGCGAACGGCCATTGACAAACACACAGGCTACGACCTCCTAAACCCCCCTCCTCTCGCACCTCAGGATTGGAACACAGCCACGAACATCGGCAAACATCGGCAAACAGCACAGCCACCGATGCCAAAGAAAGTTCGGGCACCCAAGCCTACCACTCTTGAGCAGACTGGAGCACCAACACTTGCTGGTTACCTCCTCCCTGGCCCCATCATGGCTGCTGTTTGAGACCACATTGAAGGCCTTGCATTCCAAGAGGTCCTCAAAGAAGCAGACCGGAAAATGAAACTAAAATATGCCAACCGCTTCCCACTCCGACTCCCAGACAATACCTCTGAAGTCCCTGGACACATGTTCTACCGCATCCGGCTCAAAGACCCCACCAAGGTCAATAATGGCAAAGGATATGCAGCACCAAAGAAATACCAAGAATCTTGGAAAAGATTACTTGATGACCACCTAAAGGCTGGCCGAATATGACCATCTTCATCAGAATATGCCTCGCCAGCATTCTGTGTCCCAAAATATAAAGCTGGCATCCCTGACTTAACAGTCGACCCCCGCTGGGTAAACAACTACCGGTCTCTCAACAGTAACACTGTCCGAGATAACTTCCCCCTACCTCGCATTGACGACATACTCGCCGATTGCGGGAAGGGAAAGATCTTTGGGAAGATGGACATGACTAACTCCTTCTTCCAAACACGGGTACACCCTGACGACATTCACCTCACTGCTGTAAGAACACCGTGGGGACTCTATGAATGGACTGTCATGCCACAGGGTGGATGCAATGCCCCTGCCACACACCAGCGCCGAATGACTGATGCGCTCCGAGAACACATTGGAAAAATTTGCCATGTGTACCTCGATGACATTATCATCTGGTCACAAACCATGGAGGAACATGAAAGAAACTGCAATACAGTCCTTCAGGCCCTCCGCAAAGCCAGCATCTATTGCAACCAGGTGAAATCCAGCCTGTTTGCCACTGAGTTATGTTTCCTTGGCCACATTGTCTCTGGGGCTGGGATCAAACCTGACCCATGCAAAACCGACCGTATTGCGGCCTGGCCCCAACCAACAACTGCCACCAATGTCCGAGGTTTCCTAGGACTAACCAGATACATTGCCACCTTCCTTCCAGCACTCGCAGAATACACGAGTGTCCTCACCCCCCTCACTACCAAGGAATGTGACCGACGATTCCCCACATGGACCCCAGAACATCAGAATGCATTTGACCACATCAAACAACTTGTTCTCAGTGCTGACTGTCTCACCATAATTAATTACGAAGACAAAGCATCAAACATCTATGTCACCACTGATGCCAGTGACCGCCGGACTGGGGCTGTGTTAAGCTTTGGGAAAACCTGGGATACATCCCGGCCAGTTGCCTATGACTCCTACCAGCTCAATGATGCTGAGAAGAATTATCCAGTCCATGAGAAGGAGCTTCTTGCCATTATCAAGGCATTGAAGAAATGGCGATCCCACCTGCTTGGTGCCCAGTTCGAAGTTTTCACTGACCACAGAACTCTCGAGTACTTCCAATTGCAGAAGGAGATGTCGAGACGACAAATGAGATGGTCGATGTATCTTGCAGACTTCGACTATCAAATCACCTACATCTGCGGCAAAGACAACACCGCTGCTGATGCCCTATCCCGCATGCCTGACACTGTGCCTGATGCCTGCCTTGCAGCCTGTGCGGTGGCACACACACGTAATGCACCCAAAACCCCAGTCGCTGGCATACTCAATATTGCCGCTGACCAATCCCTACTTGACACAATCATTACTGGCTATGAGACCGATGATTTTGCCAAACAACTCACCAAGGACATCAATATGGGGAGCATTGAAGGGGCAACCCTCACCGATCAACTCCTTTATGTTGGCCACCGGCTGGTGATCCCACAAGATCTCCGAGTCCATGAACTTCTTTACAACCTTGCCCATGACACTCTGGGCCATTTTGGCTTCAACAAAAGCTATGAATCCCTCCGTGGCTCCTACTACTGGCCAAACATGCATCGGGACCTGGAGAAAGCATACATCCCATCATGCTCTGAATGCCAGCGCAATAAAACCCGCACTTCCAAACCCACTGGTCCCTTACACCCCTTACCAGTTCCTGATGACCGTTTCAACACCGTCGCACTGGATTTCATCGGACCACTCCCCGAGGAGGATGGAAAGAACACCATCCTGACCATGACTGACCTTCTTGGTGCTGACATACGCATTGCCGGTACCCACTCCACATACACTGCCGCCCAAGTTGCCATTGTCCTTTTCGATGAATGGTACTGTGAAAACGGCCTGATGCTCCATCTCATCTCTGACCGATCACTGCTGAACTTTGGACAGCCCTCCATAAGCTCACTGGCGTAAAACTGAAGATGTCAACTTCTTACCACCCTGAGACTGACGGCAGCAGCGAACGGACAAACAAAACTGTGAACCAAGCCATCCGGTACCATGTTGACAACAACCAGAAGGGGTGGTTAGCCAAACTCCCTTGTGTGCGTTTTGCTATTATGAACACTGTGAACTCATCCACCGGTTTCTCAGGCTTCCAACTGAAGTCTGGACAATCCCCCCAAATCATCCCTCCAATCGCACCACTCCCTAGTAATGCCACTACCAAACAAACTACCACACATGACATAATATCCCGAGTCACAATTGATGTCCAAGAAGTGCAGGACAATCTCCTTGCTGCAAAAATCAGACAGGCATACCATGCCAATGAACATCGGGCCCCAGAAGATGTCTATGAGATCGGCGACCTTGTCATGCTCTCCACAGAAAACAGATGCTGGAACTACAAATGCAAAGGAAAAATGTGTGTTGCCAAATTCATGCCGAGAAATGACGGCCCCTACACCATCACACACACCTTCCCTGAACGCTCAGAATATACACTAAAACTCCCAAACAACCCAAACACCTTCCCTGGTTTCCATGCCCACCTACTCAAATGATACATCCCGAACAATCCCCTCCTCTTCCCTGACCGTGAGCCTGCCCGGCCATGACCCATCGTTACTGAAGATGGCACTGAGGAGTGGTACATTGTGGATGCTCGCCGACATGGATGAGGTGTACAATACCTTGTCTGCTATGAAGGATATGGGAAAGAACATGATGAGTGGCGCCCTGGTTCAGAAATGACTGAAACAGATGCACTTGACAGATGGGAAGCTGAGAATGGGACAGAGGTTTGACACCCTCACAATTTTTTTAGGTGGGGAGGAGTGTAAGCCTGCGACCAGACTCACGACACAAACATGCACAGCCACCACGAACATCGGCGAACATCGGCGCACATTGATGCTTACAATGGCTACACAGCAACCCTGAACATTGGCAAACATCGGCAAACTCATATATCGACTTACGCTCGATGCGGCTACTTTCCAACACGGTTTCAAATCTCATATATATACCATCTTTTTTTCCTTTGTTGCCCCACTCTTTACCTTGTGCAACAAAGGTATAGTTTACCGACCTTCTTATGTATCTTAGACTGACTCTTTACCTTGTGCAACAAAGATAACGTGATCCTGTCTTACCGTCTGACTTAGTGAGGCTACCTAACCAGGCAGCCTTTCATCAAGATTGGCTTGAGTTTTGGAGTGACTTCATGCTTGAGTACCATATCCAGCTTGGTGGCTATTGGGTCAACATGTGTCATAAAAACTTGAATCCTTCCCATCCAAGGACCCATATTGAAATTGATCATCTCATCAGCATCCACATGATTGAAGACATTGCCATGTGCTCTTCCATGAAGTATGCCACTGGTGACTCAAGATGCACCACCCAACTTGAAAGCTGGGCTCATCAAACATCAAAGCTCAGACTGAGGTGGACTCACCTTGCATACATCTAATTCACAGTATTATAATTTCAAAGCTGACAGGGATATAATAAATATTACCTTTATTTGCAGGATTCTGACTGATATCTAACAATAAAAATTAATTAATGACAAGCTCAAAGTTTGACAATATAGAACATAGCCCATACCAGTGTCAGTAGTGGTATTGCAATTGGTGTCATTGGTGGGCAGATTTGCAGTTGAGGTGTGAGCTTGGCTTTGGGGGCTGTCACTGTTCTTGTCATTGCTGTCCTGGTCATGACCCGCTACCTTGGTGTTGGGAGCATTGTTGTCAGCATCGAACCCCATGGCCTTGCCACACTTGCCTGTGTTGTTTTTGTTGTCTCCCTCAGTGTTAGCCTTCTTGCTGGCATAGTCCCTCTTCTTGTTGCTGTCATCCTTCTCCTCGTTTTTGTCATCTCCCTTGGCATTGGCCCTCCTGTTTAGTGTTCAAAGGTCCAGTTTATCAAACTGGAAAAAAACCAAAACTGGACCAGACCCAACTTGAAAAAACTGGACTGTTGGTTTTGGTCCATCAGGATCTCAGGGTCAACTAGTGTTTCAAGGTCCGGTCTGGTCCGGTTTTTTGCCTTTTTCAGGCAGTAACCGGGACTGTAACTGGTTATAAAATTATCACCTCACAGTAAGACCATAACTGGACTGGACAGAACCAGTTAGTGCCGGTTCATCATCAGCTCACAGACCAGTTTCAATCAGTTATCCTCGTAACCAGTTTGTAACTGGTTGTAATCAGTTCTCACAGTGGTTACAACTGGTTTTTTAGTAACTACGCAGATGAGAGCAGTCTATCTAAATCGCTATTCAAGGATGAATTCATCCTCAGGCATATC
This sequence comes from Tricholoma hemisulphureum, assembly GCA_964034925.1. Classification (NCBI taxonomy): domain Eukaryota; kingdom Fungi; phylum Basidiomycota; class Agaricomycetes; order Agaricales; family Tricholomataceae; genus Tricholoma; species Tricholoma hemisulphureum. Next base: position 2,461,289 of record OZ035928.1, on the reverse strand, counting down.
GAGGTCATCTGTTGACTGATCAGCCTCAAGCAACTCTTGATACTCATCCATATCGACCTCTTCAAGCCATGCATAATTCCAAGATGCAAGATCTTTAACATTCTTACACCATGCAAACTTCATGATTTGCAATTCTTTTGAAGTGTTGGGCCCAAAGACAGGCCTGGCAGGAATCAGCAACTTGTTTGCTTGCAGAAAGAGTTGTTCACAAGGAATGGAGGATGCCTGGCAAGGGAGGATGTTGAGGGCAATGCATGCAAGTGTTGGATAGACCTGCGCATGATCCTAAGTTGATATCAATATGATGAAGATCATTGAAAATTTATAAAAATTGTACCTGCCACCAAACAATAATATCAGTGTCTTTCGTAACATCTGCAGGAATATCTTTCATATAGCATCATAACTCAGATGCCCATCCCTCATTGTCATCTTGCATGACACAAGATTGACAGAACTTGTCATACTCAGAGAGAAGTGATGCACTTATGTCAGTTTCTTGAGTAGTTGGAGTCACTCTGCTAGCCTGAGGAGACTTGGCTCTTGGTCGGCATTGATAGTATTCTTCCATCTGTTCAATAGATGTCAGTATCTACATCATTAAAATGTACACTAGTACATACCACTTTTTCAACTATCTTGCAAGCTTCATCCTGCCAGTTTTTTGCAAGTGTGTTGCCTGCTCTCTGTTCCTCTTCCTGCTCTCTTGCACCACCCCAAGCCATCTCAATATAGTCAAGTTTGTAATATGGATGTAGGACTTTGAAAAATCAGCTACCAGGTTGATTGTAAGATCAAACCACAAATACTTACCAAGAGCTAGCACAAAGCTTGGTTTTTCATTGAATTGTGAATAATATTTTTGAAGTTTGGCGAGTCCATCATTGATTGCATTATGGTATGCAGTGAAATGCAGCTTATCATGTAGTGCTTCCCATGTGGTTTGCAGTCCTTCAATGGCAGGAAGGGCATGCCAGAGTGTTGGGAGTCATTCAGATGAAAAATATTGCTGGACTTTGTTAGATTTCTATTGACTAGATGAATATGATGAAAAACACTGGGATTTGTGAGGCACGGTACCTTCAAAATATCTCCAGCATCCTTTACATGCTGCCAATGTTCCTCTGAGATTTCAAATGCCAACCATGGAAATTTCTTCATGATGTGTCCATTGCGGTGAAGAGTCATGATTGGGCCATATAGTCCATCAGCAGACCATAAAAAGAGATTGATAGGCTGTTGTTCATCAGCATTACTTCAATCAGTATCCAGGGGAACATAACAGACCTGTTGCAGTTTACATGAACATTCGAGCATACCAAACGCCAACCCCCATCAGATGTTCTATGGAGGGGAATACGCAGAGGGTCAGCAATTTTAAATTCAGTTTGTAGTTTCTCAAAGTATTCTATGCGTTGACCAGATGCTTGAATCTAAGTTATAGCAATGTTAGTACATGATAGAATTTATATTAAATTAATGCACCTTGATGGCAATTGTTCAGACAGCTGCAATGATGTCTAATGATCCCCCAAGAACACGATTATCAGGGAGGTCACATCTGGAAATCAGCAGGGGTCTGGTATGACTAGACAGATCTGATCAACAATTAGCACTCTGCAATCAGTAGATAAGACTTGGCAAGGTCTTACAAGATGCTGAAATAAAGGTAACAAGAGATAATACACTGATGCTTCAACTGACAGAACTGTGAGGCATGATAATATTTTACCATTACATACAGGCATGATCATACTCCCAAATGGCACTTGCAGTTTCCACAGCGGCTATCTTAGTAATATGGCTCATAACAGCTACAGTTGCAAGGTTGATGACATGTCTGAGGCATCTAGATAGGAGGTTATCTTTGCAGTGAGTGATGAAATTCACACTTACGGAAGCTGGTTCTCTTTGGCACTCCACTGGGGGGTATATTTGTGTCGATTGTGGAAGGATTCAATAGTCTCGCAGGTGATGTTGTTATTTGAAGCATTGTCAAGAGTTACTGCATGAAGCTAAACATTATCATCTTATCAATCATAGGTCTGATTCCTATTTGAGCCTCACCTTTGATTGTTCTTGTGTACAAATCCCCACATGGTCACACAGCCCCACAAATACCAGCCAAGATTCCACCCACTGTGCTTCCCTGAAATACTCTTGAAACCGACTACTTCAGAACATAATTTCCATTTCCCATCTTTCACCTCAATCCAGTGAGCTGTCATCCCAAGAAACGAGGCTTTAGTGTTGTCTGCTGTCCATCCATCAGAGGTGGTCGAAACTTTCCCTGGTGCACCCTGAACTTCTTTCAGTACAGATTCTTGTAATGACTTCGCATAACTCACCTGGATATCATTCTTCAGTTCAGTTAACCAAGATACAAATTGATTGTGGAGGTATGCTGTTAATTCATGGGTGCTCAGCAGCTCAGGACAAATAGTTTTTGGCCTCATTGCTACAAGGCAGTTGTGGAACATGGCCTTGTTTGTAATGGCAAGTGACTGTAGTGCCAATCACTGCATATGTACATTGAGGTGCATTTAGATACATACCTGGTTGTCACATGCAACAAACTGAGCCACTGCATGCAACAAGACATCTTGACTATATTCCTGCACCCATGGTGTGTCAAGCATTCTGTCGATCTTCAACTGCGATGTTTCAATGTCTTTGTCTTCTTGCATTTTCTTCCAGATAGTTTGAGGTATTGCATGGTGATTTTCTGGTATATTCAGCTCTTCACAACATTGCTTATAGATATCATAATGCTGATGAATGTGTGCTCAACAGGTTGAGTTGCCACCCATCAAAAAAGCTTTCCACAAATTCTCTGAGTTCTTCCTGCACCTTGGTAAGTTTTCCATTCCTGATACTTCATTCAGTATAAGACTTACTTGCATGGAAAGCACCAACGCCCCTTCCTTGTTTCAGTCTTCCCGCCCTTTGTAAATTTAACAGTAACGATATCTGAAAATACTGTCAAAAGATCCTTTGTGCTATCTTTTTTAACAGGTGATAACTCCAGTGTCTCCCCACAATGGCTCTCGTTTAGACCAGTACCCTTGGATTATGATGGTAAGCACGGAATTTGACAACTATTATTAAAATCTTACCTCATTGTTCATCACCCCCCCTGTTCCATGGACAGGCTCATTGTTTTCAGCATCTCCTCATTACCTCCCTGTCTGTTCTTGTCATCATCCATCTCAGCCTCATCATTCACAGTCTCACCTTCCTGCTCTTGTTCATCCTGCTCCTCAAGTTCTTCAATGTCAACTGTTTGCTTAGTTCGCTTGTGTGGCTGGTGGCAAGAGCTTTGTGCTTTGTCTTCTGACCCCTCACTACCTCACATCATCGTCTTTACTTCCATCAGATGCAACACACTTTCAGGTGTTAGACCTTCTACCTGATGCCTTCTTGCCACGGTTGGCATGTGGCTTAATTGGTGCAGGTGCCTTCTTCAATGTCTTGGCTGGCTGATGGATGTGCTGTTTGGTAGCTTTTGGGTTTGCCATGGAAGGTATACTGCAAGTGTGTTCAACTTATTTGGGCATCACCTTAAATAGCCCAATACTGTTGATGTTTGTTTGATTAAAATTTTCAACCATTGAATGGTCTGGTATGCTAGCTAGTTGTTGTGTAGACCTCCCAGAGAGGACCAAAAGTCTGGTTCTTAACCAGTTAGGACCAGTTTTTCATTGGTTAAAGAAGAACCAAAAATAGTTGTAACTGTAACTGAAAACTGGTTGAATTAGCCTGTACCTGGGACCAATGGTCCAGTCACATTGGTTACAGTCTGGTTCGGTCCCTGGCCTATTTTCAGTCCATACAACCAGACCTTGAAACACTAATCTTGTCAACCCCAAACAATATGGAAATACAATGCAATGAGTCACTTTGTATCTGACCATAGACCATCTTCAGATGGGAAGGAACTGTCTGAAATTTTACCATCCTTTATAAATCATTCAGCAGTTCAGAGGAAGAGAGTTGGATGGGAATCCCTTGCACTGCAATTAAAGAGTGGAGAGATGAGCATGAGATCCCTGATACAGATGGCATTGAGGAGATAATTGAGACAAATAAGAGGGAAAGAGCTGAATCAGAAGTTAGTACACAACCACCATTAAAGAGGGCTGCCTATGTTGTGCTAGACAGCAGGTAGAACTAGCACAGGTAATATCATTGTAGTGTGTGTATCATATGACCTAAATTGGGACAAGGACCCCAAATCAGGTGTTTGAAGTCTGCTCAACCAGTGGATGTCTTGGATTTCTTAGCCTGGTACTCAACACAAGGGTCTGATAGGCTTCCCCCAATTCTCACGAAATTTCAAACTCCATGCTGATGCCAAATATTTGCTGAACAACATGTGATCAAATGTGGTTGCATCCTTTCTGTTTATTTCAATTGCCACACCTTTTTTGCCCATCCCATGCATGCCAAATTACTCAGGACCTGGCCTGAGCAATCCTGATGGACAAAAACTTGCTCAGCAGCTTCTTTGTCCATTTCTGACTCATGATATCCATGATTACATCCTGGAAGGCATCTGTAAAGCTGTGGATGGGGTGCATGTTCTTCTTGTTGAGAAGACTGGAGATGGAAAGACAGGCCTCTTCTATGGTTATATACTACTTCTCCATGCCCTGAGCAAGCTTGAATCTCGGAAGTCCCTCTTGAAGAGAGGGATACCTGGAAACCCAGTCCTAATTGTTATTTATTCTACAAAAGGACTCAAAGAGGAGATGGTGAGCCTTTAATCACTTAACCACACATATACTCACTCATTCCTCTTTATTTCAGCAGGAGAAAACATTCCAAAAGCTTGGCATCTCAGCTTTGGCCATCAATAATACCTTGCCCATGCTCAGACTCATAATGAGAATCTGTGGGACAAAGCTGTAACAGGAGTCTCTGTGCTTCTCCTGTCTCTGGAGCAGTTGTCCTCAAGAAGCTTTGATCATCTCTTGCAAAAACCTTTGTTTTCAGCACGTATTGCTGGGTTGGGACTGGATGAGATGCACTTGGTACTGGATTGGGGGAAAGGTTTCTGAGAAGGGTTTTGACACATCAGACTCATTCTTGCCCATCTCCCTCATTTGACCACATTTCTTGGCATCACTGCAACCCTTCCTACCCGCCAAACATTGCCATTGATATCTACCCTTGGCCTTAAACCCAGCTCTTTTTTTTTCGGATTTTCAGACAGAAATATGACTCACATTTTGAGTCCTCTGCCACAGCCTTGGTGGATGGCAGTTTCCAGACCTCAAGTGGATGATGGAAGGAGGCTGTAAAACTATCATGTACTGCAGCACCATATCATTGGGTTTCCATCTCTTAGTCTATCTGTGGCACTGTTTGCTGCCTGGGAGTCATAGCTCCGTCATTCAATTATACTGCTCCATTTGTTTCCCATCTTACAATGAACACACCTGTTGGCTTTTCATTGAAGATCCTAATTTTTGTGTTCTGATTGCAACTGACTCTTTGAAAGTTGGTAATGATTTTTCAAATGTTGCTGATGTTGTGGTTCTTAATCCTAAAGATCCAAACAATATTGTTCAGAAGTCTGGGTGAACCCATCTGAAAGGGCATGGGGCATGAAAGCATAAAATGGAAATGGGTAGTAGTTCTTATATGGTATTTGTGCAGGGGTCTGTGGTTCAATGGTGGGTAAGACATCGACATCCATTTGGCTGTCATGTTCAGAATCACTGTTAAGACTATCTTCGCCGTTATCAGGCATGAATGGAATGAATTTCGAGTCGATGTGTTATCTCAAAGGGCAGGTGTATGCATGGGAATGGACCGGCATGGCACCGCATCAATGTGGAGTTTGAATTTGCATGAGAGTTGGGGGAAGCCTATCTGACCCACCCGTTGAGTACCAGGCTTTATATTAGTGAACGACTATCTTCCCTAATACTACAAGACAGCTTGCCAGGCTACGGAGATCTACTCTTTTTTCTCACTTCTTGTGACATGCCGCTCCCTGCTTACCTCGCAAGAGCATTCCAGTGCATCAACCCAGAGACCACCCAGGAGGGTGACTACTACGGCGCATACACCATGTTGCTTGTACATGCCTTCCCGGGACAGGAAGGTTACGTCATCCATCCTCAAGTTGGTTTACTCCATCCTCTCTTTTCCTACGAATGGTAACAAATGACACCCCAGGTTTCACCGAATCGCCCAGGTCGTGAGGCAGTTGAGTTCGTAGTTTACCTCATTATATACGCGGACGACATACCAGTGTTCTTTGTCGAGGTCAAAATTGGAGTGGCTATTAGGCAGTTGTCCGCCCGTGCGGCCGCAGACGAGCAAATGCGAGGTCGGATAGAGGAGTTGTTTGACCAGTCCCCATCAGAGATTCATGGGGTCAGCGCATTGGGGTCAATCCTTTCCTTTTACTGCTATGACAAACACACACAGACCCTGACCCCCCGATGCATTCCTCGTCATCCTGATATTGTAACCAACACTGCCCCTGCTGATTGTTGGGACACCGACATTATGACAGACAAAGGCTTTGATCGCTTCATGGATATTGTACAGCATGTTAAGACTCTTTCAGTCATTGAAGGTGTGTGACTTCGCCTGCACGCCTGTTGCTTGCACATGTTCTTTGATATCCAGGTGATGAAGCATGACAGTAGAACAATGCTCTACGCTTGGTATGAGGACAATGATTAAGTCGAAGAGTTGAGGACTGTTGTACAACTGTTGTACCATTGTTGTGTCCTTATGCCTGTATCTTTTCCTTTTGTATGTTAGTTGGTGTTCATAGCAGGGTTTAGATATGCGGCAGTGAGAGACCCCGCCTGATAAAGCCAGTAAGAGCATCGAGCCCTGCATCATAACTAACCAGCGATTGGTCACTGGTCTGCTGCTCAATCCCGTTTGGCAATATAACTTGGCAGAAAGTCATCCCCAGAAAATAAACACCTTTTGTCTGGTTTTCAAAACGGAAAGCGGCTTACATAATTCTACCATTATTACGAGTAAGGAGCATGCCAGTGTTCTCCTGGTGTTTGGAGGTGACACTTCAGTGTTTTGACAATTCAAGTACAGCCCAAATCTAATTGGGATATAATATTCAAAATAGACATTACAATTTAAGATAATGAGGGACAGGGGAATGCACCAGGAAGGAGGGTGACAGAGGGACATGGCATTCAGTCAAAAAACACATGCTTTATGTCTCCCCCAAGGAAGGAAATATCACGAATTATATGTGGCCTGTAAGAATAGCAACAAGGCTCAGTGTTGTGTAGGCATACGACTATATATATTATATACCTGTAAGAATAGCAACAAGGCTATGTACATAGTGAGCATGGGATGCTACAAGAACAAGAGAAAGGGACTATACCTCAGTGTTGCGTAGGCAAACGACTGAGGTGCTGTAAACAAGTGTGCAGTATATAAGTACAACTAAGGATATGTACGTAAAGATGTCTATGAAGCACAGGAATGGGCGGATAGAGAATGTTGGGGCAAAGGGTAAGTGTCATATCCCATGCAAGCCTGCGACGGATCTCCGGCGGATCACCGATGGAGCCGCCGTCATATCAAAAGACTATTTCAAATTGTATTTCAAATTACTCCTGTTTTGTTTATATCACATATCTATCATTGCTGATCATCTTACTTACTGCGTACTCGGTACTCCGTTGATCCCGCCGTAGTTACCCCGGTTACTTACTTACTATAAAACTTAGTATAACGTCACTTGTAACTTCAGTTTGATAATTGTATTGTTATCTCCACAACTCTCTCACATCTAAAGTCCTCGCTCTCTCTTAAACTTCCGGAACTCCGCCGGACCTCCGCTCTCATTACCGTCACCTTGTAAATTGGACATTGGGCGTAGAGAAGGGCGCAATCCCTTTTAGATTGAAGCCAAGTCCAGTGCCGCCACGGATCTCCGTCGTAACCCCGCCTACGAGATCAGTTCGTAACAGTATTATCAAACTCACACTTCTTACGCCCATTTTCACGAACCTATTAACATCTTATGTCAAGTTCACAAACAGTCACTATGCGTACACGCTCTACTACCAATTCGCAACGCGCGGGTCTCCGCAGCGGATTGCAAGCAGTGCGCAGATCCCGACTTTCCTCACCAACCCTCCACCAACCTTTGTCAACCTTCGGTACTACACCGCGACCTTCGAACATCTTTCCTGGCCTGGGCGCAAACCCAGAAAACCCCGACGAACCACCTCCAACAACACCGCCGGTTCCCCGCGGTACTCCGGTCGACAACCAACCTAGTCATGGCTATCCTGATGGGCCTGATGACCCTGATGGTGACGACAATGACCCGGAAGGTGATGACCATCAATCCATTCCCGAGTCGGAGCCCCGCAATGACCAGTTATTCCTACACGTACTACGAGAGTTATCGGACAGCATCCGTTCCTCCCGCCAACCCCATAATGAAAAGGTCAAAGTACGCGAACCTGACACGTTCGACGGAACGGACCCGCGGAAGCTCCGTGATTTTCTAATCTCTTGTAACCTTCACTTCCGTGACCATCCTACTCTTTTTGCATCTGATGAGAAAAAGATTCTATTCATTCTTTCTTATCTGAAGGGAGCAGCACTTGGTTGGTTTGAACCAGGGCTGATGGACAACACCAATAGTGCCAATTGGATTTGGGACTTTGAAGCCTTTATCAACGAGCTCGAGACCAACTTCGGCCCGCACGACCCCGTCGGAGATGCCGAAAAGTCTCTCTACACACTCAAAATGAAGGAATCAGCACACATCGTCAAGTACAATGTCGAATTTTGGAAGTTGGCAGCCCGAGTTGATTGGAACGACTCGGCACTCCGCGAAGCGTACTTCCGCGGACTCCCGCTACGGATCCGTGTAGAAGTCCTCCGAGGAGGCAAGCCTACAACATTACCAACATTACGTCTCAAGGCCCAAGAAGCCGATGAAGTCTACTGGATGCAGAAGGATGAGGCAGCGCTTGAAACCCGCCCCGCCAAGTCTAACAACAACAACAACAAAACTGACGACGCTTCCACCTCCGGCGGTAAATCCGCAAACTCCGCCGGTAAATCCAAGAACTCTAACAAGTCCAACTCCGGTAACAACTCCAACACTTCCAACAATGCTAGCGGCTCCAGCAACAACAAAACAAAGCCCTCAATAGCCGACAAGTTAGGGAAGGATGGTAAGCTCACTGGAGATGAACGGGCCCGCCGCTTGAAAGAAGGGTTATGCCTTTATTGCAGAATAGCGGGTCACGAGGCAAAGGATTGTAGGAAGGCAGCTAATCCTAAAGGCAGAGCAGCGACAACGGAAACCGCCACACCGGCGGCCCCCGCGGCGACCTCCGCCGATTCAAAAAAATAGTCAGCAACCCTCTAGTTGCCTCCGCACGGGCTGGGGGTTGCGTTGACACCGACCGTGCACCAAAGGAGGTCCGCCTCAACGCCGCCGCTCTTTTCGACCCTAAATCTTTTCAAATTGCTTTAACATCTATTTATGACCCTACTATGATTACTCTTTTAGACAGCAGTTCAACTCATTGTTTCATAGATTCGTCGTTTGTATCAAGTCACAGTATTCAGACGACAACTATACCACCGATACAGCTCCGCCTTTTTGATGGAACATCCAATACATGGATAACGCAACAAGTACAGTTGCTAGTTTCATTTCCTACTGGCGAGTCATTCAACATATTGTTTTACGTTACCCCGCTCGACTCTAGCAACTCCGCCGTACTTGGACTAAATTGGCTTAGGCAAATCAATCCGTTGATTGACTGGACCTATGGCCAAGTCACTTTCTGGACGGCTGGGTACAGAGGTCCCACACCGTCGACATCCTCAGGTGAAGCAATTCCCTTGCCAGAACCTAACAAATCTCCCCTAGAACCGTGTCTACCCGACGCGTCGACGGATTCTGTTCGCCTTCCTGGCTCCCAGACTTTCTCGGTCTCCCTCTCTGACGACGGAGTCTTCGGCAAAGCCGCCGCGCCTGTTGCGGAGGACGCGCCAGACTTATCCAAAGTCCCTGAGGAGTACCATGAGTTTGCGGACGTCTTCAGCAAAGGAAAGGCCGACACACTCCCACCACACCGACCTTACGACCTCAACATTGAACTCGAGGAAGGGGCAGAACCTCCGCCGGGTCGTATGTACTCCTTGTCCGCCTCAGAGCTTAATGCTCTCCGCACGTTCATTGAGGAAAACGTCCGGATAGGTCATACGGCCATCTAAATCCCCGCACGGAGCCCCGATCCTTTTTGTTCGCAAGAAGGGCGGTGAACTCCGGTTATGCGTCGATTATCGTGGGCTTAACAAGCTTACGAGAAAAGATCGCTATCCGCTACCCCTCATCTCCGACCTACTCGACACCCCGCGCAACGCCCGCGTCTACACCAAAATCGACCTATGACATGCTTATCATCTGGTACGTATCGCCGACGGCGAGGAATGGAAAACTACATTTCGTACCCGTTATGGTTCCTTTGAATGGCATGTAATGCCTTTCGGACTTACTAACGCTCCCGCCGCTTTCCAACGTTTTATGAATGACATTTTTAGTGATATGCTTGACGTCTCCGTCATCGTTTACCTGGACGACATCCTGATCTACTCCGATGACATGTCTCAACACAAGAGGCACGTTAAGGAAGTATTACGACGACTCCGCAAACACGGCCTTTACGCGGCTCCGCAGAAATGCGAATTCCATGTCGACACCGTAGAATACCTCGGTTACATTCTATCACCGGAGGGCCTACGGATGTCCGCCGACAAAGTCCAAACAATTATGGACTGGCCAGAGCCTCGCAAGATCAAGGACGTACAATCGTTCCTAGGCTTTTGTAATTTCTATCGGCGGTTTATTCACGGGTATTCCGATATCACCGTTCCCCTTACCAGACTAACTAAAAAGAACGTCCCTTGGACTTTCACTGACAAATGCCGACAAGCCTTCCAGAAACTCAAGGAAGAATTTACGCATGCCCCGGTCCTTGCACATTGGACCCCGGACAACACTATGATCGTCGAAATGGACGCTTCCGACTGCGCGCTCGCTGCTATACTGTCGACGTACACCGCCGACGGCGAGCTGCACCCGGTCGCCTTCCACTCCCGTTCCTTCACACCTCCCGAACTCAATTACGACACACATGACAAGGAGCTACTAGCTATCTTTGAAGCCTTTAAACATTGGCGTCAATACCTTGAAGGTAGCGGAACTCCGGTCTCCGTCGTTACTGATCATAAAAACTTAGAATATTTTTCCACCACGAAACTACTCACACGGCGGCAAGCCCGCTGGTCCGAGTACCTCTCCCAATTCAACCTCATTATTCGCTTCCGTCCTGGGAAACTTGGTACGAAGCCCGACGCTCTCACTAGACGATGGGACGTCTACCGCAAAGGGGGAAATAGCGATTCCATCACGGATAATCCGCATAACCTCTGCCCGGTATTTTCCAAAGAACAACTCACTGCGTCATTACGAGCTACTTACCTCGCTGAACCAATATTACGCAGCGCTGTAGCCCTCGACATAGAAAGTTTGCACACGGACATCCGTGCGGCACTTCCGTCGGACCCCGCTATAGCTTCGCACCTTACTACACCTTCCGCACCCTGGTCAATTGGGGATGACGGACTTCTTCGTCTCAATGATCGCATTTACGTCCCGGACTCCGCGGACCTCCGACTACGTGTTCTCCAATACAAACACGATCATATCCTTTCAGGCCACTTCGGCCAAAATAAAACATTACAACTGGTATGCCGAGAATATGTTTGGCCTAAACTCAGAACATTTGTAAAGGATTATTGCAATACGTGCACTTCGTGTAAACGCACCAAGTCACCGCGGCATAAGCCGTACGGACTATTGAAGCAACTACCGATCCCGGAGAAGCCGTGGAACTCCATCTCTATGGATTTCATTGAACACTTACCCCCATCCCTCGGTTATACCTCCGTTTTGGTCGTCGTTGACCGACTTTCTAAACAGGGCATATTCATCCCTACAGTTGACGAAATCGACTCCCCGGAGCTTGCCCGGCTCTTCATCCTTCATGTATTTTCTAAACACGGAGTTCCGTCGCACGTCACTTGTGACCGCGGTTCTGAATTCATCTCTAGGTTTTTCCAGTCACTAGGTAAAGCCCTCGACATGAAGATCCACTTCACTTCGGGTTACCACCCGGAGGCCGACGGACAAACCGAACGACTTAACCAGACATTAGAACAGTACCTGCGCATCTTTTGCAACTATCAGCAGGATAACTGGTCGGAACTCCTTCCCCTCGCCGAGTTCGCTTACAACAACGCGCCTAGCGCTACTACCGGTATATCACCGTTCTACGCTAACAAAGGCTACGACCCTAACATCACCGTCTACCCTGAACGCGAGCTGGCTTCCCAGAAGGCTAGGTCTTTCGTCGTGGACCTTGACAAACTACATACGGAACTCCGCCGGCAAATCAAACTTGCCCAAGAGCATTATCAAGTTCCCGCGGACCGCCGCCGGCACCCCGCTCCGCCGTTTAAAGTTGGTGATCAGGTCTACCTTAATGCTGAAAACATCCGCACTACTAGGCCTTCAAAAAAGTTGTCAGAAAAGAACCTTGGTCCCTTTGAAATCATCGCCCAAGCTGGCACACACTCCTTCACCCTTCGCCTTCCGGACCACCTCCGCGCATTACATCCGGTCTTTCACGTATCACAAATTGAACCCGCACCCGTCAATACCATTCCTAACCGGATTCAGCCGCCGCCTCCGCCGATTACTATCGACGACGAAATTGAATACGAGATTGCAGAAATCTTGGACTCCAAACTCGATAAGCGGCGGCGGTGTCCGTTGTTATACTTGGTGCGCTGGTCAGGTTACGAGAATACTGACTTGGAACAGTCCTGGTTGCTTGCCGAAGAACTCGAGCATGCCCAGGAAGCCGTAGCGGACTTCCACGCACGGTACCCCGACAAACCCAGTCCATAATAACTTCACCCTACATCAATAAAACAAAGTCACTTCAAAATCAATAAAGCCATTTCATTTTTATACCGTACTATTACTTACTGAAAACAAAGCCATCAGATACCGTCACCCTACGTACAACAAAACAAACAAAGTCAACATTACCTATCAAACACCGTCATTACTTACAAGAAAAACAAAGCTATTTCATTACAATTCAAAAAACCGTCATCTTACTTACAACATTACTTATCAGATCACTCCTTACTTACAAAACAAAAACAAAGTCAAAACAAAACATTACAAACCAATCTATCTACATACAAACCAAAGTATTTACATTTTACGGTCCCCGTCGGACCTCCGTACGTACTATGTTACTTGTACTTTCTTTTTTCTACTAGTCATCCTCCATTCCTAACTCCTCCTCCTCCTCGCTCCAGTTCGAGACCCCGTCGGTCTCCGTCGGATCCCGCTCCGCTTGCCACGCCTTGAACGCGGCGTACTCCCCTTCTTCCACCTCCAGTCGCTCCAACTCCCGCTCCACTTCCACTTCTTCTCCCGGGTACAACAACTCCTCCTCCACCCAATCGACGTCCCCCTGCTCAGTTTCCCCGCCCCACTTCTGGAACTCGCTCAGTTCCGTCATCACCGCCGTCAACTCCGACAGCCCCTTCGATATCGTCGCGAGCCACCCCACTAGTTGGTCTCGCTGGCCTACCTCCGCCGTTCCCGCCGTCCCCGCCGTCGTCACCCTCGCCCCTCGTCGCACCCCGCCTTCGCACTTCTGCTTCAGCTTGAAGCAGTGGTCACAGGCGAGGCGTCGGGTCCCGCCGGACCTCACGCACACCTGACCCGCATATCGACACCTAAAACAAATCAACTAAAAAACAATAGAGTGGTGACAAACACCACTCACCTGTTGCAACGGGCCTCCGTCGACGGCCCCGCGGTCTCTCCGCTACCAGCGGCCTCACTTGCCACCGCCTTGGTTTTCTTCTTCTTGGGCGGCTTCGCGACCACACCTTCGTCGTCCTCGGCAGCGGACTCCACGGCCTTCCGCTTCTCTGCGCAGCATGCCTCGCGACGACGCGCTTTTTCTTCTCTGCGTTGTCTCTTCTCTTCGGTGGCCTCCTTTTCCGCCTCCTCCGCGGCAGTCTTCTTCGCGGCCTCTTCCTGCGCGGCGAGTTCTTCGAGACGCGCCATCAGTTTAGCGCGTTCCTCAGCGGCGGACGACAGGGGGGCGGGTAGGGATGTGTTTTGCGAGTTGGACATGATGGTTGGATGTTGAAGAACTGCGGACGTCAAAAATTCCTAAATACGGAATCCGAACATCACATGACCTCGAAGGCTCGGTCCTAAGGGGGGGATACTGTCATATCCCATGCAAGCCTGCGACGGATCTCCGGCGGATCACCGACGGAGCCGCCGTCATATCAAAAGACTATTTCAAATTGTATTTCAAATTACTCCTGTTTTGTTTATATCACATATCTATCATTGCTGATCATCTTACTTACTGCGTACTCGGTACTCCGTTGATCCCGCCGTAGTTACCCCGGTTACTTACTTACTATAAAACTTAGTATAACGTCACTTGTAACTTCAGTTTGATAATTGTATTGTTATCTCCACAACTCTCTCACATCTAAAGTCCTTGCTCTCTCTTAAACTTCCGGAACTCCGCCGGACCTCCGCTCTCATTACCGTCACCTTGTAAATTGGACATTGGGCGTAGAGAAGGGTGCAATCCCTTTTAGATTGAAGCCAAGTCCAGTGCCGCCACGGATCTCCGTCGTAACCCCGCCTACAAGATCAGTTCGTAACAGTAAGGACAAACAATATGTAAAAGGCTTGCGGAAATGTCAAGATAGATGGTGGCGGCGCAGGAAGTGAGTCGCCATGGTGACATGTCGTGGGAAGGCCGATGTCGTCTTGTTTTCCAACATGGCCAGCGGACTGGGCCTAGTGTTGTGCTGGCCCAGCTTGGCCTGAAAGCCCTGGCTAAAGCTCGGCTTCGAGGGGCTCAGGCTTGTAGATATTGAAGCCTGAGCCATTTACAGGGCCTGGGGCCAGCTCGGGCTTGGCCTGGGCTCAGGACATGACTCATTACAGGAAAAACAAATAAAAGTACAGTCGACTTTCTCATAATGCATGACATAATCCTGCATATTTCTCTTGTTGCATAGCTTTTGCATCGGAACCACCATGGGACGCAGGGATATGACGAGCATAATGCATAATGCATAATGCATAGGTCTGGTGGCAACAATATGCAGTATCAAACCACTGTATTTGTAGCGGCAATCGTGGACGATCACCCAGTCGGTGATTCGGGCATGCCCAGAAACATAATATATAAGAATGATAGCTACTTTTTGCCTCATAAGGAACTCCTTGAAAATCTATGTGTTTTACAAAATGCCCCCAGAACCTACTTGGAAGCCTTGTGAAAAGCCCAAACCCTACCAGCGAAAGCCCAAAGTTCCTGTTCCGAAGGATGTACCGAAAACTTCTGCAAGGATGGTCAAAGAGAAGAAGCACGAAAACTTGACTCTGCATGACTGGATGACGGTCTTTGCATTCATTGACCAGCACCCCGGAATGACCCAAAGTGACATCGTGAAGCACTTTGCTTCGAAATCTGATGGCCCATTGATATTCAACCAGTGTACCCTGTCCAGAAAGATCAAGTCATGGGAAGATCTCGAGAAGCGCGTCACATCCCACCCTAATGCACTTTCTTCGAAGCGTCTGCGTGTCGTCACAAGACCTGATGTTGAGCGAGCCCTTGTTCTCTGGGTAAGGCATATGGAAGAGAAGGGAGAGACAGTCAATGGCCCAATGTTGAAGGCAAAGCGACTTAAACATATGGCTACAAGGAGAGACGTCGACATGGAGAAGCAGGGTCCGTTGATATCAAGGCTGTGGAAGAAGAACGTAAGCGCATAGGGATGATTTTGGCAACATATGCAGAGCGGGATCGATGGAATGGTGATGAAAGCAGCCTGTTTGCATTGTAAGTTGATTATAATCACTGCGATGATGTCCTAATCTAAAATATTAGTGCACCGCCAGATCGAGGGCTTGCATCAAAGCAGATGGCCGGAAAGAAGAAAGAAAAGTTCAGGATTACAATGTTCTTCGCGTGTAATGCAGATGGAAGTGAGAGCTTACCACCAATGTATATTGGTAAGGCCAAAAAGCCACGCTGCTTCAAGAAGCAGAGTCCTGCTGAGCATGGATTTTACTATTGAAACAACAACAAGAAGGCTTGGATGACCTCCGAGTTGTTCGAAGAGTAAGCAATTTCGTAACCACTGTTAGAAAGGCAGAAGATCTGATCTGCGACTGCCTTCAGATATGTCAAGGATTTTGACATAAAAATGCGCAACCAGAACCGGCATATTTGCTTCATGCTCGACAACTTCTCAGGTCATAATATTCAGTATAAGCCACAAAATATTCGCCTTGTCTTCTTTGAACCCAATATGACCTCATTTGTCCAACCACTTGATGCAGGAATCATAAGGTGTTTTAAGGCTCACTACCGCTGAGAGTTTTGCATTCAAGCGATTGAGAGGGATGAGGCAGGGGAATGTGATATTTACAAGATTAATTTGATGGAAGGAATGCTGATGGCACACATGGCTTGGAGGAAGGTGGAGGCATCCACGATTAAGAATTGCTGGGGCCACACAAAAATTCAAGGGTATGCACTGGAAGAAATTGATTATGTACATTTATTGATTTATTCTACAGGGAACTCTTACAAGATGACATATACGAGACATCGTCTCCACGCTCGGATCGTGGTGCATGGGAAATACTTTGAAACTTTGCGACAAGCGACATGTCCTTACCTGCTGCTGAGGAGCAGTTGAAAACACATCTCGGTAGTCAATACAACGCATGAGATTGGCAGCCCGCTCTCGATGTGGTCATGAACGCCGAGGGCAATGTAATACAAGCGCAAGAAGCGCTAGCACGGCTTTCCTCGACGACTCAATTGCCACGATTAACGATCAGATTACCGCCACTAGTTCACACACGATCTGATCCCACATTCTTTTCTGACTCTCAAATCATCGAAGTGGAAAAAGACTTAATGAACTCTGTCGAGGAACTAGTCAGGCGCAAGCAAATCATAGGACCCCCACCCACCCTTGAGGACCTTGTCAACCCAATTGAAGAACGTGAAATTGGTGATACACCATATAGATTTGAGGGAGGTGACACAGAGATTGTTGCTGAGGTCAAGCATGAGATGGCTGTCGCTCGGGGTGAGGTAATTGAGCTTGATGACTCAGATGACGATGAAGATGATGAGAACAATGACTCGGATGAGTATCTTCATCGTCAAGAGGTTATAAATCTTTGTGCATTGCTTGAGAAGGCATGCATTAACTATGGTGACCTTGACTCTTCTCTCGAATTGCCACGGCATTTACGCAGGTACAGAGCGCAGCTACAGCGCGACGATCTTCTCAAGTGCACCCAATCATTATTAGATAGCTATTTTACAGTGGACTAGAGTAGTTTAATTGTATACTCGACAGCGGTAGAATTGATATCACACTTTGTAGGGGGGTCACAGTTGTCTCACAGTGTGACATATTTCCATGTTGCATATATCTCATCTTGCATAAGATTATAGCCGGTCCCGAGGCTATGCAGTATGAGAAAGCCGACTGTAAGTAAAAAAAGATGATATACAAAAAAGCTAATCAACAAGCATCTCATCATCATCCCTAATGTCAGCAATAAGGCTATCCCATGAGAGTGATCTGGGCCCATGGGACAAAGGTCATGGATGGGCCAACAGGTGACATACATGTGAAATATGCATGGGCCGATGTGTCCTGTTGCTGGAATAGTGTAGAAATATGTATGGCTCTGGAAATATGGCTCCAATATGAAAGATTGCTCTAAAAGAATTGCTCCAGTACTCCAGCATTGCTCCAGAACCAGGGATCTTGCAAATGGAAAGTTCTGGTAACCATAGGACACAATTAAATAGATGGAATGTATTTAAAGGTTGTATGTTTCTGGGAATATTTCTCTGAAAATATTCCTCTGAAAATAATACTCTGAAAATATTGTTCCAGAAAGATTGCTCTGGAAAGATTGCTATGAGAATATTGCTCTGGAAAGATTGCTCCGAAAATAATACTCAGAAAATATTGCTCCAGATATATTGCTCTGGAGATGTTGCTCTGAAAATATTGCTTTGAAAACATTGCTCCAGAAAGAGTGCTCCAAAATATTGCTCCTCTGGCAAATGGAAAGTTGTGGTACCCATAGGACACAATGAAATGTATTCAAAGGTCAGATGTTTCCAGAAATAATGCTCCAGAAATATTTGCCCAGGAATATTCCTTCAGCACTCCAGCATGGATGGAATATATTTAAAGGTCATATATTTTGGGGAATATCTCTCCAGACATGTGTCTCTGGGGATGTTGCTCTGAAAATATTGGTGTACTTTACACTCCCCCACAAGTCTACATAGACTCCCACTGGACTCCATGTACTATACATAGACTATACATAGACTCCCACTAAAGTCTATGTAGACTCCATGTATAGTGAACATAGCAATTCCAAAGAAATAAAGCTACTATAGGGAGTCTACATGGAGTCTACATGGAGTTTACATGGAGTTTACAGGGAGTTTACTTATTAGTCAATGTAAAACCCATTACAGATATTATAGGGTGTTTATAGAGAGTCTACATATAGTCTACATATAGTCTACATAGAGTCTACATAGACTTTGGCCATTCCTAGCCATCATTCCTAGAGGTAAGTCATTACTTCAAATATTAAATGTATTTATTACTATTTATGGAAACATCAATACTGGTGGAGATGTAAAAACACCCCAACGTGCTAGAGGCGAAGGGGGGCATGTATTCACCAATATAGTACAAGACTAAATAATATGAAATAAAATAACCCCCCCCCACATTGCTTGGAATGAGACAGGGGAGGGGGGGCGCAACATGGCACAGCAACTTGCCCCTCTCATAGAACCCCATTCCACCCCACAAGCAATGGCTCATGGTAGTGGTTGGGGGTGCTGGCATGGGGGGCTGTGGCCTGCTTGGCGGCATTGTTGCTCCACCCACGCTCCACCCCACGAGCAGTGGCTCGTGAAGCTGGGCCGGGTGGTGTCCATTCAGGTGCTGGGCTTGCTTGTTGCGTCACCCTCAGCGGTTGGGGCTGGTGAAGCCACCTGTCGCATCCTGGAGGTGTCTCCCACGTTCTAGGGGTCTCCCGTCGCATCCTGGGCTGGCTCGTCATGTCACCCTCAGCAGTCGGGGCTGGTGACGCATCCCAGAGGTGTCTCCCATGTTCTAGGGGTCTCCTGTCGTGTCCCAGAGGTGTCTCCAGCTACTTATGTAATATGTAATCCAGTGGTCATGGGTTCAAATCTCTGACATGGTAATTTTTTTATATTTAATAGTATGAGGCTTAGAGTCTATGTGGAGTCTACATGGAGTTGAGTCTACATGGAGTTTACATGGAGTCTATGTATAGTATTTAGTGGGAGTCCCACTACTCCTTGTAAATACATGGAGTTTACTGGGAGTCTACATGGAGGCTATATAGACTTGCCATCAACATGAATCCCATGTTTGGTGAACCCACACTCCACCTAAAGTCTATGTAGTCTACGTAGACTCCATGTATACATGTGGGGGAGTGTAAAGCCCTCCTCTCCTCTCCCATCAATAGCCTCAATGACCCAATTGGCATGCAAATGTGCCATGTCATCAGTCAATGATGGCACCTCGCAGGTGAAAAAGTGATGAGGTGCTAAGAAAG
This sequence comes from Tricholoma hemisulphureum, assembly GCA_964034925.1. NCBI lineage: Eukaryota > Fungi > Basidiomycota > Agaricomycetes > Agaricales > Tricholomataceae > Tricholoma > Tricholoma hemisulphureum. The sequence goes on along the minus strand of OZ035928.1, from coordinate 2,441,470 downwards.
GGCAACAAGCAGCCAGCTGGGAAGAATAAGCAGAGGTAACCACCACCCCTCATTTCTCACTTACCCCCCCCCCCCTCCCCCAACAGGAAAACATCAGCCATACAGGCTGATGAGGATGAAAAGGTGGTGGTGGCTGGCCCACCCACTCACCTCCAAAGGTGAGTATTCTTTTTTAATACATATTAATCTATTCTACTAACACACTATTATATTATAGGACTGAATGTTTGCTGGATGAGAGCAGTGTCAGCATGGCACCCCCTGCTTGCTCTTGTTCAGCTGGGGCCAGTTTCATGCCACCTCCACCCACCCAGGTCTCAAACAATGCCCATCAATGCTGATTCAACCTGCTACCTGGCACAAATGGCAGCCAAAAGAACACAACGACCCAGGAGGACAGTAGCAACAGCAGCAGCAACAACAGGAGCAACAGCAAGGACAATGATGATGACAAGCAAGGCCACAAGGGCAGAGAAGGCAACAAAGATGATGAGGAGCACAATGAAGACAGTGATGAAGATGGGAAAGATGGGGAAGATGGGGAGCAGGATGGTGACAAAAACGGGGAGGAGGACAATGAAGATGGGGAGGAGGAGGAGGAGGAAGAGGACAGCAATGACAATGATGATGACCAATAAGGACATGAGCAAAGTGGGCCAGACCACTACCAGCAAGCAAGTCAAGACCAGGAGCAATGAGGACAATGGCAACAAGCACAACATCAAAAAGCAGGACAACACCGCAAAGAAGGGCCATGGCTGTGGGAAGGACAATACCAGGAAGGACAACACTAACAATAGGGACCACACCAAGAAGGGGGATGATGACAAGGAGGAGAGGGACTATACCAATAGGAGTAGTGTTTGAAGGTCCAGTTTGGTCTGGTTTTTTTTCCCTTTTTGGGACAAACCAGAACCAGAACCAGTTCATTCATATTAAAGAACTGCATAAAACCAGACTGGACCACATGAAACCGGTTCACTGCAGTCCAGTCTGGTCCTACAACTGGTTATGACCAGGTTCAGCCACAACTGGTCATGGACTGACTCGTGTTGGTCTAAACCAGTTATATCAGGCCCAACTGAAGTCTGAGTATCTAACTAAATTACTTAAAACCTCTTACAGGCAGGGGCCTGCAAGCAGGCATGTAGGTAATGACAACAGAACTAAGATACATGATCATAAACCTGTAAGGGTTGGTTAGTACAGGGGAGCAGGGAGGTGGTCAGAATGAAGGGGATGGAGCAAGGGGATGGAGCTCAACTAGATGGGAGGGGGAGGGAAGGGCAGGAGGCATGGAGAGGTGGGTGGAGGTCATCATCGTCAAACATGACATTCCAGGGGAAGAACAGCATTCAGGGTCTTGAACACAGGGCCATCTCAATTATGAGTGGGCAGGGGCCAAGTTGGTGGGTGCCCAGGGAAACTGGAGAGATGGCAGGGTGTGCTTGAGGCCAGAGGGCAGGGTTGGCAGCAGCAGTTGAGATTGCTAGCTGGCAGGTCGTGAGGGGCCCCAAGTTGCAATTGCATAAGTGCTGAAGCAACAATGCATGCAGTCATGCCAGTAATTTAAGCTAATGTATCATATGTTGAGATACCAGAAGAAACTGCAGAACCTTACCTTGTTCCTTCTTGTACAGCTCCCCAATGTAAGTATCATGATAATAGTAGTACTACATGAGTAGTTGTGTCATGATATAAGTCAGTCACCAATTTTACTAAACTTCAAGTTGAATCTAGTGTAATCATGAGTACTTGCAAATATTACAACTGTATTTATGATGTTTCTTCTTGTACAGCTCCCCAATGTAAGTGTAATAATACAAATATGTGTAAGTATGCATGTATACTATTCACAATTGTTTCTTCTTGTACAACTCCCCAATGTAATTGTAACTTCAAATTGAAGTCAGTAGTAATAAAAAATACTCTAAGTACTCCAACTGCACGATTGTTTCTTCTTGTACAGCTCCCCAATGCACATGTCTATGACCGACACACCCTGTATTATATGTTATCACACTAAATAGACAGCAGTTGCATCCACAATATACTGTCAACATTAGTTATCTTCATCTGATCTCAAATGACTGAAGCTGTACCATCAATATTAGAGCAGAAAAAAAAACTCTCTTTGGCAACAACCACATGGCACCCCAACAAGGACCCCGGAAAAAAGCCCCAAAAATTGTCGGTTTTGGCAAATACGCCACTTTTGCTATAGTATACCATACAGACCATACCTAGGCTACTGAATACTAAGATTTTAGAGGCAAACAACAGGTCTCTGCTGCCTGCGGCACCAACAGTACATGGCACAAGGGCAGCCACCACCCAACTGCCCAAAACACGAGAAGAGATCACCAAGACCTCAGGAATGGAAGTCACAGATGCCGAGACAGCAAGAGCATACCTCATGAATGGAGCCTATGTGGTTGAAGGAGCAGTAATGAACATGGAGATGTTGAGACAGTTGCATTGCAGCTCTCCCAAATGCAGAAACTACCAAAATCTGTGATGGAAGTGTTTTGGGCACTAGCTTTCCTGATAGACAAGGCCCAACAGAAGCAGATAGTGAGGATGATGACAGATCTGGTGGAGAAATCTCTCAACACTGTGCTGCAAAGTGCCAAATTGGACATGGAGGAAGCTTCAGGCAAGCTATGATCTGCAGCAACATCTGCAACCTACACAATGGAGGAATTCAGGGAGGAATGTCAAAGGCTCACAGCAGACCTCAAGGAAGCAGCAGATGAAGTGGCAGGGATGTATGGAGAAGTACCAAAGGATCAAGCACACAAGGGGCTGGAAAGAAACCCAGTATCAATAGGAGGGGAAACATAAGTAGACCAAGTGTGGAAGTCCCTGCCACCGATGCATCCCATGGCCATAGTGAGGGGCGAACTGCAGAAGTGACAGGAGCAGTTAGTGAAAGTGGCAGGTCTGGAGGGTGATGGAATGGCAGAACTGACTGAGAAGCAGCTGGTGGAGAGGGCCAACATGGCATTAGACCTGATGGGGTTGCAGGCAGAACACAAGCTGGAGGGGACAAGATTTGTGGGGGTGAGCAAGCTGAATGGAGCAGGAGGAGTGATGTATGAGATGAACTTTTGGGATCAAGGGAAGTTGAGCACAAGATGAGGATGAGGTTTTCAAGGTATTTGAGTTAAAGTCAAAGGCAAGTGTATGAGGGAGTCTGCCACAGGGAGGAATGCTATTATCATCTCCTACAAGGTGTGCAATATTTATGCTACACAGTTAGGAGGTATAGTGTAATGTACTCCTATAATATATAAAGGAGGTACAGAGTCATAGACTCCAATAATAGCTAATGTTTCATTAACTTAGTAATTTCCCCTATAGATATGCTGTTATGGCTTGGAAGTCTTACACGTCCTGCAGGGTGTGTCTAAGACACTCCACCTAGACTTCTGTCTCTGATAGCCTATGATAGACATGGCTATACCTTGCCTATCCTATCACAGACATGCTACAGTGTTAACTGTGCATTTCCTAGGGTTATGGTTAATCTGGATTAGCCCTAACCCTAGTGTGTCCTAGCTATGGTTACTGCCTTGGCTTGCATGTATACTCTTGTATACATAATCCCAACATGAACTCAAAGGAAGCAGCCAAATGACTGAAAGTCAGTGATGTGATGAAGGCATTCATAGCAAAGATGGGATCAATGGCAGACTACAAGGTGCAGTCTTACAAAGTGGTGGTGGACTGGGTACCAATGACATTTAGCATGAACCAGTTTGGGGCACTAGAGCTGGTCAAACAAGTGAGTGGATTGCAAACAGCATTGATCTGTGAGGCACAATGGATCAAGCCAGTACACCTGAGAATGTTATGATTTCCTTACTTGTCTTACTTGTCATATTTCTTCCTTTGTCATGGCAGTGTCTACCTGACTCATTTCTTATCTCTGACTCAGATACATGACTCTTGGGGCAGCACCCATGTTTCCTTTACCGTTAGATACCAAGTAGATAACTGACTGATTACCTCATGCTCTACAGCTTTTACATAGCCTTAGACAGTTTGCTGACTCTTGCATACGTGTCAACACATACTGACACATAGCCTTAGACTTAGCTATATACACTGTAGTAGATACCAGTCAAGGCTCTTCAGCTTGACCTTAGGCAATCTACAGCCTTAACTGCTCAATCGAAACCCAAGAACTTGACCTAAGCAGAAAGCCTTTGTCTTAGCATGATATAACTTAGCGACAAAAGCCTTGTCATTAATGAACACAATAACTTGAACTTAGTAGTTGCATCCTATACTGGATGAATTGAGGGGTATGACTTTGGACAAAATATGGCTGAAGTTCATCCAATTATCTCATCCCTTATAAGGCTGAAAAGACCTCCCCCAAAGTGAGGGGTTTTCACTTGAACTCCTGATGGAATTCAACCTATTTCTGGGTGTTATCAAACATGAAAATTATGCCCTAAATATATATTTTTCCCCTCACATAAGTGGATGAAATATGGTATGGTTTTCATACTGCAAGGGTCCCACAGTGCTAAAGAATTTTTTTTGCAGGGAATCTCTCAGAATATTTCATACCACAACAGGCTGAATTTCATCTTGTTACTCTGTTGTAATTGTTTACTCACAAGTCATTTCAGCCCACCCTCAACATGTCACATGATTAATGTTGAACATCAACACCATGTCACATCAACATTCAACATCAACCACCAGTGGCACTGCTGCCTCCCGCTCCCTCTCACCACCACCACTCTCTGCACTCCATCAACCCCTACAACTGCTACTGCTATGCCCACTCCTACATCAGATAACACCACAAGCAGGCATGAATGAACCACATGGGGCCCAAATGAAGCCCAGCCCTTGCCAGCCATGCCCTTGATGGCCCCCTGCATGCCCTAGATGATTCCCAGATGGAGTCCTTTACACTCCCCCACCTATTCCAGTTGGAATACTGGGTTCTGGTCAGATTCCCCAGAGTCCGGTGGACTTTTTTGTATGGTAATTCCACTGTAGCAATTAATTCCGGTAAATATATTATTGAATTTTATTATGGAATCCCCGGAATCTACCCAAACTCAAACAAAGCTGGAATAAGCGGAATACCCAGACACCCAGTCACATGCCCGCCTACTACCCGTGACCCACCCCGTGACCCATCGGTGACTGCCAGCTCACGGGCTCATGCGCTCACGGCCACCTACCACAACCACTGTTGACAGGCCCCCCTCCCTCATCATCCCACTCTGTCGCTGCCGCCCCTCACCCAGCTCACAAGCCACCATTACTGCCACCACCGCCCCCTCCACCATGCCCCTTCCCTCACCCATCAATGCTGCTGCTGCCCCTTCCCTCACCAATCAACACCACTGCCACTGCCACCCTCCTTCACCACACTTCACACACAGGGCCTTTGGGCCCCATGTAAGTTTTTTTATTTTTTGTTACTGATATCAATTTTATTTTACTAATTTACTATATTTTTAGTTTACATTTGCCTACCCTGATGCACCGCCCCTCCTCCCCACTTAGCTGGGAGGTGGGGGGCTTGATGGGGGATAGTAAAGCCCCAAGCCCAACCCCCCTCGACCACCATGTCACAAGCTGCCAGTGTGGCATCATGACAACCAGGGGGGGCACAGGGGAGGACAGGGGACACCAGGAAAATGAGGGGGGGACACTAGACGACACCAGGGGGGTACCAGACGATGGGGGGGGAACACCAGACAACAGGGAGGTATGCTAGACAGTGGGTGGATGTGCCAGGCAATGGGAGGACACCCAGAGGAGCAGGGGGCAACAGGCCCTCCTCCCTCATCTGACAACACCGCCACCACCACCACCACCACCACCACCACCCTACTTCCATCACCTATTGGTGCCACCACTGCCCCCCCCTTCCCTTGCCCATCAACAACGCCGCTGCCACCTTCAGTCCAACGGTATGGGGGCCCCAGGCCCCCCACTAAGTATTTTTTATTATCACTGATTATATTTTACTAATATACTATTTTTTTCAGTTTTGTTGTATGCATTCAACGAGCCCCCAATGCACTGCCCCTCTTCCCCACTTGGCTGGGAGGTGGGGGGCTCAATGGGGATACTATGACCCCAAGACCACGGCTGCCATGTCACCAGCCGCACCCCCTCCAATGCCATGTCATCACTGCCTGCAGATGGGGGACATGACGGGCCGCCATATGACACCACCAGACAAGTGGGAGGGGGGGGGGATGCCCAGGAGGACACCCAACAGAGGGGGGGGTGCCCAGATGAGTGGAGCGCAGGTAGAATGACAGTGACACCGGAGCACACACACCAGCACCCACAACCACTGCCACGAGCCATCACTCATAGGGTGGAAAGGGGTGCTATGTTAGTAGCACCAGCAGGATGAGTGACATGAGGGGAGGGGAGGGATGGGCATGGAGGGGATGCGCCCCACTCCCCCCCCCTCTATACCAGTATTATATATATTTAGAACATTTTGTAAGTAGGTAATATATATATATTACAGCCAAAACAATGTGATGCGATGCCCGAGGACACAATCACTTCCCCCCCCCTACATATAAATTTTATATGTAATGTATTTTTTTCTGTAAATAGGTATTAAAGTAACAAGAATATTCTATACTGATAAAGGTGTCATGGTGTACCTGTTAAGTTGTTGGAAAATCTGTAAATAGTAATCTAGAGGTGGAGGGTTCAATCCTGGCTTGAGACATCTTATTTTGAGTGTAACTTGGTGTTGCAAAGCCCTTGCCATTTGACCCCACAAATTTCAGTCAGAATACCTGGAATCCAGTTGAACAAACCAGAATCCATCTGGAATTTCCGGAATCCACCTGGACTTTCCAGAGTCCAGGGAGTCCAACCAGAATAGGTGGGGGACTGTAAAACACTGCCCAGATGGTCAGCAACACTCCAAGAGGTTGCTACAGGCCCTAGGACGATGGCCCAGGCTTCCGTTCAATGCTGAATGCCCCTCACAGCCTGCAGCATGTCATACATGCTGCCGCTGCTGTCCCCTGCCCTACCACTACCAGCTCCACCCCCCATGGCCCCTAGAGCAACCCTTCCCACTTCCCAGTGGTCCCCCATACCCCTGAACTCAACCCCTGCCCCAAGAATGGCCAAACAGCCATGCATTTGACATCTCATGCCCCCTGCTGCTCCTCACAGGTCACGTTCAACGACACTGGCTCCCCCCTGCTTCCCCAGACTGCCCACAACCCCACATTCACTCTGCGTGACCCCTACCCACCTGTAGACAACCAGTGTTGCCATTGCTCATGTTCCACAGCTGCCCCATCACCACCAGCTCCTTGCCCACTCTCTGTACACCCCACTACTCCCAGGCCCACCTCTTCCCTTCCTTATCAAACACGGCATCCCAGATGCTGATGCCAACCCCCATGCCAGCTAATGGATGTCATTTGGGCAGGTAGTATTTTGGGGGGGTAGGAGGATAGGTTGAGGAAGAGGATGGAAAGGCCAATTTTACTGCTGACAATTGTAACTATTAGTCATGGTGAATTAGTTCTTTCAAATGGATGAATTTAAATAAGTTTATATTCCATGCAATGAGTTGTAGTCTGGATCTTAAGTGGTGAATTAATTCTTTCAAATGGATGAGTTTATACTTCAAATATTCTACAGTTACTGAATAGCCTGAGGCTATTGAAAAAATCCTCCTGGAGTGGATGAATTTTCTATGATATTGGTAGAAATGACAGGGTATGAAACATGCCCAATTTGACATGAATTTCACCACTTTCATTCATACCCTAAAAAAAATGAAAATGATACCACAGCTTCATACAATTACCAGGTGATAGGTATACCACTCTGGGATGAAATTTATTCTTTCTTTGGATTATATTTATTTCCTCCAGGTATTATATTCAGTACTTGTAGATGCTGATAATGGTATAGATTTACATATATAAGAGGGGGAATTATGGTATGAATTTCTGCCACAGGGGGGTCTACAGTGAAAGACAGTATGGCCATTCCTAATGCAGTCAACTTGCACTTTACCCAGGCTCTCCAAAGCTCAGCAGTCTTGATAATGAGGTAGGCCTTTGTGCTATTTGGCTCCTCCAAAACTTCAATGAGAGCTGCAAGCTCTAGGCAATAGCACGGGTACTCCCGCGGGTACCCAGAGCTCTACCCGTACCCGTACCCGCGTCTACCCGTACCCGCAACCCACGGGTCACGAGTCACGGGTCACAGCGGGTACGGGTAGACCCCCGTCTCCCATTGTGTAACACCTCCTGCATAGGCCCCAACAATGACGGTGACAACACCATGTTGTCGCCGTCATTGTTGGGGCCTTGGATTTGTTACATACATTTAACTAATGGTTTCGTCACTCAGATGAGTGTCGACAACCTTTTAATTATTTATGTACTATGTGTATGTACTAACTAACTTAATATATATATTATTTACGGGGGAAGCGACGCCCAAGAGGAAGGGGAAGCTTGTGGAAGCAAGGTCTTATATACCAGATAATGTTTATTACTATTTGGTTCCAGTAAACGAACGCGAACGCGACACGTCGTTTAAGTTGATGTTTGCCATTGTTTGGTTTCAGTAAATGCGAACGCGACTCGTTTATGTGCTGCATTCATTTACTTCAACTATATACTAGTATTAATTATCAACTTGTTTCAATAAATGACACATCACATTCAGAAAAGTTAAACCAAACAATATGTACTAGTAAATATCAACTTGTTTCAGCAAACAACGTGTCACGTTCGCGTTCGTTTACTGGAACCAAATAGTAATAAACATTATCTGGTATAAAAGACCTTGCTTCCACAAGCTTCCCCTTCCTCTGGGGCGTCGCTTCCCCCGTAAATAATATATATATTAAGTTAGTTAGTACATACACATAGTACATAAGTAATTAAAAGGTTGTCGACACTCATCTGAGTGCCGAAACCTGTAAATACAAAACTGTATGTTAGTACATAGACATTTGGTGACGGGTTGGGTGCGGGTCACGGGTACCTAAATCATGACCCGTACCCGTACCCGTGCCTACCCGTACCCGTAACCCGCACGGGTTGGCCAAACCCGTGCTGTTCCCTAGCAAGCTCATCATTGGTGAGGTACATCTCTGATTCCTGGGCTTGCATTAAAGCCCATTGACGATCCTGCCCATGAGCCTTCCTTTCTTCCATTTGAGAGTGATGCTGCTCCTGCCCCTTGTCAATGCAATACCAATAGATCATATCAAAATCTGCTAGGTTATGTCCTATATGCATCAAAGTGATTGCTCCTGGTGTATTTCAGCCTCCCTTTGAAGAACTTGATGATGGGGCATGTGACACTGATGACACAGATGGCACTTGTGATACTGAGGGAGGAACATTTGTTGAATCACTGTCTATTACAGAAAATGGATGCTTTGATGTGACAGTTGTGGATAGTGGGGGGGCATGGGTGACCAATCCTCATCTCATGGCTCTTGCCCTTCAGCGCCACTAGAGCCAGTGCTGGGAGCCTGTCTGTTGCTGTCAAAACCATCAGAGCCAGTGCAGGGTGTCTCATCAGGGGCACCAGAAAGCCCAGACACATTGCCATCACTACCACCCCCAGCAGCAGCCCCCAACTCCTCCCCTCCCTCCCCACCTCCACCCACCCCACAAAAATCTCCACCACCCTCATTAGAATCAGAATCAGATTGATTTCTAACTTCCATTCTTGTGGTAAGACTCTGTGGCTGTATAGCAAGGTGGCCATGATATGCATGCTGTCCTTCAGCTTCAGAAGGAACCAGCTGCTGCAAGCTATTTTAAAGCAGGTAGCCTTGCTCATATAACCTTGCCTTTTTGTGACTCTGTTGTGCATAATTAAAAAGATGCCATGATGTAAGCCTGCTAACCAGGCTTATGACACTGTTAGATCTTGTGGGATCACAAGCCAGTGGCCAACATAGAGCAGTTTGTCAGTCAGGGTTGCCCCTTGGATGCTCCCCATGTCAATATCCTTCATGAGCTGTTTGCCAAAGTCATCTGTCTCATAGCCAGTGATTGTGGCATTGAGCATGGATTGGTCTGCAGAAATGTCCAAAATACTGGCAGCATGTGTTGTTGGCACATTATGTGTGTATGCAATTGCACAGGCTGCAAGACAGGCATCTGGTGTGGCATCAGGCATGCAAGACAAGGTGTCTGCAGCAGTGTTGTCTTCACCATGGATGTATGTGATAGTGCAATCAAAATCTGCAAGGTACATTGACCATCTCATTTGTTGCCTTGACATTTCTTTCTGTGACTGGAAGTATTCCAGTGTTTGGTGGTTTGTGAAGACCTTGAACCAGGCCCCAAAGAGGTGTGATCTCCATTTCTTCAATGCTTTCACAATGGCAAGGAGTTCTTTCTCATGGACAGGGTAGTTCTTCTCAGCATCATTTAGTTTGTATGAATCATGGGCAACTTGTCAAGCTGTTTCCCAAGTTGTGCCAAAACTCAGCACAGCACTGGCATCAATAGTGACATAGATGTTCAACTCCTTGTCTTCATAATTAATTATGATAAGGCAGTTGGCACCAAGGACCAGGTGTTTGATGTTCTCAAATGCAGCCTGGTGGTCTGTTGCCCAACCCAGGGACACTTGATCACATTCCTTTGTGGTGAGGGGTGTTAATATGCTTGTATATTTGGCAAGCACTGGTGGGAAGGTGGCAGTGTATCTGGTGAGTCCCAGGAATCCCTGGACATTGGTAGTGGTCATTGGTTGGGGCCAGGATGTGATGTGATCAGTCTTTTGGGGGTTAGTTTAATACTGATGCTGGAGATGATGTGGCTGAGGAACCCAAGCTCAGTCGCAAATAGGTTGGATTTGGCCTGGTTGCAATAAATGCTGGCCTTCTGGAGGGCCTCAAGGATGGAAGTGCAGTTCTGTTCATGTTTGTCCATGGTTTGTGACCATATAATAATGTCATCAAGATAAACATGGCAAATCTTTCCAATGAGTCCCCAGAGTGCATCAGTCACCTGGCACCGGTGTGCAGCTGGAGCATTGCATCTGCCCTGTGGCATCACAGTCCACTCATATAGGCCCCATGGTGTTCTTATGGCAGTGAGGTGAATGTCATCAGGGTGTATGCAGGTCTGGAAAAAGGAGTTTGTCATGTCCATCTTTTCAAATATGTTTCCCATCCCACAATTGGCAAGGATGTCATCAATGCAGGGTAGGGGGAAGCTGTCTCTTATTGTATTGCTATTGAGTCTTTGATCATCATTTACCCAGCAGGGGTCAACAGTCAAGTCTGGTACACTGGTGATATATTTCAGCACACAGAATGCCAATGAGGCATATTCTGAGGAGGATGGTCATAACTGGCCAGCCTTTAGATGTTCATCTAGCAGTCATTTCCAAGACTCCTGGTATTTCTTGGGGGCTGCATATCCCTTGCCATTATTTACCTTGTTAGTATCCTTCAGTCAGATGCAGTGGAACATGTGGCCAGGGATGTCAGTACAGGAAACCCTTATTTCGTAATATAAGTGGCTGAATTAAAGTGGATGAAATTGGGATGACTTTTTAGCTACCATGTTCCAAACATTTAAGATATGAATTTTGTATGCAGTATATTCTTACTTTTTATGTCAATTTGGTGAGGTGGAATAACATACCATGAGTGGCTGAAATAGATGGTATGATTTTTCATTTGGAATAACATACCATGAGTGGCTGAAACAGATGGGATGATTTTCCACTTCAACAACAATAGGAATTTCAAACAATTTTGGCTGGCTCAATGTTGTGAACTTCTGACAAGGCCTTACTGAATTTCAGGGCTAACAACTAAGAAACTTTATTTAAGATAGCTATACAATTACAAGTAACAATATGGAGTCATCATGTAACAGTCATGCAAAAGACATGCTGCAATCAACAATAGCCCACCTCCCACAATCCATGATCTGTCCAACGACACATTTCACTTGGTTGAGATTCACGAATTCCATGGATCCAAAGTTTTCATAGTATTTGATCCCATCTGCGGTGGAGTCAATTAGTTTGACTGACTTGATAAGTGCATAGACAAGTGTTTGGGGCTGCACTTGGTCATTTTGCGACTCAGGAATGTTGATGATAAGAAGGCAAAGTAGTTGGCCATAGAAGTCACGCAGTTCAAACTTGGATGTTCGGCATCGTTGATGAGCAAATTTGTCAACCAAAAGCTGATACTAAAATAGAAATTTGTTATTGTGTACCATACCAGATATATCAACACATACCCAGACGAATGACATGTCTCGGCCATCAGATTAAGGTGGGTTAAGCTCACAAGCATGCATAACATCCCCACCCTCAAGCTGGTATACTCAGCCATACTGAATAAATTGGGAATCCTTTGGGATGAGCCAACGAATTGTTTGGACAGTTACATCAAAACAAGTTGCAAGTGACACAGTAAGTTTCATCCATAGAGAGCGGTTGATAGATTCAGCAGATCGCTTTGGAGTAGTAAGAACATATAGCGGATCTGAAACTAATGTAAATTTATGGATTTGTTGAAAGACAGAAGACGTGCGTAAAGGCAGTGTCAAATTCTGGTCATGAGATGCAGGTGGTTGAAGGCATAGTTTCTCATCCAAATTGTATAGGAGGGTGATGTGGGTTAACTGTGCACATGACATAACATATCTGTTGATGCTTGAGTAGGGGAACTGTCAACTCCGGATGTTGTGAACAATGTTGCCACAATAGTGTTCCATTGGGAATGCCCAATAGGCCCAGACCGGGCCCATAGCTCTGATGGTTGGAGCAATATGCAGCAAGGCATGAACAGTGAGTGGGCAGCTTGAAACATGATCCAGGTCATCTCGACAGTACAACCTGGCAAGCCATTAAACAAAATTCCATCAAAGTGAGAGGTCAAAGCATGTACCGCTCATAGTCTTGAACCCACTTCTGGAAATTCTGGTCCAGGTCATTGATTTCTTCATGGGTGATTTCAAGGCCAATGCAATGTGTAAGCAGTTGGACAAGTTTCACAAAATGGTTGTAATAGTGAGTGTTCATCCAGAAAGTGGCCTTTGAGAAGCAGGGATGCGATGCATGGCAGGAATGGTTTCTCCAGCCTGAAAGGTTGCCTCTCCAATCGCTTCCCAGACAGTTTTCATAATCACATAGTCCTGCCCATCATGATCCAAGTCCTTGAATTTCCCAGTCCAGAAGCGAATTAAATTAGGAATCAGGTTTGCCCAGATGAGATGCATGAAGTCGTAGGGGAATGACGTTGGAAACGAGAGGGAGCTCAATGCACTGAGCAATGGCACGCCTTTGATGCCAAACTTGGTGGAAAATGTATTGAAATCTTTGTTAGTTGAAGCAGATTGGACTATCTCTGCTTGTTTGAGGAATGACGCATGATTGCAGAGCGGAAGAGTAGATGGGTTGTATGAATCTTGAGAACCTGGAAAGAAAGAACAATCCAAGGGCACATAATGTGTTTTTGTGCCAGGTTTGCAGATCCCTCAAATTTCACACATTCGACATGGAACAATTGCGTTATATCCCTTCATATGCATAATCAATGAGACTGCTGGAATATCACCAAAAACAACAATGAGATATGCATGGAGAGTGAAGATCGACTCCAAGAGTGCATCGAATGCCAAGACCCCAATTTCAAGCTGGAGAAGTTCCTGGATAACTGGCCACAAAAATGAATCCAAGTCAAGGGGTTTCTTGGGAATTGATCCAAGAGAGATGATATTTTTCTTGTGAAACCTTTCTTCAGGAGGGAGATTGTAATTGAACAGAATGAGTGGCCAAGCAGCCTTGTTCAGATGCTTGAAAGGGCAAAAACCATTAGTCGACAAGCCAAGTGCGACATCTTGAGGATCAGAAAAGAACCACATGGGGAGTTCTTCATCGCCAATGGTGACGCACTTTCCCAGTAGTGAGGTGTAATGTGTGCTGTTGAGGATATCTGTTGACTTGGTTGAATCACGCACATGGTTTGACCGGTATTGCATTTTTTCAGTGTAGGTAGAATTTGCTACCATTGCCCGAAGATGCAGAATGATGGGAAGATATTTGAAATATGAATGCGGGGTTGTCCCATTGGCTTTGTAACGATCAGCCTTGCATTTTGGGCACTGCTGCAAGGTCTTGTATGGGCCAGTATAACAGACACATGAGGAAGGGCAGCAACTGTAGCATATGGGCTGAAAACCTGAAAGGAACTGCACCCGCTTCTCCATAGACTTGATCAAGTCAAGTGGGGCTTGAGGGAAAGCAAAGTGAAATTTGTTGAAAGTTGTGTTTGTGATACCATCTTCAACTTTAAGGGTGTAGGCACGCAGAAGGGTTAAGTCGCTTTCATCGAGAAGTTTGCCTTCTGAGAGAAACAAACATCAGAAAGGAAGTTAGAATCAGTTCAAAAGTTGCTAACCTATTCCTGCTACCTCTTTCATAAAACCCTCACCAAGAAGGTCCCAAACTGAGATTCCTTCCTGGCCTGGTTCAGCAAATGGCATCTCTTCTCCATCCCCAGGCTCATCAGGCTCATCAGGCCCGTCAGGCTCATCATGATCACAACCCATTCCATCCTCTTCATCTTCGATGTTCAAGTTCTCTTCTGTGATTCGGCGGGATCAGCGCACCGTCAACAAACTGTACTGATCATGGCCATCTGCATCATCCAGTAACGGTGTTGGATAAGAACGGGGAGGGAGGTGATCTGGGAATGGCATTGGAGAAGAATGAGGAGGTAGGTCTTGTGTTACTGTTACAGGTGTTGGGGAATGCCGCATGGACAAGGAGTCATCAAGATTGACAGTGTGAGGTGATGCCGCAGACGGAGAATCACAATGGAACCCAGATGGCCCTGCCTCGCTCATAGGAAAGCCGTCACATTCAAGAGATGCCTCTCCAGTTTCACCTAAGATTTTCGTTTTCAGATGAAGGTCTGGAAGCTTTTCTTGACAGAAATGCTTGATGAGCTGGTGCAGGGCAACCAATGAGCTCCTGCTTCCCAGCATGGCGAGCAGGTGACATTTGGTGTGCTTTAAAGGCTTGCTTACGACTGCGTAATAATGAATGATTTTGCGAAAGAACATTTGCTGCCAACAGTGCTGATCTCTGTCCATTTAGATGTCCAAGTTCAACCTTCTGAGTTACATGAAGAGCGCAACTACATGCACATAGACGCTTAGGAGATGGAGCCATATGAGGCGGCAAAAAATAATAAGAAGTCATGTTTATTTTATAACCAAGACATTCAGGGAAGTGTCAGAACTATGATCCATTTTTGAGACTAGTCAGACTAAGATCTGGGAAAGAAAGTAGTGATCTAGGGCACCGGAAAGCATTGGTAACAGCTTGCAAAGACAAATAATGGATGGATTACTTACCAATATTAATGAAACATGTTGAAATCACATCAAAAGCATCAGAAATCCACCAGAGGCCTAAGGGGCATTGATGAACATGAGCTGATCTAGGAGACAACTGATGCCAAATCAAAAAGGTACAAGACAACCAAGATCAGACAAGCAGAGTGCCATGCATGCCTCGGGGGCTTGATGAGGGCTGACGCACAAGAGAAGAAACAACCGATGCCAAATCAGGTTGTTGGGGCGACATAGGACGTCTACCCAAGGAGAGGGATGTGGCCAACGGATCCAGAGGCGAGACGAGAGACAAATAATGGAACAAGTGTAAGGGTCATTTGAAGATTTTGGTGCTGTGTGGGAAGTGTTAGAGGAGAAGATGGTAAGATAAGAAAGAAAAATGCGTACATTTTGCTCTCCTTGAATTTTTCCTTTCTTGTGCAATGCCTTGCAATGTAAGAGATGGTAGAGAACAATGTGCCAATGACACAGGCAGGGAGAATTCCCAAAGAGAAACACAGTATGCCCAGTTGATGATCCTAGTTGGGCTTGAGAAGATCTTTGAAAGGAGTGAGAGAATTGGTAGACAACCCTATCGCTTTGATAAAAGCGCGAGGTATTGAAGGGTCTGGATAATAAAAAGTGACGGCCCCAAAACAATGGGATTATTCACATGGTGTGTTTTAGGCAACTCAAGGAGTGATTCTTTTTGCAGGAAATCAGATGCGTCGATATCAAGGTCATGATGGATGGAAGTCAAGACTCTATGCAAGAAACGAACTCAAAGCTTGAATGAGGTTGAACATCAGTCACTGGGAATCTCACGAGGAATATGGATTACTTACCGATATTAATGAAAGACACTGAAAGCATCAGAAGTCCACCAGAGGCCTGCCAATCTAGGAGACTACTGATACCAAATCAAAAAGGTGCAAGAAATCCAAGATCAAAGAAGCAGAGCACCATGGATGCCTCGAGGACTTGACAAGGGCTGACACGCAAGATCTAAGAAACAGCCGATGCCAAATCGGGCTGTTAGGCGACATAGAACGTCAACCCGAGGAGAGGGATGCATGCAGCCAACAGATCTGGAGATGAGAGCAGTCATCAGACAAGCAGAGCACCATGGATGCCTTGCAAGATCGATGAAACAGCCGATGCCAAATTGGTGATGTGGTCCTAGCGTTCCAAGCTGCGAAAAGGCACTGGGCAACTAGAAGGGGGAAGAGTTAGCCTAAAGGGTCCCAGAACTGGCCTTCTTCTACAAGGGTGGAAATCTGTGATGACCACAGTTAACAATGTACAGCCTAAATGAAGTGTGAAGAATGCGAAGTTAGTAGACAAGGTTAGCAAAATGTCGCGATAAAGATAGTCAGTAGTTCGCAGTCTAATAACACAGTTTATTGAAAAATACTTTACCAATGAACTAGGATTGTCCCAGTTCCTGGTCGGAATAATGCAGTGACGATATTGGAATAAGTCACAAGTCAACTTCGCAGTTGAACATGAGAGGAGATGAAAGTTGAAACCTTAGCGTTGAGAAAGGGGGAGATGAGATCTCTGTTTCTAATATTTTACATAGACTTTATACTAACTAAATCAAAGTGGATACAATGCGAAATGTGGAAACTGTCCATGTCCATCGCTAACGGACTGCCTACACTAACTACTTATGGGTAACTAGAGTTTTAAAGTCCGGTCGGGTCCAGTTGTTCAGCCATTTCGGCCCCAACCGGACCCCAACCGGTTGGTCATTTGCATCAAAAAGTACCAACCGACAACCGAACCGGGTACAACCGGTTGGTGTCGGTTGCTCAGGCGGTTGTGACCGGTTGAGACCGGTTGCAACCCGACCTGGTTACAGTCGGTTGCAGTCGGTTGGGACCAACTGCAACCGACATCTACATAGTCACTTAATATACATACTGACTACTAATATTACTTTTTCTACTGTAATTTAAAATATAATATAATATACAAATAAATAAAACAATCCCCCCCTCAAGGTGGGGGGGATGGGGAACACTGACAACGGTGGCCATACTCGCTGTTGAGGTGAGGGATGGCGGACGAGAGGGGGGGACGGCGGACAAGTGGGGGGATGGCAAACGCAAGGGGGGGGACGGCATACACGAGGGGGGGGGTGGCAAACACGAGGGGGGGATGGCAAAGTGAGGGGGCACAGCAAACATGACTCGCAAGGGGCAGGCAGTAAACGTGAGGGGGCAGACGGCAAACGTGAGGGGGCACAGCAAATGCGACTCGCAAGGGGGCAGGCAGCAAACGTGAGGGGGCAGACGGCAAACGCGAGGGGGTAGATGGCAAGCGCGAGGGGGCAGATGGCAAACGCGAGGGGGAGGATGGCGGATGATGGGGGCGCAGTGGACAAGTGGGGGGGATGGCAGACAAGTGGAGGGGACGGCAAATGTGAGGGGGAATGGCAAACGAGAGGGGGGATGGCAAACGAGAGGGGGGATGGCAAACGAGAGGGGGGATGGATGAGAGGACAGTGGACGTCGTAGAGGTGGTCGTCGTGGGGGAAAAGTTGAAATGGTTGAAAAAAAAAGATGATGCATCTTGATCATCAGTACAAGCGTGTGCAAACACAAACGTGTCGCGACGCGTCATCGTTTATACTTGCACAACACATGTGCAAACACATGCAAACGAGCCAAAGGTATATAAACCCTTGCCCATCTGCCATTGTCACTTGGGCATGCCCCAACCTCACTAAGAAAATAAGTATATAAGTAAATAATATAGTATACATTAGTGTATATACAAGTAGATAACTGGCCGGTTGCAACCGGTTGTAACCGGTTGTCAACCGGTTTGAGTACTTCTCAAATATGGCCAACTGCAACCGCGCAATACCCCTATGAGGCCCAACTGCGACCGGAAGTCCGGTTGCCCACGGTTGCAGTCCGGTTGGGTTGCCGGTTTTTTTCGGTTGCTGCAACTGGACCTGCAAAGACTATGGGTAACCCAGGTAAGTATGAAGTGGATCAGTTCGCAAACTCCACGAAGTGGCTGTGAAGAGTGTGAAGTCTATAAAAGTGAAATATAGATAAGTTTGGTTAACAAAGGGTGTTCGCATATCTTTCGAAAGGGAATGGAGAGAAACAGAAGAAAGAGGAAGATCACCCCGCGACTCTACAATACTGCAAAACGCGATTTCATCGCCCATACCTGGTGGAAGCCTATCATCAGGCTGTTCGGGTGACGTAGAACGTCAACCCTAGGAGAGGGATGTGGACAATGGATCCGGAGATGAGACAAGAGACAAGAGACAAGAGATGAGAGACAAGACAAGAGACAAGAGATAAGTGCTAAGTGCTTAGAGTGTAGTGTAGTCAGGAAGATGATTGGCAGGTTACTTTAGGGCAGGCTGTCATATTTCATGCAAGCACCCCTCGGAACTCTGCCTCGGAACTCCGTAGGAACTCCGAGTATTTCAAATTCCTCATTTCAAATTACCTCTCCTGTTTTACTTACATCACATCTTCCGTAGTTTACTCAAGTCTGTTCTTCATCATAGATATCATCACGAAATTTGTACTCAGAACTCCGCAGAACTCCGCTGCAGCTACACCAAGTACTAGCCTTAGTATAAAACTACTTTACATACTTTGTATTCTTCAGTTCAAATATTAGTTGTTATCAACTTATCATTTGTCAACTTTAAGACCTCGAACTTCTATCTTAATCTTCGGACCTCCGGACCTCTGCTTCATTCCTGTCCCTTACTTCGGACTTCCTAATCGGAACTCCGCTTTTGCACCTTTTCCTTACCTCGGACTTCCGCACGGACTTCCGGACTTTTCAGTTCCTTGCAAATTGGACACTGAGCGTAGAGAAGGGCGCAACCTCTTAAAGGTTGAAGCCAAGTCCTCGTCGTACATCGGAAATCGGCGTTGTTCATTGCAGTTCAAAATAAAGAGTGTCAAGATGCCTACTTCTGTAGCTGGCTCAAATTTTGTACACCTATGATCTACCGGGTCAGCACTCACAATTCCACCGCATCGGCAAGCCCTAATAGTCTTTGGCGCAACCTTCTCGCCTTTGAGCTCATTGGTGAAAAGAAAGTGGGTGCTTCGAGTACGAAAAGCAGCAAACTGTGGGAGACCACACAGTGATTTATGGATGGTTGTTTGATGGCAGATGGAGTTAGCTTTGCAGAATCAGATGGTGGTCAACTGATGCGGAATGGTAGCATCGTCAATTCATTAGGCGACCACGAGCGTGAAGAAATTCTTTGGGAACTGGCCAAGCTTAGCTTTAGGTTTGAGCTCCTTGCTCTGGATGCGCAGGTCACAACCAATACAAGCGATGATCGCCAAGAACTCATCAGAGCCTGTTTTCCGGGTGGAGCATCTGCATCATTGCTGGTGGCAGACTTGGGCACAGCCAATCATGGTCTAGGGAATGTGTATTGGGAGCCCAGATCTGTATATTTACATGCGTTGAAGAAAGTGATGATGACATGGAAAGGAGAAGTTCCACCAATCATTCTTGCAAGGAAAATACAATGGATGGAATGGGAGATCGAAGACCTTGAGTATGAGATTACTCATTTTTATGTGAAGACCTTCTATGACCATTTCGGACGAGCTCCCATTACTCCCCGACGTCTATCTCATGCTGCAACTTTACACCGCGTTTCCCATCCTCGAGGCATTAACATTGTCGATTCCACCCCAAATGTTGCTTATGACATGACCGATATCATGGTATAATGATTTGCTTATCTGCCCACAATGAATGAACTTGCTGATATCACTGCAGATTTTTGTTTTGTTTGTATGTTACAATGAACTGTTGTTCCTTCTTCAGATGTCACTAGTGGCCCAACATAAGTAATGTGTTGTTTTGAGTGCATCTATGTACATTCATCACCATGAACTACTTCCTAATCTTCTTTATCTGGACATTAATTTGTGTTCTCTCTTCATAGTCCTTGACCTCCCATTCATGCTTTCTCCCTCGGACTTGCAGTTGTTCAACATTGATGTTGATGGTTGGTGGATCAGAACAGTGCAAGCCTTTAATGTGGACTTTGATCTTTGTTGCTTCCTGAAATGATTTTATAGGTCAGATCATCATAATCATAATGAATTTGTTCTTGCCTTGTTGCCCAATGATAATACAATGTCAGTAGAACTGTTCCCTTCTTCCGCTTCATCTGCACTGACTTGAGCTCCACAGGCTGCTTTGGCTAAACAATGATTCAGTTTGTACATATCTTTGCTTCAGACAAAACTCACCATCGTTGTCACAGTTCGACTCATTGTGACTGACGTTCTCGCTAGCCGGTGGAGGGCTTGACAGGATGCCAGCTTGATTTTCAATGATTGGTGATCCTTTGTCATTGTTTGGATAGTCGCCCTCGCCGTCAGATTCAGTATCACTGGCAACAATGATTATGTGCCTTGCTGGAGGAAGAGATACCGATGTAGGGGGGATTGCTGGCCGAAAACGTGACATGGTGCATTGGTGTGTTGGTGCATTGGTGGGTGTTGGGATTTACTTCCTGACTAGGCAATAGCACGGGTACTCCCGCGGGTACCCAGAGCTCTACCTGTACCCGTACCCGCGTCTACCCGTACCCGCAACCCACGGGTCACGAGTCACGGGTCACAGCGGGTACGGGTAGACCCCCGTCTCCCATTGTGTAACACCTCCTGCATAGGCCCCAACAATGACGGTGACAACACCATGTTGTCGCCGTCATTGTTGGGGCCTTGGATTTGTTACATACATTTAACTAATGGTTTCGTCACTCAGATGAGTGTCGACAACCTTTTAATTATTTATGTACTATGTGTATGTACTAACTAACTTAATATATATATTATTTACGGGGGAAGCGACGCCCAAGAGGAAGGGGAAGCTTGTGGAAGCAAGGTCTTATATACCAGATAATGTTTATTACTATTTGGTTCCAGTAAACGAACGCGAACGCGACACGTCGTTTAAGTTGATGTTTGCCATTGTTTGGTTTCAGTAAATGCGAACGCGACTCGTTTATGTGCTGCATTCATTTACTTCAACTATATACTAGTATTAATTATCAACTTGTTTCAATAAATGACACATCACATTCAGAAAAGTTAAACCAAACAATATGTACTAGTAAATATCAACTTGTTTCAGCAAACAACGTGTCACGTTCGCGTTCGTTTACTGGAACCAAATAGTAATAAACATTATCTGGTATAAAAGACCTTGCTTCCACAAGCTTCCCCTTCCTCTGGGGCGTCGCTTCCCCCGTAAATAATATATATATTAAGTTAGTTAGTACATACACATAGTACATAAGTAATTAAAAGGTTGTCGACACTCATCTGAGTGCCGAAACCTGTAAATACAAAACTGTATGTTAGTACATAGACATTTGGTGACGGGTTGGGTGCGGGTCACGGGTACCTAAATCATGACCCGTACCCGTACCCGTGCCTACCCGTACCCGTAACCCGCACGGGTTGGCCAAACCCGTGCTGTTCCCTATTCCTGACTGAGCTGATGACTTTTTATCCTTGCCATCTGTGCCTTTGCAACTGATCTTTGAGATCCAGTTGCACCTTAAAGTTCATATAGATTAATAGTGCTAACATCATAAATTTATCCAGGGTCAGTCAAGGGTTCTGCGTAAGTGAAGTGTCATTGTCTCCCACTACCGCTCTCCTTCTTAACAAAATCACTGAATGTTTCCAAGCCCCTTCTATTGCAGCTGTTGCCCTCAAAGCCGGTGTCTTCCCTTTGAAGCTGTACTCCTTTCCACTGCAAGGATGGGTGTGGACAGGCTTGCATACAGTAAGTTGCACATGATCCGACCACCCGATCACATCCACTAATACTCCCCTGGCACTAGAACTTTGTTTGATCAACCATACCGACATCATGCAAGATCCAACGCTATGTGGTTGAATGTCAACAATCTATGCTGAGTATATTTCATATGTAAATTATGTCTTGTTGATCCTCAAATCACCACTGTTCGGGCACTAGAACCTTTTCAGCATGGATACACACAGGTTCCATGCGTCATGCAAGATCCATGCCAAGTGGCCATGCAATAATTATCCCTGCTCAATTTATTGGATATGTGAATGCCGCTCTCAAATCAAACAGACCTTCATGCTAGAAATTCTGCTTGTAACTAATTGCATAAACAAATTCTCTGTCCGTGTATTGCTTATCGACAGAACATATCTCTGCTCATCCTTATAAGCTGGCTTTACCTTGTTGTTCTCTACAACAAGATCAATAGCCCCGAAGTCTTACTCCACTAAACCTGCATCTGGCTCCAAGGTGAAATCAACATCAAGCACATCTGCTGCGAAAATCAAGCAGGAATTGTTGAAGAGTCGTAAACCAGGTTTGTATTTTGTCTTCCTCTGTGACAGTTACTTGAGCTCATTGCATCAAAAAAACACAGTTGCACCTCCTAGCGCGAAGGGAAACAAGAATATCAAACAGGAATTATTGAAGGATCATAAACTAGGTCAGTAAATTGTCCTCCTACTCAACAATTACTCACTGCATCCACAAAATTATAGCTATAACCCCCAGCACAAAGGAAAACCACAAAATTAAGCTGGAATTACTGAAGAACTCTAAACAAGGTCAGTACTTTGTTGTCTCTCACAATGATTACTTATTGCATCCGAAATATAGTTGCATCCTCCAGCACACAGGAGAGCCGTGACACACAATTAAAAAAACTGGAAGGTATGTCAATATCCATGGACCGTTCATTCATCACACTTATTGTTTCTATTTGCAGCTGAGAACAATGCCTTGCTACTAACTCTAGCTGTGAAGGAACATGTTAAATCGATGATACCACACCCAGCAAAAGGAGTTGCTGGTAATGGATTCAACCTACAAGAGGCCATGGGGCTTGCGGATGATGGGGATACATACAAGCTCCTTCGAGTGAGTCCTCCCAGCATGCCCACTTATCTCTCGCTCATGATTCTAGCGCGCTGTCCAGGACCTATCAGCTAAGGCAGGGCTGGACTGTGCAGTAGTGTGGCATCACCAACCCAAAGAAATTATTAGCAAGATTATTGGAGCCGTATGTGTCCTTCTATTGGGATCAAGAAGTTGAGCACAAGATGAGGACGAGGTTTTTGAGGTATTGAGTTTAAGTCAAAGGTAAGTGTATGAGGGAGTCTGCCACAGGGAGGAATGTTATTATCATCTCCTACAAGATGTGCAATATTTATACTACACAGTTAGGAGGTATAGTGTAATGCACTCCTATAATATATAAAGGAGGTATTCTGTAATAGACCCCTGTACCAGTTAATAATGGAGTAACTATGTCATATCCCCTATAACAGTATCAATAATAGTGACATATGATATCATGGCTTGGTAAGTCCTAGACTTCCTGCAGGGTGTGTCTTAGACACTCTATCCAAGGCTCTGTCTCTGATAGCCTATGATAGACATGCTGCAGGATGTTTAATCCTGTAGCATGTGTTAACTGTGGATTCCCCTATATGTCTCTGTGTGTTAACCTCTGTTAAACATGTGTTAATATGACTTAGCATATTCTGGCAATATTCCCTAGGCATGTTAACTGCCTTGGCTTGCCTGTATACTCTTGTATACATAATCCCAACACCTTCCTTTTTACTTTTTACATGTCATATCTTCCTAAAAATATTACTCTAGGCATGACGGTGTCACAGCTATTTCAGGAAGTTCCCACATGGTTGGCCCATTGAAGAATTCCTCAAATCTAACCTGAAGAACAAACACATGTATGCATGCAAATGAGGATATCTAGGAGATCAGACAAATCGTGATGAGGAAGGGGATGAGGATGACAAAGGAAGCAAAGGAGGTGACAATGGGAATGATGGTAGAAACAATGGCAGTGACAATGGGGCCGGTGATGAGTCAGGCGGTGATGATGACTAGGGCGGCAATGACAACAGGGCTGGTGACTACGGTGACTACGACAGGGCCAGCATCTACGATATCAATATGGATGGAGCTGGTGGGTACGACGGAGCTGATGGGTACAATGGAGCCGGTGGGTATGACAGAGCCGGTAATTACAAGGGAGCCAGTGACGATGACGGAGCCAGTGACGGAGCCAGTGACGGAGCCAGTGACTGCGAGGATGAGTGATATTTGGGGTAGGAAAAGGAAGAGGATGAAAGGTCAATTCCACCGACAATAGTAGCTATTCAATGAGTTGTAGTCTGGATCTTAATTAGTGAATTAGTCCTTTCAAACGGATGAATTTCCATATATGTTTATATCTCAAATGGTCTGTGGTTACGGAATAGCCTAACAAAAATGGATGATTTTTACGAATACCCTATTGAAAATAGATGATTTTACATGTTTCAAATTTTCTATAGCTACTGAATAGCCTATCCCTGGAGTGGATGAATTTTCTATTTTCTATGGCTACTGAATAGCCTGTCCCCTGGAGTGGATGAATTTTCTATGATGTGGTAAAAACCACTGGGTATGAAACGTGCTGTTTTTGACATGAATTTCACCACTTCAGTTTGTCCCTTTGAAAAATGAAAATGATACTGTGGCATCATACAATTACCAGCTGATAGGTATACCACTGTGGGATGAAATATATTCTCTCTGTGGATTATATTTATTCCATCCAGGTATTATATTCAGTACATGTAGACACTAATAATGGTATGAATTTACATATATAAGAGGGGGGAATTGAGGTGTGAATTTCCAGCGTTGGGGGGTCCACAGTGGGTATTGTCAGGGAAGCAATTTGTGGTCAGCAAATTTCAGTTTCATCTGGGCATCCTTGGCCTTGAGGACCTCTTGGAATGCCAATCCCTCAATTCTGTCATGCACAGTGGCAATGACTGGCCCAGGGAGCAGGTAGCCAGGGAGTGTCAGTGTGTTACGAACTGATCTCGTAGGCGGGGTTACGACAGAGTTCCGACGGAGTTCTGTGGCGGCACTGGACTTGGCTTCAATCTAAAAGGGATTGCGCCCTTCTCTACACCCAATGTCCAATTTACAAGGTGACGGTAATGAGAGCGGAGGTCCGGCGGAGTTCCAGAAGTTAAGAGAGAGCGAGGACTTAGAAGTGAGAGAGTTGTGGAGATAACAATACAATTATCAAACTGAAGTTACAAGTGACGTTATACTAAGTTTTATAGTAAGTAAGTAACCGGGGTAACTACGGCGGGATCAACGGAGTACCAAGTACGCAGTAAGTAAGATGATCAGCAATGATAGATATGTGATATAAACAAAACAGGAGTAATTTGAAATACAATTTGAAATAGTCTTTTTGATATGACAGCGGCTCCGTCGGTGATCCGCCGGAGATCCGTCGCAGGCTTGCATGGGATATGACAGTATCCCCCCCTTAGGACCGAGCCTTCGAGGTCATGTGATGTTCGGATTCCGTATTTAGGAATTTTGACGTCTGCAGTTCTTCAACATCCAACCATCATGTCCAGCTCACAAAACACATCCCTACCCACCCCCCTGTCGTCCGCCGCTGAGGAACGCGCGAAGCTGATGGTGCGTCTCAAAGAACTCGCCGCACAGGAAGAGGCAGCGAAGAAAACTGCCGCGGAGGAGGCGGAAAAGGAGGCCGCCGAAGAGAAGAGACAGCGCAGGGAAGAGAAAGCGCGTCGTCGCGAGGCACGCCGCACAGAAAAGCGGAAGGCCGCGGAGTCCGCCGCCGAGGACGACGAAGGGGTGGTAGTGGAGCAGGAGTTGGAGTGACTGGAGGTGGAAGAAGAAGATTACGCCGCGTTCAAGGTGTGGCAAGCGGAGCGGGAGCCGACGGAGACCAACGGGGTCTCGAACTGGAGCGAGGAGGAGGAGGAGTTAGAAATGGAGGACTAGTAGTAGAAAAAGAAAGTACAAGTAACATAGTACGTACGGAGGTCTGACGGGGACCGTAAAATGTATATACTTTGGTTTGTATGTAGATAGATCGGATTTGTAATGTTTTTGTTTTGACTTTGTTTTTGTTTTATAAGTAAGGAGTGATCTGATACGTAATGTTGTAAGTAAGGTGACGGTTTTTTGAATCATAATGAAATGGCTTTGTTTTTTCTTGTAAGTAATGATGGTGTTCGATAGGTAATGTTGACTTTGTTTGTTTTGTTGTACGTAGGGTGACGGTATCTGATGGCTTTGTTTTTTGTAAGTAATAGCACGTATAAGGAAAAATGAAATGGCTTTATTAATTTTGAAGTGACTTTGTTTTATTGATGTAGGGTGAAGTTATTGTGGACCGGGTTTGTTGGGGTACCGTGCGTGGAAGTCCGCGACGGCTTCCTGGGCATGCTCGAGTTCTTCGGCAAGTAACCAGGACTGTTCCAAGTCAGTATTCTCGTAACCTGACCAGCGCACCAAGTATAACAACGGACACCGCCGCCGCTTATCGAGTTTGGAGTCCAAGATTTCTGCAATCTCATATTCAATTTCGTCGTCGATAGTAATCGGCGGAGGCGGCGGCTGAATCCGGTTAGGAATGGTATTGACGGGTGCAGGTTCAATTTGTGATACGTGAAAGACCGGATGTAATGCGCGGAGGTGGTCCGGAAGGCGAAGGGTGAAGGAGTGTGTGCCAGCTTGGGCAATGATTTCAAAGGGACCAAGGTTCTTTTCTGACAACGTTTTTGAAGGCCTAGTAGTGTGGATGTTTTCAGCATCAAGGTAGACCTGATCACCAACTTTAAACGGCGGAGTGGGGTGCCGGCGGCGGTCCGCGGGAACTTGATAACGCTCTTGGGCAAGTTTGATTTGCTGGTGGAGTTCCGTATGTAGTTTGTCAAGGTCCACGACGAAAGACCTAGCCTTCTGGGAAGCCAGCTCGCGTTCAGGGTAGACGGTGATGTTAGGGTTGTAGCCTTTGTTAGCGTAGAACGGTGATATACCAGTAGTAGCACTAGGCGCGTTGTTGTAAGCGAACTCGGCGAGGGGAAGGAGTTCCGACTAGTTATCCTGCTGATAGTTGCAAAAGATGTGCAGGTACTGTTCTAGTGTCTGGTTAAGTCGTTTGGTTTGTCCGTTGGCCTCCAGGGGTGGTGGTGGAGAGGGAGTCGTGGTCGGCATTGCCTAGAGCCAAGAGATAGCCCCCTCCAACTCGTGTTACACACGAAGGAGGGGGAGTTGTCGTTGTTGCCTACAACCACAAGATATCCCCTCCAGCTCGCGTTTGATGTGAGGGAGGGGGTTGTCATTGCACAGAACACAAGAACCCCCCCACTCGTGTTTGATGCGAGGGAGGGGGTCGTTGTCATCGTCATTGCCCAGAACACAAGAAAAATCCCCCACTTGCGTTTGGAGCGAGGGAGGGGGGTTGTCGCCGTCATCATTGCTCGCGTTTGATGCGAGGGAGGGGGCCGTCGCCATCGTCGTTGCACAGAACACAAGAAGAACCCCCCCACTCGTGTTTGATGTGAGGGAGGGGGTCGTCATCGTCGTTGTTGCCCAGAACAAAAGCCAAACCACCCCACTTGCGTTTGGAGCAAGGGAGGGAGGTTGTCGTCATCATCATTGCTCGCGCTTGATGCGAGGGAGGGGTCGTCGCTGTCATCGTTGCCCAGAACAAAAGAAAATCCCCCACCCACTCGCACTTGGAGCGAGGGAGGGGGTCGTGGTCATAGTCATAGTCATCATTGCTGTTGATGTTGGTGTTGTTTGTGATCAACAACATCATATGATCACACACATGACCGGCTGTCAGTACCCGTAAACCCGTGGGTAAGGGTACGGTGTTGCACGGGTAGGGCAATGCCATACCCGTACCCATACCCCTGCATACCCATAAGTGGAAACATATGGTGTTACCCGTACCTGTGCTGTGCCCTATGGATGCAAGAAGGTGGTGATTAGGGTGGGACCCGGGATGAGGGTTTCGCGCAGGGCGTATGACCCCCGTCTGGTGGCTTGGTGAGCCTGATGGCCGCCGAACGCGCGCTTGGCTTCCGAGCCTGCGATGCTTCTGTCGGTAATGCCGAACCTCGGGTTCGTCGCTGGCAAGGTTGGGGGGCCCACCTGTTGGTGGGTACCGTCCCACGCGTGGGGCGGCTAAGCGAGGAGGGGCTGTACCCGGGCAACCGGGGGGCTCCGAACCCCGTCGGGCCTTATGGCTGACGGGTTGGTCAACCTGCGGGAAGGCCTATAATCCTCATTCCTGGCCGGCGCGTCAGTGGGCGCGCACGACTAATAGGGGCCGTGCAGGGGCTCAGCGGGGGTAGGATACTGGGGGTGTTAGTACGCGCCGTTGGGAGTGCCGGCGAGCTGGTTCGGGGAGGCGCCTGAGCACCCTCAGCCTGTAGTCCGGCCAGGCGCTACAACCCTAACCCTAGGGTGCGCCGGCCTTCACGTACTATGGTACATTATCGGGGCTGTAGTTTCCCCCTCAACTTACGTCGTATACCCGCCGTCTCATGTAGTAGATAGCCGTGGACTGCGCCCGTGCACCACGTTAAATATTGTTGAACAAAAAAAAAAAAAAAAAAAAAAAAAAGAAGGTGGTGATTTTCTCTGACTCACTCGTGCTCATTGATGTGTGGGTGGACTGCTCCCCTGTGGGAGGTCAACAGTATGCCTTACGGGTGTGCCGCCTTCTGTGTCCATGGTTTGAGCTGGACTGGGACCGCAGCATACACTTCTGGTTCATCCCCTCCAAAGTGGAGTGGGTGGTCCACAAACAAGCCCATGACATTGCGACATCATTCCGATTTCCCCTGGGGATCTCCCCCTGGCCACTTGCAACTGGCTGCTCACCTCTTTCATGGGGGCAGCCAAAAAAGACTGGTTGGCCCACTTTGCGGACCCCAAATACAGAGGGCAGAATTTCCTGGACCTCTGGGCCCAGCAAAAGTCCCCCGCTATGCCCATGACCTCCAAATGTGGGCCCTGGCTCAAAGAAACTGCACATGACTGCAGATTGATGTCCCAGCTTTGCCAGTGCATCATGGCACATGCCCCCATTGGGAGTTACCATGACCACTTTTTCCCCAGTGAAGACACTCACTGTACATGCCCACCCAGGCCCTTCCAGGACTGGGATCACCTTCTTTGTGTGTGCCCACACATCATGCGCAAGAAACACCAGCAGGGCCCGCATTGGATCACGGACCTTGTCAAACTTCTCAAGATGAACCCACAAGCATTCGCCTTTGCCCCCCCTGTAGGGTGGGACCCAGGATGAGGGACACATGCAGGGCGTATGACCCCCATCTGGTGGCCTGGTGCGCCTTGTGGCCTGCCAAATGCATGCCTTGGCTCTCGAGCCTGCATTGCTCCTTGTCGGTAACACTGAACCTTGTGTTCACTGCTGGCAAGGCTGGGGGGCCTGCCTTGTAGGCGGGTACCATCCCATTTGCAGGGCAGCTAAGCGGGGTGGGGCTGTACTCAGGCAAATGGGGGGCTCTGGACCCCACTGGGTCTTATGACTGGTGGGTTGGTCGACCCGCAGGAAGGCCAGTAATCCTCATTCCTGGCTGGTGCATTGGTGGGCACACATGATTAATAGGGGCCATGCGAGGGGCCATGGGGGTAGGAGCAAGGGTGAGTTAGTATGTGCCGTGGGGAGTGCTGGCAGGCTGGTTTGGGGAGCCGCCTGAGCGCCCTCAGCCTGTAGTCCAGCCCCACACGCAGCCCTAGCGGGCAACACACTGGCCTTTATGCACCTCTGTGCATTATCGGGGCTGTAGTTTCCCCTCCAACTTATGCCATATACCAGTTATCTCTTTGTTGTAGATAGCCATGGACTGCGCCCATGCACCACATTAAATATTGTTGAACAAAAAAAGAAAAGAAAAAAAAAGTGTCTACCTTCTGAAAGGATTGAATCAGCATATATTGTGACATTGATGATAGTAAGAGTGATGGGATTAACCAATGCTAAAGCTATCACTGTATATGCTGCAGACTACCAAATTTAGCACCAACGCTTAGGACATCCATCCAACACAGCATTGATGAAAATGCCTTCCACATGCATTGGATTACCCAAGGAAATCTCAATTCCAAGGAACATTCCAATTTGTCCAGGTTGTGCTAAGGGCAAGATGACATTGAAGTCTTTCCCTGAATTGCACACCAGAGCTATGGACTCCTTTGAGTTAATCCATACAGATCTCAAGGAATTCTCTGTGTTGTCTTATCACAAATTTAAATATTTCATTATTTTTGTGGATGATCATTTGTCAGCCTATTGGGCATCCTGTCTTGCAAAGAAATCAGGAGCGAGCTCTTCAATAAAAGAGTTCATCACCATGGCTAAGACACAACACAGCAAACAGGTCAAATGAGTTTGTATTGACACTGGAGGAGAATTAAAAAGTCATGAACTCACAAAGTTCTTGCTAAGTCTGGGTATAAAACTTGAACAAAGTGTCCCTTACCAGCATCAACAGAATGGCCATGCAAAACATGCTATTCAGACAATTATGGAAAAAGCCTAAGCACTATGCTTCACAGCATGTCTCCCAGCTTCCTGATGGGAATTCTGTGTCAGGCACGCAATCCATCTCCATAATGTCACCCCTTCAGTGAGACTACAATGGATAACTCCTCACTAGGTGATTAACGGCTCTAAGCCTGATCTCATAAGGGACAAAGTCTTAGGATGTGCAGCCTATGTTTATCTGCCTAAAGAGCAACGTGCAAATAAACTTGCACCAAGATCAGAGCTAATGGTCTACCTTGGCTGGGCAGATGTGGATGGAATCAAAGGATATTACTTCATGTGCCAAGACAATTCTATGTTTGTTGGCACCACAGCTATTTTTGATGAAGAATTATTCCCTCAATGCCCAGGTGCCTGCACTCCTGAAGTAATGTCTGTTGGTGAAGACTTCATCTGTGATGGTGATCCAATTATGGAACAGAGAAATTACAACATTCTACATAGAACAGCCAGTGATGATGAATATCCTCCACCTGAAGACTGCCCCTTCTTCAAGTCTGGAAAACAGACTGACATACAAAGAGAACAAGAGGCACATGACAATGCCAATGTTCCTCCTCTGCCACCTACTCCAGTAACCCCTGCAGACTTTGCTCCATGAAGGGAGGATCAACATGAGTGGAATGAACTTCCCCACAGATCTGGTAGGACCAGGAACATCCCAAATTGTCTGGGCAACGTGTATGGTGAACACTGCCTACTGACAGATATAGAATGAGACATCTGTTGTGAGAATTATTGGAAGAAGACAGTTGGGCAACCACCTCAAGGCCTGAGGGTCGGGTCCCAACAACCTTCTCATAGTAACTTGAACCCTGGACCAAGTACTACAATGCCACCACATGATGATGTGCCTACACCCAATAATGGCAACCCTGAGACTGCAACTGATAATAATCAGGGGGTTGAATCTCAACATGAATATGACCCATTGGATGAAGACACATGGCTTGCAGCATGTGTCAAAGAAGGTGGAAACACATTGATGAACTATTTGCTTAATCAAGCATTACCATCAAGTTCTGATATGGAAGTTCCAGTCCAATTTAGTGATATCCTGTGCCTAAAAGATAAATGGCAGCAGGTATAATGGAAGACTGCATGTCATGGTGAGTTAGATGCATTATACAAATGACAGGTCTTTGAACTTGTGGATCTCCCACATGGTCATAAACCAATCAAAAACAGATGGGTTTTTAATGTCAAAGAAGACAGAAGAAAACAAGCCAGACTCATGGCTAAAGGCCATTCACAGGTCAAAGGCATTGATTACAACAACATTTTCTCACCTGTGGTCTGCTATGAGACCATCCATTTAATGTTCACCTTGGCAAGTCTAGAAGGCATGTACATGACCAGACTAGACATTAAAACCACCTTTCTCTATGGCAAACTGGATGAGGATATATACATGCTCCAACCTCAAGGCTTTGTAATCAAAGGCCAAGAGAAGAAGGTCATGTGCCTTTTGTGCATGCTTTATGGCCTTAAACAAGCTTCACTTGCCTGGTGGCATGAACTTGAAGTGTTCATGAAGACCATTGGTTTTCACTGTGCTAGTTCAGATGCCAGAATTTTCATTCATAAGACAAAAAAAGGCATATTAGTAATTGCCATTATCTATGTGGATGATGGCATCTTTATGTCAAAAGACAAGAAGTTAGCCAACAAAATGAAACAGGCATGTTTGAAGCACTGGGAGTGTCATGACACTGGTGATGTCACTTCCTTTTTAGGCATGCACATTGAAAAAACTGCAACAAAGATCATGGTTGATCAGCATCAGTATCTTAAAAAAGTACTTGATCATTTTAACATGACTAATGCCAAAATTGCTCCAACTCTGTTACCATCTGGCTATACACTATCAGAAAACACCAAGCCAGTTGATGCCACCCACTGTTTAAAGTTTCAGCAAGTCATTGGGTCTTTATTGTACCTAATGCTCAGAACGCGGCCAGACATTGCTTTTGCTGTCATAAAAATGTTGCAATTCTTGGCTAATCCTAGCCAAGAACATCTAGATAAAAACAATGTATATCATGTACTATCTCGTAGGAACTCAAAACTACCAGATAATCTATGATGGTGAGAAATCCAAGGGATTAATCAGATATACAGATTCTGATTGGGCAAGTGATCCGATCAAATGCTGATCCACTACTGGCTTCTTTGCCACCCTTGCTAGCAGCACTGTATGCTGGCAATTGTGCCTCCAAAATACAGTTGCATTATCATCCACAGAAGCCAAATATATGGCTCTCTCTGACTCATGTTGGCAGATAACATGGATACAGTCCCTATTTCAAGAACTTGGTTTTGTTTTGACTCACACTATGATTTGCAGAGATAACCAAACTTGAAGATTGATCTTTATTGGATCCAACCCTGTTCAAAAAAGATGGACAAAACACATCGACATTTGCTACCATTACATATGCGAATGCATAGAAAACAACAAAGTCTCCATCATATTTCTAGAAGGAAAGGACAATC
This sequence comes from Tricholoma hemisulphureum, assembly GCA_964034925.1. Classification (NCBI taxonomy): domain Eukaryota; kingdom Fungi; phylum Basidiomycota; class Agaricomycetes; order Agaricales; family Tricholomataceae; genus Tricholoma; species Tricholoma hemisulphureum. The sequence continues at coordinate 2,408,140 of OZ035928.1, read as the reverse complement.
CAGCTGACATGTTCACAAAGAACCTTCCTGCTGCCTTATTCCTCAAATGCAGAGAGCACCTAGGTATTAAATTTACCAAGGTCAAGTAAGTGCACACACAGCCTTCTATGGCTTAAAGATGCTGCACTACTTGTGGGGGGTGTTGAAATCCAATACCTCAACAACTCATTAATTGAGTCATGTGCTATATTATGTAAACCTGGTCCATGCACATACTGTAAACATATATAAGGCACTGTACTTCTCAGTAGTAATATAAGCAGTTCTCTCTCTTTAACCACCACCATCATAAGAACTAAACTACACACACACAAGCTATGTAAGTAAGATGCTTTCCACAGTGCATGCTTGCCTTCTATGGCAAGTTGCCTGCTCAACATGGTGGCTGTGAATGATGAATGTTGGTGGGATATGCACCAGCAGTCATGGTGAAGGAATGAATGGGCAACAGGGATGTGTTTGGGGGTCATAACATGCAAACTGTTCATCGGCACATGCTAACTGTTTGTTGGCACATACTAACTTAGCCTGGTACTCGATGCAAGGGTCTGATAGGCTTCCCCCAATTCTCACGAAATTTCGAACTCCACGCTGATGCTGAATATTTGCCGAACAACATGTGATCAAACGGGGTTGTGTCCTTTCTGTTTATTTGAATTGCCACACCTTTTTTTGCCTATCCCACACATGCCAAATTGCTCAGGACTTGGTCTGAGCAATCCTGATGGACAAAAACTTGCTCGGCAGCTTCTCCATCCGTTTCTGACTCATGATATCCATGATTACATCCTGGAAGGCATCTGTAAAGCTGTGGATGGGGTGCACATTCTTCTTGTTGTGAAGACTGGAGGTGGAAAGACAGGCCTCTTCTATGGTTATATACTACTTCTCCATGCTCTGAGCAAGCTGGAATCTTGGAAGTCCCTCTTGAAGAGAGGGATACCTGGAAACCCAGTCCTAATTGTTATTTATCCTATGAAGGGACTCGAAGAGGAGATGGTGTGGGAAAGGTGATGGGCCTGTGGTTGGATATGGTACAGGTGTTTGGTAAGGGGTGTTCAACGGAGTACCAGGAGTCTGGGTGAATCCATATGGAAGGGCATGGGGTGTGAAAGCATAAAATGGAAATGGGTAGGAGTTCTTATATGGTATTTGTGCAGGGGTCTGTGGTTCAATGGTGGGTAAGACATCGACATCCATTTGGCTGTCATGTTCAGAATCACTGTTAAGATTATCTTCGCCATTATCAGGCATGAATGGAATGAATTTCAAGTCAATATGTTATCTCAAAGGGCAGGTGTATGTGTGGGAATGGACTGGCATGGCACCGCATCAGTGTGGAGTTTGAATTTTCGTGAGAATTGGGGGAAGCCCATCTGACCCACGTGTTGAGTACCAGGCTTTATATTAGTGAATGACTATCTTCACTAATACTACAAGACGGCTTGCCAGGCTAATACTAACTGTTTGTCAGCACATGTTAACTGTTCGTGTCATGTGATTCCATGTGTGTGGAAACAAGTTGGAGTATCTTGTGAGTTGTGAGTCTGTAGTGAGCAGACTTACACAAATCTATCCAGATGTTTTTCAAAGATTGCAAAACGCCAAAGTGCACCCTCCAGGTCTTTCTTGCATGCCTGCACTTCAAACTCTGTTGTGCACTTTCCAACCTCATCCTCTTCGTTTTGTTTGTATGTGTGGATCTAGTAAAGCATGTGATCGATGATCGATGCTGCAGGCTGATGCGTCCATTGTCACTCTTTTCTCACGCGTCCAAGAACTCCGATGTTGTCAACCGTGTCGTTCGAAAAAAAAAAACGTGGACCTGGGTCTCAAACTTCGTTATCGAGTCAATCGTAAGTTCCTGCCAGCTTGTACTCCCTGCCGTGACGGCAGATCAGCCCAATCCCAGCCATTGCCACCCCTTCCAGACACAGCCGGGAATCTGAACGTCATCATCACCAATCTTCTTGGTTCGTGTCCATGTGGAACTGTTAGGAGGAAGGCGTGGTTGAGGGCCACCACATACGAGTTGTGCCCAGAGAATGTCCATGACAATCAACACGCCATCCGCAACGCACTACTTCAACGGTCCACGTCTTACGTATATCTAGTGGATGCCGTGGGCTCGGGACTATGGACACCTATGTCTCCTTACTTTCCTTTTTGCGCACCGAGTCCGCAGGACCAATATGTGGTTCACAGCTTTGACGACACGCCTCCAGGTGTGCATCCGCTAACTTTGAATGAACCAATGTCACCGGACCCACCTCTCAATGGACCCCCCGCCGACAGGCATGTTTAACTGGCACTACACCCAGCGTGTTCTCTAAAGATTATCCACCGCTGCCTATCAGGCGATCGACGACATACATTATTTCGTTCTGCCGTTCCATACGAGGGACAACGACACCGACGACGACGAGAACGACATAGACTGGAACAGAAACATCGCAAATTCTGCTTATCCCTTTTACCTTCTGTGTTGAGAAAGCCGTCACCGCACCATTACGACATGGAACCCTGGTGTCTCTGCCCGCTGGAGCCTGAAACTCATCCCACCCGTGGGCCTCACAATTCTTGTGTTCTATATCAACTCCAATGATTAGGAAAGGAAAAGGGGGGAGTCGTGGATGATTAATATTGATTCGCCGAATAGGGTCAAGAGTAGTGACCCTATTTCTAAAGGAGATCTTTGCCCAGCCTTACATAGCCTTACATCCTGAGACTGAAATCAAGGGATGAGTGACTGTATTGCCATTCTTGTTCGAATTGTACAGCGCCAAGACAAGGGTCATGATCAGCACTCAGCTTCACACTAAGTGGCTGTATAATCGTGTAATTCGAAGTTTGCAAAAAATAGTCTAATTGTCAGTGTTCAATACAAAAGAAGTCTTTCCAAGTCGATGGAAAACATAGCGCCCAATATATATACTAATATGTGCTCCTTCCAAATCTACCGCGTCTTCTAGTACGAGAACGACTGTAACTCCGGCCCGCGGACCTGCGGGAGCCACATCTGCAGCATAAAATATCTCCTATAAAGCGAAATATCGTGACGATGACCTGATATGCAGAGGCATAAATGCTTTGAATGTCTCATCCAAGTGGTAAGGACGAACCATTGTTATTGCGCCAACAATTGCCATGATAACGCCAGCAATGGCAGAGATGACGGCATTAATGCCCCCACCAATAGAAGAAACGATAGACCCCTATGAAATCGGGTTCAGCAAACATCCAACACAGTGCAGGCGTATTTTATCACCATGATATTGTGTGTGTGGTATCGATTTGTGGTCAGAGTGAACAAGAAAGTGCTCGACTCCAGAGCATTCCGATGGACTATATACATCGTATTTTATCTCACTTGTCCTTTTTTGGCCAGCCTGAGCCTTGAGGTTAACCGCATTATTTTTTTATGTTCCTGCCAGTGGCACCGACTGAACAACACTGATGATTACGACTCGGACTCCGAGTCGGACCTTTTGAACGCTGCAGACTTGCAGTGGCATGGAAATTGGGAGTGGCATATTAACGCAACCAGCTATAAAAGGTCGTGTATACCGTTCGACTACGGTAAATTAAAACACTTTTCATGACTCAACCCTCGGACACGCACTCAGGTCTACACTCTTTCCGCCTACAACCCGTAGTCAAATTTCAGCACCAGATCACCTCCCCAAGTTCCAAAGCCCTTCAAGCGGTTACCACACTTCTCCACGCCGCGGGAACACTTATGGTTTTGCCAGAATGACTAAGAGGCTGAAGTTGACTCGGAGCAGCATTGTGTCCGATGCCATGGTATCTGGCCGAGCTCCTGCACCACCACCCCCAAGTATTCGACATTTTCTCCATACAAAAGCCCACGGCGGATACGTCAAAATCTGCGAATACGGATCGGGGTGTGCACCGAATCGTTTTTTACTGATGATCCACCGCTTGGACCCCTGTTATGAAGGATATCACACTGCAGGCGTGGGCTAGGCGTTGGTGTTGGTTTTGGAAGAGATCAACATTCAAATGTGTACTAAAATCGAAGTCAAAATGCAGTGCAACACTGACGATCCCCGTTTTTGATGATGTTACCGATTATTCTTCCATTTCATCTTTCCCTGCGCACCGGCTTTGTGAAGTTTGCTTTCCTAACAGACACCTGCCATTTTGTAGCTATCACGATGCCATTATTCTACGGTCGTTTGCAAGTCTTCAATTTATTTGCAGATTCAGGCTGTAGTTCATTCGTCGGGGGCAACTTGGTGAGACGTTTGACGACATCTCGCTTCCTTCTTTTAAATTTTAAGGAGCTGTTGGGGAATCTTATTGATGATAGAGAAGGGAACTTCAAGTTATGACCCAAGTTTATTTTCGGGGATTAGGGTGAACGATTCGCCGGGAATTGACACTGAATTACCCTTATAAACTATAGTAAGACTTGACATTTAGAAGACAGGCTTGTACAATGTAATGCAACACTTCGTTACGGTATCTAATCCCAGGTATACAGAAATACTAAGTACATTTGTAGATACATCTTTCATATAACCCATTAAAAATCATGCACTGGTGAATAAAATTAACGCCGGGGACTGGGACTGAGCTGGCGGAATTGGCCACGATGGGGACTCCGAGGCATACGGTCGTCCACCGGCGCGGAGTATTGCATTTCCTTCACCCTGCCCCCAACCTTGGCAGGGGCCTCCTTATTTGTGTAGACACGGAGCCCCAAATATACTGAGTTTTCATCTTCGAAAATTTCGATATTATTTGACGGAGGGTTGTTACCAGCTGGTGGCGGAGGCGGAGGTGGCGATAATGAACGCGGCATGGGGAGAGGCATGGGGAGAGGCATGGGAAGAGGCATGGGGATTGGGGGCATCGGTGGCGAGTAAGGGCGATCTCTACTATGGCCTGGATCAATCAGACAAGAGTCGGCCTCCTGGTCAGCAGGAGCATTAGGAGGTGGAACGATGGGCGAAGCAACCTCAGCGACTTCGCTTTTGGTTGCTGCTGCAGCCGGCTCCTGGACATTCTTCTTCGTGACCTTCTCCGTCTTTGTTGTAGTAGTCGTAGTTACGGTCGTCACTGTGACGGTAGCCCTATCCTCGTCCTCCTTTGTCAGACTTTCAGCATCTTTCTGCTTCTTGTACCCAGCGAGGTCACAGTCAGTGAGATAGGAGAGTTCAGTCGGTAGATACCTCGTCTGAATTCTATAGAGAAAGTCGCACACTAGGATCAGACTCCAAGGTGAAGAACAACTGCGCAACAGACTTACCCTGGCCGAAAGTCTGTTCATAGCGCAAGTACGTCAGTATATGCAAACTTGGGCGCCGACTGAATACCCTTACTGGCAGCAATGGAACGGGCTTTAGTTCTCTCGGTCAGTATTCTAGACAGCTTTCGGTGGTCCCAGCCGCTGTCGACTCCCTTCTTGAAGTAATCCTTGAGATGAGAAATGTAAGTGTCGGGTCCAGAATGTGAAGGCTAATACCATACCGGTTCCTTGAAGTTTGTGCGATCCAAACGGACCTAAAAAAGGTAGGATTGTACCTGAGAGGACATACGATCAAAGATGGCGGGCTTACATAAACAACGTATTCCCCGGCCTCGAGGTTGATCTCCAGATTCACACTTCGTGAGTACAGTAATGTTGGCGTCGCGTCAGCGATGGGATCTTTCTCCCCTCTCTTGACCAGAGCAAATTCGAGGGTCCAGCTCGATATACCAGATATTTCCTTGAAGTATCGTGTATCCAATTGTGAAAGCACAATGATCGTAAACGTAGGCTTCGGCAACGAGAAGGTGACTGTAAGAGTCACAATTGAGTATCAGTAAACGATGGAAGGATAGATAAAACTTGCAGGTGACGTCCCCATAAGACCATGCAGATGGGAGGGGTTTCACGTGGGCTTGAAGCCAATACGAAGACATAACCCAACTCGAATCGAAAAGAATCGTTCGGTGAATCTGCTCCCAGGAATCAAGAAAGTCGGAGTCTAGTAAAAAAAAGTTAGGTTACATATGTTGTGCAGCAGTCGTCAATCACTTACACTCCATCACAAATTGTCCATCATCCCCAAATTCATGTTGCAATTTCGGCAACATTTCCAGCCATTCTGCTGTCCACTCCTTCGAACCGTCCGACCACCTCCCGCTCCACTCGGATCGACCCCATGGGTTGCGAACGACCACGAACCGTTTACCTTTACATTCAACAGCTCTCAGGACAGAGTATGCATGACTGCCTATCAGTCCGTCCACCCTGACATCGCGCATACCGCTTCTGCTAGAGTCAAGCGCGTCGAAAGAACAACCGAAGAGGCGATCCTGATTAGCTTTCAAAAGCTCTTCGTTCCAGAACCTATCTGTGTCCAGAATGTCCTGCGAGGACGTTCATGATGATCACGTTATTAAAGCAGAACTATGTGACGAACCTTGTTCCGCATGAGCGTTGAAACCCCACTGTTAAGTATATGGGGTTAACGTGGAGAACGGTAAGAAATAGCAATGATCGTCGTACCCTGTGATATCTTCCACAGCATCGCTTGCCTTGCCACCAGAAAGTGAAACATAGTCCCCGTGTAGCTTCGCGTACGCTTTTTCAATAAGGGGTACCCATGTCTCCCCCGTAGCTCCTGACTTTGCAAAATACAACGATTTTCCTCCTTTGCGAGCAGAGTTGTTAAATTGAACCTTGTCATCATGATACAGTTCTTTCTCGGCAGGCGTCAGCTCCTCGTATTTAGGAACAGATGTGTAAAGCATGCTGAGAAAAGTAAGAGTGAGAGAGAGTCATCATTAGTCACTTTTGTAAAATATAGAACGCACTCATCGACAACGACACTAACCCATCCATTATCTCGGAAGAAGATGAACCCATAGACGCCGACCTCCTCGTCCCTCTATTACAAATGTTAATGTCGAGATATCGTGGGGCGTTACAGTCAACTTACTGCGACACAAAATTTCTCGACTAGCCCTTTCGCCGTCGAAACAGTCGCCAACGCAGACAAGAACCAACAATCCCCGATCTTGCCTTGTATGATATCGTTGGAGTCAGCCCCGTTTACGAAGAATTGCGGATGCTCAAATATCTGAGTAACACGCTGAACATCTGACGGCATGTACTTTCCGGTCATCGGGAAGTCCAGACCATGCAGACAGCGATACTGGTCGTTCTCTAGGTCAAACTCGACATCTCTGGATATGGGTTGTGAACATAACATAATAGAAGCCGATGAAATACATATACCTAAATTTCTTGTTACTTGCTCTGCAAGCTTTAGCGATTCGGGCCACCTTGTTCTTGCATTCCTCAATAGCCTTCTCGAGTTCAACTGTGACGAGCAACCCTGGAAGAGGTTGCACGGTTGACGCTACGGTCGTCTCGGTTGAGACGGTGGCTTCAGTTTCGAGAGTATCTGTCATAGATGGGAGTTTAATCGAAACAGCTTCACAGCAGCTGTCCGAGTCACGCACTCGATGCTGGTACGCACCGCCTTGTGGATCCTAAATGGATCTGTCGTTAAGTTGCTCAGATCGGATCGATCAAACATGAGAAGGTTCACGTGCCAGCATTTCTCGTGACTACTTCTGTACTGCCAGTCCGCCACATCCATTTCAAAAATGCACCATGCATTGACCATTTCAGATATCTTGAACTCTATCTTCAGGTTTACTGACGCTAAAACAAATTTCTCATGCGTGCGAGTGTGCAAGACATGGCACGAGCCTGTCATTGACGTGCTTTGGTATCGTGTCGATCGGCTTGAGCGGTTGTTCAAGCTTCTTGGGCCTATGGGCGAAATGAGTATTGGTTTACTGGTGAGTGTTTGGCTCTCCTCCAAGTAGAATGTACACCTTCTGAAAACGTTCAACATACTAGACCTTCATCCAATACCATATATCGAGTGAACGCTGGGAGCGGTTCTTCTTCTATGCCAACCGTGTGAGGCAACTCGAATGCTCAGAGCGTTATCCAGCAATTCATCACCAGACATTCGCAACACTAGCCATCTCGCGCCCTGTCCTCAACCTATTGCCCAATCTCACGCACTTGACTTGGAATAAGGATCCAGCCCGACCCGCTGTATCTCTTACAATATGCCTTCTTTTCTTGACGCCCAATCTAAAGAGCCTTACAGTACGGACAGGGGTTACCTCAAGTCAAGGAGACCTATTTGCAATCGACAATTTTTTTCACGACGTGGTCCTTCGATGTAAACAGATCGAACACATTGATTTCCGTTCAGAAATTCCGTTCCGCGATATGGGTCCCATGTTGTCAAATTTCTTGACCAGTTTACCTCGCCTTAAAAGTATCAGACTATCTGATTCACTCCTCTCGTCTGATGTTATCACCGCCTTAGCCAAGTGCTCAGTTCTCGAGGCTGTGCGCATTGCAGAGGTTGAAGAAGAGTCGGCTGACTTGGAGAACTTCATGCCTGTATTGGAGGAGGGAGCGTTCCCAAGCATCAAGACGATGAACTTCAAAGCGCATCTTTGGAATGCGACGCGTTTCCTGCAGTCAGCGTTTCCCGCGTCCCGACTTCAATCCCTTGAGATCCGGACATTGAGGTATGAATCATACGAGAACATGGGGGCTTTTTTTAGCGTTGTTGCCGAAGAATGTCCAAGCATCAAAGTCTTAGCACTTTACGCTGACATGGTGGGCGGAGGAGAGGAAACCCAGCCCATCCCTTTTGCAGCACTAGAACCCCTTCTGAAGTGCGGATCTTTGGTGCAGTTTACTTTTTATGCACCTTCCCCGTTGGATCTGGACGACAGACAAGCTGCATTGATGGCCTCGCATTGGCCTCTCATGGAGACTCTCCTCATGAATCCTGGCCCCTTTCCATTCGGGTCCCACACGGGAAGAATTCACCTTACATTTAGTGCCTTGAGTTCGTTTGCCACCCATTGTCCATCCCTTGAGCACCTAGGCATCTGCGTGCGACCATTCGTGCCTCCACCAGAAGCACGTACACTTCTCCGGAGACTGGCATCGTTCACTTTTGGTATGTTAGAGTGCGATTTTGATACCGAGGAGCTCGCCCTATTCCTATCCGAGGTCCTACCAACGACCTGTGAGGTCATCGAAGTAGGGTCTCTGCGATGCCAATTGAAACTGTCAAGGGTGCTCGGGCTGCTCCCTATGTTGAGGAAGATTCACGCCCATTATCGTGAGAGGCTGAGGGTCCTTGAGGAGGACGTTAGGAGGGTGAATATGATCGCCGCCAATGGCGAAGTGACGATCCCCTTTTTATACCCTCGTGGACTTGATGTCCTATCTTGATGGCTGCAACTTGAAGTGACATCACCATGACAAGCATGCCTAGTGCCTCGTAATCCTCGAGCTCGCTAAATCCTAGTGCAGGGTCGTGTCCACCTTGTTATGATATCTTTACACTAATTTACATCGTCCCTCTTCTTTACGGCCAGTTCGTTGCTGCTTCTATTCTCCCGTTTTTCGCCTCTCAGGCCATCGGGTGTTTTTTATCTTTCATGATGTCCAACTGGCATAAGATGGATGTCAAGGGTTCAGATAAATCATTATACTGTATTACAGTCGACTCTGTCCTAAACCATACCTCTGATACCCCATAACCTGTGATAACCCATGGGTTTGGGGCATCCACCAATTTGGTTACCAGAGAAATCCCATAAACCTCTAATATCCCATAACCCATGACTTTTTAAGGATATCATAACCCATAACCTGTCAACAATTGGACAAAATATACAAAATAGACCAGATTTTTGAGCCTAAAATAGTTGAACCAACAACAAACATTGGGCGCCGCACCAGCCGCCACCATGATCTATGGTGGCCGACATGTTCCTGACCACTGTCCTGACTCCTGAAAGTAATGGCCGACCTGAGACTAACTGCCGAAGTCCTCCGCTGCAAATATGATGTGCGTATTTCGGCTGTGAATGAATCCTTGATGCCCAATGCCGAGCCACCCACTCCAAGTACTTAAATCGGGCCTCACTAAGCTCAAAAACAATGTCAAAACACATAAAGATGACCAAATCATGGGCGGTGATGATGTTGATGAAGATTTTAACGATGATAAACCAGCTCGCAAAGATACTCTTGCTGCAGCCGTCACCCTTCAGAAGTATGTTGCAGACATAAATGAGCCGTTTGCACGCAAGTTGGAGACAATTCTTGCTAGTTTTGGGCGCCAAACACGCTTGGAGGAGTCTCATGCACTAAAGCCAACATACATTACAGATTTTTTCACTTTCAAGTAATCTTACTTCGTCAATAAACCTTTCTAGTTACAAAAATATGTGATATGACACACTTAATAGTCATAAATAATGACCTCTTTCGGAACCCATACTCTCTGAAAACCCATAGCTGGGGGTGTCCACGGAGAGGTATGGGTTAAGACAGAGTCGACTGTAATACAAGGCGTGCGCTCTGTGACCAAGGGGGCGTCTCCCACGCTCACTAGTGCTAGCGATGCACTCTGACACTCACGAACCCGAGATCCCACTAAGACAAGTATCCAAAATCTATCAATCGACTCACCCTTGCTTCAAATTAAACAACAGGTACAGATGATGACCCTGTCTGGGAATCGAACCCAAACTGTTCATATGGACTTACCACTAGATCAAAAGGCCATATTCTCCTGAACACATGAGGAGCCACAGAATGTCAGGGTGCAGGTCCTTCCCTGCTTGACAATGGATGTAACATTCACTCCCCTGAGTCCCCAGGCTCCCTACAAGTAGAAAGCGTTTGCTGGAATTCTGCAAGCGCATGACGGGGGACTTGGAGACCTGGGACAAAATAATGACCCTTTCAAGATAGGCTAACCCTTGAGTTCGATTCGAACTCGAACCCAGATGTACCACCGGACAGAGTGAGTCATCGTGCGTCAAGCCCTCACTTCATTCACGAGGCGCAAATTCGATTTCGGGACTGAAACCGACATCTCTTCAGACATGAACGATCTGGACTTGGCACTGGGCCGCTAACTTGGCAACTCCCTACACACTTCCCCATTCTGACATCCACTATCACCGTTTTCTCCGGGTGGGCAGCAATGTGTTGATGAAAAGTATAACTACATCTCTACCGTCTTTTGGACCATCTACGACCGAGCAAAGACTCCAGCCTATCAGCACTGCTCAGCGCTCAGCGCTCGGTTCTCATTACATTGCCTGCCCCACTATGCTACACACCCAGAAGTGTTTCCTCCGGAGGAGGCGCATCTGCTAGGACTCCTGTCCCTGGTTTGAAGGTGATGACCGACGTGAATGAATGACAAGGAAGCTCTTGTCGCACTTGATTTCCAATATCCAAGTCTGAGACGTACAACTACAAACGCCAGGGTAATGGCAGCTCAATATACACAACTTGCAGTGCTCCTGCTGGCCGGCTGCTCTGCTTTTATCGGGACTCATGCAGATTGGTACTGCTTGGTTGCAATATCACTCCATTCGTTCATCCTCCCCTGTTCCCGGCAAGTCTTCGTGCTGACGTTGCCAAACAGTACAGCAAGTCCCCACCTTCGGTTACAAAAGTTTGCGTGTCAAGTTTTTGCTACCCAGCATTGGATCGATGACGACTTTTCGAACGCGCTTCCCATTGAACTCGAATCAGTTGAAGTTAAACTCCCAACATAAGGCATTGGGTTCTCCCGATTCCGATGTTGAATACCAATCCATGTACCCAGGCGAATTTGTCTCGGCCCCAACAGACACTTTTTCGGTATAGCAATGTACCACCAATTGCATTGCTTGAACAGTCTTCAGAAGGCTATCGTTTGGCACATGATCATTCCAGAAAGGCATCCAACACAAGGGAGCAAGTGCCGCATGTGTACCATTACTTGAATTACCTCAGGTAGACGATCCTCTGTAACGCAGATCTGACATTGGAGCCAGAAGTCATATTAGGTAGTCAGGATGTGTAGGAAGGACTGGGGGTGACACATGTTTGTCGGGATTGGGGGACATTGCATGCCTTCATTGAGCAGAACTACGAGGACTGGAGAGCATGGCTTGTCAAAAGCTGCTGGCATGTAGACACTGGTAACTCTGTCAAGTCTGTGCTTCCTATGGTGCAGTTCACCTAGTCACCACCTACAGTAACTTGTGCAAAGAAAAATCATGCTAAAGGAAATGTATTCCTCTGGCAAAAATGCTCCTTTTGATAAGGCAGAACTTTTTATGATACATGGCATGAGTCATGTTACAGTTATACAGAGTAGGAACAAGCTATTGTTACCACAGATGGAGACAAGCTGCTTCACTGGAACAGGGAGCTCCACTACATAGTACAGAATGGCACTCAAGGGTACCCAGGAGTTACTTTCACTGAAGACAGATTGGAAATGATATATGATGATAACAGGGATAGTTACTAAAGAGTATTCAGTTAGGAGAGATAACAGTTGGACCAGGCTTTGCCAATGCAAACTTGAAGATGGTAATAATGAATGAGCATGGTGCCTTCAGGACCAATAACAAATGTGTTATGGGGGGGATAGGGAAACTGTCTATGAAAGTGGGGCGATATCCAAAAAAAGAGGTCATTGTGGGCAGTTATCCAGCCATCTTCCCTGAATGTGAAATGTCCCATGGACAGAATGTCTCTGTGTACATGATGAGAGTCATGAGAAGCATTATCTGAGATGCCAGTGAAGGTTTCAGCGACAGTATCAATGTGGGTGCCATCGGGAGAGAATGCAACTGACTTGACCCAATCTGTGTGGCCTTTGAATGGTTCAGCAACGGTGTTGCCAGTGCGTGCATCCCATAGTCGGATGGTTTGATCATCGGAGCCAGAGACGATGCATGTGCCATCAGGAGAGAATGCAACCGACAGGACCCAATTGGTGTGCCCTTTGAATGGTCCAGCAACGGTGTCACCAGTGTGTGCATCCCATACTCGGATGGTTTCATCACGGGAGCCAGAGACGATGCATGTGCCATCGGGAGAGAATGCAACCGACCAGACAGAATCTGTGTGGCCTTTGAATGGTCCAGCAACGGTGTCACCAGTGCGTGCATCCCATACTCGGATAGTTTTATCACCAGAGCCAGAGACGATGCATGTGCCATCGGGAGAGAATGCAACCGACAGGACCCAATCGGTGTGCCCTTTGAATGGTCCAGCAACGGTGTCACCAGTGTGTGCATCCCATACTCGGATGGTTTCATCACGGGAGCCAGAGACGATGCATGTGCCATCGGGAGAGAATGCAACCGACCAGACAGAATCTGTGTGGCCTTTGAATGGTCCAGCAACGGTCTCGCCATTGTGTGCATCCCATACTCGGATAGTTTTATCACCGGAGCCAGAGACGATGCGTGTGCCATCGGGAGAGAATGCAACCGACAGGACCCAATCGGTGTGCCCTTTGAATGGTCCAGCAACGGTGTCACCAGTGTGTGCATCCCATACTCGGATGGTTTCATCACGGGAGCCAGAGACGATGCATGTGCCATCAGGAGAGAATGCAACCGACAGGACCCAATTGGTGTGCCCTTTGAATGGTCCAGCAACGGTGTCACCAGTGTGTGCATCCCATACTCGGATGGTTTCATCACGGGAGCCAGAGACGATGCATGTGCCATCGGGAGAGAATGCAACCGACCAGACAGAATCTGTGTGGCCTTTGAATGGTCCAGCAACGGTGTCACCAGTGCCTGCATCCCATACTCGGATGGTTTGATCACGGGAGCCAGAGACAATGCGTGTGCCATCGGGAGAGAATGCAACCGACAGGACTGAAGGTGTGTGCCCTTTGAGTGGTCCAGCAACAGTGTCACCAGTGCGTGCATCCCATACTCGAATTGTTTCATCATGGGAGCCAGAGACGATGCGTGTGCCATCAGGAGAGAATGCAACCGACCAGACAGAATATGTGTGGCCTTTGAATGGTCCAGCAACGGTCTCGCCATTGCGTGCATCCCATACTCGGATAGTTTTATCACCGGAGCCAGAGACGATGCGTGTGCCATCGGGAGAGAATGCAACCGACGAGACCACCCTCGTGTGCCCTTCGAATGGTCCAGCAACGGTGTCACCAGTGCGTGCATCCCATACTCGGATAGTTTTATCACCGGAGCCAGAGACGATGCGTGTGCCATCGGGAGAGAATGCAACCGACCAGACAGAATCTGTGTGGCCTTTGAATGGTCCAGCAACGGTGTCACCAGTGCCTGCATCCCATACTCGGATGGTTTCATCATGGGAGCCAGAGACGATGCATGTGCCATCGGGAGAGAATGCAACCGACCAGACAGAATCTGCGTGGCCTTTGAATGGTCCAGCAACGGTGTCACCAGTGCGTGCATCCCATACTCGGATGGTTTGATCACGGGAGCCAGAGACGATGCGTGTGCCATCGGGAGAGAATGCAACCGACGAGACCACACTCGTGTGCCCTTTGAATGGTCCAGCAACAGTGTCACCAGTGCGTGCATCCCTTACTCGGATGGTTTGATCATCGGAGCCAGAGACGATGCGCGTGCCATCGGGAGAGAATGCAACCGACTGGACTGTAGATGTATGCCCTTTGAATGGTCCAGCAACGGTGTCACCAGTGCGTGCATCCCATACTCGAATGGTTTGATCATAGGAGCCAGAGACGATGCGTGTGCCATCGGGAGAGAATGCAACTGACTGGACTATTGATTCTGCTTTCCATATTCCAATAGCTGCACTTGGCCATTGCTCCATTGCACTCCCTCTCACATCTATCAGCCCTCGTGTGTGTCGCCAGTAGTTCTCACGCACCCAACTGGACGTTGGGCAGAATGGCAATCCCGAGATGTAGATGTGTGGTGTGCTACGTGAACACGCGCCAGCTGCAAAGCGCGATGTAAAAGCTTCTGCGTCAGCTACTTGTTTCCGAGTATTGATTTCCGAATCCTTTTACTTGATTTCAGTTTCAAAATCTAGATTATGGACATTTTTTCCTCACCTCCAACCAGGTTCGTACCTGGCGTAGCATATCTATACCTTTCACTAAGTGTCGTTCAAGGTTAAGCACCTCCATCCAGAACAGTAGTCGATGGATTAGAAAATCGACAAGCCTTTCATGGGCCATGTCTGTAAAATTTCCTTGTCGAAGATGCTCACCCCAGTACCGACACGAGTATGAGAGGACAGGAGAGATGAACTTCTTCATTCGGTCCTGCAAGTCCAATACGTCCTCGTCGAACATGTATGACGAGTCAAGTTTGCAGATGTTGAATTGCAGCTGTGCCTTCATTACATCAAAGCAACAGTTGGCTAGAACTTCACTGTGCTCAGTTGTTTCGCAGTAGAAGTCCCCAGATCGGTGTTTATCAAACAGATAGTCAGGAAATGATGCATGGAAAGTGGAAACCAGTCCATGTATGCCGTCTTGGACATGCAATATTGACTGCAGTGGCTCTAATGAAGAGCGAACTTGCTCTTCAGTAAGACTAAGGAGTGACGCCAGTGTTTGAACGGTCATCGGTTCCTTTGCGCACACCACTGTCTTGAGCGTGAGCCGAATATCATTCATCTCCTTCTCTTCGAGGTCCGGGTCGATCGCCGCAGAAAGAATGCTCGTGTATAATGCATTGAGTTCCTCATGCTGTTTGGTTGACCCAGAGGCCATCCCTAGCACTGTCTGTAAGCGAGCACTGGAGTTCCCTCGAGGATGATGAATATACCGCACAGCTGTGGCGGCATAAATGAACAACTTCCCAGCACGTTTTGCAAGCTGTTCCACGTCGCTGGGTGATGGGGGTTGGGACATGGATCCAAGTGCCTCGTTGAGATACTTCGTGATGTCCGCCTCAACGATCGATTCCTCGATGTTGTGCAGATATAGTGCAGAACGCGAGTATCCTGTGTGGTAGGGTCAGCTGCCCTGCTCGTCAACTGACCCTTTCCAGAGATTTTATTCCAGTCCTACTGCCAGCACCAAAAATCAAGAGTCATCGTATACATTTCCCTTTACCATACCTTTATCAATATTTTGTGTTGCTAACTCCATTTAATTATTTTCTAGTTCATTGACACTGTATCCAAACGACGCATCAATTACTGATGGATTGGTACAGGATTTTGATGCTTTAATTAACTTTTTATTTTTCCTTCTTGGTAAAAGTTAGTCAACATCCAGATCAACGGGCCGAACAACTGGACGGTAGGGTCGAGAGGCTTCGTTTGATGGCTCTCCGCACTTGCTGGGGTCACAAGTCGCGTTCCGCAAATAGAGATCCCATCGACGAGCCTTTCCCTGAGTCATTCCCAGCTGAGAAGCTCCAAGACGAGGATTTGGCATGCTTATTTTGGGTTTCATTACAGTTATTTATCAAGACTTCTTTCTTACTTCATCTATCTGGTTGTTTGGTCCCTTCGATGCAAGAGAACGTGTGCGAGGGAGTTGTTTGTAGTCTTCTACACCCGCTTGTACTTAAGGTGTCCTCCCACCTGTTGAATGGAGGAGATATGGCCTTTCACTCACTTCATTCCCCCCTCCTTTAAGTGTCGTCGCACCCAACTGCTTCATATTTCCACTCTTTTTCCCATTCTCGCTTACCCCATTCCTTGCGACGTGACGACCTCGTCATTGGTTCCCCAATAGGACCATTGACCCTGCCACACCTGACACCAACATCTTCTGACATATCACAGGCTCCGGTCGACTGGTGACAAAGAACTTGATGGGCAGGTCCGCTGCGAGCTTCAGCAGGGTTTCAAGAAACAGACGGAAGGCATCGCTATCGTCACACTCGTCCAATGCGTCGATCACAACGACCACACCTCCTGGCATCGCGGTTTTCACCGCTTGCATGGGCTTCTGCAAGAGCTCCTCGAACTGCCATTTGATGTCTAGCTTGCTGGCCTCTGGCTTCTCGTCTAGGACTTTGCACAGGGCTGATCGAAATGCGGGGGAGTATTGAGCGAGTTGGTATGCAATTGTGGGAACTATATTGTTCACGTCGCGGCATGAAGAAGAGATACGCGAGCAGAAATAATTGGCGCCGAGTCGTTGTTTCTTTGCTAACCACTCGCACAAGCTGTACAAAATCGTCGTCTTGCCAGTGCCCGCTATGCCATTCATCCAATACACCCTGGCGCCATTCGGATCTTCAACCCAGTCTTGAATATCTGTGAGGATCTTCTCGCGCGTCTCCGCTGTGCACCCACGTCGCTTGACGGCCATGGAATACCTGGAGTTATATCGAGCATCATCCACTGGAGACATGTCTTTAAGCAACGACGCCTAGCGGTGGATCGTCCCATAAGACCCATCTAAGTCTGGTCTTGTTATTTGCTTACCTCGCGTAGTTTTCTTGTATGATCCCAAGTTCGAAGACTAATGTCGTTCTATTGGGCCGTCAGATATACCAGACTGGATATGAATGGTCAGGTACTCACTTGTAGTTGACGAAACAATGACTCTATCCTATGATATCGCTGTATCACATCTCCCTGGTCCTGATTGGCTTCAACTGTTCGCATCATCTTGCCGCGATCTTGCTGTTGGCTGATCTGTGTCAATTCCGCTTCGATTGAGCTGCAAAACTTGTTACTAATAACCCGACACCTGAGCAAGCATCTAAGACTCACTCCACAATACGTGCAGCGCTGCCGGTAACGTCTTCTGCAACGAGATTGGTTACATATGGGGTCAGTGTGTTCGCTATATTTGTGAGTTCAGTTGCAAGTTTTTCGTATTCTTCACGGTTCTCTCCAACTATCTGCAATGTGGATTAGACAAGGTAAGAGGTGCGAATCTAGAACCGTACTTGTGCGAGATCTAGACAGGCGACTAACGCACCGACAGCCGACTTGAGAGGAGGAAATGCATCTGCGCTCTTCTCCAGAAGGCGGAGCGCTGTTTCGAGCCCGTTCCATGCCACACCCCAAACCTTCTTGAGTTTATCGGAGGTATTGAGTTCAGGGTGAGAAGGAGACTGTTGAGAAGATGGGGATGTCGGAAAGACACCATCTTGGGTTCTGGCCTCAAGGGGAACAGAAGAAAACTGAGAAGGGCAAGCAGTCGACAATATAGCGTCCTCAGATCCCAGATCGGGAGGGCCATTGGGTATGTTGGCGGTACTGGTTCCAGGGAGAGCAAGGGAATGCGGAGACGACGGGCGAGAAGCTGGCAATATAGCATCTCGAACTCGATTGAAAGGACGTCGCAGAGCCTGTGCAATGGACCTTTTAGGTCGAGGGGGAGGCGTCATCGTAGTAGAGAAAGTAGGGACCCCTCTTGTTCAACAGACGCTGGACTGACAGGGAAACTTCCGAAAATACATCTGACTTCTCTTTCGCCAACACCGTCGCTCGTGTAACACAAAAAACATAAAGCACTGTATCGCGAAGCAGTTCAACTTCAGAGCTTCGAGCTTCAAATTCAAACTTCAAACTTCAAGCTGTGGCCTGCAACGATGGTTAGCACACACAAAAATCGGGCCGAAGCTCACACCTTGAAGTTGAACACGCGAGGCGCAAGTTTTTAGGATATTGAAACACACCAATGACAAGATAAGGGTGGAATAGGGAAACGAGAGACTGTAAAAGAGCGTGGATAACAAAAAGAACGTCAGGAAAACAGAGGGGAAGTGCATAGAGGTGATGGAAAAGTGTGGCATCACTACGATGATCGATCCAAACCCAACTTACCAAGTGATCACACACCGTAGGCCCAAAAAAAAAAGTTCCTCTTCGATGATGGGATGGGCCTTTCTGGGAGTCGAACCCAAACCGCCTCCGAGTCGCTACTAGTAGTAGCAGCACAAGGACGACCAGCTCAGCGCCAGACCGCCAGACCACGTCGTTTATAATGCATGAATTATTGGGAGGGCGCATGAATCAAGATGGGACTCGGGTGGCAGACCCAAGTCCATACCTCCTAGACCGGTGACGGATCCCTAGTACATGTAAAAACGTCGATAGTAGGTCGAAGGGAGTGGTTACAAGTCTACATACTCCCTTTTAAGTACTATATACCATGGTAGACCTAGTCTCTCCTAGACAGACCACGATATAAGTGAAGCCATTGTATGTTACCGATGAACGACTCGACTGATGGGTCTTTCCGGGAATCGAACCCAAACCGCCTCAGGGGCAGCACAACGACGGTCAGCTCAGCGCCAGGATAGGCAGCATCTACGCCAACATACACAAAGTTACTCCCTTTCCTCATCGCCCTCATTCTCACCCCCCTCTCCCTCATTCTCATTCTCAACCCCCTCTCCCTCCCACTCCTCTCCCTCATCACCTTCCCCACCTGTACCCACCGTCATCATATCATTCAAACTACCCAACATGCATAAATCAGTAACCAGCACATAAAATTTATAATAATAAAAAGCAGGAAAAGGTAACACACACCAATGTACAAGCGGCCGCATCACTCTCATCACCTCCCCCAACGTCTGCGCGAAATCAGGCTCGAGCACCTGTCCATCCTCAAAGCTATCCAACAATTCGATCAGCGAAAAAGAAAAAAAAAAAACATCGCCACCACAACTACTCACCACCGAAACACCGCAAACGACCGACACTTTAGCAGATCGATGTCCCTGCAGAACCCCGCACGTCAATCAGCACCACATCCACACCGAACGACGACAAAAAAGATAGGGATAGCAAAAGAAAAAGGCATTGTGAAAACAGAGTATGGAGCGCAGCGCAGATAGGTTAAGATAATACGCACATCACGATAAATGCGGTGGACGATGTCTTTTGGGGGGAGCGGGGGCACTTGTGTGTCGACCGTGGTGAGGACGTCGGTGAAGGCTTCGACGAAGAGCTTCCATTCGTGCTCGGCGAGACGGAAGACGGGCTCTGGGACAGCAGTGAGTGTGTGAGGGGTGGGTGGGTGTTGGGTGTGTGGAGAGGCGGGTGTCGATGAAGAGGGGGAAGAGGGCAGTGGGGGCTTACCGTGGAGCTTGAACCTGTATGTCGGGGTCAACTGAGAGGGGAGGGAAGAGAGAGGAAGGGAGCGCACCATTCCCGGTCGTTGCACTCCGGGTCCTTGAGTTTCTCCAGAAAGTCGAGGGTGTTCTGCGATATGTGCCCTGGGGGGACTGGACAGGTGTGTGTTATGTGATAAGTATATGGGATATGTGGCTGGATTGGTGAGAGTGGAAAACGCACCGCGGCCTGTTGTGGGGGTGACGATGGTGCCGACTACTTGAAGCCCTTGCGTTTCGGCATCGGCGTCGGCATCGGCGTGGCGGGAGCTGCAGCGGCGGCGCTGCCTCTTGGTGGGGGGCGATGTGGGGTTGGCGTTGGCCCTCTTCGCTTTCTTGGGAGATCTGGAGTTGGATTTGGATTGGGTGACGCGGCTTTCCGAGTCGTTCCGTGATCGTATCCAGGACTGCCGCTGCCGCGTCGTCATCACCAGCGACGAGGGCCCCCGCGGCGGCAAGGCCATCGCCACAAAGGCCATCGTCGACGCCGCACTCAAGGAGTGCCCTCTTGTCCAGCACTCGTCCTCAAGCGCCCCATGGACCCCGGGGCGCGACAAGTGGTGGCACGAAGAGGCCGCAAAGGCCCCCAACTATTGCCCCTACGAGATCATGTCTGCCGAAGATCCCCTCTTCATCCTCTGCGTGCGTCCTCCCCCTCGCTCTCACTCGTAGGCGCAGCCCAGCACCCAGCTCGCTGTCAGGCTCGCGTCATCATTTACCTTGGCAGAGCCTGTGAAGCCTGCAGAGAAGAAAGCACGGGCGTCGCGCGTTCCCGCCGGCGTTATTCCTGGTGTGACACCCCCACCTGATCCAGACCGGTGGTTGAAGAAGAGCGAGCGATCGACACTTAATTTGGGTAAAAGGAGGAAAAGTCCTGGTGGTGGTGGTGGTGGCAGTGGTGGTGCGACGCAAGGGAGTGCAAATGTGGATGCAGTTCCACCTTCCACAGGACGCTGAGCCACAGCACGAAGTCTGGGGGCAAAAGGAAACCAAGGAAATGATGAATCGAACTCTGCTGACCAGATGTAATCCCTTGGCTCAGTCAGTGATCGGAGGGAATTACCCGCCTACATCAATCCTCGTGTTAAGCATGTGGCACTTGTTCTAGTTTGGACAAAGGTGCACTGACTATAGTTGCACCTTGATAGCTCATATTTCAGGCTCAATATGAAGTTCTTTCCCATTTCCTCTGCTCAGGCTAGTGGAGCCTTGGCGCACTACAGTTCTGAGTACAGTGGAGGCAAATAGCCATTTTAATATGAAATACATGAATTTACTGCAAAACAGGCTGCCAGTGAGAAAATGCAATGTGGGGACATGAGTTTGACAAGTTTGGTTCTGATTATATGTTATTATCAAATGATAATAATATTGGAAGTATCAGGATAGCTCTTCAAGTCACAAGTGAAAGAGAAATGATAATCCTTCAAATGATTCAACTGGTATGAGAAGAGCTGCTGGAGAGTACAACAAGAAGAAATGTAAGTGTGGACAGGAAAGGTAGTAATGCCTGCATGGAATGTGGAAGAAAGGATTGCAAGGGCAAAGATAGCTGGCATCTGAGTTGGGCTTGTGAATATAATCAGACTTCAGATGGTGTATAAAGCAGTGCTTTGTATGGTCACACTGTTGTATCTGAGCTAGAGTTCAATATAAAATATTATTTGTTAACATGGTGCAAATAAGATTTTCCAAGGTTTCAGGGAAGATTCTGGAAAACCTGTCAGATGTAGCACATGATGATAGTCATGTGACAGGCACATCTGTGGAATGCAATAAGTGTGATGCTTCAAAGTGGAAAGCAAAGATCACAAATCAGAATCTTTGCTGCATACCCTGTTAGTCCCAAAATGTCTGAAGGAGAGAAACAAGACTGCACCAAGGCATGCTAAAAGAGAGAATGGGAGGAGGGCACATCAGGAAAATGTGAGGAGCCAGATTCAACCAGATGGGAGTTACCAAGTGTTTCCAGTCTAGCAGATGAAAACAATGAATTGTATCATCTGGAGATTGGCAGGGATCTGGTATGACTACAGTAGCGGACAACCAAAGCCCGCTTGTTTGCTAGCAGGCGGAGAAATTTTTTTGGCCTAAAACTGATCTCAAATTTGAACTCGCAGCCCTCAATAATGCTCGAAAAAGGCCTGAGCTTAATTTTCCCACGGGTTTTGAGGGGCGGCCAAATTTTTGGACAAAAGTTACATTATATATGAGCTATGCGCACCCAATTTACTGCTTGGATCGTGCTTCAAGTGCCTTCATTGCACTCTCGGAGACTCCTCTGTGACTCCTCTGCTTGCGTACAGCCCATGCTGCAGCCTCACCTGTCAATCCTTTTCTGTAAGCATCAATAAATCTCCATGATCGGTTAATAAATCTCCGAATGACTTCTGCAGGGCACGCATCCAAGACCTCCAGTGCACGCGTCTTAGCCTCTGCAAAGTTGTTTTTAGGGTGCTCCCAGTATCGGTACTTGCACCATCCCCAGTACTGAGAGTAGTTGTTAGATCGGTAGGCAATAAACAGATTGTTGCTCACCATTTCAATGGGATTCAGCTCACAGTGAAACTTTGGCAAGAAAAGGCACTGATGGCCAGTACCCTTGATAAACGCCTTGAGCATTGATTCCTGATTCATAAAATCTTCCTGCTGAGAGAGAAGCCGGGCCATGCAACAGTTTTGGCTCTCAAACGGGCACACTGGCGCGCACTTTGCCTTCAAGCGCAAGACATTGAACCCACGCTCTTCAAGAACCGCCTGCAAGCCTTTCTGCTGCCCAGATGATGTTGTCATCTTCTGTGGCTGTCCCCGGAAGCGCGGATCAGGATTTGATTGAGGAATTGTGGTATCGCGTTGCTTGCGTTGCTTTCCACCATCGGATTTATTCATTTCGAAAGCCTTGAGTGCATCGGGTGGTAAAGAAGCATGGGCAGAGGACTGGTCGAAAATGAACAGGGCTTCGCAGTCAGGATGAGCAGACTTGAAGATCTTGATGGCATATTTTATCTGATCCATAAGTTGTTTGGTGTCCCACCAAGGATCTCCATTCGCGCCTGGATAAATTATTTTTCGGGCGTCCCGGATGATTCGCCCACTCTCATCCAAGAGCACAAGTCGCCCATCTTCTTTGTTAATGAAATCTGACACATGGATTAACCTGCCTCGGCCTTTTTTCCGAAGAGGCTGCTCGCCCTCTCGCAACCAAAGGCTTCTTGCCTCATCATTTGCATGAAAACAGCACTCGTCGTGGTACTGAATGATAACTCGACGCTGTCCTTCATGAATCTCTGGCATGATTTTCTTTAATTCTGGTCCCTCATGTTTTGCCATAAGAGCTTCAAACCGAGCGATTGCTGGCAAGAAAACCTTATTTCGATATTCCACAACATCATCGCGTTCATGGCCATCCATATAAACTCCTTTCCGCACAACGGTTCGACGCCACCCAAGCTTGATCAACCACTGACGAGCAGTGCGCTCACTGATTCCCTTCGTGAGATTGATATTCAATTCGGGAAATATTGTTCCATTGAGTGCATATCGAAGTCGGCGGGGTGTGACATCCCCTGTTTTCTGCGAGGTGAGCCAGTCTCGTGTTCGTGTCTTGACTTGCTCATCATAAAGCCACGATCTTGAATTTCCGGCCCCACCACGCTTCTCGATCGGAAGCGCTTCAAAAATCTGGTAATGTCTTGCAAGCGTGCGAACCCTTCGGGCAAACCAATTGCCCTCCCCCTCGTGCCATTGTCGCGCGATCTCAAGACTTGCCTGAGTTCGGGAAATGCCTTTGAGGCACAGAGTAGCGAAATTCGAGATGATGAGGAGCTGGTTTAGTCGGGACAAGGGTAATGTCTTGCTATTTTTTTTGAGGTGATCTTTGATCTGCTTTTGCAGATCAGTCCAGTCCCGAACGTGACTCTTCGGACCTTGCACACTCTCATCGAGCTCAGCTTCCCAATCCTCAAGCTCTTCGTCATCGATATCATCTGCCAAAGATTCAAGGTCACCTTTTTCGGGCTCAGTATTCATCTCGTCGACATCAGCAAGCCCCGAAGCAGCCTGAGCTTCATCATCTGTTGATGGATCTGAGAGCACAGATGCCGATCTTGTTCTCGACGGCCCGGCTATCTGAGCATCAGGCGATGTTGGCAACGGTGGCTGCGCAATCGGCTGATCTTGCGTCGACGCTGGTGGATTTGCTTTCGCCTTCGGCCCCACAACTCTTGTTGGATATGAAGGGGCCTTGAACCCGAACCCTGTCAGCTGTCCCTGGCCTCGGAAAGCTCTTGCATGCCTCCGCTGGGTTCGCTCTGATTTGGACATGACATCTGGACCTTTCTGATATGTCTTGGGTCTTTCTGGTTGCATTATCAGTAGCAAAATAAGCGAAACCGATGATTGTGAGTCCATGCCTTTCTTCTCTTGCTTTCTCTTGTTCTTCAGTCTCTCAGGCAGCCAATCGAGATCAGATGGGTCATCAACCTCGAGCATGCCTATCATCACCTTGGCAAGATCTTCCTTGCCAAATCCCTCCCATTCCTCCAACTCTTCATTATCATCATCCTCTCCCTCATCTGGGCAAGCCTCCGCATGTGCAAGGTTTGTCTTCAGAGAATCAAAATGGATCAACAAATCAAGATCCTCGTCGTCGTCCTCCAAATCAGATTCATTACCATCGGGGCTTGGGGCTCTGGATCTGGGTGGAGTGGGTTGTGGGGTTGACTCAGAGAAGGCAGGGGACTGTCTGGATTGATTTCTGAGACCAGAGATGTTGGGTGTGGGCCGAGACTTCTTCGAGGGTCGACCTCTAGCCATGAGTGTGGGATGGAACTTTGAGATTTTTTTTAGACAGTCCCATTCATGTTCATCGATCTTTTTTCAACATGCTGAGATGTAAGTCATCAAAGGCAATCGATTAGTGAATTTTCCGCGATTTTTAGTGCTAGAATAGGGGTACGGCCAAATTTCTTGGGGTCAAAATCTAAGTTTGTCAGTTTCGCATGATCGGCTCGTGCATATCTTATCATTGCCATCTAAACTACCATATTTTGACAGTTAGAACCCATCCGGACCCTTGCAGCATTCCAAATAATTCATCGAGAAAACAAGTGGGCTTTGGTTGTCCGCTACTGTAGACAGATCTGATCAACAATTAGCACTCCGCAATCAGTAGATAAGACTTGGCAAGGCCTCACAAGATGCTGAAATAAAGGTGACAAGGTATCATATGCTGATGCTTTGACTGGCAGAACTGTGAGACATGATAATATTTTACCATTACATACAGTTGTTCAAGTGCCAGAAATGACCATATATTAACATCTCCTTTAATATGATTCTTTTGTAGAATTTTCATGCACTGATAAAATATTCAAATTCTTGCAAAAAATGTTCAACTGCTGATGCTTTGTCTGACAGAATTGCAAGGCATGATAGTATTTTACCATAACATAGAATTTTGTGAGTGAAAGAAATGACTGTATACTAACATCTCCTTTAATATCATTCTTCCCTGGAATTTTTATGCTGGAAGGAAGCCAGAGCTTCCAATACTCAAGAGAAATGAGACATGCTAGGGTCCTAAGGACTTAGTATATTTGGAGGGAATAGCTAAGATACAGAACAAGGGCTCAAACTTGTCATTCTGAGTCAATGATCTTCATGAGGATTCATCTACATTCAGATTATAGTACCCCAGTTCCAACTTGAAAGGCAGTCAATCATCACTGTCTGCCTTGAAGCCCCCACTTCGACCTCCCAGATGTCCTGTCCTCATCTGTTGAACAGACCAAAAAAATATGTCTCAGTAAGCTCAATAGACTCCACCTGTACTCTTCTTCTGACACATTGTACAGGCTCTCAGAAATTGTACTTCTTTTGTCAACACTGTCATGGTCAAACATAGTTTTGATTTAGTGTTTGAGGTAGTCCTTTGTAATTGCAGACCAGCCAGTAAGTGACCTTTCTCATTCACTCCATGTCTTGTGTCATGTCATGATTTTCTCCCATCTCAGACAGCCTAGTGGCAGTGCTGTACTTGAAGGATCACCTCGTTATTCTCAGATGTCTATCCACATTGTGATCATTTTACATTACAGCAATTATCTGCGTCCATTGATCAATGATGCCATATTGCTCCCTTGACAGAAGCAAAGCCACTGTGTTGGTCTTGAACTGAATTGCCAAGTCAGCTTATGGTCACAGTGAGGACAACAGATTAATTACTAACACTCTTTTCTACCCCAGATACTTACTAACTCATCAGACAACTCATCAGAAGTCATTCTTGCTGCCACTGCTCATTTCCTGTCTCCTCTCCCTCCAGTCATTTGGGGAAGATACCCATGGGGAAGTTCAGGATGGCTTGTATTTCAGTCTGGCATCACACAATTGATGGATCCTTCCCATATGAAGATCCTGAGGTGCCAATTGAGCATCACATGAACAACTTGCTGCCATGTATGTCACTTGCCAAAAAGATTGCACACTTGTAAGAGGGCCATTTGAATATTTCATTGTTCATCCACTAACACTTATGTCTGTTGTATGGAATTCAAGGTGATACTATAACCAGTTGGATGTCATTGAATGATCCACTGGATGACACATTAATGTTTAACCAAACTGGCCTTGTGCATATTTGTTTCATCAAGGGCATCTATCTCTCTCTCACCCATATCTTCCAGGAAGAGATAATGCCCCTGAAAGAATATGACAAAGAAAACCTCATCCTCAACTCCCTCATTTGAGTTAATATCTTCACTGTTGCCCCTGATTTCTTGTACTCCCAGTGCCCAGGATTCTGAGTCCCACTTGTTGCAATGCAGTAAAGCCACATCTCCTCTCGAACCCTCTTATCAACCTCCACTCCTCTCAAGTGACCTGTAAAATAGAGGTACCCCTTGTAGTTAAATCCCCATAACATTATGTGAGTTTTATAGGTATCACAATGGTGGGATATTCTGACAAGATAAGTAGAACCTCAATCTTTAAATCAAAAATACTTACATGAATGCTAAATGATCCACTCCAGCCCTTTCAAGTTCATTTCAAAATCTCATCACAGCAGCATGAAGAATTTCTGGTGCATGCAGTGTGTTGAACAGTGAGGTGCTCTTGTGGCACCATAAGCATGGCAGCATGTCAGTGGATGAGAGGAGGTTTTGGGGTACAACAGATTGCAGGCATGCACCCACTGGAGTCACAGACTTTCAGGAGGTCCTTGTTGTCCAATCCTCTGCTGCAAACAAGATCAAATGTCTTTCATTTTTCAATACCAGGAAAAAAACAATGGATGCAAGAGGGAGCTTCTACAGGTGTCAAGATGGTGGCCCCATCCTACCATCATAAGGTCAGTAGTGCTTCAACTCTGATATGATTCACACATAACCTCCTCCAGCCCACGTGATCATCTCAAAGGGCCTGAGGTACCCACATCTTGTCTGACTTCAAGGCATGGATGTGGCACTGGCAGAGGCATGGTGGTTGGATGGTCAGCTAGAGAAATAAATAAACTGAAATTGGAGAAAGGAGCTGCAAAATTTCTAAATGAAAAGTGAACTGAATGCTGTCCACCCTCTATACAGTAAGAATGGTCACAGCACTTCTGCAGAGAAGGGCCTTTGTTCTGGCCATGGGCAGGTGTCGCCATAGTTATTCCTCCATGAAAAGAAATTCATTCATAAGTGTGCCTTGGATATACCACTACATTGCAGTGAAATCTTCATCCTCAGTGTCTTGCAGTTCATGCTGCCCACTGTTGTCCAATTCATCTGATTCCACATCTTCCCATCCTTCCAGGTCATGGATTTCCATTCCCAACTCTGGGTTATCTGACTCATAGATGTCACTGTCACCATGTTCAGCTTGTGCATCTAATGTTTCCTCTTTTTCTGGTAGATTATCCTGATAGTTCTTAGACTCTGTAGGGTCAGCAATATGGGCTGAAGTTGATGTAGCCTGATGCACATGGAAATGGCCAACTCCTAATCCCCAATGGTATCACATAAGCATATCCCAAGTAGAAAATCTAGGGATTACTAAAAATCAGTGTTAGCATTGCAGGTAATCACTGGACATACTGAGAAACATAGTAGAAGTGGTAATCATGCCTGTCCTTGGCACAGTGAGATATACCACCTCCATTTTCTTGTCAATTCCCTTTAGCAAATGCTGGTAGCATGTGACAGTGGTGCAATATGTCTTTAGGATCCACAAAGCCAAAAGAATCATCTCTATTCATGGGGGGGGGAAGGAGACCAAGTCTAACCTGGAGCTATTCCATCCCAAAGATCCCAGGTTAGCAAGTTCAAACCATCTCACCCACAAAAACTTGAAGTGGCAAGCATTAAAATCATGCATACCAGGCTGTACTTTACACTCCCCCACCTAGTCCACGCAGACTCCCAGCTGTCCACACGGACTCCTAGCTGTCCGCGCGGATTCCTAGTAAAGTCCGAGTAGTCCGCACGGACAGCTCGGACATCATGCGGACTGAAGAATTGGGCTGAGTCCTAGCATCTTGAAACTGTAAGAAGTCCTAATGATGTCCAAGTTGTCCTAGCTGGTCCAAGTAATGTCCGAGTAAATAAAGACTTGGTGAATTTTTTTCATGAGAGTAAGATCAAAATATTGGTGTACCTGGCAGGGTTTGAACCCAAGGCACTTTGATCAAGATTACACAAACTGGGCACAATTAACCACTGTGCCAAATGGGCACACAATATTGATATTATTACTACTATTTATTACCTATTCCAAATACATGCTAGCAATAAAAAAAAAGTTACCATTGCTCACATCGAGCAACGGCACTCAAAGGGCATCGTTGCCCCCCCCCCTGTCCCCCATTCCCTCCCCTTCCCCGTGCCCTTCCATCACCCTCGCCTATTGCACCCCCTCCACCCTGCGAGCAGTTGCCTGCAGCAGTGGTGGGGGGTGCTCTGTTGCCCTGGTGTCATGTGGTCGCGCATCCCCTCACTATGACAGAGTGGTATTTATATTAATTAAAATAGAGTACAAATAAAATAAATATACAAGACAGAAAATTAAAGGGGAGGGGGGGAGGAGTGGGGCGTGGCATGTCGCCCTCTCACTGCCCCCCTTCCCTGTCCCCCCCCTTCCCTGTGCCCATCCGTCACCCTCACCTACTGCACCCCGCCTCCGCCCTGTGAGCAGTAGCTCGCAGTGGTGGTGGGGGTGCTCTGTTGCGCTGGGTGTCACATTGGGCATGTCCCCCTGTCCCCCGGCATCGCCCCTCCCTCCTATGGCATCCCCCCATCCCCCAGCGCATCCCCCTTGGTCCTGGTGCGTCCCCCTGTCCCCCCACGCGTCCCCTTCGGTCCTGGCGTGTTTGCTTGTCCCCCAGCGCATCCCGGGCCCTTCTGCCATCGCTGTCGCTCCACCCGCACTCCACCTCACGAGCAGTGGCTTGTGAGGCTGGGCCGGGTGGTGCTAGTCACGTCTGCCGCTCATCTGGGTGGGCTGGTCATAGGGTTACCTGTCGCGCCCGCCATCGTCTGGCGTCCCACCTCGTCGCCTGGCCCTCTCTGGTACCCCCCGCCACTCCCCGCCGCTCCACCCCACGAGCAGTAGCTCGTGAAGCTGGGTTGGGGGGTGTTGGCCATGTCCGGGGTGTCGCCTCACATCCCTGGGGCTCCAGGGGCGTCTTATCGGTCCTGGGGGGTGTCCTGTCGCGTCCTGTGGGCACCGGTCGCGTCCCTTGCCTCCAGGTCGCATCCTCTTGGCTCTGGGCGCGTCCCACCCTCCTGATGGGGCCCCGGTCATACGGGCGTCCCCCCCCCTTGCCTGGTGCTCCTCTGTCGTCAGAAGCACCATCATATGGCATCCCCCCGTCGTGTTTGTTGGCGGCCGGTCAGCATCAATAGCCGCACCCACGATCTACCCCACGAGCAGTTGCTCGTAGGCGTGGAGGTGGGCGCTGTGTCGGTTGTCGGTCGTCACTGTCGTGGCTGGCATTCTGCCTGTACGGAGGGGTGTGGGGGGTCAGTGGTGACATGGCGGGTTTAACCGCATCGTGGTGCGTACCTAGCGGGTGCCCTGCTTCACGGGACTCCTGGCACCTCCCTGGGGCTGTTCTATCCCCCTTTGGGCCCCTCACATCCCACCTGACTGGGGAGGAGGGCCGGCGCGTAGTCGGCGGGCCGTCATTGCATTTACAGTAGAAGGACTGAAAAAAAGGTTTTTTAGCTGAATAAAAAATTATTAGAACAAATAAAAGACTTACTATGGGGGCCTCAGGCCCCCATAATGGTGGAGTGGGGTGGAGGGAGGGAGCAGGGAGCAGGGGGGAGCAGGGGCAGCCGTCGTTGGCAAGCACTGAAAGAAAATAATAATTAGCTGAAAAAAAATGATTAGAGAAAAAAAAAACTTAATATGGGGGCCATAGGCCCCCATATTGATGAATGAAGGAGGGAGGAGGGAGCGGGGAGGAGGGGGAGGAAAGGGGAGGTGGCGTTGTGAGTGGTGGTGGTGAGGAGTAAGTGAGCTGGCAGTCACGGGGTGACACATAGTGACGTGGTGACAATGGTGCCCAGTAAATGGGCATATGTTGCCCGGGCTCATACAGCCTGGTAGCGCAGTCGTTATATTACTTACCTGTCACACTCACGTGGCCACAAGGTCCTGGGTTTGAATCCTTCCATTACATTACCTCTTAAATAGTGACTTGCTAGGACAGTCCGTGCAGAATCCATGCTAGGAATTTCTAGTCCGAGTTAGTCCGCATGGACAAAACTCGGACATCACTCAGACATCACTCAGACTCGGAATGGAAATTTGGCATTATTTTCTGCCAAAAAAAATCATAGTGAAGTCCGAGTGGATTAGGTGGGGGAGTGTAAAGAGCTCATGCCAGGCCCAGTATTGATGACATTTACATGGTATGCACCCAATACTCGGGCATACAAGAAACAATGTGCAGTTGAACAGTTGACATCAACATTGTCTGCAAGAAGCATGATGTTACAACAAGATTTTCCTGGGTTAATGATGTCAGTCCCATGTCAAACATCATAAGTAGTGAAGTGGAATCAAATGAGTTTATGGTGATACAGGTGATCTTCCTTGAAAAGCACAGCATCAGACAAATTTCCATGAGTGTGAAAAGATTCAGAATGGGAAACTGTGTGAATGTGAGGGTGTTCAGGAAGAGACTCAACTTTCTTGTGAAACACTGTTTGTATACAAGGAAGTAGATGCTACTTCAACTTCAGGACAAAATTCTGCACTGAGATCTCAGTATATGTAGATCAGATATACAAAAAATCAAGGACTGCTTACCTTAATGGCAGGATCGCTCCCATTCTTTTGCAGGAAGGTTGGGATGTGCACAGGGTGTTTCTGTGATTTTCCCATGTTATACTGCATACCAGGATCATTGAGAACTTCCTCTTGCTCTGGTTGAGAACGTGCTTTCTGCAGCCCAGGGATCTCCTCATGGATCATGCTGATATGAAGCTGACATTGTTCAATTATTGACAGTTGGAGTGGTATCAATTGTCCACTTGTACTAGCAAAACATGCCTTTGATGTCTGGTGCTTGAGTTCACTCTGTTGTTCACTGTTAACATGAAATCAGAGAAGCCAAGGGAAAACTTACAGCCTGAGTAGAATATGAGTCTGTAGTCCCACAGTGCTTGATGGTCTCAATGTAGTCACCAAGTGCATGGTTCTTGTACATCCTGTTTCAGTTGCTTTGGCTTTTGTGGTCCTGGCACTAGACTGTGTTGACACCATTTTTCTCATGGCACCATTGTCGAGTGGCATGCTCACACTCCAACTCCTCAGTCAGAAAAGAGGAGCATTTCTGTTCTGAAAATGTGTGGAGACTGTTGCCTAGGATTTTGGTGACATTGGAAAAGACCTCTAGTGTCACATATGGAGCTTAGTGAGACCATGCCACTGGACTAAATCAAACAACAGCTTCAGAACATATGTGTTGTGAGGTTCTGAAAGAAGGCCATCAAACACAGGTATAGTGCACTACATGGACACTATTAGTTGAATTGAAATCAGTTACAACCTCCACATACTTGGAGCATATCCTCATAATTGTGAGCTGTCATCTTCTTTAGTTCCAACCAGTTTGATGTTATTCTTCTTCTTTTGTCACCCCCCACCCAATCATGTCTCATAGGGGCTTGTCAAGCAAGTACACCAGCCTGTCTAAATCAACCATACACCATGGTGTTCGGTAACACCAGCATTGTGAAACAGCAGTACTAAGCGCTGGAAAGCAAGCTGAATGACTATTATCACAGCAGGAAAGGTTGTCAGGAGTACAATTTTCAAAGACATTTAATACTATTATTTCCATTGTTTGGCTATGATGACACTTTTATGTACATGCATTAGGCGCAAGGTCCTTATGATCGAGCGCATGGCTAAGGGTAGGTACAACACACTGTACACGCATGGCTGACATGCAGCCCGATCGGACTCATGGTAGGCACATGTAAGCTGTGCACCTTACGCTGTAGGCATGGGATGCTGCGCCTGCTGATGACTCATGCCTTATGCATGGCCACAGTCAACGCATGGTTACCTCATGTAAAGTAGTATATATATTTGAATAAAATGCCTAGAGACACTAGTCGTGTTCTCTTAGGTTATCTGCTACCACTAGTGTGACCACCTGAGACTGCTAAGACTGTCCTCTTCTGAATCCTTTGTTGTTGTTTGTCTGGGAGGCCTCGTTGATCCTTGTGGTTAGCATTGCCCTAACAAAGGTGGTGAGCTGCGATTCAAGGTAAGAGATACTAAACAAACCAGCATGGATATATTTTTGAATGTTATGTGATCTAGCACTACCTCAAGAAGACTGTTATGCTGTAGAGCAGATGGACCTTTTTTTTTTTTTTGTTCAACAATATTTAACATGGTGCACAGGCACAGTCCATGGCTACCTACTACATGAGATAACGGGTATATGTGTAAGTTGGAGGAGAAACTACAGCCCCAATAATGCACAGAGGTGTGAGAAGACCTGCATGACACCTGCCATGGCATCATGCATGGCCAGAATACAGGCTGATGGCACTCAGGCACCTCCCCAAACCAGCCCACCGGCACTCCCAATGGTGCATACTAACCCACTCCCACCCCTACCCTGCTAGCTCCCCACCAGCCCCTATTAGTCATGCATGCCCACCAGCGCAGTGGCCAGGAGTGAGGATTACAGGCCCTCCTGCAGGTTGGCCAACCCACCAGTCAAACAACCCGGTGGGGTCTGAGGCCCCTCAGTTGCCCGAGTACAGCCCCTCCCTGCTTAGCCACCCCACATATGAGATGGCACCACCCTAAGGTGGCCCCCCAACCTTGCCAGAAATGAACCTGAGGTTCAGTGTTACTAGTGTTTGAAGGTCCAGTCCTATGAACTGAAAAAAAAACAGACTGAACTGGACTTAAACTGGAAAAGGTCGGACTTCCAGTTGTAGTTTGAGCTTCTTGTGATAACAAAACCACACCAAACCAGACCAAACAAGACCAGCTTTAACCGGTTCAAACCATCACAAGGTACACCCTATAAATGCGGATCCTTTGACCCAATTTTTAAGACAAACAGTCCAGAACTGCATGTGCTATGGCCAAAACAATATCCTACTGCCAAACCAAACTTATACAACATCTAATTGTTGCATTTTTTCATATGTAAAAATTTGTTATTACCATAAACACCTTGCAGGCTGTTGGGTGAGTATTCTGGAGGCTTTAGGACAAAGGGGGGCACTTCTGGGAGTGCCTCAAAAGCCCAGATATTATTGTCTTAGTTAGACCCATACATGTAGTATATATGCTACAGAATGTTAGAGTCTTGGTTATTCCCTGTGGCTGTGTTCAATTATGCCAGCGGCAGTTCCTAACCCTAGAATGGGTCTTTGGCCTTGGCTTGCCTATATCCCAACACTCCCCCTCAAGCCAAGGATGTTGAGAAATATTTGGATAAATCTTCATTCCCCTTTCCATAAGGTAGAATGGTTTGATAAATAAATCATTACTGTCCCTGAAGTCTAGGGTGGAATAGTTATTTTTGTCATCCAGGTGCATTAAACCCTCTGTGGTGGAAAAACCCAATGGGAAAAATCTGACTCACATGAGGAAAGCTGCTGGGTTATTGTGGATAAATGTCCCCCTTTGCCTCATTAGGCCTTTGGAGCGATATCCTATAAAGTTGGCTTTTCTTCAACTTTATTTTTGTAATTTTCACAATCTCCATATTTTATTTGACTGTGTGGACAAGCTTCTCCTTCTCTTCCTGATTTCTTCTTCAAGCTATCGCATTTTTGGTTATTTTATTTGCCATGCCCAATTGGCTGCATGCTTCCATCTGACTCTGCCTCAGACATTTTATGTCTGGAAAGGTGCCCTCTGAGTGATGGTAAGAAATGAGAGATTTGTAGATTATAAGGGATACTCAGTCTGTCATGTGATTGCCATAAATCCTTTTCATGATGTCCATTGGTTGGTAATGTAATTGGTAGCCCTTTACATTAGGCATCTGCCTTGCATGGTAATTGGGAGCAACCACAATTCTCTCTGCAGGTGTGCCCATCCTTGGAATAGCAGGAAATATCAGGTTGTTTAATAATAAATGTTTCCCTTTGCCTTGAAGCGATATCTGGTATCTTTGTAGTCAGCATATCTTTGACAAGATCTCCCAGATAAATGTCTTCTCCACCATGGGTGCCTTTGGAATTTAATTGCACATAGTCGGCATATCTTCAACACAATGTTATCCAATAAAATCAGCATTTCCTCGATTTGATTTTGGACAAATAATATCATCCCCTGATTTCAGACAAATGTCTTCCTTTGCCATCATAGGGCCTTTGAAGCAATATCCAAGTCTATTGGGATGATTTTATAATTTGTTTAAGTTGTCATAGTCAGCATATCATCAACTTGATGTTGTGATTTCAGATAAATATGTCCATTTGCCTTTTGCATTTGGAGTGATATCTGAATCTATCAATAAAAATTTATTTGAATTTAATTGCATAATGTCAGCATATCTTTGACACAATATATTACATAGTATTGTGATGATGGATAAATATCCCCCTTTGCCTTTTGCCTTTGGAGTGATATCTGAATCTATTAATGAATATATATATATCAGTTATCTGTAATAAATGATTAAAAGACAATGAGCTTGTCTTGTTTTATAGCCATATTATTAATCTCTTTTGTCCTCATCCTCTTGTTTTTTTTTTGTTTAACAATTTATAATGCGGTGCATGGATGCAGTCCATGGGCATAAAGTAAAGACACAATTTAGTACACTATGATTCAACTATGCCCTTCCTCCCTCCAAGGTGATGCCCCTACATCTTTTGATAGCCACTAAGGTGAGCAGGTAAGACCATAGATACCGCCCATAAGGATATGAAGGCCTGCTGCACTTGTGTGACACTCGAGCCAGAAAACTCCCCCCCCAGTGCTTCCACGGTCCCCCCATGTGCAGCCTCCTGGCTGAAGCCAGAGCTGGTGAGCAGTGTCAGTTCACCGCAAGCCCCCAGATCCTAAGACCTGGAGGTTAACCGCTTCCACTGTCCAGAGAAAGAATGGTGGCAGCCTCCTCATCAGAGATGGACCGCTGATCCAACATCACTGCTGTCCAATGAAAAAACCTGGCTGTGACTGTGGCCAGCCCAAATGGCACTGGTGGAAGTAGACAAGAGGGTGGACAGCTGAGGCCACTCCTCCCTCACCCAAGATGAGCCCAGGGATGAGTCCCTGAGAGCATCCCACCCATAGTGGCAGGGTGTGTGAAAGGCTCTGCCTCTGACCAGAGGAGCAGGGTGCCTGACAATGGATGGGGGGTGTTACCCCCCCTGGTCCGCAGGGGTTCAGTTGCATTGTAGTCATGGGCGATGGTGACAATGGGGAAGGGGCCCCTTTGGAGGCTTGGTTGCAGCAGCAGCAGGTGTGCTGCTCGAGCATCCAGAAGTCTCATTGGCCGTGTTGATAACAGCAGCTGGGGAGGAGATATCTGGAGCTGTCACAAAGGCTGTGGCCAAAGGTGAGTCCAAGAAGCAGGTAGTGGCAGTAACAAAAAGTTCCCATGCCAGCTGCCATATAGAGTCCCTCATCTCTATAGGGAGGGTGGACTGAGGAATGTACCCCACCCAGTAGGTGGCGCTGTCCAGAAGGTGCTCTAGGGTGTGTGCATTGTTGATGATGGAAGCACGTTTGTGCCTGGAAGGGATGTAGCCCTCATCTCCCCAACCTTGTGGCCGGGGAGCAGAGGGCAGTGAGGCAGGTTGCTCATCTGCCAGAAAGGAGTTGTTCAGGGTGAATGAATTGTGGTGGGCTGTGGCAGTGCACCATTCTTCGTGTTGCCACTGGATGTCACTGATAGGCATCAATGAGGCCCAAGCCCCAAAGTCTAGCACAGGGGAACAAATGGCATGATGAGGGCAGGGAAGAACACCTGCCTCCTCCTCATCTGAGTCATCAGTCCAGGAGGACCCATCCTCCTGATCTGACAGACCTAGCCTCCTCCTTGCAGAGTGGGGGAGGGAGGGGGCCCCCATTGAAAGGAAGGGGGGAATCAGCAAGATTGTAAAGATCAAAGGAGTCAGTGTTGAATTGCATTGAGGGAAATAACTCATCGCTTCTTGACTTGTTACCACCACAATGTCCTGTGGGAACTTTGCTCACAACGCCTGGCTTGTCGCCTAGCGGTCCGTCCTCTGGCCTGATCTCTCATCAGACCTGACCTTTGGATCCTTGGAGGGATGTTCGGGAGTAGTCCTGGGCACCCTACCGATCCGTCTGTCCGATCTCCTCGGATGTCTCCCAGATGACCGCCTCAGGGGTCATCTCTATCTCCCTCATTCCCACTCTGACTCGGTGATCTGAGGCTCTGGGATGGGGCATCCTCCACCTAGGTGGGGGGGCTTGATGGTGAATTAACACTGCCAGCTTCGGCCAGAGGTCCTGCCCTGGGGTTGAGGGGAGAACATGTCGGGGTGGGGGGGGGGACACTTAGTGGGGCTGCAGGATCCCTGGAGAGGATCCTTGGCTCCAGCGCCTTGGACTCGAGCCAGCGACTCCATTCTCCTGTGGTAGCGGAGCGCGTCTCCCACTGGATCTATCTCTCTCCCTCTCTCTGTGCAGGCCTGGGGCCCTGCTCACTCCCCCCAAGCAATTGCTGGGATGCCACACCCTCTCGCTTTTGGGCGTGCTGGACGCAATTTTCTCATGCTAGGATCTTGGTCTCAACCATCATCTTTGCTGAGTCCGCTTTTACATTTTCTATGGAATATGACACTGATTACTTCGATCTCAACGATCCATTTGACTCCCTCACTGGGGATCCCTTCTCCGCCCTCTGCTCCCTCCAGAGGAGAGGCAATCAGTCTGATCAAGACTCATCATCTTGGTCTGACGTTGATGACAGTGATGACGAGGGGGTCTCCAACCCCTTTGATCATCCGTTGTCTGTGGCACATGAGGCAATGGATGGCCCCATGCTCCACTGTGCCCGGCACATCCTGGCCCTTCCAGGCCATGTTCTCCAACGTCAGCGTGCCCTCAGGCACCAGGCGGACTGCTCCCTTGCATATACACTGTGCGATACATTTATGGGGGATGGGGACCATGCATGCATCCACCCTCCCTCCTTCTTCACTGGGGTCTGCCCCTCCCCCGGGGGGCTCCTCAATTCCTCCCACTCCGGCAGCAATGCGCCAGGCATCGGATGAAGCTGAAGCCATGGAACACATGCTGAGTACTGCCATCCAGTGGATGGAGTGTATCTCACCTGACCTGCTGGCTCCTGGGATTCCAGAGCGGCTCGCCTACCTGGCCGGAGCAACTCTTGCCTCCGCCCTCCGTTTCCCTCAAGCCGAGGGCGTGATTAATCGCGTCCCGGCAGGGGGGACCTCTTCCTTGGCCCCTGTCACAGGCAGCGCCTGGGATCTATCTGGAGTGTTGGACAGCTTGCCACTAGGCACTGACACCTCTGAGGGGCCCCTCCCCCTGCGGCAACATCATTGACCTGCTCGTGCATCGGACCAGGGGGGGTAACACCCCCTATCTATTGTCGGCAAGCTGCCTGTCTGGCTACAGGCAGCGCTACCACGCACCCTGTCGCTACGGATGGGGTGCTCCTGGGGCTTGTCCCTGGGTTCGTCATGGGCATACAAGTGGGGGCCTCGGCCGCCCACAGGTGTACCCATATCTACAGGCACCATTTAGGCCCACTGGGTCTCAGCCAGACATCTCATCAGACGGCAGGGATGCCGGACTGATGGTCCATCTCTTGATGAGGGGGGTGGTGATGATACTCAGTCTGAGGAATCACCTGGAAACACACACCAAATGATAGTCCTACAAGACCAGAGGAAGGGAGCGAGGCTTGTGCTTCTTGAGATGATATAATATGATAATAAGACTCTGGAATTGAGCTCTGTGCTCTATATGATGAGGGGAAATGATTTATTGTTGTTCTTTTCTATCTACTAGATGTCTTATATAGATATTCTAAGTGGGGCCAGGAAATTGAAGTGGGTGAAGAGGACCCAAGTAAAATGAGAAGGAATCAGATGCCAATGAGAAAAAAGGGGGGGGAGGGGTAATGGAATAAGGAGTGGGTAATGGAATAAAGAGTGGGAACTAGATCAAGAAATATACCTGGTGTAAGAAATCTACCTGGTGTAATAGGACTTGCCTCCTATCCAAAAATGCGTCCAGTGGCTTGTCAGGCAGGTGATAGGGACTGGAGAGGATGATGATGTAATCCTGGGAACTTTGTCATGTGACCAAAATCATAGGACTGTTGATAATACCGTTCCTTGCACTAGAACCTTACACCATGATCTCTAACAACATCTCTCTTGTCCTTTTCTTCTTCATCATCCTCTTGATTATGTGCATCCTGATGGCCTACCAATGGAGACGCGCTATTGTGTGGGGACAACTCATCAGAGCTCAACACAGAAAATTTGCCTGTTGGAGGAGATGATCCCATTATCTTCTGTGACCCATTACGATGGAGCCTTGACTGGAGTGAGTGAGATATCTTCTTCCTTTGCCAACAATGAGTTGAACAATATCAAGTGTGACCAGAGGACAATGCGGTGGTGACCCAAGCCAGGAAAGAAGAGAGTGAGGTGGATGACAGAGTGGGCCAAGAGGTGGAGGTCAACATAACTGATGTGGGAGCTAACAATGAAGAGTTTTGAGGCTGCATAGTAGCACGAGTATTGGTAGTAATGTGTGTGAGATCCTATGATGATTGTAGGTTCACCCCTCTGCCTGTTAGGGACTATGGTTAACCTCCAGGCCCTTCGGGGGCTGGGGGCTTATGGTGAATTGACACTGCTCACCGGCTGGCCTCAGCTGGCCGCATGTGGGGGGACCGGACTAGCTGTGGGTGGGGGGTCTTCTGGCATGTGGTGGCGCAAGGGCGCAGCTCTGCCTTCCCGGCTCCAGTGAGCTCTATATGTGGTATATCTGCCCGCCTCACAGGTTAAAAGAGGGAGGGAGGTCTCACACCGGAAGGGGTCTGGTATAGTAGAGCGTAGTTTACTCTGGTATGTCTGTACTTTGTGCCCGCGGACTGCTTATGTGCACCACGCTATAAATTGTTGAACAAAAAAAATAAAAATAAAAATAAAAAGAGGGAAATAACTGCACATGCAAAGAAGGTGATGGTTTGAGACCAAGACCTTAGTGTGGGAAGAAACATCCAGTGCTTGAAAAGCAGAGGGGAGAGGGTCACCCAGAGATCACTTGAGAGGGGGAGCAGGGTGCCAGGCCTGCAGGATAGGAGGGGAAGAGGTGGGCTCAGTGGGAGAGACATGCCTGGAGGGAGGTGTGTATGCTGCCACTGAGCGAGATGGAGTTGCTGGTTCAATCCCAAAGCCTGGGGCAATCTGTAGCTAGCAGAGATCCCTACAATAAATGTCCATGCAGAAGTGCATAGTGCATACCTAGAGCCAAGGATCCTCACCAGGGATCCCGCAGCCCTGCTAAGTGGCCCCCTCACTCCAGCATGTTCTCCCCTCAATCCCAGGGCAGGACCTCCAGCCAAAGCTGGTAGTATTACTTCACCGTCAAGCCCCCCCACCCCAGGGTCTCAGATCCTTGAGCCAGAAGAGAGATGAAATAGATTATGAAATGACCCCAAGGCAGTCATCTGGAAGACATCTGAGGAGATTGGATAGACAGATCATCAGGGTGCTCAGGACTGCTCCCAAGCAACCCTCCAAGAGTCTAATAGTCAGGTCTGATCAAGGCCTGCTAGGCGATGAGCCAAGCAGTGTGGAGAAAGTTCCCATGAGACCTTGTGGTGGTGACAAGTCAAGAAGCGATGTTGCCCTATTGTTTTGCTGTTCATCTTTATTATTATCATCTGACATCACCTTGCATTTGCCCTAGCAGTCGGCACTCTCGTGACTGAACTTGTCACATGTTCCACATTTGGACATTCCAAGCCAGCGGCAGCTGTCAGTGACATGGCTGTGCTTCCTGCAATGCTTGCAATACATGCTGTTAGGTTTGTTTGATGATATACAGCTTGCCC
This sequence comes from Tricholoma hemisulphureum, assembly GCA_964034925.1. Classification (NCBI taxonomy): domain Eukaryota; kingdom Fungi; phylum Basidiomycota; class Agaricomycetes; order Agaricales; family Tricholomataceae; genus Tricholoma; species Tricholoma hemisulphureum. The sequence goes on along the minus strand of OZ035928.1, from coordinate 2,367,645 downwards.
TTGTATGGCTTGGGCTTCAGCATTTTCCATGAGGTTGATAATGTTGTTTGATTTAATTTATTTCCGTTATCTCCATTTTGAGTATGGTTTTGCTGCCTAAGATATTCTTCTTTAAGAATTTCTATAAACTTATGAGATCCCATCATTTTCTTTGGGTCTATCTCAGTAATTCCTTTTCTCCCACCAATGTAAGATTTCGTAAAAACATCCCAGGATAGGGATAGCAATGACAAAATAATGACTTTGAAAAATATATCTGAAATTTTAAAGTCTTTGTTGCCCATTAGATTAATTTGCTCCCAGTAGGATTTGAGTAGATTGAGATGTAAACTTATATTTGTTTCATCATCGGCTGAGGTGTGGAATAAATTCCATATGATGGAGACAATTGTTTGATGCCCCTTTGATTTGTGCATGGCTTCAAGACTGTCCCACATGGCCTTTGCAGTGGTACATTGTCTGGCATGAACCATTTCCATAGAGGTAACATTGCCAAGAATAAGAGTTTGGGTGTAATTATCATTAAAATCCCAGGCTAGCTGCTCTTTGGCATCCTCAGGGTATTTGACTGTTCCTTGGGTGTATTGTTCGACATTGCATAGCCGGAGTACTCTTTTCATGAGCTCCCTCCATACCACCCAATTTGTATTGTTTAGGGGCTCAGCTGTCCCTTGCCCTAACTTGTGTAATAGGGGCTTGGTCTTCATCAGCCTCTTCTTGCTGTTGCTTCTGCTTCTGGGTTCCCTTGGAGCTGTATACTCTTGCAGATCATTTATGAGACTGTGGCAATGGTGAGGGATATCTAGGAGGTTGTTCAAACTGTTCTTCTTCATCCTCTTCATGGTGTAATCCATGGTCCATATCCATGATATGTCTGGAAGTAAATTATTGAAGTATTGCCAAGTTTAATAAAATAAAGTTCAAGCAAGGCCCATAACCCGTTGGGTGAGTATTCTGGAGGCTTTAGGATGAAAGGGGGCACTTCTGGGAGTGTCTCAGAAGCCCAGATATTATTGTCTTAGTTAGACCCATACATGTAGTATATATGCTACAGAATGTTAGAGTCTTGGTTATTCCCTGTGGCTGTGTTCAATTATACCAGCGGCAGTTCCTAACCCTAGAATGGGTCTTTGGCCTTGGCTTGCCTATATCCCAACACAAGCACCTTATGTACACTGTATTACATATTTTTCAACTGGTCTTAGTACCTAAACACTGCACAAAGACCAGTTTTCATCAGTTCAAACCAGTCTGAACTGGTTATGACTGGACTTTGGTTTGAACAAGTTTGAACTGTTTTGGACCAGTTTTTTGCAGTTCAGTCCAGTTTTCCACAGTCTTACCATAAGGGGCAACTGGTTTCGGTTCCAGTTTTTCCAAATTAAGCAAAAAAACTGGACTGGACTGGACCTTCAAACACTAGGTATTACCAACAAGTGATGATGCAGGCTCAGAGCTCAGAGCATGCTTTTAGCAAGCCATCAGGCATACCAGGCCACCAGATGGGGGTCATACACCCTGCATGTGTCCCTCATCCCAGGTCCCACCCCTCAGGAGGGGCAAAGGTGAATGCCCATGGGTTCACCTCAAGGAATTCAACAAAGTCCACGATCCAATGCAGGCCCTGCCAGTGTTTCTTATGCATGAGGTGTGGGCACACATGGAGGAGATGATCCTGGTTCTGGAAGGGCTGGAGGGGTAGGTACAATGAGTCTCCTCACTTGAGAAGAAGCAGTTGTGGTGGCTCCCAATAGAAGCATGCACCATGATGCACTGGCAAAGCCGGGCCATCAACCTGCAGTCGTGTGCAGTCTCCTTGAGCCAAGGCCCACAACCCAAGGTCATGGGTGCAGCGGGGGACTTACGCTGGGCCCTAAGGTCCAGGAAGCTCCTCCCTCGATACTTGAGATCTGCAAAGCAGGCCTGCCAGTCCTTATCTGCTGCGTTGTTACGAACTGATCTCATAGGCGGGGTTACGACGGAGTTACGACGGAGTTCCGTGGCAGCACTGGACTTGGCTTCAATCTAAAAGGGATTGCGCCCTTCTCTACGCCTAATGTCCAATTTACAAGGTGACGGTAATGAGAGCGGAGGTCCGGCGGAGTTCCGGAAGTTAAGAGAGAGCGAGGACTTTAGAAGTGAGAGAGTTGTGGAGATAACAATACGATTATCAAACTGAAGTTACAAGTGACGTTATACTAAGTTTTATAGTAAGTAAGTAACCGGGGTAACTACGGCGGGATCAATGGAGTACTGAGTACGCAGTAAGTAAGATGATCAGCAATGATAGATATGTGATATAAACAAAACAGGAGTAATTTGAAATACAATTTGAAATAGTCTTTTGATATGACGGCGGCTCCGTCGGTGATCCGCCGGAGATCCGTTGTAACCGTGCAGCCAGACATCCACAGTCTGTAGGTAGACACACGGTCATGTGACCACAGGTTCATCCTAGAGTACACATAGACACTGCTTGATCATCGCTAGACTACCGCTATACAGTCTTTGCCTCGTGCTTTGGGCTTTCCGCTTCGTGTCCCAGCCTGCTTCTGTGAGACTGCACGTCTCCACCGTCGCAGGCTTGCATGGGATAAGACAGTATCCCCCCCTTAGGACCGAGCCTTCAAGGTCATGTGATGTTCGGATTCCATATTTAGGAATTTTGACGTCCGCAGTTCTTCAACATCCAACCATCATGTCCAGCTCACAAAACACATCCCTACCCGCCCCCCTGTCGTCCGCCGCTGAGGAACGCGCGAAACTGATGGCGCGTCTCGAAGAACTCGCCGCGCAGGAAGAGGCCGCGAAGAAGACTGCCGCGGAGGAGGCGGAAAAGGAGGCTGCCGAAGAGAAGAGACAACGCAGAGAAGAGAAAGTGCGTCGTCGCGAGGCACGCCGCGCAGAAAAGTGGAAGGCCGCGGAGTCCGCCGCTGAGGATGACGAAGGGGTGGTCGCGAAGCCGCCCAAGAAGAAGAAGACCAAGGTGGTGGCAAGTGAGGCCGCTGGTAGCGGAGAGACCGCGGGGCCGTCGACGGAGGCCCGTTGCAACAGGTGAGTGGTGTTTGTCACCACTTTATTCTTTTTTAGTTGATTTGTTTTAGGTGTCGATATGCAGGTCAGGTGTGCGTGAGGTCCGGCGGGACCCGATGCCTCGCCTGCGATCACTGCTTCAAGCTGAAGCAGAAGTGCGAGGGCGGGGTGCGATGAGGGGCGAGGGCAACGACGGCGGGGACGGCGGGAACAGCAGAGGTAGGTCAACGAGACCAACTAGTGGGGTGGCTCGCGACGATATCGAAGGGGCTGTCAGAGTTGACGGCAGTAATGACGGAACTGAGCGAGTTCCAGAAGTGGGGCGGAGAGACTGAGAAGGGGGACGAGGATTGGGTGGAGGAGCTCCTGTACCCAGGAGAAGAGGTGGAAGTGGAGCGGGAGTTGGAGCGACTGGAGGTGGAAGAAGAGGAGTACGCCGCGTTCAAGGCGTGGCAAGCGGAGCGGGATCCGACGGAGACCGACGGGGTCTCGAACTGGAGTGAGGAGGAGGAGTTAGAAATGGAGGACTACTAGTAGAAATGAAAGTACAAGTAACATAGTACGTACGGAGGTCTGACGGGGACCGTAAAATGTATATACTTTGGTTTGTATGTAGATAGATTGGTTTGTAATGTTTTGTTTTGACTTTGTTTTTGTTTTGTAAGTAAGGAGTGATCTGATAAGTAATGTTGTAAGTAAGATGACGGTTTTTTGAATTGTAATGAAATGGCTTTGTTTTTCTTGTAAGTAATGACAGTGTTCGATAGGTAATGTTGACTTTGTTTGTTTTGTTGTACGTAGGGTGACGGTATCTGATGGCTTTGTTTTTAGTAAGTAATAGTACGGTATAAGGAAAAATGAAATGGCTTTATTAATTTTGAAGTGACTTTGTTTTATTGATGTAGGGTGAAGTTATTGTGGACCAGGTTTGTCGGGGTACCGTGCATGGAAGTCCGCGACGGCTTCCTGGGCATGCTCGAGTTCTTCGGCAAGTAACCAGGACTGTTCCAAGTCAGTATTCTTGTAACCTGACCAGTGCACCAAGTATAACAACGGACACCGCCGCCGCTTATCGAGTTTGGAGTCCAAGATTTCTGCAATCTCGTATTCAATTTCGTTGTCGATAGCAATCGGCGGAGGTGGCGGCTGAATCCGGTTAGGAATGGTATTGACGGGTGCGGGTTCAATTTGTGATACGTGAAAGACCGGATGTAATGCACGGAGGTGGTCCGGAAGGCGAAGGGTGAAGGAGTGTGTGCCAGCTTGGGCGATGATTTCAAAGGGACCAAGGTTCTTTTCTGACAACTTTTTTGAAGGCCTAGTAGTGCGGATGTTTTCAGCATTAAGGTAGACCTGATCACCAACTTTAAACGGCGGAGCGGGGTGCCGGCGGCGGTCCGCGGGAACTTGATAACACTCTTGGGCAAGTTTGATTTGCCGGTGGAGTTCCGTATGTAGTTCGTCAAGGTCCACGACGAAAGACCTAGCCTTCTGGGAAGCCAGCTCGCGTTCAGGGTAGACGGTGATGTTAGGGTCGTAGCCTTTGTTAGCGTAGAACGGTGATATACCGGTAGTAGCGCTAGGCGCGTTGTTGTAAGCGAACTCGGCGAGGGGAAGGAGTTCCGACCAGTTATCCTGCTGATAGTTGCAAAAGATGCGCAGGTACTGTTCTAGTGTCTGGTTAAGTCGTTCGGTTTGTCCGTCGGCCTCCGGGTGGTAACCCGAAGTGAAGTGGATCTTCATGTCGAGGGCTTTACCTAGTGACTGGAAAAACCTAGAGACGAATTCAGAACCGCGGTCACAAGTGACGTGCGACGGAACTCCGTGTTTAGAAAATAAGTGAAGGATGAAGAGCTGGGCAAGCTCCGGGGAGTCGATTTCATCAACTGTAGGGATGAATATGCCCTGTTTAGAAAGTCGGTCAACGACGACCAAAACGGAGGTATAACCGAGGGATGGGGGTAAGTGTTCAATGAAATCCATAGAGATGGAGTTCCACGGCTTCTCCGGGATCGGTAGTTGCTTCAATAGTCCGTACGGCTTATGCCGCGGTGACTTGGCGCGTTTACACGAAGTGCACGTATTGCAATAATCCTTTACAAATGTTCTGAGTTTAGGCCAAACATATTCTCAGCGTACCAGTTGTAATGTTTTATTTTGGCTGAAGTGGCCTGAAAGGATATGATCGTGTTTGTATTGGAGAACGTGTAGTCGGAGGTCCGCGGAGTCCGGGAGGTAGATGCAATCATTGAGACGAAGAAGTCCGTCATCCCCAATTGACCAGGGTGCGGAAGGTGTAGTAAGGTGCGAAGCTATAGCGGGGTCCGACGGAAGTGCCGCACGGATGTCCGTGTGCAAACTTTCTATGTCGAGGGCTACAGCGCTGCGTAATATTGGTTCAGCGAGGTAAGTAGCTCGTAATGACGCAGTGAGTTGTTCTTTGGAAAATACCGGGCAGAGGTTATGCGGATTATCCGTGATGGAATCGCTATTTCCCCCTTTGCGGTAGACGTCCCATCGTCTAGTGAGAGCGTCAGGCTTCGTACCAAGTTTCCCAGGATGGAAGCGAATAATGAGGTTGAATTGGGAGAGGTACTCGGACCAACGGGCTTGCCGCCGTGTGAGTAGTTTCGTGGTGGAAAAATATTCTAAGTTTTTATGATCAGTAACGACGGAGACCGGAGTTCCGCTACCTTCAAGGTATTGACGCCAATGTTTAAAGGCTTCAAAGATAGCTAGTAGCTCCTTGTCATGTGTGTTGTAATTGAGTTCAGGAGGTGTGAAGGAATGGGAGTGGAAGGCGACCGGGTGCAGCTCGCCGTCGGCGGTGTATGTCGACAGTATAGCGGCGAGCGCGCAGTCGGAAGCGTCCGTTTCGATGATCATAGTGTTGTCTGGGGTCCAATGTGCAAGGACTGGGGCATGTGTAAATTCTTCCTTGAGTTTCTGGAAGGCTTGTCGGCATTTGTCAGTGAAAGTCCAAGGGACGTTCTTTCTAGTTAGTCTGGTAAGGGGAATGGTGATATCGGAATACCCATGAATAAACCGCCAATAGAAATTACAAAAGCCTAGGAACGATTGTACGTCCTTGATCTTGCAAGGCTCTGGCCAGTCCATAATTGTTTGGACTTTGTCGGCGGACATCCGTAGGCCCTCCGGTGATAGAATGTAACCGAGGTATTCTACGGTGTTGACATGGAATTCACATTTCTGCGGAGCCGCGTAAAGGCCGTGTTTGTGGAGTCGTCGTAATACTTCCTTAACGTGCCTCTTGTGTTGAGACATGTCATTGGAGTAGATCAGGATATTGTCCAGGTAAACGATGACGGAGACATCAAGCATATCACTAAAAATGTCATTCATAAAACGTTGGAAAGCGGCGGGAGTGTTAGTAAGTCCGAAAGGCATTACACGCCATTCAAAGGAACCATAACGGGTACGGAATGTAGTTTTCCATTCCTCGCCGTCGGCGATACGTACCAGATGATAAGCATGTCGTAGGTCGATTTTGGTGTAGACGCGGGCGTTGCGCGGGGTGTCGAGTAGGTCGGAGATGAGGGGTAGCGGATAGCGATCTTTTCTCGTAAGCTTGTTAAGCCCACGATAATCGACGCATAACCGGAGTTCACCGCCCTTCTTGCGAACAAAAAGGATCGGGGCTCCGTGTGGGGATTTAGATGGCCGTATGAAACCTATCCGGACGTTTTCCTCAATGAACGTGTGGAGAGCGTTAAGCTCTGAGGCGGACAAGGAGTACATACGACCCGGCGGAGGTTCCGCCCCTTCCTCGAGTTCAATTTTGAGGTCGTAAGGTCGGTGTGGTGGGAGTGTGTCGGCCTTTCCTTTGCTGAAGACGTCCGCAAACTCATGGTACTCCTCAGGGACTTTGGATAAGTCTGGCGCGTCCTCCGCGACAGGCGCGGCGGCTTTGCCGAAGACTCCGTCGTCAGAGAGGGAGACCGAGAAAGTCTGGGAGCCAGGAAGGCGAACAGCACAAGCATAAGCGGCGGCATTGATGATCGAAATGTTGATGGGTTTGGTGACGGCGGCGGATATCGGAGAATCCATCGACGCGTCGGGTAGACACGGTTCTAGGGGAGATTTGTTAGGTTCTGGCAAGGGAATTGCTTCACCTGAGGATGTCGACTGTGCAGGACCTCTGTACCCAGCCGTCCGGAAAGTGACTTGGCCATAGGTCCAGTCAATCAACGGATTGATTTGCCTAAGCCAATTTAGTCCAAGTATGGTGGAGTTGCTAGAGTCGAGTGGGGTAACGTAAAACAATATGTCGAATGACTCGCCAGTAGGAAATGAAACTAGCAACTGTACTTGTTGCGTTATCCATGTATTGGACGTTCCATCAAAAAGGCGGAGCCGTATCGGTGGTATAGTTGTCGTCTGAATACTGTGACTTGATACAAACAACGAATCTATGAAACAATGAGTTGAACCGCTGTCTAAAAGAGTAATCATAGTAGGGTCATAAATAGATGTTAAAGCAATTTGAAAAGATTTAGGGTCGAAAAGAGCGGCGGCGTTGAGGCGGACCTCCTTTGGTGCATGGTCGGTGTCAATGCAACCCCCAGCCCATGCGGAGGCAACTAGAGGGTTGCTGACTATTTTTTTGAATCGGCGGAGGTCGCCGCGGGGGCCGCCGGTGTGGCGGTTTCCGTTGTCGCTGCTCTGCCTTTAGGATTAGCTGCCGTCCTACAATCCTTTGCCTCGTGACCTGCTATTCCGCAATAAAGGCATAACCCTTCTTTCAAGCGGCGGGCCCGTTCATCTCCGGTGAGCTTACCATCCTTCCCTAACTTGTCGGCTATTGAGGGCTTTGTTTTGTTGTTGCTGGAGCCGCTAGCATTGTTGGAAGTGTTGGAGTTGTTACCAGGGTTGGACTTGTTAGAGTTCTTGGATTTACCGGCGGAGTTTACGGATTTACCACCGGAGGTGGAAGCGTTGTCAGTTTTGTTGTTGTTGTTGTTAGACTTGGCGGGGCGGGTTTCAAGCGCTGCCTCGTCCTTCTGCATCCAGTAGACTTCATCGGCTTCTTGGGCCTTGAGACGTAATGTTGGTAATGTTGTAGGCTTGCCTCCTCGGAGGACTTCAACATGGATCCGTAGCGGGAGTCCGCGGAAGTACGCTTCGCGGAGTGCCGAGTCATTCCAATCAACTCGGGCTGCCAACTTCCAAAATTCGACATTGTACTTGACGATGTGTGCTGATTCCTTCATTTTGAGTGTGTAGAGAGACTTTTCGGCATCTCCAACGGGGTCGTGCAGGCCGAAGTTGGTCTCGAGCTCGTTGATAAAGGCTTCAAAGTCCCAAATCCAATTGGCACTATTGGTGTTGTCCATCAGCCCTGGTTCAAACCAACCAAGTGCTGCTCCCTTCAGATAAGAAAGAATGAATAGAATCTTTTTCTCATCAGATGCAAAAAGAGTAGGACGGTCACGGAAGTGAAGGTTACAAGAGATTAGAAAATCACGGAGCTTCCGCGGGTCCGTTCCGTCGAACGTGTCAGGTTCGCGTACTTTGACCTTTTCATTACGGGGTTGGCGGGAGGAGCGGATGCTGTCCGATAACTCTTGTAGTACGTGTAGGAATAACCGGTCGTTGCGGGGCTCCGACTCGGGAATGGATTGATGGTCATCACCTTCCGGGTCATTGTCGTCACCATCAGGGTCATCAGGCCCATCAGGATAGCCATGACTAGGTTGGTTGTCGACCGGAGTACCGCGGGGAACCGGCGGTGTTGTTGGAGGTGGTTCGTCGGGGTTTTCTGGGTTTGCGCCCAGGCCAGGAAAGATGTTCGAAGGTCGCGGTGTAGTACCGAAGGTTGACAAAGGTCGGTGGAGGGTTGGTGAGGAAAGTCGGGATCTGCGCACTGCTTGCAATCCGCTGCGGAGACCCGCACATTGCGAATTGGTAGTAGAGCGTGTACGCATAGTGACTGTTTGTGAACTTGACATAAGATGTTAATAGGTTCGTGAAAATGGGTGTAAGAAGTGTGAGTTTGATAATACTGTTACGAACTGATCTCGTAGGCGGGGTTACGACGGAGTTCCGACGGAGTTCCATGGCAGCACTGGACTTGGCTTCAATCTAAAAGGGATTGCGCCCTTCTCTATGCCCAATGTCCAATTTACAAGGTGACGGTAATGAGAGCGGAGGTCCGGCGGAGTTCCAGAAGTTAAGAGAGAGCGAGGACTTTAGAAGTGAGAGGGTTGTGGAGATAACAATACGATTATCAAACTGAAGTTACAAGTGACGTTATACTAAGTTTTATAGTAAGTAAGTAACCGGGGTAACTACGGCGGGATCAACGGAGTACCAAGTACGCAGTAAGTAAGATGATCAGCAATGATAGATATGTGATATAAACAAAACAGGAGTAATTTGAAATACAATTTGAAATAGTCTTTTGATATGATGGCGGCTCCGTCGGTGATCCGCCGGAGATCCGTCGCAGGCTTGCATGGGATATGACATGCGTCCACAAAAGAGGTGAGCAGCCAATTGTGAGTGGCCTTGGGGGATGCTCCCAAAGGCAGCCAGAGGGATGTTGCAACATTGTGGGCACATTTGTGGAGCAACCACTCTGCTTTGGAGGGAACAAACCAGAAGTGGACTGTACGGTCCAGGCCTAATTCAAGCCACAGATGCAAAAGACAGCATGCCTGGAGGGCATACTGCTGGCCCCCCACTGGGGAGCAATCCACCCACAACTCAATGAGTGCAAGGGAATCTGAGAAAATCACCACCTTCTTGCATCCTGCAGCCACCACCACAGACACACCCAGGTGGAGAGCTTTGTGCTTGATGTCTGTCACACTAGTGTGGCCAGTGAAGGCAGTGATGTGGCAGACCTCCTGGTCTCATCAGAAGACAAGAGCGGCTGCCATGGCCTGGTGAGCTGACTTTGGGACTGACCCATCACAGCTCACAATGAGGCAGTCTGGGTCAGCCCTGGCCTCAGCCCTGGCCTCAGCCAGGACATGATCCAGGTGACTGACATATTCTTTGTGTTCATCCATCCCCTTTGGGGGCAGGTGGTGAGGTGTCAACCTGTCAGGGAACAGGTTGGTGAGGCGGCACCCAGGCTGACTCTTGGGGCCGAAGGCCTCAAATGTCTCCTCGGACTGTGAGCAGACAGTCACCACATCTGCTGCAGGGGACATGATCTTCCTATGTTGCACTGGTGCAAGAGCCTGGAGCCCCAGCAGATGCTGGGGGGCATCTCCCACCAGTTCCCCTTTGAGTATGGCTTGAGCAGGGTGAGTGCACATCAAAGTCACTGTCTGGAAGCAGCTCTTATCAGCCAGACATTGCAGCAGCAGCAGCATGGGCAGCAACACAGCAAGGGATTCCATTGCCCCAGAGGGGATTATCTGGAAACACCCTGTGATCCAGTGAGCAGTGGAATGCTGCATCTGGGCCAGGGCCTTGACAATGCCTTTGATATGAGTACCACAGAAAAACCAGAGATGCAGGCCATATGTCCCCACAGGGATGACACACAACTGATAAAGGTGTTTATTCGCTGGGGAGAGCCCCCTTGACGAATTGCCCAGCATGCCCATGGTGCTCACTGTGGTGAACACCTTGGTGGTATAGAACTGAACATGCTCCTTGAACACAAGCTTTCAGTTGAAGAAATAACCCAAATATCACCATATAGGCTTGGGTCGCAGGGGGGTGGCCCCAGTGAAGGGAGCAACACCCAGGTTAATGGGCAAATTTGCCACCATTCATGCTCTGGAGAAGTGGAAGGCCTTGGACTTGGCATGTTCAAGCACCAGTCCCAGGGCAGTGAAGAGATGGAAGACCTCATTGTAGGCTTCCACCAGTTTGGGTAGGTTGTCCTCCACCCATTTAGACTACATGATGAGGGTTCCGTCATCCATGTAAGAGATCACATCTGCAACTGGCCTAGGGAGGTGTGAGAAGAAGATGCGCATGACTGGCGTGATGTATAGCACCAAGCAGACAGGGGACAAGGCAGAGCCCTGACCCACTCCAACATCCACAGAAGCCAGACATGTCAAGGTTCCACTTGTAAGTTGTGAAGCAACCTACTAGGTAGGACTGGAAGAAGTTCACCACACAAGGTGGGAACCCCAACCACTCAATAATAGCCAGCAGAACCTGGTGGTTCAGCAATGGGAAGAACTGCACAATGTCAAACACCACCATGCTGGTCTGAAGTCCCTTCATCCATCCTGCTCAGATGAGGTGTGTGAGGTAGACCCTCACGTCCTCTGTGGAACACTGGGTGATGCCCCCAAATTGGTTGGGGTGGAATACACCATGTGCCACACCATCAAATCGAAGCTGTCAAGACAGCACTATTGGCTGGAATGACTTGGGGGTGGAGTAGTAAGGCTTTCCAGGTTTCAGTATAATAACCAACATGGATTCCTTGAAATGCGATGGCCAATGGCTGAGGGTCATGCATGCCTCAGCAATGCAGACAAAATAGGCCAGCAACTTCTGCGTTGCCTGTCCAGCATTTCAGGAATGACCATGTAATGTGGTCAGGGCCTGGGACAGAGTGCAACAAGCATGCCTTGAGGGCCTCCCTCAGTTCCAAGAGGGAGAATGGGACCCACTCCCAGACAGGGAGAGGGGTGTAATTGTCCAGCACTGACAGGTCTATGGGGCAGTCTTCAGCTGCATTGTAGGTGCTGTCTAGGGCCATCCAGAGAGACTCCAGCATGTTGCAAGGTGCACTCCCATAGGCGATGGCCTCGCACAATGGGAGGTTGTGCTGTTTCATCCATGGCATCAAGTCCCACAGATGCTGGTTGGTGGCAGACACCTCCTCAATGTGTGCATCAAAGAAGGCCCATTTGGCAGCCTTGACGGCCTGCTTAAACATGCTCCAGTCCTTGGGATCCTGGTACTCCTGGTACTCCTTGAGGGCCATGTGGCATTCATCTGACCACCACTCCTTGGAGTGGCTGGAGATGACCTTAGACTGGGCATAGGTGTTCCATGCCACTGTAAAAGCTTCTGAGATGGCCACAACCACCTCATCCACCTCTGCTGGCTTGCCCCCCACCCACTGGGACAGGGCAGACAATCAGGTGGAGATGTCCTCAAGATAGGCCATCTCCTCATCCAAGTCTGGGGCAATCCCCTTGGTGCATAGCAGGACGTGGTAAAATGGGGTCTGGAGATTGACCAGGAGCAGGGCATGTTCTGAGGACCCACAGTGCTCCAGGAAGATAGAGTGTTCCATGACAGCCTCGTCTGCGGAGTTGATAAACAGGAGGTCAATCACTGTGGGATTGAGCTCCCCATTGTAAGGGTAGTGGGTTGGCTTCGCTGCATATGGGTGACACAGCAACAGGCCAAGGCATGTTGTGGCAGTGATTAGGTAGTCTGCATGGATGTTGGCTGCTGGGCCTTGGGGGTCCCAAAGCCGATGACAGCAGTTGAAGTCCCCCTTGATGAGGTGGAACTGATGAGGCCAAGCTTCTGCCCCCTCAGAGAGGAGATGGGTGCCCATGTGGTTCGAGTCTGAATAGACATTAGCCAAACAAATGAGATCTTTGCCAGCCCCAAGGATGAAGACAATGACATCACAGTGATTGATCAGGTCCTTTTTTTTTTTTTTTTTTTTTTTTTTTTGGTTCAACAATATTTAACGTGGTGCACGGGCACAGTCCATGGCTATCTACTACATGAGATGGCGGGTATACGATGTAAGTTTGAGGGGAAGCTACAGCCCCGATACTGCACGAAGGTGCGTGAAGGCCCACATGACGCCCATTGGGGCGTCGCGCATGGCCAGACTACAGGCTGAGGGCGCTCAGGCACCTCCCTGAACCAGCTCGCTGGCACTCCTGACAGCACATACTAACCCACCCCAGCCTCCTACCCCCGTGCGCCCCCCTGCACAGCCCCTATTAGTCGTGCACACCCACTGATGTGACAGCCAGGAATGAGGATTAAAGGCCTTCCTGCAGGTCAACCAACCTGCCAGCCATAAGGCCCGGCGGGGTCCAGAGCCCCTTGGTTGCCCAAGTACAGCCCCTCCCCGCTTAGCCGCCTCATGTATGAGACAGTACCCCCCGAAGGAGGCCCCCCAACCTTGCCAGCGACGAATGCGAGGTTCGGCATTACCGACAGAGGGACACCACAGGCTCAAAGGTAGAGTGTGCGTTCGGTGGGCCATCAGGCGCACCAAGCCACCAGATGGGGGTCATATGCCCTGCGCGTGTCCCTCATCCCAGGTCCCACCCCTCAGGGGGGGCAAAGGCAAATGCCTGCGGGTTTGCCTCGAGAAGTTCAACAAGGTCTGCGATCCACCGCAGGCCCTGCCGGTGCTTCTTGCACTTCACATGGGGGCACACGCGAAGCAAGTGGTCCCGGTCCTGGAAGGGCCAAGGGGGGCACGTACAGTGAGTGTCTTCACTGGGGAAGAAGTGGTCGTGGTAGCTCCCAATGGGGGCATGCGCGTGATGCACTGACATAGTCGGGCCGTCAACCTGCAGTCATGTGCAGTCTCCTTGAGCCAAGGACCACAACCTGAGGTCATGGGCATTGCAGGGGTCTTCCATTGGGCCCGCAGGTCCAGGAAGCTCTTCCCCCAATACTTGGGGTCTGCAAAGCGGGCAGCCCAGTCTTTCTCCGCCGCCTCCTTGAAGGAGGAGATGAGCCAGTTGCAAGTGGCCTTGGGGGAGATCCCCAAGGGCAGTCGGAGCAACGTTGCCACGTTGTGAGCTTGCTTGTGGACTGCCCACTCCGCTTTGGAGGGGACAAACCACAGGTGAATATGGCAGGCTTGGTCCAGCTCAAACCAGGGACGTAAGAGGTGGCACAGCCGGAGGGCGTGCTGTTGTCCCCCCACCAGGGAGCAGTCCACCCACACGTCTGTGAGCGCAAGGGCGTCAGAGAAAACCACCACCTTTTTGCATCCAGCGGCAATGGCCGTGGACACCCCCAGGTGGAGGGCCTTGTGTTCCACATCAGTCGCTGAGGCGCGACCAACAAAGGCGGTAACCTGGCGGACCTCCTGGTTCCCACAGAAAACCAGGGTGGCCGCCGAGGCCTGGTGAGTGGTTTTGGGTACTGACCCATCACAACTCACAACCAGGCAATCCGGATCTGCTCTGGCCTCAGCCAGAACGCGATCCAAATGGCTGACATATTCCTTGCGTTTGTCCATCCCCTTTGGGGGCAGGCGGTGGGGGGAGATCCTGTCCGTGAACAGGTCAATCAGACAACTCCCTGGTTGGCTCTCTGGGCCGAAGGCCTCAAAAGGCTCCTCAGAGAGGGAACAGACAGTGACCGCATCTGCCGCAGGGGACACAATCTTCCGTTGGGCAGCAGGTGGGAGGGCCTGAAGCCCCAGCAGATGCCGGGGGGCATCTCCCACCAGGTCCCCTTCCAAGACAGCTCGGATGGGGTGAGTGCACGTCAAAGTGGCCGTCCGCAGACAGCTCTTATTGGCCAGACGATGCAGAACCTGCGGCATGGGCAGCAGGGCAGCGAGACATTCCATAGCCCCCATGGGGGTAGTACGGAAGCAGCCTGTGATCCAGCAGGCAGCGGTGTGTTGCATCTGGGACAGGGCTTTGACAATGCCTTTGGTACGGGTACCTCGGCAAAACCAGAGTCTCAGCCAATACATCGCCACAGGGATGACGCAGGACCAGTAGAGGAGGCGCTTGTTCACCAGGGAAGCCCCCGGGATGAGTTGCCAAGCATACGCATGGTGCTCACCGTGGTGAACGCCTTGGTGGTGTAGAACCAGATGTGCTCCTTGAAGGAGAGCTTCCAGTCGAAGAAGCAGCCCAAGTACCACCAGATTGGCTTAGGCTTCAGAGGGGTGGCGCTGGTGAATGGGGCAACACCAAGATCAATGGGCGTGTTGGGGGCCGTCCGTGCTGTAGAAAAATGGAAAACCTCAGACTTGGCATGTTCCAGCACCAGTCCCAGGGCTGTAAATAAGCAGAAGACCTCGTTGTAGGCCCCCACAAGTTTCGGGAGGTTGTCCTCCACCAGTTTAGACTGCGCGATGAGGGTGCCATCATCAATGTAGGAGATGAGGTCCACCAGTGGTCAGGGGGCGCAGGCGAAGAATATGCGCATAACAGGCGCTATGTACAGCACCGAGCAGACTGGAGACAGAGCAGAGCCCTGGCCCACCCTGACATCGGCAGAAAACCTGCCCGAACTGTTGGTGTTCCACTTGTAGGTCGTGAACTGGCCTACCAGGTAAGAGCGGAAGAAGTTCACCACACATGGTGGGAACCCCAACCTCTCGACTACTGCCAGGAGAACCTGATGGTTCAAGGATGGGAAAAATTGAGCGATGTCGAACGCAACAATGCTCGTCTGCAGCCCCTTCACCCATCCGGTGCAGATGACATGCGTGAGGTAGACTCCGGCATCCTCTGTGGAACGCTGGGTGACACCTCCAAACTGGTTGGGATGGAAGACGCCATGTGCAACTCTGTCAAACTGGAGCCGTCTAGACAGCATCTTCTCGACAAGCTTCCCCAGGGTGTTCAACAGCACAATGGGCCGGAACGACTTGGGGGTGGAATAGTTAGGTTTCCCCGGCTTTGGTATGACCACCGATGTGGATTCCTTAAAGTGTGTAGGCCAATGGCCCAGCGTGATGCACGCCTCGGCAATGCGGACAAGAAGGCAGGCAACTTCCACATTGCCCGCCCAGCGCTTGAGGAAGGACCATGTAACATGGTCCAGCCCTGGAGCAGAACACGACGAGCACGCCTTAAGAGCCTCCTGCAGTTTCAGCAGGGAGAAGGGAAGCCACTCCCGGGGGGGGAGGGGTTCGTAGTCATCCAGCACTGAGAGGTCTACTGGGCGGTCATTGGCCGCATTGTAGGTACCGTCCAGCGCTGTCCACAATGACTCTAGTGTGTTACAAGGGGCCCCCCCATAGGAGATGGCCTCGCAAGATGGTAGGTTGCATTGCTTGACCCAGGGCATGAGGTCCCAGGGTTGCTGATTAGTAGCGGAGACTTCCTCGATGCGCGCATCAAAGAAGGCCCATTTGGTGGCTTTAATTGCCTGCTTAAACATGCTCCAGTCCTCGGGGTCCTGGGATTCCCGGTACTCCTTGAGGGCAGTGTGGCACTTGTCCCACTACCACTCACTCCTTTGAGTGGCTACAGACATCCTTAGACCGGGCGTGGGTTCTCCACGCCGTAGCAAAGGCCTCCGAAATGGCAACCACCACCTCGTCGACATCCACCAGTGTATTTCCTGTCCACTGGGACAGGGCAGAGAGCCGGGCGGAGACGTCCTCCAAGTAGGCCATCTCCTCATCCGAGTCAGGAGCGATCCCCTTCATCCGCAGTGGGACGCAGTAGAATGGGGTCCGGAGATTAACCAGGAGCAGGGCATGATCCGAGGACCCGTGATGCTCTGGGAAGATAGTGTGCTCAGTGACAGCTTCGTCTGCTGAGTTTATAAAGAGGAGATCAATCACTGTGGGATTGAGCTCCCCATTGTAGGGGTAATGAGTAGGCTTGGCCTCGTCAGGACAACAGAGAGACAGGCCTAGGCGTGTGGTAGCCGCCAAAAGGCGGTCCGCATGGACATTCACCTCAGGTCCCCAAGGGTCCCAGAGCCTGTGGTGGCAGTTGAAGTCTCCACCAATGAGGTGGAAGTGATGTGGCCAGGTCTCCGCTCCTTCGGAGAGGAGCTGGATCCCACTGTGATTCCTGTCTGAGTAGACATTGGCTAAGAAGATGAGATCCTTGCCTGCACCTAAGGTGAAGATGATGACATCACGATGATCGATGAGATCCCGGCGGTAGCTGGGTCTCAGGGCCTGCAGCCACTTGTCAAAATAGACAGCAATGCATGGGAATTCACCGTGATCGTTCCTCAGGAACAGAGTGGCATCGTTAGGTGCTGGGGCAGTGTCTGTCCCAGCCTGTCGGACCATGCAGCCCCAGTTGGGGTGCATAGGGGCACCAATCACTGCCTCCCTGGTCCGCGACACGGACAAGGGTGCGTGTCTAGTTAGGTTCCAAGGTGGTTCCTGGATCAGCAGAATGTGAAACTCATCACTCTGTGACTCAAGTAGCGTATCCAAAAGGTCATAGTTTCTATTGACATTCTGACACATGATCTTTAAATAAGAAATATCCCAGCTATTCCTCATTTATGTTCGCCCACCGTGTCCTGCAGGGAAGGGGTTAGACATTGAGGCATGGGCGGCGCGGTGCTCGTGTACCTCAGCATATCGGCACTTGATCCAGTCACCATCAAAACGGTGCTTCCAGAAATTGCAGCGGCGGTCATCCACAGCATGTTCCTTGTGGCAATTGGGGCAGTGAGGAGGATGGGGACACGGAGAATTCTCTGGTGTCGGGGGAATGGGGGGCGTTGCCCTTGCAGCATCCGGCAAGGGTGCGATGATGCTCCTTGCAGTGAGGGCCGCTGCAAGTGGGGCAGCGGATCTGTGGGGCGCGGCAGGTGTTGGTCGGATGACCCAACTTCCAGCACCATTGGCAAAGCGAGACACTGGGGTTGGCCCAGGCTTTGCAGATAGGGCAGACGTATTGCCCAAATTGGACAGAACACTTGGTGAGGGCTTTGGCCTGAGTGCCACTGACCGAGTCAGAGACGTTCATATACACTCTAGCAGTATCTGACTGCTTGGAGTTTTGGACGACCCGGAGGGGGGCGTTGAGTATGACCAAGTCCTTGAGGCCAGACTTGGCAATGAAGGCAAGCACCATCTCGACTGAGATGGCGTGCTTGTTCTGGAAGTAAGGGACATCAATAATTTTCAAGTAAGACGTTGATGAGGGGAGCTCCACCGTGACGCGGAATTCCCCAGAAAACATGTTCGCGACTGCCTGACAAATGATGCGAATGTCCTCCGCCGAGGCCACTGCCTTAGTGGCAATGGAGTACCCCCTGTAAGCCAAAGACACAGACTCCGCCACTAAGGCGGAGCGGTGAAGGGAGAGGGTGAGTCTGACCCTTTCGAGGATCTCGTTGCCCTGGACCAATTCAACCGGGGGGGGCGGCATGCCACCCTCCCTGGGGATCGCCTGAACAATGACTATGACCTGTCTCCTTGATGGGCCATGAATGGTGGCTGAGGCTTTGGGCCTTGGCGCAGTGGGTCTCGCCTGCTGGTGCATGGCAGCCAGCCTGGTGGTAGGCAGTCCCGGGAATGCCTTGGCCATTCGGACAATGCCATCCACGGAAGAGGAAGGGACCTGTCCACCCTTGAAATGGGTGGCCTGGGCAAATGTAGGGGCCTGGTTGCTGCCAGAGAAACCCGGGGGGCCCTTCTGCTGGGGGATAGCAGGGAGGGGGCGCCCACCCTTAGGGTGGGGAATGCAGGGGGGGGCAGTTAGCCAGCCCCCCTCGGTGAGGTGGAGGACCTGCAGGGCGTACCGGAGCCACCAAGGGTATAGGGATGTCCTGGATGGGAGCGGGTGTCACCTCTTGATCAAACGAGCCGACGAAAGAATGAAACGTCAAGGACCTGATAGGGTCCATGACTGGAGCCATAGGTACACCAAAATTGTCAGCCGCCCGGAGGAGGCCAGACAAAGTGGAGACAAAGTCAGGGAGGCTGCTCTGCAGCAGTTCCTCCGACGCCCCTCGCAAAGCAAGGGATCCAAGGGTGTTAGCCCCCTGGACGATGGATTCAACCATGACTCTCACCTCGAGCTCGGTCACAGGGTCGACATCATACATATCCCCATCCTCTTCATCGGACGAGGGAGTGGTGCTCAGCAGACCTCCCACAGGGGCGGTCGACACTCGAGATGCAGCCTGCGACACACTGGACATGCATGGTGCACAGGGAGTGTCCTGGCTGTGGCTGTATGGCAACGGCAAGGGAGACGAGCGAGGCGTGCGGACAGGGCCTGCCTGCGATGGAACAGGGGGCCTACCAGTGGGCCTAGTGGCCACTGGGGATGCCAGAGATGAGTAGGGAAGAGCACGGGTACGGGTCATGATTTAGGTACCCGTGACCTGCACCCAACCCGTCACCAAATGTCTATGTACTAACATACAGTTTTGTATTTACAGGTTTCGGCACTCAGATGAGTGTCGACAACCTTTTAATTACTTATGTACTATGTGTATGTACTAACTAACTTAATATATATATTATTTACAGGGGAAGCGACGCCCCAGAGGAAGGGGAAGCTTGTGGAAGGTCTTATATACCAGATAATGTTTATTACTATTTGGTTCCAGTAAACGAACGCGAATGTGACACGTTGTTTGCTGAAACAAGTTGATATTTACTAGTACATATTGTTTGGTTTAACTTTTCTGAATGTGATGTGTCATTTATTGAAACAAGTTGATAATTAATACTAGTATATGTTAGGACAACACTAAACACAGGGTCTAGCGCTGGCTCTCACAGTCAAACCCAAACAGAGGGGGGATCTCGTAGTCTAAAGGCAGCCGCACGTTTAGTGGGTAAGCCTAAGAGAACTCGATTAGAGTCTCTAGGCGTAATATTAACCATTTATATACTACAATACATGAGCTAACAATGAGGTAACCGCATGTGCTACATGAGGCATGCGTGATGTTCGGACGCCATGTGTTTACCATGTGTCTGCTAACTCTATAATAACCACAACAGGTATAAATAAAAGGAAATGCGTAACTAAATAGTGTTAAATGTCTTTGAAAAATCGTACTCTTGACAGTATATAGTTGAAGTAAATGAATGCAGCACATAAGCGAGTCGCGTTCGCATTTACTGAAACCAAACAATGGCAAACATCAACTTAAACGACGTGTCGCGTTCGCGTTCGTTTACTGGAACCAAATAGTAATAAACATTTCTGGTATATAAGACCTTGCTTCCACAAGCTTCCCCTTCCTCTGGGGCGTCGCTTCCCCCGTAAATAATATATATATTAAGTTAGTTAGTACATACACATAGTACATAAATAATTAAAAGGTTGTCGACACTCATCTGAGTGACGAAACCATTAGTTAAATGTATGTAACAAATCCAAGGCCCCAACAATGACGGCGACAACATGGTGTTGTCCATTGTTGGGGCCTATGCAGGAGGTGTTACACAATGGGAGACGGGGGTCTACCCGTACCCGCTGTGACCCGTGACTCGTGACCCGTGGGTTGCGGGTACGGGTAGATGTGGGTACGGGTACGGGTAGAGCTCTGGGTACCCGCGGGAGTACCCGTGCTATTGCCTACATGGCGCCCACTTCACCCAATGTGAGACCTCGACCCAGCACAGCCAGTGACGACCCAATGACCACAGGCATGACAATGACTCCTTCCACAGCTGCGGGCACGACCAGGGATGCCAGAACCCCCAACAATGGCAACCAACAACGCACCAGCCACCTGCAGCCTCACAAGCAACTGCTCATGGGGTGGATCGCGGGTGGAACGACAATGGGACCCCTCCACAGCTGGGGGAATGACGGTGGATGCCAGGACCCCAACAACGGTGACCGATGATGCACCACCCGCCCCCAGCCTCATGAGCAACTGCTCGTGGAGTGGATCGCGGGTGGAATGGCGACCGGAGAATGGGGATAGCCCAGCACCTGACACCCACTGCTGCGAGCATTTGCTCGCATGGGGGGATTGGGTGCTGATGGCCACATCACCAACAAGGAGAGCAACCAACAACAAGGGCCAACGGCAACAACAGCACCCCCCACCACTGCTGCGAGCCAACTACTTGCAGCGTGGACACGGGGTGCTGAGGTGATGATGCGATGGGGGACCGGCTTGATGAGGGGCGGTGGGCTCAGCATAACCATGATGTGGCAAGGAGGGGGGCTATCACGACGGGGCCTGCCTTCTGCGTGTGGTCCCTCCCTTTTTATTTGTTGTTATTTTTGTTAGTAGTACGAAAGAATATACATATTTATTGCACTTTGAACAATAAGTTGAGACTGATAAGGTACTACCATTTTAGTGACAAGCTCGAGAAAAAAATTTCACCAAGTCCTTTAAGGTGGAGTTTGAATGTGCCGAGCACTTGCCAGCACTGCCGAGGACCATGTAAAATGCGTTCTTGCTTCATTTTTATGATTTTTGCTTTCCAGGGCGTTCACAGTAGCCATTTTTCATGTCATTTTTCATTTCATTTTTCGGATCATTCTGATCATTCTTCTGCCAAACACGCGAAAATGATCCAAAAATGAAGCCGAAAATGAGCCGAAAATGGCCCAAAAATGTTTACTGTGAACAACCCTATTAGACTCAGAGAGGGACCCAGGGACTTGGAGCTCCATGTCGAACAGAATTCCTAGAAATCGAAACGTTGTTGAAACGTTGAAACATCGACACATTGTATGTTCATTGACCTTTCATGACATCATGATGTTCTGACTTCCTATCGCGGCTACTACCAGTATATCGATTATCGTTGATCATAACTAACACAATGCTTCCACCACTACCTGTACCCAGCAACAATGTTGTGTGGTCTCCAGCTGTCTATCAGGCTTATGAAGTGATATCCGAAATGTATAACCGTAGTGCTCATGTCTACCATCAGGAAGCCGAATCTGGGTGATTGAAATTCCATGCAGAGTCCTTAACACAGGATGCCGTACCAATTTTACTGGCATTGGAGGAACATGCAGCTGAAGAGAATATCCCGGTCCCATGGATTCATTCACTTACAATGGCCATTGCTGGATTAATCACCCAGCTGTGCAGTGCATATGAAACATCAGCTCACCGGTATTTCTCAACCATCTCCTCCTCTCACCGAGGCTAACATGAGGTTAGGGAAGATAGAGATGTTCAAATTCCACAGCCAGTTACCACTGTCTACACTGGAAAGCATGGTCATCCTCGGAAATACATCAGTCCTGAGTTGCTTCAGGAAGCCATGTCCAGTCGACATCAAATCACAGTCTCAAAGCTTGCACACCTTCTTAATGTCAGCCGCCCTACCCTAATTTTGCATTTAAAGCGGAACAAAGTCGACTACAAATTTTCGCAGTTATCAAACAGTGATCTCGATATATTGGTCAAGACATATCGGCACGTAAATCCGGCATCTGGGTTACAATACCTTGCTGCTTTTCTCCGCCGCCATGGACTTCGAGTTCAGAAGTGGCAGGTATTCTCTTCAGTCCATCGTGTAGATGGGCTTGGTCGGGCTCTGCGTTGTCGCACTGCCATCCAGTGACATCAGTACCAGGTATCGCATCCAAATGCACTTTGGCATGTCGACAGTCACCATAAACTCATCTTATGGGGTATTGTTATACATGGGATGGTGGATGGGTATAGTCGAACTGTATGTTTCTGAGCTAGCTCTTTGATCACTATTCAAATGAAGATGGTCAGATCACAGGTTTACATGCTAGTGACAACAACAGAGCAGGAACAGTTCTGAGCCTGTTTCTGGATGCCATTGGAAAGTATGGGCTGCCTTCACATATACATGGTGACTATGGACATGGGACATGAGAATAAAGCCATTTCTCTATATATGATATTGCGCCGAGGACTCAACTGGGGTTCATTCATCTGGGGATCATAAGTTACACTATGTACATTCATATCTGATTTTAATCTATGCATAAGCTCTACTCATAACACCCGCATCGAGCGCTTGTGGGTTGAAGTAGGATGGAAGGAGGCCAGGAAAGGCCCCTCACTAAGTTCAGTCAGGCAGACAGGACAATGTTATCCTTTGTTGCACATAGTAAGAGTCAGTAGAATACATGAGTGAGCAATAGTAACTATGCCTTTGTTGCACGTAGTAAGAGTGAGGCAACAAAGGGGAAAAGATTGTATATATATGAGGGGTTTGGACCGTGTTGGAAAGTGTCCAAATCCAGCATCTCAACCATGGCCGCATCAAGCGTAGTTCTCATATTGGGTAAGTGGTCAGGCCACCGGTATCTGTACGCATGTCCAGCTATGGGTATTGGGTTGCCGGTGATGCGACATGCATGGGTGGTGTCAGTAGCGGTGCACCAGTCGGTGGTGTTACCGATTGGTGAAGCCGTCAGTTGGTGTGTGCAGCAGTGTGCGTCGACAGTGGTACTGACCGGCAGTGGTATGCGGTCGCCTGTGGTCGCCTGTGGTTGTCTGTGGTTGTGCATGCGGTTGCCTGCGGTCGTGGCTGTGCACTTACCGATTGGCAGTGAGCATCGGTATGTGTGTGCATCGGCAGCGGTGTGCCGTCGGTATGCATCAGTTCACTGTTGGTGCGCCTGTGTGCATCAGTGTGCACCAGTCAGTGTGTAGCAGTCGCCTGTGGTCACGCCTGCGGTCGCCTGTGGTCGTGGCTGTGCACTTACCAATTGGCAGTGAGCATCGGTATGTGTGTGCATCGGCAGCGGTGTGCCATCGGTATGCATCGGTTCAGCGTCGGTGCACCTGTATGCACCGGTGTGCATCGGTCAGTGTGCAGCGGTGTGCATGTGTTCGGCGTCGTGAGCCTGGGGCGAGGCTTACATAGGAAGACAATTTGCACGGCGCTGGAGGGCCTTCTTCTATCGACTTGAAGCACTTCACTGCCTAGATTGGTCTAATAGGCATCATTTATGGCTCCTACATCTACTTTGTTTGGATATGATCAACCAGGATTGCGAATCATTTCAGCAGGAGTGGAATGTAAAACCAATCTCTGGTGAAGGCCACAATCAATCTCCTGATGTAGGTTTGCGCTTCTATGCAGTTTACTAGAAATTTAATGTGATATTCAGGATATGTATCTTGAGGGGCAGCTTACGCATGGTCTTTACACTGATGATGGTGCAGGTATAGACCCAGAGGAATTTTCTAATCATTATGGCACATGTGGTTCTGTGAGAACCCAGAATCCTTGTCAGACTGGTGCTGGCCAACTATCTGATGAAGACCTGTCCGATGTGGAGATGGAGAACTCTGATGCGGACGATGAGAGCATGAAGGGCCTTGCTCCGCTTCTTGACTTGTTACCACCACAGTGCCCCGTGGGAACTTTCCTCACAACGCCTGGCTCGTTGCCTAGCGTCTCATCCTCAGGCCTGATCTTTGATCAGACCGGACTATTGGAACCCTGGAGGGGTGCTTGGGAGCAGTTCTGAGCACCCTGCTGATCCGTCTGTCCGATCCCCTCGGATGTCTCCCGGATGACCGCCTCAGGGGTCATTTTTTATCTCTCTCATCTCCGCTCTGACTCGATGATCTGAGGCTCTGGGGTGGGGGGGCTTGACGGTGAAGTAACACTGCCGGCTTCGGCTGGGGGTCCTGCCCTGGGACTGAGGGGAGAACACGTTGGGGTGGGGGGGGAAACTCAGCGGGGCTATTGGATCCCTGGAGAGGATCTATGGCTCTAGGTGTGTACTGAGCACTTTAGCACATGCACTGACTACGGGGCCACCCTCCACAGGTGATCCGGCATTGAGGTATCACCAGCGATCCTCGCCTCCCTCGTCGACGGGGGGGCCCCCCACGGCCGCTCCCTGTCTAAGCGAGATTCTCTTTTCCCCTCCCTCTTAGCAGACCTGGTGTTCTGCTCCCTCTACAAGCGATCCCTGGGCAACTCCCTCCCCTTGCCTTTTAGGCGCAGGACGTCTTTTTCCCACACTAGGGTCTTGGTCTCATACCATCACCTTCTACGCGTGCGCAACATTCCTTTTCAATGCAGTTCGATTCTGACTACCCTGATCTCTATGATCCTGACGATTTCCTCTCCCCTATGGGGAGGGGCCCGCTCTCTGTCCCCCGCCTAGGCCGGGGCAGGCTAGATCTCTCAGATCAGGAGAATGAGTCCTCCTGGTCTGATGTCACCGAGGATGAGGAGGAGAGTCTCCCCTGCCCTCGTCACATTGTTTGCTCTCCGGAGCTCAACCTCAGAACTCGGGCCTCTATGATGCCCATCCGAGACACCCGGTGGCAGCGCGAAGAACTCCGCGCTTCCACATCTCAGTACGATCCGTTCACCTTGAACGATACCTTCATGGCGGAGACAGGTTCTGCACCTTCGGTCCCACCTCCCCAGCTGCCAGGCTGGGGTGATGAGGGCTACAATCCATCCAGCCGCGAGCGCGCATCCATTGTTAACGATGCGCACGCCCTGGAACACCTACTGGACGACGCCACCTATTGGGCAGAGTACGTTCCGTTATCTCCCCTCTCACAAGAAGTTAGGGACAGCATACAGCGCTCGGCATGGGACCTTTTCGTCTCTGCCACCGTTCGTTTCTCGGACTCGCCATTGGCCACGGCCTTGGCGACTGCTCCGGACACATCCTCCCTGGCCGCTGTTGTCAACGGCGCCCGCGAGGCTACTGACAGCTTGCGTGGAGGGCCCACGGCCGCCACCTCCACCGAGCCTCCTACGGGGCCCCTTCCCCATCGTCGTCGTCGTCCGCGACCACGACACCTCTGATCCCTTGGGATCATCCATCGGACTAGGGGGGGTAACACCCTCCATCCATCGTCAGGCGCCCCTCCTCTCTGGTCAGAGGCGGAGCCTTTCACGCACCCTGTCGCTACGGATGGGGTGCTCCTGGGGACTTGTCCTCGGGCTCGTCATGGGTGGGTGGACTGGGGGCTCTGGCTCACTGTCTGTACACTCGCACCCGCCGGCATCGTTTGGGCCGTTCGTCGGTCACGGCCAGGCATCTTCGTTGAACAGCAGCGACGCTGGGTCAGCGGTCCGTCTCCGATGAGGGGGCGGCCACTATTCCTCTGTCCGGATTGGGGAAGCGGTTAACCTCCGGGCCCTTGTGGTCTGGGGGTTTACGGTGAATTGACACTGCTCACCGGCTCTGGCTTCGGCTGGGGCAGCGCGTGGGGGGACCGCCGAAGCACTGGGGGGGGAGTTTTCCGGCTCATGTGCCACGCGTGCGCGGCGAGCCTTCACGCCCCACTGGGCAGTATCCATGGTCTCACCTGCTCACCTTAGCGGCTACCAAAAGACGGATGGGCGTCATCTTGGCGGGGGCAAGGGCGTAGTCGAATCGTAGCATACTAGATTGTGTCATTACCTTGTGCCCGCGGACTGCGTTTGTGCACCGCGTTATAAATTGTTGAATCAAAAAAAAAAAAAAAAAAAAAATGAAGGGCCTTGCAGAGCAGCTGGGAAATCTTGGTTTCCATCCACCAGATAGTAATATGCCAAAGGCTGCACGTATACCAAAGCACAGCAGTCCATTTACTGACGCACAGCAAGATATATTTATTCAAGCATTTGAAGATGTTGTAAAGGAGGGTATAATTCCTCCTGGGTACGGAATGCTTCCTGAGGAGTGGGAAAATGGAGAGTATTTGTCAATCGAGGTTATTAGGGCAGGACGCGGTAAGAATGATCTTCAGATTGCATTACCAGATGATATCTGGCAACCACGCGCAGTAATATGGGTCCAGTCTCTTCATATTATGCAGGAACTTCAGTATAGGTTAGGTCTGTAGTTTAGGAACTGCACAGATTTCTGTTCAGTTTATCATGTGTCTAGCATCACTGATGAAATTACATGAAACAAAAATTAGGTTTATTGATTAAAGAGAAGGTATTATATGAGAGCACCTAAGTAGATGAGAGGAAACCTATCTAACTGAGTGGTATTATATGCATGACACAATATATGAACAACTCAGAAGTCTGCGAAGGCAGAAGCAGACCAAGGATTGTGAGAAAGAACCTTTTCACGAGAAAAGGAAGATTCTGCAACAACTGATTCATCAGCATCTGAAAGCTGGACCTCATCATCAGTTGGCGCAGTGAGGTCAATAGTGTGTTGGGCAGCTTGAGGTCTCAGGTATGAGTAAGAGCCCATGTCAGCAGCAGCATCAGGATCCGCAATTGTCACGTTCAGACCAGATTTGACTCTCCCTGGCTGGCAATAATTACCTTCTTTGATCTCACAAACAGCCTCTTCATCAAGTTCATCTGATTCTGGATGATCAGAAGAAGGGCTAGGACGAATCCATCGACGGCCTGTGATACAGATCAGGAAGCCTGGAAAACATCATTGGAGATGAACAAACTGCACCTTCACCCTGACGACGTTTCGGAGAGGGAGGACCCAAATCATCACTTGAGTTCCCAAGTGCGTTACCTAAATTGATGAGTTACGATTCATTAGTAACAGCTGCATGAGTAAGTAATTCTTGCTTATGTTTTGCCTTTGCCTTTCCCTTTGACATACTAGTATCAAGATTGAAAGAAATGTTTGGTGGTGCTGATGACAACCGAGACTGTTGCCACTGAGCTGTGATGCTCTTTGGTATGGGAGAACATGTCACTGATATTTCTGAAGATCAAAAGATAGCAAGCACAGAGAAAAGTGACGAACCAAGGTAGATAAAGTTGCTGTGAAAATTTACTTTTCTCGTGCCTTTGTTGATGATGGATTTCTCCCCGTTTGGAGCGAGATCCAGCACAACATGGAGAACCTGACGCTCCTTAGAGCATAGAAGCCAATGTGGGGCATCAGAAGCAGGTAGGGTATCAAAATACTGGAAGAGGATTGGAAACCAGTCACGGAGAGCATCAGAGACCTCGTTGTGTGACCATGTTGTGTCGAGCGTGATCCCACTGACATAATTAAAATGAACAAGTGGGGAAGGGAAGGACTGGGAACGAGCTGTGCTGGGTACTGATGAATCACACAAGCCAGAGATTCTCCCAGCTTGGTCCTTTTGGTTGTATGAGCTAGTAGCGATACAGGCAATCTATGATGTGTACAGACCTTCACAATGCCATCGGGATCGAAGAGAATGAGAGCAACCTTGAAGCTAGTCAATTCTGAGTGACCTGGTGTCTGACGCTATAACCATAGTGAGTTGCGTTCACCATAGTCACAAACATAAGCACTATTTACCTTTCGCTTGCCAGACACTACCCGGCAAGACCCTTTAAACCCTGATAGTCCCATATTTGCCTCGAAATTTGCCTTTGACAGGCTGAATGCACCGAGGACAGAAGAGGGATGGCTGCTGCTAGATCCTGCAGCAGAAGATATTGAGGCTCCAGGTCGACCGATCACTGAAGGAACATATTTAGCGAGAATGCTGGCAACATTGGGTGCTGAAGAGCTCATTTTGATCAGAGAGATAGAACATGTAGTGACAGTAGGATATGAAAGAGAAGTCGACGACAAGGAAACCTGAAATGAAAGTAGAATGTAGGGATGAGGGAACAACTGGAGAGCCGCAGAGCTAGGTTGATATAGAAAAAAGCCTCGTGGATATCTCGTGGCTGGTCCATGGCAGTTCAAAACACTGCATGGTGACATTGATGCATTGATGATGATTATTATCAGCCTTGATGTACGGCAGGGAAAATAATTGACCATGATGGTACTCCACAATCAACTCACACTTGCCTCCTCCCGAGCCATCAGAGCTGGACTGCAGAGATCCTCGTTTGTGATGGTTTCAACATTCAGAGTATACAAACTACTCACAAAGTCCAGATTTGAGAGAGAGTGCACAGTGGAATGCAAAAGACAGGAAGTCAACAGAGATTAAAACTTACCGGTCAGTGACTCAAGAATTTCCGGCCTACTAACTTGAAAGTTTTTCCGCACACGACTTGAAAGTTGTTCCGCACATGACTCGAGAATTTCCGGCCCACCAACCCGATGTGTTCTGGACATCAAAATTTATATTCCGGATCAATTTTGATTTTTTTTACAAATGGAACAGCATAAAAACCAGACACCCATTGGTATATCCAGTTCAAACAGCCACTGATGATCCCTGAATGGAGTCGTAGTATTCCAGCATTTGGATATTCAAGAGTCGGTTACTCCAAATGGTGTAGCTACAATTCAACTCTTTGGACACTTATATGCCACGTAGCCATAGGTTTATCCTTTCTGTGGGGTGACATGTCATCAGTATGAGTAGTAGATTGCAAGTGCATACCTTGCCACCCCCTATGCATTACTACATCGCAGGCATTTTCCAGTCCCCCTAGGTTCGTCCTAGCCAAACCCTCAGATGTGTAGCATTTGTTATTATTGTGAGAACTCCTAAATGGACAAAAGAATGTAAGGAGCTGAAATGACAAAAGTGAACACTTTTGTTGTAAGGGTTTCCCATGCCCGTTGAGGTCGCAGTGGAATCATGCATCGTAGTACAGCAGATAGTCAGTAGATTGGTTAGAGGCAACGTCACGGTTGGCAATAGGCAGCTGAAACGATTTCCGATGATGTCCCCCTGAAATCAACAAAAAATCACGTTCTCGATGATTTCCACGGGTACATGGCATATAATTTCCGGTCTGCTCAATCTTTATCTATACTGGTAGGTGTCAATATCTTCTCACAATAGTGAGACTCGCGCAGTTTCCACGATCGACAGAATGTTTTCCGCTCATGACCACCAAAGTTGTTCCGGACATCAACTTTCAATGTTGTCCGCACACTGTGTCAAAGTGTTCCGGACATCAAAATTTATATTCCGGATCAATTTGATTTTTTTACAAATGGAACGGCATAGATGGGGATGTTGGAAAGACACCGTCTTGGGTTTGATTTCCTACTGCCGGTGTCTCAATGACGGTATCGGCAGGATTGGCCTCTGTTGGGATTATGTATACAAGAGTATACAGGCAAGCCAAGGCAGTTAACAAGCCTATGGAGATGGAATACAAGTCCTAAGCTTAAGGTTAGGGTTAGGATCTGCCACTGGCAGAATCCAACACAGCCACAGGGAATAATATTAATTCCCAAGCTGTTACCCTTAATAGACTGGCCAAGACTACAAAGACTGCCAAGACTGTCTCCTATGCTATCCAGGGAACCCCCTATAATATACAATGATAGACAAGTCTATCTGGAGAATTACATAGGGGATATGACATAGTTATTCCATTATTAACTGGTACAGGGGTCTATTACAGAATACCTCCTTTATGTATTAAAGGAGCGCATTACACTATACCTCCTAACTGTGTAGTATAAATATTGCACATCATGTAGGAGATGATAATAACATTCCTCCCTGTGGCAGACTCCCTCACTCACTAGCCTTTGAGATTAAACCTCATCTTCTTAACCTTGCCCTTAACTCTTCCTGTCACTGTTCAGCACTCCATTCCCAACAGAAGGTCATCGTCAAAATCATCGGGTAAGTCCATTTCATTGAGCCGCTTATAGTCAACTCGTTTCCCCCTAGTCTTTCTCGGTTCGTTTATGTCAGGCTCTTCTTCCCGATTGTGTTTGTGATTCTGATCAGGAACACTTTGATCTTCAGTAATGTTTTCCCCATCGTTTGATGGTGTGTTTCTCATATTATTCTCCCCTTCGCGCGATGAACTGGGCTCGACTGCAATTTGTTCAGGTAGAGTTGTTTTTGAAGGGGTGAGGAAACGGAAATTTCGGGAGGTAAGTACATTTCGCGTCTCGGCATTATAATAAAGGACTGAATTTGATCCTTCATCGAAGCCTAGCAACGCGCGTCGTTTCGATTTGGGTAAAATCTTATGTTGTTGGTATTGTCCTTGAAGGAGGATCCAGACTGGTGCTCCGAATTCTCGAAGGTGCGACACATTTGGCTTCTTTTCATGCCATATTTGATGGGGTGTCGTACATAAAGATTTTGTGAATGATTTATTCCTGAGATATGCGGCATGTTTAACACCTGATTCCCATAAAAATTCAGGGAGTTCGGCAGCTTTTATCATGGTGCGTGTAAGTTCGACCAATGTGCGGTTCATCCGTTCAGCTATCCCATTTTGGGAAGGTGAATATGGAGCAGTGAGTTGGATTTCTATTCCATGCTCATCGCACCAAGATTTTAATTGGTCACTCAGGAATTCTTTTCCGCGGTCTATTCGGATTGTCTTGGGTTTTCTTCCGTTATTGATCAATCGGGTAAGGTAATTTTTAACCAATTTTCCCGCTTGATTTTTCTCTTTTAGGAAGTCCACGGTAATCCATCGAGCCGCATCGTCTACAAAGATGATATAGTATTGATTTCCTTGTAGAGATCGAACCGAATATTTTCCCCACAAGTCTATATGGGTGAGTTCACCTGATTCAGTTTCACATTTCGCAATTTTATTGAATGGTTCTTCATGCTGTTTGGCTTCCGTGCATGTGATACAATCTGGCTTTGCAGTGCGTGTATCCACATTGAATCCGTCCACTAATTTCAATTCATGCAACTTTTGTAGACCAAAATAGCCTATGTGGCCAAAGCGTCGATGCCAAGTCTCCCAACTTTGGGCAGGCTCATTAGCAACGAAGGTCTGCGCAGTTACAGTAACATTTTTAGGTTGGTGGGAACCTGGTTTTCGGGTGGAAACATCCATGCGATACAGGTAATTACTGATTGCTTTTCCCTTTGCAACTGCCACACGATCTTTTGTAAAAAGGGTTAGAGTACCACTTTTGATAGTCATTTCCCCATTTGCTATTTGATCCCATCGCCCTAGCGATATTAGGCTGTTCGCCGTATTTGGGATATGTAGGACATCCTCGAGTTTAATGATAAACTTTTGACCATTATAGCTTGACTCAAGTTCAACTGTTCCTCGCCCAATTGCTTGGGTTAAGTGATCTCCTACTCCCCGCACTACTTTATTAGTTAGCGGTTCATAGGTAATAAAAGCATCACGTTGATTTGTAACATGAGAGGTTGTTGCAGAGTCGGCCAACCAATCATAATAGGCAAGGTGCTCGTCGATTGTGTTCATCGTGGATACAGGTACATCAAAATTATAAAGCTCATCGTCGTCTTTGGAGGGGTCAAATGGATAAGTAGCGTCGTTGGTAGCATCATTAGTAGCTACAATCGCCACGATTTCCTCCCCCATATTTGATACCTCCTTTTTTGACTTCTTTTTAGGTGATTCGTCCGACTTTTCATCATTCTTATTTCGGCATTTCTCGGTGATATGACTGTACCTTCCACATTTTCCACAAGGATTTGTGCCAGCATTGCGGCAATTCCGAGTGTTGTGGGTAGGGTGCTTACACCAATCACACCATTTGGAGTTGGTGCCTAGACGTTCCTGAAGAGATGGCTTATTGCGTGATGCCATTTTGGGTTTGAATTTAGTAGCATTGACGACATTGGTAGCATTTTCGCCATTATGCTTCGACTGGCGACGCTCATATTCTTCTTTAATAATACCGATAAGTTTTGAAGCTGGGATGAATGTTTCGTAATCAATTTCGGGGATTCCTGTTCGACGGTGTACATAGGGCTTGGTGAACATGTGCCATGAGATCGGAAGTGAGTTGGTGATGATGGACTTGAACATGGTGTCGGTGACTCGGAATTCAGGGTCATCGGCCATTTTAATCCTTTCATACCAGCCAAGGAGTTTATTAATATGTTTAGGGATATCAGCCCCTTCTTCGGCGACTGACTGGAAAAGGCTTTTCATCCATGACGTAATAGTGTCATGGTCTTGCGTCTCGTGGACATCTGTAAGGGCAGCCCATGCGGTGCTAGACGTAGGCCGGTGGGTGATATGGATTTTTTGGCTTTTAGACAAGTTAAGTGAGATCAGATGCAGTGCATAGGAGTCGTTATGTGTCCATGCAGCAGCACTGTTAGGGTGTCGGCTAGGGTCTGGCTTTGGGACTAATCCGAGGGGATAATCCTTAACTTTTAAGAAGGTAAGCATTCGGATTATATCCTCTCTCCAGTTAACCCAATTAGTGTCGCTCAGCTTATTAATTTGAGTGACGCCTGATCCCGTTTCGACTTTTACAGCCTTTATAGTTCCATGCTTACGGGCACTATTCTCCTCAGCTCCAGTCGCATTCACATTTGCCGGACCTGCCCGCTGTTTTTCAGCAGGTTTCTTACGGTCGGCATAGGTACGTATCTGGGGCAGCGGTGATTCCCGCCCAGATTCATCGTCACTGTAGGATTGATTGATGCTTTCATTGTCGGAGTCCATTTCTGTGATGTGAGGCATTGATGCAAGTTAATTTAGCGTGTGAGTTATTTTGATTCAGTAGGTAAGGACGGCAGGGCCCATAACCTGTGAGGAAGTACTCCGTGAGAGTGCGGGGGAGTAAGAAAGGAATTATTTATTCATGTTACTTGTAGGTATATATACTGCTGAGTAAGTACCGATCGATCATATTGGTCTGTGCATAAGTGTCGTCCACTTGCACATCCCAACAGTTGCTAATAGACATTTATTCAAAAACAATTTTACTTTGCTAATCACCTCTAAATGCAGCCTCCTACCCATGCCCTCTGGAAGAGTGCGTAATCTGTGCAGTCAGTGGGGGCAATCCCTGCTATTTGCCAATTATTTACTGTTGTTTGGCTCGGTCAGAAAATGACAGTTTTGCTGAAGCATTGATTTTTTGCTTTACACAGCAACTTTCACAACTTGTTGTGGCAGAGAAAGTTCTCATATTTTATATTCTCTACAACTTCTTCATGGCCGACTTTTTAATTTCAACTTTGTTATTGAATAAGAACAGAAATACATCTTTTTTTGACCTCTACAGAAGCAATAAGAAAGAAATTAAAAAATCCGACATGAAGAACTTGTAGCCAGGCAAACTTTAAGTAAACTTTACCACTGACATAAGATGCCATTGTGAGCAAGGGAGCCACAAAATGGGTCATGAGGTTGCCTACTTTTGAGATGTGACAGGTGTGATAGCAGAGTTCAAATTCAGTGATTGATGCATCCAACCAGTGTCAAGGTCAGGAATCACTTCCAAATACTCCTATAACACATCCAATGTCAGTATATAGGTGAAATAAGGTATTTTATGGATTATGTGTCACTGAATCATTGTTTCCAACTTCCAGGAGGTTGTAGGATAGATTTATACTACTAATTGATTGTATTATTGTTATTTTAGAGCATGAGCACCTAACTGAGCTGTTCAACAATAAACTATGGGTCCCTTTGAATGTAAACCAACCATTAAGTGACTCTTAAGGTGTTTTGAAGTGGTAAGGATGGTGTAGGAATTAATGAAACTGTAAAATAGGGAGATTATGATAATTTCACATTTTTGACTGGCATTTTCTCTCTGGCTCTTACAATAAATATACTGCAATAAATGGCATAAGTGGCATGCACAGGGTTAGTTTGGATATCATAGAAGTCATGTATATAGAAAAAGCTATAAGATTTGCTTGGGAACCCCACGAAAACAGCCTGCTTCACTCAAAATGATGGTTTAGATATGTTTGTTTACTTAAGTTTGACTGCGGCTTTACCCAAGATTGCCCCTTCCCATAGTCAGCTTTCCCACAATTTGATTGTCCGAAA
Source organism: Tricholoma hemisulphureum (assembly GCA_964034925.1). NCBI lineage: Eukaryota > Fungi > Basidiomycota > Agaricomycetes > Agaricales > Tricholomataceae > Tricholoma > Tricholoma hemisulphureum. Next base: position 2,333,426 of record OZ035928.1, on the reverse strand, counting down.
CCTTCTTTTTTATAACTATTCCAGAGGGCCTGGCACCAAATGTTTGTCAATAGACATTTCCACCATTATGAGTGACTGATCAACATCCATTTTAGTCGTATATTTCCCACTTGTATTATGATTACACAATCTCTTTTGAATAAAATTATTTGCCACATTTGGTTATACAGTATGCTTCAACACGTTGCATCTTTATGGATGTCATTCCCTCATTTGAACAATCCAAAAACAAACAGAAGATGGCTTTGGAGCCCGTCCATGTCTATAGCAGTCACAGATAAAACTTTCTGATTGTTCGATGGACACATTTGATGTAATCTGCGATCTGGCTTAGCTAGTTCAGTAACTTCAGCCTTGTAAATCTGTTTCATTGCATCATGCTGGGCCTGCATTGCATCAGTGCTTGTATTCAACAATGCAGTAACGACTTTGTCTGATTTGATCTTCAGATCATTTACAATAGGACCATTTGACAACTGAACATCAGATAGCAGAGTCAACAGAAAGCCTGATAGGAGCAGATTATTTTGATGGAAATACAATAGGATTGGTTTGATGTAGGGGGAGCTGGTACTGGCCATTGATGAAATAGGCATTTATTGTATTTGATCTAATCTGAATTGTACAACCGAATGTGGCAAATAATTTTATTAAAAATATACGACTAAAATGGATGTTGATCAGTCACTCATAATGGTGGCGGTGTCTATTGACAAACATTTGGTGCCAGGCCCTCTGGAAGAGTTATAAAAAAGAAGGTTTCAGACAATCAAATTGCGGGAAAGCTGACTACACAGATCACACACTCTTCCAGAGGGCATGGGTAGGAGGCTGCTCTAAATGTAGTTTTGATGCAATTTCTACAGTTTGACTTTTTTGTTTGAAGACATTTGGCCAGTCACATGTGAAATTACATAACATACACGTGATGCTCCAGCCAATCAAAATGCACTGGGAAATGAACCAAAAATATTCATCTTGCCCCCTGAAGTCCCCAGTGAGTCTACCTTCAATGCTTTCACTGCTTCTGCTGACAGATGGCTTAACAGGTATGCTAACAGATGTGCACGGTTTATTCATGCATACGTGTCTGGTCTCAATGGACCTGAAGCAGCATCGGCCAACTGTAAATATCACAGACATCATACATTACATCCTGGGACCTGAAATGTTGGTTGCAGCTAAGAAGTAGGCACAGGAGGCTCACAAAAAGTCTTGCATTGCTTTTCGTACTGTACTGTAGCTCGATGTGTCAAGTCAGAGTCTCTTTGGGCCTTTGAGAGCCTGTCAAATTTTTTTTTTGTTGCCAGCACACATTTGGCCACATTATGCATGACATGTCACTGCTTACCTAAGGTAAACAGTTCCTAGTGATGCCTACCTTATTAAGGTAGAAGACATCCATAACCCACCAACATCACATGAGCAGCATGAAAACTGCCAAATTGGTAAATTTCACACCAAAACAGGAAAAATCCTCTTTAGAACTTTGCACATGCAGTTTATACAAAATATAGTCAATAGAAACTAGTCTAAATATGTACTAGAAGGTTCCCAGAAAGTCAATTTTATGTAATATGATGTACCCAAATTGGAATTCAAAAGTTTATAGATAACGTGTCATATTTGCCAATTGTGCCTGTGTGACACCTCCTGAACGTGCCGGCCACATGAGGACAAAGTTTGGATGGGTGATACAGTTCTTCCTGATGGCACTGTGCAGTCATTTTATTTTCCAGAAGGACACCAGTGTGCAGGAGTTTTCAAAGGCATGGCTATAATTCTTGAAGAATGTGGCTTCAAGGATGCAAGAATTTCAAATGTGCACCTCCTGCCATAGACTGCTGCTGCCATCGAGTATTATTCAATGAGCCCAACTTTGCCCATGTTGATACCATCCTTGAAGAAACTTGCAGTGCATGTGGATTTTGAGTCATCTTCTTGCTGAAATTTCACTGTGAGCTCAATTTCATTGAGCAGTGTTGGGGCTATGCCAAGCACCTTTACCAATTGAATCCAGAGTCATCTTGAGAAGATCATCTCAAGAGAAATGCGTTGATGGCATTAGATGCCATTCCTCTCGATTTGATGCGGCAGTGTGTGACTCCTCTAATATAAAAATCTAATCATTGTGTACTAATAAAAAGGTTTTAGCTTTGCTAACCATTCCCACTGATTTATTGATGCATATGACAAAGGACTGAATGGGCAACAAGCCGTGTGGGCAGCGAGAAAGTATTGCGGCCATCGCATACTCCCAGAATCCTTGATGAACGATCTTGAAAAAGTTACTTTCAATTAGTTTATAATCTGCACTTGGAATTATCCACACTAATTTACTTACTTCAGGTAAATACATTTCACACCTTATAGTACATAGTTTAGACGATTGTTGTAGGTGTATTGACAGTTGATCAATTAGTACATAGTTATAATCATTTATTGTTGAATTCCTCACTCAATACTTATTCCTGTATAATGCCATTTGGAATACAAGGCCTCTACATGCATCTGAAGGGTTTGTATTGAACAAAACTGAAAGAACCTTGTCTCAACATGTTCTAGAGCTGTTTCGAAGAATTTCTGCCTTTTTTGGCATGTTACTGTCACAAAAGGTAACGACATGTGATGTTGGCAGGTTCAAGTTATGGATGTCTTCTACCTTACAAAGGAGTTTCCATCAGCATAAAGGTATTGGAGGTCCATAGATCACATTTCTGTCAGCATAAACATATAACAGGCAGCACTTCCATCAGCAAACCAGCACAGAATCGCCTGTAATCCACCTCCGGACTGAGTGCCCCCCAAAACACCCCCCTGTGCACATCCACCCCATCCTCCTCACTCCTCTCCAGAAGCATCTGACTCGCTAGCCTCACCTACCCCTACATCAGGTTCTTGCACATCTTTTTGCTTCATCAAAGTTTGAAGCTCCTTTGCCGCTAAAGGAGATCCTGGGCACATGTAAAGGTGATAAAAAGGGCAGCTGAGGAAGGGCAAAAGGTCACCATCATGAGTGGGTGGCCATTGGCAGTTGTCATGTCTTGCCATACTATGCTCTTTGAGTAGGAGGCCAAGGAAAACATGATGTGGGTGCGGGGAATTTGGAGGATTGTACAGCATGCAAGAGTTTGGCATGCTAATGAGGTGAACATTATGCCAAAAGATTTATAAACACGGATGTAGATGTAGGATGGAGCCAGAGACTATATCAAGACATCACATCATATACATAGGCAAATGTCGGCCAGGGTCTTTGTGATGGTGATATATCACGATGAGTTGGTGGTGCAAATGGATTTGCAAAATCTTTGAACATGTTTGTCCAGAGTGGCTGTTGTTTCTGTCAGCATCAGGATCAGACATTAAACCCAGTAAGGAACCCATATATTATCTAACATTTTCTAACATTGTATAACATTAAAATCATTATCTTATATTATTACACATTAAAACGACTTTGAACACTATCCTATCTAATACAATCCATTTGCATTGTTGGTCTTATTGCATGATTCCATTTCTGAAGCATGTTTTTTTTTTTTTTTGTTCAACAATGTTTAACGTGGTGCACGGGAGCAGTCCACGGCTATCTACTACATGAGAGACAGTGGGTATGTGATGTAAGTTGGAGGGGAAACTACAGCCCTGATAGTGCATGCAAGTGCGTGAAGGCCAGCGTGCTGCACAAGTAGGCGGTACACATGGCCAGACTACAGGCTGAGGGTGCTCAGGCGCCTCCCCAAACCAGCACGCCAGCACTCCCAACAGCGCGTACTAACTCACTCCAGCCTCCTACCCCCATGCGCCCCCTGCACAGCCCCTAATAGTCGTGCACGCTGATGATACTCAGTCCGAGGAGACACCTGGAAATGACACACCAAATGTAGTCCAACTAGACTAGAGGAAGGTTGCGAGGTGGCTTTGGGTTGGTGTTTGTCACAAGGTAGAAGGATGAAAGGTTGAGGGAGAATACGATAAATGAGACTAGAACTGGGGTTGCTGAGACGAGATAATACGATAAGACGAGGCTAGAATTGAGCTCTGTGCTCTAAACGATAGAGGGGAAATGATATATTGCTTTGTTTTCTATCTACTAGATGTCTTATATAGATATTCTAAGTGGGGCCAGGAAATTGAAGTGGGTGAAGAGGACCCAAGTAAAATGAAAAGGAATCAGATGCCAATGAGAAAAGGGGGGGGAGGGGTAATGGAATAAGGAGTGGGTAATGGAATAAAGAGTGGGTACTAGATCAAGAAATCTACCTGGTGTAAGAAATCTACCTGGTGTAAGAAATCTACCTGGTGTAAGAAATCTACCTGGTGTAAGAAATCTACCTGGTGTAATAGGACTTGTCTCCTATCCAAAAATGCGTCCAGTGGCTTGTCAGGCAGGTGATAGGGACTGGAGAGAATGATGATGTAATCCTGGGAACTTTGTCATGTGACCAAAATCATAGGACTGTTGATAATACCGTTCCTTGCACTAGAACCTTACACCATGATCTCTAACAACATCTCTCTTGTCCTTTTCTTCTTCATCATCCTCTTGATTATGTGCATCCTGATGGCCTACCAATGGAGACGTGCTATTGTGTGGGGACGATTCTCATCAGAGCTCAACACAGAAAATTTGCCTGTTGGAGGAGATGATCCCATTATCTTCTGTGACCCATTACGATGGAGCCTTGACTGGAGTGAGTGAGATATCTTCTTCCTTTGCCAACAATGAGTTGAACAATATCAAGTGCGACCAGAGGACAATGCGGTGGTGACCCAAGCCAGGAAAGAAGAGAGTGAGGTGGATGACGGAGTGGGCCAAGAGGTGGAGGTTGATATAACTGATGTGGGAGCTAAATATGAAGAGTTTTGAGGCTGCATAGTAGCACGAGTATTGGTAGTAATGCATGTGAGATCCTATGATGATTGTAGAATGTGGCATGAGGAGGTGTCGTTAAAAATGTGAAAATGGGATGGTTCAGAGCTTTAGACGCTCCTGATACCTATCAGCGCCCACTGACACAACGGCCAGGAATAAGGATTATAGGCCTTCCTGCAGGTCGACCAACCCGCCAACCATAAGGCCCGATGGGGTCCAGAGCCCCCTGGTTGCCCAAGTACAGCCCCACCTTGCTTAGCTGCCCCACGTATGGGACAGTACCTGCCATTGGCAGGCCCCCCAACCTTGCCAGTGGCGAACCCGAGGTTCAATGTTACTGACAGAAGACATGCAGGCTCAAAGGTAGAGCATGCGTTTGGCAAGCCATCAGGCGCACAGTGCACCAGGCCACCAGACGGGAGTCATACGCCCTGCGTGTGACCCTCATCCAGGATCCCACCCTTCTGGGGGGGCAAAGGTGAATGCACGTGGGTTCGCCTCAAGAAGTTCAACAAGGTCCGTGATCCAATGTGGGCCTTGCCGGTGCTTCTTGCGCTTCACGTGTGGGCACACGTGCAGCAAGTGGTCCCGGTCCTGGAAGGGCCAGGGGGGGCACGTGCAGTGAGTATCGTCAACCTGCAGTCGTGTGCAGCTTCTTTAAGCCAAGGCCCACATCCGGAGGTTGTGGGTGTCGCGGGGGTCTTCCATTGGGCCCGCAGGTCCAGGAAGCTCTTCCCTCGGTATTTGGGGTCCGTGAAGCGGGCAACCCAGTCCTTCTCCGCCACCCCTTTGAAGGAGGCAATCAGCCAATTGCGAGTGGCCCTGGGAGAAATCCCCAGGGGCAGTCGGAGCGCCACTGCAGCGTCATGGGCCTGCTTGTGAACCGCCCATTCAGCTTTGGAGGGGATGAACCACAAGTGAATTTAGCACGCCTAGTCTAATTCGAACCAAGGGCGCAGGAGACGGCACAGCCGGAGGGCGTGCTGTTGACCCCCCACTAGGGAGCAGTCTACCCATGCATCCACGAGCGCAAGGGCATCAGAGAAAACCACCACCTTCTTGCATCTGGCAGCAATGGCTGCAGATACTCCCAGGTGGAGGGCCTTGTGCTCCTTGTCAGTTGCTGAGGCGTGACTGATGAAGACAGTGACCCGGCGGACTTCCTGGTTTCCGCGGAAGTCCAGGGCAGCCGCTGAGGCCTGGTGGGCTGTCTTGGGCACCAACCCATCACAGCTCACTATGAGACAGTCCAGGTCTGCCCTGGCCTCAGCCAGGACGCGATCCAGATGGTCAACGTACTCTTTGCGCTCGTCCATCCCCTTAGGGGGGGGGCAGTGGGGGGAAATCCTGTCCGCAAACAGGTCAATCAAGTGGGCTCCGGGTTGGCTCTCCAGGCCAAAGGCCTCGAAGGGTTCGCCAGAGAGAGAGCAAACGGTAACTGCATCCGCCGCAGGGGACATGATCTTCCGTTGGGCAACAGGTGGGAGGGCCTGAAGCCCCAGCAGATGCCGGGGGGCGTCCCCCACCAGGTCCCCTTCCAAGATGGCTCGGATGGGGTGGGTGCGCATCAAAGTGGCCGTCCGCAGACAGCTCTTATCAGCCAGACGGCGCAGCACCTGCAGCATCGGGAGCAGGGCGGCGAGGCATTCCATGGCCCCCACAGGGGTCGTGTGGAAACAGTCTGTGATCCAGCGGGCAGCAGTATGATGCATCTGGGACAGGGCCTTGACAATGCCTTTGGTATGGGTACCTTGGCAAAACCATAGTCGAAGTCCATACGTTGCCACTGGGATGACGCAGGACCTGTAGAGGAGGCGTTTGTTCGCCGGGGAGAGCCCCCAGGACAAATTACCGAGCATTTGCATGGCGCTCACCATGGTGAACGCCTTCGTGGTGTAAAACCGGACGTGCTCCTTAAAGGACAGCTTCCGGTCAAAGAAAAAACCCAAGTATCGCCAGATCGGCTTGGGCCTGAGTAGTGTTCAAAGGTCCGGTCCAGTCTGGTCTTTCACCCCTTTGGGCTTGGACTGGGACCAGGACCGGTCTATTTTTTACTCAACTACATAGGGACCGAGACCGGGCTGCACAAGACCGGTCCTAAAAGGTCCGGTCTCAGTCTTGGACCAGTCTCGACCGGTCTTCACTACATTATTTATATTACTGAGCCTTAGAGTGAGGTCTTTACTGTGCCCCACAAGTTCCGATCGGAACCGGTCGGAAATTTTTGATACAACTGCCTGCCAACTGGCTTGCCATTGTTTGAAATTTTCTGACCGGAATCTGACCGGAATCAAGAATCCGATCGGTACTGAGCAGAATTTTTCTGACCGGATTCCGAGTGGAACCACTCGGAACCAATTTATATTATTTAACCAGCAATTTATGTTATTTAAATTTATAATTTGTAAAATAAATGCAACAGCAGTGAATCGAACTCATGTTTCAGGAGACACAAATTAATGCAAGCAATTAACCCACTAACCCACTAAGCCAACCTGCCATATATTGTGCTAGGTATTTCACACACTATAGACCCCTCAAACGTGACATCACATGTCAGCCTCTGGCAATCTCCGGCTACTCATGTCGGCGGCAACCCCCGGTTTGTCGTGAACGTGTTGACGTTGCCACGTCACACACCGTTTCTTCCCCCCCCCACTCTCTCTCCCCTCTCGTCGACCATCGCGACCATCGCCGACTCCCCCCACGACGCCATCAATGCCAACAACGACCCATTCCAGCCTCCCCACCACCCAGAGTGGCCTTCAACGAGGCGACCCCCCCTGTTCCAAGCGCAAGGCTTCCAATGCAGACGAAACGGCCCAGAAGGGCCCCAGGACCGAGGAAGATGACGAACCGGAATCGAGAGGGAAGGGGAAGGGGGCCGAGAGGGGAAAAAGGAGCAGAAAAAGAAGAAGGGGAAACGAGCACCCAGGTAAGCAGCCATGACCGCCTCCCTCTCGTTTACTCACGAAGGCCCAACGCCTCCGGAAAACGAGCGCCGACAAAGCAAAGGAGGAGGCAGCCGCACAGGCGGCTGCCAAACATCTTCGGTGAGTAGCTCAACACTCTCCACGATGGCTACCCACGCCTCCTGCTAGGAAAACCGAGCATAAGCTCGCTCGGAGCGGCATTCCCCACGCCCCCCCTGGCCGACCTCGTCGTTCCACCTCCGCCCAGCTGGCAACCAGCAGCAGCCGCCAACGACGCTCGGACCTGCGAGGAGACCACGAGACGAGTACTGACACCTCTATGACCGGCTGTAGCGAGACCGATACCTCTAGGACCAGCCATAGCAATACCGACACCAACAGCAGCGGGTCTGGAGGTGGCAGCACCACCTCGAGTGACGACGAGGCCGACCCTAAGGCCAGACGCGACACCCTGTCGAGTGACGATGGGGCCGACCGTAAGGCTAGGCGTGACTCCACCCCTTCAAGCAAGGACAGTGCCGACTCTAAGGCTAGGACGGCGGGTGCTACGGCTGGAGTCGACCCTGCCGACTCGAGCGACGACAGTGCCAACCCCAGGGCTAGGGCAACAAGGGTTACTGCAGGACTTGACGACACTGTGAGTGATGGTGGTGGGGCTACAGCCGGACTCGACGCGGCTGATGCCAATCTTGCTAAAGCTGGCAATGATGCCAACCACCTGGCAGCTGGCGCTGAGGCTGGAGAGAACGGCACCCCCCTGAAATCTAAGGCTGTGGGTGCTATGGCTGACCCCATGAGTTTGGACGAGGACCAACCTGCTCCGTCCTCATCAGGTAAGGACTCTCATGCGGACCTACCTGATCAAGGTACACCCTGGCATTTTATTTTAATTATTAGTAGTTTTAATATTACCATGTTAGATACACAAATGGGTAGTCCACTGCATCTTACTCAAGTTGAGTTACAAGGCGCTTCTCGCACCACTGGGGGGATATTTCGTGGCAGGGCCCATGGCAATAATCCTAATCTTGCAGACCTTGCTGAGGACGACTCCTGCTATTGGGCAGGTCTACTTGTATATCTCTGCAGAGGATCCTGCTTATGCCAACTGGGACATGGCAACAATGAACCAGCAATCATTTAAACATGATGTAACCAATTCTCTTGCCCATGTTCTGGAAGAAATAGCTGACAGACATTCTCCTGTGTGACGTAAGAACCAATTCTAGATCTCTCAATTAATATAGACTTACTATGTGCTAGGCCATAACCAACGTATCTACACCTATGAGGATGGCGAGTGGATGATAAAAGGGCGATATGAGCTGGCCATTAGAAAGAACGAGGATCTGATCTGGTCAAAGGAGAATGAAGAATACAAGACTCGAATTCTTATTGTAAGAATTTTCTTTAATTTCTCAACATCAATGCAATAATATATGCTTCAGAGCACCCATGATGGTACACTGTCTGCACCAGGTTCTCTGCCTGCTACATCTGCTACGCCATCTGCTATTCCCTCTATTGCTCCATCAGATTCAGGGATTGATGCTCAGTTTAGTGAGCATGTCACCAATAATCCTGTTTTGGTGCAAGTTGCCAATGCTTTAGACATTGATCCTGCTCTGACGTACCGCAATGACTCTTCCCTCCACCTCTGGTACAAGAAGTATACTGCATATCATCAGGCTGTTGCTGAATTGAACAGGTTGAAGGCCAATAACCAATGGACTCTGGCATCTATTGGTCGTACAGAGATGATCAACCTTTTTTGTGGGCGCTCATTCTGGCATTCTCATGTCAACAGTGGTTTTCGTGATATTCAGAATTACAAGGACATGGTGGAGTGGCTGGAACGAGGGGAGAATGACAAGGAACCTTTGGATCTTGAGGTTTGGCATCTTCAAAAATCTCATTATTCTTTCAAGGACTTGGGAATCTGGAAGAAGGAGGGGACTTTGGATAGAGCTTATCAGAAGCGGTTGAAGGATAAAGAAAAGGAGAAAGCAAGAAAGAAAGAACAGAAGGAGAAAGACAGAAAGGCTAGGCAGGATGATAGTTCGGATGGGGGTGGGCCATCTAAGAAAGCAAAGAACTCAGCTCGTGGGAAAGGTGGAAATTCTTTGAAAGCTTCTAGCTCCAAGTCCCGAAAGTAGGTTACAATTATGTTCTGTACTTGTATCTGATCATTTTATGTTGTCTTTTCTTCCTCTTGTATAGCTGTGTTCCTGTACTACTATGGCACATTCTACTGTTGGCATATTCTGCTTTCAGTTGTAGAATTGTGGTGCTATTGATCCTGCTTTTAAGCATACCACATGTGGCTGCAATGTCTGATGTACAGCCCTTTCCAAATATCACATTCAAAGTTTTTAGTGACTTTGTCTCTCAAAACTTTAGTTCTCGTATTTCCTTGGCCACAGTACTTCTGGTACTGTTTAGCTTAACAGACAATCCGGATCTTCTAAATTTGAACAGCCGTCAAAAAAATCTATGTATTCAGGGAGAGCGAAAAGAAACATGTACTGGGTGGATCAAAACATTGGCTAGAGCTGTAGAGGATTGCTTGGGCATTGATGCTAAAACCTTGATGAAACACAAAGAAATTCCACAAAACATGGACGATAATGCACTGGTTACACCAATAGCTGCCAAGCTTGATAAAATGGCCAGTATTCTAAAACTGGAGCCTGTTTTTTCAAAGTCTGGAAAAATAAAACGGAGACTAGTTACCATCTCTCATCAGGACATTGCAGCAGTTCATGTAATTTGTCCAACTTCATTTGAATGTGAAGATACCAATTGTCAACCACTTGCTTTACATCAAGATACTTGTCCTCAAGATCTTCCTAAAGTGACTTTGATAAAAGGAACTACAATTCATAAGAAAGTCTATGCCATGACTGGAAAATGTGTCAAGTGTGATACAAAATATCATGCTGATCATGAAGGCCTCACCCAGCCATCAGGCAGGAGAAATAGAATCTATCTGAATTCAGCAAGATATATAAAGATTGGCCAACATATATGTTGAGTGATACAAGGTGTCACTGAAGACAGCCAACAGAGCTTAAGAGGTATGAGGGCGTTAACCAGTGTATAAGAGTCTTTGTAACTGGAGAGGTAGTCTCCAGTTACACCTACTTATATACATAAAGCCGTGCTAAGTATAAACTACTGATGTCATGGACTGTGGAGTGCATGATGTCATTGACTGTGCAATGACATCATGCGCTCCGGTACTGATGATGCAATACTATACACTAAACGACGAAATGGGGACTGACTAAACTGGCCATAGGTTGAGTCCGATGCTAACTAGATTACCTATTCTAACAATATATGGGTTGACCGTTCTTTTTCAAATGCTGTTGTTAATGGCATGTATAGCTTTCATGCTTCAGCTGCTGCCTATACTGAGTATTGGAATAACACATTTGGTCAAATTGACTTGAACTATTCTGCTAAACTTGATTGACAACATATATGGCAGGCATTTGTTCAAGAGTCAATTCGAAGCATTGCTACTAATCAGAATGAATATTTGGAACTAAATGACACCTAGTCCGAACGGAACGCTCGGAATGCTAGGATTCCGACCAGAATCCTAGTCAAGTCCTAGCACACTGCTAGGATTCCGTTCGGACTGTTGAAATGGGTGAATTCCTAGCAGTTTGAAGTGCAAATTCCGAGTTAATTCCGAGCTCAGTCCGAGTGAGTCCGAGCAAAAATAAAAAGTTTGCCAAGTCCCATTCCTCATGAGTCTGAGTGTTGTCCGAGCGGAATCCTAGCAAAGTCCGAGCTCAGATTGAGAAAAATAAAAAAGTTTGCAAGTCCAATTCCTAATGAGTCCGAGTGTTGTCCGAGCGGAATCCTAGCAAAGTCCGAGCTCAGATTGAGAAAAATAAAAAAGTTTGCATAATGAGTCTGAGTGTTGTCCAAGTGGAATCCTAGCAAAGTCCGAGCTCAGATTGAGAAAAATAAAAAAGTTTGCAAGTCCAATTCCTAATTAAGATACATAGAGTGTAGACAAACTAAACTAGTCAATATTATCACCTTTATCATCATCATCTTCTTTGTCTTCAATATTACTTGCTTTGCTTGCTTGTTTCTCAAGTACTAGTCTTGTGTGATAGAATAGCATAACATGTAAGAACCAGTTAAAATTGCTTGGAGTCATTCTTTTGAGGATTGATTCAAAGCCACCCAGCCAGGAATTCAGCTGCTCACATGCCTATATTCATTTCAATCAGCAACTTATAAAATTATTACTATATCATAAATGCCATACCTGTGTATTAAAGGCTCGTTTATAGTATTGCTGACCTTGATTATCAGTATCCACAATGACAAGATTGGGGGCAGAGCCATTCAATGGGGCTGGATTACACCATTTTTGGCACAAATAATCGGTTGTGCGATGGTTGATGTAATGGTAGGAGTCAACTATAAATCGTGTTGTGTTTTTCCATATTGCATCCCAGCTACCATTGGTTATGGCTGTGCGAAGTACCAGACAAGCCTTGTCAATGCAGATATAGTCCGGCCGTGACTCTTCATTTGGATAAACTGATTCCAGGAATGCCAGAATATTTGTTGGTGATTCTGATTTGGCAAACTTTGCCCATGCAATAACAACACCACATGGTGCACATATTGTTTCTACACAATAGAAATGGTTTGGAGTAAAATAGTTGTCTCTTTGTACCTCAGGAGTAGGCTCATCATGAGGTTGTTGATTGGTCTGTGCTACTGGTTGCCAAGGCAAGCGTTCCCCCGGTCTTTGCAACATTCTTCTAGCTCCAGCCATAGTATGCCGATTATGTCCTCGAACATGCCTATTCCATTGAATTTGATGTCTTTCACATGCTTGTGTGCCAACAATCTTTTGGGTATTGCAACCATGCACCCGGCATTTAGATCCATGCAAGTTCTCATGTAGAGCACAAAATGATCCACCCGGAGAATTTGCAAGTTCTGAAGTACAGTCATCATAGGCACAATGCTGAAATCCCAATTAGCTGATATCAATAAATTTAATAGCATACATACTGGTGGAGATATAAGAATCCCATCTACAACAACCATAGTTGTATAAGAAGTGTGAGCTGATGGACTATCAACATCCATCTCCTGATCAGTGGTAGAAGCTGACTGCAGTGCATGTTGTCTTGCTTCTTGAGCTGCCTCAGCTGCTAAATCAGCACCTTCTCCAACTAGTGCAGGTACAATTCTATTTTCATCCATCCCTAAAAGTGCTGCAGGATCATCCCCAGTAATTATATCTGCAGTACTTTTATATGGTTGAGTACATTCTTTACAAGAATGTTGGTCTGCAGCACAAATGACTCCATTTTCACCTAAGACAGAAAATGCTTGTCTGGTTACATCATTGATGGCAAGACCATCTTGAAGTTCCAGGTTGATGTTACTTGCAGAAGCAAGAGTACGGACAGACTCTTGAACAAATGCTTGCCAAATGTGACGCCGAGAGAGTTTTGTGGAATTCCCAGAATCAAATTTCCAGAAACTGTTATTCCAAAATTCTGTATAAGCAGCAGCAGATGAATGGAAGCTATACATTCCATTTAGAACTGCATTTGAAAAAGCCCGATCAACCCATATGCTCTGTCCGACCTTGAGATATTTTGCAGAATTCAAGTATATTCGGATGTTTTTATTGTCATGTCCAATTACACGTTCTCTATCTGCCAGATAATTTGTTTTGCACTTGGGACACCTTCCAGTAAGGACTTGAACATTTTCAAATATGTCAGAGCCTTTAATCAGGGTAACTCTTGGTATATCCCGTATTTTGGTTATTTGGAGCAAAGAGCGGGGTTGCAGCTGTTGGTTTCACATACCACAGCATTTGGACAGATAACTTGAGCTGCTTGAATTGATTTATGGGAAATAGGCTTGAGGTTCCCTTGAAATTGTCCATTTTTATCATATGGATATAGATTCAAGACTTTGGCTAGCATATCAAGCTTTTCTCCAATAGCCATAATTTTCATATCAGCATTTCTATCATTTCTATCCTTGAATAGCCTTTCATGGTCCTTTCCTAATTTTTCCTGCAATGCACGTGCAAGACCTCTTATCCAACCAGAATCTGTAGAGCGAAGTTCATCTGAAAATTCTGGATTCTGTTGTCTTGCATGCAAGCCCAACAAATCGGAGTTGTCTGTTATAGTAAACAGGACAAGAAGAACTTGTGAAAGTGTAATCTTGGAACAGAAGTTCTCTTTCACAAAGTGACTGAACACCTTGAATGGAATATCAGGAAACGGGCTCTCCTCTGGATGTGCAGCAACTCCTGGTACCAGAGCAAGTATAATAAAGTACCAGATTAGATGCTGAGATTGCACAATGTTTGAAATGGCAAAAAAACACAGATGACAAAGGAACCATAAACTAAAAAAGAAATTTAGAACATGCACCAAAGTTTATTTATCTACTTGACTTGCTTTTTAGCACTACCATTCCCACTTTTCCCCTCCCCCTTCTTCTTCTTCTTCTTATTACTAACATTCCCTCCAACTTCTTTCACAACTTTGCCCTTCTTTTTGCCCTTCCCATCTGCCTGTTCCAAATATGCAGTCAAGTCTTTGAAGTTGTAGACCACTTTCTCTACCCCCCACACATCAAGATCAGAAGGTCGGTTTCCTGGATCACCTTCTAGCCACTCCACCATAAGAGGATGATTAGAAACCTTGGAGAAACATTTCTTGAAGTGTGAGTGGAAATAAGACTTTGAAACAAAAAGTTCGATCAGGTCCACAGCAGTTAACTTGCTGCCAATCCAGGTTCCATCAGCAACCATTTGGTCATACACATGAGATGCTTCAAGATGTGCCTTGTACTTCTGGTATGCCACATGAAGACCACGATCGGCGCGATCACAAAGGTAAGTAGGAACACCAAGTAAGCCCAGTGTTACTTCTTTAGGATTCACAGAAGGGAGTCCTGAAGTAGCAGGAGTAGATGTGCGTGACAGAGAACCTGAGTGAGGAAAAGGAGTGGTAGCAGTACTTGAAGATCCAGGATTATCATCAGTCTATAATTCATATTTGTGTAAGGTTAGTAAAAAAAGTGAAATTAAATAATAATGGACTTACAATGAGAAGTCGCAATATATCCTCTCTTCATAAACAAAAACACAACGATTGAATTCTACCAAAAGGTGTCAAAAAGCAGTAGAGTAAGACTGAGCATGCTTACTGCGAACTGGGGAATAATTTCTTGCAAGTGTTTGCAGAATTGGCTTGAGGGTGGATTTTACCTCAGATGTAAGTGACATGTCAGGCTTGTGAGCCTCTGGGTTGCGATGCGAGGTATAGACATGCACCCTACCCTTACGCAGGCCAGGCTCAAGCATAGCATCCATATCATCTGCGTGATTAAAAACATTCCCCCGTGCTCTACCACGAAATACTCCACCTGTCGTACGTGAAGCACCTTGCAATGTGTGACGAGGTGGACTGGTTGGAGGACTCGCCATCCAAATATCAACATCTAGATTAATAATATTTAAACTATAACCTAAATACATTAAAACCATATTCAACCTACCTTTGTTGACTATAAATTATAATGTAACACATAAGCACAACATAATAATAATAATAATAAAAACCCGTACGTTGATTAGAAACCTTGCCAGTCCCAGCAGCAGATTGCATAGAGTTGGGGATAGTGGCAGTAGTGGCAGCAGTTCGCAGTGCAGTGGCAGCAGCAGGGGTGTTCATAGCATCCTCGGCACCTTCATTGGGCTTGCTAGTGGCATTGACGGCATTGGCCTGGGCGTTATCAGCATTGGTGGCGGCAGTACTGGTGTTGGCGGCTTCGTCGTAGTCGCCTGTGCCCTCGTTGTAGTCACGGGTGCCTTCCTTTTGGTCATCGTCGCCCTCACCCTCGCCACCCTCGCCCTCGTTGCCCTCACCCTCGTCACCCTCGTCCTCGTCCTCGTCTTCGTCGTTGTCCTTGGCATTGGCATCGTTGTCAGTGGCTTCGTTGTCGGTGGCTTCGTTGTCGGTGGCTTCGTTGTCGTCGTTGTTGGCTTCGTTGTCGTCGTTGTCGTGGGCTTCATCATTGTCGTTTTCGTTGCCGTCGTTTTCGTGGTCATCGTTTTCATTATCGTCGTTGTCTTCGTCTTCATCTTCATCCTCGTTGTTGTCTTTGCCGCTGTTGTCCTGGTTCTTGCTCGTTTGTTCGTTGGGCTCTGGCTTGCCTGTAGCGGGCTTGGTGTCTGATCGGCATGTTCGGGAGCTGGAGTTGGTCGGTGGTGGAGGCATGAAGCTCGTTTTTACGGAGCCTGTGCGTTCGGGCGGAGCAATAGGGACCCCGCTATCAGTGAGCACTTGCTCAGTCCTGTAAAATATAAAATAGTAGTTGTTCAAAAAGAAAGAAAAAAAAAAGAAAAAACTCACAGCGTGAGGTGAGTTGGTGTGCTGGCAGCTGCATCTTCGCGAGCTCGAGTAGCCGCAGTTTTCCTACAGAATAGGTCAGCAAGGGACAGGGCCAGCAAGCAACGGGGGGGGGGGGGCAAGCAACGGGGCAGCGAGGGATGGGGTCAGCAGGGGACGGGGAAGCAAGGGTCGAGGTCAGCAAGAGACGGGCCAGCAAGCAACAGGGAAGCGAGGGATGGGGAGCAACAGGGGAGCAGGGGACGGGGTCAGCAAGGGACGGGGCCAGCCAGCAACGGGGAGCAAGGGATGGGGTAAGCAAGGGACGACGGGGTCAGCGAGGGACGTGGAAGCGAGGGACGCTGTCAGCGAGGGAAGGGGTGATGGAGAAGGGCACTTGCCTGGGCGCCTTCGCTTTCTTCGTTGGTTTCTTCCCTCCCTTCTTTTCACCTGCTGCTCCGTCGATTTCTTCGTTTGTAGCCATTGTTCGAGTTTTTTTTCGTTGCTGTGGCATCAGCATCGGCTGCTGACGTGGCTCGCTTGCGCATTGTTGATGCAGTTGATGGCGGGGGCGAGCCGTTGCGGCACAGACCGCTTCTGGTCCTCGGAGTGTTGGTATTCGCTCGGGTTTGCATGTCAAGGTGGTGGTGAGACGTTGGAAATGGGGGGGTGGATGTGGGTGATGGTGATAAGAGACGTTGATGATGTGGCGATAAGGGACGTGCGGCCAGGCTATGTTTACCCACCCTAAACCAGGTTGGGCCTGACAGTATGTCAAGCCTAAAGGCCCCCATACCAACCAAGACCTTACAGCCTAGTGGTTAAATGTTATGGTGTTGCTTACAATACTTACCTGTGAGTGTAAGTGTTCGATCCTTTGCGCGAACATTTCTTTTTCCTACATATTATGTAATGATATATAATAAGGACCAACTATGTTTGGTCTGTTCCTAATGTTCCTAACGTTCCGTGTGGTTTCTGTGCGGAGTCCTAACAGACTCCACGCTAGGAAATCCTAGTCCGAGCACTGTTGCTCGGACTCTGCTAGGACTCCGTTCGGACTGAACTCGGACTAGGAACGGAAATTTAGCAGGCTTTTCTGCCAGTAAATTTCCTAGCTCAGTCCGAACGGACTCCTAGGAATCCGAGCGTTCCGTTCGGATTCTGATCGGGTTAGGTGGGGGAGTGTAAAGTACTCGAAAAAATGGGGTTATGCATGCTGCCAATGGTCATGCTTGTTTGGAATGCACACAGCCTTATAAGCATTCATCAAATGATAATCCAGACAATATGGATGTTGACAATGCAGATGTAGCCATGCATGTTCTTGATGGAATAGTAATGGGTCCAACACACTGTGCATATCAAAATTGTGATGCTGATCTTTTAAATGCTCGTGGTGGTGCATTCTGTGCAGTACATGAACAGGAATATGGAAGTAAATGTCATATAGTTGGTTGCCAAAATACTAAGGTGCTTCCAACTCAGGCTTGTCAACAGCACAAGAAGGAATGGGATAAGCATATTCAGAATCGAAGCCCAGGTGCACTAGCAGGTGTTCGCCGGATGTTAAGAAGGCCCACTGAAAATTTGGAATGGCTTCCAAATATCCAACAAGAGTCCTTGCCTCATGATGGACCAGCACCACCTGAAAGAGATAACAAACATTACTTCAGCCCTAATAGATTTTACTGTGTTGAAACTATTTGTGCTCCTTGTGGAACTGTTATAGCCTGGACAAAATTTGACAGATCTGAATCTCCAACAAATATAATGAAATTTCTGAATAGTATTTATCCAAAGAAAGAAACACGGCCAGCCTATATCTGCATAGACAAGGCATGTGCAGTACTGAAACACATTGTTGCCAATGATGACAATAATGATTGGCTTGAAACCACTCGGTTTATTGTAGATTCATACCACTACACAAATCATAAAGCAACTGACAATTTATGTCGTACCTGGTGTAACCCTGCTCCAACTGATGGCTCTGCACCAAATTTGGTTCTTTCCACTGTTGATAAGCATGGAAATCCATGTTATAAACGTGCATTTAACACACAGGCTTGTGAACAGTTGAATTCATGGCTAGCAGGTTATGAATCTATTCTTAAGCGCATGACTCCTGGGAACTTTAATTGGTTTTTACATGCAATGCTTTTTTATCATACCCAACATGTGTTGAACAAACAAAAGTTAAAAAAGGAAAAGGAAGAAAAGGGAATTCAGGATGATACAAGTGATAATGACCAAAATAGTGACTCTGAGTAAAAGAATAACTTAATTATTACATTGTAGTGATATGATGAATAAAAACTATATTTCACTCCTTGCTCTGAAAAAGAACAGAAATGCCATCAACCTCTAAGATACATCCAGTTTCAACAGAAATACACCATCAACCTCTAAGATACATCCAGTTCCAACAGAAATGCACAATTGCTTTCCGATGTATAGCCAGTCCAACAGAAATACAGTTCCAACAGAAGTGCACAATTGCTTTCCGATGTATAGCCAGTCCAACAGAAATACAGTTCCAACAGAAGTGCACAATTGCTTTCCGATGTATAGTCAGTCCAACAGAAATAGTTCCAACAGAAGTGCACAATTGCTTTCCGATGTATAGCCAGTCCCAACAGAAATACACCATCAACCTCTAAGATACATCCAGTTCCAACAGAAATGCACAATTGTTTTCCGATGTATAGCCAGTTCCAACAGAAATACACCATCAACCTCTAAGATACACCCAATAAAGTACAGATATATAGCCACATTCACACCAATCACCTCCAATGTATAGCCTCTTCCAACCAGATACTCCAAATCACCACCAATGTATAGCCACATCCAATCAGATGCACCAATAACCATCCAATGTATAGCTATTTCCGCTCAGAACCACTCGGAACCGCTCGGAATCTGGTCGGAACCGCTCAGAACCACTCGGAACCGCTCGGAACCGCTCGGTTCCGATCAGAACTTGTGGGGGACAGTAAAGTACTGCTTAGAGTACTACTCTACAAATTAAATTAAATTACCTAATCATGCAAGCGGGGGGTGGCGGCACAAGTTGGGGTGTCAGGTGGTGGCGTGGGTCATTGGTGGCACTGCAGGTCAGGGGGGGGAGGGGGTCGCTAGTCAGGGGCTGCACCGTGGGTTGAGGGAGGGGGGGGTCACTAGTTGGTAGCAGCCACGTCAATGTTGGGCGGTGCAAGCGGGGCGTGGCGGCACAAGTTGGGGTGTCAGGTGGCAGCGTGGGACATGGGTGGCACCACAGGTCAGGGGGGGGAGGGGGTCACTAGTGAGCGGCAGCGCATAGAGGTGGTGACATGGCAGTCACCCGGACTCCACCCCATGAGCAGGGGCTCATGGGGCTGGGGCCAGGGCCAGGCAGTATGCTTACATTAAGTTCTATCTTATAGAATGAATAGTAAATCAGTAATAAAAAGTACAATGCAAAAAAAAACTTACACACAACCCAAATGACACTGGACATCGTTTGGGCCAGGGGGGGCATGGTGGTAGTAATGTGAGGGGATTAGCGTCGTTGCTTGATGCGGTTGTTGGCAGTGTTGTTAACTATTTGTGTGGCATCAAAAAAAAGAAAAAGATGGGATTGAAAAAAAAAAGATGGCATCTATCACAAATCACCATAGAAACACTAGCCCTATCAAATAAACATGTACAAACCCACTAGGGGTATATAAACTCTCGAGATTTCGCTCTTTTGATCCCCTGGGCTTGTCCCATGTAATATAAGATGTAGTTAACTTAGAATATATTAAATATTTGTATGTAGTATGCTTAACCGGTTAAGACCGGTCTCATCCGGTCTTTATTTTATTAAAATAATGAGGGACCGAAGACTGGACCGCGGTTGCGGTCTTCATTGGTCTTAATATTTTTTGGTCTTTGTCAGTCTTGGTCTGGTCCAGTCTCAGTCTTTTTCCAGTCTTGCAACTGGACCTTCAAACACTAGGCCTGAGAGGGGTGGCCCCAGTGAAGGGGGCGACACCGAGGTCGATAGGAGGGTTGGGCGCCACTTGTGCTCTAGAGAAGTGGAAGACCTCGGACTTGGCATGTTCCAGCACTAGTCCCAGGGCCGTGAATAGGCGGAAGACCTCATTGTAGGCCTCCACAAGCTTCGGGAGATTGTCCTCCACTCATTTCGATTGCATGATGAGGGTACCATCATCAACGTAAGAGATAAGATCCGCCAGTGGCCGGGGGGCGTGGGTGAAGAAGATACGCATCATGGGCACAATATAGAGCGCCGAGCAAACTGGAGACAGAGCCAAGCCCTGTCCCACCCCGATGTTGGCGGAAAACCTGCCGGAACTGTTGGTGTTCCACTTGTAGGTCATAAATTGACCTACCAGGTACGAGTGAAAGAAGTTCACCACGCATGGCGGGAACCCCGATCTCTTGATGATTGCCAGAAGAACCTGATGGTTCAGCGACGGAAAGAATTGAGTGATGTCGAAGGTGACAACGCTTGTCTGAAGCCCCTTAACCCACCCCGCGCGGATGAGGTGAGTGAGTTAGACACCAGCATCCTCAGTGGAACGCTGGGTGACGCCCCCAAACTGGTTGGGGTGGAACACGCCATGCGCAACACCGTCAAACTGAAGCCGTCTGGACAGCATCTTCTCGACAAGCTTCCCCAATGTGTTCAGCAGCATGATAGGCCTGAATTACTTTGGGGTGGAGTAGCTAGGTTTCCCCAGCTTCGGTATGACCACCAACATGGACTCCTTGAAATGGGTGGGCCAGTGGCCCAGTGTGATGCACGCCTCAGTGATGCGGATGAGTAGGCAGGCAACCTCAACGTTGCCTGCCCAGCGCTTGAGGAAGGACCATGTAACGTGGTCCGGTCCCGGGGCAGAGCGTGATGAGCACGCCTTGAGAGCTTCCTGCAGTTCCAGCAGGGAGAAAGGAATCCACTCCCGGGGGGGGAGGGGTTCGTAGTTGTCGAGCACAGAGAGGTCTACTGGGCGGTCATTGGCCGCGTTGTAGGTGCCATCCAGTGCAGTCCAGAGTGACTCCAGCGTATTGCAAGGGACACCTCCATAGGAGATGGCCTCACACGATGGGAAGTTGTGTTGTTTGACCCAGGGCATGAGGTCCCAAGGTCGCTGGTTGGTAAAGGAGACTTCTTTGATGCGCACGTCAAAGAAGGTCCATTTGGCGGCCTTGACCGCCTGTTTAAACATGCTCCAGTCCTCGGGATCCCGGGATTCCTGGTATTCCTGAAGGGCTGTGTGGCATTCGTCCGACCACCACTCTTTGGAGCGGCTGCAGATATCTTTAGACCAGGCATGGGTGCACCACGCTGCTGCAAAAGCTTCCGAGATGGCTTGCACCACTTCGTCCACCTCCACCGGTGAGTGGCCCGTCCAATTGGACAGAGCCGAAAGTCGGGTGGAGACGTCCTCCAGATAGGCCGTCTCCTCGTCTGAGCCTGGGGCGATCCCCTTTATCTGCAGCAGCACACGATAGAAGGGGGTTCAGAGATTGACCAGGAGGGGTGCATGATCTGAGGATCCGTGGTGCTCCGGAAAGATAGTATGCTCAGTGACGGCCTTGTCCGCTGAGCTGATGAAAAGCAAGTCAATCACAGTGGGATTGAGCTTGCTGTTATAGGGGTAGTGGGTGGGCTTAGCCTCATCAGGGTGGCAAAGTGACAGCCCGAGTTGGGTGGTGGCCACCAGAAGGCGGTCTGCGTGGGCATTAGCCTCAGGCCCCTGGGGGTCCCAGAGTCTGTGGCGGCAGTTTAAGTCCCCTCCAATGAGGTGGAATCGATGAGGCCAGGTCTCCGCTCCTTCCAAGAGGAGGCAGATACCGGTGTGGTTCCTGTCTGAATAGACATTGGCAAGGAAGATGAGATTCTCGCCTGCACCCAGGGTGAAGACGATGACGTCACGATGATCGATGAGATCCCGGCGGTAGCTGGGTCTCAGGGCCTGTAGCTGCTTGTCAAAATAGACTGCAACATGTGGGAATTCTCTGCGATTGTTCCTAGGGAACGGAGCGGCATCATTAGGTGCTGGGGCAGTGTCTGTCCCGGCTTGTCGGACCATGCATCCCCAATTGGGGTGCATAGGGGCACCAATCACCGCCTCCCCATCTCTAGTTGCAGATGAGGGTGCATGCCTAATCAGGTTTTAGGGGGGTTCCTGTATGAGCAGAAGATGGAACTCATCGCTCTGCGACTCAAGTAGCATGTCTAAAAGCCCATAATTTCTATTGACATTTTGACACATGTTTTTTAAATAAGATATGTCCCATACATGACTCATTTACATTCACCCAGCATGTCCTGCAGGGAAGGGGTCAGACAGAGACCTGTGGGCGGTGTGGTGCTCATGTACCTCGGCATAGCGCTTCTTGATCAAGTCACCGTCGAAGTGGTGCTTCCAGAAGTTGCAGCGATGATTGTTGGCTGTGTGCTCCTTGCGGCAGTTGGGGCAGCAAGGTGGATGAGGGCATGGAGAGTGCTCCAGCGTGGGGGGGATTGGGGGCATTGCCTTAGCGTTGCCCTTGCAGCATCCAGCCAAGGTGTGGTGGTGCTTCTTGCGGTGAGGGCCACTGCATATGGGGCAGCGGATTTGTGGGGCACGGCAAGCATTAGTCGGATGACCCCACTTCCAGCACCATTGGCAAAGGGAGATGGTGGGGTTGGCCCAGGCCTCGCAAATAGGGCAAACGTACAGCCCAAACTGGACCGCCCGCCTGGAGAGGGCCTTAGCCTGGGTGCTGCTGACCGAATCAGAGACGTTCATATAGACCATAGCAGTGTCAGACTGCTTTGAGTTTCTGATGATCCAAAGGGGAGCGTTGAGAACGACCAGGTCCTTAAGGCTGGACTTGGTGATGAAGTTGAGCACCGACTCCACGGTAGTGGGGCAGTGATCCTGGAAGTACGGGACATCGATGATCTTCATGTACGACGTCGAGGAAGGGAGTTCCACAGAGACGCGGAAGTCCCCGACAAATGCAGCTGCGATCGCCTGACAGATTATGCAGAGGTCCTCTGCGGAGGCCACAGCATTGGTGGCTATGGAGTAGCCTCCATACGCCAGTGAGACCGACTCTGCCAGAAGGGTGGAGCGGTGGAGAGACAAAACCAGGCAGACCCTCTCCAGGATCGTGTGGCTCTTGATTAAGATGACTGGTGGGGGGGGCATGCCACCCTCCCTGGGGATCGCGTGAATGATGGCAATGACCTGTCGACGCGACGGGCCATGGACAGTGGCCAAGGATCTGGGCTTCGGTGCAGTGGGTTTGGCCTGCTGGTGCATAGCAGCCAGCCTGGCAGTGGGGAGCTCGGGGAATGCCTTGGCCATATGGACCAGGCCGTCCACCGAGGACATGGGAACGTGGCCGCCCTTGAAGTGGGCAGCCTGAGCAAATGTGGGAGCCTGGGCAGGGCCAGGTCTAGCTGGGGGGGCTCTCTGCTGTGGGATGGCAGGGAGCAGACGACCGCCCTTGGGGCGGGAGGCAGTTGGCCAGCCCACCCCGACGCGGTGGAGGAGGGGCAGGACGCACTGGAGCCACGAGGGGCATGGGAACGTCCTGGTTGGGAGCAGGGGTCATCTCTTGGTCAAACGAGTCGACGAACGTGTCAAATGACATGGACCTGAGGGGGTCCATGACCGGAGCTAAGGGAACCCCAAAAATGCGCCCCTGGAGGCTAGAGAGCCCAGGGTGTTAGCACCCTGGACAATGGACTTGACCAGGACCCTCACTTCGAGCTCAGTCACAGGTTTGACGTTGTACATATCCCCGTCCTCTTCATCGGATGAGGGGGTGGTGCTAGGGGGCCCGCCGGTGATGACAGTCGAGGCCCTAGAGGCTGCTTGCAAAGCGCTGGACATGTGTGGCACATGGGGGGTGTCCTGGCTGTGGCTGTAAGGTGACGGTGAGGGAGACAAGTGAGGCATGCGGACTGGGCCAGCCTGTGACGGAACTGGGGGCCTTCCAGTAGGCCTGGAGGCCACTGGGGAGGCGAGAGAGGAGGGGGGAGCTCTGCTGGGAGCGGGGGGTTCGACATGCGGGTTGCCCCGGATCGCGCTGCCCAATCCACATGTGGGTTGAGAAGGCATTGACATGCACTGCTAGCAGTGTGGAGAGAACCAGATCAGAGAGATCGAAGATGAGCAAAAGGCCACAGAACAGATGGAACGATGAGTAGCTGTAGAGGTGTGGCTGTGCACGTTGTGGTAGGGTCAGCTGCCCTGCTTGTCAACTGACCCATTCCAGAGATTTTATTCCAGTCCTACTGCCAGCACCAAAAATCAAGAGTTATCGTATACATTTCCCTTTGCCATACCTTTATCAATATTTTGTATTGCTAACTCCATTTAATTATTTTCTAGTTCATTGACACTGTATCCAAACGACACATCAATTCCCGATGGATTGGTACTGGATCTTTGATTCTTTAATTAACTTTTTATTTTTCCTTCTTGGTAAAAGTTAGTCAACATCCAGATCGACGGGCCTGTTACGAACTGATCTCGTAGGCGGGGTTACGACGGAGTTCCGACGGAGTTCCGTGGCGGCAAGGACTTGGCTTCAATCTAAAAGGGATTGCGCCCTTCTCTACGCCCAATGTCCAATTTACAAGGTGACGGTAATGAGAGCGGAGGTCCGGCGGAGTTCCGGAAGTTAAGAGAGAGCGAGGACTTTAGATGTGAGAGAGTTGTGGAGATAACAATACAATTATCAAACTGAAGTTACAAGTGACGTTATACTAAGTTTTATAGTAAGTAAGTAACCGGGGTAACTACGGCGGGATCAACGGAGTACCGAGTACGCAGTAAGTAAGATGATCAGCAATGATAGATGTGTGATATAAACAAAACAGGAGTAATTTGAAATACAATTTGAAATAGTCTTTTGATATGACGGCGGCTCCGTCGGTGATCCGCCGGAGATCCGTCGCAGGCTTGCATGGGATATGACAGTATCCCCCCCTTAGGACCGAGCCTTCGAGGTCATGTGATGTTCGGATTCCGTATTTAGGAATTTTGACGTCCGCAGTTCTTCAACATCCAACCATCATGTCCAACTCGCAAAACACATCCTTACCCGCCCCCCTGTCGTCCGCCGCTGAGGAACGCGCGAAACTGATGGCGCGTCTCGAAGAACTCGCCGCGCAGGAAGAGGCCGCGAAGAAGACTGCCGCGGAGGAGGCGGAAAAGGAGGCCGCCGAAGAAAAGAGACAACGCAGAGAAGAGAAAGCGCGTCGTCGCGAGGCACGCCGCGCAGAAAAGCGGAAGGCCGTGGAGTCCGCCGCCGAGGACGACGAAGGTGTGGTCGCGAAGCCTCCCAAGAAGAAGAAGACCAAGGCGGTGGCAAGTGAGGCCGCTGGTAGCGGAGAGACCACGGGGCCGTCGACGGAGGCCCGTTGCAACAGGTGAGTAGTGTTTGTCACTACTTATTCTTTTTAGTTGATTTGTTTTAGGTGTCGATATGCGGGTCAAGTGTGCGTGAGGTCCGGCGGGACCCGACGCCTCGCCTGCGACCACTGCTTCAAGCTGAAGCAAAAGTGCGAGGGCGGAGTGCGACGAGGGGCGAGGGTGACGACGGCGGGGACGGCGGGAACGGCGGAGGTAGGTCAGCGAGACCAACTAGTGGGGTGGCTCGCGACGATATCGAAGGGGCTGTCGGAGTTGACGGCGGTGATGACGGAACTGAGCGAGTTCCAGAAGTGGGGCGGGGAAACGGAGCAGGGGGACGTGGATTGGGTGGAGGAACTCCTGTACCCAGGAGAAGAGGTGGAAGTGGCGCGGGAGTTGGAGCGACTGGAGGTGGAAGAAGGGGAGTACGCCGCGTTCAAGGCGTGGCAAGCGGAGCGGGATCCGACGGAGACCGACGGGGTCTCGAACTGGAGCGAGGAGGAGGAGGAGTTAGAAATGGAGGATTACGAGTAGAAGAAAGAAAAAGAAAGTACAAGTAACATAGTACGTACGGAGGTCCGACGGGGACCGTAAAATGTAAATACTTTGGTTTGTATGTAGATAGATTGGTTTGTAATGTTTTGTTTTGACTTTGTTTTTGTTTTGTAAGTAAAGAGTGATCTGATAAGTAATGTTGTAAGTAAGATGACGGTTTTTGAATTGTAATGAAATGGCTTTGTTTTTCTTGTAAGTAATGACGGTGTTCGATAGGTAATGTTGACTTTGTTTGTTTTGTTGTACGTAGGGTGACGGTATCTGATGGCTTTGTTTTTAGTAAGTAATAGTACGGTATAAGAAAAATGAAATGGCTTTATTAATTTTGAAGTGACTTTGTTTTATTGATGTAGGGTGAAGTTATTGTGGACCGGGTTTGTCGGGGTACCGTGCGTGGAAGTCCGCGACGGCTTCCTGGGCATGCTCGAGTTCTTCGGCAAGCAACCAGGACTGTTCCAAGTCAGTATTCTCGTAACCTGACCAGCGCACCAAGTATAACAACGGACACCGCCGCCGCTTATCGAGTTTGGAGTCCAAGATTTCTGCAATCTCGTATTCAATTTCGTTGTCGATAGTAATCGGCGGAGGCGGCGGCTGAATCCGGTTAGGAATGGTATTGACGGGTGCGGGTTCAATTTGTGATACGTGAAAGACCGGATGTAATGCGCGGAGGTGGTCCGGAAGGCGAAGGGTGAAGGAGTGTGTGCCAGCTTGGGCGATGATTTCAAAGGGACCAAGGTTCTTTTCTGACAACTTTTTTGAAGGCCTAGTAGTGCGGATGTTTTCAGCATTAAGGTAGACCTGATCACCAACTTTAAACGGCGGAGCGGGGTGCCGGCGGCGGTCCGCGGGAACTTGATAACGCTCTTGGGCAAGTTTGATTTGCCGGCGGAGTTCCGTATGTAGTTCGTCAAGGTCCACGACGAAAGACCTAGCCTTCTGGGAAGCCAGCTCGCGTTCAGGGTAGACGGTGATGTTAGGGTCGTAGCCTTTGTTAGCGTAGAACGGTGATATACCGGTAGTAGCGCTAGGCGTGTTGTTGTAAGCGAACTCGGCGAGGGGAAGGAGTTCCGACCAGTTATCCTGCTGATAGTTGCAAAAGATGCGCAGGTACTGTTCTAATGTCTGGTTAAGTCGTTCGGTTTGTCCGTCGGCCTCCGGGTGGTAACCCGAAGTGAAGTGGATCTTCATGTCGAGGGCTTTACCTAGTGACTGGAAAAACCTAGAGACGAATTCAGAACCGCGGTCACAAGTGACGTGCGACGGAACTCCGTGTTTGGAAAATACGTGAAGGATGAAGAGCCGGGCAAGCTCCGGGGAGTCGATTTCGTCAACTGTAGGGATGAATATGCCCTGTTTAGAAAGTCGGTCAACGACGACCAAAACGGAGGTATAACCGAGGGATGGGGGTAAGTGTTCAATGAAATCCATAGAGATGGAGTTCCACGGCTTCTCCGGGATCGGTAGTTGCTTCAATAGTCCGTATGGCTTATGCCGCGGTGACTTGGCGCGTTTACACGAAGTGCACGTATTGCAATAATCCTTTACAAATGTTCTGAGTTTAGGCCAAACATATTCTCGGCGTACCAGTTGTAATGTTTTATTTTGGCCGAAGTGGCCTGAAAGGATATGATCGTGTTTGTATTGGAGAACGCGTAGTCGGAGGTCCGCGGAGTCCGGGACGTAAATGCGATCATTGAGACGAAGAAGTCCGTCATCCCCAATTGACCAGGGTGCGGAAGGTGTAGTAAGGTGTGAAGCTATAGCGGGGTCCGACGGAAGTGCCGCACGGATGTCCGTGTGCAAACTTTCTATGTCGAGGGCTATAGCGCTGCGTAATATTGGTTCAGCGAGGTAAGTAGCTCGTAATGACGCAGTGAGTTGTTCTTTGGAAAATACCGGGCGGAGGTTATGCGGATTATCCGTGATGGAATCGCTATTTCCCCCTTTGCGGTAGACGTCCCATCGTCTAGTGAGAGCGTCGGGCTTCGTACCAAGTTTCCCAGGACGGAAGCGAATAATGAGGTTGAATTGGGAGAGGTACTCGGACCAGCGGGCTTGCCGCCGTGTGAGTAGTTTCGTGGTGGAAAAATATTCTAAGTTTTTATGATCAGTAACGACGGAGACCGGAGTTCCGCTACCTTCAAGGTATTGACGCCAATGTTTAAAGGCTTCAAAGATAGCTAGTAGCTCCTTGTCATGTGTGTCGTAATTGAGTTCGGGAGGTGTGAAGGAACGGGAGTGGAAGGCGACCGGGTGCAGCTCGCCGTCGGCGGTGTACGTCGACAGTATAGCGGCGAGCGCGCAGTCGGAAGCGTCCGTTTCGACGATCATAGTGTTGTCCGGGGTCCAATGTGCAAGGACCGGGGCATGCGTAAATTCTTCCTTGAGTTTCTGGAAGGCTTGTCGGCATTTGTCAGTGAAAGTCCAAGGGACGTTCTTTTTAGTTAGTCTGGTAAGGGGAACGGTGATATCGGAATACCCGTGAATAAACCGCCGATAGAAATTACAAAAGCCTAGGAACGATTGTACGTCCTTGATCTTGCGAGGCTCTGGCCAGTCCATAATTGTTTGGACTTTGTCGGCGGACATCCGTAGGCCCTCCGGTGATAGAATGTAACCGAGGTATTCCACGGTGTCGACATGGAATTCGCATTTCTGCGGAGCCGCGTAAAGGCCGTGTTTGCGGAGTCGTCGTAATACTTCCTTAACGTGCCTCTTGTGTTGAGACATGTCATCGGAGTAGATCAGGATGTCGTCCAGGTAAACGATGACGGAGACGTCAAGCATATCACTAAAAATGTCATTCATAAAACGTTGGAAAGCGGCGGGAGCGTTAGTAAGTCCGAAAGGCATTACACGCCATTCAAAGGAACCATAACGGGTACGGAATGTAGTTTTCCATTCCTCGCCGTCGGCGATACGTACCAGATGATAAGCGTGTCGTAGGTCGATTTTGGTGTAGACGCGGGCATTGCGCGGGGTGTCGAGTAGGTCGGAGATGAGGGGTAGCGGATAGCGATCTTTTCTCGTAAGCTTGTTAAGCCCACGATAATCGACGCATAACCGGAGTTCACCGCCCTTCTTGCGAACAAAAAGGATCGGGGCTCCGTGTGGGGATTTAGATGGCCGTATGAAACCTATCCGGACGTTTTCCTCAATGAACGCGCGGAGAGCGTTAAGCTCTGAGGCGGACAAGGAGTACATACGACCCGGCGGAGGTTCCGCCCCTTCCTCTAGTTCAATTTTGAGGTCGTAAGGTCGGTGTGGTGGGAGTGTGTCGGCCTTTCCTTTGCTGAAGACGTCCGCAAACTCATGGTACTCCTCAGGGACTTTGGATAAGTCTGGCGCGTCCTCCGCGACAGGCGCGGCGGCTTTGCCGAAGACTCCGTCGTCAGAGAGGGAGACCGAGAAAGTCTGGGAGCCAGGAAGGCGAACAGCACGAGCGTAAGCGGCGGCATTGATGATCGAAATGTTGATGGGTTTAGTGACGGCGGCGGATATCGGAGAATCCGTCGACGCGTCGGGTAGACACGGTTCTAGGGGAGATTTGTTAGGTTCTGGCAAGGGAATTGCTTCACCTGAGGATGTCGACGGTGCGGGACCTCTGTACCCAGCCGTCCGGAAAGTGACTTGGCCATAGGTCCAGTCAATCAACGGATTGATTTGCCTAAGCCAATTTAGTCCAAGTACGGCGGAGTTGCTAGAGTCGAGCGGGGTAACGTAAAACAATATGTCGAATGACTCGCCAGTAGGAAATGAAACTAGCAACTGTACTTGTTGTGTTATCCATGTATTGGACGTTCCATCAAAAAGGCGGAGCCGTATCGGTGGTATAGTTGTCGTCTGAATACTGTGACTTGATACAAACGACGAATCTATGAAACAATGAGTTGAACCGCTGTCTAAAAGAGTAATCATAGTAGGGTCATAAATAGATGTTAAAGCAATTTGAAAAGATTTAGGGTCGAAAAGAGCGGCGGCGTTGAGGCGGACCTCCTTTGGTGCACGGTCGGTGTCAACGCAACCCCCAGCCCGTGCGGAGGCAACTAGAGGGTTGCTGACTATTTTTTTGAATCGGCGGAGGTCGCCGCGGGGGCCGCCGGTGTGGCGGTTTCCGTTGTCGCTGCTCTGCCTTTAGGATTAGCTGCCTTCCTACAATCCTTTGCCTCGTGACCCGCTATTCCGCAATAAAGGCATAACCCTTCTTTCAAGCGGCGGGCCCGTTCATCTCCGGTGAGCTTACCATCCTTCCCTAACTTGTCGGCTATTGAGGGCTTTGTTTTGTTGTTGCTGGAGCCGCTAGCATTGTTGGAAGTGTTGGAGTTGTTACCGGAATTGGACTTGTTAGAGTTCTTGGATTTACCGGCGGAGTTTGCGGATTTACCGCCGGAGGTGGAAGCGTCGTCAGTTTTGTTGTTGTTGTTGTTAGACTTGGCGGGGCGGGTTTCAAGCGCTGCCTCGTCCTTCTGCATCCAGTAGACTTCATCGGCTTCTTGGGCCTTGAGACGTAATGTTGGTAATGTTGTAGGCTTGCCTCCTCGGAGGACTTCAACACGGATCCGTAGCGGGAGTCCGCGGAAGTACGCTTCGCGGAGTGCCGAGTCGTTCCAATCAACTCGGGCTGCCAACTTCCAAAATTCGACATTGTACTTGACGATGTGTGCTGATTCCTTCATTTTGAGTGTGTAGAGAGACTTTTCGGCATCTCCGACGGGGTCGTGCGGGCCGAAGTTGGTCTCGAGCTCGTTGATAAAGGCTTCAAAGTCC
The DNA here is from genome assembly GCA_964034925.1 of Tricholoma hemisulphureum. Lineage (NCBI taxonomy): Eukaryota > Fungi > Basidiomycota > Agaricomycetes > Agaricales > Tricholomataceae > Tricholoma > Tricholoma hemisulphureum. The sequence goes on along the minus strand of OZ035928.1, from coordinate 2,302,471 downwards.
CAAATCCAATTGGCACTATTGGTGTTGTCCATCAGCCCTGGTTCAAACCAACCAAGTGCTGCTCCCTTCAGATAAGAAAGAATGAATAGAATCTTTTTCTCATCAGATGCAAAAAGAGTAGGACGGTCACGGAAGTGAAGGTTACAAGAGATTAGAAAATCACGGAGCTTCCGCGGGTCCGTTCCGTCGAACGTGTCAGGTTCGCGTACTTTGACCTTTTCATTACGGGGTTGGCGGGAGGAGCGGATGCTGTCCGATAACTCTTGTAGTACGTGTAGGAATAACCGGTCGTTGCGGGGCTCCGACTCGGGAATGGATTGATGGTCATCACCTTCCGGGTCATTGTCGTCACCATCAGGGTCATCAGGCCCATCAGGATAGCCATGACTAGGTTGGTTGTCGACCGGAGTACCGCGGGGAACCGGCGGTGTTGTTGGAGGTGGTTCGTCGGGGTTTTCTGGGTTTGCGCCCAGGCCAGGAAAGATGTTCGAAGGTCGCGGTGTAGTACCGAAGGTTGACAAAGGTCGGTGGAGGGTTGGTGAGGAAAGTCGGGATCTGCGCACTGCTTGTAATCCGCTGCGGAGACCCGCGCGTTGCGAATTGGTAGTAGAGCGTGTACGCATAGTGACTGTTTGTGAACTTGACATAAGATGTTAATAGGTTCGTGAAAATGGGCGTAAGAAGTGTGAGTTTGATAATACTGTTACGAACTGATCTCGTAGGCGGGGTTACGACGGAGTTCCGACGGAGTTCCGTGGCGGCAAGGACTTGGCTTCAATCTAAAAGGGATTGCGCCCTTCTCTACGCCCAATGTCCAATTTACAAGGTGACGGTAATGAGAGCGGAGGTCCGGCGGAGTTCCGGAAGTTAAGAGAGAGCGAGGACTTTAGATGTGAGAGAGTTGTGGAGATAACAATACAATTATCAAACTGAAGTTACAAGTGACGTTATACTAAGTTTTATAGTAAGTAAGTAACCGGGGTAACTACGGCGGGATCAACGGAGTACCGAGTACGCAGTAAGTAAGATGATCAGCAATGATAGATGTGTGATATAAACAAAACAGGAGTAATTTGAAATACAATTTGAAATAGTCTTTTGATATGACGGCGGCTCCGTCGGTGATCCGCCGGAGATCCGTCGCAGGCTTGCATGGGATATGACAGGGCCAAACAACTGGACGGTAGGGTCAAGAGGCTTTGTTTGGTGGCTCTCCGCACTTGCTGGGGTCACAAGTTGCATTCCGCAAATAGAGACTCCCATCAACAAGCCTTTCCCTGAGTCATTCCCAGCTGTGAAGCTCCGAGACGAGGATTTGGCATGCTTATTTTGGGTTTCATTACAGTTATTTATCAAGACTTCTTTTCTACTTCATCTATCTGGTTGTTTGGTCCCTTCAACGCAAGAGAACGCGCGCAATGGGGTTGTTTGTAGTCTTCTACACCCGCTTGTACTTAAGGTGCTCTCCCACCTGTTGAATGGAGATATAGACTTCACCCCCACTCTTTTCGTTCCCTTATTTTTAAGTGTCGTCGCACCCAACTGCTCCATCCTTTCCTCCCTTTTTCCCACTCTTGCTTACCCCACTCTTTGCGACATGACGACCACGTCCTTGGTTCCCCAATAGGACCATTGACCCTGCCACAACGTTGTGGTAACAGATCAAGAAGTGATGTTTCTGAAGCATGTTACATAATGCATTTTGGCGACTCCTCAAAAATTCCAACTTGAATGGCACCCACTCATGTCCATGCGATTCCCAATGCTGCCACACAACGAATCTGCAGCTAAGTGTGCCCTTCAGAACAAAAATGCACAAAGGACACAAGATGAATCTCTCACAGCATTCCTCGCCAATCGTAATTGTGAAATCCCAAATGGCCTTAAATGCTCAGGTGATGGTGTGGATGGACAGGAAAGGAATGTGAGGCAAAGGGGTATAGAGCAAGAAGAAGTAGGTGGTGGATCTGTAAGTGGCCACTCTAGCCTATAAGATCCACTGGGTAACCATGAATCGCATTGATAGGTATCAGGAGCGTCCAAAGCTCTAAACCATCCCATTTTCACATTTTTATCAACATCTCATCATGCCACATTCTACGATCGTCATAGGATCTCACACACATTACTACTGATACTTGTGCTACTATGCAGCCTCAAAACTCTTTGTCATTAGCTCCCACATCAGTCATATTGACCTCCACCTCTTGGCCTGCTCTGTCATCCACCACATTCTCTTCTTTCCTGGCTTGGGTCACCACCATGTTGTCCTCTGGTTGCACTTGATTTTGTTCAATTCATTGTTGGCAAAGGAAGAAGACATCTCACTCACTTCAGTCAAGGCTCCATCATAATGGGTCACAGAAGATAATGGGATCATCTCCCCCAACAGGCGAATTTTCTGTGTTGAGCTCCGACAAGAATCGTCCCTACACAATAGCACGTCTCCATTGGTAGGCCATCAAGATACACATGATCAAGAGGATGAAGAAGAAAAGGACGAGAGAAATGTTGTTAGAGATCATGGTGTAAGGTTCTAGTGCTAGGAACAGTATTATCAACAATCCTATGATTTTGGTCACATGACAAAGTTCCCAGAATTACATCATCATCCTCCCCACTCCCTCTCACCTGCCTGACAAGCCACTGGACGCATTTTTGGATAGGAGACAAGATTTCTTACACCAGGTAGATTTCATGGTCTAGTACCCACTCCTTATTCCATTACCCCTCCCCCTTTTGCTCATTGGCATCTGATTCTTTCTCATTTTACTTGGGTCCTCTTCACCCACTTCTATTTCCTGGCCCCACTTAGAATATCTATATAAGACATCTAGTAGATAGAAAAGAAGATAATAAATCATTTCCCCTCATCATATAGAGCACAGAGCTCAATTCCAGAGTCTTATTATCATATTATCTTGTCTCAAGAAGCACAAGTTGTCGCCCTATTATTGTATTATCCCTTCACTCTCTTATCATCTTGCCTTGTGTCAAGCACCAACCCAAAGCCACCTCGCTCCCTTCCTCTGGTCTAGTAGGACTATCATTTGGTGTGTGTTTCCAGGTGATTCCTCAGACTGAGTATCATCAGCATGGCAGATTGGAGACCAAGACAATGTTGGACAATCTCCCAGTATAGATGAAAATTAAATAAATCATGTTCCACCTGATGGTGATCAGATTGATTGCACCCAACCCCCATTTGACCCAAATACTGGTAACTCAGACTATGATTTCAGGCCTCCAACGCCAGATAATCAAGAACCCTTCACTACGGGACTGGATGCCAAGATTGAAGACTTGCCTATTACAGCAGAATTTATTCAGGGCCTTTGGACTGCTACCCTTGAGAAGAGTAACATGTGCATGTGTGAAGGCGATATCGAGTGTTTGCATGAAGCACAATCACATTATCCAGATGAAGTTTTGGACAAGCACTTTCTCAAAGCATTATGCACCTTCATTGCCACTACCAATGCTTCAGAGAAGACATACAATGATGTCAGAGCAGCTTTGCAGGCTTGTTACCTGGATGATCCTTTCCTCAACACTTGTGCAGCCTTCACTGGTCCTTTTAGCTCTCTTGATGCCTGTCCCAAGTGTTTGTGGCCATGATATCACCCAGGGACGAGTCAACCTCATTGTCAGTTTGTGACTATTCCCATTGGACTAGTCATTCAGGCTCTGCATCTTTCAGAAGAGACCACAGAGCAGATGCATTATCTGGAACGCATTATGGAGAGAATACTTCAAGATATGGAAAAGAAAAAGTGGAGGGCATTATGACACTGCATGTGGTATGGACAATTCGAACACGTGGTGCACAGGAACAATCAAAAAAGGTGATGTTTTACTGCAAATATTGCTTGACGGTGCTCAGCTGTATCATGATAAGGAGTCTGACTGTTGGATTTTCATCTACTTTATTCACAACCTTTCTTCTGACCTCCGATACAAAAAACGATTCATTATCCCTGGCGGATTCATATCTGGACTGAACAAGCCAAAACACACTGACTCGTTTCTGTATCCTGCACTCTACCAAGGGTTATGGATATGGGATGCTTCGACCCATTCCTATATCACAAACTCTACTCCATTATATAGCTCTGGCCACCGCAGATGGACCTGCTATGGCAAACCTGACTGGGATGGTTGGTCATAGTGGGAAATATGGGTGCCATTTGTACTGTGGAATTTCAGGACATCATCGAGATGGAGACCCCCACTATTACCCACTTATGCAAAAGCCAGTGAACCACAGTGTTGATGGCTGTGACCATCCAGATGTTACTTTTGCACAGCTTCACAAATTTTGTCAAGGCTGTGCTGACTGTTATAAAGCTAATTTGGAGTACCTTCTCGACTCTCCAAACCCTAGCCAATTCACCACTTGATGCCTCTCTACAGGACTTTGTAAACAAACTATCTTCAGTGGATTGCGCCAGTGCCTAGGTATACCAAACATATTTGTCATGGATCTCATGGATCTTACTGCGCTCAATGATCCAGATCTTCTTCTTGGGCTCTGGCGTGGCACAGTCAAATGTTACAGTGCTGATACGAAGGACAACTGGGATTGGAAAGTTCTGGTTGGCAAAGTGTGGGAGACTCATGGGAAGACAGTGGAAATGGTGAAGCCATACCTTCCTTCTTCATTTGGCAGAGTCCCTCAAAACCCTGCTGAAAGGATCAACACATTGTACAAAGCATGGGAGTACCTGCTGTACTTGTTTGGCTTGGGACCTGCACTACTTTATTCATTCTCCCTGAGAAATATTGGCTAAACTTTTGCAAGTTAACTTGAGGAATTCAGCTGTTGTACCAGCTTGACACCTCTGTTGATCATCTGAAGGAGGGACACAAGCTGCTCTGTAAACTTCATCAAGAGTTTGAGGATCTCTATGTTCAACGCTTTCCAGAACGGATTTACTTTCTTCACAATAGCATTCATCTTCTTACACATATTGCACCTGAGACTATCCATGTGGGACCCCTTACCTGATATGCTCAGTGGACTATGCAGACTGCACTTGGGAACCTGGGAGAGGAGATACGTCAAGATTGTGATCCATATGCAAACATTGCACAAAGAGGACTCTTTCGTGCACAGACCAACTCACTCCTTGCTATGATGCCTGATGTATTAATTCCAGGTGACAAATCTATGACCTTACCTCGTGGGAGCAAAGACCTAGGTGGTGGTTATGTCCTCTTACAAGTGTGCCAGCCAACAGCTGTGGATCTTTCAGATCAAGAAGCTACAGCTATCATGGTACTCTGGGATGTCAAAGGCTGGCCAAATCATGACAGATGGCCTTGTGCAGTCAGATGTTGGGCACGGCTTCATCTTCCTAATGGTCAAATCCTTTGTTCATGGTGGATGGAATCAAGATCTCTGAGGGAACTGCGAAGAACCACAGTCTGTAAGGTGAGAAGATTCAAATGATTATCCAATGACTGACTTATGACTTTTGTTGTGGCAGTTTTGCTTAAATGGCCAGTTTTGATTTGCAGAGATCTGTTATTTTTTTCGCCTGAAATTTGGGGAAGATATCCATATGCTTGCAGTTGCATCAGTCTTTTCACAGCCAGACTTGAGCATTCCTATCAAATGACATATGTTTGTCACTACCAAGGAGATGATGCATTGATTGCAATCGATGTCAAAGAGATATGCTCACTTGTTTCAATGGTACCAGATTACAAAATTTCCAACAATGGTTTGACTGTTGTTGTACCAACAAGTGAATATTTTCTCATTGAAAAGATTGGTATGGATATCACTGCTCGTCTAGGTGAGGTTGATAATGAAGATGATGAAGAGACTGGGGGAGTGCTTGTGGGGGCAGATGATGGCTGCCAACATTTTTCATCCTGATCGTACAACAGTTTATTTGTTATGGTACATAACACAGCAATCTAATGGCAGTCCAAGTACAAAATAATTGCGCTCTGCAGAGTCCAAGGTGCATCTAGAGAGGAGTCGAGAGTTTCTTCGTACCAAGCAAGCCAGCAGACATAATATTCAGTTCCTCTACCAAAGTATGATCACAATCATCATATAGCTCATCGTGCAAAGTCTGAGTTTAAGTCAAAATTATGTATACAGATTGAAGGTGTTCTCACTGTGATTGGTTCAGTCACTTGGTATACAAGCCTTCCATGTTTTGTGTATCAAACGTGCCTGATTGGGTTGTTGGCATTGATCAGATCACTGCATCTATCTTGAATTGTCAAATCAACAGTCTTAGGCTGACCATCTTGCTCCAGAGTGTGTTTTGAGTGAGTTTCACTGACATATATTGAGGCCACAGCAATAGCAAAATCCATTCTTACAGAAATTACAGCAGAAGTGATAGTTCTTTGAGTGGTCTAGCATAAGAAGCATTCCCACTTGCAACAAGAGTTTGGTGGTCAATGGCACAGATCTGAACCAACGAAATAGACATTTTGTGCTAGACAACAAGTATGGTGAATGGCGGTAGTTGTGACATGTTGGGAGACAAGTGTTAGGTTCAGTTGATGATTGTGACAGTCATGCATTTGCAGCTTGCTCCTAACCATGTTGTGTGCCACTTATTTAGGGATTACGTTCCTTTGTGCCACTGTATTGCACTTTCTTTTGTTGCTATTGCTTTCTGTAGTACTCTGTCCCAGCTTTCTCATGTCTTCATCATCACCACTCCAGTCGCCAGCAAACTTTTACAGCTTTGAAATCCCTGGATCACTGGCAGGTCAAGCACCTGGATACTTGAGTCTCAAGTCTTTCCATCCCTCTGGTGGGCCTTCACGTACACATGCACACCCAAGGAGCTTCATGGCAGATCTATACACACATGAATCTCATCAGATAGAATCAACACCAGGCATGTAGTTTTGTTTTTCAATCAAAACTAACTATCACACCTGCCAGGACATGTCATACTTTGGACCCAATGCTACTCATCATGACACCTATGCAAGCCTGCCTCCTGATGATTATAGAAACAGCAAGAACGCATATATTCATGTCCGGTATTTAGAGTTTGAAAATGCCCATCTCAAAAAGGAGGTGATGAAGTTAGAAGTACAGCTACAGACTTCCAAGTGAGTGCAATCCTTTGGTTGATCTAGTCTTATGATAGTTCAAACACTTTTCCAGGGAAACACACAAAAAATTATTGGAACGGCTGGATTGTGCTCCTCTATCTGAATTGACTTGGCTTCCCACATTCAAGGATATACCTCCTCCATTACATCAAAAGAATTATCAAAAGGTTAACTTCTGGAGCAAGAAATCGTATGAAGAACACATCAAGCGCAACAATGAGGAGATAGATGGATTTGCAACAAGAAAACCAAGACGTGGCTGACGTTCCAACACCTCAGGGGAAGACAATGAGAAATCTGCATATCCATACCTCGAAGATGACACTGGTGTCCCTGTTGATCGACAGCACTTGACAAAGTTTGGTGACAGGGCGCGTAAGGTTTTCAATTCTCTCAAGCATGCTGATCTTGCACCTGCCTCCTGGGGCCTGCTTGGACTTGATGCGTATGAATACTTCAAGATCAAGATGGTGTCTGAATTTAGGGAGTTTCATCTGTGCGAAGAATTTTGGAAGCTCGATTGGTGGGCGGCTCATGCCTATGCATCATGGATACAAAACATTCAAAGGCAGGAAGGAGTGCCAGCCAAACATACAAGGATGAAGAGGAAGCACTGGACATCTCTGAAACACATGCCATTGTTGAATGACACTGGTCTAATCAAGATGGATGAGTTTGAGGGCAGCACACCGACACTCTTACTGTTACTGTGTCACTTCCTGTGGCTCCTGTAAGTGAAGGCAAGACCACTGCGCATGGTTCCTCTGTCACTTCCATTACCCCACTGCGATCTTCAATCGTAGGAGTTACCTCTTTTGTTATGATTTGGATTCAGCTAACCCACTCACAAGCCATTGGATGCAGATATTTTTGATCCACTGTGAGCATTTCATCAGTGATTTTCTTGTTGACACTGAATTATGCATTGTCCCAGACTATGGTGCAGGCCGACTAGTCACCGCTACTTTTGTACAGTGGCCAAATTGGCTAGAATTTTGTTTTTGTTTTTGATACCCCCAGGAAGGCCTGAAATGCTCGAAATTAAAATCACAAAAGTGAGTGTTTTGGCAGATAAACACCCCTGGAAAATTATCAAAGGCCCTTGGCTATAGGTGGCTGTGCAAGCCATATATGGCAATTGGCCAATCACATTGGCTATAATTTTTATAACTCTGTCAGTTCTTATTATTTTGACAATTCCTTTAACAAATATGTTCCTCTCATTAAACTGAGCACTTTTGTTAAAGGAATAAGAAAAAGGGTGAAATTTGGGTCGGCTATTAAATTTGTACAAAAGTAGCGGTGACTAGTCAGCCCGCACTATAGAGCCAACAGTTCTATTGATAGCAAGCTAGACAAGATTGCTACTAAGCACACACCAGAATCAAATGTTGCACTCACATGGCCTGTTCTTGCCGTGTCCTCCACACCCAGTATGTCTACTTGATTTTTTGCATATGTATCAAGCTTATCAACCATCTGAGCTTCCAATAATGGTTCCTCTGCTATCAAGCTTGACAGTGTTGGGAGTAGCATCTCGTCATCAGTGTCCACCAACTCCTCGCACTTACTCCCATGGCTTGGCAACACACTGGTGGATGTGGCTTGCCCAGTGAAGAAAGCAAGGTTACCTACTGCAGCAGTGGTTGGCACTGGGTTCACAGGAAAGTAGGTTGCTCACCTAGTGACAGATGGAGCTAACGTCCATGATTTAGGAACTTCACGATGAAGCACTGGCTTGGTACCAATCCTGGCAGTTCCAAGGCAGACTTTGAGGTCTTCTTCAGGTCACTTCAGGTGGGGCAAAAGAAGGTAAGCTGTTCATAGTTTGGTTTGCACTAGAGTTTAATTTGGTTTGTTTAGATCTATGATGATCAGGCAAAGATGGCAGTAAGTGAGGCCATGTATATGCTGTGTTTGCGATCTGACCACTATGTGTACAGAAAAAGTTAGGAAAGGCAGAGAGGGGAACAAAAGAATGATGCTTTACCTATAGGTGCATCTGTATATTATTGTGTGCTCTTGCATATACTTATGTTGCTGTACCCAAATTCTCTAGAATGCAACATCGCAATGATGTTACCGGTGTGCAATGGGACTCAGGCATGCAACTTATGGAGAGGGAGATTTGGTATGGGTATGGGTATGGATGGGTATACAGGTATGGGTACAGGATGGGTAGTGATCATTTTAATGCTTGGTCTGAGTGTCTATTAATGAAATCAAATGATTATCAGTAGATTGTCATACATTAAGAAACATTAGCTGTATCACAATGTGAGGTAATGTAAGATAATGTACCTGTATCTATTATTTCGATCTGTACGCATTAACTTACATTAGGATACAGTTAATGTGAGAAAATGTGAGAAAATGGTAGTTAATATATGGATTCCTTACTGGGCATCAAAACCGACCAGCTTTCCGTGTGCACTTGGTATTGAACCTGGGACAAAAAGTTGGCGGATCCATATGCATAAATATCGAACATACCCCCAAATTTTGGCCCAAATCCATCTGCATAAGTATCAAACATCAGTAGGCATATGCCGTGGTCCTCTCTCACCACCGCATGATATTCCCTTTTTGGAGGCTCAACAACAATGGCGGCGGTGATAACAACAATGGCAATATAAACAGCAATGGCAACAGTGACAACAGTGATGCATCTGCGTCTCGAGCCCCAGGTGTATCCCCCCCCCCTCGTTAACATGCTATCCTACACACAGGGGTCTGAAAGGCACAACACCGGCAACCTTGAGCCGGATGCCAGTGTACATGTAGAGGCTCAGTCTGAGGAGGGTTGCCTTGTACCTGGCAGGTACGTTTTCTTTTTTCTTGAACATTTTTTACTCTAATAATGACTATGTTACACATACAAAACGGGAACAGTGTTAAGAACTGATCCTAAGGCGCGGGAAATCGGCGGAGTCCGGCGGAGTTCCGATGTACGACGAGGACTTGGCTTCAACCTTTAAGAGGTTGCGCCCTTCTCTACGCTCGGTGTCCAATTTGCAAGGAACTGAAAAGTCCGGAAGTCCGTGCGGAAGTCCGAGGTAAGGAAAAGGTGCAAAAGCGGAGTTCCGATTAGGAAGTCCGAAGTAAGGGACAGGAATGAAGTAGAGGTCCGGAGGTCCGAAGATTAAGATAGAAGTTCGAGGTCTTAAAGTTGACAAATGATAAGTTGATAACAACTAATATTTGAACTGCAGAATACAAAGTATGTAAAGTAGTTTTATACTAAGGCTAGTACTCGGTGTAGCTGCGGCGGAGTTCTGCGGAGTTCCGAGTACAAATTTCGTGATGATATCTATGATGAAGAACAGACTTGAGTAAACTACGGAAGATGTGATGTAAGTAAAACAGGAGAGGTAATTTGAAATGAGGAATTTGAAATACTCGGAGTTCCTACGGAGTTCCGTCGGAGTTCCGAGGGGTGCTTGCATGGGATATGACAAACAGGAACCACAACAACATGAGAAGCTCGCGAGAACAGCAGGAATGACCACTACCAAGGCAGCTGCAAAGGTGCCCAGAACGATGGGGACAGGGGAGGCCAGCGATGAGCGGCAGCCTGCCAGGGCCTGGTCCCACTCATGAGTTATTTTTTTCTTTCAACTTTAAGAATACTAACATCATTTCTATGAGCAGGAGGAGCATACAATGGCAATGTGACTGATGACGGCAACACCACCATTAATTGAGTCTTCCTGCTTTTCCTGCTTTCCAACATCTATGGAGAACAAGCCATTTTTACAGTTGTTTCTGGGCTCTATATGCCCCTCTTGCTCATGTCTGTACCATGTACATGGAATACGGCACGTTTACCTGGACTCTTGAGTCAGAGCATATGGGAATCTGGGCTGGCCAGTTTATGATTGGCAAGTTTCGCAAACTGTCTGGCCACATGGGGTCTGAGTTGACCTCCTGCCATATGACTTGTTGGACTTGTGTGAGCCATACAAGCTGAATAGTACTACCAAGTGAACAATCAAAATTTTATTTTGATTGGCTTCAGCCAATAGTGCACTAAATCTGGTATCAATGTATTCTTCATCTTCCCCATCCTCAGGTCCAAAGTTGTCGTCCCCAGCTTCACTGTCATCATCTTCATCCCTGTCATGCCCAGTGTCTGTGTCATTTATGTCACCCATAGGATCTTCTACCTCATCCCAGCCACCAGCCATTTCCCCTTTTGACACACAGCCAGCCATCTGATGTAACTCTTCCAGCATCTGAACTTCATCAGGCCCTAGATTTCCTTCAGTGCCATTCCCTTGGTCACCCCCATCCTTGCCACCTCCATCAACATCCATTACATCATCATCATTACTGAGTTGTACTTGAGAACTTGAAGCTGTATGACCGATTCCACCACCAAAATACCTCAGAAACATGTCTCTGTCCACAAAGCTGATTGTGCTCAATGATTTGCAGGGCAAGAGACTGTAATGAGGACTTACATCATCACATAGTACATTAACCAATTGTCTACTTCATCTTGTTGCCATGCAGCTGTGGGGTTTGAGGTGCTTAACAACTCAGATGTGTGGCCACTGGCAAAGCGAGGACAAGGTGGCAACCTTGGATGACAAGGGAGGGATCAAGGAAACCAAATGCCCCATCATCAGTGTCAGGTGCAGTTGACTATCTCATAATGCATTGTATCATAATGCATAACTCTCATATTGCATAGGACTTTCATTGGAACCATGATGGGATGCAGATAAACAGGCTCCATAATGCATAATGAATAATGCATAGGTCTTGGAGGCCCATTATGCAATATGATATGAATAAAATAGGGAACTGGGCTTGGAAACAGCCCCCCACCCTTCTGGGGCTACCATACAATGGACATTGTCTGTCAAACATTGCATTTGAGTTGTATGATGGTAAGGTATACATTGTAGCATCCCCAACTTGCCACTATGACTGGTCCTGAATGTATGCACAAACCTTGTGAGAAGCCAGTGCCCTACACTCACCAGCCAAGAACCAAAAAGGACAAAAATGTGCCAAAGACCTCAGCAAAACCAGTTGAAAGCCGCTGATGTGTTCCTAGAGTTCCTAGCTGCGAAGAAGCACTGGAAAACTAGAAGAGGGAAGAGTTAGTTTAAAGGGTCCCAGAACCGGCCTTCTTCTACAAGGGTGGAAGCCTGTGATGTCTCCTGTTAACGATGTACAGCCTAAATGAAGTGCGAAGAATGCGAAGTTAGTAGAAAAGGTTAGCAAAACATTGTGATAAAGGTAGTCAGTAGTTTGCAGTCTAATAGCGCAGTTTAATGAAAGGTACTTTACCAATGAACTAGGATTGTCCCAGTTCCTGGTCACAATAATGCAGTGACGATATTCGAATAAGTTGCAAGTCAACTTTGCGGTTGAACATGAGAGGAGACAAAAGTTGAAACCTTAGCGCTGAGAAAGGGGGAGATGAGATCTCTGTTTCTAATATTTTACATAGACCTTTTATACAAAATAGAGTAAAGTGGATACTCTGTGAACTGTGGATACTGTCCATGTCCATCACTAATGGACTGTCTACACTAACTAATCAAGGGTAACCCAGGTAAGTATGAAGTGGGTCAGTTTGCATACTCTGCGAAGTAGCTGCGAAGTGTGCAAAGTCCATAAAAAGTGAAATATAGGTAAGTATAGTTAGTAATGGGCGTTCACATGTCTTCAGAAGGAAATGGAGGGAAACGGAACAAAGAGGAAGGTCGCCCCGTGACCTTAGAATATGGCAAAATGTGATTTCGCTGCCCATACTTGGTGGAAGCCTATCACCGCCATCACAAGAACCTCACATTGGATGACATTAGAAGAACTTGTCAATCTAATCAAAGAAACGCAGGATGGCAATTCACCAAAAGAATTTGATGGGGATGCTGAAATCATTGCAGAGGTAAAGCACCAGATGGCAGTTGAATGAGGTGAGATTATTGATGTAGCTGATGATGATGACAAGGATGATGAGGAAGACAGACAAGGATCTCCCTGTGAGCACTGCTCAGATCTTGCAATTGTCCAAGCAGGGTGAAAGGCTGTGTTTCAAACATGGGGCAATCTTCTTTAGAATTGCCAAAGCACTTACAGTGTTTCAAAGCTCATTTACTACATGCAGAGCTCAAAAATGCAAAGCAGACCACTCTTGATAGATTCTTTGTGAAGTAGCAGTCATATGCAGCCAATTGATTACTTGTCACCACTCAAGGTGGGGTCAGAATGTCACAGAATGTGATGTATATTATACTGCATAATGCATGACTTGGGAGCCAGTCCCAAGGGTATGCATTATGAGATAGTCAACTGTATGAACCCTACCCTTGGCAGCTATGCAGTCTTGAATCCCCAGTAATATTCTGGTTGAATTCCAAACCACCACAGCCACAGAAACTCCATATGCTGGACAGACTGGTTTTGAGCTTCTGGTCTGCAGTGCAGAACCTTGGCATGTTTATGCCAAGTACACAAGCATACCAATATGGATGAGCCTCTGGAGAGGTTTTGCTGGAGAGGACCATGACATTACAATGTATTCTGGGATTCATTGAATCCTGATCCCACCACATATCATAGGTGGTATAATTTATGTGCAGAACTTTTGCAGAATAGATGTGATCACTGATTATGTGAACCATGCGGCAGTCTTCATCGGTATATTCTACTTCATCACCATTGTACTCCTGGCCAAGCAGCTGAGAAAGAAGGTGATCCTTGAGGTTTGATATGAAGTTCTGTGGAGTCACAACAATGTGAGCAAGTGAGAGGCCTGCAAAAGTAAATGATGTACCTTCTTAGCTGGGTCATTTGGTGGTTGAATAAAACTCAAAAGATGATGCCAAAATATTTTGGATTCACATATGTGATGGTGCATATCCATGCTGCTGTATGGAAGTGGGTCATTATCAGAGAATGCAACATGGTGGGCATGTCTTCTTCGAGGGGATGCAGCAGCCTCTTTGACATGGCATAGCCAGGTGTGCCACCTTTCATGCTTTGCTATTTATCTGATAGCATCCTTCTTGTTGGTCCACTGATAGAAGTGCTTGACAAGGCAATGCGCAAGTTTGCCCTGTGGGCACCACGTTAGCTAAAAGCATGCCCCCCTGAGAAATAATCCTAAAGCTCACAATTTGAGTTGAGTATGAGTCAGTCATACCAAATAGTTGTATTGTTCGGACATAGTCACCTAGGGCATGCAGTTTGTAAGTTAACAGGTTGAAAAACCTAGGAGTTGGTTCAGCAGTTGGTCCTTCATTGTGTTCAGTTAAAGGGGAATCCATGGATGCACCCTGAGCCTGTTTTTGAGAGGCAGATGAGATCAGAGGAATAGACTGAGGGGGGCTAACTCATGATCCCTTGTTTTGGGCAGCTTTCTTATGTGCATGCCACTCTTGGGCCTTCTTCTCTTTTGGTAATTCAACAGTTTTAAAACCCTGGGCCCATTGTTGAAAGGACCATAGCTCTCACCCAATAGTGCTGGTGGACCAATCCAATGCATTCAGCATATGTTCAGTGTGCATTCTGAGCTTTGCCAATGCATGCCATTCTACTAAGCAGAAAAGCAGTGTTAGGAGCTTGCCATTGTAAGGTTTGGGCAGGAGACCCTCCACTGCCAGTATCATGTTCTGTGGATTCCTCAATTGTACAAGGTTAATAGAGGGCATGGGTTGGGGTGAGCACCTGTAGCAAATCCTCAAAGTCCCTTGCTGCAAGACTTTTCATCTCAGATACATTGTTTGAAAAGTGGCAAATAGTGTCTAAGCCAAATGTTGGTATTTGCTGGAATCTGTTTAGAGTTCAGATTCATGAAATGTGCCTGAAGGAAGGTGGAAAAGCATACCTCTTGTTCAACTCTACTATGGCCTCACCACCTGGAATACCAGCATACAGGATTTGAATAATGTGAGTGAATGTAGCTTTCCATATGCCAAGTTCAAACTCATGCATGAGATCAATGGCCAGTATGGGGTACAGGTTGAAACCCAGTGGCCCAAGCCTCTCTGTGAAAGCATTCTGACTATGATTTAGTTATACAAAATATAACTAGCCAACTACATGCTCACCACCATTGGCACCACCATCCATGGTTTGAGGAGTCACTCAACTGCTGCAGAATTCACAAGGTATCCTGCAGAATGGATCCATGCACAAGCCATGTTAACTAGAGATGAAGCGTAAGAGCATGCTCGAGTGACACGTCCTGCAGCATCATTTTGGTGCCCAAGTTTATTGAAATCTTGAGTAGGGATTGTGCATCATGGACATATGCATTCACCCATGATGCGTGTGGTACTTAGCAGCACCCTGCATACCATCAGCAGATAAGAGGTGGTCAGAGGTGCAAGGCTTACTTTTCAGGAAAATCAGCAGAGTAAGTGAATATGCGAGGATAAATCCGCCTTTCAATGCCATCAGCACATGTCAGAACAATCCCATGCTGATAGGCTTGTATAAACTCATCATCCAGTAACAAATGCCATACCCCATGCATCAGCTCCCAACAACAGTGTGTTTTAAGGATTGTTCTGCGACTTGGTGTTGAAGTAAAATCCATTAAAAACTCATCAATATTGTCAGGAACCTGGAAAACAAAATAATGAGAAAATGAGAGAGCTAATAAATGGTTCATTTCATACAGAGGGAATATAGGCTATATGGTGGCAAGCACCTGAGTTTGGCTGGGCCCTAACATACTTTGATAGGTTTCCAAAATACATGTACAAGGGCCATGCTTTGGCCATGCCAAAGTTTGCAAGATGAGTAGAGTCAGACCAAAACATGAGACCAGCGATTATCTTCTCCAACTTGCATCCCAGCTCATTGGGCTGTTTCTGAAGATTATTGTGTGCATTGATCCAAGCATCACTGGTGAAGGCCTCATCAAACACATGAGTTTCAGCCTTTGTCTCTGGATGAACATGGATTTGCCAAAAAAGGGTAGAGGTGAAACTTCTGAGCCATGTACTCTGCCCAAGCCGCTCTAATTACCTCAACTAGGGGGCGGAAATGAAGGCCAGAGATCAAGAACATTCGGCTTGGGGGGGATGGCTTGGCCCTAGAGGCTACTGGTACATCTATGCATACCTTGGCCTCACACCACCCATCGCCTGAGGCCTGCTGAGTGGCATGTCAGCAAAAGCCTTATCCATCCTTTGATTCTCATGGTGGGCATTAAAGGAACCCAGCTCCTCCACCTTGAAATCTGGTGAGGACAAGACTTGCCCAAGATGTGTAATTTCAGCCTCTGTCTTCAGATTGCTGCCTGAGTTAGCCCAGTTCATTAGCAGAAATTTGGACACATTCTCAAACAGCCAGGGAGGCAGAGGATGGTTTTTGTCAGATGACACACCACTTTCAACTGATGAGGTTTCATCCTTGGTCTTAAAGTTTGCTAGATCATCAGGAGTTACATGCTCGTCAGGGTCATATGACGGCCAGTGACAATACTCTCACAGAATTCCAAACTGATTAGGTAGAGTATGATGGGCAGGGCTTGGAAGTGGTGGAGGCAGCAATGCAGTGATGAGCCCAGAGGAGGTAGCAGTTGCATTTGAGAATATATGACTCAGGCCATCACTGCAACCTTGGCCAACAGGCAGGTTGCAATCGGCTGCTTCTCCTTTGTTCTGAAAAAGCTGAGCAGATGATATTAATGTAAAATAACAGTGTTTTACAGTCCCCCATCTATTCCAGTCAGACTCCCCGGACTCCGGAAAGTCCAGGTGGATTCCAGAAATTCCGGGTGGATTCTGGTTTGTTCAACTGGATTCTGGGTATTCTGACTGAAATTTGTGTGGTCAAATGGACAAGGGCTTTGCAACACCAAGTTAAACTCAAAATAAGATGTCTCAAGCCAGGATTGAACCCTCCACCTCTAGATTACTATTTACAGATTTTCCAACAACTTAACAGATACACCATGACACCTTTATCAGTATGAAATATTATTGTTACTTTAATACCTATTTACACAATAAAATACATTACATATAAAATTTATATGTAGGGGGGACTCGGAAGTGGATGTGTTGTAATGCTCCAGAGGCAACTTTCTCTGATGGATGGAATACCATTCGTAGGATCTTGAGTTGCATGCCGGCTGCCATATATCCGCAAGGATGGCCTTTGCTATGGATGCAAGGCTAATGTTCGAAGCAGGGCTGATACATTTGCCTGTATCAAGTTGAATGGCATTTGTGTTCCTGTGCAGATTTAACACTTATTCGTTATCCATGTGCCAGATACCGGAAAGCCACCTCATGTGTGTGCTGTTGTTCGACATCTGTGGCTGGATGATTACCTTCATGTGAGCATGCCATGGTATCTTTTGTGAGTCAAATTTATGAATTAGACAACCTTCTTACACTCCAAACCCCAGCACATCTGTTCTGGGTATTCATCTTGCATGTGCCAACCAATTTCACCCATATGAGAGCATCCCCACATCATGTATTGATTGCCCAGTGGCCGTGGCTCCTGTCTTGCTATCACAGGTACAGCAAGAAATCTGGATTTTTATTTCATTTGATCATGTACATGCCCTGATCATATAACAAGGTTCGAGTTTACTAACTAGATGCCAAGAGCGGGGTCGAGCCTGATAAAGAATTTGAAGTAGGAGGGGGTGAAAATGCTGATATTAATCAAAGACATACTGCAGGGATGCCTGGGGCTTGGGAATGGCATCAATATGAACAGGTCACAAAGCTGATCAAGAGTCATTGCATATGAATAAAATCAAGATGCATGCCATGAAAATTCTTACAATTTTGGAACGATAAACCGGCACGTGAGAAATGAACACTTTTCGACTGTCTTTCAGATCTTCATCATCAGACATGAGTTGATGCTTGAATGCTGCATCGTATTTTGGTCTCCTGTACTCATGGTTGTCATCTAACTTCTTCCTCTTGCACAGCCTCACCTTGAGTTTCTTTGGGGGCAAAGAGGTCAGTTTGCAATTCCATATCATGAGATCTGTGCATGTCAAACTAACCCCTTTTGCCCTATTGTCATGTTTGGTTTTTGACAACTCATGATGCTCATCTTGCTCACACTCCTCCTTGACTTCTTTCTTGATATTTGTCCCATTGTGGACTTTACGCAGTCGGGAAAATTGAGCCATGACAATCTTATGAAGGTCTCCATGCTGTGACAAGACCAACAGCTCCCCGGAACCTGCCACAAGGTCGGAGCCCAGAGGCTTCATGTGTTGAGTGATGGCATTGATTGCATTGCTATTGTTTTTGTCATGCGCATTATGATCCCACAGGAACCGGACCTGATGAATGTTGTCTGAACCAGAAACCACAGGTAGGTTGGCTTTGTCATATCCAGGATCAATGGTGGGTAGATCATTTCGATCAGAGAGTTTTGTCATGCCAAGAAAAACTTTAAACATTTTGTGAATGACAGACTGGTTGATGTATGTCAATTTAGTGCCAGACCTTAATCGAATGACAAGTTTACCTTAATTATCAGCATTCCACAGGCCTCCTTACTCTTTTCTGCCTTCTCCCGTGCCATCTTTACCTCCTCATCCACTGATTCATCATCTCTATCACTTCCATTGGACCCACCCTCTTCCTTCAGCCCCTTTGGCATTGTGAAGTTCTTCATCTGTTGCAGGTCACGTTGCAGCAGTGTCTGATTTTTGTGCATTTTGGAGCATAAAGCTGATTCTGTTGATGTAAGGCATCATTCTCTTTCTCTAAATGTGATACGCAGTGCTGAAGTATTTGTATTTCAGTTCGGATGGCAGTCAATTCGCTCACAATGTATTCTCGCTTCATTGGACCATTAGGAACTGGGTTAAATGGAGCAGTTGCAGCAAGGGGCATGGGTGAGATCACAGGGGGGGGGGGGAAGAAGGATGAGCTGAGAGGGGTGTGATGCAAGTGGATGAACAGGTGAGAACTCCACATGCTGGGGCGTTTGGGGGATTAATTGGTTTTGGTGCAGCTGAGGAGAGCAGGGTTCCGATGAACGAATAAGTGAGAAGACATTTTGCTGAGGTGTTTGAAATGCTGAATCGCTTTGTGCAGGAGGTGAGTAGATGGGAGGGAGTGATTTCAAATGCAGTAGAGAAGAATGGGAGGGTTGTTGAGCACCTGAGGACGATGCAAAGGACCGCTCAGGATCAGGGCCCAGTTGATGCCAAAACCTGTCTACCTGCTGATCTCGCACCAGCATTGATGGCAGCTGCATGCTGCTACCTCCACTTCCTTGCAATCTAGGATCAAGCTGGCTGATATCCATCATACAAATGCAGGGATGGGCAGGCCAGGGAGCATGTCAGATGGGTCAAATGTCAAAGCACATCAAGCAGATTCTTGTCAATTGCATCATGCGACCTCCTGGATGCTGACCTTATCCATTTCTGATGTATTATAGTACTACAGTTAATGTTGTACATGTGAGAATAGAAGGTTTTTTGAGCTTGCAATCAATAGTAGCAGATGTGGTGCAGAAGTACCCAAAATGGGTGCTCTACATTCTGATCAAATTGTGGTCAGATTGCTTGTCACATTGTCATCAAATTGATTTAAGATTGGGGAAATGTGCAACAATTCGCCAATTGTCACATTGTCATCACATTGTCATCAAATTCTGGTCTTATTGTGGCAATTTGATGACAATTTGCCCTTGTTGCATTTTCCGGCTTTACACTGTGTTCCTCTCCCTTCTTCTGTCCAGGCAAATTCCACTCCCCTGCTTCCAAAGACAAAATTGCACCAATAAGGGCAATTTTAAGGTCTCCAACATTGGATCTTGCAGATACCTTGTCAAGATTGGAAGCACCTGCATTTCTGAATGCTCCAAGTTGCTTTTTGAGATCATTTCCCACCATTTTCTGGATCTTCTCCTTGTCCAACTCCAACTGAAGTTCCTCAATTTCCTTCTTCCTTTGTGCTGCAGCTTCCTTCCATTTATTTGCTGCCTCCTCTCGCTTCTGATTTTTTCTTGTTGATGTACAACCATTTCCCTCTGTTTGGCTCGATCTTTTCCTTCAAATGCACAAGCCTGCCCACAAAGAAACTTGAAATCTCCAGGTTCTGTAAATAATGCATTCATGAAGTTTTGAGTATTATTGCGTTCAAACATTGCAAGTGCATTATAATTTGTCATGGTAAGTTTGCAAGTTCCTTCTCTTCAGCTGTAGACTGATCAATTAATCCATCAGGTACAAACTCTGATGTAAATTGTTTCCATGTCTCCTTTGTTCCTTTGAAGAAGGCAATATGCAGTCCACAAATATGAGAAAATGTGGAAAGCTTTTAATGGGCAGCTTCAAACATTTTGGGTGACTTCCAGTTTTTCCCATCAAGTGCTGCAGTCATAAATGAAGGAGTTGGTCCAATGAGCAAATGAGGATTACTAATTATCTTCCCAATATGATCTAATACCTTAGCATGGTATGGGCCAAATTCAAGTGCATTCTGTCCAGGAGTACGAACTTTCTCCATATATGGATGAGAGATTGATTGAGCATATAGTGATAAGACAGCAAGCTCAGAAAGGGTGGGGATATCATGAATTGCATTCCAGAAGTTCTGCTCCATGTGATTGAACTTCTTTGTGCTTTTTTGAAGTCGGTAATATTCAAGATATGCTGTACACTGTGAAAGATGTGCTAAAATTGCAGTTGCACCATCACAGTGTGATCCAAAATGTGTATTGGATGTATCAGGAAAAGTAAATTCACTGCCAACATTTTCTCACCACCAGAAGTGAAAAATATTGTGATGCCCTTTTTTGTCATCCTTGTGATTGAAAAGTGCACCTGCCAATTGAGTTGCTTTGATTCCTTTATGTGCTGTACCCTTGAATGCTTGTTCTTGTGCTGGTGTGATTGTATTACTATCAGATACCAGATCAGCAAGAACAGCAGCATTGTCATGGTTTGCAAGTAGAATGGGAGGTGTTTGCTTGTGTTCCTCCCACCATTTGGACATTGCAAAATATCTACCACAGACACTATTCAAAACCTTGTGGCAACCACAGCCAGCCCAGACAAAGTATGTCAAATATCGTTTTTCTTTATCAGACATCATTTGATAAACATCCTTTCCCAGATCAATAACAAGATCTTCAGACATTCTTGCCAGATGAGCTTGCTGTGTTTGAAGAGGCAAACCATTCCATATGCCAGTTCCACCAAGCTGTGAAATAACCTCATGGTATTTCACATAAAACTTTGGCACAAGTTCTTGATTACCAGAATCAAAAATCTTTTGTTCACCGAATTGCTGTAAAACAGCAGACTTTTTGAGCTCCTCCAGTGTACGAACATCCTTCTTTTCCTTTGCACAATGATCTGTCATCATCCCAACCAGTTTGGCAAAGATATCAACTGTGCATAGAAGAGATCCATGTCGTTTTCCCAAAGGTGAGTGGTTATATAGATCAACAATTGAACCAAGCACTAGGTTCCAATCCTTAATTGACTCTTCACTAGAGCTATCAAAGGATGGAGTAATGCCCAAAAAACATGTAACTTATTTTGCTCCATTGGATGATTCATCGTCACTAGCCTTCAGATTGATATGCTGTGAATAATACTGCACATTCCAATGACTAGTACCATCTCCACTTCCTGTTAGTGCCTCAGCATCAGCCATTTCAAAGTCAAGTTGAATTTGACTTGCAACATATCCTTCCATAAGAATACATGAAATAGTCTGATGGCTAATAGATCCTTTTGTTGTAATCCCAGCACTTTTGAGAATGGCTGTAATCACTGTGCTGGCATAGTCCTTTGAACAGCCAAATTTGAAAAGTAGGTGAATAAGATTCCAAGTTTCCTGAGTGTAATTACAGCCCTCCATCAAAGGGTGGTAGCGCTTTCACAACACTTGCAAAAATAGGCAGCCTGAGAACATGATTGTTTGAGGTTTTTCTGCACCAGAGCAAGCTTTCCCTTAGCTTTAGCCAGCTATATCTGAGACCTATCCATAGTATGGAAAAGTTGATCCTGCAAATTGGAATGCTTCTTTTCAAGCTGTGCCAGAGTTTCACCATATGATGTAGTATCATGAATCAGCTGCTTTTGTTCAGCAAGATGCTGTGCATTAGTCACCTGAAGGATTTTTATTTTACTTTCAAGAAAATCCTTGTGAGCTGCACCATGCTGATGAGCACAACATTCAACACAGGAACATCAGTAAAGCTCAGCTGATTGGGATTTTTCTACTTTTAAAGCCTCCAAAGCCTTGAAAATTTCAGTCTCCAATAAAGACACTTGGTGTTACAATTTCCTACTACATCTATTTCCTTCTTCATCGCAGCAGTGTTTACCTGACTTGGCACTTCTTATCTTTGACTCATACCTATGACTCTTGGGGCAGTGCCCATGTTTCCTTTATCATCCAGTGCCAAGTAGATAGCTGACAGATTACCTCATACTCTACAGCGTTACATAGCCTTAGATAGTTTACTGACTCTTACATGTGTGTCGACATGCATTGCCATGTAGTCTTAAATGTAGCTATATAAACTGTAGTAGATATTGGTCAAGGCTCTTCAGCTTGACCTTAGGCAATTAACAGCCTTAACTGCTCTGAATGCATGACTCAACCTAAGCAGAAAGCCTCTGTCTTAGCATGATATAACTTAGCAACGAAAGCCTTGTCGTTAACAAACTTGATAACTTGAACTTAGTAGTTGAGGCTCTCACCTTAACAAAAGGTCAAGCTGATCCACAATGTCCTCTTTCTCAAGAGCAGACTCCTCCCTCTCCAGACAACCCACCCAACAATCTCCTGACCAACCGCCGCAAGGTGCCACCCCTGAACCTGATACCCTTTGGTACAGACACAAAGGGTGACTAGTACATTACTCAGAACCCTCAGAATGCTGGTACAGCCAGAGAACGAGCACTGAACCACCCCGATACACCCAACAAAGAATTTGAACCACCCAACCCAGACGAAGAAACCAAACCCAAACCCACCAATCAATTCCTTGACACCACTGGCACCAACAATTACGACATGACATCCAAAGAAATCAAGATCTGCGCACCCACTGACTTCCATGGAGAAAGAATCAAAGCAAGCACGTTCCTCTCTCAAGTCTCCCTCTATCTGCAAGTGAATGAAGATATTTACAACACTGATGACAAGAAAATTATCTTCGTGCTCTCGTTTATCAACGGGGGCACAGCAGCAGGATGGGCAGAATCAAAAGCAGGAGAAGCGAATTTAGGAACATGGACAAGCTTCAAAGTGTCACCCAAGACTGCCCCCAACCAACAATGCAGGAGATGCCCAACGGAAGATGAAATCGCTCAAACAGACTGGAGACATCGAAGATTACATTGCCCAATTCAGAATTTTGAAGGGAAGGGCCGAGATTAATGAAGACGTTTCCCTCATTGAATATTTCATTGATGGATTACACCCCAAGTTGACAGAAAAGATTTACAACATGGAGAAAGTCCCCACCACCCTCGATAACATGATGGAAGCAGCTGTGAAGTACGATGGACAGTGGAAATGAGCGTGCACCATTGCAGGAAAGATGTGCACCATCTGCGAACCCTGATCTGCTCCTTCGATCAAAAAAGAAACCACTGATGTCAATTGACTATCTACTGCTGAACGCATGGAGCATATGTGAAAGGGGTAATGCTTCATTTGTCACAAACCCGGACATCACTCTGGAGATCACAAGAAAGATGGGACAATTGCAACATCTTCCCCCAAATCTTGGCAGAAGAAGACAGGGCAAGGGTTATACAACAACCTCTGCACCATGATGGGAGAGCTAGATGAAGAAGAATGAGAAAAAGCTCTCGCAATCCTTGAAGAGAAGGGTTTTTAAAGAAGCAGACTGGAATAGCATCAGACCCCGCTGAGTTAACGGTTTCCTCTGTATTAATAGCTGATATGAGACAATGCTCCATGAGAGTACAGTCAACTCCCTCATAACCCATACCCCTTGGTGGACACTCCAGGCTATGGGTTATGAGGGAGTATGGGGTTCGAGGATGGTCCTAAAAATAGGTCCCAAAAAATCGGGAAAAATCAGGAAAAAATCAGTTATGTATTTTAGAAGCATCTGGGGCCGTTTAGGGTACCAACTTTAGAGTAGAACTATGTACGACTAATAGTGTAAACTATGTACATCTAAAGTAACTATTTTTCACTTGTATATACTGCTAGTAAAAATATCTCAAGATTATAAGCGATGAAAGTAGTCAGTGAGATGAGTAGACTTCATGGAGTGAGACATCTCCAGCCGCATTTGATGTCTAAAAGAAGCCAAGACTCCCTCTACCTTGTGTGCAATGGGATCATTGAGAGTATTGATATACTTATTGATGACAGAAGCGGCCTGAAGCACTTCGTGATGCATAGGACACGGCTCGACAGATGCATCATCATTGACATCATCATCTCCACCATTGATCAATCCCTCTTTCTGCGCTTTTCTCGCGTCCAACACAGCCTCGCATATTTCTTCATCTGTTGTCTCATCCATAACCCGCAACTCATCAGCTGGATTGAGCAGTGCCTCGATATCCATCCTGTTGCTTGCCTGAAGTACTCCAGTTGATTCCAGCTCATCAAGAGCACAATTGAGCTGCGTCTTGGCATGTGCAACCAGATCTTCAATGCTGTCAACATTGAGGAGTGATGAGATAGGGATGCTTGGATTGGGAACTGGGGTGCGAGAAGACAAGGGAAGAATACTGGCCTTCTTCCAGCAATTCCTGATTGTAGTCACGTCCACTTTGCGCCAAGCCGCATCCGCAAGCCACATCGCTTGGAGTTGGTCGATGTCATAGATTTTAGAGGGAGTGACACCTGCTTCGTAATTGTCAATGGCTCGTTGAATGTATTTTGCATGGTAATGAGCTTTGAAGCATTGAATGATGCCCTGATCCATTGGCTGGACATGTGCAGTAAGATTTGGCTCAAAATTCTCGACGTGGATGTTTTGAAGACCATCTGGGACAATGTGACCAGAGAAATTATCTTGTAAAAGAAGGATCTTGCGGTTTTTTGAACGAAGTTCAGAATCCCATTGCTGAATCCATTCCTGATACAGTGCTGAAGTCATCCAAGCCTTTGCGTTGTTCCGATAGTAAAAGCCTAGCTGCTTGCCTGACTTCTTTTGGAATGCTCGAGGTTTCTGTGCTTTGCCGATAATGATAGGTGATAGTTTCTCAGACCCATCCGCATTAGACGTAAATGCATAGGTGAGTCTGACCTTTCGGCCCTTCACTCCTGAATGTTTCTTGTCTGATAACCCTTGATCCGGAGGCATCCTATTTCTGAAAATGAGTGATTTCGAACTAAGAAATTGGTATGGTACATACGCATAGAATAACCCAGTCTCATCCATGTTGAAGATGTCCCGCAGCTCGTAACCATACTTACCAACAAGCTCCTGGATGTGTTTTTGTTCTCTCTTCACTGTTTCCAGATCTGCCAATGCCGCATCACCATGGTGCTTAAATTGCTTCAAACCAGTCCAGGCCTTGAAACAAGTCAACCAACCATCACTTAGATCAAGACGTTCGTCCTGTGGGACACCTGCCAGGTCTGCAAACTTTGTCCACTTCTGGCGTAGGACCTCACCCATGAGTAGTCTGCCATTGCCTTCAACACCCACAGCTCCATCATTTCTGTCACTTCTGGATGCTGTGTTTGACAAGCCCGTTTAGCTGTGCGTCCTCCGTTGCTACGTTCCCACTCTTCCCGCCATTTTGGTTCATCCTTTACCCATGCAGAGACTAGTGGCTGCTTCATCTTTAGGTTTGGATATATCGAATCAAAGTGCTTCACCGTTTTTGACTGATTTTTGCCGTTCTTATGATACCAGTCCAAAATTTCGATGTGCTGGGTAAGCATCGCATTTTCCTTCTTGGTGAAAACAGGTGCACTACGTTCCTTATTTGATGGGTTCTTCTCATTGGGTTCTTTAGCTTTGGGTTCAGATCCTTTATGTCGGTTCAATGTTACTGAAATGATACTGGAGCCATAATTGATCACATACTTTTCCGCTTCTTCCCAACGACCTTGCTTAGGTCACCTGCCACTTCCCATAGTCTTCTGATGATACCCTTCTGTGCTTCATCAAGCCTTTCTAAGCCTCTCTCATAATCTGAAGCCTTTTCCAGCGCCTCCAAAACCTGTTCTTCATCCACCAAATTTGCTTCATTGTCGAGCCATTCCTCATCAAGTGATGATATTGACTTCTTCTCATGCAGCTTAGCCTGGAGCTTGTCTTTCTTAGCTTTAACCTGAGCCTGCAAGGTTTTCAGGCCCTTTTTCAGGACCTCAAGAGGCCTTAATGGCATGGGTAGCTGGGATTTGAGTATTGAGGAAGTAAATTGGATGTTTGTGGCGCATCATAATTTACATGACCAACTGCACTAATGTATATATGGTAATGAAATGTATGGGTTTTACCTCGGAACAGGTATGGGTTATGGGATATTAGGGAGTATGGGTTATGGGTTCGAATTTCCTGCCTACCAACTTCGTGGATCTCTATGGGTTATGAGGGAGTATGGGTTATCAGGGCTATGGGTTATGAGGGAGTTGACTGTACCCATTAAGCTCGAAATGGAAACCAAAATTGTCGAAACAGAACAGATGTGCTCCTTGACTCAGGAGCCGCAGGGACTTTTATCAATCGAGATTTCGTGTGCAATTGTGGAATCTGAATGACACCCCTGGCCAAACTAATCAAGACATGGAATGCCAACGGCACCCTGAACAAAGAAGGAACAACTCACTCTACTATGGCCTGACTTACCATCAGAGAAAGACAAATGGATGAATGATACCTGGTAACTGGCTTAGGAAAAGAGTCGGTGATCCTAGGGTTACCTTGGTTCAGAAAGGAGAACCCTGATATCAACTGGAGAAAAGGTACCATCACATTCCCTGATAAAGAAGAATGATTTGCCCAGATTCGGAGAATCATTGCTAAATCTAGGGAAATGATGGAGAACATGGCATTCAAACAAGGCACCAAAGAACGGATCAGAAAGATCACCCCTGAAGATCATTCAATCAAGGACAATAATGACAGAATCACAAAAAAAGAAGACAACTTCTTGCTGACACCAAATGAAGCCAAAAACAAATCAGGCAATGAAAACCTCATTGTTGCCTACATCAAAGGAGAACCTGTTATTGGAATATTTGACCCCACCACCACCGAACCACCTCTCACCCTAGAATATGATGCACCAAAATATGCATACTCAAGGAATACAGGAAGAATATCAAGGGTTCTATCATCGAGAACTTCACCACGATTTTGCCTTGGACAAGGGATCTGGACCAGAGCCAAAACCTCCATTTTGCAAAAACTCGCCCATGACAACCAGACAGACAACCCAGAAAAGGTGAAAACCCTCAATGACATACTCCCACAACAGTACCAAAATTACCAAAAGGCATTCGAAAAAGCAGCATCAGAACAATTCCCCGAATCGAAACCATGGGATCATGCCATTGATCTGAAGGATGATTTTCTACCAAAAGATTGTAAAGTCTACCCTCTAACACCAGCAGAACAATCAAAAATGGACAACTTCCTCAAAGAAAATCTAAAGAAAGGGTATATCAGACCATTGAAATCACCCATGGCATCACCCTTTTTCTTTGTTGCAAAAAAAAACTCCGAAGCCGTCCGACCCTGCCAAGACTATCATTACCTCAATCACGGAATGATCAAGAACACCTATCCACTTCCATTAGTCAGTGACCTCCTCGACAAATTGAAAGGAGCACGTTGGTTTACGAAACTCGACATTTGATGGGGATACCACAACATTCAAATCAAAGAAGGGGATCAATGGAAAGTGGCCTTCAAGACAAACAAAGGATCATTCAAGCCAACAGTAATGTTCTTCAGACTATGCAACTCTCCCACCACATTCCAGGGTATGATGAATGATATTTTTAAAGACATGATTGATGAAGGATGGGTCGTCATTTACATGGATGAAATCATAATCTTTTCACACAACCTCAAAGAACATCAACAGCAAACGAAATTGATTCTCCAATGACTCCAAGACAACGACCTGTATCTCAAACCAGAAAAGTGCAAATTCAATGGCCAAGAAGTCGAATTCTTTGGGCTAACCATCAAACCAGATCAAATCTTGATGGACACCACAAAACTAGCAGGAATCAAAGACTGGCTGGAACCAACAAACGTAAAAGGAGTACAATCCTTTTTAGGATTTGGAAACTTCTATCGAAGATTCATCGGGAGGTTTGCCAAATTAGCAAGACTGCTAAATGACTCAACCCAAAAAGATATTAAATTCGAATGGACAGAAGCATGCCAAATGTCGTTTGACGCATTAAAAGCCAAATTCGCACAGGCACCAATCCTATCAATGCCCGATCTGGCAAAACCCTTCACAATCAAATCAGATGCTTCGAAATTCGCTACCAGTGCTGTACTCCAACAACAAGGCACTGATGGACAATGGCACCCATGCAGGTATATTTCACACTTGCGTGATGCAACACAATGGAATTACAAAATCTATGATCAGGAACTCCTGGGCATCATATGCACTCTAGAGACATGGCGCCACTACGTTCAAGGAAGCGCACACCCAGTAACAATTTTATCTGATCATAAGAATCTGACATACTTCTGCACTGCTCAGAAATTAAACAGGAGACAAGCCCAATGGAGCCTATTTTTATCAGAGTTTGAACAAAATCTTTTGCACATGCCAGGATCGCAAATGATATAATCTGATGCGCTATCACAAAGAGAAGATTGGAACCAAGGAACAGACAATGACAATGAAAACATCACACTCCTTCCTCCAGAAATCTTCGTGAACACCATCAACACAGATATGCAGACAGCCCTGGTCCAAGCAACGATGAAAGACAAATTAGTTGCAGATGCAATCAAAGCACTTAAAACAAATGGAACACCACTGATCAAATCCGATCTGACAGACTGGGAAGTAAAAGATGGTTGAATCTTTTTTAAGAACAGGTGTTACATACCACCTGACACCAACCTCAGGAAAAAGATAATTGAACTATACCACAACTCTTTACCATCCGGACTCCCCGGACAATTCCAGATGATTGAACTCATCTGCAGAGACTACTGGTGGCCAGGAATGACCATGCTGATAAAAAATTGGGTAGAAGGTTGCGCTAAATGTCAACAGATGAAGGTCATTACACATCCAATGATGCCGCCACTCATGCCAATAAAAAGCACCGCAACGCACCCATTTTCACTTGTTACGACTGATTTCATCACAGACCTACCCCTCTCTGATGGATTCAATTCACTCATGGTCGTGGTAGATCATGGCCTTACTAAGGGGGTAATTTTAATCCCTTGCAACAAAATGATTGATGCACTAGGAGCTGCGGACGTGTACTTAAAAGGCGTCTACACCCAATTCGGATTACCAGACAAGATCATCTCAGACAGAGATCCCAGATTCGCATCAAAACTCTACCAAGAACTCAGAAAACTCCTTGGAATCAAACTAGCAATGAGTACTGCCTTTCACCCACAGACTGATGGAGAAACAGAATGGGTAAATCAAGAAGTCGAAGTCTATCTCTGGATATTCTGCACAAACAACTCTGAAACATGGAGAAGACTCCTCCCTACTGCGGAGTTTGCCCACAACCAACGAACACACTCCATGGTGAAACACTCCCTGTTTTACTTCATGATGGGATATGAACCATGAGCGATACCCACAGCTTATCAGAAGAGCGATGTACCCACATCAGAGCAATGCCTGATTCAATTATTAAAAGCACAAACCAAAGCACTCGCAGCACATGAACTAGCTTGACAAATCATGGCAGAACAGATTACGCAAAAGTTCATCGTATTTGAAAAAGGACAGAAGGTGTGGCTCAACTCAAAAAACCTAAAACTGATGGATATAACAAGAAAGCTCTCTCTAAAATGAGAGGGACCCTTCCCCATTAAACAAGTCCTGTCGCCACTCTCCTATGAGTTGAAACTCCCCCACCAATGGAAGATCCACCCCATATTCCATGCTGCCCTCCTCACACCTTATCGTGAAACCACTGCCCACAGTCCTAATTACCTGAGGCCACCCCCACCTGATCGACGGACAGGAAGAACATGAGGTAGAATCAATCATCACCCACAAGAAACGAGGCAAAGGACATGTATTCTTGGTGAAGTGGCTAGGCTATCCCACATTGGAAAACACATGGGAACCTACAGATAATTTAAGAAATGCTGTGGACCTCCTTACTGCATATAAGGAGAAGAAACACCTTTGAATCAACCCAGCAGATCCATCCGCAACCATCACCATTGAACAAACAAATGTGTCTGACCTCCCCTCCTCTTATGCTCTCAAAACTCTGAATATCCTTCCCCCTCTTGCCGAATATACCTCTAACTATCTGAAAGACCCCAGACATCATGCAGAGATCCTCCATGAAGTCCACGACCAGCCACTTGAAGAAACCCTCTGACAATTCGACCTCACACTTGACACCATTGCAAACCTTGAATGGCTTGCCCACAGTATGATGGGTCAAATGTTAGAAAAAGGAATGGCCTCTGTAGTTAGTAATTACAAATTAAAGTATGCAGCACCCAACACCTCCACCGCCTCGACACAAACTTGAACAGAAACACATGCCTCACAAATGCCCCCATCTGGATCCATGATCTCTTCCTCCTCCTACCACCTTCAAAAATCAGCATGAACTGCATCTGCCAATGCCTGGCAGCCTTCTCCCCCAAAGCAAAACGACTGGCCCCTGACCCCATTCTATGTCTGGAGCATGACCCTGACTGCTAACCAATTGTCCTCTGCAGTACTGCCCCATATGAAGAAGGAATCCTGTTTCAGATGCAAAGGATTAGGGCACTTCATGTCTTATTGCCACCTCTTCACCTGCAATGTTTGCAAGAAATGAGCACCAGGGCACTACCCTAGAGACTACCCCCAAAACAAGAAGCAATCAATCACCCTGATCAAGGGCAAACTGGAAGTGAAGAAGAAGTGTATACAGTGGCTGAGTACTTCTCAAATTTCAATGACAGCACTTGGGCAAATTTGGCCAGCAAACCCAGGCCAGGGTCGTTTTACCCTTATTAAAGAGAGGAAGTTGGTTGATGTTCCCCAGAACCAAGAGCCACTCCACACTAATCATGACATACATGCAAATCATCACTCTTGCCCTCAGACTCTTCTTTTTCACCTGTTGGATGATCCTACTCTCCCTCTCCTATATATCTATCTGAGAAACCGAATGATGACACAACATCTACGAACTCAACAACATCCTGTCTCATATCCCCCTAACATTGTCTCCGAATGGCCTGGTTGACCTAGTCCCTCCCACTCACATAGATATGCCTGTGCCCGTCTACATCCCACCAGCGCCACACATACCGCCACCATCACCGCCCATCCTTCTTCTGATCAATGAACAGTTGTGGCTCTACCATCCTCTCAATAGGTCTACAGATCGGGTAGAAAAGGGGTTGGAGTGAACAAAGTTGGAAACTTCGAGGATAGGGGGGGGGGTAATGTTACGATTTCCTACTACATCTATTTCCTTCTTCATCGCAGCAGTGTGAATCTGACTCACTTCTTATCTTTGACTCATACCTATGACTCTTGGAGCAGTGCCATGTTTCCTTTATTATCCAGTGCCAAGTAGATAGCTGACAGATTACCTCGTACTCTATAGCTTTACATAGCCTTAGATAGTTTACTGACTCTTACATGTGTGTCGACATGCATTGCCATGTAGTCTTAAATGTAGCTATATAAACTGTAGTAGATATTGGTCAAGGCTCTTCAGCTTGACCTTAGGCAATTAACAGCCTTAACTGCTCTGAATGCATGACTCAACCTAAGCAGAAAGCCTCTGTCTTAGCGTGATATAACTTAGCAATGAAAGCCTCATTGTTAACAAACTCGAGAACTTGAACTTAGTAGTTGAGGCTCTTGCCTTAACACTTGATTAGATAATGCCTGTTTGGATGCTTGCAATATGTTGACAGTGGCCTGTGCCTCTGAAAGCTGTGCTGCAAGTTCAGTGTTTCCACCACCAAGAGTGGAAGTGAGATGTTGGGTTGGTAGGTCTGGTTGGGCCGCATTGAATTCAGCTATATTCTTCCTTCAGGCAGCAATAGTTGCTTTTGGTGGCATGTTGTTGAATAATCTAGATTTGATATTATTAGTTTTGAATGCATGCAAATATAATGTAATTTGGGTATCTTTGGTGGGAAATTTCAGAAATATGGTTATAGTAATATATTGGGTTGTCTTCTTTGCCAGATGGTATTATATAACCACCTGTCTTTGATCTGGTCCACAACTGCCCAGACTCAAAAGAGGATGTGTACCTACAAACTTGGATATAATGGTGAAGGTATCTACAGAAATGTACTAATTTTAGGTCCACGTGGTTGTCTGGAATGGGGCAGTTGTAGGATGTGCACCCCCTTTCTCAACTTGGTACCACCCAAGTGGGTCTGCTTTGTTGAGGACTACAAAAGACTAAATAGAAGTGTATGGATGTAACACAGCCATTAGGGTAGGAAAAAATGAGTCTGGGGGGGTTGCCCACCATGATATATGAAATGACATGCTTGTACCATGCAGTTTTGGCATGTTGTTGCAACAAATGACCATGGGAACACACTACAGTGGCCCTGCTTGGTGGGTAACCCTTCTGCAGAATAGAACTCAGCATAGAGTACGCGGATTGCTTAGGTGTAAGAGAGTGGTCCAAACAAAATTTTGTGCTCTATAAGTCTCCGGAAACAAAAGTTCGGATTTCTCAATTTAAACCATTTAAATCAGCAAATTCTACCCCAAAGTGGGGTGTTTCATGATGAAGAAGCACTATTTTACAAAAACGGCCTCCAGAGACGTAGAGAGCACGGAAAATCAGTAAGGGTTGCCTCCATGACCTTAGCTGTATGATCAGTATACAATGAGTTCTATAGGTTTGAGTTTTCAGGCTATTTGAAGGGGGTTTTTGGCTGGTGTTTGCTGAGATCTTTGCATTCAAAAGCTTTTATTGACCATCTAGGATAGCAGAACTATTGTACATGTATATTAAATGCTCTTGAAAGTGACTCCAAGCCAATGGTGCTTTTGTGCCCACTTTATATTGCTTGGGTCACTTGTTGGAGCGTCGAATGACACGCGCATGTCACATGGCATCGTCGAGCGCTTTTAGCGATATGCGGAGATTGCCCACTCTCATGGTTAGACCTGGCCATGAATCCAAGTTCCTCATGAACACCGTGATGAACGTTGGAGATATGCAGTCTCTAGCAGACATGCACAGAGGAGACCACGGAATGCTCAGACATGATCAGACATGTCAAAAGGCAAGGATGGAATGCTGTGCTACAGTGTCTACCACAAATGGATGTCAACATGGTCATGTGGTCTCTATCCCAACCCAGTCAGTGCATCATCTGCTTCAGCCATGCTGCATGGTTGCAATGTATTGGGACCAGGAAGCTGAGCACAAGATGAGGACGAGGTTTTTAAGGTATTGAGTTTAAGTCAAAGATAAGTGTATTAGGGAGTCTGCCACAGGGAGGAATGTTATTATCATCTCCTACAAGATGTGCAATATTTATACTACACAGTTAGGAGATATAGTGTAATGCACTCCTATAATATGTAAAGGAGGTATTCTGTCATAGACCCCTGTACCAGTTAATAATGGAATAACTATGTCATATCCCCTATAATAGTGTCAATAATAGTGACATATGATATCATGGCTTGGTAAGTCCTAGACTTCCTGCAGGGTGTGTCATAGACACTCTATCCATAGCTTTGTCTTGGATAGGCTATCATAGACATGCTGCAGTATGAGTAATCCTGTAGCATGTGTTAACTGTGGGTTCCCCTTTATGTCTCTGCATGTGTTAACTGTCCATTCCCTAGGGTTATGGTTAATCTGGATTAGCCCTAACCCTAGTGTTGTCCTAGCTTAACACATGTGTTAATATGACTTAGCATATTCTGGCAATATTCCCCAGGCATGTTAACTGCCTTGGCTTGCCTGTATACTCTTGTATACATAATCCCAACACAATGTGATTGTGACATAATGTGAAAGTTCAACGCGCGTTGTCCTCAAATGACTGCCCTGGACCTTGCAACTCATTGAGGCAATAACGGTGCTCCTTCCATACACTATAAACTGGCAAAGCAAAAGGCGACAATGCAGACTGCCAATGACTTGGATGTATGAGCATACATAACTTGAACACATGGCTGACATCTTGGCATGACCATTGTGACCCTGAGGCCTGAGAAGATGGAACAAATGATCCTCAACATCAAATATTGATATCTGCATGAAGCGAGTACCATCACCTTTTTGATGTGGCATACACCCTCTGGGTGGGGCAATTGCACTTATGAAGGTGGCAACTTCTTTACAGCCCTTGATCCCACTGACCTACTAAAGGGAAAGTCCACAGTGATGAGCTGAAAAATCCTTATGGAAGACAGCCAGAAAAGGGAGGAGAAAAATAGCTTTGAGTCACTGGAAATGGCAACTGCACTATATGCAGAAAGTGGAGCTTGAAATAATGGATGTTAGTAAGCTGAGTGCAATGTGACAGTGAATGTCTGCCAAACAAGACTCCTGCCTGGAGGGTAACATCAATAACACCTTGAAACTCAGCCTTATATTATGTCAATTAGGCCTTGGAAAGCTGCAGAAGAAGACTTGCAGAGGAGTGTGGGACAATTTTGACATATTTATGAAATGTAGCAGCTGCTAAACATCCTCACAGTGCCTACTGCCCTATGCGTGCCAGCACATGGTCACAAGCACAAACACAGCCTGCAAGACTCACCTGTTGATCTCCCAAAGATGAGGATGGCCCTGAATCATCTCAAAGCCCTCAAGGAAGAGTTGGATGGGATTGAAGAAACTGAGGAAGAATTGCACACCATCTCAGATCATATTGTACACCAGAGAGTGACCTTCTCAACAGTAGCAGCAGAAGACCTCAAGAAGGCTGGCATTGTGGAAGGGGAAGACAACACACCTGTCGACTTCCTGCTTCCAAGGCATTTCCTGTGGGGCCCTCAACATGGCCAGGGATCCTTGAGTATTTGTATTCTTCCTTTCTTTCTTTCATTTATTGTTTATTTGCATTTCTAACAAACCTCTTCTGTAATTCTGAGCCTCAGGTAGATTGTGAGACAGCCCCAAAGACCCAGGGATCCACTCAATGTGCCAATCTCTTGGATTAATCATCTGTCAGGTGTCCTCAAGATTCCTGTCAAGATTTGTACATGTTTGAGGTCACAAGTGAAGGATTGAGTGAAGGTGAGTGAATTGACTGGGGGGAAGTGAGCCAGAGTGGCAGGCCTTTTATATCTTTCTGGAGTGTGCACAGACCATCTCCAGAAAGTATAAATAGAGGGCCTGTTTGGCACTGGCACTCATTCTTCCCTTCCCCCACTACTCTACTATACATCTCTACTCTAACTCTACTGCTCTATACTGTGTGTAGTCTACTATGGGGAGACTATGGTAGTGTTAGAGTAGTGTAGTGTAGTGTGTACGGAGGTTATGATAGTATGTATATATGCTGGAGTAGACTAGCTTCTAACAGTACACTTGCCTCGAAGGACTGGCTACTGGTTTTGGTTTTATATCCCTTTCTTCAAACATGTTCATTTATTTGTCATATTTTCATTCAAGATCTTGATTCCTGCATGTATCCCTCCCCATGGCTAGCCATTTCTGACTCAAAGGACTGATCTACCAGATGAGTAGGGTCGAGGGGACACATCAGATGGTACTCCATACCTGCTTGGGGCTCAGGTGACATCTTGTCAATTGAGGGCCTTGGTGTTAGTCCCCTCCCTGAGCAATTCCTAGCAGCTGATGTTCAGAGAGGAGGTCTT
Organism: Tricholoma hemisulphureum; assembly: GCA_964034925.1. Lineage (NCBI taxonomy): Eukaryota > Fungi > Basidiomycota > Agaricomycetes > Agaricales > Tricholomataceae > Tricholoma > Tricholoma hemisulphureum. Next base: position 2,266,440 of record OZ035928.1, on the reverse strand, counting down.
GATGACACTGGACCAACAACCACCTGTTCCTGAATTTGTTGAGTATTCTATTTTTATCCACACTTCCCATTTCGCGCATTTCTGCCTCTTTGCTATTTTATTATTCTTTTCTTGTGTTATGATTGGTGCAAGAGTATGCACACAATCACATGTGCTTATAGCCAGTACCCATATTTGGTATATAAGGTGTCCTCCCACCTTTCGAATGGAGCATGCTTCTTTCCCTCCCTTTTCTTGGATTCAGTTAGTTCCCCTCATGACAGCTTGCCTTCCCTCCAGACAACTACACATGACGGTGTAGTTTCTAAGCTAAGTCTTCTCATTTCTATGGTTACAGGGCAACACGGCCCTTTTCTCAGATGTTTCTGACTGGACCAACAAGTCCACTGTCTCCCACTTCACGCCCATGAGCATTTTCCCATATTGAGTGCCATTGGCCTTGATCTCTCTCTTCGTTTACTGTCTCTTGTCCCTTTCCCACATGCACCGATCATCAATTGATCAGAACACATGTCAAGCACAAACGCATCCCCCCTGCACACTCTTGACCTCAGGTTCTTGACCCTATCGAGATCTCAGTGTCTCGTTTCCATTCCCAGCTCACAGCACATTTGATGCTTTTGTCACACATTCACCCCATCCAGCCTTACCTCTGACAGTGCAATGTGATGACCCAACCGATCAACCTCAAGAGGGCCAAGACCCCATCCACAGCGTCACAAGGAAGTGTTTCACTTTTGAGACTGCAAAAGTAGCTGAGTTAACAGAAGGGCTGACAGCGGATGCAGAGGGTGAAATTGTGGATCTGCACTCCAGAATCAAGAAAATCTATGCATGTGTTAATATGGATGTAAGTCTTTGCGTTGATCACATTTTGGTCAGTTAAATGAATGCTTGCTCATAGCATGAACCAGGTTCATGCATGATCCTTGATGCAGTACTGCTCGCATTGTCAGAGCTTTTATCAAATCAAATGATGGGTGTAGCTATTCTTCCAGAGATGAGGATCGTGCAAGGAGATGGTGTCCAAATATCTCACCCTGTCTCTGGATATGAATTGTGGTTAAGTGGCAATGTTGACCACATGGTTATTGAGTACAACAATGTGAGGGACTACAAGGGTGAATCAGATTACCATCCACTGCACCCTGTGAATTGCTTCATGGCCCTCTCAGACCGCTTGCTCACCCCTGGTGGATCCAGAGAAAGATGCACTTGATATATCAAAAGGCCATCTGTTCCTAGTTGAAGCCAAATGCCAGAGTCTTGACCAAAGCCTAGTCTCTTATATCCCGGAAGCCATTAGTCAGGCAATTGCATTATTGAAGTCTGCAAAGTGTGCTGGCACCACTGTAAGCATGGCACTTATGACATTGTTGACATGTGTTTACATATCATCACATCCCAACTTTGATCCCTTCCTTCCTTCCTTTCCCATCTTACGATGACTACCCTTCACTCTAGCTAGAGTCTCATTGCTCATGAATAGATACTTTTTTTTTTGAATGTCATTCAAAGCTGCACACACCATGCACCAACAGCCGACTCCTAACTGTTGAGCATTGACCCTTGCCCAACCTGCCGTTCACATGCAGCAAAGCGCTAACTGTTGTTAACATACCTGAGAATGTGAACATGTCGTTGTCATCAGACCCACTGCCAAACCCTGACCCAACCCACACCCAGGTGACCACCATGACATCCGTGGACTCATTGAGTTCCCTGTCCTCTCTAGGCATGGGACTACCTGATATCAGATGAAAAGACACATATATATTGACAGGCTCCGATACTGACACTGAGTTGACTATTTCCGATTGCACCCCCTCACCTGTCCAGTTTCTGCCCAACATGTCCCCTGCTACATCAGCAGAATGTATGCACACCAAACCAAAGAAGATCCCACTCCTCACCCCAGGGGAGATATCCCTGCTGGTCATGAGGCAGTGGGAGATGTGTTGTCAAGACCTTTTTTCAGCAAACAAAAAGATTGATGAAGCTGATTGTGTCACTGCTGTACTCCCTGGCCTTAAAGACATGTGTGCACATGACTGGATAGCAACACATCATGACCAATTGGTCATATTGACCTTTGCCAAGTTCTTGAAGGAGCTTAGGAAGGAGTTTTTGCCTGAGAACTAGGATGACGGTTTGCACTCCTGCATCTGTAACTCCCTACTGAAGCCTTCTGACAACTTTTCGATGTGGCTTAATGACATCCATCACATGAATATTGTGCTCCACCAGACTGATTATCACTTTGCTGATGACCCACTTTGACTGCAGCTTGACAGCCTCCTCGATGCAGACCTATGCAGCAGATCGAAGCTGCAAAAGATCAAGGACCTCATCAAGGCCACCTGTGATGATACAGGCAATAAAACACCAGAGGCTTGTCTGGCAGTGTGGGTCTCAGAGATAGGCAAATTAGCAGAGGAACACGCAAGTGACACCAAGCACTACCTTGAAGCCATGGTGGAGCTGCAGTGGGCTCCAAAACATCAGGCCCTTGTGAACAACTCTCACGCATACAACACAACCACCAGTGGGAGACCTAGCTGCCCATCAACTTCCTCTTCCTCATCAATGCAGGGAAAACCACCATGCCTGACCGAAAACGAATGGACACTCCTGTTTAAGCACCAGGGCTGTCTCAAATGCTGTCGAGGATACCAGAACAATCATGCACCAAATTGCCCAAATGACTTCCCAGATGGGAAGAACTACAAAGAACTGATGGAGGAGATGCTGCTTGCCCACAAGCATATGGGTGGGGTACCAGGAGGCAGTAAGCCTGTCACCGTTGTGAGTGGTTCTACACAGACCGAGGAAGTGAATGAGGGTGGTGATGTCTCCTTCTTGGCTGGAGCAGTGATGCCTTCTGCGGTGTTCGGAGACAGCTCTGAATCGGAAGAGGAGGTATGCACCCCATTGACAGGCCACCATTTCCAATGGTCATGTTCACTGATTGGCCCTGATGCTGATGAACTGGTTACAGTGAACAGGATGCTGGATTGCAGTGCCTATGTTGTCCTTATTGAGGATGACCTTGTGAATAACCTTGGCCTATGTTGTTTCCGTCTGCACAAACCCATGACTGTATCTCTCGCCTTGGACAATGGGCCTCCATGCCTGGCCTTGCTACATGAATATGTTAAGATTTGCCTTATGCACCTGACTCTCAGTGGTCTTCAAAAACTGTTAGAGCTATCATCACGCCCAAACTCTGTGTTCCATTATTGCTGGGCATTCCCTTCTTAGAAGCAAATAATATTGTTATGGACTTTAGTGCTCAAACTGCTATTGACAAAAGCTGTAATTATGACCTGTTGAATCCTCCTGTACATAAATATCGCAAACAAATTTTCTATGAGAAGTATATCAAAATGTGTAAAGGGGAGATGAAATTAAATGCTAAGAAGATGCATACAGAACTGATAGAAGTGTGCCGACGACATTTGACATTAGGCAAAGGAGTGCAGGAAGAGGTTAAACCATTGGACATAGCAGATTTGATCAAGAGCCAGATCAAATGTTTGTTGGCACAGGAGAAATTGAAGAAGACAGAAGAAGACTTGCTCGTTGAATTCAAGGATGTATTCAAGCCTATCCCACATGTGGACAGATTACTGAGGAATGTGGCCACAAGGATTAAACTTAGGAATGCAGAAAAAATGATAAAAAGTCGAATATATGCATGTCCTCGTAAATTCAGGAAGGCATGGCAGACCCTGATACAACAGCATCTTGGTGCCAGTCAGATTCATTGTTGTAGGGCTACGAGCGCTCCTTGTAGACCTCACAGTTGGGAACGGATTCTTGACTGGAGTATTTACTGATGTTTGCTTAGGTCAGATACGTGTTCAAACACTGACATGTCGATAAGTCACTACTTCCATCAACTGATCTAAAATTCTCTTCTGTGTATCGACTACTGACAATTGACATTCTAATTAGTTGATTCAAACTTCTCTATACACTATGAAAACAGCTGCAATAACCAAGTTATGAGGCAAGACCTTCAGTGCCCACTACAGAGCATTTACCCGAGAGAAGGCATCTTGATCGATGGATTTTGGCAATTTGGACTTTGCCTTCAAATATTTCATTTATCTTGTTGACGTTTGATGTACTTCTTCAGGTGTTACGGACTTTTTCTCTACCATACAGGTGTACCTCTGGGATTAGGATTCTGGGACATAGGGTTGAGAGTTGTGGCTCAGTGAGTCTCGCACTTGAAGGGGGCAGGCAACGAGGTCTTTACTGTCCCCCACCTAATCCGTGCGGACTCCGCACGGAATCCGAGCTGTCCGCATAGACTTTACTAGGAATTTTTTTGGCAGAAGGTCACTGCCAAATCTCCACTCCTAGTCTGAGTTTTGTCTGAGTCTTGTCTGAGTTTTGTCCATGCGGACTAACTCGGACTAGGAATTCCTAGCACGGATTCTGCATGGACTGTCCTAGCAAGTCACTATTTAAAAGGTAATGTAATGGAAGGGTTTGAACCCAGGACCTTGTGGCCATGTGAGTGTGACAGGTAAGTAATATAACGACTGTGCTACCAGGATGTATGAGCCTGGGCAACATATGCCCATTTACTGGGCACCGTCGTCACAACGTCGGTATGCATCACCCCGTGACTGCCAACTCATGTGTTGCCACCCACCATCATGACGATGGCCTCCCTCTCCTCTCCACCCCTCCCTCCCTCTAGTGCAACATGGGGGCCTAAGGCCCCCATGTTAAGTATTTTAAAATCTATTTCATTCTTATTTAAAGCCAATAAAATGTTTTTTTCTCTTTCAGTTTTTCTTTCTGTATGCAACAACACGCCGCCCCTCTTCCCCACTTAGCTGGGAGCTGGGGGGCTTCATGGGATGAGGGTCAGCACCAGGGGGGTGCCAGGGAAGGGAGAGGGGGCGACGACGGCCGCCACGTCACCACCAGCCACCAACGCAGCACCCACCACTGCCACTCCGCCTCCACCTCTTCGCTCCAGATGCGAGGAGGACACGAGGGGAGCACAACGCCAATGACAGGCCGCCATGCCACCAGCGCCCACTGACACCCGCCGCCGCCACATCACTACCACCCACAATCCAGCACCTGCCGCCGCCACGTCACCGCCCACCGATCCAGCACCCTCCCCCAGCCCGGGACAACCCTCACCGACACATGATCTGCCCCCAGGCCCAGGAGGGACAGGGGGAGGTCCCTCAGAGCAAGGGGACGCACCAGGGACAATGGGACGCGCCGGGGGACAAGCAAACACGCCAGGACTGAGGGGGACGCGCTGGGGGACAGGGGGACGCCATAGGAGGGAGGGGCGATGCCGGGGGACAGGGGGACGCTGGAGACGTGCAGTCTCACAGGAAACCCAAGCAGAAGCCCGAAGTGCGGGCAGGGCAAGGCTGTATAGCAGTGGTATGCGACCTACAAGCAGTGTCTACATGTATGCTAGGATGAACCTATGGTCACCTGACCGTGTGTCTACCTACAGACTGTGGATGCATGGGCTGGGCAGCCTGGCTGCACAGTTACAATGCGCCCAACATGACACCCAGTGTGACAGAGCACCCCCACCACCACTGCAAGCGACTGCTCACAGGGTGGAGGCGGGGTGCAGTAGGCGAGGGTGACAGATGGGCACGGGGAAGGGGGGGGACATGGAAGGGGGGCAACGAGAGGGCAATGCGCCGCGCCCCACTCCTCCCCCCCTCCCCTTTAATTTTATTCCTTGTATATTTATTTTATTTGTACTCTATTTTAATTAATATAAATACCACTCTCTCTGTCATAGTGAGGGGACACGCGACCACATGACACCAGGGCAACAGAGCACCCCCCACCACTGCTGCGGGCTACTGCCTGCAGGGCGGAGGGGGTCCAATAGGCGAGGGTGATGGAAGGGCATGGGGAAGGGGAGGGAATGGGGGACAGGGGGGGGGCAACGATGCCCTTTGAGTGCCGTTGCTCGATGTGAGCAATGGTAACTTTTTTTTTATTGCTAGCATGTATTTGGAATAGGTAATAAATAGTAGTACTAATATTAATATTGTGTGCCCATTTGGCACAGTGGTTAATTGTGCCCAGTTTGTGTAATCTTGATCAAAGTGGCTTGGGTTCAAACCCTGCCAGGTACACCAATATTTTGATCTTACTCTCACAAAAAAATTCACCAAGTCTTTATTTACTCAGACATTACTCGGACCAGCTAGGACAACTCGGACATCATTAGGACTTCTTACAGTTTCAAGATGCTAGGACTCAGCCCAATTCTTCAGTCCGCATGATGTCCGAGCTGTCCGTGTGGACTACTCAGACTTTACTAGGAATCCGTGCAGACAGCTAGGAGTCCATGCGGACAGCTGGGAGTCTGCACGGACTAGGTGGGGGAGTGTAAAGTACAGCAGGCAACGCACATCAATAAGACTCCTAGGCCAGCAACAACTTCCCAAGCCATTGCCTAGTCTCCCTGTTTCTGGAGTCCATCGGTACATGGCCTTTATCATCTGTTCTCTTAGAGCTTCTGGGTATCACATGTGTAGCAATGATCCTCAAGATTTCATTAGTCTAGATTGTTGATCTGCAGTTGGACCGGTGCAAGAGTATGTGTGTGGTCTGTTCTTCTTGTATGATTTGTATTTAGGTGACCTGCCACCTTTTGAATGCAGCACCAAACTTTGATCCCTCATTTTCGAGCGTTCCCTCAAGAGTTCAGTTGCTACTAAAGAATCCTGAGTTCACTACACAAAAAGGTGTAGTAAAGATATCCCTAAGTCCTTAAACATTGACACTTTACTTGTCATACCCTTCGAGAATTGGGGCTTGACAACCTAGGTCTACTGTTTCTTAATCCAGAGGTTGTCCAGTCGTTTACCTGACCTTCCTCTCCTGCACCTCTTCTTTACATCCTTTGACGACCTCTTGTAGCTGTCTACAGTGACAAGATTGGTTGATCACCACTTACGGCCACACTTCTCTCATCTTTCACCTTCAAACTCCCTCTTTCGTCCTTTCTCAGACTTTGTGTATCTGCACCTTTAAGCCCTTGATGACCGGAACTAGAACCCCCCAACGCTCTGATCACTCTACTGCATTGGCCGTTGTCTTCTCCACATGCTTCCCCTGCTTTCATCATCCCAAAGGCAGATGCAACTGTCCTACCTCATTGGGTAAACAACTACCAACAGCTTAGCAAGCACACAGTGACTGACTCGCACCTGTTACCCCAGATCAACGACATTCTGAATGACTGTGCAAAAGGTAAAATCTGGGGGATGATTGATATGATGAATAGTTTTTTTCAGACACCTATGCACCCAGATGACATAGGGTTGACTGCAGTAACAACTCCTTTTGGACTGTTCAAATGGACAGCCATGCCAATGGGACTGAAGAATGCACCAGTGATACATCAGCGGTGAGTCATGGCAGCGCTTAGGCCATGGATTGGGAAGATCTGCCATATCTATTTGGACAACATCGTTATCTGGTCCAACAGCATGGAGGAGCACTGCAGGCATGTGCAGACAATCTTGAATGCGCTGCAGGAGGCAAACCTGTACTGCAACTGAAAGAAAACTTGGCTCTTCCAGACTGAGATTGTATTTCTGGGTCACCGCATCTCGGAGCAAGGGATCGAGGTGGACTCAAAGAAGGTGGACCGCATGTTGAGCTGGCCTTGTCTGGAGACAGCAATGCAGGTGCAGCAATTTTGTGGCCTGGTGCGATATATATACCCAATATTGCAGAACACATGAGGGTTCTGACAGAACTGACAACCAAGGAGTGTAACAAAAGCTTCCCACCGTGGCTGGATCAACATGAGGAGGCTTTTGTGCAGATCAAAAAGGCCATCACCAGCCAAGAGTGCCTGACGACTATCAACTACAGTCTTATGCCTCATAACAAGATATTTGTTACCACAGATCTGAGCAACTACCAATCAGGGGCAGTTCTTTCATTTGGGGAGACCTGGGAGGCAGCGAGACCAGTGGCTTTTGATTCAATGACTTTCAAAGGGGCAGAGTTGAATTACCCAGTCCATGAGCAGGAGATGCTGGCTATAATATGCACGCTTCAAAAGTGGAGATCAGACCTTCTTGAAAAGACCTTTTTTATCTACACAGATCACAAAACTCTCGAGAATTTCAATACTCAAAGAGACCTGAGCTGACGGCAGGCGCATTGGATGGAGTTTATGTCACAGTATGATTGTAAAATTGTCTATGTGAAAGGAGACGATAACTGAGTGGCTGATGCACTGTCAAGGACCTCTTTCAAGGCTGAAGTTGATGCAACTGGGCCATATCCTATCGATGCATCAGGAGGTGTGGTGGTAGTTGCAGGGGGTGAGGACTTGATTTATGTGGTGGCATGGATACTGGCAGATTGTGAGACCTTAGGGACCCATGACAAGGAGGTGATGGTTGGGGCTACATTCTCGATTGAAGCAGATCAGGCCCTGGTTGAGAAGATCAAGGGTGGATACATGCAGGACCTGTAAGCCTGGCCCCCCAGTCTCACTCACTTGGGCCTCTTAAGTGCTACTGTAGCCCTGTCCAAGCCAGGATGCGTTTCTTCTTCCTCTGCACCTGGATGTGCCCTTTAGACTCCCTCCCAGTGCCAGACACTGTTCCTAACATGTCATGACAACACCCTGGACTTCCCCTTATAGGTACCAAGCATATGTCTGAACCTTAGATATTTTTAGTAGACAAGTAACCTGTAACCTGCCCTGTTATAGTCCTCCCAGTTCTGGAGAATACACCATGATCCTGTCAACTGTGCGATCATGCCTCAGTGAGCCTCCAAAGACAGGAGGCTTTCAGGACCCTTGGTGTAAACATATTATGAATGCACCTTTCCCTCCTCACGGAGTTAAGGAATCTAATTGCCTGTGGTATGTTGGGGATCAATTGATTGTACTGCAGATTTCTGAGGTATGGGAGATGCTTTTCCACATGGCCCACAACATTCTGGGACTTTTTGGTTTTGACAAGTCATATGGTAATTTGCACGACTCTTTCTACTGGCCTAATATGAGGTGGGACCTGAGAATGCGTATGTCCGAGGATGTGCAGACTGCCAGAGGAACAAACCTACTACCAAGAGGCTGATTGGGCTACTACATCCATTGCCTATCCCAGATCAACGGGGTGACTTGGTGGCAATTTCATAGGGCCATTACCCAAGGATGGTGGTTACAACTGCATTTTTATGTTTACTGACTGGTTGAATAGTGATGTACAAATAATCCCAACATGGACGGATATATGTGCAGAAGACTTGGTGATAATTTTCTTTGATGAGTGGTACTGTGAGAATGGATTACCCCTGGAAATCTTGTCGGACTGGGATAAACTATTCATGTCAAAGTTCTGGCAAATGCTTCACAAGATGATGGGGGTAAAACTTAAAATGTCGACAGCATACCACCCACAGTCGGACGGAGCTAGTGAGTGGTCAAATAAGACTATCAACCAGTGTTTGTGTTTTCATGTGGAGAAAAACCAGACAGGCTGGCATAGAGCATTGCCCCAAGTGCATTGTGATATCATGAACTCAACTAACAGTTCAACAGGTTTCTCACCTTTCCAACTGTGAATGGGTCAAAGCCTGAGGATTATCCCGCCACTGGTAACATTGCAGAATGGAGTGGTGGAAGACATTCGTGCTTCAAGCATGATTGAGAGGTTACATATAGATGTTAAAGAAGCACAGGACAACTTGCTGTGGGCTAAGATCTCACAGTCTTTGGCAGCTAATGAGCAATGTACTAACGATTTCCCTTTTGGGGTGGGAAACCGAGTTGTACTCTCCACACTGCATAGATGGCAAGAGTACAAGAAAAAGGGCGAACGATGCATTGCAAAGTCTATGCCATGATATGATGGTCCTTATGTCATTACAGATAGTGCACCTGAGATCTCGACAGTTTCCCTGGAATTGCCTAATGTGCACAACATGTTCCCAACGTTCCACACCTCACAAGTGTTACCATTTGTCAAAAACAAAAATGGACAAATGGAAAAGAGGTCGAGGGAAGCAATACCTGGCACACTGGACTGGATATGGCCCAGAGGGGGTCGATGGCTACCTGAAAGCAAGTTGGCTGACTGTGAAGCGTTGAATATCTGGTTGGCTAAGAAAGAGGCTGCAGCTTGTACATAGTTTTCAATTTCTCTGCTGGCTGGTAGCTTTTCCTCAATGGGGTTTTTGACGCACCCATGCTCGTGCCTTTTTACTTACATTTCTCTGACATTCATTGGTTTTATCTTTTTATTTTTATTTTCCTCAGTTTTCTTTTTTTCAGGGGTGGGGAGGGTGTAAGCATGGCACTTACGACATTGTTGACATGTGTTTACATATCATCACATCCCAACTTTGATCCCTTCCTTCCTTCCTTTCCCATCTTATGATGACTACCCTTCACTCTAGCTAGAGTCTCATTGCTCACAAATAGATACCCTGAACTTGTTCTCTCATCATTTGATCTCCATTGCCTCTGTTCCAGTGAAGTCCATTTCTGTCTATCTGATGGGCAGACTTGGATTTTCTTTATCCTGAAGTCAGAAAATGAGACCCTGACATACTATGAATCAGCCACATGTCATCTGAGCAGGGACGTCTTGGAGAGCTCTGACAAACTGTTACATGAGATCATGTGGCTGGTTTGTGAATGGGTATGTTTTTCTACTGGTGGCCATATCACACAATTGTCAATTATTTTTCTTCAGCTGAGGCCCACCATGGCTGATCTTTTTATGCTAGAGTAGAGTGCAGGAGTTGTATCTGTGATGCAGAGATTGACAGGAAGATATGCACTCTGGAAAATTATGTCAATGGGTCCTGAATCGGTGCAACATTTGCTTCCATTTTTGATGTCACCTCTGACAACAAAGGCCAAGCCAACCGATGAGATTGTCATCATGATGTCATAACCATCTGTTTGTGGTGCTGTGGACTTGGACTTTCAGAATGTTTGACAAGGTCTAGGGGCACTCACTTATTCCAGCTACATTCAAAATGATGGCACTGGGTGCAGGGCACCATACCATGTGGGAAATATGGAATAAGTATCTTGAAGGTACATATAAAACTTTTAACATAATTCTCTTCAATTTTTGGCAGTATCATACTTGTTTAAGATACTACTTGATTATTGTTATGATACTAGAAAGCATTGCATGATACTGGTGGGATGCTTCGTTGGGGTTGTCTTGGGGCTTTTAAGAGTACCTTTAGAATACTTACTCAATACTTGCATTAGAGTATTGTGCCCTGCACCCAGTGTAGGCCACTTCTGAAAATTTACACACATATTGTGGGTCCTGAATTTTGATGATATTTGGAGATCTAAAGCTATGCAAGAGGTTTGGCAGTAAGCCACAACATGATATGGTATGATTTTTGTCTGAAAACTAGCCAGGGATCAAAAACTTGGACCCTGCAATGTGTGTAATTTCTCAGGAGGGGCCTATTGTTCTGAATGTAGCTGTCAATCAAAAATGTACTATCTTTGGATGTCATTTTCAATTTCTGATGTGCAGAAGTGGCAATTTTTTGATGAACTTGCTATCTGAACCATCTGTAATACCAACTATGAGGAAAATGAGGAGACCCTGATATTTCTAGTTAGCAATGATAATGATTTGCAGAATATTATGTAATGAAATACCCTGATATAAGTTTATCAGAAAATCATCAACATTTTAGTTGGTGATCAGCTAATACCAAGTATGCTACAGGTGTATCAGTCAATAAATTTCAGATAGAGCCAAGATAATCCTTGAGCATGACCTAGAATTCTGCTGACTGGTTGGTCAACAATTATCATTAATATCATGCTGATAAATAATGACAGGACAAATAGGGTTGCAATGACAACATAGTGCTCACTGCTCAGTTGCCCTCAAAATTAGATGATGAAGTACCTGACCCTACTATTAACACATTTTGTAGCCTAACTTCAGTTTTCAGAGATGGCAACTTTTTGTCAATAAGAGTTGAATGAGACAGAGAAAGTTAATTAATTATTCTTTGCTCCTTTACCTTGTATATATTTTATCTACACTGTGAATTGGGAATTACACTATGGCTGTGTTATCTGCATTCTAATGGCATAGTTCACCTAGAGCCTCAATAATAGTGGCACAATACTGGCAGGGGTAATGGCCACAGTTCAATGGTCATACCACCTAACATCCAACACTCCTCAAAAGGATAGCCCAAGTTCATTGACATGTTGAGTGTGTTTTGGTCATAGGAGTTGCTTGGCAAGGATATCTGTGGTTTGTTGAGGATCATGACAATTGATGATGTCAACTAGTCCATCTTTTGTTAGGACATCACCAATACTCAAAGGCAAAGATGATGGCTCCCTCTAGTCAAACACAACCAAACAAGGAAATAGTCTAGTAATCAAGTGGCAATTGCACTGGTAATGGTGGATATCCCAAGAGAACACAACTAGTGTCTCTGGGTGATATATTCAGGTTTAAATACTATTCTATGTGGGGTAACCATGCATTAGCCATGCCTAGACCATGAGTTGTCAGTGGGTGCAGCACCATGCCTACAGCATGTGGTGCACAGCTATATGTGCCTACCATGGGTCTGATCATGCAGTGTGTCACCTGTGTGTGTACCATGTGTTGTACCTACTCTTAGCCATGCACTCAGTTGTAAGGACCTTGCACCTACTGTGTGTACATAAAAGTGTCAACTTGAGCAAACAGGGAAAATAATAGTATTGAATGTCTTTGGAAAATTGTACTCCTGACATCATCCCCTCTTTAAGGCTCAGATTCTAGACAAGAAGTTAATCCCTCCGGAGTCTTGGTGAAGTTTTCATACAGTCAGAATTGAAGGTGTGCCAGGGACCTAAGGCCACACGCTTCTTCTGTGGGAACTTTCTCCACAATGCCTGGCTCGTTGCCTAGCTGTCCATCCCCAGGCCTGATCCTTGATCAGACCTGACTATTAGACCCTCGGAGGGATGTTTTGGAGCAGTCCCGAGCACCCTGGCAATCCATCTATCTGATCTCCTCGGATGCCTTCTGGATGACTGCCTTAGGGGTCATTTCACTTTTCTCTCATCTCTCTTCTGGCTTGAGGATCTGAGACTCTGGGGCATCCTCCACCTAGGTGGGGGGGCTCGATGGTGAAGTAACACTGCCAGCTTTGGCTGGAGGTCCTGCCCTGGGATCGAGGGGAGAACATGCTGGAGGGAGAGGGAGACTTAGTGGGGCTGCAGGTTCCCTGGTAAGGATCCTTGGCTCTAGGTATGTTCTGTGCACCTCTGCATTAACGTCTATTGTGGGGATCTCTGCTAGCTACAGACTTCCCCAGGCTTTGGGCTCGAACCAGCGACTCCATCTCGCTCAGTGGTGGCATGCACACCCCCCTCCAGGCATGTCTCTCCCACTGAGCCCACCTCTTCCCCTCCTATCCTGCAGGCCTGGCGCCCTGCTCCCCCTCTTGAGTGATCTCAGGGTGACCCTCTCCCCTCCACTTTTCAGGTGCTGGACATCTTTTCCCACACTAAGGTCTTGGTCTCAAACCATCACCTTCTTCGCAATTATCTTTCTCAATGCAATTTGACACTGATTCCTTTGATCTTTACGATCTTGCTGATTCCCCCCTCCCTTTTGATGGGGGCCCTCTCTCCCTCCCCCACTCTGCAAGGAGGAGGCTAGATCTGTCAGATCAGGAGGACAAGTCCTCCTGGACTGATGACTCTGATGATGAGGAGGCAGGCGTTCTTCCCTGCCCTCATCATGCTGTTTGTTCCCCTGCGCTGGACTTCAGGGCTCAGGCCTCATTGATGCCTATCAGTGACATCCGGTGGCAACGTGAAGAGCAGCGCGCTGCTGCAGCCCACCATGACTCATTCACCTTGAACGACTCCTTTCTGGCAGATGAGCAACCTGCCTCACTGCCCTCTGCTCCCCAGCTGCGAGGTTGGGGAGACAAGGGCTATGTCCCCTCCAGTTGCAAGTGTGCCTCTATCGCCAACAACACACATGCCCTGGAGCACCTTCTGGACAGCACCACCTACTGGGTGGTGTATGTTCCTCAGTCGGCCCTCTCTCTAGAGACGAGAGACTCTATATGGCAGTTGGCTTGGGAACTCTTCATTTCCACCACTGCCTGCTTCTCAGACTTGCCTTTGGCCACCGCCTTTGCAACAGCTCCAGACATCTCCTCCCCGGCCGCTATTATCAACAAAGCCCACAAGACTCCCAGACACTCAAGTGGCACACCGGCTGGTGTTGCAACCGAGACTCCAATGGGGCCCCTTCCCCATCGTTGCTGTCACCCACAACTGTGACACAACTGAACCCTTGTGGACCAGGGGTGTTAAGGCGAGAGCCTCAACTACTAAGTACAAGTTATTGAGTTCGTTAACAATGAGGCTTTCGTCGCTAAGTTATATCATGCTAAGTCAGAGGCTTTCTGCTTAGGTTGAGTCACACATTCGAGAGCAGCTGTAAGGCTGTAAATTGCCTAAGGTCAAGCTGAAGAGCCTTGACCTTTGTCTACTACAGTTTATATAGGTACGTTTATGACTACGTGTCGAAATATGTGTCTACACATATTGTAAGAGTCAGTAAGTATCTATGGCTGTGTAAAGCTGTAGGAAACAAGGTAAGTAAACAGCTATCAACTTGGTGTCTAATATAAAGGGAAATATGGGCACTGCCCTAAGAGTCATAGAGACGAGTCAGAGATAAGGAAATGATCAGGTAAGCACTGCTGCGACAAAGGAAGAAATGGATGTAAACAGAAAGTGTAACACTACCCCCCCCCCTATCCTCAAAGTTTCCAACTTCATCTACTCTAACCCCTTCTCTATCCGATCTGTGGACTTATTGAGTGATCAATAAAGCCATAATTCTTTGCTGATCAGAAGAAGAACAGGTGGCAACAGTGGCGGTACTCATGGTGCAGGTGGGATGTAGGCAGGCGCAGGCATAGTGATGTGGGTGGCAGGGGCTGGATCAACCAGGGCATTTGAAGATGGTGTTGGAGAGATGTGGGACAGAATTTTGTTGAGCTCGTAGATGTTTTGTCGTTGTTCAGTTTCACAAATGGAGATGTAAGAGAGAGAGAGGAGGATCATCCAACAAGTGAAGAAAAAGAGTCTGAGAGCGAGGGCAATTATTTGCATGTATGTCATGACTGGTATAGGATGGCTCTTGGTTCTGGGGAACGTCAACGAATTTCTCTCTTTTAATAGGGGAGGAACGACCCTGGCCCGGGTTTGCCGGTTGAATTTGCCCAAGCACTGTCATTGAAGTTCAAGAAATATTTGGCCGCTGTGTACACTTCTTCTTCTTCACTTCCAGTTCGTCCTTGATCAGGGGTGATCGATCATTTCTGGTTTTGGGGGCAGTCCCTGGGATAGTGTCCAGGCACTCATTTCTTGCAAATGTCACTTGTGAAGAGATGGCAATAGGAGGTGAAGTGCTCTAGTCCTTTGCATCTGAAACAGGTCTCTTTCTTCATATGGGGTGGCACTGCGGAGGATGGTTGGTTAGCAGTCAGGGTCATGCTTCGGACTTAAAATGGGGTTGGAGGTTGATCGGCTCGTTTTGGGGGAGAAGGCTGCCAGGCATTGGCGGATACTGTTCATGCTGATTTTCGAAGGTGGTAGGAGGAGGAAGAGGTCGCAGATCCAGATGGGGGCGTTTGTGAGGCATGTGTTTCTACTTGAGTTTGTGTCGGGGCGGTGGAGGTATTGGGCTTTGCGTACTTTAATTCATAATTACTAACTACGGAGGCCATTCCTTTTTCTAACATTTGAGACATCATACTGTGGGCGAGTCGTTCTAGATTTGCAATGGTATTGAGAGTGAGGTTGAATTGTCAGAGGATTTCTTTGAGGGGTTGGTCGTGAACTTCGTGGAGGATTTCGGCGTGATGTCCAGGGTCTTTCAGGTAATTGTTTGTATATTCAGCAAGGGGAGGAAGGATGTTTAGGGTTTTGAGGGCATGAGAGGAGGGGAGGTCAGACATGTTTGTTCGATGGTGATGGTTGCGGATGGATCTGCTGGGTTGATTCAAAGGTGTTTCTTCTCCTTATATGCAGTAAGGAGGTCCACAGCATTTCTTAAATTATCTGTAGGCTCCCATGTGTTTTCCAATGTGGGGTAGCCTAGCCACTTCACCAGGAATACGTGTCCTTTGCCTCATTTCTTGTGGGCAATGATTGATTCTACTTTGTGTTCTTCTTGTCCATTGATCAGGTCAGGGGGTGGCCTTAGGTAATTAGGACCATGGGCAGCAGTTTCACAATAAGGTGTGAGGAGGGCAGCATGGAACATGGGGTGGATCTTCCATTGATGAGGGAGTTTCAACTCGTAAGAGAGTGGCAACAGGACTTGTTTAATGGGGAAGGGTCCCTCTCATTTTGGAGAGAGCTTCCTTGTTACATCTGTCAGTTTTAGGCTTTTTGAGTTGATCCACCTTCTGTCCTTTTTCGAATGGGGTAAACTTTTGTGTGATTTGTTCTGCCATGATTTGTTGGGCCAGCTCGTGTGCTGCAAGTGCCTTGGTTTGTGCTTTTAATAATTGAATCAGGTGTTGCTCTGCTGTGGGTACGTTGCTCTTCTGATAGCCCATGGGTATCGCTTGTGGTTCATATCCCATCATGAGATAGAATGGGGAGTGTTTCACTGTCGAGTGTGTGTGTTGGTTGTGGGCAAACTCCGTGGTGGGAAGGAGCTTTCTCCATGTTTCAGGGTTGTTTGTGCAGAACATTCGGAGGTAGACCTCAACTTCTTGGTTTACATGTTCTGTTTCTCTGTCTGTCTGTGGATGGAAGGCAGTGCTCATTGCAAGATTGATCCCGAGGAGTTTTCTGAGTTCTTGGTAAAGTTTTGACGTGAATCTGGGGTCTCTGTCTGAGATGATCTTGTCAGGTAATCCGAATTGGGTGTAGACGTTTTTTAAGTATGTGTCTGCAGCTCCTAATGCATCAATTGTTTTGTTGCAAGGGATTAAAATTACCCCCTTAGTAAGACCATGGTCTACCATGACCATTAATGAATCGAATCCATCGGAAAGGGGTAGATCTGTGATGAAATTGGTTATGACAAGTGCAAATGGCTGTGTTGTGGTGCTTCTTATTGGCGTGAGCAGTGGTGTCATTGGATGTGTCATAACCTTCATTTGTTGACATTTAGCGCAACCTTCCACACAGTTCTTAATTAGTATGGTCATTCCCAGCCACCAGTAGTCTCTGCAGATGAGTTCGATTGTTTGGAATTGTCCTGGGTGTCTGGATGGTAGTGAACTGTGGTAGAGTTCGATTATCTTTTTCCTGAGTTCGGCGTCGGGTGGTATGTAACACCTGTTCTTAAAAAAGATTAGGCCATCTTTTACTTCCCAATCTGTCAGATTGGATTTGATTGGCAGGGTTCCGTTTGTTTTGAGTGCTTTAATTGTGTCTGCAACTAGTTCATCTTTCATTGTTGCTTGAACCAGGGCAGTCTGCATGTCTGTGTTGATGATGTTTACAAATATTTCTGGAGGTAGGAGTGTGATGTTTTCATTATTGTTTTCTGTTCCTTGATTCCAGTCTTCTCTTCTTGATAGCGCATCAGATTGTATCATCTGTGATCCTGGCACATGTAAGAGATTTAGTTTGAATTCAGATAAAAATAGGCTCCTGTTCAGTTTCTGGGCAGTGCAGAAGTACGTTAGGTTCTTGTGATTGGATAAAATTGTCACTGGGTGCGCGCTTCCTTGGAGATAGTGGTGCCATGTTTCTAGAGCACGTATGATGCCCAGGAGTTCTCAATTGTAGATTTCATAATTCTGTTGGGTTGCATCGAGCGAGTGTGAAATTTACCCACATGGGTGCCACTGTCCGTCAGTGCCTTGTTGTTGGAGTACTGCACCGGTAGCAAATTTTGAAGTGTCTGATTTGATTGTGAAGGGTCTTGCTGGATCGGGCATTGACAGGATCGGTGTCTGTGCGACTCTGGCTTTTAGCACATTGAACAATGTTTGACATGCTTCTGTCCATTCAAATTTAGTGTCTTTTCAGGTTAGATCATTCAGCAGACTTGCTAGTTCGGCAAACCTCCCGATGAATCTTCGATAAAAGTTTCCAAATCCTAAAAATGATCGTACTCCTTTGATGTTTGTCAGTTCCGGCCAGTCTTTGATTCCTGCTAACTTTGTGGGGTCCATCAAGATTTGCGAGGAACTCGACTTCTTGGACATCAAATTTGCATTTTTCTTGTTTGAGGTAAAGATCGTTGATGATACTCAGTCCAAGGAGACACCTGGAAATGACACACCAAATGTACTCCAACTAGACTAGAGGAAGGTTGCAAGGTGGCTTTGGGTTGGTGTTTGTCACAAGGTAGAAGGATGAAAGGTTGAGGGAGAATACAATAAATGAGACTAGAACTGGGGTTGCTGAGATGAGATAATACAATAAGACGAGGCTAGAATTGAGCTCTGTGCTCTAAACGATAGAGGGGAAATGATATATTGTTTTTTTTTTCTATCTACTAGATGTCTTATATAGATATTCTAAGTGGGGCCAGGAAATTGAAGTGGGTGAAGAGGACCCAAGTAAAATGAGAAGAAATCAGATGCCAATGAGAAGGGGGGGGGGAGGGGTAATGGAATAAGGAGTGGGTAATGGAATAAAGAGTGGGTAATGGAATAAAGAGTGGGTACTAGATCAAGAAATCTACCTGGTGTAAGAAATCTACCTGGTGTAATAGGACTTGTCTCCTATCCAAAAATGCGTTCAGTGGCTTGTCAGGCAGGTGATAGGGACTGGAGAGGATGATGATGTAATCCTGGGAACCTTGTCATGTGACCAAAATCATAGGACTGTTGATAATACCGTTCCTTGCACTAGAACCTTACACCATGATCTCTAACAACATCTCTCTTGTCCTTTTCTTCTTCATCATCCTCTTGATTATGTGCATCCTGATGGCCTACCAATGGAGACGCGCTATTGTGTGGGGACGATTCTCATCAGAGCTCAACACAGAAAATTTGCCTGTTGGAGGAGATGATCCCATTATCTTCTGTGACCCATTACAATGGAGCCTTGTTGGGAATGGAGTGGTGAACAGTGACAGGAAGAGTTAAGGACAAGGTTAGGTTATGAAGTTAATCTCAAAGGCTAGTGAGTGAGGGAGTCTGCCACAGGGAGGAATGTTATTATCATCTCCTACATGATGTGCAATATTTATACTACACAGTTAGGAGGTATAGTGTAATGCACTCCTTTAATATATAAAGGAGGTATTCTGTAATAGACCCCTGTACCAGTTAATAATGGAATAACTATGTCATATCCCCTATAACAGTGTCAATAATAGTGACATATGATATCATGGCTTGGCAAGTCCTAGACTTCCTGCAGGGTGTGTCATAGACACTCTATCCATAGCTTTGTCTTGGATAGGCTATCATAGACATGGCTATATCTTACCTATCCTATGATAGACATGCTGCAGGATGATTAATCCTGTAGCATGCGTTAACTGTGGATTCCCCTATATGTCTCTGCATGTGTTAACCTCTGTTAAACATGTGTTAATATGACTTAGCATATTCTGGCAATATTCCCTAGGCATGTTAACTGCCTTGGCTTGCCTGTATACTCTTGTATACATAATCCCAACAAGCCTTGACTGGAGTGAGTGAGATATCTTCTTCCTTTGCCAACAATGAGTTGAACAATATCAAGTGCAACCAGAGGACAATGCGGTGGTGACCCAAGCCAGGAAAGAAGAGAGTGAGGTGGATGACGGAGTGGGCCAAGAGGTGGAGGTCGATATAACTGATGTGGGAGCTAAATATGAAGAGTTTTGAGGCTGCATAGTAGCACAAGTATTGGTAGTAATGCGTGTGAGATCCTATGATGATTGTAGAATGTGGCATGAGGAGGTGTTGTTAAAAATGTGAAAATGGGATGGTTCAGAGCTTTGGACGCTCCTGATACCTATCATCGTTTTTGAGTAGTCATTGTAGGATTTGTTGTGTTTGTAGTTGATGTTCCTGTTTGTCCTTAGAGAAGATAAGGATGTTGTTTATGTAGATGACGACCCATCCTTCATCAATCATGTCTCAGAAGATTTCATTCATCATTGCCTGGAATGTAGCAGGAGAGTTGCATAATCCAAAAAACATTACCGTTGGTTCAAACAGCCCTTTGTTTGTTTTAAAGGCTGCCTTCCATTGGTTGCCTTCTTTGATTCAAACATTATGATAGCCCCATCTTATGTCAAGTTTTGTAAATCATTGCGCCCCTTTCAGTTTGTCAAGAAGGTTGCTGACCAGTGGGAGTGGGTAGGTATTCTTGATTGTCCCGTGGTTAAGGCACCAATAATCTTGGCAAGGTCGAAGTGCTTCGGAATCTTTTTTTGCGATGAAAAAGAAAGGCAACGCCATGGGTGATTTCGATGGTCGGATGTATCCTTTCTTTAAATTTTCTTTGAGAAAGTTGTCCATCTATTGTTGTTCTATTGGGGTCAGTGGGTACACTTTACAATCCTTTGGTAGCAAGTCCTCCTTCAGATCTATTGCATGATCCCAGGGTTTTGATTCAGGGAATCGTTCTGATGCCACTTTCTTGAAAACCTTTCGGTATTCTTGATATTGTATTGGCAAGATGTCGTCAAGGGTTCTTGTCTTTTCTGGGTTGTCTGCTTGGTTATCATGGGTGAGTTTCTGTGAGATAGAGGTTTTAGCTCTGATCCAAATCCCTTGTCCAAGGCAAAATTGTGGTGAAGTTTTTGATGACATAACCCTCGATATTCTTCCTGTACTTTTTGAATACAAATATTTTGGTGTGTCATACTCTAAAGTGAGTGGTGGTTCGGGAGTGGTAGGGTCGAATATTCCGATGATGGGTTCTCCTTTGATGTAGGCGATGACGAGGTCATCAGTTTCATTGATAGGGGTGATCTTCCTGATCTGTTCCTTGGTGCCTTGTTTGAATGCTGTGTGCTCCATCATTTCCCTAGATTTAGCAACGATTCTCCGAATTTGGGCAAATTGTTCTCCTTTGTCAGGGAAAGTGATCGTACCTTTTCTCCAGTTGATATCGGGGTTTTCCTTTCTGAACCAAGGTAACCCTAGGGTCACTGACTCTTTTCCTAAGTCGGTCACCAGGTATCATTCATCTGTTTGTCTTTCTCCGACAGTGAGTCGGGCCATAGTAGAGTGAGTTGTTCCTTTTTTGTTTAGGGTGCCGTCAGCATTCCATGTCTTGATTGGTTTTTGGCCAGGGGGGTCATTCAGAATCCGCAGTTGCAGGCGAAATCTCAATCAATCAAAGTTCCAGCAGCTCCTGAGCCAAGGAGTGCCTCGGTTTCGACAATTTTGGTTCCTGTTTCCAGCTTAATGGGTACTCTCATAGAGCATTGTCTCATATCAGCTACTAATACAGATGAAACCATTGACTCAGCGGGGTCTGACATCATTCCAGTCCACTTCTTTAAAAACCCTTCTCTTCAAGGATTGCGAGAGCTTTCTCTCATTCTTCTTCGTCTAATTCTCCCATCATGGTGCGTAGGTTGTTGTATAACCCTTGCCCTGTCTTCTTCTGCCAAGGTTTGGGAGAGGGGGATGTTGTAATTGTCCCGTCTTTCTGGAGCGATGTCCAGGTTTGTCACAAATGAGGCATAGCCCCTTTCGCATATGCTCCATCCATTCAGTGGTAGATAATCGATTGATGTCAGTGGCTTCTTTTTTGATCAAAGAGGTAGATCTGGGTTCATAGATGGTGTGAGTCTTTCCCGCAATGGCACGTGCTTGTTTCTATTGTCCATTGTACTTTGCGGCTGCTTCCATCATGTTGTCAAGGGTGGTGGGGACCTTCTCCATGTTGTAAATCTTTTCTGTTAACTTGGGGTGTAATCCATCAATGAAATATTCGATAAGGGAGACGTCTTCTTTGATCTCGGCCCTTCCCTTCAAAATTCTGAATTGGGCAATGTAGTCTTTGACGTCTCTGGTCTGTTTGAGAGCTTTCATCTTCTGTCATGCATCTCCCGTGTTGTCGATCAGAGAGAACATGGTTTTGAATGATGCTTTGAATTCCGTCCATGTCCCTAAGGTTGCTTCTCCTGCTTTTGACTCTGCCCATCCTGCTGCTGTACCTCCATTCATAAATGAGAGCATGAAGATGATTTTCTTGTCGTTGGTGTCGTAGATGTCTTCATTTGCTCGCAGGTAAAGGGAGACTTGAGAGAGGAACGTGCTCGCTTTGGTTCTTTCTCCATGGAAGTCGGTGGGTGCACAGATCTTGATCTCTTTGGACGTCATGTCATAAGTGTTGGTGTCGGTGGTGTCAAGGAATTGATTGGTGGGTTCGGTTCCGGTTTCTTTGTCTGAGTTGAGTGGTTCAAATTCTTTGTTGGGGATGTATTGGGGTGGTTCAGTGCTCGTCCTCTGGCTGCACCAGCGTTCAGAGGGTTCTGAGTAACGTACTAGTCGACCTTTGTGTCTGTACCAAAGGGTGTCAGGTTCAGGGGTGGCACCTTGCAGCGGTCAATCAGGGGATTGTTGGGTGGCTCTTCTGGAGAGGGAGGAGTCTGCTCTTGAGTAAGAGGATGTCGTGGATCAGCTTGACCTTTTGTTAAGGCGAGAGCCTCAACTACTAAGTACAAGTTATCGAGTTCGTTAACGACAAGGCTTTCATCGCTAAGTTATATCACGCTAAGTCAGAGGCTTTCTGCTTAGGTCAGCAGTTGTAAGGCTGTAAATTGCCTAAGGTCAAGCTGAAGAGCCTTGACCTCTGTCTACTACAGTTTATATAGGTACGTTTATGACTACATGTTGAATACATGTCTACACATATTGTAAGAGTCAGTAAGTATCTATGGCTGTGTAAAGCTGTAGGAAACAAGGTAAGTAAACAGCTATCAACTTGGTGTCTAATATAAAGGGAAATATGGGCACTGCCCTAAGAGTCATAGAGATGAGTCAGAGATAAGGAAATGATCAGGTAAGCACTGCCGCGACAAAGGAAGAAATGGATGGTATTGAGTTTAAGTCAAAGGTAAGTGTATGAGGGAGTCTGCCACAGGGAGGAATGTTATTATCATCTTCTACAAGATGTGCAATATTTATACTACACAGTTAGGAGGTATATTGTAATGTGCTCCTATAATATATAAAGGAGGGATGAAGTCATAGACTCCTGTAATAGTCAATGTTTCATTAACTATGTCATTTCCCCTATAGATATGCTGTCATGGCTTGGAAGTCTTACACTTCCTTCAGGGTGTGTCTTAGACACTCTATCCTAGGCTCTGTCTCTGATAGCCTATGATAGACATGGCTATATCTTGCCTATCCTATCATAGACATGCTGCAGGATGTTTAATCCTGTAGCATGTGTTAACTGTGGATTCCCCTATTGTCTCTGCATGTGTTAACTGCTGTTAAACATGTGTTAATATGACTTAGCATATTCTGGAAATATTCCCTAGGCATGTTAGCTGCCTTGGCTTGCCTGTATACATAATCCCAACAGGGGGGTAACACCCTCCATCCATCGTCAGGCAGCCTGTCCCTCTGGTCAGGGACAGAGCCATTCATGCATCTCGTTGCTATATGTAGGGTGTTCTCAGGGTCCTGTCCCTGGGCTTGTCTTGGGTGAGTAGGGGGCAGCCTTGGCTGTCCACCCTCTCATCTGCTTCCGCCAGCGTCGTTTGGGCCGGCCATGGTCACAGCCAGGTTTATTTGTTGGACAGCAGCAACGCTGGGTCAGCAGTCCATCTCTGATGAGGGGGTGGCCACCATTCTCTCTCTGGATAGTGGAAGCAGTTAATCTCTGGGTCTTAGGATATGGGGGCTTGCGGTGAAGTGACACTGCTCACCAGCTCTGGCTTCGGCCAGGAGGCTGCGTGTGGGGGGACCATGGAAGCACTGGGGGGGGAGTTTTCCAGCTTGAGTGCTGCACAAGTGCAGCAGGCCTTCACGCCCTCAAGGGC
Source organism: Tricholoma hemisulphureum (assembly GCA_964034925.1). Lineage (NCBI taxonomy): Eukaryota > Fungi > Basidiomycota > Agaricomycetes > Agaricales > Tricholomataceae > Tricholoma > Tricholoma hemisulphureum. Next base: position 2,242,450 of record OZ035928.1, on the reverse strand, counting down.
AGTATCTGTGGTCTTACATGCTCACCTTAGTGGCTACCAAAAGATGCAGGGGCGTCACCTTGGAGGGAGGAAGGGCATGGTTGAATCGTAGTGTACTAAATTGTGTCTTTACTTCATGCCTGTGGACTGCGTCCATGCACCACATTATAAATTGTTGAACAAAAAAAAAAAAAAAAAAAAGGGACCTAAGGCAGCATGGGGCAGCAGGGTGTCAGCAGTGAAAGGATGCAATCACATCTGCTGCATGTTTGAGGTTGGTGGCAGGCTCCCAGGTGTTATTCTCCTTTTTTTTTTTTTTTTTTTTTGGATCAAATTATTGTGTTAGAAGGGCTACACCCTTATGGTACACAGTACATGCAGACAGGTATTGTAAGAGGGCATGTAAACTAGCATAGAAGTCAACAGCAGGAATTGTAAATTACTCTACAAGAGCTGTGGAATGCCATACCCCCCCATTGACTAAGCAACAGAGAATGAGTAGGCTGGTGTATCTGCCGCCATTTTAGACCATGCTCCCCTGTTAAATACCTGAGAAGAAGGGGGGGTGTCAGGATATTGTGTAGGGGTGGGGTGCTACAGCTTCCCCAGGTGAGGGGAGAGGGTAGAAAGAGCGGAACATCAGTGCACCCAAACCATCTAAGGGAGAAGGTTAGTAAGAGAGGGAGGGGTTGGGGCTGAGCGATGATGGCCTTTTAGGGGTGTTGGAAGTGGGGTGGAGTGGTGATTTTAGTAGGGGGGAGGGATGCAGGTCTGGGTGATGGCGGGCTGAAGTGCTTTCAGTTTTGAAGCATTTAGTGGAGTGTATGTAACTGAGGAGGGGTTTTAAGGCTTCTATGTTGGAGAGGAGGAATGGGATTGACCCAGCTTTCCATTTGAGTCTGCAGTGGAGTTTGTGTCGTTTGTGTTGGTAATGTGGGCATACTTGGATATAGTGGTGGACCGTTTCGACTGTGATGCCCTGGCAGTGTGGGCAGGAGGGGGTTTCTGAGCAGTGTATACAGAAGAGGTGTATTCTCCTTGGTATATCCTTGCCACTTAACCAGGTACTGCAACTGGTTACAATGCATCTGTGAATCTAGTACCTCCTCCACATGGTACTCCAGCTCTCCATCTATCTCAATGGGGGGGGTGCTTTGGCGTACTGTCCCAGGACCAAGAAAGCCTGGTAAGGGCATGTCTGTGAGACATCAACAACTGGATGGATTTTGATCAATCTTGGAAGTTTGATCTGGATGGCATTCTGTGATGTCAAGTCCATGATGGGAAAGGGGCCGAAATGTTTCTCTGCCAGCTTGCAAGATGGTCAATTCAACTGCAAGCCCTTGGCTTCTAACCAGACCTTTTGGCTGACCTGGTATTGTGGTGCATCACCTCTAATCTGATCCACATAGCGCTTCATGTCATCTTGCACTTTGGTCAATGCAGCCTCTGCCTCCTTGTGCACTCTCTTCATTTGCTCAGTGAAGGCCTCCACAGCTTCTACCTAGGGAAGAGCACAGGTTTGGCAACCTGTGCGGGTTACGGGTACAGGCAGGCATGGGTATGGGTACAGGTCATGACTTAGGTACCCATGACCCGCATCCAACCCATCACCAAATGTCTATGCACTAACATCCAGTTTTGTATTTACAGGTTTCGGCACTCAGATGAGTGCTGACAACCTTATGTACTATGTGTATGTACTAACTAACTTAATATATATATTATTTATGGGGGAAGTGATGCCCCAGAGGAAGGGGAAGCTTGTGGAAGCAAGGTTTTATATACCAGATAATGTTTATTACTATTTGGTTCCAGTAAACGAACGCGAATGTGACATGTTGTTTGCTGAAACAAGCTGATATTTACTAGTACATATTGTTTGGTTCTTTTTTTTTTTTTTTTTTTTTTTTTGTTCAACAATATTTAACGTGGTGCACGAGCGCAGTCCACGGCTATCTACTACAAGCAGGCAGCGGGTATACGACGTAAGTTGGAGGGGAGACTACAGCCCTGAGAATGCGCATGAGCGCGGGAAGGCTAAGGTGGGCGGCCGCGGCCCCGACCCTGCAAGCCAAGCAACAGAAGGAGAGCGCTCAGGCGCCTCCCCGAACCAGCCCTGCCGGAACACCCCCCAGGCCCTACTAAGCCAGACCGCCCCCCAGTCCGTCCCCCCTCAGCGGCCCCTATTACCTGTGCGCGCCCACCGACGCAGCGGTGCAGGAATGACGATTACAGGGCTCCCCGCGAGTCGCCCAACCCACTAGCCATAAGGCCCAGTGGGGTCCGAGGTCCCCCAGTTACCCAGGTACAGCCCCACGCCGCTTAGCCCCCCCGCGCACGGGAGGGTACCCACCATACGGTGGGCCCCCTGACCTTGCCAGCGACGAACCCAGGGTTCGGCGTTACCAACCAAGAAGAAGCCCGGTCCGCGGGACAGAGCAACCGTTCAACCCCGAAAGGGGCCCCGACACACCAGACGGGGGTCATACGCCCTGCGCGTACCCCTCATCCTGGGTCCCACCCTTCCGGGGGGGCAAAGGCGAACGCTCTAGGGTTCGCCTCCAATAACTCCACCAAGTCCGCGATGAATCGCGGCCCTTGGCGGGGTTTCTTGCGCTTCACGTGTGGGCACACGCATAGCAGATGGTCTCGGTCTTGTAAGGGACGCGGGGGACAGGGGCAGCGATCTTCTTCGCTGGGGTGGAAGCACGCGCGGTAGCTCCCAATGGGGGCGTGCGCCGTGATGCACCGGCAAAGCCGGGCCGTCAAGCTGCAATCGTATGCAGTTTCCTTGAGCCATGGCCCCCTACCGGAGGTAGTGGGAAGTGCTGGTCCCTTCCGTTGGGCCCGAAGGTCCAGGAAGTTCCGGCCGCGGTACTTGGGGTCCGCAAAGCGGGTTCTCCAGTCCGTGTCGGCAGTCTCGTTAAACGAGGCTAACAGCCAATTGCGGGTCGTACGGGGGGACGCCCCCAGCGGAACCCTGAGCGATGCCGCCGCATCGTGAGCAAGTTTGTGGACCGCCCACTCCGCTTTGGAGGGGACGAACCACAAGTGGATGGAGCGGTCCTGGACTCGACCGAGCCAAGGACGCAAGAGTCCCCTGATGGCGTGCTGTTGGCCCCCTTTGGGGGAGCAATCCGTCCACGTCTCCAGGAGAGAGAGGGAGTCGGTGAAGATAACCATCTTTGTGCAGCCAACGGCCACCGCCGCGGCTACACCCAGTTGGAGCGCCATGTGTTCGACGTCTGACGAAGAGGTTCGTCCCGCCGCCGTGATAACTTGGCGCACTTCCTGGTTTCCTCTGAACACCAGTGAAGCCGCCACGGCCTGATGAGCGGTCTTGGGTACTGACCCATCGCAGCTAACAATGAGGGTGGACTGTTCTGACCTGGCCGCCGCCAGCACCCGGTCCAGTCGCCCCGTATATTCTTTGTACTCGTCCGACCCCTTGGGGGGCGGGCGGTGAAGGTTAACGCGATCTCTAAAGAGGTCGACGAAACGAGCGCCAGGCTGACTTTCAGGGCCGTAGGCCTCGAAGGTCTCCGTGACGGGACCGCATACGGTGACTGCATCCACCGCCGGGGATACCAGTTTCCGTCTCATAACAGGCGGGAGATCCTGCAGGCACAACTTGTGCCGGGGGGCATCTCCCATCTGGGACCCTTCCAGGATGGCCCTGAGAGGGTGAGTGCGCGTCAGGGACGCCGTCCTGAGACAGCTCCTGTCGGCCAAACGTCGGAGCAACTGAGGCATAGGCCACAGCGCCGCGAGGACTTCCATCGCTCCGGAGGGCGTGGTGCGGAAACAGCCAGTGATCCAGCGTGCAGCAGTGTGCTGCATCTGGGACAAGGCTTTGACGATCCCCTTGGTATGAGTACCGCGGCAGAACCACAAGCGGAGGCCATACGTTGCCACCGGGACAACACATGAGCGGTAAAGTAGGCGTTTGTTCGCTGGGGACAAGCCCCTAGTCGAATTGCCAAGCATCCTCATGGCACTCACTGTCGTGAATGCCTTGGTGGTGTAGAAACGGACATGCTCCTTAAATGAGAGTTTCCGGTCAAAAAAGAACCCCAAATAGCGCCAAACGGGCTTGGGGCGTAAGGGGGTGGCTCCGGTGAAGGGAGCGACACCTAAATCGATGGGCGGGTTGGCCGCCGAATTAGCGCGAGAGAAGTGGAACACCTCCGACTTGGCATGTTCCAATACCAGGCCAAGGGCTGTGAAAAGGTGGAATACTTCGTTGTACGCCTCGACAAGCTTGGGGAGGTTATCCTCCAAGCGTTTGGATTGGGCCATGAGAGTCCCATCGTCCACATAAGAGATGAGGTCCGTTGAGAGGCTGTGAAGGCTCTCAAAGAACAGTTTCATGACTGGCGCTAGGTACAGCGCCGAGCAGACGGGGGAGAGGGCCGAGCCCTGTCCCACTCCGACATCTGCGGAGAATTTCCCCGATGAGTCGGTGTTCCATTTGTAGACCGTGAACCGGCCTACCAGATAGGAGCAGAAGAACTTAACCACGCACGGCGGAAAGCCTGATCGCTCGATGATCGTCAACAAAACCTCATGGTTCAGAGACGGAAAGAACTGAGCGATGTCGAAGGCGACAACGCTTGTTTGTAGTCCCTTCGCCCATCCCGCGCGTACGAGGTGGGTGAGGTAGACTCCAGCGTCCTCAGTGGACCTCTGGGCGACGCCCCCAAACTGGTTGGGATGAAAGACGCCGTGCGCGACTCTGTCGAATTGGAGTCGTCAAGAAAGCATTTTCTCGATAAGTTTCCCCAGTGTGTTCAACAGCACAATTGGCCTGAACGACTTGGGCGTAGAGTAGCTAGGTTTGCCCGGCTTCGGTATGATGACCGAAGTGGACTCCTTAAAGTGTGTAGGCCAGTGGCCTAGGGTGATGCATGCTTCCGCAATGCGTAAGAAAAGACTGGCAACGTTGATGTCGCCGGCCCACCGTTTCAGATACGCCCATGTGACATGGTCCGGACCTGGGGCGGAGCGTGAGGAGCACGCTTTAAGGGCCTCCTGGAGTTCCAGAAGGGAGAAAGGAATCCACCCCCGTTGGGGGAGGGTGTCGAATTCGTCCAACACTGAGAGGTCTACCGGCCGGTCATTAGCCGCATTGTAGGTACCATCCAGTGCTGTCCATAATGACTCCAACGTGTTACAGGGCTCACCTCCATAGGAGATGGCCTCGTGCGACGGGAGGTTTCGCTGCTTAACCCACGGCATTAAATCCCAGGGGCGCTGATTAGTAACAGAGACTTCTTTGATGCGTTCATCAAAGAACCCCCGCTTAGCGGCTTTCACCGCTTGTTTGAATATCTTCCAGTCCTCGGGGTCCCGGGATGTCCGGTACTCGTCGAGGGCGGTGTAGCACTCATCCGACCACCACTCCTTGGAGCGGCTACAGATGGTTTTGGATTTGGCGTGCGCGGCCCAAGCCGTCGCAAAGGCGTCAGAAATGGCTTGCGCCACCTCGTCGACCGCCGCCGGGGTGTTCCCTTGCCAGTTGGCTAAGGCAGACAATCGGTTGGAGACGTCCCCTAGATAGGCGGTCTCCTCCTCCGAGTCAGGTGCAATCCCCTTGGTGCTCAGGGGCACTCTGAGCAGGGGGGTCCGGACATTTACCAGCAGAGGCGCGTGATCCGAGGATCCGCGATGCTCTGGGAAGATTGTGTGTTCGGTGACGAATTCGTCCGCCACCGGTACAAAAAGGAGGTCGATGACCGTAGGTCTCAGTTCCTCGTTGTAGGGATAGTGAGTGGGGCGGGCCTCGTCAGGACGACAAAGGACTAAACCCAATCGGGAAGTGGCCGCTAATAGGCGGTCCGCGTGGATATTGACCAGGGGGCCCTCAGGGTCCCACCGGCGGTGTCTGCAGTTGAAGTCCCCTCCGATGAGGTGGAACCGGTGTGGCCAGGTTTCGGCTTTCTCCGAGAGAATGCCGATGCCCGTGTGATTGCGGTCTGAGTAGACGTTTGCAAAAAACATGAGATTATCGCCTGACCCGAGGGTGAAGACTATGATGTCACGGTGGTCGATCAGGTCCCGGCGGTAGCTGGGCCTGAGAGGCTGGAGCCGCTTGTCAAAATAGACAGCGACACGTGGGTACTCCCCCCGGTCGCTACGCGGGAACGGGGCCGAGTCTGAAGGGGCAGGGGCTGTGTCGGACCCCGCCTGTCTCACAATGCACCCCCAGTTTGGATGCATGGGGGCGCCAATTACCGCTTCACCAGCCCTAGAATGGGCCGATGGGGCGTTCCTTATTAAGTTCCATGGAGGTTCTTGAATGAAGAGAATTTCAAAGTTATCGCTTTGGGATTCCAGAATAGTGTCTAGTAGTCCGTAATTACGGTTTACATTCTGACACATAATATGTAAAAAAGAAATGTTCCTATCTCTCATTTAGGTGCGCCCACCGCGTCCTGCGGGGAAGGGGTCAGATGTGCGGTACCGAGCTCGACGCTCACGTACCTCGGCGTAGCGCCTCTTGATCCAGTCACCGTCGAAACGGTGCTTCCAAAAATTACAGCGGCGGTCATCCGCTGAGTGCTCCTTCCTGCAGTTGGGGCAGCGAGGGGGGTGGGGGCACGCGACACCCTCGGGCGTCGGTGCGATAGGAGGCGTCGCTTTCGCGTTGCCTTTGCAGCATCTGGCCAAGGAGCGGTGATGCTCCTTGCGGTGAGGGCCGCTGCAGATGGAGCAGCGGAGTTGCTGGGCGCGGCAAGCGTTGGTCGGATGGCCCCACTTCCAGCACCGTTGGCAAAGGGAAACGCCGGGGTTTGCCCGGGCTTCGCGGATGGGACAGACCTACGATCCGATTTGGACCGCACGCCTGGAGAGGGCTTTGGCCCGGGCCCCGCTCACGGAGTCCGAGACATTGAGATACACGGTAGCAGTGCCGGACTGCTTCGAGTTGCGGACGACCCGCAGGGGGGCGTTAAGGACAACCAAGTCTTTCAATCCAGACTTGGCGATGAAGCCCAGAACCGACTCCGCTGTGATGGGAGCGTGGTTCTGGAAGTAGGGGACGTCTACTATTTTGAGGTAGGACGTCGAGGAGGGGAGTTCCGCCGTGATGCGGAAACCCTCAGCGAACGCGCCTGCGATCGCTTGCTTGATAATACGGAGGTCCTCTGCCGAGGCTACCGCGTCAGTGGCTATGGAGTACCCTCCATACGCCTGAGAAACAGACTGGGCCACCAGTCGAGACCGGTGGACCGAGAGAGCGAGGCGGACCCTCTCCAGGATCACGTTCCCCCCCATTAGGACCACAGGAGGAGGGGGCATGCCCCCCTCCCCTGGATCCGAGTGCACAATGGCGATGACCTGTCTCCGGGACGGGCCATGGACGGTCGCCGAAGCTTTGGGCTTCGGGGCGGTGGGTTTGGCCTGCTGGTGCATGGCAGCCAGCCGGTCGGTAGGTAACTCGGGGAAGGCTTTCGCCATCCGGACGATGCCGTCCACCGAGGAAGAGGGGACCCTGCCGCCTTTGAACCGGGCAGCTTGGGCAAACGTGGGGGCCTGGCGAGAGCCATGGCCACCGAAGAGATCCCTCTGTGGCGGAATGGGAGGGAGAGGGCGCCCACCCTTGGGGCGGGGGGCTCGGGGGGGACGGATGGTGAGTCCGCCCCTTCGAGGAGGGTTGCCCCTGGGGACGATCGGGGCATTGCCCATCATCGGATCGTCCTGGGAGGAGGAGTTTGTGGGACCACCGAACTGGTCCACAAACGAATCGAACGACATCGCGCGCAAGGGTTCTAGCGCAGATGCCATGGGGATACCGAAGCTGTCCGCCGCCCTAAGCAGGCCGGTCAGAGCAGCGACGAGGTCGGGAATCCTCTCCTGGAGGACTGCCTCAGATGGTCGCCTTGCAGCGAGGGAGCCAAGGGTGTTGGCCCCCTGAGTGATGGACTCGACCAGGACACTCACCTCGAGGTCGGTCACTGGTTCATCCTCATACATGCCCTCTTCCTCCCCGTCGGAGGAGTGAGCAGAAGTGGGGGGTCCCCGAGGAGGGGGAGCCGTTGAGGCCCTCGAAGCCGCCTGCAAAGCGGTGGAGATTCGAGGGGCGCGAGGGGTGTCCGTGCCGTGCCCGTAGGGGGACGGAGAGGGAGATGAGCGAGGCGTCCGGACGGGGCCGGCCTGCGAAGGGATAGGAGCCCTAGCTGAACCCCTAGGGGCGACAGGAGAGCTCGGCGGAGAAGAGCGAGAGCGCTGGGAAGGACGACTAGGACGAGAAGGGTTGCCCCCCCCCCATCGAGCCGCCCGATCCCCGAGATGGTTGGGAAGGGGTCGTCATGCACTATTGGCAGACGGTAGAGAGCCAGATCTGGGTGATCGGAGACGCACAGAGAGCCACAGGACGGATAGGACGATGAGGGCTGGTAGAGATGTGGCTGTGCACGTCGTGGTAACAAGTCAAGAGGCGCGATATTGTTTGGTTCCACTTTTCTGAATGTGATGTGTCATTTATTGAAACAAGTTGATAATTAATACTAGTATATAATTGAAGTAAATGAATGCAGCACATAAACAAGTTGCATTCGCATTTACTGAAACCAAACAATAGCAAACATCAACTTGTTTTAGCAAATGACGTGTCACATTCGCGTTTGTTTACTGGAACCAAATAGTAATAAACATTATCTACTATATAACCTTGCTTCCACAAGCTTCCCCTTCCTCTGGGGTGTCACTTCCCCTGTAAATAATATATATATTAAGTTAGTTAGTACATACAGTGTGCATGGACAATCAGAAATAATTACTCATTGCTGCTTATCAGTGACTTAATAGATAGAGTAGGTAATGTACTTAAGATGGGGCTATAATAATGTCAGGATAAAAGGGGGATACAAATGGAAGGCAGTGTTCACAACCCACAGGGGTGCATTCGAACCATCAGTTATGTATTTCAGTCTCTGCAGCAGCCCAGCCACATTCCAGACCATGATGAATGCTGTGGTAAAGGACCTCATTGACCAAGGGTCAGTAGTAGTTGTTGGGATTATGTATACAAGAGTATACAGGCAAGCCAAGGCAGTTAACATGCCTAGGGAATATTACCAGAATATGCTAAGTCATATTAACACATGCAAGGACAGTTAGGGGAATCCACAGTTAACACATGCTGCAGAGTCAAATATCCTACAGCATGTCTATCATAGGCTATCCAAGACAGAAGCCTAGGTGGAGTGTCTAAGACTTCCAAGCTATGACAGCATATCTATAGGGGAAATGACATAGTTAATGAAACATAAACTATTACAGGAGTCTATGACTTCATCCCTCCTTTATACATTTTAGGAGTACATTATACTATACCTCCTAACTGTATAGTATAAGTATTGCACACCTTGTAGGAGATGAATATAATGTTCCTCCCCGTGGTAGACTCCCTCACACACTTGCCTTAGACTTGAACTCAACATCTTAACCTTGTTCTCATCTTGTGCTCCACTCCTTGATCCCAATAGTAGTTTACATAGATGATATTTTAATATTTACAAAAGACCATAACAGACATGATGAGATTGTGGAGGAAGTGTTGAAGTGGTTAGAGGAGAACAATCTATTCCTGAAACCAGAGAAGTGCAAGTTTGCAGTTGAGGAAGTGGAATTCCTCAGGCTCCACATCAGCAAAGATGGGATCAAGATGGATTGGGAGAAGATGAAGGCAATAGAAGAGTGGCTGGTTCCGACCTCAGTGAAGGACATCCAATGCTTCCTGGGGCTCGTGAACTTCTACTGATGCTTTGCAGAAGGCTTTGCAAAGGTAGCAGCACTGATGAATGAGTTATTGAAGAAGGACAAGAAGTGGCAGTGGATGAAGAAGGAGCAGGAAGCATTTGACAGACTCAAGGCACTGTTCACACAGAATGTGATCCTAGCAACCATGGATCCCTCCTGCCCACTGAGAGTTGAAGCCAATGCTTCAGGAGTAGTGACAGGAGTGGTGTTGTCAATGAAGACAGAGAATAGAAAGTGGAGGCCATGTGCCTTCATCTCAAAGTCACTCAATGATGTCAAAAGAAATTACAACATCCATGACTGCAATATGCTTGGCATCATCCAAGCCCTGGAGGCTTGGTGGCATCATCTGGAGGGTGCGATGCATAAGATTGAGATTTGGATGGATCACTCCAATCTTTGATACTTCATGACATCAAAGGAATTGAATAGATGACAGGCAAGGTGGGCACTGTACCTGTCAAGGTTCGACTTCAAGCTGGTCAACAAGCCTAGGACAGCAATGGGGAAGGCAGACGTGCTGTCCAGGAGACCAGATTGGAAGGCAGGAGTGGAGCATGATAACAAGGATGTCACACTGCTGAAGCCAGAGTTCTTTGCAATCAAGGCAACACAGCATGGGCACTTGTTGATCAAGGGTGCTGAGGATAAATTATTAAGCAGAGTATGGAAAGTGAAGGAGTGGGACAAGTCGGTGGTAAAAGCCATGGAAGAGCTGAAGAGATTGCCAACAAAGCAGCTGAGGACAGAGGAGTGGAGTCAGGAGCAAGAGCTAGCACTCTTCAGAGCAAAGGTATACATCCCGAAGGATGAACAGTTGTGACATGAGATTGTCCAGCTTCATTGTGACTCAGCGATTGTGGGACACCCTGGGTGGTGGAAGACATTAGAGCTGGTGGCTCAAAATTATTGGTGGCCTAATATGACCAAATTTGTATTTATGTATGTTGATGGGTGCAACAAATGCCAGCAGTACAAGAACATACCAAAACCTCCAGCAGGCAAGCTCATGCCAATCCAAGTGCCTACAGAACCATGGAAAGCAATCTCCACAGATTTTATCACAGGCCTACCAGAAGCGCAAGGTTATGACATGCTCCTGATAGTGGTTGATCAGGCCAAGAAGCAGATGCACACAATCCCTACAATGGAGGAGACAAGTGCATTGGGACTGGCTAGACTATTTATGTGTGGTGGTACCATGGGCTGCCAGATTCAATCATCTCAGATTGGGGTCCACAGTTTTCTGCTGCACTCATGTGTGAGCTTAATAAATTATTGAAAATACAAACAAAAATGTCTATGGCTTATCATCTGCAGACTGACAGCCAAACAGAGCAGGTCAACCAGGATGTTGAGCAATACCTGTGTCTATTTGTAAATTATAGACAGGACAACTGGCCAGAGTGGATCATGCTTGGGGAGTTCATGTACAATAATTGAATCTATTCAGTGCTCCAGATGTCCCTGTTCTATGCTAATTATGGCTACAACCCCTGGATAGGCTTTGAGCCTTGACAAGAAAGGAAGGCAGAAGCCATGGAGGACTTTGCTGAGCAAATGAAGAGAGTGCACAAGGAGGCAGAGGCTGCATTGACCAAGGTGCATAATGACATGAAGTGCTATGTGGATCAGGTGAGAGGTGATGTGTTGCAATACCAAGTTGGCCAAAAAATCTGGATAAAAGCCAAGGACTTGCAGTTGAACAGGCCTTCATGCAAGCTCACCAAAAAGCAAATTGGCCCTTACCCTATCATGGACTTGACATCCAAGAATGCCATTCATGTGAAACCCCTCTGCATGATCAAGATCCATCCAGTGATCAACATCTCTTGGACCCAACCTCATCAGGCACCAGAGGTCCAGGGACAGTGAGCCAAAGCACCACCCCCTGTAGAGATAGACAGAGAGTTGGAGTACCACCTGAAAGAGGTACTAGATTTGTGGATGCACCATAACCAGTTGCAGTACCTGGTTAAGTGGCAAGGCTATACTGAGGAAAACAACACCTGGGAACCCACCACTAATCTCAAACATGCAGTGGATGCAATTGCATCCTTCCACCATTCACACCCTGCCACCCCATGCTGCCTCAGACCCTTGGCACACCTTCAATTCCATCTGTACCAAAACTTCACTGAGACTCTGGAGGGATTGACTTCTCATCTGGAACCTGAGCCTTAAAGAGGGGGTGATGTCAGGAGTACAATTTTCATAAGACAATTCTAACTATTATCTTTATTGTATGGCACTATAGACACTTTTATGTACACACAGTAGATGTAAGGTCCTTATGATCAAACACATAGCTAAGGGTAGATACAACACATGATGTGCACATGATACACACTGCATGATCAGACTCATGGTAGGCACATGTAGCTGCACACCACGCACTGTAGGCATGGTGCTGCACCCACTGATGACTCATGGTCAAGGCATGGCTAATGCATGGTTACCTCATGTAGAGTAGTATATAAACTTGAATATATTGCCCAGAGACAGTAGTCAGGTTCTCGTGGGTTATCTGCCATTACCCTGGTGTGACAAGCCTCTGACTATGAGACTACCTCCTTTATCCATTGTTAACATTTGTTTGTTCAGGAGCCACTGTGATTTGCCCTTGGGTATTGGTGACATCCTACATTGCCTCATATTTCACAGTGAACTGGTTCCAGTTGCCTGAATTGCATATGCATTAAAGACCAACCAGAGTTGGTCTGAACTGGTTAGAACCATAAATTATACACTACATATTTGCAACTTATAATAACTATATATATACTAAATATCTTGGTAATTATAACAAAAAAGTGGGATGTCCAAAGCAAAAAGGCAGGGTTTATATACCTTTGGATGATGCATGGACAATTTGGTCATGTTTGTGCCACTCAAAAAATAAAGTGGTGCCACTCCCACAGCCACAAGTTCAACCACCCCCACCATCAATGATGCCCCCCAGGAACAACACTGTTACCTCCCACCATGACCTCCAACAATGCCACCCCCTCCCAACAACATTCCCCCTTCACCAATGACTCCTCCCCCTCCCAATGCTGCAACTGCCTCCCACCAATGATGCCAGCCATTCCAACAATGTTCCCCCCCCACCAATGCTGCTAGCCCTTCCAAACAATGTTTCCCCCCTCCACCAATGACACTGCCCCCTCCCAATGATGCTACCACCTCCCACCAGCAATGCCAGCCCTCCCAATGATGCCGCCCCCTCCCACCAATGACATTCCCCTCCATGATGTTCCCCTCATGAACTTTGGCAAACTTTGGCAAAATCATATGCTTAATGCAGCCACTTTCCAACACGGTTTCAAATGTAATATATATACCATCTTTTTTTCCTTTGTTGCCCCACTCTTTACCTTGTGCAACAAAGGTATAGTTATTTACCGACCTTCTTATGTATCTTAGACAGACTCTTTACCTTGTGCAACAAAGATAACATGATCCTGTCTTACTGTCTGACTTAGTGAGGCTACCTAACCAGGCAGCCTTTCAATGGGCCTGTACTTTACACTCCCCCACCTAGTCCGCGCGGACTCCCAGCTGTCCGCACGGATTCCTAGTAAAGTCCGAGTAGTCCGCATGGACAGCTCAGACATCATGCGGACTGAAGAATTGGGCTGAGTCCTAGCATCTTGAAACTGTAAGAAGTCCTAATGATGTCCGAGTTGTCCTAGCTGGTCCGAGTAATGTCCGAGTAAATAAAGACTTGGTGAATTTTTTCATGAGAGTAAGATCAAAATATTGTTGTACCTGGCAGGGTTTGAACCCAAGCCACTTTGATCAAGATTACACAAACTGGGCACAATTAACCACTGTGCCAAATGGGCACACAATATTAATATCATTACTACTATTTATTACCTATTCCAAATCCATGCTAGCAATAAAAAAAAAGTTACCGTTGCTCACATCGAGCAATGGCACTCAAAGGGCGTCGTTGCCCCCCCCCCTGTCCCCCATTCCCTCCCCTTCCCCATGCCCTTCTGTCACCCTCGCCTATTGCACCCCCTCCGCCCTGCCAGCAGTCGCTTGCAGCAGTGGTGAGGGGTGCTCTGTCGCGCTGGCTGTCATGTGGTCAGGCATCTGGCACGTCCCCTCGCTCTGACAGAGTAGCACTTATATTGATTAAAATAGAGTATAAATAAAATAAATATGTACGAAATAAAATTATAGGGGAGGGGGGGGAGTGGGGCGCGGCGTGTCACCATCATTGCCCGCCTTCCCTGCCCCCCCCTTCCCCGTGCCTATCCCCCCGCAGTGGTGGTGGGGGTGCTCTATCGCGCTGGGTGTCGCGCTGGGTGTCGTGCCTGGCGCATCCCCCCTCCCCCCTAGGGCGTCTCCCCGTGACCCGGCGCGTCCCCTCCCTCCCATGGCGTCCCCCTGTCCCCCCCACGCATCCCCCCTCCCTCCTGGCGCGTCCCCCTCCGTCCTGGCTCGTCCATCTCCCTCCCAGCGCGTCCCCCTCAGTCCCAGCATGTCCCCCTCGGCCCTGGCGCGTCCCCCTGTCCCCCAGTGCATCCCGTCGTCCCTGGCGCATCCCGTGCATCGGTGGGGGTTGTCCCCAGCTGCTGGAGGCTGCTGGATTGGTGGGCGGTGACGTGGCTGCGCCGCTGCGGCGGGTGCTGGATCGGTGGGTGGTGGTGATGTGGCGGCGGCGGGTGCTGGGTTGGTGGGGGTTGTGGCTGGGGGAGGGTGCTGATTCGGTGGGCAGTGGGCAGTGACGTGGCGGCGGGTGTTGGGTCGGTGGGCGTGACATGGCAGTGGCAGTAGGTGCTCGGTCGGAAGGGAGGTGGCGCTGGGGTGATGTGGCAGCGCTGGGCTAGGGATGGGGTGGTGTAAGCCTGCGACCAGACTCACGACACAAACATGCACAGCCACCACGAACATCGGCAAACATCGGCAAACATCAATGCTTACAATGGCAACACAGCCACCCTGAACATCGGCGAACATCGGCGAACTCATATATCAACTTACGCTCGATGCGGCCACTTTCCAACACGGTTTCAAATCTCATATATATACCATCTTTTTTCCTTTGTTGCCCCACTCTTTACCTTGTGCAACAAAGGTATAGTTTACTGACCTTCTTATGTATCTTAGACTGACTCTTTACCTTGTGCAACAAAGATAACATGATCCTGTCTTACCGTCTGACTTAGTGAGGCTACCTAACCAGGCAGCCTTTCAGGCGGCAGAGGGAAGGCAGCACTGGTCGTTGTCATTGTTGGGCACATCTGGGAGGTCCCTGGCACCCCATGAAGCCCCCCACCTCCCAGCTAAGTGGGGAGGAGGGGCGGTGCATCATTGCATACAGAAAGAAAAACTGAAAGAGAAAAAAACATTTTATTAGCTTTAAATAAGAATGAAATAGATTTTAAAATACTTAACATGGGGGCCTTAGGCCCCCATGTTGCGCTAGAGGGAGGGAGGGGGGACGGAGGGAGGGGTGGAGAGGAGAGGGAGGCCATCGTCATGATGGTGGGTGGCAACGCATTAGTTGGCAGTCACAGGGTGACGCATACCGACATTGTGACGACGGTGCCCAGTAAATGGGCATATGTTGCCCAGGCTCATACAGCCTGGTAGCACAGTTGTTATATTACTTACCTGTCACACTCACGTGGCCACAAGGTCCTGGGTTCAAACCCTTCCATTACATTACCTTTTAAATAGTGACTTGCTAGGACAGTCCGTGCAGAATCTGTGCTAGGAATTCCTAGTCCGAGTTAGTCCGCAGGGACAAAACTCGGACAAGACTCAGACAAAACTTGGACTAGGAATGGAGATTTGGCAGTGACCTTCTGCCAAAAAAATTCCTAGTAAAGTCCGAGCGGACAACTCAGACTCTGTGCGGACTCCACACGGATTAGGTGGGGGACAGTAAAGACCTCCAATGGGCCACCCACTGTTTAAGCTTAACTGAGAGGTTATTGGGGGTAAACTAAGTGGCCACTATACTTATCTTCATTCCTATAATGTGAAAATAGCACCATGATAAGATTTCCCAAAACCTGGAGCTATTTGAGGTAGAATTGATGAAATTCCTAATATCTGGCCCACTGGATCTGGTTTTCCCCATAACTAGAGTCCAACAAAGAATCTCGGGGAGTTAGATACTGGAACCTGTTCATATTGGCCAGGTCTTTCTCTGATATCCAAAAACTTCCACCATAGTTGATATTTTCCATGTTTTAGAGCAAGTGGCCCACTTCTGAGGATTTTCTCATTTTGGATGGGCCATGATCAAAACTGCTCCAGAACAACTAATATAACATGTGCCATCTACAGGAGCAACAGATATCCTCCCAACTTCCCTGTCCACTGTTTTACCATGTGTCATCACAGTTAGAGGCTCCCCTTCAGTTCCAGAGGGGCATGATATCCTTAGGTGGCCCATTTAGTGATTGGCATGGGTAACCCTTGGGTATTTTGGGGCTACCCATACCTGGGAGTTTTCACAGGTACAGTAAGTATTACATGTTTCAGCACTCAGATGAGTGCCAAAAACCATTTATTTACTTATTTACTTATGAACTATGTAATGAGTTGGTCTTACTTAATTTATATCCTAATCACAGGGGAAGCGATGCCCCAGGAGAAGAAGGAGTAGTGCTGTTCCGGCCTGGCTTGGCTTGAGGTGGCTTTGGCTTTCTCAACACAGGCCAGGCCAAAGCCATCAACCAGGGCCTGGCCCTGGCTTGGCCTGGTCCAGGCCACAGCTTTTGCATGTAAAATGTTCAAATTTTGCCCACAGGTCCATTGGTTGTACAGGAAGCTAATTAGAACAATGCATATTCTTCTCATTTAATAAACAGCCTTGTATTTACTCAGGATAATTACAAGCCACCATAGAAACAATATGTATTAAACTCGCCTAAACATGAGGGA
This sequence comes from Tricholoma hemisulphureum, assembly GCA_964034925.1. Lineage (NCBI taxonomy): Eukaryota > Fungi > Basidiomycota > Agaricomycetes > Agaricales > Tricholomataceae > Tricholoma > Tricholoma hemisulphureum. Next base: position 2,225,794 of record OZ035928.1, on the reverse strand, counting down.
GGCAGAATTGAATACATGTCTACCAAAAAATTGTGGCCACATGTCACATTGTGAGTGAGTGGGGGATGACAAGCTAATGAAAAAGAAAAGAGAAAAAAGAGATCATTTGTTCACCCGTTGTCGTCCCTGCCCTCGTTGATCTTGTTGTCCTGTTTGTTGTCTCTCCCTTGTTGTCCTCTAACTGGTCCTGGTCCCTGTCATTGCCATCTGCTTCTTCATCAGACCTCTCAATCCACCCTGCAAGCAGTTGCTTGCAGCAGCAGTTGGGGTTGCTGTGGAGGTGGTGGTGTTGTTGGGCATGGGCTTGTTGTTTCAGCGGCGTCATGTCATTGTAACACAGTTAGATCCCCTAGATTAATGTAAGTTAAACAAAAAAACAAGTAACGAACATGGAAAACTTTACCTGGGGCCCAAATGACAATAGACATCATATGGCCCCATTTGTTGTGTGATGCGAACTGTTTGTGTCATTTTCTGGCATGGTGGCCACTGGTGTTGTGTTGTGGGTACTTACTTATGTAGAGGGAGGCCGCATTTGGATATTTCCAAGATCATATGACCCAGAAAATCTGCTATACCACTGAAAACTTCCAACTCAAAACCCACTAAAAAGCCGTGGCTTGATGGCTTGGCTTTGGCTTTTCAGAACCCCAGGCCAGGCCAAAGCCGCCATGAAGCTGTCATCTTGGCCTGGCCTGGCTTGGCCTATTTGGGCCCGGCTTGGCTTGGCTCACGGCCTCAGGCCAGGCCAGGCACAGCACTAAGAAGGAGCTTGTGGAAGTGGCACATTATATACGAGTTGATGTTTGTCACTATTTGGTTCCAGTAAACAAATACGACATGTTGTCACCTTCAAGCTTCTTGGGCCTATGGGTGAAATGAGTATTGGTTTACTGGTGAGTGTTTGGCTCTCCTCCAAGTAGAATGTGCACCTTCTGAAAATGTTCAACACAGTCATTCATCCAATACCATATATCAAGTGAACGCTGGGAGCAGTTCTTCTTCTATGCCAACCATGTGAGGCAACTCAAATGCTCAGAGCGTTATCCAGCAATTCATCACCAGACATTCACAACACTATCCATCTCACGCCCTGTCCTCAACCTATTGCCCAATCTCATGCACTTGACTTGGAATAAGGATCCAGCTCGACCCACTGTATCTCTTACAATATCCCTTCTTTTCTTGACGCCCAATCTAAAGAGCCTTACAGTATGGACAGGGGTTACCTCAAGTCAAGGAGACCTATTTGCAATTGACAATTTTCACAATGTGGTCGTTCAATGTAAACAGATTGAACACATTGATTTCTGTTCAGAACTTCCGTTCCGCGATATGGGTCCCATGTTGTCAAATTTCTTGACCAGTTTACCTCGCCTTAAAAGTATCAGACTATCTGATTCACTCTGCTCATCTGATGTTATCACTGCCTTAGCCAAGTGCTCAGTTCTCAAAGCTGTGCGCATTGCAGAGGTAGAAGAAGAGTCAGCTGACTTGGAGAACTTCATGCCTGTATTGGAGGAGGGAGTGTTCCCAAGCATCAAGAGGATGAACTTCAAAGTGCATCTTTGGAATGCGACGCATTTCCTGCAGTCAGCGTTTCCTGTGTCACAACTCCAATCCCTTGAGATCCGGACATTGAGGTATGAATCATACAAGAACATAGGGGCTTTTTTTAGTGCTGTTGCCAAAGAATGTCCAAGCATCAAAGTCTTAGCACTTTATGCTGACATGGTGAGCAGAAGAGAGGAAACCCAGCCCATCCCTTTTGCAGCACTAGAACCCCTTCTGAAGTGCAGATCTTTGGTGCAGTTTACTCTGTATGCACCTTCCCCATTGGATCTGGACGACAGACAAGCTGCATTGATGGCCTCATATTGGCCTCTTATAAAAATTCTTCTCATGAATCCTGGTCCCTTTCCATTCAGGTCTTACACAGGAAGAATTCACCTTACATTTAGTGCCTTGAGTTCGTTTGCCACCCATTGTCCATCCCTTGAGCACCTAGGCATCTGCGTGTGACCATTCATGCCTCCACCAGAAGCATGTACACTTCTCCAGAGACTGGCATCATTCACCTTTGGTATGTTAGAGTGCAATTTTGATACTGAGGAGCTTGCCCTGTTCTTATCCGAGGTCCTACCAATGACCTGTGAGGTCATTGAAGTAGGGTCTCTGCAATGCCAATTGAAACTGTCAAAGGTGCTTGGGCTGCTCCCTATGTTGAGGAAGATTCACGCCCATTATTGTGAGAGGCTGAGGGTCCTTGAGGAGGATGTTAGGAGGGTGAATATGATCGCCGCCAATGGCGAAGTGACGATCCCATTTTTATACCCTCATGGACTTGATGTCCTATCTTGATGGCTGCAAGTGACATCACCATGACAAGCATGCCTAGTGCCTCGTAATCCTTGAGCTCACTAAATCCTAGTGCAGAGTTGTGTCCACCTTGTTATGATATCCTTACACTAATTCATATCGTCCCCCCTCTTTATGGCCAGTTTGTTGCTGCTTCTATTCTCCTGTTTTTTGTTTCTCAAGCCATTGGGTGCTTTTCATCTCTCATGATGTCCAACTGGCATAAGATGGATGTCAAGGGTTCAGATAAATCATTATATTGTATTAATACAAGGTGTGCACATTGGGACCAGGATGCAGAAGGGGGCATCTCCCATGCTCACTAGTGCTAGCAATGTACTCTGACACTCATGATCATGAACCCGAGATCTCACTGTAAGACAAGTATCCAAAATCTATCAATTGACTCACCCTTGCTTCAAATTAACCAACAGCTACAGATGATGACCCTGTCTGGGAATCGAACCCAAACTGTTCATATAGACTTACCACTAGATCAAAAGGCCATATTCTCCTGAACACATGAGGAGTCACAAAATGTCAGGGTGCAGGCCCTCAAATCTCTGGAACACTCAAGTTCACAATGGATGTAACGTTCACTCCCCTGAGTCCCCAGGCTCCCTACAAGTAGAAAGCATTTGCTGGAATTCTGTAAGTGCATGATGGGGGACTTGGAGACCTGAGACAAAATAATGACCCTTTCAAGATAGGCTAACCCTTGAGTTTGACTCGAACTTGAACCCAGATGCACCGCCAGACAGACTCGGAGTGACTCAGTCATCGTCTGTCAAGCCCTCACTTCATTCACAAGGCACAAATTCAATTTCAGGACTGAAACTGACATCTCTTCAGACATGAACGATCTGAACTTGGCACTGGGCCGCTAACTTGGCAACTCCCTACACACTTCCCCATTCCGACATCCACTATCACTGTTTTCTCCGGGTGGGCAGCAACATGTTGATAAAAAGTATAACTACATCTCTACCATCTTTTGGACCATCTACGACCGAGCAAAGACTCCAGCCTATCACCGCTGCTCAGCGCTCAGCGCTTGGTTCTCATTGCATTACCTGCCCCACTATGCTGCACACCCAGAAGTGTTTCCTCCGGAGGAGGGGCATCTGCTAGGACTCCTGTCCCTGGTTTGAATGTGATGACCAATGTGAATGAATGACAGGGAAGCTCTTGTTGCACTTCATATCCAAGTCTGAGATGTACAACTGCAAATGCCAGGGTAATGGCAGCTCAATATACACAACTTGCAGTACTCCTGCTGGCCAGCTGCTCTGCTTTCATCAGGATTCATGCAGATTGGTACTGCTTGGTTGCAATATCACTCCATCCATTCATCCTCCCCTGTTCCCAGCAAGTCTTCATGCCGACATTGCCAAACGGTACACCAAGTCCCCACCTTTGGTTACAAAAGTTTGCATGTCAAGTTTTTGCTACCCAGCATTGGATCGATGATGACTTTTCAAACACACTTCCTATTGAACTCGAATCAGTTGAAGTTAACCTCCCAACATAAGGTATTGGATTCTCCTGATTCCAATGTTGAATACCAATCCATGTACCCAGGCCAATTTGTCTCAGCCCCAACAGACACTTTTTTGGCATAGCAATGTGCCACCAATTGCATTGCTTGAACAGTCTTCAGAAGGCTATTGTTTGGTGCATGATCATTCCAGAAGGATCCGACACAAGGGAGCAAGTGCTGCATGTGCACCATTACTTGTATTACCTCAGGCAGACAATCCTCTGTAACATGGATCTGACATTGGGGCCAGAAGTTATATTAGGTAGTCAGGATGTGTAGGAAGGACTGGGGGTGGCACATGTTTGTCGGGATTGGGGGACATTGCATGCCTTCATTGAGCAGAACTACGAGGACTGGAGAGCATGGCTTGTCAAAAGCTGCTGGCATGTAGACACTGGTAACTCTGTCAAGTCTGTGCTTCCTATTCCTCTGGCAAAGATGCTCCTTTTGATAAGGCAGAACCTTTTATGATACATACTGTATCAGGTCGGGATATGGGCCACCTAAGCCAAAACAACGGCTTACATTAACTTAGAGGGCCTTTTGGGTGGTCTGATGGGTCATTATGGTAGACAAGTATCTTACAAAGATGATATTAGACAGCAAGAATTTTACGGAGCTTTGTTGTCGTGCCAGGAATATTTTCCCAGGGCGACTGCCAAAACGGGATTACCGTTGATATGGGCCACCCGTGGGAATCTCATCCTTTGTCCCGTCACCCAACGTCACGCTGCAATTCTGAGCGATTGAGAGCACGCTCGCACTTCAAACTTTGGAATCATAACAAGAGGTATGTATTCTATTGATAATTAAAGTGGTTGAGCTGTCTGACAGCTATCTGCGCCTAGGATTTCGACGTCTTGCTGGACCTGCCTCTGCCTTGTTCTCACCACCTTGCATCGCTTGCAACACATCAGTCCTTTGGCCCTGTGTCTCCATCCCACCCTCTGTTACCTCAAGTACTGGGGCTGCTGCGAATTCAAGCCCTAAGGTGTGTCCTGGCTCTCCTCCACCCTCCAGCACTTCAGTTTCATTCTCCCCATCTGCAGTGGTGCCATCTACATCTTGAGCCTCGAGAGGACAATTGCGCATGCATGGTTGGGGCCGTGGTCGAGGCCATGGTCGCTCGGTAGGTTGATTTTCCTTGTTTTTGACTTCTACATCTTGAGCTTGCTCTCTAACAGCATCCCCTTTGTTTTGTCCATGAATCACCCGAATGGGCCGCTGTTGACGTGATCTTGGCATTGGAATTTCTGCCTCGCTCTCGGAGTCAGTGTCGGAACTACTCTCCGATGATTCAGACATCGCAGCTCCCTCCAAACTAGGATCTGAACCAGAATCTGAGCCCCTTGCATCCACCATCACGGCTGCACCCCATCCTCTTGTACCCCTACCCCTGCCTGTTCCACTGCCTCTGCCGCCTCTAGTGCCTCTGACCCTACCGCAAGCTCTTGCTGCCCTTACCGCAGCTGCAGCCACCTTCTTCACCTCCTTCTCAGCCACCTTCTTTGCCTTCTCAATTTCCTTCTGATAATAAAGAATACTCTTCTTTAAGACTTTGAACCTCGGGGCGGCCTGCTTCAAGACTTCTTTCATCCCACTCTCCCAGTCCTGTCGAGCAAGGAATTCCAGGGTTTCCGAAGCTGTCATGTGCCGTGCTTGCCCTGAGGTTAGTGTCTTTTTTTTCCGCTTCTCCTTCTCGAATGCCCGCTTTCTCAGCCTCTCATTTTCCAGATCCATAAGCCTCATCTGTGCGTAATCCTCCTCCAATGCAATGCCTGCCTGCTTTATGATATCCCACAACATATTGTTCTCAGCCCTAAGCGCCTGTTGAGATGAAGTACCTGGTAGTGGTGGAGGAACGTCGATGTGATACCATTGCATCGGTTCCTCGTCATCCTCCAGGAATTCCCAAACTGGTGCATCTGCAGTCGTATTGGCATCATCGTGAAGCATGGTAGCTGTCGCCACTGATGGAGTTGGGGTCGGAATTGGTGTTTGGGTTGGTGTTGGGACTAGGATGGATGGAAGGTGTGCCGGAAGGGGCTGGGCGGATTGTGTAGTACTATTCTTTGATGGCTCAAAGGCTGAAATGGGGATTGCTCGACAATCCAATGGCCATATTCCTGTCTTTTGGAAAGCTGACTGAATTGTGTTGGATTTTAATGCTTCAGCACGAGCGGTATGGTAGTAAGAGAGTAGGTTATCCTTCCTGATTGCGATAAGAGACTGAGATGCAAGTGTCACCACCTGCTTCCAAGACTGAGCAAGAGGTCCGAAAACGCCAACGTTGTACGGCTGAAGAGCATGTGTCATGTGCGAAGGAAGACATACAATTATAATTTTGTTGTCTGCAGCAAACTTGCAAAATGTGTAGGTACAATGTGAGTTATGACCATCCAAAATTAATAAACGGTACTGTCCAGCAGCTTTGTCTTTCGTCGCAGGGTCGAAGTCATTTCGAAGCCATTGAGTGCCCAGCTCTTGGTCTGTCCATCCATTCGGAGAAATGGAGATGCTGTCAGTAATTTGTCAGACCAATATTCTTTTAGTGAAATGGTACAAACCTCGCATTAGAAGGGTTATCGCGACCCCATTCTGAGTTTTGTTGCACACCTTGGAATATCACAGATGGGTGGAGAGCAGAGCCATCCGCGCAGACGGCTTCAACAATTGTAACAAGTTCCCAGTTTCCATCCTCAATTGAATACACATCATGTTGATCTCGATCAATCATTGCCGTGACCCTCACACCAATACCCAGCTGAATACCCTTCTCGTCCATATTATAAATATTCTCAGGCAAAATATTATACTCTTTAATCACATCAGTGAGTATGTCGAAGTATCCATTGACAGCAGATGGATTCAATGCCCTTGTGCATGCCTGCTCCAAGGGTGTTGTCTTCTTCATCTTCAAGTCCGGATGATGCTTGAGGAAGCGCCAAGGCCATGAGTCTCCCACCTGCTGGCCTGCAATCTCACCTGCACATTGGGCGACAGATGCATATGTCATGGGTATGCCACGGCGGCCCTGAACCTTGATCCAGTTCATGAGAACTTCCTCCTGGGCATCAGAGAGGAGCTGTGCGCTGATATGCGCCTCATGGTAGCCTCTCCCCCCTGTGAATGGTGAGTGATACAAAATAGCCTCAAACAATACTACATACCCTGTAATCGACGGCCAAGGGTAGACCTCGGAACATTGAAATCATGTTCTGCTTGGCATATAGAATAGTGTGGGTCACCATTGGGTTTCGTGCCTGATTCCCGAATGGCAGCAATTGCAAGTCAGATGCGATCTTCCCGGGGTTGGTTATGAATATCAAGGGGAATAGAGACATTGGGGGCCAGTGGTAAGGAAGAAGCTGGCATATCAAGATGTATGGCGAGGTGATGGTTGAGTTATGGGGATGGCAATCTGCTATTTGGTAGATAACTTAGAACTCGCACCCAGCTTAAGTACTCCATGTGCAGTTGCATCACGCATCAGAAACAAGTAAAAATCATGTAAATTGACACATTCTATGTACCAGACACAGGCAGGTAGGCGTTGGCGCTGCTGGGGACATACAATGCAGATGGGTGAATCACGGCTGCATTGGTGCAACGTTGGTGCAACATCCTGTAGCCCTGGCCACCTGGTTACTGCTCGGAATATGATGGATGGACCCATTTCACGCACCTGAAGTGATACTTTCATGTCCCTCTACCTCATTCTCCGATAACAATTTCCAAAGACCAGGTGTGCCGTACAAGCATGTGCAGCATAACTGGGTGCGTTGAGCTGTAAATAAATTGATTAAAAATCTTGTACAGCCTGTAAATGAACAATCAGATTAGTATGTTGCTGATTGCTGAAGATGCGGGGTGCAGCTCACCATATGAAACAAACAGGTGGAAAGGAATGGAGCCTCTCAAAGTTGGGGAACAAGACACATTGCAAGAATCTGTAAGCCTGTGACCAGACTCACGACACAAACATGCACAGCCACCACGAACATCGGCGAACATCGGCACACATTGATGCTTACAATGGCTACACAGCCACCCTGAACATCGGCAAACATCGGCGAACTCATATATCAACTTATGCTCAATGCGGCCACTTTCCAACACAGTTTCAAATCTCATATATATACCATCTTTTTTTCCTTTGTTGCCCCACTCTTTACCTTGTGCAACAAAGGTATAGTTTACCGACCTTCTTATGTATCTTAGACTCACTCTTTACCTTGTGCAACAAAGATAACGTGATCCTGTCTTACCATCTGACTTAGTGAGGCTACCTAACCAGGCAGCCTTTCACTTTTTTTTTGACACCAACTGCGTCTTTCAATACCTGACGAACCCACACTGTCTCAGCAACCCTCTACCTCGATTCCACTCCTCACCAGGAGTGCGAGAAGAAAGTTGCAGGACCCCGGCCAACCTGCCAAACTACAGATCCTAACAGACACACATCGACGCCCCAAGCCAAACAGCCCGGTGTCTCTACCACTGTCCCCATCACCTAGTACTGACTTGTCTACCGACGAAAGTGCACCTACCAAGCCACCTTACCTGCTGCCCAAATTGCCATGTCACCAACCACACAACCCCTTGCTGAAGTCAAGGTCACGAAGATGAAGGAATGCCCGATGCTCACTGCGGGCAGAATCACCCCACTCATCATGCAGTCGTGGACCCTTGCATGCAAACGATACAAGAAGCATGGCGGGAAGACCAGCACTGAAATTGTCAGTTACATTGCTGAGGGGATGTTTGAGCCATGCCTCGTTTCTTGGTATCAGGCAGATCAAACTCGGATTGATGCCCTCACCCTGGATCAGTATCTCACTGAGCTGGCCCAACTGGTCCTCGAGAAGAACTGGTCCTATGACATCCTCGAAACCATCCTCTCCACAACCCAAGGCAACCGGGAGTTTATGGATTGGAAAATAGAGGTTGAGAACCTCAACGCAATCCTCACCACCTCGGCGCCAAGCAAAGCACTCACCAAGGACCAGCTCAAGGTCCAACTCCAATCCAATCTACACCCGGACCTGAGGCTCAATCTAAGCCTTGAACCAGTCCTAGCCACTGATCTCGCTACCTGGGCCTTTGAGATTAAGGAGCAGGATGACCGTATGCGGGCTGAAAACGCCCAGACCCAAAAGATGATTGATGCCTCGGCCACTGCCCGCACTGCATGCCGAGGTGAAAAAAAGGATCTCCTCTCCCGCCTCACAGATGCACCTTTGACCTCCCATGCCTCTACCTCTACCCCCACCAGCCGAACTAAGAAGGCCGAGAGAATTTGCCTGCCAGCCCTCACCGAGGCCGAGAGAACCCTCATCCGTGACCACAATGGATGCACCCGGTGCAGGAAGCTCAACGTTGGGCACACCTTCACCAACTGTCCAATGGTTGCAACTAACTCATGGCCTGACCCGGTGACCTACATGACCCTGACAGCGCCAGCCCAAAACATGGCAATGGCCGCCGGACACATCTCAGATTCTGAAACAGACTCGCACATCCCTTCCCCCGTCAATGTCCCCCTCACTGTCCCACAATTATACACCAACCTCTTTGCTACTGGCCCCCTCATCTCCAAATTCCCCATGCCAGTCCAATCACTAATTGACGTTGGATTGGCCTGCACAGTGATTAGCCTGGAGCTTGTCAAGAAACTTGGTCTCCGACGATATCGTCTCCCTGCCAAGGAGAACAACATGTCCTCCTTATCAATGCTGCCACTTGTCTCTGAGGAGTATGTGAAACTAGACCTCAGCTCTGAACGGGGGATATGGAAGTCAGGAGTACACAAGATGAAAGTAATTAAGGGGCTACCATTCCCCATTATTCTAGGAATGCCATTTCTTTCATCAGAACAGATCCTGATAGACCCACATGAGTGAACGGCCATTGACAAACGCACAGGCTACGACCTCCTAAACCCCCCTCCTCTCGCACCTCAGGATTGGAACACAGCCACAAGCATCGGCAAACAGCACAGCCACCGATGCCAAAGAAAGTTCGGGCACCCAAGCCTACCACTCTTGAGCAGACCGGAGCACCAACACTTGCTGGTTACCTCCTCCCTGGCCCCATCATGGCTGCTGTTCGAGACTGCATTGAAGGCCTTGCATTCCAAGAGGTCCTCAAAGAAGCAGACCGGAAAATGAAACTAAAATATGCCGACCGCTTCCCACTCCGACTCCCAGACAATACCTCTGAAGTCCCTGGACACATGTTCCACCGCATCTGGCTCAAAGACCCCACCAAGGTCAATAATGGCAAAGGATATGCAGCACCAAAGAAATACCAAGAATCTTGGAAAAGATTACTTGATGACCACCTAAAGGCTGGCCAAATATGACCATCTTCATCAGAATATGCCTCGCCAGCATTCTGTGTCCCAAAATATACAGCTGGCATCCCTGACTTAACAGTCGACCCCCACTGGGTAAACGACTACCGGTCTCTCAACAGTAACACTGTCCGAGATAACTTCCCCCTACCTCGCATTGACGACATACTCGCCGATTGCGGGAAGGGAAAGATCTTTGGGAAGATGGACATGACTAACTCCTTCTTCCAAACACGGGTACACCCTGACGACATTCACCTCACTGCTGTAAGAACACCGTGGGGACTCTATGAATGGACTGTCATGCCACAGGGTGGATGCAATGCCCCTGCCACACACCAGCGCCGAATGACTGACGCGCTCCGAGAACACATTGGAAAAATTTGCCATGTGTACCTCAATGACATTATCATCTGGTCACAAACCATGGAGGAACATGAAAGAAACTGCAATACAGTCCTTCAGGCCCTCCGCAAAGCCAGCATCTATTGCAACCAGGTGAAATCCAGCCTGTTTGCCACTGAGTTATGTTTCCTTGGCCACATCGTCTCTGGGGCTGGGATCAAACCTGACCCACGCAAAACCGACCGTATTGCGGCCTGGCCCCAACCAACAACTGCCACCAATGTCCGAGGTTTCCTAGGACTAACCAGATACATTGCCACCTTCCTTCCAGCACTCACAGAATACATGAGTGTCCTCACCCCCCTCACTACCAAGGAATGTGACCGACGATTCCCCACATGGACCCCAGAACATCAGAATGCATTTGACCACATCAAACAACTTGTTCTCAGTGCTGACTGTCTCACCGTAATTAATTACGAAGACAAAGCATCAAACATCTATGTCACCACTGATGCCAGTGACCGCCAGACTGGGGCTGTGTTAAGCTTTGGAAAAACCTGGGATACATCCCGGCCAGTTGCCTATGACTCCTACCAGCTCAATGACGCCGAGAAGAATTATCCAGTCCATGAGAAGGAGCTTCTTGCCATTATCAAGGCATTGAAGAAATGGCGATCCCACCTGCTTGGTGCCCAGTTCGAAGTTTTCACTGACCACAGAACTCTCGAGTACTTCCAATCGCAGAAGGAGATGTCGAGACGACAAATGAGATGGTCGATGTATCTTGCAGACTTCGACTATCAAATCACCTACATCCGCGGCGAAGACAACACCGCTGCTGATGCCCTATCCCACATGCCTGACACTGTGCCTGATGCCTGCCTTGTGGCCTGTGCGATGGCACACACACGTAATGCACCCAAAACCCCAGTCGCTGGCATACTCAATATTGCCGCTGACGAATCCCTACTTGACGCAATCATTACCGGCTATGAGACCGATGATTTTGCCAAACAACTCACCAAGGACATCAATATGGGGAGCATCGAAGGGGCAACCCTCACCAATCAACTCCTTTATGTTGGCCACCGGCTGGTGATCCCACAAGATCTCCAAGTCCATGAACTCCTTTACAACCTTGCCCATGACACTCTGGGCCATTTTGGCTTCAACAAAAGCTATGAATCCCTCCGTGGCTCCTACTACTGGCCAAACATGCATCGGGACCTGGAGAAAGCATACATCCCATCATGCTCTGAATGCCAGCGCAATAAAACCCACACTTCCAAACCCACTGGTCCCTTACACCCCCTACCAGTTCCTGATGACCGTTTCGACACCGTCGCACTGGATTTCATTGGACCACTCCCCAAGGAGGATGGAAAGGACACCATCCTGACCATGACTGACCTTCTTGGTGCTGACATACGCATTGCCGGTACCCACTCCACATACACTGCCGCCCAAGTTGCCGTTGTCCTTTTTGATGAATGGTACTGTGAAAACGGCCTGATGCTCCATCTCATCTCTGACCGAGATGCTCTCTTCACTGCTGAACTTTGGACAGCCCTCCATAAGCTCACTGGCGTAAAACTGAAGATGTCAACTTCTTACCACCCTGAGACCGACGGCAGCAGCAAACGGATGAACAAAACTGTGAACCAAGCCATCCGGTACCATGTTGACAACAACCAGAAGGGGTGGTTAGCCAAACTCCCTCGTGTGCATTTTGCTATTATGAACACCGTGAACTCATCCACCGGTTTCTCAGGCTTCCAACTGAAGTCTGGACGATCCCCCCAAATCATCCCTCCAATCACACCACTCCCTAGTAATGCCACTACCGAACAAACTACCGCACATGACATAATATCCCAAGTCACAATTGATGTCCAAGAAGCGCAGGACAATCTCCTTGCTGCAAAAATCAGACAGGCATACCATGCCAATGAACATCGGGCCCCAGAAGATGTCTATGAGATCGGCAACCTTGTCATGCTCTCCACAGAAAACAGATGCCGGAACTACAAACACAAAGGAAAAATGCGTGTTGCAAAATTCATGCTGAGAAATGATGGCCCCTACACCATCACACACACCTTCCCTGAATGCTCAGAATATACACTAAAACTCCCAAACAACCCAAACACCTTCCCTGGTTTCCATGCCCACCTACTCAAACGATACATCCCGAACAATCCCCTCCTCTTCCCTGACCGTGAGCCTGCCCGGCCACGACCCATTGTTACTGAAGATGGCACTGAGGAGTGGTACATTGACAAGATTGTGGATGCTCGCCGATGTGGACGAGGTGTACAATACCTTGTCCGCTATGAAGGATACGGGAAAGAACATGATGAGTGGCGCCCTGGTTCAGAAATGACTGAAACAGATGCACTTGACAGATGGGAAGCTGAGAATGGGACAGAGGTTTGACACCCTCACAATTTTTTTAGGTGGGGAGGAGTGTAAGCCTGCGACCAGACTCACGACACAAACATGCACAGCCACCACGAACATCAGCGAACATCGGCACACATTGATGCTTACAATGGCTACACAGCCACCCTGAACATCGGCAAACATCAGCGAACTCATATATCAACTTACGCTCAATGCGGCCACTTTCCAACACAGTTTCAAATCTCATATATATACCATCTTTTTTTCCTTTGTTGCCCCACTCTTTACCTTGTGCAACAAAGGTATAGTTTACTGACCTTCTTATGTATCTTAGACTCACTCTTTACCTTGTGCAACAAAGATAACATGATCCTGTCTTACTGTCTGACTTAGTGAGGCTACCTAACCAGGCAGCCTTTCAGAATCAAAGGCATTAGGTGACTGATGAACATGCAAAATATGTTCGGCTGAATGGCCTAGAGGCAGCAGTTCAGTGAGGGAACGTTAACAGAAAGTTTCAAGACATTTGGTTTGGAATTGCATTCCCTGTGCTCATGGCAGCCACATTGGGCCACGTGGCCCGCTTATCAAATTAGTCAGATTGCCAGATTTCCGGCAATCTGCAGCCCATTACTCAACAAACTATTGTTTGACTCAACTCCAAATTTTGCTTGAGGGAGCACTGAATACTATTCGTTTGATTGAACCCATCACACCAGACGACAATACACCTCAAAGCTCAGAAAACACTGACTGGCCCATATTCCAGGGTGGCCCATATCCTGACCAGATACAATAACAAGTTTGAGTCATGTTACAGTTATAACAAGTAGGAACAGGCTATTGTTACCACAGATGGAGACAAGCTGCTCCACTGGAACAGGGAGCTCCACTACATAGTACAGAATGGCACTCAAGGGTTACTTTCACTGGGGGCGGATTGAAAATGCTGATATGTATTTGTAAATATGACAATAACAGGGACTGTGGCAAAAAATAGTTACTAAAGAGTATTCAGTTAGGAGAGATAACAGTCAGACCAGGCTTTGCCAATGCAAAGATGGTAATAATGAATGAGCATGGTGCCTTCAGGACCAATAACAAGTGTGTTATGGGGGGGATGGGGCAACTGTTCACGAAAGTGGGGTGATATCCAAAAAAAGAGGACATTGTGCCAGTGGGCAGTTATCCAGCCATCTTCCTTAAATGTGAAATGTCCCATGGACAGAATGTCTCTGTGTACATGATGAGAGTCATGAGAAGCATTATCTGAGATGCCAGTGAAGGTTTCAGCGACAGTATCAATGTGTGTGCCATCAGGAGAGAATGCAACCGACAGGACCGAAGATGTGTGCCCTTTGAATGGTCCAGCAACAGTGTCACCAGTGCATGCATCCCATACTCGGATGGTTTGATCATGGGAGCCAGAGACGATGCGTGTGCCATCGGGAGAAAATGCAACCGACTGGACCCAAAATGTGTGCCCTTTGAATGGTCCAGCAACGGTGTCACCAGTGCGTGCATCCCATACTCGGATGGTTTCATCACGGGAGCCAGAGACGATGCGTGTGCCATCGGGAGAGAATGCAACCGACTGGACAGAATATGTGTGGCCTTTGAATGGTCCAGCAACGGTCTCGCCATTGCGTGCATCCCATACTCGGATAGTTTTATCACCGGAGCCAGAGACGATGCGTGTGCCATCGGGAGAGAATGCAACCGACCAGACAGAATCTGTGTGGCCGTTGAATGGTCCAGCAACGGTGTCACCAGTGCCTGCATCCCATACTCGGATGGTTTCATCACGGGAGCCAGAGGCGATGCGTGTGCCATCGGGAGAGAATGCAACCGACAAGACAGAATTTGTGTGCCCTTTGAGTGGTCCAGCAACAGTGTCACCAGTGCGTGCATCCCATACTCGGATGGTTTCATCACGGGAGCCAGAGACGATGCGTGTGCCATCGGGAGAGAATGCAACCGACCAGACAGAATATGTGTGGCCTTTGAACGGTCCAGCAACGGTGTCACTAGTGCGTGCATCCCATACTCGGATGGTGTCATCATGGGAGCCAGAGACGATGCATGTGCCATCAGGAGAGAATGCAACCGACCGGACAGAATCTGTGTGGCCTTTGAATGGTCCAGCAACGGTGTCACCAGTGCGTGCATCCCATACTCGGATAGTTTTATCACGGGAGCCAGAGACGATGCGTGTGCCATCGGGAGAGAATGCAACCGACCAGACAGAATCTGTGTGGCCGTTGAATGGTCCAGCAACGGTGTCACCAGTGCCTGCATCCCATACTCGGATGGTTTCATCACGGGAGCCAGAGACGATGCGTGTGCCATCGGGAGAGAATGCAACCGACAAGACAGAATTTGTGTGGCCTTTGAATGGTCCAGCAACGGTGTCACCAGTGCGTGCATCCCATACTCGGATGGTTTCATCACGGGAGCCAGAGACGATGCGTGTGCCATCGGGAGAGAATGCAACAGACTGGACTGTAGATGTGTGCCCTTTGAATGGCCCAGCAATGGTCTCGCCATTGCGTGCATCCCATACTCGAATGGTTTGATCATAGGAGCCAGAGACGATGCGTGTGCCATCGGGAGAGAATGCAACTGACTGGACTTTTGATTCCGCTTTCCATATTCCAATAGCTGCACTTGGCCATTGCTCCATTGCACTCCCTCTCACATCCATCAGCCCTCGTGTGTGTCGCCAGTAGTTCTCACGCACCAAACTGGACGTTGGGCAGAATGGCAATCCCGAGATGTAGATGTGTGGTGTGCTACGTGAACACGCGCCAGCTGCAAAGCGCGATGTAAAAGCTTCTGCGTCAGCTACTTGTTTCCGAGTATTGATTTCCGAATCCTTTTACTTGATTTCAGTTTCAAAATCTAGATTATGGACATTTTTTCCTCACCTCCAACCAGGTTCGTACCCGGCGTAGTATATCTATGCCTTTCCCTAAGTGTCGTTCAAGGTTAAGCACCTCCATCCAGAACAGTAGTCGGTGGATTAGAAAATCGACGAGCCTTTCATGGACCACATCTGTGAAATTTCCTTGTCGAAGATGCTCACCCCAGTACCGACACGAGTATGAGAGGACAGGAGAGATGAACTTCTTCATTCGGTCCTGCAAGTCCAATACGTCCTCGTCGAACATGTATGACGAGTCAAGTTTGCAGATGTTGAATTGCAGCTGTGCCTTCATTACATCAAAGCAACAGTTGGCTAGAACTTCACTGTGCTCAGTTGTTTCGCAGTAGAAGTCCCCAGATCGGTGTTTATCAAACAGATAGTCAGGAAATGATGCATGGAAAGTGGAAACCAGTCCATGTATGCCGTCTTGGACATGCAATATTGACTGCAGTGGCTCTAATGAAGAGCGAACTTGCTCTTCAGTAAGACTAAGGAGTGACGCCAGTGTTTGAACGGTCATCGGTTCCTTTGCGCACACCACTGTCTTGAGCGTGAGCCGAATATCATTCATCTCCTTCTCTTCGAGGTCCGGGTCGATCGCCGCAGAAAGAATGCTCGTGTATAATGCATTGAGTTCCTCATGCTGTTTGGTTGACCCAGAGGCCATCCCTAGCACTGTCTGTAAGCGAGCACTGGAGTTCCCTCGAGGATGATGAATATACCGCACAGCTGTGGCGGCATAAATGAACAACTTCCCAGCACGTTTTGCAAGCTGTTCCACGTCGCTGGGTGATGGGGGTTGGGACATGGATCCAAGTGCCTCGTTGAGATACTTCGTGATGTCCGCCTCAACGATCGATTCCTCGATGTTGTGCAGATATAGTGCAGAACGCGAGTATCCTGACACCAACATCTTCTGACATATCACAGGCTCCGGTCGACTGGTGACAAAGAACTTGATGGGCAGGTCCGCTGCGAGCTTCAGCAGGGTTTCAAGAAACAGACGGAAGGCATCGCTATCGTCACACTCGTCCAATGCGTCGATCACAACGACCACACCTCCTGGCATCGCGGTTTTCATCGCTTGCATGGGCTTCTGCAAGAGCTCCTCGAACTGCCATTTGATGTCTAGCTTGCTGGCCTCTGGCTTCTCGTCTAGGACTTTGCACAGGGCTGATCGAAATGCGGGGGAGTATTGAGCGAGTTGGTATGCAATTGTGGGAACTATATTGTTCACGTCGCGGCATGAAGAAGAGATACGCGAGCAGAAATAATTGGCGCCGAGTCGTTGTTTCTTTGCTAACCACTCGCACAAGCTGTACAAAATCGTCGTCTTGCCAGTGCCCGCCATGCCATTCATCCAATACACCCTGGCGCCATTCGGATCTTCAACCCAGTCTTGAATATCTGTGAGGATCTTCTCGCGCGTCTCCGCTGTGCACCCACGTCGCTTGACGGCCATGGAATACCTGGAGTTATATCGAGCATCATCCACTGGAGACATGTCTTTAAGCAACGACGCCTAGCGGTGGATCGTCCCATAAGCATAAGACCCATCTAAGTCTGGTCTTGTTATTTGCTTACCTCGCGTAGTTTTCTTGTATGATCCCAAGTTCGAAGACTAATGTCGTTCTATTGGGCCGTCAGATATACCAGACTGGATATGAATGGTCAGGTACTCACTTGTAGTTGACGAAACAATGACTCTATCCTATGATATCGCTGTATCACATCTCCCTGGTCCTGATTGGCTTCAACTGTTCGCATCATCTTGCCGCGATCTTGCTGTTGGCTGATCTGTGTCAATTCCGCTTCGATTGAGCTGCAAAACTTGTTACTAATAACCCGACACCTGAGCAAGCATCTAAGACTCACTCCACAATACGTGCAGCGCTGCCGGTAACGTCTTCTGCAACGAGATTGGTTACATATGGGGTCAGCGTGTTCGCCATATTTGTGAGTTCAGTTGCAAGTTTTTCGTATTCTTCACGGTTCTCTCCAACTATCTGCGATGTGGATTAGACAAGGTAAGGGGTGCGAATCCACAACCGTACTTGTGCCAGATCCAGACAGGCGACTAACGCACCGACAGCCGACTTGAGAGGAGGAAATGCATCTGCGCTCTTTTCCAGAAGGCGGAGCGCTGTTTCGAGTCCGCTCCATGCCACACCCCAAACCTTCTTGAGTTTACCGGAGGTATTGAGTTCAGGGTGAGAAGGGGGCTCTTGAGAAGATAGGGATGTTGGAAAGACACCGTCTTGGGTTCGATTTCCTACTGCCGGTGTCTCGATGACGGTATCGGCAGGATTGGCCACAAGGGGAACAGAAGAAAACTGAGAAGGGCGAACAGTCGACAATATAGCGCCCTCAGATCCCACATCGGGAGCGCCATTGGGTATGTTGGCGGTACTGGTTCTAGGGAGAGCAAGGGAATGCGGAGACGACGGGCGAGAAGTTGGCAATATAGCATCTCGAACTCGATTGAAAGGGCGTCGCAGAGCCTGTGCAATGGACCTTTCAGGTCGAGGGGGAGGCGTCATCGTAGTAGAGAAAGTAGGGAGACCCCCTCGTGTTCAACAGACGCTGGACTGGCAGGGGAACTTCCGAAAGTACATTTTGTTCTCTTTCGCCAACACCGTCGCTCGTGTAACACAAAAAACATAATGCACTGTATCGCGAAGCAGTTCAACTTCAGAGCTTCGAGCTTCAAATTCAAACTTCAAACTTCAAACTGTGGCCTGCGATGATGATTGGCACAAAAATCGGGCCGAAGTCCGAACTTGTCGCTCACACCTTCAAGTTCAACACGTGTGGCACAAGTTTTTAGGATATTGAAACACACGCCAATGACAAGATAAGGGTGGAATAGGGAAACGAGAGACTGTAGAAGAGCGTGGATAACAAAAAGAACGTGAAAACACAGGGGAAGTGCGTAGAGGTGATGGAAAAGTGTGGCATGATTTGGCCACTACGATGACTAGACCCAAAAAAAGTTCTTCTTCGATGATGGGATGGGCCTTTCTGGGAATCGAACCCAAACCGCCTCCGAGTCGCCACTAGTAGTAGCAGCACAACGACGACCAGCTCAGCGCCAGACCGCCAGACCACGACGTTTATAATGCATGAATCACTGGGAGCGGCGTGGCATCCACAGATTCGACGCGGACAATATGATAATTAGCGTGCCTAGTATTACGCTATCGAACTCAATGGCGCCAGAACGTGGCACCAGGCCACAAGGCTGCGACGTTTATATACTTATATTGAAAAGTGAATCAAAAGTTCAGGTTCTGCAACCTAAGTTGAAGGCATCAGTGTGTTTTTTCATGTGAATGTGTAGTAATAGTACCAAAAGGGAACACACATTCTGAAGGCATGAATCAAGATAGGACTCGGGTGGCAGACCCAAGTCCATACTCCCTAGACCGGTGACGGATCCCTAGTACATGTAAAAGCATAGTAAGTCAAAGGTTGCTCATGTATAGGGAGTGGTTGCAAGTCTACATACTCTCTTTTAAGTACTACTACATACCATGGTAGACCGCTCAGGCCACAGGCTCAAAATCAGACACCAATGAATGACTCGACTGATGGGCCTTTCCGGGAATCGGACCCAAACCGCCTCAGTGGCAGCACAACGACGGCTAGCCCAGTGCCAGGATCACAAGACCACAAGACTGCGACGTTTATAATGCATGAATCACGGCGAGAAATAGCATCTACGCCAACAGACGCAAGGTTACTCCTTTTCCTCATCACCCTCCCCTCCCTCCTCATCCTCACCCCCCTCTCCCTCATTCTCATTCTCATCCCCCTCTCCCTCATCGCCCTCCCCACCTGTACCCACCGTCATCATATCATTCAAACTACCCACCATGCATAAATCAGTAACCAGCACATAAAAATTTATAATAAAAGAACATACTCTCCAATCACATCACTGGTCATAGCACAGTATATGGCTGCTTCTGTGAATGCAGGCTGCGCACCTTCCTTCAATGCACAAAGGCAAGAGGGACCTAAGAATCGGTGGGTATTGCGATGGTTTCTAAGCTCTGAGGGTGGGACACGTTGGCCATTTGCACCAATGGGCCTGCATGATTTTCACGGTCAGTCCAGACACATCATTGGGTGAGGAGCGCAGACCATTTCCAAACAGCAAGCCCCCCAGCATGGCTGTCATAATGCAACACGACATTATCTGGTTCAGCACATGCCAGTTGACATAGAAATAATTGCAGAGCCCTCAGGCTATTGTAAGTTTGGCACTCATTGGCAGAGGGTTGTAATGCTGACATTGAAATGCAGGTATAATGTACTGGTGCTTCTTGTGTTCCACAAATACTCCTACCCCTTGCAAATTTAAGTAAGTTCTCAAGCTAACTTGAATATCATCATCCCCAGCCATCTATTTACACTAATGGAACAGGTCGACATGTGTACAGCCATTGCTTGTGCTTGTCACTATCTGTCACTGGACCGCCCCATACCATGGTTAGGAAGTAAACCTCCAGTCTCAATCCTTCAACTGTTCATTCATATAGGCAAACTGAATTCAGCGGGATATGGCCTCTTTCTCTACTTTGCATCAATGAAGTTCAAACCACTTGTGCTGATAGCAAACAATTTTGGCTGATATATCTGTCTCTCTCGGTCCCTTAATGCACTGCCCTGCACCATGGTGGTGGTTGTACAGATGTACATGTGGGAAGCTTGTGCTCACTTGCCAAGATAGCAAACAACTTGCACTGATTTCTGCTAACATATTTTCATAAGGCAATGCTAGGAAGTGTGGTGAGGCAGTGCATTGTGAGCCCTAAATAGATGGCATTAACAGTAAATCTATGCAGATCTTTCTCATTTCTTCAACATACTGTGTTCCAAACCTATGGTGACTCTTGACAGTGAGCATTGGATACCCATCTTGATGAGAAAGTAACACTTCAAGAACTTAGGTGAACATCCCCTTGTTGGATTGTATGCCAGTGCGAAACAACATATCGCTGCTTTGGAAGAGCAGATCCAAAACTTCCAAGATATGAGGGCAAAGAAGAAGTCATGAGTAGACGTAAACAATGCATTGAGTTCATCACATCTTACTCCTCTATCCTTGTCTAGTGAACTTCATTCCAATATAACACAAGGTCATGTCATTTCTAGGCTGATATCTATGTTCCAGTCTGTGGATGAACTGGTCAAGGAAAATGACAGGCGATGTGCACTTGAAATGGAAAGCGATGATGAGCTTTCAGTGTCCACAGAAGAGTACATCCGATGAACTATCCCAGGTGTCCATTCATATTCATCTCTTGCAGGCAATGCTGAACGTATTGTGCTTGTGAGTTACTGGCTCATCATATCCCAAACCTTAAATCAAAATTGTTGGAAGAAGACATCATAGAGTTGAATGCATACTTTCACAACGTAGGTCATCTTCATACAATGGTCCAACAAACTACTGATGTCATAGTAGCTTCATAAAGGAGCCAGTGGAGCGCATGGTGATGATGCCACTAACCTCAAACCAGCAATTGTCAGCTGGGTCCCAGGGATCCTGAAATCAGTTTCAAAGCCACTTCCGCCCACCTGGAAAATGGACTGTGGCTTTGAACACAATGATATGGGACATCTTCTCTGCCCAATTGACTATAATTGGGATGATGACGCATAAGTAACTGGATGAATTGCATCTGCCTAATAGCAACTGATGCCTACTTAGTGTCCGAGCTGCTATCCGTGAAGGCCACCCAGACTTCGCTGTCATGGCTGATCTCTGGCCAGCTTTCATATATCCTGACGCCAAAGGTAATGTTGATGACATTGAAAATGGCATATTCTGCAGCGCCATTCTCCTAAAGGTATGAGTCCTGTGCTGTTCACTGACATGCTCCTGACAATGGTACTTAGGCCTTCATGTTCATATTCACGTCACCATCCTCTGCACAAGATATTGAATCTCAGGAGGATGTTGAAATTGATGCACCAATGAAGAAATGCTCATGACGCAATCAAAAGGCGCCCACTTGTTGACATGTGGCAAATCTTTTGGGTATGAAGTCCGTCACCCCTAGATCTGTTGCCTATGTTGCAGTTCAGGTACATGGGCATCATACATTGGCTGATGATTCATCTGAAGTACTCCTGTAGCTACGCTTCGCTCTTTCGAATGCTAATGCTTGGAACAAAGACAATGGCCTGTTCAACTATGTGAGCTTCTACAATAACGTCGTTGACTTTTTTGAAGTGCCAGGTGGTCCTGCCAGCCAAGCCAGGGTCACAAACCTCTTATCATGGTGGACAAGGTTATTTCCAGTTACCTCACCTTCATAACCTAGCTCATAAGCACTACAGCAAGGTGTTCAGTGGGCGTCCCATGACAATGCAACAGAAGGCACCTTCAAGATCCTCCCTTGCTTGGCTGGCAGAGCAGAGGGCTGCCCATGATACGTAGTCATTTTGTACTAAATTGGAAATTACCATTGCAATTGCTACTAATTGTGTTTGAATTGAGTGGTATGAGACAATTGATATGTGTAAGAACAATGGTAATGATTATGCTATCTGGAAAAACCTCAATCTAGCATGGGATATATGCTCAGATGTATAATATTGGGACAACTGATATGTGCAAAATACAAGTATGTAGCTTCTGACTAAAGCTGCATGAAATGTAGACCACCAATCCAGTTTGAGAGAACTGCATGTAGGTCTGCATTCCTATGTGCCATTGGCAGAGGGAACTGATCAGGCAAGTGTTTCCTACACTCCTGGAGTTGTTGCCCTGCTTAGCTGTCTTGCCATATGCTAAATTTCCCTGTGCGCTGTCACATAGGCATACAAGGTGTATGTTCCCAAACATGTGCGATGCCCCAACCATGTGAGTGAATGTGACGAAGTCACAGCAGACTTGGGGGGATGTGGCAGTGAAGGCAAGTCTGGTCAAGAGCCATGGGCATCAGAGATGAAATTTGACACAAGGCCATCCTTGACATGCATGACAAATAAAATAAAATGTGTCACCATTTACATTCCCACAGAGAAAGTTTTGAAAACTTGGTAGGTTAGAGTCATCCTTGGTTGCTTGGTAAATTGATTAGGCATGTACACTAATTACATTCCAAGAGAAAAGCTTGGGAACTTGGTAGGTAGGAGGTGGGTAGGTCAACAGTTCCAATCTGCAGACAACTGCGATCCAATTGGCATGGGTGAGTGTCATTATGCATTTGCTAGTGTCCTCACAAAATGGTACCTTATTCCAAGACAAGGAAAGATCTAAAGGACACTACCATGGCTGACAACCATGTGCAGATTACAACTGATTTACAACAAGACTCAAGTGGTAGATAAATCCAAACTTGCATGATTTGGGAATCTGACTGAGATATGTATACCCTTGTATGAGCATGGTAGTTGTATGTGCCATAAATGGACATTTGTTTCATATGGCTCCTGTTGCAATTTATTTATATAGCCTTGACGATTTTTTCAAGAAACCCTGATGATCATCCAGTTGATGCACATCAGGAAATCGAGACAGATTTATCTAGTATTATAATGTAAATAATACAGATCATAAATACAATTCTGGTAGATCTCTTTGTAGGGGGTTACAAAGATAGGTTGCATTTATTTGTATGACAAGTGGCAGTAGGCAGACAAACCTGATGGATGCTCAATACCTTGCACACATGTCCAATGCTGTAAGAATAATATTGGATAACCAGAGAGGGCAGTCTGGAATGATTAGATCAGGACTTATCTAACATTATACTGTTGGATCACATTGTAAGGAATTATAAATATAGGTTGTGTTCATTTTTATGACAAGCAGCATCAAGTGGGCAAAGCTGGTCAATGCATGCACAATGAGAAGGAAGTTCAGTATTGCAAGAATTGCCCTAGTATTGTAATGTAAATAAAATAGATCATAAAATACTATTCTGGTGATTACATTGTAGGGGGTTATATATTTAGGTCACATTGATTTATATGATAAGTGCTGCACAAGCAGATACACTTGATGAGTACAAACACAATGAGAAAAATGTTCATTACTGAAAGAATTGCCAGTGAGTAGCATCTTGGGAACTTATGATGCAACCCTGAGATGCCCATGTAATGGGCATCAGTATTACAGGGCAACTCACTAGCATCATTCAGGGAAAGTTGATCATGATATCATCATGTGTTGGAGGTTTGCTATACACCGCAAACATGGCAAATTATGACCAGGATCAGGAAAATGATGCTGAATGACCAGAGGAGAGACTTTTTTGGAACAGTGAACATAAATCTGCAGCCTTAGTGAAGAACAGCTAGTACCACAAATGTGGTACCAAACAATGCCAAGTGACATTTCAAGAGGAGCTATCATGGGGTATCAAAAGGGTGGTTCCTATCAGTTGCCGCCAGTAATACAGAAATGAGCCTAACTTTTCAGAAAGATGCTTGATTCAATGTCAGGTGAATGTCATCTGGTACAGAGGAATGAGGCAACAACCAAAGTGTGGTGATAAAATTATCTGATTTCTAGTACTTGCTCAGGTTATGCAGAACACCATTATGGATAGTTTTGGTCAATGACAGACAGATAGATTGAAATGTCCATAATTAATAAAAAATGACTAATACTGGTGGGTGTTAGCCTCAGCTCTCAGTAACACAGCATGCTTCTCCTTGATTCTCGCTAATGCACTGTTCTTAGTCGTTGTACACTGTGGAGCTGACAACTGGCCAGGGAAAATTTGCCTGTATCAGCCCTTTGTCAACCACCAACTAAGCAAGCAATTCAAGCTTACCTGTTCCACCACAAAAGAAGGAGATTTACTTCTACTTGTTTGTCAGCATCATGGAGAAGATAAAGAATTCACTGATAGAAGCACTCTGAGTCAGTAGTCGTATCAGTCCTTGAAAATACAGGTGCAGAGCTGAGCGCAAAGCAGACCTTTGGGTGCCTGAGTGAGAACATGAAAAACCAGACCAAAATGAAAGTACACACCTGAGTTGCAACATATGCAATGGATGCAGAGGTGACATGTGTCACTCCATGAAGGCAAGCGTTACCAGGACAAGTGGCACTAGATTCCTTATGAACAGAACTAGGTGAGGTGAATATATGTTTGAAAGCCTGGGTAAAGTGAGTTGAGATGAAGGATATAGATTTAGAACCTGCACTGTTACAAGAAGGGAGCTACATAAGAGCCCTGTCCAAGAGTCTTCAGGGTCATAACTGTAGCCTTCATATAAAAATACAGGCCACTCATCACCAGCCACCACCATTTCACCTGACTTAAGCTTATCCCTCACACTAACAAAGAATGACACTAAGCAGATCTACACTACAAAATAAAGCACATACTCTGGATCATTCCAGTCCAGACCAGTGGGGCAAAGCAATTCACCTGTGTGTTTGTGGTGAAATCCATGATCAGCCTTGATGTTCCATGATAGAGGGGGAAGTAACACCCGACCCTTTGGTGTAATCCAGTCAAGAATGGCACTCTTGAGACTCTTGGTGTCATCAGCCTGTGCGCTATTTGCACCCTTCTGGATCTAGACAGGGTTCAATTCACCTACTCAAACGGTTGGTGATGAAGTGCAACACACCAGGTCAGCCATCTCAAGAAGGTCCACCTCCTGTGCATTTAACACTTGCTCCTGGAGGCCAGGTACAAGCTGGAGCAACTGGGTATAAATGCATTGTTCAATATGCTGTCTTACAAGGAAGAAGCATCAATATTTGAGATATAAAGGCAATAGAACTACTCACTCAGCAGGAAGAGTTTCTTCCAAATTGTGATCTGGATCCGTCTCTCACATAAGTCCATTAGTTAAGAGCAAATGGACTCAGGATAATGCATGAATGGTATGTCCAAAGTGCTGACCATGGTGAACCAGGGGATTGGAATATCGACTAAGTAAGTGGAGTTGCACATCAGCCGATGCATATTCTATGAGGAACTTACGCTTTCTTCCTTGGGCCTAGCTGAAGAGTGCCACCCAACTCAGCCTCAGGTTCCCAGACATGGCGGGCAGGCCACACAGGAGAGGGGGGATTGTTTTCATTATTCAGAGACATTTTACAGTGCTGAGGACAAAAGATGAGCAGAAGTGCAACCTTGGTGCAGCCTGTAGTTAATTGTATGTGGTGTGAGTAGATGAGGGGAGGGTTTGAGGTCAACCAGGACCTAACCTCTAAATGCTAGAAACATGAACATTTTCACCCTGTAATTGCGCCCTTGCTGCAATGGCTTTTGCCAAATTTCAGGTTTGTTACATTGAGCAGAGAGTGAAGGCTGAGGTGAGTTCAACCTTGTGCTTGGAGGGGGTCAACCATCAGTATTGGGTGGTGAGCCAAGCCCATGATCTTGAAGGCAAGATGTGCTATTCTGCTTCAAACATTGTCACCACTAGTAGGAGCCAGCACTGTGACATTTGACCAGGGGATACTAGGTAGGACAGCCACTCCACAGATCAATAGATTTCATGAAGGTGGCATCTGGGTCCACAGCAGACTATATAGGTGGGGGTGAGCAGTTGGAGCAACATGAAAAAAACAAAGAGGCCACCGATAATTTCTCATATTGTTTTAGAGTTTGAAGGTCCGGTCCAGTTGCGGTCGCGGCCCTTTTTGGCTGCAACTGGAACCGCGACCGGTTGTGCCACTCACAAAAACTTCCCGACCGGAACCGCAACTGCGGCCAACCGGTCGGGACCAGTTGCTTACCAGTTGCACCTCGGTCGAAACCGGTTGCAACCATCCTACTAGTAGTTATCAATTTTATCTAAAGTAGTCTACCAATTAATTTAATTACTTAAAAAAACACAAACAGGAGGGGAATGTAAAGAGGGGGGGACTATAACCGAGAGGGGGGAAGTGCGGACGAGAGGGGGGGGGGAACGAGAGGTGGAACACTACAATGGAGTGGGGGGGAACGTGGACGAGAGGGAGGGGAGGGAAACAAGGGGGGGGAACGTAGACGAGTGGGGGGGAACGCAGACGAGAGGGGGGGAATGCAGACGAGAGGGGGGGAACGCGGACAACAGGGGGGCACTACAACCAAGAGGAGGGGAACACAGATGAGAGGGAGGGGAGGGAAACAAGGGGGGGGAACGTAGATGAGTGGGGGGGAACGTGGACAACAGGGGGGCACTACAACTGAGAGGGGGGGAACGCGGACAAGTGGGGGGGAACGCAGACGACAGGGGGGCACTACAACCAAGAGGAGGGCACTACAACTGAGAGGGGGGGAATGCGGACAAGAGGGGGGAACACGCAGATGCAGACAGAGAGCAGGGAACAAGAGGGCAAGAGGGGGATGCAGGTGGGGCAGGGAACGGCACACACAGGGGGGGTGGTTGTGGTTGTGGGACAATGTTGAATGTTGAATGTTGAAAGTTGAACATTGATGTTGATCTTTGATGTGTAAGCACATGCAAACATAAACGTGTCATGACGCGTCACCGTTTACTTGCACAATACATGTGCAAACATATGCAAATTAGTCAAAGGTATATAAAGCCTTGCTTGTCCACTCATTTTTAGTTGGGCATGCCCCACATTATTTACGAAAATTAAATTAGATATGAAATAGTAAGCCCTAACTAAGGATGGTTGTAACTGGTTGCAACCGGTTGCAACCCAGTTGGAAGCCCAGCAGATTTGGGGCAACTGCAACCGTGACTGTCGACAGCTGGTCACAACTGCAACCGAAAATTCCGGTCGTGACCGGTTCAGTCCAGTTGGGTCCTGGTCTTTTTTCAGTTGCAGCAACTGGACCCTCAAACACTATATTGTTTTGACATGCTTCAATGGCGGTATTGTATTGTACATTGAATGAAATCTCCCAAGTGTCATTTTCCAAATTAAACTGAGAAAAGTCAACAACACAAGGTCAAATTATGCTCTAGGAAAAGTCACAGCCTTACAGGAGTTTCATCAGGGTGCCCAGCAAGGCAACAAAAAGGTAGCCCAAGCTTACCTGTGGTGTCTCTGCCCTCTGCTCTTGTAGATCGTGCCCAGATGACATGCAACACTTATAGGGAACTAACCTTGATCAAGCATCAGCTAGGCACCTGAGTGGAATATGTTTCCACAGACTCACTCTTCTTCAAGGTTTGTTTCACTACTGTTACAGTGGTGGGAGATTCCAAGTATTTACACTCCCCCCCCATTCTTTGTGGAATCCTGGTTCATTCCTGGTTCATTCCTGGATTCCTGGTTCATTCCTGGTTCATTCCTCACATTCCTAGGAATCCTGGTCCATTCCTAGCCATTCCTAGCCCATTCCTGGCCACCATTCCTGGAGGTACTAGGTCATTATTTCAAATATTTATTACTATTTATAGGTCCATCAATACTAATAAAAAAATAAGCAAAACCCCCCAGCTCACTACAAGGCAGGGGGGGTATTTATTTATTTACTATCTTAATACATGTTTGTTTTTAAATACATATTTTGTAAAAGACTTGAAAAAAATAAACAAGGAAAACTGATAGGGGGGCGGGCAAAGGACATGGATGGTCACATCACAGTGACCTGCCCCTCACATAGCACCCTGTTCCACCCCATGAGCAATGGCTTGTGGTAGCGGTTCAGGGTGCTGGCATGGAGGGTTGGCGCTTGCTCGGCTGCCATCACCCCACCTGTGCTCCACCCCAATGAGCAGTGGCTTGTGAGGCTGGGCTGGGTGGTGTTATTCGGGCTGCTGGGCCCTCCTGTCATGTCCCCCTTGGCCATCGGAGCCTGCTGTCCTGTCCTGCTAGGTCCTAGGCCCTTGCGTTGTGTCCCCTGGCCTCCAGTCGCGTCCCCTCAGCTCCAGTTGCATCCTGTGGCCTCCAGACGCATCCCCCTTGGCTCCAGTTGTGTCCCCTTGGCTCCAGTTGTGTCCTGTGGACTCCAGTTGCATCCTCACGTCCCTGGGTGTCCTCTCTGTCATCCAGCATCTCCCCCGTCATTTGGTGTCCCCCTCAGCTGGCAGGTGTGTCCCCCTTCTGGTCCCATTATTCCGGTTTTGCCAAAGTTTGTATTCTTCCCTTAATAATCCAATAAATGCGTCTGAGGTTAAGCAGCACTTTGGATCTAAGTCATTTGGATCATTTGCATTTCTGTTGTAGGGCTCGACATATGTTTGCCAAGAGTTTGGTAAGGATGCCGAAATAATTGATTTAAATCAGGTATCTGAGATGTGGAATTCTATATTTGGAAACCTGTTGATCCGGTCTCGGTAAGACTTCAGTATGTCCAAATGCTTTAGGAGGTTGTCGGAATTATCAGCCTTTGTCTCATATAGTAGACACTGCAGTTGATTAACTGTTTGATGTGCCTTGTTTTCATAAGTGACCAATAGTGCAGTATACATTTCTTCTGCACTTTGTTTTGATCTGACGTGATTTATTTGCAAGGAAGTAACATTGTGAATAGTCACTTGCTGTGCCCACATGTCGTTTTTGTCCCAGCTGAAGGCACTGGCCGGATCTGCATTTTCATCCAGCCACTTTATTTGCCCAAAGACATACATATCCCATTATGTTGCAGTTAATAAAAACTCGCAACATTCTCTCTTTCCATTCATGCCAGTTTTCATCTGTCAAATGATCGCGATCGGCAATCTTGTTTATGTTTGAATATTATTTGGTACGAATTAGGGGTATTGCTGCAGGTATTGCCATGGCTAGTTGCTGCATAATTCCAGGGGAACCATTATATTCCTGGTGCCTTTCTTCAGCTCTTTGAAGAATTTCCAGGGGGATATTCTGTTGTCTTTGTTTCTGTTTAGCTTTGGAGACATAAATTCTTTTAGGGTTTTGTTCTGTTGCTGAGGGTGTTCCAGGCTCTCCAAATAATGACTCCATGTCATCTTGGTCCCCAACATATTCCAATTCTGGATCCATGTGCCCCTTTTTAATAAGTTAGTTAAAATATTGGCCAGGGCCCATAACCTATTGGGATCAAGGGAGTTGAGCACAAGATGAGGATGGGGTTCTCAAGGTATTGAGTTAAAGTCAAAGGCAAGTGGATGAGGGAGTCTGCCACAGGGAGGAATGTTATTATCATCTCCTACAAAGTGTGCAATATTTATACTACACAGTCAGGAGATATAGTGTAATGTACTTCTATAATATATAAAGGAGGCACAGAGTCATAGACTCCAATAATAGCCAATGTTTCATTAACTTAGTAATTTCCCCTATAGATACGCTGTTATGGCTTGGAAGTCTTACACTTCCTGCAGGGTGTGTCTAAGACACTCCCCCTAGGCTTCTGTCTCTGATAGCCTATGATAGACATGGCTATATTTTGCCTATCCTATCACAGACATGCTGCAGGATGTTTAACCCTGTAGCATGTGTTAATGGTGGATTCCCCTATATGTCCTTGCATGTGTTAACCTCTGTTAAACATGTGTTATTATGACTTAGCATATTCTGGCAATATTCCCTAGGCATGTTAACTGCCTTGGCTTGCCTGTATACTCTTGTATACATAATCCCAACAGAAGGGATAGTGGCAGGACCTGTTGTGAGGGGAGTGGCATGTGTGATAGCAGCCACAGTTGCATCAAGACTTCTTTCCATCACATTGTTGCTTTCTTACCTTGGGTGTCTTGATAAAATCCTCAAACACCTGTTTTTCAGCTGGGGTTTGTGTGTTGGCCCCATAATCATCATGCCAGCTACTGCCAGACTTCTTATCCCACTGTGAAATTACCTTGTATGTAGCACATAGCCATATTGGAGTATCAGTGATGAAAACCCTCATTGACAACTAAGATATGTACATGACCCCATTTGTAATGCCATTGATTTGCATCCTTTGACTTTACCATAACATGCACCTTGTTGAATTCTGATTTCTTCAAGTTGAGGCCTTGTGCAGTTGTCAAAACACAATTTGCTTTGACATAGTCAAGCAGGAGTTTGATTTTGTCTTCAGTCCATTGGCCAGTGGTCTTCTCAATGTTTTCCGAGGTGCTGGCAGAGGTTGGAGTGTTCAATTGTGGGTGGAAAAACTGGTTGAGTCGTGATCTCCCACAGTTTGAGCAGTAGCATCATCATCATCATGGTCCCTCATTGAGTACTGAATGGTGTGGAGGGTGGTGAAGGTGTAAGCAGGGGAAGCAAGTGACATAACTTGGCAAAAGTATTGTATAAGAGTGTGTCTATCCATGAGGGAAAAGCATGGGCATAGCCACAGTGTTCAAGTTGAAGGAAGTGCTTCACACTGAGGCTCTCAGCACATTGCCCCAGAATTCAAAGTCCGATGGCAACAGCAATGGAAACCTAGCAGATACAAACATGTTAGTTTGTGAATTGGAAATTTCCTGCACAGCTGAACATGCTCTTAGTAAAATGGTCCTATTTACCTCTGCTGTACTCAGAAATGTAGTTCTCCAGCCAGGCTCCAGCCTGAGCAGAGGAAATGGGAAAGAATTTCCACATTGAGCTGTGATTGGTCACTGCTATCAAGGTGCACTCAGTGCACCAAAGAGCTATCCTGATACTTCCAATATTATTATCATTTGATAATAACATATTGTAACTAGAATTAGAACCAAACTTGTCAAACTCATGTCCCCACATTGCATTTTCTCACTGGCAGCCCATTTTCCAGTAAATGTATGTACTTCATCTTAAAATGGCTATTTGCCTCCACTGTACTCAGAACTGTAGTGCTCCAAGGCTCCACTAGCCTGAGCAGAGTAAATGGGATTGAACCTGAAATATGATTGGTAGCTGCTATCAAGGTGCAACTATAGTCAGTACACCCTTTATCCCTTTATCACCGGGCAGTCCGAAATCTATTGACCTCGCGGGGCCAAGCGACGCCACGCATGGTGATATGAAACTAGAACAAGTGTATGCTTGACACGAGGATTGATGTAGGCGGGTAATTCAACATCCCCTCCGATCACTAGCTGAGCCAAGGGATTACGTCTGTTCAGCACTTGTTGTAAAGAATATAAGCTTATCGAATCATGAAAACCACGCTCACCCGAAAGCAGCAGGGTTCGATTCATCATTTCCTTGGTTTCCTTTTGCCCCCAGACTTCGTGGTGTGGCTCAGCGTGCCTCCTGTAGAAGGTGGAACTGCATCCACATTTGCACTCCCTTGCGTCGCACCACCACCACCACCTCCTCCACCAGGACCTTTCCTCCTCTTACCCAAATTAAGTGTCGATCGCTCGCTCTTCTTCAACCACCGGTCTGGATCAGGTGGGGGTGTCACACCAGGAATAACGCCGGCGGGAACGCGCGACGCCCGTGCTTTCTTCTCTGCAGGCTTCACAGGCTCTGCCAAGGTAGACGATGATGCGAGCCTGACAGCGAGCTGGGTGCTGGGCTGCGCCGGTGGCGGATTGCTTTCAATGTTCTTCGTTAGCGATGAAGGCAGGGTATCAAGAGCATGCAGGAAGCTAGTTTCGATGAAATCCAAATGTGTTTGAGATGCCTGGAGGTTGGTGAGAATATCCGAGTGTTCCTCTGATCCCTGCAACATCGTAAATAGGGCAGATCATGACCGATAAGATGATGGTATATTGACCGGTTCGGCGGTGTCTAGGAGCTGGTTATACAACTCCACAGCTTTCTCGTACGATCCTTCGCGGTAGCACTAGAGTATGGTCAGCGATTTGTCGCTAGAAATAAGATGTGCATATGCTCACAAGTTGTGCGTCCAGGTGCATTACACCTCGATCATCTTCGTCCTGCTCATCCTTGATCTTGTTCAAAATCTGTCTTGCGTCATCTTCACGCTGCAATCGATAGAACGAATATGATCGCTCAAAGTCCCGATCCTGATTATTGCTTTCATGTTCAATCAGGGAAAGGGCAGGGAGGTGCTGCTCTGTTTGCAACAACAGAAAAATTTTGGTTTGGACTGTGTTGTTATCATCGGGTTCCAAGCGAAGAACTGGTTGACGAATTACTCCACATCACAGAATGGTAAAGAAACATACTCTTATCGCAAGTTTTTTTAGCATTGTTAAAGTGTCCACCATCGATTTGAGCAGATAACGATGTAAATAGTCGTTTAAGACGTTCTGGAATACCCAATGGCGATTTAGGACCAGTTTTCCGGGCAGAATGTTTGGCTATATTCTTTTCAGCCAATGGTGAGCTCTTTACTGTCTGTGCGGAAGGTTTGGGTGCCATGAGTGCCCTGAATGAAGTGGTTCCACAAGTAGTGGAAGCAATTCACCAAGTGCCAGGCTGCGTCTTCATTCTCACACACGTGATCCTGCAGATAAAGCAATACATAATATATAATATATAATATATAATTCAACTTGGCCTATTTGGAGGCTTCATTTACAGTAATAATCCCATTTACCAACATTCCTTGGTGGCAAATATGAACCCCGTAGATCTGGAGCAAGATGCTCCTCTTTTTTCACTTGCGCAGCCTTAACGCACAAAAAAAAAATT
The DNA here is from genome assembly GCA_964034925.1 of Tricholoma hemisulphureum. NCBI lineage: Eukaryota > Fungi > Basidiomycota > Agaricomycetes > Agaricales > Tricholomataceae > Tricholoma > Tricholoma hemisulphureum. The sequence goes on along the minus strand of OZ035928.1, from coordinate 2,192,436 downwards.
GCACAAAAAAAATGAACATCCATGTTCACAAGTTACAAAAAAAAAGAATACAAAATGTTTGGGGGATACACGCTTCCACATGCTACATACATACCGACAACCTTCCTTGACAATTTTTTTTTCATATCAACACCGGGCCCGGTCTAATTCCCCGCTTCCAAAAACTCCGTTGCAAAAAAGTCCATTGCAAATAAAGAGCATTCCAAATTTTCAGCCACTCGCCGCAACCTTTTTCTTGATAACATCAACGACCCCGGGCTCCGCGACGGTACTCAAGTCACCGAGTTGGTCACCTTCGCCTGCAACGATCTTGCGCATGATCCGGCGCATGATCTATAAAATAAATACGCGTCGGTAATTCGGAAGAGTAAAAGAAACAGGGAGAATGAATGACTCCCGACGACGACAGGGTTGAGACAGAAGAGGAAAGAAAATGACGCCCCGCCGCAAGGGAGAGGAGCAAAGGGGAACGACGCCCAACGACGATAGCATTCGGGGGGGAAAAGTGCAATGCAAGGGACAAGACACGACGAAACGACAACCAACGCACCTTCCCGGATCGCGTCTTTGGCAGATCCGACACGATATAAATCTTCTTGGGGGCCGCGAACGGGCCAATAACTTTACGCACTTGGAGCACGAGCTCCTTGTTCAGCTCCGCCTCGTTGTTCGGGTCATACGCAAACTCACTTCAGGCAAGCATCGTGTCAGTCAGTCTTTGTAAAAGAGGGGAAGGAAACACGTACGGCTTGAGCGTGACAAACGCAAACACCGCCTGGCCCGTCAGCTCGTCCGTGGTCCCAATCACTGTTCCCCCATCAATTACCCTCCAAAACACATGGAGAGGTGGGAGGGTGCTCACCGGCAGTCTCCGCGACGCCCTTATGCATGATGAGCGCCGACTCGATCTCGGCGGTCGACAGGCGGTGTCCCGACACGTTGATCACGTCGTCGATGCGGCCCTTGATCCAGATGTATCCGTGCTCGTCGCGCGCGGCGCCGTCGCCCGTGTAGAACATCCCCGGGTAGGGCTAGCCATGCTACTCAGCACACCCAACAAGAAAAAGAAATGGATAGGGATACGGACCGCCATGTAGGTCTCCAGGTACCGCTTGTGGTCACCCCAAATCGTGCGCGCGACGGAGGGCCATGGGTTCTTGAGCGCCAGCACGCCTTCGACTTGGTTGCCTGGCAATTCCTGGGTGCAGAAACGATTATTATATCACTGTGGGAGAGTGAACTGAGAAGACGCACGACACCAGAGTGGGGATGGAGGACCGCAGGCTCGATGCCGAAAAAGGGGACGGTGGCGGACCCGGGCTTGGTCTCGATGGCGCCGGGGAAGGGAGTGACGACGATAGAGCCCGTCTCTGTCTGCCAGAACGTATCCACGATGGCGCACTGCTTCCTGCCGACATGCTCGTTGTACCAGTTCCACGCCTCGGGGTTGATTGGCTCGCCGACGGTGCCGATGACACGGAGGCTGGTGAGGTCATACTTCTCGACGTGGTGCGCACCAAGACGACGGAGGAGGCGGATGGCAGTAGGGGCGGAGTAGAACTGAGTGAGCTTGTGGGCGTCGACGGCCTGCCAGTAGCGCGAGGGCGTCGGGTAGACGGGGGTGCTCTCGAAGACGGTGGTGGTGACACCGTTGGCGAGCGGGCCGTAGATGATGTAGGTGTGCCCGGTGATCCACCCGATGTCGGCCATGCACCCGAAGCGGTCGTCGGGGTGTACATCGAATACGTACTTGACGGTGAGTGCGGCGCAGAGGAGGTACCCGCCCGTGGTGTGCACGACGCCTTTGGGCTTGCCTGTGGAGCCAGAGGTCTATTATCGCGTTCGTTAGTATAGGATTGAGAGCGAGGGGGAGGACGCACGTAGAGGATGAAGAGGGGGTCTTCGGCAGACATGATCTCGTAGGGGCAGTAGTTGGGGGCCTTTGCGGCCTCTTCGTGCCACCACTTGTCGCGGCCGGCGGTCCAGGGGACGGTGCTGCCGGTGCGCTTGAGGACGAGGACGTGCTCGACAAGAGGGCACTCCTTGAGTGCAGCGTCGACGATGGCCTTTGTGGCGATGGCCTTGCCGCCGCGACGGCCCTCGTCGCTGGTGATGACGACGCGGCAGCGGCAGTCCTGGATACGATCGCGGAGGGACTCGGAGGAGAAGCCAGCAAATACGACGGAGTGAACGGCACCGATGCGGGCGCAGGCGAGGAAGGCGGCGACGGCGTGCCAGGTCATGGGGAGGTAGACGGAGACGGTGTCACCGCGCTTGACGCCGTAGGATTTGAGCACGCTGGCGATGCTGCAGACTTCGTGCAGGAGCTCGGCATAGGTAATCTCGCGCCCTTGCCCAGGTTCGTCGGCTTCATAGATGATAGCAGTCTGTGGGGGAAGGTGAGCACAAGGAGTGGGAGATAATGGATTTAGTTGTACTTTGTTGGGGTGCTTGAACGCCCAGCGGTCAACGCAGTTGTAAGACGCGTTGAGGCCGCCCTCTGGGAACCAGGCTATGTCGCCGTTCTTGAATCCCCCTGATCGGACGGTGTGGAAGGGGCGATCCCAGTAGAGCGTCTCTCTCGCGACCTGGAATCAAGAGATCAGGGAATGCAAGGGAGATATAGGGGGAGAGGTTTACCTTTGCCCACCACGCGTCTGACTGGGGGCCGATGGTCTGTGCGTGGGCGTCGCGGTAGGCGTCGATGTGGGGGCCGATGTGGGGTGTTTTTGTGCCGTTTGTGAGGCGGGGAGCGACGGGGTGTCTGGGGACGGGGGAAGGAGCATCTGCCATTGTTGGTGGTTGGTGGTTGAGCGTGTGTGTCAGAGCTCTTTAATGGGCGTTTTTTAACGGAGCTTGCCAATAGGGGCAAAGCCCATATCGGGCATCGGCATCGTCCCTATCATCACGACAATTAAGGGGCGCTCGAACCTCCCTCCCTGTAGCCTTGGCGTCTGTCTCGCGGAATCGTATCTGCGCAATACTCCCCAGGCGATGCTCCTTACAATGCGAACAAAGAACAGTGCTCGAGGAGACGATTCGACGTCTGACACGATCAACTCCTGCCAGGGTTGCAGCTGTAATCGTATCGATAATCGATCACACGTCACCTGGTCAGCCTCATCCCTTGCCCATGTGTTCGCCCCCTCCCCGTACACGCGCACGACAAGCCCACAAGCCAAAAACACGACCAAGACACGGGGTTGAATAGGGTTGAATGCTGTACATACCATGGTCGAAACAAAGGGATGAAGATAGGGTGGAGTTGATGCGCAGTCAGTGATGATAATCGATTAGATGTCCAGTTTATGTTATTGCTCAGGGATAGAATCGATCATCGATCAAGCGCTCGCCATGTCCCACAGCAACCTCAAAATCTGCGCTGATGAACCTGATTGGTCGTGTCAAAATAATCGGACGCGTGACGTAACCCTTTTCTCATGCCTACTACCACCACCACACCACCTCTCAAAACGCGTCCCTCTAAAACAACGCCGCGCCGAACTGCGGGCGCGGCAAAATCGAGCACGAGCACTCCTGCTGCCAAGGAGAAGCCAACGCCAGGAGTCTGCGCGCGTGGCCGTGGCAGGACGAGAGATGGCAAGTTGAACCGAAAGAGGAAGCGAAGTGATGCCACCGAGGACGAGGTTGATGATGATGAGGAGGAGGAGGAGAAGGAGAGCGACGACGGCCCTGAAGACGAGTACCACCTTGACCCAGACTCAGACTCGGAGCCCGAGGTCGATGCCCAAAATGCATATGACAGCGACTTTCTCGACGACGATTCTCCGAACAAGAACAAGAAAAGCCGCGTCACCCAATCCAAATCCAACCTCAGATCTCCCAGAAAAGCGAAGAGGGCCAACGCGAACCCCACATCGCCCCCCACCAAGAGGCAGCGCCGTCGCCGCAGCTCCCGCGACGCCGATGCCGATGCCGAAACGCAAGGGCTTCAAGTAGTCGGCACCATCGTCAGCGCCCCCACAACAGGCCGCGGTGCGTTCCACTCTCACAAATCCAGCCACATATCCCATATACTTATCACATAACACACACCTGTCCAGTCCCCCCAGGGCACATCTCGCAGAACACGCTCGACTTTCTGGAGAAACTCAAGAACCCGGAGTGCAACGACCGGGAATGGTGCGCTCCACTCCTCTCTCTTCCCTCCCCTCTCAATTGACCCCGACATACAGGTTCAAGCTCCACGGTAAGCCCCCACTACCCTCTTCCCCCTCTTCATCGACACCCACCTCTCCACACACCCAACACCCACCCACCCCTCACACTCACCACTGCCCCAGAGCCCGTCTTCCGTCTCGCCGAGCACGAATGGAAGCTCTTCGTCGAAGCCTTCACCGACGTCCTCACCACGGTCGACACACAAGTGCCCCCGCTCCCCCCAAAAGACGTCGTCCACCGCATTTATCGCGATGTGCGTATTTTTTTAACCTACCTGCGCTGTGCTTTATACTCTGTTTTCACAATGCCTTTTTCTTTTGCCATCCCTATCTATGTCCCTATCCTGTTCTTTCCTTTCGCTGTCTGTGACTTTACTATTCCTTTCAAGTTGCTACCCATCTACCCTCTTCCAAACACTCCGACACAGTTGCCGGACGCTGACTTCCGGGAACGTCACGCAGATCCGGTTTAGTAACGACAAGACACCGTACAAAACCAACTTCTCCGCGAGCTTCTCGAGGAGCGGGAGGAAGGGCATCTTTGCTGGATGTGCGTGCTCCGTTATCCTCTATCCGAGACCACCCGCTCACCCTCCTGCTCCTGCCGTGCAGACCACATGTTCGTCCTCTCAACTGCCCCACTTTCTGGCCCTTGACCCTAACCCCCATAACTACTACTCGATAAACAGCTCAGGTGAGACACCCACTCATCTCCGCAGCACCCCCCAGTCTCATTACCCCCTCTCCTCCTTTTTCTACTGCCCAGTGTCACCAGGCGGCAAGAGCCTCGTCGCAGCAGGATCATGGTGTCCAGGCAAGAACGAGCTCGCCACAATCCGGTACTTGCTCTTTCTCTTTCTCTTCCTTTCTATCGTAACCAAATGGATCAAAATGGAACTGACAACTTGACGTCTCTCTAGCGCCAACATCCAGCGCGACCCGCGGCGCCTGCGGCGTGTCATCTCGGCGCCCGCGTTTGTGCAGCTCTTTGGGGAAGCGCGGCCCCGCACGGATGGCGGGCGGCAGAATGTGTTTGGGATGGAGGACGAGCTCAAGGTGGCACCCAAGGGCGTCGATAAAGGACACAAGTGTGTTTTTTCGACGTCGTTCGGTGTGGATGTGATTGACGTGTGGGGTGCTGTAGGGACATCGATCTGCTAAAGTGTCGGTCGTTTGCGGTGTTTCGGTAGTGAGTAGTTGTGGTGGCGATGATGTTTTTTTTTTTTTTCGCTGATCGAATTGTTGGATAGCCTTGAGGATGGACAGGTGCTCGAGCCTGATTTTGCGCAGACGTTGGGGGAGGTGATGAAAGTGATGCGGCCGCTTGTACATTGGTGTGTGTTTACTTTTCCTGCTTTTTAATTTTTATGTGCTGGTTACTGATTTATGCATGTTGGGTAGTTTGAATGATATGATGACGGTGGGTACAAGTGGGGAGGGCGATGAGGGAGAGGAGGGGGAGGGAGAGGAGGTTGAGAATGAGAATGAGGGAGAGGGGGGTGAGGATGAGGGCGATGAGAAAAGGGTGTAACTTTGTGTATGTTGGCGTAGATGCTGCCTCTCGCCCTGATTCATGCATTATAAACAGTCTTGTGGTGTTGTGATCCTGGCGCTGAGCTGGCCGTCGTTGTGCTGCCACTGAGGCGGTTTGGGTTCGATTCCCATCAGTCGAGTCGTTCATCGGTGTCAGTCTGGCGGTCTACCATGGTATTTAGTACTTAAAAGGCAGTATGTAGACTTGTAACCACTCCCTCGCAACCTTCGACCTACTATCGACGTTTTTACATGTACTAGGGATCCGTCACCGATCTAGGGGGTATGGACTTGGGTCTGCCACCCGAGTCCTATCTTGATTCATGTCTTCAGAATGTGTGTGCCCTTTTGGTACTACACATTCACATGAAAAAACACACTGATGCCTTCGACTTACGTTCAATGCAGAACCTGAATTTTTGATTCACTTTTCGATATAAGCATATAAACGTCGCAGCCTTGTGGTCTAGTGCCACGTTCTGGCGCCAGTGAGTTCGATAGCGTACTAGGCACGCTAATTATCGTGTCGTCCGCGTCGAATCTGTGGATACCACGCCGCTCCCAGTGATTCATGTATTATAAACGTTGTGGTCTGGCGGTCTGGCGCTGAGCTGGTCGTCCTTGTGCTGCTACTATTAGTAGCGACTCGGAGGCGGTTTGGGTTCGATTCCCAGAAAGGCCCATCCCATCATCGAAGAAGAACTTTTTTTGGGTCTAGTCATCGTAGTGGCCAAATCATGCCACACTTTTCCATCACCTCTACGCACTTCCCCTGTGTTTTCACGTTCTTTTTGTTATCCACGCTCTTTTACAGTCTCTCGTTTCCCTTATCTTGTCATTGGCGTGTGTTTCAATATCCTAAAAACTTGTGCCACACGTGTTGAACTTGAAGGTGTGAGCGACAAGTTCGGACTTCGGCCCGATTTTTGTGTGTGCCAATCATCATCGCAGGCCACAGCTTGAAGTTTGAAGTTTGAATTTGAAGCTCGAAGCTCTGAAGTTGAACTGCTTCGCGATACAGTGCTTTATGTTTTTTGTGTTACACGAGCGACGGTGTTGGCGAAAGAGAACAAAATGTACTTTCGGAAGTTCCCCTGCCAGTCCAGCGTCTGTTGAACACGAGGGGGTCTCCCTACTTTCTCTACTACGATGACGCCTCCCCCTCGACCTGAAAGGTCCATTGCACAGGCTCTGCGACGCCCTTTCAATCGAGTTCGAGATGCTATATTGCCAACTTCTCGCCCGTCGTCTCCGCATTCCCTTGCTCTCCCTAGAACCAGTACCGCCAACATACCCAATGGCGCTCCCGATCTGGGATCTGAGGACGCTATATTGTCGACTGCTCGCTCTTCTCAGTTTTCTTCTGTTCCCCTTGAGGCCAGAACTCAAGATGGTGTCTTTCCAACATCCCCATCTTCTCAACAGTCTTCTTCTCACCCTGAACTCAATACCTCCGGTAAACTCAAGAAGGTTTGGGGTGTGGCATGGAGCGGACTCGAAACAGCGCTCCGCCTTCTGGAAAAGAGCGCAGATGCATTTCCTCCTCTCAAGTCGGCTGTCGGTGCGTTAGTCGCCTGTCTGGATCTGGCACAAGTACGGTTGTGGATTCGCACCCCTTACCTTGTCTAATCCACATCGCAGATAGTTGGAGAGAACCGTGAAGAATACGAAAAACTTGCAACTGAACTCACAAATATGGCGAACACGCTGACCCCATATGTAACCAATCTCGTTGCAGAAGACGTTACCGGCAGCGCTGCACGTATTGTGGAGTGAGTCTTAGATGCTTGCTCAGGTGTCGGGTTATGAGTAACAAGTTTTGCAGCTCAATCGAAGCGGAATTGACACAGATCAGCCAACAGCAAGATCGCGGCAAGATGATGCGAACAGTTGAAGCCAATCAGGACCAGGGAGATGTGATACAGCGATATCATAGGATAGAGTCATTGTTTCGTCAACTACAAGTGAGTACCTGACCATTCATATCCAGTCTGGTATATCTGACGGCCCAATAGAACGACATTAGTCTTCGAACTTGGGATCATACAAGAAAACTACGCGAGGTAAGCAAATAACAAGACCAGACTTAGATGGGTCTTATGGGACGATCCACCGCTAGGCGTCGTTGCTTAAAGACATGTCTCCAGTGGATGATGCTCGATATAACTCCAGGTATTCCATGGCCGTCAAGCGACGTGGGTGCACAGCGGAGACGCGCGAGAAGATCCTCACAGATATTCAAGACTGGGTTGAAGATCCGAATGGCGCCAGGGTGTATTGGATGAATGGCATAGCGGGCACTGGCAAGACGACGATTTTGTACAGCTTGTGCGAGTGGTTAGCAAAGAAACAACGACTCGGCGCCAATTATTTCTGCTCGCGTATCTCTTCTTCATGCCGCGACGTGAACAATATAGTTCCCACAATTGCATACCAACTCGCTCAATACTCCCCCGCATTTCGATCAGCCCTGTGCAAAGTCCTAGACGAGAAGCCAGAGGCCAGCAAGCTAGACATCAAATGGCAGTTCGAGGAGCTCTTGCAGAAGCCCATGCAAGCGGTGAAAACCGCGATGCCAGGAGGTGTGGTCGTTGTGATCGACGCATTGGACGAGTGCGACGATAGCGATGCCTTCCGTCTGTTTCTTGAAACCCTGCTGAAGCTCGCAGCGGACCTGCCCATCAAGTTCTTTGTCACCAGTCGACCAGAGCCTGTGATATGTCAGAAGATGTTGGTATCAGGATACTCGCGTTCTGCACTATATCTGCACGACATCGAGGAATCGATCGTTGAAGCGGACATCATGAAGTATCTCAACGAGGCACTTGGATCCATGTCCCAACCCCCATCACCCAGCGACGTGGAACAGCTTGCAAAACGTGCTGGGAAGTTGTTCATTTATGCCGCCACAGCTGTGCGGTATATTCATCATCCTCGCGGGAACTCCAGTGCTCACTTACAGACGGTGCTAGGGATGGCCTCTGGGTCAACCAAACAGCATGAGGAACTCAATGCATTATACACGAGCATTCTTTCTGCGGCCCACCCGGACCTCGAAGAGAAGGAGATGAATGATATTCGGCTCACGCTCAAGACAGTGGTGTGCGCAAAGGAACCGATGACTGTTCAAACACTGGCGTCACTTCTTAGTCTTACTGAAGAGCAAGTTCGCTCTTCATTAGAGCCACTGCAGTCAATATTGCATGTCCAAGACGGCATACATGGACTGGTTTCCACTTTCCATGCATCATTTCCTGACTATCTGTTTGATAAACTCCGATCTGGGGACTTCTACTGCGAAACAACTGAGCACAATGAAGTTCTAGCCAACTGTTGCTTTGACATAATGAGGGCACAGCTGCAATTCAACATCTGCAAACTTGACTCATCATACATGTTCGACGAGGACGTATTGGACTTGCAGGACCGAATGAAGAAGTTCATCTCTCCTGTCCTCTCATACTCGTGTCGGTACTGGGGTGAGCATCTTCGACAAGGAAATTTCACAGACGTGGCCCATGAAAGGCTCGTCGATTTTCTAATCCACCGACTACTGTTCTGGATGGAGGTGCTTAACCTTGAACGACACATAGTGAAAGGTATAGATATGCTACGCCAGGTATAAACCTGGTTGAAGGTGAGGGAAAATGTCCATAATTCAGACTTTGAAACTGAAATCAAGTAAAAGGATTCGGAAATCGATACTCGGAAACAAGTAGCTGATGCAGAAGCTTTTACATCGCGCTTTGCAGCTGGCGCGTGTTCACGTAGCACACCACACTACATCTCTGGATTGCTATTCTGCCCAACGTCCAGTTTGGTGCGTGAGAACTACTGGCGACACACACGAGGGCTGATAGATGTGAGAGGGAGTGCAATGGAGCAATGGCCAAGTGCAGCTATTGGAATATGGAAAGCAGAATCAATAGTCCAGTCAGTTGCATTCTCTCCTGATGGCACACACATTGTCTCTGGCTCCGATGATCAAATCATTCGAGTATGGGATGCACGCAATGGCGAGACCATTGCTGGGCCATTCAAAGGGCACACATCTACAGTCCAGTCTGTTGCATTCTCTCCCGATGGCACACGCATCGTCTCTGGCTCCGATGATGAAACCATCCGAGTATGGGATGCATGCACTGGCGAGACCATTGCTGGACCATTCAAAGGGCACACATTTTGGGTCCAGTTGGTTGCATTTTCTTCCGATGGCACACGCATCGTCTCTGGCTCCTATGATCAAACCATCCGAGTATGGGATGTATGCACTGGTGACACTATTGCTGGACCATTCAAAGGGCACACATCTTGGGTCCAGTCGGTTGCATTCTCTCCCGATAGCACATGCATTGTCTCTGGCTCCCGTGATCAAACCATCCGAGTATGGGATGCACGCACTGGTGAGACCATTGCTGGACCATTCAAAGGGCACACATTTTGGGTCCAGTCAGTTGCATTCTCTCCCAATGGCACACACATCGTCTCTGGCTCCTATGATCAAACCATCCGAGTATGGGATGCATGCACTGGTGAGACCATTGCTGGACCATTCAAAGGGCACACAGGTGCAGTCAGGTCAGTTGCATTCTCTCCCAATGGCACATGCATCGTCTCTGGCTCCTATGATCAAACCATCCAAGTATGGGATGTATGCACTGGTGACACTATTGCTGGACCATTCAAAGGGCACACATCTCGGGTCCGGTCAGTTGCATTCTCTCCCGATGGCACATGCATTGTCTCTGGCTCCGATGATCAAACCATCCGAGTATGGGATGCATACACTGGTGAGACTATTGCTGGACCATTCAAAGGGCACACATTTTGGGTCCAGTCAGTTGCATTCTCTCCTGATGGCACACACATCATCTCTGGCTCCGATGATGAAACCATCCGAGTATGGGATGCATGCACTGGTGAGACCATTGCTGGACCATTCAAAGGGCACACAGGTGCAGTCAGGTCAGTTGCATTCTCTCCCAATGGCACATGCATTGTTTCTGGCTCTGATGATCGAACCATCCGAGTATGGGATACACGCACTGGCAACACTGTTGCTGAACCATTCAAAGGCCACACAGATTGTGTCAAGTCAGTTGCATTCTCTCCTGATGGCACACACATCGGTGCTGTCGCTGAAACCTTCACTGGCATCTCAGATAATGCTTCTCATGACTCTCACTATGTACACAGAGACATTCTGTCCATGGGACATTTCACATTCAAGGAAGATGGCTGGATAACTGCCCACAATGACCTCTTTTTTTGGATGTCACCCAACTTTTGTGAACAGTTGCCCCATCCCCCCCATAGCACACTTGTTATCGGTCCTGAAGGCACCATGCTCATTCATTATTACCATCTTTGCATTGGCAAAGCCTGGTCTGACTGTTATCTCCCCTAACTGAATACTCTTTAGTAACTATTTTTTGCCACAGTCCCTGTTATGATCATATTTACAAATATATCATTTTCAATCTGTCTTCAGTGAAAGTAACTCCTGGGTACCCTTGAGTGCCATTCTGTACTAAGTAGTGGAGCTCCCTGTTCCAGTGAAGCAGCTTGTCTCCATCTGTGGTGACAACAGCCTGTTCCTACTCTGTATAACTGTAACATGAAAGTTGCAGCCACCTATAACATGACTCAAACTTGTTATGTATCATAAAAAGTTCTGCCTTATCAAAAGGAGGATTTTTGCCAAAAGAATAGTAAATTGGTCATTTCTTTTAGCATGATTTTTCTTTGCACAAGTTAGGTGGTGACTAGGTGAACTGCACCATAGGAAGTGCAGACTTGATAGAGTTACCGTCTACATGCCAGCAACTTTTGATGAACCATGCTCTCCAGTCCTCATAGTTCTGCTCAATGAAGGGCATGCAATGTTCCCCAATCCCAACAAACATGCATCACCCCCAGCCCTTCCTACACATCCTGACTATCTGATATGACTTCTGGTTCCAATGTCAGATCTGTGTTACAGAGGATCGTCTGCCTGAGGGTAAATCAAGTAATGGTGCACATGTGCACTTGCTCCCTTGTGTCAGATGCCCTTCTGAAATGATCATGTGCCAAACAATAGCCTTCTGAAGACTGTTCAAGCAATGCAATTGGTGGCACATTGCTATAATGAAAAAGCATCTGTTGGGACTGAGACAAATTTGCCTGGGTACATGGATTGGTATTCAATGTCAGAATTGGGAGAATCCAATGCCTTATGTTAGGAGGTTAATCTTGCCATGGGCAGAGTGCTTCAAATCTTTCTTTGCAATGAAAAAGAAGGGGGATGCCATGGGGGATTTTGATGGCCAGAAAGTCATCCATCTTCTTCTGTTTGATTGGTGTCAGGGGAGAGACCTTGCAGTCTTTTGGTACAGAGTCATCTTTTGAGTCAATGGTGTGGTCAGAAGCATTCAGAAGCTGCCCTCTCAGATACTGTCTTGTATTCCATCTGGGTTTTGGGCCAAAAAGGTTAAGAGTAGATAAGGTTTTAAAATAAGCAAATTATTACATCAGGAAATCTACTTTTGTCCCTAGGGTGTCCTGGGTTACCCTAGGATGCCTTAGGTCACACCAGGGTACTCAAGGCAATTATTTACCCTGAAGGTACAGTGCCATTTTTTTTCCAGCCTTCAGGGTCATGAATTTAGGCCCAAAGTGCCTCAAGACACCCAAGGAATGCTTCAATCTATAAGTATCCCACAACTCTACATATGATTTTCAAAGCCTGGATAGCTTTTGTATTATATTTATTATTTGCTCACTTTGGCATGATTCCCATTATTGCTCAAAATGGTATTGCATTTGATACCAGAAATCATAGTTTCTATGATATATAACCAGTTGCAACTGGTCCTACTAGCTATATATTCTAATTTTATCTAAGTAGTATCTAAATATTAATTTAACGATTTGGCAGGGGAGGGGGAACACGGATGGCAGGGGGGGGCACAGACAACAGGGGGGGATGCAGATGGCAGGGGGGGCACAGATGACAGGGGGGGAACATTGACTAGGGGGGACATGGGTGGTTGTGGTTGTGCAACAATGTTCAATGTTGAGTGTTGAGTGTTGATTCTGATGGTTGATGTTGATGTGTAAGCACATGCAAACACAAACATGTGAGAAGGTTGTGCCCCATGGGGCACATATGATGATTGACAACTTAGGTTTGACTTTTCATCACCTACTGTATTGTGAGTTTGACTATGTGTCACTCACTTTTCAGATAGACCTCTGGCAATCATCAGTCTGTGAGGGCTTAGGGCCCTTCGGGACAGGAGGTAAGTTTTTCTACATATCTTCTTTGTCTGTTTCTTAGGGTTCTGTTTCTAACTACAACTTGAATGATGTAACTAATTTCTTTTCTTTACATTTTAGGTTCTAAATTACAGGTAATGATGGTAGGCAAAAAATTCTAGTGACAAGTACCCCATTATTTCATGTCATTTGGAGCACCCAGTCAGACAAGAGGCCTATGATATGCCATTCTTTTGTATGTTGATGTTTTCATTTCAAAGTAGCTACAACATGAATATGGCAGAACTCGGTGAGTTCTGCTTCATTTTTCATGATCTTATATTTGATTCTAATCTATTTACATGTCATTAGAAGTGTCCCATGAGATGAGAGGCTTATGTTAATTTGTTCTTTCACATTTTGTTGTTTTAACTTTGTAGGGGTTATAATGTAGGTATTGCAGAACTCAGTGAGTACTGCTTTGTTTCTCATGATCCTATATTTTATTCTAATCTATTTAAATGTAGTTTGAAGGGCCCAGTGAGACAAGAGGCCTATGCCAATCTGTTCTTTTGCATTTTAATGTTTTCACTTTGCAGGGGTTGGCATGTTGATGTCTGTGAGGCACAGGAGGTGGGGGAGGGGGCAGTGTGTCATTAGTGGTGTCATGGTATGGTGGGAGTGGGAGTACATGGTGGTGCATGGTTAGAACTTAAGTATAATGTTTCAAACTTGAAAAATTTGAACAAGGTACCATGAGAACTTGCCCCACATGGGGCACCTCAAAAAGAAAATCCACAGGTTGCTGCCTCTCCCCCTAGGCCTGGTATGTCCCCCCCCATTCTTTTCTAACAAATAATATTTTAGGAGCTACTGGCAATGGATAAGCAAGCCATGACACATAGCCTGGCCATGTGTAATGATCAACAGACAATCTCAATAATTGTTTGGGCCTGAAGTAAGTCTCCCACATGTATCTTTCTTGTTTTTATAATTAATGAACTGCTTTGTAGGTAGTGTTGCCTCAGCTTGGGGTTGACTTAAATGTATTCTACATGTATTGGACACAATACTTGGAATTATGACTCATGTAAGGGACAGAAAATGTAGCCAGCAAGTGGCCGCACATTATCTGTTCCTTACATGAAGCAGGCCGATGCCTCTACAATGTGTTGTTCACATTAAACCATTTTCAACCTGGTCAACTTGTTGAAATGGTGTAACATGCATACCACATGGTAGAGGGATTGGCTCACTTTGCATGAGGGACAGATAATGTGCAGTGAGCCACTGGCTACATTGTCGGTCCCTTGCATGAGTCGTAACTCCAAGTATTGCACCTAATACATGCACAATACTAACGCCCTCACTACACCCAACAACACTGTCCACCCTACCATGCTGTATAGTCACAATGCTAAGTGAAATGCCCAACCCCCCTTTCCAATACTGTAGAGATGACGCTTGACTTTTGAACTGAAATTGCTGGTTTCCTACAGGTCTCCACAAGCATGGCCCAGGCCACCAAATCAGCAATCAAACTCTTGAACCCCTCAAACCCCTTGATGCAAAACCAGTAGGTAATAAATAATAGTAATAATGCCTGTCTACTTTTCAGATCAACTGAGAAAGAAACTTGCAACCAGTAGAATATACAGTAAAGGCATCACAAGGTGATGTAAGGTGCTTAATGTGCCCTAGGAAGTAGCTAGTTGCCCCTGGCAGTCCTCAGAAATCATGTGTCAAGACAATAGGCATCACAGGTCACCCCAGGGTGCTTGATGTGCCCTTGGAAATAGCCTTTAACCCTGAGACAGCCTGGGTCAAAAGTAATTTTCCTGATGAAAGGCATCACAAGGTGATGTAAGGTGCCTGATGTGCCCTAGGAAGTAGCTAGTCACCCCTGGTAGCCCTGGGAAATCATGTGTCAAGACAATAGGCATCACAGGTCACCTCAGGGTGCTTGATGTGCCCTGGAAAATAGCCTTTAACCCTGAGACAGCCTGAGTCAAAAAGTAATTTTCCTGATGTCTGCCGTAGTTACCTTGGTTACTTAGTTACTATAAAACCTAGATACCATCACTTGTAACTTCAGTTCGATTATTGCATTGTTACCTCTTCCACTCTCTCACTCTAAGTCCTCTTCGTCTCTTACTTCTGGAACTCCACCAGACCTCTGCTCTTATTATCATCACCTTGCAAATTGGACATCAGGCATAGAGAAGGGTGCAATCTCTTATAGATTGAAGCCAAGTCCAGTGTCACATTGGAACTCCGTTGGAACACCACCATAACTCCACCCTATAATATCAGTTCTTAACAGTATAATCATACTCACACTTCTTACGCCCTCTTCATGAACATATTAACCTTTTATGTCAACCTCAATCACTATGCATACATGCTTCACCACTGATTCACAACAAAGCGGATTACAAGCCATGCGCAGATCCTGACTATCTTCACCAACCCTGCTCCAACCTTTGTCAACCTTTGGTACAACCCCACAACCTTCAAACATATTTCCTGGCCTGGGAGCAAACCCAGAAAACCCTGACATACAACCTCCGTCAACTCCGCCACACCCCCGCAGTACACCGGTTGAAAACCAACCTAGTCATGGTGATCCTGAAGGGCCTGATGACCCTGATGGTGATGACAATGACCCAGAAGGTGACGACCACCAATCCAATCCTCAGTCAGAGCCCCATGGCAATGACCGGTTATTCCTGCATGTACTACTGGAAGGGTGCCAGGTCAGGCAACCAACACTGAGGTGGTCAGGAAGGACAGGGTCAAGATATCTTTGTTGCATGGAAGTGAGAACGTAAGTTACAAACAGTACTTAGAAATTAATATAACAATACCTTCATTGCATGGAAGTGAGAACGAAGGTAGGAAAAATAATTAAGGGATGGTATAAGTATGGGCTCCATCCTATGAGAGGAAATGTCCAGATCAAGCCTAATGCACAAAAAAGGAAGGTTGCATCAGGTGGAGTGTAATTAAGGGAAGGTATGCATCAATCTAGGTCCCCATCTGGAGGCATGACTTCCTGGATGGCGATAGGGGAATTAGGATCCCCAAAGAAGTGATAGGATAAGAGTCAAGGGTTCGCCAGATGTGGCTGTGCAGAGTCCGGAGCATGGGGTGGTCCAGATGTGGCTGTGCAAATGTCCGGAGCCTGAGGTGATCACATAACTCCTGAGGTGTTGCATGTTTCTGGATGTGGCTGTGCAACTCCGGAAGCGGTTGGGGATGATAGTGTTGAGGTCTCTGGAGGTGGCTGTGCAAACATCGGAGGTTGGGGCATGGTTGTCTGTGTAGTGAGGTCTCTGGAGGTGGTTGTGCAAACTCTGGAGGTTGGGGTGCAGTTGTCTGTGTAGTGAGTCCAGAGCAGGGGCAGACTTACAACTACAAGAGTTATCAGACAGCATCCATGCCTCTTGACAACCTTGCAATGCGAAAGTCAAAGTATGTGAACCTGACACGTTTGATGGTACGTACCCATGGAAACTCTGTGACTTTTTAATCTCTTGTAACCTTCACTTCCATGACTATCCTACCCTTTTTGCATCTGATGAGAAAAAGATCTTATTTATTCATTCTTATCTGAAGGGAGCAGCACTTGGTTGGTTTGAACCAGGGCTAATGGACATGACCAGTAGTGCCAATTGGATTTGGGACTTTGAAGCTTTCATCAATGAGCTTGAGACCAACTTCGGCCCACATGACCCCATCAGAGATGCCGAGAAATCTCTGTACAGTCATCCATGGCTCTTTGGAACGTCTGGGTCAATGGACCAAACGGCTCTGACGGCCACATTTCTGACCGGATCTCCCCAAATCTTTTGTAATACCATTATATAGCTTATGTTCAAGTTCCTTCAAAATTTTATAGCCGTGCAATGAGTAGATCTTTGCACTCGACGTGTTCTTCATAATTTGGTAGGAAAACTGAATTTTGTTTCGAGAAAAAAACCAAGAAATCCTTCAAATTCTAAAAACTTTTGGTAGCCAGATCCAAACTTCATGTTGTATAGTGGATTTAAGATAGTTACTTCAGAGATAACTACATCGAGTTGTGAGTTATTGAGAAAACGATGTCGAAGGAGGGAAATGGGGCTGCGCGTGGTGTCACATCACGCTTGCCATATTGGGAAGTCAGAATCCGAATCATAGGATACTGCAAACTCATACCCAACAAAAAATGGTCGGCATTGCGAAATCTCAAGCCCTCAAAAGACAGATCCTCAGGAAGGAGATTGATGACCTCAAGGCATATGCTGTCAAGCTGTACAAGGAGGAACAGGACCGACCACTCATACCTGGGGAGAAGCACAAGTCGTTGCGTCAAATTTGCATCGACGCGTCGGACGCACACTTCGCGGAGACAGGTCGACGTATTCCTCTGGCACACAACACATTAGCACGGCATGCAAAAGGAGGAACTACACTCACTCAGTCAAATCGGAAAAAGGGCTGGCTCACACCCGAGGAAGAGGAAAACATTGTCAACTTTGCTATCGAGGTTGCACAGCGGGGCTTTCCACTCAGTCCACGGAGGTTGAAGGAACATTGCGAGGCGGTTTTACGACACCGGTTGGGCAAGGGTTTTCCAGAAGGAGGCCTGGGGAAGGATTGGGTGAACCGTTTCCTCACGAAGCACCACAACAGATTGGGGACATACTGGTCAAGTGCACTGGACGGCTCCCGTGGTCGTGCTGTGAATCCGATAACGAAGGAGGAGTATTTCAGGATACTCAAGGAGGTCAGAGAAAAGTATAACATCCCTGATGAGCTGGTCTATGGCGCCGACGAAACAGGGATACAGTCGGGTATTGGCGTGACGGAGCGGGTAATTGGGCCAGCTGGATTGAAGATACAGCATCAGCAACGAAGTGGGAATCGAGAAAACATTACGGTCTTACCTACCATCTGTGCAGATGGCACGTCGCTTGCACCCACCGTGATTTACAAAGGCGAAGCTTTCCAGACGAAGTGGCTGCAGGAGAATCCGTTGGATGCAAGGTACGATTCACACTAAAAAAATATTCCTTTACTTAATTTCTCCTGTAGGATGGGATACCAGAAGAAAGGTTACACATCGGGTGATATTGGGGTCGCCTGGCTCGAAGACTGGGACAAGCAGACAAAAAAGAAGGCACAGGGGCGGACACGACTTCTCCTGGTTGACGGGCACAGTTCCCACTACACTCTCAGCTTCCTGGAGTATGCGCGAGACAACAACATCGTCGTGTTGTGTTATCCCTCCCATTCGACTCATGTCTATCAAGGACTCGATGTCGTGATCTTCAGTGTCCTGAAGCGGGCCTGGAGTGATGAACGTGACAGGTTTGAGGCACGGGGACCAGCTGTATCGAAACAGAACTTCATGAGCGTCTACGCAAAAGCACATGCCCGCACTTTCACCGAGAGCAACATCCACGCCGCGTTCGCGAAGACCGGCATTGTGCCGTACAATCCCGATGTCGTCACGACGGAGATGATGGCGCCGAGTCTCAAGACATCAACAACTAGTCTTCTCCCGCTTGGCTTGGCCAGCCCCATGCGCGAGGTTGTCGATCTGATTTCACACCACAACGCACGCAAACGAAAACGGCAGGAACTCGAGGACTCAGAGGAGGGGCGACTGACAGCCCGCTCTTCGCCATACACACCTGTGCGACGAGGATTGGCATCATTAGCCACAACTTCTGCAAGATTTTTAGTCTCAGACTCACCAATTCCATCCAGTGCGGCGTTGCCGCCACTCTTTACCTCCGTTATCACCCCTCCGACTCAACGGGATGCAACCATCCTTGATATAGAGCCAAATACTGAGTATGAAGCTCAGCTACAGGGCGCATTACGAGCCAGCAATGATATCATCAACCTCCAGAAGCAGGTGATGGCTGGGATGCAAGCACAGACAGTCTTGCAGTCGATGTATCTTGAAGGGGTGCGGGGACAGCTACAAGCCCAAGAGGAGAAGAAAAGGAAGAAAAGGAAGACGGGGAAAATTAATATGGATGGGCGGGCCAAAATTCTGACGCAGGATGACATTATCGAGGGAGTGAAGGAATGGCAGGACAGTCAAGATAAAGCAATTGAGGAGGCGGCATCAAAGAAGAAGGCGAAAGAGCAGTATACTGCGGCGATGGACATTTGGAAAGTGCGGGAGATCGATCGGAAGGAACGGAACGCCGAGTTGAAGAGAGGATGGGAGGACGAGGTGAGGAGATGGAATGTTGAGCGAGACAGTGCCAAGTATGATCATCGCAAGCCGAGATGGACAAAACCCAAGATGCCACCAATGGAGAAGCCCCTTCGTAAGCCGCTACTGGCCGATTTTGCTCCGCAGGCCTTAGATATCGATGACGATGGCGAGGATGGCGATGGCGACATCTCCGAGGATGATGCAGTCCTCGGATCGGGGTCTGAATCCTGATCAGGAACCGGCTCGATTAGGAAAATCAGGGAAAATCACAACGCTGATGTGACTGTTCCATAGACTCAATTACTCGTGATAAGGACTTTTTCCATAGATTGCTTTCATCATCCTGTTTAATGGTGTTCGATAAGGGTTTTTAGATGCTCACACGTTAGTTTACTCATCATACTACAATGTTGTCAATTCAGAATGTCTCATTCTATGCTACAACGGCTATGGGACGGTGATTAAAATTTGATTGGTCCAAAGAGCCATGGATGACTGTATATGCTCAAAATGAAGGAATCCCATCACATTGGCAAGTACAATGTCGAGTTTTGGAAGCTAGCCACTTGAGTTGATTGGAATGACTTGGCCCTCCATGAAGTGAGACTTCCACTATGGATCTGCATTGAAGTCCTCTGGGGAGACAAACCAGCAACTCTACCAGCATTATGTCTCAAAGCCCAAAAAGCTGATGAAGTCTACTGGATGCAGAAAGATGAAGCAGCGCTTGAAACCCGCTCTGCTGAGTCTGGCAACAACAACAACAACAACAAAACCAATGACACTTCCTTCTCCGGCAGCAAGTCTGCAAACACCACTGGTAAATCCAAAAACTCCAACAAGTCCAACTCCGGCAACAACTCCAACAATTCCAACAATGCTAGCAGCTCCAACAACAACAACAACAAGACAAAGCCCTCAATAGCCGACAAGTTAGGGAAGGATGGTAAGCTCACTGGAGAGGAATGGGCCCGCTGCTTGAAAGAAGGAGTATGCCTCTATTACTGTATAGCAGGTTATGAGGCTAAGGATTGCAGGAAGGCAGCTAATCCTAAAGGCAGAGCAGCGACTACAGATGGTGACCTCTGCGGATTCAAAAAAATGGCCAGCAACCCTCAAGTATCCTCCGCATGGAGGTCTCTACACTCCCCCATCCAAGCAAATAATTAATTTTATTATTATTGTGACTCTCTAAAAGGTAGTGGGACAGAAGGGTTTGAACCCACGAATGCATGGCCACGTGGGTGTGGCAGGTAAATGATCTAACTGCTAGACAAACAGGCTGTATAACCCACACCATCATGTGCCAATTTACTACCATTGTCACTATGTCACCAATGTCACCCCGTGACTGCCAGCTCACCACCCTCACCACCACCACCCATGATGCTGCCTCCCTCTCCCTCCTCCACTCCACCAATAGGGGGCCTTGTGGCCCCCATATTTGAGTTTTTTTTATTAATCCCACTCAATTTATATTTAGCTGATTTTTTGTTTCCAGTGGTTTCTACTGTCCTTGCAATGATGACCACCCCCATCGCCCCCTGCTTCTGGCTCCCCCCCCTCCACCACTCCACCATTATGGGGGCATGAAGCCCCCATACTAAGTTTTCTCTTTGTTTTAATCATTTTTTATTCAGCTAACCATTTTTTTTGACTAGCCCTATTGTTATTGCAATGACGCCCCCCCTACTGCAGGCTAGCCCTCCTCCCCACCACAGTGGGATGTGAGAGGCTTGAAAGGGGAAAGGACAGCCCAAGGGAGGCCCTGAGAGGCCTGTGGAGCAGTGTACCCATGAGGTACACGCCTCATGCCCCCCCTGCTGCCATGTCACTAACAGTTGCCACCCATCCCTCTAACAGCTCCCAAATAGCCCCCCAAACAGCCCTGTGAGCCCCTGCTTGTGGGGGTGTGCCGATGAGGGGAGGTGCCAGAACACCCCAGACAATGGGGGCATGTCAGATGATGGGGGGGACACCCCAGAACAACCCAGATGAGGGGGGGTGGAGTATATCAGTAGCTAATTGTAAGTACATATGTAAAGACTGGAGTGCATGTAGATCCGCGTGGACTGGCACAGAGTCCATATGGATCTGCATGGACTGGGATGGAGTCTGCACAGATCTGTATGCAAATCATGCAGAGTCTGCAGATGTCTGCATAGTCTATGTGGAATATGTGGGAGAGTGTAAACTACTGTCCGCATGGGCTGGGGGTTGCATTGACACCGACCATGCACCAAAGGAGGTCCACCTCAACACCACCACTCTTTACAATCCCAAATCTTTTCAAATTGCTTTAACTTCTATTTATGACCCTACTATGATTACCCTTTTAGACAGTGGTTCAACTCATTGTTTTATAGACTCATCATTTGTATCAACTCACAATATTCCAACAACAACTATACCACCAATATGGCTCTGCCTTCTTGATGGGACTTCAAACAGATGGATCACACAACAGTTACAGTTGCTGGTTTCATTTCCCACAGGTGAGGCTTTTGACCTACTATTCTATGTTACTCCGCCTGACCCCAGTAACTCTGCCATACTTGGACTAAATTGGCTTAGGGAGATCAATCCATTGATTGACTGGGCCAATGGCCAAGTCACTTTCTGGATGGATGAGTACAGAGGTCCAGCACTGTTGGCAACCTCAGGTAAAGCAATATCCTTGCCCAAACCTAACAAACTTCCCCTAGAACTGTGTCTACCCAATGCACTGGCAGAATCTCTTGTTCATCAATGCCACAGCTTACGCTCACGCCTGTCACCTTCCTGGCACCCAAACATTCTTGGTCTCTCTCTCTGACAATGGAGTCCATGGCAAAGCCACCATGCCACTCATGGAGGATGTGCCAGACCTATCCAAAGTCCCTGAGGAGTACCATGAATTTGCAGACATCTTCAGCAAAGGAAAGGCTGACACTCTTCCACCACACCAACCCTACAACCTCAAAATTGAACTCAAGGAAGGAGTGGAACCTCTGCCGGGTTGCATGTACTCATTGTCTGCCTCGGAGCTTGACACTCTCTGCATGTTCACTGAGGAAAATGTCCGGATAGGTTTCATATGGCTGTCTAAATCCCCACACAGAGCTCCGATCCTTTTTGTTCACAAAAAGAGTGGTGAACTCTGGTTATGCATCAATTACTGTGGGCTTAACAAGCTTACAAAAAAGGACCGCTATCTGCTACCCCTCAGGCCCTCTCCAAGCAGGCGGTCCAGTTTGGGCCGTATGTCTGTCCTATCCGCGAGGCCCGGGCCAACCCCGGTGTCTCCCTTTGCCAACGGTGTTGGAAGTGGGGTCACCCGACCAACGCTTGCCGCACC
The DNA here is from genome assembly GCA_964034925.1 of Tricholoma hemisulphureum. NCBI lineage: Eukaryota > Fungi > Basidiomycota > Agaricomycetes > Agaricales > Tricholomataceae > Tricholoma > Tricholoma hemisulphureum. The sequence goes on along the minus strand of OZ035928.1, from coordinate 2,169,926 downwards.
CCACAGATCCGCTGCCCCATCTGCAGCGGCCCCCACCGCAAGGAGCATCATCGCACCTTGGCCGGGTGTTGCAAGGGCAATGCTAAGGCGACGCCCCTGATTCCCCCCATGCTGGAGCACTCTCCGTGCCCTCACCCACCTCGCTGCCCCAATTGCCACAAGGAGCACGCAGCCGATGACTGTCGCTGCAATTTCTGGAAGCACCGCTTCGACGGTGACTGGATCAAGAAGAGATATGCTGAGGTACGTGAGTGCTGCGCCGCCCGAGCCTTGTCATCTGACCCCTTCCCTGCAGGATGTGGTGGGCGAATGTAAATGAGACATACGTGGGATATTTCTTATTTAAAGATCATGTGTCAAAATGTAAATAGGAATTATGGACTTCTTGACACGCTACTTGAGTCGCAGAGTGATGAGTTCCACATTCTGCTTATCCAGGAACCGCCCTGGAACCTAATTAGGCACGTGCCCTTGTCTGCAACTCGGGATGGGGAAGCAGTGATTGGCGCCCCTATGCACCCTAATTGGGGCTGCATGGTCTGACAGGCTGGGACAGACACTGCCCCGGCTCCTAATGATGCCGCCCCGTTCCCTAGGAACAATCGCGGGGAATTCCCTCGTGTCGCTGTCTACTTTGACAAGCGGCTGCAGGCCCTGAGACCCAGCTACTGCCGGGATCTCATCAATCACCGTGACGTCATCATCTTCACCTTAGGTGTGGGCGAGGACCTCATATTCCTAGCCAATGTCTACTCGGACAGGAACCACACTGGGATCCGCCTCCTCTCAGAGGGAGCGGAGACCTGGCCTCACCACTTCCACCTCATCGGGGGAGACTTTAGCTGCCGGCACAGGCTCTGGGACCCCCGGGGGCCTGAGGCTAACATCCACGCTGACCGCCTTGGGCTATCGCTCTGCCGCCCTGATGAAGCCAAGCCCACACATTACCCCTACAATGGCGAGCTTAACCCCATGGTTATCAACTTGCTCTTCATCAACTCAGCGGACGAGGCCGTCACTGAGCACACCATCTTCCCAGAGCACCGCGGGTCTTTGGACCACGCCCCCCTCCTGGTGAATCTCCGGACCCCCTTCTACCATGTACTGCTGCGGACGAAGGGGATCGCCCCTGACTTGGACGAGGAAACGGCCTACTTGGAGGACATCTCTGCCCGGCTCTCCACCCTGTCTCCTTGGGCAGGTCAGACACTGGCGGAGGTCGATGAGGTGGTGCAAGCCATCTCGGATGCCTTCGCAACGGCGTGGCAAACCCATGCCCGGTCTAAGGACATCTGTAGCCACTCCAAGGAGTGGTGGTCAGATGATTGCTACACGGCCCTTGAGGAGTACCAGGAATCCTGGGACCCCGAGGACTGGGGGGTGTTTGAGCAGGCGGTCAAAGCCACCAAATGGGCCTTCTTCACTAACCAGTGGCCTTGGGACCTCATGCCCTGGGTCAAACAACGGAACCCCCTGTCGTGCGAGGCCATCTCCTATGGGGATGCACCTTGCAACACGTTGGAGTCGCTTTGGACAGCACTGGACGGCACCTACAACGCGGCCAATGACCGCCCTGTAGACCTCTCAGTCCTGGGCAACTACGAACCCCTCCCCCCCCCGGGAGTGGATACCCTTCTCCCTGCTCGAATTGCGGGAGGCACTTAAGGCGTGCTCGTCGTGCTCTGCCCCAGGGCCGGACCATGTCACTTGGTCCTTCCTCAAACGCTGGGCGGGCAATGTTGAAGTTGCTCGACTGCTTGTCCGCATCGCCGAGGCGTGCGTCACACTGGGCCATTGGCCCACTCACTTTAAGGAGTCCGCGTCAGTGATCATACCAAAACCGGGGAAACCTAGCTACTCCACCCCTAAGTCGTTCCGGCCTATTGTGCTGCTGAACACTTTGGGTAAGCTTGTCGAAAATATGTTGTCCAGGTGGCTTCAGTTCAATGGAGTTGCACACGGCGTGTTCCACCCCAATCAATTTGGGGGCGTCGCCCAGCGTTCCACTGAGGATGCTGGGGTCTACCTCACGCACATCATCTGGGCTGGATGGGTGAAGGGGCTCCAGATGAGCGTTGTCGCCTTCAACATTGCTCAATTTTTTCCATCATTGAACCATCAGGTTCTCCTGGCTATCATTGAGAGATCAGGGTTCCCGCCTTGCATGGTGAACTTTTTTTGCTCGTACTTGGTGGGTTGCTACACGACCTACAAATGGAACACTGACAGTTTGGGCAGGTTCTCTGCCGATGTCGGAGCGGGGACAGGGCTCTGCCCTGTCCCCGGTCTGCTCGGCGCTTTACATCGCGCCCGTGATGCGCATGTTCTTTGCCCATGCCCCCCGGCCGCTGGCGGACCTCATATCCTATGTCGATGATGGCACCCTCATCGCACAATCCAAACGGGTGGAGGACAACCTCCCGAAGCTGGTGGAGGCTTACAATGAAGTCTTCAGACTCTTCACGGCCCTCGGCCTGGTGTTGGAACATGCCAAGTCCGAGGTCTTTCACTTCTCCAGAGCTCGGGTGGCGCCCAACCCGCCCATTGACCTCAGTGTTGCCCCTTTCACGGGTGCCACCCCCTTACGACCCAAGCCGATCTGGCAGTACTTGGGGTTCTTCTTTGACCGTAAACTGTCCTTTAAGGAACACATCCGGTTCTGTACCACCAAGGTGTTCTCCACGGTGAGCGCCATGTGTATGCTCGGCAACTCGTCCTGGGGGCTCTCCCCGGCAAACAAGCGCCTCCTCTACCGCTCGTGCATCATCCCTGTGGCGAAGTATGGGTTGTGACTCTGGTTCTGCCGAGGTACCCGTACCAAAGGCATTGTCAAGGCCTTGTCCCAGATGCAGCACACTGCTGCCCGCTGGATCACAGGCTGTTTCTGTACGACCCCCGTGGGGGCCATGGAGTGCCTCGCTGCCCTGCTGCCCATGCTGCAAGTGCTGCGCTGCCTGGCCGACAAGAGCTGTCTCTGGACTGCTACTTTGACGTGCACCCACCCTGTGCGATCTGTCTTGGAAGGGGACCTCGTGGGAGACGGCCCCCGGCATCCGCTGGGACTTGAGGCCCTCCTGCCTGCTGCCCGACAAAAGATCGTGTCCCCAGCCATGGATGCGGTCACCGTGTGCTCCCTCTCTGGGGAGTCCTTCGAGGCCTTCGGCCCTGAGAGCCAACCTGGAGACCATCTGGTAGACCTGTTCATGGACAGAATCTCCCCTCACCGCCCGCCCCCCAAAGGGACAGACAAGCGCAAAGAATATGTCGAGCGTCTGGGCTGTGTCCTGGCTGAGGCCAGGGCAGATCCAGACTGTCTTGTTGTTGGCTGTGATGGGTCAGTACCCAAGACAGCCCACCAGGCCTTGGCGGCCGCCCTGGTGTTCTGCAGGAACCAGGAGATCCGCCATGTCACTGCATTCCTCGGTCGCACCTCAGCGACGGATGCTGAACACCGAGCCCTCCACCTGGGGGTGTCCACGGTGGTAGCCGCTGGTTGCAAAAAGGTGGTGGTTTTTTTCAGACGCCCTCGCGCTTGCGGACGCGTGGGTGGACTGCTCCCCGTCGGGGGGCCAACAGTATGCCCTCCGGCTGTGCCGTCTCCTGCGCCCCTGGTTTGAATTGAGCCGAGACTGCCAAGTTCACTTATGGTTCGTCCCCTCCAAGGCAGAGTGGGCAGTCCACAAACAGGCTCACGACGTGGCGATGTTGCTCCGACTGCCCCTGGGGATCTCCCTGTTGGGAGGTAAAGCTGGAAGCTGACTAGAGGCTTTTGGATGAAGGGGGGCACTCCTCTGTATGTCTCAGAGGTCAGGAATTAATTGTCTCAGTATATACTATACATATAGTATATATAGTATATAATGCTGAAGTAATGCTGAAGTAACAGTAATTAGTAATGTCATAATTACCGCTCTGGATATAGCAATTATAGGCTTGTATCCCAACACTCCCCCTCAAGCCTAGAACGGCTGGGTGAAATGGTTAAATATTTTGTCATTACTCCCCCTGATGTCAAGGGTGGAATAAGTGTTTCTCCAGTTGCATTAAAACCTCTGTGGTGGAAAAAACCCATTGGAAAAAATCCAACTCACGCGAGGAAAGCTGCTGGGTTAATCTGACTGAACTCCCATCTCATCCCTATGTCGTGTAAATTTAGGCTTCAGCAGAGCCTTTGTTAATACGTCTGCAGTTTGCTCCGGATCATGACAGTATTGAATTTCTATTGATTTATTGGCCACGAGATCCCGGACCCAGTGATAGCCGATAGCGATGTGTTTTGATCTCTGATGAAATTGAGGGTTCTGAGTTAAAATTACTGACCCTTCATTATCGCCTTTAATCACTGTGGGGAATTGTTGTGCAAATCCGAGTTCTTCATATAAATTTCTTAGCCATATGGCTTCGCATCCAGCATCTGATAATGCAATATATTCAGCTTCAGTAGAGGATAGTGCAATAATAGTTTGTTTCTTAGATTTCCATGTTATTGCTCCCCCAGACGCTTTGAAAATATAGCCGGTTGTGGATTCAAGATCTTCAATATTAGCAAATGAAGCATCAGCATATCCGTGGAAGAGGTTATTGTTTTCAGTCTCATCTTGGGATTTATAAATTATCCCGAGAGTTTTTGTACCAGCCAAGTACCTGAGTATTTGCTTTATTGCACCATGGTGTTGTAAACCCGGGTTAGTGGTGTAGGTGGCCAACTTGTTAATGGCAAAGCTGATATTGGGTCGTGTGGAATTTGATAGGAATTGTAGACATCCTAATAATTTTGCGTATGAATTACTCCTGTTGGGTTCATTATAATCCGGATTCGCCAATAATTTAATATTGGGATCCATTGGCATTCCAACTGGATTCGCGTCAAGCATTCCCTCCTTGCGGAGAATATTTTCAATGTATTTCTCCTGAGATATCTTGATCGCGTCGTCTTGGCACGTAATTTCTATGCTGACAATTTTGCTCGGCTCCCCGAGGTCGGTTACTTCCCATTCCGTACTGAGCGTATTTTTCATATGCTTCATCATAGAATTGGAAGACGCAAAGAGTAATGTGTCGTCGACCCAGACTGTTATTATTCCCAAGTCCTTGTCGACCCTTCGAATATATGCGCATGGATCTGCAAATAAGCGTCTGTTGTGGATGGGGTCTCAGCCCTCTTGAGGTCGATCGGTTGGGTCGTCACGTTGCGCTGGCAAAGGTAAGGCTGGGTGGGGTGAACGCGTGACAAAAGCATCAAACGCGCTGTGAATGGGGAAATGGAAAAGAGACACTGAGTTCTCGATAGGTTTGAGAACCTGAGGTCGAGAGTGTGCAGGTGGGACGCGTTCGTGCTCAACGCGTCATGTTCCGATTGATCGATGATTGGTGCATGTGGGAAAGGGACGAGAGACAGTAAACGAAGAGAGAGATCGAGGCCGATGGCACTCGATATGGGAAAACACTCGTGGGTGTGAAGTGGGAGACAGTGGACTCGTTGGTCCAGTCAGAGACGTCCGAGAAAAGGGCTGTGATGCCCAGTAACCATAGAAACGAGAAGACTTAGCTTAGAAACTACACCGTCGTGTGTAGTTGTCTTGAGGGAAGGCGATCTGTCGAGGGAAGAACTTACAGAAACCAAGAAAAGGGAGGGAAAGAAGCGTTCTTCATTCGAAAGGTGGGAGGACACCTTATATACAAAATACAAGTCCTAGCTATATGCACATGTGATTGTGCACGTACTCTTGTGCCAATCAGAAAACAAGAGATGAATAATAAAATAATAAAGAGGCGGAAATGCACGAAAAAGGAAGTGGAGATAAAAATAGAACACTCAACATTTTCGAGAACAAATGGTTGTCGGTCTGGCATTGTCAAGTCCTCCTCTCAGAGCCTCAGCTGTCAGGAATGGCTCAGGGAGGGGACTAGCACCAAGGCCCTCTACTGACGAGACGTCACCTGGGCCCCAAGCAGGTGCAGAGTACCATCCGATGAGCCCCCTCGACCCTACTCTTCTGACAGATCAGCCCGTCGAGTCAGTACCAACTAGCCATGGAAGGGGGTACATGCCAGAATCTTGGATCTCAAAGGGAAGTAAAAAGAAAGAATAAAAACATACAAAGAAAGGGTATCAAAAGCAAAACCAAGAACCAGTCCTTCAACGTGAGAGTGGGAGACTCAAGGGAAATCTTGAGGGAGCATGGTGTGTGGTCAGATCATGAGATTGGTACATAGGATAACTCGATGGGCCTTCAGGATTGTCTTGACTGTCTACCTGAGGCTCAGAAGAGGAGAAGAGATTAATTAGAAATGTGAATAAACAATAAACAAAAGAAAGAAAGGAATAATAAAGATACTTAAGAATCCCTGGCCATGTCAAGGGTCCTGTGGGAAATGCCTCGGAAGTAGGAAGTTGATGGGTATGTCATCTTCCCCTTCCACACCGTATTTGTGAATTTTGAGTTTACCATCAAATTCATTATTCCACTCTCGCCCTGCCTGCTTTAGTCCATAAAGCGGTTTCACTAACCTACATACCCGGCCTGTTCCATCTTCTAGTCCTTCAGGTTGTTTCATATATATTTCTTCTTTTAATGTGCCATTGAGGTATGCGCCCTTTACGTCCATCTGTTGTATTTTTAGACCCTTCTTTGATGCGAGTGCTAATACTGCTCGGAGCGTGTCCATCTGGACTACGGGTGAGAAGGTATCCGTATAATCATGGCCTGGTCATTGTGCACATCCTTTTGCAACTAATCGCGCTCGGTATCTTATAATTTCCCCTTGTTTATTTCTTTTCTGGACAAAGACCCATTTGTTCGCGATCGGTATCGCGCCAGGAGGTTTCTGGACCAATTCCCATGTCCCCTTCTCCTTTAATAGGTTCAATTCATTTTGTATGGCTATTTGCCATTCCGGCCAATCAAGGGAGATCTGCGCATCTTTGAGCGTGTTTATTTCGTCTCCAGCGATTATTGCATAGGCTTCATCATTATCTAGGAAGGTATTCGCTTCTTCCTCTTCTGTAAGGTGTAACAAGGGTTTATAGTCAGTACGAACTCCACGTGTTTGTCGCAGTTCATCAATATCAATGCGATCATTATTATCAACTCGTTTCTGCTTCTGGGATTGCTTCTCCGGGTTACGAGGTTCTATTTCCGGTATATCCGGTTCTTCTCCGATCGGTGATGCGGCTCTGATCAGAGGTTCATCATTTGTGATTGGCAGTTGTGGGGGTGGCTGTGCCTCAATCTGCCTATGGTCGGGTTCTATAATTGGAATTCTCGGCGGCGTGCCTCCATCAGACTCCCCCTCGCGCGTTGAGGGTTCCATTGTATTGTCTTCAGAAGGTTTAGACTTTAGAGTACCAGTCAATAGCTCGAAATTCCGCGAAGTTAATACATTACGTGTTTCGGCATTGTAATATTTGACTGCTCCGGCACTGTTGTCACATCCAAGATATGCGTGGCACTTTGATTTAGGAAGCATTTTTCTTTCCTTTTTCTGACCTTGTAATAAGATCCATACTGGTGCGCCAAATTCACGTAAGTGTGAAACATTCGGTTGTTCATTGTGCCATCCCTCGTAAGGAGTTAATTTCCGAAGATACTTCATATACGATCAGTTGCGGAGATAGGCGGCATGCATGATGGCATATTTCCAGAGGTATTCTGGGAGCTCGCTCGCGGATAGCATTGCGCGTGATAATTCGACAAGTGTCCTATTCATTCTTTCTGCAATGCCATTTTGCGATGCAGAGTACGGCATGGTTAATTGTATTTGTATCCCACATTCCTTAGAATAGTTTTCCAATTTTTCATTGACAAATTCTTTTCCGCAATCGATTTGAATCCCCTTGGGTGTTCGGCCTTGTGTTTTTATATAGGCCAAATAATTTATTACTCCCTGTGCTGCATCACTCTTTTCTTTTAGACATTTGACGGTGACATACCTCTTGGCGTCGTCAATGAATAATAAATAATAGTGTTTTCCGTTGATGGACTTGACGGCATATTTTCCCCATCAATCTATATGCGTCAATTCTCCGGTTTCAGTATTCCATTTGACTGATTTTGGGAATGGTTTAATGTGTTGTTTTGCGGCTATACATGTCTCGCATTCTGGTTTTGGGGTGGCCAGATCAACATTAAATCCTTTTACCATATTTCCGTCGAGTAGTAATTGTAGCCCAGTATATCCGATATGTCCAAATCGTCGATGCCATGTTTCCCAACTGAGTGATTTTTCATTTCCACTGAAAGTTATATTATTTTCAGCGTTGTTGGCAGTGTCGTTCGGGTTTCAAATAATCATTTCCATTTTGTAGAGATGATTATTGATTTTATTCCCATGTGCAATGGCTTTACCATTTTTATTGATGAGGGTTATTTCCCCTTGTCCCCCTTTGTATTTTCCTCCTGCGGCATCCCATCTTCCTAGCGAAATTAAATTGTTCCACATTCCTGGAACATGCAGAACGTCTTGGAGATGAAGAATATATTTTTCTCCATTACATGTTGCAATTAGATCGACATTTCCTCGTCCTTCTATTTTTGCCTCTTTCCCTCCTACACCTGTTACGGAAATATTTTTCATAGGCTCATAGGAGGTAAATGCTTCTTTTTGATGTGTTACATGTGAAGTGGTTGCCAAGTCGGCCAGCCAATCATAATAGATCAGACGCTCATCAATTATGGCATCGTTATTACATGCATCAAAATTATGCCCTTCCTCGTCTGCTGAGAAAGTAATATGTTCTTCTACTATCATTGAAGTATCCCTGGGCTTCTTCTCTTTCGTTTTCTCTTTCTTCTTTCCCCAACAATTCTTCGCGTAATGTCCAAATTTCCCGCAGTTACGGCATTTGTTCCCATCAAATTTTTGGCATTTGCTTGTCCAATGCCCTGAGCGCTTGCAATGATCGCAATAAGATTTGATGGAGGTTTTCTTTTCGGTAATACGGTTTTCCAGGGATTTACTGGGACTGGTAGCTTTCTGGGTTCGCACCAGATTTACACTCCCGCCGGTTCCGTTATTATTCCCGTTCCGATTTAGCCGAAGTTTATATTCCTCTCGTAATAATCCTATAAACGCGTCTGATGATAAGCAGCGCTTGGGATCCAAGTCATTGGGATCATTTGCGTTGCCATTGTATGGCTCCACATAAGTTTGCCAAGATGATGGTAGAGATGCTGATATGATAGATTTGAATCGGGTGTCGGAGATATGAAATTCCTTATTAGGGAATTTATTGATGCGGTCACAGTAAGATTTCAGGGTGTCCATATGCTTTAGAAGATCGTCGGTAGCATCGGCCTTTGTCTCGTACAGTAGGCACTGAATATGATTTACGGTTTGATGCACTTTGTTTTCGTGAGTAACGGATAGCGCGGAGTACATCGCTTCTGCCGTAGTTTTTGATCTGACATGATTCATTTGTGAAGAGGTAACATTATGTATTATAACTTGCTGTGCCCAGGTGTCGTTCTTGTCCCAGTTGCGCACCCCCTCGGCATCCCTGGATTCTTTTGGGCGTTTTACGGCCCTGTTAATATATCCAGTGATGTCACAATTAATAAATACCCGTTTCATCCTTTCTCTCCATTCATGCCAATTCTCATCAGTAAGGTGATCCCGATCGGAGATCTTGTTTACGTTAGAATATTCTTTGGTACGAATTAGAAGGATCATGGGCTTCTTTTGTTTTGGCGGGATTCCCGCCTTGGGCGCAGCTGGCAGCGCTCCCGCTGTAGCGTATTGGGAAGCGGCTGGTGATGGCCCAAATAATTCCATATGGTCAGCTAAGTCCTGATCATACTCCTGGACGTATTCTTGAGGGTTTTCTTTGTCACTGTCCAGGACAAATTCTTCAATATTGCTTGGGGCTTTTGACATGTTGTAGAAGGTTTTGTAAATAGATTTTTGGGTTGTTTATAATAAGCCAGGGCCCATAACCTGTTGGGAGGTAAAGCTGGAAGCTGACTAGAGGCTTTTGGATGAAGGGGGGCACTCCTCTGTATGTCTCAGAGGTCAGGAATTAATTGTCTCAGTATATACTATACATATAGTATATATAGTATATAATGCTGAAGTAATGCTGAAGTAACAGTAATTAGTAATGTCATAATTACCGCTCTGGATATAGCAACTATAGGCTTGTATCCCAACACTCCCCCAGGGCCACTCGCAACTGGTTGATTGCCTCCTTCAAGGAGACGGCAGAGAAGGACTGGGCTGCCCGTTTCGTGGACCCCAAGTACAGAGGGAAGAGCTTCTTGGACCTCCGGGCCCAACGGAAGACCCCTGCGATGCCCACCGCCTCTGGCTGCGGGCCTTGGCTCAAAGAGACTGCACATGACTGCAGGTTGATGGCCCGACTGTGTCAGTGCATTACGGCACATGCCCCCATTGGGAGTTACTGCGACCGCTTCCACCCCAGTGAGGACACTCACTGCACGTGCCCTCCCCGGCCCTTCCAGGACTGCGATCACTTGCTCTGCGTGTGCCCACACGTGAAGCATAAAAAGCACCGGCAAGGCCCGCGTTGGATTGTGGACCTGGTTGAACTTCTCGAGGCGAACCCGCACGTGTTCGCCTTTGACCCCCCGGAAGGGTGGGACCCGGGATGAGGGTCACACGCAGGGCGTATGACCCCCGTCTGGCGGCCTGGTGCGCCTGATGGCCTGCCGAACGCTCTCGGTCTTCAAGCCAGCAGTGTCTCTGTCGGTAACGCCGAACCTCAGATTTGTTGCTGGCAAGGTTGGGGGGCCCGCCGTATGGCGGGTACCGTCCCACAAGTGGGGCGGCTAAGCGAGGAGGGGCTGTACCTGGGCAACCGGGGGGCTCTATACCCCATCGGGCCTGATGGCTGGTGGGTTGGTCGACCTGTGGGAAGGCCTATAATCCTCATTCCTGGCTGGTGCATCAGTGGGCGCGCACGCTAGGGGCTGGGCAGGGGCCACGCGGCGTAGGAGGCGGACGAGTTAGTACGCGCCGTTGGGAGTGCTGGCGAGCTGGTTCGGGGAGGCACCCGAGCACCCTCAGCCCGTAGTCTGGCCAGCCGCATCGCTCAGATGCGCTGGCCTTCACGCACCTGTGTGCAATATCGGGGCTGTAGTCTCCCCTCAAACTTACACCATATACCCGCGATCTCATGTAGTAGATAGCCGTGGACTGCGCCCATGCACCATGTTAAATATTGTTGAAAAAAAAAAAATTCTGCTACCCCTCATTTTTGACTTACTTGACACCCCGCGCAATGCCCATGTCTATACCAAAATTGACCTGTGCCACGCATACCACTTGGTACATATTGTTGTCAGCAAGGAATGGAAAACAACATTCTGTACTTGCTATGGTTCTTTTGAATGGCGGGTGGTGCCTTTTGGGCTTTCCAACATGCCTGCTGCTTTTCAATGTTTCATGAATGACATTTTCAGTGACATGCTCAACGTTTCCGTCATCATTTACCTGGACGACATCCTGATCTACTCCAACAATATGTCTCCACAGAAATGTAAATTCCATGCTGACACTATAGAGTACCTCAGTTACATTCTGTCACCAGAGGGCCTATGGATGTCTGCTGACAAAGTCCAAACAATTATGGATTGGCTGGAGCCCCCAAGATTAAGGACATACAGTTTTTGTAATTTCTATCGACATTCCATTCATGGTTATTCCGACATTACTGTTCCCCTTACTAGACTAACTAGGGAGAACATCCCCTGGACTTTCACAGACAAGTGCTGACAAGCCTTCCAGAAACCAAAGGAAGAATTTACACATGCCCCAGTCCTCACCCATTGGACCCCCGACAATACAATGATCATTGAGACAGATGCTTCTGACTGCATGCTCACCGCCATACTATTGATGTACACCACCTGATGGCAAGCTGCACCCGGTTGCCTTTCACTCCCACCCTTTTACACCTCCCGAACTCAATTGCGACACACATGACAAGGAGCCATTGGCTATCTTCAAGGCCTTTAAACATTGGCAGCAATATCTCAAAGGTAGCGGAACTCTGGTTTCCATTGTTACTGATCATAAAAATCTAGAATATTTTTCCACTATGAAACTGCTCACCCAGTGGCAAGCCCACTGGTCTGAGTATCTCTCCCAATTCAACCTCACTATTCACTTCTGTCCTGGGAAGCTTGGTACTAAGCTTGACACTCTCACTAGATGATGGGACATCTACCGCAAAGGGGGAAATAGCAATTCCATCACGGATAATCTGCATAACCTCCACCTGGTATTTTCTAAAGAACAACTCACTGCATCTTTACATGCTACTTATCTTGCTGAACCCATCTTATGCAGTGCTGTAGCTCTTGATATAGAAAGTCTGCACATGGACATCCATGTGGCTCTCCTGTCGGACCCTGCTATAGCATCACATTTCACTACACCCTCCACACCCTGGTCACTTGGGGATGACAGACTTCTTTGACTCAATGATTGCATTTACGTCCCGGACTCCACAGACCTCCGACTTTGTGTCCTTCAATACAAACATGATCACATCCTTTCTGGCCACTTTGGCCAAAACAAAACATTACAATTGGTATGCCAAGAATATGTGTGGCCTAACCTCAGAACATTTGTAAAGGATTATTGCAATATGTGCATGTTGTGTAAATGTGCCAAGTTGCCATGGCATAAGCCATACAGACTACTGAAACAACTACCGATGGAGGTGTACAGTCTCTAGCAGAACACACACAGGGGAGACCATGGAATACTCAGACATGATCAGACATGTTGAAAGGCAAGGATGGAATGCTGTGCTACAGTGTCTACACATGTGGCTATCAACATGATCACATGATGTCTACTCTATGTTAGTGCAGTCTGCTGTGGCCATGCTGCACAGCTACACCGATCCTGGAGAAGCTGTGGAACTCCATCTCTATGGATTTCATTGTACACTTACTCCCATCCCTCAGTTACACTTCCATTTTGGTTGTCATTGATTGACTTTCTAAACAGGGCATATTCATTCCTACAGTTGATGAGATCAACTCCCTGGAGCTCGCCTGGCTCTTCATACTTCATGTGTTTTCTAAGCATGGAGTTCCATTGCACATCACTTGTGACTGCAGCTCTGAATTTGTCTCTAGGTTTTTCCAGTCCTTAGGTAAAGCCCTCGACATGAAGATTCACTTCACTTCAGGTTATCACCTGGAGGCCAATGGACAAACTGAGCGACTTGACCAGACACTAGAACAGTACCTGCACATCTTCTGCAACTACCAGCAGGACAACTGGTCGGAACTCCTTCCCCTTGCTGAATTTGCTTACAACAACATGCCTAGTGCTACCACTGGCATATCACTGTTCTATGCCAATAAAGGTTATGACCGTAACTTCACCATCTACCCTCAATGTGAGCTGGCTTCCCAAAAGGCTAGATCCTCCATCATGGATCTTGATGAACTACACACAGAGCTCTGCCAGCAAATCAAACTTGCCCAAGAGCGTTATCAAGTTCCCACAGATCAATCAGGTCTACCTTCATGCTGAAAATATTCGCACTACTAGGCCTTCAAAAAAAGTTATCAGAAAAGAACCTTGGCCCATTTGAAATCATCGCCCAGGCTGGCACACACTCCTTCACCCTTTGTCTTCTGGACCATCTCCAATTTGTGTTTGTTTGCACATGTTCATGTGCAGTAAATGGTGACACAACACAATACAACATTATCTTCCAACCACCACCAACCATCCCCCATCCTTGGCCCATCCCCCATCCCCTATTGCCTGTCACCCATTACCTGTCCTCCTTCCTTGGCCCATTGCCTGTCATCTGTCCCCTGTCCCCTGTCCTTTGCCCCTCATCCCCATCCTTTGTCTGCTCTCCTTGTCTCTCCCTTCCTCACCTCAAAGGGGGGGCGGGATGATATATTTTACTTAAGCCTTTTATTGTATTTAAATTACTAAGTACATATACTATTTAGTAAAGTACACTGTAAATTGTTGGTTGCAGTCAGTCTCAATTAACTGCAACTGACTGGAACCAGTATTGGGATAATGGTCAGGGAGGTATTGGACAAGTGTGGGGACACTCAAAGAAGGTGTCTGACACAGGCAGGAAATGTCTCTATACTGTGTAGCATTATATACTACATGTTAAACTAGGATGCATCAGATAATATATAATATATTATGATATCCATGTGGCTGTGTTGGATTCTACCACTGGTAGACCCTAACCCTAGAGTAAGGTATGGGTATAGCCTTGGCTTGCCTCTATCCCAACTCTCCCCCTCAAGCCTAGGATGGCTGAGGAAATAGTTCTATAATATAATATGTCATTACTCCCCCTGAAGTCAAGGGTGGAATAGTTATTCTTTCAGGTGCATCAAAACCTCTGTGCAATGGAAAACCCAGTGGGAAAAACCAGAGACACACAGTAGGAAAGCTACTGAGTTATTTTGACTGAATGCCCATCTCTTCCCTGTCACATAAATTTGGGCTTTGGCAGCACCTTTGTTAATATGTCTTCTGTTTGCTCTGGATCATGACAGTTTTGAGTATCAATTACTTTGTTAGATACTAAATTTCAGACCCAATGATGGCAAATTGTGATATGTTTTGATAGTGCTTGAAGGTCCAGTCATGCAGACTAAAAAATGACCAAGACTGAACTGGACTGTAACCAATAAGACTGGACCTGTGGTCTCAGTCCTAGTGGTTATGGTACCAGTCCAGTCCTTGGTCCCTGATCTCAAGATTATAAGTAGAACCATTCAAGACTGGTCATAACTGGTCTCAAACCAGACCTATGGTCCTTGGTATTAATATTATTCATTACTTATATTACTTATATTATTCTACTAAAATATGGGAGGGCAGAAGCCCAAGGGAACAAAAGAGCAAAATATAGAGGGTTTATATACCCTTAGTGAGTTTGCACTTATTTGTCTGATAGGGCTAGTGTTGCTATGGTATTTTTTGACAGATGCCATATTTTTTTCTCTTTCTGATCCAATGCAAACATTTGATCCCATACAAATGCCCCACAACAAATCTCTTTTCTTCCCCCCTCAATGCCACTTCACCACCATCATTATCACTACCACCTCAACTTCTCAAGTGCTGGAAGAGGGTCCAAACAATGAGATGTTGTTTGGGCCCTAGGTAAATTTATTGTTTGTTGTTTTAATATATATCTAACTTTTCTTTTCTTTTAGGTACTATATTTATAACAACAATGTGGCAACTAACAGGGGACAATGACAGCTAACAGGGGACAACAACAACTAACAGAGGATGATGACAACTAACCAACAACAATGACAACTAACTGACAAGGAGACAACTAACAGGGTAGACAATGACAACTAATGGGGACAATGATGAGATGACAACTACTAAAGTTTTCATATTGTATTATATTGTACTGTACACTACTTACATGTAGTCAGTAGGTCCAAAGTAAGTCAAAAACCAGTCTTGACCAGTTTTTGGAGCTCTTTACACTCCCCCACCTAATCCATGTAGACTCCGCGTGGAATCCTAGCTGTCCACGTGGAGTCCTAGCTGTCTGCTCGGACTTCACTAGGATTTCTTTTGGCAGAAAATAATGTCAAATTTCCATTCTGAGTCCAAGTGATGTCTGAGTGATGTCCAAGTTTTGTCCATGTGGACTAACTTGGACTAGAAATTCCTAGCACGGATTCCGCATGGACTGTCCTAGCAAGTCACTATTTAAAATGTAATGGAAGGATTCGAACCCAGGACCTTGTGGCCACATGAGTGTGACAGGTAAGTAATATAATGACTGTGCTACCAGGCTGTATGAGCCCGGGCAACATATGCCCATTTACTGGGCACTGTCGTCACCATGTCACTATGCGTCACCCCATGACTGCCAGCTCACTTACTGTTGGGATTATGTATACAAGAGTATACAGGCAAGCCAAGGCAGTTAACAAGCCTAGGGAGATGGAATACAAGTCCTAAGCTTAGGATTAGGATTAGCAGCAGTCTAGGGTTAGGATCTGCCACTGGTAGAATCCAACACAGCCACAGGGAATAATATTAATTCCCGAGCTGCTACCCTTAATAGACTGGCCAAGACTACAAAGACTGCCAAGACTGTCTCCTATGCTATCCAGGGAACCCCCTATAATATATAATGATAGACAAGTCTATCTGGAGAATTATATAGGGGATATGACATAGTTATTCCATTATTAACTGGTACAGGGGTCTATTACAGAATACCTCCTTTATATATTAAAGGAGTGCATTACACTATACCTCCTAACTGTGTAGTATAAATATTGCACATCATGTAGGAGATGATAATAACATTCCTCCCTGTGGCAGACTCCCTCACTCACTAGCCTTTGAGATTAAACTTCATAATCTAACCTTGTCCTTAACTCTTCCTGTCACTGTTCACCACTCCATTCCCAACACTTACTCCTCACCACCACCACTCACGACGCCGCCTCCCCTTTCCTCCCCCTCCTCCCTCCTCCCTCCTCCCTCCTTTTTTTTTTTTTTTTTGTTCAACAATATTTAACGTGGTGCACGAGCGCAGTCCACGGCTATCTACTACAAGCAGGCAGCGGGTATACGACGTAAGTTGGAGGGGAAACTACAGCCCCGAGAGTGCGCATGAGCGCGAGAAGGCTAGGGTGGGCGACCGCAGCCCCGACCCTGCAAGCCAAGCAACAGAAAGAGAGCGCTCAGGCGCCTCCCCGAACCAGCCCTGCCGGAACACCCCCAGGTCCTACTAAGCCAGACCGCCCCCCAGTCCGTCCCCCCTCAGCGGCCCCTATTACCTGTGCGCGCCCACCGACGCAGCGGTGCAGGAATGACGATTACAGGGCTCCCCACGAGTCGCCCAACCCACTAGCCATAAGGCCCAGTGGGGTCCGAGGTCCCCCGGTTGCCCAGGTACAACCCCACGCCGCTTAGCCCCCCCGCGCACGGGAGGGTACCCACCATACGGTGGGCCCCCTGACCTTGCCAGCGACGAACCCAGGGTTCGGCGTCACCAACCAAGAAGAAGCCCGGTCCGCGGGACAGAGCAACTGTTCAGCCCCGAAAGGGGCCCCGACACACCAGACGGGGGTCATGCGCCCTGCGCGTACCCCTCATCCTGGGTCCCACCCCTCGGGGGGGGCAAAGGCGAACGCTCTGGGGTTCACCTCCAATAACTCCACCAGGTCCGCGATGAATCGCGGCGCCTGACGGTGTTTCTTACGCTTCACGTGTGGACACACGCGGAGCAAGTGATCCCGGTCTTGTAAGGGACGGGGGGGGCAGGAGCAGCGATCTTCCTCGCTGGGAAAGAAGCGAGCGCGGTAGCTCCCAATGGGGGCGTGCGCCGTGATGCACCGGCAGAGCCGGGCCGTCAAGCTGCAATCGAATGCAGTTTCCTTGAGCCAAGGCCCCATACCTGAGGTAGTGGGGAGTGCTGGTCCCTTACGCTGGGCCCTAAGGTCCAGGAAACTAGCCAGTTACGGGTAGTGCGGGGGGACGCCCCCAGCGGAACCCTGAGCGATGCTGCCGCATCATGAGCAAGTTTATGGACCGCCCATTCCGCTCTGGAAGGGACGAACCACAAGTGGATGGAGCGTTCCTGGACTCTGCCGAGCCAGGGGCGCAGTAACCTGCACGCTCTGATGGCATGCTGTTGCCCTCCCTTGGGGGAGCAATCCGCCCACGTCTCGAGGAGAGCGAGGGAGTCGGTGAAGATTACCATCTTGGTGCAACCAGCGGCGACCGCCGCGGCTGCCCCAATTTGGAGTGCCATGTGTTCCACGTCGGACGCAGAGGCGCGTCCCGCGGCTGTGATAATCCGGCGCTCCTCCTGGTTTCCTCTGAAGACCAGTGAGGCCGCCACGGCCTGGTGGGCTGTCCTGGGTACCGACCCATCACAGCTCACAATGAGGGTGGACTGTTCGGATCTGGCCTCCGCCAGTACCCTGTCCAGTCGCCCGGTATACTCTTTGTATTCGTCCGACCCTTTAGGGGGCGGGCGGTGAAGGTTGACACGATCTCCTAAGAGGTCGACGAAGCGAGCGCCAGGCTGACTCTCGGGGCCGTAGGCCTCAAAAGTCTCCGTGACGGGAGCGCAGATGGCGACCGCATCCACCGCAGGGGATATCAGTTTGCGCCGCATAACAGGCGGGAGGTCCTGCAGGCACAACCTGTGCCGGGGGGCGTCTCCCATCAGTGACCCTTCCAGAATGGCTCTGAGAGGGTGTGTGCGCGTCAAAGACGCTGTCCTAAGACAGCTCTTGTCGGCCAAGCGCCGGAGCAGCTGGGGCATGGGCCACAGCGCTGCGAGAGTTTCCATCGCCCCGGAGGGCGTGGTACGGAAGGAGCCCGTGATCCAGCGCGCAGCGGTGTGCTGCATCTGGGACAGGGTCTTTACGATTCCCTTGGTACGAGTACCGCGGCAGAACCAAAGGCGGAGACCATACGTCGCCACTGGGATGACGCACGATCGGTAGAGTAGGCGTTTATTCGCCGGGGACAATCCCCTGGTCGAATTGCCTAACATTCACATGGCGCTCACCGTTGTGAACGCCTTGGTGGTGTAGAATCGGACGTGCTCTTTAAAAGAGAGCTTCCGGTCGAAGAAAAACCCCAAGTACCGCCAGACCGGTCTAGGGCATAGGGGGGTGGCTCCGGTAAAGGGAGCGACACCTAGGTCGATAGGCGGGTTGGCCGCCGAGTTGGCTCGAGAGAAGTGGAACACCTCCGATTTGGCATGTTCCAATACCAGACCGAGGGCTGTGAATAATCGGAATACTTCGTTGTATGCCCCGACAAGCTTGGGGAGGTTATCCTCCAAGCGTTTAGACTGGGCGATGAGCGTGCCATCGTCCACGTATGAGATGAGATCCGTCGAGAGACTATGAAGACTCTCGAAGAAAAGTTTCATGACTGGCGCGAGATACAGCGCCGAGCAGACGGGGGAAAGGGCGGACCCCTGCCCTACGCCGACATCCGCGGAGAACTTCCCCGAGGAGTCAGAGTTCCATTTGTAAACCGTAAATCGGCCGACTAGATAGGAACGGAAGAAATTCACCACACACGGTGGGAATCCGGATCGTTCGATGATCGTCAATAGAACCTCATGGTTCAGAGACGAGAAGAATTGGGCGATGTCAAAGGCGACAACGCTCGTCTGTAGGCCCTTCGCCCATCCCGCGCGTACGAGGTGGGTGAGGTAGACTCCAGCGTCCTCAGTGGACCTCTGGGCGACGCCCCCAAACTGGTTGGGGTGAAAAACGCCGTGTGCGACTCCGTCGAATTGGAGTCGTCGAGAGAGCATCTTCTCGACAAGTTTACCCAACGTGTTCAAGAGCACTATCGGCCTGAACGATTTGGGGGTGGAGTAATTGGGTTTACCCGGCTTCGGTATGATAACCGAAGTGGATTCCTTAAAATGTGTGGGCCAATGGCCCCGGACGACGCACGCTTCCGCGATGCGTAAGAAAAGGTTGGCGACCCCGATGTCGCCAGCCCACCGTTTCAGGAACGACCATGTGACATGGTCAGGCCCTGGAGCAGAGCGTGACGAGCACGCTTTGAGTGCCTCCTGGAGTTCCAGGAGGGAAAAGGGGATCCACCCCCGTCGGGGGAGAGCGTCGAAATCATCCAGCACTGAAAGGTCCACTACACGGTCGTTAGCCGCGTTGTAGGTGCCATCCAATGCTGACCATAGGGACTCCAACGTGTTACAAGGCTCACCCCCATAGGAGATGGCCTCATGCGACGGGAGGTTTCGTTGCTTGACCCAGGGCATCAAGTCCCAGGGCCGTTGATTAGTAACTGAGACTTCTCTGATGCGCTCATCAAAGAACTCCCGCTTGGCGGCTTTCACCGCCTGTTTAAACATTTTCCAGTCCTCGGGGTCCCGGGATAACCGGTACTCGTCGAGGGCTGTATAGCATTCATCTGTCCACCACTCCTTGGAGCGGCTGCAGATGGTTTTGGACTTGGCGTGCGCGGACCAAGCCGCCGCAAAAGCGTCGGAGATAGCTTGCACTACCTCGTCAATCGCCGCCGGGGAGTTCCCCTGCCAGTTGGCCAGGGCAGACAGACGGTTGGAGACATCACCTAAGTAGGCCGTTTCCTCCTCCGAGTCGGGTGCGATACCCCTGGTGCTTAAAGGCACTCGCAACAGGGGAGTCCGGACATTCACCAGCAGAGGCGCGTGATCCGAAGATCCGCGGTGTTCTGGGAAGATTGTATGCTCGGTGACGAACTCGTCCGCCACCGGGACAAACAGGAGGTCTATGACCGTAGGTCCCAGTTCCTCGTTATAGGGATAGTGAGTGGGGCGGGCCTCGTCTGGGCGACAGAGGACTAACCCCAACCGGGAAGTGGCCGCCAAGAGGCGGTCCGCGTGAATGTTGACCAGGGGGCCCTCAGGGTCCCACCGGCGGTGTCGGCAGTTAAAGTCCCCTCCGATGAGGTGGAAACGGTGAGGCCAGGTCTCGGCTTTCTCCGAGAGAATGCCGATGCCCGTGTGATTGCGGTCTGAGTAGACGTTCGCAAAGAACATGAGATTGTCGCCTGACCCGAGGGTGAAGACGATGATGTCACGATGATCGATTAGGTCCCGGCGGTAGCTGGGCCTAAGAGGCTGGAGTCGCTTGTCGAAATAGACCGCGACCCGAGGATACTCCCCCCGATCACTACGCGGGAACGGGGCCGAGTCAGAAGGGGCAGGGGCTGTGTCGGACCCTGCTTGTCTCACAATGCAGCCCCAATTTGGATGCATGGGGGCGCCAATCACCGCCTCACCGGCCCTAGAATGGGCCGATGGGGCGTTCCTTATTAAGTTCCAAGGCGGTTCTTGAATGAAAAGAATCTCAAAGTTGTCGCTTTGGGATTCCAGCAAGGTGTCTAGTAGTCCGTAATTACGATTTACATTTTGACACATGATACGTAAGTGAGAGAGCGACATGTCCCTCATTTAGTTGCGCCCACCGCGTCCTGCGGGGAAGGGGTTAGAAGAGAGGTATCGAGCTCGGCGCTCACGTACCTCGGCGTAACGCCTCTTGATCCAGTCACCGTCGAAACGGTGCTTCCAAAAGTTACAGCGGCGGTTGTCCGCTGAGTGCTCCTTCCTGCAGTTAGGGCAGCGAGGGGGATGAGGGCACGGAACGCCTTCAGGCGTCGGCGCGATGGGGGGCGTCGCTTTCGCGTTGCCCTTGCAGCATCCGGCCAAAGAGCGATGATGCTCTTTGCGGTGGGGGCCGCTGCAGATGGAGCAGCGGAGTTGCTGGGCGCGGCAAGCATTGGTCGGATGACCCCACTTCCAGCACCGTTGACAGAGGGAGACGCCGGGGTTTGCCCGGGCCTCACGAATAGGACAGACGTACGATCCTATCTGGACCGCACGCCTTGAGAGAGCCTTGGCCCGGGCTCCACTGACGGAGTCCGAGACATTGAGATACACGGTAGCAGTCCCAGACTGCTTCGAGTTGCGGACGACCCGCAGGGGGGCGTTAAGGACCACCAAGTCCTTTAAGCCAGACTTGGCGATAAAGCCTAGAACCGACTCCGCCGTGATAGGGGCGTGGTTCTGGAAATAAGGGACGTCTACGATTTTAAGGTAGGACGTCGAGGAGGGGAGCTCCGCAGTGACGCGGAAGTCCTCGGCGAACGCGCCTGCGATCGCCTGACGGATGATGCGGAGGTCCTCTGCCGAGGCCACCGCGTCAGTAGCGATGGAGTAACCTCCATACGCTTGAGAGACGGACTGAGCCACCAGTCGAGACCGGTGGACAGAGAGAGCGAGGCGGACCCTTTCCAGGATCACGTTGCCCCCCATTAAGACCACGGGAGGGGGAGGCATGCCTCCCTCCCCTGGGTCCGAGTGCACAATGGCTATAACCTGTCTTCGCGACGGGCCATGGACAGTCGCCGACGCCTTGGGCTTCGGGGCGGTGGGTTTAGCCTGCTGGTGCATGGCAGCCAGCCGGTCAGTGGGCAGTTCGGGGAAGGCTTTCGCCATACGGACGATGCCGTCCACCGAGGAAGAAGGGACCCTTCCGCCTTTGAAGCGGGCGGCTTGGGCAAACGTGGGGGCCTGGCGTGAGCCATGGCCGCCGAACAGGTCTCTCTGCTGTGGAATAGGCGGGAGAGGACGCCCACCCTTAGGGCGGGGAGCTCGGGGGGGACGGATGGTGAGTCCGCCCCGTCGAGGAGGGTTGCCCCTGGGGATGACCGGTGCATTGCCGAGCATCGGGTCGTCCTGGGAGGAGGAAGGGTAAGTGGGGCCAGCGAACTGGTCCACAAACGAGTCAAACGACATCGCGCGCAGGGGTTCCAGCGCGGATGCCATAGGGATGCCGAAGCTGTCTGCCGCCCTCAACAGGCCGGTCAGAGCAGCGACGATGTCAGGGGTCCTCTCCTGGAGGACCTCCTCAGACGGATGCCTTGCGGCAAGAGATCCAAGGGTGTTGGCCCCCTGGGTGATAGCCTCGACCAAGACACTCACCTCGAGGTCGGTCACTGGTTCGGCTTCGTACATGCCCTCGTCCTCCCCATCGGAGGAGTGAGCAGAAGTGGGGGGTCCCCGGGGAGGGGGAGCCGTTGAAGCCCTCGAAGCCGCCTGCGATGCGGTGGAGATTCGAGGAGCGCGAGGGGTGTCCGTGCCGTGCCCGTAGGGGGACGGAGAGGGGGAAGCGCGAGGCGTGCGGACGGGGCCGGCCTGCGAAGGGATAGGAGCCCTAGCTGAGCCCCTAGGGGCGACAGGAGAGCTCGGTGGAGAAGAGCGAGAGCGCTGGGAGGGACAACTAGGACGAGAGGGGTTGCCCCCCCCCATCGAGCCGCCCGATCCCCGAGATGGTTGGGAAGGGGTCGTCATGCACTAAGGGCAGACGGTAGAGAGCCAGATCTAGTCGATCGGAGACGAGCAGAAGGCCACAGGACGGATAGAACGGTGAGGGCTGGTAGAAATGTGGCTGTGCACGTCGTGGTAAGAAGTCAAGAGGCGATGCCCTCCTCCCTCCTTCACCTCATTAATATGGGGGCCTGTGGCCCCCATATTAAGGTTTTTTTTCTCTAATCATTTTTTTTTGGCTAATTATTATTTTCTTTCAGTGCTTGCCAACGACGGCTGCCCCTGCTCCCCCCTGCTCCCTGCTGCCCCCTCCACCCCACTCCACCATTATGGGGGCCTGAGGCCCCCATAGTAAGTCTTTTATTTGTTCTAATAATTTTTTATTCAGCTAAAAAACGTTTTTTTTTCAGTCCTTCTACTGTATATGCAACAATGGCCCACCGACTACGCGCCGGCCCTCCTCCCCACTCAGGTGGGATGTGAGGGGCCCAAAGGGGGATAGGACGGCCCCAGGGAGGTGCCGGGAGGCCCGTGAAGCGGGGCACCTGCTAGGTATGCACCACGACACAGTTAAACCAGCCACATCACCACTGACCCCCCACACCCCTCCGTACAGGCAGAATGCCAGCTGCAACGGTGATGACTGACAACCGACACAGTGCCCACCTCCACGCCTACGAGCAACTGCTCGTGGGGTGGATCGTGGGTGTGGCTATCAATGCTGACTAGCTACCAGCGAATGCCACGGGGGGATGCCATATGACGGTGCTCCCGACGATGGAGGAGCGCCAGGCAAGGGGGGGGGATGCCCATATGACCAGGGCCCTGTCAGGAGGGTGGGATGCGCCTAGAGCCAAGAGGACACAACCTGGAGGCAAGGGACGCAACCGGTGCCCACAGGACGCGACAGGACACCCCCCAGGACCAATAAGACGCCCCTGGAGCCCCAGGGATGCAAGGCGACACCCCTGACATGGCCAACACCCCCCAACCCAGCTTCATGAGCTACTGCTCATGGGGTGGAGCAGGGGGGAGCGGCAGGGGGTACCAGAGAGGGCCAGGCGACGAGGTGGGATGCCAGACGACGGCAGGTGCGACGGGTAAACCTATGACCAGCCCACCCAGACAAGTGGTGGACGCGACTAGCACCACCCGGCCCAGCCTCATGAGCCACTGCTTGTGAGGTGGAGTGCAGGTGAAGCAACAGCGATGGCAGAAGGGCCCGCAGCCACCCACCCACTCCAGCACCCCCAACTACTACCATGAGCCATTGTTCATGGGGTGGCATGGGTGCTATGTGAGGGGTGTGGCACCCCAGGATGGTGCCCACTGAAACGGGTGGTGTGCATCTGACACTGAGATCCTATATCCTAACCAACACAAAACACACACACCAATGCACTATCTGAATGGTTGTGAGTGGGCTAAAGAGTTCCCTTGCAGAACTTATTGCCAAGCCTTTAGTTCCTAAGGTTCCTTCCTAAGCTTGCCTCTTCCTTAGAATATTCTTGATATCCTTAGATCCTTCCTAAGATCCTGCCTAATGTCTTTCCATTTTCCCATCGATTTCCTAAGGGTTTCCTAAGTCCGATTTCCTAAGAGTTTCCTAAGCTTTCCCTAAGTCTTGTTCCTACGTCCTTTAGAGTTCCTAATCCTTAGTTCAAATCCTTGTCCTTGTGCCTCAGTTTCCCAATCTTCGACCCTAAGTCCGAAGATCCTAAACTTCGTTCCTTTATTCCTTAGATCCTTGGTTTCCTAATCCTTTATCCTTAGTAAGCTCGACGAGCCCGACGTTGTCAACAGCACTGAGCTTTCAACAACTTCGACATGCAAGGGAGAAACTTCCCATGCCCGATTTCCTATGTCCTAGTCCTTGGTTCTGAGTCTTTACACAACTTTGAGCGTGCTCGCCGTGTCACGCGATGAGCAAGATGTGTGAGAGAGGTATATTCTGGGGTCTGAACTTCTCTGCTGCGCAGCTACACTACCCCTAGTATTTGTACAAGTACAAAATATGAAATAGATAATGAAACTGTCCTTTATATGGTATGTTGGAAATAGCTCGGTGGAGCTACCCTAGAAGATAGAATCACATGTTAGATAACGCCCTCTATTGCTCGGCCTTCACCTCCTATGGCGTTCTGCCCCGCCATCAATCAGGTACGATGTTGATCTTTTGATCTTGATGCTTGATTTTCTAAGCTGATCTGCCGTTGCTATGGGCTCCTAAGGTGTCGGTCGGGTGGCTGTGCCTGTCCGCCCTGATCCGTCGATTAATATGTACGTCGCATCAACACCTGGCATCAAAATGGCTGGGGATCAGACGCTCAACGCGTGCTCAACGCTTCCTAAGTCCCACAGTCCTGCTTCCCCATACTAATGCTCGTCCTTTGGTGCTCAATTATTCTGTGAGTTCCTATATGTTCTTGAGAATTTTCCTAAGTTTTTCTCGACAATTCTCCCGCGATCGCCGCTTAGAATTTCCTAAGGCGTATCACCACCACCATGCCCATGAGCACCTGCTTGTAGGGTGCGTGGTGGATTTTGCCAGCGCAGGGGAAGGAGGAGGAGGGGAGGGAGACAGCCCCGCCAAATGACACCCCACCACACCTACGAGCAGCTGCTTGTAGGGTGGTTGGTGAGTGCATACAACCCCAGGAGGATGGACACCAGCACCTGCCCCCCATTGCTGCAAGCACTTGCTTGCAGGGTAGCTCGGGTGCTGCCACGTCACTACCTCGCACCCTGCCATCTCGCTCTCCCAGCAAGACGGCGGGTTTTTATTATGTAGTATTTGCTGCCTCCCTGAATGGGGGGCAGCCTGGGTGTTTTTTTGAGTGCTGTTGCTCAATGTGAGCAATGGTAACTTTTTTTTTATTGCTAGCATGTATTTGTAATAGGTAATAAATAGTAATAATAATATCAATATTATGTGCCCATTTGGCTCAGTAGTTAATTGTGCCCAGTTTGTGTAATCTTGATCAAAGTGCCTTGGGTTTAGGGCACGGCACGGGTACGGGTAACACCATATGTTTCCGCTTACGGGTATGCAGGGGTACAGGTACAGGTATGGCATTGCCCTACCCATGCAACACCGTACCCTTACCCACGGGTTTACGGGTACTGACAGCCGGTCATGTGCGTGATCATATGATGTTGTTGATCACAAACAACACCAACATCAACAGCAACGACGACTATGACTACGACCACGACCCCCTCCCTCGCTCCAAGTGCGAGTGGGTGGGGGATTTTCTTTTGTTCTGTGCAACGACGATAGCGACGGCCCCCTCCCTCTCATCAAACGCAAGCAATGACAATGGCAACAACCCCCCTCCCTCGCTCCAAACACGAGTGGGGGGGTTTTTCTTGTGTTCTGGGCAACAACAACGACGACGACCCCCTGCCTTGCATCAAACGCGAGTGGGGGTGCTCTTCTTGTGTTCTGTGCAACAACGACGGCGACGGCCCCCTCCCTCGCATCAAACACGAGCAATGATGATGGCAACAACCCCCCTCCCTCGCTCCAAACGCGAGTGGGGGATTTTTCTTGTGTTCTGGGCAATGATGACAATGACGACCCCCTCCCTCGCATCAAACACGAGTGGGGGGGTTCTTGTGTTCTGTGCAACGACGACGGTGACGACGACCCCCTCCCTCACATCAAACGCGAGCTGGAGGGGATATCTTGTGGTTGCAGGCAACAATGATGACTCCCCCTCCTTCGTGTGTAACATGAGTTGGAGGGGGCTATCTCTTGGCTCTAGGCAATGCCAATGACGACTCCATGTTGTAATATGGCATACAGGCAAGCCAAGGCAGTAACCATGGCTAGGACATATTCCCCAATATGCTAAGTCATTAACACATGTTTAACAGGAGTTAACACATGTAAGGACTATTAGGGGGATGCACAGTGAAACACATATAGCATGTCTATGATAGGCTATCCAAGACAGAGCCTTGGATAGAATGTCTAAGACCCATACTGCAGGAAGTCTCAGACTTACCAAGCCATGATATCATAGGAGGTACTATGACACTATTGTTATAGGGGAAATGACATAGTTACTCCAAGATTAACTGATACAGGGGTCTATGACAGAATACCTCCTTAATATATTATAGGAGTATATTACACTATACCTCCTAACAGTGTTGTATAAATATTCCACACTTTGTAGGAGATGAATAGACATTTCCCTGCCTGTTCCACACACTCACTACTTTGTCTGAGTGATCCCCCACTTGCTCTCAAAGACCTAATCCCAATACTCCCTCTCCACCACCACCCCCCCCCCTCGCTGCAAACGCGAGCGGGGGGGGGTTTCTCTTTTGATAAAGTAATTAGATTATCTAAATATACATATTCATGCTGAACACCGTGAATAACCATGGGTAACCCACACAACCCGCAGTAACACCGTACCCCTACCCGTGCGGGTACGGTGTTCACGGGTACGGGTAAGGGTATGAAGAAATATACCCGAGGGTTACCCGTGCCGTGCCCTACTTGGGTTCAAACCCTGCCAGGTACACCAATATTTTGATCTTACTCTCATGAAAAAATTCACTAAGTCTTTATTTACTCCAACATTACTCGGACCAGCTAGGACAACTCGGACATCATTAGGACTTCTTACAGTTCCAAGATGCTAGGACTCGGCCCAAGATCGTGTCCCCTGCAGTGGACGTGGTCACGGTATGCTCCCTCTCTGGAGAACCTTTTGAGGCCTTTGGCCTTGAGAGCCAACCCGGGGCCCGCCTGATCGACCTGTTTGTGGACAGGATCCTCCCCCACTGCCCGCCCCCCAAGGGGACGGACAAGCGCAAGGAATATGTCGACTGTCTGGACCGTGTCCTGGCCAAGGCCAGAGCAGACCCGGACTGTCTAGTCGTGGGCTGTGATGGGTCGGTGTTGGGATTATGTATACAAGAGTATACAGGCAAGCCAAGGCAGTTAACATGCCTAGGGAATATTGCCAGAATGTGCTAAGTCATATTAACACATGTGTTAAGCTAGGACAACACTAGGGTTAGGGCTAATGCACATTAACCATAACCCTAGGGAATGGACAGTTAACACATGCAGAGACATATAGGGGAACCCACAGTTAACACATGCTACAGGATTACTCATACTGCAGCATGTCTATGATAGCCTATCCAAGACAAAGCTATGGATAGAGTGTCTATGACACACCCTGCAGGAAGTCTAAGACTTACCAAGCCATGATATCATATGTCACTATTGTTGACAATTATAGGGGATATGACAAAGTTACTCAACTATTAACTGGTACAGGGGTCTATTACAGAATACCTCCTTTATATATTATAGGAGTGCATTACACTATACCTTCTAACTGTGTAGTATAAATATTGCACATCTTGTAGGAGATGATAATAACATTCCTCCCTGTTGCAGACTCCCTCACTCACTAGCCTTTGAGATTAACTTCATCTTCTTAACCTTGTCCTTAACTCCTCCTGTCACTGTTCACCACTCCATTCCCAACAGTCAGCACCCAGAACAGCTCACCAGGCCACAGCGGCCGCTCTGGTGTTCCATGGGAACCAAGAGATCCGCCGAGTTACCACCTTTGTTGGTCGCGCCTTAGCGACGGACGCTGAGCACAAAGCCCTCCATCTTGGGGTGTCTGCAGCGGTGGCTGCTGGATGCAAGAAGGTGGTGGTATTCTTGGACACCCTAGCGCTTGCGGACGCGTGGGTGGACTGCTCCCCAACAGGGGGCCAACAGTACACCTTCCGGCTGTGCCGTCTCTTGCGGCCTTGGTTCAAGCTGAGCCAGGATTGCCAAATTCACCTGTGGTTTGTCCCCTCCAAGGTGGAGTGGGCGGTCCACAAGCAAGCTCATGACGTCGCAACGTTGCTACAACTGCCCTTGGGGATTTCCCCCAAAGCCACTCGCAACTGGCTGATTGCCTCCTTTAAGGAGGCGACGGAAAAAGACCAGGTTGCCCGCTTTGCGGACCCCAAGTACCGAGGGTGGAGCTTTCTGGACCTGCGGGCCCAACGAATAACCCCTGCAGCCTCTGGGTGTGGGCCCTGGCTCAAGGAAACTGCACATGACTGCAGGTTGACTGCCCGACTATGTCGGTGCATCACAGCGCATGCCCCCATTGGGAGCTACCACGACTGCTTCCATCCCAGTGAGGATACCCACTGCACGTGCCCCCCTCGGCCCTTCCAGGACCGAGACCATCTGCTCTGCGTGTGCCCACACGTGAAACGCAAGAAGCATTGACAAGGCCCGCATTGGATCGTGGACCTCATTGAGCTACTCAAGGCGAACCTACAAGCGTTTGCCTTTGCCCCCCCGGAAGGGTGGGACCCAGGATGAGGGTCTAGGGAAGAGCACGGGTTTGGCCAACCCGTGCGGGTTACGGGTACGGGTAGGCACGGGTACGGGTACGGGTCATGATTCAGGTACCCGTGACCCGCACCCAACCCGTCACCAAATGTCTATGTACTAACATACAGTTTTGTATTTACAGGTTTCGGCACTCAGATGAGTGTCGACAACCTTTTAATTACTTATGTACTATGTGTATGTACTAACTAACTTAATATATATATTATTTACGGGGGAAGCGACGCCCCAGAGGAAGGGGAAGCTTGTGGAAGCAAGGTCTTATATACCAGATAATGTTTATTACTATTTGGTTCCAGTAAACGAACGCGAACGTGACACGTTGTTTGCTGAAACAAGTTGATATTTACTAGTACATATTGTTTGGTTTAACTTTTCTGAATGTGATGTGTCATTTATTGAAACAAGTTGATAATTAATACTAGTATATAGTTGAAGTAAATGAATGCAGCACATAAACGAGTCGCGTTCGCATTTACTGAAACCAAACAATGGCAAACATCAACTTAAACGACGTGTCGCGTTCGCGTTCGTTTACTGGAACCAAATAGTAATAAACATTATCTGGTATATAAGACCTTGCTTCCACAAGCTTCCCCTTCCTCTGGGGCGTCGCTTCCCCCGTAAATAATATATATATTAAGTTAGTTAGTACATACACATAGTACATAAATAATTAAAAGGTTGTCGACACTCATCTGAGTGACGAAACCATTAGTTAAATGTATGTAACAAATCCAAGGCCCCAACAATGACGGCGACAACATGGTGTTGTCACCGTCATTGTTGGGGCCTATGCAGGAGGTGTTACACAATGGGAGACGGGGGTCTACCCGTACCCGCTGTGACCCGTGACTCGTGACCCGTGGGTTGCGGGTACGGGTAGAGCTATGGGTACCCGCGGGAGTACCCGTGCTATTGCCTATGAGGGTCACATGCAGGGCATATGACCCCCGTCTGGTGGCCTGGTGCGCCTGATGGCTTGCCAAACGCACGCTCTACCTTTGAGCCTGCTGTGCCTCTGTCAGTAACACCAAACCTCGGGTTCGTTGCTGGCAAGGCTGGGGGGCCCGCCATATAGCGGGTACCGTCCCACACGTGGGGCAGCTAAGCGAGGAGGGGCTGTACTCGGGAAACTGAGGGGCTCCGGACTCCGTCAGGCCTTATGGCTGGCGGGTTGGTTGACCTGCGGGAAGGCCTGTAATCCTCATTCCTGGCCGGCGCTTCAGTGGGCGCGCGTGATTACTAGGGGCCGTGCAGGGGCCGCGCGGGGGTAGGAGGAGGAGTGGGTTAGTACGCGCCGTTGGGAGTGCTGGCGAGCTGGTTCGGGGAGGCACCCAAGCGCCCTCAGCCTGTAGTCCGGCCATGCGCGCCACTCGAACGAGCGGGACGCAGGCCTTCACGCATGCGTGTGCATTATTGGGGCTGTAGTCTCCCCTCAAACTTACGTCGTATACCCGCCATCTCATGTAGTAGATAGCCGTGGACTGCGCCCGTGCACCACATTAAATATTGCTGAACAAAAAAAAAGACTCGGCCCAATTCTTCAGTCTGCATGATGTCCGAGCTGTCCATGTGGACTACTCGGACTTTACTAGAAATCCACACGGACAGCTGGGAGTCTGCGTGGACTAGGTGGGGGAGTGTAAAGTACAGAGTTTTTGAACCAATATGAAATGTAAGAACTGGTTCCAGTCCCAGTCCTTCCTTGAGGAGGGTAAAAACTGGGACCAGACTGGACTTTAAAGCACTAACTACATAGCACAATCAGACTCTGAGTGGACTCCACTTGGACTATACTCAAATTTTATAGAATAGTGAGTTTTTATTTGTATTTTTAATTCAAGTCACACTAATCAGGATAATTCTATTTAAATAGAACCAATTGATTTAATGCAAACTTATATATATATACATATTTTTTTTAAATGCCCCCTTGGAGGGGGTGCTCTGTCATGCTGGGTGTCCTGTGGCTCTGACAGTGGAATTTATATCAATTAAAATAGAGTCTGAATAACATATATATATATGAAAGAAAATGAAAGAGAGGGGGCAAAGGGGGACATGTCACATGGAGTTTGAAGGTCCAGTCAGGTTGCAGTTGCAGCCCCTTTTGGGTGTGACTGGAACCATGACCAGTTGTCCCACTCATGAAATTCCTCCAACCACAACCACAACTGCAGCTGACCAGTCAGGATCAGGTGCTAAGTTAATTACAACCAGTTTTGACCAGTTGCAACTGGTCCTACCAGCTATATATTCTAATTTTATCTAAGTAGTATCTAAATAATAATTTAACAATTTAAGCCTTAAATTATGTGCAGGTGCAAATGAGAGTGGGGGGAATGCAGGTAAGAGGGGGAGAACATGGTGATAAGTCTTCAACAGGTGTAGGTGTACAAAAACACATTTTGCATTGTTCTAGGATTGCAGGGCAATCACCCCATTTCTTCCTTTTCTTCCCATCCCTGTCCAAAGTCACATGAATGCCTACCATCAACTACAAAAGCCTTTATGTCACCTTCTACAAACTTCATGGACTTCACAATGTAACCCACTTCAACATTACCTGGGTTACCTGTAAATAGTTAGTGTAGGCAGTCCATTGGTGATGGACATGGACAGTTTTCCTATTTCGCATAGTATCCACTTTACGTTATTTGTATAAAAGGTCTACTGTAAAATACTAGAAACAGAGATCCCTTCTCCCCCTCTCTCTACACTTAAGATTTCAAGTCTCATCTCCTCTTGCATTTAACTCTGAAGTTGATTCGTGACTTACTCTATTATCATCACTGTGTCACTGCAACTCAAACTAGAATGAACCTAGCTCATTGGTTAAGTATTCTTGATTGCATTATTAGAATGCAAATCATTGATTACTCTATTGCGAAGTTTCACTAACCTTGCTTACTGACTTCACATTATTTGCACTTAGTATAGACCTTGCATTGTTGTTAACAGATATCACAGACCTCCTCCCTTGTATAAGAAGGATGGTTCTGGGACCCTTTGAAGCTAACTCCTCCTTTATTCTTTTCTAGTGTTTCTTCGCAGTTAGGAACACTAGGAACACATCAATGGATGAGAGGGGGGGATTGTGGATGACAGGGGGGGAAAGTTGACATATGGGGGGGGAACATGGACAACAAGGGGGGGCACAGATGGCAGGGGGGGGGGGAACACGGATGGCAGGGGGGGGGGCACAGAGGACAGGGGGGGGATGTGGATGACAAGGGGGTAGTTGTAGTTGTGGGACAAGGTTGAATGTTGAGTGTTGAGTGTTGATTTTGATGTTGATGTTGATGTGTAAGCACATGCAAGCACAAATGTGTTGCAATGCATCATTGTTTACTTGCACAACACATGTGCAAATACATGCAAATGAGTCAAAGGTATATAAAGCCTTGCCCTTTGACCCATTCTGAGTAGGCATGCCCTACAATTTAAAGTAAATTAGACTGTAAATATATACTTATATTAGGTACAGTTGTAGTGGTTGCACAAGGTTTTACTTTTGAGGGATTGAGCTCCAACCACAGCTGCAACCATAGTTCAACTGGTTGCAACTGCAACCAACTTTCTGGTCTTTTCCAGTTGGGTTTGGTCAAGTTGCAGTCTTTTTTCAGTTAGTGCAACTGGACCTTCAAACACTAGTGTTGCACCACCATTGTTGCCCCCCTTCCCTATGCCCATCTGTTGCCCTTGCCTACTGCACCCTGCCTCTGCCCTGTGAGCAGTCACTTGCAGCTATGGTGGGGGGTCCTCTGTTGTGCTGGGTCATGCCTGGTGCATCCCCCCATCCTGGTGTGTTCTCTCTCCTGGTGCATCCCCCTCCCTCCTGGCATGTCCTGTCATCCCTGGTGTATCCCCTTGCTCTGAGGGACATCCCCTTGTTTCTCATGGGCCTGGGAGCAGGCCATGTCTCAGTGGTGGTGGTCCTGGCTGGGGGAGGGGGCTGGATTGGTGCATGATAGTGCGGTGGTGGTGGTGCTGGGTTGGAGTGGCATGGTGGCTGTCTTCATTCCCCTCTCATTTCCCTGGTACCCCCCTGGTGCAGTCCCTCACCCCATGAAGCCCCCCACCTCCCAGCTAAGTGGGGAGGAGGGGCAGCACATCAGTGCATACAGATACAAAAAGAAAAACTGAAAGAGAAAAAAAAACATTTTATGAGCTTAAAATGAGGATGAAATAGATTTTAAAATACTTATCATGGGGGCCATGGGCCCCCATGGAGTGCTAGAGGGGGGGGGGGGGGAGGGAGGGGGAAGGGCTGTTGTAGTGGTGGTGGTGGTGGGAGGGAGTGGTGATGAGATAGGCAGTGACACAGCTATGCACTTTGTCATGCACAGCTATGGAAATAGTATGTAGAGCAAATATTGACCTGAGCAACTAAGCTGCTGTTGTCTAGTGGTTATGTTGTCTATGGATTATATAATGTATTTATCTAAGGCCTGGGTGTTAGAATGTGGTAAACTAATCTTATGGACTTATGTGTAAGCCTGGCCCCAGGCTCACGACGCCGAACACATGCACACTGCTGCACACTGACCGATGCACACCGATGCATACAGGCGCACCGACGCCAAACCGATGCACACCGCTGCACACTGACTGGTGCAGACCGATGCACACAGGCGCACCAACGCCAAACTGATGCATACCGATGGCACACCACTGCCGATGCACACACATACCAATGCTCACTGCCAATCGGTAAGTGCACAGCCACGACCGCAGGCGACCGCAGGCACGACCACAGATGACCACAGGCAACCACAGGTGACTGCATACCACTGCCGGTCAGTACCACTGTCGACGCACACTGCTGCACACACCAACCGACGGCTTCACCAATCGGTAACACCACCGACTGGTGCACCGCTACTGACACCACCCATGCATGTCGCATCACCGGCAACCCAATACCCATAGCTGGACATGCATACAGATACCGGTGGCTCGACCACTTACCCGATATGAGAACTACGCTTGATGCGGCCATGGTTGAGATGATGAATTTGGACACTTTCCAACACGGTCCAAACCCCTCATATATATACGATCTTTTCCCCTTTGTTGCCTCACTCTTACTACGTGCAACAAAGGTATAGTTACTATTGCTCACTCATGTATTCTACTGACTCTTACTACATGCAACAAAGGATAACATTGTCCTGTCTGCCTGACCGAACTTAGTGAGGCAGCCTTTCCCGGCCTCCTTCCATTATGCACTGTTAGTAATTCACTATTACTCACCAAGGCCCTTCTTATCTACATTACTACATTATGCTTACTATGCCCTATCTCTCGGCCTCCTATCGTCAGATATGACTCATTAGCATGTAGTAATCATAGATAAGAGAGTGATATATAAGTAACTAGTCATACTGATGTATTCTCTAGTTACTTACACTCAAATCATTGGTGTTTCATCCACATCTCATTCAGCACACTCTTAGCTGTGTTTGCGGTTATCTGACGAGCTCTCTCTCTCTCACTTGTCATATTACCTTTGACTTCAACACTGGGGTTCACTTCCTTCTGGTAACAATCTTTTTTATATTAGTAATAACAGTCATGTGCCAGTCTGAGCACTCTGAGTCCACTCCACTTGGACTCTCCTAGGAATTCCAAGGACTGGCTCAGACTCTACTCAGATTGGACTGGGACTGGGACTGAACATTGGCAGGGAGTTGGCTGATGGACTAGTCTGGGCCAGTCCGATCAGAGTCCAAGTGGAGTCCAATAGAAAAGGTGGGGAAGTGTAAATAGTGTTTGAGGGTCCAGTTGCTGCAACTGAAAAAAGACCAGGACCCAACTGGACTGAACCGGTCACGACCGGAATTTTCGGTTGCAGTTGTGACCAGCTGTCGACAGTCGCAGTTGCAGTTGCCCCAAATCTGCTGGGCTTCCAACCGGGTTGCAACCGGTTGCAACCAGTTACAACCATCCTTAGTTAGGGCTTACTATTTCATATCTAATTTAATTTTCGTAAATAATGTGGGGCATGCCCAACTAAAAATGAGTGGACAAGCAAGGCTTTATATACCTTTGACTAATTTGCATATGTTTGCACATGTATTGTGCAAGTAAATGGTGACGCGTCATGACACGTTTATGTTTGCATGTGCTTACACATCAAAGATCAACATCAATGTTCAACTTTCAACATTCAACATTCAACATTCGACGTTGTCCCACAACCACAACCACCCCCCCTGTGTGTGCCGTTCCCTGCCCCACCTGCATCCCCCTCTTGCCCTCTTGTTCCCTGCTCTCTGTCTGCATCTGCGTGTTCCCCCCTCTTGTCCGCATTCCCCCCCTCTCAGTTGTAGTGCCCCCCTCTTGGTTGTAGTGCCCCCCTGTCGTCTGCGTTCCCCCCCACTTGTCCGTGTTCCCCCCCTCTCGGTTGTAGTGCCCCCCTGTTGTCCGTGTTCCCCCCCACTCGTCTACGTTCCCCCCCCTCGTTTCCCTCCCCTCCCTGTCATCTGCGTTCCCCTCCTCTTGGTTGTAGTGCCCCCCTGTTGTCCGTGTTCCCCCCCTCTTGTCTGCATTCCCCCCCTCTTGTCTGCATTCCCCCCCTCTTGTCTGCATTCCCCCCCTCTTGTCTGCGTTCCCCCCCACTCGTCTATGTTCCCCCCCCTCGTTTCCCTCCCCTCCCTCTCGTCCACGTTCCCCCCCACTCCATTGTAGTGTTCCACCTCTCGTTCCCCCCCCCCTCTCGTCCGCACTTCCCCCCTCTCGGTTATAGTCCCCCCCTCTTTACGTTCCCCTCCCGTTTGTGTTTTTTTAAGTAATTAAATTAATTGGTAGACTACTTTAGATAAAATTAATAACTACTAGTAGGATGGTTGCA
Source organism: Tricholoma hemisulphureum (assembly GCA_964034925.1). Classification (NCBI taxonomy): domain Eukaryota; kingdom Fungi; phylum Basidiomycota; class Agaricomycetes; order Agaricales; family Tricholomataceae; genus Tricholoma; species Tricholoma hemisulphureum. The sequence continues at coordinate 2,133,857 of OZ035928.1, read as the reverse complement.
ACCGGTTTCGACCGAGGTGCAACTGGTAAGCAACTGGTCCCGACCAGTTGGCCGCAGTTGCGGTTCCGGTCAGGAAGGTTTTGTGAGTGGCACAACCGGTCGCGGTTCCAGTTGCAGCCAAAAAGGGCTGTGACTGCAACTGGACCGGACCTTCAAACTCTAAGTGTAAAGACTTCATTGGTTCTTGTTGTTTTCACTCATGACAGCTGCCACATCACCAACACCACCCCCTCTTGCTCACAAACATGAGTTGGGGGTGTTTCTGGGTTCCATTTCCTCACAACAGCTGCCATGTCACCACCACCACCTCTGACCACCTCTGGGTGACAACCACCACAACCAACCCCTCCCTCACCCCCAAGAGCAAGATGGAGGGGGTTTACTTCTTTTTCTACAGCACCACCACCCCTCCCTTGCCCCAAGAGCAAGCTGGAGGGGTCCATTTCTGTTTCTATGGCACCACCTGGCCACCCCCTCCCTCATTTGAAACATGAGCAGAGGGTTTTTTTAAATGTATTTAATTATAATTAGATGTACAGTTGTATAGTGCACCCATTTAAACCTATAAGTAACTGCAGGTTTTTGAGCAAACCCCCAATAAACCCACAGTAATGGGTATGGTGTTCATGGGTAAGCAAAATTATGCCTGGAGGTTACCTGAGTCATGCCCTAATGTTGTTATGAACTGATCTCATAGGACAGACTTACAGTGGTGTTCTGATGAAGGTCTGATGCAATGCTGGACTTGGATTTAATCTGAAAGGGATTGCACCCTTCTCTACACCCTATGTCCAATTTACAAGGGTATATTTTGCTGTACCTGTACCTGTACCCATGAACACCGTACCCATTTGGGTAAGGGTATGGTGTTACCCATGGTTTTTGAGGGGTATGCTATACACTGATATATTATACATCTAATATACATCTAATTATAATTAAATACACCTAAAAAAACCCCTCTGCTCATGTTTCAAGCAAGGGAGGGGTGGCCACGTGCAAGCAAACAGAGATAACCCCCCCCCACTCTTGGGGCAAGGGAGGGGGGGTGGTGCCATAGATACAGAAACAAGACCCCTCCATCTTGCTCTTGGGGCAAGGGAGGGGTTGGTGGTGGTGGTTGTCATCATCCAGAGGTGGTCGAGGGTGGTGGTGGTGACATGGCGGCTGTCACAAGGGAATTGAACACAGAAACACCCCCAACTTGTGTTTGGGAGCAAGAGGGGGTGCTGGTGGTGATGTGGTGGCTTTCATGAGGAAATGAAACCCAGAAACACCCCCAACTTGCATTTGCAAGTGAGAGGAGATGGTGGTGGTGATGCTGTGGCCATTGCAAGTGAATCTGTCTTGCTCTCAAAGTGAGGGAGGGGGTGGGTGGTGGTTGCCACCCAGGGGTTGTTGTTGTCACCCACAGGTGGTGATTGTCACCTAGAAGTCATTGTTGTCACCCAGAATTGTTGGTTGTCACCCAGAGGTGGTGGTTGTCACCCAGAGATGGCTGAGGCAGAGGTTGGTAGTGGTGGTGGTGGTGGTTGTGTGAAGGAAAAGTGCGAGAATTGTTGATGTTGATCAACAATGTCAGCACATGACTTGATGATCAAATGTCGGGTATGGACCAACTAAACCCATAACACCATGGGTACAGGTGTGGTTTTGCCTTGGGTATGGAAATCCAAACCCGTACCTGTACCCGTGCGTACCTGTAAGCAGAAACACATGGTGTTACCCATACCCATGTCACTCCTTACTGAGTAGGCAGTAAGTCAGATGATCAATCAATGATATGTGATACAAACAAAACAGGAGATGAATTTGAAATGATGGCACCTGCATTGGTGATCTGCCAGAGTTCCATAAAGGCCTTGCATAGGATAGGCCTTGCATGGGATATGACACAATTGCTGCTTCAGTGTATTCCACATTCTCATCAAGAAGTGTACACAAACATGATGGTGCATGAAAATAATGTGTTTCTTGATGTTTGGTGAGTTTGTCTGGTGATAATAGTTTCTCCCCTCATTCAGAGGCCTGTTTTTTAAAGACCCACTGCCACTCCTGACAACATAGCAGAAGACATACCATAACCAGGGATGAAGATCCTGTATCCTGGTGTCATAGTGCAGGATGAAGGGTGCTTGGAGGACTCTTGTTGGCTTATGCATTCAAGATAACAGCTGACAGTCATGACTGCACCTGAGTTTGTGAAGGCAAGCATGGTGATGACTTATTTTGCTAAATCACATCATCTTGCTTAAGGTTGCTAAAGCTTGAACCATTCAGCATGATCTTTTGGAAGTGCCACAATATAGAGTTTGCACTGGATCACCCTACAATGTAGTTCTGACTCCCCTCTCCCAGTTGTAGGCTTCTATTCTCCAGCACTGTATTCTATGACTGACAGCTGATGAGAATGCCCTGCCCTCCATCCTTTGTTGCCATGAGCATGAAAGTGCACTCCAATTGGGACCCCACAAAAGAGTGTAAGTTACAACCTCATATTCTGCTGGTCAATATTTACTGAGAATGTAGCACATTAACCAATCCCCTTGTTCATCATGGCTGCCATTTTGGTTGTACTATTCATGCCTTGTGTTAAGAACTGATCCTAAGGCGTGGGAAAATGGCGGAGTCCGGCGGAGTTCCAAGGTGCAATGAGGACTTGGCTTCAACCTTTTAAGAGGTTGCGCCCTTCTCTACACTTGGTGTCCAATTTGTGGGGAACTGATAAGGAATGGAAGTCCGTGTGGAAGTCTGAGGTAAGGAAAAGGTGAAAAGCGGAGTTCTGATTAGGAAGTCCGGAATAAGGGTCAGGAACAAAGCAGAGGTCCGGAGTTGCAAAGGTTAAGACAAGTTCAAAGTCTTTGAGTTGACAAGTGAAAAGTTGATAACAACTAATATTTGAACTGAGGGATACAAAGTGACTAAAGGGGTTTTATACTAAGGCTATTACTCGGTGTAACTGCGGCAGAGCTTTGCGGAGTTCCACAGTACATAGTACATGATCATATCTATGATGGAGAACAGACTTGAGTAAAAGATGTGATAAAAGTAAAACAGGAGAAGTAATTTGAAATAAGGAATTTGAAATACTCGGAGTTCCTATGGAGTTCCATCGGAGTTCTGTAGCAGAGGTCGGAGGGGTGCTTGCATGGGATATGACACCTTGTTGTGTGCACACACTCCTCACCAATGGAATATTGCAAGAAGTGGAACATGCAGGTGAACCTGAAGAGTTGTTTACAAAAGAGTGGAGTATTCTTTTAAACATCACCCCTGTCATACTTTTTCACCTCATTAAATTTAGACAAGGAAGGGAATATCATGTTTACAAGCTCCTTGTCAACATGATTCCAGGGCTCAAGGAGTGTTTGCTTAGTGGCTCTGAGGAGTTTTATGCTTACTCTTGTACCCACATTTCTGACTTATGATTTTTAAGGTGCAAAAGGGTTCCTCTAATGCTAGGTCTGATGACATGAAGATCCTTGAGGGTGCAATCCTTGACTGGATTACACCCACAGGTGGTTCCCTGATTCCCCTGCTTACACGCAATGTCAAAGTTGACCAGGGCTTCCATGATGACTAGACTGGAGCTTTCCTATGTCCTACTAACTTGAACTGGTCAGATAATGAGTACATCTGATCAGACTTACCCCATACTAGTACTGATACAAATCAGAACTAAGGAGAAGCTAAGGTCAGGAGAGCTGATGGCAACCAGTGATGAGTGGCCTATATTTCTTTATCATGGTTATTCTTGTGACCTGGATGACCCATGGAATAGTCTTTTTCATAGTTCCTTGCTTGTGAAGGTGTGTTCAAGTCTCCCCTAATCATAGTGCTCATAGTACAACATTTCTAGGCATACAAATATATTTTCACATCTCCTAGCTCTGTTGAAAAAGAGCCCAAGGCCACTTGCTCAGGGAATGCCTGCATTCACAGGATAAGATGCATCACCCTCCCTTCAATTGTGTATGTTGCAACACAGGTATATCTTTGCATGCTGAATTCTCTTCAGTTGGCCTGATCATTATTTTTACAGGTTCAATTTGCTCTTAGCTCATCCCCAGTTTTCTCCAGGACTGATCTAGCAACTGAATCTGAACACTTTTGCAACTCTATCCTTGAGCCTTTCAATGATGCTGAAGAACAAGGAGAGGTCAATGAACTCATCACATGGTGGAACCAGTGATGAATTTTTCTTGCTGATTCCAGGCTTACATCAACTAACCTCAGATTCAGGCAGGTCTTTCCATCATATTATTCCTCATCTCACTGTCCAGCTAGCACAAATTGTGTTGTTGCAAAAAGTAAAGCAAAGCATGCTGCAATGAAGTCTCATAATGGAAATCCATCATCCTTGGCATTGTAGAATATTATCAGTTCTGGAATTTTATTAGCCCAGTATTTTAATTGTTTGCATAGTGAAATTGCAGAAAGTTTGATCACATGCGGAGTTAGTGTTTGAAGGTCTGGTCTGGTCTTGGTCTTTTGCCCTTGAGGGGTAAGACCGGTGTGGAAGGGGAAGACGACACACCTGTCAACTTCCTACTTCCGAGGCATTTTTCATGGGACCCTTGACATGGTCAGGGATCCTTAAGTATTTGTATTATTCTCTTCTTTTGTTCTTTTATTACTTATTTATAATTTCTAACAAACTTCTTCTGTAATTTGGAATCTCAGTTAGATTGTCGAGACAGTCCTGAAGACCCAGGGATCCACTCAACATGCTGATCTTGCGGATTTATCATCTGTCATGTGCCTTCAAGATTCTTTACACCCATCTCAAAGGACTGGTTATTGGTTTTTATTTTATTTTCCTTTCTTCAAATGTTTTTATCTATTTTTTGAACCTTTCTTCAAGAATCTTGATTCCTATGTGTACCCCTTCCCACGGCTAGTTGCTTCTGGCTCTATGGACTGATTGGCTGGATGGTAGGGGTGGAAACCACATTTGGCTGTGCTCCGCACTTGTGGGGGCTCCAAGTGACGTACTGTCAATAGAGCACCCTGATGTAGGTCCTGAGTCATTCCTGGCTGTGATGTCCCAAGGCAAGGACTCGACAACACCAGATCAACAACAGTCTACCCTTATCTTTGTTGAGTGTTCTATTTTTATCTACACTTCCTGTTTTGTATATTTCTGCCTCTTCGGAAATTTGTGTTTCTTTTCTTGTGTTCTGATTGATGCAAGAGTACGCATGCAATGACATGCGCATATAGTCAGTATGCACAGTTTGTATATAAGGTGTCCTCCCACCTTTTGAATGGAGCATCTTTCTTCCCCTCCCTTTTTTTTTTTTTTTTTTTTTTTGTTCAACAATATTTAACATGGTGCACAAGCGCAGTCCACGGCTATCTACTACATGAAACAGTGGGTATAAGACATAAGTTGTGGGGGAGACTACAGCCCCGATACTGCACACGGGTGCGTGTAGGGTGGGGTTAGGAATAGCCACGGCCACCCCTAGCCCTCAGCCGGACTACAGGCCGAGGGCACTCAGGCGCCTCCCCGAACCAGCTCGCCAGCACTCCCAACGGCGCGTACTAACCTACCCCAACCTCCTACCCCCGCGCGGCCCCTGCACAGCCCCTAATAATTGTGCGCACCCACCAACGCGCCGGCCGGGAATGAGGATTACAGGCCTTCCCACAGGTTGACCAACCCGCTAGCCATAAGGCCCAGCGGGGTCCGGAGACCCTCAGTTGCCTGAGTACAGCCCCTCCTTGCTTAGCCGCCCCACGTGTGGGACGGTACCTGCCATCCGGCGGGCCCCCCAGCCTTGCCAGCGGCGAACCCGAGGTTCAGTGTCACTGACAGAAGTCACAGCAGGCTCAAAGGTAAAGCAAGTGTTTGGCAAGCCATCAGGCACACCAGGCCACCAGACGGGGGTCATACGCCCTGCGCATGACCCTCATCCCGGATCCCGCCCCTCGGGGGGGGGGCAAAGGTGAACGTGTGCAGGTTCGCCTCGAGAAGTTCAACAAGGTCTGTGATCCAACGTGGGCCTTGCCGGTGCTTCTTGCGCTTCACGTGGGGGCACACCCAAAGCAGATGGTCGCGGTCCTGGAAGGGCCGGGTGGGACACATGCAGTGAGAGTCCTCACTGGGATGGAAGCGGTCGTGGTAGCTCCCAATGGGGGCATGCGCCGTAATGCACCGACAAAGTCGGGCCATCAACCTGCAGTCGTGTGCAGTCTCTTTGAGCCAAGGCCCATGCCCGGAGGCGGTGGGCATTGCGGGGGTCTTCCGCTGGGCCCGTAGGTCCAGAAAGCTCCTCCCTTGGTATTTGGGGTCCGCAAAGCGGGCGACCCAGTCCTTTTCTGCCGCTTCCTTGAAGGAGGCTATCAGCCAGTTGCGAGTGGCCTTGGGGGAAATCCCCAAGGGCAGTCGGAGTGATGTTGCAATGTCGTGGGCTTGTTTGTGGACCGCCCACTCCAACTTGGAGGGACGAACCACAAGTGAATTTGGCGGTCCTGGCTCAATTCAAACCAGGGGCGCAGGAGACGGCTGTAAGCCTGGCAGACCCAGTCTGACTCACCTTGGACTCGTTATATCTTGTTTCAACTTATTCTGATTGTTTTCAGACTCATGTTTACACAGGCCAAATCCAGACTCCTTTTGTTAGTCTTCCAGTTATAGATACTGACCAGTACCAAACATTTGTTTGAACCTTACTTATTTTTAGTACAGTAAGTAACCTGTAGTCAATGTAAAGCCCATTACAGATGTTGTAGGGTGTTTATAGAGAGTCTACATATAGTCTACATATAATATACATGGAGTTTACAGGGAGTTTGCTTATTAGTCAATGTAAAGCCTATTACAGATGTTATAGAGAGTCTACATATAGTCTACATATAGTCTACATGGGGTTTCAGGGAGTTTGCTTACTAGTCAATGTAAAGCCCATTACAGATGTTGTAAGGTGTTTATAGAGAGTCTACATATAGTCTACATATAGTCTACATGGAGTTTACAGGGAGTTTGCTTATTAGTCAATGTAAAACCTATTACAGATGTTATAGGGTGTTTATAGAGAGTCTACATATAGTCTACATAGAGTCTACATGGAGTCTACATGGACTTTGGCCATTCCTAGCCATCATTCCCAGAGGTAAGTCATTACTTCAAATATTAAATGTATTTATTACTATTTATGGAAACATCAATACTGGCGGAGATGTAAAAACACCCCAACAAGCTAGAGGGGAAGGGGGGCATGTATTTACTAATATAATACAAGACTAAATAATATGAAATAAAATAACCCCCCCCACGTCACTTGGAACGAGATGGGGGAGGGGGGGGGGGCGCGACGCGGCGCGGCAACTTGCCCCTCTCATAGCACCCTGTTCCACCCCATGAGCAATGGCTCGTGGTAGTGGTTGGGGGTGCTGACGTGGGGGGCTGTGGCCCGCTTGACAGCATCGTTGCCCCACCCGCGCTCCACCCCACGAGCAGTGGCTCGTGAGGCTGGGCCCGGTGGTGTCCATTCGGGTGCCGGGCTCGCTCGTCGCGTCACGCTCAGTGGTCGGGGCTGGTGAAGCCACCTGTCGCGTCCTGGGGGTGTCTCCCGTGTTCTAGGGGTCTCCCGTCACGTCCCAGAGGTGTCCCCCGCGTTCTTGGGGTCTTTGGTCACGTCCCTCGGGTGCTGGGCCCTCTCGTCACATCCCCGTGGCTGGCGGCGTGTTGCATCGTGTCCCCCTCAGCTCCTAAGGCGGTTAGTGACGTGGTGGGCAGGGTGGGCCGTTCTGTGCACACCTCACGGGTACCCCGCTGCTTGGGCCTCCCGGCACCTCCCTATCCCCCTCACACTCCTAGCTGAGTGGGGAGGAGGGGCGGCGCATTGGCTATCCGATGTTACTATAGAAAACTGAAAAAAAAAAATTAAGCTTAAAAAAAATGGATAAAGAAAAAAAATACCCAACATGAGGGCCACAGGCCCCCATGGATGGGTAGTGTAGAAGGAAGGGAGGGGGGGGCAGGCAGGAGGTGTGGGGGGGATCGGGGGGGACGGCGTGGATGTCAGTGACGTGGCACACATGTGGGTGGGAAGGGGGGCTTACCAGGTCGTGGGGGGTGCTGAGGTCGCCGCCCCAGGTCACGGGGGTGATACCTAGTTGGAGGGGGTGGTTAGTGACGTGGCACGTCAGAGAACAGGGGGGGAGGGGGCCGCATACCATCTGGGGGCGCTGGGGGTCCCGTCGCTGCGCATTGGCCGGCCTGAGGGAGCAAGGTTGGGGGCTGTGGAGAGAGATGGCAAAGGGGGTGGTCATGGTCGAGGCACAAGGCACAAGGTGGTGGCAGCAGTGGCGGCGGCGAGGTCGGTGGTGGTGGTGGTGATAGCATGTCATGTGTAACTGATAAACAAACAGTCACACAAGGCCACGCATTTCAATGAACACGTGATGAACATATCACTTAGAGATCAAAGTTTCTACATTAGGCAAAGTTGCATAGCTGAACGGTTATGTGCGGCTACTTATGTGATATGCAATCCAGTGGTCATGGGTTCAAATCTCTGACATGGCAATTTTTTTATATTTAATAGTATGAGGCTTAGAGTCTATGTGGAGTCTACATGGAGTCTATGTAGAGTCTATGTAGAGTCTACATGGAGTTTACATGGAGTTTACATGGAGTCTATGTATAGTATTTAGTGGGAGTCCCACAGTTACTCCTTGTAAATACATGGAGTTTACTGGGAGTCTACATGGAGGCTATATAGACTTGCCATCAACATGAATCCCATGTTTGGTGAACCCACACTCCACCTAAAGTCTATGTAGACTCCCAGTAAAGTCTATGTAGTCTACGTAGACTCCATGTATACATGTGGGGGAGTGTAAAGCCCTCACTCTGCGACTCAAGTAACATGTCAAGAAGTCCATAATTCCTATTTACATTTTGACACATGATCTTTAAATAAAAAATATCCCATGTATGTCTCATTTACGTTTGCCCACCGCATCCTGTGGGGAAGGGGTCAGACAACGAGGTTCGGGCAGTGCGGCGCTCACGTACCTCAGCGCAGCGTTTCTTAATCCAATCACCATCAAAGCGGTGTTTCCAGAAATTGCAGCGACGATCGTCGGCTGCGTGCCTCTTGTGGCAGTTGGGGCAGTGAGGTGGATGAGGGCACGGAGAGTGCTCCGGCATGGGAGGGATTGGGGGCGTCGCCTTGGCGTTGCCCTTGCAGCATCTGGCTAAGGTGCGGTGGTGCTCCTTGCGGTGAGGGCCGCTGCACATGGGGCAGCGGATCTGCGGGGCATGGCAAGCGTTGGTCGGATGACCCCACTTCCAGCACCGTTGGCAGAGGGAGACGCCAGGTTGGCCTGGGCCTTGCGAATAGGGCAGACGTACAGTCCAAACTGGACCACCTGCTTGGAGAGGGCCTTAACCCGGGCGCCACTGACAGAGTCAGAGACATTCATCTACACGGTAGCAGTGTCAGACTGCTTCAAGTTTCTAACGATCCAGAGGGGGGCGTTAAGCACCACCAAGTCCTTGAGACCGGACTTGGCAATGAAATTGAGCACCGACTCCACAGTAGTGGGGTGGTGATCCTGGAAGTATGGGACATCAATGATCTTCATATATGACGTTGAGGAAGGGAGTTCCGCAGAGACGCGGAAGTCCCCGACGAACGCAGCAGCAATTGCCTGGCAGATTATGCAGAGGCCCTCCGCGGAGGCCACAGCATTAGTGGCGATGGAGTAGCCTCCATACGCCAATGACACCGACTCCACCAGCAGGGTGGAGCGGTGGAGAGACAGAGCCAGGCAGACCCTCTCCAGGATCTTGTGGCTCTTGATTAGGACGACCAGCGGGGGGGGCATACCGCCCTCCCCGGGGATCGCATGAACGACAGCAATGACCTGTCAATGTGATGGGCCATGGATAGTGGCCGAAGCTTTGGGCTTCAGTGCCGTGGGTTTAGCCTGCTGGTGCACCGCAGCCAGCCTATGTAGGGACATGGCCACCATTGAAGTGGGTGGCCTGAGCAAACGTGGGAGCCTGGGCAGGGCCAGGTCTAACCAGAGGTGCTCTCTGCTGTGGGATAGCAGGGAGTTGGCGCCCACCCTTGGGGCGGGAGGCGCAGGGGAGGCGGTTGGCCAACCCACCCGTACTGGGGCCACTAGGGGCATGGGGACATCCTGGATGGGGGCAGGGGTTGCCTCTCGGTCAAACGAGTCAACGAACGTGTCGAACGACATGGACCTAAGGGGGTCCATGACTGGAGCTAGAGGTACTCCAAAGTTGTCCACCGCCCGAAGGAGGCTGGTCAACGCAGAGACAATATCAGGGAGGCTGCCCTGCAGCAGCTCCTCCGACGCGCCCCTAGAGGCTAGAGAGCCCAGGGTGTTGGTGCCCTGGACAATAGACTCGACCAGGACCCTCACTTTGAGCTTGGTCACTGGTTCGACATCATACATGTCCCCGTCCTCTTCATCGGACAAGGGAGTGGTGCTTGGGGGACCGCCTGTGATGATGGTCGAAGCCCTAGAAGCAGCCTGCGAGGCGCTAGACATGTGCGGCGCACGGGGGGTGTCCTGGCTGTGGCTGTATGGCGACGGCGAGGGGGACGAGCGAGGCATACGGACTGGGCCGGCCTGCGAAGGGACTGGAGGCCTCCCAGTAGGCCTAGTGGCCACCGGCGAGGCGAGAGAGGAGGGGGGAACTCTGCTGGGAGCGGGGGGCTCGACACGCGGGTTGCCCCGGATCACGCCGCCCGATCCATGTGTGGGTTGAGAAGGCATTGACATGCACTGCTAGCAGTGTGGAGAGAACCAGATCGAGAGGATCGAGGACGAGCAGGAGGCCACAGAACGGATGAGACAATGAGTAGCTGTAGAGGTGTGGCTGTGCACGTCGTGGTAACAGATCAAGAAGCGGTGTTGCCCCTCCCTTTTCTTGGTTTCTGTGAGTTCTCCCCTCAATGGATCACCTCCCCTCAAGACAACTACATACAACAGTGCAGTTTCCACATTAAGTCTTCTTGTTCCTATGGTTACAGGGCATCACAGCCCTTCTGTTTATACCAATGAGTCCACTGTTTCCCACTCCACACTCATGCACATTTTCCCATATTGAGTGCCATCGGCCTCAATCTCTCTCTTCATTTACTGTCTCTTGTCCCTTTCCCACATGCACCGATCATCGATCAATCGTAACGTGACACCTCGAGCACTAACGCATCCATCCTGCACACTCTTGTCCTCAGGTTCTTGATGCTTTTGAGAACTCAGTGTCTCATTTCCATTTCCTGCTCACAGCGCGTTTGACACTTTTGTCATGTGTTCACCCCATCCAGCCTTACCTTTGACAGCACAACGTGATGACCCAACCAATCGACCTCAAGAGGGCTGAGACCCCTTTCTCACTGGGACCAAGACTGGTCCTAACAAATTTATTTCATCCCTAGGACTGGACCAAACCAGTGTAGACTGGTCTTCACCAGTCTTAGTCAGTCTTTTCTGGTTACAAGACTGGTCTGAACCTGTTTCGATCCAGACCAGTTAAGAGACTGGTCTGGACCAGTCTTTCACTCTATTTTAATGTACATTACTAACACACCTCATGAGGAGCTGCTCATGAGGCTGGGCAAAATAATCACTAATTAAGTATATAGTTTAAGAACTATGGCAGAGCGAAAAACAAAAGAAAAAAAGAAAAAAACCTATATATCATACATGACAGCAGTCAGCTGGCATGCAAGGGGGTGCAAGTGGTGGCATTACTCAGCATCCATGGAAGGGCGCCCCCCCCCCCTGTTGTCACATCCAAATTGTTGGCAACATTAGTAGAAATGTGAATAATTACAAAATAAATAATATACAAGTCCCCCCCCCCCCACTCACATTTGCAAGCGAGGGGGGGGTGTCATTGAAGACATGGTGGGGGTGGTGACATGGTGGCCACATTGTTTGGTGTTGGGTGTGTGGGCAGCATTGGCAGCATTGGTGGGGGTGGTGATGTGGCAGCTGCGTCCTTGATCACTGTTGTGGTATAGACGGCATCGGTGTTGCCAGTTTTGGGGGACATGCCAGGTGAGCAGGGGGTGCCATGGGTAGGCAGGGAGGTGATGTTGTTGAACACCATCATCCTGGAGTTGTTTGGTGTTGGGTGTGTGGGTGGCATTGGCGGTGTTGGTGGTGCAGTGGCAGTGTTGAGTGATAGGTAATCCACATTGTAGTTTGGTGGTAGCGCACCCATGCATCCACCCCATGAGCAGCTGCTTGTGGCAGTGGGTGGGTGCTGCAGGCCATATTTTGGCTGTTCAGAGCAAGGAAAATCCTAATAATTAAATTGCAAGTTAGTGGATTTGAAAAAACAATGGAAAAAAACTTGCAAGGGCCCAAACAACACTGGATGTTGTTTGGGCCAGGGGGGCATGGTGGTGGTGGTGTGAGGGAATCATCATTGTGTCTTGATGCTGGTTGTTGGCAGTGTTGGTCAGTGTTTGTGTTGGATCAAAAAAAAAAAATGGCATCTGTCAAAAATCACTGTAGCAACACTTAGCCCCATCAAACAAATAGATGCAAAGTCACTGAGGGTATATAAACCCTCAAGATTTCGCTCTTTTGATTCCCTGGGCTTGTCCCATTTAATGTAAGATGTAGTTAACTTAGAATATATTATATTTGTATGTAGTATGCTTAACCAGTCTTAACCAGTTAAGATTGGTATTGGGTGGTCTTAGATTTAATAAAATGATGATGGACCAAAGACTGGACCATGGTTGCAGTCTTCATTGGTCTCAATATTTTTTGGTCTTGATCAGTTAAGGTCCAGTCCAGTCTTGGTCTTTTTCCAGTCTTGTAACTGGACCTTCAAACACTATGTGGAGTCCCCCCACCTGAGTGACTGAGCAATGACTATTGTCCTTTTGATATGTTATCAATGTTGTGGATCAGGACAGGTGGCCAGAGTCTGATAGTTGTGAGCATTTGTACAAATTATCCCTCTCTGCCCCCCCCCTGGTTCTTGAGTAAGCAGTGCATGGCTGCTCAGAATTGTGATGATGTCCAGCGTCCAAGTATTGACACTCATGCAGCATTGTACAAACATTCCCTCAATGTTCTACCTTCATGCTTGAACAATGCCAATCTGCCTTCATTTTTGGGCTAAGATAAGAAACTGTTGTAGACTAAGAGTAGATGACCTGAATGTGAACGCTGATAGTCATGAGGATTGGTACAAATTATCCCTCTCTGCTCCCCCTGCCACTTGAGCAATCTACATCTGCATTTTGACCAAATTAATATCTGCACAAATTGTGGTGCTTGCTCAGGTGTCAATAATGATATCAGCATTGAAAATTGTAATAAATGTTGCTGTGGATAGCCTTGCAAAACAAATCATTGGTGCCAATCTTATTCCACTGCAAAGTGAAAGAATGCATCCACAACTTACATATCTTATGAACTCCCCAGTCCCAGCAATACTTTTAGTGGTTGTGAGCAAAAAATAATGTAATTGTAATATGTCTCTTGAGAACATCAGCAATCTTTCCTAGCAAAATCTTGCTTTGTAACCATTTGTGCCCTTGTCAGCTTAGAGCACCACTATCTGGTTTACACTGCTTGCTGCAGTCAAATACTCACTATGGATGAGTGTGTTGTCAAACTCCCACTATTCCACCAACCAATCCTATGTATATCTGACTATATAAAGTTGTCTACAATAATTAGAGAAAATATTCTTCTTCGTCTTAGACATTATCAAAACATCCTCAAACACCTGATGTAGCATACTGGGCCCCAATATTTTATACACATACAAATGACATCATTGGAATGGTTCTGGGACTTGGTACAGCTAGTTAACATCTTGATTTTATTGGATTATAATCTATGGTGATTATGTGGATCATTGGGATTATATTAGATTACATAATTTTCCAACTAAGACACATATATATGACTGGAAATAGTTTGGCATGAATAGAAAAAAGGAGAATATAGAGAAGCAAGGGAGAAGTGAGATTGGCCTAGGTGAGACAGGATAATGTTAGAAAATTCCAGATGGCATCATAATCTTGCCAAGATTATCATTCTCTTTCAGCTCATATATTGGGCCCTGGCCCCTAAGGCAAAAAAAGGGTTGCTTATACATGAAAACAATATTATTGAAATAGTTCTGAGACTTGGTTAGTTTAATGGGTGTGGTGCAGTGTCTGGGACATTGGACAAATTTTCACAAAAAGTCAAAAAAGTGTCCAGGCCTGCAAGGCCAGATTTTGCTTTGAATGGCAGATCTCAATAAAAGCTGGTGAATTTTTTATTTTATTTGTGGTGAAACTGAGGTAAAAATTCAAAATAATTCAGTTAAGCATTTAGTACCAGTAGATTAGAATCAGCAGAGCATTTGGAATTATCAATGCAGAACTAAACAATTCCATCATCTTTGAGAGATTGCCATTGACAGATCTCATCAGTAAAGGTTAGGGCACAATTTGGATAGATATCTGATTAAAGATATACCATCTTGCCACTAAGGAATAAGAACACAAATGACTGTTAAGTTGTCTCAACATCCACTGGGGCCATTGGAAATGGGTTCAGCAGTTCTGAAGTTTTCTTTGCTGTGGTTTAAATTTATAATACAGTGAGTCAGCCATTGACGGAGTAAACATAGCAAGAAATAGTTCCAACATCAGGCACTCTAGGTATTAAGATGGAAAACAAGTCACAGCATGTTAAGAACTGATCCTAAGGCATGGGAATATGGCAGACTCTGGCAGAGTTCTCAGGTGCAACTAGAGTTCTCAGGTCCAGTTGGGTCTGGTTTTTCACCCACTTTGGCCCCAACTGGACCTCAACTGGTTGGTAACTCACTGATGAAAGCTCCAACCAACAACCAAACCAGGTCCCACTGGTTGGTGTCAGTCATTCAGCTGATTGAAGGCAGTTGCAGTTGGTTGGACCAACTGCAACCAACAGGTTGGGTTACTTACTTAGATTTACCCTAAGCAATTTTACTACATAAACTTGATTTAAATACAACAATCAAAAAGCCCCTGATATGTGGCAGGAGGAGATGAGAGAGGCATTCACACTTGCCACAGGAGACAAGGGGGAGGGTGTTCACTCTGGTGGCAGTAGATGTGAGGGGGGACATTTGCTCTTGTGGTAGGAGATGAGAGGGGGGGCATTTGTTCATGTGGCAGGAGATGAGGGGGCATTAGATGAGAAGGGGGGGGGGGGTGCTCTTGTGGCAAGGGACAGGAGACAAGGGGGGGGCACAGACAAAAGAGGGGATCACAGACAAGAGGGGGGGCAGAAGGGACAGGCAGATGAGAGGGGGGGACAGTAAATGAGAGGGATGGTGGTGGTTGGAAGACAATAACATGTGTCATGTCATGTGGCAACAGAACATTTTTTGATAAAATGGCATCAATACATAACCAAACAAAGCCTGCCAAGCCTCACCATGGTCTGAATTATCCCCAATGACAAGCATGTGATTCTACCCATTACTGACCCTTTCCCTTCATTTTTTTAGTATATAACACTTCTGCATATATATATGTATATAGTGTCAATAAATAGCCATTTCCACTTTTAATGCTATATTTTAATAATGTATAGCCCATAATCACAATCAAGTACTCTCCTTCAGTTTGAGGAACAGAGGTCTCTTCTTCTCACTAAGGGGTTCTACTACATACACTACATAATGATGAATTTAGATCAACTCACCACAGGATTACACCAGTACCTCTATACTACATTGAAATATAGAAATTCTGTAAGCCTTGGGTAAGTGACTGCATCCCAACTCATTATACTTGCTATCTGCCTCTCTTGGATGGACTTGCAAATCATTCCATTATGCTAACTTGACTCAATATACCTTGGTATCCATGGACATATGGTCACTAGTAGGACCTACAAGCTGGCATGGAGTAGTAACAGCCAGATTAGGTGAGTAGCTGAAGTTCTTATCTTCTAGGGTGAATTATTGACTATATGGATTACTTGTAGGCCCTAAATGAGGGGTACAAGACTACGATTGATGTCTAGAAAGAGCTTTTGGTAGCAGGTGAGGTGTGTGATGCATGGTGAGCAAAGTTCACCTTTGCTGATGGGGATCTCATGTCCTGGTGAGCCAGAATCTTCTCCCCCTGCCATAAATGTTATTAACCCTTATTATACTTCTATATCAAACCCATTAATCTAGGAAAGTGAATGTTTTGGTTCCACAGATCTCCCAGGGTATGTAAAACCCTCTCCTGAATACATGCTCTCTTTTATGTCTTTTATAAAAATGGCAGGGCCTTTAGGGGGCCTGTCATGTTGTCTATTAGGGTTATTATACACCATTTTCATGTGAAGTTTGTAAGGGGAAGGCCTGGGTATGCAGGTAAGTAACAACCTCTCCCCCCTCCTTGTACAGGTGCATTGACAATGAGCCCTGTCAGGAGTATGATTTTCATAAAGACAATTTAATCTATTATTTTCGATGTTTGGCAATATGGACACTTTTATGCACACAAGGTCAAGGGCAGGCACAAGGTCCTTACAATTGAACACATGGCCAAGGGTAGATAGAAACACATGGGCAACACACTGCACGATCAGGCTCATGGTAGGCACATGTAGCTGCACACCTCACACTGTAGGCATGGTGCTGCACCCATTGATGACTCATGGTCAAGGCATGGTTACCACATGTATTGTAGTATATAAACCATAATATATCACCCAGAGACACTAGTCATGTTCTCTTGGGTCACCCACTATACTAGCATGACAGTCTAAGACTACTAGTACTACTGCCTTTATCCACTGTTGTTTTGTTCGGGTATAGCATCGTCCTAACAAGCCCCTTGTTCCCAGCTCTTCATATATCATTCCCCACCTATACATACATCTGAATATAAATAGACATATATCTCTTTGGCACTAGGTGATGTACAAACCCAGTAGAGGATACCCTGTCTCAACACATGGGAGTGACCCTTCCCTGTGATCTACAGGGAAACAATGTGACTAATGAGCTGTCTCCTACAATAACCTGATGGTTGGGCAATAAATTATTATCCTCACATTATACAGAGTCAGCCAAGATTTGTATTATACAGGTTGGCCAAGATTTGTAGTAAGCCTATAGTACTAGCCTGAGTAAAATTACACTATTGCTATGGGTCAGCTGACAAACAGGGGGACAAGCTACTGGCCATGAAATATGGATCAGCCAGTGGCTAGCAATAGTGTAATTTTACTCAGGCTAGTACTATAGGCTTACTACAAATCTTCAGTTTTGCCCTTGAGGAGGGGCTCATCAGAGGGCTTTTTTTTTTTTTTTTTTTTTTTTTTAATTCAGCAATTTATAACGCGGTGCACAGTCGCAGTCCGCGGGCACGAGGTAATGACACAATCTAGTACGCTACGATTCGACTACGCCCTTGCCCCCTCCGAGATGACGCCCATCCGTCTTTTGGTAGCCGCTAAGGTGAGCAGGTGGGACCATGGATACTGCCCGATGGGGCGTGAAGGCCCGCCGCACACGCGCGGCACATGAGCCGGAAAACTCCCCCCCCAGTGCTTCGGCAGTCCCCCCACGTGCTGCCCCAGCCGAAGCCAGAGCCGGTGAGCAGTGTCAATTCACCGTAAGCCCCCAGACCACAAGGGCCCGGAGGTTAACCGCTTCCCCAATCCGGACAGAGGAATAGTGACCGCCCCCTCATCGGAGACGGACCGCTGACCCAGCGTCGCCGCTGTTCAATGAAGATGCCTGGCCGTGACCGAAGAACGGCCCAAACGATGCCGGCGGGTGCGAGTGTGCAGACAGTGAGCCAGAGCCCCCAGTCCATCCACCCATGACGAGCCCGAGGACAAGTCCCCAGGAGCACCCCATCCGTAGCGACGGGGTGTGTGAAAGGCTCCACCTCTGACCAGAGAGGAGGGGCGCCTGACGATGGATGGAGGGTGTTACCCCCCCTGGTCCAATGGATGATCCCAAGGGATCAAAGGTGTCGTGGTCGCGGACGACGACGACAATGGGGAAGGGGCCCCGTAGGAGGCTCGGTGGAGGCGGTGGCCGTGGGCCCTCCACGCAAGCTGTCAGTAGCCTCGCGGGCGCCGTTGACAACAGCGGCCAGGGAGGATGTGTCCGGAGCAGTCACAAAGGCCGTGGCCAATGGCGAGTCCGAGAAACAAATGGTGACAGAGACGAAAAGGTCCCATGCCGAGCGCTGTATGCTGTCCCTCACCTCTTGTGAGAGGGGAGATAACGGAACGTACTCCGCCCAATAGGTGGCGTCGTCCAGTAGGTGCTCCAGGGCGTGTGCATCATTAACAATGGATGCGCGCTCGCGGCTGGATGGACTATAGCCCTCATCACCCCAGCCTGACGGCCGGGGAGGTGGGACCAAAGGTGCAGAACCTGTCTCCGCCATAAAGGTATCGTTCAAAGTGAACGGATCATACTGAGATGTGGAAGCGCGGAGTTCTTCGCGCTGCCACCGGGTGTCTCGGATGGGCATCATAGAGGCCCGAGTCCTGAGGTTGAGCTCCGGAGAGCAAACAATGTGACGAGGGCAGGGGGGACTCCCCTCCTCATCCTCGGTGACATCAGACCAGGAGGACTCATTCTCCTGATCTGAGAGATCTAGCCTGCCCCGGCCTAGGCGGGGGGCAGAGAGCGGACCCCTCCCAGTAGGGAAGAGGAAGTCGTCAGGATCATAGAGATCAGGGTAGTCAGAATCAAACTGCATTGAAAAGGAACGTTGTGCACGCGTAGAAGGTGATGGTATGAGACCAAGACCCTAGTGTGGGAAAAAGACGTCCTGCGCCTGAAAGGCAAGGGGAGGGAGTTTCCCAGGGATCACTTGTAGAGGGAGCAGGACACCAGGTCTGCCCAGAGGGAGGGGAAAAGAAGATCTCGCTTAGACAGGGAGCGGCCGTGGGGGGCCCCCCGTCGACGAGGGAGACGAGGATCGCTGGTGATACCTCAATGCCGGATCACCTGTGGAGGGTGGCCCCATAGTCAGTGCATGTGCTAAAGTGCCCAGTACACACCTAGAGCCATAGATCCTCTCCAGGGATCCAATAGCCCCGCTGAGTTTCCCCCCCCACCCCAACGTGTTCTCCCCTCAGTCCCAGGGCAACACCCCCAGCCGAAGCCGGCAGTGTTAATTCACCGTCAAGCCCCCCCACCTAGGTGGAGGATGCCCCATCCCAGAGCCTCAGATCATCGAGTCAGAGCGGAGATGAGAGAGATAAAGAAATGACCCCTGAGGCGGTCATCCGGGAGACATCCGAGGGGATCGGACAGACGGATCAGCAGGGTGCTCAGGACTGCTCCCAAGCACCCCTCCGGGGTACCAATAGTCCAGTCTGATCAGAGATCAGGCCTGAGGATGAGACGCTAGGCAACGAGCCAGGCGTTGTGAGGAAAGTTCCCATGGGGCATTGAGGTGGTAACAAGTCAAGAAGCGAGACGTCATCAGAGGGCTTAACTGCTGCCCTAACTGCTCTGATATAGATCATCTGGGATGATTTATTTGATTGGATGTCTCTATCCTGTTAGCCTGGGACCTGACACATGGGCCTTCCATGGAACCCCCAAATGTTGGGAAATTTCAAACTCCACATTGATGCTGATTGGTTGCTGCATGTCATATGACCCAACATGCTCACACATCACCTTTGTTTACTGCATTTCTTGACAAGATTTGCATGCCAGATTCCTCAGAATCTGGCTTGAGCAACAATGATGGACATGTGCTAGCCCATCGGCTTCTCCATCCTTGTCTGCCTCACAATCTTCATGATTATATCATTGAGGGCCTTTGCAAGGCCATGGATGGAGTCCATGTGCTTCTTGTTGTGAAGACTAGTGGTGGAAAAACCAGACTATTCTATGGCTATATACTACTTATACATGCTTCAAGAGACCTTGGCTCTTCTTGTCCCCTTCTCAAGTGGGAAATTTCTGTTATCATTGTTGTATACCCAACCAAAGGGCTCAAGGAGGAGATGGTATGTTTCTGTCACCTAGTACTTAATTGCACTGTGTTATCCATGCTATTCCACCTAGGAGAAAACTTTCTGGAAACTATGAATTTTGGCTCTAGCCATCAATGAAGATACTCTCATGGCTGCTTGTGCTTGGCAGGAAGACTTGTGGGACAAGGCTGTGTTGGAAGTTTCTATGCTTCTTCTCTCTCCAGAGCAACTGTCCTCAGGAAATTTTGATCATCTTATTGGGATTAGGTCTTTGAGAGCAAGTGGGGGATCACTCAGACAAAGTAGTGAGTATGTGGAACAGGCAGGGAATGTCTATTCATCTCCTACAAAGTGTGGAATATTTATACAACACTGTTAGGAGGTATAGTGTAATATACTCCTATAATATATTAAGGAGGTATCCTGTCATAGACCCCTGTATCAGTTAATCTTGGAGTAACTATGTCATTTTCCCTATAACAATAGTGTCATAGTACCTCCTATGATATCATGGCTTGGTAAGTCTGAGACTTCCTGCAGTATGGGTCTTAGACACTCTATCCAAGGCTCTGTCTTGGATAGCCTATCATAGACATGCTATATCTGTTTCACTGTGCAGCATGTGTTAACTGTGCATCCCCCTGACAGTCCTTACATGTGTTAACTCCTGTTAAACATGTGTTAATGGCTTAGCATATTGGGGAATATGTCCTAGCCATGGTTACTGCCTTGGCTTGCCTGTATGCCATATCCCAACACATCTATTGCAGAAGAAGAGTTTTTCAGACTGTGTTGCAGCATTGGGGCTTGACAAGATGCATTAGGTGCTTGATTGGGGAGATCCAAGTTTTCATGAGGCCTTTTGTCTCATCGGTCTTGTCCTTGCATGTCTCCCCCCTGGCACCACATTACTTGGAACCACTGCAACTCTACTTATCCAACAAACACAGCTGCTCACATCAAACCTTGGTCTCAAACCTGGCATGTTCTTTTTCAATTGACATTCCAATCTTCACACTGACATGCATATTATCTTTCGAGTTCTACATCACAGACTTGGAGGGTGGCATTTCCCAGATCTGAAATGGATCATTGAGGAGGCTTGAGATTGTAAAGTCATCATCTATTGTGATAGCATATCACTGGCTTTTTGTCTTCTTGTGTATCTGTGGCATTACCTGCCTGATTCCAGTGCATCCCATAACCATAACTCCAAAAATTGCCTCTATTGCTCTATTTGCTTCCCATCATATAATGAATGGACTCACAAACTCTTTATCAATGATCATGGTCTCCAAATTCTTATTGCAACTGACTCACTGAAAGTTGGCAACAACTTCCCAAATGTAACCAATGTCATTGTCCATAATCCTAAGGACCCAAATGATATTGTTCAGAAAGGAGGGCATGCAGAGTGGTTGGGAGGTTTGGTGTCCAACCCATGTGGCATTGCATATGTCACCAAGGCTCAGGTTGAGTGTGTGAAATCAGTGATGGATGGAGCTAACATCCAGAAAAGAAAGAAAAGTACTGGGAAAGCAGTGGATGAGAAGATGAGCATGGAGTTGGCCTGCATCATTTCTGCATCATGTTATCCATCAGCATTTAACAGTTTGTTCAACAATCCCAAGAATGATCCCCCTTGTTTATCCAAGACTTGCTCACTCACTCCAGTTTGCTCAGAATTCTGTAACTGCAGTGGAACTGATTGTGGTCCTGAACCTGTATTACCTCCACTTCCCCATCCTCATGCCCAACCAAACACTGTATCCATGGCTGACAGATTGACAGACAAAATGCGCAGACTTGGTGAAAAGAAACTCATGGAGTTTCATTGGGCACTCTGGGATTGTACACAAGACACATCACTGGAGTATTCCCCACCATCAGCATTCCTTCCAGACTCTATCATCAAGGAAATCTTCAAAGACTTCAGCTGCATCCACAGCATTGCTGATGTTGCCTTGTTCATGCAGCCCTTGATGGACACCATGAGGCTTTGTTCTTGGTTCTTGATGGTCTTCAAGAGGCATTCTCAAAAATGTGACAAGATCAACCACTTGGATCCTCAACATCTGCAGCTCATCAAGAAGCAAGGTACTTACTCGATCCATACCACAGCAATTGTTCAAGCTCATGATATTTGTATTTGTTAGTATACCAGCCAGTCCACATGTGTCTGCATCACCAGCTGTTGCACTCTTTCCCCCAACAGCTTACAGCAATTTCTTTGCTACATATAGTCAACATAATCATGCTCCTTTGTCAGTCCAAGATAGTGAGAGTGCACTGCATGTGCCTAATACCCAGTTAGCAGCCAGTTCATTGAACATGCTTCAGAATGTTACAAGGTTAGTATTGTCTATTCTTCATGCTGCAGCCCCATCTGACCTCTCGAATGGTAGGTGTTCTCAGCCTATGAAGCAAAAGACCCCCCTACAGATGGACCCCAAAGATCTAAGGTCAGCCTTGAGATTTCAAAGAGTGATGAATTGAGGCTTACAAAATCCTGTAGTGCAACAAGGAGAACATTTGTTAGGCTTCCTGCTCTGCTTGTTCCCAATCTTCAAGTTCTTTAATCCCCAGTATTAATCCTCCAGGTCCACTGTCTGCATCCTCCACATCCTCATCTTCTCCCATTTCATTTTTGCCCACATTTTCATTTTCATTGTCATTTTCATCAAATACATCAATAATGATATTTCCATTGTCCATCTGGATTGATCCAGGGGTAAGAATTGTGGGGCTGCTCAAATTGTTGTTGTTGCCTTTGTCAACATCAGCAACAGGATTTGGATCCAATGCAGCTGGCTGAGCTTGGATATCAACAATGCTTGGTTGATGATTGAGGTTATGGGCCCAAGTCATTGCTTCTATCCAAGTTGCCAACTTACCATCCCAAAGATGTTCAAATCCTTTTCCAAGATGATCCACTCATGTCTTGTCTCCACCATAGGTATGGCCTTTCCTGAACAAATGTAATTCCTCAGCTTGATACATGTCCATTAGTCTTCGCAATTCAGGATTGGTATGTGGTGCAATGTGATTGCCAGATCACCATGCAAGCCCAAGGCTCTCATTGATGTCCTTTTTGACTTGTACAAAGTGATGGACATTTGGTGTGATTAGGTATTGCACATAATTCCTTTCAAATCCTCCATCCTTCTGTCCTATTTGCTCATATAGCTCATCCTGTAGCTGTTCCTGATACAGGTCACCTTCCAGCCAGTGGCCAGGAAACCCAGATGGATTGACAAGCCAATTTTCAAACACAGCTGTCTTTAACTCTGGACTAGACCCAAGCTCGAGATTGCAGACCATTTCAAGCAGGTATGACATATACTTGTTGTGTGCAGATCCTGCAAATGAAAATGCCATTTGCTGATGGATGGGCATCAACTTGGTCTTGATCATATTGAAAATGCCTAACCTTCATACACTTACAGACACTCCCAATGTCACCATTGGCAACAGCATATGTTGCATGTTGGGAAATCATGCTATCATGGATGAAATATCTAGACTGCACAATAACAAGGTTGCCTTCAAATATGTCTTCATCATCAGGTCCCTTTTTTGCTTTTTGCATTCCTTTATTTTTCAGTTCATTGGCCTGTATGATTGAAGTTTTCTCAATGGTAGGCGGTATCCATGGACTCCCAGTGGAAACTCTTGTCAAGTTGCTTGTGTGATGTCTATTCAGCACTCAATGGTATGTGGCAGGGCTGCCATATATCCATTGTAATTTTTTGGCTAACCCCAGTAATGTTGCAGTAGTCAGCAAATTATTCTCAGCAGCTTTACACTCAAAGTAATCAAGTAGGTTGCCATCCTTCCCATGTAAGATAATTCTGGGATTGTTGCAGTCAATACATCATGTTCTGACAGTGGAACTCAGGCTTCCCACTAGTGTTTGAGGGTCCAGTTGCTGCAACTGAAAAAAGACCAGGACCCAACTGGACTGAACCGGTCACGACCAGAATTTTCGGTTGCAGTTGTGACCAGCTGTCGACAGTCGCAGTTGCAGTTGCCCCAAATCTGCTGGGCTTCCAACCGGGTTGCAACCAGTTACAACCATCCTTAGTTAGGGCTTACTATTTCATATCTAATTTAATTTTCGTAAATAATGTGGGGCATGCCCAACTAAAAATGAGTGGACAAGCAAGGCTTTATATACCTTTGACTAATTTGCATATGTTTGCACATGTATTGTGCAAGTAAATGGTGATGCGTCATGACACGTTTATGTTTGCATGTGCTTACACATCAAAGATCAACATCAATGTTCAACTTTCAACATTCAACATTCGACGTTGTCCCACAACCACAACCACCCCCCCTGTGTGTGCCGTTCCCTGCCAAACCTGCATCCCCATCTTGCCCTCTTGTTCCCTGCTCTCTGTCTGCATCTGCGTGTTCCCCCCTCTCGTCCGCATTCCCCCCCTCTCAGTTGTAGTGCCCCCCTCTTGGTTGTAGTGCCCCCCTGTCGTCTGCGTTCCCCCCCACTTGTCCGTGTTCCCCCCCTCTCGGTTGTAGTGCCCTCCTGTTGTCTGCGTTCCCCCCCACTCGTCTACGTTCCCCCCCCTCGTTTCCCTCCCCTCCCTGTCATCTGCGTTCCCCTCCTCTTGGTTGTAGTGCCCCCCTGTTGTCCGTGTTCCCCCCCTCTTGTCTGCATTCCCCCCCTCTTGTCTGCATTCCCCCCCTCTTGTCTGCATTCCCCCCCTCTTGTCTGCATTCCCCTCCTCTTGTCTGCATTCCCCCCCTCTTGTCTGCATTCCCCCCCTCTTGTCTGCATTCCCCTCCTCTTGTCTGCATTCCCCCCCTCTTGTCTGTGTTCCCCCCCACTCGTCTATGTTCCCCCCCCTCGTTTCCCTCCCCTCCCTCTCGTCCACGTTCCCCCCCACTCCATTGTAGTGTTCCACCTCTCGTTCCCCCCCCCCCTCTCATCTGCACTTCCCCCCTCTCGGTTATAGTCCCCCCCTCTTTACGTTCCCCTCCCGTTTGTGTTTTTTTAAGTAATTAAATTAATTGGTAGACTACTTTAGATAAAATTAATAACTACTAGTAGGATGGTTGCAACCGGTTTCGACTGAGGTGCAACTGGTAAGCAACTGGTCCCGACCGGTTGGCTGCAGTTGCAGTTCTGGTCAGGAAGTTTTTGTGAGTGGCACAACCGGTCGCGGTTCCAGTTGCAGCCAAAAAGGGCCGCGACTGCAACTGGACCGGACCTTCAAACTCTACTTCCCACCAACAATCAAGCATGTGAGCATTGAGAACCTGATATGCTAGCTGTGAATATGGGTAGTAGTCAACCTTCTTCAAGTTGCTTGGTGCTTTTTGTTTGATTTTGTTTGCACTGTGTCCCAGACTAGAAGGATTGTTGCTTGTCAAACTATTCCAGTGGGCCTTGTAAATATGACTCAAATCTGTCCATTTCATGTGCCAGATCTCAAGTACTGGCTCAAAAATGTCCAACTTCTCATAGGCATTGTTGTGGTGAGCACCATGCACATGCTTGGCAACTTGTCTAGGGGTCTCTCCCTGGTGAACAGCAACTTTTGTACTGGTCCTGTGTCATCCCAGTGGCAACGTATGGCCTGTGATTATGGTTCTGCCGAGATACCCATACCAAGGGCATTGTCAAGGCCCTGTCCCAGATGCAGCACACCACTGCCTGCTGGATCACAGGCTGTTTTTGCATGACCCCCATGGGGGTGATGGAGTGTCTCACTGCCCTGCTGCCTATGCCACAGGTGCTGCACCATCTCACCGATACAAGCTGCCTACAGACAGCTACTTTGATACACACCCACCCCGTCCGAGCTGTCTTGGAAGGGGACCTTGTGGAAGATGCCCCCTGGCACCAGCTGGGGCTCCAGGCCCTTTCACCTGCTGCCCAACAGAAGATCATGTCCCCTGTGGCGGATGCGGTCACCATCTGCTCCCTAGCTGGAGAGGCTTTCGAGGTGTTCGGCCCCGAGGGCCAACCTGGCAACCGTCTTATAGACCTGTTCACGGACAGGATCACGCCTCACCACCCGCCCCCCAAGGGGATGGACGAGCGCAAAGAGTATGTCGACCGTCTGGATTGTGTCCTGGCTGAGGCCAGGGTGGACCCAGACTGCCTGGTCGTGAGCTGTGATGGGTCAGTGCCCAAGATGGCTCACCAAGCCTCAGCAGCTGCCCTGGTGTTCTGCGGAAACCAGGAAATCCACAGAGTTACTGCCTTCATCGGCTGCACTGCAGCGACTGACACGGAACACAAAGCCCTCCACCTTGGAGTGTCCGTGGCCGTGGCCGCTGGATGCAAGAGGGTGGTGGTCTTCTCTGACACCCTCGCACTTGCTGACGCATGGGTGGATTGCTCCCCGGTGGGGGGCCAACAGCATGCCTTACGGCTATGCCGCCTTTTGCACCCATGGTTCGAACTGAGCCACATGTACACCTATGGTTCGTCCCCTCCAAAGCCAAGTGGGCAGTCCACAAGCAGGCACACGATGTTGCGATGTCCCTCCGGCTGCCCTTGGGGATCTCCCCCAAGGCCAGCCGCAATTGGCTGATCGCCTCCTTCAAGGAGACAGTGGAGAAGGACTGGGTGGCCCGCTTTGCGGACCCCAAGTACAGAGGGAGGAGCTTTCTGGACCCACAGGCCCAACGGAAGACCCCTGCGATGCCCACAACCTCTGGCTGCCAGCCTTGGCTCAAGGAGACTGCACACAATTGCAGGTTGACGGCTTGGCTTTATCATTTGTTGCACGTGTGCCCACACATCAAGTGCAAGAAACACCAGCAGGGCCCACGTTGGATCACGGACCTTGTCGAACTTCTTGAGGCGAACCCGTGGGCGTTTGCCTTTATTGGGATCAGGAAGTTGAGCACAAGATGAGGACGAGGTTTTTGAGGTATTGAGTTTAAGTCAAAGGTAAGTGTATGAGGGAGTCTGCCACAGGGAGGAATGTTATTATCATCTCCTACAAGATGTGCAATATTTATACTACACAGTTAGGAGGTATATTTTAATGTACTCCTATAATATATAAAGGAGGGATGAAGTCATAGACTCCTGTAATAGTTAATGTTTCATTAACTATGTCATTTCCCCTATAGATATGGTGTCATAGCTTGGAAGTCTTACACTTCCTGCAGGGTGTGTCTTAGACACTCTATCCCAGGCTCTGTCTCTGATAGCCTATCATAGACATGCTGCAGGATGTTTAATCCTGTAGCATGTGTTAACTGTGGATTCCCCTATATGTCTCTGCATGTGTTAACCTCTGTTAAACATGTGTTAATATGAC
Source organism: Tricholoma hemisulphureum (assembly GCA_964034925.1). NCBI lineage: Eukaryota > Fungi > Basidiomycota > Agaricomycetes > Agaricales > Tricholomataceae > Tricholoma > Tricholoma hemisulphureum. The sequence continues at coordinate 2,106,597 of OZ035928.1, read as the reverse complement.
TTAGCATATTCTGGCAATATTCCCTAGGCATGTTAACTGCCTTGGCTTGCCTGTATACTGTTGTATACATAATCCCAACAGCCTTTGCCCCCCCTGAAGGGTGGGATCTGGGATGAGGGACACGCGCAGGGCATATGACCCCTGTCTGGTGGCCTGGTGCACCTGATGGCTCACCAAACGCACACTCTGGCTTCCGAGCCTGTTTCGTCTTCTGTTGGTAATGCCAAACCTTGTGTTCACTGCTGGCAAGGCTGGGGGGCCCGCCTTCTGGGTGGGCACTGTCCCATATGTGGGGTGGCTAAGCAGGGTGGGGCTGTACTTTGGCAACCGAGGGGCTCCAGGCCCCACCAGGCCTTATGGCTGGTGGGTTGGTTGACCTGCAGGAAGGCCTGTAATCCTCATTCCTGGCTGATGCGTCGGTGGGCGTGCATGACTAATAGGGGCTGTGCAGGGCGCTGTGGGGTAGGGGGGCAGGGTTGGTTAGTCTGCGCTGTTGGGAGTGCTGGCGAGCTGGTTTGGGGAGGCGCCTGAGTGCCCTTGGCCTGTAGTCCGGCCATGCGCACAGCTCTGGTGAGTGGCACGTGGGCCTTCATGCACCTCTGTGCTCTATCGGGGCCGCAGTCTCCCCTTCAACTTGTGTCATATACCTGCCGCCTCATGTAGTAGATAGCTGTGGACTGTGTTTGTGCACCATGTTAAACATTGTTGAACAAAATAAATAAATAGACATTGTTGTGAAATTGAAGATAATTCTTCAACTGGACCATTTGCTCATAGGTCAAACCATCCCCTCCAGTTAGAATAAGTCATGATGTGTAAGATGATTCAGTCTGCCCTACATGAGAGAAGATTTCTCAAAGGCTTTTGGCAAGGTCGCTGGTAACGGCCTCATTTTTTCCATTGGTTGGCAGTGGCTGGACCAGACTTTTGCACAGTGTTGCACAATATCTCTGGCCATCGCCATTGTATAACTTTTGAACATCCCTTTTGTATTGATCCAATTGTGGCACAAAGTTGATGAGTGTATGAACCCATTGTAACTGGCAAATGACATCAAGATGGGAGTGATCTATAAGGTGCCAAAGCTCATTGAAGGTGAGCAATGCTCATTTGTTCTCTGCTATGTGGTGTTGTTTATCTGAGATGCCCCAGGCAGTAGGAGAAAGCTGCTCCAGTTTAATGGCAGTTGCTGCAGTTCCCACTACCATGTGGGCTTCTCATCCAATATGGAAATCATGAGGACATATGTAGTACTGCACATTGTCCAGGTGAATGGAAACTCCGGAATCAAGGGCTGTTGCTATAACTTTGACCCTTTGCAGATCATGTTCTGCTAATTGCTTCAAGGCATTGTGCACAGCATGATAGCCTGTTGCTGTCCCAACTCAGCTGTCATAGGCATACAGGTAATGATTTGCCTGACATGCAAAGTACAGCAGAGACTTCTCTGATGGCAGGAGTTTTGCATACATATTCCATGAGTAGCTGATTGCACTTAATGCCTGTGTTGCAACCTTTTTGATAATCAGAGCCATACAGGTAATCTTTAGTTGAGAAGGCAACATACCATTTCTGGAGGTAGGTACTGGCTTACCACCACCACAGTTCCAGATTTTCAAGGTAGAGGAGTTGCCAACTTGACCAAATAATTCATTGCAAGTGGTTGGTGCTCTTTTGAGATTGATGTTGTTTGGGCAAATGCCTGGGCTCCATAATTGTTGTCAGATATTGCCTGGCCACCTGTTGTAAAGGTATGTAACCCATTGACTTTTTTAACTGCCTGCCAAATCTCCTTCTCCAGTTGTTTCCCCATGATCTGAACAGCAAAAGAGGTGATTCCAGGCTGGGCAGGTTTTAACAATCGGATGTCATTCTCTGTTGAGAAAATCACATCCTGTTCCCAGTGCCCCTTTTTGGGGATTCCCCATGGACTTTTAACCCACATCTCAATGATATCCGCTGATGCATATTTGCAAAACCTGCCAAGGAACTTGCTTGCTATCTGTGTGTGCATTTCACTCTGGTCCTTGATCTTCCTCCCCTGTGCATCTTTATCATGAAATGTAAAATACAGGAAGTCCCAATCAAACTCCTGGAGCAATTTGAACACTTGGTTCAGCTTGGATTTATGAGATCACCAGGCCCTCTTTAAGCTCCAAGTTTGCCTATCTGGATGGGTGATTGGCATGGCTGGTGCAGTCAGGGTATGAGATGTCAGGGTGTGGTAATATTGGTAATGTAGTGGTGTATCTTGAATGGCATTCATAGGTGTATGGATGGATGTACTGGATGGAATGGCATAGGGAGTGAATGCAAAATAAGGAAATGGATGGTTATTGGGAAATTGATTGGGAGTTTGGGGCTCCACAGTAGGTAAAACATCTCTGGCTGTCAAATGTCCATGTTCTGAATCACTATCATTGATGTCTTCCTGCATATTCAAGTAGGATTTATCTGAGGAGGAATTGCAGGGCCAGCTGCACATGCTTGGTCCCTGGCCAGCATGGAATGACATCAGTGTGGAGTTTGAAAATTCCTAACAATTGGAGGTTCCATGGAAGACCCATGTGTTGGGTACCAGGCTTTATATTAGTGAACTATCTTTAGGCAATAGCACGGGTACTCCCGCGGGTACCCAGAGCTCTACCCGTACCCGTACCCGCGTCTACCCGTACCCGCAACCCACGGGTCACGAGTCACAGGTCACGAGTCACAGGTCACAGCGGGTACGGGTAGACCCCCGTCTCCCATTGTGTAACACCTCCTGCATAGGCCCCAACAATGACGGTGACAACACCATGTTGTCGCCGTCATTGTTGGGGCCTTGGATTTGTTACATACATTTAACTAATGGTTTCGTCACTCAGATGAGTGTCGACAACCTTTTAATTACTTATGTACTATGTGTATGTACTAACTAACGTAATATATATATTATTTACGGGGGAAGCGACGCCCCAGAGGAAGGGGAAGCTTGTGGAAGCAAGGTCTTATATACCAGATAATGTTTATTACTATTTGGTTCCAGTAAACGAACGCGAACGCGACACGTCGTTTAAGTTGATGTTTGCCATTGTTTGGTTTCAGTAAATGCGAACGCGACTTGTTTATGTGCTGCATTCATTTACTTCAACTATATACTAGTATTAATTATCAACTTGTTTCAATAAATGACACATCACATTCAGAAAAGTTAAACCAAACAATATGTACTAGTAAATATCAACTTGTTTCAGCAAACAACGTGTCACGTTCGCGTTCGTTTACTGGAACCAAATAGTAATAAACATTATATAAGACCTTGCTTCCACAAGCTTCCCCTTCCTCTGGGGCGTCGCTTCCCCCGTAAATAATATATATATTAAGTTAGTTAGTGCATACACATAGTACATAAGTACTATTGGTTCCATCGGAGTTGAATTTGCACAGGGTAGTTGAATTTCATTTTTATGATTTTATCTCTGCCATCAATTATATTCGGACATTTATGGATTTGTATCGTATACATCTTTTTCGTATATATCAAAAATATGGAGGGGATATGACTACCAGAAGTGACTGCGAGAGAATAGCCGGAATGATGAAATGGGTGATTGAGAACAGAATTCATCGTTTGAGGTCAAAAATGAGACCCCGAGATCCTAGAAAAATTTACAGAGGTTCATATATCATATGAAAGTACAGGCCAATATATACTTCACATTTCTAGTACAGTTTCTATGTGCAGTGTACAGTAGACCTCCAAGCGTGACAAAACGCGTCAAATCTGAGCTCCGCCAGAACACAGTAACTTGTTCACACGCTCATCAATTTGTTTAATGGTTGCATGACCTCGCATACGCGACATGCAGCAGAAATTGAAGGGCTTCTCAATGAAGGCTGCCGTCGCCTCACTCGCCAAAATCAGAATGGTGTCAGGCTCAACATCAAGCAAACAGCTCGTGACCTTTGTGTTCCTTACACTACTCTCCGGAATCGTTTTCTCAATCTTCACAAACCACGACATGAAGCCCATGCAGAGCAGCAGTTTCTCTCTCCTGCTAAGGAAGAAGTGCTTATCAAATGGCTCGTTCAAGTATACATACCATTCTACCTTGTTACATATCGCTTAATTCACGTTTGTGTTGCACTCGGCGATTTCGACGATGGCGATCATCACTTTAACACGGACTTCGAAATTCAGTGTGACATTCCGTGACCACTGGAACAAAATGCATTGTTCACCCTCGCAAATGGGAACATCGTCCTAGAAGTGCAAAGTACATGTACATCTATGATATGTAATTGTATTAGAGCCTCCATGAAATTTTTCTAGGATCTCGGGGTCTCATTTTTGACCTCAAACAATGAATTCTGTTCTCAATCACCCATTTCATCATTCCGGCTATTCTCTCGCAGTCACTTCTGGTAGTCATATCCCCTCCATATTTTTGATATATACGAAAAAGATGTATACGATACAAATCCATAAATGTCCGAATATAATTGATGGCAGAGATAAAATCATAAAAATGAAATTCAACTACCCTGTGCAAATTCAACTCCGATGGAACCAATAGTAATTAAAATGTTACGATTCCGTTGCATATGCTATATTTACTTTCTCACATGCGCTCACTTGACAGCTGGCGCATCTTTACTTATTAAACTGACTCGTTATTGACTCACTAAAAGACCTGAGTAGATAGCTGCTATTCTTAACAGCCAATCGTTATATAGACCAGAGTAGCCAATAGTCTATATAAGCTGTATTAGATAGTCGGTCAAGCCCTCAGCTTGACCTAAAGATATAAACTCTTTAAACTGCTCACAGAGAACTCGACCCGAGGAAGTACCTCAGAGTCTAACGAACGAACTCGACACAAGGAAGCACCTTGTTGTCTCGAACTTGCTGAGTAGTTAAGAGACAATCTTAACAAAAGGTCAAGCTGATCGAACCCGCCGACTTGTCACAAGTCTAGGCGTACCCAACAGACACTGTGGCGCCCAAGCTCACGCACGCGCTCAAGAACAGACACTTCGCAGACAGACCACCCCAAACAGCAGTCCCCACTGCTACCTCTGAATTCTTCCGTTTAGACGGACGACGAATCAGGTACAGCAACAGCCTAAGAAGTTGGTACTTCGCAGATACCACAGGCTCGACAGAATACGTACCCGACCACTACTTTACCGAAGGTAGACCCGAAGACAGCAGACCGCCACAAAGACTTAGAAGAGAAGCATCCTCTTCTATTACAGACAAACGAACAGGGTATTCACAAACCCTCGAAGAATCCGAACCCGAACCCGAAGACTCACTCGACCCCACTTACTTCAAAATGGCACAGAACAGAGATGCCCAAGTAAAGATCCGAGTCCCCTCCGACTTCTCTGGAGAAAGAGAAAAGACGACAAAGTTCTTACAAGAGGTAGAACTTTACATCCGGGTGAACCCGAACACCTACGACACCGATGAAAAGAAGATTGCATTCGCCCTCTCATTTATGATAGGGGGGGCGGCTGCAGGATGGAAAGAGGCCAAGATCAGAGAGTCTCTAGCCAACAACAACTTCGGCGGCTGGCAAGCGTTCAAGACAGCCGTCTCCGCCGCCTTTTCCCCTGTAGACGACGCAGGAACCGCACGCACCGAACTAAAGAATTTAGTTCAGACAGGAGATGTTCAAGATTACATCTCCGACTTCAGAATCCTTGCCGCGCGCACAGGAATTGTCGAAAATGTCGCCCTCATTGAATATTTCATGGACGGGCTGAAACCGAAATTACTCAAGAAAGTATTTCTCAAAGAAACGATGCCTACCACCATTGATGGATGGTACGAAGCCGCTGCCAAGTACGAAGGACAGTGGAAACGAGCACAGGCAATCACGGGAAAAGCTAGAGGAAGCAAAGCGCCCTCTAAGGCTTACACTCCCTCCGCCGCCCCCGATGTCGATCCAAATGCCATGGAGATCGACAAGATGACGCAACAAGATCGCGCTGAGCATATGCGCAAAGGCATGTGCTTTGTCTGCCACCAGACAGGACATCGCGCCGCCGATCACAAAGACAAGAAGACAGGGAAGTTCCTACCTGGACCTGTCAGAAGATTCATCGCTAGGAAACCAAGCGGTAAAGAAGCCTACGGAAAGATACGAGCCCTCCTAGGCGAACTCGACGAAGAACAAAAAGAAGAAACCCTCAACCTCATGGAAGAGTCGGGTTTTTAAGAAAGCGGACTGCCCCGACGTCAGGACCCGCTGAAATTACGGTCTCATCTGTACTTATAGCTAACATGGAGAAACAATCTATGAGATTACCAATGCAGCTATTCGTTGAGAACGAAATCGTCGAAACGGACGCCCTCCTCGATTCAGGAGCAGGAGGGATGTTTATGGATAAAGGTTTTGCAAAAATGTACAACTTCCCGCTCACTCCCCTCCAGAAGCCGATCAGGGCTAGGAACGTTGATGGCACCCAAAACAAGTTAGGCACCATCAATCATTCCACCACAGCTTCGGTAGACATCGGAGGAAAACAATCGAAAATACGGTTCATGGTCACGGGGTTAGGAAAAGAATCGATCATTCTAGGACTTCCCTGGCTCCAAAAGGAGAACCCGCTGATCAACTGGGAAATCGGGACATTGCAATACCGAAAAGACAGATCATTGGAAGCCGCCCGACGGGCAGTAGCCAAGACCAGGCAGCTCATGAAGGGAACCCCTTTTGAGCAGAAACACACCACGGAACACACCCCAATCGCTAGATTGGAAGAAACCCCAATCCGAGCCAAGACATCGATCTCTCAACAGTTGGCACACGACGAACAGAAAGATCAAAAGAAGGATAAAGCGAATATACCGGCAGAATACCAGGAATTTAACAGAGTCTTCGAAAAGACAGCCTCTGAAAGATTCCCCGAATCGAAACAATGGGACCACACCATAGATCTAAAGGAGGACTTCATACCGAAAGACTGCAAAGTCTACCCTCTTACTCCGGTCGAACAACAGAAAATGGACGAGTTCCTCGAGGAAAACCTGGCAAAAGGATACATACGACCGTCGAAATCACCCATGGCTTCGCCATTCTTCTTTGTAGCAAAGAAGGACGCGGAGGCGCTTCGACCCTGCCAAGACTACCGGTATCTCAACAACGGAACGATCAAGAACACCTACCCCTTGCCCCTGATCGGAGACCTCCTTGACAAATTAAAAGGAGCACAGATCTTCACCAAACTCGACATCAGATGGGGATATCACAACATCAGGATAAAGGACGGAGATCAATGGAAAGCGGCCTTCAAAACGAACAAAGGACTGTTTGAACCAACAGTTATGTTCTTTGGCCTATGCAATTCTCCGGCCACATTCCAAGCAATGATGAATGAGATATTCAAGGATCTAATCGACGAAGGATGGGTAGTAATCTATATGGACGACATCTTGATCTTTTCTCGAGATCCCAGGAAACATGCCGACCGAACGAAAAAGATCCTCCAACGGCTTAGAGACCATGACCTCTATCTTAAACCCGAGAAGTGCAAATTCGACGTCAAAGAAGTCGAATTCCTTGGCTTGATAGTAAAACCCGATCAGATCCTAATGGACCCGACCAACGTCAAAGGAGTACGATCGTTCCTTGGATTTGGAAACTTTTACCGCAGATTCATCGGACGCTTCGCCGAATTAGCACGGCCACTCAACGATCTTACAAGAAAGGACATCAAATTCGAATGGACGCCGGAATGTCAAGAATCATTTGACAAATTAAAGGCTAAGTTTAGCGAGGCACCAACTTTGTTGATGCCAGATCCTAACAAACCGTTCACGATCGAATCCGATGCATCTAAATTTGCAACTGGCGCGGTACTCAGACAACAGGGACCCGACGGAGACTGGCACCCATGCGGGTACATCTCCCACTCCTTGACGCCTACGGAACGAAACTACGAGATATACGACAGAGAACTGCTTGGAATTATTCGAGCACTAGAAACGTGGAGGCACTACCTGCAAGGAGCGCCACACCCGGTCACAATCCTGTCCGACCACAAGAACCTGACTTACTTCAGGGTTGCGCAGAAGCTAAATAGAAGACAGGCACGATGGAGCCTATTCTTGTCAGAATTCGACATCAAATTGATCCACGTACCTGGATCGCAGATGGTCCAATCTGATGCGCTATCCCGAAGAGAAGACTTTGGAAAAGACACGGACAGAGACAACGAAAACCTGACGATGCTGCCGGAAACAGTATTCGTCAACACAATTGACACAGAAATGGAATCACTCTTGGTCACGGCAACCATGAGAGACGAATTAGTAGCCGATGCGATCAAGGCACTAAAAACCAACGGAACACCGCCGATCAAATCCGATCTCGCCGACTGGGAAGTAAAAGATGGACTTCTTTTCTTCAAAAACAGATGCTACGTCCCGCCGAACAACGAACTACGAAAAAGACTAATAGAACAGTATCACAATTCCCTCACCGCAGGACACCCCGGACAATTCCAGACATTAGAATTGATCCGAAGAGATTATTGGTGGCCAGGAATGACGACATTGATCAAAAACTTCGTACAAGGATGCGGACTTTGCCAACAAATGAAGGTTAACACCCACCCGACGACACCACCCTTGACACCGATTAAATCAACCGCAACAAGACCGTTTGCGTTGGTTACAACTGATTTTATCACGGACTTGCCAGAATCAGAAGGACATGATGCTCTAATGGTCGTGGTAGACCATGGTCTTACAAAGGGGGTAATTTTAATACCTTGTAACAAGACCGTCGACGCCTTAGGAGCAGCAGACCTCTATCTGAAGAACGTATTCACTAGGTTCGGACTCCCCGACAAAATCATATCTGATTGAGACCCAAGATTCGCGTCAAGATTATTCCAAGAGCTAGGAAAACTCTTAGGAATCAAGTTGGCTATGAGCACAGCCTATCACCCACAAACCGACGGACAAACCGAGCGAATGAACCAAGAAATCGAGGCCTACCTCCGCATGTTCTGTACGAACCAACCCGAGACTTGGGTGAAACTCTTATCCACCGCCGAATTCGCCCACAACCAACGGACCCACTCCACTGTGAAACACTCTCCGTTCTACCTCATGATGGGGTATGAACCGCACGCGATACCCACGCCTTTCAAGAAGAGCGATGTACCTGCTGCAGAGAAGAGAATCGTCCAGTTACAGAGAGCGCGAAACGAAGCTTTGGCCGCACACGAACTGGCCCGACAACTCATGGCAGAAAGGATTACCCGAAAATTTACCCCATTCCTCCTCGGGCAGAAAGTATGGCTCGACTCCAGAAACCTGAGAATCTACCCCCATACGAAGAAACTCTCCCCAAAAAGAGAGGGACCGTTCTTGATTAAGCGGGTGCTCTCACCGCTTTCTTATGAACTGAAACTGCCGACTCAATGGAAAATCCACCCTGTGTTTCACGCAGCACTCCTCACTCCATATTCGGAAACAGAAACACATGGCCCCAACTACCTGAAGCCTCCCCCTGACCTGATCGAGGGAGAAAACGAATACGAAGTAGAAACCATCACCGCCCACAAACAGCGCGGATCAAAATACGTTTACCTCGTGAAATGGAAAGGCTATCCAACGTCGGAAAACACATGGGAACCAGAGTCACACCTGACACACGCCAAAGAAATCCTCGACGAATATAAAAAGAGGAAAAACCTCTAAGACAGAACATCGAACCCATTCACACACCATGCACACCAACAACGCAACTGCCACCTCCTCTACCCAAAAGAACCTTCCTCCCCTCGCCGAATTCGTTGAGAACTTCCTGATCGACCCCACCAATCGCGCTCGCCTCGCTCATTACCTCGCTGACCGCGACCAAGACGTATTGAACAGCCTCCTCCACCACTACGACGCCATCCTCGACTTAATACGAAACCAAGAACGACTCGCAGACGAAACCCTCGCAACAATGATGAGCCAGGGCATTGAATCAGCCATTAATCGCCTCCAGAAACAACGGTTAGATAGTGTCCGATCCCCCACTCCTCTCACCCAGCCAACTGCCACCCCAGCGTCCCCCCACTTTCCAATCGACCCAACTCAAAGACTCCCAACTTGGGTTACCGACCTCTTCACCCCGAAAGAAGACGGTCTCGTACGAAACCTCCCGAACTGGAAAGGGGCGACTTTCGTCGACTACTACTCCCGGCATCATTAAGATCGAACCCACCCTGCCATCAGTACCTGAGATCATCGATCTCACATCGCCCTCTCCACAGCCACAGCGCCCACTGACCCCAATGAATATTCGACCCAGAACCCCGACGCCACCGCACATGAAAGCAGAAAAGTGTTACAAATGTGGGAAGATTGGCCACTTCGCAACATATTGCGATCAATTCATCTGTAGCATTTGCAAGAAAAGAAGACCCGGACACTACCCTGTCACTTGCCCCAAGCGACGACGCGCGTCAGCGCCACCTGTCTACGCTAGCCTTAATCGGGTTCTATTAGATCGCGTCTATGGACCTCCCCCTGAAAACGATTACGACAATGGCTGGGACGATGCAGCGTGGGCAAACATCACGGGAGAACCCTATGGAGACCTATAAGGAGTCGTCTCCCTCCCCTTCTTTTCTTTTCAACAACCACATCCCCTTAGAAATGGACGGCAACATTATCTTCGCCATCGCCTTTTGCTCGCTTCTAGTTTTATGCTGGATCGTCATTTTCTTTTTCATCATCTATTGGCATATTCAGAATCGCCGACCTACACCTGCTATCACTCCATTTATCGACGTCGACGTCGAACTTCAACCGCTCCCCCCTGTCGCGCGACCATTCCGACACTCGCGTGTCTGGATCTGGAGAGATCCCAAACAGCCTTGCGAAGAAGTGTTTATCTAGAAGAGTTATCGAAGCTGGAAACTTCGATTTTAGTGAGGGGGTAATGTTACGATTCCGTTGCATATGCTATATTTACTTTCTCACATGCGCTCACTTGACAGCTGGCGCATCTTTACTTATTAAACTGACTCGTTATTGACTCACTAAAAGACCTGAGTAGATAGCTGCTATTCTTAACAGCCAATCGTTATATAGACCAGAGTAGCCAATAGTCTATATAAGCTGTATTAGATAGTCGGTCAAGCCCTCAGCTTGACCTAAAGATATAAACTCTTTAAACTGCTCACAGAGAACTCGACCCGAGGAAGTACCTCAGAGTCTAACGAACGAACTCGACACAAGGAAGCACCTTGTTGTCTCGAACTTGCTGAGTAGTTAAGAGACAATCTTAACATAAAAGGTTGTTGACACTCATCTGAGTGCCGAAACCTGTAAATACAAAACTGTATGTTAGTACATAGACATTTGGTGATGGGTTGGGTGCGGGTCACGGGTACCTAAATCATGACCCGTACCCGTACCCGTGCCTACAGTTGCGGACAGTCAAAGACGACAATTTTAATATCTCGGGATCACAAATTTTCTGGGTAAAACTGACTTCAGAATTGGATTCAGCGCCCCAAAATACGTCAAAAAACGCTCTCCCCATAATTTTCCCACGACTTTTTAGGGTGGCCAAATTTTTTGATCAAATTTTCGCAACAATTCTGCCTATCTAAGGGTTCAAAATGGCATCAATCAACATCATCGCACGGTTGGACACTTGTCGGTGTTGCCGTTGCTTCCGAACAGCCCATGCCGCAGCTGCTCCAGTGAGTCCCTTACGATAGGCACTCATGAATCGCCAGGAATGGTTGATAAATCGCCGTATGACATCCGTTGGGCAGGCGTTGAGGTATTTCATGGCAGCCTCCTTCGCCTCTGCAAAAGTCTGCTTTGGCACCTCACGATAGCGGTATTTTACCCATCCCCAGTACTTAAAAATAACATGTATCAGTAACTTGAGCACGAAATCCAGAGAAAGAACATCACAGTACATACCATTTCAATTGGATTCAGTTCGCAATGGAACTTGGGTAAGAATATACACTTGTGTCCTGCCTTCTTGATCAGACTTTCGAGCATTGATTCTTGGTTGAGGAAATCATCTTGTTTGCTCAGGAGTCGCATCATACAGCAATCGGTGTTTTCAAATGGGCAGACAGGTGCACACTTGGCTCGCATTTTGCTGACATCAAAACCTCGTTCCGTAAGAACACGGGCCAACCCTTTCGGTGTCCCGTCCGGAAGCGTCATCTTCTGGACCTTGCCTCGTTGCTGAGGAAATGGATTACTTTCAGGGATTATGGTGTCGCGCTGTTTCCGTTGCTTTCCTCCATTGGACTTGTTCATTTCGGATGCTTTGAGGGCGTCGGGTCCCAGGGATGCGTGAGCAGATGATTGATCAAATATGAACAATGCGACACAGTTTGGGTGAGCTTTCTCGAAAACTTGAATGGCATGCTTAACTTGTATCAACAGCTGCTCATTATCCCACCACGGATCACCATTAGAACCAGGATAGATGATCTTTCAAGCTTCATCAATGATGTTGCCTTGCTGATCGTGAAGTACGAGGCAACCCGTGAGTGGAGTGATGAATTCTGAGACATGGATAAGGCGACCATGACCCTTCTTCTGTAAAATTGTCTGCCCCGGTGCAAGCCATGCTTTTGCTTTGTAGTCGTTCACTGTTAGACAGCTTTCGTCATGAAATAAAGGAATAATTTCCTTTTCACCATCCTTCAACGTGGGTCGGACCCTGGTTAACTCGGGGCCCTTGAACTTTGTCATCCGATCTTCGAAACGCGACATGGCTGGAAGGAAGACTTCATTGCGATACTTCACGACATCTTCTCTTTCGTGCCCATCCATGTAAACACCCTTCTTCAGTGTTGTCAACCCCCAGCCAAGTTTCAGAAGCCATCGCCGCGCTGTTTGCTCGCAAATCGGACGTTTCAAATGAACAGAAAGGCCAGGAAGGATTTCGGCATTCAAAGCGTGCTGGAATCAACGAGGGGTGACTTCACCAGCTTTCTGTGCGATGAGCCATCCTCGCACCACTGCCTTGATCCGCTCATCAAATAACAAGCTGCGTGCCATCCTCTCGCCTCTGCGCTTTTCTCTCAGCAGCTGCTCGAAGATCTGATAATGACGGGCCAGAGCCCTAACCCGTCGTGCATAGTGCTTTCCCTCTCCCTCATGCCATTGCCGAGCAATTTCCTCGCTTGCTTTCATCCTCCCATATCCCTTCAACCACAGTGTCGCAAAATTGCGAATGACGAGAAGCTGATTGACATTTGACAGGGGCAAGTGTTTCGAGTTTTTCTTCAGGTCTTGCTTGATTTGTTCCCGCAACTTATTCCAGTCTTGGATCTCGACACCACCATGAATGCATTCATCCACATCCTCCTCCCAGCCATCCATGGCCTCCTCCAAGTCCGAGTCAATGGTTTCTGCTGCATGCCCAGGCACATCCTGTGGGATCTCGACTTCGACGCTCTCTTGACGGATGGCGGGTGGGATCTCGACTTCAACACTCTCTTGATGGATAGCGGGTGGGATCTCTGCCTCGACACTTTCTTGGCGCACTGTCACTGGTGGATTCTCGTCATTTGCAGACAGATCCACAGGCACATCAGCAGGTTCACCCTTCGCATCGTGTTTGTGCCTTTTCCGACAACTGATGGAGAAAGCAAACACATCAAGGCTTGTTTGACCACGGTTGGCCTCGCGATAGCGGCGTTGAGTGCGTGAAGATTTGCTCATGACATCGGGACCCTTTAAATACTCTTTTGGTTGACCTGCCGGATCTCTTGTGAGTCTCATTGGCAAGCAGAGAGCCCACGAAACTCACCGATCTTCATTTGCTTTTTCTTATGCAGACCTGGAGGAAACCAATCCTCATCTGAGGGGTCATCTCCCTCACTGACAGCCAACAAGCACATGTTGTCACGCAACTCTTCATCCTCCCACTCCTCCGACTCAGGTTCTTCATCAAGATCAAGGTCAGATTCACATCCAACATCATCGTCACCAATGACAACTCTCGTGCTGTCGAAATAGACTCCAAGATCTCCTTCAGACAACTCATCCGGGCTGGATTCTTGGGGAGGAAGTTGATTTGGACCCTCAGCTGCAGTTTCTGGGGGCTGTGCCATTGTTGTACTCGGCCCATTCGTGTTCTGTGTTTCGAACATGTTTCTGAGGTCGTCCCCGGGCCATAGTGGAAGAGAAGGCTGTGATGCACCCGATTTTCCTCAATTTTTTGTGCCCCAAATGTTGAACTGACCTTCAATTTTCCAACGCAATAGTGTTCGACTCAACGAGATCTCTCGATTGCACATTTTCCCCAAATTTTCCGGATTTTTTTGGGGGGTTGGCCAAATTTTTGGGGTGTCAAACTCAAATTTAGAGAAACAAGGAAATCGGCTCGTAGAATACTGTTCATTAGTGTCTATTCTACCTTTTCCGATGGTTTTCAGACCCTCGGAGTGTTTGTGTCTGTGCTCAAAAATCAGTCATTAAAATTGTTGTCTTTGACTGTCCGCAACTGTACCCATACCCGTAACCCGCACGGGTTGGCCAAACCCGTGCTCTTCCCTAACTATCTTCAGTAATACTACAAGATGGGCTTGCCAGGCTACTATCCTGTGTAGGTTGCTGAGGGAGATTCTATCACATGTGAAGCTGTGCACATGCCAGGTACCAGAGTCTGGGATCACCAGATCTGGGACTGCCCAGACTGATCATAGCAGATGTGACTCTGAACAGGAGGGTGATCAAATTGGGTTACATCTCATATGGGATCTGGTTGCCACCTCCAGTGTCCACATGACATTGGACAAAAGTTGGTGGTCTCCTAAGATAGCACCAAAACATTTGCTAAGTTGTATATCTGCCTTTATAAAGTGGTTTGCAAGAATTGAAGAAAATATCGTTATTCTTCTTCTTTCTTATCATTATCAAGCTATCTCAAGGTATCTTCAAATACCTGATATATCAGGAGATTGTGGTGTAACACAAATATCAACTGATCAAGTCTGTAAGTGATGACAATTGTCACAACTTGAATTTAGTAAGTGTTATGTTTTGGGGGGTCCTGGGCAAGTTGTACAGCCTCATCAGAGTACTTTGGATATGCATCCATATCACCGAGACAAAATTTTTGATAAAGCGGGTCTTCAGGGCGAGGGCGAGGATAATATGGGTCGTTGGTAAAGAAACTTTCGACAAGCTGATCTACATTATCTTTCTTCCTCAACCAGGCACGCATCTAAGGAAAGGAGGTTGTAAGCTGAACATAGGCTGCGGCAGAGTTGTCACAACTTACCTGATTAAAGTCAATGACATTCATTGCTATGCCACTGAAGGATGCCCCACCCGTAATGAACTCAATGTCACAACCATTATTGGGATCAGGAAGTTGAGCACAAGATGAGGATGAGGTTTTTGAGGTATTGAGTTTAAGTCAAAGATAAGTGTATGAGGGAGTCTGCCACAGGGAGGAATGTTATTATCATCTCCTACAAGATGTGCAATATTTATACTACACAGTTAGGAGGTATAGTGTAATGCACTCCTATAATATATAAAGGAGGTATTCTGTAATAGACCCCTGTACCAGTTAATAATGGAGTAACTATGTCATATCCCCTATAACAGTGTCAATAATAGTGACATATGATATCATGGCTTGGTAAGTCCTAGACTTTCTGCAGGGTGTGTCTTAGACACTCTATCCAAGGCTCTGTCTCTGATAGCCTATGATAGACATGGCTATATCTTGCCTATCCTATCATAGACATGCTGCGGGATGTTTAATCCTGTAGCATGTGTTAACTGTGGATTCCCCTATATGTCTCTGCGTGTGTTAACCATGTGTTAATATGACTTAGCATATTCTGGCAATATTCCCTAGGCATGTTAACTGCCTTGGCTTGCCTGTATACTCTTGTATACATAATCCCAACAACCATCATAACCAGCATGCCAGTGCAGACAACCCAACCTCCCATGCCATATGCAATATCATCCACAGTAGGGTAATCATCAACATGCGCAACTTCCTTCATCTAGCTATACCTTGCTACATCGAGGGGGAAGTTGGCAGAGTTGAAAAAACAGCTGGGACGTCCAGCTGGAAGAGTTGTCTCAATGGCTTTGCCAAAATAAAGCCAACAGAGCGAAGGAGGTGTCAACATTTTCTGGCAAGAAGGATAGAACAATTCTCGGATTATGAGTGCTGTAGATATAGGGAGAGGTAAAACCTGATCCATTGTGTACATGGCAGTGTCCAACTATAGGGCTTTGAAATCTTTTTTGGTGACTAAAGGGCGGCAGGCTGGCATTTGACCCTTTGTTTGGGGTGAATTATCTGGGGAAATGATGCTGGTGGAGATGGTTGGGTCATAGTATGCAAGTAGGTGTGGAATCTCAAAGAATAAATTGGTAAAGCAGGATTAATACAAGAAGCAAAATGTTTCAAACTCGGCTTTGAGTTCTAGAGTACAATTAGAAAAGATGACATGCTTGAAAGCTACTGGGCAGCCTGATAATATGGAATATGGGGACTAGGGTGAGGCTGTCCCTGCCAATCGCTATGAGCTTCCATTCAGGATTGATATCTGATGAGGACTCGGACATGGCAGATGGGGAGAAGCCAATCAGTATACAGCCTGAGCTATGTGCAGGTTGAATGTTGAACGGTAGTCAAAACTTGTGGAGAGTTTGTAAGTCACACAGCAGTGATTTCACCATCATGTAATATCGGCATCCCAACCATTTTGTCTCAAACCCTTCCATCTAGTACCTCTACCCTCACTCAAGTATCGTCTGTTTGGGATGTTGTGGTCTTGCATCAACTCCATGTTTGTCATCGTGTGTATGTTCAGCCCTATCGATCTTTCCTACCTTCTTTATCTAAAGCATTGCACCTCTTCAACCAATCTTCACTTCACCTTTTGACCCTCTACTATATCACATACATTCCCTTCCATTGCTCTTGACCCAGGCCAAGAAGCAGCTGTCTCCTATCGAGATATGCAATGATCATCTCATGTTCACCCAGTCCGATGTGCACACCAGCAACTTTAGTGTTGGCTCTTGAAAGCTTAATTGTCTTATCAAAGGCAAAGCTATCGTCTTTGTGGTTACCATGGGGCACAATTGTGTGGTTGGCGAGTCGAAGAAAGCTATACAAGATGAGAAAAAACAGGATACCTTGAACAGTGTTGGTCCTCACATTACAACTTTTGAAGGTGAGTGGTCATGATGTGAAGTGACACTAGCTTACTCCCACACCCTACCAGGTCAACATTGACCTCAAAACTCATGATGAGGATTCTATTAGCTGCCTCAGACTTGAGGAGATTGATGAAGGCATCAAATAGTTGACATGGAAGACCATTCGAGTATTGGTTGGATCAACCTCCTAACATGCACCTCCACATAATTGTGAAGATCCTGGCTGCCAGTGAGTGAGAATGAATCTCTGTGGTTGGGTGTTGCTGATAAGATTCACCCCAAAACCTGTCTTGTTGCTCTTTTGTGTCTACCACTCTCAATCTTGTCTTGGTTTTCATGCTGTCCCTCATCCACCCTGATTGTTCCTGCATTCCGTGGCTTTCACCCCATCGTTCACATCTATTGGCTGCCTAACCTGTACTTTTGTGTGTCCACACCCCTCAATCTGGCCACTTTTTGAACTCCTCTCCCCACCTCTCATGCCTCATGCTCTGGTCTCTAGCTCACAAGCAGTCTCATTCACCTTCAATTGAAGCTGGGGACCACCCAGCCAAGAGAATCCAGGCAGAAAAGCCAAACAGCCAATCCCTGGTCTCTCAGAACATTGGAATTTGTGCTGCTATTTCTACCATTTCCAACAATCTGGAGTGGTTCTCTGACCCTGGCCATATTTCCTACCTCCTGTTTCCTTCTGTAGCCCATGATGTGAGTACATGGTTGAAATGAAAGAGGTCCAGGGATCCTACTATTTCTGATACATGGGAAAGTCCCAATTCAAGAAATTATATGAACTCGCTCAATCTTCTTCCTTTCTCCATCTCCATCAGAAAATCTACCTGTGCAGCTCATCTGGCTCAGGAAAGTCTCATCTGCTAGCTGTGCTTGTAGATTTTCTTATCTGTACAGGAGAGAGAGTTGTCTATATCCTGGACTGTCTAACCCTAACTCAGGACTTTATAGGTGCAATGAAGGATGCATTTTGCTTCACATTCCTGGAATCTGTGAATGCTATAGCATCTTTTGAGCTCATTAACAACTTGGTGGACTTCAGTCGCAACAAGCAAACTAGAGGTGTACCATTTTACATCATCATTGACCAACTAAATGCCTTGGAGTCCAATGAACTGCAGCCTGACACTAAGTGGTCCTTAAAAAGAATAGTGTATGGTCACTGTTACATATTCAGCACATCTGCAAACAAACAGTCAAACCAGAGGGCAAATGAATGCCAGAGGGTGACAACTGTGATGAAGCTCCATGGAGGGATGGATGATGTATGTTAGCCATATCTGAATATTGTATTGGTATTGACATTATCTCAGATTGAGATGAAGTGGTGGTACAAGCATTTTTCTTACTTGCTCCCAAATAAAGGTTTCCAGAAGAAAGAACACCTCATCATCAAATATTTCACAGGATGTATTCCACTTCTCCTTTGTGACCTCCTCCAGTTCCAAGGCCAACCATTCAATGAATGTCTGTTCTTGTCATCTGGTGGGCTACAAAAGGTCATGCATGACATTGTTAAATTCTACCAGAAGTCACAAGAACAAACTTGGCCTGCACATGAGAAAATGTATGCGTATTCTATCCTTGCTCTCTGCCAACACCTGAGTTCTTACAGGTTTTTTTCAATCATGGGCACCTGTCTTCAAGGTGATGAGATCACCAACTTCTTGAATCATATTCTTAATCATTGCTACTTCTATGTGACTGAAGACCACATCACGCAGTGCAGTTGCAGTGTTGCATTACAAGTAATGGCAGGGATTGTGCACAAACACAAATTCTCAGCATTCTCTGGCCCCCAATGGTATGGAGCGGTGGAGCTGTTGTCAAGCAACCCTGTTGTGCAAGGTTTCTTGGTGGAGAATGTTTGTCTTTCTCAAATTGCTGCCAATGGCCTCAGAGTCATTGATGAAAGATTGGGAAAAATGGGGCATTCTGTGTTTCACCATCAACTGAATTGGGATAATTTGCTCTCCTCCAACCACACTCATCATCTCTATGTTCCAACTGACTTAAAATTCCAGGCAGTAGATGGTGCTATCCTGCTTTTGGACTGAGTGAAGAAAATTGTCTACTTGCTTCTCCTTCAAATCACATTATCTCTCTGCCACCAGGACTCTGAGGAAACCTTTTATATGGAAATGTGGCAGGAATGGACCATGGAGATTACTGAGGCAGGGTTCAGCAAGATTCACACAAAAGTTTTCTGGATTGACAAGAAACAGCTGAATGCCAAGGCAAAGCCCGGAGTGTCTAGAACTATTTGTCAAGAGACAACACAAGTGCATCCTAAATATGAGAGTGTCCACATTGGCGTAGTTGACATTGACCCAAAGTTGGCAGGGAGACTCTAGCATGTTGTTAAGATCACTTGATGTACTGTTACAACCTTCATCTAAAAGGGCACCACATTATTTTTCTTTCCACCTATCAATCTTTCTTCCCCCTCTTCTGATACATCTCTCTTCTCTTCTCTTCTCTTCTCTTCTCTTCTCTTCTCTTCTTTCTGATATATCTGAAACACTTCTTCCCTTTTGTCTTACCATTGCTTCCTCCTTTACATTGAACTTGTAGATGTTGCATAAATGCTAGCATAGCCTTGTCTCTTGTATATATAAGTAGTAGCCTAAGGGTTTAAGCTCTTTAGCTTGACCTAAGCAATCTACCACTTGCTTCCTGCTCAACACAACCTCAGATTTAGCTCAGAAAGCCTCTGAGACTAAGAAGCTAGATCCTACTTGAAAGTCTCAAGTAGCAGGATGATGATTGACCTCTTTGTTGACAAGGGCAAGCCTCTGTCTCAACAGGCCATGTCACAGTTGACAAAACTAGGCAAACAGTCAATCAAAACTTGTTGAAATGGGGCAGAGGCACTCACAAATTCACATAGTATCTGACATAATCCTTGCCTTCTTCATTTGATCAATGAGCAAATGAGGGTGAAGGAAGCAAGTCTTCTGTTTGGCCCAGTGTGAAAGCCAGGATCATGTGGCAGGCATGCAGCACATCAGCAGTAGTGTTTAAAAGTCCAGTCTGGTCTTGGTCTTTTGCCCTTGTGGGGTCAGACCAAGACTGGGACCAGTTCCCATATATCTATTTACTGTCTAAGACTAGACTAGACCAGTCCAGACCAGTCTTACTTATATATTTCTATCTATATTAGTAATATTACCCACCCACCCTGTGAGCAGCAGCTCATGAGGCTGGGCAACATGACAACTAATTAGCTATATAATTTCCACTGAAAAAATAAGTATAGGATGGTGAAAAACAAAAGAGAGAAAACTAGGCTAAGGGGTAATATGGTGGGGTGCCATCAGTGATGTCACACAGCAGTGAGCTCAATGGTGTCAAATGGAGGGGTTAGGGCCAAGCTGGCAGACAGAGGCACACAGTTGGGGGTGGGCTGGATGTGCTGGGGGCCATTGGGGCTTGTGCTTGTAGGGGGTAAGGCCTGGGGGAGCTGAGGGGGTCATCAGGTGTCTGCAGCCTCAAACGGCAGGCCCTGAGAGGAGCTGGGGGCTGGTGTGCTGTTACATAGGGCAACTGGGATGTTGCCTGTGATGTCACAGTGGCTGTAGCCCATGGAGGCCATGCTGGATGATGCATAGCTGGGGGAGGGGGGGGTCTGGGGCATCTGTGCATTCCATCTGTGAGTGGGAGCAGTGCCAGTGGCTGCACTTGCCATAGTGTTTGAAGGCCAGTCAGGTTGCAGTCGCAGCCCCTTTTGGCTGTAACCAGAACTGTGACTGGTTGTCCCACTCATGAAAATGCCCCAACTGCAACTGTAACTGCCACCAACCAGTTGGGACTGGTTGCTTATTTAATTGCAACTGGTCCTATTAGCTATATGTTCTAATTTTATTCAAGAAGTATCTAAATATAATTTAATGATTTAAGGGCCCACACAAATGAGAGGGAGGGGGGTGCACTGAAAATGAGGGATGCAGATGAGAGGGGGGGTGAATGAGAGGAGGGGGACATGAATGAGAGGGGGCAAACAAGTGGGGGGGACACAAATGAGAGGGGGTGAACCATACAGGAGGGGGGCATGAACAAGACAAGGTGGACATGAATGAGAGGGGAGGTGGATAAGACAAGGGGGACATGAACAAGAGGGGGGGAATGTGAGCAAGAGGGGGGTTGAACTAGAAGGGATGCAGACAATGAGAGGGAGAGTGCAGTGAAAATGGGGGGGGCATGTTGTGATGCATTGCCATTTACTTGCACAACACATGTGCAAATGTGTGCAAATGAGTCAAAGGTATATAAAGCCTTGCCCTTTGACTAGTGCTTGAAGGTCCAATCCTTGGGACCAAACAGGACTGAGGACTGAACTGGACCAGAACCAGTAAAACTAGACCTTTAGTCCCAGTTCTGTGCCCATCTCTTCACCATCAGTCCTGGTCCCACAAATTTTCAAAACTGGCAGAGGACCAGTCTTACCAGGTCACTTGCTACTAACTAGTGATTGACTACCCTCAGTACTAATACATACTACATATACCATTAATACTTAGTATTACTATTACCACTTACAATGCCAGAGGGGACAAGCCCAGGGGATCAAAAGAGCAAAATATGGAGGGTTTATATATCCCTGGTGAGTTTGCACCTACTTGTTTGATAGGGACAGTGTTGCTACAGTGATTTTTGACAGATGCCATCTTTTTTTCTTTTTCTGATCCAATGCAAACACTTAACAACACATGCAACGCCCACATTACAGTACATTTTTGGATCATTTGAGGGTCATAGTAACTGTAATCATAATATTAAAACCTACAAAACAATGTAAAAAATATAACATAATACACTACCATTGAAAAGAACAAAAAAGAACAAAAATAAGGACCACAGAGGCTGAATGCAAGGTAAGAAATACATGGGAGGGTGTGAGCTGGAAGTGGATGCACATTGATCAATGCATCAATCACCATGTTGATGACCAAGGCCCCACTCAAACACATTATTCTCCTGGATGTGCTTTGCTGTGCATTGAGCAACACAAATTATTAGATGGTTGTAAATGTGTAGTAAATTTTCATTATAGTCCCTATCTCACTTTTCAATAGTTGTAACTTTAAAAAAAAAGGAAATTAAATGAGTAGCAGTGCAATTAACATGTTTTGATGGTTTTAAGGCTATACCTCATGCTTCAGTCAGCCAAATTTAAAACAAAATGCAGTTCATAAATCCCCTATATTCATAGAATGATTTTCCAAGTAAAAATTACAAGCTATTATTTTCATATATTTTGCCATTTGTGAGCTCAGTGCATGTCATAAATTAATTCAGAGGCCTGGGAATGAGTCATAGGATGTATTTTAATGTCCTGATATAAGTAGCTAAGCATTTAAGGCAGTGTGGAAGGGTTGTGGCCCCAAATACCTGTTGAAATGCATGAATTGACCATTTGATCAACTGAAGTTCTGTTCTTGTTTCACTGATGACAATAGATTGGCAATTATGTATTGAATACTACACATAAAAATAAAAATGAAGTGAAGTTGCATTGCAACCATGATTATATACATGTTCTGCTTATATTTCAGGCATTGGAAGCAGTGGGGGGAGCCTCAGAGACATTGAAATCGACAAGCTCAATGTGTCAATCACTGTCTGGCAATTGCCAGATATGTGATTTAACAACTTTCCACATACACTTTGGTCACAGTGTTTCACAACTCTGCTTCTCTCCCACAACAACAGTCTTGTCTACAACTGGGGCACAAGCAGCATCCATTGTTGTTTGTGCCCCAGGTAAGTATTATTCTGTTATTCTTTTCTAACTAACTAATAGGGTTGTTCACAGTAAACATTTTTGGGCCATTTTCAGCTCATTTTCAGCTTCATTTTTGGATCATTTTCATGTGTTTGGCAGAAGAATGATCAGAATGATCCAAAAAATGAAATGAAAAATGATGTGAAAAATGGCTACTGTGGACACCCTTTTTTTTTTTTTTTTTTTTTTTTTTTTTGTTCAACAATGTTTAATGTGGTGCACGGGTGCAGTCCACGGCTATCTACTACAGGAGACAGCGGGTATACGACGTAAGTTGAAGGGGAGACTACAGCCCCGATATTGCACGTAAGTGCGTGAAGGCCCGCATGCCACCTGTTGAGGCAGCGTGCATGGCCAGACTACAGGCCGAGGGCACTCGGGCGCCTCCCCGAACCAGCTCGCTGGCACTCCCAACAGCGCTTACTAACCCGCCCATCCTCCTACCCCGCGCGGCCTCCGCACGGCCCCTATTACTCATGCGCGCCCACTGACGCGCCGGCCAGGAATGAGGATTACAGGCCTTCCCGCAGGTTGACCAACCCGCCAGCCATAAGGCCCGACGGGGTCCGGAGCCCCTCGGTTGCCTGAGTACAGCCCCTCCTCACTTAGCCGCCCCACGCATGGGACGGTACCCGCCAGCTGGTGGGCCCCCCAACCTTGCCAGCAACGAACCCGAGGTTCGGCGTTATTGACAGAGACGTTGCAGGCTCAGAGACTGAGCGAGCGTTTGGCGGGCCATCAGGCGCACCAAGCCACCAGACGGGGGTCATACGCCCTGCGCGTAACCCTCATCCCGGGTCCCACCCTTCCAGGGGGGCAAAGGCAAACATGCATGGGTTCGCCTCGAGGAGTTCGACGAGGTCCGCGATAAATTGCGGGCCCTATCGGTGCTTCTTGTGCTTCACGTGTGGGCATACGCGGAGCAGGTGATCTCGGTCTTGGAAGGGCCGAGGGGGGCATGTGCAGTGAGTGTCCTCACTAGGAAAGAAGCGGTCACGGTAGCTCCCAATGGGGGCATGCGCCGTGATGCACCGACATAGTCGGGCCGTCAACCTGCAATCATGTGCAGTTTCTTTGAGCCAAGGCCCGCAGCCAGAGGCGGTGGGCGATGCGGGGGTCTTCCGTTGGGCCCTCAGGTCCAGGAAGCTCTTCCCTCGGTATTTGGGGTCTGCAAAGCGGGCTGCCCAGTCTTTCTCCGCCGTCTCCTTGAAGGAGGCAATCAGCCAATTGCGAGTGACGTCACGACGTCATGAGCTTGCTTGTGGACCGCCCACTCCGTCTTGGAGGGGACGAACCACAGGTGGATCTGGCAATCCTGGCCCAGCTCGAACCAGGGTCGCAAGAGATAGCACAGCCGGAGGGCGTGCTGTTGGCCTCCCGTCGGGGAGCAATCCACCCACGCATCAGCGAGTGCGAGGGCATCTGAGAAGACCACCACCTTTTTGCATCCAGCAGCCACGGCTGCGGACACTCCGAGGTGGAGGGCACGGTGTTCGGCGTCGGTCGCTGAGGCGCGAGCGAGGAACGCAGTGGCATGGCGGATCTCTTGGTTCCCGCGGAACACAAGGGCGGCCGCCGCGGCCTGGTGGGCTGTCCTGGGTACGGACCCATCACAGCCAACAGCAAGACAATCTGGATTGTTCCTGGCCTCAGCCAGGACATGGTCCAGACAATCGGTATAGTCTTTGCGCTCGTCCGTCCCTTTGGGGGGCGGGCGGTGGAGGGAGATTCTGTCCGAGAACAGATCTATCAGCCGATCTCCGGGTTGGCTCTCAGGGCCGTAGGCCTCGAAGGGTTCATCGGAGAGGGTGCAAATGGTTATCGCGTCCGCCACAGGGGACACGATTTTCCGGCGGGCGCCGGGCGGGAGGGCCTGAAGTCCCAGCGCATGCCGGGGGGCGTCTCCCACCAGGTCCCCTTCCAAGATAGCTCGGACGCCGTCCGAAGACAGCTCTTGTCCGCCAAGTGGCGCAGCACCTGTGGCATCAGCAACAGGGCTGCGAGGCATTCCATAGCCCTCATGGGGGTCGTACAGAAACAACCCGTGATCCAGCAGGCAGCGGTGTGCTGCATCTGGGACAGGGCCTTTACCATGCCTTTGGTACGAGTACCTCAGCAGAACCAGAGACGAAGTCCGTACGTCGCCACTGGGATGACGCAGGACCTGTAAAGTAAGCGCTTATTTGCCGGGGAGAGTCCCCTGGACGAGTTGCCAAGCATGCGCATGGCGCTCACGGTCGTGAACGCCTTCGTCATGTAGAACCAGACATGTTCTTTAAAAGACAGTTTCCGGTCAAAGAAAACGCCCAAATACCGCCATATTGGCTTGGGCCTGAGAGGGGTGGTCCCTGTGAAGGGGGCAACACCGAGATTGATGGGGGGGTTGGGCGCCACCCGTGCTCTGGAGAAGTGGAAGACCTCGGACTTGGCGTGTTCCAACACCAGTCCGAGGGCCATGAAGAGGCGGAACACCTCGTTGTAGGCGTCCACAAGTTTGGGGAGGTTGTCCTCTACCCGTTTAGACTGCACGATGAGGGTGCCATTGTCGACATAAGAGATCAGATCCGCCAGCGGCCGGGGGACGCGGGCGAAGAAGAGGTGCATCACTGGTGCAATGTACAGCGCTGAGCAGACAGGGGACAGGGCCGAGCCCTGTCCCGCCCCGACATTGGCAGAGAACCTGCCCGAGCTATCGGTGTTCCATTTGTAGGTCGTGAATCGGCCTACCAGGTATGAGCGGAAGAAGTTCACCACACATGGAGGGAACCCCGACTTCTCGATGATCGTCAGCAGAACCTGACGGGAAGAACTGAGTGATGTCGAAGGCGACAACACTCATCTGCAATCTCTTTGTCCACCCCGCGCGGACGAGGTGGGTGAGGTAAATGCCAGCGTCCTCAGTGGAGCGTTGGGCGACGCCCCCAAACTGGTTGGGGTGAAAAACGCCGTGTGCCACGCCATCAAACTGGAGTTGTCTAGACAGCAGCTTTTTGACCAACTTCCCAAGGGTATTCAGCAGCACAATTGGCCTGAATGACTTTGGGGTGGAATAATTAGGTTTTCCAGGTTTCGGTATGATGACCGATGTGGATTCCTTGAAATGCAAGGGCCAGTGGCCCAGCGTGATGCATGCTTCTGCAATGCGGATGAAGAGGCCAGCAATCTCGATGTTGCCAGCCCAGCGTTTGAGGAACAACCATGTGACATGGTCCAGACCTGGGGCAGAGCGTGAAGAGCACGCTTTGAGAGCCTCCCGCAATTCCAGCAGGGAGAAGGGGATCCACTCCCGGGGGGGGAGGGGTTCGTAATCGTCCAGGACTGAGAGGTCTATGGGGCGGTCATTAGCCGCGTTGTAGGTGCCATCCAGTGCTGTCCAGAGTGACTCCAACATATTGCAAGGCACACCCCCATAGGAGATAGCCTCGCACGACGGGAGGTTGCATTGCTTGACCCATGGCATCAAATCCCAGGGGCACTGATTGGTGAATGAGACTTCTTTGATGTGCGCATCAAAGAACTCCTGCTTGGCGGCTTTGACAGCCTGTTTAAACATGCTCCAGTCCTCCGGGTCCCGGGATTCCCGGTACTCCTCAAGGGCTGTGTGGCATTCATCCGACCACCACTCCTTGGAACAGCTACAGATATCTTTAGACTGGGCATGGGTGCGCCATGCTGCTGCAAACGCTTCCGAGACGGCTTGCACCACCTCGTCCACCTCTGCCGGTGAGTGGCCCGTCCAGTTGGACAGGGCCGAAAGCCAGGCGGAGATGTCCTCTAGGTAGGCCGTCTCCTCGTCTGAGTCCGGAGCAATACCCTTCGTCCGCAGCGGCACGCGGTAGAAGGGGGTCCGAAGATTAACCAGGAGGGGAGCGTGATCTGATGATCCGTGGTGCTCCGGGAAGATTGTGTGCTCAGTGACTGCCTCGTCCACTGAGTTGATGAAAAGCAGGTCAATCACTGTGGGATTGAGCTCACTGTTGTATGGGTAATGGGTGGGCTTTGCCTCGTCAGGGCGGCAGAGCGACAACCCGAGTCGAGTGGTGGCTGCCAGAAGGCGGTCAGCATGGATATTGGCCGCCGTCCCCTGGGGATCCCAGAGGTGGTGTCGGCAGTTGAAATCCCCCCTGATGAGGTGGAAGCGATGGGGCCATGTCTCCGCTCCTTCAGAGAGGAGGTGGATCCCGGTGTGGTTCCTGTCGGAATAGACATTGGCGAGAAATATGAGGTTATTGCCTGCACCCAAGGTGAAGACGATGACGTCATGATGATCGATGAGATCCCGGCGTTAACTGGGCCTCAAGGCTTGCAGACGCTTATCAAAATAAACAGCGACATGTGGAAACTCTCCGCGATCATT
This sequence comes from Tricholoma hemisulphureum, assembly GCA_964034925.1. Taxonomy (NCBI): domain Eukaryota; kingdom Fungi; phylum Basidiomycota; class Agaricomycetes; order Agaricales; family Tricholomataceae; genus Tricholoma; species Tricholoma hemisulphureum. Next base: position 2,079,267 of record OZ035928.1, on the reverse strand, counting down.
CCTAGGGAATGGAGCGGCATCATTAGGAGCCGGGGCAGTATCTGTCCCGGCCTGTCGGACCATGCATCCCCAATTGGGGTGCATAGGGGCACCTATCACCGCCTCCCCATCCCTAGTAGCGGATGAGGGAGTGTGCCTTATTAGGTTCCAGGGCGGTTCCTGTATAAGCAGGAGATGGAACTCATCACTCTGCAACTCAAGTAGCGTGTCTAAAAGTCCATAGTTTCTATTGACATTTTGGCACATGACTTTTAAATAAGGAATATTCCAGATATTACTCATTTACGTTCGCCCACCGCGTCCTGCGGGGAAGGGGTCAGACGAGAGGGTGCGGGCGGCGCGGCGCTCACGTACCTCAGCATATCGTTTTTTAATCCAGTCACCGTCGAAACGGTGCTTCCAGAAATTGCAGTGACGATTGTCGGCTGCGTGCTCCTTGTGGCAGTTGGGGCAGCGAGGGGGATGAGGACACGGGGAGTGTTCTGGCGTGGGGGGGATCGGGGGCGTCGCCCTTACAACAACCCGCTAAGGTGCAGTGATGCTCCTTGCGGTGAGGGCCACTGCAAATGGGGCAGCGGATCTGAGGGGCGCGGCAAGCGTTGGTCGGGTGACCCCACTTCCAGCACCGTTGGCAGAGGGAGACGCTGGGGTTGGCCCAGGCCTCACGGATGGGACAAACGTACGGTCCAAACTGGACCGCCCGCTTGGAGAGCGCTTTCGCGCGCATGCCGCTGACTGAGTCGGAGACGTTCAGATAGACCGTAGCAGTATCAGACTGCTTGGAGTTGCGGACAATCCGGAGGGGAGCGTTAAGGACGATCAAGTCCTTGAGGAAGGACTTGGCGATGAGCACTGACTCCACAGTGGTGGGGCGGTGGTCTTGGAAGAACGGCACGTCAATGATCTTCATGTATGACGTGGAGGACGGGAGTTCCGCAGTGACGCGGAGGTGGTCCCCGACGAACGCCGCAGCGATCGCTTGTCGGACGATGTGGAGGTCCTCCGCAGAGGCCACAGCGTCGGTGGCGATGGAGTAGCCTCCGTAAGCCAAAGAAACCGACTCCGCCCGAAGGGCGGATCGGTGAAGGGATAAGGCCAGGCGGACCCGTTCCAGGATCTCATGACTCTTGACAAGGACGACCGGGGGGGGGGGGGGGGCATACCCCCCTCTCCCGGAGTTGTGTGGACGATGGCGATGACCTGCCGGCGTGACGGGCCATGGACGGTGGATGAAGCCTTGGGCTTCATCGCAGTGGGTTTCGCCTGCTGGTGCATTGCAGCCAGCCTGGCGGTAGGGAGCTCGGGGAAGGCCTTGGCCATACGGACCAGACCGTCCACCGACAAAGTAGGGACATGGCCACCCTTGAATCGGGCGGCCTGAGCAAATGTGGGAGCCTGGGCAGGGCCAGGTCTAGCCGGGGGGGCTCTCTGCTGTGGAATAGCAGGGAGCGGATGCCCAAGGCGGGAAGTGCGGGGGAGGCGGTTAGCCAGCCCCCCTCTGCGCGGTGGCGGGGGAGCAGGACGCACCGGAGCCGCAAGGGGCATGGGTACGTCCTGGTTGGGAGCAGGGGCACCTCTCGATCAAACGAGTCGACGAAAGAGTCGAAGGACATGGACCAGAGAGGGTCCATGACCGGGGCCAAAGGTACCCCGAAATTGTCGGCCACCCGACGGAGGCCAGACAGTGCGGAGACGAGGTCGGGGGTGCTGCCCTGCAGCAGCTCCTCAGATGCGCCCCGAGAGGCAAGGGAGCCAAGGGTATTGGCTCCCTGGATTATCGATTCTACCAGGACTCTCACCTCAAGCTCGGTCACTGGTTCGACATCGTACATATCCCCGTCCTCTTCATCAGACAAGGGGGTGGTGCTGGGGGGACCGCTGGTGACGATGGTCGAGGCCCTGGAGGCTGCCTGCGAGGCGCTGGAAATGCACGGCGCACGGGGGGTGTCCTGGCTGTGGCTGTACGGCGACGGCGAGGGAGACAAGCGAGGCGTGCGGACTGGGCCGGCCTGTGAAGGAACTGGGGGCCTCCCAGTAGGCCTGGAGGCCACTGGCGAGGCGATAGAGGAGGGGGGGGGAGCTCTGCTGGGAGTGGGGGGCTCGACACGCAGGTTGCCCCAGATCGCGCCGCCCGATCCATGTGTGGGTTGAGAAGGCGTTGACATGCACTGCTAGCAGTGTAGAGAGTACCAGATCAGAGGGATCAGAGACAAGCAGAAGGCCACAGGACGGACGAGACAATGAGTAGCTGTAGAAGTGTGGCTGTGCACGTCGTGGTTACAGATCAAGAAGCGTGGAAAGCAAGATTAACAAAAATGAAGCAAAAATGAATTTTACATAGTCCTTGGCAGTGCTGGCAAGTGCTCAGCATATTCAAACTCCCCCTCAAATGACTTGGTAAAATTATTTTCATGGGCTGATGTTGGGATTATGTATACAGGCAAGCCAAGGCAGTTAACATGCCTAGGGAATATTGCCAGAATATGCTAAGTCATATTAACAAATGTTTAACAGAGGTTAACACTGGATGCACAACCAAATATTTCAGGCCAAAGTATTGAAAAAATATTGAAAAGTTATTCCAATCAAAATTAAAATATTTTCAAGATATTTTGACAGGAAGGTTTGTGAAAATATCAAAGTACTTCTTTACCATATTAAGAGCAACATTACTTTGAAGATATTTGTAAAAAATATCATGATACTTCTCCAATATTTTTTTGATATTGTGATTTTTACAAAAAACTGATAAAGATATTGAAAACATATTTGAGAAGTATCATGATATGCTTTACAGATATCTTCAAAGTAATGTTGCTCTCAGTATGGTAAAGAAGTACTTTGATATTTTCACAAACCTTTCTGTCAAAGTATCATGAATATATTTTAACTTTGATTGGAATATTTTTCCAGTATTTTTTCAATATTTTGGCCTAAAATATTTGGTTGTGCATCCAGTGTAACACATGCAGAGACATATAGGGGAATCCACAGTTAACACATGCTACAGGATTAAACATCCTGCAGCATGTCTATGATAGGATAGGCAAGATATAGCCATGTCTATCATAGGCTATCAGAGACAGAGCCTGGGATAGAGTGTCTAAGACACACCCTGCAGGAAGTGTAAGACTTCCAAGCTATGACAGCATATCTATAGGGGAAATGACATAGTTAATGAAACATTAACTATTACAGGAGTCTATGTTGGGATTATGTATACAAGAGTATACAGGCAAGCCAAGGCAGTTAACATGCCTGGGGAATATTGCCAGAATATGCTAAGTCATATTAACACATGTGTTAAGCTAGGACGACACTAGGGTTAGGGCTAATGCGCATTAACCATAACCCTAGGGAATGAACAGTTAACACATGCAGAGACATAAAGGGGAACCCACAGTTAACACATGCTACAGGATTACTCATACTGCAGCATGTCTATGATAGCCTATCCAAGACAAAGCTATGGATAGAGTGTCTATGACACACCCTGCAGAAAGTCTAGGACTTACCAAGCCATGATATCATATGTCACTATTATTGACACTATTATAGGGGATATGACATAGTTATTCCATTATTAACTGGTATAGGGGTCTATTACAGAATACCTCCTTTATATATTAAAGGAGTGCATCACACTATACCTCCTAACTGTGTAGTATAAATATTGCACATCTTGTAGGAGATGATAATAACATTCCTCCCTGTGGCAGACTCCCTCATACACTTATCTTTGACTTAAACTCAATACCTCAGAAACCTCGTCCTCATCTTGTGCTCAACTTCCTGATCCCAATAGTCTATGACTTCATCCCTCCTTTATATATTATAGGAGTACATTACACTATACCTCCTAACTGTGTAGTATAAATATTGCACATCTTGTAGGAGATGATAATAACATTCCTCCCTGTGGCAGACTCCCTCATACACTTACCTTTGACTTAAACTCAATACCTCAAAAACCTTGTCCTCATCTTGTGCTCAACTTCTTGATCCCAATAATATATATTCATTCCTTTATACTATGCTATATACTCCTTTGTACTACAACAAAAATAACTATGAAAGAAAAAAGAAGATGAAATGGGGGTGGCCCTGTCATGGCCCTCCTTACCATGTCTTGGTGGATGCTCATTGTCACAGAGGGCCATTAGCACCCAATCCACCTGTGAGCAAGGGCTTGCAGTGGTGGGAGTAGGGATCTGAATGGGTAACTCATGGGTACTCTCAAGCATACCCATACCCATGCCTTACCTGTACCCACAACCTGCGGGTTTCTGACCCATGGGTCAGTGGGTAGGGGTAGACCCGCTGTCCCCTGCTGTATGACAGCTCCTGTGTCTGGGAAGACCTGCAATTGTGGGCTTTGTCAAGCACAGGAGCTGAAGATGACAATGACAGTGCGTCATCATCATCGGCCAGGGTAGGGGTCCACCCTGTGAGCAGTGGCTCAAGGCATGTGTCATCTTGGAGGGGGCAGAGAGGGGATTTGCCACCCTGTGAGCAGTGGCTCACAGGTGTGGGTGTTGTCTCATGGTGGAAAGGGGATCTACCACCCCACAAGCAGTGGCTCACAGTGGTGGGTGTCATTAGAGGGTGGTGGTAGCATGTAGGTTGCACCCTAAATAAAGGAATCATCGTTAATAAAATAAAGAAAGAAATGAAGGAACATACCTGAGGCCCAACGATGATTCACATCATTTGGGCCCTTGCCCCTCATTCTCCTCTATTCTCCCTCCTGTTTGTTGTCATTGCTGTTGTCCTCCTTGTCTTAGCTTGTGGTCCTTGTTGTTGTCCTGTTTGTCATTGTAGTGGCCACAGGGTTGATGTGGCAGTGAGCAGCAAACATATGTAAATAACACGTCAACATTCAATGTGTGGGTGTGGGTTGTGCCACATCGGCATGTTACCAGTAGTATAGATCCTAAAAATGAAAGATTACAATTAGTTAGCTTATAAAAAGAAGAAACAAAAAAAGAAAAGTGTACCTAGAGCCCAAACAACAGGTTGCCCATCATTTGGGCTCATGTTGCCATCGTTTTGTGGCCACTTGCAGCTCATGCAGGCTTGGTAATGGGAGTGGGAGTGGTGATGATGGGTGGTGATGGAGTTGCGGTGGTGGTAGAGAGTTGAGGGAAGGAGTGAGGGCATGGCAGCATCATGAGTCAATATGGTGGTGGGCATCGCAATAGGTTGCGCATATCAGAGCTGAGTTTGAAATAACAACAAAAATGGAATGACAAAATGAAGGGAAAATGCAAGGGAAAATGAACATCTTTGTAAAATGGGGGGGGGGGTGCTCCATTTTGCAAAAATGATCATTTTTCAGGTCATTCTTGACTCATTCTGAAGTTCATTTTTGAAAAACAGAAGAAAAATGAAAACTGAAAATGGAGTGAAAATGGCCCAAAAATGGCTACTGTGAACAACCCTAATACCTTGTTTATTTTCTAGATTCTAATTACTGATGACATGGCACCCACTTCCAGCCTCACAAGCCACTGCTCATGGGGTGGAATGTGGGTGCTACATTGCCAAGATGATGAGGACAATGCTGAAGACAAGGACAATGAAGGTAACAGAAGGCAGCAATGATAACAAATATGAAGATGACAATGATGGCAACAATGATGACAACAATGAAGATAATGATAGGTAATGGATGCTCCTCAATCTAGTACTGCCACCATCTCAAACTTTCCCATGGCCATTAACATTGGGGAGAAAGAGAAAGAAAATGGCTCTAAGAATGGATTAGCATCAATACACTACCTGACCATCCAAGGGACTCTGTTATCCAGCCTCTACAGTGGGCCCCTGGTAATAAGGCCTGAGGTCACTGGGGAAAGTGAGAAGGCAGATGATCCAAAGGATAGCATTGTGTCAGTACACCACACACACCCTTGCCTGCAGCCTATTTAGAATTGTGCCATCATCCCCAGAAGCACCAGCCCCCATAACAAGACAAAAAGTAAATGCCACCACAACAAAAAGAACCAAAAAGAACTCAAAGATGCAGAAGGCCTGAACACCAGTATACAATCAAAGCAACAAGTGGTCAACCTCCTAACAACAAAGCAATACCTAATGCCCAGTAACCCAATAGATTTACAAACCTTAGCTTATGTTCTTCTACAATTGGGATGTGCCACAACCAGAGTACCAAAACAAGTGACAAATGGAATCTGAGCCATCACCTTTCTGCTGGCCAATGCAAGCACACAACAAATAGCCGATGAGGTCACATCTATGGTCAAGAATCAATTACAAGAGCATACAGAGGCATTCACCTCAAACATTGAAAACATGTGTGATGCCATCAAACATGTAACAGCAGCTACTGATAAAATTACAGGAAAGATAGATGAACTCACCAACAAATTTAAAGAAACCATAGAACAAATAACACAAGTGGCACAGGAACTTATGGAAAAAGCATCAGAATCAGCAAACAGGATAGCTACAGAAACAACTACCCCTCCCGTCACAGACCAACCCTTCATGTATGCAACAGCAGCTCAACAGGAACAACAGGCTGACCACACAGAAGTCATAACATGAGGAAACACAGTGGATAACCAAATCCTGATCCAAAAAGACAAAAATGCCACTGACAATATACTGGACAGCTTATCAGAAAAAGACCTAGTAGCCAAAGCAAACACAGCACTTGATCTTATGGGCATGGCCAGTTTGGGCAGGCCCTGTCATGTGGAATTCATAGGGACAAGGAAACTCTGCAATGTGAGTGTGTTGCACCAAACAAACACAAAAGAAGCAGCAGCCTGGCTTCAAGCTAGTGTTTCAAGGTCCAGTCACTAGGACCAGCAAAAGACTGAGACCATAACTGGACTGTAACCAGTGTAACTGGACCATTCTTCATCAAGAGCTCCAAATCTAGAGGACTTATATACCCCTAGTGGGTTTGCACCTATTTTTTTGCTAGGTCCATCTTTCCTAGGGTCATTTTTGACAGTTTGATGGATGGTATCTTTTTTTTTTTTTTTTTGACAGTTGCTATCTCTTTGGATGATTTATTTTCCCCTACCAAACACATGACAATGTTGGCAGCTCCAGCCACTAAGTTCAAATTCCCCACATCCCTCACACCACCACCACCACCACTGTTGACAATGCCACTGCCCCCTCTGGCAACTAGAGAAGTGCACAGGCAACCTGCAGGTACTTTTGGGTGTACCTGTACCTGTACCTGTACCTGTGTCTACCCATACCCGCAACCCATTAGTCACAAGTCACAGGTCACAGTGGGTATGGGTAGACCCCTGTCTCCTGTTGTGTAACACCTCCTGCATAGGCCCTGACAATAATGGCAACAACACCATGTTGTCACTGTCATTGTTGGGGCCTTGCACTTGCTACATACATTTAACTAATGGTTTTGGCACTCAGATGAGTGCCAACAACCTTTTTAATTACTTATGTACAATGTGCATGGACTAACTAACTTAATATATATAATTTACAGGGGAAGCTTGTGGAAGCAAGGTCTTATATACCAGATAATGTTTATTACTATTTGGTTCCAGTAAACAAATGCAAATGTGACATGTTGTTTGCTAAAACAAGTTGATGTTTGCTATTGTTTGGTTTCAGTAAATGCAAACATGACTCATTTATGTGCTGCATTCATTTGCTTCAACTATATACTAGTATTAATTATCAACTTGTTTCAATAAATGACACATCACATTCAGAAAAGTGAAACCAAACAATATGTACTAGTAAATATCAACTTGTTTCAGCAAACAACATGTCATGTTTGCATTTGTTTACTGGAACCAAATAGTAATAAATATTATCTGGTATATAAGACCTTGCTTCCACAAGCTTCCCCTGTAAATTATATATATATCAAGTTAGTTAGTACATACACATGGTACATAAGTAATTAAAAGGTTGTTGGCACTCATCTGAGTGCTGAAACCTGTAAATACAAAACTGGATGTTAGTACATAGACATTTGGTGACAGGTTGGGTGCAGGTCATAGGTACCTAAGTCATGACCCATACCTGTACCCATGCCTACCCATACCCATAACCCATGCTCTTCCCTACTGGCAACCCCCCTTTGACAGCACCACCTCCCCCCTCAATGCCATCACCCTCTGGCAACCCCCCCTTGATGGTGCTGCCTCCCCCCTCAACCTCTGGCAACCCCCCCTCAATTAGTGTTTCAAGGTCTAAGGTCTGGTCACTAGGACCAGAAAAAGACCGAGACTGTAACCGGGCTGTAACTGGTGTGACCAGACCATTGGTCTTGGTTACAGGCAGTTACACAGCAGCTACAGTTACAGTTACAACATATTTAAGTAAACTATGTAACTGGTAAGGACCAGTTAAGACCAGTTAATGAATGGACTTGGGTCTTATATACTTAGTATTAATATTTACTACAATTATTTTACTATTTTCGACACCAGAGGGGACTTGCCCCAGGCATCAAGAGCTCCAAATCTAGAGGACTTATATACCTCTAGTGAGTTTGCACCTATTTGTTTGCTAGGGCCATCTTTTCTAGGGTCATTTTTGACAGTTTGACAGTTGCCATCTTTTTTTTTGATTTTTTTTAACAGTTGCCATCTTTTTTTGATTTTGTTGACAGATACCATCATTGTCTTGGTTTTTATTTGTTTTCCCCTACCTCACATTGCTGCCTTTACACCACCACCACCACCACCACCCTGCCTGGGAGGCCCAATGACATTGAGTTCACTGGCAACTAAGTAAGTGTTGTCAATGATATATTATTAAACTGATTAACTTTTTCATTTGTTTTTAGTTTTGTTAACAACACTGCCCCCCACACCAGCCTTGCAAGCCACTGCTTGTGGGGTGGATTGTGAGGGCTCTCCCTCTTGTGATGCTGCTGCCCCCCCTCCTGGTGTGGCCCCCTCTGGCAATCCCCACCTGACACTGCCTCCACCTCCTCCACCTCCACTGGCAATGCCCCCAACTCCCCAATGCTGCCTCCCCCTCCTCTCATGACCTGTGATGCACCCAGCACCCCAATGCCACCTCCCCTCCTCTTGTGACCCCATGACACACTCAACACCCCAATGCTGCCTCCCCCTCCTCTTGTGACCCTGCAGCCCACTCAATGCTGATAGGCTTCCAACAGGTATGGGTGATGAAATCGCGTTTCGCAGTATTGTAGGGTCGCAGGGTGATCTTTCTCTTTCTTCTGTTTCTCTCCATTCCTTTTCGAAAGACATGCGAACACCCTTTGTTAACCAAACTTACCTATATTTTGTTTTTATGGACTTCGCACTCTTTGCAGCCACTTCGCAGAGTTCGTGAACTGATCCACTTCATATTTACCTGGGTTACCCGTAAGTAGTTAGTGTAGACAGTCCGTTAGCGATGGACATGGACAGTATCCACATTTTGCATAGTATCCACTTTGATTTAGTTAGTATAAAAAGCCTATGTAAAATATTAGAAAAAGAGATCTAGTCTCCCCCTTTTTCAACGCTAAGGTTTCAACTTTCGTCTCCTCTCGTGCTCAACTGCGAAGTTGACTTGCAACTTATTCTAATATCATCACTGTGTTATTCTGACCAGGAACTGGGACAATCCTAGTTCATTGGTAAAGTGTTTTTCAATAAACTGTGTTATTAGATTGCGAACTACTGACTATCTTTATCGCGACGTTTCGCTAACCTTGCCTACTAACTTTGCATTCTTCGCACTCCATTTAGGCTGTACATCGTTAACAGCAGACATCACAGATTTCCACCCTTGTAGAAGAAGGCCAGTTCTGGGACCCTTTAAGCTAACTCTTCCCCTTCTAGTTGTCCAGTGCCTTTTCGCAGCTTGGAATGCTAGGAACACATCAACGCCCCAACACCACCTCCCCCTCCTCTTGCAACCCCACTGGCAATGCCCCCCCGGTTTGTTTTATTTTAGATATGTATATAATTCATTTTTATTTACTGATGGTGCCCCTCACATGTGAGCATGTGGGGGGATTGTAATTACACATATAATTATTTAAAGTACATTATCTGTAAATGACTGGTCTCAACTGTAGGGGGACTGATTACAACCGGTCATGAACTGGTCCACTCAGTGACCAGTTGTGACCGGTTTGTAAACTGATGTATAATTGATTATAACTGGTCCTGTATGGTCTGGTTACAGTCCCTTTGAAAAGTAAAAATTTTATAACTGGTTATGGTCTTGGTTACTGCCCAAAAAAGGCAGAAAACTGGACCGGACTGGACCTTGAAACACTACCCTCAATGATGGACCCCCCCCTTGACTACTGATGATGCTACACCCCCACCCCTCTTGGTGAGGGGGGCTTGGTTTTTTATTCACGAATATTAATCAATTACCTTACAATATTTATTGTCTAGTATGTAAGACTGACCAGTTACAACCAGTTGTGACTGGTTGGTGGACCAAAACTGGACCAATAGTGACCAGTTATGCATGGTCCAGTTACAGTTATAAGACATATCCAGAACTTTGTAACCAGTTATGGTCTTGGAAAAGGGCAAAAAACCGGACCAGATGAGACCTAAAACACTACTTCAAGCACCAGACATACAGAAAGCATTCATGGACAACTTTGGCGGCACCTCCAACATCCACAACAAGCTCCACTATGTAATTGCTGAGATCATCCCAGTCTCTTTTGATGTGGGTTCCAGCTTTGCACATGCCAAAATTGAGCATGACAACTTCCTGGGCCTAGACATGATTGCATACTCAAAATGCATCAAGCCACCCCACTGCTGCACTGGGAATCAAATGGTAGCATGTTATCTTCAGACTCACTGACTGAGAAGATGCCAGGCTTAGTCATAGAAGGTAAGCACACAAATGTCTGAAAGTTGCTAACCAAGCCAAAGAGATGTCTCAAATGCCAAAAATATGGCTACTTTGCAAAGGACTGCAAAGCTACCACGGACACCTGCATGTGATGTGGGGAACAACACCATACAGCACAATGCTCTGTCACAGACAATATTGCATTCTGGTGTGTTAACTGCACAGGCACTGAGGCCCCTGGGCATGGTGTGGCAGACAGGGAATGCCCAGTGTTCATAGACCAACAGCACAAGATCCAAAAACAAATTCTGGAAAATAAGTATAAATATTTCCCCACTTCATTGCCCACAACATGGAAGTTACTGAACAAGCCAGATGCACATACAGAACTCAACCAACCCAGATGAGGACAAGATAGTCACCAATGTATGGATCCAGCAAACCTACAACACCAGCAATGCTCCATGGAAGACTGGCAAACAACATGACAACAATGGGGCAGACCTACCCCCCAGAACCAGACACAAGATGCATACAGAGATACATGTACAAGGGCCTATGAGGGAAGACCCACTGATAACAGATGGCCTGTACAACCAGCCCAAAGAACACTTGATGATTACATGACAAACCCACAATTGCACAAACAACAGGAACAGGAGCAAAATGACTGAGATACAGCAAACCAACACATGCGGTGGGGCAATTGCAACCCTAATGAAGAAGGCCTAGGCCCAATGCCAAGACTAACACCCCCAAGAAGAGACCACTCCCCCCTCAAATATGTCTGAAAACCAAAACCAAGATGGAGAGCAAAGGCCAATGCAAATACACCAACAAAATGTCAACAAATCACTAATAAGCCAACTTGACTTACTACAGAGCCTAAGAAAGGACAAGTACAACACCTGCATAATTCAGGAACCATTTATCAACCACTGCGGCAAATCTAGAGCTAACCAGCACTGGACAACAGTATACTGGAACACCCATTGAGAATACCCAGATAAAACAAGATTGATCATCTTGATTAACACTGATGTCCTAATGGACACTTGGAAACAGATAGATTTCCAACACCTGGACATCACCACTGTTGAGATCATGGGAGGATTGGTATGTTGTACATCATCAATATCTACAATGATGGTGACAACAACAATGTGCTAATGCATCTATCCACATTCATGCGAGATTGAGTCAGACAGCAACACATAGCAAACCCACTACACACACTCTGGATGGGAGACTTCAATCAACACCACCCGATCTGGGACAAGCCCAGAAACACACACCTATTCACCCAGGAGAACCTTGATTGTGCACAACCACTGCTGAATCTCCTTGGATGACACAACATGAAGATGGTGCTACCACCATTCATCCCAACACTACAAGCACACAACACAGGTAACCACATCAGGATAGATAATGTTTTCTGCACAGAGGAGCTGATGGATACAATCATCAAGTGCAAGACAGACAATGCTGCAACTGTAATTTACACTCCCCCACCTATTCTGATTGGACTCCCCAGAATCCACTGGAATCTGGTTATTCTGGTTAGAGTCCACTGGAATCTGGTTATTCTGGTTAGAGTCCACTGGAATCCGGTTATTCCAGTTAGAGTCCACCAGAATCCGGTTATTCCAGTCAGATTCCGCTGGAATCTGGCTAGTGTAACCTAACTTTGTTAAGTTGAGCACACAAACTTGTAACACAGAGTCAAAATAACATTTTCAAAGCAAGGATTGAACCCTCATCCTCCAGATCCACAATTATACATTTTTAAGCAACTTAACAGCTGAGCCATAGAGTCATTATATGTAGATTATTATTATTACCTATTACCTCTATGGACTTAATGTATAACAAATAAATTTGAGCCTCCATTAAATAAATACATTATATATATAATATTTATGTATAAGGGGAGGGGGCCAGTCATGTCACATCGGTCACTGTCATTGCCCCTTCCCCCATGCCCATCTGCTCCATCACGTTGTGCCATGGAGGGTGGGTGCTATCACTACCCCATCGCCCTCACCTGTAGCACCCCATCTCCGCCCTGTGAGCAGTGGCTCACAGCAACAGTGGGGGGTGCTGCTGTGGCTTGCGCCTGTCGCCCTCAGCTCATCGTCATTCCATCGCCCACCCCTCGCCATGCCAGTACCACTAGCATAGCACCCCTTTCTACCCCATGAGCAATGGCTCATGGCAGTGGTCATGGGTGCTGGTGTGTGGCCTGCTCCATCTCTGGGTGTTCCCCCCCCTGTCATCTGGGCATCTGGTGGCTCCCCTCCCTCAGCTGGGCAGTCCTCTCTAGGGAATAGCACGGGTTTGCCAACCCGTGCAGGTTATGGGTATGGGTAGGCACGGGTACGGGTCACACATTGAGTACCCGTGACCCACACCCAACCAGTCACCACATTTCTATATTCAAGTTATTATGTTGTAATTATAGGTTTCGGCACTCAGACAAGTGCCACAAACCTCCTATTTACTTATAAACTATGTCATGGACCAATTTGGTATGTTATACATCTTACTTAAGGGGGAAGCGATGCCCCAGAGGAAAGGGGAGCTTGTGGAAGCCAGGATATATATACCAGTTAATATTTGTTACTGTTTGGTTCCAGTAAATGAACATGAACACGTCGCATCACATTCATGTTCGTTTACTGGAACCAAATAGTGACAAATATTAACTGGTATATATATCCTGGCTTCCACAAGCTCCCCTTTCCTCTGGGGTGTCGCTTCCCCCTTAAGTAAGATGTATAAAATACTAAATTGGTCTATGACATAGTATATAAGTAAATAGGAGGTTTGCGGCACTCATCTGAGTGCTGAAACCTATAATTACAACATAATAACTTGTATATAAAAAGATGACAACACCGCCACAAGCAGCTGCTCACGGGGTGGAGTCGTCAGATGCAGGCCACAACAGCAGACAGCGGGCCTACCTGTACCCGTCTGATTGTGTCTCGTGACCCATGGGTTGCAGGTACGGGTACGGGTATGCCCAAATCTACCTGTGGGTTACCCATGCCACTCCCTAGTCCTCTCCCTCAACTGCGTGGTCCCCTGCCTCAGCTGGGTGTCCCCCATCATCTGGGTGTCTGGCGGCTCCCCTCCTTCAGCTGGGCGGTCCTCTCCCTTGGCTGGGTGTCCCCCTGTCGTCTGCATGTCCCTGGGCATCCCCACCCCCCCTAGTCGCATCTCCTGTTGTCTGCCAGTCATCTGGCATCCCCCCCCCATTGGCTGGTGTCTCCCCCTGTGCCCCCCTGTGCCCCCCTGGTTGTTGGGACTCCATACAGGCAGTGGTTGTTACGATTTCCTTTTACATCTATTTCCTTCCTTGTCGCGGCAGTGCTTACATGACTCGTTCCTTTATCTCTGACTCGTCGGGCAGCGCCCATATTCCCTTTTCTATTAGACACCGAGTAGATAGCTGTCCGCTTACATCATACTCTACAGCTTTACATCCATAGATAGCTTACTGACTCTTACAATATGTGTAGACACGTATTCAACATGTAGCCAAGTAAACACCTATATAAACTGTAGTAGACAAAGGTCAAGGCTCCTTAGCTTGACCTTAGGCAATATACAGCCTTAGAACTGCTCTCAAACGCGCGACTCGACCTAAGCCAGAAAGCCTCTGACTTAGTGTGATATAACTTAGTGACGAAAGCCTCATCGTTAACAAACTCGATACTTGTACTGAGTAGTTGAGGCTCTCGCCTTAACAAAAGGTCAAGCTAATCCACAACATCCTCTTACTCAAGAGCAGACTCCTCCCTCTCCAGACGACCAACCCGACACTCCCCTGATCGACCGCCGCAAGGCGCCACCCCTGAACCCGACACCCTTTGGTACAGATGCAAAGGTCGACTAGTACGTTACTCAGAACCCTCTGAACGCTGGCACAGCCAGAGAACAAGCACTGAACCACCTCAATACATTCCTGACAAAGAATTTGAACCGCTCAACTCAGACGAAGAAACCAAGCCAGAACCCACCAATCAATTCCTTGACACCACCGACACCGACGCTTACGACATGTCGTCCAAAGAAATCAAGATCCGTGCACCCACCGACTTCCACGGAGAAAGAACAAAAGCAAGCACGTTCCTCTCTCAAGTATCACTCTACCTCCGAGCTAATGAAGACATCTACAACACTGACGACAAGAAGATCATCTTCATGCTCTCATTTATGAATGGGGGCACAGCAGCAGGATGGGCAGAGTCAAAAGCAGGAGAGGCAACCTTAGGGACGTGGACAGAATTCAAGGCAGCATTCAAAACTGCATTCTCACCAATTGATGACGCAGGAGATGCACGACAGAAGATGAAAGCACTCAAGCAGACCGGAGACGTTGAAGATTACATCGCCCAGTTCAGAATCTTGAAAGGAAGGGCCGAGATCAAAGAAGACGTTTCCCTCATCGAGTACTTCATTGACGGATTACATCCCAAGTTGACAGAGAAGATTTACAACATGGAGAAGGTCCCTACCACCCTCGATAACATGATGGAAGCAGCCGCAAAGTACGATGGCCAATGGAAGAGAGCACACGCCATCGCAGGAAAAACGCGCACCATCTACGAACCCAGATCTACCTCCTCGATCAAGAAAGAAGCCACCGACATCAATCGACTAACCACCGCCAAACGAATGGAGCATATGCGAAAGGGGCTATGCTTTATTTGTCACAAACCCGGACACCGCTCCGGCAACCACAAGAAAGACGGGATGATCATGACATCCCCCTCCCCCAAACCTTGGCAGAAGAAGACAGGACAAGGGTTATACAACAACCTCCACACCATGATGGGAGAATTAGACGAAGAAGAACGAGAGAAAGCTCTTGCAATCCTTGAAGAGAAGGGTTTTTAAAGAAGTGGACTGGAACGACGTCAGACCCCGCTGAGTTAACGGTTTCCTCTGTATTAGTAGCTGATATGAGACAACGCTCCATGAGAGTACCAATTAAGCTAGAAACAGGAACCAAAATCGTCGAAACAGAAGCACTCCTTGACTCAGGAGCTGCTGGAACTTTTATCGATCGAGATTTCACGCGCAACCGCGGATTCCGAATGACCCCCCTGACCAAACCGATCAAGACATGGAATGCCGATGGCACCCTGAACAAAGAAGGGACAACTCACTCTACTATGGCCCGACTCACCGTCGGAGAAAGACAAACGGACGAACGATACCTAGTGACCAGTTTAGGAAAAGAGTCAGTGATCCTAGGGTTACCTTGGTTCAGAAAAGAAAACCCTGATATCAACTGGAGAAAAGGTACGATCACTTTCCCTGACAAGGAAGAACAATTCGCCCGAATTTGGAGAATTGTTGCTAAATCTAGGGAAATGATCAAAGACATGGCATTCAAGCAAGGCACCAAAGAACAGATCAGGAAGATCACCCCTGTCAAAGAGGAACACCCAATCAAAGACAACAACAATGAAACCCCAGACAATCCCCCATTAATGACAGACAAAGTCGAAACTGAACCAGCAAACAACCTTGTCATTGCCTACATCAAAGGAGAACCTGTCATCGGAATATTTGACCCTGCCACTACTGAACCGCCCCTCACCTTGGAATTTGACGTGCCAACTATTCATACTCGAATAATACAAGAAGAATATCAAGGATAATGTCGTCAAGAACTTCACCACGATTTTGCCTTGGGCAAGGAATCTGGATCAGAGCTAAAACCTCCATTTCGCAGAAACTTGCTCATGATAACCAAATGGACAACCCAGAAAAAGCAAAGACACTCGACGATATCCTTCCAACACAGTATCAAGAATATTGAAAGGTATTTGAAAAAGCGGCATCGGAACGGTTTCCTGAATTGAAACCCTGGGATCACGCAATTGACCTAAAAGACGATTTCTTACCAAAAGATTGTAAAGTTTATCCTCTGACACCAGCAGAACAATCGAAAATGGACGACTTTCTCAAAGAAAACTTAAAGAAAGGATACATCCGACCGTCGAAATCACCTATGGCATCACCCTTCTTTTTCGTTGCAAAGAAAGATTCTGAAGCACTTCGACCTTGCCAAGACTATTGTTGGGATTATGTATACAAGAGTATACAGGCAAGCCAAGGCAGTTAACAAGCCTAGGGAGATGGAATACAAGTCCTAAGCTTAAGGTTAGGGTTAGCAGCAGTCTAGGGTTAGGATCTGCCACTGGTAGAATCCAACACAGCCACAGGGAATAATATTAATTCCCAAGCTGCTACCCTTAATAGACTGGCCAAGACTACAAAGACTGCCAAGACTGTCTCCTATGCTATCCAGGGAACTCCCTATAATATACAATGATAGACAAGTCTATCTGGAGAATTATATAGGGGATATGACATAGTTATTCCATTATTAACTGGTACAGGGGTCTATTACAGAATACCTCCTTTATATATTAAAGGAGTGCATTACACTATACCTCCTAACTGTGTAGTATAAATATTGCACATCATGTAGGAGATGATAATAACATTCCTCCCTGTGGCAGACTCCCTCACTCACAAGCCTTTGAGATTTAACTTCATCTTCTTAACCTTGTCCTTAAACTCTTCCTGTCACTGTTCACCACTCCATTCCCAACAGGTTATGGGCCCTGACCCTGAACTAGACATGGATTATGAAGGGGACCAAGAAGACGACCATATATCATTATTTGGGGAACCCCCTGCACAAGAAACCCCTAAACGATCAGGAAGAGTATATACTTCCAGAGCACAAGAAAAGCGCAGACAACGGATCAATACACCAGAGGTTGATCCGGTTATAAGAATACCTATTTCCTTAATTCGGACCAAAGAATACTCAAACATAAACAAGATCGCTGATCGCGATCATTTGACGGATGAAAACTGGCACGAATGGAAAGAGAGAATGTTGCGTGTTTTTATTAATTGTGACATAACGGGATATGTTTTTGGTCAGATAAACCGACCGGATCCAAATATAGATCCGGAGAGTGCTTACAACTGGGACAAAAACGATACTTGGGCAGAACAAGTCATTATCCATAACGTTACCTCCTCGCAAATAAATCACGTCGGATCAAAACAAAGCGCAGAAGCTATGTATACCGCATTATCAGTCACTCATGAAAACAAGGCACATCAAACAGTTAATCAACTGCAGTGTCTATTATATGAGACAAAGGCTGATAATTCCAACGACCTCCTAAAGCATTTGGACGTCTTGAAGTCTTACCGAGACCGGATCAACAGGTTTCCAAATATAGAATTCCATATCTCAGATACCCGATTTAAATCGATCATTTCGGCATCCTTACCAAACTCTTGGCAAACATATGTCGAGCCCTACAACGGAAACGCAAATGATCCAAATGACTTAGATCCAAAGCGCCGCTTAACTTCGGACGCCTTTATTGGATTATTAAGGGAAGAATACAAATTACGGCTTAACCGGAATAACGGGAATAATAACTCCGGCGGAATTGTAAACCTGGCTAAAATCCAGATGACCGCCCAAAAGGAGAAAACCCTTGAAAACCGTCTTACCGATCGTAAAAAATCCCTGAAGCCATATTGTGATCATTGCAAGCGCCCTGGACATTGGTCCAGTAAATGCCGAAAATTCCAAGGCAATAAATGCCATCATTGCGGAAAAATCGGACATCAGGCAAAAATTGTTGGGGGAAGAAAAAGGAGAAAGATAAGGAAAAAGGGAAAATAAAACCTGTGGAACAGTCCAATGCTGTGGAGGAATTTATTGCATTTTCAGCTCAAGAAGAACATTATAATTTTGATTCCTATGATGCTTGTAATGATGCCGTAATGGACGAGCGTTTGATCTATTACGACTGGTTGGCTGACTCAGCAACAACATCGCATGTCACGCATCAAAGAGAAGCCTTCAAAACATACACTCCAATGAAAAATAATTCCGTAACTGGGGTAGGTGGATTGGAAGCTAAAATTGCAGGCAAAGGAACTGTTGAAATAATTTCAACATGCAATAATCAAAATTTTAATATTCATCTGGAAGACGTCCTACATGTGCCTGGAACACGAAACAATTTAATTTCGTTGGGGCGATGGGATGCGGCCGGCGGAAAATATATTGGAGGACAAGGAAAATTAATCCTCACAACAAAAGACGGACAACAACTTGCAGAAGGAAAGAAAATTAATAACCATTTATACAAGATGAAAATGGTATTAAAAAATTCAAGCAAGCCGTCTAAAACTCCTGCCGTAAATCAAACATTCGTCGGAAACGTAAAACCACTTAGTTGGGAAACTTGGCACCGACGATTTGGACATGTTGGATATTCTGGACTTCAACAATTATTGAGCCGAAATTTGGTAATCGGTTTCAATGTCGACGAAAATAGTCCTAAACCGGATTGCGAAGCTTGCATAAGTGCAAAGCAAAATAAGGAGCCTTTTCCGAAGTCGACAAAAAGAAACACGAAACCAGGAGAATTAACCCACATAGACTTGTGGGGAAAATACGCCATCAAATCTATTAATGGCAAATATTATTATCTCCTATTTGTGGATGATGCTAAAAGGTTCGTCACAATTGAATGCCTCAAAGAGAAAAGTGATGCAGCACAGGGGGTAATAAATTACCTTGCCCATTTGGAAACACAAGGCAAGAAGCCGAAGGGTATACAAATTGATTGTGGAAAAGAATTTGTTAACGAAAGACTGGAAAAATATTGCAAAGAAAGAGGTATAGAAAATCGACTTACCGCACCATACTCACCATCACAGAATGGAGTTGCGGAAAGGATGAACAGAACCCTGGTCGAATTATCCCGAGCAATGCTGGCTGCTAACCAGCTTCCAGAATCTTTATGGGAATTTGCAGTCTTACACGCTGCCTATATCCGGAACCGATCATTTACCAAACATCTTCAGGAAACAACACCTTATGAAGGCTGGCACAATAAAAAACCGGACGTATCAAATTTACGTGAATTCGGAGCCCCAGTATGGGTATTATTACAAGGCCAGAAAGAAGAAAGAAAAATGCTACCTAAATCAAAGCGTCATGCATATGTCGGCTATGATGACGGCGCGGGAGCAATAAAATACTACAATGCCGAAACAAGAAATGTTCTCACCTCTCGGAACTTCCGACTTATAGACGCTAGAGATGAACCTGAGCCTCCCGAAGACACTGATGTTACACCCTCGACGGAGGGGGAGTCTGGTGGGGAAACACCGAATGTGCCGCCGACGGGTAACTCCGATCAACGGATCACGGAACCGGCAAGGCAGCCTCGGAAGCGTAAACGGAATGAAAATGAGGGAAACATAGATATCACTAGACCACGGAAGACACGTGCAAGTGATAATGAACCACGGAAAACTTGTGGAATTCGTACCGACTACAAACATCTTTACCACCTTGCAGAAGAGGAAGATGACGAAACCTTTCTAAATATAGAAGAAGCCTATGCAATAATAGCCGGAGACGAAATAAACAGTCTCAAAGACGCAAAACAATCCCCGGAATGGACGGAATGGAAGGATTCAATGCAAATTGAATTAGACTTGCTCAAAGAAAAGGGTACTTGGGAACTTGTCGAAAAACCTCCAGATGCCGTTCCAATCTCAAATAAATGGGTATTTATTCGAAAACGAAATAAAGAAGGGGAAATTGTACGATACAGAGCGCGGCTAGTTGCAAAAGGGTATGCACAAAGACCCGGTTATGATTTCACAGAAACTTTTTCACCAGTTGTACGAATGGACACACTCCGAGCGATTTTAGCACTCACATCAGAGAAAGGTCTAAAAATACAACAGATGGACGTAAAGGGCGCATATCTCAATGGCACGCTACAAGAGACTATATACATGGAACAACCTGAAGGATGTAATGATGGAACAGGCCGAGTATGCAAGCTATTTAAACCGCTTTATGGATTAAAGCAGGCAGGTCGAGAGTGGAATAACGAATTTGATGGTAAACTTAAAATTCATGATTATGGAAGATTAATGGCAGATCCTTGCGCATATATTCGACGGGATGAAGAAAATATAGGCATCATAACGGTATGGGTAGACGACACCCTGCTTTTTGCATCAGCAGATAAAATGATGAAGCATATGAAAAATGCGTTAACATCAGAATGGGACGTCACCGACCTAGGAGAGCCTAGCAAAATCGTGGGCATAGAAATTACGTGTGCCAATGATAGCATCAAAATATCTCAAGAAAAATATATCGAGAATGTCCTTCGTAAAGAAGGCATGATTGATGCAAACCCTGTTGGAATGCCAATGGACCCAAATATTAAATTAATTGAAAACCCAGATTATAATGAGCCGAATCGGAGCAATTCATACGCCAAATTACTGGGATGTCTACAATTCATTGCAAACTCCACGCGACCTGACATTAGCTTCGCTGTTAATAAACTGGCAGCATATACCGCAAACCCGGGCTTACAACACCACGGTGCAATAAAGCGGATACTACGGTACTTAGCAGGTACGAAAACTCTTGGAATTAGAAAATCCCAGGATGAGACTGAAAACAATAACCTTTTCCATGGATTTGCCGATGCATCATTTGCAAATTCTGAGGACTTCAAGTCCACCACAGGATATGTTTTCCTGACAGCAGGGGGAGCAATAACTTGGAAATCAAAGAAACAAACAATTATTGCATTATCCTCAACGGAAGCCGAATATGTGGCATTATCCGAAGCTGGACGCGAGGCCACTTGGCTAAGAAATTTGTATGGTGAACTCGGATACACCCAAGAAAATCTGACAATTATTCAAGGCGATAATGAAGGGTCAGTAATTTTAACCCATAACCCTCAATTTCACCAGAGGTCGAAACATATCGCTATACGGCATCACTGGGTCCGAGATTTAGTCACCAACAAAATTATTGATATTCAAAACTGTCGTGATCCGGAACAAACAGCGGACATATTAACAAAGGCTTTACCAAAGCCTAAGTTTTCACGGCATAGGGAAGAGATGGGAATTCAGTCAAAAATAACTCAGTAGCTTTCCTTGGTGAGATTGGTTTTTCCCAATGGGTTTTCCATCCACAGAGGTTTTGACGCACCTGAAAGAAAATTATTAACCACTCCAGGGGGAGTGATGACATTTACAGAACCATTCCACTCATTGTCCTACACTGCCTAGGCTTGAGGGGGAGTGTTGGGATTATGTATACAAGAGTATACAGGCAAGCCAAGGCAGTTAACAAGCCTAGGGAGATGGAATACAAGTCCTAAGCTTAAGGTTAGGGTTAGCAGCAGTCTAGGGTTAGGATCTGCCACTGGTAGAATCCAACACAGCCACAGGGAATAATATTAATTCCCAAGCTGCTACCCTTAATAGACTGGCCAAGACTACAAAGACTGCCAAGACTGTCTCCTATGCTATCCAGGGAACTCCCTATAATATACAATGATAGACAAGTCTATCTGGAGAATTATATAGGGGATATGACATAGTTATTCCATTATTAACTGGTACAGGGGTCTATTACAGAATACCTCCTTTATATATTAAAGGAGTGCATTACACTATACCTCCTAACTGTGTAGTATAAATATTGCACATCATGTAGGAGATGATAATAACATTCCTCCCTGTGGCAGACTCCCTCACTCACAAGCCTTTGAGATTTAACTTCATCTTCTTAACCTTGTCCTGTTATGGCTCTATCGACCGCTCAACAAGTCTACAGACCAAGTGGAGAAAGGGTTAGAATGAAGCAAAGTTGGAAACTTCGAGGATAGGGGGGGGGCAGTGTTACGATTTCCTTTTACATCTATTTCCTTCCTCATCGCGGCAGTGCTTACATGACTCCATCTATTTCCTTCCTCATCGCGGCAGTGCTTACATGACTTGTTCCTTTATCTCTGACTCATCGGGCAGCGCCCATATTCCCTTTTCTATTAGACACCAAGTAGATAGCTGTCCGCTTACATCATACTCTACAGCTTTACATCCATAGATAGCTTACTGACTCTTACAATATGTGTAGACACGTATTCGACATGTAGCCAAGTAAACACCTATATAAACTGTAGTAGACAAAGGTCAAGGCTCCTTAGCTTGACCTTAGGCAATATACAGCCTTAGAACTGCTCTCAAACGCGCGACTCGACCTAAGCCAGAAAGCCTCTGACTTAGTGTGATATAACTTAGTGACGAAAGCCTCATCGTTAACAAACTCGATACTTGTACTGAGTAGTTGAGGCTCTCGCCTTAACAGTGGTGATGTGGCGCTGAGTGCGGGGGGTGCGGCTCATGATGTGGCAGGCGAGGGGGGTTCTGTGTGCCCCTGGCGGGTACCTCAGCCCTGGGGCATAGGGCTGTACTATCCCCCATTGAGCCCCCCACCTCCCAGCTAAGAGGTGAGGAGGGGCAGCACATTGGGGGCATGTTGTTGAAAGGACAAGAACTGAAAAAAATTCATTTATCAGAAAAATAAAATTGTTAACAATTGAAAATACTTAACATGGGGCCCCAGGCCCCCATAGTGTTCAAGTGGAGGATGGGGGACAGCAGGGGGAATGTGGGGAGGGAGGGGGCGCCTCGATGGTGGTTGTGGTGGCAGGTCATGAGTGTGTGCTGGCAGTCATGATGGGTCACGGTGGTGGCCATGCATGTGATTGGGGGAGTCACGAGGTCACCAGATTCCGGTTATTCTGGTTGGTCAGTCCTGCCCTGCTAAAAGTGCATCTGATTATTCTGGTCAGGTGGTCCAATCGGATTCCAGTGATTCCGGTTATAAAGTTAGCCATTAGCCTCACCGGAATTATCCTGTACAGTGTAAAATACATACAAAAAAATCACCAGAATTCTGGAAATTCTGATTGGACTGACCGGAATAACCGGATTCTGACCAGGATAGATGGGGGAGTGTAAAGGACTCTACTGCAAGACCAGTAAAGGCAGACCATTACCCAATCATCACACAGTTTGACATCTGTGCAACCAAAACCACTTGGGAGCCCAGATGTAACTTCAGGCCAATCAACTGGACAGAGTTCGCTAATACCCTAAGAGAAAAATCTAGCCAAAAATCCCCTGCCCACAGAGACCAACACCACCCAAGAGTTTGACACCATGCTCAAAAACCTGAATGAGGCAATTCAAGATGCCATTGAAAAATATATCAAACAAACAAGCCTAGCCCTTACTCCAAGAGATGGTGGACTGCAGAGCTCACCAGTGAGAAGGAGAAGATGCAATGGCTAGAAGGGAAATCAAAGTACCACCACTCAAATCCACAACACCCCATCCATGATATGTATTGGCAGCAAGAAACTGATACTCGGAGCTAATATGAACAACACTGGGCAGACTGGCTGCAAGGCCTGGACAAATCAAGTGTATGGCAAGCTAGCAGACTAGTTACAGCACCAGCAACCAATGCAGGCAGAGCAAGAATCCCTATGCTACAAGTGAAGGACCCAGCAACAAAACATGTAATCAAGGAAGCAATCAATAATGATAGCAAAGGCCAAACCTTCTTCCCACCAGCAAACCCTACAACTGACCCTATCCCACAGGACTACCACTACCCATCACCCCAATGAAGATTCAAAAACATCATGAACAAGCAAACCCAGCATGCAATAAAAAAAATTGAAGCTGCACAAAGCCAGCAGAAAAGGAACAGTGCCAAACTCAGTTCTAATTCATGCCAGAGAAGACCTCATTCCCTACCTGGGCCCACTCTTCTGCACTACCAACTCACTTGAGTCCTACCCACAGGAATGGGTGCTCACTGAAACCCTGATCCTCAAAAAACCTGGCAAACCAGATTACACATCCCCATCAGCATGGCACCTAATATTATTATCTGACAGCATTGCATGACTCCTCAACAGCTGCCAAGCGGAAGATATGGTCATGATGTGTGAAAAGCACAACATACTACCAACCAATCACTTCAGGGCCAGGCCAGGATGCACCACTACAGACTCCATACACATCCTGACAAAGACAATCAAAGATGCTTGGCACAAAGATCAAGTTGCATTGGCCCTCTTCCCCAATGTTAAAGGTGCTTTCCTCAGCATAGATACTAATTGCCTCATTCACAACATGAAGAAATGAGGAATACCACAAGAATACACCAAATGGATGAAGAGATGCCTGGAAACAGACAAACAACCATTTCCTTTGATGACTACCCTTTGAGGTACCAAATGGACTAGATCAGGGAGACCCATACTCAGGAATCTGCTATCTTATCTACAACACTGATCTGATAAAAATTACAGTCATCAAGGCAGGCAAATGGATGCTCCTCTTTGTCCACAATGCTGTGATCATAGTCTGCAGCAAGAACTCCAACAAAACGCATGAGAAACTGCAAGACATTATGGAACACAATGGAGGGGTGTTCAACTGGGCTAAGGCTCACAACTGCAAGTTCAGTGTTGAAAAGTTTCAGCTGCTTGATGCATCCAAGAAACTAATCCAAAACCCCCTCAACCCCAAAGGAAAAATTCCACAACCCCAACAGGCACTAACCTTAGGCATGCAACACATACCTTCAAAAGAAACAGCACAATTCTTGGGAGTAATAGTAGACAACAAGCTGAACTGGAAAGCAGAATGTGCAGCTGCCCTTGCAAATGGCCAGGATTGGCTTATACAATTCAGGAGACTGGCATGAGCATCCCATGGAATCAATGCAAAATACATGTGGCAACTATATTTATCAATCACAGTCCCTCACATGCTATATGCTGCTGACATCTTCCTTACACCACAACAGAACATAGGCAAAAGATCAAAAAACAGCCACAGCAAGCAAGCCCCAATAACCAAGCTAGCGTCAATCCAAAGGTGAGCCGCAATCATGACAACAGGTGCAATGAAGTCCACAGCAACAGACATCTTGGAAGTCATGGTAAACCTCCTGCCATTCCACATACTAGTTGACAAACACTGTCATCAAGCTGCAATCTGCCTCACAATGCTCCCAAGCTCCCACCCCCTATGCAAACTGATCACAAGCGCAGCAAGCAGACTAGTCAAACGCCATGCAACACCCCTGCATGAGCTCATGCACAGATATGGTATACAACCAAACAGCATCAAAACAATCAACACAACATGTTTTGACACAAGATGGAAACCCCAAATCGCTATGGAGGTAACACTGGATACTGACAAAGCAATCACAGTGATACAATGAGACAACCCAGATGTAAAAGTATTCACAGATGGCTCAGGCTTGGAGGGGAAATAGGCACGGCAGCAGTCCTATACAGGAATGGAAGACTCAAGGCCAAACTACAATACCAGCTAGAGCTACAAAGACATCACATGGTCTACCAAGGGGAAGGTATAGGCACCATGCTGGGAATCAAACTAATCTCCAATGAATGGAACACACAGTCAGCCTTCATTTATATTGACAACTGAGCCTCTATTGCAGCCACTCAGCTAACCAAACCTAGCCCAGGACATTACATCTTTGATATGCTACATGAGAACATCACCTCACTATGCAAAACACACCCAGGCATAAAAGTTACCATCAAATGGGTACCAGGACACAACAGAGTGGAAGGAAACAAGTGTGCCAATGAAGAAGCCAAGAAGGCAATAACAGAAGGCAGTAATGATGGCAGAGAATTGCCAAAGCTCCTAGAACACTGCCATGCAGTAAATCCACCACAAATTGGGCACACTACAAAAAACTCAAGCACCTCACACAAAAAGAGTGGCAAAAATCCAAGTGATACAACAGGATGAAGAAAATGGACCCCACCACTCCCTCTGACAAATATATCAACCTTGTCACCAAACTGCTGAGAAAACTAACCAGCATCCTATCCCAACTGAGAATGGGACATGAATCCCTAGCTAAGCACCTACACTGAATTGGCAAAACAAACTCACTGATCTGCCCTGCATGCTTACAGAGCAAAGAAACAGTACAACACTTCATGCTGCACTGCCCAGCCCACCAGACAGCCAGACAAACCCTACAAAGCAATACAAGCGGCAGAAATATTGACATCACAAAGCTACTCACATCACCAAAATCACTACATGCACTCTTCAGATACATCATGGATTCAACAATCACACCTTTAACATATTCATGGACTCAGCACCTCTTATTCCAGCACCACTGGTGCTTCAAGGACCCCATGGTACCCTCCAAGCAGTTGTTGAGTGAAACTACTTAATGATTGAAAGAGAGAGTCCAGGACAATATATTGTACACTTTAGTCTCTAACATATGGTCCACCACAATGGAGAATAAATGGAAAAACAAAAAAGACAGGTGACACAAGGACTTGGACAACAAAGACTTGGACAATGATGATGGATGACAACAACAATGGATGACAGCAACAATGGACAATGATGATGGATGACAATGACAACAGATGATGATGATGACAATGATGGACAATGCAAGGGCAATGGAAAAGGGCAACAATGATGGACATCACAGTACCCCAACTCACTACATGCCCACTGCCCCCTCCCTCACTCAATACATGAGACAGAGGATTCTTTTTTTATTCTGCACATCCAGCCTTGTGAGCCACTGCTCATGGGGTGGATTTTTTTTTGTTTCATTTGTTTGTTTTTTATTTTATTGTACCATAAATTAGCTACAAATAGTAAGTAGTTGTAACATTACTGTAGTAGTACTCAAAACCGATGAGGACCAGTCACACTGGTCCTTATCAGAACTGGTTGGGACTGTCTGAGGACTGCAACCAAACTGATGTAACCAGTTTATTGGGATCAGGAAGTTGAGCACAAGATGAGGACGAGGTTTTTGAGGTATTGAGTTTAAGTCAAAGGTAAGTGTATGAGGGAGTCTGCCACAGGGAGGAATGTTATTATCACCTCCTACAAGATGTGCAATATTTATACTACACAGTTAGGAGGTATAGTATAATGCACTCCGATTAATATATAAAGGAGGTATTCTGTAATAGACCCCTGTACCATTTAATAGTGGAGTAACTTTGTCATATCCCCTATAACAGTGTCAATAATAGTGACATATGATATCATGGCTTGGTAAGTCCTAGACTTCCTGCAGGGTGTGTCTTAGACACTCTATCCAAGGCTCTGTCTCTGATAGCCTATGATAGACATGGCTATATCTTGCCTATCTTATGATAGACATGCTGCAGGATGTTTAATCCTGTAGCATGTGTTAACTGTGGATTCCCCTATATGTCTATGCATGTGTTAACCTCTGTTAAACATGTGTTAATATGACTTAGCATATTCTGGCAATATTCCCTAGGCATGTTAACTGCCTTGGCTTGCCTGTATACTCTTGTATACATAATCCCAACACAGTTCCATAGGGTCTGGTTCAGTCAATGGCCAGGTAAGGAAAACTGAGGACTGGTTATGGTCCCAGTTCTGTGAAAGAACCAGGACCAGACTTGTTAGGACAACACTAAACACAAGGTCTAGCGCTGGCTCTCACAGTCAAACCCAAACAAAGAAAGGGGAAATCTTGTAGTCAGAGGCGTCGCCGCACGTTTAGTGGGTAATACCTAAGAGAACTCGATTAGAGTCTCTAGGCATAATATTAACGTCTTAAATACTACAATGCATGAGTTAACCATGAGGTAAAAGCATGTGCTACATGAGGTGTGATGACTATGCTTGAATCATGCGGCGTGCGTGATGGTCGGCCACCATGCGTTTACCATGTGTCCACTAACTCTATAATAACTACAACAAATGTAAATAAAGGGAAATGCGTAACTAAATAGTTTAAAATGTCTTTGGAAAATCGTACTCTTGACATCACCCCCTCTTTAGGGCTCGGATTCCAGACGAGACACAAGGCCCTCTGGAGTCTCTGTGAAGTTTTCGTACGGGCGGAATTGAAAGTGCGCCAACGATCTAAGTCAACGCGGGGCGGCGGGGTGCGTTCGGTGGAATGCCGCGATAGCATCCGTTGCGTGTTCAAGGTTTGCGGCGGGTTCCCAGGTGTTGTTTTCCTTGGTATACCCTTGCCATTTCACCAAGTACTGCAGCTGGTTGCGGCGCAGTCTCGAATCCAGTACCTCTTCCACGTGGTACTCTAGCTCTCCTTCTATCTCAACGGGTGGCGGTGCTTCGGCTCGCTGTTCCGGGATCTTCGATGCCGTGTGAGGCCTGACCCTGGATACATTGATCACCGGATGGATCTTGATCGATGTCAGTAATTTGAGTTTCACGGCGTTCTGGGATACGATCTCTGTGATGGGATAGGGGCCCAAGCGCTTTTCTGCCAATTTGCGCGAGGGGCGATTCGTCTGCAAGTCCTCAGACTCCAGCCACACCTTGTCACCTACTTTGTACACTGGAGCTTCTCCCCGTATCTGATCTGCGTACCTCTTCATCTCATCTCGCGCTTTTGTTAGCGCGGCATGTGCCTCCTTGTGCACTCTCTTCATTTGATCTGCAAAGTCCTCCGCCACTTCAACTTTTCCTTCCCTTCTCAGTTCGAAACCCATCCTGGGGTTGTAGCCATAATTAGCATAGAACGGCGATACTTGAATTGCCAAGTGGATGCGGTTGTTGTAGGCAAATTCGCCCAATGCGATCCATTCCAGCCAATCGTCCTGCCGATGATTAACAAAGAGTCTCAGGTACTGCTCAACGTCCTGGTTGACTCGTTCAGTCTGTCCGTCAGTCTGCGGGTGATAAGCCGTAGACGTTTTTGTTTGTATTTTTAATAATTTATTTAACTCGCGCATCAGCGCAGCTGCAAATTGAGGACCCCGATCAGATATGATTGAGTCAGGGAGTCCGTGGTACCGCCACACGTTATCACAATATAGCTTAGCCAGGCCAAGCGCGCTTGTCTCCTCCGTTGTGGGGATTGTGTGCATTTGTTTCTTCGCTTGATCAACTACCACTAAGAGCGCATCGTGTCCTTGCGCCTCTGGCAGCCCCGTAATGAAGTCCGCGGAGATTGCTTTCCATGGCTCCGTAGGGGAGTCAATCGGTCTCAGTTTGCCCGCTGGAGGTTTTGGCACATTCTTCTACCGCTGGCATTTGTCGCAGCCATCTACGTAGTCGAATACAAACTTTGTCATGTTCGGCCACCAATAATTATGTGCCACCAGCTCCAAGGTCTTCCACCGCCCTGGATGCCCTGCAATTGCCAAGTCGTGGTGCAACTTCACGATCTCGCGTCTCAACTGTACCTCCCTTGGTACATACACTTTTCCTCTAAACAACACCAGCCCCTGTTCTTCACTCCATTCCTCCGTCCTTAGCCGTTTCATCGGCAACCTCTTCAACTCCTCCACAGCCTTCACTACCGACTTGTCCCACTCTTTCGCCTTCCGGACTCTACTCAACAACTTCTCCTCGGAGCCTTCAATCAACAAGTGACCATGCTGCGTTGCCTTGATCGCGAAGAATTCCGGCTTAAGCAGTGTCACATCTTCATTGTCGTGCTCCCCATCTCTCTTGAAGTCTGGTCTCCTGGACAGGGCGTCGGCCTTTCCCATTGCCGTGCCAGGTTTGTTGACCAGCTCAAAATCGAATCTTGATAAATAAAGCGCCCACTGCGCTTGTCTCCAGTTCAACTTCTTTGACGTCATGAAGTATCGGAGATTGGAATGATCCATCCAAATCTCAATCTTATGCGTCACACCCTCTAAATGGTGCCGCCATGCCTCCAGTGCCCTGATGATGCCAAGCATCTCCCGATCATGTACGTCATAGTTTCACTCGACGTTGTTTAATGACTTGGAGATGAAGGTGCACGGCCTCCACTTTCCATCCTCCGTCTTCATCAATAACACTGCCCCTGTCGCCACTCCAGAAGCGTCCGCTTCAACTCGCAAGGGTTTGGAAGGATCCGCAGTAGCAAGGATCGCGTTCCGTGTGAAGAGCGCCTTGAGTCCGTCGAACGACTCCTGTTCTTCCGTCCCCCATTCCCACTTCTGGTCCTTCCTCAATAATTTATTCATGGGCGCGGCTACCTTGGCAAAGCCTTCAGCAAAGCGTCGGTAGAAATTTGCAAGACCCAGAAAGCGTTGAATGTCTTTAACTGATCTTGGAACCGGCCACTCCTCTATCGCCTTCGTTTTGTCTTGGTCCATCTTGATTCCCGAGGGGGTAATGTGCAGCCCCAAGAATTCGACTTTGTTGACTTTGAATTCGCATTTCTCTGGTTTTAGGAATAGATCATTTTCTTCTAGCCTTTTCAACACTTCTTCTACAATTTTGTTATGTCCAGTTTTGTCCTTTGTGAATATCAAAATATCATCTATATACACTACTACTGACCCCTGATCGATGAGGTCCTTCAGCACACCGTTCATCATGGTCTGGAACGTGGCTGGGCTGTTGCAAAGTCCAAAATACATAACCAACGGTTCGAATGTGCCCCTGTGGGTCGTGAACGTCGCTTTCCATTCATCGCCTTCTTTTATTCTGACGTTATTATATCCCCATCTCAAGTCCAGCTTTGTAAATACTCGAGCACTACCTACTCTGTCTATTAAGTCGCCGATAAGCGGCAACGGATAATTATTACGGATTGTCCATGCGTTTAAGTATCTGTAGTCCTGCACCATCCTCTTTTTTTTGTCTTTCTTTGGGATGAAGAACACAGCCAATGTTTGCGGCGACTTGCTCTCTCTGATGTATCCCTTTTCTAACTGGTTGTTCAAGAAGTCGTTGACTTTGCCTTGTTCTTGCGGTGAGAGCCTGATGTTCTTGGCTTTCTTAGGCTTGTAACCGGGTTTCATCTTGATAGCATGATCCCACAGCTTCCACTTCGGCATGCGTTCAGATGCTTTCTTTGAGAACACCTTCATCCACCTCCGGAACCTACGCAGAATCTTCGCCTCGATCTCCAACTCCGTCATTCGGATCTCGAGCTCCTCATCGCGCACCAGATTTGCATTCTCTTCCTGGATAATCTCCTCCAGGATCCCTTCTCTGTCTTCCATCGTTCCTCCTGCCTGAATGAATGTGTCTTTGTCCTCTACTTCCTCGATCGTAGGACAATACCTCTGTCGCTCGGCCAACTTCCTCCTGGCCCTTTCTTTCTTTGCAGTTCTGATAAATATGTTGCACTCCTGAGGGGCAGCGCGTCATTCTAACCTCCCCGGTGTCCCAGTTAATGTCCGGGTTGTGCTTGCGCAACCACGGGTGTCCTAGGATCACCGTCGTCTTTCCCAGATCGCACCCTTCAAAGATGGCCTTCTCTTTGTGACCTCGGAATGACACCATCAAGACGATCTCTTCTGTGATCGAACCACCCTGATTTAAGGTACCGTCAATGTTGTAAACCCTGATTGGTTGATCCAGGGTCTGAGTCTTAAGTCCGCTTTTGTGTATGAATTCCCGATCCACAAAAAGTCCGGTAGCCCCGCTATCTAATAGTGCCCTGACCGTGCAGGCGTCATGTGTATCTAAAGTAGTAATTGTGATTGGTATCATGATTTCGTTTTTTACTTTACTTGATCTAACAAAGTGCTTAACCCCCTCTTTAGGCTTGTCGGTAACAATGTCTAATTTGGTAACTATGGGTACATGGGGAATTAAGCATAGCTCCGGGCTACCGAGCCGACTTGTGTCGGGCCCCCCACCATTGTGACTAACTACAGTTTCACTATCTAAGCTGTCTACTATAGTAATGTCCGTTTCTGTATCAGAGTCTGTTTCTTGTACCGTAAGTCCTTCAAACTTGTTCCTGGAAGCGAGCGAGGGGGGTCTCACTGGCCTCCGGCTGGAAAATCCTTTTTGGCCTTTGCGTCGGCCTCTTCTGCTAACTTTGCAGTCCAATACCCGCGCAAGTCTTCGTAATTCATCGCCCTGATGTCCAGGCGCGATCTGCAGTCGCGGGCCATGTGCCCTGGCTTCCTGCACTTGTAGCAAATAAGTGGAGGGCGCTTCGCGCTCCTGTCCATGTCCATCGTGTTCGGGTCGCATGCTCGAGGGGGGTTTGCGTGCCCCTGAGCCTGCTGGCCCCACTGCTGTCTCGCGGGTGGTTGTTCGCCTGCCTGGTGTGGTGCAGGCGCTGTTCGCCCCGCCGTTGTTGTTGGTGCTGCTGATGCGGCCTTCTGTCCGAAGCGCCCCGCAAACAGCCTCTGTTCTGTCCTGGCTTGTCGCCATTGCCTGTCCATCCTCATCGCCTGTGCGTACCACTCGTCAGTGGTGGTAGGGGGATGGTCGAGATTGTTGAGCCGTTCTCGCAACGGCGCCTTCAGAGACCGCTTGAACTCATAGATCAGCGGGGTGTCCGAGTACCCAGACTCGTGTGCCACGATCTTAAAGTTCTGGACATGTTCGTCCGTGGTGTCATCTCCCTGAACCATCGTGGTCAGTTGGAAGACCTTTGTGTCCCTGACGTTGGGATCGCCAAAAGATGATTGCAGAGCCATCATCAGCTCCTCTGCGTTCGCAAAGGGCGGGGCTCCACGCATCATTTGTTTCACAGCCACCTCGCGCCACTTCGCCGCCATGCCGCCTTGGAGGTACGACAAGATCCAAATGATCTTCGCATCCTCGGACCGGAACTTGTCAGGTCGACCGTGCATGTACATGTACACGGCCGTCCCGAAGCTGTTGAGCTCGTCCAACTTGCCGGAAAAGGGGAGGGGGGTGGCGACTTTGGGCATGCGGAAGGATTTTCCGCTGGTCGCTGTTGTCTCTGCGCGCATTGCCTCGTCGGTGCGCTCTTTCTCTCATTTTTGCTCCATGAGAATCTCGAGCAACTGGTCACGCTCGGTGCGTGCCTGTGTGAGGAGTTCCTCTAGAGTTTGCATCGGGGGAGGTTTGACAGGTGCCGGTACCTCAACGTCCTCGATGTTGGCCATAGGAAGGAGCAGAGGGGGGAGGAGGAGAGGTGTTGGGGGTGTGGAAAGGAGTCGGGGGCGTGGGGAGTGGTCGGTCCAATTGCTAATAGCGGGTGAGGCAGAGCAATGGGCGAGGGGAAAAGCAATAGTTCCCTGGAGCTGGTGCGCGACCCTGCTGTGCTCCTTGGGATCGAAAACTGGAAGACGTCGCTTTTGGGGCAACGTGAAGAAGGTAAGGGCGAGGACTGTTGCGTGATGTAGAGCCGCGGTCAATCACACTACGCACGTGCTCTCAGAACAATTGGGTGGCGTCCCGCAATTGTCTGTGTCGAGTAGTCCTCGGTCCGTTTGAGGGGATGCTCAACGGGATCAACCCAGATGAACGGTCGCTACGACTGTTCAACGGCGTCAACGCCAGAGGAATGGGGAGTGGGGGTTGGGGAAGAGTGCCGCGTGAAGCAGGCGGAGTGAGTATAAAAGGTAGAGCGGGGGCGTGCGTACCGTCGTCTCCACCGTACCTTCAGGACAACTGTCTGTCCGAAGTAGGTGCAAACGAATGTGTATAAGTATACACGTCCTTGAGGGGATCGGAAATGTGAGCGGTGGAATATGGAAGGCGTCTTGTCTTCAACGAGGGCGGCACAAGCTTGTGTGCATCGTTTCAAGTGAGGCCCGGGTAAAGATAATGAGAATGATGAAAAGTGAGAGGGAGCACGGGAGAGAGGAATCAAGTTCTTCTGTTAGGACAACACTAAACACAAGGTCTAGTGCTGGCTCTCACAGTCAAACCCAAACAAAGAAAGGGGAAATCTTGTAGTCAGAGGCGTCACCGCACGTTTAGTGGGTAATACCTAAGAGAACTCGATTAGAGTCTCTAGGCATAATATTAACGTCTTAAATACTACAATGCATGAGTTAACCATGAGGTAAAAGCATGTGCTACATGAGGCGTGATGACCATGCTTGAATCATGCGGCGTGCGTGATGGTCAGCCGCCATGCGTTTACCATGTGTCCGCTAACTCTATAATAACTACAACAAATGTAAATAAAGGGAAATGCATAACTAAATAGTTTAAAATGTCTTTGGAAAATCGTACTCTTGACAAGACTGGACTTTAAGCACTACTTTTGACCCATTCTGAGTGTGCATGCCCCACAATTCTAAGTTTTCTAGACCATAGATATATACTTTATATGAGTTACACTTGTAGTGGTTGCATAAGGTTTTACATCTGAGGGATTATCTCTGACTGCAACTGCAACTGCAACCAACTTTCCAGTCTTTTCTGGTTGAGTTCAGTCCAGTTGCAGTCTTTTTTTGATTGGTGCAACTTGTCATATCCCATGCAAGCACCCCTTTGACCTCTGCTACAGAACTCCAGTGGAACTCCATAGGAACTCCGAGTATTTCAAATTCATTATTTCAAATTACTTCTCCTGTTTTACTTACATCACATCTTTTACTCAAGTCTGTTCTTCATTATAGATATGATCACATACTATGTACTGTGGAACTCCACAAAACTCCGCCACAGTTACACTGAGTAATAGCCTTAGTATAAAGTCACTTTAGACACTTTGTATTCCTGAATTCAAATATTAGTTATTATCAACTTTTCACTTGTCAACTTGAAGACTTCAACTTTGTCTTAACCTTTGAAACACTGGACCTCTGCTTTGTTCCTGTCCCTTAATCTGGACTTCCTAATCGGAACTCCACTTTGTATCTTTCCTTACCTCAGACTTCCACATGGACTTATGTTCTTATCAGTTCCTTACAAATTGGACACCAAGCGTAGAGAAGGGCACAACCTCTTAAAGGTTGAAGCCAAGTCCTCGTTGCACTTCAGAACTCCGCCAGACTCTGCCATTTTCCCATGCCTTATGATCAGTTCTTAACACAACTGGACCTTCAAACACTAGCTTGGCAAGCTGGACATCAGTGGTGTGGTGGTTGTAGTGGCCATTGATGGTGGTGGGAGGTGAGAGGGAGCACTGGCAGTGGGAGGTGGGAGAGGTGGGAGAGGTGGGAAGTTGTTGAGATTAGTGTTGTTTGCCTCACATGGCATCGACAGTGACATGAAATATTTGTGGGGGATCAGAAAAAGAAAAAAAAGATGGCATGTTGAAAATCACCATAGCAACACTAGCCCTATCAAAGAAACAGGTGCAAACTCACTAAGGGTATATAAACCCCTGATATTTTGCTTGTTTGATTCCCTGGGCTTGTCCCACTTAATTAAAAATGTAGTTAATTTAGAATATATTAAATATTAGTATGCTTAACCAGTCTTAACTGGTTAAGATTGGTCTTAGGTGGTCTTTGGTGGTGATGGACCAAAGACTGGACCATTGTTATGGTCTTCATCAGTCTTGATATTTTCTGGTCTTGATCAGTTAAGGTCCAGTCCAGTCTTGGTCTTTTTCCTGTCTTGTAACTGGACCTTCAAACACTACTGTACTGTTACGACCCACTCTTCAAGTTTTGTGACATGTGACAATTTTGAAGAGATGACTGACTCTTCAAAATTTGAAAAACCATGTGACAAACCTGATATCTCTTCAAAAGGCCTGAGGCATGACAGTGATATGTGGTCACATGCAAGGTGATGCACATGTTAAAGGTGCATCTTAAGAGCGCATCAGGATTTCAATGTTAAAAAAAATGCTGAATTGCTGCACACTTTGAGACCACAACAATGACTGCCCCACTGGACAGTTTCATTATCCCAACTCAGGCCTGTCAAGACCTCCTCCCAGATCCAAAGTGTTCCATATCTCAGTTCCTTGCATTTGCAATGCCTTCAAGACTTCGAATGGCTGTCATGACAGTGAATATAGCACATTTCATCTCTAAATGGTTGCCAACATTTAACAGGCTGATCAAGCAGTAGAAGGATGTGGGAAGCATACAAAGCATACAAATGTCCTCTATTCATCAAAGTTTTGGGTCAGAAATGACAGGAGCGATGAGGAGTAACTTATCAAGGAATCTGTTCAATAAAAATTTCCTTTTTAGGCAATTTTAGCAATCTCGGTCACTGCCTTCAAACTTGGTTGTGACATGTGACAAGGCCGATATCTCTTCTCTTCAGAGGGGCTTGTGACATGCGACTGAAGAGTCGGTTGTAACAGTACAGTAATTGGCTGGGTCCAGAAAGCCAAAGGTATAAGGATCATTTGAATGTCCAAAGCCAACACATGGTAACCACCTCGCTGAACATCCCCAAGCATATTCCCCACTGAGACCATGCCAACAAACCCACAAGATAACCATAAATTCCCCTTGTCACCAAGTTCATGCACATCGACATGCATGATTCCAATGACATGACAGTGCCAATATGGATAGTTAGCATCTTCATAGTCTGACAAGACCATCACATCCAATCAAGTATGTATATTAATAATGACCTGATCCCATTGCATGTTGTAGGTTGTGAAATTGATCCGAAGAATTTGGTGAAAATATACAGCATTGCATAAGATTTCTATGATCAGCACTTGTGAACTGGTCCATGTCAGCCATTGAATTGTGGATGCATTGCAGGGTGTGATCCTTGAGTTTTGGTACAAAGTCCTTCAATTAAAATTATGTTAGTAAGTGACCTGTGAGATTGAATGACTCACCTTCACAGCTGGATCATCCTTATGTTGTGGTAACCAGACAGGAAGGATTTTCAAATTTCTACAACCTTGGGCAATTTGATAACATTAATCAGGGCTTGCAGCTGGTAGAGGTTCTGGTTGAAGGCCTCAGTGCACTTGACATATCTTCTCACAGATGTCATGTAGCTTTTCCTTCCATGCACAATATTGGGATCAGGAAGTTGAGCACAAGATGAGGACGAGGTTTTTGAGGTATTGAGTTTAAGTCAAAGGTAAGTGTATGAGGGAGTCTGCCACAGGGGGGAATTGTTATTATCATCTCCTACAAGATGTGCAATATTTATACTACACAGTTAGGAGGTATAGTGTAATACACTCCTATAATATATAAAGGAGGTATTCTGTAATAGACCCCTGTACCAGTTAATAATGGAGTAACTTTGTCATATCCCCTATAGCAGTGTCAATAATAGTGACATATGATATCATGGCTTGGTAAGTCCTAGACTTCCTGCAGGGTGTTTTTTTTTTTTTTTTTCAACAATGTTTAACGTGGTGCACGGACGCAGTCCACGGCTATCTACTACATGAGATGGCGGGTATATGATGTAAGTTGGGGGGGAAACTACAGCCCCGATAATGCACGCAAGTGCGTGAAGGCCCGCGTGCTGCCCCTTTGGGCAGCTCGCATGGCCAGACTACAGGCTGAGGGCGCTCAGGCACCTCCCCGAACCAGCTCGCCGGCACTCCCAACGGCGCATACTAACACTCTCAGTGTCCTACCCCCACTAAACCCCTGTGCGGCCCCTATTAGTCGTGCGCGCCCACTGACGCACCGGCCGGGAATGAGGATTATAGGCCTTCCCGCAGGTCGACCAACCCGCCAGCCATAAGGCCCGACAGGGTTCGGAGCCCCTCGGTTGCCCGAGTACAGCCCCTCCTCGCTTGGCCGCCCCACGCATGGGACGGTACCCACCAGCTGGTGGGCCCCCCAACCTTGCCAGCGACGAACCCGAGGTTCGGCATTACTGACAGAGACATCGCAGGCTCAGAGACCAAGCGCGCGTTCGGCGGCCATCAGGCGCACCAGGCCACCAGACGGGGGTCATACGCCCTGCGCGTGACCCTCATCCCGGATCCCACCCTTCCGGGGGGGCAAAGGCGAATGCGCATGGGTTCGCCTCGAGAAGTTCAACGAGGTCAGCGATGAATCGCGGACCCTGCCGGTGTTTCTTGCACTTCACATGTGGGCACACGCGAAGCAGATGGTCCCGGTCTTGGAAGGGCCAGGAGGGGCACGAGCAGTGAGTGTCCTCACTGGGGAAGAAGCGGTCGCGGTAGCTCCCGATTGGGGCATGCGCCGTGATGCACCGACAGAGTCGGGCCGTCAACCTGCAATCGTATGCAGTTTCTTTGAGCCAAGGCCCACAGCCGGAGGCGGTGGGCGTTGCGGGGGTCTTCCGCTGGGCCCTTAGGTCCAGGAAGCTCCTCCCTCGATACTTGGGGTCAGCAAAACGGGCCGCCCAGTCTTTCTCTGCCATTTCCTTGAAGGACGCGATCAGCCAGTTACGAGTGGCTTTGGGGGAGATCCCCAAAGGCAGTCGAAGGGACGTTGCAACGTCATGTGCTTGCTTGTGCACCGCCCACTCCAGCTTGGAGGGGACGAACCACAGGTGAATTTGACGGTCCTGGCCTAATTCGAACCAGGGCCGTAGAAGGCGGCACAGCCGGAGGGCGTGCTGTTGACCCCCCGTCGGGGAGCAGTCCACCCACGCATCAGCGAGTGCGAGGGCGTCTAAGAATACCACCACCTTCTTGCAACCCGCAGCAATGGCTGCGGACACCCCAAGGTGGAGGGCTCGATGTTCGGCGTCGGTCACTGAAGCGCGACCGAGGAACGTGGTAGCGCGGCGGACCTCTTGGTTCCCGCGGAACACAAGGGCAGCCGCCGCGGCCTGGTGGGCAGACTTGGGCACGGACCCGTCACACCCCACGATGAGACAGTCCGGATCGAGTCTGGCTAGAGCCAGAATGCGGTCCAGACGGCTGGGATAATCCTTACGTTTGTCCGTTCCCTTGGGGGGCGGGTGGTAGATGGAGATCCTGTCCGAAAACAGGTCTATTAGACGCCCTCCTGGTTGGCTCTCAGGGCCGTAGGCCTCAAAGGGTTTGTCGGAGAGGGTGCAGACGGTCATCGCATCCGCTGCGGGGGACACGATTTTCCGTCGGGCGACGGGCGGGAGAGCCTGAAGTCCCAGCGCATGCCGGGGGGCGTCCCCCACCAGGTCCCCTTCCAAGATGGCTCGGACGGGGTGCGTACGCGTCAAAGTCGCCGTCCGAAGACAGCTCTTATCGGCCAACCGACGCAGCACCTGAGGCATAGGCAGCAGGGCGGCGAGACACTCCATAGCCCCCACGGGGGTCGTACAGAAGCAGCCTGTGATCCAGCGGGCAGCGGTGTGCTGCATCTGGGACAGAGCTTTGACCATGCCTTTGGTACGAGTACCTCGGCAGAACCAGAGACGGAGTCCATACGTCGCCACTGGGATGACGCAGGACCTGTAGAGGAGGCGTTTATTCGCCGGGGAAAGTCCCCTGGACGAATTGCCAAGCATGCGCATGGCACTCACGGTTGTGAAAGCCTTCGTCGTGTAGAACCGGATGTGTTCCTTGAAGGACAACTTCCGGTCAAAGAAAAAACCCAAGTAACGCCATATTGGCTTGGGCTTGAGAGGGGTGGCCCCAGTGAAGGGGGTGACACCAAGGTCGATGGGGGGGTTGGGCGCCACCCGAGCTCTAGAGAAGTGGAAAACCTCGGACTTGGCGTGTTCCAACACCAGTCCCAGGGCCGTGAAGAGGCGGAACACTTCGTTGTAAGCGTCCACAAGTTTGGGGAGGTTGTCCTCCACCCGTTTAGACTGCGCGATGAGAGTTCCATCGTCAACATATGAGATCAGATCCGCCAGCGGCCGGGGGACGCGGGCAAAAAAGAGGCGCATCACTGGCGCAATGTACAGCGCTGAGCAGACGGGGGACAGAGCCGAGCCCTGCCCCACTCCGACATCGGCAGAAAACCTGCCCGAGCTGTCGGTGTTCCATTTGTAGGTCGTGAAGTGACCCACCAGATAGGAGCGGAAGAAGTTCACCACGCAAGGTGGGAACCCCGACTTCTCGATAATTGACAGCAGAACCTGGTGGTTCAGCGACGGGAAAAACTGAGCGATGTCAAACGCGACAACGCTCGTTTGTAGGCCCTTTGTCCACCCCGCACGGACGAGGTGAGTAAGGTATACTCCAGCGTCCTCAGTGGAACGCTGGGCGACGCCTCCAAACTGGTTAGGATGGAAGACGCCATGTGCCACGCCGTCGAATTGGAGCCGTCGAGACAGCAGCTTTTCTACCAATTTCCCGAGAGTGTTCAGGAGCACAATCGGCCTGAACGACTTCGGGGTGGAATAGTTAGGCTTTCCAGGCTTCGGTATGATGACCGAAGTGGACTCCTTAAAGTGAGAGGGCCAGTGACCCAGTATGACACACGCTTCGGCAATGCGGACAAAGAGCTTGGCAATTTTGACGTTGCCGGCCCAGCGCTTGAGGAAGGACCACGTAACGTGGTCAGGCCCCGGAGCAGAGCGTGATGAACACGCTTTGAGAGCTTCCCGCAGTTCCAGCAGGGAGAAGGGAACCCACTCCCGGGGGGGGAGGGGGTCGTAGTCGTCGAGCACTGAGAGGTCTACGGGGCGGTCGTTGGCCGCGTTGTAGGTACCATCCAGCGCCGTCCAAAGCGCCTCCAACGTGTTACAAGGAGCACCTCCATAGGAGATGGCCTCGCACGACGGGAGGTTGCGTTGCTTGACCCAGGGCATCAAATCCCAGGGTCGCTGATTAGTGAAGGAGACTTCGTTGATGCGCGCATCAAAGAACTCCCGCTTGGCGGCTTTGACGGCCTGCTTAAACATGGACCAGTCCTCGGGATCCCAGGACTCCCGGTACTCCTCGAGGGCTGTGTGACATTTGTCCGACCACCACTCCTTGGAGCGGCTACAGATGTTCTTAGACTGGGCGTGGGTGCGCCACGCCGTTGCAAACGCTTTGGAGATGGCTTGCACCACCTCGTCCACCTCTGCCGGTGAGTGGCCCGTCCAGTTAGACAAGGCCAAGAGTCGAGTAGTGACGTCCTGCAAATAGGCCGTCTCCTCGTCGGAATCCGGAGCAATCCCTTTCATTCGCAATGGCACGCGGTAGAAGGGGGTCCGAAGATTAACCAGGAGGGGCGCATGGTCCGAGGACCCGCGGTGCTCCGGGAAGATGGAGTGCTCAGTGACCGCTTCATCCGCTGAGTTGATGAAAAGGAGGTCAATCACGGTGGGATTGAGCTCGTTGTTATAGGGATAGTGGGTGGGCTTTGCCTCATCAGGGCGGCAGAGCGACAACCCGAGGCGCGTGGTGGCCGCCAGAAGGTGGTCTGCGTGGATATTTGCCGCTGGTCCCTGGGGGTCCCAGAGACGGTGACGGCAGTTGAAATCTCCCCCAATGAGGTGGAAGCGATGGGGCCAAGTCTCCGCTCCTTCAGAGAGGAGACAGATCCCAGTGTGGTTCCTGTCCGAATAGATGTTCGCCAAGAAGATGAGGTTATCGCCTGCA
Organism: Tricholoma hemisulphureum; assembly: GCA_964034925.1. Taxonomy (NCBI): domain Eukaryota; kingdom Fungi; phylum Basidiomycota; class Agaricomycetes; order Agaricales; family Tricholomataceae; genus Tricholoma; species Tricholoma hemisulphureum. Next base: position 2,037,389 of record OZ035928.1, on the reverse strand, counting down.
CCCAGGGTGAAGACGATGACGTCACGATGATCGATGAGGTCCCGGCGGTAGCTGGGTCTCAGGGCCTGCAGCCACTTGTCGAAATAGACAGCGACGCGTGGAAATTCCCCGTGGTCGTTCCTAGGGAACGGAGCGGTGTCATTAGGGGCCGGGGCAGTGTCTGTCCCGGCTTGTCTGACCATGCAGCCCCAGTTGGGGTGCATAGGGGCGCCAATCACCGCCTCTCCGTCCCTGGATGCAGACGAAGGTGCGTGCCTAATTAGGTTCCAAGGAGGTTCCTGGATTAACAGAATGTCTAATTCGTCACTCTGAGACTCAAGCAATGTGTCCAATAGTCCATAGTTACGGTTTACATTTTGGCACATTATACGTAAAAAGGAAATGTCCCAGACATGACTCATTTATGTTCGCCCACCGCGTCCTGCGGGAAAGGGGTTAGACAAGAGGATGCAGGCGGCTCGGCGCTCACATACCTCGGCATAGCGCTTCTTAATCCAGTCACCGTCAAAGCGGTGCTTCCAGAAATTGCAGCGACGGTTGTCGGCTGCGTGCTCCTTGCGGCAGTTGGGGCACCGCGGGGGATGAGGACACGCGGAATGCTCCGGCGTGGGGGGAATCGGGGGCGTCGCCTTGGCGTTGCCCTTGCAACAACCCACCAAGGTGCGATGATGCTCCTTGCGGTGAGGGCCGCTGCAGGTGGGGCAGCAGATTTGAGGGGCACGGCAAGCGTTGGTCGGGTGACCCCACTTCCAGCACCGTTGGCAGAGGGAGACGCCGGGGTTGGCCCGGGCCTCACGGATAGGACAGACGTACAGTCCAAGCTGGACCGCCCGCTTGGAGAGCGCTCTCCCGCGTGCGCCACTGACCGAGTCAGAGACGTTCATGTACACCGTAGCAGTGTCAGACTGCTTGGAGTTACGTACGATCCGAAGGGGAGTGTTAAGGACAACCAAGTCCTTGAGACCGGACTTGGCGATAAAGTTAAGGACCAACTCCATGGTGGTGGGCCGGTGGTCCTGGAAGTATGGCACATCGATAATTTTCATATACGATGTGGATGAGGGGAGCTCCGCCGTGACGCGGAGGTGGTCCTCAACGAACACTGCAGCGATCGCTTGACGGATGATGCGGAGGTCCTCCGCAGAGGCCACAGCGTCGGTGGCGATGGAGTACCCTCCATAAGCCAGAGAGACCGACTCCGCCCTCAGGGCAGAGCGGTGAAGGGAAAGTGCCAGGCGGACCCGTTCAAGGGCCTCATGATTCTTGATAAGGACGACCGGGGGGGGGGGGGCATGCCGCCCTCACCCGGAATCGCGTGGACAATGACAATGACCTGTCTGCGCGACAGGCCATGGACGGTGGACGAGGCTTTGGGCTTCGCCGTGGTGGGTTTGGCCTGCTGGTGCATCGCAGCCAGCCTGGCGGTAGGAAGCTCAGGGAACGCCTTGGCCATACGGACCAGGCCGTCCACTGAGGAGGTGGGGACGTGGCCGCCCTTGAAACGGGCGGCCTGCGCAAAGGTGGGAGCCTGGGCAGGGCCAGGTCTGGCCGGGGGGGCTCTCTGCTGCGGAATGGCGGGGAGCGGACGCCCACCCTTAGGGCGGGAAGCGCAGGGGAGGCGGTTAGCCAACCCCCCTCGACGCGGTGGAGGGGGACCACGACGTGCCGGAGCCGCAAGGGGCATGGGTACGTCTTGGTTCGGAGCAGGGGTTGTCTCGCGATCAAACGAGTCAACGAAGGAGTCGAACGACATGGACCTGAGGGGGTCCATGACCGGAGCGAGAGGCACTCCAAAGTTGTCAGCCGCCCGGAGGAGGCCCGACAACGCGGAGACAAGATCAGGAGTGCTGCCCTGCAGCAACTCCTCAGATGCGCCCTGAGAGGCGAGGGAGCCAAGAGTGTTGGCTCCCTCGATGATTGATTCTACCAGGACTCTCACCTCGAGTTCGGTCACTGGCTCGACATCATACATATCCCTGTCCTCTTCATCGGACGAGGGCATGGTGCTGGGAGGACCGCCGGTAATGACGGTCGAGGCCCTAGAAGCAGCCTGCGAGGCGCTAGACATGCGCGGCGCACGGGGGGTGTCCTGACTGTGGCTGTAAGGCGACGGCGAGGGAGACGTTCGAGGCGTTCGGACTGGGCCGGCCTGCGAGTGGATTGGGGGTCGTCCAGTCGGCCTGGAGGCCACTGGAGAAGCAACGGATGAGGGGGTAGCTCTGCTAGGAGCGGGGGGCTCGACACGCGGGTTGCCCCGGATCGCGCCGCCCGATCCCCGTGGGGGTTGGGAAGGCATGGACATGCACTAGTAGCAGTGTATAGAGAACCAGATCGGAGGGATCAGAGACGGGTAGGAGGCCACAGGACGGATGGGACGATGAGGTGCTGTAGAAATGTGGCTGTACACGTCGTGGTAACAAGTCAAGAAGGGATGCTCCTGCAGGGTGTGTCTTAGACACTCTATCCAAGGCTCTGTCTCTGATAGCCTATGATAGACATGCTGCAGGATGTTTAATCCTGTAGCATGTGTTAACTGTGGATTCCCCTATATGTCTCTGCATGTGTTAAACATGTGTTAATATGACTTAGCATATTCTGGCAATATTCCCTAGGCATGTTAACTGCCTTGGCTTGCCTGTATACTCTTGTATACATAATCCCAACACACAATGTCTTCCAATTTGCTTTTCATGGGCACTTTTATTGGTCCTCTTGTACAATTGCTTTGGATCTTGATGATCAGCTTCAGCCTGCAGATTGGTTTTTGATGAGAATCAGCATCTGTCATGAAAGAGATGAATGGAAACAAATGGTCTGTGGGCTGAGAGAGGGTGGTGCTCCAAAGTGAATGATGGCATTGACATAGTCTCCAAGGGAATGGTAGGTGTTATCATTGTAATCATTTTTGACCATACGACTGTGTCAATTATGAGTGTTGGGCATGGATTATTCTCCTTGCTTGGTGAGTCAACACATGTGATGATTGTGTTTGGCTGGAGTCTCTTGTGTATGAAAATGTGAGCAGACTTTGCACTTGTATTGTTGCATGACCCTTCCTAGTTCAGCAGCTAAGCCCCAAAGTATTTGGATGCTGATGTCAGAGTGTATTTTCATCTTTACAAATCCATGCCACAGAGCAACAATAAATAACATATTGAGCACCATTGCATTGTATGGTGAGTGGATCAATCCGTCAAAACAAACTATACAGACATTAGTTAATAAGACAATAGTAGATATTATGCTCATATCCACAGCAGATTTTCAAAGTCTTGAGCAGCTGGTTGTTTCAGATCTGAAACATTTTGGCAAAAGCAGTGAATTGTTGATTGGCCAAATGGTAATATACTACATGGTATCTGTGGGTACTTCTTCAGTGTATACAAAGTTGAAGTGGTGGACTCCTACCACTTATCCAATCCTACTACTGCATTACCACTGACAGCATAGAGAATCCACAAGTTGTGTTGAAATAATCCTCTCCAAACCCTGAGTTCAACTTCATGGAGGAAATCAATGATGAACATGTTGAAATAATTTTCATCAAGGGGAAGTAACACTTGAGAGACAGCATTCTGAACAAATGTAACATCAAATGAATTAAAATATTGTCATCACAAGAAATTCACCCATGTAGGAGTCAATGATTGATCACCCAAAACCCATGCAACAGCCATTCCATTGATAAGATGACCTTTCTCAAAGAAAGCTTATGCACCAGTTTGATGGAAACCCTCATGTGCTTGCTATCAATGCAGAGATGTTTCTGTCACCTCTGATCATTCATTGTACCCAGCTCTGAGACATACTTCTTCTGTACAAGGCAATGGGGGCAGAGGCAGCACCCCAAGTGCTTGGCACATGTCATCAGCACTCTATGAATCAGATACCAACAATGATGAGGTCTTTACTCTCCTCCCCCCCGCTTCCTGGTCCATTCCTAGGATTCCTAGGAATCCCAGGAATGAACCAGGAATCCCAGACAGTGGAAATGGAATGGAAATTCCTTGTATTAGTCCAAGTCCATTCCTGATCCATTCCTAGTTCATTCCCAGTCCTGTCAGGATGCCAGGAATATTCCTTAGGAATGGTCCCAGTCCATTCTAGGCTATCAGTATTAATATATTAAAAATTTATGTTGCACCATCAAGGATTGAACCCAGGCTTCAGGAGATGATTATTCAGCACAAAAGTGGCAATATAACCATTAGACTAAACAGCTGATATTTGTTAGGTAAGCTAAGTAAATATGTTATGTCCCAGGCCTCACAGCCACATCAGCAATTGTATTGTCACATGTTAGTGGGAAACACATGGTCATGTGTGACCATTTTGTTTATTGGTGACACTCACTGCCACCACCACCAACATTGACCATGCTGCTGCTGCCTCTGCCCCCACTTGCACTGGCCCAAGATGACCAATGCATGACAATGACCCCCACCACACTGGTAAGCCCCCCCCCTCCCCCCCAACACACCATGTCACTGACCCCCCCCTTCCACCAGGCAACACACCTGGGACCTGAACAATGACCCCAGCACCTGCCACTGCCTGGTAAGCCCCTTGCCCCCCCACCTTGTGTGCCATGTCACTGACACCTCCACCTCTCCCCCAGCTGCCTCTCCCCCAGCCTTGACCCCTTCTCTGCCTCCCCTTCTTCCATCCTCCACTGCCCATCCATGGGGGCCTGAGGCCCCCCTGTTAGTTATTTTTAAATAAAATTTTAAGCTAACAAATTTCTTTTCTACTTGTAATAGCAGAGACCCAGTGTGCCACCCCTCCTCCCCACTCAGGTGGGATGGGAGGGGCTCAGATGGGGATAGGGAGGCCCAAGCAGTGGGGTACCTGCAAGGTGCACACAGAATGGCCCACCCAGGCTGCCACCTCACTAACCCCCCACCTCCTTTCACCTGCAGACACCTGTGCTTGCCACAATCATGGGATGGTGCCCCCAGGTCACAGTGATGAGAAGGGGAGGTGACAGAATGCCAAGGGACCCCCCACCAGCCAAGGGGACATGACACAATGCACCAGGCCATGCCAGGGCCTGAGGGGAGGCAACACAACATACCATTACCCAGCAGGACATGACAGGGGTCATGATAGAGGTGACATAAGGCCCCCAGATCCTGGGAGATACCCCCAGGCAGCACCAGGAGGCAACAGGACACAATGGGAGGCCCCAACAGCCAAGGGTACATGCCAGGAGCCAAAGGGGTAGGGTTCCAGGTCCAGTCCAGTCTGGTCTTTCACCCCTTTCAGGCTTGGACCAGGACCAGGACCAGTCTATATTTTACTCAACTACATAAGGACTGAGACCAGACTGCACAAGACTGGTCCTAAATGGTCTGATCTCAGTCTTGGACCAGTCTCAACTGGTCTTTTGTACATTAATCTAAAGTATTCAACAAATTAAATAAGTCACCCCCCCTCACATTTGCAAGCAAGAGGGGCAGCACAAGTCAGGGGCCTTAGAGTACTCTACAAATAAAATAAAATAATTCTCACATGAAGGGGGATGGCAGCACAAGTCAGGGGTGGCAGCACAAGTCGGGGGTGGCAGCACAAGTTTGGGGGGGGGGTGTCTGTTACAAACTGATCTTGTAGGGTGGAGTTACAGCAGAGTTCTGACAGAGTTCCAATGTGACACTGGACTTGGCTTCAATCTATAAGAGATTGCACCCTTCTCTACACCCGATGTCTGAAGATAATAAGAGCAGAGGTCTGGCGGAGTTCCAGAAGTAAGAGATGAAGAGGACTTAGAGTGAGAGAGTGGAAGAGGTAACAATGCAATAATCAAACTGAAGTTACAAGTGATGGTATCTAGGTTTTATAGTAACTAAGTAACCAAGGTAACTACAGTGGAGTTCTGCAGAGTACTGAGTGCACAGTAAGTAAGATAATCAATCAATGATATGTGATACAAAAAAAACAGGAGAAGTATATGAAATAGAATTTGAAATGGTTATTTGAAATACTGGTGGCTCTGTTAGTGATCTGCCAGAGCTCCATCACAGGCTTGCATGGGATATGACAGTATTTCCCCCTTAGGACCGAGCCTTTGAGGTCACATAGTGTTCAGATTCTGTATTTAGGAATTTGATGGTCCACAGTTCTTCAATATCAACCACCATGTCCAGCTCCCAAAACACATCTCTGCCTGCTCCATTGTCCTCCACTGCTGAAGAATGTGCCAAGCTAATGATGTGATTATAAGAACTTGCTACCCTAGAGGAGGCTGCCAAGAAGGCTGCTGCTGAGGAGGTGGAGAGGAAGTCCACTGAAGAGAAGAGGCTGTGCAGTGAGGAGAAAGCACATTGTTGAGAAGAATGCCGTGCTCAAAAACAGAAGGCTATGGAGTCTGCCACCAAGGAGGATGAGGGGGTCATTGAAGAACCCCCCAAGAAGAAGAAGGTGGTGGCAAACAAGGCCACCAGCAGAGATGAGGATGTGGGGCCATTGGCAGAGGCTGCCTGCGTTAGGTGAGTGATGTATGTCATCATGTTTTGTTTTGTACTTGATTTTGTTTTAGATGTCATACTGCAGGCACAGCATGCATGAGGTCTGGTGGGACCCGCTGCTTGGCCTGCAACAAACACTTCCATCTGAAGCAGAAGTGCGAGGGTGGGGCGCGACGTGAGACAACGGCAGCAACAGTGTAGTAGGGTAAGCGGTGTGTCATAGGTTCTAGTTCAGGTCATCAAAGACTTCAGGGACAGGTAAGGGGGTCCAGGAAATGAGGCAAACATGAGTTTGCTAGCAAAATATGGGAGTTGAACAGCCATGAGTGGGAAGGTAGGGAACTCTTCGCTATAGCCCATTGCAAGAGGTCATACATGAGAGGGAGAATAACAAATGAGGGTAAAACTTGAGTAGTGGACAGGTTACTGCTGTACTGTACACAAGAGAGATCAGACTGTAGCAGAAGTCAATTCTCGAGAGATCTGCAAGTCTACTGATCAGTTCAAAAGACTGAAAGACTCAGTACTTTTTGTGTAGTGAACTAGAACTTAGAGACAATAAGGGTTTAATGAGGGGAAAAACTTTGATGCTGCATTCAAAAGGTGGCAGGTCACCTAGATACAAAATGTGAGAAGAAAACGGGCTGCATGCATACTCATACACTGGTTTGACTGCAGGTCAACAAAGTAAACTAATTGAGATGCTGAAGTTGGCATGTTTCCAAAGAGATAGAGATAAAACAACCTCATACTAATGCATTCCAAAATCCAGGCATCTAGACAATGACTCAGGGAGATGTCTGCAGATGCATGAGCCTTATTGCTGTGTGTTGCCTGCCCCCTTCAGGTGCAAGACTCTCTGCATCACAACACTCAACCCTATGTCCCAGATTCCAGATTCCAGAGATGCACTCATATGGCAGAGAAGAGCCATTTGACAGGGAACAAAGCACTACAAATGTCAGAAAGTTGGTTTGAATGAAAGATGTCCAAAGCCCACACCACCAGATGCCATCAATCAAGATGCCTTCCTTTGGCTAACTGTCCTGTGCCAACCATCCAAAGCCCAATCTTGTAACCCAATAGTGGAAACAGTTTTTGTGGTGGAGGAGGAAAGTTCAATCTATGAGGAAGCAAGCTGTTTAATGGTGATCAGTGGAAAGAAAGAGATAGCAGTCAAAGGGGAAAAGAAGACACTTAGCCACCCATTGTCACTTGAGCACATTTCTGACTAAGCAAACATCAGTAAACAATTCAACAAAGGATTTGTTCCCCATAGTAAGGTCTATGAGGCAAGCTCATGACCCTACCACAACAGCAGTGGTGGAGAAGGGGCAGTTGGAGTACATGAAGGAGTTGTCAGTGGGTATGGCAAGGTTGCATAGAGAGTTTGCGGAGATGATGGCGGTGGTCCATGACTTCATGGAGCACTACAAGTGGGGCAGAGAGCATGTGGAGGAGGAAGAAGAAGACTATGCTGCATACAAGGCATGGCAAGCAGAGTGGAGGCCAATGGAGTCCAACAAGGGGTCAGAATGGAACGAAGAGGGAGTGGAGATAGAGGAGGAGTAGTAGTAAGGAGGGAGAGTAAGTAGAAACAGAAAAGTAATATAGTACATATGGAGGTCTGCAGAGGACCATAAAATCTAAATACTTTGGTTTGTATGTAGATAGGACAGTTTGTAATGGGTTTGTTTTTGGCTTTGCTTTTTGTAAGTAAGGAGTGATCTGATAAGTAAACTTGTAAGTAAGATGATGGTTTTGATAATAATAATGAAATGGCTTTGTTTTCTTGTAGGTAATGATGGTGTTTGATAGGTGGCATGCTCAAGTTCTTTGGCAAGTAGCCAGGACTGTTCCAAGTCAGTGTTCTCATAACCTGACCAGCACACCAAGTATAATAATGGACACCACCACCACTTATTGAGTTTGGAGTCTAAGATTTCTGCAATCTTGTATTCAATTTCGTCGTCGATGGTGATCAGCAGAGGCAGCAGCTGAATCTGGTTAGGAATTGTGTTGATGGGTGCTGGTTCAATTTGGGGTACATGAAAGACCAGGTGTAAGGCATGGCACCTAGGGATTCCCCTAAGCCCATTGTCCTCTGACCTGGGCACATGGTATTCTACCTGGGGCCTACAGCCCTGGATTGGTTGATGCCACATTGTGTGATTGCCTCATGTTATGAGCAATTACTTGAGTCCACCACTGGACCTTTATTCTGGCAGGGCAAGAATTGGACCTGAAGAGTCTATAAAGGTGAAATGGGATGCACAACATACCACCTTTTCAACCATTTGGACTTCCACATAGACAATTGCAATGTTTGACACAGCATGATCATTTCTTAAATGAGTAGACAATATCAAACTGCAACCTTTGGGATTTACACCTGATGTGGGCAAACAGATATTAATACTCATTCAAGTTGATACCTGTCCTGACAACAGAGTGGTATCATGCTGTGACACTGTTAGCTTGAAAGAGGGGGGATTATGGATTATGCTGTTTGCCATGTGACACAGGATCAAACACTTCTATTATGTGTATGTGTAATGGAAAATTACTGGACAGGAAAATAAGATCCACATAGAAGTCAAGAAAGAGGACAAAAATTGCACACCTCATTAAAATATCAGCAATCATGATAGCAACATATCTGCAGAACACTTCCTCTAGCACCTCATTTACAGTCTTGACATAGACAAATCTAATTCCTGTCTTGATACTCTCCAGAACATTTGCCTCAATATCTGCATGGTTGGCTGCAGGTAGTCTTTGCATGTCCAGTTGCAGCAACTGAAAAAACCAGCAACCCAACCAGACTGCAACCACAAGCAACCAGACTTCCAGTTGCAGTTGGGCCCTTGCAACTCATCAGACAGTTGTGGTTGGCAAGATTTAGTTAGCTACTTTGATCAGTTGACAACTGGTTGCAACTATCCCTATGGGTCAGATGTATTTTCCAACTGAAATACTTACTGTCAAAGGTCAGGAAGTGGGCCACCCTCACTAATGGGCCACTTTGCATTTTTCTATTGCAATGATGTATATATTTCCAAGATACTAAGATACAAGGATACCTTCAGTGTAGATGCATGTCCATTAAAGAGCTCATGTGAAGGGATGCTGTGAATGATTCTAAAAATATGCCTGATCATCAAAATTGACCCTGAAATATCAGTGTTGCTAATCCAGGTGGGCCACACATTTCAAGGGCTGTTCAACATGACAGAAGTCAAGGAAAATTCTGAAAATATTTTTCCAGCTTTGGATGGTATGTCAAAATGCATTGTAATTAAATGACAATTATTGAAGGTCTAATGGTTTGGGAAATTTGCTAGTGGCCCATTTCCTAGGTGTTCCCAAAATTGTATACCATGTGTAACGTCAACCAACACAGCCAGATTGACTTACATTTGTCACTTCCTGAATATCTGCCCAGCAAGTCAAGTCACTTGTCCACAGTTTGACACAGTCAGGCAGTCCAAAACAGGAATGCATCCTTGCCCAGCTCCCTTTTATGCTTAGGTGGCCCACTTCCTGACCTTTGACAGTACATGTAATGAATATACTACAAACTTAGTATACTAAACTATATTACTTATTTACTTATTTATTTATTTTGAGTGAAATGTGGGGCATACCCAAGTAATAACAGGGCAAGATGTGCATGGCTTTATATACCTTTGAACCATTTGCACAAGTTTGCATGTCCTGTCACTCAGGCTATGGAGTTCAATTGATAATTATAAATTGTGACAAGCAGTTGTTGTAATTATTCCAAAGATCAGATATTCAATTATATTTGCAGATCTAGGTCACATGATGCAGCCTGTTTGCCACTTACAAATTCTGTCTGGTTATAAGTACCACCCCTGATTTCTCAAGTGAACAGGGTCAACAGAATTAGAGCAGATTTTAACCTTTGGTCAATCCCCAAACATTAGCATCATTAAATTGTCTGACAAGCATGTCAAAATCATGTTCAGTTATATTCATAGATCAGGTCACATCAGCCTTTTTGCTGCTTAAAAATTCTGTCTGGTTATACCAACATACCCCCAATTTCCTGATGTACTTGAAAAGGAATGATAACCCATATATAATCTAGGTGAGATTATGCCGTCCAGAAATTTGACTACATCGCCCTGCTCATACAGTAGAGTCCATAAATTAAGAGAAGAGGTCCTGTTAGGGGCAGAATGTTAATTGCATGTTTAATATAGATATAACTTTGAGTGGTTTCTACGAAACATAGCAGAAGTAAAGGTGAGGAATAAGTGGAATAGGTTGCATAACATCACCTGAGGGATGATCATTGATGAGCGCGACGTGGCATGGCACATTGATGCTGGAGGTGCCCATCACGACAGTGATGAATGGGCCTTACACCGAGGTGCCGAACTGATCCAAGGCTTTCCATGTGCCATCGCTGTACGACTATCTACGCGAGCGGGCTACCTTGTACACGTTGAAGTCAACTATAATGAAGGGGTCCGCGTTAGTGGATTTACTATCAATGGGTGTGACGTGATTAGGATCATGTCGTGGGAAGGTTAGTTCAGATACGGATGCCAATCATTGTGCTTTAATGCATTAATCAACCGCCTGCAGGGTCATGCTCAAATGGGGTACACGTGCCGCAAGCGACCCTCGCCAACAGCTTGTCAGTCTTCCCCTCCCCCCATCTCCTCCTTCGAGCTCCATGGCGGCGGAACGTCCCATATCCAGCTCCCTGGCTGAAGACCGTCCCATATCTAGCTTCCTGGCTGAAGACCGTCCCATATCTACCTCCCTGACTGAAGACCGTCCCATATCTACCTCCCTGGCTGAAGACCCTCCCACACCCAGCCCCCCGGTTGAAGAACACCCCACACCCAGCATCCCGGCTGAAGAACACCCCACACCCAGCATCCCGGCTGAAGAACACCCCACACCCAGCACCCCGGTTGACGAACACCCCACACCCAGCCCCCGGGCTGAAGAACGCCCCACATCTGGCCCCCCTGCTGAAGAACTTCCCATATTTAATGTTTTCGATACCCCAACAACGGCCATTCACACTCCTTTGCCTCCAGACTCTACTGATCCTTTCAGATTGGAGCCCCCACGAGCCTCTTATCTGTTTTCCGAATCTCCTCGCACTTCTTACGCTACCTCGACACCTGTTCAATCAAATAACAATTCAGGACCCCTTCTTCCTGTCGTCGAAAAGACTAAATCGGACGAACATCCCAGTGAACCCAGCCAGCCAGCCAAAACTAACCGCAAGGCCCTATTACTTGCCCTCGTCGCCCTTGGTGTCATAGCTATCATAGTCCTTGTAGTCGTTTTGCCGGTTTACTTCACCGTCATCAAACCCAAGAAGCATAATTCACTCACATCGAGCGACAACTCCCCGACCCCAACTAGTAGTGGGACCAGCGGAGGTGGAGGCGGTAGTACAGGTGGCAATCAAGCTACATCTGGGGGCGATGGTTCTACTGTCACCATGAATGACGGCTCAACTTTCACTTACACCAACAAATTTGGCGGTTTCTGTACGTCCTTTCAAGTTTCCTTTTTTTTTTCCCCTCAACTTCTTTTCGGCTCTTCGTCGCTCGGAATTCCCGAGGTGTCGGGTTATGTCAATCCATGCTATAACTCCAGCGCTCCGTAGAGCTTTTTGTATAAAGCGTCCCTGTCTCTTATTGTGTCATCAATCGCTGCCGATCATGGATTGCCATCTAGCTAGAATTTCTGCTCATGCCTTCTTACTTCCATCAGGGGTGGCCGATCCCGACGATCCTTTTAATAATAATGCACAGCCAAATTCCTGGACACCCCCGCTTAACCAGAGCTGGACATGGGGCAAAGATCGAGTGTTTGGGTTAGTCCACACCACAACTTTTTATGTTATCTTGACTGATTAGTTTTTTACTCCGCTCTTTTTCCTCCCCGTGTGAAATCAAGTGTCAATTTGGGCGGTCTCTTTGTTCTCGAACCTTTCATTTCTCCAGCTCTTTTCCAGAAATACCCTAGCGCGGTGGATGAGTGGTCACTTAGCCAACTGATGGCCGCGGACACTGCGAATGGCGGACTAGGCCAACTGGAAGATCATTACAAGACATTCATTGTAGGTTAAACGGTCTGTTGGTCAACTGGTTGACTTACTATTTTGGGGCAGACAGAGCAAGATATCGCGGAGATTGCCGGGGCTGGATTAAACTGGATTAGGCTTCCTATTCCTTTTTGGGCGATTGAGACTTGGCCTGGCGAACCTTTCCTTGCCAAAACCAGCTGGAAGTACGTACACATCCTCCGCTAGTTGCGTAAAAGTGGAAGCGTGCGTTTTCTTTAGGTATATCCTCCAGCTCCTGGGCTGGTGCCGTAAGTACGGTCTACGTGTCAACCTGGATTTGCATACGGTTCCTGGGTCGGCGAACGGTATGAAATATGTTCGTTCTAATCAAAGCCTTCTCAATTCATGCCCAAGGTTTCAACCATGGCGGCAAGTCGGGCGCTTTCAATTTTCTCAACGGCGTCATGGGCATTGCAAACGCACAGCGCACGTTGGACTATATTCGGATCATCACCGAGTTTATTTCGCAGCCTCAGTACAAAGATGTTGTACCTATGTTTGGCGTTGTGAATGAAGCACTCGTCTCTACAATAGGCAAGGCGGCCATGACCAGCTTGTATGTCCTTTCTTACGACCCGTTTCAATAACTCCTCGATCAATACCATGATTTTCAGTTACCTCGAGGTCCACAGCATGATCCGAGGTATCACTGGCTTCGGCCAAGGGAATGGCCCGTTCATCAGTATTCACGATGGCTTCGAAGGTCTCGCTACCTGGTCGGATTTCTTGCCCCAGTCTGACCGCATCGCTTTGGATACACACCCCTACTTCGCTTTCGACACTTCCGCCAGTACCGACCCAATTGACACAGGTACCGGTCCGAACGCTGGAGGTTCTTGGCCGAAAGCGGCTTGCCAGAGGTGGGCTCCAGGCATTAACACCAGGTATACACTTTTCATTTTGTAGGAGGGATTAATGTCTTGATTAATTGGGTGCTTCCTTAGCCAAGTTGGCTTTGGTGTGACGGTCGCTGGAGAGTTCAGCAATGGCTTCAACGACTGTGGGCTGTACCTCAACGGCATACCTGGTCTCTCGCACACCTACGGAGGCAACTGTAACGACTGGCAAGACTCGACGAACTGGACGCCTGGAACTAAAGCTGGGGTCATGAACTTGGCATTGGCTTCGATGGACACGTTTCAGAATTGGTTCTTCTGGACATGGAAGGTCTGTCGTACTTTATTTCTCGGCTTGTAAGACTTGATCATCCGAATTATCCTAGGTCGGCAACTCCACGGCAGGCATCGTCGAATCTCCTCTCTGGTCATACCAACTCGGTTTGCAGAATGGCTGGATGCCCCTCGATCCAAGGAAAGCGGTTGGAATGTGCAGTTCGCTAGGCGTCTCGGGGAATGACTTCGACGGTACTTTCCAGCCTTGGATGACGGGTGGTGCAGGTGCAGGATCCATTGCACCTTCTTCCACGGTGAACTTCCCTTGGCCCCCTGCGTCAATAAGTGCGGTGGCCGCCGTGAACTTGTTGCCCACGTATACTCCTACGGGCACGATCCCGACCCTGCCCCCACCATCCTTGACACCCACGCCGAGAAAGACGGTGGATGTGGGGAATGGCTGGTTCAACCAGCAGGATACGACAAGCGCGGCGACGCCTGTTGCTGGGTGCCAGTACCCGGACGCTTGGGATGCTGTGAGCGCGGCGGTGCCGCCAGCATGTGGGGCTGCCACTGCCATAGCTGCTCCTACAACTACACTTGCTCCGGCACGTCGTAGACAGACATCATCGTAGCGTTATGAGGACCGTCGCTTTTACGATGTGGATAATGCTCAATACTCCATTGCTTTTTTTAAATCACTCATACCCAAACGGTTTCATTATTATATGTAGGATCCCGTACTTTTTTTTTTCGGCCCGCACAGACACTCTTTATTGAACATTTTTTTCCAAGTCATTTCCTTATTTACTTATGTAATCTGGAGTATGCCGTTTCAAGAGTCTTGCGTCCGCCGGCCGTTATCGAGTGACAGCAACGTGCTTATGATCTGGGCCTGGGACCTGTACTTATCTGGTTTGGCTCTTGAGGATGGAGTTTTGAACACCACATCTTGACGCCGTCCATAAGTCCTGTGGTTTAAAATTAGCAAACAGCATAAGTGAGAGAGAGTTGCATCATCATACAGGAAAACTCTAGAAAAGTTGGTAGGATAATGGACTGAGTTTCAATACCGCTGCAATCAATTTCTGACCCGTAAGCAAAAACAGTATGTATAACTTACCTATTTAATTAGATGTTGATGGAGAGCAGTCCGACAGATGGCAAGTCGTGATACATGCTGTCACTGGCGGCACCTCCGCTGTCACTGCCTGTCACTTAACGTTGTTCACCAACGAGATGACTTATGATGCTGGTAAGTTCTCACCGTGATTTTGATGTTTCAATTAAAAATTACCACAATGCCCGAGTACACCTAGTTTGCCGTTAAGACTCTCGGTTGAACTTTGAGACTTTACAACTACTGGGTGGGCTCAGTTGGTTTTCACCCTAAATTTCCATCAGCTAATTCATTTCTACTAAACCCTTACCGGAAGAGTCACTAGTCACCACCGCGATCCCCACGCTCGGACCGATTTCCGGGATCGGGATCCCAGTTCATGTATCCGGCCGGGAGTCACGATAACCGTTTGCATCGCCTTGAGTACAATATGGGTTCCGCCCCCCCCGGCAATGGACTCATCCATGCAACATTCAGGATTCCCATCCATGCGCTGAACCGGGAAATAATACTGACTTCTTCCGGTTTCGTTACCGAAAACTCCAAAGTCTTCCACTCAGCGATCAGTCTGATATAGTATCTATTATTCGGCCGCGGCCATGGCTTTCTGCAGTCCCATATGCGGTCTGGTCTGTAATGACTCGTCATTTTCAGCCTCAATCCCGCCCGACATGGCTAGGGCTGGCTAGGGTCAACCAACAGTGTGTTCAAACAGAATTTCCAAGGAATGGCGCACTTTTTCAAATGATAAGCACATGTCTCCCTGCTTGTTCTTCTTGGAAAATACGCTAGCCACCACAGGATATCTCTTGAATCATACATACTTCTGGATTTTCCCCTTCGGTTACGTCGAGCCTGGTATCCTTCCAATTTCGCCTCAAGTTGAAAAGACGTACAACGTGACTCATTTTAAGTGCACTTCTCAACGTTGTCGATCTCTGATCCAAACAGCGATGATCGATGACAGTTCTCAATTGTCGGAAACAATATCGATCACAGAATATTCATGTGCGAAAGCAGGTCAGGGAATTGCGACAAATTCATTCCGGTAGCGTTGGGCTCTCGAGCACTGTGCAGGCACAAGCTGATCCGCTACGGGGCTCGAAAACACAATCCATTGTGTGCATTGCCTTTCAGCAAATCGTTTTCACCTTTGTTCAGCTATGTATTGATGCCGACTTATAGTGATCGGTCGTTCCCCATTTATCGATTCGGAGACCTCTTGCGCCGGGTGGCTACCCAGATTCCTTGAGAGATTTGGTTAGGTTGAACGTAAGAGTCCATATACAGTTAGTACATTTGAATGGAGCACCTAAAGTCAAACGCCGCATCGGGATAGGATGTTCAATCCTTTGAAGAACTGTGGGGAGCACTGCAATGCTTCAAACATCAACACAAAACCGTTCCCCGAGGGTTGAAATTCCAGGAGGCGCATAGCCACCCAGTAACCAACCCTTCCGAAATGCTGTTATTAGACGGAAGCAAATTGGGCCGAAGGTTCCAAAACGTTGGTTCGCTTACATCTCACAGATTCTTCCGTCTTAATCTGAACAGCCTTACTCCTATGGGCTAAAGCGCGGCAGGGTAACGAGATCTTCTCACTGATCGGTGCTTCGACGTTAGCCGAATTATGTCTTTGATTATTATATTAAGTATGACGCTTTTCATCCTCTGCTTAGCTCCACTTCCTACAGGACATTTAAACCTATCATTAATCCATAGGATAAGCTTGCATCTTACCCCCTATCCATGACCTTGGAAACATACATACACCCTTCATCGCCGAGAAAGCGCGTGTGCATGTCGATCCCTGAGGCCCACAAATGCCCTCCTCTTCAAAATCCACGAACACACGACGTGTTTCAGTCAATTGTTAAAGGCCGAAAGAGCTGGAAGACGTTGAGGGGAGGAGAAATTGTGTGGCCACCCGAGCTGGAAGCTGCATTACTTGAAGGTCAACTTCCTCACTTTTTTTTGGAATTCCTTGGGTCTGGTATTGATTTCCATGTTCACATAGGACTGGAAACTTACCAGCCGGATGACTCGAGGGAAACGAGGCTCCTTGGGCGCTTTCCTATGAGGAACAGATTCATCTCGGACTATATTTTTCTCAAGACTGGTCGACGGAGAACTGCGAAGCAAGTTGGCAGTCGTCTCCAGCAACTACGCGACACTTGCGGTGGCAAACGATGTGCGTTTATCAATGCTGTAATAACTGGGTGCCTCATACAACTCCTCCCAGTGCTGTATCTTCTTTCCCCTCGGCGACAAGGTTCGGCAGCAACTGAGGCCATTCATAAAAGTGCAGATTATCTTCAATGTGATACCGATTCGTCCAGCGATTCGTCCAGCCTGCCTCCCACCCCCACAGAGCCTTCCACCGATTTCTCTAAAAAGTCTTCTCGGACTGTTGTCCATATCGACCTCCTACCCGACGACACCCCCAGTTATCCAGACCCATTGTTTGACCTCCAGCTTTTCCCTGCTTTCGACCAATCCCCGACTCTGGAATTTTACGATGAGGCTCGAATATCTCAGCGTCCACGCCCTCTACGTAGCATCGATCCGACAGTCACCCTCCTGTCTGATTCCCCCATCTCCGCAACGTCAACGTGCACTGTCCTCTCCTCAGGAATGACTGTGTTCTCCGAGACCACTCCACTTGTCGCTGTTGGTGCAGCCCCCGATCGTGCGGATGGGGCTCTTCTGTATAGCACAACGCTGGTTCCTGGGTTCTGGCATAAGATCTCTGAGAGTCCTGGTATGCCCTTTGCACTTATACTTTCTACTGGTGTCTGATGATCTGCAGATCCGACGCAGTACATCATTGTCCAAGAGGTGGTAAAGGACGGCCTCGCATCACTGGTTACGATGTTCTCGGCGGTGTACAAATTCAGATACCACTCCGAAAAGGCTGAATCCTGGCTCCACTCACCAGCTCTGTCCTCGACTCTATCTTCAGCTCCGTCGGATCAGTCTGGTGACGATACGAGTACGCCGTGCATCATCCAGCCATCCATTCCATTCGACGCTCTCCTTCCCATGGATCCTACTTCGTTTATCGACGAAGACTTCGACACATATTTTGATTTCGACAGTATGGACTCTGTCAAGTCTAGCTGGGACTCCGAATTTCCCAGTGATGTGTCATCTGGCTATGAGCAATTCCAATCATGCGATGACCAACAGAGTGTCTTCGATCGGATATCTTTGTCACCTTCTGATTGTTTCTCCACAGACCAGTACAATTATGTGGGTCATTTTGAACTACTTAAGGTCCTGGTGTCGATGTTTACTGACCTTCCCACTTATAGGTTTCATAGCCATTGTAGCATATGTAAATCATGACAGGGGAGCAAAGCATCTGTGCCCACAAGCCTGCCATGCAGCCCTGTAATTTACCTTGTGAGTTTCTCTGAACTATCTCCACCAATCCTAGCTAATGGCTCTGACAGATAATGTATCGTTAGAATCATCGGGGTCTTATCTACCGAGTCGCTCTTATTGGACCTATTATCAACTTATCTCCTACACCTTTGTGTACTATATACCTATATACCCACTCGGATATGTTTGAGTCATGTGAAGCCAAAGTTAAGAGGGAGTAAGACACTCACCACTTAGCCTGGCAAGCCTGTCTGGTAGTACAGTTGTGGACAAACAAACACAGTAATTCTCTTAACCGAATTATTATGGGCACTGCCACAAACCTTCTGGGACACTACAAACAGTGAAAACATGCTTGACTGATTTAAGATGCCCTAAAATGGAAATATCAGGTTTCCCATACCCCAAAACAGACTGGCAGCAAAGTCACTTCACTCCATCAATGTTTTACTGTTCTCAACAGTGCACATGCAGTGCTCATGGCAAATTCAAACATGAAATCATATGCACTAACTGTGATCCTTGCTTAGTTTACAATGGGCAATTTCTTCATGGTTACTTGGTAACAGCCAAGGGGGTGGCGGAATGGGAATCCTGGACCCTGGGTTGGGGGGGGGGGGGGGGGGGGCCTGGCCGGAGGCCAGAAAAAAAGTTCTGACTTGTGTATTCAGACGGCGGCGGGCCACCATCAGACAGGTTAATTACTCATGAGATGGGTTCAAACATCATGGGAAGCCATTGTAGATAATTAATACCTAATAGAAAATTTGTACCAACCAATGCAACTGTTGAAAATGCTGAAGAAAAAAAAGTGAGTGTCGGCATGTAGATGCAGAAGTTGATGTAATGCGATCCTTTAGAACGACTGGCGAATTTACAGCGGAAAGCACGCTTCCATGTCCAGATTGTGGAAGTGACATCTGAGTTGGTACAGGTGGACACAAAAAACCTCAACATCCACCATGCGTCAAAACCCTGCCAAGCTGAGCATGATAGGCAAAAAGCGTGTACCTGGCCCAAGCCAGAGGCAAAACCAAATCAGACACTCCATTCATTTTTCAATGCAAGGGCTGCCCCTAATCCCCCTCTGGTATCTGCGCTGGCTCTAATCCATGCTCCCGAAGTTGAAAAGCAAGTACTACAACCACAAAACATCGTTGTACTTGATCTGTAAACTGCTAACATCATAGGAAATATGATTTTTTGAGTTGTCTGCGCCAACATAGGAAACATATGATAAAGCATGTGATGTGAAATTACTATATATGGCAGGAGGGGGGGGGGAGGGGGGGTCACCACATGCTGAACCAAAAGTTCCAACCCTATATGCAGAAGTCCCGTTCCGCCACCCCCTTGGTAACAGCATCAATGTCCACGTTGTGTTCATGATCTGGCAGCTGTCATGATTGATCAGCCTGTGTGGGTCACAATTTTGAAGCATACATTTTAGATTTTCATCCAAAAAAACACATCTGAATACTCTAAGTTAGGCCAGGGTATAAATAGTAACATCTATGTGCACCAGCAAGCCACCTGAGGAGGTAGGAGAGGCCACAGTTTTGGCCACACAAAACCTTGCAGGAAATTTCCAGAAAAACCAGTTTTATATGTATTTCAAGGTGCTGAATCCATTTCTGAGGTCAATTTTGCCTAGAAAAATTACCATCCCAAGATAAAAACTTAGTGGGGTTTGATTGTCCACAACTGTATTATTGAAGAAAGTTCATGACATCACTCATAAGTGACTACACAAGACTAAAATGTTATATTTCATGATAAAATCCCAATATCATACTTTGTTTATGCCCATTTTTATGAAATCTGGGATCTAGGGATCCTAGATCTAAGATAATATGTTTTATGGTACCATTCACTTAGTGACCACCAAATTGTTACAAATGGTATAGCACCTTCAAAAATTGATATTTTGTAGATTTTCTTATCTGTCTTGCCAAAACACTCCTTTTGATGAGAGGAAGAGATTGTCAAGACAGATTTTTGATATCTTCAAAACTGACTGAATTATATTTTCCGAGACCTTTCATTTGGTGCCATCAATTATGTAATATTGAACTACCTAAAGGGGAAAGAATCTATGCATCAAAAGTCTGTGCAACTGTCTCTGGAATGTGTTGGTGGGACTTGTACTTTGTTGAACTAAATTGTTCAACCTTGGCTTGTACATCCTGCATTCCAAGGCCATCCCTGCAACCATCCATCCACCTATGCATGTGATGCTCCCACTTTCAGATTGTTGCAACCTCCACAGATGCAAGAGCCCATGGCATGTTTGCATTCAAAGTGTCAAAGGTCATGTCAAAATGCTCAGGCAAATAATAACTTGGAAAGTCCATGTAGATCAAGGCTTGACACTGACGCAAATAATGTATATATTATGTAGAGCAAGTGATCTGGTGTAAACAAGGGTACAAAATAGGAAGAAGCCAGTTTTATAGGACTGGTGGAATCCAAATCTAATAGGTACAACCACAATCCCCCCAGGTCAGTGGGGATCACCACACTCTCCCCCTTTAGCTTCATCCACAGGTGAAGCTAACCAAAGAAAGATGACTGAGTAGCACCCTGGAAATCCAGTTTCAAAGCCCACTTGTCCTTGCAAGTGGGAAATGGTCAATATGACTCATCAGAATCATAAGGGTCGGAATCATGAGGGTCATCAAGGAAATGCTCATCAGAGATATAATTCTCTGATTCTGAGTCTGTGATATCATCACAGTGATCATCATCAGAGATCAAATTCTCTGAATCAGAGTTTGTAACATCATCATTCTCATGCAAAGAATGATTGTCCAGATTCTGATCAGTACCATCTCAGATGAGAGCCTCCTCATCTGAAGTGTTAAACTCTGACACTTCATCTAGTGTTGCCAATGCTCCTCTGTTGAGGAGTAGTTCTCTGGATTGGAGCAAGGCCAAGTCTAAACTTTGTAAGTCCAGCCTTTCTTGTCAATGGAACATGCCTCATCCCAGTCAGTCAAGGCACCCTCCAGCCCATGTGTGGCTAGATAATGCATGTATTCTCAGCAGCAGGTCCCAACAGCCAAGGGGGATGGCCTAGCAGCCCAACTAACACCACCTGGCCCAGCCTCATGAGCTGCTACTCATGGGGTGTATTGGGATTAGGTCTTTGAGAGCAAGTGGGGGATCACTCAGACAAAGTAGTGAGTGTGTGGAACAGGCAGGGAATGTCTATTCATCTCCTACAAAGTGTGGAATATTTATACAACACTGTTAGGAGGTATAGTGTAATATACTCCTATAATATATTAAGGAGGTATTCTGTCATAAACCCCTGTATCAGTTAATCTTGGAGTAACTATGTCATTTCCCCTATAACAATAGTGTCATAGTACCTCCTATGATATCATGGCTTGGTAAGTCTGAGACTTCCTGCAGTATGGGTCTTAGACATTCTATCCAAGGCTCTGTCTTGGATAGCCTATCATAGACATGCTATATGTGTTTCACTGTGCAGCATGTGTTAACTGTGCATCCCCCTAATAGTCCTTACATGTGTTAACTCCTGTTAAACATGTGTTAATGACTTAGCATATTGGGGAATATGTCCTAGCCATGGTTACTGCCTTGGCTTGCCTGTATGCCATATCCCAACAGGGTGGAGCATAGGTGGAGAGATGACAATGCATTGCAGGACCCAACCCCCTACACCAGCACCCCCAATCCCTACCACAAGCCATTGCTTGTAGGGTGGAACAGGGTGCTATGTGACAGGCAGGTCACCATGACACAATGTGATTGCCAACCCCCTGCCCTGCCTCGCTCCCAGTGATGCAGGGTTTTTTATTTAACTTAGTTTAGTCCTGTATGTTATTAGTAAATACATACATAACCCCTCCTGCCTCATAGTGAGTTGGGGTGTTTTTGCATTTTTTGTTACTATTGATGTTTCCATATATAGTAATAAATACATTTAAGAGATAATGACTTCATACCTCCAGGAGTGGTGGCTAGGAATGGCCTAGGAATGGCCTAGGAATGGCTAGGAATGGACCAGGATTCATAGGAATGAACAAGGAATCCTAGAAATCCACCAGGAATGGGGGGGGCTGTAAAGTATTGTGCTTTCAGATGCCATGTGTGCCATATTATGATTGTTTTTTGCTTTTTTCTTGATGTTTTCAATTGTGGAACTCTCAGTTATCTTGTTAATCTTTTTTTTTAAAGACTTGGTTGAAACATTGCCTTTGGCAGAAGTAGGATCAGCTTTTGTAACAGCTGCCACAGAAAGCTTCTTCTGTTTTTCCACAACTCTCCATCTGACATCTTCTATTTCATGTTCTAATAAAGGATCTCTGAAATCCCACCTAATAGCTTTATATATAGCTGAAGGTACATGATACATTCCTTTCCAATCTGGCAAACCACCACAAGGGCATACTATAATAAAGAACATTTTCCAGGCTTTACATAGTGGAAATGTGATAATTTTACCTATCAAAGATCTAACAGTCAGAGATAGAGAGCATTGTTGAAATAGCACTAAGGTATGTCCCCTTGGGCTCTGCTTTTTCTGCAGCCCCTCTGCCCTCAATGCCTGCCTTCAGGTTCAGATCAATATTAACATGAGTCTTAATCTGATTCTACCATACAACCAAGATTGGTCATGATATTTTGCATGGCCATAGTTTCCTGTTGCTGCCTCACATCTCTTTTTCCCAATTGAAGCAAATGAAAAGGAATGTCATCTTGATCATTTTCACAATGGTGTGCATATAGATTATCTGATGCACAATATTCCAAGGGACTAATATCAGCTTCTTCCCATACTGACAGAACAAGTACATTTCACTAAGCCACATATTCCAGTCAGATTCCAGTGGACTTTTTTTTGTATGTAGTTTCCCTTTGTGGAAGCATTCCAGACAGCCCAATGATCAAATTTATATCTGGAATCCATGGAATCTCACTGGACTCATAATCAACTGGATTAACTGGAATCTGCCAGACACATGGCATGACACAGAACCAGACTAACCAGACTCACCACTGGTCACATGCACACCACCCATGACCATTGTGACTGCCAGCTCACAGCTCACCACACCACCACCACCATCGACATCGCCCCCCTCCCTCACCATCCGACACTGTGGCTACCGCCCCCTTACCCAACTCACAGGCTGCCACTAACACTGCCATCGCTACTACCACCACCACTGCTCCACTTCCACCACCCATCACCACTGCCACCCCCCCCCCCTTCTGTCACCCATCAATAGTGTTTGAAGGTCCAGTTTAGGGATCCGCACGGGTAACCCGCGGGTACGCTCAAGCGTACCCGTACCCGTACCCGTGCCTTACCCGTACCCGTGCCTTACCCGTACCCGCAACCCGCGGGTCATGAGCCACGGGTCACGGCGGGTACGGGTTTCGTCAGGGGTTATACTAACAAAAATACAATTATTAAATTATATACTTAACTACAATCATTCAAACCACCCTACGAGTCGTAGGCATGGGGTGGATTGCAGGTGGGCCACCGAAACGAAAGAAAGAAAAAAAGAAACGGTCCAGGAGCGTGTCCCCTGGGCCAGAGAAAAGAAAGAAACAAAAATACCCAGGAGACACTCGTCCCTCTCTCTCGTCATCATCCCCTCTCATCGTTCCTCTCTCTCGTCGTCATCCTCTCTCGTCATCATCTCCCCTCCCTCGCGCCCACCCTGCGAGCAGGGGCGGTGGTGGTGGTGGCGTCATCCCCATCATCGTCGGTCCACCCACGATCCACCCCATGAGCAGTCGCTCGTGAGGCTGGGGGCGGGTGGTGTGCTTCGTTGTTGGTCCTCTCCCCGTGTCGTCGTTGTTTCATTGTTGCGATCCACCTTGCGAGCAGGGGTTCACAACGGTGGTGGTGGGTGCTGGTCGGCTTCGTTGTCCTGTCGTCGTCATCGTAGTATTCTAGTTAGTACCTAAAAGGATTGTTAGCAGCAAAATAACGAAACAGGAGTAAAAAAAACTTACCAACCGCCCAAGAGACGTCAAACGACGAGTCTTGGGCCTTTTTTTCCATTTCCTTTGCCTCCTCGTTGTTTCCCCCTCAGCTCCAGTCGTCTCGTCATTCGTTTGGCCTGGTGGCGGCGTTGCCGTTGTCTCGCCATTTTGAAGTGGCACCGATTCCGACCCCGCGAGGAGTTGCTCGCGGCAGTGGTTCTCGTTGTGTTGTTTGGGCCCGTGGCGGTGCCAGTTGATGCCATCGTCGTCTTTGTTGAGATGAGGGGACCAGGGAGCGGCAGCGACGTCCCCTGTTCCCAGTAATTTTGAAGAAGTCCCACCCCACGAGCAGCTCGCGGCGGTGGGTGTCGTTAGAGGGTGGTGGTGGTGGTGGTGGTGGTAGCATGTAGGTTACATCCTAAACAAAGGAAACATAGTCAATAAACAAAAGAATGAGAAGAGCGAAACATACCTGGGGCCCAACGACGATTTGCATCGTTTGAGCCCTGCTCCTGGTTCTCCTCCTTTCTCCCTCCCATTCGTCGTCACCGTCACCTTCTTGTCTTAGCCCGTGGTCCTCGTTATCGACATATTCGTCCCGTTTGTCGTCGTAGTGGCCACGGAGCAGGGTGGAAGGTGAAGCGAGGTCCTGACTGGTTCTGAACGTTGTGGTGGGGAGCCAAACGTGTGTAAACAACACGTCAACATTCAACGAAGACGCGATTACCTGGCACACAAGGCCAAATGGCCCGTGCGCATATATAAGGCCTCTCGTTTCAACCACCTCACCCTGGGTTCGCCCCACCTATGTATTTTTTAATATCTAGATATAATAGTTTTACATATAGTAATTAAAATTAATAGTTATTATAGACTTCGAGCCCTCGCCCCCACTTTGGTGACGGGTATGGGCACGGGTCCACGGGTATGCCAAGCGTGACCCGTACCCGTACCCGTGAGTACCCGTACCCGTAACCCGCGCGGGTATGCCAAACCCGTGCAGATCCCTAGTCCAGTTTGGTCCAGTTTTTTTTCCCTTTTTGGGATGAACCGGGACCAAAACTGGTTCATTCATATTAAAGAACTACATATAACTGGACCAGACCACACAAAACCAGTTCAGTCCAGTCCAGTCTAGTCCTACAACCGATTATGACTGGGTCTGGCCACAACCAGTTGTGGACTGACTCACGTCAGTCTAAACTGGTCACATCAGGCTAAACTCAGTATAATTTAACTAAATTACTTAAACTTAGTTAAAACCCCTTATAGGCAGGGGCCTGCAAGCAGGCATTGTATGTAATTAAAAAAGAACTAAGACACATAAAAATAAATCTGTAAGGGTTGGTTAGTATGGGGGAGGTGGTCAGAATGAAGGGAGGGGGGGGGGTCAGCCGTAATCAGTGTCATTGAGGGCAGGAGGGGCATCACTGGCATCTAGAATCATTGAGGGGGGGCCCATCTGTCATGGGAGGGGCAGCATTGCATCATAAGCATTGTGAGTGGGGGGGGCATCGTAGTGGGTGGGCATCATTGGTGTGATGTGGCATCATTGTGGTGGGAGGTGGCAGCCATCGTGGGTGGGGGAGTGTCATGGTGGGAGGTGGTGGCTGTCGTTAATGGGAGGTGGTGGCCGTCATTGGTGTGATGTGGCACCATTGTGGCTGGGGGAGCGTCATGGTGGGAGGTGGCCATCATGGGTGGGGGAGCATTGTGGTGGGAGGCAGCCGTGTTGGTGGGAGGTGGACCATGGCACTGTCATGGCCAGGGGAGTGTTGTGGTGGAAGGAGTGTCATTGGTGGTGGTTGTGGTTTAAGGTAGACGTGGCATTGTTGTGGCCACTTTATTTTTTAGCAGCACAAACATGACCAAATGGTCCATGCACAGCCTCAACATATATAAACCCTTTGCTTTTCATGCTCCTTTCCCTTGGGCATGCCCCACTTTATGTAGAGTTTATTTACTATATAATATATCTAGTTATCTGGCCTATATAGGTTTTATTTACCTTGTACTAGATATACTTATCTGACTTATACAGGTCAGGGTTCAGAGGGGTTCAGTTGTGACCGGTTCTAACTGGTTCTGAACCAGTCTTTGATATACATACAATCTGGGTAACTGCAACCTGTTCACTAAGGAATGTGAGGCAACCACAACCAGAAAAGTAACTGGACCACAGTTCAGTCCGGTTTGGTTTTGGTTTTTTTCCAGTTCAATGGACTGGACCTTCAAACACTACCAGGGATGCACCAGACAATGGAGGGGGGATGCCAGAGGACCCGGCACATGCCAGACTACAGAGGGGTGATGCCAGATGACCCAGGGGATGTGCCAGACAATGGGGGACACGACGGGCCACCAGATGAGTGGGTGGGCACCCAAAGCAGAGGAGGGGTCCCCAGATGAGTGAGGGAATGCCCATACCATGGGGGATGTGACCAGCACCACCCAGCCCAGCCCCATGAGCCACTGCTCATGGGGTGGAGCATGGGTGGAACGATGGTAATACTGGAGCACATACACCAGCACTAGTGTTTGAAGGTCCAGTCTCAAAGACTGGAAAAGACCATGGACTGGACCGGACTGTAACTGGTCTCACCAAGACCTACAAGCTCAATTACACCAGGTATAGAGCAGTCCTGGTCTTGGTCCAATGAGATTTCAACCTTACAACAGACCGGCCGGAACCAGTTAAGATCAGTTAAGGACTGGACCACTGGTCTGCTACTATCTAATAATATTTATTATATTATAACAAATTTAATTTAATTATACCCTACATAACATGGAACAAGCCCAGGGGATCAAAAAGAGCAAAATCTCAAGGGTTTATTATTGCTACAGTGATTTTTTGATAGATGCCATCTTTTTTTTTCTTTCTGATCCCACACAAATAATTAACAACCCTGCCAACAACACATCAAGAAATGACACTAATCCCCTCATACTACCACCACCACCCCCCTGGCCCAAACAATGTCCAGTGTTGTTTGGGCCCTGTAACTTTTTGTTGGGATACAAGCCTATAATTGCTATATGCAGAGCGGTAATTATGACATTACTAATTACTGTTACTTCAGCATTACTTCAGCATTATATACTATATATACTATATGTATAGTATATACTGAGACAATTAATTCCTGACCTCTGAGACATACAGAGGAGTGCCCCCCTTCATCCAAAAGCCTCTAGTCAGCTTCCAGCTATACCTCCCAACAGGTTATGGGCCCTGGCTTATTATAAACAACCCAAAAATCTATTTACAAAACCTTCTACAACATGTCAAAAGTCAGAAGCAATATTGAAGAATTTGTCCCGGACAGTGATGAAGAAAACCCTCAAGAATACGTCCAGGAGTATGATCAGGACTTAGCTGACCATATGGAATTATTTGGGCCGTCACCAGCTGCTTCCCAATATGCTACAACGGGAGCACCGCCAGCCGCGCCCAAGGCAGGAATCCCGCCGAAACAAAAGAAGCCCACAATCCTTCTAATTTGTACCAAAGAATATTCTAACGTAAACAAGATCTCCGATTGGGATCACCTTACTGATGAGAATTGGCACGAATGGAGAGAAAGGATGAAACGGGTATTTATTAATTGTGACATCACTGGATATATTAACGGGGCCATAAAATGCCCAAAAGAATCCAGGGATGCCGAGGGGGCGCGCAACTGGGACAAGAACGACACCTGGGCACAGCAAATCATAATACATAACATTACCTCTTCGCAAATGAATCACGTCGGATCAAAAACTATGGCAGAAGCGCTCCGCGCTATCCGTTACTCACGAAAACAAAGCGCATCAAACCATAAATCATATTCAGTGCCTACTGTATGAGACAAAGGCCGACGCTACCGACAATCTCCTAAAGCATATGGACACCCTGAAATCTTACCGTGACCGCATCAATAAATTCCCTAATAAGGAATTTCATATCTCTGACACCCGATTCAAATCTATCATATCGGCATCTCTACCATCATCTTGGCAAACTTATGTGGAGCCATACAATGGCAACACAAATGATCCCAATGACTTGGATCCCAAGTGCCGCTTATCATCGGATGCGTTCATAGGATTATTACAAGAGGAATATAAACTTTGGCTAAATTGGAACAGGAATAATAACGGAACTGGTGGGAGCATAAATCTGGTGCGAACCCAGAAAGCTACCGGTCCCAGTAAATCCCTGGAAAACCGTATTACCGAAAAGAAAACCTCCATCAAATCTTATTGCAATCATTGCAAGCATGCGGGGCATTGGATGAGCAAATGCCGAAAATTTGATGGGAACAAATGCCATAACTGCGGGAAATTTGGACATTACGTGAAGAATTGTTGGGGAAAGAAGAAAGAGAAAATGGAAGAGAAGAAGCTCGGGGATACTTCAATGATAGTAGAAGAACATATTACTTTCTCAGCAGACGAGGAACATAATTTTGATGCATGTAATAACGATGCCATAATTGATGAGCATCTGATCTATTATGATTGGCTGGCCGACTTGGCAACCACTTCACATGTAACACATCAAAAAGAAGCATTTACCTCCTATGAGCCTATGAAAAATATTTCCATAACAGGTGTAGGAGGGAAAAAGGCAAAGATAGAAGGACAAGGAAATGTTGATCTAATTGCGACATGTAATGGAGAAAAATATATTATTCATCTCAAAGACATTCTGCACGTTCCAGGAACACGGAACAATTTAATTTCACTAGGAAGATGGGACACCACAGGAGGAAAATACAAAGGGGGACAAGGGGAAATAACCCTCCTCAATAAAAATGGTAAAGCCATTGCACATGGGAATAAAATCAATAATCATCTCTACAAAATGGAAATGATTATTAGAAACCCGAGCGACACTGCCAACAATGCTGAAAATGATATAACTTTCAGTGGAAATAAAAAATCACTCAGTTGGGAAACATGGCATCGACAATTTGGACATATCGGATATACTGGGCTGCAATTATTACTTGATGGAAATATGGTAAAAGGATTTAATGTTGATCTGGCTACCCCAAAACCAGAATGCAAGACATGTATAGCTGCAAAACAACACATTAAACCATTCCCAAAATCAGTCAAACGGAATACTGAATCCGGAGAATTGATGCATATAGATTTATGGGGAAAATATGCCATCAAGTCCATCAATGGAAAACACTATTATTTATTATTCGTTGACGACGCCAAGAGGTATGTCACCATCAAATGTCCAAAAGAAAAGAGTGATGCAGCACAGGGAGTAATAAATTATTTGGCCTATATAAAAACACAAGGCCGAACACCCAAGGGGATTCAAATCGATTGCAGAAAAGAATTTGTCAATGAGAAATTGGAAAACTATTCTAAGGAACGCGGGATACAAATACGATTAACTGTGTTGTACTCTGCATCGCAAAATGGCATTGCAGAAAGAATGAATAGGACACTTGTCGAATTATTGCGTGCAATGCTATCTGCAAGCAAGCTCCCAGAATACCTCTGGGAATATGCCGTCATGCATGCCGCCTATCTCCGCAACCAATCGTATACGAAGCATCTTCGGAAATTAACTCCTTACAAGGGATGGCACAATGAACAACCGGATGTTTCACACTTACGCGAATTTGGCGCACCAGTATGGATCTTATTGCAAGGTCAGAAAAATGCCGTGCATATCTTGGATACGACGACGGTGCCAGAGCAGTCAAATATTACAATGCTGAAACGCATAATGTATTAACTTTGTGGAATTTTGAGCTATTGACTGGTACTCCAAAATCTAAACCTTCCGATGACAATAAAATGGAACCCTCAAAGTGCGAGGGGGAGTCTGATGGAGGCGCGCCGCCGAGAATTCCAATTATAGAACTCTACCGCAGGCAGATTGAGGCACAGCCACCCCCACAACTGCCAATCACAAATGATGAACCTCTGATCAGAGCTGCATCACCAATCGGAGAAGAACCGGATATACTGGAAATGGAACCTCATAACCCGGAGAAGGAATCCCGGAAGTGGAAACAAGTTGATAATAATGATTGCATTGATATTGATGAACCACACAAGACGCGTGCAATGCACAGAAATGAACCGCGACAAATGCATGGAGTTCATACCAACTATAAACCCTTGTTAAACCTTACAGAAGAGGAAGAAGCGAATACCTTCCTAGATAACAATGAAGCCTATGCAATAATTGCTGGAGATGAAATAAACACGCTCAAAGATGCGCGGATCTCCCTTGATTGGCCAGAATGGCAAATAGCCATACAAAATGAATTGAACCTACTAAAGGAGAAGGGGACATGGGAATTGGTCCAGAAACCTCCTGGCGCGATACCAATCGCGAACAAATGGGTCTTTGTCCAGAAAAGAAATAAACAAGGGGAAATTATAAGATACCGAGCGCGATTAGTTGCAAAAGGATGTGCACAATGACCAGGCCATGATTATACGGATACCTTCTCACCCGTAGTCTGGATGGACACACTCCGAGCAGTATTAGCGCTCACATCAAAGAAGGGTCTAAAAATACAACAGATGGACATAAAGGGCACATACCTAAATGGCACATTAAAAGAAGAAATATATATGAAGCAACCTGAAGGACAAGAAGATGGAACAGGCCGGGTATGTAGGTTAGTGAAACCACTTTATGGACTAAAGCAGGCAGGGCGAGAGTGGAATAATGAATTTGATGGTAAACTCAAAATTCACGAATACGGACGCTTATTTGCAGATCCATGCGCATATATTCGAAGGGTCAATGATGACTTGGGAATAATAACAGTCTGGGTCGACGACACATTACTCTTTGCGTCTTCCGATTCTATGATGAAGCATATGAAAAATACGCTCAGTATGGAATGGGAAGTAACTGACCTTGGGGAGCCGAGCAAAATTGTCGGCATAGAAATTACATGCCAAGACAACGTGATCAAGATATCTCAGGAGAAATACATTGAAAATATTCTCCACAAGGAGGGAATGCTTGATGCGAATCCAGTTGGAATGCCAATGGATCCCAATATTAAATTATTGGCGAATCCGGATTATAATGAACCCAACAGGAGTAATTCATACGCAAAATTATTAGGATGTCTACAATTCCTATCAAATTCCACACGACCCAATATCAGCTTTGCCGTTAACAAGTTGGCCGCCTACACTGCTAACCCGGGTTTACAACACCACAGTGCAATCAAGCGAATACTCAGGTACTTGGCTGGTATGAAAACTCTCAGGATAATTTATAAATCCCAAGATGAGACTGAAAACAATAACCTCTTCCACGGATATGCTGATGCTTCATTTGCTAATATTGAAGATCTTAAATCCACAACCAGCTATATTTTCAAAGCATCCAGGGGAGCAATAACATGGAAATCTAAGAAACAAACTATTATTGCACTATCCTCTACTGAAGCTGAATATATTGCATTATCAGATGCTGGATGCGAAGCCATATGGCTAAGAAATTTATATGAAGAACTCGGATTTGCACAACAATTCCCCATAGTGATTAAAGGCAATAACGAAGGGTCAGTAATTTTAACTCAGAACCCTCAATTTCATCAGAGATCAAAACACATCACTATCCACTATCACTGGGTCTGGGATCTCGTGGCCAATAAATCAATAGAAATTCAAAACTGTCGTGATCCGGAGCAAACTGCAGATGTATTAACAAAGGCTCTGCCGAAGCCTAAATTTACACAACATAGGGACGAGATGGGAGTTCAGTCAGGTTAACCTAGCAGCTTCCCTTGCGTGAGTTGGATTTTTTCCCAACAGATTTTTTTCCACCACAGAGGTTTTAATGCAACTGGAGAAACTTATTCCACCCTTGACTTCAGGGGGAGTAATGACAAAATATTTAACCATTTCACCCAGCCGCTATAGGCTTGAGGGGGAGTGTTGGGATACAAGCCTATAATTGCTATATCCAGAGCAGTAATTATGACATTACTAATTACTGTCACTTCAGCATTACTTCAGCATTATATACTATATATACTATATGTATAGTATATACTGAGACAACTAATTCCTGACCTCTGAGACATTCAGAGGAGTGCCCCCCTTCATCCAAAAGCCTCTAGTCAGCTTCCAGCTTTACCTCCCTACAATCTAATTTGCCATCTAGCCCCCATCGATCAACTTCTGGTGAATGGCACATCATTTCTCCTGCCTCATGTTGCAAAGAATAGTCCTCATATCCATGCTCTATGCTGTGTGGCTGGGACATATTCCCAAGATATTGTCATTCATTCCATGTGTCAATCAACATCCCTTGTGGCACCAGCCCCTGATTCCAAGCCATTGGTTGCCAACAATAGTCCTGATTCCAAGATAAAGAATTGGTGGGAATTGGTGGCTGTTGTTGTGGCTAAATATGACAATCTCCTGCAAGGTTCAGTCAGTGGTAAGTGGTTTAACCATGACATTAGACTTATCTGAGACAAAAAGTTAGCTAAAGTGCCCCATAAAACATGGTGCTTGCATAAATTTGAGTTATAATATTTTATGCATACTAACATTATTCCTGGACCAAGTTCAAATGGAATTATTTTCTCAACTCGTTGAGATACTCTGCTCACAAGGACTCATTTCTATCATGCATCAACTAGAGCTAGGCAAACCACCCTTGGTGTCAAGTGTAAAATCAATTGCCCAAAGTTGAGCCCTGAAGCTTGCACTGCTCTCCTTGCTCATTGATGTTAAGCTTCTCAGAACTTCAGAAATGCCCTGGGTGAGATATGGGCTACCATTGACAAGCTAACACAAGAGCTTGCCACTTCACATCACAAGAGCTCTCATCATGTGCAGCCTGAGCTCCATATGGGTCATAAATTAGCATGCAAGGAACACAAAAATACTAGTGCTTGGAATACATTCAACTGGAAAAAATCATAAGAGAAGGAAAATGGCAAGTTAACAATGTATTATTCACACCTTGTTAAGCATTAATGTCATTGTTAGATCCCAATATATCTTCTCTGAGTGGCAAAGCAGTATTGCAAGGATTGGTGCACAGCACTCAAGAGGAATACAACAAACTCTCCAGGCAACAATGCAAAGAGTTGGTCCATAAATTTGAAGAATATAAAGCTACACAAATGAAGGCACTATGGATCTGAACAAAAGCCAGAATCAATGATGCAACTTACACTTTCACTGCAATTGAGAACAAGGTATATCCTGATGCCTACATTGGAGCATTGTGGCCACCTAAATAATTCATCACACAAACTAGTGGGCTTTGTTTGTCTGCTACTGTAGACTTAGTAAATTCAAGTCCTCCTCATGGTATGTATGGGTCCTATACTATACTCAGTGCCCTCCCACCTCTTCCTTCTGCACCCACAACACTTCCCATGGTGGCAACACACCTCAATGTGCTATCAATGAATTTGGATTTTGATCCTCAAATTTTTGGCCAGACCCATTTTTTGCTCCAAAAATTCACTAATCAACTGCATTTGATGAGCTGAGTCTGTTCATGTCAAAAAAATCCTGAAGTCCCATGGTTACAAGTAGGTTTACAACTGCCTTTTCTTCCCAAAGTTTCACTACAAACTTAATCCCATTGAAATGGTAAGCAAAAACATATTTATTCACTACTGTAACAATAACTCTAAGTGCTGGCAGTGGGATGGTACAAATACTGGGACCTAAAATAATCTTGTTTGCAGCTGCCTGGATATATCATGTACACTAGAGATTTGACAGGAGAGGCAGCAGCAGGTTGTGTGCAAGCAGAGGAGTCTCTGAGTGCAATAAAGGCACTTGAAGCAAATCCTAAGTGTATATCACTGATATAATAATATCAGTATATTCACATTGTGCAGAGCTTATATAAAGTGTAAATCTTGTTCAAAAAATTGGCTGGACCTAAAACCCATGGGAAAATTAATCCAAGGCCTGTTTTGGGTGTTTTCAAGGGCTGCAAGTTCAAATCTGAGATCATGCCAGTGACCTAGGGCTTTGGTTGTCCACTACTGTACATGCAACTTGGGGGGAGAAATCATGCTGGTGTTGGGTTTGGTTATAATAGCGGGTCAGGCACAGGATCACCCACTATTATAAAGCTGGGTTGGTGGGAAGATTAGGTGCACAAACGGATAGTTACGACCCCGTGATCGTGACGGGAGCGGGGATCTCGTCGGTCACACCCTTAAGTACTTCCGCCTTCGTTGTCAGAGGTGACGTCAAAAAGCTTTTCTGATAAACAACAGAAGCAAAGCCCGCTACGTCGCGTCGGTTCGGGAGAACCGCTGTCTGATCACCAAATCCCATTGACACAATTCTCCGGCGCGCGCACCCCCCGTCAATCTCTGCATCACAGATACAACTCCTGCAACCTACTCTAGCGTAAAAAGATCAGCCTTGGTGGGCCTCAGCTGAAGAAAAAAATTGACACTCGTGTGATATGGCCACCAGCAGAAAAACACACCCATTCACAAACCAGCCGCACGATCTCGCGTAACGGTTTGTCGGAGCTCTCCAAGACGTCCCTGCTCAGACGACGTGTGGCTGATTCATAATATGTCAGGGTCTCATTTTCTGACCCCAGGATAAAGAAAATCCATGTCTGCCCATCAGATAGACAGAAACGGACCTCTGGAAGGCTGGAAGGCAGTGATCAGATAAAGGAGTAAAGAAGGCGGCGCTGGCGCACTTTGCGGACTTCAATAATGCAATCGCCTGACTAACGGCTTCCGGGATATAGGAGACTAGGCTTTGATCGAGACTCTGGCGTTTAGCTTCAACTAGGAACAGACGACCTTTCGATATATCAAACGCGTCTTCTCTTGATCCGCCAGGGGCGAGCAAGCGGTCTGAGGAGACCGTGAAGCAATTCGCGGGGCGCAATGGATGGTAATCTGACTCACCCTTGTAGTCCCTCACATCGTCGTACTCAATAACCGCGTAGTCGACATTGCCACTTAACCATAATTCATATCCGGAGACGGGGTGAGATATTTGGACCCCATCTCCTTGCGCGATCCTCATCTCTGGAAGAATAGCTACGCCCCTCTTTTGATTTGAGAGGAGCTCTGCCAACGCGAGCAGTACTGCGTCAAGGATCATGCGTGAACCTGGTTCATACTACGAGCAAGCATTCATTTAATCGACCGAAAGGTGATGACGCAAGACGTACATCCATATTAACACGTGCATAGATTTTCTTGATTCTGGAGTGCAGATCCGCGATTTCACCCTCTTCATTCGCTGTTAGCCCCTCCGTTAACTCGGCTACTTTTGCGGTCTCAAAAGCGAGACGCTTCCTCTTGACGCCGGCCTTCTTGAGGTCTTCTGCTGCCACCGTTGAGAAGGTCACTCTCTGGTGTACCATTAACAATTGCACATAACGTAGGAAATATACGACGTACTGGTCTCTTGGCACCCTTTAGTATGTTCTCCAGAGCAACGACATGATCCGAGATGGTGCGCAATTCTTCCTCAGTTTCTTCAATCCCATCCAACTCTTCCTTGAGGGCTTCGAGACGATTCAGCGCCATCCTCATCTTCGAGAGATCAACAGGTGAGTCTTGCAGGCTGCGTTTGCGCTTGTGACCATGTTCTGGCATGTGTAGGAGGCACTGAAGACCTGGTAGCACCTGCAACCTTACATAATGATAGCAAGCTATAACCTTACATAACGACTAATTATGTCAAAATTGTCCCACACTCCTCAACTGTCTTCTGCAAGTCTTCTGAGTCTTCTTCTGCAACTTTCCAAGGCCTATGATTGACATATAAAGGCATAAATATCTGTGTTTCAAGGTGTTATTGATGTTACCTAGCAAAATCTTCCCTCTAGCTTACAACTGATATGGCCATAATGAACAAATTTCTCATTTACTGGATGATAAGAAATAACATAAAAGCATACCAATTTGAGGGGATTTTCAACTTGTAAATATAAAATGACTCATTAATTTATACTGAATGATAACCATTTACATATTTATTTCACCAACCCACACAAATGTCTAAGGTTCATAAGGTAGACAACATCCATAACTCACCAATGTCACATGGTGTTACTTTTTTGTGACATCACTGTCTATATCAGGTGAAATTCTACTATAAAATCACTATAAAATCACCCATCCAACATGAGCAAAATCTGTTCCTAAAATTGATGGGAATATATGCAAGGAAGGTCCCGGTATGGTGGCTTGATGTAAGAGCAAGAA
Organism: Tricholoma hemisulphureum; assembly: GCA_964034925.1. NCBI lineage: Eukaryota > Fungi > Basidiomycota > Agaricomycetes > Agaricales > Tricholomataceae > Tricholoma > Tricholoma hemisulphureum. The sequence continues at coordinate 2,000,997 of OZ035928.1, read as the reverse complement.
TTGATTGACTAGTTTTGATTTCTAGTTTACTCTCTATCTATAGTTGCTACATATGGATTAAGGATTGTATCGTTGTCTAAGGTAGATTAGCTTTCTCGATTTCATCCATTATAGTATCAGGTAGTACTCTATGACCCCTATATTTTCTTGCTGCCTTTCCCTTCCACAAGCAAGCCCAGTATGAGTCATGGAAGGTATGATGCATTGCCAGCTTGCAAGGTGGGTGGCAGAAACTCAAGACAAAGCAGATAATGGTAGACCATCAATGCCTATTGCTTTATGGCCCTCAGGAGGGTGTTGTGTCTCCACACCTGTGTGCACCATGGTTAATGAGCTAGCATTGGCATCTGGATGATGCCTTCTCTCCCACACCCACAAACAAAGCCTCCAAGGCATGCCCCATATGTTGCTTTGCTAATAAAGCCCTGTTGATACACTGATGTTGAGTTTGAGCTATCTAGTACAGAGCATGAAGCCTTACTTTGTTCACCTTTGCAGGAAGCAGAGGACTTGGAGCACAAAAGAAGGCAAAGATAGGTATGCAGGCAACCACAGTCTTGCAAAGGAAGTATGTCATGCAGGTCCAGGGGAATCCACACTCAGAAGCACAAGGAGAGAGCTGGGAAGAAAAATCAGTTGTTTGGTGATGGGTATGCAAAGCTGTTGGATGCAGACCAATTGTATAACACAGCAGTTGAGGTCCAGGATTCAAGCAGCCCATAAAGCAGTAGAAAAATAAGAGAGGGTGAGGAGGAGGGAGGAGCATGCAATGGTCATAGCAGAATGGAAGAAAAATGAGGATGCCAGAAAGGCTCACAATGAGGAGATTTGCAAGGCCCACTGGCATCAAGAAGCTGCCCAGCCATGAGAAGCAAAGTGTGATTGAGCAAAAGGGGAGAAAAGAAAGCCACAATGGGCAAAGCCCAAACAGGGTCAACTCAAGAAACCAGTTCCAAGACCCCAGAAACTAGAGGGTGATGGTGATGAGGGTGAGTTGGAGGGTGATGACTGACACAGATGGTGACTATAAGATTGATGATCTTTGCTGGACTGTGTGATGTGACACTCATTTTCCCCTGATGGCAGCATTTTGTATCCTTTACCATGCATAAGGGTTGTTCACGGTAGCCATTCTTTGCTCATTTTCTGCTCATTTTCAAGCTCATTTTTGGGCCATTTTCATGTATTTGGCAGAGGAAAGCACAAAAGGGAACCGAAAATGAAATGAAAAATGATGTGAAAAATGGTTACTGTGAACACCCTGGGAAGTGAAATTAAGAAAAATGATGTGAAAATGCATTTTGCTTGCCAGGCACAGTGCCAAAAAGATGAAAAATGATCATTTTTCGGTTCCCTTTTTGCAAAAGCAAGGGTAGGGTTCCATTTTACATTCATTTTTTATTCATTCTCAGTTTCATTTTTGAGAAAAATGGAATCAAAATGAAATGGAAAATGATGACAAAATGAGTCAAAAATGAATGAAAAATGGCAACTGTGAACAACCCTATAGTATATGATACCTCATAGCACATAGATATAAGTAATATTCTGCTGCCTGTAGCATGTTTGTTTGGAATTCCAAGGCTAATCTTTATTTGACTGTCCCACTGACCAGTACATGACTGTAGTATTTTGGGAATGGCTTATTTTACTTGGACTACTATGCATCATGTCAGGCATTAACTACAATAAGTAATTCTCTTACCTCAAATTTAACATCAAGTATAAGAAAATGCTAAGCTGGTTAAAGAGCTTTTGCATTTCCATCCCTGAGCTGGTTAGCTTGATGCAAGCCCTCCAGTTGCAGATAAATTGATCAAAGAATTTCTGGACTCTTGTACTTCCATCCCAGAAGCTGCCTCTATCCCCAAGTCTTGTGAACCCAGGCCTGAGCATGTTAGTTTAATACAAGCCCTCTAGTTGCAGATGAATTGAACAAATAATTTCCTGACTCTTATACTTCCCTCCCAGAAGTTGCACCTATTCCCAAGTCTTGTGAACTCTGGCCCTGAGCTTGTTGGCACAATGCAAGCCCTCTATTGCAGATAAATTGATCAAAGAGCTTCCTGACTCTTGTACTTCCATCCCAGAAGCTCCCTCTTTCCCAAGTCTTGTGAACCAGCCCTGAACTTGTAAGCTCAATACAGGTCCTCCAGTTGCAGATGAATTGAACAAATAATTTCCTGAGTCTTGCACCTCTATTCCTGAGCTTGTTAGCCTGATACAAGCCTTGTGGCTGCAGATCAATTGGTCAAAGAATTTGCTGTCCCTTGGAGTGCATTCCAAGAGGCTGTTCTTCTTGGATTCTCAGGTAAATCAATATAATTCATTGTTTACATCTGCTGGACTGGGAATGCTTGATAATTTCCATCTGGTTAAATCTAGCTCTCCACATTTTCCTGATGAAACAAGTGCAACACAGAGTTTTTTACTTGCTGAGAAAAGCAAGTTCCAGGCCATTACAGACAGACTTTTAAATCTTGATCAGAATGCTTTAATTGATAAGCTCTGTAGTGGAGATTATGTCACAGCTGAAACTGATGAAGAGAAAAATTGTTTTCAAGTTATAAAAGACTTGGATCATATTGCTGAAAATGTCAAAGGATCAATGACAAGTAAAAGATACATGCAGAATGAAATTGGGTCATTAGTAAATCATTGTGGAGCACCATCCTGGTATATAACTTTATCTCCTGCTGATGTTAAGCATCCAATATGTCTCTATTATGCTGGAACAGATACCAAGTTTGAGCCTTGTATACTGGATGAGAGTGATAGAATTCATCATATATGCAAAAGTCCAGTAGCAAGTGCTTGATTTTTTTCATTTTATGGTCCAAACCTTTATTGAAGATGTATTTGGTGTAAAATCCAAACACTGTGGATTGTATGGAGATACTAAAGCACATATTATTATGGGACTGTTGAACAACAAGGCCAGCTCACATTGCATATGCACCAGTGCTCTGGATAAAAGGATCTTTAACACCACAAGAGATGTGACACAAGATTATGGATTCAGATTCAGAGTTTCAAAAGAACCAATGGCACACAAGAAGATGTTATGGCACAGATTGACTCAAATACAAATTTGCCAGAATATAAAAATCCAACAGAAACCATGCCTTTGCCTCCTCCTGCTTGTAAGAAACCAGATACTCATGAAACATGGTATGCTTGCAAAAAGCTAACCACATGGTTTTTTCACACAGACAGTTGATGATCTTCTCACAAAATCAAATGTCCATAGCTGTGACAGAAACAAAAATAAAGATGGAAGTACAAATAGGAAACATGTATATACTGGATGCAGTGTTTTACAGTCCCCCACCTATTCCAGTTGGACTCCCTGGACTCTGGAAAGTCCAGGTGGATTCCAGTTATTCTGAGTGAAATTTGTGGAGTCAAATGGACAAGAACTTTGAAACACCAAGTTAAACTCAAAATAAGATATCCCCAGCCAGGATTGAACCCTCAACCTCTACATTACAATTTACAGATTTTCCAACAACTTAACAGGTAAGCCATGACACCTTTATTGGTAGAGGATATTATTGTTACTTTATTACCTATTTACACAATAAAATACATTACATATAAAATCATTATATGTAGGGGGGGAAGTGGTTGTGTCCTTGGGCATTGCATTGGCTGTAATATATATATATATTACCTACTTACAAAATACTCTAAGTAAATATAATACGAGTATATGGAGAGGGGGAGAGTGGGGCACATTGCATCCCCTCCCTGCCCATCCCCTCCCCTCCCCTCGCATCACTCATCCTGCTGGTGCCACTAATGTAGCACCCCTTTCCACCCCATGAGCAATGGTTCATGGCAGTGGTTGTGGGTGCTGACATGTGCACTCCAGCATCACCGTCATTCCACCCATGCTCCACCCCACAAGCAGTGGCTTGTGGGGCTGGGCTGGGTGGTGCTGGTCACATCCCCCATGGTCCCCTTGCTCATCTGGGCAGCCCTCCTCTGCTTTGGGTGCCCCCCCACTCATCTGGGCATCCCCCCCTCGTCTGCTTGTGTTGCATGGTGGGCTGTCATGTCCCCCATCATCTGGCACATCCCCTGGGTCATCTGGCATCACCCCTGTCATCTGGCGCATCCCCAGTGGTATGGTGCCCCCCTGTCCAACCCCATCCTCCTCCTGGTTGTCGGGGCAATCTAGGGAATATTGCCAGAATATGCTAAGTCATATTAACACATGCAAGGACAATTAGGGGAATCCACAGTTAACACATGCTACAGAGTTAAACATCCTGCAGCATGTCTATGATAGGATAAACAAGACATAGTATTGGGATAGCAAGCCTAGAGCTACATCCAAGACAGTAATAGTATTTATATTAATTACTGAGACTTTAACATTCTGTAGTATATATACTACATGTAATTGTGTACATGAGACAATAACTCCTTGACCTCTGAGACACTCAGAGGGACACCCCCCTTTGTCTTAAAGCCTCTCCTAAGCTTCCTGCAACACTCTCCTAACAGGTTACGGGCCCTGGCTTTATTTAAAACAATCCAAACATATTCCACAATATGTCTCAACCAATATATAACAATGAAGAATTCGTTCCAGACAGTGGAGATGAAGACCTCTACATCCTGGAACATGATCAGGATTTAGCTGATTATATGGAATTATTTGGGATCACCAACTGCCTCCAGTAGAGAAAAGAAAAGACGAAAGAGAAGAAACCCAGGGACACATCTAATATTATAGAAGAACATATAACATTCTCAACAGATGAAGAAGGTTATAATTTTGATGCATGTAATAACAATGCCATAATTGATGAGTGTCTGATCTATTATGATTGGTTGGCCGCCTTGGCAACAACTTCACATGTAACACATCAAAGAAACACATTTACTTCCTACATGCCAAGGAAAATATATTGGAGGAAAAGGGGAAATAATTCTCATCAACAAAGATGGCAAATCTATTGCACATGGCAATAAAATCAATAATCATCTCTATAAAATGGAAATGATTATTAGAGACCCAGAAAATACTACCAACAACAAGGGTAACAATAAAACTTTTGTAGGAAATGAAAAGTTGCCTAGTTGGGAAACTTGGCATCGACGTTTCGGACATATCGGATATACTGGATTACAAATGTTATTTGACGGAAAAATGGTAAAAGGTTTTAATGTTGATCTGGATACACCAAAACCAGATTGCGAGGCATGTATAGCCGCAAAATAACACATTAAACCATTTTCAAAATCAGTCAACCAAAAAACTGAATCCGGAGAATTAACACATATAGATTTATGGGGAAAATATTCCATCAAATCCATCAATGGAAAACATTACTATCTATTGTTTGTTGACGATGCAAAAAGGTATGTCACCATCAAATGTCTGAAAGAGAAAAGTGATGTGGCACAGGGTGTAATGAATTACTTGGCCTACTTAAAAACACAAGACCAAAATCCAAAAGGAATTCAAATGGATTGCAGAAAGAAATTTATCAATGAAAAACTTGATAAATATTCTAAACAGCACGGAATACAAATCAGATTAACCGTGCTGTACTCCGCATCACAAAATGGCATTGCAGAACGAATGAATGGGACACTAGTGGAATTATTGCATGCAATGTTATCTGCAAGCTCACTGCCAGAATATCTCTGGGAGTACACAATAATGCACGCCACATATCTCCATAACCAATCGTATACAAAACACCTTCGGAAATTAACTCCCTATGAGGGATGGCATAATCAAAAACCAGATGTGTTGCACCTGTGTGAATTTGGTGTGCCAGTTTGGATATTATTACAAGGACAAAAGAGGGAAAGAAAATTACTCCCAAAATCAAAGCGGCGCGCTTATCTTGGATATGATGATGGCACCAACACAGTCAAATATTATAATGCCAAAATGCATAACACATAACGTTCTAACTTCACAGAACTTCAAACTAATGACTAGCAACATAAATCAAGAACCATCCGAAGACATAACTTTAATACCCTTGACGTGTGGGGGGGAATCTGACAGAGACGCGTTGCTGATGGATATTACGGATAGTGAGGGAGCACCAATCAAAAGCCCGCTGATCACAAAAGAAGCACTGATCATACCGATCACAGGGGAAGCACTGATCAAATCACCTCTGGAGAAGCAATCTCGGAAGCGAAAACAAGATGGAATTAACAACCCTGAAGATCACATTGATATTAACAAACCACGCACGATGCGTGCAATGCAAGACAAGGAACTGCGTAGAATGTGTGGAGTTTGTACTGATTATAAACCTCTATTACACCTTACAGAAGAAGAAAAAGTCGAAAATTACAGTGATAAAATTCAAGCCTATGCAATAATAGCCAGAGACAAATTAAATAGTCTCAAAGATGCAAAACAATCCCCAGAATGGACAGAATGGAAAAATTCAATGAAAATTGAATTAGACTTGCTCAAAGAAAAAGGTACTTGTGAACTTGTTGAAAAACCTCCAGATGCCATTCTGATCTCAAATAAATGGGTATTTATTTGCAAAAGAAATAAAGAAGGGGAAATTGTATGATATAGAGCGTGGCTAGTTGTACTTCAGTCTATCAATATTGTGGAGTCTCCAAGATTAAAGAAGATATTTCTACTTCTTCGTGAAGAGCTGCAGGAGTCTGATATCCCAGGTTGTTCTACAATGCACACCTGCATTGAAAAAGCATATAAAGAACACTTGAAGCAGCTTGAAGAAGAAATGGTGGTAAATTCACTCTTCAAATTTTAAGATACATACTGAGTCCAAAATTTTATAGAAATCAGTTGGAAAAATATCATATACCACTGATGCCTGGACTGATCCAAACCTGACATCTTTCATGGCTGTGACTGCACACTGGATTGAGGCTATAGAAGAGAAGGTATCTAGTGGCTCTCAGAAAAATCTCTGACTTCGATCAGATCTTGTTGGATTTCATAAACTTCCTGGACGTCACACAGGGGAACATCTGGCACATTGTTTCTTGTTCATCACAGACCGCTTAAAGATTACAGAAAAGGTAGGTAGGATAATTTCTATGTTCAGACTGTGATGGACTCAAAGTCTATTATCATCTCAGATGGGATGGATTACCTGTGACAATGCATCCAACAATGACACCATGTTCAGATGTCTGACAACTCTTCTCCAAAAGTGCAGAATCAAGATTAAGATGGATGAACAAAGGATTTGGTACATTTATAATCTGCTGTATGATCTAATTTTGATGATATTTGATAGCTGCTTCCCTCATATTGTCAATCTTGCATGCATTAGCAGCAATCACAGATCTGACATATGTTGATGACACTATTGACACCTATTCTGATTATGATCCCAGTTTCACTATCACCAAAGATTGCATTGTAACTGCTCGCTCCCTTGTAAATGCTGTAAACTATATTTTGATTCATTCTTGCCAATTTTGATTAACGATATCAACAGATATGAAACAGTAATATCAAGAAACAGCAATTTTCTACATATGTTCAACAGTATTTTGAACATGAATATCAGCTCCTTTGTGATGTAGTAACAAGATGGTCATCAACATTGCTAATGATCAATCGGGTTTTGAAGTTAAAATATGTAAATTTGGCATCTTGTTAATTTATTTTAGGCTAATAGCATTATAGGCTATTGAAGACATCACACATGATAATGAATTTAAAGAACTGTGGAAATATCAGTTAAGTGAGGAAGATTGGGAGTTGTTAGCAGATTATCAGCAAATCCTCCAAGTAGTCATACAGCTTCCAACAATTAACCTTACTGACATAAAGTCTCTGGGTTCCTCATGCATTCTAGGATGTTTTGGGAGCTGAACCAACACCCACAATATGTTATTCAGTTCCTGCATACTCTGCCTTCATCAATAGGTGGACCCTTCTCATGGAAGATAACCTGCAGTGGGCCAGCATCATCCAGCCAGGTCTGGATAAGCTAGAAGATTACCAAAACTGCCTAGCTGAAACTCCAGCATATGTGGTGGCAATGGGTGAGCTCAATTACATTGGCTTGGGGGGGCTAAAAACAATATGGAATAGCAATTGATCCTGCAAACAAACTAAGTTACTATAATGATCAATCTCTAGCAAAGTACACCACAGCCAAAGAGATATTTTTGAAAGCTGTAAGCTTCATATTTGTAACCTGTTGCAAACCTGATACTTTAATTCTGATAGCTTCGTCTCTATGGTGACCAAGTCAACACTGTGCCTAACCAACAGCAGCCAAGCCTTCATCTTCTCACCCAACAGCAATGGATATTCTTGGTCTAAATTGAGTTTGAACATCAGCACATGCAAATGTTTCATTGGAGAAGGAAGTAGACTAGTATCTGAGCAATTCAAATTCTGGATCTGGTATCTTGGCATTTTGGCAGGTAATATATGTATTTTCCATCTGCAATTGACTGCTTCACTAAAATATATTCAGGAACATAATCAACAGTATCCTCGCATATACCAACTTGCAATGGATATTATACCTATCCAAGCTTCAAGTGTCCCCTGTGAAAGAGTATTCTCATCTGGAAAGGAGACAATGGCACCTTGCAGAAGGCGCATCTCAGCTAGACTGATGGAAGCATTACAGATGCTAAAGTACTCAATGAAAAAGGACAACCATTGAACTTTACACAGGGTATGTGCTGGACAGAAAAGCTTACAGAGTTTGAATTTGCAGCAAGGACAGAGCCTGTGGGTGATGCTGAGGCATATGGGCATAGCTTGGGAGAACCTGAGATAGATCTGGATGGTATTAATGAAGACCTTGAAGACCTGGAAAAAGATCTGGAAGCATTGGAAGAGCAACTTCTGAGTGGTTCAGATGATATATACTGTACATGTATGTCCAAAGGTATGACCGATGTTGTTGCTAGTGACTCAATACAATCTTGACTGTACAATATCCCACCAGCAAAACTCCTCATTTTCCTGCCAGAGTAGTAGATGACTAACAAAGTAGTTATCAAAGTAGTTATCAAAGCACTTATAGGATTCACATCTTACCCATGGTGATGGTGGTGCTCAGTGCTGTCATCTCCATTCCCCCTGCAGTCCACCCCATGACCAGTTGCTTGAGGGGCTGGGTGCAGGCAGTATGTTGTCCATACCCCTGTGGTGGTAGTGGGTGCTCAAAGAACTCTCCCACACCAATGTCAACACACCACTAACAATACTATAGCACACATGCATACTGTCATACTGACCCATGTCACACCCCAACTAACTTCCACACACATGAAGTCAACTGCAGTCAATCATGTGCCGATGAACAGTTTGCATGCATATGACTATGTTATAGTCACATGTTTGTAGCAAGACTACTGCTATGTATACCATGGCATCACCCTGCTCTGCAATAGGGCACCTCAGGCCACTCCATCTTGGTTCTCTTTGTTTTTTTGGAAGGCTTCCCTAGAGCCCTTGATATTGGAAACCATGAGAGAGGACTGAAAGAGGGAGAGGACTGACAGAGAGTGAAGGAGCAAGAAGGCTGGGTGTCGAACCACGGGTAGGGCCTCTGTGCCTCCCTGGAGGTTTCAACATCCCCGATCCAAGTTACCACTGATGCTGTGACCCAAGCAACCCCTGCCACTGTTCAAATGGTCTCCCAAACAGCCTTCACCACCTTTGCCAATGCTGTTACACAAACAGCACTCCACAATGAGCTGCTGCCTCCACTGAGTATGAAAAAATACATGTACAACTTACATAGCTTACAAACTCCCCAGTCCCAGCAATATGTTTAGTGGTTGTGAGCAAAAAATAATGCAACTGTGTTATGTCTCTTGAGAATGTCAGCAATCTTTTCTAGCACAAGCTTGCTTTGTGGCCATTTGTACCCTTGGCAGCTTAGAGCACCGCTATCTGCTTTACACTGCTTGTAGCACTCAAACACTCACCATGGATGAGTGTGGTGTCAAACTCCTACTATTCCAGAAACCAACCCTATGTATATCTGACTATATAAAGTCATCCACAAAAATATTCTTCTTCTTCTTCTTAGACATTATAAACCTATATCAAAACATCCTCGAACACCTGATGCCTTTGTTAAGATAATCATTTGTAAGAAATTCCCATTGCTTATCAGCCTGATGAACATGGCCATGCATGGGTAGGCTATAGCACGGGTACAGGTAACCCGTATGGGTTACGGGTACGGGTATCCACGGGTACGGGTACGGGTCACACAATTGGTACCCGTAACCTGTCGGTACCCGCCACCAAGAGAGCAATCGCCCTGTGTTTCCAAGTGTACCAAGTAAATAATATTTTAAAACTAACTATATGTATTATTATATTATTATTAGTGGGGCAAACCCAGCTGGAAAGTTGAAAGCAAGGGGGTTTATATATCTCTCAGATGTGCACAGACCATTTGGTCTTGTGTACACACAAATGCGTCATTGTTGAACATTGAACGTTGATCATGCACGCATTGTTTATTCATGTTTGTATGGTCCCGCTGTGCATTCTTCCCCACCCACAACACTGCCGACTTGGTGGACGGCACACCCCAATCGGGTGTGCCATCTTTGGTAAGTTTCTTTTGTTTTCATTTTCATTTTTACTAACAATGTTTTTAGGTTATAATTTGCACTATTGACAACCACGACAACTACGACAGGACGGCAGGGGGGCAATGAAGACAACGGGAACCCGACGACCAGCCCCCGCCACCACAGTTGCGAGCCCCTGCTCGCAAGGTGGATCATGGGTGTTCGACGGCGAACCACAAAGATATGGCGAAGGCACCAGCATGCGGAGGACAATGGACGGCAGGAAAACGGGAGCAGGACGACAAACAACGGCAGGAGGCCCACGACCCCCTCTTGCTCGCAAACGCGAGTTGGGGGTCATTCTTCATTCGTCTCACTCAAAACGGCCGCCACGTCACGACGACAACCCCCTCTTGCTCGCACACGCGAGGTGGGGGTTGTCCTTGCTTCGTTTCACTCGGGAGGGCCACCACGTCACGCCGACGACCCCCTCTCACTCGCACATGCGAGGTGGGGGTCATCCTTGCTTCGTTTCACTAGGGACAGCCGCTAGGTCACAACGACGACCCCCTCTCACTCGCATACACGAGGTGGGGGTCATTCTTGCTTCATTTCACTAGGGACGGCCGCCACATCACAACGACGACCCCCTCTCACTCGCACACATGAGGTGTTGCTTCGTTTCACTTGGGACGGCTGCCACGTCGACAACAACGACCCCCCTAGTCAATTAAATAGTTACCATAGTTAGTGTAGATAGAATTGATTTATTTAATTTGTATACTACGAAACCCGGGCGGGTATCGACACCCGCCTGTACCCGCCTATACCCACCTGTACCAACCCGTGGGTCGACGGGTTACTACCCGTGCGGGTACGGGTAGAGCTCTGGGTACCCACGGGAGTACCCGTGCTATTGCCTATGCATGGGCATTCCACCAACCAATGCTAGTATAATCTAGCATAATAAAGTGGTCTGCAATAATTGGGCCAATTATATCAATTATACTTGTGTTATGACTTTATAAGACTATATCAAATTATCCTCAATTTCCTGATGTCAGCCACTTGACATGCTTATGACATGCTTATTTTTTTGCTCATGCTTACCGATGAGTCTTCTAAGCAGAATATAAGCAACTTGACCTGCTTGGCAGGCTTATCCGAGAAATAAGCAGGCTAAGCTTCCCAAGATTTTTGTGGATTTTCCTGATGCTAGTGTTCTTATATGGCCACTGAGGTCCAATCCAATATAGGACATCTGTTGTTAGATATATAAATGCAAATAACAAATTGCCAAAGCATTTTCTCCACAATTCAGTGTTATGAATACCAGGAGTAGGGATTTGATTTCGGCTTTTCCTTAGAAATGCTGTACTCAGCTACTTTGGGAAGAATATGTTGGGTATTGTTGGGCTTATTATCCGGGAAAGGTGAAATGTGTTTCGGCTGCTCATGATGAACTGTCTGAGGAGCTGAATTACTCTAACGAAGGGTTAAATTCAATTTGGTTGCAATGGTGTGGTGAAAATACTCCCAGCTGTTGGCAATGCAGGAGTTGTTGGAGTTGTCGGCGCAGATGGTTTCAACATAGCGATGAAGGTAAAGGGGTTTCAAAGTGGCGGGGTGGGTTAGGATTTGGATAGTTACTTGAGACCAGCTGAAGTAAAGAAAGGACGCAGAGCAATGCCGTTAAGTACCACTCTGGCACTTGAAACCGGAAGATAGTATGCCAAAATCAAGATTTCAATATCTGACATAGAATCTGATGCATCTGTTGTAGTTGTCAAACACCTGCGGCGCATGCTAGGGGGTGGCCATCAGGAAAACCCAAAGTTACTTAATCCTCCTTAACTGCACTTATATTCTCCTTATTTTAAAATTTAAGTAGAATAAGCAAACTTTCCTTAAATAAGAGAAGAGACCTACTGTTTTCTCCTTAAACTCTGCTTATTCCTGCTTAATGCAATTTTTGAGGCACTGTTGTAGCAGGATGAGCAGGCATGGGCACAAATTTATATCAATAAGGAGAATCAAGTAGGCCCCTTTCCACCCTCCATACCTCATTTTGTTCAATACTGAAAATAATGTGTTTTGGAATTTCAGGTTTTCCTAATGGCGGGAATCAGGAAGTTTGTGGAGGTCGCCGATCAAGCAGAGTACCATTCCCAAGGTAATCACTCTTTCGAGAAATGGAATAGGGGAATGGAGGAGTGTCCGGAACCTAGTGACACCTCACTCAAATTGCGTCCGAAACTGCTCATGCAAACCACGAGAGGAAAGGGAGAAAGGGGCTGGTTAGCAAAGCACAAAATCTACAAGCTCGCCGTAGGCAGATAATAACCATTCACTAGATCCTGGCAGGATGATATATAACTACCTGTACTTACCGTTTATAGCTGGTACATGCACAGCTGTTGTTAGAGTATGAAATGATGCCTTTGGCCACTTATTCATCAGCAAATCCAAGTTTTTGTTTCAACTGTACAAGTTTCTTAAGCGCGCCTCCGGCGCTCTGCTCCCTTCGCGCTTAACGCTATCCACCCAGCAGGTTTTGATGCAATCATGTGATGTGGAAATAAATGTTGACCCCAAAGTCAGTCCGTAATAAATAGTACAAAAAAAGAATTTACTTATATCAAACAACATATACAACCTGTATTTTATTTTCCCTTGGGGATTTTCTCAATGACAGAAATATACTATGTTGGGATTATGTATGCAAGAGTAGACAGGCAAGCCAAGGCAGTTAACATGCCTAGGGAATATTGCCAGAATATGCTAAGTCATATTAACACATGTTTAACAGAGGTTAACACATGCAGAGACATATAGGGGAATCCACAGTTAACACATGCTACAGGATTAAACATCCTGCAGCATGTCTATGATAGGATAGGCAAGATATAGCCATGTCTATCATAGGCTATCAGAGACTGAGCCTAGGATAGAGTGTCTAAGACACACTATTGGGATTAGGTCTTTGAGAGCAAGTGGGGGATCACTCAGACAAAGTAGTGAGTGTGTGGAACAGGCAGGGAATGTCTATTCATCTCCTACAAAGTGTGGAATATGTATACAACACTGTTAGGAGGTATAGTGAAATATACTCCTATAATATATTAAGGAGGTATTCTGTCATAGACCCCTGTATCAGTTAATCTTGGAGTAACTATGTCATTTCCCCTATAACAATAGTGTCATAGTACCTCCTATGATATCATGGCTTGGTAAGTCTGAGACTTCCTGCAGTATGGGTCTTAGACACTCTATCCAAGGCTCTTTCTTGGATAGCCTATCATAGACATGCTATATGTGTTTCACTGTGCAGCATGTGTTAACTGTGCATCCCCCTAATAGTCCTTACATGTGTTAACTCCTGTTAAACATGTGTTAATGACTTAGCATATTGGGGAATATGTCCTAGCCATGGTTACTGCCTTGGCTTGCCTGTATGCCATATCCCAACACACACCCTGCAGGAAGTGTAAGACTTCCAAGCCATGACAACATATCTATAGGGGAAATGACATAGTTAATGAAACATTAACTATTACAGGAGTCTATGACTTCATCCCTCCTTTATATATTATAGGAGTACATTACAATATACCTCCTAACTGTGTAGTATAAATATTGCACATCTTGTAGGAGATGATAATAACATTCCTCCCTGGGGCAGACTCCCTCATACACTTACTTTTGACTTAAACTCAATACCTCAAAAACCTTGTCCTCATCTTGTGCTCAACTTCCTGATCCCAATATACTAAATAACCCAATCACACAGAGATATCAACTTCGTGAGGAAAATTAGCAAATGTACATCTCAAAACCTCACAACCACATTTATTGAACAAATATCAATATAATATATTGTTTAAATGGATGTATTAAGGTATTAAATTATATAGCATCCCTTGCACATGCTCAAGGGAGGTGAATAAAATGAAATAACAAAAGCCCCTCCACTTTTTATCTTGCACAAGGGAGGGGACTGTTGGCCAGAGCACCACTGCTTAGTGTTGCCAACATCTTGGCTCAGAGCTGCAAGCCATTGAGCTGAGCTGCTATTTTGGGTGAGCCATGCTGGTAATTTGGCTCATGGCTATAGCCAGCTTGGCTGTCAGATTGGGTGGCTCGGAATGGCTCAGAGTGGCTAAGCCGTCTAAAATTAGTGTGCCTGAGCTGGCTTTGGACTGGTGTATTTCTGTTGTGTCAGGCCACTCACCCAGCATTGCCTCTCCTCTCCTCTCCTCTTCTATATCCTAAAGCTTTGATTTTCTCTATGTTCTATTGCTCTCCAGCCTCTAGAGCCTGTAACATCAGAGTTATATATTCTTTTATCTCCTTGATCACAGCAATTGATTAGTCTTATCTGCCTGTCACTATCTTTCCATCAACAGAGTGTGGAACCTCATGTGTGCTGTGTGTATGGCGACACATGTCATGCAGCCTTGCAAGCATCTGCTTGCAGTGTGGATAGGTATGCTGATGATGACTCTAGATGATGTGCTACCTACATCCACCCCCTTGAGCAACTGCTCCTGGCATGGACTGTGGGGCAATGCCAACACTGGATGACATGTTATTCAAATCACATTGCTTGATGCACATGTAACCCAATCCCCATTGTATCATGAGAAGCACCGATCTTTATGAAAATCTGCCTCATAGAAACTTTATCTCATTTTGATCTCCTTGCTGTATTATTAGTGTAATCAATACTTCTATTTTGGGCTATAAAAGTGATGCAGACTGTCAGATAAGAGAAGGAGATCCACACTGTGATTTCTTTCCTTCCCCCCATCTGCTTCCTGTACTTCTTTTTACCATGCCTCACAGTAAAAAATCTCTAAAAAGTCCAGAAAAGAAATCCCAGCCTACTGGTAAGCAAACTGTTGTTACAGTTGACTGTATGCTATCCCTTCTCTGACTATTCATGTATTAGCTCCTGATGTACTTCCTGACACCTCTGGTATGTGCTTCATAATATTTTCTATATAGTGAATTTGGTTGAGGTATCTTTGCAAATTTTGTAGCAGCTCATGCTCACAATCTCCAGAAGGCATCTTCAAAACAAACTGGCATGTCATTTAATAACCCGTTCATTTATATTGCTTACTGCATATCATAAACAGCTGCTACCACCAAGTTGTCATCCAGTGTTGCTATTCAAGGTATGTTGTTTACAAACTTTATATTCTTAAATGATTCCAGTGTATATATGGCATAGATGTTACTACAGGTGTACTACCAGGCACAGGTTCTTCTGTACCCACTCCTGCAGGTTTGTAAATTTGTTATAACTTGATATTGTAAATGATGATAATCCTCTTAAAAGCCTCTATACCTCAAGCATATCTCTGCCAACCATCTAAGTGTTTGCAGCAGGAAAGTCTCAGTATTCTCAAAGATATATATACAATTCATAGGATCTATTTCGATTGATCCATTACAACCATTGACTCCTGGTAAACCCAAGGCAATTAAGGCAAAGCCTGCAAAACCATCCAAGGCAGCAAAACCCTCCAAGACCACTAAAAAGTCTAATCCCCAGACTCCAGCTGCTCCTGTGTCTATTTTTGCTGCTCATCAGATTGAGGCATCTCATAATAAGCAGTCAGCTACACTCTTATTTACTCCACATAAACAACGTGGCAGTCAGATTTGCTTTGCACATGAACCACAACCTTCACCAACATGTCAGCATGTTTCCCAGAATGTACCTTTATTTGGATCTTCAAATAGTGACTCAGATATTGAAGAGGAGTTGGTAGAAGGAGTGCAGCATTTGGGCTTTCATGCAGATTCTGATTCTGATTCACACTCTGGGTTCCAGTCAGGCTCTGTCCCTCAGTCATCTTCAGGCTCTCATTTATCCTCTGGCTCTCCATCTGTCTCTGGCTCTTGTTCTCATTCACATGCACAGCTACCACATGCAGGACCACATAGCAAGCCATCCAAACATTGTCCAGTGGCAAAAGGTGCTAAAGATATCTGGTCATTTTTCACAAAGGTCAAGGGTTGGCATGAGTGTGCACTATGCCAGTATGTTTCCATATTTTAACTCTATGGTATACTGGTAATTGGTGCTTCAGACATGCTCAGAAGTCCAAGTCCTCACATGGTATTGCTTCATTTGGTATAATAACAAGCACCTCAAATCTACGGAAGCATTTATATAGTGAACATATCGAGGAATGGGTTACTGGTTGTGATGATCCGAAGATCAAGATCACTGCTAAAGCAGCCTTGCCAGCTGTTCGTGAATTTCAGGCTGAGCCTGAGCCTACATCATTGGAGGCAGAACATCAAGAATATACAAAGGAGGCATTTGTAGAGGCTATTCTTGAATTCATTATTGGTGATGATTAAGTCCCTCTATTGAACATGTTGTATTATTATACAGAGGGTAGATGGGGGGCAGCAGTTGGTCTGGGAGGGCAGAGGGTGTACGGCATCATCAAATGCGAGGCAGAGGGGGCAGTGGGCAGCAAGTGGTGTCAAACGTGGGCCTATTCAGCCGTTCTTGGTGCAGGGGGTGGGTGAATGTGTATCCTGGGCATCTGGGGGTCGGTTGGGGTGCATTGGAGGTCACAGGGGGCTGGTGCAGCATGCTGGGGTGTGTGCAGGGGGTTGGCACTGGTGGACACTGTTGTCCTGGGGGTGCGAGAGGTGGGGGAGGCTGTCATTGGTAGCAGCCATCTGGGTGTTCATTGCTGGGGGTTGGCTGTAGTGTATAGGGCAGGGCTGGGCAGTGGCCTAGAGAGCTGTAGGAAGGCTGGGGGGCAAATTGCACCATTTGCAAGGTGCTGGGGCTGATTCTGAAGCTGGGGGAAGATCCAGACCCAGGCACCCATACCAGTGGCAGAATCTCCATTCTTGAAGCTCACCAGGATGGACTCGTTCAGCCAACCAGGTTTGCCAGAGTCAGTGGTGATGTGGCATTGGAAGGGGTGTGACTCATGACATGGTGGCCATGCTCTGGGGGCCATAGTATCCCCATTGAGCCCCCCACCTCCCAGCTGAGTGGGGAAGAGGGGTGGCATGTCAGGGGCTCATTGAATGCACACAACAAAACTGAAAATAAAATAGTATATTAGTGAAATATAATTAGTAATAACAAAAATACTTAGTGGGGGCCTGGGGCCCCCATACCCTTGGACTGGAGGTGGTGGCATTGTTGTTGATGGGTGAGGGAAGGGGGGGGGGGGGGGGGGGGGGCAGTGTTTTACAGTCCCCCACCTATTCTGGTTGGACTCCCTGGACTCCAGAAAGTCCAGGTGGATTCCGGAAATTCCAGGTGGATTCTGGTTTGTTCAACTGGATTCCAGTTATTCCAACTGAAATATGTGGGGTCAAATGGACAAGAACTTTGGAACACCAAGTTAAACTCAAAATAAGATGTCTCCAGCCAGGATTGAACCCTCAACCTCTAGATTACAATTTACAGATTTTCCAACAACTTAACAGGTAAGCCATAACACCTTTATTGGTGTGGGATATTATTGTTACTTTATTACCTATCTACACAATAAAATACATTACATATAAATCATTATATGTAGGGGGGGATGTGGTTGTGTCCCTGAGCATCACATCACATTGCATTGGCTGTAATATATATATATATACTACCTACTTACAAAATGCTGTATGTATATATAATACTAGTATACAGAGGGGGGGGGGGGAGTGGGGCACATCGTGGCCTTGGGCATTGCATCCCCTCCCCTCACATCACTCGTCCTGCCAGTGCCACTAATGTAGCACCCCTTTCCACCCCACAAGCAATGGCTCAGGGCAGTGGTTGTGGGTGCTGGTTAGTGTTTAAAGGTCCGGTCTGGTCTTTCACCCCTTTTGGGCTTGGACCAGGACCAGGACCAGTCTATTTTTTACTCAACTACATAGGGACCAAGACAAGACTGCACAAGACCAGTCCTAAATGGTCCAGTCTTAGTCTTGGACCAGTCTCGACTAGTCTTTCCTACACTAATCTACTATAATTAAAGTATTCAACTAATTAAATAAATTAAATAAGTCACCCCCCCTCACATTTACAAGCAAGGGGGGCAGCACGAGTCAGGGGGCCTTAGAGTACTCTACAGATAAAATAAAAAATTTGTGTGGGGGGTTGCTAGTGACAAGGTAGTGCAGGGGTCGGCAGTGATGTGGCAGTGTGGGGGGGTCCCTAGTGACAAGGCAGCATGGGGGTCCCTAGTGACATGGCGGCACAGGGGGTCGCTAGTGTTGAGGCACTGCAGGGGGGTCGCCAGTGACAAGGCAGCACAGGGGTCACTAGTGATGAGGCAGCACAGGGGTCACTAGTGATGTGGCAGCACAGGGGTCACTAGTGATGTGGCAGCACAGGGGGGTCACTAGTGACAAGGTGGCGCAGGGGGGTCGAGAGTGCTGTGGTGTCACTAAGACTCCACCCCATGAGCATGGGCTCATGGGGCTGGGGCCAGGTAGTGCTGTGGTATTTTACAGTGAGTTCTATCCTATAAAATAAATAGTAAGTCAATTATAAGAAAAATGGAAAAAAAGTGTTGGGAGGTAAAGCTGGAAGCTGACTAGAGGCTTTTGGACGAAGGGGGGCACTCCTCTGTATGTCTCAGAGGTCAGGAATTAATTGTCTCAGTATATACTATACATATAGTATATATTGCTGAAGTATTGCTGAAGTAACAGTAATTAGTAATGTCATAATTACCGCTCTGGATATAGCAATTATAGGCTTGTATCCCAACACTCCCCCTCAATCCTAGAACGGCTGGGTGAAATGGTTAAATATTTTGTCATTACTCCCCCTGAAGTCAAGGGTGGAATAAGTTTCTCCAGTTGCATTAAAACCTCTGTGGTGGAAAAAACCCGTTGGAAAAAATCCAACTCATGCAAGGAAAGCTGCTGGGTTAACCTGACTGAACTCCCATCTCGTCCCTATGTTGTGTAAATTTAGGCTTCGGCAGAGCCTTTGTTAATACATCTGCAGTTTGCTCCGGATCACGACAGTTTTGAATTTCTATTGATTTATTGGCCACGAGATCCCAGACCCAGTGATAGTGGATAGTGATGTGTTTTGATCTCTGATGAAATTGAGGGTTCTGAGTTAAAATTACTGACCCTTCGTTATTGCCTTTAATCACTATGGGGAATTGTTGTGCAAATCCGAGTTCTTCATATAAATTTCTTAGCCATATGGCTTCGCATCCAGCATCTGATAATGCAATATATTCAGCTTCAGTAGAGGATAGTGCAATAATAGTTTGTTTCTTAGATTTCCATGTTATTGCTCCCCTGGATGCTTTGAAAATATAGCTGGTTGTGGATTTAAGATCTTCAATATTAGCAAATGAAGCATCAGCATATCCGTGGAAGAGGTTATTGTTTTCAGTCTCATCTTGGGATTTATAAATTATCCTGAGAGTTTTCATACCAGCCAAGTACCTGAGTATTCGCTTGATTGCACTGTGGTGTTGTAAACCCGGGTTAGCAGTGTAGGCGGCCAACTTGTTAACGGCAAAGCTGATATTGGGTCGTGTGGAATTTGATAGGAATTGTAGACATCCTAATAATTTTGCGTATGAATTACTCCTGTTGGGTTCATTATAATCCGGATTCGCCAATAATTTAATATTGGGATCCATTGGCATTCCAACTGGATTCGCATCAAGCATTCCCTCCTTGTGGAGAATATTTTCAATGTATTTCTCCTGAGATATCTTGATCACGTTGTCTTGGCATGTAATTTCTATGCCGACAATTTTGCTCGGCTCCCCAAGGTCAGTTACTTCCCATTCCATACTGAGCGTATTTTTCATATGCTTCATCATAGAATCGGAAGACGCAAAGAGTAATGTGTCGTCGACCCAGACTGTTATTATTCCCAAGTCATCATTGACCCTTCGAATATATGCGCATGGATCTGCAAATAAGCGTCCGTATTCGTGAATTTTGAGTTTACCATCAAATTCATTATTCCACTCTCGCCCTGCCTGCTTTAGTCCATAAAGTGGTTTCACTAACCTACATACCCGGCCTGTTCCATCTTCTTGTCCTTCAGGTTGCTTCATATATATTTCTTCTTTTAATGTGCCATTTAGGTATGTGCCCTTTATGTCCATCTGTTGTATTTTTAGACCCTTCTTTGATGTGAGCGCTAATACTGCTCGGAGTGTGTCCATCCAGACTACGGGTGAGAAGGTATCCGTATAATCATGGCCTGGTCATTGTGCACATCCTTTTGCAACTAATCGCGCTCGGTATCTTATAATTTCCCCTTGTTTATTTCTTTTCTGGACAAAGACCCATTTGTTCGCGATTGGTATCGCGCCAGGAGGTTTCTGGACCAATTCCCATGTCCCCTTCTCCTTTAGTAGGTTCAATTCATTTTGTATGGCTATTTGCCATTCTGGCCAATCAAGGGAGATCCGCGCATCTTTGAGCGTGTTTATTTCATCTCCAGCAATTATTGCATAGGCTTCATTGTTATCTAGGAAGGTATTCGCTTCTTCCTCTTCTGTAAGGTTTAACAAGGGTTTATAGTTGGTATGAACTCCATGCATTTGTCGCGGTTCATTTCTGTGCATTGCACGCGTCTTGTGTGGTTCATCAATATCAATGCAATCATTATTATCAACTTGTTTCCACTTCCGGGATTCCTTCTCCGGGTTATGAGGTTCCATTTCCAGTATATCCGGTTCTTCTCCGATTGGTGATGCAGCTCTGATCAGAGGTTCATCATTTGTGATTGGCAGTTGTGGGGGTGGCTGTGCCTCAATCTGCCTGCGGTAGAGTTCTATAATTGGAATTCTCGGCGGCGCGCCTCCATCAGACTCCCCCTCGCACTTTGAGGGTTCCATTTTATTGTCATCGGAAGGTTTAGATTTTGGAGTACCAGTCAATAGCTCAAAATTCCACAAAGTTAATACATTATGCGTTTCAGCATTGTAATATTTGACTGCTCTGGCACCGTCGTCGTATCCAAGATATGCACGGCATTTTTCTGACCTTGCAATAAGATCCATACTGGTGCGCCAAATTCGCGTAAGTGTGAAACATCCGGTTGTTCATTGTGCCATCCCTTGTAAGGAGTTAATTTCCGAAGATGCTTCGTATACGATTGGTTGCGGAGATAGGCGGCATGCATGACGGCATATTCCCAGAGGTATTCTGGGAGCTTGCTTGCAGATAGCATTGCACGCAATAATTCGACAAGTGTCCTATTCATTCTTTCTGCAATGCCATTTTGCGATGCAGAGTACAACACAGTTAATCGTATTTGTATCCCGCGTTCCTTAGAATAGTTTTCCAATTTCTCATTGACAAATTCTTTTCTGCAATCGATTTGAATCCCCTTGGGTGTTCGGCCTTGTGTTTTTATATAGGCCAAATAATTTATTACTCCCTGTGCTGCATCACTCTTTTCTTTTGGACATTTGATGGTGACATACCTCTTGGCGTCGTCAACGAATAATAAATAATAGTGTTTTCCATTGATGGACTTGATGGCATATTTTCCCCATAAATCTATATGCATCAATTCTCCGGATTCAGTATTCCGTTTGACTGATTTTGGGAATGGTTTAATGTGTTGTTTTGCAGCTATACATGTCTTGCATTCTGGTTTTGGGGTAGCCAGATCAACATTAAATCCTTTTACCATATTTCCATCAAGTAATAATTGCAGCCCAGTATATCCGATATGTCCAAATTGTCGATGCCATGTTTCCCAACTGAGTGATTTTTTATTTCCACTGAAAGTTATATCATTTTCAGCATTTTTGGCAGTGTCGCTCGGGTTTCTAATAATCATTTCCATTTTGTAGAGATGATTATTGATTTTATTCCCATGTGCAATGGCTTTACCATTTTTATTGAGGAGGGTTATTTCCCCTTGTCCCCCTTTGTATTTTCCTCCTGTGGTGTCCCATCTTCCTAGTGAAATTAAATTGTTCCGTGTTCCTGGAACGTGCAGAATGTCTTTGAGATGAATAATATATTTTTCTCCATTACATGTCGCAATTAGATCAACATTTCCTTGTCCTTCTATCTTTGCCTTTTTCCCTCCTACACCTGTTACGGAAATATTTTTCATAGGCTCATAGGAGGTAAATGCTTCTTTTTGATGCGTTACATGTGAAGTGGTTGCCAAGTTGGCCAGCCAATCATAATAGATCAGACACTCATCAATTATGGCATTGTTATTCCATGCATCAATTATGCCCTTCCTTGTCTGCTGAGAAAGTAATATGTTCTTCTACTATCATTGAAGTATCCCCAGGCTTCTTCTCTTTTGCTTTCTCTTTCTTCTTTCCCCAACAATTCTTCACGTAATGTCCAAATTTCCTGCAGTTACGGCATTTGTTCCCATCAAATTTTCGGCATTTGCTCGTCCAATGCCCTGCGTGCTTGCAATGATCGCAATAAGATTTGATGGAAGTTTTCTTTTTGGTAATACGGTTTTCCAGGGATTTACTGGGACCGGTAGCTTTCTGGGTTTGCACCAGATTTACGCTCCCACCGGTTCCGTTATTATTCCCGTTCCGATTTAGCCAAAGTTTATATTCCTCTCGTAACAATCCTATAAACACGTCCAATGATAAGTGGCGCTTGGGGTCCAAGTCATTGGGATCATTTGCGTTGCCATTGTATGGCTCCACATAAGTTTGCCAAGATGATGGTAGAGATGCCGATATGATAGATTTGAATCGGGTGTCGGAGATATGAAATTCCCTATTAGGGAATTTATTGATGCGGTCACGGTAAGATTTCAGAGTGTCCATATGCTTTAGAATATTGTCGGTAGCGTCGGCCTTTGTCTCGTACAGTAGGCACTGAATATGATTTACGGTTTGATGCGCCTTGTTTTCATGAGTAACGGATAGCGCGGAGTACATCGCTTCTGCCATAGTTTTTGATCCGACGTGATTCATTTGCAAAGAGGTAACGTTATGTATTATAACTTGCTGTGCCCAGCCTTGTCGTTCTTGTCCCAGTTGCGCGCCCCCTTGGCATCCCTGGATTCTTTTGGGCATTTTACGGCCCTGTTAATATATCCAGTGATGTCACAATTAATAAATACCCGTTTCATCCTTTCTCTCCATTC
Organism: Tricholoma hemisulphureum; assembly: GCA_964034925.1. Lineage (NCBI taxonomy): Eukaryota > Fungi > Basidiomycota > Agaricomycetes > Agaricales > Tricholomataceae > Tricholoma > Tricholoma hemisulphureum. Next base: position 1,977,356 of record OZ035928.1, on the reverse strand, counting down.
ATGCCAATTCTCATCAGTAAGGGGATCCCAATCGGAGATCTTGTTTACATTAGAATATTCTTTGGTACGAATTAGAAGAATCATGGGCTTCTTTTGTTTCGGCGGGATTCCTACCTTGGGCGTGGCTGGCGGCGCTCCCGCTGTAGCATATTGGGAAGCGGCTGGTGACGGCCCAAATAATTCCATATGGTCAGCTAAGTCCTGATCGTACTCCTGGACGTATTCTTGAGGGTTTTCTTTGTCACTGTCTGGGACAAATTCTTCAATATTGCTTGGGGCTTTTGACATGTTGTAGAAGGTTTTGTAAATAGATTTTTGGGTTGTTTAAAATAAGCCAGGGCTCATAACCTGTAGGGAGGTAAAGCTGGAAGCTGACTAGAGGCTTTTGGACAAAGGGGGGCACTCCTCTGAATGTCTCAGAGGTCAGGAATTAGTTGTCTCAGTATATACTATACATATAGTATATATAGTATATAATGCTGAAGTAATGCTGAAGTAACAGTAGGCTATAGCACGGGTACGGGTATCCACGGGTACGGGTACGGGTCACACAATCGGTACCCGTAACCTGTTGGTACCTGCCACCAAGAGAGCAATCGCCCTGTGTTTCCAAGTGTACCAAGTAAATAATATTTTAAAACTAACTATATGTATTATTATATTATTAGTGGGGCAAACCCAGCTGGAAAGTTGAAAGCAAGGGGGTTTATATATCTCTCAGATGTGCACAGACCATTTGGTCTTGTGTACACACAAATGTGTCATTGTTGAACGTTGAACATTGATCATGCACGCGTTGTTTATTCATGTTTGTATGGTCCCGCTGTGCATTCTTCCCCACCCACAACACTGCCGACTTGGTGGACGGCACACCCCAATCGGGTGTGCCGTCTTTGGTAAGTTTCTTTTGTTTTCATTTTCATTTTTACTAACAATGTTTTTAGGTTATAATTTGCACTATTGACAACCATGACGACTACGACAGGACGGCACGGGGGCAATGAAGACAACGGGAACCCGACGACCAGCCCCCGCCACCACAGTTGCGAGCCCCTGCTCACAAGGTGGATCATGGGTGTTCGACGGCGAACCACAAAGATATGGCGAAGGCACCAGCATGCGGAGGACAACGGACGGCAGGAAAATGGGAGCAGGACGACAAACAACGGCAGGAGGCCCACGACCCCCTCTTGCTCGCAAACGCGAGTTGGGGGTCATTCTTCATTCGTCTCACTCAAAACGGCCGCCACGTCACGACGACAACCCCCTCTCGCTCGCACACGTGAGGTGGGGGTCGTCCTTGCTTCGTTTCACTCGGGAGGGCCGCCACGTCACGCCGACAACCCCCTCTCACTCGCACATGCGAGGTGGGGGTCATCCTTGCTTCGTTTCACTAGGGACAGCCGCTAGGTCACAACGACGACCCCCTCTCACTCGCATACACGAGGTGGGGGTCATTCTTGCTTCATTTCACTAGGGACGGCCGCCACATCACAACGACGACCCCCTCTCACTTGCACACATGAGGTGTTGCTTCGTTTCACTTGGGATGGCTGCCACGTCGACAACAACGACCCCCCTCTTGCTTGCACATGTGGGGTGGGGCTTCATTTCAGTCAGGACGGCCGCCATGTCACAACAAGACCCCCTCTTGCTTGCACACGCAAGGTGGGGGTCGCCCTCGCTTCGTTTCACTCGGGATGGCCGCCACGTCACAATGACAACCCCCCTCTCGCTTGCAAACGCGAGGTGGGGGTCGTTCTTCCTTCATTTCACTTGGGACGGCCGCCACGTCATGATGACCACCCCCTCTCGCTCACAACCGCGAGGGGGGGTGTTTCTTTGTTGGGAATGGAGTGGTGAACAGTGACAGGAAGAGTTAAGGACAAGGTTAGATTATGAAGTTTAATCTCAAAGGCTAGTGAGTGATTGAGTCTGCCACAGGGAGGAATGTTATTATTATCTCCTACATGATGTGCAATATTTATACTACACAGTTAGGAGGTATAGTGTAATGCACTCCTTTAATATATAAAGGAGGTATTCTGTAATAGACCCCTGTACCAGTTAATAATGGAATAACTATGTCATATCCCCTATATAATTCTCCAGATAGACTTGTCTATCATTGTATATTATAGGGGGTTCCCTGGATAGCATAGGAGACAGTCTTGGCAGTCTTTGTAGTCTTGGCCAGTCTATTAAGGGTAGCAGCTTGGGAATTAATATTATTCCCTGTGGCTGTGTTGGATTCTACCAGTGGCAGATCCTAACCCTAACCTTAAGCTTAGGACTTGTATTCCATCTCCCTAGGCTTGTTAACTGCCTTGGCTTGCCTGTATACTCTTGTATACATAATCCCAACACTAATAATGGGTGGGCAAGCCTGTAATTTACACTCTTCCATGTATTCTGGAAAAGTCCAGAAATGCCAGAAATTCTAGATAGAATTTCATATAAAATAAATATAACAAAAAAAAAGAAAAGGGGAGGATGAGGGAGTGGGGCACATCACTGGCCCTGTCCCCATGCCTGTCCCTCACTCTGACAGAGTGATATTTATATTAATTAAAATAGAGTATTAATAAAATTCACTCTGACAGAGTGATGTTTATTTATTTAAAATAGAGTACCAATAATACAAATATATACAAGAAGGGAGAGGGGGGGGGGAGTGGGGCACATTGCATCAGTGTTGTTGCCCCCCATTCCCTGTTCCCCTCCCCTTCTGTCACCCTCACCTATTGCACCCCCCTCCACCCTGCGAGCAGTTGCTTGCAGCAGTGATGAGGGGTGCTTTGTCATGCTGGGTGTCATGTGGTCAGGTGCCTGGCATGTCCCCTTGCTCTGACAGAGTAGTACTTACATTAATTAAAATAGAGTATAAGTAAATATATATGAAATTAAATTAAAGGGGGAGTGGGGTGCAGTGCATTGCTGTTGTTGCCCCCCTTCCCTATGCCCATCCCCCTGCCTCCACCCTGCAAGCAGTCACTCACAGTGGTGGTGGGGGTGCTCTGTCACACTGGGTGTTGTGCCTGGCACATCCCCCTCCCTCCTAGGGCATCCCCCCATCCCCCAGCATGTCCCCTCCCTCCTAGTCATGCTGGGTGTCACATCTGGCCCATCCCCTGTCCCCCGGCATGTCCCCCTGTCCCTCCATGTGTCCCCCCATCCCTCCATGTGTCCCCCTCCCTCCCAACATGTCCCCCTCGGTCCTGGTGCATCCCCTTGTCCCCTGGCATGTCCCATGTATCAGTGGGGGTTGTCCCTGGCTGAGGAAGGGTGCTGGATTGGTAGGTGGTGATGTGGCTCAGTGGCTGTGGTGGGTGCTGGATTGGATTGGTGGGTGGTGGTGACATGGCAATGGCAGGTGCTGGGTCAGTGGGGGTTGTGGCTGGGGGAGGGTGCTGGGTTGGTGGGCAGTGACATGGTGGCAGGTGCTGGGTTGGTGGGTGTGACATGGTAGCAGCAGTGGGTGCACGGTCGGATGAAGCCCCCCACCTCCCAGCTAAGTCAGGAGGAGGGGCAGCACACCACATTGCATACAAAACTGAAAGAGAAAAATATATATTTGATTAGCTTTAAATAAAGATGAATTAGATCTTAAAATACTTACCATGTGGGCCATAGGCCCACATGTTGTGCTAGAGGGAGGGGAGAGGGAGGCAGTTGTCATGATGGTGGGTGGCAATGCATGAGCTGGCCAGTTAGTTCAGTTTTTGCTGGTTTGGGTAGATTCTGGAAATTCTGGTCTAATTATTTAAACTGGAATTATCCTGTACAGTGAGAAATACACTAAAAAAAAGTACAACTGGAATCTGGAAATTCTGGAAATTCTGGCCAGAATATGTGGGGGAGCGTAATGTACTTGGGCAAGCAAGGCTTTAATATACCTTTGACTCATTTGCATACATTTGCACATGTGTTGTGCAAGTAAATGATGATGTGTTGTGACATGCTTATGTTTGCATGCGCTTACACATCAATATCAACCTTAACATAAGGTCTTTACTCTCCCCCCCCCACTTCCTGGTCCATTTCTAGGATTCCTAGGAATGCCAGGAATGAACCAGAAATCCTAGATAGTGTAAATGGAATAGAAATTCCCTGTATCAGTCCTAGTCCATTCCTGATCCATTCCTAGTTCATTCCCAGTCCTGCCAGGAATGCCAGGAATATTCCTTAGGAATGGTCCCAGTCTATTCCAGGCTGTTAGTATTAATATATTAATATTTGTATTGCACCATCAAGGATTGAACCCAGGTTTCGGGAGATGATTACTCAGCACAAACATGGCAATATAACCATTAGACTAAACAGCTGATATTTGTTAGGTAAGCAAATATATTATGTCCCAACCCTCACAGCCACTTGGCACATGTTTGGTCATGTGTTGGTTGGAAACGTGTGGTCATGTGTGACCGTTTTGTTTATTGGTGACACACGCTGCCACCGCCACCAACACTGACTGCGCCGCTGCCACCTCCGCCTCCCTCATACCGCAACCACCACCACCTCTGTCCACAACCGCCACCCCCACTCGCCCTGGCCCCAGATGACCAACGCGCGACAACGACCCCGACCCCACTGGTAAGCCCCCCCCACCCCGATGTGCCATGTCACTGACCCCCCCCCCATCCACCAGGCAATGCCCCTGTGCCCTGGAACGACGGCCCCAGCATCCGCCACCGCCTGGTAAGCCCTTGCACCCCCCACCTCGCATGCCACGTCACTGATGCCCCTGCCTCCCCCCCAGCCTCCCCCCCCTCTCTGCCTCCCCTCCTCCCCTCCTCCACTATCCATCCATGGGGGCCTGAAGCCCCCATATTAAGTATTTTTAATCATCAAATATATTTTTAAACTGACAAATCTCTTGTCTACTTGTAACAGCGGGGGCCTGGTGCGCCACCCCTCATCCCCACTCAGCTGGGATGGGAGGGGCTCGGATGGGGATAGGGGGGTGCTGGGAGGCCCGAGCAGTGGGGTACCCATGAGGTGCGCACAGAACGGCCCACCAGGCCACCACCTCACTAACCCCCCCCACCCCTTTCACCCGACACCCATGCTCGCCACAACAGCAGGACGGCACTGCCAGGTCACACCGATGAGAGGGGGACACGATGGGATGCCAAAGGACCCCCCACCAGCCAAGGGGATGTGACACAACATGCCAGGCCACCCCAGGATCTGAGGGGGAGGCGACGCAACACACCACCACCTAGTGGGACGTGACAGGGGCCACGAGTGAGGCAACAGAAGGCCCCCGGATCCCGGGAGACACCCCCAGGCGGCAACAGGACGCAACGGGAGCTGAAGGGACACCACAGGACATGTCAGGATGCGCCAGCAGGCCAGGACAGCCGAGGGGGACGCAATGGGAGCCGAAGGGACGCCCCAGGACGCCCCAGCGGACCAGGACAGTCAAGGGGGACACGACAGGAGGGCCCAGCAGCCCAAATAACACCACCCAGCCCAGCCTCACAAGCCACTGCTTGTTGGGGTGGAGCACAGGTGGGGCGACAGCAGCGCCGAGCGGGCGCCAACCCCCCACGCCAGCACCCTGAACCACTACCACGAGCCATCGCTCGTGGGGTGGAACAGGGTGCTATGCGAGGGGCAGGTCACTGCGACATGACACAATCACTAAGCCCCCCACTGCCTGAGAGACATGGGGGGATGTTATTTAGTTTAATTTAGTCATGTATTATATTAATAAATAATATCTCCCCCCTGTCTCATAGTGAGTTGGGGGGTTTTTACACTTTTTGTTAGTATTTTTTGTTAGTATTGATGTTTCCATAAATGGTAATAAAGGCATTTAATATTTGAAATAATGATCTAGTACCTCCAGGAATGGTGGCTAGGAATGGTCTAGGAATGGTCTAGGAATGGCTAGGAATGGACCAGGATTCCTAGGAATGTGAGGAATGAACCAGGAATGAACCAGGAATCCAGGAATGGACCAGGAATGAACCAGGATTCCACGAGGAATGGGGGGGGAGTGTAAATACTTGTAAATTTATTTTAACCAGATATTTAAAATGGGGCGAACCCACTTGAGGGGTCAAAATGAGAGCCCTTATATACTCCTGAGATGCACATGGGCCATTTTGCCTTGCATGTGCCCAGTCAATGTGTCTTTGTTGATTGTTGATGCAATGTTTGCACACATTTGTCATCAAACTACTACATGCTTGCTTTCAACATGCCATGTCACGACTACCACTCACTCACAAACACAAAGTGGAGGTGGCCCTCTGTTTCACTCACCATTCACGAGGTTGAGGGGCTGTTCCAGTAAGTCTTTTTTTTTTGGTTTGTTTCCATTTTTTTTAACTATGTGTTTTTCTTGTTTCTTTAGGATCCAAATCATTTGCTATTGACAGGGCCAATGACAGGAGACAGAGAAGGGATGTAGGTGGATGCTGAGGGGTGCCAGGAGACACATGCAGGGGGCTGCCTGCCAGGTAAGCACCAACCGAAGCCACCACAGCTGCCACCTCACAGCCCACTTCATGGGAATCACCACCACCACCACTGCCACCGCCGTGAGCCACTGCTCGTGGGGTGGATATGGCAATACCCATTCTATCTCACAACAGGCCTGCAATGACACTGCAATGAGCAACTGCTCATGGGGTGGATCCCTATGAGATGACACGCACACCACCCACACCAGCATGCTCATGAGGTGGCTACGGCAGCTGACAATGCCCACCACTGTGAGCAACTGCTCGTGGGGTGGATCCCTCCAAGATGATGCCCATGACCATGAGCAGCTGCTCACAAGGTGGGAGTTCTTCTGTGTCATTGGGAACAGGGAGCACAACTGCCACTCCCTGGCCCACTTCAGTTACTACTAGAGGCCCATGATGACACCGTTGCAAGCAACTGCTCATGGGGTGGTCCCCTACCCCTGCCCTGATGACAACAATGCACTGTTGTCATTGTATTCAGCTCCTGCACTTGACAAAGCCCGCAATTGTGGGAGTTTCTAGATGCAGGAGCTGTCACACAGCAGGAGACAGTGGGTCTATCTGTACCCACTGACCTGTAGGTGTACGAACCCATGGGTTGCAGGTATGGGTAGGGCATGGGTATGGGTACAGGTATGCTCGAAAGTACCTGCAGGTTACCTGTGCAGATCCCTACACACTGGTAAGCCCCCCTCCTCCCCCCCAATGTGCCATGTCACTGACCCCCCCCCCCCCCCTTCCACCAGGCCACTAGGGAATAACACAGGTTTGCCAACCCATGCGGGTTATGGGTATGGGTAGGCATGGGTATGGGTATGGGTTGCACATTGAGTACCCATGACCTGTACCCAACCCATCACCAAATTTCTACATACAAGGTGTTTATGTTGTAATTATAGGTTTTGGCACTCAGATGAGTGCAGCAAACCTCCTATTTACTTATAAACCATGTAATAGACCAGTCTAATATCTTATACATCTTACTTAAGGGGGAAGCAACACCCCAGAGGAAAGGGGAGCTTGTGGAAGCCAGGATATATATACCAGTTAATATTTGTCACTATTTGGTTCCAGTAAGCGAACATGACTGTGATGCGTCACATTGTGTTGACACAACACATCACAGTCATGTTCGTTTACTGGAACCAAATAGTGACAAGTATTAACTGATATATATATCCTGGCTTCCACAAGCTCCCCTTTCCTCTGGGGTGTTGCTTCCCCCTTAAGTAAAATGTATAAGATATTAGACTGGTCTATTACATAGTGTATAAGTAAATAGGAGGTTTGCCACACTCATCTGAGTGCCAAGACCTATAATAACTTGTATATTGAAAGACGATGACACCACCACAAGCAACTGCTCACAGGGTGGAGTCATTGAATGCAGGTGCAGTGCCACAACAGCAGATGGTGGGCCTACCTGTGTCTCATGACCCATGGGTTGCGGGTATGGGTAGATGCAGGTATGGGTACAGGTACGCCCAAATCTACCTGCAGGTTACCCATGCCACTCCCTACAGGCAACACCCCTGTGACCTGGAATGACAACCCCAGCATCTGCCACTGCCTGGTAAGCCCCTTGCCCCCCACCTTGCATGCCACATCACTGACACCCCTGCCTCCCCTCCCAGCCACCTCCCCACCTTCCCTCCTCCACTACACATCCATGGGGGCCTGAGGCCCCCATATTAAGTATTTTTAATCATTAAATATAATTTTTAAGCTAACAAATTTCTTTTTGACTTGTAACAGCAGAGACCCAGTGCACTGCCCCTCCTCCCCACTCAGCCAGGATGGGAGAGGCTCAGATGGGGATAGGGGGTTCCAGGCCCAAGCAGCAGGATACCCATGAGGTGTGCACAGAACAGCCCACCAGGCCACTACCTCACTAACCCCCCACCCCCTTTCACTGGCAGACACCTGTGCTCACCACAACAATGCCAGTGGGACATGACAGGGGCCATGAGGGAGGTGACAGAAGGCCCCCAGATCCTGGGAGACACCCCCAGGCAGCAACAGGATGTGACGGGAGGCCCCAACAGCCAAGGGGATGTTGGGATTATGTATACAAGAGTATACAGGCAAGCCAAGGCAGTTAACATGCATAGGGAATATTGCCAGAATATGCTAAGTCATATTAACACATGTTTAACAGAGGTTAACACATGCAGAGACATATAGGGGAATCCACAGTTAACACATGCTTCAGGATTAATCATCCTGCAGCATGTCTATCATAGGATAGGCAAGATATAGTCATGTCTATCATAGGCTATCAGAGACAGAGCCTTTGATAGAGTGTCTATGACACACCCTGCAGGAAGTCTAGGACTTACCAAGCCATGATATCATATGTCACTATTATTGACACTGTTATAGGGGATATGACATAGTTATTCCATTATTAACTGGTACAGGGATCTATTACAGAATACCTCCTTTATATATTAAAGGAGTGCATTACACTATACCTCCTAACTGTGTAGTATAAATATTGCACATCTTGTAGGAGATGATAATAACATTCCTCCCTGTGGCAGACTCCCTCATACACTTACCTTTGACTTAAACTTAATACCTCAAAAACCTCGTCCTCATCTTGTGCTCAACTTCCTGATCCCAATACCAACACAGCACCCCCAGCCACCGCCATGAGCAACTGCTCATGCGGTGGAAATGGGGAGCAACAAGGACAGCGACAATGGAGAGAGGAAGCAGGTGCAACAATGATGATGGGACGATGACGTGAACAGCACCCCACACACCCCGCCATAAGCGACTGCTCATGGGGTGGAAACCGGCAGCAACGACAATGGGAAGTGGGATCAGGACAACGAAACCACAGCGACAACAACAATCGTGGCATGGACAATGGCAGCCGTATCATGACCTCCCTACGTTTCGTGTGGGGCAGGTTTTTTTTCCTTTTTATTTAATTAATACAGTTGTCCCCCAATTTGCATTTGCATGAGTATGTATATAAACTTTTTGACATAATTATGTCGAGCCGCCTCCCTTGCATTTGCGTGAGGTATGTAGTCAAAAACTTATTCACCTGACTTTGGGAACAATCTACCTTTTTTGGATGTCAGTGTGGGGGAGTAAGGGTACTTATGATGATGTGACTTTTGTACATGTGACTGGCTACTGACTATGTGGTCATGTGACATCCTGCTGCACCACTCCACCCCTTTTTGGTGAAACTCTAGTAAATGTTCGGGCCTTGGAGCACTCCCAGAATCACTGTCACAGTCACTAATAATATAACCACAGAAATGACCTCATGGTGACGCTATATGACTGCTATAGCACTATATAAGACATGAGAATTGTTTCAAATGCACTCCAAAGTCTTGAAATGACTACAGCTACACCACACAATCCGACTGATTCTGCCAGTGGCACGACAACCAGTCCACGACCAGACACGAGGAGCAGCGCAATCCGTTTAGAGAGCAAAGTAAAGTACGCAGGATTGATTTGTTCATCATAGCTCAGCAACCACGTACCGTTTTTTATTTCCAGGGGGGCTATGCAAGTTGTTCACGGTACTTGAACGAAATTCGCACAATACTATCATCGTGACCAAGCCGTTTTCACAACAGGTGTCGGTGAAAATATCCGAGGATCTACTCTTGGTGCACTTAATCCTTTGTTAACGAAAGCAGAGATAGAACAGAACGAAGAAATAGCTAGGAAAGGACGTTTGGAAGCCGAACGGGGTCTTGCGGCTTGGAGGGGCCAACTTCCAACGACATCAGACAGTAAAATCAGTGAACCGGGTGTCGACAATGGGAAGGACCGGCAGAGCACTATTGGTACTGCGGCGGTGCATGAGGATATTCCTATCGGGGGGCATGCGGCCGGTGGACCTCCTCAGCAGAATCTGAGTCGCTCTTGTCCCGAGCCGGCCCCGGAGGTGGAAGGGATGGGCCAGACTCCGTCCTCTCCTCCTACGAGTCCCACTCAGTATCGCCGTCAATTTGGTAAGGAGGGCGACCTCGGGGTTGGCCCAGACAGAGGTGCCGTGGGTGTTGGAGCCAGTCCTGGAGGTACCAACGTTTGTCATCAGTGAGATAACACTTTAACTAATCCTACTGTCTCAGCGGGCGAGCAGCAACCGTACCGCCCCGGCCAGTTCTCGTCTGCGGACGAGAAGCAGAAGCAAAATAACTTCACATGAGCATGGTAACATTGGTCCCCCAGATCGCGACTAGGCGCTGAAGCGAGACCGAGAATATCGTGATCACTTGACTAGGCCCACTGGTACGGTAGTTTCAGGTTTGCTGCGAAAAGCTTGCGTTTTATAGTTTTAAATAGTATTGTTTTCAGGCTCTACAATACGTGCTTATGTAAGAGGAAATTCTCCGTCAGCGATCGATATATGTGCAAATATTCTTGAGCTTTGTATGAACGCACTCGTTATATGTGACAAGAGTTCAATGTAAAATATTATTTGCTAACACATTGCAAATAAGATTTTCCAAGGTTTGGGGGAAGATTCTGATAATCCTGTCGAGAATGGCACATGGGAATCTCGTGACAGGACGCGTCTTTAGACGCAGCAAATGCAAATCTTTCAAAAGAGCAAAGAAAAGATTGCAGTCAGAATCTTCGGAGCGTGCCCCGTTAGTCCCAGAAACGGACAAGAAGTCTGAAGGGAAAAAACGAGACTACACCAAGGCACGCTAAGAGAGAGAATGGGAGGAGGGTGGGTGAAAAAATCAAGCAGATGCTGTCTGCCAGAGTGAAGGTGGGAGATGAAAGAAGTGGACGACGTGTTCCGCCCTCTTGTGCTTCTTGACTCCCACCGTGCACGGACCACTGGGAATTTGACGTCGAAACACGTTGAAAAGACGTCAAAACCATGTCGTGCTTACAAAGCCCGGACACAACGTTTTCGGACCAGCTCGCAAGCTCGCAGGTCGTACCGTTGAGTCACCAACACTGCAAGCAATATGCACTTTTTATTGAAAAATATTTTTTACAAGTTACATATTATCCAGATACCTTATCTTTCTTCCCTGGCCCTAGCTCTACGTCATAAGGTTATGACAGTGATACTAAAATTACACAAGCAGTTCCAACGTTAACGTGGGTGAGTGCAGAGCGTGATATAATCAAAATCAAACTTGTGTTTTTCGGAGTGATGCGGGCTCTTCGATGGCTTGTTCCACACTTTTCATTACATTGATCTCAAGCTGCAAAAATAAAATCTCAAAATTAGCTCAAAGAGGCCGAGGCAAACCCTACCTTTCGTGCGGTACTCTTTTCAAAGGCAATCTGATGAAAGAAATAAGTTCTTGTAAGCCACCAGTGCATGGAGATCCACGTACATCATGAGTAGAATAGAGATCGGCATAGGTGTCATGCTGCCGCCGTTCATTCTGGCGAACGGGAGGGAGACCCATGACGGCATCGCGGGAGGAATTGGCACGACGTAGAATTTGGCGGGTGTTCAACCTAGGGCAGTGGTAAGTATACGTTCTAGTCATATAATGCATTCTGCTTTACGTTACGAGGAGAGAATTCGCGTAGACTGTAAGGAGATCGATGTCAGTTAGATCCGTTATTCGACGGCGCATGGCGACGAACGTTTAGATATAACGAAATGGAGGCCCATAAAGATGAGGCCGTGTTTTATCGTCAGCCACTAAAATTGTAATGAACATGTTGCTCGATCCATGACATCAAGAAGGCAGCTACGCACGCAGATCATAGTGACGATCGTTCCCGCACTAAAAAGTTGATTCAGTGAGGGTTTACGTTAAATACGACCAAAGACTCCACGTACCACGTCAGGGAACCAGTCTCGAATGCATATCGAATTAAGGAATCAATTACAACATTCAGGCTGTGATGCAAGAAGCAACCGATGTCTGTTTGGCGACAAGGAGAATCTCCGAACAAAGACGCACCGATTTGTTCCTGTTCGACTTCCCCGCAACAAGAAGCATAGCGAAGCCGTGATTATGATATCAACGGTAGACGATAGTGCTAGGCCCAGAGTAAATAGCCACTATAATAGATTACATCAGCGAGAGCAAGGGGGACATTGAAATGGGACTTACTCGAAATTGAGACTTGAACTGTGCAAATGAATGAAGGCTGATCCTGTAGTGATTCTTAGTTCTTAGAACAGTCCCAATGCTCAATGCTGTGAACACATACATTTCTGCTGTTGTGGCTGGGAGAATAGGCGGAAGTCGTGAGGTTCATAACAATCACACGACCAACGAAGAACCCACCAGTAGCTGATACTGTGGTACAAAATTAATTTGGATAGATACCTAATGGGGAAAATAAACATACCGAGTCGAAGAACTGCCAACGTGACCTAGAACCATGACGTCGTTGGTTTTTCGGGTGGCACATGACAAAAAACGAACGCGTACAATCGGTATCGTGAGAAGCCAGTTGCGGTGGCTCACTAGAGGATTCCAAGAAAGGAGCTGATCAATCAATCCATGTCCCTTGACAAATAACAACCACACGCACACAACCAGATCCGGCGTGCAAGGAAACTATGGGTCTGGATCAGGTCCCAAGGGGCGAGTAGATTGGCGAGTGACGAACCAGTGTACCAGGAACGTGAGTACTGCCTATTCAAGGCACGCGTTTATAATTAAAGGGGTGTTGAAACCGCCGGAATGCAGACTCACGGTAAATGCTACTGTGGACTAGGTAGTAGTTAGATAACATGTATGTGGGTGATTACTTAGAGAAAGAGCATACCGCTAGATTCCTAAGTTATCGCAACAGTAAAAGGAAGGAGGAAATGAGATGATGGACGCACAACAAGGAAATCGGATACGCACCAAGTAATGTAGTCTACGAATTCCAGATTCCCAAAATGAAAGATAAGGTATTGGAATAGTGCTGCCCAGATGAGTGACGTATGACAGGTATCAAGAAACCTGGAGGACGTCAGGATTGGCGTGTGATCAACCAACGCCTATATTGTCGGCATACCATGTAGCCAGGACCTAGATTCAAGTATACGTTATCTATGGGATCCAACGATGGCGCTAGAACATACCAGGCCCTTCACACGCGGCGGATCCGCTGGGAACAGTTTGAAATAAACCACTACCTGAACAGCTACGCCTCCAGAAAAACTGTGGGGCATCGTTATGCTTAGTTGGTGTATCACTGCAGTTCCAGAAGACCAAACTTACACTGAAGCGAAGAGGCCCCCTAGGAGTAGGGCGCCGAGGGTTTTTGGGACATCTACGGTGGTCATGACAAGAGATTGAGCGAGGAAGAAGGTGCCGCTGCCAGGTTCTTTCTCCGGAGGTTATTTATCGCTCCCGCCTTAGTGCCGAACATATACCGAGAAGCTAGGAAAATTGTATCAAGTGAGACCTGAAATAGATGTAGGCTGTGGGGTGGACATACCTATTTGGGTGATTAATACATTCTGTCACCGAGTGTGTGAATCTGTTATGGTGAAACGTGTTTATGTCTTGAGCGTCCTGACTTTGCGAAAATGTTCATGAGGGCTCGAAACACGCTGGAAAATCAATGGCCCTGCACTCAAATGCAAACTGAAACGGCTTTTTGGCGGCCCCTTTGCGCTTAGGATTAACGAGGTGCTACATCTCCAATAGGTTTAACATACAAACAAGATGTGACGATGTTGAACACGAGGTTTCTTTCACCTGGTCCCGGTGGTATTTTGGTCGAAGTTCTTCTGTTTGACGACATGCGGAGAGTTCATCATGATGGATAATTGTCGCTCGCTGATCGCTGTTAATGAACTAGTACTAGTAGCGACTCAGCGTGGGCGCTCCAAGACCCAGAAAAATCAGGATCATCATCGAAACACGATCGAGGTGATTGCGAGGGTTATTCGGAGAGTTCAGGTTTGAGGTTTATGTCGACGTTGGACGTTGAATCGCCTTGAGAATGGCACTGCGAGGTGACGTAGATGATGCCAATAACCAACCCCGGAGTCGCTACCTGTCCTTGCCAGTCCTTGCGCTACACTTAATGTATAAGGTTACACTAGGACATTTGTTCAGTTAGAACCCACCTCCGCGATATCCGGTATCGTGCCAAAAGTATGTTCAAAAGATCTCGATTGTGGCAGAAGCGAAAATTGTGTATTGCGGCTGACTAAGCACCTCAAATCGACAGCCTCACTGGCATCATCAAGATAGCCTTGAACGCCAACCTCCACTTTGCTTCCTATCCTGGATCGACATCGATGATCAACTTATCTGGAAAAAAAAAACTCAACTCGGAGCCGGACGGGCATCAGTGAATCGTGGAGAAAATGCTTTGCCAATTTGTTATTTGTATTTATATATCTAACAATAGATGTCCTATATTGGATTGGACCTTAGTGGCCATGTATGAACATTATGCAAAGTGTCAAAAATGTGTTGTAAGTGGTTTGGGAGATTTTTGATAATTTCACCCTTTATGCAACATCACTGTAATATTTTCCCTCCATTTGTAATTACATATCAAGTAGGAGACCGAATTACAGAATGTCAAGCATACTGTTTTGAAGCATATATCACACTGAAAACTGATATCACAATTTTATATAATTTCACCCTTCATGTAACATCACTGTAATATTTTCCCTCCATTTGTAATTGGGTATCGGGTAGGAGACTGAATTACAGAATGTCAAGCATACTGTTTTGAAGCATATATCACACTGAAAACTGATATCACAATTTTATATAATTTCACCCTTCATGTAACATCACTATAATATTTTCCCTCCATTTGTAATTAGATATCAAGTAGGAGACCGAATTGCAGAACATCAAGCATACGCATATGTCACACTGAAAACCAATGCATGTAACATCACCAAAATATTTTTCCCCTATTTGTGATTAGATATCAAGTAGGAATAAAACCATAACCAGTTCCTACGCCCCAGTGCGGGTCCTTAGACTCTCGTCAATCCCAGTCGGCAAACAAACAAAGCGCCCAACTGACCCTCGCATCCACACCCTTATGAGTTCTCACCCATCTCTCCTCCCTCCCACTAATCAATACCCTAGATGAGACAAAGCACCAGGCTTGCGGCAAGTGGGGGATATTCCCAACTTGTCCAGAGCATTTTCAATACAACTGAAAGAAAAAGGTCATCTTAGTACTTATTTTTTTTTAAAAAAAAAACAGATGGCTGTAGAAGAACAGCAGTTGTGGACTTATGGTGTGCAGAATAGATGACCACACCAGGTGGCGCATATATCCCGAGAGTTTTCCAGACAGATAGGGTAGGATTGTCAGAGTTGAAGGGATGGCGGCTGGCGCGTCCTGAGTTTCTGCATCCGAGCATTGTTATTTAAGGATGGGGCAAGAATGCAAAGAAGCAAGAAAAAAACGCACAAGGATGCCTATCCTTTGCTGAATTGAGGAGACCCTAGACTCCTCTTCGTCTGTGTCTATCTCGCTCTCGATTTGTCAAAGACGCTTGGTGTCGTTCTCGAGGCATGGAGTCTGGGCATGCTTGTTAGTAATCGATCATGGCTTTTATTCACCCATGCAGCGTTTACCTCGAATCTGTGTCAACGCACGATCACTTGTGGCAGATAGAGTCAGTGTAACTGTTGATAAACGCCAAGAACTAGTATAATCATAGATGTTACAATTTCCTTATGCTTGTTCTCTTTACTCCGTTTCCTTTCCTGATACTTAGCAGATACTGACTCGACGGGCAGCGCCCATTAGATACTTATGTTTGTAGCGCAGCAACAAGCGCAGCTGCTTACTGTACAGTAGACATAGCCTTCCGTAGTATAACAGCTATATCGCTGCGCACGCAGCAAATAGTACGTGTTCGCATACTATTAGACAATTAGCTAGATACTTGCAGCTATAAACTGTAGTAGTTTACGGTCAAGGCTCCTCAGCTTGACCTAGGCAATTAACAGCCTTATACTGCTCTCGAACGCGCGACTCGACCTAAGCCAGAAAGCCTCTGACTTAGCATGATTTAACTTAGCAACGAAAGCCTCGTTGTTAACGAACTCGATACTTGTACTGAGTAGTTGAGGCTCTCGCCTTAACAAAAGGTCAAGCTGATCCACAACGTCCTCTTCCTCAAGAGCAGACGCTTTATCCCGACGATCGAACCGACAAACCCCTGACTGCCCACCTCGTGGTGCTACCCCTGAACCCGACTCCTTGTGGCATCGACACAAGGGACGATTAGTACGTTACTCCGAACCCACAGAACGCTGGTTTAGCCAGAGAACCGCCACTGAACCGTCTCGTTACCTCGAGAACAAAGAATTTGAATCGTCCGACTCAGAATCAGACGAAGAACACCCCGACCCATTTATCGACATGGCCGCACAGAACCCTAAAGAAATTAAGCTTCGCGCACCCACCGACTTCCACGGAGAGCGAACCAAAACCGGCAAGTTCCTCTCACAAGTCTTGCTCTATTTGAGGGCGAACCCCGACGTCTATGACACCGACGATAAGAAAATCATCTTCGCCCTTTCTTTTATGAATGGAGGAACGGCAGCAGGATGGGCAGAAGCGAAGGGAGAACAGACCACCCCATGGGGGACCTGGGAAGCCTTCAAAACAGAAATCAAGAACGCGTTCTCACCGATCGATGACGCCGGAGACGCACGACACAGGCTCAAAACCCTGAAACAGACTGGGGATATCGAAGATTACATCTCGCAGTTCAGAATCTTGAAAGGAAGGACTGGGATAAACGAAGATATCTCCCTCATTGAATATTTCGTTGATGGACTAAACCCCAAACTCGTAGAGAAAATCTACAACATGGAAACAGTCCCAACCACCCTCGAAAACATGATGAAAGCCGCCGCAAAGTACGACGGGCAGTGGAAGAGAGCATGCGCTATCACGGGAAAATTACGCGCCGCCTACCCCACGTCTTCCACCACCATCGTCAAACGCGAGCCCGCCCTCGATCTTAACCGCCTGTCCAACTCCGAACGCATGGAGCACATGAGAAAGGGGTTATGTTTCATCTGCCACAAACCCGGACACCGCTCCGGAGACCACAGAAAAGACGGGACCGTCGCCACCACGTCCGCTCCGAAACCCTGGCAGAAGAAGACTGGCGAAGGGGTCTACAAAAATCTCCGCTCCATGATGGCAGAGTTAGACGAAGAAGAGAGGGAGAAGGCCCTCGCCATCCTTGAAGACAAGGGTTTTTAAAGAAGCGGACTGGAACGACGTCAGACCCCGCTGAGTTATCGGTTTCCTCTGTACTAGTAGCTAATATGGGCAAACAATCTATACGCATCCCTATTAAGCTAGGAACGGAAACCGGAATCGTCGAAACAGAAGCACTCCTCGACTCAGGAGCTGCAGAAACATTTATTGATCGAGACTTCGCGCGCAGCCGCGGACTAGGAATGACACCCCTATCAAAACCGATCAAAACCTGGAATGCCGACGGCACCCTGAACAAAGAAGGCACGACCCACTCCACCACAACCCGATTAACCGTCGGAGATACGCAGACAAAGGGGAAGTACTTGGTAACCGGTCTAGGAAAAGAATCAGTAATCCTAGGACTACCTTGGCTCCGGAAAGAAAACCCTCACATCGACTGGAAGAAAGGTACCCTCACCTTCCCCGAAGAACGGCTCACTCGTATTAGAAAGATTGTGGCCAAAACTAGGGAAATGATGGGCAAAACGGCATTTGGACAACGGATCACAGATAAGGCACAGGAAGAAGAAAATGTCATCACTTCCTCCATCACCCCCGAACCAGAACCGATCACGGAACAAACCCCAGATCCTCCAAAAGAAGACATTCCACTCCGAGATGAAGCCCAACCTGAAAACAAAGACCTCGTCATCGCTTACGTCAAAGGAGAACCAGTCTTAGGAATCTTCGATCCCAACAACGTCACCGAACCACCCCTCACCAGAGAATACGAAACACCGAAATATTCCTATTCCAGAAAAACAACTAGGATATCAAGGATCGTCTCTTCGTTGACTACCCCGCGGTTTTGTTTCGGACAAGGAATTTGGATAAGAGCGAAGACCTCCATTTCACAGAAACTTGCTCACGGTGATCAGACAGATAACCCGGAGAAAGCCAAAACCCTCGACGATCTACTACCAGAACATTACCAAGACTACAAGCGGGTCTTTGAGAAAGCCGCTTCCGAACGATTCCCCGAATCCAAACCATGGGACCATGCCATCGATCTGAAAGACAATTTCGTACCGAAAGACTGCAAGGTCTACCCACTGTCACCCACCGAGCAAGCCAAAATGGACGACTTCCTTGAAGAAAATCTCAAGAAAGGCTACATCCGCCCGTCGAAATCCCCAATGGCCTCCCCCTTCTTCTTCGTCGCAAAGAAAGACTCAGAAGCCCTCCGACCATGTCAAGATTATCGCTACCTGAACGGTGGAACGGTTAAGAACACTTACCCCCTTCCACTAGTCAGCGATCTTCTCGACAAACTCAAAGGAGCGCAATGGTTCACGAAACTTGACATTAGATGGGGATACCACAACATTCGGATTAAAGAGGGTGACCAATGGAAAGCAGCCTTTAAAACGAATAAAGGGCTGTTTGAACCAACGGTGATGTTCTTTGGATTATGCAACTCTCCCGCTACGTTCCAAGCGATGATGAACGAAATTTTCAAAGACATGATTGACGAAGGATGGATAGTCATTTACATGGACGACATCCTCATCTTTTCAAAAGATCTCAAGGAACATCAGGAATGGACTAGACGAGTTTTGCAGCAGCTCGAAGAACATGACTTGTACCTGAAACCCGAAAAGTGCAAGTTCGACGTACAAGAAGTCGAGTTCCTTGGCTTAATCGTCAAACCGGATCAGATATTAATGGATCCGACGAAACTAGCAGGAATCAAAGATTGGCCGGCACCGACTAACGTCAAAGGAGTACGATCCTTCTTAGGATTCGGAAACTTCTATCGAAGATTCATCGGGAGATTCGCCGAACTAGCGAGACCCTTAAATGACCTGACCCAAAAAGACGTCAAATTTGAATGGACAACGGCATGTCAACAATCTTTTGATGCGCTAAAAGCAAAGTTTGCACAGGCACCGATCTTGCAGATGCCAAACCCAGAACGACCCTTTACCATCGAATCCGACGCATCGAAATTCGCTACAGGCGCTGTATTACGACAACAAGGAACAGATGGAGAATGGCACCCTTGTGGTTACATTTCCCATTCCCTCGATGCGACACAGCGAAACTACGAAATCTACAACCGAGAACTCCTCGGAATCATACACGCACTTGAAACATGGAGGCACTACCTCCAAGGAAGCCCGCACCCCATTACAATCCTGTCGGATCACAAGAACCTGACGTATTTCAGGACCGCTCAAAAGCTAAACCGAAGACAGGCCCGATGGAGTCTGTTCTTATCAGAATTCGAGCTAAAATTACTGCACGTCCCCGGATCACAGATGATACAATCCGATGCCCTCTCTCGACGAGAAGACTGGGGCAAAGGAATAGAAAACGACAACGAAAATATCACACTCCTCCCAGAGAATGTCTTTGTCAACGTCATCGACACAGAAATGCAAACGGCCCTCGTCCAAGCAACTATGAAAGATGAACTAGTTGCTGATGCGATCAAGGCACTGAAAACCAACGGAACACCCCCGATCAGATCCGATCTGGCCAATTGGGAAGTAAAAGATAACGTCCTATTCTTTAAAAACCGTTGCTACGTGCCACCGAATGCTGATCTACGAAAACGAATTATCGAACAGTATCACAATTCACTTCCGTCCGGACACCCAGGACAATACCAAACAATCGAACTCATTCGACGAGATTACTGGTGGCCGGGAATGACGACATTGATCAAGAAATGGGTAGAAGGATGTGCGAAATGCCAACAGATGAAAGTCAACACACACCCAACGACACCGCCTTTGACACCAATCAAAAGCACAGCAACACGCCCATTTGCGCTAGTCACGACAGACTTCATCACAGACCTACCTGCTTCGGACGGATTCGACTCAATCATGGTCGTGGTAGACCATGGTCTTACGAAGGGGGTAATTTTAATCCCTTGCAACAAAACGATTGACGCATTAGGAGCGGCGGACGCATATCTGAAAAATGTCTACACGAGATTTGGGCTACCAGACAGGATTATTTCCGATCGAGACCCTCGATTCTCATCGAAACTCTATCAAGAGCTCGGAAAACTCCTTGGGATCAAACTGTCGATGAGTACTGCATTCCATCCTCAGACTGATGGAGAAACAGAACGGGTAAATCAAGAGGTCGAGGTCTATCTTCGGATGTTCTGCACCAACAACCCTGAAACGTGGAGACAACTCCTGTCCACGGCAGAATTCGCGCACAATCAAAGGACGCACTCAGCGGTGAAACATTCCCCATTCTATCTAATGATGGGCTATGAACCTAGGGCTATACCGGTGGCTTATCAGAAGAGTGACGTGCCCGCAGCTGAGCTACGTTTCATCCAGTTATTAAAAGCACAAACAGAAGCGTTGGCAGCGCACGAACTGGCTCGACAAGTCATGGCGGAACGAGTCATGAGAAAATTCTCCCCATTCGAGAAAGGGCAGAAGGTCTGGTTAGACTCACGGAACCTGAAACTGACAGACGTCACAAGGAAGATCTCCCCAAAAAGAGAAGGACCCTTTCCTATTAAGGAGGTACTGTCACCACTCTCTTACAAACTGAAGCTTCCTCATCAGTGGAGAATCCACCCGGTGTTCCATGCCGCCCTCCTGACTCCTTACCGCGAGACGGACGCCCACGGGCCTAATTACCTGAGGCCGCCACCTGACCTCATCGGCGGACAAGAAGAACACGAAGTCGAGGCGATCATCGCGCACAAGAAGCGTTGACGAGGACATGTGTTCTTGGTGAAGTGGCTAGGTTACCCCACCTCAGAAAACACTTGGGAACCTACGGACAACTTGGGAAATGCTGCGGACCTCCTTAAAGCATATAAGGAGAAGAAACACCTCTGAAAACCGACCAGCAAACCAAACCGCAACCATCACCTCGAACAACCTGTCTATCATGTCTACCTCGATCCCCGCCGGTGCCCATCCTCTCCCCATTCATCCTCCTCTTGCCCAATCCGTTCACGACTACCTCTCTGACCCCGCGAACCGAGCCATGCTCATCCGTGACCTCCTGAACAATGACCTCGAAGAACCCCTCCGGCAATACGATCTCCTTCTCGAAAACATCGTTAGCCTGAATCGTTTAGCCCACAGTATGTTGTGCCAGATGTTGGAGAGAGGATTAGAATCCGCAGTTAGCAGCTATAGAAATCGGTATAACCCTCCTGTTCCATCCACCAGCCGCCCCCGACCCAGAATAGCAAAGAAATCCGGTCCATCTCGCTCTCGAAACGAACCATCCCCTCCTGGATCTGCGACCTCTCCCGCTCACCGACTGTCAGCCCGTGAAGTGTCTGGCAATGCATATCAGCCTTCACGTAGCTCGCCCCGAAGCCGCACCCCTCTCGTCGTTCCATCGATGCGACTCTCTGCCACCCAACCTAGCTCGGAAGTACCGCCGCATATGCGCGGAGAATACTGTTTCAAATGCAAAGGACAGGGGCATTTCACCTCCTATTGCAACCTCTATCAATGTTCTCACTGCAGGAAGAGAGGACCGGGTCATTATTCACGAGACTGCGAGTCGAACCCGAACCGACCCCCCCCTAGATATCATAACACCCCGCCACAACAGGTCCCCATTGATGACAGATCCGATCAAGAACTGGGCGCCGAGTATTTAGCGACATTTGATGGAGACGCTTGGGCTAACGTCACAGGAGAACCTGACCCTGGTTTTCGCCAATATTAAAGGAGAGAAGAAGAAGCTGACTCGACAACGCAAATACCCCACCATGCAGATCTCGAACATTCTTGTCTTAACTATCTTCTTATTCTTTATTACCTGTTGGTTGATCTTCCTTTTCCTCGCCCTCCAATCCATCCGCTCCACTGAGCGTTCGATCCACATCGACAGAGACCTCCTCCTTGTCAACCTCGACCATAATCTGACACCCTTACCCCGCCCCACCTCAATTGCCGAAGAAGACCTCGTCGTCGTCCCTCTGGAGCTGGTCTCACCCCCCGAAGACGCGTACATTCCCCGTCGCCCGAACCGTTCTCCACCGCCACCTCCCACCGACCCACCGAGAGACGCGCATTTCTGGGTATACAGAGCGCCGAACACGTCTCAATCGACGATGGAAGAGTTTTGAAAAGGTCGAAGTTGGAAACTTCGATGATAGAGGGGGGGTGATGTTACAATTTCCTTATGCTCGTTCTCTTTACTCCGTTTCCTTTCCTGATACTTAGCAGATACTGACTCGACGGGCAGCACCCATTAGATACTTATGTTTGTAGCGCAGCAACAAGCGCAGCTGCTTACTGTACAGTAGACATAGCCTTCCGTAGTATAACAGCTATATCGCTGCGCACGCAGCAAATAGTACGTGTTCGCATACTATTAGACAATTAGCTAGATACTTGCAGCTATATAAACTGTAGTAGTTTACGGTCAAGGCTCCTCAGCTTGACCTAGGCAATTAACAGCCTTATACTGCTCTCGAACGCACGACTCGACCTAAGCCAGAAAGCCTCTGACTTAGCGTGATTTAACTTAGCAACGAAAGCCTTGTTGTTAACGAACTTGATACTTGTACTGAGTAGTTGAGGCTCTCGCCTTAACAATAGATCAGCGTTTGGCAAGGAAATATTTTCAAGAAGCTGAATGATGAGAATACAGGCGCCTATATATAGAAGACTACATGAAAGGAATGAAAGAAAGAACAGCATCAACCCACCTTCTCCACCCTGGCATCGGCCAAACCGTCATCAAATCTGTTTCCTAGACCAGCTTTTTTTTTTGACTACTCTTTCCGTGGCTCCCACTCTTCCCTTTCGTCGATGTTTCCCCCTACTCAGACTCCGTCGGTGCCTCACTATCATCCCCAGGCTTTGCCGCCGGCGTGGGGTTGTCGCCCTCATGCTCGCTTGGCTCCGCCTCCATGTGTTCGCCGGCCGGTGCTGCTGCATTGGTGTTGTCCGTCTTTGCGCTCTCCTCACCTGCAGGGGCGTTGGCCTCGGGAGCGGGTGCAGGGGAAGTGGCGGGGCAGGAGAAGGTGCCTCAACGTCCGTCGCCTGTGTGTTATCTTCATGCTCATCATACTCACTCTGGGCCTCTGCTTCTGGTGCTGGCATTGGCTCCTTCTCTGTCTCGGGTTCAGTGGTTGGGGTAGGATCAGGCGCAGGCATGGTTTCCGCCTCTGAAGAGGATGAAGTCTCGTCCATCGCATGTGGCGCGGACTCCACCCCAGGCTCTTCTGTGTGTGTCTGCGTTTCTGAAGAGCTTGAGACAACGCTGGCAGCTTCCTCGGTGGCTGCTTTGGCCAGGGGGTCATCCGTGGAATCCGGGTCGTCTAGCGGACTTGGAGATGGTAGATCGTGTGGCAGGGTGACGGGTTCTGGTTCTGGTTTTGGTTCCGGCTCTGGCTGTGACTCTGCAGGCAGCGAGGATTCTGATTCTGGTTCTGGTGCCGATTCCGCTTCTGAGCCTGCTTCGGATTCAGCAACAGGTATGGGCATAGGCTCCTTCATCCCTCCTCCCCTCTCTATGTCCTCACTCTCACTGATGATGGGAGGAGCCACCTCGGTTTCACGCTCAGTCACGGTCGCAGATTCAAGTGCAAGCTTCCCAACTCCATAAAAGCATTGCGCCAAACTGATCTGTGTATGCCGCCACATCACTGTACACCATCGTGTCTGTCCTATTCCAGCGGATTTTCCTCAGGCTCTCGCTCCCGCTTCGATTCGCACTCACATTCCCCTTCCCAAGCCCAGGAGGACTATGGCTTTTTGCTCGCTCGACAGAAGCAGTATTGGTCCATTGCTCCCATTGGCTACTCTCAGCAAGCTCCTTGTTTGTGTGTGTGTCATTACCCCTCTCACCCTGGCCCAGTGGGTCGAGCGCAGCGGCCAACAACCTTGGAGGCTGTACCTCTCCCTCTCCCTCTCCCTCTCCCTCTCCCTCTCCCTTTCTCCACCCCTCCCCAGCTTGTCAACCGCCCTCGCAGGCGGGATGACCAAAAACTCAGGAGGAACAAGATCAAAGCAGCCTGTGAGGGCGAGAAAGCGAGGACTCAACCTTGGCCTGCTCAAACGCCTCACGATGGTGAAAGTAGGCAAGTGTGAAGATCCGGCCTAGGCATCGTGCAAGGGAGGAGAAATGGCGGTGCGAGGTTGGGGGGATTTGTAGACTGTCGGTGAACAAGTTGGCGGGTTCAGGTTAGGGAGGGGAGGGGAGGGGAGGGGAGGGCTTACTGTGAAGGAAAGGCATGTGGAGAGTTGAGGAGTGCAGTTGCACTGTCAACTGTGTGTAGAATATAATCTATGGCGCAGCATTGCTGCGAGAATGTCAGTTGGTGAGCTGGTTGTAAGGTGTTACCACCACCATTTTGGTACCCACCTCCATAGCTCCGTCATTTCTGTGAGCGACGCAGAGGTAAAGCCATTCTCCGGTCTTCATTTCAGGACATGACGCGCGTGTGCATTCCTGCTGCAGTGTTGTGATGAGTGGGTGTGTTAGATCCTGTGCGAGACGTCTGGTGGCCACAGCTAAGGGCAGAGCTTCGCAGTGAACATGGGTGCGCATACCGCAGTTGTTCGTAAAACTGATGTTTCGAAGGGAGTTCATGTTGAGATAGTTTTGTTTACAAGTTGTACAGCGGGGATGTCGAGTCGAGCCTTGGATGTGTTGTTGGAGAAGCTGCTTGGACATAAAGTATTCATCGCACAACGAGCAGTACTTGATTTCAAAGTCGGACATGGCAGTGGTTACTGGTGGGAGTGTTGAGATGTGGAATTTTGGAATGCAGTTGAAGAATTGAATTTACGACCCAAGTGGAGAGCGAGTCAGAGAACGAGAAGCAGACTTTCTGGCTCGTCCATGAGACGCCAGAGACAGAGACGGAGACAGAGAACTTGAACATGGCAAAGGGGATCTGCGCCTCGATGAACGTGGCGGTGTTGTGGGAGTTGTCCGCAAGGAACGCGAACACCGAGGAGATGGTGGTTGCTTTCCTATGCCCCTAATTGGTGACAATGTGGATTCTATGAAGTGTTGATGGGTCAGTCTCCACCATATGATTTTGTGTGAAAGAAGTGAGTTTGGTTGGGGAATTGCTCCAAAATGACTATGATACTGCATGTACGGCTGGAGCCAATGGATGGGATCATCGTCGCCATAGCGAGAGTCGGCACGCAGCCTTACTTGATGCTGGTCACCAAGGGGAGGGGCAAAGATGTATGTTTGGTTGGCTGACGTGACAAAGTGATCATCAATCATAGCCCCAACTCTGCCATCAAGAGGCCCGATTGTCGCTGTGAACCGATAGAATTCAATAGTGGATAATGCAATGAAACCTCAACGAACATACCGTTTGGTCTGTGGGGCTCGTCATTTGCTCTCCTTGCCATTTGGATGAACTGATCTTTGAAAAAAATAAGGAACAAGCATCAAGAAAATATGAAGATTGAGAGACCTGACCACACAAAGGACAAAAGAAAACACATCTGGGTATCGAGGCGTCGAGGCTCAAGGTACCACGATCAGATAGTAGGAGCTCAGCTAGCGGAACAAAGACATGACAATGGATATTGTCCTTAGCCCTTGGAAAGGGTTACAGGACCAGGCTGCCAGGGATTGGTAAAAGGCTCGAGACGACGACAGCGACCACGGACACCACACGCAGAGACAGAGCACTGACACCAAGTCAGATGTAGGGAGCACTGGACACCAAGTCTGATGCAGGGGGACACCAAGCCCTCTCAACAGAAAACAAAAGGCGAAGGGAGAGGTAAACCAAGCAGCAGATGACAACAAAGGAGAGTGGTATGACTTGGACAAAGAGGATGAAACGAGCAGTGTGATGTGTTTGTTGAAAGAGCAGTCACAATTAAAGTTTGAGTTCGATGAGACGTCAGCTGCGATTTATAGTTTGATATGAGTTACTAGAGTATATTACAGTGTATTACTTATAGCGAGCAGGAGACATTGGGTACCAAATTACAGAATATCAACACTGGTGAAAACGGTTCCAGAAATGCGGCACTGGATTCTAGTAGTAACAAGCCATAGTGTCTACAGCGTACTGTATCCAGTATCAAGATAGCCTTCATCTTCCCCATCCTCAGGGCCCAAGTCATCGTATCGTCATCGTCATCATCACCATCACTGTTGTCCTCCACGTCCCCCTCGGCATCACTTTCATCATCATCGGAGTCCAGGGTCTGTTCCACATCCTCCCAATCACTAGGCACACTCCCTTCCCCTACATTTCTCGCCACCCACCGCAGCTCTTCCAGTAAACAGTGGTCTGTCAGCCGTGAGGCCCGTGACACTCCAGTACTAACCACTTCATCCTCATTTGTCGGGCTGACTTCATCAACATCCATTGCAGTGTCTTCCTCTGAGTCGGCAGGGTGTATTGTTGTATGGCCAATTCCGCCACCCAAGTACCTCATTAACATGTCCCTGTCCACAAAGCTAATGATGTGATGTCAACTTGCAATTGACGAGGAACTCTCAAGTAGTGACTCACATCATCACATAATAGTTCACCCAATCATCTGTTTGATCTGAGTGATGTGCCGCACTGAGTGTAGAGGTGTGTAACAAGTTCACTGTGCAGGATAGTGTCAGTGCAGGCTCATTATTAACTTGGATATCACATTGCGGCCTATTGTGTTACAATTCAGGCGATGTACTTTTGCGAGATATCCCACAGTGTGAGGCATCATGACAACACGACCCAGAACAACAGGTCGCACCCGGAATCCCTTGAAGTTGTGTTCTCTCTCACATCTGCTTTCGTGATGTATGATATTGTAGCATAGTATGCGACCTCGTACAGGGAGCTGCAGTTTGAGACCATCACCCTGCGATTTACACTTGAGGTCTGATATAGCCATAGCGATACACAAGACACGAATAGTGGCTGCTGTAATATGCAAATAAAAACTGCCTCTGGGGAACAGAGCCTTACATATACCCTTATATGAGAAATACAAACTGACGTCCTCACTAGATAAGCTATGGCAATTGATTCTGGAAACCCTGATGGCCCGACCTGTTGTACTACAACCAGGTACTGCCTTTCCTCCAAGACACCCCCAACTTTTTGCATTGTGACTAAATGAGGCGGAGTATGACGGCGGGGTGTGCCACAGGAAGCAACTGCCATACATGACAATGGTAACTTGAGCCTGATATCTACAAGTTTGTCACAAGAAACACAAGTGGCAAATAGTCTTTTGTTGTAATGATATGCCATGGGGGATTGTGTTGGCACCGATAGAACTTGTTTGTCTCAGGGCAACGAGGCTTACTTATGTATACCTTTATCTGAGAGATGTCGAGTGATATGACATATTTGGGCATCTTATGCATTTGGGATGTGTTGTATCCTGTTTAGATAGTTATGGCAATTTTTTCCAGAAACCCTGATGTAGAGTGTCTGTGTTTTGTTGAGAGGACCAGTTGAATGAGGTACGTGTTACTTCAATTTATACCCCCATGTGACAACACGGTACATGATACCAGGATGGCTCCCGTCGAACATTCTTCCAGATGTAAAGTCCTATCACACACTTGAGAATGTGCAACCCTAATTCACATGGTCAGTGTTGTATACCATGATGATGTTGCCTTGACATCGTCCTTTGAAGTGCATGTTAATTGTTATTCCGAGTCACCAAATTGGCATCAATGCAGAAAATGGTTAGCTACCTAGGCCTACGTTTGCCAGGCAATACTGTCCTTTTCATACATCATTATACTGTACTGACAGTGTATAGCATGATACATGTGGAGCTCTCATTAGAGGACAACCTCATACATAATGAAAGCACATGATGTTCATATTCCTGCTCGTTGGGCACATTCCCCGCTAGCTGCCAAATGTTGCGCCCTCTCGCTACAATATACCCTTTTATATCTGGGTGTTGCGCCCTACTACAATATACCCTTTTGTGTCTGGGCTTCTTTCCTGTCCATCAATTAATACTCCTCGCATCAGTTGTTCCTGAATACAACCCCACAGGTTGGCAGTGGATATTAATATATGCGATCAATGATGATAGAGCGTAGTAGGAACAGAATACTGTACTTCCATGAAAACATAGCATCCATCAAAACACAGCAAATGATGATATTTCTGTGAAAACATATCGATGGCATACTCACCCCCAAACATTCTGGTGACATGGAAAACCCGATCACAGTCAAAGTTGAAACATGTTGTGAGGTCCGAGTCGGGGGGTGACTTCTTGTCTTTCATGAGCAAGTTTTACGACAACAATGCGACAATTTGTCTTCAGCATAGTACACAAAATGACAAAATGACATATATATAGCTTATATTACAATCGTTACAAGATATACAGTAGCACAACAATGGTGACAAAAATTTGCGAGCAACTGGCAAGACAAGCAACAAGAATACCAAATAACCGAACTTCAGATCTTTCTCTTCTTCGCCACCCTAAGACACCATGTCAGTGGAATGAATAATGCAGTGAAATGATATTGTTACCTAGAACTGCTAGAGGCCAGGCGCTTCACTGGCAACGAAACCACAGCCATATCTTCAAAACAAGAAACTAAGTCATCCACCGCCCACGTCCATAGGTCACCATCGCCACCAGCCAATCACCAACACCTTAAGCCGATTAAGACTGTGACTAAGCCATTCGGGCCACCCTTGTGTAATGACCGGATGTTGCAGTTTGACGGGCGTTTGGGATCGAGTGTGACAGGTAGAGTGCCGTGCGTCCGTGCTTTCCTCCATGCCGGTTGCAAAGCATTCCACCAGGCCAGCCACTCCAATCCAAAAGCAGCTGCATCAGGTATTTCGGGGGGATGGGAATACTGTCTGGCAAGTAGCCACCAAGAAAGGGTTGCCGGATGATTTTTGGACTCAGGGAGCCTAGACTGGAAATGTTCGGTTAACACGAACAATAAAATATGCTCAGTGACAATCATACTCACAGCTTTGACCTCATTCGCAGAGAAAGTCCCTTCAAATGTAAACCAAGCAGTTACGCAACAATCCCATGCTGGTCCAGCAGATTTATCTGTAACAAACACATGCACAAGGCACAGCCACTCCGGGATTTTCCATGAACTGTCCGTGAGAGGGACTACCTCCTTTGTTGCAGGTGCCTTGCGTAAACGTTGCCCCCTGCCGCCTTCAGTGTCACTGGCAGTAACCCCCGTCAGAGCTGTGGCTGCCTTCACAGACCATTTCTTCAGAGCGGCGGCACCAACCAATTGAGCCATCCCACTGCTGTTGGAAGGAGGAGTTACAGGGGTGGGTGCCGAGGATGAAGCTGGAATAGGAAGTATAGCAGGTGTGGCGGCGGGGACACCAGCTAATTGAGCCGTCCCACTGCTGGTGGAGAGACAAGTGATAAGTAGGGGTACCAAGGATGAGGGTTGATCGGTGGGTACGGGGGGCGTTTATAGGTATCAGGAGCATCCAAAGCTCTGAACCATCCCATTTTCACATTTTTAATGACACCTCCTCATGCCACATTCTACAATCATCATAGGATCTCACACGCATTACTACCAATACTCGTGCTACTATGCAGCCTCAAAACTCTTCATATTTAGCTCCCACATCAGTTATATCGACCTCCACCTCTTGGTGTTGGATGATGTAATCTGTCACATGATGTGAGCCATAAGTGTTGTAATAACCTCACTGTATCAATGTGCATCCCAATGAGGTATAAGACACATATGCAGCTAAGGAGGTGTCAATATGGTCTTAGGTTACATCAACAATAACCAACCAAGTTGAATCCAATAAGACCTGATAGCTCAGTGGTAGAGCTACTGGTATATGTCCAGGAGGTCCTGGGTTCAATCCCCAGTCTGGTCATCTTTTCTGTCTTAACAGGTTATGGGCCCTGCGCTAAATAAGCCAGGCTGTGCTGCTTAGTCATCCAAATTACCTAAGCAGAATTGTATGATGTGCCAGATTAGGGGAGTGTGTTGGATGATGTAATCTGTCACATGATGTGGGCCATAAGTGTTGTAATAACCTCACTGTATAAATGTGCATCCCAATGAGGTATAAGACACGTATGCAGCTAAGGAGGTGTCAATATGGTCTTAGGTTACATCAACAATAACCAACCAAGTTGAATCCAATAAGACCTGATAGCTCAGTGGTAGAGCTACTGGTATATGTCCAGGAGGTCCTGGATTCAATCCCTAGTCTGGTGTTAAGAACTGATCCTAAGGCGCGGGAAATCGGCGGAGTCCGGCGGAGTTCCGATGTATGATGAGGACTTGGCTTCAACCTTTAAGAGGTTGCGCCCTTCTCTACGCTCGGTGTCCAATTTGCAAGGAACTGAAAAGTCCGGAAGTCCGTGCAGAAGTCCGAGGTAAGGAAAAGGTGCAAAAGCGGAGTTCCGATTAGGAAGTCCGAAGTAAGGGACAGGAATGAAGTAGAGGTCCGGAGGTCCGAAGATTAAGATAGAAGTTTGAGGTCTTAAAGTTGACAAATGATAAGTTGATAACAACTAATATTTGAACTGCAGAATACAAAGTATGTAAAGTAGTTTTATACTAAGGCTAGTACTCGGTGTAGCTGCGGCGGAGTTCTGCGGAGTTCCGAGTACAAATTTCGTGATGATATCTATGATGAAGAACAGACTTGAGTAAACTACGGAAGATGTGATGTAAGTAAAACAGGAGAGGTAATTTGAAATGAGGAATTTGAAATACTCGGAGTTCCTACGGAGTTCCGAGGGGTGCTTGCATGGGATATGACATCTGGTCATCTTTTCTGTCTTAACACTTGGCCCACTCCGTCATCCACCTCACTCTCTTCTTTCCTGGCTTGGGTCACCACCGCATTGTCCTCTGGTCGCACTTGATATTGTTCAACTCATTGTTGGCAAAGGAAGAAGATATCTCACTCACTCCAGTCAAGGCTCCATCGTAATGGGTCACAGAAGATAATGGGATCATCTCCTCCAACAGGCAAAATTTCTGTGTTGAGCTCTGATGAAAAGGACAAGAGAGATGTTGTTAGAGATCATGGTGTAAGGTTCTAGTGCAAGGAATGGTATTATCAACAGTCCTATGATTTTGGTCACATGACAAAGTTCCCAGGATTACATCATCATCCTCTCCAGTCCCTATCACCTGCCTGACAAGCCACTGGATGCATTTTTGGATAGGAGGCAAGTCCTATTACACCAGGTAGATTTCTTGACCTAGTACCCACTCTTTATTCCATTACCCACTCCTTATTCCATTACCCCTCCCCCCCCCCTTCTCATTGGCATCTGATTCTTTCTCATTTTACTTGGGTCCTCTTCACCCACTTCAATTTCCTGGCCCCACTTAGAATATCTATATAAGACATCTAGTAGATAGAAAAGAAAAAGATATATATCATTTCCCCTCTATTGTTTAGAGCACAGAGCTCAATTCTAGCTTCGTCCTATCATATTATCTCGTCTCAGCAACCCCAGTTCTAGTCTCATTTATCATATTCTCCCTCAACCTTTCATCCTTCTACCTTGTGACGAACACCAACCCAAAGCCACCTCGCAACCTTCCTCTAGTCTAGTTAGAGTACATTTGGTGTGTCATTTCCAGGTGTCTCCTCGGACTGAGTATCATCAGCGTAGCAATGGGGCATGGACAATGTTCGGATGTACTAGGGGTTGGAGAGGTGCTCGAAGGGAGCATTGAAACTGAGGGCGCATTCTCTAAGTGAGGCGCATTCTCCAAGTGAGGCGCATTCTCCAAGTGAGTAACTGCTTGAGGGCCCACAGATATCGATGCGCTAAGTTGAAGCGGTTCGATTGGGTCTTCGATGTGTGGATATGACAAAGGTACAGCTTCGGTGATAGAAGGGTGAGTACCCATATGGGTGTGTATCAATGATAATCCATCCGCAGGACTGAACATGCTCCACAACAGGGGATTGATCATGTCTTCCCCATGCGGATCCAGTAAAGGAGCAAGTGTGGGGCTGTTGGGGGTGACATCAGCAGGACAAGCTATATTGTCGGCGGGACAGGCTCTATCAGCAGCTACTGCTGGGGAAGGCAAACATGCGGTGATAAAAGTCAGAGGTGTGGGGGGGGTGGATTCCGGAGATCCAAGGGGGTCAGAGACAATTTCTGTGTCAATGGTGATGGTGCTGGAAAGTGCAGCCATGTCGGCCACCATTGTTGGTAGGTCTTCTGCATTGTCGGACTTGAGAATGATAGCCCGACTTGCACAGATATCCGATGCTAGCATTGCCATATCAGATATTCAGGCCCAAAATCCAACAGAAAAGAAGGAAGAGGACTCACAAAAGACCTGCTTGACAAACCCAGCAAATGGTTTCAGGAAGCTTGTCTGGAAAGATGGGTGGGCTGCTCCGAAAGTAAGGCCAATGTTGTTTTTGCCGCAGTCATACCTAGAGAAGATATACATTTATGTGCTTGACCTCAATAATTGTGACAATTACGTACCCAAGTGTTCTGATCTTACCCCCATTGACTGGCTCCGGGCCTCCTGCCAGAACGGTGAAGACCCACCCAGTTCTAAGTGCCAGCTCTCCAAAGAACTGGTCTAACACATTTGGTAGAACCTCAATTGCCCTGTACACACACGCATCAGTTCACTAATTGAGATACGTAAAGCTATTCGTATGTATGCAGCATAACTTTCAGGTGTGTGTGCTGGTCCTTCTTCCGATAGTTTGTCTGCTTTAGCATTTTTTATAGCTGCCACTTCGGCATATATTGTCTCCTTCAGCTCCGTCGATTCGGCTTCGAATGCTTCGGCAGTGAGACGTTTGATGGTACTAAGCACTTGATTCCGAGTAAGCCCCTTATCCTTGATCTCAGCCTGGACCTTGTCGCGTACACACTCATTGTAATATTGACGGGAATATATCTCGAGGTATTGTGGTCGTCAATGTTGTTTCATTTGCATTCGGAATGGTTTACATGCTGGATGTCCAATATGCAACTTCTTACTGGTGCTATTATTATTAAACCAGTCCTTGAGGCGCTTATTAACATTAGGTTACTGATATGCATAGTTGCCACAGATGTCAGGTGCACAAACCTTTTTTTGCCGAGTAATGATATCTCCTTCCTCCTTCAGATAAGCATCTAGTTCTTCCTGCTCAATGGGGACTGGAATATCTGAACTGCTTGTTGGCCATCGGGAGAACCAATCATGGTGCAGAGGAGGCCAAAACAATGCTAATTTTTTCTGCTTCTGCTTTTCCAGAAATTTGTCCAGCTGGCCTTGCAGAAATGTGAGTTGTTCCTCGGTTGCCCAAAAATGCAGTGCCATTAACAAACTTAGACACAACCATTAAACGTTAGGGACTGGCTCATAGTAATCATTCCAATAGAACATACCTCTGAATCTGATCACCGATGAACAATAACCAAGTCACATGGTAAGTTTTGATTGCCAAAAGTCGTTGGATACCCTCAACTTGTGGCGTGGTAACCACTGTATAGTTCAACTTCAGTATATAATATGCAACACACTCTGGTAACTCAAGCACATCCTCGATCAATTGGTTGCATTTCCACTTGGAAACTTTACACATGGTCCACTCCACCCAACCCACTGCCAAGATGGCCGCAGATGCCCATGATACCCCTGAAGCCCAACAATTGATCGCACGCTTACGCGAGATGGGTATCAGGGTTGTTGCAGGGTGTAAGTTTGATTTTCTTGCTTGGTAATGGATGCTTACATAGCATCGGACTCGGACTCCAGCCCAGCATCCTCCCCCTTCCAGCGCTATGAAATCTGCTGCTGTTAGTGCCACTGTCACGAATGTGGATGGGATTATGTCCTTTGCCTGCGGGGCATGTTCTGAGCACAACGTTGTGAATGTTGCTAAGGAAACATTCTATGTCGTCACTGCTGGAACGAGTGTGGGCATCTTTCACAATAGCGTGAGTTTCCTTGTGTCCTTGCAAGGAATGACTTATGAACGTGTTCCCTCCCCAGTCACTCGTGGACTCCTTTGTCACCGGGGTCAAGTGCTCTGTGTGCAAGAAGTTCTCCTCGCTCGAGGCAGCACTCAATGCTTTCCAGGTCGCCTTGGACCTCGACACTGTCAAGCTGCTGCAGAAGGATTGAGAGAGCAGTGTTGGTGTAGCTGAGAAGGTCGCGTTGGGATTATATGTAGAATGCCTGCTGCTGTTGTATCTGCTGATATATCTTGCTCTGATATCAAGAATATGCCTATTTTGTCTATACTAATTGAAACATAAGCTGTTTCGCATTATGCGATACAACCAATCCCTCAGGATCAACTGTTGCCAAGCATAACACCTCCTCAGTCCAATGTACAACCTTGTGCACCCTGTTAGACAAGTGGTGTGCATCCCTCCATTCTGAATCCACACCTCTCAACCGCAAGATATTGTCCTCGTACTGTTGAATATATTCTCAATATCTTGCTAGAGTGAGTACTGCATTGTGTAGAATGTCCTTGTTTCCGGAGGATGCATGGTAAGTGGACAAGAGGGCATCCACATATTTTCTGGGATTGTCACCGACAAGTGTGTTGAACGTAAGGGACAGTTGTGTCACTTTCTCACACCAATAGGTGAGGTGTCTACCATATAGTGACCTGGATCTATGAGGCAAAGGAGAATTAGGAAGGTGCACCGCACCTCTGTGGTGGCAAAAATATATTGTTTCCAGATGTTGACATGCATGTGGTCTCTGTGCCAAGACTCAGAACTGCTCTAAAGTAGGTATACTAGAATGAGGCAGATGCAGTTTAGAACTTGGTAAACATACCCATTTGAAGTGCTCTCGCGGTATTTTGATTGTCGTCTATGCTGAATTTCAGATTGATTCCTAACCCAGAGTTATCATATTTAAGTTTCCAGTGGGTCGAAAGTACCAACAATACCTTTGATAGTGCCTCTGGCTTTTGGTCCTGTTGGCGGTGCGTTGTTGCTCAGGGGTGTGGTATAGGCGAGGGCGGCCCATGGAGGTATGATGACCGTGTACTAATTGTAAGGAGTTTAGATGACTGCACACCCTATACTACACCTTCGTCTGACTTTTACTCAAGAAATGTATATTATGTGTTGCATCCTTGGTAGAATATCTCACCAGTCATTGGAGGCCTTCAATTGTGCAATTTGTATGATTAATGAACTCATGTATGCCTCAGAATTTGAAATACATGGTCTCGACAACTCCACTCGGAAGTTCGGAGCGGATAGTCCATCAGCTGGAAATGTCAACCTACTGCCTCGGATGGATCATGCGTAAATGTTACGTAGTACTGTGCAGTTGGGCCCCAGCCGTGTTTGAATTTCTAGGTTTTCACACCTCTTTGAAAAAAACTGTAATCATCACCCAACTTCCTCTAAAAACTAACGGTAAGTTGGAATATTCCGAGTCGGCTATTATAATGTCACCATGATTGATCAATCTCAGATGCCCCAGATCATTGGTATCATGGAAATGGGCCAAACGGCCTTTCTCAATTCTCTCCGGCCTTATTATATTCAAGCAAGCGAGCAAGACAGGCTTGATCAATTCCTTGACACGCTTGCTATAATTTGGGCTGATCGCTATCCGATCAATGAGTTCTGTGACCCAGTTTTTCGTGGTGGTCCCCTCTACTATGAGTGGGCTACAATGAACATCAAAGCAGTTAGTTTTATTTACAACATGTTCACAATCTGTTCACCAACGTTAATGTGGTCTGTGTGGGCACTCGGGGAGAGACTCAAGAACTTGATTCAACAGAGTACTAGAAGTACTCTTCTGGTACCCTATGGCTCAAACTGGGAGGATGAGGTAACGATTGAAAAAATGGGACGTATGACAATGGTGGGTCGGTCATGGTTATCTATTTTCTCTTCATCTAACATTTGTGTTGACGTTGATGCACTAGTATCCCTGGCGATGCCTGCAGCTGGATTTAGGGGAGGAAGAACTCTCATGCGCAACTGAGAGTCTGATCACATATGTCGTAGAGGGCCGGGATCCTGGGACACAGTGTGGTATCCCACACATCTCACATTTCTGTCCTTGTATCTTGCATGTAGAGTCTGAATAGTATGTATCATGTAAGTAACTGAGAAAACGTAGATTGGAAACATTCAAATCATGTGACCTTGTTGTCCCTTTTGCATCTGCCTTGGTCGACCCCTTGTGTTTATATCTGCTGGATAATTACAATCTTACCTGCTTTGTGCTTTGTGGTTCTGTCTTTGCCTTGTGTTCTGCGTTGTTGGCCTATCTTACTTGGATCTGCACTTCACGTTGCATACAATGCCACATGTCCATCTCAGAGAGAACTCAAGACTGACCGGTATTTAGGATGCTTGTAAGTCGTCTTACCTTCCCAATTTCCCCAGCTAAATCATGCCTCCCAAGTGCCAACGCCTGATCACCGAGTACATTGATAGCAATGACGAATCCTCCACATCTCAGCCTACTCATATTTACCAAACACATACGCATATCCAGCCTGCGGCACGGGGCCTCTCTATGAACAACACCTACTATACAATGCCGGGATCACCTAAGAAGCAGCCTGTTCGTGGGGATCATGAACCCATTATCTGGAGGGAAGAGGAACCAGTGTTGACAGGCAATGATGGTATGGCAATATATGGTGATGATGAAGATGACATGGGCTATGCTGAGAGGATGCTCGAGCCTGGTTATGTCAGTACTGTACGTGACGAGCAGGTTAAACGCAAGCAGGGATTCTTGGGGGTAAGTTGTTCTATCCCCTTTCTTTCACAGGAATTCATGAGTCGTAGGATAACCCCCTTCTTGCATGGATACCTGAGATCAATGTTTTTGTCCAAGAGCTTCTGCAACATGAGGGAAGCAGTAACCCAGATGAACCGTGCCCTTCTTGTTTCAAACATCAAGGTTACATCCGGTGTATTGATTGCCATGATGCTCGGATGTTTTGTTGCACCTGCATAATTGACAATCACCTTGGATCTCCATTTCATCGGGTTGAGGTACGATTTTTTTAGTTTTTAGTTGCCTGGTGCTCATGGCGCATCCTTCAGGAATGGGGCAGGTCATTTTTCAAAATGACAACTCTCAAAGTGCTGGGCCTCCTAATCCAGCTTGGACACACAATCGGGGACCAATGTATGAACCCTGCACTTGCCACAAAAAATGAATTTGTTGTTGAATGCTGAGCTTTATGTCCAAAGTCTCGGCATTTGAGTTTTATCACTCCATTGCACGACAAACCGACAATACTGGCACCGACCCACCTCCCGTTTGTATCCTCAACCTCCTAATGTTTCGGTCTAACTAACAACCAATGCAGGATCGCTATCATTCATTCTTGAGAATGGTTAGGGAATGGCGGCATGTTCGGCTTCTCAAACGCATGGGTCGTGGTCATGATCCATTAGGTGTCGAGGGTACGAAGGAGGGAGAATGTGCCATGCTTTGCCCTGCCTGCCCACAGCCCGGAAAAAATCTGCCACCCAACTGGAAGGATGTGCCTGAAAATCAGCAGTGAGATATCATTCATTGGTGTTATGCATGCCTCACTTACAATTGCACAGGTGGTTGTACACACTGTTCCTCGGGATTGATGCCAACTTTTGCCTCAAACGTCTGAATGTCTCTACTCAGGAACGTGATCCTGGACTCAACCATGGGTTCGCATACATCGTCAATGAAACAAAATACAAGCAATACCTCAATGATTATAATGACAAGATCCCTGATGATGTCAGCACCTGCAACAATCACGACGCGTTGAAATCAGCGAGCATGTGTGGAGGTAAAGGTACTGCTGCAAGTGGGGTTGGTGCTATCGACTGCATCCGGCATGACATGAAGCATCCTGTGTCTGTTGGGGATTTGCAGAAAGGCGAGCGGTACGTATTCATTTTTATTATTATAGAGTGGCCTTTTTTGACTTGCAACAATGCTAGATATGTCAACATGGACTACTTCTTCTTGTCTACCCTTTGACAGAATCCTCTGGATCGTGTACTTGTCTCGTATGATATCTCTTGTCAGTGGGCTTGTAACATTTTCAGCCAGTTTCTCGCATACCCCATCTTACTCATTGGGATCTTCTGGACTCTCCTCATCACCTACGTCGTCCCAAAATTTCAGTAATTTACACTGCCCCATATGTTCCGCGCGGATCCACACGGACTATGCGGACGTCCGCGGACTCCACATGATTTGCATGCGGAGTCCATGGACTCCATGCTAGTCCGCGCGGATTCCCATAGGTTTTGTAGTTTTTATATAGATATTTAAATGAATTACATTTACAAACTCTGGGGTGTCCCCCCCCTTGTCTTGTCGGCCCCCCCCCCTCGTCTCATCGCCCCCCCCCCTCATCTGGGCATCCCCCTCATCATCGTTCCACCTGCCTTCCACCCCATGAGCAGTCGCTCGCGAGGCTGGGGGCGGGTGGTGTGTCGTCGTTGGGTTCCCTCCCCTCGCCCGTCATCCCTCGTCTCCCTGGCATCCCCCCCTTCTGTGGCGTGTCCCCTGTCGTCTGGGCGTCCCCCCTTTGGCTGGCGTCTGCCCTGGGGCGTCTGGGGTGTCCCGTGCTTCCCCTGGTTGTCGGGACGCCGTACGGTGGTGATGACGTGGCACTGGGACGTGGCAGTTTGGGTGGGTTCTGTGCACCCCTGGGGCATCTGGCACGTACCCCTCCCCACTGGCGCGTTGCCCTGCTCCCTGATGCGTCCCCTCTCTCCCTGACGCGTCCCCTGTTGCCCCGGCGCGTCCCCTCCCTCCTCGCTATGTCCCAAGTGCACCCACCCATCCACCCCACGAGCAGTCACTCATGGCGGTGGGGGCGGGTGCTGCCTCGCATGCGGGTGGTGACGTGGCACGCCTGGTGGTGTCGGCGTCGTTGCTGGTCAGCTCCTGTCGCGGGGGGGGGCGATCGTTGCGGCTGGCCGGTGGTCAGTGACGTGGCAGCGCAGGGGGTGCGTTCGGGTCTTACCTTGCAGGTACCCCACTCCACAGGCCTCCCGGGACCTCCCTCGGGCTGTCCTATCCTCCCCTGAGTCCCCCCCTCCCAGCTCAGTGGGGAGGAGGGCATGCCGTTGGGGGGCCATCGTTGCATATACAATAGAAGCAATGAAAAAAATTAGTTAGCTTAATAAAAAATGATTAGAACATAAAAACACTTACTATGGGGGCCCCAGGCCCCCAGAATGGTGCAGTGGTGGAGGGGGGGGGGAGCTGGAAGTAGGGGGGGGGATGGGGGCCGTCGTTGCATGGATAGTAGAAACCCTGGAAAAAAAAGAATCAGCTAAATATTAATAAAAAACTTAAATATGGGGCCACAGGGCCCCCTAGTGGTGGAGTGGAGGAGGGGGAGGGTCGGAGGAGGGAGGAGGGAGAGCGAGGCGGCGTCGTGGGTGGTAGTGGTGAGGGTGATGAGCTGGCAGTCACGGGGTGACGTTGGTGACGTGGTGACAATGGTGCCCAGTAAATTGGCACATGTTGGCATGGCTTATACAGGCTGTTTGTCTAGTGGTTAATTGCGTACCTGTCACACTCATGTGGCCTTGCGGTCATGGGTTCGAATCCTCCTGCCCCCCCTACCTTTTAGAGATTTAGAATAATAAAAATATTAATTATTCATTAATAAAATTAATTACTCCCTCGGATGGGCTCGGACGTCCGAGCTGTCCGACCTGTGCTGTACTCGGACTCGGACGGAATAATTCCATGGAATCCGCGCAAAAAGAAAAAATCCGTACGGATCTGTACGGATCCGCACAGACTCAAAATCTGGAATTAAGCAGGACTACAAGCCAAATGAATTTCTCAGAAGTCCGTATGGACTAACTCAGAGTGTGGAACATATGGGGCACTGTAAAGACCTCTCGGCACGAGAGCATGCACGCAATCAAAGTGCATATACTCTGTACCTCTAGTTTGTATAAAAGGGGGCCCTGACCCTCTCAGACAAGAGATCTTCATTTTCTCTGACTCCCACATTCCCCATTCTTGCACCTCAAGTGTCCCAGTCTCACTACACTCAACGGTGTAGTACCTTGGCTGAGTAGCCTCTCCCAAAGTTTCTTTCTTGCTTTCTTGGCTCTTCCCCTTTGGCACGCACTCAACATGATGAGTGCTTGTCATTCAACCCACCTTTAGTTGCTAGACTTGTCACTTGACACATCTAATCCCGTTCGCACTCATAGAATTACCATATCAGGTTATTCTCACAAGTTCTGTTGATCGTCGCTCATTGTGATTGACCATTGACCTCTGCTTACCTTCCCCCTCTCTTGTCATGCCTTGTCCTTCTGGACTATCCATGAACTGTCTATTTTCCACTACTGACTCCTCTCGAATGTGTTTTCATGCATTTCTTCTCCTTCTTTTTTTGTACTCATGTTAAGAACTGATCCTAAGGCGCGGGAAATCGGCGGAGTCCGGCGGAGTTCCGATGTACGACAAGGACTTGGCTTCAACCTTTAAGAGGTTGCGCCCTTCTCTATGCTCAGTGTCCAATTTGCAAGGAACTGAAAAGTCCGGAAGTCCATGCGGAAGTCCGAGGTAAGGAAAAGGTGCAAAAGCGGAGTTCCGATTAGGAAGTCCGAAGTAAGGGACAGGAACAAAGCAGAGGTTTGGAGGTCCGAAGATTAAGATAGAAGTTCGAGGTCTTAAAGTTGACAAATGATAAGTTGATAACAACTAATATTTGAACTGAAGAATGCAAAGTATGTAAAGTAGTTTTATACTAAGGCTAGTACTCGGTGTAGCTGTGGTGGAGTTCTGCGGAGTTCCGAGTCCAAATTTTGTGATGATATCTATGATGAAGAACAGACTTGAGTAAACTACGGAAGATGTGATGTAAGTAAAACAGGAGAGGTAATTTGAAATGAGGAATTTGAAATACTCGGAGTTCCTACGGAGTTCCAGAGTTCCGAGGGGTGCTTGCATGGGATATGACAACTCACTCCATTGGCCATGACAGGATGCATCAGTTTCAAGAACCTTTGGAGGAGTGCCAGCTCTCCAACAACGGTGATAGAAGCACTTCGGGAGGCGGTGTGCAAGTTCACCCTGTGGCAAAAACAGCAGCACCAGGAGATCAGCAGAAAGGACCTGGTTTTCAGCTTGAGAACTTACGATTTGGGTGGAGTATGAATCCGTAGTGCCAAATGAATGTATCGTTTCCACATAATCTCCCAGAGCATGCAGCTTGTAAGTGAATAAGTTGAACAGCTTCTTCATGGGCTTGGATTTTGACTTTGTGGTCCCGCAGGTTTGCTGTAGCTGAGGCTCCAAGTCCAGCATGGGTGGGCTGGTGACATTCAATGACTTCTTCTTTGGCTGCACTGAGGGACTAGGTTGCTGTAGCTGATCTACTGTCTCAAGCATGGGGTATGTGCTTGCATTCAACAATTTGTCCTTTGTTGTGATGGAGGGGTTGGATGGTGGCTTTTAGCATTTGCATTAACAATCTCGAGCATTGGTTTCTGTTGGCAGCTCAATGGTGCCATATGCCTGTGTCCATTCAGCAAATGAATGTAGCTCCTTCCCAATTGGAGTTGTTGATTGAGACAAGAGATTAAGAGTATGATTGGTATGTAGCCTAAGCTTTGCAAGGGTGTGCCACTCAGCTAGATAGAAAAGTAATGTCATGAGTTCGCTGTTGTGAGGTTCAGGAAGAAGGCCCTCTGTGGCAGGTATCATGTTCTGGTAATTCAAAAATTCAACACTTGGGATGAGTCATTTGGGCTAAGCTACCTGCAGAATATCCTCAAAATCCCTGGCAGCGAGTTGCTTCATTTCAGATATGTTGTTTGAGAAACGCTGAATAGTATCTGATCTGAATGTTGGGATTTGATGGAACCTGCCAGTGCTTTAGCTGTAGAAGAGGCACCAGAAATAAACAAACACCACCTTCTATTCAGCTCTGTTACTGTGCACCCACCTGGGACAGCAGCATATAGAACTCATACAATATGCATAAATGTGGCTTTCCAGACGCCAAGCTCAAATTTGTGCATCAAATCAATGACTAGCATGGGGCATGGGTTGAAACCAAAGCAGCCCAGCTTCTCCATGAATGCATTCTTTTAGTTGCCTATTAGTTATGTAAAATAAAGCCCTCAAAACTATGCCTCTCACCACTGTTGGCACAAGTGACATGGGATGAAGCATGCTTTCAACTCCTGTGGCATTCATGAGATACCCCATGCAATAGATGCAATTGCAGGCTCTATTGACAAGGTCAGCAAGGTATGAATGTGCCTGAGTAATGCGTCCTTTTGCATCTTGTTGATGCCCTAGTTTATCAAACTTAGCAGTAGGCATTGTGCACCAGGGACACATCCGATCTCCCTTGGTACATGTGATGCCCAACTTTACTCTATCACTGAGAATGACTCAGCCACAATGGGGAGGCCTTTGCGTTGAGCTTACTTTTCAGGGTGATCAGCAGATTAAGTAAATATGTGGGGATAAATTCCTCACTGAATCTTATCTGCACATGTCAGAACAATGCCATGTTTGTAAGCTTGTAAAAACTCCTGATCTAGCAGCAAACACCAAATTTTGTGCACCAGCTCATGCTGGCAATGGGTTTTGAGGGCAGACCTCTGGCTTGGAGTAGCTGCAAATTCCACTAAGAACTCATCAATGATGTCGGGAAGCTGCCAATAGAAGGTGGTGAGTAGGTAAAATGAGGCAGTCGAAGATGGTGGAAGACCATACTGAAGGTATATAAGCTATGTGGTGGCAGGCACCCGAGTGTGGCTGAGCTCTGGTTTATTTTGACTGGTTTGCAAAGTACATGTATATCGGCCATGCCCTGCATTACCAAAGCTTGCAAGCTGCATGGAATCAGACCAGAACATCAGACCTACAATTACTTTCTCTAGCAGACATCCTGGTTCATTGGGCTGCTTCTGGAGGTCATCATGAGCCTCAATCCAGATGTCACCTGTATACATTTCATCAAACACATGAGTTTCCACCTTCGTGTTGGGATGGACATGAATTCACTTGGGAGAAGTGGAATTTTCTAGCAGTGTTCTCAGCCCATGTGGCCTTGATTACCTTGACTAAAGGGTGGAAGTGAAAACCTGGGACTGAGAAGGTGTGACTCAGAGGCAGTGGTTTGGTTCTTGATGCCACTGGCACTTCTATATGGACCTTCACTTCTTTCCACCCATCATCTGAAAAGGGTGTGAAACTGGAGCTTGCAAAGGCTTCATCCATTCTCTGGTTCTCTCCATGAGCATTAAATGAGCCCAGCTCTTCCAGCTTGAAGTCTGGTAAAGCTGATACTTCCTGCCCAAGATGCATCATCTCAGCCTCAGTCTTCTGACTGCTGCCTGAGTTTGCCCAGTTCATGAGTAGATACTTAGACATGTTCTCAAATGGCCAAGGGGGGGAAGGATGAGCAGCACAATGCAAGTCGCTCGGGCTGCCAAACAAGTTCTCAGCAGAATTCCCTGTGCTGCAGTTTGCCAGGTCCTCTGGGGTGATGTGCTTGTCAGGGTTGTAGGATGGACAATGGTGGTACTCTTGAAGAAGGCCAAATCTGTTAGCAGTCAAGTGCATGATGTCTTGGATGTGTAGAATGACTCAACGGAGAAGAGGCTGCAGTGCAGAGATGGGATGCTGAATGGGTATAGATAAGGCAGGCTAGTTGTCTTCAAAACGCTTAGGAAGGTGATAGGATCGCTTGGGTCCCCCAGTTTGTGTGAAAATTGGGTTTAAGGGTGGGTCCTGGGGTAGATTTAAACCAGATGAAGCACTAGGATCATCATGAGGCAGCCCAGAAAATGGGGCATTGAGATCTCTGTTACTGGTATCAGGAGGACAATGGTTGGTGGACTCATTGATGGTAGCCATAGCCTATGCACCACACACCCTTGGACAAGAAGGAGCATTCTTACTGACTTCTATTCTCTCTTTCCGCAATTGAAGCTTAGACCACGTTGATGTGTTCAGCATTCCTAGTTGCAAAGAAACACTGGAAAACTAGAAAAGGGAAGAGTTAGTTTTAAAGGGTCCCAGAACTGGCCTTCTTCTACAAGGGTGGAAGTCTGTGATATCTGTTATCAACAATGTGTGGCCTAAATGAAGTGCAAAGATTGTGAAGTTAGTAGTAAAGGTCAGTGAAACATCACAATGAAATAGTCAATAGTTCATAGTCTAATAACGCAGTTGGATGAAAAGTACTTTACCAATGAACTAGAATTGTTCTAGTTCCTGGTTGCAATAACACAGTGACAATATTCGAAATAAGTTGCGAGTCAACTTTGCAGTTAAACACGAGATGAGACAAGAGGTGAAATCTTTAGCACAGAAGAGAGGGGAGA
This sequence comes from Tricholoma hemisulphureum, assembly GCA_964034925.1. Taxonomy (NCBI): domain Eukaryota; kingdom Fungi; phylum Basidiomycota; class Agaricomycetes; order Agaricales; family Tricholomataceae; genus Tricholoma; species Tricholoma hemisulphureum. The sequence goes on along the minus strand of OZ035928.1, from coordinate 1,932,463 downwards.
GGAGATCTCTGTTTCTAATATTTTACATAGACTTTTTATACAAACTAGATCAAAGTGGATACTATGCGAAATGTGGATACTGTCCATGTCCATCACTAATGGACTGCCTACACTAACTACTTATGGGTAACCCAGGTACATATGCAGTTGGTTACTTTGCAAACTCCGCAAAGTACCTGTGAAGTATGTGAAGTCTGTAAAAGCTGAGATATAGGTAAGTGTGGTTAGCAATGGGTGGTCGCATGTCTTTGGAAGGGAATGGAGAGGAATGGAGTAAAGGGAAGGGTTGCCCCGCTACCCTAGAATATGGTGAAATGCAATTTTGCTGCCCATACTTGGTGTAAGCCTATCACTGTTACTTTGTAATTGTAATTAACCTTTTGCTGCTCCATCCTAAGTGCTTGAACAGTTCTGTGGATTGCACATAGAGTCTGGTGTCTTGTGAGGCCGGCCCGTGCAGTAGATGAAAAACTACAGGGGTGGGAGCAGGCATAGGTCATGGCAAGTATCAACATAAAAATGATGGGGAGGATCTTTAGTGTCACCCAAGTCCCCATTGTCCAGAAACAAGAAAGAGTGTGTTGAGTGTTTTCAGTTACTAATTTCAGCCTGAAATTGTCAGTGCTGCCTGCTGGCTCTTGCTCAATTTGGCCCAGTGGAACGGTTTGCAAAGAGGGGTTGTCATGGTTTTTGACTTCAAGTATAGTAAGTTGGCCTTATTGTACTACTTCAAGCCTGAGAGCAGTGAGACCAGGACTGCCATATAAAACATGACTTCTCAAGGGAATATTATTTACATGTGGAGCACTGAAAGGTTCATGGTGTAGTTGTTTTGATAGTTAGTGGGTAAGCCTGGTTTGCTGCACTAAAACAGAACACAACCACCTAAAACTAAGTTGATGACACTCCAAGGCCACCATGTTTGGGCCACCTTTTGATATCAAGTGTTCAGCCTTTTTTCTTGCCAAGTTCAGAGGGCCCTCTTTAGACATGTTATGGGGCCCAGTATACTAGACACATAGTTGATGACAAATGATATTGAGCAGATTTTGGCAAAAATTACAATAAAGGCATTTGATGCAGGACTTCATGATGGTGGGGGATGGGATGGTACTAGACGACATGCCTTCTGCACTTCCGTGGACGAGTGGATGCTGGGCACAGCTAAGTAGGTTATGACAGTTGGAAATGAGGAGGACATGCCTTGACTACCCAAACCAGTACTACTATCACTCTCAGTTTCTGAGTCAGAGCCACTTGAGGAAGTTTTATCTGAGGAAGTATTATCACCATCCGTTTCCTGATCTATAACCAGACTCATGTATCACTGCACAAAATCCTTATTGAAGGTGGTGGCCCTGAGGGTGAAGATGTTCCGACTTTTATTTTATTTTAGAACTGTGACAGTGCAATCTGGCAAAGCAAAAAGTGGAAGACTTACTAGGTCCACTGTATGAACTATTCAGCCACTGGTGAGCCTGAACCACATATCTAGTTCCCTTCCATTCAAAACCTTTTTGGGTTGAATAGTGGGCAGCCAGAGCATGGGGAAAATACTTCTTTACCAAACTCTCCAGGACTTCTGCTGTGCACTCTGGTTCATCTCCATGAATATTTCTCTGCTCTGCTAACTTCTTATAAGAGATCAGTGTATTAATCTGCTGAGAAAATAGGGTTTTGAATATGAGCTCTCCATCTACAACTCTCACTGCCTCAGCATCATAAAATGCATAGTGTGCAGACCACCATTTACAGAGGTCTCTGGCTAGGCTGCAGGCATGGGGAGTTCCTTTGGGTTTGGTGGTTTGGTATGGAACCAGGCTATCACTGGGGATTCAAAACTGCAAGGTTGCTAAAGGTAGGGTTTGTACCAGATGCTGATGAAGGTGCTTTTGGATTCCTAGATCCCTCCCTCATCATCAGGGGTTGCCACCTTGTTCCCTGCTTTGCCAGCGCACATCTGATCTGCTGTGTAGCTCAACTTTGACAGCCGCCTGTCAACTGGATGAAGCTGACAATTGGGCAAATTACTATATAATGATGTAAGGCCCCCTGTCACTTTGTCTCCAAGCTGTAAAAACACTAATGTTTGGTAGCTTTGTTGACTGGAATATGTTCATGAGATACGCTGGTGGAGGAATAGGCCACACAGTGACTTCTCAGAAGGAAATTGGTGGCAGTGGCAGTGTGATGGATGTTGATGGTGATGATTTCACTGCAGGTGCTGACAAAGCAATAGACATTGAATATGAGCCTGACCTCAATGACCCACAACCTGCTGCTGAGGGGGCCCAGGAGATGCCTGGTGACTGAGACGAGGCAGAAGAACTGATGGATGGTAGCAGTGATAATGATGAAGTGGACAATGAGGAGGAGGAGGAGGGTGCGCTATCTGAAACTAACAGTGAGATGGGCGATTGTGGTAATTTTGGGCTCTTTAGCTGATATGAATGCAACTCACAGTCTGCAAAGCTGAAAATACTGTACTAGTAAGAACCAGTGACCAACAAGATTGTTGTGGTCGCTAGCCAACATCCTACTAGTAGGCTAAAGATTGTAAGCACATGCATGGAGGGTTGGGGGCTATCATCAAGGTCACATTACATGGCTGACTCAATCATTACTTGACCAGACCTCAGTACTGAATGACTGAAAATATGATGAACGGTCTCCAGACCCTGGATCACAATATTTCTATAGCATGGTACATTACTGGCTTCTGGGTATGTACAGCCTGTATTACAATGTTGCATGAGGTCTACAAAACACTACATAGCCGGTTCTACCATCTAGCCCCTGTCCACAATGTGTAATATTGTGTGAGGTCTACATATCAGGCTTAAACATTTTTACCTTGTTGGATGTTGATATATCATGAACGAAAATACAATGAACAGTTTCTAGCCCCTGTCCACAATGTGTTCTACATGATTGGCACATTACAACTCCACCAGCAACTAGTAAGAAAACTGCAGAATATGCATTGTAGGTCTGTCACTAGATCACAAATCTACAACAGTACTGCCAAGTGAAATCTCAAAGTTGGACTCAGGTAACCTCAATGCAATGGTCCTCAATTGCGACAGTTGATTTCAGATTTACTCGAGCGTGACACCATGGTTGCATGGCACTGTCAAAGGATATATCATCCAACTATCCTAGACGGCGATGACAAATAGCGGACGACAAAAGCAAAGAAACCCTGATTCCCTGATGCGTCCAGTCCCCATCAGTGCATATTGGCACACAGTGTACTCAAGGAACAGCGCCACAAACCTCAGAGTAGAGTAATGCCATTGACTGTCACGAATGGCTGGTATGGCATCTCCTGTTTGTCGTAAACGTAGGCCTAGGTAGCTAACCATTTTCCGCATTGATGCCAATTTGGTGACTCAGAATAACAATTAACATGCACTTCAAAGGATGATGTCAAGGTAACATCATCATGGTATACAACACTGACCATGTGAATTAGGGTCGCACATTCTCAAGCGTGTGATAGGACTTTACATCTGGAAGAATGTTCGACGGGGAGCCATCCTGGTATCATGTACTGTGTTGTCACATGGGGGTATAAATTGAAGTAACACGTACCTCATTCAACTGGTCCTCTCAACAAAACACAGACACTCTACCTTCCAGTTAACTACTGCCCTCGACATGACCATGTTTTGTCCATTGTTCCTTGTTATGGCCTTGTTATTGGGCACAGTGCATGTGGCAAGCGTTGGGGAAGTTGCTTGACGCGCCGGGTCTGCAGGACCCACCATCGATGGATGTATCTGCCTCGGTCAGAAAGTTGAAGTACTGGCATATTTTTTACTCATTTGCAATACACTGTTCAGCCATTTCCAAAAAGTTGCCAGTAGTAACTGCTGACCGGGTATTCAAGTGCTAACAGGAGGTACCCGGCCACCTTCAACAATGCTGAAGTACTAAGAGCACCCATGGCTGGCATTGGCTTTAACTGATGAGGCATTACTGTGTTCAGCTGTTCACTCTCTCAGCATGCGAGCACACGAATCCTTCAACCTACAAGGAATACCCCCTTAATGATATGAAGGGGAGGAAATACAAAGGCCACTCCATGGCTGGTGCTGACCGCGTGATTTTTGATGCCACATTGTCTTTCTGCGGTGGGTAATGTTGTTACATGCTCTATTTTTTTTTCACTAAGGTACTTATTTTGTGTGATAACAAGGTTGCATCACTCACAACAGCCCTTCCCACCTGACCTTTGGGCAGTGTGAATACACCCCAGGCCCGAACTCGTAGCCGAAATTCAGAATGTATGTATCACCCAAGTCCTGACCATGACATAACTTATATCAGTGTTCGAATTGCCAGCCTGAGCTCCTGGAAGGGCTCAGTAGATAAAAAGTTGAAACATCAAAATAGATAGAGTAGTATTGACCAGCCACCACAATTGTCATTGATGTTACATAAATTTCTCGGAAGGAGACACCGTATTTCGCAAGTGTGAGTGAGTCTAACTTGACACTATAGCTAGCTATAGGAGTGAGGTTGCCACTAATAGTAATACGTCGAAATTTGTGAGTGTATGAGATGGTGCTCCGTAAATGTGGATAGGAATGAGAACCTAAGTGGGATACAGGACAAGAACGGAAAGACAAAACTAATAGAAAGAACGAGCCAGTGTCACTCGCCAATTCTCACAGGTCCCTTCCTCTCGCAACAACTGCGTCAGCAACATGTTTGCCATTTGTTAAGCGATAAGTGAATCAGGGCATTCAGTTAAAAAAGACATGGTCTTTGCTTCCCCTGAGGACAAAAATAGGCTAAAGTTCGTGGCCAGCGGACTGGGCCGATGGGACAAAGGTGACAGATGGGCTGATAGGGGGAAGTACCAGAAGAACACGCGTGGGCTGATAAGGTAGAGCATCGCATCAGCCGCTGTATTTCTGTTGCCGGAGACTGGCCAAACGACCCCCGGACCGGAGAGCTCTGGACTGGAGCAGGCTGATCTGGATGCTGGAACCCGGGGGCATTTAAATAATGGAATGTATTGAATTTTGAAGTAAACAATACTATCGAGGTAGAGAAAACATCATATTACGTTCTTTCTGTCTGAGCAGCAATTCTGTGTTTTCCATTGTGGCTGTCAAAGCCTGGAACTGCTTGTGGAGTTGATTATTTACAGCAATGTGGGATCTCGACATCTTTAACGACTCGCGATACCCAAGTTCAATAGCTTCCCAATACTGAGTGATTGCAGCGACCCGGAGATTATCGACACACTGCCAAAAGTCCCGGAACCAGTCAAGGTAACAGCAAAAGACAAGGTCAAGACAAAAGGCAAGATGCTGGAGAAAACCCTGGAGAAGCCCATTGCCATTGCGGAGAAGGCCAAGTCCCCCGTCATTGCACCCACGGCATCCTCAGCTAAGGCATTAACAACATTAGCAGGGCGATCCAAGGGAAGGCAAACAACTCCAGATGAGAGAAATTTAGTTCCCTGGAAGCGATGGGGTGCGTAATTACCTACACTTTTTCTCTGGTTTTAAACACTTATTTGCTTCAGTCATGAATGCTGAACATCTCAGCAAGGACGAGCAGTGGGGGGACCTCAAAGCACTGTCTCCGGATCGCCTCCATTGACATGCAGTCTCTAGTGTCATTGGCATTCGCTCTGAGTACAAGGTGATCCAGTCCACCGTCACGAAGCTGGAGCAGCAGAATCAGATACTTCTGGATGAGAACAAGGCAATGAAGGGATGGATTCAGTGCATGAAAGAGTTGAAAGGATGGCTGGAAAGGGATGTGAACACCGTTGATGCCCGGATGGCGGATGACATGCAGATGGAGGAACGCATGACAAGGATGTCCCAGCAGCTCGAGGAGGTGTTGGAGCGGAACTGCGCCTTGGAGTTGGAGCTCAGTGGGGTGAAGAAACGCCTGCAGGAAGTGGAAGAAGCTCAGGCCAGACAAAACAGGGAGGATACGCCAGATGACAGCAAGGATGAGTCGGATGACAACGGGAAGGACAGCGATGACGGCTTGTCTTTGGACACTCCAACTTCCCGGCCAAACAGTGCCCCCGCAACTTCCGAACCTATTCCACCGTCTCTGGGCATGCCTCCAGGGGGTTGACGTTCCTCATCCACACTCCCTACTGTGATTCCTGTGGCCCCTGTACCCCCTGTTCCTCTAGCTACCATCACCACAGCCGGAATCACTCTGCGCATATCATCCCGGCCCTCCTCACCCCAACTATCTGTGGCCGGAGGCGATTCCTCTGGTACTGTTCCATGCTCTCGATCTCGCTCGATCCCAACTTTCATTCTGCCAGAGGTGCTGGAGTCGATAACGGAGGAAAATACTTTGACTCAAGGAGACATGGACATTTCATAGTGAATTTTTCTATGAACACCTTTTTATTTTCCATACTGTATCCACCATCCCAATGTGGGGAAGAAAAATAAATGTAGTTAAGTGTTGAAGTCAATTGTCTCTGAGTGACAACGGCGGAATGACGCATCAGCTCAGCTCTTGGGGTTGCGCCTCCCATGTAAGTCTCCATCATAATGGTCCCCAGCCGGAGCCTTGCTTATCGCCTTCCGAGGCTTTGGTCTAGAAGCGGACTTTGCCAGCCGGACTTCCTTCTCCTTGCCTTTACCTGACTTGTTCCCCCCTGGAGTTTGGCCCCCAGACAACTTTTGTCTTTTCATTTCTGTCTCTATCCTTTGCTTCTGCTTCATGGAAGGGACCCTGATCCTCTTTGGAGTGACTGTATCCTGAGACATAGCAATGATTGGGTCCGCTGGACCCTGTCTCGGTGTGGCAGGGTCAATGGTTCTGTTGGGGAACCAATGACGAGGTCGTCATGTCGCAAGGAATGGGGTAAGCGAGAATGGGAAAAAGAGTGGAAATATGAAGCAGTTGGGTGCGACGACACTTAAAGGAGGGGGGAATGAAGTGAGTGAAAGGCCATATCTCCTCCATTCAACAGGTGGGAGGACACCTTAAGTACAAGCGGGTGTAGAAGACTACAAACAACTCCCTCGCACACGTTCTCTTGCGTCGAAGGGACCAAACAACCAGATAGATGAAGTAAGAAAGAAGTCTTGATAAATAACTGTAATGAAACCCAAAATAAGCATGCCAAATCCTCGTCTCGGGGTTTCACAGGCTGGGAATGACTCAGGGAAAGGCTCGTCGATGGGATCTCTATTTGCGGAACGCGACTTGTGACCCCAGCAAGTGCGGAGAGCCATCAAACGAAGCCTCTCGACCCTACCGTCCAGTTGTTCGGCCCGTTGATCTGGATGTTGACTAACTTTTACCAAGAAGGAAAAATAAAAAGTTAATTAAAGCATCAAAATCCTGTACCAACCCATCAGTAATTGATGCGTCGTTTGGATACAGTGTCAATGAACTACAAAATAATTAAATGGAGTTAGCAACACAAAATATTGATAAAGGTATGGTAAAGGGAAATGTATACGATGACTCTTGATTTTTGGTGCTGGCAGTAGGACTGGAATAAAATCTCTGGAAAGGGTCAGTTGACGAGCAGGGCAGCTGACCCTACCACATCGGATATATCTTCTCTCCAGTCACACACCGGTAAATGCCCGCCTGTGAGTCCAGGCTACCATCTCTTGGTGTCTGGAGTATGGGCTCCGGAATTGTTGGACACTCCGGCTGGGAGAGCTCTGCCTCTGGCTCTCCCTGTTTATGGACTGAAGGGATGGATGTCCTTTCATTCTGGCAGACATGTGCATCAATGGCTGCCTGCACTGCTGGATGATCAATATTCAGTTCGCCACCGTCAGTATACAAGTTGTTGGAACTATTGCCAGCCGGAATCAAAGAGATGGAGACTGGGCCCACCAAGGTGTCCGGGGGAGCCACAAATGCAGATGCAATTGGCGAGCTGGGAGATGTCTTCACTGGCCCACCAATGGGGTCCCATTCTTCATCGGCCAGAGCAGTAAGCCTGTTAAGTCTCGGGGAAGGTCCTTCATCATCCCCTTCACTTCCCAAGGTAACTACTCTGAGTCTCCAGCGCCGTGTCCGTGGCTTGGGAGTTTTTCTTCCAACTCTGTCCAATACATCATCATCATTGTTGGCCATGCCTCTCAGCGGTGCCGCTGGTTGGTGCCCTTTGTTGGCCCTGATGATTGGTGGGAGAGTTGGTGGAGGAGACATATCCCCGTTGACTTCAAATTATACAGCATCCATGCTCTTCCATTCAGCCTTTGGTATATCATTTCCAGCATGAATCAGGACTTTTTCAAACTGAAAAGGAATACCACCATTATTCTGAATAGGTAACCACCTCTCAAACAAGAGCACTATCTCCCATTTATGCATCTTGGATGGATCCCATAGTACAACATATTCATCCAGGCCGCTGGCCAAGACTCCAGCTGTGTCTCCGGATCTCAACCCCGGATGCACAAGAGGCATGTACTCCGGCTGGTTAATCATTTCCGATTGTCTTGCCCTGAGCTCCGTCCATGGTACAGAGCCGGTGGAGCGACCTGCACCATAGTCTGCCCAACTGTTACCATTTGCTGGAGATGATCAAAACAGAAACCCTCACTGTATAACTTTTCGATATATGCCTGGAGAATGTCCTTCTGATAATCCAGGTACTTGTCTTTACGAGGGTAACCGACCAAACAGTTCAGGGGGAGCATAGGCTGTCCCATTGAACCAATGTTGAGGAGTTGCTTGGGCTTGGTTAATGAAGCAATCCTCTCTGGAGCTTCATCACTGGACATTCCACTCAGATTGTCCTGGATATAGCGGGAGAAGTTGCCCACCAGATCCGACGTTGCCCAGTGTGGGTACTCGCGTTTGAAGCTGAGTTTCTTGTGGCCCATAGTGTCGTTAGAATCAAATCTGCAGTCTAATTTTGATGACCGTACTTATTGTAACAGATTAAATTGCTTACATGGTCCATTTCTTCCTTCTATCGGTCCCAATCCATGCTCCGAGAACCACCATCCAGACTCCCATTTCCAGGTACATGGTCCTAGCAAACTGATTCATCCGCTTTGTCAAGGACATGTCCACATCCCTACAAGAAAAATTAAGTCCGGGGGGAAACTGCTTGAATTCACATACTTTCGACATTTATCAGCTGGTGGTCCATTGTTTGACCATTGCAGCTGCATTGCCTCAATCTCTGCATTCTGCTTGGGATCTGCCTTGATTTCTTTGTTCAGTTCCTCGTATACCTTTGTATATAGGCCCATGTAAGGCCCGGAGGATTTCATAAGACTGGAATTTATTTTCATAATCCGTTCATACATTAGTTCCCCATAGAGTGCTGCAATAACTGCCTTCCGCTTCGGAATCTCACCAACCTCTACCTTTGCCGGAGTTCAACCATTGGTTGCATACCAAGTCCTAACATGCTGTCATCATGTTACATTGGTATCACACACGATTTCTATGGGACCCACCTTCCACAAGTCCTCTTCAGAGGGTGGTTCTGGCAGCTTTTGTAGGTTGGCCATTGTGCCTTCTACCACAAGTCCCCTGGGCTTTCGGTACCTGGCTGTCTTCTAATCATCAACACAGGCCAGAAGAACCCTTCGTTGCTCAGTAGTCCAGTTGACGCCTGTTTCCTTTATTTCTAACAAAACTCTGGATGCTTCTACCCGTCTGTTACTCTCCAAAGTTTCATTACCGAGAGCATCAACTGATGGGCCACCCTCCGGAGAGGTAGAATCATTGGAAACTGACATAGCTGTGAGGTTATTAAAGTGATGAATTTGATGGCAGGAGTGCTTGGAGGGGGTGATGTGCTGGCAACGGCCAAAATCAACACTGAACCATCGGAGTTCATTTCAATCAGGGCGGCCCTAGTCATGAAGATGGATCATCCCTAGTGTTCGTACTAGTACTACTATGTATAAATGTATGCCGGATGACATAACCCGGAACATTTGGAGTGCTTGTTACCACCCGACGTATGACCAGAGTTTGGGCCGCATCTAGAATACATATCACTGGGAGCTCTTTCCATGGCATAGCAAGGTGGGAATGGCACTGCGATGACAATGCTCTATCATGGTGCTAGCAGGTGGGAACCACAGACTAACAAAAACAAAAAGAATAAGTTGGGCTGTTACCTTGGTGAGATCCCGATGAATAACCTCGGTTACCTTGGTGAGACCCTGATGGATAACCCAGGGCTGTTACCATGGCACAAACAAGAACTGTATTGAGATGCTAAGATTCGGCGGAGAATTACTCCGGTGCCAGGGGGATTAGCCAGACAATGAAATGAGAAGTATATAAAGGCTAAGGAATATGGACCTCTCAGCATGTTCAGATGGCAAAGGGACGCATTCATACAGTCCGAAAAGGGCCAACCCTTATGACCACTGTACAGACTAACACCGTCCGAGGTCCCCGCACCAGGACCATTCCAGTTCACACACGACACTCTCCACTCACAAGTCATCCATCAGAGGTAGCACTCGAAGCTCTCCAGCTGGGTCAAATATGCTCCATTATGTCGGTGCACAGCTGCTCCCACTTGATGGCGAGTTCTGGACTACCAAGGTATAGTTATTCAATGCTTTCAGGGAGGGCTTTCTTAAATCTTTGGATAGACACAGCAGGACTACATCGAGGAGTGGATCCCAAAGAAATTGTTTTACCTCCAAGCCATGATGGATAATGAAGTTCCAGTATCATGGACATGTCGTGGGTGTAATGCCATGGACGGTGACTGGAAATGCAATGACTGCTTTGGGTCTCCGGTCTTCTGTGCAACCCGTTGTCGGGACCAACACTCTAACCTCCCTTTTCATCGTGTAGAACATTGGACTGGACTATACTTTGAACCTGTGTGGCTCTTCCAAGTTGGTGTGATTCTAAACATGGGTCATGGTGGGGCTCCATGTCCTGCCTACCTCAGCTCTGATCCTCCGGATATAACTCTGCCTCCAAACAATGGCTATGAGGATGACGACAAAGATATTACTGAGGGGGATACCCAAGGAAACATTGTAACCTATCTTAGAGAGGTGGCAGGCATCTACAATCTCTCCTCTGGGCCCCTGCCCACTCTGGATGACTGCCATAAGATGACGGTGGTGGAGATCTCCGGAGTCCATCAGGTCTGGACAAAATGGTGCAACTGTCCCAACTCTAGGCTCCGGCAGGAGGAGCACCTGTTACAAATGAGACTTTTTCCGGTCAGCTACAAGAATATTTGAACTTGTTTCACCTACAAAGTCCTCGAGGATGCCTGCTTGAATAACTTGGAATGTAAATCCTCCGCCTATCAATACTACAAAAAGCTCCAGAGATTAACATCATCTCTATTCCCTGGAGCTGTTGAGGTTAGTCTCAACATCCAATCCACTGCCCACCTGACCGGGTTGTAGGACCGCTATCATGAGCTGCTCCAGGCACTCCGAATAATGTGGGTTCTGAAGGAGAACAAATGGACTGGGATGGACCCTGGAGATACAGTATTGCCTGGATCTATGGTGACATTCTGTGTGGCATGTCCACAACCAGGGGTGAATATTCCGGAGAATTGGCAGTCTGACCCAGATCAGTACATTGCTTTTTTTGTTGTGGATACCTTTTCCTGTCATTTTACTGACATCCAATTCAGGTATTCATACACCAGAACATTTGTTATGGACAGCAACTTCACAGCAATACACCAGCAACGGGACAATGCACTCCGGGATGTACGCCTAACCCATGGAGAATTCTTTATGATGGAACCAAATTGATATAAAGCTCATCTAGCGCTGGCAAAGGAGGTGAAAGAGGTCAGTCCCCAGGAACTTAGCAAACATTATCTAACTATTGCGATAGAAACCAACCTGCAATGAACATCATGCGATCAAGGATAAATTTGTCAAGCATAAGGGCTTGGATATCTCTGGAGTTGGTGCAACCGCATGTGGGTGATATGGTTGCTTTTGCCCCGGTGCAGTGGTAGATTTTCAGAAGGGCAAAAGGTATGGTTTCTCATGATTAGAAGATTCACTCTGGAGTTTCTTTCTGGACAGGCAAGCAAATATGGATTACTCCTTGTCCCAAGCACTCTCGAACTCCAATGTTGCTGGCTTGAAATTTGTCATTCTCATTTATGATGTGATGTGCCAGTATTATAAAAGAATGGCAGCACAGCGTGAAGAAAGTGATTACCTTTCAATTCCAATTTTGGTGGCAATGTATCTTGGAATTGGCCTCTTCCATGTCGGAGGACACTTGTGGCAGTGTTTTGCAAGATTCTCACCTACCTTAATCCCCGGTGCAGGCCAGGTTGATGGAGAAATTCTGGAATCACTTTGGTCTGTTCTGAATGAAATATCTCCTTTTTTTTTTTTTTTTTTTTTTTTTTTTTCAACAATGTTTAACGTGGTGCACAGACGCAGTCCACGGCTATCTGCTACATGAGATGGCGGGTATACGATGTAAGTTGGAGGGGAAACTACAGCCCCAATAGTGCACATCAGTGCACGAAGACCAGCGCGTCGCCTGTTGAGGCAGCGCGCAAGGCCGGACTACAGGCCGAGGGCACTCGGGTGCCTCCCCGAACCAGCTCGCCGGCACTCCCAACGGCGCGTACTAACACCCCCAGTGTCCTACCCCCACTAAGCCCCTGTGCGGCCCCTATTAGTCGTGCGCACCCACTGACGCGCCGGCCAGGAATGAGGATTACAGGCCTTCCCGCAGGTCGACCAACCCGCCAGCCATAAGGCCCGACGGGGTCCGGAGCCCCTCAGTTGCCCAAGTACAGCCCCTCCTCGCTTAGCCGCCCCACGCATGGGATGGTACCCACCAACTGGTGGGCCCCCCAGCCTTGCCAGCAGCGAACCTGGGGTTCGGCATTACCGACAAAGATGTTGCGGGCTCAGAGACCGAGCGCGCGTTCGGCGGCCATCAGGCGCACCAAGCCACCAGACGGGGGTCATATGCCCTGCACGTAACCCTCATCCCGGGTCCCACCCTTCCGGGGGGGCAAAGGTGAACGCCCGCGGGTTCGCCTCGAGGAGCTCGACGAGGTCCGCAATGAATCGCGGACCCTGCCGATGTTTCTTGTGCTTCACGTGTGGGCACACGCGAAGCAGATGATCCCGGTCCTGGAAGGGCCGGGGGGGGGCACAAGCAGTGAGTGTCCTCACTGGGGAAGAAGCGGTCGCGGTAGCTCCCGATGGGGGCATGCGCCGTGATGCACCGACAAAGTCGGGCCGTCAACCTGCAATTGTATGCAGTTTCTTTGAGCCAGGGTCCACAGCCAGAGGCGGTGGGCGTTGCAGGGGTCTTCCGCTGGGCCCTGAGGTCCAGGAAGCTTCTCCCCCGATACTTGGGATCCGCAAAGCGGGCTACCCAGTCTTTCTCCGCCGTCTCCTTGAAGGAGGTGATCAGCCAGTTACGAGTGGCTTTGGGGGAAATCCCCAGAGGCAGTCAAAGTGACGTCGCAACGTCATGGGCTTGCTTGTGTACCGCCCACTCCAGCTTGGAAGGGACGAACCACAGGTGAATTTGTCGGTCCTGGCCTAATTTGAACCAGGGCTGGAATGAAATATCTCCTAGCACTCAAAATGCAACCATCGCCTCCCGGACCGAGATGCTCAACGATCATATGGGTGATTCAAATAGAAAAAAAAATGTTAAATATTGGTGAGCATTCCAGGTCCTATATTATTACCAGGATGTCACTATTTTACAGTTGTAACCACTTGCTGGAGATATCGAGAGGCTTTAGATGGTGAGCAGGAGAGTAGAAGTGACTTGGAGATGTTCTCTGAGCGCTCACAGCCTGAGGAACTTGCCAATCATTGCATGAGCAAACAACTAGATAATCCCAATGTCATGGATACATATGATATGGATCCGGAGGCTGCCCCAACAACCCGTGCCTCTTCACAACTGGAGCTGCTGATGGCCGATGCTTCCTCCAGTGACGGGAAAGGAGAGACCTCTTGGTTGGCACAGGGATTGAAGGTGCAGGATGCACAGTAAGTCAATGATGTCTTCCTTGATTACATTAACCAATCTAAATCTAGGCTGTCCTTGAGAAACTCAATATGTCAAATGGGCAATATCCTCTCAGTTAGGGAGAAAGTCAACTTTGCGACAAAAAGAGAATCCCTCAATGCAAAAATTGACTCGTTTGTATCTCATGCAGATGCTATTCTTAATGAATGAGCCCTTGATACTTATTCCATGATGATCGACACCCCCCCGGGTCCTACCTTGGTTCTGGACAACGAATATAGGACGGACTCTGTAAGCCTGGCCCCAGGCTCATGACGCCGAACACATGCACACCGCTGCACACTGACCGATGCACACCGATGCACACAGGCGCACCGATGCCGAACTGATGCATACCGATGGCACACCGCTGCCGATGCACACACATACCAATGCTCACTGCCAATCGGTAAGTGCACAGCCACGACCGCAGGCAACCGCTGCAACCATGCAGTGTGACCATAGACTATACATAGATAGAGATCACGTGATCGTGTTGATACCCACATGTGTAGACACTGTAGCACATCATTCCATCCTTGCCTTTCGACGTGTCTGATCGTGTCTGAGCATTCCGTGGTCTCCCCTGTGCGTGTTCTGCTAGAGACTGCACATCTCCATCTGGTGACAACAGGTTTTTTGTTCTCAACTGCTTCTGTTCTGTTCTGCTTCTGTCTCTGTCTCTCTCCCTGTTCGAGCACCAGGCTTGTCCAGTTCTGTCTGCCACGTCGTGTCGAACATCCCCCAGTCAACACATCTCTCACGAAATCATGTCTATCAGCCGATTTTATGGTGACTTTGAACACGACGACCCCCTCGACTTCCTATACAAGCTCGAGATGTTTTTTCCCTTGGATACTGAGGTCACCGACAAGCAGGCACTTCGGCTATTTAAGCTACATTTGAAGGCAGTTTCATATGCAGACTTTTGGTGGAGGGAGCTACCTGCCACCAAGAAGGACACCTGGGAGCACCTCTGCATAGCCTTCGAGGCAGAGTGGCCGAGGAACACCCTCACCCACAGGAGTGAAGCCCCACCCTCCCCTGCACCTATCTCGAGCCCCCCCATTCCGACGGATGCAGCCACGTTGCCGCTGACGACGCCCGCACAGCCCCCATCAGCAGCATCAACAACATCAACTCTGTCTACAACCACCACCCCCACTGTCGACGCCCCCCCAACAACGACCGCGCAAGCCATCGTTGGTGCGCAGGCAGCCCCTGGCACCAACGAGGCATTGGCCCCGACCTCTGGCAACCCACCCTCGACCCTGGAAGCCCCCCCTCTGCAAGACGCACCCCACACCAGCCGTGCCACGTCACACGCGACGTTGGGGCTCTACCGCCCTCAGAACGCCCCCCACCTCGAACGCCGGCACTAAGGCCGCCCCCCGCACCTCAGAAAGGGCGACACAGGTGCCCGACACCTCCCGGCTCACCCCAGAACCCCCCGATATGCGCCACGAGCCCGACGCCACCACCATCCCCAGCTCAGCCCCTGCCAACCCCGACCTCCATACCCTCCAGCTCACCCCTGCCAGCCCCCCAGCAGCCTGAGACACCCCCCAACCCTGTCCCTGCCCCTACAACGGCCGAACGGCCTCCCGTTCGACACCCCCACCTCCCTGCTACCCCCGACATCTTGCGTTCAACGACAGCGACCGCCCTCTGCCCTCTCAGCCCACCAGCCACTCCCCGTCTACCCCCTGCACCCCCCCAACTGCCTGAGACACACCCCAAACCCCCCACTGCCCCCGCCGCATCGCGTTCGACGACGGAGACCTCCCCCTGCCTCCCCTGCCTCCCCTGCCTCCCCTGCCTCCCCACCACTCCCGACATCTCGTGTTCGACGACGCCGACCACCTACGGCCCCTCACCGCCACCTGCAACACCCCACCTGTCTCCTGTACCCCCCGTTCCCCCGGCACCACCCCCTCTCCCCTGTCAATGAGCCACCGCACTGTCGACCGCGTTCTTCAGCCACCTTGAGCCCCCGCGAATGCCCTGCTCCACAATGTCACACCCTGCAGCTCCCGGGCCACCCCCTACATCCCCCGTGTGCACCCTGTCGAGCACCGTGCCCCCGAGCCCCCTCCTGTCACCCCTGCTGATACCCCCTGCCCCACCATCACCCAGCGACACTCCCTGCCCACCATGTTCACTCCGCCATGCTCGCCTGCCACCAGAAAGGGACCGAGGCCTGTCATGGGACCCTTAGGAGCACTGTCCAGAGGCAACGCGGACGTTGCCTTCGAGGAGACAACCATGCAGTGTGACCATAGACTATACATAGATAGAGATCACGTGATTGTGTTGATACCCACATGTGTAAACACTGTAGCACATCATTCCATCCTTGCCTTTCGACGTGTCTGATCGTGTCTGAGCATTCCGTGGTCTCCCCTGTGCACGTTCTGCTAGAGACTGCACGTCTCCACCGCAGGCATGACCACAGGCGACCGCTACACACTGACTGGTGCACATCGATGCACACAGGTGCACCGACGGTGAACTGATGCACACCGCTGCCAATGCACACACATACCGATGCTCACTGCCAATCGGTAAGTGCACAGCCACGACCACAGGCGACCGCAGGCACGACCACAGACGACCACAGGCAACCACAGGCAACCGCATACCACTGCTGGTCAGTACCACTGTCGACGCACACTGCTGCACACACCGACCGACGGCTTCACCAATCGGTAACACCATCGACTGGTGCACCGCTACTGACACCACCCATGCATGTCGCATCACCGGCAACCCAATACCCATAGCTGGACATGCATACAGATACTGGTGGCCCGACCACTTACCTGATATGAGAACTACGCTTGATGCGGCCATGGTTGAGATGCTGGATTTGGACACTTTCCAACACGGTCCAAACCGCTCATATATATACAATCTTCCCCTTTGTTTACTGTGATATGTATACCATTATCTAGCCAGTGTAGATCGCTGTGTCAGAAATGGGCATCTTTGACTTCTGACATGTGTTACAACTGCTCTACAAGGGTATGGCAGATTTTTCAAGAAACCCTGATGTGTTCATACCATCAGGGTTTCTGAAAAAAAATGCCATAAATATGTAGCACAGGTGTAACACATGCAACACATGGAGAATGCCTATTTATGTCATGCCATTTTACATTTCTCAGACAACAGGATGCATAGGCAAGTTCCATTCTCCACAGGTGAACAAATTCCATCGGTCTTCAAATGATCTTTTTGTCACAACTTATTACAATGACTTACAATCTATCTCATCATGTGACTTTCACATAGTAACAGCCATTCTGGTGCTCATAACTCAAATGGAATAAACAAGAAGTTCCATTCTCACAGATGAACAAATTTCATCGCTCTTCAAATGGCCTTTTGTTGATATGTTATTATAATGGCTTATGATGTGTCTCATCATATGCCTCCTTTCACATCATAGCCATTCTGATGCTCATGCTTAAAATGCCAAATTACATAGTTCTGAGTCCTTTACACTCCCCCCCCTATTCCAGTCGGATTCTGGTCAGAATACTGGATTCCGGTGGACTTTATTTGTATGGTACTTCCACTGTAGCAGTTAATTCCAGTAAATATATTATTAAATTTTATTGAGGGATCCCCAGAATCCACCCAAACTCAAACAAAGCCGGAATACCCGGAATACCCAGATTCCTCACCACCGGTCACATGCACATCACCTGTGACCATCGTGACTGCCAGCTTACAGTTCACCACCACCACCACCACCATCGACGCGGCCCCCCTCCCTCACCATCCAACGCCTCGGCCATCCCCCCCTTACCCAACTCACAGGCCACCACCACCCCCACCCCCATTCCCACCACCGCCGCCATTGTTCCCACCACCACTGCAACCCCCCCCCACTACCACCACCAACACCACCACCAACACCACCACCAACACCACCACCAACACCACCACCAACACCACCACCACCACCACCAACACCACTGCCACCACCACTGGTGCCATCCCTCTCCACCACATTGCACACCATGGGGCCTTTGGGCCCCGCTTAAGTTTTGCTTTGTTTTTGGTTTTTGTTTTGTGTTTTTTTCTCTAGGATGCTGCCTCTGCCTCCCTCCCCATATTCCCCCCACTCTCCCCCATCCTCTAGTCCAACAGTATGGGGCCCCAGGTCCCCAATAAGTATTTTACTATTTATTTTCAGTTTTCTCTGCATGCATTCAACGAGCCCCCAATGCGCTGACCCTCCTCCCCACTCAGCTGGGAGGTGGGGGGCCATTGAGGGATATTACGGCCCTAAGCCCCAGGACCAATGCACCCGCCAGGGGCACACAGAACCCCCCCTTGACCACCATGTCATGAGCCACCAGTGCCACGTCACCACCAACCGTGTGGCATCGCGACAACCAGGGGGGGGCACAGGGGAGGACAGGGGACGTCAGGCCACTCACAGGATGAGGGGGGGACGCTAGACAATGCTGAGGGGATACCAGACAATGGGGGGGGAATGCCAGACAACAGGGAGGGATGCTAGACTGTGGGTGGATGCACTAGGCAACAGGAGGATGCCAAGACAAGCAGGAGGACACCCAGACAAGCAGGGCGGTGCCCAGACCAAGGGGGACATGGCCAGCACCACACAGCCCAGCCCCACGAGCCACTGCTCATGGGGTGGAGCCTGGGTGGAACGATGGTGATGACAGAGCGCACACGCCAGCACCCACAACCACTGCCACAAGCCATTGCTCATGGGGTGGAAAGGGGTGCTACGTTAGTGGCACCAGCAGGACAAGTGACGCGAGGGGAGGGGAGGGATGGGCACAGAGGGGATGCGATGCCTGAGGCTGCAACGTGCCCCACTCCCCCCCCTCTATACTAGTAATATATATATATTGTAGGTAATATATATATTGCAGCCAAAGTGACGCAACACAATGCCCGAGGACACAACCACTTCCCCCCCCCTACATAATGTAATGTATTTTATTCTGTAAATAGGTATTAAAGTAACAATAATATTGCATACTAATAAAGGTGTCATGGTGTACCTGTTAAGTCATTGGAAAATCTGTAAAGGAATAGGTGGGGGACTGTAAAGCACTGGTAGTTCCCTAACTACAACTACTTAAGCACCAAACCATACTACTGTATACTACAACTTTCTGCTTCATGGCAATGCATGACTGAGGTGGGCTTGCTGCATAAAACCCTGTTTTCCCTTGTTCAGCATAGAAAACCCAGATCTTTTTGTACTGCAATGTGTTATGGTTTTCTTATGCAAGGAACAAAGTAACTGGACAAGAAGAGTTGCACTTCTATGTCATCTGGACAGTTTGTTGCTCCTCTGGTGATACTCAATCCTAATCAATGTCCTGTCAATCATGGTATGATTTTCTGTGTTGAGATATGTTCCAATTTGCATCCTTGTGGGCTCATGTCACTATTGTGGTCATTCTTCAATGAGGTACAGAATGCAGACCCACATTTGGCATCGGTAACATGCTTACTGCACATTCCCTTATTACCATATGTGGAAAAGGCATTTTGTGTGGATGATGTAGATAGTTTGGAAGGCACTTGCTGCATGTTATGTTATGTGGTGTTTTTTTACAGCATAGCTACCTTCTCCATTCTGCACTCTGAGCCACCCTTATCTCATTGAACAGTAGTACTATCATCAAACCTTTAAAATTTTGCTATCTCAGGCTATTCAGGAAAGTCACGGTGGAGCCCTAATCACACCAAAACAAGCTGGTATCAATTGCCACAGTTCATGTGATTCACCCTACGGTTCCTCGCAACCATACATACAGGTGTAGATTTGCAATTGCCAGTTGCACACAATGGTGATTTCATTTACACTGGTATACTAACTTTGTTTACTATGAACAGGCAAAAGGGACTAACCAGCAGATATGTGAGCAGTGTGAGCTGCTCATTGACTCGCAGCTTGCTAGTCAAGCAATAGAAAATCCACCTGCCTGACCCTGTGCATTAGTAGTGGTCAAAGTAGGGCAATTATCCACGGATTATGTCCACAATTTTTGGGACATGGATAATCGCCATTATTGCAATAATGGCAGAATTGTCAAATCGCCTCTGGAGGTGATTTGACAATTATTTGAAGTGCTTACCTTTTGCCTACATCACACAGAAGATCATGGATAAAATAATCATGTCCCGTAATCGCTCTGTAATCACCTTTGATAATCATCAAGGTCAAGGTGGCTTGGGCTATTGACATGATTTTTGATTCATAATCATACAATAATTGCTTACTTTGACCACTACTATTGTGACTGGTGACAGGTATCAGGAGCATCCAAAGCTCTGAACCATCCCATTTTCACATTTTTATCAACATCTCCTCATGCCACATTCTATGATTGTTATAGGATCTCACACACATTACTACCAATACTCATGCTACTATGCAGCCTCAAAACTCTTCGTCATTAGCTCCCACATCAGTTATATCGACCTCCACCTCTTGGCCCGCTCTGTCATCCACCTCATTCTCTTCTTTCCCGGCTTGGGTCACCACCATGTTGTCCTCTGGTTGCACTTGATATTGTTCAATTCATTGTTGGCAAAGGAAGAAGACATCTCACTCACTCCAGTCAAGGCTCCATCATAACAGATCACAGAAGACAATGGGATCATCTCCCCCAACAGGTGAATTTTCTGTGTTGAGCTCTGACAAGAATTGTCCCCACACAATAGCACGTCTCCATTGGTAGGCCATCAAAATGCACATGATCAAGGGGATGAAGAAGAAGAAAAGGACAAGAGAAATGTTCTTAGAGATCATGGTGTAAGGTTCTAGTGCAAGGAACGGTATTATCAACAGTCCTATGATTTTGGTCACATGACAAAGTTCCCAGGATCACATCATCATCCTCTCCACTCCCTCTCACCTGCCTGACAAGCCACTGGACGCATTTTTGGATAGGAGACAAGCCTCTTACACCAGGTAGATTTCTTACACCAGGTAGATTTCATGATCTAGTACCCACTCCTTATTCCATTACCCCTCCCCCCCCCTTTTCTCATTGGCATCTGATTCTTTCTTATTTTACTTGGGTCCTCTTCACCCACTTCTATTTCCTGGCCCCACTTAGAATATCTATATAAGACATCTCATAGATAGAAAAGAAAGCAATATATCATTTCCCCTCATCATATAGAGCACAGAAGCTCAATTCCAGAGTCTTATTATCGTATTATCTCGTCTCAAGAAGCACAAGTTGTTGTCCTATTATTGTATTATCCCTTCACTCTCTTACCATCTTACCTTGTATCAAACACCAACCCAAAGCCACCTCACACCCTTCCTCTGGTCTAGTAGGACTATCATTTGGTGTGTGTTTCCAGGTGATTCCTCAGACTGAGTATTATCACTGGCAGGTGCAAGTCACCCACCAAATATTTTACTGTACATTGAAATGCCAATAAATTAACAGAGGGCATCCTCTGATGAAGCACTGACCTGGTCCACCATGTGAGTAGGGACTCAGCAAGTGCCTGGCTCCCATGGTCCAGAAGAACTTCAAAATAGTCAACAATATTGTTGTAAAATGTAACAGAATTAAAGCATCCATCATTCTCATTCCATGTGCTTGCATTTGATAGGGCAAAACACAACTAGAAATTTTTTTCATTTTTCATTATTATAAAAATAAGTAGAAAATGAAAAACTCACCTGAACCACAACATATGCAAGTGATCACGGCATTACAGACTTCATACCCAGCAAATTTGCAACATGGCCATGAGTAGGTGCCTTCTGGTTTCAGTGTTGGTTGATGGGATAAGCCTTAAAAAATCATAAGGCCTCCAAAGGCCTCACTGGAAGGCTTTTGAATTGGGCCTGAGATCTCCCAGACCTTCTGAAGGCTTACAAAGTCATGTGTATGTAGACTCAACAGATTTTTTGTTTTGGGAGATTCAAAATTCCTCATCCCAACCATGGTACTAAAAGAGCTCTGGTCCTATTTCCATCGAGGAGAGAAGCAAAATACTACCCACTGGGAAGCCTACTACAAGGCCTGTGTCACTCACCATCAGCAGGTGCTCGAGATCAATGGGACTGATGCATGGGATGCATCAGGGGAGTTAGACAGGGCCGAGAACATATTCCAGGAAGGTGAGCTCTTATGTTACCATTACGTCAAGGGGCATGTTTAAATGGGACCCACAATAGCACACTCCCATACTGGCAGAACCTGAGGTGACAAGGCGGCTATGACTGCACATATTCTTGGTGGCAAAGGGATTAACATGTGCATTCATGCATCGGATGATACCATTCAGATGATGATTTCAAGGCATAATCATGATAGCATTAATTCATTTTTAATTCATTTAAATATTATCTTGAACCCTTAAATTTGGCCTTATACCAAAGCCTTATGACCTTATGAAGCCTTCTGACTTGCCAGACCTCATTTTTAAGGCCTTTGGGAGAACACTGTCTGGTTTTGCCCAGAGCATTTTCTGGTTGATGGAACGTGCTGGTCCACATCCTCCTGACACTCAATGTCTTGGGCAGAACTTGGTGAAGTAAAAATGAACTTGAAGGCCTGAGGAAGGTAATTTCAGTTGGTATACATTGTGAACTTGCTGTCTCGCAACTTAAGAAAAGTGGCACTCTGGGGGGGCCCCTGCTCTATGTTGTTGATGTCACCTTTTGCTTTAGGGTAAAGAAAAGCTGTCCAGGAATCCACAGTGACAATGTAGTCTGGGTGGCCTTCACGGATGAGTGCTCACACACTATGTGAGAACAGATGTCAAATTTCAACATCCTGATGTCAACCTATGTGCTGCTTATGTAGAATCTTCCCAGTTGTATTTGATAGGGCATAAGAGATGGCCAGTTTTATCATGTTCAAAGCCAGGATCCAGCTTGGAAGTGGGTGGGAGAGGATTAGAAAGGGGAGTACTAAGCATGCCCAATATCCAATTGACAACTGCTGGTTTCAGATTGGTTGCATCATCACCCCTAGCTGCCCCTGATCCCTTTCTAAGCTAAAATAGATTGGTTCATACTTCAAGTTATGGAATGTAATGGTGGGAACTCACATTGTGAAAATAAGTGTTCAACTTGAAAACATCCTGCTCAGCTAGTCTCACCTTAAGGTTTGGAACATGCTGAATGAGAAGCTCATATCCCTGATAGGTGTGATCCTGGCTGCTCAACATCAGTGAATGGTAGTAGAAACTAGAAATGGAGACTGCAGGGTACCTCACTGTGGATTTGTTGCCCTCCTCTAGTTCTAAGTCCTCATTGAGACATCAACAATCACTCTCTTCCACTAATTTGTCAACAGAATCAAACATGGAAACAAGCCTGTATATAATTCAACCTTGCATGACATTTGACAGAAGATTGCTGTTGGCTGAGAGAAGTCTCAACATGAGCCAATCCAAGCATAGATGCACAAACAATTTATGCTTCACCCCTGACTCTTGGAGGTTCTGGACCTGCTGCTCTAGAGCAGCAATTCGGCACTTGGCCCCAGCATATGCAGCAACCATAGGGTGTTCATCTAGGACACATATTAGCACAATGCAAAAGATAGACAGAATGTGGGCTTGCTGATTACAGTTGTCATTTAGAGGGGATCAATTCTGGTGAAATTTCCTGGAAGAGAGAGGAGAATTTATACCAGCTGAATGTGTCATGTTATTGGATAAGTTACACACTGTTTAATTTTCTGATGCCAAACCTGGAGTCAGTGTCACCCTGATCACACCTTGAAGCAGCATTAAAAAAAACTGTAAAACAACTTAGAGGCTCTTTTTTATTTAAAAAAAAAACAGACCATATATTATATGTAACCTGGAGCATATGTGGACTGGTGAACAACAAACATGCTGCCACAAGACAATGTTTTGAGGACACCTTTGAAAACCCTTTTGGAGCTCCAAGCAGAACCTGAATGGCCACCAAGCTGCTGCCAAATCAAACTCCTTTCGATTAAGTCTACTTATGGTTTCCTCAGTATAAACACCTCCTTGAGGCTAAGTGGATCAATTTGGGGGATGATTTGTAGCAGTATGATCCACCAGCTGATACTAAATATGGGTAGGTACACAACAGAGAGGCCCAGGAGCCAGAACTTGCATATCTGGACATTCAATGGAATGGCAAACTCCTGTGTCAGTGGGACCCTGATACTGACATGCAATAGGCTAGTCACAATGCTTGCAAGTTTGAGATATTCAAGTTGCTGAGGAAGTGATCAGAATGGCGAAGCTTATGATTCAGACTTGGATCTCGGCACTTGACAACTTATTAATCTCTCCCCAGAGGCAACTAGTAGATTTTGCTCCATTGGGGGGATGAACTCCTCTCAACCCTGACATCAATGCTGCTGAACATTGCTGCTGGGCCAGTGATGATTGGTCCAGTAGTCAGTCAGCGGTTCTAAAAGTATGTGCTCAGTGAGCCATGTTCAAAAGGCTGAAGTACAGCCAGCAGTCAAGGGATTACAACACAGACTCAGAGAGATGAGATTGAATGAGATACCATGATGGCTATAATTAGTATAACCAGGTAGTGCACTGGCAAGCGGCAGCAGACTACTTTAGGAGTGAAGGAATGGGTGCAAGTCACAGAATTACATTATGATTTTTTTCGTGGACATCAAATGTTATCATGTTGAAGGTGGATCTGCTCATCACTGTTTTCTGTTTTATTATTATTAACTGCTTTGGCAGAATTCGTGTTCATATTGCTGGAGTATGGCCAGATGGTATATTTTTTTGTTAGTGAAGGCATGATTTGAACACACAATATTTCTCCCACCCAAAAGGAGCAACTGGCCAATTTGCCATCCACTGTTAAATATATTTGTATATTTATTTATTAACCTAGTCCTATAGCTCTTTCATATTATTATTTAATTTTTTTATACCAAAAGCGTTTCGATTGAGTTGATTGGAAAGTGGGAACTTCAAATGAAAAGGTGGATGGATGCATATTGGAGTGCGCTGGGAGTGAAAGAGGCACAGAAGCATGTCAATACATTCAGTTCTCAGCATTATGCATCCAACCAAAGGATTCCCAAGGCTGTTGCAGTGCAACCTGATGTCTGATGGTTGTTTCAACAAATGCTATATTAGGTTTGCTCCTATGGATGAATAAAGCAGATTCGCAAGAGGAATAAGGATTTGGATTAAATTTCAAGGCTGAGTTTCAGTTGAACAATGGAGGTGGTAACTAAGTGACCTGCACAGACATCAAAGGTATGCAACCAAAACAATCAACCATCACAAATGGACCATGGATTGGTCTGTAATGGCTCACAGGGTATAGACTGGTGACTGATCCCTATTAGCACAATGGGCATCCTTTCAATGAGAGGCACAATCCCTCTAAACAGATTTCTTTAATTCTCAAAATTGAGCAAGATTTTTATTCTGTTGGGCCCAAATTTGGTGCACAGATACACAACACCTTCCCTAGCCACCAAAAGCCTGTGTGGCACATTGCAGAATGTGTCAATGTGATTTGTACTTTGTAGAGGAGAATTGCCAGACCTGTATCTGTGCATCTTGGGTTTGGGGTCCAGGGCGATGGGCCTCCATCCAGCGCTGCATCCGGTGCTCCCATCGATGAATCCTAGTTAAGGTTATTTTTTTTCTTCCTCAGGTCAATTTGGCAGATGGACAAATGTGGCAGTGCATAAGTGAAATGCACCATACAAAACCCACTACTAAAGTAGTGGGGATAAAAGAACTGTACAGTAGAGACAACACTGTTTTTCCTGTTTTTCACTTCAACTTAGTAAGAACCAAGTTCCAAATCTTGGCATGATCACTGTGATGCCATCATCACTTCATCACATCATCTTGTGCAGCCATGGCAGGCAACGGTATGCTGCTGGGGGCACCTTGGTGGCCAGGGGACGGGATGGAGGTTGGAAATAGTGAGTACCTTGAGATGTTGATCCTGAAAAATAGCCACCATGGTGGGTGAGGTCTTCAGATGCTTTCGGGTATCCTGAGAGCAATGAACTGTGATCAAAAACCCCATAAGCAACTGCTGGCGGGGGATGATCATTGGCATTGAAAGTGTTGCAAGCATCTGGAGGAGGAAAAGGAGCAAGCAAAAAATTGTTGGAGTGCTGGAGTCCAGATTGGATAGGTTGACAGTCAAAGACAAAGGACATGAGAGAGGGATGGAGCATGTTGTGTCCATATGCAGGGTATCCACCATACATTGGCACAGTGTGCAACGCAATGTGACAAGCTGCCAGACAGTGGCTCAAATGCAGTGACTTGTCACCCATTCATATGAGGACACCCTTGTCAAACTCTGCCATCAGTGGAGCCATTGACAGTTCCAAATGATCCAAGCTGAGTTCCAAAGAACTAGGCATTGCAAATACTCTCTAGTAAGTATACTTAGTATGGTGAGTCATCAAGTCAGATCATCAGCACTGAACTGGTCCATCCAAAAACGATGATTACAGTACAACTTGGAGGTATTCCTTGTATACTATTTATCTAAGCTATTAACTAGTCTGTGTAGCATGAAATACAAGGGATTGCAGAAGTGCTTGACCCATAATCAGTGGAGCAATCAATCATTTCCCCAAAATCAGATGCTTGGTAGCAGTCAAACATGCCAAAAATGCACACACACTGATTCAAGATCGTGAATCATCATTAAACTTCAAGTCAATTGCCTGTGTACTCTGACCATTAAACCTTTTCATACAATTCATGGGTGGTTGATTCATCCACCACCTAGGATATGGAATCCTCAGGGAGCAAACCATGATTCAAAATAATTGTGGTGGTCAAACATGGCAATTCAATGGCAATTCAAGTCAGCAATTCAGTGAGTGATTCAACACCTGCAAACACCTGAATCATTGAATCGCCTTGCAAGGCGGTTCAACTGTTTGAATCGTGATTCACTCTCTGACTATTCAACAACACCCCTTCAAGTTCAAAATAGGTTAATTAGATAAGACACAAGTTGTCCTGCCCTTAACCCTGATGGTATGTCTGACAACTTAGTGCTCAACAAAAACTACTGAAAAGAAGCCTCCTGGCTGTCACTCGAGATTTCATGATCACTGGAGGATGAGTCAGAGGATAGGGAGGACAATGAGCTCAGTGAATTTTGTTCCTTTTGATGACAATTTCATCAGCTGAAATTGATGCCTGAGCTTGAAGATACAACAGTGTTTTTGTTGTTTGTACTCAGGCTCACATTGCAACAGCACATAGTGCCAAAGAAGCTTTGGGCTTGAGCATCACATGGAGGGTTTGACATGAAGGAAATATATTGTACTAGTAGCTAGGTTACCTAGATAGTAGGACAACATGAATTGCCCATTTTGAATTGGCTATGAATTATGCAGAGAAAAGTTGAAGGTCAGAGTAAATGGGTGATTCACCCATGATTTGGCACCTTGAATTGGCATGTGAATCGCCTGTTGAATTGCTTTTTGAATCATCATGCATCATGTTTGACTGCTACTAATGATTCACATTTTGTAATGATTCAAGTGATCTTTTGAGAATCACAATTTAACTGCCACTATATTAATTAATTATTATTCCTATTTGATTTATACAATCCTTTGGAGAGATCCAAATAGAGGAATTCCAAATAGTTGAAGCCACACCAAGCATCTGTGTAGCAGTATATTGAAAGATTATGTCCAGATCTATAGTACATGATTGAAAGGCTGCCTGGTTAGGTAGCCTCACTAAGTCAGACAGTAAGACAGGATCACATTATCTTTGTTGCACAAGGTAAAGAGTCAGTCTAAGGTACATAAGGAGGTTGGTAAAGAAACCGTGTTGAAAAGTGGCTGCATTGAGCATATGAGTTTGCCAATGTTCACTGATGTTCATGGTGGCTGTGCAGCCACCTATTGTTGGGATTATGTATACAAGAGTATACAGGCAAGCCAAGGCAGTTAACATGCCTAGGGAATATTGCCAGAATATGCTAAGTCATATTAACACATGTGTTAAGCTAGGACAACACTAGGGTTAGGGCTAATGCACATTAACCATAACCATAGGGAATGGACAGTTAACACATGCAGAGACATATAGGGGAACCCACAGTTAACACATGCTACAGGATTACTCATACTGCAGCATGTCTATGATAGCCTATCCAAGACAAAGCTATGGATAGAGTGTCTATGACACACTCTGCAGGAAGTCTAGGACTTACCAAGCCATGATATCATATGTCACTATTATTGACACTGTTATAGGGGATATGACAAAGTTACTCCACTATTAACTGGTACAGGGGTCTATTACAGAATACCTCCTTTATATATTATAGGAGTGCATTACACTATACCTCCTAACTGTGTAGTATAAATATTGCACATCTTGTAGGAGATGATAATAACATTCCTCCCTGTGGCAGACTCCCTCATACACTTATCTTTGACTTAAACTCAATACCTCAGAAACCTCGTCCTCATCTTGTGCTCAACTTCCTGATCCCAATACCTATGTTTGCCCAAGTTCGCTGAAGTTCATGTTGTGAGTCTGGTCGCAGACTTACAACAATGATTGGCATCATTGAACCCACTATACTTATCAAAGATGAATTGGTGATCAAATATCAAACTCCGAGTCCAGTAGAACTCGTGGATCTGCATTTTGTAGCCTACATGTATGGGCTTCAATTTAGAACAATAGGTTCTTGGGATTCCATAAGCTGCACAGACTTACAGGATCCCAACATGAAAAAACACCCACAGGAGAAACGAAGCTGATCACAAGTTGAATCTTGTATTCCACTGGGAATTATTAATATATTTCTTCCTAATCAGGACACAGAACTCATGGTACTTCAAATATTGCCTAGCAGTATTTCTCCATTACTACATACCACTGGCACCACCACTTATAAGGTGTGCAAATCATGCACTCCAGTTTCTCGCCACCCACTGTCATTTTCCCCTTCAAATAGTAGAAATGCCAGTTACAAGGTCAAATACTGGTCTTGCCACCCCGCCTCATCCTTGTCACTGTGCACCCTGAGCCTGTTCAGACATGATCCAAAGATGTATGTTTTCAAACTTTAACTCTTGTGTTGCTTTTTGTAATTTGAATCCAGCTAACAATCAAACTCTGGAACACACTTCTGCTTTACTGTTTGCCACCAGTTTTCAGGTCGCTCAGACTTCAGCTGACATTTGTGGCACTGCAACATCCCAAAATTGGAATGAACATCCACCAACACATCCTTCTACACCGGTTTCAACCTCACCTCCTGTGGGCCCAAGGCACCAGGGTGCCTTTCAGGTGTCCCCTGGTACAGAGGCTTGTTCAAGTTTGCCCACTCCTACTCCTGCTGCACCCATTGGGGCATTAGTATCATTGAATCCCATTCTGCATGTACAGAAACCATCTCCTGGATGCCCCTTTTCTGCAAGTAAGTCCAGTACTTTAGATGTCAGCAATGAAATTCTCACCATTTTCATCGAAGCTGAAGTCAGGTCAGAAACGGCCAAGCCCATCCACAGTTGTGGTTCTGGGAGGTTAGGTGGAGGTATGTTGCTCTTTGTCTGCCATCCAATCCTGACAAAATGATACATTCAAAGATTTCGCATTGGATACATTTGACCCTGCTTCAGCTCCAGCTTCAGATGCTCTGCATTGGCTGCAGTTGGATTCCATTCTCAATGGAGGTGTTGACTGGAATGTCTTCCAACAGCTGTTTACTCAATGTAAAGAGTGTCTTACATGCCTCCCTCAATGCTAGATGTTTTGTCACAACTGTACTATCACCTTATCCATGCCACAAACACCTCATTCAACTGGAGATAGGATGCACTTGCTATACAATGCTGAAGGGCTGTCTGTTGCCAAATTTGAAGCCCTGTTTGTGTACTGCATCTCTTGTCAGAGGTTCATGACAAGACAGGTATCTCATGCCCGTGATTGTGTATTGGATGAACAATTATTTGGAAAGTAGCTAAGCTATGTGTTGGAATGCATGATGGTTGATACAGAGCTTGGTATTGGCTACAATTAACAATATTCAGTAGAGAAAAAAAACTTCCACCTTCATCAGCAGTTTGAATAAATGGTCTTATCTGTAAGCCTGCGACCAGACTCACGACACAAACATGCACAGCCACCACGAACATCGGCGAACATCAGCACACATTGATGCTTACAATGGCTACACAGCCACCCTGAACAACATCGGCGAACATTGGCGAACTCATATATCAACTTATGCTTGATGCGGCCACTTCCAACACGGTTTCAAATCTCATATATATACCATCTTTTTTTCCTTTGTTGCCCCACTCTTTACCTTGTGCAACAAAGGTATAGTTTACCAACCTTCTTATGTATCTTAGACTGACTCTTTACCTTGTGCAACAAAGATAACGTGATCCTGTCTTACCGTCTGACTTAGTGAGGCTACCTAACCAGGCAGCCTTTCACTTTTTTTTTGACACCAACTGCATCTTTCAATACCTGATGAACCCACACTGTCTCGGCAACCCTCTACCTCGATTCCACTCCTCACCAGGAGTGCGAGAAGAAAGTTGCAGGACCCTGGCCAACCTGCCAAACTACAGATCCTAATAGACACACATCGACGCCCCAAGCCAAACAGCCCGGTGTCTCTACCACTGTCCCCATCACCTAGTACTGACTCGTCTACCGACGAAAGTGCACCTACCACAGCCACCTCCCATTGCAACTACCAAGCCACCTTACCTGCTGCCCGAATTGCCATGTCACCAACCACACAACCCCTTGCTGAAGTCAAGGTCACGAAGATGAAGGAATGCCCAATGCTCACTGCGGGCAGAATCACCCCACTCATCATGCAGTCGTGGACCCTTGCATGCAAACAATACAAGAAGCATGGCGGGAAGACCAGCACTGAAATTGTCAGTTACGTTGCTGAGGGGATGTTTGAGCCGCGCCTCGTTTCTTGGTATCAGGCAGATCAAACTCGGATTGATGCCCTCACCCTGGATCAGTATCTCACTGAGCTGGCCCAACTGGTCCTCAAGAAGAACTGGTCCTATGACATCCTCGAAACCATCCTCTCCACAACCCAAGGCAACCGCGAGTTTATGGATTGGAAAATAGAGGTTGAGAACCTCAACGCAATCCTCACCACCTCGGCACCAAGCAAAGCACTCACCAAGGACCAGCTCAAGGTCCAACTCCAATCCAACCTACACCCGGACCTGAGGCTCAATCTAAGCCTTGAACCAGTCCTAGCCACTGATCTCGCTACCTGGGCCTTTGAGGTTAAGGAGCGGGATGACCATATGCGGGCTGAAAACACCCGGACCCAAAAGATGATTGATGCCTTGGCCGCTGCCCGCACTGCACGCCGAGGTGAAAAAAAGGATCTCCTCTCCTGCCTCACAGATGCACCTTTGACCTCCCATGCCTCTACCTCTACCCCCACCAGCCGAACTAAGAAGGCCAAGAGAATTTGCCTGCCGGCCCTCACCGAGGCCGAGAGAACCCTCATCCATGACCACAATGGATGCACCCGGTGCAGGAAGCTCAACGTTGGGCACACCTTCACCACCTGTCCAATGGTTGCAACTAACTCATGGCCTGACCCGGTGACCTACATGACCCTGACAGCGCCAGCCCAAAACATGGCAATGGCCGCTGGACACATCTCAGATTCTGAAACAGACTCGTACATCCCTTCCCCCATCAATGTCCCCCTCACTGTCCCACAATTATACACCAACCTCTTTGCTACTGGCCCCCTTATCTCCGAATTCCCCATGCCAGTCCAACCACTAATTGACGTTGGATTGGCCTGCACAGTGATTAGCCTGGAGCTCGTCAAGAAACTTGGTCTCCGATGATATCGTCTCCCTGCCAAGGAGAACAACATGTCCTCCTTATCAATGCTGCCACTTGTCTCTGAGGAGTATGTGAAACTAGACCTCAGCTCTGAACGGGGGATATGGAAGTCAGGAGTACACAAGATGAAAGTAATTAAGGGGCTACCATTCCCCATTATTCTAGGAATGCCATTTCTTTCATCAGAACAGATCCTGATAGACCCACATGAGCAAACGGCCATTGACAAATGCACAGGCTACGACCTCCTAAACCCCCCTCCTCTCGCACCTCAGGATTGGAACACAGCCACGAACATCGGCGAACAGCACAGCCACTGATGCCAAAGAAAGTTCGGGCACCCAAGCCTACCACTCTTGAGCAGACCGGAGCACCAACACTTGCTGGTTACCTCCTTCCTGGCCCCATCATGGCTGCTGTTTGAGACCGCATTGAAGGCCTTGCATTCCAAGAGGTCCTCAAAGAAGCAGACCAGAAAATGAAACTAAAATATGCCGACCGCTTCCCACTCCGACTCCCAGACAATACCTCTGAAGTCCCTGGACACATGTTCCACCGCATCCGGCTCAAAGACCCCACCAAGGTCAATAATGGCAAAGGATATGCAGCACCAAAGAAATACCAAGAATCTTGGAAAAGATTACTTGATGACCACCTAAAGGCTAGCCGAATACGACCATCTTCATCAGAATATGCCTCGCCAGCATTCTGTGTCCCAAAATATAAAGCTGGCGTCCCTGACTTAACAGTCGACCTCCGCTGGGTAAACAACTACCGGTCTCTCAACAGTAACACTGTCCGAGATAACTTCCCCCTACCTCGCATTGAGGACATACTTGCCAATTGCGGGAAGGGAAAGATCTTTGGGAAGATGGACATGACTAACTCCTTCTTCCAAACACGGGTACACCCTGATGACATTCACCTCACTGCTGTAAGAACACTGTGGGGACTCTATGAATGGACTGTCATGCCACAGGGTGGATGCAATGCCCCTGCCACACACCAGTGCCGAATGACTGACACGCTCCGAGAACACATTGGAAAAATTTGCCATGTGTACCTCGATGACATTATCATCTGGTCACAAACCATGGAGGAACATGAAAGAAACTGCAATACAGTCCTTCAGGCCCTCCACAAAGCCAGCATCTATTGCAACCAGGTGAAATCCAGCCTGTTTGCCACTGAGTTATGTTTCCTTGGCCACATCGTCTCTGGGGCTGGGATCAAACCTGACCCACGCAAAACCGACCGTATTGCAGCCTGGCCCCAACCAACAACTGCCACCAATGTCCGAGGTTTCCTAGGACTAACCAGATACATTACCTTCCTTCCAGCACTCGCAGAATACACGAGTGTCCTCACCCCCCTCACTACCAAGGAATGTGACCGACGATTCCCCACATGGACCCCAGAACATCAGAATGCATTTGACCACATCAAACAACTTGTTCTCAGTGCTGACTGTCTCACCATAATTAATTACGAAGACAAAGCATCAAACATCTATGTCACCACTGATGCCAGTGACTGCCGGACTGGGGCTGTGTTAAGCTTTGGAAAAACCTGGGATACATCCCGGCCAGTTGCCTATGACTTCTACCAGCTCAATGACGCCGAGAAGAATTATCCAGTCCATGAGAAGGAGCTTCTTGCCATTATCAAGGCATTGAAGAAATGGCGATCCCACCTGCTTGGTGCCCAGTTCGAAGTTTTCACTGACCACAGAACTCTCGAGTACTTCCAATCGCAGAAGGAGATGTCGAGACAACAAATGAGATGGTCGATGTATCTTGCAGACTTCGACTATCAAATCACCTACATCCGTGGCAAAGACAACACCGCTGCTGATGCCCTATCCCACATGCCTGACACTGTGCCTGATGCCTGCCTTGCGGCCTGTGCAATGGCACACACATGTAATGCACCCAAAACCCCAGTCGCTGGCATACTCAATATTGCCGCTGACCAATCCCTACTTGACGCAATCATTACTGGCTATAAGACCAATGATTTTGCCAAACAACTCACCAAGGACATCAATATGGGGAGCATCGAAGGGGCAACCCTCACCGATCAACTCCTTTATGTTGGTCACTGGCTGGTGATCCCACAAAATTTCTGAGTCTGTGAACTCCTTTACAACCTTGCCCATGACACTCTGGGCCATTTTGGCTTCAACAAAAGCTATGAATCCCTCCGTGGCTCCTACTACTGGCCAAACATGCGTCGGGACCTGGAGAAAGCATACATCCCATCATGCTCTGAATGCCAGCACAATAAAATATCGGACCACTCCCCGAGGAGGATGGAAAGGACACCATCCTGACCATGACTGACCTTCTTGGTGCTGACATACGCATTGCTGGTACCCACTCCACGTACACTGCCGCCCAAGTTGCCGTTGTCCTTTTTGATGAATGGTACTGTGAAAATGGCCTGATGCTCCATCTCATCTCTGACCGAGATGCTCTCTTCACTGCTGAACTTTGGACAGCCCTCCATAAGCTCACTGGCGTAAAACTGAAGATGTCAACTTCTTACCACCCTGAGACCGACGGCAGCAGCAAACAGACGAACAAAACTGTGAACCAAGCCATCCGGTACCATGTTGACAACAACCAGAAGGGGTGGTTAGCCAAACTCCCTTGTGTGCGTTTTGCTATTATGAACACCGTGAACTCATCCACCGGTTTCTCAGGCTTCCAACTGAAGTCTGGACAATCCCCCTGAATCATCCCTCCGATCGCACCACTCCCTAGTAATGCCACTACCGAACAAACTACCGCACATGACATAATATCCCGAGTCACAATTGATGTCCAAGAAGCGCAGGACAATCTCCTTGCTGCAAAAATCAGACAGGCATACCATGCCAATGAACATCGGGCCCCAGAAGATGTCTATGAGATCGGCGACCTTGTCATGCTCTCCACAGAAAACAGACGCCGGAACTACAAATGCAAAGGAAAAATGCGTGTTGCAAAATTCATGCCGAGAAATGACGGCCCCTACACCATCACACACACCTTCCCTGAATGCTCAGAATATACACTAAAACTCCCACAACCCAAACACCTTCCCTGGTTTCCATGCCCACCTACTCAAACAATACATCCCGAACAATCCCCTCCTCTTCCCTGACCATGAGCCTGCCCGGCCATGACCCATCGTTACTGAAGATGGCACTGAGGAGTGGTACATTGACAAGATTGTGGATGCTTGCCGACGTGGACGAGGTGTACAATACCTTGTCCGCTATGAAGGATATGGGAAAGAACATGATGAGTGGCGCCCTGGTTCAGAAATGACTGAAACAGATGCACTTGACAGATGGGAAGCTGAGAATGGGACAGAGGTTTGACACCCTCTGTCATGCACCATTCCGCCGGCTACGCAAAACCCGATGGGTTTGCCGACGGATACCCGAAGTGGTACTCACATGATCACTCCAAAAGTGGTATTCAATTGCAGTACAGAAATGACTCAGAAACCAGGATAAAGAAAGGTGTAGAATATTC
The DNA here is from genome assembly GCA_964034925.1 of Tricholoma hemisulphureum. Classification (NCBI taxonomy): domain Eukaryota; kingdom Fungi; phylum Basidiomycota; class Agaricomycetes; order Agaricales; family Tricholomataceae; genus Tricholoma; species Tricholoma hemisulphureum. The sequence goes on along the minus strand of OZ035928.1, from coordinate 1,897,088 downwards.
CAGACCTTGGAGACACCGCGCGATGCCCAACTTATTAGTAACTACTTGGTAATATTCTTACCAATCCCGTATTTCAAGACTATGCTAGATTATAGTAGAAACATTTGTACTTAGTATATAAGCTCGCACATTAGGTCAAGCTATCCAGTTTGAATATTGATTTGTTAACTCTAGTTGGATTCCAGTTCAACTCTCTAGTTCTTCCTCTCTCGGAACCCCCGACGCATTTCCGCGTACCCGAAAACTCACTCCTGAAATCAGGGACAACCAGATCAACAGGGGGGCGCAACTTCTTACAAGTTGAAGCCAAGTCCTGTTTGCTCCCCTTCGGAATCACCGCACATTTTCCGATTCTGCCCGCCCCCACTTTGCACGACCTTAACACCCTCACAATTTTTTTAGGTGGGGAGGAGTGTAAGCATGCAACCAGGCTCACGACACAAACATGCACAGCCACCACAAACATCGGCAAACATCGGCACACATTGATGCTTACAATGGCTACACAGCCACCCTGAACATCGGCGAACATTGGTGAACTCATATATCAACTTATGCTTGATGCGGCCACTTTCCAACATGGTTTCAAATCTCATATATATACCATCTTTTTTTCCTTTGTTGCCCCACTCTTTACCTTATGCAACAAAGGTATAGTTTACCAACCTTCTTATGTATCTTAGACTGACTCTTTACCTTGTGCAACAAAGATAACGTGATCCTGTCTTACCATCTGACTTAGTGAGGCTACCTAACCAGGCAGCCTTTCACTATCAGATTGCAGGGGTGGTTGTCCCTATGTGATTCAAGGCATTGTAACTCAGTCGCAGCATAATCTATTGCCCATCCTTGTGATCAACTCCAACTCATGATGTACAATAGTGATTCTTTTGTTTCTCATGCCATAATCTTCACCTCGTTCAATACTTCCAACGTTAACATAAAAAGCCCATCAAGATTACCACACTGCAACTCCCTCTCAAGGACCATTTGTTGAACCCATAAAATATCCTGTATGCCCATCACATAGCAGTACTCCTTCATAATACCAAGCGGGTCTTGGTGATATTTGTTATTCCGCTCTGGGTGAGTTTACACTGTAAGTATCGATTCAAAGACTTACTAATGGTTTCCTAATTGGCTCAGGTAACTCTGCTAGGATCAACACTGTCTCATAATGGCCCATTGTTTCATATATTTGCTGAGTAATATTATCCAGAATGTGTTGGGGGATCTTTGGGTCAATATGCAGCTTGCCAACCTTCTGCACATGGTAAAGTGTGTCTCTAGCTTCCAGGGAAAATATTGGAGGAGGTAGGAAACAACCAGCTAGGCTTGCATGGACATCATCTTGCCAGGCCATGATTCTCTTATTGTGAAATGTGGGCGTAGGTTGGGCTTCACACATTGGCATATGAGGATCACCAAAGGGCACTGATTTCTGGGATGTGCAGTGAAGCATAGCTAGAGGATGAGTCCAAGTTGATCACCACTCCACTGTCTTTAGAGTTTTTTCCATTGGAGTTAGCTAAGCCAAATTTACTCACACACAATTGTTCTATAAATATAAAGTTAAAGTCAAGTTATACAGCACTGAACAACATTCATGCATGTAATAAAAAATTAGACTCATCTGAGGAAGGGACAATGTGTCAAACTAGATTTCACCCAAGCCAAACAGTCTTTTGAAAGTAGGATTCAAGTTCAGCAGGATCATTTGTGTGAGATTTGGAAAGGAGTCCTGTAGTTGAATGGGGATCCTGAAGCTATGAGTGATGACTAGTACTGAGTGGCCATCACCGTGACATGAGGACTGAAATTCAAAGATATCAATGAATTATTTGTGGTACTCACTAGGTCAAATGCCATCCATATATGTATAAATTGCCCCTGCAAAAACCAATACAGGGCTATCGGCTATCGGGGATGGCAGAGTTGGTGTGAAATCCCCACCTACCAACTTGGTGGATCAAAAATCCTATTGGTTACTGCAGAGTATCAGATATATGGGGTATTGGTTGTTTCGGAGTTGACTGTATCGTTATATGGGTTGTCAATCATAGACACACAGACACCACAGGCTGTTGGTCGGCTGGAATGTTAATTGACTGGAAGTTGCCATTAACGCCATTGGTAGTATGTCAAGCTTCAAGTTCTGAGTCAGTGCATAGCAGTATTACTACAGGCCTTGGTATGTCATAGACTCATGGTAATGAAGTGCTATTCCTGCATGGCAAACTTGTGGTCATAGAACCCTTGGCTCAAATCTGCAACAGCTTTTGCAGGTTCAAGATGATTTAGTACCTTTTCTGAATCCATCATATTCAAATTTCAGGGTCAGCAGCCAAATCCTTATTCTTGACCACTGGCACTAAGTACTCTTGAAGTAGAGGGCCACCATTCTGAGTCAGATGCCCATATCTCAGACAGTTTGTCCTCACCTACCCCAAGGTGTCCCTTCAACACAGAACAGCAAAATCATACTAATAGATCTACTATGAGATTTCATTTTAACTTGGGTGGCAGCCTGAGTTACATACTAGAGCTGCCAGTGGTGCTTACACTTTGCTAACTCGAATGGCCCATGTGCACTTTTAATTTCTTTCTAGAGTGGTTTGTCATCGCATGAGGCAGATTGCCCTGCATGGGATGGATTTGAAGATGGGAATATATATCTGTCTCCAAGTCTCAAGCTTCCTTCTTGTCTCTATTACGTGATGACCTACTACCTCCAAAATTTTGCAGGCTCAACACCATATAAGGATGAGATCAATCTGGGTCCCCTTCAACCTTTCTTTAGAGTGTGGGGCCCTGGGACAATGCATCAATAAGTGATGGCATCGAAGTCTCTCAACTTACTTTCAATGTAAATACTCACTACCCTTTGGAGTTTGGTTCAATCAAGAGTAGGGAGAATGGCAAGGCTGAGGTATGCATCTGCATGGTTCCTGTTCTCTGCCATTTGTAATGATACCCATGTGTGTGTCGCTGCAGGCAGTGGTGTCAAATGAGCACTCTTTGGATGATGAGGCTGGGTAGTCTTTGCAGGTCCAGTTGCAGCAACCGAAAAAAAACCGGCAACCCAACCGGACTGCAACCGTGGGCAACCGGACTTCCGGTTGCAGTTGGGCCTCATGGGGGCATCGCACAGTTGCAGTTGGACAGATTTGAAAAGTACTCAAACCAGTTGCAACCGGCCAGTTATCTACTTGTATATACACTAATATATACTATATTATTTACTTATGTACTTATTTACTTAGCAAGGTTGGGGCATGCCCAAGTGACAATGGCAGATGGGCAAGGGTTTATATACCTTTGGCTCATTTGCATGTGTTTGCACATGTGTTGTGCAAGTATAAACAATGACGTGTTGCAACACATTTGTGTTTGCACATGCTTGTACTGATGATCAAGATGCATCATCTTTTTTCACCCATTTCAACTTTTCCCCCACGATGACACCTCTACGACGTCCGCTGTCCTCTCATCCATCCCCCCTCTCATTTGCCATCCCCCCACTTGTCTGCTGTCCCCTCCACTTGTCTGCCGTCCCCCCCACTTGTCCGCCATCCCCCCCACTTGTCCACTGTGCCCCTGTCATCTGCCGTCTGCCCCCTTGCGTTTGCTGTGCGCCCTCACATTTGCTGTCCACCCCCTTGTGTTTGCTGTCTGCCCCCTCGCGAGTTGTGTTTGCTGTGCCCCCTCGTGTTTGCCATCTGCCCCCTCACATTTGCCATCTGCCCCCTCGCATTTGCCATCTGCCTCCTCACATTTGCTGTCTGCCCCCTCACATTTGCCATGCCCCCTCGCGTTTGCCATCCCCTCACTCATCCACCGTCCCCCCCCCCACTCGTCCGTCGTCCCCCCCTCTCGTCCACCATCCCTTGCCTCAACAGCGAGTATGGCCACCATTGTCAGTGTTCCCCATCCCCCCCACGTTGAGGGGGGGATTGTTTTATTATATTTGTATATTATTATATTTTAAATTACAGTAGAAAAAGTATTATTAGTAGTCAGTATGTATTGTAAGTCACCATGTAGATGTCGGTTGCAGTCAGTTGGAACCGACTGCAACTGACTGTAACCAGGTCGGGTTGCGACCGGTCTCAACCGGTCACAACCGTCTGAGCAACCGACACCAACTGGTTGTACCCGGTTTGGTTGTCGGTTGGTACTTTTTGATGCAAATGACCAACCAGTTGGGGTCCAGTTGGGGCCGAAATGGCTGAACAACCGGACCCGACAGGACTTTAAAACTCTAAGGCTGGGCCTTTTTCTGTGGCTAAACAAGCCAAATTCCTTAAGGACCATGGCAAGGACTTACAGGCAGCAATTGATAAAGAGTTTTCACACCTTCAGGCTTGATGCTTTGATAGTTTTGATGCTGGTAACTGGCCAGTACTTGCCTGAAACATTCATGCCTGGCTGATAGGCCAGAATCAAGTGCCCCACAACATTCCAAATGTCTCTTTTTCGATCAAGTATATTCATGACACATTAATGGATCTTGTATGGCTTTATTTAAAATCACTATTATTTTTGGTCTGATTTTTCTATTTCAGGCACTAGACTTGTTTGAGACCTGAATGTAGAGGCAAAGAAGGATTGATATAAGGCAGTCCTTGGTCAAAACTTAGAAGAGCCAAATCACTCAAAATGTGCTTAGCTCAGACCTGTATCTTCATTGAGTCTCTCATATGCCAATCCCTGCCTCGAAGGGGAAGCAGAAAGCTGTGGACGACAGCAAAAAACAGCTGGAGAAGAAATTATAAACCCAATCAAGCATCCTGACTTGTTCTAAGCAGTTGGCTTTGAACCAGGAAGCTATTCTTACATCTGAACCATTTTATGGGTTCAGTAAAGTTGTCGAGTGCTGATGGATAGATTACATGACATGTGATGGTCTTGGCACCCACACCCTACAGCTGCTGAGAGAGTTCAAATGGTCCATCCACATTTATATATTTGAGAAGGAGGATGTAAACATGATTGTCCATCATCTACAGAATGAAGTTCTGTTGGACATCACTGTGGGCATAGTGGTGGCATTTCTCAAATGCTGCCCATCTCTTTGATCAGTTTGTGATCCAGTTGACCAACGAATGTCCATGTATTCCCTGGCTTTCCCTGGGGCCATGGTATGGTTTTTTTTCTTAGAGTCTCTCCTTTTCTAACTGCAATTTAGATGAAATCATATTGGTGGGACAGAGAGAGTGGATACAATGAGAGTGCGGTCAAACCAGGCAACAAAGGTGTTCTGACTCATAGAGAGTGACACCAAATATAATCCGTCCGTTTACTGGTTGATCTCATAAAAGGGACAAAAGAAGCAGATTTGTTAGGAGAGAAGCTCTCTAAAGTCATTGGATGAGCATTTGTTCCATCTCAAGCACTCATGGCAAATCCAAGTCTTAGCTGATTTATGATCTGACTTCAAGTTCTGGATTTGCCAACTGACGTGCAGTAGGGGCTTGGACAACCTCTATGAGTATATGAAGTACTTTGCTAATGGGCACACTGACTTCCATGAACGTGTCCCTGTATCTGTACATCACCCCACCACTTCCTCCAAATGCCTACAGGGAGTAAAACCTGCCCACAAATCAAATTTGGAAGATCCCACATGTTTAATGAAGGATCTGCATGAAGAGGTTCTGAAAGCAGTTGCACCTGGATCAGCCCTCGTTGGAGTCATGCCTGGCATGTACCCAACCACTACACCCATGGCCGGTTCCTCACACCCCATTCATGCCCCTTACACTAGTACATTGTCATCAGAAGGTGCAGCAGTGGGCCTTGTTGATTCTGCATTCACATCTGTTCCAAGTGTGATGGTGTCAATAGGTTCAATGGACACCTGTCTGTTGATAAGAAAATCTGATGCATTGCTTAAAAATGAAGTGACTGACATGACTGTTCATCTCAGATCACTCTATTCCCTCCTCCACATTGTCTACCACCACTTGTGCCTTCTCCAAAGTTGGGTGTGATTTCTTCAAAGCCTATTCAAGAGCCAACCAATGGACAGATGCATACCAATGGGAGCAAAAAATGTCACCCCATCCCATTAGATATGAAATTACTTGGGGACCAGACTGCTCTGCCTGTCAGTTCACCATATTAAAACACATAGCCAATTGTGTTTGCAGACATTGCCAAGGCAGGCTGAATTTTTCTGATGATACATAAGTGTTTTTGTCATCAGGGCTGACATGTTATAAGATTTTCCCTGTTTTTTGGTTTGATATCCAGTTGAATACCACATTGCATTGCATGTCTCCTTTCCATTTGTCAATATCTTGATGTCATTATTACAATGGCATGTATGGAGAATTGGAGGACAGAAGTTGTTCAAGTATGGGTGAACCCAGTGCAATTTCACTTCACCATCTTTGGAAACGATAGTTTCATCAGACAATGGCCAGGGCACTTGACATTTGCAGCTAATAGTACCATTCTTGACTCTCAAACATGTGGCACACTTGCAAGTGTGAATCTGCTGGGACCAAATGAGACATCACTCCAATGCATGAACCTGATCCTTCCAGTCTGGTAAATCAGGATCAAGAGGTCTAGAATCTGCAAGGTCAGATTCATGAGGCATTTATTTCACTGTCTCAACATCAAATGCATCAAATTGTGCTCAAATATTGGCTTGATATATGCCTTGATTTGTTTGTGGAAGGCTTCCTCATTCAAAAGGCTGTGGATTTGATTGGCATTTGGTGCATTCTTCAGCCAAACAAGCATGTGCACATGAAGTGTTCCACATCCTTGTGCTTTGATAACACCAAAATATCCACTCAACCTTCCCAATCCCCCCATGTTACTGATGATGTGACCATGAAGTACCTCAATCCCAAACATTGTCTGAAGCAAGGTGTGAATAAAGAAGTGAAGGAACTTTGCAGCTGCATAGGGATCCCTTGCAATGTTCTTTGCACAATGTTGACTGTCAGGGCCAAGTGATGCAAAAAAATTATCCATGTCAATTTTCTCTCCTGTGAATATTTGTGCCATGGGGTCATGAATGTCAACAGGATTGATTGTTATCCACAATGATGGAGGTTGAAGTCAGAGACTACCACCCCAGATTTGACCATGATACAATGCCCTTGAATGATCAGAACCCATAACCTGCCTGCTAGCAGCAAAAACATGTTTCCAAAGAGCTTGGACTCTCAGATTACTAATATACTCTTTTTTGGCTTCCTCTACTTCCGCTTGCTTGAGATCCTCCACTGTAAGACTTGCCATAGATAACACATCAGCTTCAAAGTCATCTCTCTTTATTTGAAGCTGTGCTGATTGTAATGCCATGTGCTTCTGTTCAATTCCAAAAGCAACAAATGGAAAGGAATGATGAATGTGAAACTGGCGATCATAATATTGTAGAGCCCATCGGATGTGATCATTGAAACTGACATTTTGTGGTCTGTCACCCTCAATACCTCCTTCTCCACAAGGCCATAGAACAGGATATGCTGCCATGAGAGGATTTTGACATTGAATTTGAGCAAATTGGCTGCTATGTTCTGAAGAAAGATGTCCAAAATCTGGCACTAGCAATCGACTAGGTCACACTGCATAACCTCCCTCTCTATCTTCCTCATTGTTGAGATTAGCAAGGGCATACATAATAAGTTCACTTGTTGAAACATTTGTCAGGTCCATGTCTGACATTCCAACAAACTGGAGAGGTATGATGTTGCCATGATCATCTAAAATGTTGATGACTCTATGCATTAATCATTGTGCTAACATTGACCCTTCAGATAAAATAACAGACCTGCTTATGTGACATCATCCTCCTTGTCACAGTCATCAATGTTTTCTTCATCATCTACCATTCCCATCTCTGGCTCAAATGATGGAACATATCCCTCTTTCTCCCATTTGGTCAGCCCTGTATCACTTTCATGACAAATGATGGCCAGAATCTCTTCAGGAACCCCATCCTCTGGCAAGTCCAAAAGCTGTTTGATGGAGATACTTATATCAGCATACAGAGGATTGTTTGTTCTGAGCCATTGGAGAGCTTCATATACAGCATGGTGACGAACATGAAATGTTGATTTTAGCCAATTTTGGGGCACCTTTTTGCTGCCCACAAACATGATCATGACAACAGATGCAAGTGTTGCACCTTTATGAGGCATCAACTGTGTTAAGAACTGATCCTAAGGTGCAGGAAAACAGCGGAGTCTGGCGGAGTTCCAAGGTGTGATGAGGACTTGGCTTCAACCTTTAAGAGGTTGTGCCCTTCTCTACGCTCAGTGTCCAATTTGTAGGGAACTGATAGGGAACGGAAGTCCATGCAGAAGTCTGAGGTAAGGAAAAGGTGAAAAGCAGAGTTCTGATTAAGAAGTCCGGAATAAGGGTCAGGAACAAAGCAGAGGTCCGGAGTTGCAAAGGTTAAGACAAGTTTGAAGTCTTTGAGTTGACAAGTGAAAAGTTGATAACAACTAATATTTGAACTGAGGAATACAAAGTGACTAAAGGGGTTTTATACTAAGGCTATTACTTGGCGTAACTGCGGCGGAGTTTTGCTGAGTTCTGCAGTATATAGTACATGATCATATCTATGATGGAGAACAGACTTGAGTAAAAGATGTGATGTAAGTAAAACAGGAGAAGTAATTTGAAATAAGGAATTTGAAATACTTGGAGTTCCCATGGAGTTCTGTAGCAGAGGTTGGAGGGGTGCTTGCATGGGATATGACAAACTGGCCTTCAAGCATCTTCACAACTGCATCGGTATTCAGTTCATACAAACTGACATTTCCAGAGAAGCCACTTTGCAATTGATCAGGTGGGAGGTGTACATTGCAATCCCGAGGATACATCTTGAAGACAAAACATTGCGGATGGTGATGTGAAATGAGGATTTGCTCAGAAATCATAAATATGGACAATTCATGTGGAATTGGCCCAATCCACATGCCATTCACTAATGCCAATTTTGGAACTCAATATTTTGCCAGTGCCGTAGTACATTCAAAAAACACCCACCCTGCAGCGGTCCTTCTCCTTGGATGTAATCTTGGAGAAGAAGTAATCCTTCCCATTTCTCCTGTGCTGGGTATTCCCAATATGGGACCAAATGTGTTTGTATGTTTGGAACATCCATCAATGTCCATTTCTGGCCATCCATATTCTCCTTTTCACATGTGCATACCACACAAGCGTGAGTCTCCAGTGCTTTATTTGATGTCGCCTCCTGAAATGCACAATAATTACTCTTTAATTGTTCTTTGTCTGGCAACTCCATGAACTTCTGCACATCCCAATCAATTTCTCCTGATTCTATGAGCAATGGTTATAATGTACTCAAAACATACAAATGGAATCTGTAACACACCTTCAACTCTATGAACCTGCCATTGAAATCTCATGGCTTCAACCTCTTGTTTTTGTTTCAGCTGTTTACACATCCTGTCAAGATCCATCTTCATGCATGATGCAGCTTGTGTGATATCCTTTGTTTCCCCTGGCAATCAAAGTATCCGATCTGAAAGCTCTCTCCAGCTGTGATAATAATGCGGTGAGATGGTATCCAGAGGAAGGCATTCTTTTATCTCAGCCTTGGTCAATGTTCCAATAATCGCATGTAGATCACTGTGATCATACATGTCATTGCCATCTGTGTTCACTGGCATGATCCTGATGACAAGGCTGCTGTTAATTGGTAGTCTCACATTCCTCAACACATGTCCTCAAAATATGCCTACTATGTATCCCTGCAGTATACCCTTGTTCCTACCAAGCTGATCTTTACTATGTTTAGTGTTCTATGTGCTGATATCCACATTCATAGATCAATGTATACATGTATCACAGTATCAAATTATATACTATCCCTCGCTCATGTGCGAGGACTCGCTGAGAAGGCTACTAAGTAAAAAAGAAATGAAATAAAAAAATACCCCCTCCTGCTCACATTTTGCACTGGGGAGGGGAGCTGTGGGTTGCATGGGAGAGGGTCACCGCCACAGTGGGTCTCTCCCTTTGCGCTATGGGCTAGTCGTCATTGTCAGTGCCCTGCCAGTGGCTCTTCCTCTTCATTTCTGGGGGCTTGTTGTTGCTGTGGTTGTTTCCTGTGGTCATGGGTTCCCACTGGCTGCTGGTGGTTCCCTGTCCTTGTTGGGGTGGTCCTGTTGGTGGTGGCTCATCCTGCTGGTGGTGTCCACTTCCTTTGCTAGTAGCTCTCCAGCATCACTGGGGGCTCGTCCTCGCTAGTGGTTGTTCCCTGTTGTTGCAGGGGCCCTTGCTTGCTGCTGGTAGTCCCTCCTCACCGGTGGTTGCTTGCCATTGTGGTTGGTGGCTCACTGTGTCATTTGGTGGTGGTACCCCTTCACCACTAGTCATCCTGTGTCGTCATTGGCCTCCTCACTTGTGGTGGTTTCTCCTTACCGATGGTGGCTTGTCATTGTCATTTGTCTCATCCTTGCAGGTTGGTTCCTCCTTGTTTGGGGTAGCTCTGCATCTCCCATTGTCATTGTTGGTGCTTTCTGGATGTTGGTGTTGCTCCCTTCCAGTTATGTAGAAACAGTTTGAAGTTAGAAAAAGAAACCAGGGAAAGAAATATATGGGGTTGATGGGTATTGGCTCTAGTGTTGCTGCAACCAGCTTGAGCACATTTAGTATTTTGCCAATAACATGGCACCATGTGCTCTGATTGCTTAGTGCTGATAGATGACCCATCGACTTTTAGGGTCCTGGATCTATATAAATATTTCTAGCACTTTACATAATTTATTGGAATTGATATTGCCATTGACTCATTTATAGATCCAGGACCCTAAAAGTCGATGGGTCATCTATCAGCACTAAGCAATCAGAGCACATGGTGCCATGTTATTGGCAAAATACTAAATGTGCTCAAGCTGGTTGCAGCAACACTAATTGGCTCTCCTGCTGCGCTCACCATTCCCCTAGTTGAGTTGTTCTTGTTGAGCGGTCAGGCACATGCACCCCATCAGGTTTAATAATAAGTAAGACATTAATCCGGTGTGGAAGGGGTATTTTCCCAGCTGGGGTCTTTGTTGTTGGGTCATCACATCACGGTGGCAAAGGTAAGGCTGAAAGGGGAAAACGCATGACAAAAGTGTCAGATGCATTGTCAGTGGAGAAAGGGAATGAAACAGAGAGTTCTCAAAAGGATCGAGAACACCAGAGTAGAGAGGCCAAGTGGGGACATGTCTGTGAACAATGTGTCACAATTGAGCTGATCGATGATTGAGCTGTGCGGGAAATGGGGGAAAGACAGTCAACAGAAGGAGAGATTGAGGCTGATGGGGCTCGATATGAGATCAATATGAGAATATGCATGTTGGCGTGAATCAGGAGTCAGAGGATATGTTGATCCAAATAGAGATAATGTAAGAAATGGGCTGTATTGCCCCGTAACCATAGAAACTAAGAAACTTAATGTGAAAACTACACCATTGTGTGTAGTAGTCTTAAGGGGAAGCAGGCCCTCATGTGGAGTCCTTACAGAGAAAGAGAAAGTGGGGGGAAAGAATCATACTCCATTCGAAAGGTGGGAGGACACCTTATATACAAAATGCAGGTACTGACTATATGCACATGTGATTGTGTGCATACTCTTGCACCAATCAGAACACAAGAAAAGAATAATAAAGTAATGAGGTGGCGGAAATGCACAAAAATGGAAGTGTGGATAAAAATAGAACACTTAACAAATATGAGAACAAGTGGTTGTTGGTCCAGTGTCATCAAGACCTCCTCTCTGAACATCAGCTGCCAGGAATTGCTCAGGGAGGGGACTAACACCAAGGCCCTCAATTGGCGAGATGTCACCTGGACCCCAAGCAGGTGCGGAGTACCATCTGACGTGTCCCCTTGACCCTGCTCGTCTGGTAGATCAGTCCATCGAGTCAGAAATGGCTAGCCATGGGGAGGGATACATGCAGGAATCTAGATCCTCAAAGAAAGGTTCAAAAAATAGATAAAAACATTTGAAAAGAGGAAAATAAAATCAAAACCAGTAACCAGTCCTTTGAGATGAGAGCAGGAAACTTGATGAAAGGCTTGAAAGAGTGTTGTATGTGACAGTTTTGTGAGATTGGCATGTAGAGTGGATCCCTGGGTCTTCAGGGCTGTCTCACAATCTACCTGAGGCTCAGAATCATAGAAGAGGTTTGTTAGAAATGCGAATAAACAATAAATGAAAGAAATAAAGGAATAATATAAATACTCAAGGATCCCTGGCCTTGTCGAGGGTCCCATGGGAAATGCCTTGGAAGTGGGAAGTCAATGGGTGTGTCGTCTTCCCCTTCCACACCAGAATATATAATTGCCACTGGATATGTTCAAAGACAATTAATTCCTTGCATGTGCCCCTCCATCCCCTCGTGATTCTAAGAAGTGATATGAAAAACTATTTTATTAAATTTATCCTCAATTATTATTCTACTCGTATCACTAGTCAGCACATCTAACAGCACACTCGTAACATCGTTACCTCAACAGGTTATGGGCCCTGATGCCCTGGATTAGGTGCGTTGTCATATTATTCAGATCAGAATCATAAGCCCTCACAATATCCAACCTACATACAATGTCCAATGACTACAATCAAAGTCCGGAAGAACCTTGCTCCGTTGATCCCCATCTCTTGGAAATTAAATCTGATCAATAAGTTAATCTGGGGGGTGTTGGGATATGGCATACAGGCAAGCCAAGGCAGTAACCATGGCTAGGACATATTCCCCAATATGCTAAGTCATTAACACATGTTTAACAGGAGTTAACACATGTAAGGACTATTAGGGGGATGCACAGTTAACACATGCTGCCCAGTGAAGCAGATATAACATATCTATGATAGGCTATCCAAAACAGAGCCTTGGATAGAGTGTCTAAGACCCATACTGCAGGAAGTCAGTCTCAGACTTACCAAGCCATGATATCATAGGAGGTACTATGACACTATTGTTATAGGGGAAATGACATAGTTACTCCAAGATTAACTGATACAGGGGTCTATGACAGAATACCTCCTTAATATATTATAGGAGTATATTACACTATACTTCCTAACAGTGTTGTATAAATATTCCACACTTTGTAGGAGATGAATAGACATTCCCTGCCTGTTCCACACACTCACTACTTCGTCTGAGTGATCCCCCACTTGCTCTCAAAGACCTAATCCCAATAGGGGGCCTCTCAACTAATAAAGTAGACTCCCTTAAGGAAGGGAATTGGTTAGCATGGAAAATTTGTATTACAAGGATCCTAAAGCTATATAAAGTCTATGATTATGTTGAGGGAAAAGTACCTAAACCTCAGGATGACAAAGACCAAGACAACTGGGAGATGAGAGACTTGGTAGCACAGACCCTCATACAAATAAATGTGAGCAATGAACAGATTATACATGTGACTGAGGCACAAACTGCTGCAGAAATGTGGAATAATCTATGCTCTATTCACGAAATAAGAGGGCATACAAGTATTACAGCTGCCAAGAGAAATTTCTATACAACTAGAGCAAATGACAACACAAATATTCCGGATCACATTAACGATCTCCGTCATCAACAAAATCATCTACACCAAATGGGGGAAGTCCTCTCTGATGAGGAATTCAAATCCGTACTCATTATGTCTCTCCCAAAATTGTGGGATCCTTTTACATTGTCATATCAAGGCACTACTACTAAAAGGGATGGAACTGCTGGTATAACCTTGCAGGAATTAACCTCCCTCCTAATTGACGAATACCAATGTCATCACAATAAAAATGATGATGCCTACAATCACTCATACTATGCCCAAAACATCTCATCCGGCAAAAAGTGGAAGGTGACAAAAAATGATTCACAAAAGGCAAATGTGACAAAGTGTGACATCTGCAGAAAGAGTTATCACACTGCCAATCAATGCCAATTTAAAGGCAAACCCAAATGTGGGAAATGTGGAAGGTTTGGGCATGAAACTGACAAATGTTGGGGAAATAATTGTCCACCCAAAAATTCTCAAAGGGAACGTGCTAATGTTGCACGTGATCATCAGGAGGATGAAGAAATGGCTTACATAGCTGATGTAGTTGATATGAATGAAGAGCATGTTTCCTTTCACCCCTAGATTGCCGATTCAGCCACAACATTGCACATCACAAATGCAAAATCAGCATTTGTAGATTATAATCCGATAAGCCCAATTAAAGTATGTGGCTTAGGAGAATCTTATGTCCAAGCATATGGACGTGGCACAGTTGAGGCAATTATTATTAAGGGGAATAAACAAAGCTAACAAATGTGCTCTATGCACCTGATTCTAAAGACAATCTCTTATCAATAGGGAGATTAGATAAAATTGGTGGTAAAATTCAATTTGCAATAATCAGGCCACTCTTCTCAATAAGGATGGAAGTATTATAGCTGAAGGACAATTGTCCAACAGATTATACATCCTTAATATGTATAAAAGAGAAGATAATATTGAATATAGTAATATCACTAATGAAAATAAATGTGCAACCTGGGACAGTTGGCACAAAAAGTATGGTCAAGTCAGCATCAAAGGACTACAAAGGTTACTACATGATAACCAAGTAGATGGATTTAATGTTGATGAAAAATTGGAAATTCATGATTGTGATGTATGTATCCAAGCAAGGCAATCATGTAATCCATTTCCAAAAATGACCTCAACTCGATCTCAGGTACCCAGTGAACTTATTCACACTGATGTGTGGGGACCGGCATGCACTACAGCTTCATCGAGTGCACAATATAATATATTATTTATTGACGACTGCACAAGACGTTGTGTATGTGAGTAAATGAAGACAAAAGATGAGACTTCTACAAAACTACAATAATTCCTCACATTTATTGAATGCCAAGAGGGACATCTTCCTAAGCGCATCAGAATTGATCAAGGGAAAGAATATCTTAATAAAGATCTTATCACTTGGTGTGCTGAAAAAGGGATTAAAATTGAATTGACCGCACCATATTCTCCTTCGCAAAATGGTGTTGCTGAAAGATTTAATCAGACACTGGTCAAGTTAGCATGTGCAATGAGAATTGCACATGACTTACCAAAATATTCATGGCATGAGGCAATAAAGTATGCCGCATATGTTAGAAATATTTCACACACATGAGCCCTGAAGGGGAAAACTCCCGCACATGCATGGACTGATAAATGGCCCAATGTTAGCAATTTACATGAATTCAGGATACCTGTATGGGTTTTACATGATCATCAAAATATTTCTAAATGCAAACCTAAAAACAAAAAACAAATCTTTGTGGGATTTGTCAATGGTCCTAAAGCTATTAGATATTATAACTCTAATAAAAGGACTATCTCTATTTCCCAAAATTTCCATTTCAATAAATTTCCCCAAGATGTCCAATTTGAGGGGAAGAATGAAGGAGAACAAATTCGGACTCAACAAGAGGACAAAAATGATGTGATTACAAATGATCTCACAAATAACCTAAAAAGGAAATGTCCAGAAGAAGAACCATCTCCATGCCAAAGCACGAGACCCAGAGTTCAGCATAATTATCAAATGCTGAATGAACCGCCCCTCATTTATGACACGGAGTTAGCGGTAGCCAATGACCCTGAAGAAGGTCAACTAATAAACTCACCAGATGAGGTAATTAATGCAGCATTTAATTGTGCACACCTTGCTTCAGATGATCCTGAATTGTTAAAAGAAGCTAAAAAGTCCCCTAAGTGGCCAGAATGGGACCAAGCCATCCGAGCTGAGTTAGATCAATTACATAATAAGAAGACATGGGTACTAACCGGCCCACCTGAGGAGAACAAAATACAAAGCCCATTTAGTGGCAAAAGGCTGTTCCCAGGTACCTGGAATGGATTTTATTGATGTATTTTCCCCTGTTGTATGTCTTGAAACAATTCATGTGCTACTCGCTTTGGCAATACAAGAAGATTGGGAAATACAACAAATGGACGTCAAGGGTGCATATTTGAATGGAAACCTCAAGGAAGAAATATATATGGCGCAACCTGAGGGATTTCATGATAATACTGGGTGAGCTTGCTGACTCGTCAAAACCCTGTACAGATTAAAACAATCCAGATGAGAGTGGAATATCAAATTAAATGAAAAACTCAGACAATGAGGTTTCAATAATCTTTATTCTGACCCATGTGTCTACATCCGAAAGACACCGGATGGTACAGTAATAATAACTGTATGGGTTGATGATTTATTATTATTTTCGACAACAATCCACTCAATGAAACTTCTTAAAGAGGAAGTAAAAGAATTATTTGAGGTCACTGATCTTGGTGAACCCAGTAAAATTGTTGGGATTGAAATAACCCAGGATCACGATCAAAAGACACTGAAGATCACACAAACTAAATATGTTGAATCAATCCTAGCAAAATATAATCTACAGGACACAAATCCGGTAAGCACACCTATGGAGCCAAATATAATGCTTGAGCCCAGTGAACCAGATACCAGTAATCAAATTCAAGTTATGTGTCTTTGATCGGGTCCTTGATGTATGCTGCCATAGCTACAAGGCCTGATATAGTGTATGCCATAAATTGGCTCACATCATTTATGGCCAATCCATCAATGTGTCATTGGACAGCTGCCAAACGTGTTCTCAGATATCTCAAGGGTACAAAAGACCTTGGAATAAAATATATTAAATCTGAGAATAATTTTGAGCAAAACAATTTCATGCAATATTCTGATGCCAGCTTCACAAACAATTATGATTGCACATCAGTATCTGGATATGCATCTATTTCTGCAGAAGGCGCGATCAGTTGGGGATCAAAGAAACAAAATATTGTATCCCTTTCATCTACTGAAGCTGAATATATTTGTCTATCAGATGCGGCACGTGAGACCACATGGCTTCATAATCTTTATTCAGAGATTGGTTATCCACAATATCAACCAACTTTGATTAAAGGAGATAATTTGGGTGCCTTGGCAATCACCCAAAATCCACATTATCATAAAAGGACAAAACATTTTGATATTAAGCATCATTATATTTGTGATCAAATCAAAAACGAATCAATTGTTTTAAAATACTGTCCAACTGCACAAATGACCCCAGACATCTTAACAAAAGCCTTATCAAGGCAAGCTCATAGGATTCATATGGAATCTATGGGAATATCCTTCGCTTGAGGGGGAGTGTTGAGCGGTCAGGCACGTGCACCCCATTGGGATTTATAATAAGTAAGACATTAATCTGGAATATATAATCGGCACTGGATATGTTCTAAGACAATTAATTCCTTGCATGTGCCCCTCCATCCCCACATGATTTTAAGAAGCAATACGAAAAACTATTTTATTAAATTCATCCTCAATTATTATTCTACTTGTATCACTAGTCAGCACGTCTAACAGCGCACTCATAACATCGTTACCTCAACAGTTCTCGTGTCCCACTACGGCCCCCGTTCCCCTGGTTGCTGTCGTTCTTGCACCCCTGCTTTTGCTTCTTTGTAGTTTCCACCCGGCGTGCCCATTGGTGTGTATGCCTAAGGTGGGTCGTTGCATTTGTCGTGTGAGAGCAAACTTCGTTTATTTGAAATACTGTTTGGCTCTGTATATGTCTCACGTGCTGCGTCACAACCTGCTGGGTGAATTGCATTTCCTATGGCAATTCAGGTTGTCAATTTGTGGTAACCCAAGTTTGATTCATCTGAGTGAATCATCCGACCTATCACCTGAGTTAGTCTGAAGAAGAACTATGCATGACGGTACCAATCCTAGTACATGCAATGCTTGTGCTAAAAAAAACTGCCTGTTTCTTCTTTTTCCTTGGTTGTTTTACGAAGTTTTGGGTCTGGACATTCTTCTTCTTCTTTAACTTCAGCGAGAGTGAGCAAGAGGTAACTCGGAGTTCTCCAATTGGTTCATTATGTTCATAGGGGAAAGCACTTGCTCATTCATCTAGACGATATTGAGGGATCGCCAGCTGAATCGTCCAAGTGAATCCGCCTCCAAAGGCGATTTGAAGATTTGAGGATTCATGGGTCGTTTTCAAGTTGTGACTTGACATGTTGAATCGAGGTCTGATTTGCCACTTAGTCCTGATGTGAATCTCTGTTGAATGGTCTACCCAGAGTATTCTGACTGCTACTATTATCAATAACTGTGATTTTCAGCATTGGTTTCCATGAGCACAGATGGAGGGACGACGGCAAGATGATGTGGTTACTGACAGTTGGATGAACATTGGATGTTGTGCATAGTGCAACAATGGCATCTGAAATAACAGATAGCCATCTTGGTATGATCCATCTTTGCATCAAATTTTTCAGCAGATATCTAACTGAATACAAGTATCAGTTTGAGACTTGGAGTTCCAACAACACCCCATCTGGTCATCATCGATTCATCATCATGATTTCAAGTTTAAAGTTTAGCATTTTTGTCATTGCTTTGTTGGTCGCAGCTGCCGTTACAGTGCAAGGGGCCCCGGGATGTAAATGTGCCGGTGAGAATTCTGACTCGGAGTCTGTTGGCAGTAGTACTACCAACATACTACTGACTCTATGTCTGGACTATCACTGATACATGTCCACAGATAGGCAGTACACCAGTAACCAACTTCGTATTGCCATAAGGAAGGCCGGAGTAAAAGAGAGGGACGCTGATGAGTGCATTTACCTCCCATGTTCCGATATCCTGACAATTACCGACCTGCTGCTTTTGAAGTCCATACCCAAAGCAATTTGTGGCACCAGTAAATACTTTCAGAATATGCTAATCACTAAAGCTTTGACTGATGAGGTTTTATTCAAGGAGATTATGCTTCCTGCGTGCACTGACATTGCTCATGAAAATCTCTTGGAATATCCATTATTGAAAGGGTATAGTAAGCCAGGAGGGTCATCCTTGGGGGTCAAGAAAGGCAAGAAGGGCAAGGGGGGCGTGGGGGGCTCAGGGGGCTCCAGGTCTGGGGGTGGCGAGGAGGGTGGGGGGAAGAAGGGCAAGGGTGGCACCGGGCCCTTTGGTGGCAAGGCAGACTTTGTGATTTACAACAAGGATAATCGTGAATTCTGCGGTAAGTGTTTGAACTTGATGTCCTACTGCAGCAGAGGCTCAGTGGTGTGAGTAGGCTGTATTAGGAGAAAGACTGCTGGGGACTCTAAGCCAGTTGTCTGTGAATTGATGTAGTGAGTAATAGTACCAAGTCAGTCACTTGGACACTGAGGCTGCAGTTTACACTTTTCTTTACAGCTATTTGGTCAGTAGCTTGCTTCGAGTTTTCTTGTATGTAGATTTCTTGGCTCGAGTCTCTTCCTCCAACTGAATTGCCTTGCAAATATACCTGTTTGAACCCTGCATTTTCTGAGTCCTCCAACAGTGAAATTCATCTGGGTATTGGGCCGAAAAGGTTAAGGGTAGATAAGATCTTAAAATAAGCAAATTATTAATAATATATGCAATTCTGATATGCAGTCTGGAAATGCTATTTACTTAAAGGACAGTAGCATTGGTAAATTTTGCAAGCACTACCAGAATTGAGCTGTCCCACAACCATAGCACCGCCAGACCAGATGATACACATATGTATAATTTAATGGCCTGAAAATTCAAGTATGATGGATCAGAACAGTTGGTGAAAGAGTGAGGGAAACCTATGATTATTAAAGATGGTACAGTCAACTCTGTCATAACCCATACCTCCGAAAACCCATACTCTGTAAAACCCCATCAAAATTTGGAGTGACTGAGTTGGTATGCAGGGGATTTCAACCCATAACCCATAACTCTGTGAAATCCAATAACCCATAGGCAGCATCGGGCAAAACCCATACATTTTAGCATGATATTTTTAGTACATAGCTACATATATAGTCAAGACTGACCAATTTTTGAATGCCACAGGTACAAAATAATTTTTTACACATTTTCCTCATTTGTTCATGGCATGAAAACCTCTCAAAATTTTGAGAAAGGGACTTGAAACCTTGCAGAAACAAGTAAAGTCAAAGAAGGATCAGCTTCAAGCCTGCCTTACTGAAAAGAAGTCAATTTCACCACAAGATGAAGACTGGCTGGATCACAAAGACAATTTAGTTGATGAGCATCATGTCATAGATGCTTTGGAGTGTGCTTCAGATTACGAGAAGGGTGTAGGAAGACTAAATGAGCAATAGTCTGTATCACTTATTTGCAAATATTTCCTCTATTGTAAGAAAGATTATTTGCCACATTTGTTGTAATTAGAACACTTCAATTGCAAACATTACTCAAATCATAGGAAGACTTATGTGCTTATTTCCCAGTGGCCTGCCATTCCATTTGCAAATTATTTGTCAACTGTTTGCAAACCAATGGTTTGCATTCATTTACTGGCACCACAAATTGTTTGCAACATTTGGAATATATAATAATATGTATACAGATATATGTTTTGCAGTATTTACCAAACCTCAGAATAGTCAAGACATGCTCAGAAGTGACTTGCATTGTGTTGGACTCATGTATTTGATAACACAAAGTTGGCACAGTGCTGCTGGTGGCCCCATGGCATGTGCAGATAGTGTTTTAAAGTCCACTCATGTCTGGTTTTCCAGCCCAAAACAGGCTGACCGGACATTTGTTCTGAGACTTGGCCTTCACATGACTAAAAAATTCTGTATTAAGTTCACACTCAAAGGGTGCATACTTATTTGACCCAAATCAAGTTGCTGCAGGAATGGGGATGGCACCATGATATACAAGTGCTTCTATGAAATTTGTCAGACATCAGCAAGCAAATTCTCACCTTTGTACATGATTCTGGTACTCATAGCAACTTGAAGTGCTGCTGGAAGTGTCGCATCTTTCTTGCTCCATCCCTTTCCTCGTCCTCACCTTCTCACCAAGGAACTTGACAAGCTCCCTTATAAATTGTTAGAAGTATTGAAACCACCAGGCATTCTGCTACCAACCAATCTTGAGATGAATATACCTGCTGTGCTTTCCCAATGCAGTGTTGAATCCAGACCTGGGTGCAGACCCCAGTTCCTCAAGAGGAGTTTTTTGCCTTTCTCAGAAGCAGGGCTGATCCCAAAAAAACTATCAGAGTGTAACCTTGCACAGCAGGAGCAGTGGCTGTCCATAGTTTCCAGAGCTCAGAAGGGAATAGGTATTGTGGGTGGAGGGGCACATCAATACCAGGTAATGGGATAGTCGCAAAGCCAGTCAAGTTTGAGATACTCTTCAGCTTTCTGCTGATCTAGTGCCCACTGATGGCAAGAATTAAAATGTCTGAGTATTTACTTGACCCCCTGGTGGTGTAGGATTCAGTCAACTAGACATTAATTTTTATGCCATTGACAAGTGGAGGCAACTTACATTTGTGATATTGATCTTGTTGATTTTATAGCATCCTGAGACACCTGTATTTTCAGGTAGAAAACATTTGTCATTGTCCAATCTGCCAGCACAAACAAACTGTTGCCCTGACAGTATTATCAGGAGCTACAATTGAACAGAGGAACAAACCTCACCTCCTAATTCTCAACTTACAGAAGAGGCCCCATAGCTTACAAAGGAGCAGCATGCATCACTGAATGTTTTCCAGATGCAGCTCGGATTGACCATGACATCGAATATGCAGTTTGATTGGTTTTCAGAATCACATTCCATGGCAAGCTGCATAGTTATCACATGGTGGAAAACAACATCCACCAGGGTGTACATTTGCAATAGAAGCAAGGTGGAGTAGCAAGAAGGGAGGCATAGTTGGAAAAATAGGATGGGGTTAAACACACAGTTGTCAACCACCTGGGAACATGACTGATGTGACACCTGTTGGGAATGGAGTGGTGAACAGTGACAGGAGGAGTTAAGGACAAGGTTAAGAAGATGAAGTTAATCTCAAAGGCTAGTGAGTGAGGGAGTCTGCCACAGGGAGGAATGTTATTATCATCTCCTACATGATGTGCAATATTTATACTACACAGTTAGGAGGTATAGTGTAATGCACTCCTTTAATATATAAAGGAGGTATTCTGTAATAGACCCCTGTACCAGTTAATAATGGAATAACTATGTCATATCCCCTATAACAGTGTCAATAATAGTGACATATGATATCATGGCTTGGTAAGTCCTAGACTTCCTGCAGGGTGTGTCATAGACACTCTATCCAAGGCTCTGTCTCTGATAGCCTATGATAGACATGGCTATATCTTGCCTATCCTATGATAGACATGCTGCAGGATGATTAATCCTGTAGCATGTGTTAACTGTGGATTCCCCTATATGTCTCTGCATGTGTTAACCTCTGTTAAACATGTGTTAATATGACTTAGCATATTCTGGCAATATTCCATAGGCATGTTAACTGCCTTGGCTTGCCTGTATACTCTTGTATACATAATCCCAACACTCCCCCTCAAGCCTAGGCAGTAGGACAATGAGTGGAATGGTTCTGTGAATGTCATCACTCCCCCTGGAGTGGTTAATAATTTTCTTTCAGGTGCGTCAAAACCTCTGTGGATGGAAAACCCATTGGGAAAAACCAATCTCACCAAGGAGAGCTACTGAGTTATTTTTGACTGAATTCCCATCTCTTCCCTATGCTGTGAAAACTTAGGCTTTGGTAAAGCCTTTGTTAATATGTCCGCTGTTTGTTCCAGATCACGACAGTTTTGAATATCAATAATTTTGTTGGTGACTAAATCTCGGACCCAGTGATGCCGTATAGCGATATGTTTTGACCTCTGGTGAAATTGAGGGTTATGAGTTAAAATTACTGACCCTTCATTATCGCCTTGAATAATTGTTGGATTTTCTTGGGTGTATCCGAGTTCACCATACAAATTTCTTAGCCAAGTGGCCTTGCGTCCAGCCTCAGATAGCGCCACATATTCGGCTTCCGTTGAGGATAGTGCAATAATTGTTTGTTTCTTTGATTTCCAAGTTATTGCTCCCCCTGCTGTCAGGAAAACATATCCTGTGGTGGACTTGAGGTCCTCAGAATTTGCAAATGATGCATCGGCAAATCCATGGAAAAGGTTATTGTTTTCAGTCTCATCCTGGGTTTTTCTGTAAATAATTCCAAGAGTTTTTGTACCTGCTAAGTACCGTAGTATCCGCTTTATTGCACCGTGGTGTTGTAAGCCCAGGTTTGCGGTATATGCTGCCAATTTATTAACAGCGAAGCTAATGTCAGGTCGCGTGGAGTTTGCAATGAATTGTAGACATCCCAGTAATTTGGCATATGAATTGCTCCGATTCGGCTCATTATAATCTGGGTTTTCAATTAATTTAATATTTGGGTCCATTGGCATTCCAACAGGGTTTGCATCAATCATGCCTTCTTTACGAAGGACATTCTCGATATATTTTTCTTGAGATATTTTGATGCTATCATTGGCGCATGTAATTTCTATGCCCACGATTTTGCTAGGCTCTCCAAGGTCGGTGACGTCACATTCTGATGTTAACGCATTTTTCATATGCTTCATCATTTTATCTGCTGATGCAAAAAGCAGGGTGTTGTCTACCCATACCGTTATGATGCCTATATTTTCTTCATCCCGTCGAATATATGCGCAAGGATCTGCCATTAATCGTCCATAATCATGAATTTTAAGTTTACCATCAAATTCGTTATTCCACTCTCGACCTGCCTGCTTTAATCCATAAAGCGGTTTAAATAGCTTGCATACTCGGCCTGTTCCATCATTACATCCTTCAGGTTGTTCCATGTATATAGTCTCTTGTAGCGTGCCATTGAGGTATGCGCCCTTTACATCCATCTGTTGTATTTTTAGACCTTTCTCTGATGTGAGTGCTAAAATCGCCCGGAGTGTGTCCATTCGTACAACTGGTGAAAAAGTTTCATAACCGGGTCTTTGTGCATACCCTTTTGCAACTAGCCACGCTCTGTATCGTACAATTTCTTTATTTTGTTTTCGAATAAATACCCATTTATTTGAGATTGGAACGGCATCTGGAGGTTTTTTGACAAGTTCCCAAGTACCCTTTTCTTTGAGCAAGTCTAATTCAATTTGCATTGAATCCTTCCATTCCATCCATTCCGGGGATTGTTTTGCGTCTTTGAGACTGTTTATTTCATCTCCAGCTATTATTGCATAGGCTTCTTCTATATTTAGAAAGGTTTCGTCATCTTCCTCTTCCGCAAGGTGGTAAAGATGTTTGTAGTCGGTACAGATTCCACGAGTTTTCCATGGTTCATTACACTTGCACGCGTCTTCCGTGGTCTAGTGATATCTATGTTTCCCTCATTTTCATTCCGTTTACGCTTCCGAGGCTGCCTTGCCGGTTCCATGATCCATTGATCGGAGTTACCCGTTGGCGGCACATTCGGTGTTTCCCCACCAGACTCCCCCTCTGTCGAGGGTGTAACATCAGTGTCTTCTGGAGGCTCAGGTTCATCTGTAGCGTCTATAAGTCGGAAGTTCCGAGAGGTGAGAACATTTCTTGTTTTGGCATTGTAGTATTTTATTGCCCCCACGCCGTCGTCATAGCCGACATATGCACGGCGCTTTGATTTAGGTAGCATTTTTCTTTCTTCTTTCTGGCCTTGTAATAATACCCATACTGGGGCTCCGAATTCACATAAATTTGATACGTCCGGTTTTTTATTGTGCCAGCCTTCATAAGGTGTTGTTTCCCGAAGATGTTTGGTAAATGATTGGTTCCGGATATAGGCAGCATGTAAGACTGCAAATTCCCATAAAAATTCTGGAAGCTGGTTAGCAGCCAGCATTGCTTGGGATAGTTCGACCAGGGTTCTGTTCATCCTTTCCGCAACTCCATTCTGTAATGGTGAGTATGGTGCGGCAAGTCGATTTTCTATACCTCTTTCTTTGCAATATTTTTCCAGTTTTTCGTTAACAAATTCTTTTCCACAATCAATTTGTATACCCTTCGGCTTCTTGCCTTGTGTTTCCAAATGGGCAAGGTAATTTATTACCCCCTGTGCTGCATCACTTTTCTCTTTGAGGCATTCAATTGTGACGAACCTTTTAGCATCATCCACAAATAGGAGATAATAATATTTGCCATTAATAGATTTGATGGCATATTTTCCCCACAAATCTATGTGGGTTAATTCTCCTGGTTTCGTGTTTCTTTTTGTCGACTTCGGAAAAGGCTCCTTATTTTGCTTTGCACTGATGCAAGCTTCGCAATCCGGTTTAGGACTATTTTCGTTGACATTGAAACCGATCACCAATTTTCGGCTCAATAATTGTTGAAGTCCAGAATATCCTACATGTCCAAATCGTCGGTGCCAAGTTTCCCAACTAAGTGGTTTTACGTTTCCAACGAATGTTTGATTAATGGCAGGAGTTTTAGACGGCTTGCTTGAATTTTTTAATACCATTTTCATCTTGTATAAATGGTTATTAATTTTCTTTCCTTCTGCAAGTTGTTGTCCGTCTTTTGTTGTGAGGATTAGTTTTCCTTGTCCTCCAATATATTTTCCGCTGGCCGCATCCCATCGCCCCAATGAAATTAAATTGTTTCGTGTTCCAGGCACATGTAGGACGTCTTCCAGATGAATATTAAAATTTTGATTATTGCATGTTGAAATTATTTCAACAGTTCCTTTGCCTGCAATTTTAGCTTCCAATCCACCTACCCCAGTTATGGAATTATTTTTCATTGGAGTGTATGTTTTGAAGGCTTCTCTTTGATGCGTGACATGCGATGTTGTTGCTGAGTCAGCCAACCAGTCGTAATAGATCAAACGCTCGTCCATTACGGCATCGTTACAAGCATCATAGGAATCAAAATTATAATGTTCTTCTTGAGCTGAAAATGCAATAAATTCCTCCACAGCATTGGACTGTTCCACAGGTTTTATTTTCCCTTTTTCCTTATCTTTCTCCTTTTTCTTCCCCCAACAATTTTTTGCCTGATGTCCGATTTTTCCACAATTATGGCATTTATTGCCTTGGAATTTTCGGCATTTACTGGACCAATGTCCAGGGCGCTTGCAATGATCACAATATGGCTTCAGGGATTTTTTACAATCGGTAAGACGGTTTTCAAGGGTTTTCTCCTTTTGGGCGGTCGTCTGGATTTTAACCAGGTTTACAATTCCGCCGGAGTTATTATTCCCATTATTCCTATTTTGCCAAAGTTTATATTCTTCCCTTAATAATCCAATAAATGCGTCCAAAGTTAGGCGACGCTTTGGATCTAAGTCATTTGGATCATTTGCGTTTCTGTTGTAGGGCTTGACATATGTTTGCCAAGAGTTTGGTAAGGATGCCGAAATGATCGATTTAAATCGGGTATCTGAGATATGGAATTCTATATTTGGAAACCTGTTGATCCGGTCTCGGTAAGACTTCAAGACGTCCAAATGCTTTAGGAGGTCGTCGGAATTATCAGCCTTTGTCTCATATAATAAACACTGCAGTTGATTAACTGTTTGATGTGCCTTGTTTTCATGAGTGATCGATAATGCGGTATACATAGCTTCTGCGCTTTGTTTTGATCCGACATGATTTATTTGCGAGGAGGTGACGTTGTGGATAATGACTTGTTGTGCCCAAGTATCGTTTTTGTCCCAGTTGTAAGCACTCTCCGGATCTATATTTGAATCCGGTCGGTTTGTCTGACCAAAAACATATCCCGTTATGTCACAATTAATAAAAACACGCAACATTCTCTCTTTCCATTCGTGCCAGTTTTCATCCGTCAAATGATTGCGATCAGCGATCTTGTTTACGTTTGAGTATTCTTTGGTCCGAATTAAGGAAATAGGTATTCTTATAACCGGATCAATCTCTGGTGTATTGATCCGTTGTCTGCGCTTCTCTTGTGCTCTGGAAGTATATATTCTTCCTGATCGTTTAGGGGTTTCTTGTGCTGGGGGTTCCCCAAATAATGATAAATGGTCGTCTTCTTGGTCTCCTTCATAATCCATGTCTAATTCAGGGTCAGGGCCCATAACCTGTTGGGAATGGAGTGGTGAACAGTGACAGGAAGAGTTAAGAACAAGGTTAGAGGATGAAGTTAATCTCAAAGGCTAGTGAGTGAGGGAGTCTGCCACAGGGAGGAATGTTATTATCATCTCCTACATGATGTGCAATATTTATACTACACAGTTAGAAGGTATAGTGTAATGCACTCCTTTAATATATAAAGGAGGTATTCTGTAATAGACCCCTGTACCAGTTAATAATGGAATAACTATGTCATATCCCCTATAACAGTGTCAATAATAGTGACATATGATATCATGGCTTGGTAAGTCCTAGACTTCCTGCAGGGTGTGTCATAGACACTCTATCCAAGGCTCTGTCTCTGATAGCCTATGATAGACATGGCTATATCTTGCCTATCCTATGATAGACATGCTGCAGGATGATTAATCCTGTAGCATGTGTTAACTGTGGATTCCCCTATATGTCTCTGCATGTGTTAACCTCTGTTAAACATGTGTTAATATGACTTAGCATATTCTGGCAATATTCCATAGGCATGTTAACTGCCTTGGCTTGCCTGTATACTCTTGTATACATAATCCCAACATGCCTACTGATAATAAAAGTGTCTACACTACCAAACAATCCGATAAGATTAGATAAGATAACGAATATACTGTACTAATACGACCAACTCTTCATGCCTTGTGACGTGTGACCGATTTCGATGACTGACCAACTCTTCAAGGTTGGGAAAGAAGTGTGACGGATGTAAAATCTCTTCAAAATTTGGCCAAAAAACAGCCGATTTTGGTGATTTTTACACATTTGCGAGAGGCCAAAAATTTGTCACACTCTTCAAAATTCATGGTGACCTGTGACAAGGCCCATATCTCTTCACTTCAAAGAGGCTTGTGACGTGTGACTGAAGAGTTGGTCGTATTAGTACAGTATATCGTTCATATTTCGTACTCTTGACAGCTCCCCTTTGCCACTGATGGTCCCCTGTCGTTGCTATGTGGGTTCTCACTCTGTTCTTGTTGCCAGTTGCTAATCTATCTATGTTACAAGTTGTGTGTGAAATGTGTGAAGTCCATGGCAGCATTTTCTGAAGCTCATGTGTTGCACACAATCTGCTGGGTGAATAGTGTTCACTAGTATCATCGCTGACTCGCAGCTGAATATCCCTATCACTTTCCTTCTTAGTGAATGGCAAGGGTTTACAAACCCCTAGGGGTATAGGCCAAGGGTATGTGAGGGTAAGGGTAAGGGTATGAATTTCCATACCCTCCATATACCCTTACCCCTGAGGAGGGTATAAGGGTATACAGAGTTAGAATCTGAAAAGCATAATAACCCTTGAATATTGGATAGATGACTTAATCATTGAACTGGGATCATTTCTATGATGCTCCCAGTCTGTTGAACAGCTTTTTACAAGTTGTCTTATTAATACCAGCACTAAACTAGATTGACTACACTACTGCCTTCTGTTTTTTAATATACCAGAAGCAGAAATATACATCAATAATGTAGGAAATTATCTTTTGCAATCATAGAGACATACTTTTCAATGAGCTCTTGCATCATTTCCTCAAGGGTTTTGCATACCCTCATACCCTTGACTACCCTTACCCTTACCCT
The DNA here is from genome assembly GCA_964034925.1 of Tricholoma hemisulphureum. Taxonomy (NCBI): domain Eukaryota; kingdom Fungi; phylum Basidiomycota; class Agaricomycetes; order Agaricales; family Tricholomataceae; genus Tricholoma; species Tricholoma hemisulphureum. The sequence continues at coordinate 1,868,531 of OZ035928.1, read as the reverse complement.
CCAAAACCCTTACCCTTGCTCAAGGGTAAGGGTTTTGGAGGGTAAGGGTAAGGGTAGCAAAAAAATACCCATGGGTTACCCCTGCCATTCACTATTCCTTCTACCATGGCCTAACTATCCCATATCAACATAGGCCCAACAGGGCACCTCCCATAATCCCAACCCAAGTCTCTACCCCAAATCATGCTGCACTTGTGTATGTCAGCACAGCTGTTAGTGATGGGCAGGGGTAACCCCAGGGTCAACTCAGGCTGACCCTGACCCTATCTCCCTCATACACCGGAGGCATTTTCCAGCTCATGTCGTGATGTCATGAGTTCATCTCATGTCTTCGGCAGATCATCTAGCAATGATGTACATATCTCCAGACAGCCACACCATGATGACACTGATCTGAAGGCTTCGAGACAACTGACATAAGCCATTGCCCAAAAAAGGTGTTTTATTGGCAAAGATTGTTCAACTTTGTGTACAATTTCTGTAGGCATCACTGGTAATAATAATTTTGTGATCGACCAGTCCGGAATATTGTCTCATCAGGTGATGTTAGTCGCGTCGCGTCAAGCTCATTTAGTCAGGTGACCAAATTAATCTGAAGCCTCATGCACGACCTTTGTTCTTTGTCTTCTTACATCGACATATCTTCCTCACCTTCTGGTTAATAGGTCCCCTCTACTATCCAAGCTATGCCACCATCCCCCCCATCAAGGTCTTCTGGACACAAGAGACCCCAGGCATCTGAATCAACTTCATCAAAGCGTCTGCGAGCAAAGGGCTTTGTTCTCGGGGAAGGGGAGAGGAGTGTCAAAGAAGATACTCATCATCTGAAGAAGATACTCATCATCTGAAGAAGATAGATATACCTGATGATGCCAGTCAACTTAAAGTGCGTGTTTCTTTGATTATTCTGATTTATTCCTGAACTCTGAGATGGCACAACCCAGCTTGCCCTTGAGACCCACCTTCGTGTCCTAATGGGTGCTGTAACCAATACATCAGTTCCTGAGGCCCCTGATAATCATACCTTGAATACCTTTTCACAACGTTTCACCTCTGCTGGCGAAATAAATGCTTTGCTCAAAGGCAATACCCACAATGCTCGGTTTCAAGCAACAGATACAGCAGCACTTGATGCGATCAAAGAGCTTCGCAGGCAATGCAATCTGGTGCCTGACTCAAATATCGCCCTCAATATTGCTCGCATCCCAGAGCATGATCTTCGATTGATCTTTTCGAAGGTTCACTCATTTGGTCTACCAGCATGGCGCCCTGATCTTCTCGGTGGCACACACACTTCATTGTATAACGGAGCCCTCGAGTCAATTGCTATATGGACTTTTGAGCAGGCTGCTACTACATTCGCTTACCAACATCTCGCTCCAAATCTTGCTTACCTCCAGAATAGACCCATCCTTGAGAAATTATATTGCAATTTCATCTGGGGTTATATGAAGAAGCTTGTGGGGAAGGAGGCAAGAGAGAAGGGCAGTGTCCGTCGGGGTGTTGAGGAGAACAAAGCATACAAGAATCGCCAATTGGTACTGTTTTTTTATTATCTTTCAGACTTGATCTCTAAATTTCACTCTAGCTTACTTTCAAGCGCCGCACCTATCTGAAGGACCATGGCTGGAACCAGCATATCAGGCTTCTAGCTGGTTCATACGAGTGCACATCTGATGACGAGAGGAACCCTGATGGTGGTTTCTTCATTATGAGGAAGAAAGCATGCAATCCCCACATTACCGACTTTCTGCACCACATTGACAATAGCCGCAAAGCAGGGAACCCACTTTTCCGCGGGAGCAGGAAGCGCGAGGAGCCTCGCATCCCACATCCTGAGAATCTCGAGAGCCGAATTTCTGTACGCATACCTGTGGATTGTCCTTTGGATTGGTTTGATCCTGCCTTTTTCAACGCGATGTCGCTCAGGAATCGTGCTCGCTACGCCACGGCCCCAATTGCACTCCCTTTGAAGAGTGATTGTCTTCCGACTGACTCCGATCCTGATTGGAAGGACATGCCCCGACGTGCATTCATGAAGAAGTATGGGAACCGTGTTCGGGCTTTGTATAAGCTTCCGACGGCCACAGAATTGGCGGCCCTTGAAGATGGTGAGGAGGTGTCCTGTAATCTGTATTTTGCTAGAATCAATTCAGTATATCTTGTCTGTGTGATTTTTAATTTTCATGGTCCCAGGTTATTTCAATCCCAACAATTTTATTTGGTTCACCAAGATCAGTAACTTCAAATAATTCTTTTATTTCTTTGTATAATAATAATTGAGAATGATTTTAATAAAATAGTTATAGAGTCATTCCTATCTACGTTTACGGTTGAGTGACCAATTAATGACCATAACATCCTTCTTCAACCCATATGTGCCAACAGGGATTGTATATGTAGCAAGGTGGCAAATGATATGCTGTGGTTCAAGAATATACACAGTGTTTGATAGCTCACAACTGACAGCCTTTGATTGCAGCCTTGAACAAGGCTCAACTGTGTATGGTGTCTTTCTTCGCTGAGCTGGTGAGAGTGGACGATGTTGACGAACAAAGAAAAATGTTTGCCAGAGACCTTCAAGAGGAAGCTCCCAAATTTCCTCAATATATCCAGTCTCAATGGTATCTCCACGTGTTGGGATATAGAACTGAATATGGCTATTTCCCACATGGCTATTGTTGCAGCTGTATGTTCGATCCTCAAAGACCACTTGGCGAGGCTGTTGAACAGCAGGAGGGAGCAGGAGGCTGTTAAGAGCATAAGGTCCACCAGTGAATACTGAATTGTAGTCCCGGCCAATGACCCTCAGATATTGAAGAAGAAGGTCATAGTGCCTTCGATCAAGGGGCTTTGCACTTGCATGAGCAGCAGCAACTTCAGGGCCATTGAGGTTGTGTGTTGGCCGAGTGGTGGGATGTGTGCTTGGTTGTAAAATCTCAGCCAATTCAGGAACTTCAGCTCGGAAGTTGTCATTGCGAAGAAGTGCATCTAAGCGCCCACGACGAGCACTCTGGCGAAGCATTGTCAACTCTATATCCTCTGTTCAAAAAATACTACTTAGTGAAAGTACATTTGAGAAATTGAGGACTTACGAAGGCGGCGGTTTGTTTTGATTCGCCCATAATCTCCATTCATCCTCTCGCCAGGAAATTCACTAAGCAGTGCTAGTGGGCCCCAGAATTTAAGTAGTGCCCCATTATGCATAGCATAGTGGTGGTTGGGCATTGAGTGAAATACAGCACCAAAAAGGTGCTGCATAGAAGAGCGGTAATTAATGTAGTGGTCCATATAAGCATCTGCTTCAGCATTGCTGACAGAATAGCCTGCAATTATATTTGTTGCACAGACCAATTCACAAAAGTTCCGTAAAAGTTCCTGTTGTTCCTCAGTGCCATTCCACCAGAGTGCTGGAATGACAAGAGGAAATATGATGGAGAATAAAATGAGGAGCTCATGAGCTTTCAAGCTTCCATGACTGGCTTCACCAAGATTGGTGGGAGGCCGTTGAACCCAAGTAGGAAGCTGAATATCTGAAATGCATGCTTGAATCTTAGCTAGCTCTGTAGGTGTAAAGTGAAAAGCACCAGTAATAGACACAGGCACTTCTTCATCTTCATCATAGTCATCAGAAGGAAGAGGCACAGCATTTGAACTGGGAGTAGGAGTAGAACTGGAGGTAAAAGTATAAATGTTTTCATCATCAACATCCATGTTGTCCAAATACTCTGCAAGACCTGAAGTGCTGCTGTGTTGACTTGCACTATCATCTTCAGAGTAATTGGATGAAGTCTCTGCATCTGTGTCATCATCATCAAGTTGAAGGGTTGCCAACAATTTGATTGCAGCCTTAGTTCGACCAATGCCCCACAGAACTCGAAGATGATACTGAAGGATTCCTTCAAGAAAATTGTGCATGAATCCTAGAATGACATATTGAACAGGATCCCAGTAAGGAAGATCATGGAGTGGTGTCCACCGTACACCAGTTTCTTTAGTCATAGCTGTTTTAGCCTTGATGGTTACCAGATTGCACCACTCCTGAGCTTGAGTGTGAACTTCAGTTCCACGCCGAAGTTCCCAATGATGGTAATCAAGATCCTCAATGTCATTGTGGTGACATTTACAGAAGGAACAAAATAGCCCAGCAGCATGAGAAACAAATCCAGACACTTTCCGAATGGCTTGCAAATCTGCAAGCAGTGGAATAAGTCGTGCTGCTACTGCAGTGCCCTGTGGGTTGCGATCTGTAGGTAAGACCTTTCCTGGGAGGTCTAAGTCTAAAATCATCTTCTTGATAGGCTCCAGAACATGTGGTATTGTCCAAATGGTTGGGGCATGTGGAGAGGGAGTCATTCCAATGGTAAATGTGTTTTCACGAAGGAATCTAATGGATATGGGCAAGTTCAAACAGTATAGGATGATAGCACCACATGATACTACTTTGCCTAAAGATTTGTTAATTTTCATCTACACCCAAAAATTAACAGACATACCTGCAATTTTATTGGTGAAAGGATTAAACCAGTCAATATATAAAGCAAAAACAAGGTGGTAAGGTGATTGAAGAAAAGGGTGCAGTGAACTCCAGGCAGGGCTGTCATATATATCATGCATCCGTCCAGGATTGAACACCCCTTGAGATTTTGCAAAAGTCTGATACAAATGGTCCTCAATTTGAGAATGAGAGAGTAAAAATATGAGCCATGACTCAAATGACTGAGTGGTATAGAGGCATTCAGGGATCCTCTGCAGGCCACCTGAAGTCTCATGTTGTGTGTATAGATTAGTGTTACAAGGCCTGGACTTTGGAGAGCGACGCCAGTTGCATTGTGATGGGCCACCATTGGGATATTGCTTGAAGCACTTGGGGCAGCAAATAATCCGCTCAATTGTAGGATCTAGCTGACATCGGGAATATACAGTCCGTATATCCAGTGGCATCTTGAGTTCTGTGAGTTCTGAGGTCTTGATATCAGCAGCAGCAAGTGCAAGTTTAATGAGCCTCAGAGTAGTGAGGATGATGAACTTGAACAGGCGCAATAGAATATTGGCAGTATCTCTACTGATCCCAGACTGAAGGGAGAGCCAAGCAACAATGAGACAGCATAGATCAATGACAGGTGTAACAGCTATAATCCAAAGCCTAAATTGTAATTCAGTAAATGTAAAAACAGTGTTTGCATACCTTGTGTAAGATCTACACATTGAGCAGCCTGAGAGTGTGACTCAACATCAATGATGGTGGACCTCGCTGGAAGTGGATCATCCTGGGGATCATGTTGATCTCGAATTTCATGCTTTCTTCGTATCTGTGAACTGACAAGGCGGCCAGGGACATTTTGGCCATGGGAGTCCAAATATGTCAAGTGAAAACAGACACTACAAGTGCAGACAACTTTGCGAGGCATGGAGAGAATTGGTGTTGTGGTTATCACTGACAATCGCCACTGCAGACACAGGAAATCAATGTAATCAACGTGTGAACAGCATTTTCCACAAGTGACTAATATAATCAGGGACAACAGCTTACGTCAGTTATCTTGGATCAGTGTCATGTGTCTACTGGAGATATGTACATCATTGCTAGATGATCTGCCGAAGACATGAGATGAACTCATGTCGTCACGACATGAGCTGGAAAATGCCTCCGGTGATACCTTTGACCCCAGCCAAGGGTAAAGGGTTTTGAAGGGTAAGGGTAAGGGTATGTAAGGGGTTGGAGGGTAAGAAACCTCAGCAGGGTTTGGACAAGGGTTTGGTCCAAATAACTGCTCAAGCTTTATAAATAGTAAATAAATACCAAGATACCTTTGAAATACACATCATTCAAGTATACTTATGACAATACACAAGATAAGTAAGTATAAATTAAGCAATTTTGGGTTTTCCTGATGCAAGGATTCAAAGACATTTGTGCTGCTCAAAAGATAGGGAGCTGGTGTCTATAGTACAGAGAAAGGGACATATGGTGGGGTAGGAGAGCCATCCATGTTCCTTTTACCTTCTCGTCGGAAAATGTCGCCCCTGTGTCGCTGTCACTGAGTGGAATTGAAATTTGACCCGGCTATCAATCACCTGACTGACACTGACATCGGACAAGTTCATGCTCCTTCACCGTCTCCCTCGACGAGCACCGCAACTTGCATGGCGCTGTCTCTCAACGGATGTTACAAAGCCGTACTACATAACTACACCGATTTTCTATCCTAATGCTGGTGAGATAATTTTTCCTCTTTTCAAATTTATACTAATTCTCATGATAGTACCCCACATCGGACATCTGTACTCGCTCGTCGTTGCAGACATAGCCGCACGCTACCAGCGAATCCTCCATCCAGGGAGACGTGTCGAGTTCCTCGCGGGAACGGACGAGCACGGGCTCAAAATACAAAAAGCAGCGGAGGCAAGAGGGCTGGCCCCTGATGTGTTCTGCGATGAGCTTAGCGACCAGTTCCGTGTGTGTTCGGAGTTCTGTCGACCATTTACTAGAAACTGACCTTGTACAGCGGCTGGCAGAGAATGCGCAGATCAGCCATACGCGTTTCATGCGCACTACACAGCGGGAGCACCATGAAGCTGTAGAAACTGTGTGGGTGCGTCCTTTTCCCTCCCATTGTACGCGAGTCGTAATGGTCCTCCATTTTGTAGCGCAAACTGGATGCCAAGGGCCTCATCTACAAAGGCGATTACTCGGGGTGGTATTCTATTACCGACGAATGCTTCTACACAGATACCCAAGTTACCACCGCCTCTAGTAACCCTTCTTCTCCCACCTCCAGTAATTCTTCACCAGCAGCGCCAACAACAACGCCTGCTGGAACAATCTCTCTCGAAACGGGTTCCCCCGTCGACTGGCACAGCGAGCAAAACTATATGCTCCAGCTCTCTTCCTTCCAACCTTCCCTCCTCGCACACTACACCTCTTCCCAACACGCCCGGACGATATTCCCCCCGCAGCACCACCATGACATCGTGCAGATCCTTTCCTCCGGCCCCCTGGAGGACCTTTCCATCTCCCGACCACGTTCCAGGCTAGCATGGGGGGTGCCCGTCCCCGGCGACCCCGAGCACACGATGTATGTGTGGTTCGACGCGCTGCTGGTGTACCTCTCTGCAATCGGCTACCCCTGGCAGACAGGGGCAGGTGCTGGAACGGGAACGGGAACTAAGTGTGGGTGGCCTGTGGATCTCCAAATCATCGGCAAGGATATCCTTCGGTCGGTCTCTTTTCCTCACCTGTCCTTTACACGTGGCTGAGGCTCAGGGGGGCGCAGCTTCCACGCCATATACCTCCCCGCCATCCTGCTTGCCCTCGGTCTGCCATTGCAGAAACAGCTCTTGGCACATGCGCATTGGACCGTGGAGCAGAAGAAAATGTCCAAGTCGCTGGGGAACGTAGCTGACCCGTTCGCGGCTATGGAGCAGTTCGGGGCGGACGTCGTGCGATATTACCTCGCGAGAGTTGGGGGCCGGTTTCGTGATGACGTCGGTGGGTGTTTTACTTTACTTTTGCACACTTTCTGACCCGCTTGTTTTAGACTGGTCCCAAAGCCAACTTGACAAGCACAGCAAGGAAATTCAATCACTCCTGGGCAACCTCTTCCTCCGGATAACTTCTCGCAAAATACAAACCCGCCTGGTCGGGGTGCCATCCCGCACCTTCGAAGAAATACACAGGATGGAGGCCGAGGGCTCCCCGATCCACCTTCTTATCAACGTGCTCCTTGATCTCCCGGATAAATTCAAAGCGAGCATGGACAACCTTGAAATCGGCGATGCCCTCGCTACGATTATCGACGTGCTTCGACAGGCAAGTGGCGTTTCTTCATTCGCGTGCCCAGTCCCACCTTCGTCGTCCTTCCTGATGCTTACTCCCGGCAGGCCAATAAAACAATACAAGATGTTGCGCCGTGGGCCGCATCCACCGCCCCCACAGACGCATATGCAGCATACGCCGTCACGCTCGAGGCGCTGCGCGTGGCAGGGATCTGCCTGCAGCCGTTCGTCCCCGGTGTGACTGAGAAGTTGTTGTATGCGCTTGGCGTCGATCCGAAAAACCGGGATTGGAGAAGCGTGAGGGTAGATATGGAAAAAGGCGCAGGAAATGTGATTGGTGTGAGGTTGTTTTAGACGGTTTGGGCAATGTTATTCTCTCACTGGTGCAGGCATGGCGCTTGACTTTAGATAGGAAGGCACTCTCCGTTCAATCCTTAACGAGAATGCAGCTGTGGCGCCCATGCGACTGCATCGCTGTATTTGGTATTACATACTACGACCCAGAAACATCGCTTTACGATTCCCGCCCTCTTCGTGTTAGTAACAACGGTCTTCTCTGTCTTCCGGTATCGCGAGCCTCCTGAGAGCCTACGAAACGCCGGACAGGCTACTGCCCCGTCTCCTGTGGCCTTGTTCAGGGCTCCACGCACCCTCGGGATGTTCGTTACTATTTCCCAGCCAGATCAAAGTCTAGTGAAAGAGATCCGTTCAAATGAAACGTACAGGAGGAGCACCCGATGCACTCTCGCTCTCGGGAAGTTCGCTGTCACTCTACACACAAATAAGGGTCACGGCGGAGTAAGAGGGGAGGGAGTAATGGTGCTCGTACAGGAGAACCTGAGGCATTGACTAGCCCGTCGGGGTTGCTGCTGCCCTGAGCGAAACACGGATGGTTATTCGATGCGGGCTGAGGCCATAACTGGACAAGTCAAACCAGATGATTCTGTCCGGCGTCGGGTCTAACATGCCAACTGGCACATTCCGAGTCCGCACCACGTTCTTGGGTTTGAGTCTGAAGGAAATACTGGCATGACGAGGGATGAGACCTAGAAAATAGAGAGCACTCACAACGTCGAGGAAACTCAATGATCCTGCCTAGATAAAATACGAGCATCATATTGGAAAGCAGATAAGAGGGGGTTATTGAACAGTGCTCACCTCGGTAATGAGCGACGAATCATTCTGTGATTTAGAGATATGGTTCACGGTCTTATTGTTGGAGTTGTTTGAGGTGTTGTGTATGTTGTTGGAGTTTATGGTCTGGATCTGGCCACCTGAAATGTTGTTTATGGTGCCGTTCTCTGTCTGGAGGTGCAGGTAGGTTGGGCGTTGGCGGGTGTGCACTGTCGAGGACTCGGGTGCAAGCGCGGTCCCAGGAAATGATTTGGAATGGGAGAACATGAGTATTTGTTGATGAAAGTAAGCCGGTTCGTCGATGGTGAAATGGCGAATTGGTGCCTGGTGTATGGGGGTATGCAAGTAGGCCTTGTCGCCTTTAACCAAATTGCATAAAACGCAGCATTTGTTCTAAGGAAGGATCCAGCAGTGACCCTTGGCGCGATTTGATGCGTCGAGTATTCCATTATACCTCGTTGCCCGAAAAGGGTGACCGAATCGGTGATCAAAAGGTCTAGGTTGTCTATGTAGGAAAACTTATAGACGTGTATGGTATCTCGGAATGACACGAGACGAAAACACATGGGGAGATAGCGGAAATTAATCACCGATTGAAAGTTGCTGTCAAATCTCCATCATGTGGCGGCAGAGCAACAATCGGTTGATGCCTGCAACTTTGGGGAATAGAACAGATCGTGTTTCAACGTAAAATTGATAGAGGGACCAATGCCGTAATGCGATTCGCATACAAACGTGCAATGTCGTCCTTTGTTCTGATATGGAAATCGTGGGGTCATCTCTTGTGTAATGGGATTCTCATTTTTTGTACACACTCCGTTCCTATCGTGGATTCGGGTGATGTGCACTGACAGGAGGTAGTACAACATTGAACGAACCTATTCTCCTTCGTTTCCTTCTATCTGTGAAGACGCATACGTCCTACCCGCTATACCTGACCTCGTAACGTGGTCATCCACACCCCATCAATCTTGTATATAGTGCGGCGCTGCACATTGTTAGGAATAGCAATTGAGAAGGGGGAACGCCAAAAGCTAAGAAGAGTGAAACCTCCGTGTAGATCTCCTTGGATGCCGAGGACGGTTGCTCACTTTCGGGAACTGGTCACGAAACTACTGTCAGAGGTGGCGCATGAGTTACCGTCATACTGAATAAAAGCAATAACTTCAACTAGTATTCCTGAGAGTTGTCAACGGCTTACGGTTTCAGGGGGTGGTGTGCACGTCAGCCCCCCCACAGTTCAGGAAGCTCCCAGTGTTGGCCCGTTCATCGGGAGCCGGGGCATTGAAGAAAGGTCGTATGATGGGGATGATTCTCGGCAGTCCTGTGAGGCTTGCATCATGAGCGTAGGTTCAATTAAAGCCTTCGAGAGGCGTCGATGGCCACTAGCATAGTAACAAGATAGGCAGCAAGTTTGGCCCAGCAAATTGGCGGAAAAAGTTTCGACCACCTGGTTGAAATTTTTGACCAACTGGTTGTGGACTTGCCATCCAGCTCAGACTGACCGTTTATCAAGGTGATGGAACCTGCTGGGGCTTTTCTTGACCAACACACAAAAACGATGAAACGTGGTCGTAGTAATCTGCGGACTTGGTCGGCTGTATCAACGGTGCGCTGTGTTCGTCAGCCGTCCGCTTCAAGCTCTTTACCATGTTCCACTCGGACCGCCTGGGTTGTCAGTGGTTGAAATGTAGATGCCTATTACACTGGATGCACAACCAAATATTTTAGGCCAAAGTATTGAAAAAATACTGTCAAAGGTCAGGAAGTGGGCCACCCTCACTAATGGGCCACTTTGCATTTTTCTATTGCAATGATGTACAGTAGCGGATCAGGAAGTGGGCCACCCTGACTAGTGGACCACTTGGCAGTTTCTCCCTGTAGCTCACCGTAATTCCAAAACTTCTGATTGCGAGCTGTAAGTATGCCGTTCGATACACCTTTGGGCAACGCAGGAACCCGTGGTGATGAAGTGGTGATCCGTTGTGGGCACTTTTGTTTGGCCGAACCGGCAAATCGGCTATTTGGCTAAGCTTGGTCACCTGGCCCAATATGGAAATGCAGTGCAGTCAGCACGTTTGTTCTTCAATTCCTTCCAAATGTTGTATACACGTTCCTCACATCCATGCAACTACCATCCACAACCCATTCATCTGCAACGAGTCTGTAAAGGCTATCTGACACAGGTTTTATGGCCCCATCCCTTTATCAGCGGACCTGTACATGGGTAGATTCCTTGGCCACCTGCAGCTGAGGATGGCTCCGTACGCTGCTGGACTATATTAGATCCATATCATGCTGACCTTGTCCTTCCTTTCATCTGACTTTCAGATTTTTATGAAATTTATTCATGTGGGCAGAGGGACCGTTACATCTGGACATGTGTTTTTGGTGTGGTTGCGTCAAGAGATTGATGTGTGCTTCTGAGGCAGTCTGAAGGGAAACAGATGACTGCAGTGTGTCATACACCCCCCTTCCTCATGTTTTCCATGCGACTAATTGGCTGCAACATCCAGATTTTGAATGTAACCCTGTTCTCGCACTCTGCTGTTCTGCACGAAAATGTGCACTCATACATGAATCTGCATTGTGCCCTGTACCTACAAAAATGCAGTATACATGAGGTTTTGAGGTCCTCTGATAGATAACATGGTATCTGGTGCCCATATAAGCCTGCTGCCTTGCCGTGCTCCATCGCCCCCAGATACAACGCACTTCACCCATTTGTCGCACAATCTCCAGCTTTCTCTAATGTCCACTTCATTCTCACCATATCCTACTGTGGATGTACCTAGTGACATTCTTGACAAATCTCAGGAAGAACATATGCAGCTTGCTTTGGCTGCAATTCAAGGGTCCGGTACCAAAGCCAACGGCGATCCCAACTACTCCGTCCATCAAGCTGCGAAAGACTTTAACATCCCACGAACCTCCATTTCTCATCGTTTGAAGGGTACGTTGTTGCATTGTTATGTTTTTGTACTTCTGAGTTTCTGTGAAGGTGGCAAAACTCGTCAGGAAGCACATGTCAATGAGCAGCTTCTAACGGCAGCACAGGAGGAGATTTTGGTCAAGTGGATCAAAGTACAAGGTCGCCGTGGGATTCCACTCACTTATGCGACGGTTGCATTGTATGCGGGAGAGATTTCTGGTCAGCAGGTGGGGGTATCATGGCCCAAACGGTTCCTCAGGCATCATCCAGACCTGAAGATAAAGAAAACACAAGGGTTAGAGACAGCACGCGCAAAGGCACTGAATCAGTTTGTGGTGGGCGACTTCTTCAACATGCTTGACAAGCTGATCAAGGAGTACAACATCGCACCTGAGAACCTGTACAATATGGACGAGAAGGGTGTTCAACTCGGCATCGGTGCGAAGGTTGCAGTATTGGTGGATAGTGATCAGAAGACAGCCTATTCTATCAAAGATGGTAACCAAGAGCTTGTTACAGTCATTGAAGCGATCTGTGCTGATGGTTCTACTGTTCACCCTGCCGTCATATTCCAGGCAAAGAGGCGGAATGCTGAGTGGGGTCGTAACAATCCGTTGAATGCTAGGTATGTGATTAACCTATTCCGATACATAGGATCCATGCTCATGTTGTGTTTGCAGCATTTCTCTTTCTCCGAATGGGTGGACCAATCAGGAGCTGGGCTCCGCGTGGCTACAGAACGATTTTGATCCCACGACCAGACAGAAAGCTGCTGGACGCTATCGCCTCTTGATTCTCGACGGTCATAATTCACACTGTACCTTCAAGTTTTGCAAATATGCAGCAGATAATCAAATCATCGTCATTTGCCTTCCTCCCCACACAACACATGCTTTGCAGCCTTGTGACGTCGGTGCTTTTGGACCCCTAGCCCAGTCATGGAAGCACATTGTAACACTTGCATCGCAATCCCTCATTGCAATTACGAAGGCAAACTTCTTAGCCTACTACCACACAGCTCAAAGCGAAGCGTTTAAATCAACCACGATCCAGTCTGCCTTCCGTAAAACAGGAATATGGCCACTAGACTGCGACATAATCCCTCAATCAGCCTTCGAGCCATCAAAGAACACGACTACACAGGCAGCACAGCCCCTTCCTGCACGTCTCACCTCGATCCTCAGTCCGATTCCAACACCCACCCCAACACCAATTATGTCAGCTGCAACAGCCGACACGCTTGAACAAGATGACACTGCACTGACAGAAAGGTCTGGTGGCGAGGGTGTTGATGAAGATGAACCAACACAACGATACCGCATTGAGGTGCCCCAGCCGCTTCCAGGCACAGCGTCGCGTCAAGCGCTGCGGGCGGAGAATGCTATGCTTCGTGACATCATTGCACAAGCTGGTGTTGCCTTGGAACAGGACTTTGCACAGATGAAGTTGATGGAACTAGAGAACGAGAGGCTGAGAAACGTGCATTTGAGAAGAAAGGACGAAAGAGGCAGAATATGCCCACCTCAGGACACACACGCCACATGACTGCAGCAGAAAATCTTGACTGGCTTGCTCGACATGATTGGGAGAGCTTGATGAAGGACGTTTTCAAGGAAGCGGCGCCTCGGTTCAAGGTTCTGAAGAAGAATATCGCGGATTACCAGAGGGTGCTTGAAAAGGAGAAGAAGGCTGCGGAACGCGCGGCAAAGACAGCAGCAGCAGCCGAGGCAAAGGCGTTGAGGGCTCGAGGTCGTGGAAGAGGTACGAGAGGGGGTGGGAGAGGTCGAGGCAGAGCTGGGCGAGGTCGAGGTGCTGGGGTAGCAGAGGGAGGGGGTGACGACAATCAGAGTTCGAGTTCTGACAATGATGAAGGTACTGGATCATCAGGAAGTAGCTCTGATTCTGGTTCTGAGAGTGAGGCGGAGATACCCATCCTTCGATCGCGCCGACAACGCCCAGTTCGGTTAATTCGAGCCCACCAGGAAGCGGTAGTAGCTGCCAATGATGAAACCCAGCCCAACAAACCTGATTTGCCTCCTCCAGCAGTGGCCACCCAACCTCGCCCCCGTCCGCGCATGTTACATTGGCCTGCCAACACCGAGGATGTCAAACGAGATGGAAACATGGCGACAATCGAAAATCAGGCCCTTGAAGTAGAGAGATCCCTTCCGTTGGTTGGAGGACAGCCTTCTGCTCATCCTTGCATGGTTGATCCCCCCGCTGCAAGCAAGGTCAGGCTCGGGGATGGTGAAACCACTGTGCAGGACTCACAGCTCAGCAACGAGGACAAATTACCTGGGATTGATGTTAGCCAGCAAGTTGGATTGGTAGAGACTACTGTTGATATACCGGAGGGAGGGCATGTCCAGCAGGATGTCATTGGAGTCGACAACGATGGGAATCAGAGGGTTCGGCCTCCAAGGCGAAATCCTAGACGTGGAAAACAATCAGATAGCTGAAAATGTGTATATTCTGGTAGAATGAATACCTCTTGATGCGATCTCAAAGTTTTGAGAGCATCCGTTGCTCCAGTCCTCCAGAACGGTGGTGCGAAGTTGAGGCAGTCGACGACGACGCAGGTTCCCATGGGTGGTCCACATCATTGATTTTCCCAATCTGGCAGTCTGTTCGGAAAAATATTCCCAGCGTATCAACGACGGCTCCTAAAATTACCGTTCGTCAACACCCTCTTCCTCATGTCCTGGTCTACCCTTCTGACTCTTTAAATCTATTCTAGGAGGCATTGGAATCGAAGTACATGCTTTTTGGGCTTCAGTGGCCCACTTCACGCCCTCGGACTGTATATATTTCCAAGGTACTAAGATACAAGGATACCTTCAGGGTAGATGCATGTCCATTAAAGAGCTCATGTGAAGGGATGCTGTGGATGTTTCTAAAAATATGCCTGATCATCAAAATTGACCCTGAAATGTCAGTGTTGCTAAGCCAGGTGGGCCACACATTTCAAGGGCTGTTCAACATGACAGAAGTCAAGGAAAATTCTGAAAATATTTTTCCAGCTTTAGATGGTATGTAAAAATGTATTGTAATTAAATGACAATTATTGAGGGTCTAATGGTTTGGGAGATTTGCTAGTGGCCCATTTCCTAGGTGTTCCCAAAATTGTATACCATGTGTAAAATCAACCAACACAACCAGATTGACTTACATTTGTCACTTCCTGAATATCTGCCCAGCAAGTCAATCACTTGTCCACAGTTTGACACAGTCAGGCAGTCTAAAACAGGAATGCATCCTTGCCCAGCTCCCTTTTATGCTTAGGTGGCCCACTTCCTGACCTTTGACAGTACTGGAAAAATATTCCAATCAAAGTTAAAATATATTCATGATACTTTGACAGAAAGGTTTGTGAAAATATCAAAGTACTTCTTTACCATACTGAGAGCAACATTACTTTGAAGATATCTGTAAAGCATATCATGATACTTCTCAAATATGTTTTCAATATCTTTATCAGTTTTTTTGTAAAAATCACAATATCAAAAAAATATTGGAGAAGTATCATGATATTTTTTACAAATATCTTCAAAGTAATGTTGCTCTTAATATGGTAAAGAAGTACTTTGATATTTTCACAAACCTTCCTGTCAAAATATCTTG
The DNA here is from genome assembly GCA_964034925.1 of Tricholoma hemisulphureum. Taxonomy (NCBI): domain Eukaryota; kingdom Fungi; phylum Basidiomycota; class Agaricomycetes; order Agaricales; family Tricholomataceae; genus Tricholoma; species Tricholoma hemisulphureum. Next base: position 1,853,065 of record OZ035928.1, on the reverse strand, counting down.
AAAATATTTTAATTTTGATTGGAATAACTTTTCAATATTTTTTCAATACTTTGGCCTGAAATATTTGGTTGTGCATCCAGTGTTACTAGTAGACTTTATAGGAATAGTCATCAGAAAATCAGAATACCTGCGATTTTGCCCTCTGCTATTTGTCATCACTAAACAGAAAATATGAGCACTGCATCCCAATGAAGGAGCTTGGAACGCAATCCCTAATCATGAGCTACTTTGGAAAGTGATACCTTCAACTTGAAGTGCTTGTTCCCAGATGGCTGGATAGATCGAGCTTTGAGATACTACTTTGAAGTGCTGTTTTCAGAATGTGCGATGGTTACAATAGTGGCTGCAATACAATACAGAAGGTTATCCAGTCACACACATTTCCCAATCTGTTCGCTGCATGAGATCAAGATTTCAGTGCTTCAACCGTACAAGACACAAGGAATGGAAGGTGTGTGCCACAATTAGCCCAAGTTCCAGGTGGTTTGGATGGGCCGAAATATTTTGTTTATCTGTGCAATATCCCGCATAGCTTTGCCAGCATTGTAATATGCATGGCGCAAAGGCAGGGGCCCAGCAACCACATACCATTGGGCTAACTGTATTATACTCCATTTGCAAAAGATTCCTATAGTGCGATGTTTATACAATAAAACATGCTTGACCATAATACAAATGATAACCCATCAGGAAAACCACAGGTTGTGTGGCAGTGTGGCTTGTATGGCACCAGGGCCATACCAGCCAGACATTCTGGGGCCGCACTGCCACATATACAAGTCGAAGCATCGAAGCCAGTTTTCAATGATGTGTCGCGTTCCCACTATCTCATTTTTTGTGTGTATTGAGCATTCCCTAGATATATTTAAGCCATTTGTAGGTAGTAGGGTTGTTCACAGTAGCCATTTTCGGGCCATTTTTGCTTCATTTTCAGTTTTCATTTTTCTTCCATTTTTCAAAAATGAACTTAAGAATGAGTCAAGAATGACCCGAAAAATAATCATTTTTGCAAAATGGAGCACCCCCCCCCCATTTTACAAAGATGGCCATTTTTGCTTTCTTTTTCCCTTCATTTTCATGTTCCATTGTTGTCATTCTTTCAAACTCTGCTCCAACGCCTATCCCTTGCATCACCATTGACGATGACACCTCCCTCACCTCTACCACCCACCGTCACCACTCCCATGCCCACTCCCACTGACTAATGCAGCCAACCACTGCAAACCAACCACATAGGGCCCAAACAATGACAAAGGTCGTTTGGGCCCTAGGTAATTTACTTTTTCAAGTTCTTTTCTTTTCTTTTCAACTAATTAATGTTTTCATTTGCCTTTTCTAGGTTTTATCTATGCTATTTACCATGAGATGGCACTAAGACAGTGCACCATGCCACCACTACGAGCCCCTGCTTGTGCGGTGGAACGAGCAACTGGCATGGCGAAGATAGGCAACGACAAAAAGAAGACAAGCAATGATGAAGACCAATGATGAGGAATTAGACAGGGAGGACAACCATCAAAAATGATGATGGGGATGGAGACAGAGATGTAAAATGACAACCACACAACCAAAATGGCAGTGGTGGCACACGATGAGGGGGATGATGAGCATGGGACAAGAACAGAAGGTGCAGGTGACCAATACAGTGCCATACAATGAGGAATGCAAAAAAGGGCCCAAGAGATATCATCAATGTCTCTTGGGTGGTAGGTCAGTTTTTTTTCATTTCATTTCATTTTTTTGTTGCTAACAATGTTTTAGATATTAACTATTGACAACAACAACAACTATCCAGCCCAGTGGAGAACAGGGAAAGGCACTGGGAGACCTGTGGGACCTGTCAGGTAAGCACTAGCCAACCTCCCCCTCAGTGCCATGTCACTGATACACGATGCCTACCCCCAATGCGAAACATCGACCCAGCACCCGCTTCCAGCCCTACGAGAACTGCTTGTAGGGTGGATCATGGGTGCAGCTTGGCTAGAACACCAGGTGTGCAGAGACAACAAGGATGAGACTGCAGCCCAGCACCCACCTCCCACCACTGTGAGCCCTTGCTTGCAGGGTGGAATGGGTGCTAATGGGCCTGTCACCATCTCCACAACACTGAGCAAGAAGGGGGAGGGGAGGGAGGAGAGGAGACAATGACAATGACAGCACCAATGCCATCACAAACACAGAACAGGACGATGACAGGGACAAGGGGGAGATGACGATGCCCACAGCACCAGACCCCTCTGCTACGAGCAACTGCTCATAGGGAGGAAGGCTGGTGCTTGCGGGTGATGGCTGGGAGAGGGGGACCAATGAGGGTTGATGACAATGACAGCACCCCCCACCACCACTGTGAGCAACTGCTCGCAGGGTGGATATGGGGTGCTGCGGTGCAACGCAATGGGAGGAGCCACCAAGACATGGTAAGGAGGACCACGACAGGGTGCCACCCACTGTCCCATATGTAGCCATTTATTTCACCTTTTTTTCTTTGTTATTTTTGTCATAGTACAAAGGGGTATATAGCATAGTATAAAATACATATTTTTCCTACACACTATAAGTTTGAAGACTACAAGGAGATACTATCAAAGGTCACCTACTCAGCCACCCTGGATACTTGGCCATTTCAGTATTTAGTGGCTAGACAACAAACCACTTACCACAGTGCATGCTTAAATTTGAAGGTGTACATACAGGAAGTTATCAAGATGACTGCAAATTTGCCAAGGATCACTTAATTCAAAATATGATTGGTTGATAGGCAGCCATGTTGTGTTTTGGCATGTTTTCTAAGACCCTGACCCCCTGATATGGCAATGCCTCACCCAGCATCAATATTCTGACTCTTGGCTTGAAACTTGCTCATGTTGTAGATACTGGTAGTCTTTTGTAGAATTGCACCCATCTTTGGTGTTTTAACCCACATTAGCCTGGAGCTCCTCTGATTGGCCAAGTTCTCAGGTTTGCTCAATTTCCCACCCTTTGTCAGAGAATCCACATAAGGGCTGCAAGGTTGATTCAAAAATTGTAGTGAGTATCTCAAGTCCTTCCTAACATAGGTGCTGAACATCTGACCAAAGCTTGAGATATGTAAGTATTGTAATTCATTGTTATTCCACCAGGAATCCTTAGGTGGTCGAGTACCCAACCTTTGATAGTACTACCAATTTTAGTGACCAGCCCATGAAAATAATTTTACCAAGTCATTTGAGGGGGAGTTTAAATATGCCGAGCACCTGCCAGCACTGCTGAGGACCATGTAAAATGCATTTTTGCATCATCTTTGTTATTTTTGCTTTCTAGGGTGTTCACAGTAGCCATTTTTCATGTCATTTTTCATTTCATTTTTCGGATCATTCTGATCATTCTTCTGCCAAACATGCAAAAATGAGCCAAAAATGGCCCAAAAAGGTTTACTGTGAACAACCCTAGTATGCAGCAAGTGTGTCATGCGTCAGGCCAGTACCCCCCTTTTTGGAGCCTTAACAGCGGTGCTATAATACAAAGCATAATTTTGGACTAGAGTGCACTGAATCCAGTATCAAAATAATTCTCATTTTCTCCAACTTCTGGACCCAAATCATTATCACCCTCTGCCTTGTTATTCATGGACATGGCATCCTCATCACCCCAGTCTGAGTCTGAGTCATCATCACCATTCCCTTCATCTTCATCGGAATACACATCATGCCCTGCATTATCCACCTTGCCAACTGCGTCTATTGTGCTTGCTACTTGATGCAACTCTTCTAGTAGACAGATGTCTGCAAGCTCTGCACATCGCAGTGCAGCACTGTCAGCTTCATTGTCATTCACGGCACTCTTCACTGCTTTGTTATCATTTGCAAGGTCGTCCTCCACTTCATCATTGTTCATAGTGCCATCTTCTGCTTGGTCAACATCCATTGCATTGTCTTCATTCATTAGTTGCGTCTGAGTTGCTGCATGGCCAATTCCACCACCCAAATACCTCATAAACATATGTCTGTCCATGAAACTTATATCATCAGCTTATTATCATAAGTTTCTGGGCTTGTTTCAGATTTGGGACTTACATCATCACATAATACCTTGCCCATTCATCTGTTTCATCAGGGTGACGTGCAACACTAGGGGTTGAGGTGCACAATAGATCTGATGTGTGACCATCACCGAATCCAAAGGAGTGTGTGATTGCTTTGTTCTATTTGCAGTTGAGTATCATAACAGAGGCTTTATATACTGAAGTGCATTCCAGTTGGATCATGTTACGGCCCCAGTATCTGAAAGAAATGTTTTACAATAGGCTGATAGTATTCTGCTTGTTCCCCAAAACATTATACAGCGGTCATAGGAATACCATTGACTTATACTCTACCTGAAGCATGTTATGCCCATATTCTCTTTCAGTTTTATAGTATAAAATGGAAACAATATTCTTTTTGAACTTCAAACCAAATGTAACTGTGCCACCAGAGTGTCCCCACACTGTATCAGGGATGGAAGAGCTTATCAATACTCCCCTTGGATAGCAAGAAGTCCTAAAAGTCTTACCACTCAGAGCAGCAGATGAAAAGGGGCTGGCAGAACAGAATATTGATACCATCAATTGAAAATATTACACTTAAATACAAAGATAACATCAAACTATGCAATGTGGTTGCCATGAGGACAGTCAACCACAAAGATAAGCTTATTTTAGCTCCGCTTCATTGAAAGGCTACAGAAATTGCATCTCTCTCTAGAACCTTCAAATGCCAATGCACTAGGTTACTATAGACTAGCACAATCATCATTGCTGTCCTCTCTGTCCTCTCCATCTTTGGGTCCCATATCAGAATCAGACTCTTCTTCACTGTCAGGATTCATCTTGCTTTTGTCATCATCTGAACTAGAATCAGAATCATCATCCTTGTCCCCTTCTGAGTCATCCTTTTCAGATTCTGATGGAGTCTTGTCAGCAATCCTGTTTCCTTTGGAAAATCTGGAGTGAAAGTGGAAAGCACCTTCAGTATCTGATTCAATGTCAAAATTGCTGTTGTTCTCTTGGGCAGTCTCCATGTCATCACCTTCTGGAACTTCTTTTTGATTAATTAGTGTTAAGATTGTCTCTTAACTACTCAGCAAGTTCGAGACAACAAGGTGCTTCCTTGTGTCGAGTTCGTCTTTAGACTCTGAGGTACTTCCTCAGGTCGAGTTCTCTGTGAGCAGTTTAAAGAGTTTATATCTTTAGGTCAAGCTGAGGCCTTGACCGACTATCTACTACAGCTTATATAGACTAATGGCTACTCTGGTCTATATAACGATTGGCTGTTAAGAATAGTAGCTATCTACTCAGGTCTTCTAATGAGTCAGTAATGAGTCAGTTTAATAAGTAAAGATGCGCCAGCTGTTGAGTGGGCGCATGTAAGAAAGTAAATATAGCATATGCGACGGAATCGTAACATTACCCCCTCACTAAAATCGAAGTTTCCAGCTTCGATAACTCTTCTAGATAAGCACTTCTTCGCAAGGCTGTTTAGGATCTCTCCAGATCCAGATACGCGAGTGTCGGAATGGTCGCGCGACAGGGGGGAGCGGTTGAAGTTCGACGTCGACGTCGATGAACGGAGTGAGAGTAGGCGCGGGTCGACGATTCTGGATATGCCAATAAATGACGAAAACAAAGATGATGATCCAGCATAGAACTAAGAGCGAGCAAAAGACAATGGCAAAGATGATGTTGCCGTCCATTTTCTGAGAGGAATGTGGTTGTTGGGAAGAAGGAGAGAGAGGGGACAACCTCTTATAAGTCTCCGTAGGGTTCTCCCGTGATGTTTGCCCACGCTGCATCATCCCAACTGTCGTCGTAATCGTTTTCAGGGGGAGGCCCATAGACGCGATCTAATAAGACTCGATTTAGGCTAGCGTAGACAGGTGGCGCTGACGCGCGTCGTCGCTTAGGACAAGTGACGGGGTAGTGTCCGGGTCTTCTTTTCTTGCATATACTGCAGATGAACTGGTCGCAGTACGTCGCGAAGTGGCCGATCTTCCCGCATTTATAGCATTTCTCAGTTTTCATGTGCGGTGGTGTCGGGGTTCTGGGTCGGATATTCATTGGGGTGAGTGGGTGCTGTGGCTGTGGTGAGGGTGATGTGAGATCAATGATCTCAGGTACTGATGGCAAGGTCGGTTCGATCTTAATGATGCCGGGAGTAGTAGTCGACGAAGGTCGCCCCTTTCCAGTTCGGGAGGTTTCGTATGAGACCGTCTTCTTTTGGGGTGAAGAGGTCGGTAACCCAAGTTGGGAGTCTTTGAGTTGGGTCGATTGGAAGGAGTAGTGGGGGGACACTGGGGTGGTAGTTGGCTGGGTGAGAGGAGTGGGGGATCGGACACTGTCTAACCGTTGTTTCTGGAGGCGATTGATGGCTGATTCGATGCCCTGGCTCATCATCGTTGCGAGGGTTTCATCCGCGAGTCGTTCTTGGTTTCGTATTAAGTCGAGGATGGCGTCATAGTGGTGGAGGAGGCTGTTCAATACATCTTGGTCGCGGTCAGCGAGGTAGTGGGCGAGGCGAGCGCGATTGGTGGGGTCGATCAGGAAGTTCTCAACGAATTCGGCGAGGGGAGGAAGGTTCTTTTGGGGAGAGGAAGAAGTGGTCGCGTTGTTAGTGTGCATGGTGTGAATAGGTTTGATGTTTTCTTCTAGAGGTTTTTCCTTTCTTTATATACATCGAGGATTTCTCTGGCGTGAGTCAGGTGTGACTCTGGTTCCCATGTGTTTTCTGAAGTTGGATAGCCTTTCCATTTCACGAGGTAAACGTATTTTGATCCGCGCGGTTTGTGGGCGGTGATGGTTTCCACCTTGTATTTGTTTTCTCCCTCGATAAGGTTGGGGGGGGGGCTTCAGGTAGTTGGGGCCGTGTGTTTCTGTTTCCGAATATGGAGTGAGGAGTGCTGCGTGAAACACTGGGTGGATTTTCCATTGAGTTGGCAGTTTCAGTTCGTAAGAAAGCGGTGAGAGCACCCGCTTAATCAGGAATGGTCCTTCTCTTTTCGGGGAGAGTTTCTTCGTGTGGGGGTAGATTCTCAGGTTTCTGGAATCGAGCCATACTTTCTGACCAAGGAGAAACGGGGTGAATTTTCGAGTAATTCTTTCTGCCATGAGTTGTCGGGCCAGTTCGTGTGCGGCTAGGGCCTCGTTTCGTGCTCTCTGTAATTGGACAATTCTTTTCTCTGCAGCAGGTACATCGCTTTTCTTGTAAGGCGTGGGTATTGCATGTGGTTCGTACCCCATCATGAGGTAGAACAGAGAATGTTTCACGGTAGAGTGGGTCCGTTGATTGTGGGCGAATTCTGCGGTGGAGAGGAGTTTCGTCCATGTTTCGGGTTGATTCGTGCAGAACATGCGTAAGTAGGCCTCAATTTCCTGGTTCATCCGTTCGGTTTGTCCGTCAGTTTGCGGGTGGTAGGCTGTGCTCATAGCCAACTTGATTCCTAAGAGTTTTCCTAGCTCTTGGAATAGTTTTGATGCGAATCTTGGGTCTCGATCGGATATGATTTTGTCGGGGAGTCCAAATCTAGTGAATACGTTCTTCAGATAGAGGTCTGCTGCTCCTAAGGCGTCAATGGTCTTGTTACAAGGTATTAAAATTACCCCCTTTGTAAGACCATGGTCTACCACGACCATTAGAGCATCGTGTCTGTCTGATTCTGGCAAGTCCGTGATAAAATCTGTCGTAACCAATGCGAATAGTCTTGTCGCAGTTGATTTGATCGGTGTCAGGGGTGGTGTCGTCGGGTGGGTGTTAACTTTCATTTGTTGGCATAGCCCGCATCCTTGTACGAAGTTCTTGATTAATGTCGTCATTCCTGGCCACCAGTAATCTCTTCGGATCAATTCTAGTGTCTGGAATTGTCCGGGATGTCCTGCGGTGAGAGAATTGTGGTATTGTTCAATTAATCTTTTTCATAGTTCGTTGTTCGGCGGGACGTAGCATCTGTTTTTGAAGAAAAGAAGTCCATCTTTTACTTCCCAGTCGGCGAGATCGGATTTGATCGGCGGTGTTCCGTTGGTTTTTAGTGCCTTGATCGCATCGGCTACTAATTCATCTCTCATGGTTGCCGTGACCAAGAGTGATTCCATTTCCGTGTCGATTGTGTTGACAAACACCGTTTCTGGCAGCATTGTCATGTTTTCGTTGTCCTTGTCCGTGTCTTTTCCGAAATCTTCTCTTCGGGATAAAGCGTCGGATTGGACCATCTGTGATCCGGGTACGTGGATCAACTTGATGTCGAATTCCGATAGGAAAAGGCTCCATCGTGCCTGCGCTCCTTGTAGGTAGTGCCTCCACGTTTCTAGTGCTCGGATAATTCCAAGCAGTTCTCTGTCGTAGATCTCGTAGTTCCGTTCCGTCGGTGTCAAAGAGTGGGAGATGTACCCGCATGGGTGCCAATCTCCATCTGGTCCTTGTTGCCTGAGTACCGCACCAGTCGCGAATTTAGATGCATCGGATTCGATTGTGAATGGTTTAGTGGGGTCTGGCATCAATAAAGTTGGTGCCTCGCTAAACTTAGCTTTTAATCTGTCAAAGGATTCTTGACATTCCGGTGTCCATTCGAATTTGATGTCCTTTCTCATAAGATCGTTGAGTGGTCGTGCTAACTCAGCGAAGCGTCCGATGAATCTGCGGTAAAAGTTTCCAAATCCAAGGAATGATCGTACTCCTTTGACGTTGGTTGGTTCAGGCCAGTCTCGAATGCTGGAGAGCTTGGTCAGGTCCATCAGGATCTGATCGGGTTTTACTATCAAGCCGAGGAATTCGACTTCTTTGACGTCGAATTTGCACTTCTCGGGTTTAAGATAGAGGTCATGGTCTCTAAGCCGTTGGAGGATCTTTTTCGTTCGGTCGGCGTGTTTCCTGGGATCTCGAGAAAAGATCAGAATGTCGTCCATGTAGATTACCACCCATCCTTCATCGATTAGATCTTTGAATATCTCGTTCATCATCGCTTGAAATGTGGCCGGAGAGTTGCATAGGCCGAAGAACATGACTGTTGGTTCAAACAGTCCTTTGTTCGTTTTGAAGGCCGCTTTCCATTGGTCTCCGTCCTTTATCCTGATGTTGTGATATCCCCATCTGATGTCGAGTTTTGTGAAGATCTGTGCTCCTTTTAATTTGTCAAGGAGGTCTCCGATCAGGGGTAATGGGTAGGTATTCTTGATCGTTCCGTTATTCAGGTACCGGTAATCTTGGCAGGGTCAAAGTGCTTCCGCGTCCTTCTTTGCTACGAAGAAGAACGGCGAAGCCATAGGTGATTTCGACGGTCGTATGTATCCTTTTGCCAGGTTTTCCTCGAGGAATTCGTCCATTTTCTGTTGTTCGACCGGGGTGAGAGGGTAGACTTTGCAGTCTTTCGGTATGAAGTCCTCTTTCAGATCTATGGCGTGGTCCCATTGTTTCGATTCGGGGAATCTTTCAGAGGCTGTCTTTTCAAAGACTCTGTTGTATTCCCGGTATTCCGGCGGTACGTTTGCTTTGTCCTTCTTTTGATCTCTCTGTTCGTCATGTGCTAATTGTTGAGAGATCGATGTCTTGGCTCGGATCGAGGTTTCTTCCAATCTGGCAATTGGGGTGTGTTCCGTGGTGTGTTTCTGCTCAAAAGGGGTTCCCTTCATGAGCTGCCGTGTTTTGGCTACTGCCCGTCGGGCGGCTTCCAGTGATCTGTTCTTTCGGTATTGCAATGTCCCGATTTCCCAGTTGATCAAAGGGTTCTCTTTTTGGAGCTGCCAGGGAAGCCCTAGGATGATCGATTCTTTTCCTAATCCCGTGACCATGAACCGTATCTTCGATTGCTTTCCTCCGATGTCTACCGAAGCTGTGGTGGAGTGATTGATGGTGCCTAGCTTGTTTTGGGTGCCATCAACGTTCCTAGCCCTGATCGGCTTCTGGAGGGGAGTGAGCGGGAAATTGTACATTTTTGCAAAGCCTTTATCCATAAACATCCCTCCTGCTCCTGAATCGAGGAGGGCGTCCGTTTCGACGATTTCGTTCTCAACGAATAGCTGCATTGGTAATCTCATAGATTGTTTCTCCATGTTAGCTATAAGTACAGATGAGACCATAATTTCAGCGGGTCCTGACGTCGGGGCAGTCCGCTTTCTTAAAAACCCGATTCTTCCATGAGGTTGAGGGTTTCTTCTTTCTCTTCTTCGTCTAGTTCGCCTAGGAGGGCTCGTATTTTTCCATAGGCTTCTTTACCGCTTGGTTTCCTAGCGATAAATCTTCTGACAGGTCCAGGTAGGAACTTCCCTGTCTTCTTGTCTTTGTGGTCGGCGGCGCGATGTCCTGTCTGGTGGCAGACAAAGCACATGCCTTTGCGCATATGTTTGGCGCGATCTTGTTGTGTCATCTTGTCGATCTCCATGGCGTTTGGATCGACGTCAGGGGCGGTGGAGGGGGTGTAAGCCTTAGAGGGCGCTTTGCTTCCTCTAGCTTTTCCCGTGATTGCCTGTGCTTGTTTCCACTGTCCTTCGTACTTGGCAGCGGCTTCGTACCATCCGTCAATGGTGGTAGGCATCGTTTCTTTGAGAAATACTTTCTCGAGGAGTTTCGGTTTCAGCCCGTCCATGAAATATTCGATGAGGGCGACGTTTTCGACTATTCCTGTGTGCGCAGCAAGGATTCTGAAGTCGGAGATGTAGTCTTGAACATCTCCTGTCTGAACTAAATTCTTTAGTTCGGTTCGTGCGGTCCCTGCGTCGTCTACAGGGGAAAAGGCGGCGGAGACGGCTGTCTTGAACGCTTGCCAGCCGCCAAAGTTGTTGTTGGCTAGAGACTCTCTGATCTTGGCCTCTTTCCATCCTGCAGCCGCCCCCCCTATCATAAATGAGAGGGCGAATGCGATCTTCTTTTCATCGGTATCGTAGGTGTTCGGGTTCACCCGGATGTAAAGTTCTACCTCTTGTAAGAACTTTGTCGTCTTTTCTCTTTCTCCAGAGAAGTCGGAGGGGACTCGGATCTTTACTTGGGCATCTCTGTTCTGTGCCATTTCGAAGTAAGTGGGGTCGAGTGAGTCTTCGGGTTCGGGTTCGGATTCTTCGAGGGTTTGTGAATACCCTGTTCGTTTGTCTGTAATAGAAGAGGATGCTTCTCTTCTAAGTCTTTGTGGCGGTCTGCTGTCTTCGGGTCTACCTTCGGTAAAGTAGTGGTCGGGTACGTATTCTGTAGAGCCTGTGGTATCTGCGAAGTACCAACTTCTTAGGCTGTTACTGTATCTGATTCGTCGTCCGTCTAAACGGAAGAATTCTGAGGTAGCAGTGGGGACTGCTGTTCGGGGTGGTCTGTCTGCGAAGTGTCTGTTCTTGAGCGCGTGCGTGAGCTTGGGCGCCACAGTGTCTGTTGGGTGCGCCTAGACTTGTGACAAGTCGGCGGGTTCGATCAGCTTGACCTTTTGTTAAGATTGTCTCTTAACTACTCAGCAAGTTCGAGACAACAAGGTGCTTCCTTGTGTCGAGTTCGTCTTTAGACTCTGAGGTACTTCCTCAGGTCGAGTTCTCTGTGAGCAGTTTAAAGAGTTTATATCTTTAGGTCAAGCTGAGGCCTTGACCGACTATCTACTACAGCTTATATAGACTAATGGCTACTCTGGTCTATATAACGATTGGCTGTTAAGAATAGTAGCTATCTACTCAGGTCTTCTAATGAGTCAGTAATGAGTCAGTTTAATAAGTAAAGATGCGCCAGCTGTCGAGTGGGCGCATGTAAGAAAGTAAATATAGCATATGCGACGGAATCATAACAATTAGTACTTGAACGAAGATGAGGTGTCCATCGTTCATTCACCATCTGATTCAGAATCAATGTCCATCTCATTGCCTTGTGGTGTCCTTGACCCTATCATGCATTGGGAAACATGGCCAATACCACCGCCAAGGTACCTCATGAACATGTCTCGGTCAACCCAGCTGTAGGATCCAAATAAGTGCCTGATGTGTGGTAGGAGATAGACTAGGATGATGACATACATGATGACATAGTATCTGGCCCAATCATCAGATTCCCCAGGATGGCAAGCAGCTGTCAACAAATTAGTGTGTAGCAGCTCTGAAGTTCACCCATCTGCAAAAGTGGGCACCAAATGACATCCACACAAAACCAAGGATGGATCTAGAAATCCAAATGCACTTGCATCACTGTTGGGGACAAAACCAATTTTGGGTAAATAGGCAGTGTGTGGGCCAAACATGTGACCTGGAACCACTCCAAACCATCACACCCATAAAAATTCCATGTGTTGAATGGAGTGGTTGTGTGAGGAAGGACCAACATGAAGGACCTTTGCATGGAAGACTCCTAGCACACATGCATACCAAAATGGATGCACACCATCCTCCATTTCTGGAGAGAGGATCATGATGTCACAGTGCATATGGGGGTTCATCAAATCTTGGTTGTGTCACATATCATATGTGGTATAGTTGACATGGAGGACCTTGGCAGAATAGATGACATTACTGATGATGCAGACTAAATTTCTTTGCTCATCTGAAAAGTTGTGTTCATTGCCATTTAAATCAAAACCCAACAGGTGGCCAAGAAGGTGGTCCTTTAGCTTTGGGATGAAGTCCTACAGAACAGATCAATGTAGCTCATGAGGAAAGCCCTGACCTAAATCAAATTTTTTTAGCTGAGTCATTCAGTGGGTCACTGACAAATCTTAGCAAGTGTAGGGGAAATCCTTTCGAATCACTCATGTGGTGATGTTGATCAACAGTGGTGTAGGGAAGAGGATCATTGTCAGATAATTGGACATGGTGAGCATGATGTATTTTATGTGATGCACTTGCGACTTCTCTTGCTCATTGCAGCCTGGTACTTCTATGCTCATGATGTGCAATTTGGTGAGTAGCATTGATCTTGTTTGTATGTCTATAAAAGCACTTTACTAAGCAATGAGCAAGATTGTCATCAATGTATCTGTTCCTTGGACTTCAGGGTGTTACACACAATTTGCATAGAATATGAATCTGTTGTTCTGAAAAGGCATATTGTCCAAACATAATCCCCTAATGAATGAAACTTGTAGGTGGACAGATTAAAAATTTTGACTCTGGCTGATGGTTGAGGCTCCATTTTGGGTGCAGAAGTCTCTCCATGCTGAGAAGTTGATGCCTTTGCCTTTGCCTTTCGGTTGTTCAGTCTGCGGTGGCCTTGGGCAGAGGTCTCAGGAGGGAGTTCCATGCATGTAAAAGCTTTGCTAGTACTCTTGCGGAATGACTGCAACTCCTCTCCAATAACTGTTGTAACCCTTTCAAGCAGCCCTAGAGTGCATTCTGTGTGCATTCAAAGTTTAGCAAGGGCATGCCACTCTGTGAGACAATACAGGAGCTTCAGCAATCTCCCATTATGGGGCTCAGGAAGCAAGCCCTCAACAGCAGGGATCATGTCCTGAAAGAAACACCAAGTCAAGGTGAGCTATGAGTATGAGCCATGGGTCACACACTTGTAAAAGATCCTCATAGTGTCTAGCTGCAGGGTTTTTCATATCAGACACATTGTGAGCAAAGCAGCAGATAGTTCCCCTTCCAAATGTTGGGATCTGTCGAAATCTTCTGCAGCATGAGATATGCAAGAAATAGAAGTGAAAATAAGCAGACCTTGCATTTAGCTCTGCTACTGCAGCTCCTCCAGGTACTGCTGCATATAGCACTCGAAGGATATGAATAAAAGTTTGTTTCCAAACTCCTAGTTCGGATTTGTGCATCAGGTCAACAACAAGCAATGTATGTGGGTCAAATGAAGGTCCAAGTTTGTTGACAAAAGCATTCTTAAGCAGTCAGTTAGAATTACAAATGTAGAAGATTTGATAGTCAGTCACTACATACCAGTGTTGGCACAAGGGATTTGGCTAGTAACAAGCATTCCACATTCATGGAAGTTACATCTTTGCCTAAGCGGTAGATGAAGTCCCTCACCCATGCAACCACATGACGTACAAAAGATCTTGCTTGCACTGGATGCACAACCAAATATTTCAGGCCAAAGTATTGAAAAAATATTGAAAAGTTATTCCAATCAAAATTAAAATATTTTCAAGATATTTTGACAGGAAGGTTTGTGAAAATATCTAAGTACTTCTTTACCATATTAAGAGCAACATTACTTTGAAGATATTTGTAAAAAATATCATGATACTTCTCCAATATTTTTTTGATATTGTGATTTTTACAAAGAACTGATAAAGATATTGAAAACATATTTGAGAAGTATCATGATATGCTTTACAGATATCTTCAAAGTAATGTTGCTCTCAGTATGGTAAAGAAGTACTTTGATATTTTCACAAACCTTTCTGTCAAAGTATCATGAATATATTGTAACTTTGATTGGAATATTTTTCCAGTATTTTTTCAATACTTTGGCCTAAAATATTTGGTTGTGCATCCAGTGTTGGGAAAGATGCCCTTTGGAGTCCCAAGCTTGCCCTAATCTATCCAACTTTGATGTTGGGGTGTAACACCATGGGCAGGGGCACATTCCATGGTCACGTATGGTCACTAATTGCACTCTGGTAGCCTGTGAGCACACAACACCATGAACATGTCACAGAAACCCTACTTTTCTTTATAATCAGCAGAATAAGTGAAAATTCTGGGATAAATGCAGCGTAAGATGCCATCTGCAGATTGAAGGACAATCCCATGCTTATATGCCTCCATAAACTCTTCATCTAGAAGCAAGTGCCAAACCTTCTGAACAAGCTCCTGCCAGCAATGTGTGAGAAGACTAGACCATCCACTTGTGGTGGTGATGAAAGTGGACAAAATATCCTGAAACTTGTCTGGAAGCTTTGAAGGAAGAAATGATGTCATGTTGGACATTGAGTTGAAAGGGAAACAAGAATGTACAGCTGGGATATAAGCCAGGTGATTACAAGCACTGGAGTTTGGTTTTGCCCTAATGTACTTGGAGATATTTGCAAAGTACATATAGATTGGCCAAGCATGGGCAAAGCTGAAAGTTGTCAAATGAGTGGAATCTGACCAGAACATAAGGTCCACAATCACCCATTCAAGTGTACAACCTGGTTCTGGTAGCTCATGCTGCAATTGGTTGTGGGCGTCTATGAAAGCATCTGATGTATAGATTTTGTCAAAAGTGCAAATCTCTGTGCCAGTATCATGATCTACATCGATATGCCTGAACGGGGTGAGGTGAAAATGCTGGGATGAGGTCATATCTCCCCAAACAGCCTTGATCACTTCGACAATTGACTAATAATGAAGGCTTGAGACTGAGTATGTGAGGTGGCTGATTCTTCTTCAAGACTGGGACCTTGATATCAACTGGAACTTCATGCCAACCATCTTCTGAGAATGGTGTGTTGACCTCGTAAAGGCCCATATTTGCATTGTCCAACTGCCTATTTTCTTGAATTGAAAGTGGCTAAGTCCTCTGGCTTGAAGTCTGATGACAGGATGACTTCTTTCACCAGATGGGTAACCTCCTGTTCTGTTTTCTGAGTGGGACCAGCATGGTACCAATTCATCAATAGATACTTTGACATATTTTCAAAAGGCCATGGAGGGGGAGGAATTGTTGGCATTGTCAAAGCAGGTGAATGCGAAGTTGAACTTGCACTGAAGTTGGCTAGATCCTCAGACATCACAAATGCGTGGGATCATATGAAGGCCAGTGGAAATACTCCAGAAGGACAGCAAATTGATCCACCACAGTATGGAAGGAGTCCCGAACATGGAGTATAACACATCTGACAATTCCTTGCATAGGAGAAGTGGATTGAATGGGGACAGGAGGAGTTAGGTCTTGAAATCTACATGGAAGGCAATAATTTCTCATCAATAGCCCACTCTGTGTAAGACATGGTTCCAGGGGTGGGCCTGGCAAGGTTGGCATAAGGGGAGGGATAGCAGGAGGGTTGAAGATGGCAGTTTGTTCCTGTGGATCCATTTCTGTTGCCAAGTCTGTGGTTTTTGTCTGACGGCAGCGTTACCTCCAGGATCATGCTTTCAACTCCAGAACTCACCTCATGACTATTGATCCATGCTTTCTGAGCACCCAACTTTCTGGCAACAGGTGTGGCCCCCCTTCTATTCTGTGCAGATGTCACTTGGATTCACCTCTGCTCAAGTTTCAGACATTGTGATGTCTGGTAAATCAGGCAGTCATCCTGATGCCTGTTCAAGCCACCTCTTGCAGAAAATTTGCCTTTGCATGGGGCCTGGCAAGTAAATGGCATAGTTTGGGATAGTGTTAGGTCAATGAGTACCAGAGCAATGATCAAGGCGATCCAAAATGTTGTGGGCCACATGAAGTACTATAGAATTTGTCTTCTTAGGTTGCCATTTAGATCATAACATGCTATGAGCAGTACATGGCCTGTTAGAACAAGAACCAAGGTGGTCACGTGCCAGTGAGTGTGGTGTGGGCTGTAGTATACTTAAACTACAGACTTATAACCACTCATGCAAGTATGGGAGCATCAGTACCTTTAATTTTGGATTTAGCCTGAGAAGCTTTTGGTGAAAGCCAAATTTTTACTCATCATTATAGCATGTCTAATTTGTGTATAATACATTGTCATCCTTCCATCTGTCTTTCAAAAATCACAAGGTCGCAGTATAGACATCTAGCATCTGATCTTCAGATCCTCACTCCTCCATGTCATCTTCTGCCATCTTCTGAATCCCAAGATGTTCTTCAGCATTATAACTGAGTAGAGGTGCAACACTGGTTGTCCTAGTGTCGGATTGCTCAGGCAAAAGAAAGTCACCAGAATGTTGGAATAACATGCTTACACTTGCTCAAAGACTCTTTTATTCAGGAGATGGGCATTTAATTTGTAGGGAAGTGCTGTACTTTACACTCCCCCACCTAGTCCGCATGGACTCCCAGCTGTCTGCACAGACTCCTAGCTGTCCACGCGGATTCCTAGTAAAGTCCAAGTAGTCCGCACAGACAGCTCAGACATCATGCAGACTGAAGAATTGGGCTGAGTCCGAGCATCTTGAAACTGTAAGAAGTCCTAATGATGTCCGAGTTGTCCTAGCTGGTCCGAGTAATGTCTGAGTAAATTAAGACTTGGTGAATTTTTTTGTGAGAGTAAGATCAAAATATTGTTGTACCTGGCAGGGTTTGAACCCAAGGCACTTTGATCAAGATTACACAAACTGGGCACAATTAACCACTGTGCCAAATGGGCACACAATATTAATATTATTACTACTATTTATTACCTATTCCAAATCCATGCTAGCAATAAAAAAAAAGTTACCATTGCTCACATTGAGCAACGGCACTCAAAGGGCATCATTGCCCCCCCCCTGTCCCCCATTCCTGCCCCTTCCCCGTGCCCTTCTGTCACCCTCACCTATTGCACCCCCTCCACCCTGCGAGCAGTCACTCGTAATGTTTCAAGGTCCGGTCCAGTCAGGTTTTTTGCCTTTTTCGGGCAGTAACCGAGACCGTAACCGGTTATAAAATTTTCTATCTATCTTGGGACCGTAACCGGACCGTGCATAACCGGTCAGTGTCGGTCCAGTTTCGGTCCACCAACCAGTCACAACTGGTCACAAAGTGGACCAGTTGCTGACTGGTTGTAACTGGTCCCCCCCTCAGTCGAGACCGGTTTTACATACTATATAATAAATATGTACTTAAATATTCATGGATAAAAAACTAAGCCCTCGCCGAGAGGGGCAGGGGGCATAAAAAGTGCCATCAGTACAAAAGAAAAAACCCAGGCATCACCAGGAAGGGCCTTGCGAGGAGCGGAGGCAACACCATCAAGGGGGGGGGGTCCATTGTCGAGGGGGGGAGGCTGTGAGGTCGCCGGGGGGTCCAGCGTCGAGGGGTTGAGGCCATGAGGTCGTGGGGGGGTCCAGCGTCAAGGGGGCCACAAGGGGGGGAGGCCATGAGGTCGCGGGAGGGTCCAGCATCGAGGGGGAGAGGCCGTCAGGTTGAGGGGGGGGGTCCAGTGTCGAGGGGGAGAGGCCGTGAGGTCGCCAGGGAGTCCAGCGTCGAGGGGGGGAGGCCGTCAGGTCGCCGGGGAGTCCAGCGTCGAGGGGGGGAGGCCGTCAGGTTGAGGGGGGGGTCCAGCATTGAGGGGTTGAGGCCGTGAGGTTGCGGGGGGGTCCAGCGTCGAGGGGGCCACAAGGGGGGGAGGCCGTGAGGTTGCGGGAGGGTCCAGCATTGGGGGACTCACAAGTGGAGGAGGCTGTGAGGTCGCGGGGGTGTTGCCAGAGTTGGCTGTGCCAGCGAGGGAGGCAGTGGCGTCAAGGGGGCAGCGGCGTTGTTAACAGTGGTGGTGGTGGTGGTGGTGGTGGTGTGAGGCATGTGGGGGATTTGAAGTTGGTGGCCAATGTTGTTGTGTGCTTGGTAGGGGAAAATAATTCGTCAAAAAAAGATGGCAACTGTCAAAAAAAAATTAGAAAACGATGGCATCTATCAAACTGCCAAAATGACCCTAGAAAAGATGGCCCTAGCAAGCAAATAGGTGCAAACTCACTGGGGGTATTTAAGGCCTCTAGATTTCGAGCGTTTGATTCGCTGGGCTTGTCCCCTCTTGTGTCGAATAGAATATAAATAAGTATCTTAAGTATTAATATTAAATATATAAGACCAAGTCTGGTTATTAACCGGTCTTAACTGGTCTTTACCAGTTACATAGTGTAGTTAAATATATTGTAACCGTAACCGTAACCGATGTGTAACCGACTGTAACCGAGACCGACGGTCCGGTTACAGTGGTTACAGTCCGGTTACAGTCTCGGTTTTTTTCCGGTCCTAGTGACTGGACCTTGAAACACTAGTCACTCGCAGCAGTGGTGAGGGGTGCTCTGTCGCGCTGGCTGTTGTGTGGTCAGGCGTCTGGCGCGTCCCCTCGCTCTGACAGACTAGTACTTATATTGATTAAAATAGAGTATAAATAAAATAAATATGTACGAAATAAAATTAAAGGGGAGGGGGGGGAGTGGGGTGTGGTGTGTTGCCGTCATTGCCCCCCTGCCCTGCTCCCCCCTTCCCCGTGCCTATCCCCCTGCAGTGGTGGTGGGGGTGCTCTATTGTGCTGGGTGTCGTGCCTGGCGTGTCCCCCCTCACCCCTAGGGTGTCCCCCCGTCCCCTGGCATGTCCCCTCCCTCCCATGGCATCCCCCTGTCCCCCCCACGCATCCCCCCTCCCTCCTGGTGCGTCCCCCTCCATCCTGGCTCGTACCCCTCCTTCCTGGCTTGTCCATCTCCCTCCCAGCACGTCCCCCTCAGTCCCAGCGCGTCCCCCTCAGTCCCAGCGCATCCCCCTGTCCCCCGGTGTGTCCTGTCGTCCCTGGCGCGTCCTGTGTGTCGGTGGGGGTTGTCCCCAGCTGCTGGAGGCCGCTGGATTGGTGGGCGGTGATGTGGCTGCCCCGCTGCAGCAGGTGCTGGATTGGTGGGGGTTGTGGCTGGGGGAGGGTGCTGATTTGGTGGGCAGTGGGCGGTGACATGGCGGCGGGTGTTGGGTCAGTGGGTGTGACGTGGCGGCGGCGGTAGGTGCTCAGTCGGAAGGGAGGTGGCGCTGGGGTGACGTGGCAGCGCTGGGCTAGGGACGGGGCGGCAGAGTGGAGGCAGCACTGGTTGTCATTGTTGTTGGGCGCATCTGGGAGGTCCCTGGCACCTTCCCTCACCCCATGAAGCCCCCCACCTCCCAGCTAAGTGGGGAGGAGGGGCAGCGTGTCGTTGCATACAGAAAGAAAAACTGAAAGAGAAAAAAACATTTTATTAGCTTTAAATAAGAATGAAATAGATTTTAAAATACTTAACATGGGGGCCTTAGGCCCCCATCTTGTGCTAGAGGGAGGGAGGGGTGGAGAGGAGAGGGAGGCCGTCGTCGTGATGGTGGGTGGCAACATGTGAGTTGGCAGTCACAGGGTGACGCATACTGACGTTGTGATGACAGTGACGATGGTGCCCAGTAAATAGGCATATGTTGCCCAGGCTCATATAGCCTGGTAGCACAGTCATTATATTACTTACCTGTCACACTCACATGGCCACAAGGTCCTGGGTTCAAACCCTTCCATTACATTACCTTTTAAATAGTGACTTGCTAGGACAGTCCATGCGGAATCCGTGCTAGGAATTCCTAGTCCGAGTTAGTCTGCATGGACAAAACTCGGACAAGACTCAGACAAAACTCGGACTAGGAATGGAGATTTGGCAGTGACCTTCTGCCAAAAAAATTCCTAGTAAAGTCCGAGCGGACAACTCGGACTCCGTGCGGACAGCTCGGATTCCGCGCAGATTAGGTGGGGGACAGTAAAGACCTCGGGAAGTGCACAGGTAACCTGTGGGTACTTTTGGGTGTACCTGTACCTGTACCTGCATCTACCTGTACCCGCAATCCACAGGTCACAGCAGGTACGGGTAG
The DNA here is from genome assembly GCA_964034925.1 of Tricholoma hemisulphureum. Taxonomy (NCBI): domain Eukaryota; kingdom Fungi; phylum Basidiomycota; class Agaricomycetes; order Agaricales; family Tricholomataceae; genus Tricholoma; species Tricholoma hemisulphureum. Next base: position 1,832,684 of record OZ035928.1, on the reverse strand, counting down.
ACCCCCATCTCCCACTGTGTAAAACCTCCTGCATAGGCCCCAACAATGACGGCAACAACACCATGTTGTCGCCATCATTGTTGGGGCCTTGATTTTGTTACATACATTTAACTAATGGTTTTGGCACTCAGATGAGTGTCGACAACCTTTTAATTATTTATGTACTATATGTATGTACTAACTAACTTAATATATAATATTATTTACCAGGAAGCGATGCCCCAGAGGAAGGGGAAGCTTGTGGAAGCAAGGTCTTATATACCAGATAATGTTTATTACTATTTGGTTCCAGTAAACGAATGCGAATGCAACACGTCGTTTAAGTTGATGTTTGCTATTGTTTGGTTTCAGTAAACGCGAATGCGACTTGTTTATGTGCTGCATTCATTTACTTCAACTATATACTAGTATTAATTATCAACTTGTTTCAATAAATGACACATCACATTCAGAAAAGTTAAACCAAACAATATGTACTAGTAAATATCAACTTGTTTCAGCAAACAACGTGTCACGTTCGCATTTGTTTACTGGAACCAAATAGTAATAAACATTATCTGGTATATAAGACCTTGCTTCCACAAGCTTCCCCTTCCTCTGGGGCGTCGCTTCCCCCGTAAATAATATATATATTAAGTTAGTTAGTACATACATATAGTACATAAATAATTAAAAGGTTGTTGACACTCATCTGAGTGCCAAAACCTGTAAATACAACACTGTATGTTAGTACATAGACATTTGGTAATGGGTTGGGTGCAGGTCATGGGTACCTAAGTCATGACCCATACCTGTACCCGTGCCTACCCATACCCGTAACCCGTGCTCTTCCCTATTAATTTGTGTTGCACATCTTCCAAGAGTTTCTCAAAGGTGGTCTTCTCATGCATGTTGTTGACAAGCCATTTGATATGCTGAGCAAAGGCCATGATGAGGTGCTTGAGCTTCAATGTTGGGAATTCCTCATCTTGGGATGGTTTGATGCCTAGACCAATTTTAATCAAAATATACATTAACTGTTGGATGAGGGTTAGTGGAGGGTGAACCAAAACAGTTAAAACTCACATGGCCAACACCAACAGCAATGATTTGAGGCTTGAGCTTTCTCCCAACAAAATGATCATGTATCTCCTTCACAGCGAAGAAATTGATCATTGTAATAATGTACTCTTGAATACCATCTTGAATATAATGGAACTGAATCATTCCATCAGGAATCATGAGTGGATCAACCAATGCCTGGGAGACCCCAGTAATGAGCAGAGACTTTATTAATCATAAAGCTGCTGCTAGCTCTTCGTCCATTTTGGGTAGTTCTGTTTCTTTATATCCTTCTGAGAATAGCCTGAACTTGATTGCTTTGAGTATCTTATCAAAATCTGTCAGCTTGCATAGGCTTAAAGATATACTAACCTACCTGTCCATCATTGAGGACATGACAGAATTCTCCCCATCGTAAAAACGATAAGATGAATTGTGAGCGCTCAACTGGCCCTGGAACAGTAAGACCATGGGCCAAATCTGGATACAACACTGCATTGTTCAGGATTGTGTCCCCTTGCTCTAGCATCAGCAACAGAAGGTTTTACCTGCATTCCATCACCTGCTGCAGCCAATACACCTTTTGCTGCCCCCCCTGACAACCACAGACGATAGTCTGCTGTTCCAATAGCATCAATAAGATTTTGCCGGAGTTTTGGCCTTTCTTGATGATTTTCCCATGGTGGCCTGTTGTCTACGGGAATTGGGATGGTAGGGAGCATGGGCATGGGCATGGGCACTGTGGGTGCAGGGGTGGGTGCAGGCAGGGGATTGGTTTGGCTGGATGAGGGCTTTCTTGGTGGGTTCTGTATGCTGTCCTTGAGTGAAGAAAGGGGTGCTGACTTCACACTAGACTGGGCCTTTTACTTATTAGTCAAATAGCTGGTAAATATGCATCAGTTTGCTCACCTTTGGAGTCTGGGCCCCTGCCTTTGTTTTTGTATCACTTCTCACCTTTTTTTTTTATGGGGTCCACACTGATAAATATATTAGCTGGCAGTGCAGATTAGATAAATATCAGTCAGTTTCAATAACTGTGCTTACATTGATACTGTGAAGTCTGGGATGCAACCACAGTTTGAGGCAGGGGGGGTTGACCTTGAGTTGCTTTGATTAGATCCAGAATGGTGGGTCTAAAGAGTGACTTACATGCTTGATCTACTGTGTTGATAATTTAAATAACTATGGGACAACTGAATCTAGAGTGCTTACATTCCATGACATTTGTCTGGGTGAGACGAGTGTGGCTGAGATGTTTGGAAGATGGTTGAGAATTGTAATATTGCTGTTGGAGCAATTGATGGTGAAGAGCTATAAGGGCAGCATGGGAGGGGTCGAGATCCAGTGGAGAATCATGAGGGGGAGAAAGTATGGCCTGTGGTGTTTGAGGTTGAACTTCAAGTGCAATTGTTAGTCTTGAGTTGTAAGAAAATAGGTGGCTCCAACATACCATGAAGAAGTCTGGGATCAACTGCATGCTGCAGATTGTGTTGATGTTGAAAGGAGTCTGTACATAAATCAGAAAGCCCAGGAAATCAGCTATGTTGGGTTAACCACTGTCAACATGGGGGACCACATTTTGATTTTCTGGATTGTGCACCTGGCAGGGGGTCCAGTCAGGTTGTCCAAATTGATTATCCATTGAGAGAGTTTATGAACTTAGAGAATGGTACCCAGAAGACAGGAGTGGATGGCTTGCCCAATCTGACGTTGATAATTGATTCCAAGATATTGACAAGGTTCTGTGAGTCAGCATGCAAATTACAATTGAGGTTGTGATAAGTGTGAACAACTTGAAGTAGCTTTTCGGAAGTGTTCAGAGTGGATTCCTCAAGATTCCTCACCTAAAGCACACAAGGTACTGAAGTATACCATGCTCAACAGACCAAACTGCTGTAGATAGAAATTAAATCCTTGTGTAATTCTTGCATGCCCTCAGCTACTCCTAGTAGCAATGCAGGCAACATTTTGGTGACTGTTGGAGAATAATTGGAATGATGACAGCCTGATATGAAAAGCATGAGGAGCGAAGTGTGATTGCTTGTTTGGATGGACACCAAGTCTGATGCAGAGGCACCAAGCCCACCCAACAGAAGGCAAAGGTGAGAAAGAAACCAAGGAAGCCAAGACAGAGCATCTGAGTCACCATTGCCATGTTGAAACAGTTCTAATCCATGTGACATCATAAGTTGTCATGTTCAAAGTTCAACATTCAAAATTCAACTCTCATGCTTCCAGTCCGAGCTCTTAGTTTTGACAATCCCATACCTCCTCGCCCAGCCCCAGCATCTGGATTTGTCAATTCGAAACCTCCCTGCTCAGCCCAAGCTCCTAGTTTTGATGATCCCGTACCTCCTCACCCAACCCAAGCATCCAGTTTTGTCAATCTGATACCTCCTCACTCAGCCTGAGCTCCTAGTTTTGACAATCCCATACCTCCTTGCCCAATGCACAGGTATGAAGTCAGAGAGCTAACTGAAGATCTTTTCCTTGAAAAATGGAGAATCCAAGAGCCATTTGTTTTGTCAGGGATCATAGATTTGACAAGCCCTGAGGACTTACTTAATTTGAAGAAGAACAAAGGAAAACATTGTATGGTGACCTTTTATGATGGGCAAATGTGGCAAACAGCAAGATCAACACTTGGGTTGTATCTTAAAACTTGGAAGGAGGACCAATTACTGAACAGGTCCCTTCAGATCAGGGTATGCTCTACATTTTGTCACATTTCCTGCCCTTACATCCACACAGGGTTACCCACCCAAAGGTGATCTTAAAAAAGTTCACCCAGAACTTCACAATCTTTTCATGTGCTGTATAGCAAAAGTTTTCGAAGCATATATCTCGCCATATGGCCCCTTGAATCTCTTTTCATATTTTCTGAAAGGAAGTGTAATACCTGACCTTGGTACATATAGTTTTATGATTCTAGGCCCATTGCTGAGTTTGTTTTCCCTTGTCTAGGCCCACAACTCTATGTGTCAGAGGTCAGCTCTACTCGCATTCAGGCTGTTCTGGGTCTCATCATTGAACAAGCAGATCCAGAAGGCAGCGGTACAACTAAGGTCCACATGGATAAGGCTGGGGCAACCAATATAATATTTTACAGCAAACCAGGCCATGATGGCAGGGTCTTGGGAGCTCACTGGGATATCTGGCCCTCTACGAGTATATTTTTGCTTTCAAAGACCTTTGATCCCTCTGCCTCTGACCTGTCCTGTCATCTGGGCCAAGTGATTGTATCAGAAACACATTATATATCTCCAGATGTCAGCAGAACCCCTTTTTTGCAGAGTGGTGTCCCTGGGTGGCATGCAATTCAATTACCAGGGCAAGCTGTTATTATCCTGCCTGGTTGCCCTCATCAAGTAAGCCCATTGTATGCTTCGTGATGTCCTCTGATTTCGCACATATAGGTGTCCAATCTTTCAATTGCTTCAAAATAGCAATTGACTTTGTGTCACCCTCCCACATCTCTGTCTTAGACATGCTGAGGGATGCATTTGAGATGATGAACATTGCAGAAGATAAATTGATTCACGATGATTTGTTGCAGCATGACACGATGTTGTGGTATGGGTGGCAGAGCACAATGTGAACTTTTTAATCATTGGTCTAATAATCATGTTCTATTCGTCATCCAATGATCTTTTTCTACTGGAGTCATGAAGTTATCTAAGTTCACCTTAATGAAATTTGGCTGCTGCCTCCTGAACAGATTTTGTGCTCCTCTAAATCGCTTCCACTGGAATGGCTTCCCCCCAACCACCCCAATAGATCAGGCAACAATGGCCAGACTACCATGTGATTGTTGCTTTTTTGAATGTGTTAGGATACTCACAACACTGTACTGGATGAGATCACACATTGTTCCCAAAAGGGTTATTTACAAATAAAGGTTCTTGGAGAATGGTCCGCGTTTTTTTTGGTAGCATGAGATTTTAAACTTAGCTTCACTCCTTCTCCCACAAATGTTTGGTGCAAACAGATTTTTTCTTGACTGTCATGAAGAAGCGGCATCTTCCCATAAAGCTAAAATGAAGATCACATGGTATTTAGCATACCTGAACAGAAACATGAAGATGCTACAAGCTCATGGCACTTTACAAGAAATTAGCCTGTGCCAAATGTTCTATATCCAAAAATATAAATGTTTAGTGAAATTATATTTTATATCAGCTGTCTCAAAGATGTAGCATGTTCAATTTTATGCACTTATAACTCATGAAACATGTGACATTATATGTGCATGTGTTTTGCCTTCAGCCTTGTCACGGTCATTTCCCACCTCACAACCTCATCTGGTAAGTACATAATAGCTTGTGCAAAAAACTCCCCATTGGCTTTATGTAATATGTTATCTGACTTGGCATCAACCCCACTCCCAGCATGCCAATGCTTTGTTTCCAATTATGGGTTTAACATGGCCCGAATTGGAAGTTCAGAATGGTTGACTTCAACTTCTTCATCCCTCTGTTCCAAAAACAGTATGGCATTCAGGTGTTATGACAGCTCTGCTGAATTTAATCATTTTGGCCCTCATGTTCAACTTGGTATAAGGTAATGGTATATAACTCCCCTGTAGGGCCTGCTCAAAATCCCCCATCTTCACCATCCTCTGGGTAACGAGCACCTCTACTCAGTATGACTTCTAGTACAGTCATTCACTGGTCACTGGGACAGTGTTTTGAATTAGGCCTTGGAAAACATTAAAAATGAATTTCTACATAATTGGGCTGGGCAATTAGCTTAAGATACATCTAAGCTATGTTTTTTGCAACAATAAAGCATTATTTTCAAGGGGATTTGGAGGAGAATCTGAACATCAGTGGAAAGTGTGCTTATCAGCATCACACCAATCTTTGGGATGCATCACGTTGTTATCAGCCTTATCAGCGATCAATCAGCCCTCCATGTCATCATCTGAATCATCGCCATCTCCCTCTTCATTGTCCTCTGGTTCATTCTCCATGGGCTTCTTTGGTTGTGGGATGGTTGGCTTGAGTTTAGGATGTTTTGGTTTGTTCCAGCTTGGTTTCCTTCTCTCCTGCTTTGCAAGATCATGCTCAGCCTCCCATTCCTGTACTGCATCCTGATGAGCCTTCCAGATAGCATCATTGTGCTCCTTCCCTGCCTCTTCATTCTTCTTCCATTCTGCCAATGCAGCCCCATGCTCTTCTCTTCTCCTTGCCCTCTCTTGTTTTTCCGTCTCCTTCTGCTTGGCCCCTTCATCAATTTGGATTGTTGTGTTATAGAACTTGTCTCCAGTCAGCAGCTTTGCATATCCATCACCAAATCACTGATTCTTCATTTTCTTCTTGTTTGCCTTTGCTTTGTGCTCCTGCAAATGTCCCTGTACCTGCCTGACATACATGGCTTGCAAAATCATCATTGCTTGCATCCCAATCATCGCCTGTTTACGTATTGCATCTCATGCTTCAAATTCTTGCACTTTTTCATTAGCATGGCTTCACGCTCCTAGCTGGCTCAAAATTGAAGCCAGTGTGCTTACTCGGTTTCATTGGCAAGATTGTGTATGGTGTGAAACCTGGTGGCTTGCACTGAGAGTGTGGAGGTGTCCTGGATACAAGATAGCTGGCAGATGTGAATGACAGCTCATTGATTGCGACTTGGACCGGTGTGGATACTGGAGACCTTGCTGGCTGACTTGGACAAGGTGGGGTTGATGGCTCTTTATCATCATTTTGCTTGGCCAAATCTCTGGCTTGCCTTGCCAGTTGATGATGAATCATGTCCCACATGATGCACACTGGACTCGCCTGTGGTAGGGGTAGGATGCCTTGACTTGACGAAGTAGTGCTTGGTGCAAGCATTGGCTTGAATATTTTCCTTTGTTAATGCAGCTGCATGCACTTTCGCATAGATGGACAAGAAGTTTGTCCTGTCAACACGTCCTCCACATGTGCACTCATACTCATCAAGAGCCTCTGTCCACTGTCGTTTCAGCACACTGAAGATCACAACATCCAGGCCTTGGTAGATATGAGTGGAATGTGATGGATAACAAATCACATGAATATGGTGTGTGTGAGCATATTCCAGGAACCCCCCTGTGTAATGTGAGTTGTGTCCATCAACAAGAAGAAGCCATCGTCGGCCTGCAGCCTTGTTCCATGTTTGCTTGTCAAAGTGTTTGATCCACTGGACTCCAATCTCACTGTCCATATAACCCTTCTTCAAATGGCCTAAGCTGTAAAAGATGTGTTGGGAATGGAGTGCTGAACAGTGACAGGAAGAGTTAAGGGCAAGGTTAAGAAGATGAGGTTTAATCTCAAAGGCTTGTGAGTGAGGGAGTCTGGCACAGGGAGGAATGTTATTATCATCTCCTACATGATGTGCAATATTTATACTACACAGTTAGGAGGTATAGTGTAATGCGCTCCTTTAATACATAAAGGAGGTATTCTGTAATAGACCCCTGTACCAGTTAATAATGGAATAACTATGTCATATCCCCTATGTAATTCTCCAGATAGACTTGTCTATCATTGTATATTATAGGGGGTTCCCTGGATAGCATAGGAGACAGTCTTGGCAGTCTTTGTAGTCTTGGCCAGTCTATTAAGGGTAACAGCTTGGGAATTAATATTATTCCCTGTGGCTGTGTTGGATTCTGCCAGTGGCAGATCCTAACCCTAACCTTAAGCTTAGGACTTGTATTCCATCTCCATAGGCTTGTTAACTGCCTTGGCTTGCCTGTATACTCTTGTATACATAATCCCAACACTCCCCCTCAAGCCTAGGCAGTGTAGGACAATGAGTGGAATGGTTCTGTGAATGTCATCACTCCCCCTGGAGTGGTTAATAATTTTCTTTCAGGTGCGTCAAAACCTCTGTGGATGGAAAACCCATTGGGAAAAACCAATCTCACCAAGGAAAGCTACTGAGTTATTTTTGACTGAATTCCCATCTCTTCCCTATGCCGTGAAAACTTAGGCTTTGGTAAAGCCTTTGTTAATATGTCCGCTGTTTGTTCCGGATCACGACAGTTTTGAATATCAATAATTTTGTTGGTGACTAAATCTTGGACCCAGTGATGCCGTATAGCGATATGTTTCGACCTCTGATGAAATTGAGGGTTATGGGTTAAAATTACTGACCCTTCGTTATCGCCTTGAATAATTGTCGGATTTTCTTGGGTGTATCCGAGTTCACCATACAAATTTCTTAGCCAAGTGGCCTCGCGTCCAGCTTCGGATAATGCGACATATTCTGCTTCCGTTGAGGATAGTGCAATAATTGTTTGTTTCTTTGATTTCCAAGTTATTGCTCCCCCTGCTGTCAGGAAAACATATCCTGTGGTGGACTTGAAGTCCTCAGGATTTGCAAATGATGCATCAGCAAATCCATGGAAAAGGTTATTGTTTTCAGTCTCATCCTGGGATTTTCTGTAAATAATTCCAAGAGTTTTTGTACCTGCTAAGTACCGTAGTATCCGCTTTATTGCACCGTGGTGTTGTAAGCCCGGGTTTGCGGTATATGCTGCCAATTTATTAACAGCGAAGCTAATGTCAGGTCGTGTGGAGTTTGCAATGAATTGTAGACATCCCAGTAATTTGGCATATGAATTGCTCCGATTCGGCTCATTATAATCTGGGTTTTCAATTAATTTAATATTTGGGTCCATTGGCATTCCAACAGGGTTTGCATCAATCATGCCTTCTTTGCGAAGGACATTCTCGATATATTTTTCTTGAGATATTTTGATGCTATCATTGGCGCACGTAATTTCTATGCCCACGATTTTGCTAGGCTCTCCTAGGTCGGTGACGTCCCATTCTGATGTTAACGCATTTTTCATATGCTTCATCATTTTATCTGCTGATGCAAAAAGCAGGGTGTCGTCTACCCATACCGTTATGATGCCTATATTTTCTTCATCCCGTCGAATATATGCGCAAGGATCTGCCATTAATCTTCCATAATCATGAATTTTAAGTTTACCATCAAATTCGTTATTCCACTCTCGACCTGCCTGCTTTAATCCATAAAGCGGTTTAAATAGCTTGCATACTCGGCCTGTTCCATCATTACATCCTTCAGGTTGTTCCATGTATATAGTCTCTTGTAGCGTGCCATTGAGGTATGCGCCCTTTACGTCCATCTGTTGTATTTTTAGACCTTTCTCTGATGCGAGTGCTAAAATCGCTTGGAGTGTGTCCATTCGTACAACTGGTGAAAAAGTTTCTGTGAAATCATAACCGGGTCTTTGTGCATACCCTTTTGCAACTAGCCGCGCTCTGTATCGTACAATTTCTTTATTTCGTTTCCGAATAAATACCCATTTATTTTTGATTGGAACGGCATCTGGAGGTTTTTCGACAAGTTCCCAAGTACCCTTTTCTTTGAGCAAGTCTAATTCAATTTGCATTGAATCTTTCCATTCCGTCCAGTCCGGGGATTGTTTTGCGTCTTTGAGACTGTTTATTTCGTCTCCGGCTATTATTGCATAGGCTTCTTCTATATTTAGAAAGGTTTCGTCATCTTCCTCTTCCGCAAGGTAGTAAAGATGTTTGTAGTCGGTACGAATTCCACGAGTTTTCCGTGGTTCATTATCACTTGCACGCGTCTTCCGTGGTCTAGTGATATCTATGTTTCCCTCATTTTCATTCTGTTTACGCTTCCGAGGCTGCCTTGCCGGTTCCGTGATCCGTTGATCGGAGTTACCCGTCGGCGGCACATTCAGTGTTTCCCCACCAGACTCCCCCCCCGTCGAGGGTGTAACATCAATGTCTTCGGGAGGCTCAGGTTCATCTTTAGCGTCTGTAAGTTGGAAGTTCCGAGAGGTGAGAACATTTCTTGTTTCGGCATTGTAATATTTTATTGCTCCCGCGCCGTCGTCATAGCCGACATATGCACGACGCTTTGATTTAGGTAGCATTTTTCTTTCTTCTTTCTGGCCTTGTAATAATACCCATACTGGGGCTCCGAATTCACGTAAATTTGATACGTCCGGTTTTTTATTGTGCCAGCCTTCATAAGGTGTTGTTTCCCGAAGATGTTTGGTAAATGATCGGTTCCGGATATAGGCAGCGTGTAAGACTGCAAATTCCCATAAAAATTCTGGAAGCTGGTTAGCAGCCAGCATTGCTCGGGATAATTCGACCAGGGTTCTGTTCATCCTTTCCGCAACTCCATTCTGTGATGGTGAGTATGGTGCGGTAAATCGATTTTCTATACCTCTTTCTTTGCAATATTTTTCCAGTTTTTCGTTAACAAATTCTTTTCCACAATCAATTTGTATACCCTTCGGCTTCTTGCCTTGTGTTTCCAAATGGGCAAGGTAATTTATTACCCCCTGTGCTGCATCACTTTTCTCTTTGAGGCATTCAATTGTGACGAACCTTTTAGCATCATCCACAAATAGGAGATAATAATATTTGCCATTAATAGATTTGATGGCGTATTTTCCCCACAAGTCTATGTGGGTTAATTCTCCTGGTTTCGTGTTTCTTTTTGTCGACTTCGGAAAAGGCTCCTTATGTTGCTTTGCACTGATGCAAGCTTCGCAATCCGGTTTAGGACTATTTTCGTCGACATTGAAACCGATCACCAATTTTCGGCTCAATAATTGTTGAAGTCCAGAATATCCTACATGTCCAAATCGTCGGTGCCAAGTTTGCCAACTAAGTGGCTTTACGTTTCCAACGAATGTTTGATTAACGGCAGGAGTTTTAGACGGCTTGCTTGAATTTTTTAATACCATTTTCATCTTGTATAAATGGTTATTAATTTTCTTTCCTTCTGCAAGTTGTTGTCCGTCTTTTGTTGTGAGGATTAATTTTCCTTGTCCTCCAATATATTTTCCACCGGCCGCATCCCATTGCCCCAACGAAATTAAATTGTTTCGTGTTCCAGGCACATGTAGGACGTCTTCCAGATGAATATTAAAATTTTGATTATTGCATGTTGAAATTATTTCAACAGTTCCTTTGCCTGCAATTTTAGCTTCCAATCCACCTACCCCAGTTACGGAATTATTTTTCATTGGAGTGTATGTTTTGAAGGCTTCTCTTTGATGCGTGACATGCGATGTTGTTGCTGAGTCAGCCAACCAGTCGTAGTAGATCAAACGCTCGTCCATTACGGCATCGTTACAAGCATCATAGGAATCAAAATTATAATGTTCTTCTTGAGCTGAAAATGCAATAAATTCCTCCACAGCATTGGACTGTTCCACAGGTTTTATTTTCCCTTTTTCCTTATCTTTCTCCTTTTTCTTCCCCCAACAATTTTTTGCCTGATGTCCGATTTTTCCGCAATGATGGCATTTATTGCCTTGGAATTTTCGGCATTTACTGGACCAATGTCCAGGGCGCTTGCAATGATCACAATATGGCTTCAGGGATTTTTTACGATCGGTAAGACGGTTTTCAAGGGTTTTCTCCTTTTGGGCGGTCGTCTGGATTTTAGCCAGGTTAACAATTCCGCCGGAGTTATTATTCCCGTTATTCCGGTTAAGCCGTAATTTGTATTCTTCCCTTAATAATCCAATAAAGGCGTCCGAAGTTAAGCGGCGCTTTGGATCTAAGTCATTTGGATCATTTGCGTTTCCGTTGTAGGGCTCGACATATGTTTGCCAAGAGTTTGGTAAGGATGCCGAAATGATCGATTTAAATCGGATATCTGAGATATGGAAATCTATATTTGGAAACCTGTTGATCCGGTCTCGGTAAGACTTCAAGACGTCCAAATGCTTTAGGAGGTCGTCGGAATTATCAGCCTTTGTCTCATATAATAAACACTGCAGTTGATTAACTGTTTGATGTGCCTTGTTTTCATGAGTAACCGATAATGCGGTATACATAGCTTCTGCGCTTTGTTTTGATCCGACGTGATTTATTTGCGAGGAGGTGACGTTGCGGATAATGACTTGTTGTGCCCAAGTATCGTTTTTGTCCCAGTTGTAAGCACTCTCCGGATCTATATTTGGATCCGGTCGGTTTACCTGACCAAAAACATATCCCGTTATGTCACAATTAATAAAAACATGCAACATTCTCTCTTTCCATTCGTGCCAGTTTTCATCCGTCAAATGATCGTGATCAGCGATCTTGTTTACGTTTGAGTATTCTTTGGTCCGAATTAAGGAAATAGGTATTCTTATAACCGGATCAATTTCTGGTGTATTGATCCGTTGTCTGCGCTTCTCTTGTGCTCTGGAAGTATATACTCTTCCTGATCGTTTAGGGGTTTCTTGTGCCGGGGGTTCCCCAAATAATGATATATGGTCGTCTTCTTGGTCCCCTTCATAATCCATGTCTAGTTCAGGGTCAGGGCCCATAACCTGTTGAGAATGGAGTGCTGAACAGTGACAGGAAGAGTTAAGGGCAAGGTTAAGAAGATGAGGTTTAATCTCAAAGGCTTGTGAGTGAGGGAGTCTGGCACAGGGAGGAATGTTATTATCATCTCCTACATGATGTGCAATATTTATACTACACAGTTAGGAGGTATAGTGTAATGCGCTCCTTTAATACATAAAGGAGGTATTCTGTAATAGACCCCTGTACCAGTTAATAATGGAATAACTATGTCATATCCCCTATGTAATTCTCCAGATAGACTTGTCTATCATTGTATATTATAGGGGGTTCCCTGGATAGCATAGGAGACAGTCTTGGCAGTCTTTGTAGTCTTGGCCAGTCTATTAAGGGTAACAGCTTGGGAATTAATATTATTCCCTGTGGCTGTGTTGGATTCTGCCAGTGGCAGATCCTAACCCTAACCTTAAGCTTAGGACTTGTATTCCATCTCCATAGGCTTGTTAACTGCCTTGGCTTGCCTGTATACTCTTGTATACATAATCCCAACAAGATGTAAGTTTGGTTAAACATAATGTGTTGGATACACTCATGATGCATTCAGCAGATTGTTCTGCTTCCAACTGGTCTGAAATGCTTCTCCCTTGAGAATTACAGCAGGTGGCAGAGAGGTACCATCCCCACAGATTGTCACCATAACTGTGATGTTCTCCCGATCTCCACTTCTTTGTTGATGCTGGACCTTTTGACCCTTTGGCCCTATGACACACTGCTGATTCCCAACACCCTGCTGGAAGCCGCTTTCATCAGAACCATACATCAACTCAGGATCAACTGGTTCCTCGCCATCTTCTCCTTCAACTGTGTCCTCCAAGATATTAAAATAGGCATCCCTGGTGTATGAATTGACTGTGCGAGCCTGAGAATGATCAAGAGCATGGGTCCAATACATCTGAAGATGTGAATCATGCTTCTCTACAAACCGCGATGCCCAATTCTTCCCCACACCTTGAAATTCATCACCCAGCCACCCTTGCAATATTTCATTTGTGTGTTCCTCGAGATTTCTCAATGACAATCCATGTCCCTGTTGGGCAAGTCGGATCGTGTACTCTACTATGGCATCTGCTTCTTCATCTGTAAGCCAGCCTTTTTCTGCAATTGACTGAGCATGTGTCTGTCCACCCTTCACATAGCATGCCAAACTGGACTTTGTCACCCTGATTCTGATCTTCTCCTCCTCCCAGCACTCTTTCTCCACCTCCTCGCAAATCATGCACAGCCCTTTCTTTGCCTCATCTGGTCCCTTCTCTTGTTCTTGATGGTATTTCTCCATAGCACATGCCTTCCATCTTCCGCTTATCCTGATGAATGTTTGGTGTGCTTTGGTTTTCAAGTGTGCACATTGTGCCATTGAATTTTGTGCATCCAGCTGGCACAAGATCTCTCTGATCAGATCATGATCTCCTTTTGGATGTGTGATGTGACACACCTGAGAATGCCTCCTCATTGATACTTTGTTGTACACCATCCACACTGTGATAAGAAGTTATGAGTGTTGAAGGCCCTAGGTATTTCCATGAAAAATGAGGATCTTGTCTTTTTTCCAAAAAGAACCATCTAAAACCTGAGATATTCACAAATATGCTCTTTTTGGGCTCTTGTTCCCAATGTATGTTTCCAAATACCATATATTTTATGCCAAGTGGTAGGGCAATGTAGTAGGTAGGATATAAGTCAACTAAACAGCAAGAAGTCCGAGGCAGATTTCAATGTGTGGAAGCCAGAAAAGTCATTTGTCCCACTGAACGATGGTGTCCCAGTGACCGGTGAATGACTGTTCCACTACTAATAACAGAGTGTCATTGACACACGCTGTCTCCCCTTCATGCTCTCCTGATCCATTTCTTGATTCATTCAATGCCCCAGCCCTGGGGGTGAGCCATTGGGCACTCAGCAGGCCAACCTTGTCGCCTAGGATGGGTCCTAACGAAGCCCTGCCATTATCTCCAGACATAGATTCTGAGTTTGTTCAGACCTGCCCAAGCACACCTTCTCCTGTTGTCAAAGTTCACAGCAGGCAAGCTCTCTGGTGAGAGAATACCCAGATATTTGGTCGACTTGCACATCCAAACACCCCGCCTTCCCCTACTCTCCAAGTTCAAGGCAGGGAAGTTTTCCAGCAAGAGAATGCCCAGATATTTGATCAACCTGACTGCTTGTCAAACGATGGCACCCCAGACAGCTGGATTGGTATGTGTTCATCACTTTGATGCCATGGGCCAAGTTAATGGCATCATGTCTACTCTGCTTAGCACGTGCCTGCAAACCACTCAACATGCTCGGGTCAAGCCATTTTTCAAAAGTTTACCTTGCTGGTGTGTTATATCACAGCTACTCAGCTGCTAGTGATGCAGAGCCTGAATCAATATTGCAGACCTTAATATTTCAAAGTTTGATCCATCTACCTTGGTTTCTTTTAGCAAGTTGAAGAGTGTGCTTGATGCATTCAAGAATGCAGGAATTCAAGAAGACCAGTTTACCAAGCTCTTTTCTCATTGCACAGGTTGTAGCAGGGTTATGACCAACAGAAGTAAAGAATGTCCCCAAGACCCCTTATCATGTGACCCTTTCAGCAACAGCAACATCCTGATCCTTCACCTTGATTGTTTCCAGGGCGGTCCAGTTATCTTGCAGATCAACTTTAGGCATCTATTCCATCAATGTGTTGGTTGTTGTCTGTTCATGACAAGATGGGCAGCTTTGCACCACACTTGCAGAAGGCAGGTTGAAGGGGACAGGATCTGATATTGAATGTTGGATTTATGCTCATTTTACCATACATGAGATGAATAAGTGAAGGGTAGATGGGGGAAGTGGAGATTTAGAAGAGGGAGGCATAAATCATATGGCATATCTGCATATTTACAGGAACTTTGGACAAATTAACCTTTTAAGTATCATATCAAACAGGAATGTAGACACACTCCTTGGCCCAGCTGTGCCAGCTATCCTGGATCTGAAATATAGTGCTCATCTTCATCTTCATATTGGCCAGAGGAACAGCTTGTGGAGTCATCTTCATCTGATGAATAGCTCTTATCTTCTGCACCCAACACACTGTTGCCCAAGTCATCACCGCTGACACTGCAATCACTATCCATCCCCATGTCATAATTTTTGATGCAGCCATTGTCATAATCTTCATAACCCCCAAAGTCTGCAAACTCAATGACATCGAGGTATTTCAACAAAATTTTGTAAGGATGGCTATCAGGCAAGGACTGGCGACGCCGATCAAGCTCAGCAAAGTCCAATGTCAAGCCCTGCTGCTGGCAGCTTTCCTGAAAATGCCAGATGCCCAGGTGCCCTTGCAAGCAGTAGTTTACACTCCCCCATGTATTCCACATGGATCCGTGCAGACTGTGCGGACATCTGCGGACTCCGCATGATTTGCATGCAGATCCATGCAGACTCTGAGCTAGTCTGTGCGGATGAGCACAGACTCTGTGCCAGTCCATGCAGATGAATACGGACTCCATGCCAGTCTGTGCGGATGAGCACAGACTCCATGCCAGTCTGTGCGGATGAGCATGGACTCCATGCCAGTCCATGCAGATCCGCATGGACTCTGCAGTCTTTACATATTCTCTTACAATTATCTACTAATATACAAAAGAAAACCAAGCCCCCCCTCATCTAGGTGCTTGGCGTGTCCCCCCAGTCATCTGGCATGCCCAGCGTGATCTGGCATGTCCCCCCCCATCGTCTGGCGTGCCCCTGTGTCTGGCGCACCCCCCCCTCATCTGGTGTGTTCTGGCTTGCCCCCCCCCCCTTGTCAGGGGCAGCCTCCCTGTCATCTGGTGTGTCCCCCTCCTCATCTCGTTGGCCCCTCTGTTGTCTGGCGTGTCCCCCCTGGTCTGGTTGTGTCGTAGGGCTGCCTGTCGCGTCCCCTGTTGTCTGGCGTGTCCTCCTGTTCTGTGGCATCTCCCACCTGTCCACCCCGTCATCTAGCATCCCCCCTCACCTGGGCAGCCATCTGGCCATGTCTGGTCTGGTCCCGTCGAGTCATGTCCCCTGGGCTCTAGGTGTGTCGTGGTGGTGGGAGTGGTGGTGGTGACGTGGCAGGTTGTAGGGGGCCATAATAAGTCGAAGATACAGCCCCCCACCCACCCTGTGAGCAGGGGCTTGCAGGGCTGTTTGGGGGGCTGTGTGGGAGCTGTTAGAGGGATGGGGGGCAACTGTCAGTGATGTGGCAGCAGGGGGGGGGGGGGATGAGGCATGTACCTTGTGGGTACACCACTCCACAGGCATCCTGGGGCCTCCCTCAGGCTTGTCCTTTCCCCTTTCAAGCCCCTCACATCCCACTTTGGTGGGGAGGAGGGCCGGCGCGCAGTAGGGGGGGTGTCGTTGCAATAACAATAAGGCTAGTCAAAAAAAATTGTTAGCTGAATAAAAAATGATTAAAACAAAGAAAAAATTTAGTATGGGGGCTCCAGGCCCCCATAATGGTGTAGTGGTGGAGGGGGGGGAGCCAGAAGCAGGGGGGCGATGGGGGCAGTTGTCGTTGCAGCACTCCACCCCATGAGCAGTAGCTCGCAAGGCTGGGTCAGTGGGTGTTGGCCATGTCCAGTGTGTCGCCTTGCATCCCTTGGGCTCCAGGCGTGTCCCATGGGTCCTTGGGGGGTGTTCTATCACGTTGTGTGGGGGCCCAGTTGTGTTGTGTGGGTCCCAGTTGGCATTGTGTGGGTCCCACCCTCCGCTGGTGAGGCCCTGGTTGTGTGGGTGTCCCCCCCGTCATCTGGCATCCCCTCATTGTGTCATGTCCCATCCCCTGGGGCAGGTGGCTGGTCAGCGTCAAGAGCCGCACCCACGTTCCACCCCACAAGCAGTTGCTTGTAGGCGTGGAGGTGGGTGCTGCATCAGTTGTCAGTCATTGCTTGTCGGCGTCGCCGCTGGGGTTGTAGCTGTCTGGAAGGGCGTGGGGGGTTAGTGGTGATGTGGCGCATTTAATCGCATTGGGGTGCATACCTAGCGGGTGCCCCACTTCACAGGCCTCCCGGCACCTCGCTGGGGCCGTCCTATCCCCCTTTGGCCCCCCCTCCTCCCAGATCAGTGGGGAGGAGGGCTGGTGCCCCATTGGGGAGCCATCATTGCATGTACAATAGAAGCACTGAAAAAAAGTTAGTTAGCTTAATAAAAAATGATTTAAACAAAAAAGAAAACTTAATGTGGGGGCCAAAGGGCCCCCTATTGGTTGAGTGGAGGAGGGAGGGAGGAGGAGGGAGGAGGGCGATGGGGGCAGCTGTCATTTCATGTAAGTACAGTAAAAACCACTGAAAAAAAAAAAAAGAATTAGCCAAATAAAAATAGATTAGAATACAAAAAAAACTTAATGCGAGGGCCACAGGGCCCCCTATTGGTGGAGTGGAGAAGGGAGGGGGGGGAGGGACAAGGGAGAAAGGAGGCAACATCATGGGTGGTGGTGGTGAGGAGTGGTGAGCTGGCAGTCATGGGGTGATGCGTAGTGATGTGGTGATGATGGCACCCAGTAAATGGGCATCTGTTGCCCAGGATTATACAGCGTGGTAGCACAGTGGTTATATTGCTTACCTGTCACACTCATGTGGCCATAGGGCCATGGGTTTGAATCCTTCCCTTACATTATCTTTTAAATAGTTACAATAATAAAATTAGTTACTCACTCGGATGTGCTCGGACGTCCATGCTGTCCAAACCCTGCTCAGCTTGGACTAGGATGGAATTATTCCATGGAATCTGTGCAAAAAGTCAAAATCCATACAGATACGTGCAGATCTGTGCAGACTCAAAATCTGGAATTATGCAGTACCTCAAGCCAAATGAATTTCTCAAAAGTCCATACGGACTGACTTGGAGTCCGTGAAAATCAGTGCGGATCCGTACAGAATATATGGGGGAGTGTAAAGACCTCCTTGCAAGCCTTCTTTATCAATGATCCCATGTCCGACAGCTTCCCTTCACCAGCCCTACCAGGCGTAAAGTTGGCTGTGCTTTTCATCAAGAATTCTTCAAGACATAGAAGGTTGAGCTGATTCAAAATTCGGTTATACTCAGACACAGCAGCTTCTCCATCTGGCTATCAAAGAATGGATGATATCAGTGTTGAGATTACTGAGCAAATGTGAAGCATGTACATAACAACAATATTTCAGGCCTGGTAAAGAAGCGATGACACCCCCCATACTGAGGTTTGTTGTAAATAAGCATGGGGCCAGGTGAGGGATGAATTCATTGAGGTTGTTTACCACATCTGGCACTGGGAGCTTGCTAAGGATACTGCTGTGGTGAGTCTCAAGGAAACCAGCTTCACTTTTACGAATCCCAAATGAGTGTATCCAATCTGAAACATAGTCAAGCATCGTAGTCAGAACAGTGAATCCAACTTCTACATCAGGGTTTTGGCTGGTAAAGGATCAGGCTATATTGTCAGGACATTACCTATACCCTAAGGCAAAGACGACGGCTCCCTCAAGACAAACAACAACAAAGGGGAGGAAAGTATAGTAGTCTGAGGCAGTCACACCAGGGTAAGGTGGATAACCTGAGAGAACATGACTAGTGTCTCAAGGCATTTTATTCAAATATATATACTACTATACATGAGGTAGCCATGTGTTTACTGTGGGCATGCTTAGACCATGAGTTGTCAGTGGGCGCGGCATCCCATGTCTACAGCGTGAGGTGCGCAGCTTACATGTGTCTACCATGAGTCTGATCAGGCTGCGTATCAGTCATGCATGTACGGTGTGTTGTACCTACCCTTAGCCATGCACTCGATCATAAGGGCCTTGTGCCTAATGAGTGTACATAAAAGTGTCATCATCACCAAACAATGAAAATAATAGTATTAATTGTCTTTAGAAAATCATACTCCTGACACCACCCCCTCTTTAAGGCTCAGATTCCAGATGAGAAATTAATCCCTCCAAGGTCTCGGTGAAGTTTTTGTACGGGCGGAATTGAAGGTGCACCAGGGATTGAAGGCGGCACAGGGCAGCAGGGTGTGAGCAATGGAAGGACGCGATTGCATCTGCTGCATGTTCCAGGTTGTCGGCTGGCTCCCAGGTGTTATTTTCCTTGGTATAGCCTTAACACTTAACCAGGTACTGCAACTGGTTTTGATGCATCCACAAATCCAGTACCTCTTCCACGTGGTGCTCCAACTCTCTGTCTATCTCTACTGGTGGCAGTGCTTCAGCTCGCTGTCCCTTAATCTCCGAAGCCTGATGAGGCCAAGTTCAGGAGACGTTGATCACCGGATGAATCTTGATCATGCATGGGAGTTTCATGTGAACAGCGTTGCTGGACATCAAGTCCGTGATGGGGAAAGGGCTGATTTGCTTTTCGGCAAGCTTGCATGAAGGCCTGTTCAGTTGCAAGTCCTCAGCTTCAATCCAAACCTTTTGGCCGACTTGGTATTGTGGTGCATCTCCTCTAACCTGATCTGCATAGCGCTTCATGTCGTCTTGCGCTTTGTCAATGCAGCCTCAGCCTCCTCATGCACTCTTTTGATTCGCTCAGCGAAGTCCTCTGCAGCTTCCACCTTTCCTTCTCGTCAAGGCCCAAAGCCCATCCAGGGGTTGTAGCCATAATTAGCATAAAACGGCGAGGTCTGGAGGGCCAAGTGAATGTGGTTGTTGTATGCAAACTCCCTGAGTGCTATCCATTCTGGCCAATCGTCTTGCCTATAATTTACAAAGAGTCTCAGGTACTGTTCTACGTCCTGGTTAACTCGTTCAGTCTGTCCGTCAGTCTGCAGATGATAAGCTGTAGACGTTTTTGTTTGTATTTTCAATAATTTATTCAGTTCTTGCATAAGTGCAGCAGAAAACTGAGGGCCCAGATCTGATATGATCGAATCTGGCAGCCCATGGTACTGCCACATGTTGTCTTGGTATAACTTAGCCAGCCCTAGCACACTCGTTTCCTCCGTTGTGGGGATCGTGTGCATCTGCTTCTTGGCCCGATTGACAACTATCAAGAGTGCATTGTATCCTTGCACTTCTGGTAGTCCTGTGATGAAGTCCATGGAGATTGCTTTTCATGGCTCCATTGGGGTTTGGATTGGCATGAGCTTGCCCACTGGAGGTTTTGGCACGTTCTTGTACCACTGGCATTTGTCGCACCCATCAACATAAGTAAATACAAATTTGGTCATATTAGGCCACCAATAATTACAAGCGACCAGCTCAAGAGTCTTCCACCACCCAGGGTGTCCCACAATTGCCGAGTCATGGTGGAGTTGGACGATCTTGCATTGCAACTGCTCATCCTTTGGCACATAAATCTTTCCTCTAAAGAGCACCAGCTCTTGTTCCTGACTCCATTCCTCCATCCTCAGCTGCTTTGTCAGCGATATCTTCAACTCCTCTACTGCCTTCACCGCCGACTCATCCCATTCCTTTGCTTTCCGCACTCTACTCAGCAACTTCTCCTCCACACCTTCGATCAACAGGTGTCTGTGCTCTGTCGCCTTGATTGCAAAGAATTCAGGCTTTAGCAGTGTGACGTCCTTGTTGTTGTGCTCTGCTTCTTCTTTCCAGTCTGGTCTCCAGCACAGTGCGTCTGCCTTCCCCATTGCTGTCCCGGGTTTGTTGACCAGCTCGAAATCAAATCTGGATAAATAAAGCACCCAGCGCACCTGTCTCCTGTTCAACTTCTTTGACAACATAAAGTAGTGGAGATTGGAGTGATCCATCCAAATCTTGACCTTATGCGTCGCACCCCCAAGGTGGTGCCGCCATGCCTCCAGGGCCCAGATGATGCCAAGCATCTTGCGGTTGTGGACATTGTACTTTCTTTTGACATCGTTGAGCGACTTTGAGATGAAGGTGCATGGCCTCCACTTTCCGTCCTCTGTCTTCATAGATAATACTGCCCCTGTTGCAACTCCTGAAGGGTCGGCTTCGACTCTCAGCAGGCGAGTTGGATCTGCGGTTGCCAGGATCTCGTTTCACATGAACAGCACTTTGAGCCCGTCAAAGGCTCCTTGTTCTTTCTCCGTCCATTGCCACTTCTTGTCCTTCCTCAATAATTTATTCATTGGCGCTGCTACCTTTGCAAAGCCTTCAGCAAAGCATCAGTAGAAGTTCACGAGGCCCAGGAAGCATTGGATGTCCTTCACTGAGTTTGGAACTGGCCAGTCCTCTATTGCCTTTGTTTTTTCTTGATCCATCTTTATGCCATCTTGCCTAATGTGGAGTCCGAGGAATTCTACTTCCTGTATGGGAAACTTGCACTTCTCTGGTTTCAGGAACAGATCGTTTTCTTCTAATCTTTTTAACACCTCCTCTACTATTTTGTCATGTCTGTTTTTGTCCTTTGTAAATATCAAGATATCATCTATATAGACTACTACTGACCCCTGGTCAATGAGGTCCTTCAGCACAGTGTTCATCATGGTCTGGAACATGGCTGGCCTATTACATAATCCAAAGTACATAACTACTGGCTCGAACACCCCCCTGTGGGTCATGAACACAGCCTTCCACTCATCTCCTTCCTTTATCCTGACGTTATTATAGCCCCATCTCAAGTCCAACTTTGTAAATACTTTTGCACTACCTACTTTGTCTATAAGGTCACTGATAAGCGGCAATGGGTAATTGTTTCGAATTGTCCATGCATTTAAATATCTGTAGTCCTGTACCATCCTCTTTTTTTGTCTTTTTTCGGTACAAAGAACACAGCCAATGTTTGAGGTGACTTGCTCTCCCTGATGTACCCTTTTTCTAACTGGTCGTTCAAGAAGTTGTCAACTTTGCCTTGCTCCTGCGGAGAGAGCCATCCGTTCTTGGCTTTCTTTGGCTCATAACCTGGTTTCATTTTGATACTGTGATCCCAGGGTTTCCATCTCGGCATGCGCTCAGACGCTTTCTTCTCGAACACCTTCATCCACCTCCGGAATCTCTGAGGAATCTTTGTCACAAGTTCCTGTTCAGTCATTCGGATCTCATGCTCCTCTTCATCTTCCGGGTTCTCATTCCACTCCTGGTATATTTCTTCCAGGATGCCATCTCCGTCTTCCATCTTTCCTCTAGCCATGATAAAGGCTTCATCATCCTCTACTTCCTTGATTGTTGGATGCTTCATCATTTGCTCAGCCAACTTCTGCCTGGCTCTATCTTTCTTTGCTGTTCTGATAAATATGTTGCATTCGCGAGGACACCTGGTCATCTTCACATTGCCTGTCTCCCAGTCAATATTGGGGTTGTGCTTTCTCAGCCATGGGTGACCCAATATTACTGTCGTCTTCCCTAGGTCACAGACCTCGAATATCGCTTTCTCTTTGTGGCCCCTGAACGACATCATCCAGGTGATCTCTTCTGTGATCAATCCGCCCTGATTCAAGGTACCATCAATATTATACACCCTGATTGGTTGATCCAGGGGCAGGTTTTAAGTCCTGACTTGTGTATGAATTCTCTATCTACAAATAGTCCAGTCATGCTGCTATCTAGCAAAGCCTTGACCATGCACAAGTCATGTGTATCTAATGTAGTAATGGTAATCGGTATCATGATTTCATTTTTTATTTTGTTTGATTGTATGAAATGGCATACCCCCTCTTTAGGTCTGTTGGTATCAGTATTTAATTTAACTGTTATGGGAGTACAAGGAATTAAGCATGGTTCCAGACCACTGAGCCGACTTGAGTTGGGCCCCTTGCCGCTGTGTTCACTAACTAGTGTAGAGCTACCTGCGCTACTAACTACTGTGTCCGAGTCCATATCAATGTCCATACTCTCAACCATTAGTCCTTCAAATTTGTTTGGAGAGCAAAGCAATGGGGGCGTCACTTGTCTCCTTCAGGAAAATCCCATTTGGCCTTTTTGTCGGCCTCTTCCTTCAGCTTCTGTGTCCAGTATCTGCACAGATCTTCGTAGTTCATTGCCCAGATATCCAGCCAGGATCTGCAGTCATGGGCCATATGCCCTGGCTTGCAGCACTTGTAGCATACAAGAGGTGGCCGTCGTGCCAAATGGTCCACATCAATTGCATTGGGGTCATGTGGTGGCTGCTGTCCTGCCTGACGCTGTTGCTGGGGGCCTTGCTGCCCCTGACCTTGCACCCGTGGGGCCAGGCCCTGCGGTGTTGGTGCCGGTGGTTTAGTTGTTCCTCTAGCCCCACTAAAGGGGCGTTCTTTGGTGCGTGCCTGGCGCCACTGTCAGTCCATGTGCATTGCCTGCGCACACCACTCTGCTATTGCTCCAGGTTGCCATTCAAGGTTGTTGAGCCTCTCGCACAGCCCCTTGTTTAACGAGTGTTTAAACTTGTAGATCAATGGCATCCCCGAGTAGCCAGACTCATGAGCCATGATCTTGAAGTTTTGGACGTGCTCGTCCGCGGTCAGATCTCCTTGCACCATTGTCATGATCTGGTGCACTTTGGTGTCTTGCACATTGGGATCCCCAAAGGACTCCCGCAGTGCCTCCATTAGTTCTGTAGCAGATGCAAAGGGGGCGTCCCCGCGCATCATTTCCTTGACGGCAACCTCGTGCCACTTGGCTGCGGTGCCTCCTTGCAGGTATGAGAGAATCCAGATGATCCTCGTGTCCTCGTTTCTGAATTCATCGGAGTGTCCCTGCATGTACATATAGATGGCTGTCTTGAAAGAGTCCAGCTCATTGGCCTTTCCTGAAAAGGGGAGAGGGCATGTGACCTTGGGCATGTGGCTTCCCCTGCACTCTTCCGCTGTTTGTTCGGCTGGTCTGTTGCACCTTCGTGTCTCTTCCATTGGGGCCTTGGGGGGGGGGGGGGGGGGGGGGGGGGGGGGCGTCATGCTCCTCTTGTGCTTCTTGCGGTAGCTGTTCTAGGGTCTTAACTGGACCTGGTTCCAGGGCATCCTCAAGCACTAGGTTGTCTGGATCTCAGGGGTCACCCATCATGTCGGGGGTTTTCGGGTGAAATGAAGAGATAAGGGATGAGTATTGGGATCAGGAAGTTGAGCACAAGATGAGGACAAGGTTTTTGAGGTATTGAGTTTAAGTCAAAGATAAGTGTATGAGGGAGTCTGCCACAGGGAGGAATGTTATTATCATCTCCTACAAGATGTGCAATATTTATACTACACAGTTAGGAGGTATAGTGTAATGCACTCCTTTAATATATAAAGGAGGTATTCTGTAATGACTTCATAGTGACCTCATTTCCCCTATATAATTCTCCAGATAGACTTGTCTATCATTGTATATTATAGGGGGTTCCCTGGATAGCATAGGAGACAGTCTTGGCAGTCTTTGTAGTCTTGGCCAGTCTATTCCTGTATAGGAGACTGCCATTGCTCTAGGGTTAAGGGTAGCAGCTGCTAACCCTAACCCTAAGCTTAGGACTTGTATTCCATCTCCCTAGGCTTGTTAACTGCCTTGGCTTGCCTGTATACCTGTATACTCTTGTATACATAATCCCAACAATGAGGGTGGAGAGCATGATGTAATGGTTGGGTCAGATAAGACAATAGTCTCTTGCTGCAGGCGCATGACCCTGTCTTGCAGCTTAGAGGTTTGGAGAATGCGTAAGGTTGAGCCCTGTTGCATGATGGTAGTGCTGTGGTCAATCACACCACGCGTGCGCACTCAGAACAGTTGGGTGGTGTCCCACAATGGTCTGTGTCAGGTGTGGCTCAAGCCGGTTGAGGGGTGGTTCAGTGGTGCAAACACCAGCAGAATGGTTGCTATGACTGTTTGGCAGGTGAACCCAGAGGCATGGAGTGGGGGTGAGGGGGGAATGTTTGTGAGTAAAGGTGAATGGGGATCAGGGTTGTACCTTGATGATGGCAGCACGTAGTGCGCATTGTCTCAAGTGAGCCCAAAGGTAAAGAGATTGAGTGAGAGAGAGAGGGAGGGAGGGGTTATCGAGAGTAGTCATGTTCTTCTGTCAGAACATCACCTATACCCTAAGGCAAAGACGACGGCTCCCTCAAGACAAACAACAACAAAGGGGAGGAAAGTCTAGTAGTCCGAGGCAGTCACTCCAGGGTAAGGTGGATAACCTGAGAGAACACGACTAGTGTCTCTAGGCATTTATTTCGAATATATATACTACTATACATGAGGTAGCCATGTGTCTACTGCGGGCATGCTTAGACCATGAGTCATCAGCGGGCGCAGCATCCCATGCCTACAGCGTGAGGTGCGCAGCTTACATGTGTCTACCATGAGTCTGATCAGGCTGCGTATCAGCCATGCGTGTATGGTGTGTTGTACCTACCCTTAGCCATGCGCTCGATCATAAGGACCTTGTGCCTAATGTGTGTACATAAAAGTATCATCATCACCAAACAATGAAAATAATAGTATTAATTGTCTTTAGAAAATTGTACTCCTGACATATATATGGCCTTAAAATATATAAAATATTCATATTATATACAATTCTGATATATGTTCTGGGAATATTATTTAAAGGATGGTATCACTGGCAAAATTCACCAGTGCAAACAGAATGGATCTTCTTAAATGTATGGTACAAACTGAACAAACAGTATACAGATATAAAATACAATGACCAGGAATATGAAGTATGATAGATTAGGGGAATTGGTGGATGAGTGATAGAAATCTACCTGGAGTCCAAACTTTTATAAAGGACAGTAAAACTGATGGATTCCACCAGCCATCACAGGATGACTGTTCTGATCAGTGGCTCCCAGGTAGTGGTTGATTGCAAATATATTTAAGAAATGTTAAAAAGCACCAGGAAGTAGCAGAAAGAGGCATCTGTGGAATTAGTAAAAGAGTGATAGAAACTCAACTGCAGTCCCAGCATTTATAAAGGACAGTGGAATTTATGGATTCCACCAGCCATCACAGGAAGACTCTGTTGATTGATGGCAGCCAGGCAGTGGTTGATTGAGAATATATTTAAGAAATGTCACAAAGCACCAGGAAGTAGCAGAAAGAGGCATCTGTGGAATTAGCAAAAGAGTGATAGAAACTCAACTGTAGTCCCAGCATTTATAAAGGATGGTGGAACTTATGGATTCCACCAGCCATCACAGGAAATCCGACTGGGCTCTGAGTGCAACAAAGTACATCAATATCCTGTGGAAGCACATCTTGGCGTTCAATTCTGCTCCCAAACACTCCTGCTCTTCCTTCCACTTCATTTACCATACTTTTGAGCGTCTATACTCTAATCATTGCCGGGAAAAGCAAGGGGACACAATTGGCAAAGCGGATGTTATATATTTCCCTGGCAACAAGCATTGCAAGGCTATCTTGGCAGCCTTTCTCCTTCACTTTGACCCCAGTGGTTGCAAATTCACTACAGAGGAAGACAAAGAGGTCGTCAATGAACTACAGGTACTCCATCAGGCAGGTGGCTTTCCATGTTTATGTTTTTTCCTTCATTAGAAGTTTAACTCATTTGGCAGGATTTGAAGGGTCACTGGATTTCAGTGTCAGAGCTATGCTGTCCTGTTTGCTGGGAGTTGATGAAAATGCTCAGGGACCCAGTGGTGAATCAGTCCATTGACTCAGAGAACTTTGAGCAGGCTTTTCATGTTCATGGCCATCACAATATCCTTTGTGATGTGGATTTGCCACACTCTTTGCCTCAGGAGATTTTGGAGGGAATGATAGCTCACTTCAGACAATTTGTATACAAAGAAATCTACTACCTGAGGGATCCATTGGTGACTAGCTCAGACTTCAAGTCTTGTGAGGCAGTATAGCCAATGGCAGGTAGGCATAATTTATTTGCAATACTAGTGTGTTTGTGAATCTGACTTGGAAGCTCTGTGTGACCCACAGCCACGTTTGTACAGGTGGCAATATAACAACACCAACCAAAATCCTTTGCAACTCAATTTACTATGATTTGATTTACTAGTGTTCAAGTTTTTGTTTTACCCATGAATAATGTCATTGGACTCATGTAGATATGAAGATGGCAAATGGTATTCCTGCGATGCATCTCAGGTCAGAGTAGCAGATTGAACCTCAGGTTAGGGTTCTTTTAGAAATATTTGTCCATGCTTATTTCTTGTAATATACTGATGATTACTTCTGAGTCAACACAAAGCATCCTTGTCAACCATCCCAATGGATTCATTGCCAGAGTCAGCCTGGCATGGCTATCTAGTTCTCTGGAACAAGCTAAAGAGGTTTGGCTGGCAAATAAACATAGGAAAATGGATAAGAAAGCACATGTTCAACAAGCAGAAGGTTTGCAAGTTTCCACCCAGCATGTGGCTGGAGAAATCACCTTACCTGGAGCTTTTGTACCTGCCATTGACCCAGAGGTACCATTCTATAGTCCTTACAATGTTTTTCCTACCCAGACTGCCCTACTAAACTGTGACCTGAAGGATGCGGATTGACCTGCCTGAGCCCATGTTCAACAAAAAGAGGGTTTACACCCCCAGTACATGGATAATGAAGCAACCTCACCTGGAGTCTTTGTGCCTGCCATTGACCCAGAGGTGCTGTTTTATGGTCCTTACACTATTCTACCACTAATTTTACTGGTCAGAATCCTGGAACTGCCTTGCTAACTTGTGGCCTGCAAGATCTGGATCAATCACTCACCCAGCACCGAGGTCACTGGGAGCATCGCCAGCTACCTAAACACTATCAGAGAACCCCTGGTGGCACTTCCCCCAGTATCCCACCATCTATTACCAGAATGTGAGGAAACTGTCTCTGCTGTGCCTCCAATATCACCACCCCTTTCTGGGAACACATCAGCAGGCACTCCAGACATCAGAAAGCTGTCAAAATCTCCATGCAATCTCTTTGGACTTTTCTGGATGTATCATGGGACGCACTTCCCAGAACATGACCCCAGTGGGAACTTCAAATCAGACGACTTCACAGATGCATCCATAGATAGTGCATCCAGCTGCTCACTTGACTACTATCCATACCAAAATGAGTCTTCATTTTTACTTGGGGAATGGTATTGGAATGACAGAGTCACAAAGTGATAAAAATAGTGGGACATCCAAGCTTTTGACCAGAGGATGTTGCCTGACAGAACAGGCAGCGTATCAATAAGCAGCTAAGTGGAATGCAAGGGAGCAGAGAAGGTGGCAAGGATGACTGGGGGGACAAAACCAGCCATGGGGGTTGGGTATGAACACCAATCAAGATCAGCGTCCCCTTCCACAAAGAAATGCTGGAACAAGGATCCAAGGAGTTTGATGCAGGTACCCTTTATCACCGGAAGTTGGTTTCAGTAATCAGGGAGAAAATCATGCGATCTTCCAGTCATCCTCACTTTCATTTTGAACCATACAAACTATTTTTTCAGCCAAACAAAGATGAGCCTATTAGAGTCCATGGGGAACCATACACCTCTGATGTATTCATAGAGGCTCACCAAAACCTTCAGAATTCTCCAGGAGAGCCTGGAAGTGAGCTTCACAGAGTCGTAGTTGGCCTTATGTTTGCCTCAGATAGTACTCAACTCACAGCTTTCAGTGATGCTAAGCTGTGGCCTGTCTATTTAGCAATCAGTAATGAATAAAAAAAGAGAAGGTCAAAACCCTCTTGCCAGGCAAAACTTTTGCGATGGAACATATTGGTGGCAAGGGACCCAACAGTGCATTCATGGTGCACTGTCATCAGGAAACGTATCATGCTCAATGGTTGGTGATCCTTGACAACAAATTTCTAGAAGCATATGAGCACAGAATTGTGATCGAGTGCTGTGATGGGATCTGATGCCATTTCTACCCAGAGAAGTAAATTTAAGTTGGATATACTAATATTTTGCCCAAATCTGACTTCTCCAAGAATTCTTATTGCCAGCATTCAAAACCTTGGTTGTTGTCCATGTCCTTGGTGTGTAATACCAATGGATCACATGGATGACATGGGGAAGTCTCGAGACATGATGCAGAAAACAACTTTAGCCTGCATTGATGATGCAAAGCAGTATAATTGCAACGAGACTGCATGCAAGATTATATATCAGAAGAATTATGTGGTTAATAGTAAAGCAGTGGAGAACCTCTTGCAACAAGATTCCCTTGTTCCAACATCTGTATGGGTTTTCAAGCTCATTCTATGTGGAGAATTATATTGACCCTTGGTGCCACAGAATGCCTTTTCAACAAGCTAGCTCCATTTGGTTTCAACATGTTCAGCATGCTTACTGTCAATTATTGCATGAGGTTGAGCTCAGTGTCTGGAAGGCTATCTTTATACATCTCTTGCATATCCTGGACTGCCATGACAAAAGCTTTAAACATGAAGTAGATCGTCAGTGAGAATGATTTAAGGATTGAAGCCCTTCAAGCTAATAGGTAGCAATCTCTTTATTAGCTTCAGGGAAATCCCTCCTTTTGGGTCTGATGGGGTAAGAAAAATAAGATCTAACCAATTGGAATTGAAGAAAATGACTGCTCATGATTATGAAGATATGCTTCAAGTAGGTGTATTTACTATCATTAAAATCTGGCTAATGATATTCATGGAGTGTGCTATACCTGTTTTTGAAGGCCTGCTTCCAGAACCACACAACACACATGTTCTGAAACTCCTGTTTAATCTAGGCCACTGGCATGGTCTTGCAAAGCTTCTTATGCATACAGACAAGACACTGGAAGTCATGTCTGAAGTACCAGATCTCTGGGTGACAACCTTCACACATTTGAAGAAAAGACATGTTCATTGTTTCAGACTCGTGAATTGGAGCATGAATGCACTGCTCAAAAGTGATGTCAGCTGAAAATTGCTGCAACCAAGGAAACAGTATCATCAAAGCTCAGTAATAATGCATGAAAGCCTAAGCAGCTAAATCTGAAAACCTACAAGATTCATGCACTAGGTGACTATGTCAATAATATAAAGCACTATGGAACAACAGATTCATATTCTACCCAAGGAGTGAGTTCAATTTTGATTTCATTTTTTTTGTTTGATAAAAACTGGTTTTAGAGTGAACTTGAGCACTGAAGGTCTAAGACATGCTTACCCCATACAAGTCGCTGATTTATTCCATCTCAACTGTCAAGAATTGAGTGGCATCAGCATCATATCAACATGATTTGTGAGAAAACACCTAACCAACAAAAGACATTGCTTTCAACTACTGAGCCAGAGGAAGTTATAAATGATCCTGGAGTGCAGTATAATATTGGAAAGTCACAGAAACAATTTTTACACATCCCTACATTTTTGCAAAAACATACAAGCGATCCTGCAATCAAGGTGAGTGCTTATTTTTTTCCTCTCTCCTCCTATTGCTTGTACTGATACCCAATTCAGAACTTTGTCCCAAAGTTGAAGGAGCATCTGCTTCCCTGTATTCTAACAACCCTTTGCCAAGAAGTGGGTTCAGTTCCAGCTCATCCTGGTGTGAATACAGAATTCTGTCATGTTGTTGATGGCAACATGGAGTCCAGTTCTGTGCTCATTAAGGAAGATCACTTATATATGCACAACATCATCCAATTCCACTTCACTGCTTATGATGTGCAATGTGGGAGCAATATAATCAACCCAGGGACATCTTGGCGCAACATCATGCTCCTTGCAGACAATGAGGATGGCACTGGCTGTTCTTCAACTGTGCATCCTTTCTTGTATGCTCGAGTGATAGGTGCATACCATGTTAACATCTTATATGTTGGGCCAGGTATGCATAATTATAAACCTCACCACTTTGATTTCTTGTGGGTTTGGTGGTTTGAACTTGTCAACCCAGAGTCATCAGGATGGAACAGTTTTGTGCTGGACCCAGTTATCTTCCCTCCTATGAATGGCAATGATGCCTTTGGCTTTGTAGACCCTAAAGATGTCTTGCAGGGGTGTCACATCTTGCCCTCCTTTGCAAAAGGAAGACACCATCCAACTGGAGTTGGCATATCCTGTTGTGCCAAGAATGGGAATGATTACAAGCTGTACTATGTTATCTGGTATGTTAACAGCATAATTCTAAAATGGATGAGACTAATTTGAATCCTAGTTTTTCAGAGTAGGATCTGATCATGCGCTATCATCCGGGACTTGTTATTGGTCATCTTCATGCACATCAACCCACGTCAATTTCTGCCAACAACATGAAGTTGAAAACCCAAGATGATCAACCTTCAGGCTTAGAAAAGCCTGAGGTTTGGGAACAGCCATTGGGTGAGGACATGACAATACAGGATTGTCATGGAGACAGTGATGAATGTGACTCTGATGATCCGGAGTTGTATTTGGAAGGCTGTGACTTTGAAGGTTGGGAAGATGTGGAATCAGGAGATGACAGTGGGGATGACTCTGACTTGGGAGACTCTATCAATGGCAAGGATGATTTCTATGTATATAACACAAAGTAGTATTACTATCATACTTAACAGTTCTTTCCTGCCACCTCATTCTACTATAAGACTGTCTATGTTATAGTACATGACCTGAGCTAGTGTTGCCAACAATCAATTTTGAAAAATGCAATCTCACACTAGGTAAAATCGTTAATATCCTGAGAATATCATGATTTGAGCATATGCACTATCTCAGGGACCCACCAACACTGAGTGGTCTATGTAGCCACATTGTTCAGTAAAAGAACTTTACATCTCTCCTGAGGGAGAAAATATCACAAATTATATGTGGCCAGCGGACTGGGCCCACAGGACAAAGGTTATGGATGGGTGACATACACAAGAAATATGTGTGGGCCGATGACACAAAAACATTGCATGGGCCGATGTGTCCTGTTGCTGGAATAGTGTAGAAATATGGCTCAGGAAATATGGCTCCGAAAATATTGTTCTGGAAAGATTGCTCTAAAAGAATTGCTCCAGCACTCCAGCATTACCTCAGAACCAGGAATCTTGCAATTGGAAAGTTATGGTAACCATAGGACACAATTAAATAGATGGAATGTATTTAAAGCTTGTATGTTTCTCAAGCTATAATGATAATGAAGAAATATTAGAATTAAATGACAAATCTTTAAAATAAATAAAAATTACTATATTCTAATGTTCTAGGGATACAGTTGACTCCGTAGGCATATGTTTTCTTATTAAAAATAACTTAGAATTAACTAAGAACAAAATTGGATATGCAAGAACTGGTAAGGTTTTATGCTCCGGAAATATTGCTCCAAAAATATTGCTCCAGATATATTGCTCCAGAAATATTGCTTTGGAAATATTGCTCTGGATATATTGCTTTGAAAGGATTGCTCCAAAAATATTGCTCTGGATATATTGCTTTGAAAAGATTGCTCTGAAAAGATTGCTACAGATATATTGCTCTGGAAACATTGCTCTGAAAATATTGCTCCAGACATATTGCTCCAGACATATTGCTCCAGAAAGATTGCTCCAAAAAGATTGCTTCTCTGGCTAATGAAAATTTATGGTATCCATAGGATACAATGAAATGGATGGAATGTATTCAAAGGTCACATGTTTCCAGAAATATTTTTCTGGGAACATTGCTCCAGAAATACTGCTCTGGAAATATTTGCCCAGGAATATTTCTTTAGCACTCCAGCATTGCCCTGGAACCAGGAATCTGGCAAATGGTAACCATAGGACACAATTAAATAGATAGAATGTATTTAAAGGTTGTATGTATCTCAGGCTGGGAATATTTCTCTGCGAAAAAGATTCAAGCTCCAGAGATATTCAATGCTCTTTCTGGAATTAAGTCTCCAGGAGGGAGTCTCCAAGAATAACTTGAAGTCATCTAGAGAATGTAGTAACCTAGTACTCTTATTCTTGATTCAAACAATCACATTCTATTAGTCAAAGCATCAGTACATGACCCCTCCCTATAATGTCTGGCAAGATCTTATCTTCTATAGATAGCAGAGTACTAATTGTTGTCTAGTCATACTATTGTGTGTTCTGAAATGGTAGGGAGTTTTCCATGTTATGGTAAAATACTATCACACCTTGCAATTCTGTCAGATGAGGCATCAGCAGTTGAACACTTTTTGTGGTAATTTGAATGTTTTATACTGTGCCTGGCCTAGTAGTCAGCCAGGCTAGCTAAAATGATGTCATATAGATTGAATATAGACTGTGGTGGAAAACTTTGGCTTGGTGGTGTCCAATCCCATTTCTTCTGCCTTGATTCTTTAGTACTCACTCAAATCAATGTATAGAGGGCCATATCCAGTGGAATTGGTGCTGGAAACATTGTGAATGGGGGCATAGTAATACATAGTAGAATGGCTGTTGGAGGCAAAGTGGGAATATTATGATGTTAGAGATACTAAAATACCAATGACAAGGGGCTGATTGGCCTTTATTATCATGCTATTATGATTGCTTTCACATTCTGATTGCTATTTCTCTCCAGTCTAATGTCTTCTGCTGAAATTTCATTCAACAGTTACCTCTTATGTAATCTCATCATTAATATAAAAGTGTTGAAACACCATGCAACAAAATCTGGAAAAATTCACAAGGCAATGGGAAAAAGGAAGTATGGTACCATACTTTGGCCTATCAAAAGGGCTACAGCAGTTTGGCTGGCCCTTCCTTAGTATAGGCTTAATTTGATTTCATCTACCATGAAGCAGGATTTTGGTATTACACACTAAGAATATAAGGGGTACATGGAATTGAGGGCAGCATTAAGAGAAGGAACTACATGTATACAAAGCCCATACCATCATCCACCTTGTGTCAAGATTTGAAGCCAAACAGATATGAAATGGATGAGAACTGGCACTCAGATGGATTAGGTGTTAAGGCAAGAGCTCAACTACTCAGTACAAGTATCAAGTTCATTAATGACGAGGGTTTCATTGCTAAGTTATATCACGCTAAGTCAGAGGCTTTCTGACTTAGGTCAAGTCGTGCGTTTGAGAGCAGTTATAAGGCTGTATATTGCCTAAGGTCAAGCTAAGGAGCCTTGACCTCTGTCTACTACAGTTTATATAGGTACTTTCATGACTATGTGTCGAATACGTGTCTACACATATTGTAAGAGTCAGTAAGGTATCTATGGCTATGCAAAGCTGTAGAGTACAAGGTAAATGGACAGCTATCTACTCAGTGTCTAGTGTAAAGGGAAATATGGGCGCTGCCCGACTAGTCAGAGATAAGGAGATGAGTCATGGTAAGCACTGCTGCGACGAAGGAGGAAATAGATGTAAAAGGAAATTGTAACACTGCCCCCCCCCTATCCTTGAAGTTTCCAACTTCATCTACTCTAACCCCTTTTCTACCCGATCTGTAGACCTGTTGAGCGGTCGATAAAGCTGTTGATTGGCAGGAGGATAGGTGGCGTTGGTGGTGGTACACGTGGTGCAGGCAGAATATAGACAGGTGCAGGCATGGTGATGGGGAGAAGATGGTGTTGGAGAGATATGAGATAGGATTTCATTGAGTTCGTAAATGTTGTGTCGTTGCTCAGTTTCATGGATGGAGATGTAGGAGAGGGATAAGAGGATCATCCAGCATGTAAAGAAAAAGAGCCCGAGGGCAAGGGTGATGACTTGCATGTATGTCATGTCTCGAGCAGGGATTTTCGATAGTTCTGGAGGACATCAACTAATTTCTCTTCTTTAATAAGGATGGAACAACCCTGGTCAGGGTTCACCGGTTGAGTTTGCCCAAGCGCTGTCATCGAAGTTTGAAAAATATTCGGCTGCCATATACGCTTCTTCTTCTTTGCTTCCTGTTTGCCCTTGATCAGGGGTGATCGATTGCTTCTTGTTTCAGGGGCAGTCTTTGGGGTAGTGTCCTGGCGCTCGTTTCTTGCAAATGGTGCATGTGAAGAGATGGCAATAAGATGCAAAATGGCCTAACCCTTTGCACTTGAAACAAGCTTCTTTCTTCATGTGGGGTGGCACTGCAGAAGACGGCTGGTTAGCAGTCAAGGTCATACTTCAGACATAGAATGGGGTCAGGGGTCGGTTGTTTCGCTTTGGGGGAGAAGGCTGCCAGGCATTGGTGGATACGGTTCATGCTGATTTTTGAAGGTGGTAGGAGGAGGAAGAGGTCGCGGATCCAGATGGGGGTGTTTGCAATTTGTGTGTTTCTGTTTGGGTTTGTGTTGGGGTGGCGGGAGTGTTGGTTGTTGCATACTTTAATTTGTAACTACTAACTACGGAGGCCATTCCTTTTTCTAACATTTGAGACATCATACTATGGGCGAGTCGTTCTAGATTTGCGATGGTGTCAAGGGTGAGATCGTATTGTCAAAGGGTTTCTTCAAGGGGTTGGTCATGAACTTCACGGAGAATTTCAGTGCAATGTCCAGGGTCATGGAGGTAATTGTTCATATATTCAGCAAGAGGGGGGAGGATATTCAAGGTTTTGAGAGCGTGGGAGGAAGGGAGGTTGGACATGTTTATTCGGTGGTGATGGTTGCAGATGGATCCACTGGGTCGGTTCAGAGGTGTTTCTTCTCCTTATATGCAGCAAGGAGGTCTGCAGCGTTTCTTAAGTTATCTGTAGGTTCCCATGTGTTTTCTGATGTGGGATAGCGTAGCCACTTCACCAGGAAGTGTCCTTTGCCTCATTTCTTGTGGGCAATGATCAACTCTACTTCGTGTTCTTCCTGTCCATTGATCAGGTCAGGGGGTGGCCTCAGGTAATTAGGGCCATGGGCGGTGGTTTCATGATATGGTGTAAGAAGAGCAGTGTGGAACACGTGGTGGATCTTCCATTGGTGGGGGAGTTTCAACTCATAGGAGAGTGGCGACAGCACTTGCTTGATGGGGAAGGGTCCCTCTCATTTCGGCAAGAGTTTCCTTGTTACGTCTGTCAGTTTTAGGTTCTTTGAGTTGAGCCACACCTTCTGTCCTTTTTTGAATGGGGTAAATTTCCATGTGATTCATTCTGCCATGATTTGTTGGGCTAGCTTGTGCGCTGCAAGTGCCTCGGTTTGTGCTTTTAATAACTGAATTAGGTGTTGTTCTGCTGCGGGTACATCGCTTTTCTGATAGGCCATGGGTACCACTCGTGGTTCATACCCCATCATAAACTAGAACGGAGAGTGTTTCACTGTAGAGTGCGTGCGCTGGTTGTGGGTGAATTCCACAGTAGGAAGGAGTTTTCTCCATGTTTCAGGGTTGTTTGTACAGAACATTCAGAGATAGGCTTTGACCTCTTGGTTTACACGTTCTGTTTCTCCATCTGTCTGTGGGTGAAAGGCAGTGCTCATTGCGAGTTTGATTCTGAGGAGTTTTCCGAGTTCTTGGTAGAGTTTTGACGCAAATCTGGGGTCTCTGTTGGAGATGATCTTGTCTGGTAATCCGAATTGAGTGTAGACGTTTTTTAAGTGCGCATCCACAGCTCCTAATGCATCAATCATTTTGTTGCAAGGGATTAAAATTACCCCCTTAGTAAGACCATGGTCTACCATGACCATGAGTGAATCAAATCCATCGGAGATGAGTAGGTCTGTGATGAAGTTGGTTGTGACTAGTGAAAATGGGCATGTCGCGGTGCTTTTTATTGGTGTGAGCGGCGGCGTTGTTGGATGTGTAATGATCTTCATTTGTTGACATTTGGCGCATCCTTCTACCCAGTTTTTGATTAGCATGGTCATCCCCGGCCACCAGCAGCCTCTGCGGATAAGTTTGATCATCTGGAATTGTGTTACAATTCTATCGTGTCACCTATATTTACTTTCTGACATGCGCTCACTTGACAGCCAGCGCATCTTTACTTATTGAAACACTCCTGAAAAGACCTGAGTAGATAGCTACTATACTTACTAGCCAATCACTATATAGACCAGAGTAACTAATAGTCTATATAAGCTGTAGTAGATAGTCGGTCAAGGCCTCAGCTTGACCTAAAGATATTAACTCTTTAAACTGCTCACAAAGAACTCGACCTAAGGAAGCACCTTAGAGTCTAAACGACGAACTTGACACAAGGAAGTACCTTGACGTCTCGAATTGACTGAGTAGTTAAGAGACAATCTTAACAAAAGGTCAAGCTGATTGAACCCGCCGACTTGTCACAAGTCTAGGCGCACCCAACAGACACTGTGGCGCCCAAGCTCACACACGCGCTCAAAAACAGACACTTCGCAGACAGACCACCCCGAACAGCAGTACCCACTGCCACCTCTGAATTCTTCCATTTAGACGGACGACGAATCAGGTACAGCAACAGCCTAAGAAGTTGGTACTTCGCAGATACCACAGGCTCAACAGAATACGTACCCGACCACTACTTCACCGAAGGTAGACCCAAAGACAGCAGACCGCCACAAAGGATTAGAAGAGAAGCATCCTCTTCAATCACAGACAAACGAACAGGGTACTTGCAAACCCTCGAAGAATCCGAACCCGAAGACTCACTCGACCCCACTTACTTTGAAATGGCACACAACAGAGATGCCCAAGTAAAAATCCGAGTCCCCTCCGACTTCTCTGGAGAAAGAGAAAAGACGACGAAGTTCCTACAGGAAGTAGAACTCTACATCCGGGTAAACCCGAACACCTATGACACCGATGAAAAGAAGATCGCATTTGCCCTCTCGTTCATGATAGGAGGAGCGGCTGCAGGATGGAAAGAAGCAAAGATCAGAGAATCTTTGGCCAACAACAACTTTGGCGGCTGGCAAGCGTTCAAGACAGCCGTCTCCGCCGCCTTTTCCCCTGTAGATGACGCAGGAACAGCACAAACAGAACTAAAGAATTTAGTTCAGACAGGAGATGTGCAAGACTACATCTCCAACTTCCGAATCCTTGCCGCGCGCACAGGAATAGTCGAAAACGTCGCCCTCATCGAGTACTTCATGGACGGGCTGAAACCGAAACTCCTCGAGAAGGTGTTTCTCAAAGAAACAATGCCTACCACCATTGACGGATGGTACGAAGCCGCTGCCAAGTACGAAGGACAGTGGAAACAAGCACAGGCAATCACGGGAAAAGCTAGAGGAAGCAAAGCACCCTCCAAGGCTTATACTCCCTCCGCCGTCCCCGACGTCGACCCAAATGCCATGGAGATCGACAAGATGACACAACAAGATCGCGCCGAACACATGCGCAAAGGAATGTGCTTTGTCTG
This sequence comes from Tricholoma hemisulphureum, assembly GCA_964034925.1. Lineage (NCBI taxonomy): Eukaryota > Fungi > Basidiomycota > Agaricomycetes > Agaricales > Tricholomataceae > Tricholoma > Tricholoma hemisulphureum. Next base: position 1,794,386 of record OZ035928.1, on the reverse strand, counting down.
TCATCAGACAGGACATTGCACCATCGACCACAAAGACAAGAAAACAGGAAAGTTCTTACCTGGACCTGTCAGAAGGTTTACCACCAAGAAACCAAGCGGAAAAGATGCCTACGGGAAGATACGAGCCCTCCTAGGCAAATTAGACGAAGAAGAGAAAGAAGAAACCCTCAACCTCATGGAAGAGTCGGGTTTTTAAGAAAGCGGACTGCCCCGACATCAGGACCCGCTGAAATTACGGTCTCAAGTGTACTTATAGCTAACATGGAAAAGCAATCTATGAGATTACCAATGCAGCTATTCGTTGAGAACGAAATTGTCGAAACCGATGCCCTCCTCGATTCAGGAGCAGGAGGGATGTTCATGGACAAAGGCTTTGCACAGATGTACAACTTCCTGCTCACCCCTCTCCAAAAGCCGATCAGAGCCAGGAACGTTGATGGCACCCAAAATAAACTAGGCACCATCAATCACTCCACCACAGCTTCGGTAGACATTGGAGGAAGGCAATCAAAGATACGGTTTATGGTCACAGGACTAGGAAAGGAATCAGTCATCCTAGGACTCCCCTGGCTTCAGAAGGAGAACCCGTTGATCAACTGGGAAATCGGAACACTGCAATACCGAAAGAACAGATCACTGGAAGCCGCCCGACGGGCAGTAGCCAAAACCCGGCAACTCATGAAGGGAACCCCTTTTGAGCAGAAACAAACCACGGAAAACACCCCAATTGCTAGATTGGAAGAAACCCCGATCCGAGCCAAGACATTGATCTCCCAACAATTGGCACACAATGAACAGAAAGATCAAAAAGAGGACAAAGCGACCATACCATCGGAATACCAAGAATACAACAAGGTTTTCGAAAAAGCCGCCTCTGAAAGATTTCCCGAATCAAAACAATGGGATCATGCCATCGATTTGAAAGAAGACTTTGTACCGAAAGACTGCAAAGTTTACCCTCTCACCCCGGTCGAACAACAGAAAATGGACGAATTCCTCGAGGAAAACCTGGCAAAAGGATATATCCGACCGTCGAAGTCACCTATGGCCTCGCCGTTTTTCTTTGTAGCAAAGAAGGATGCAGGAGCGCTTCAACCCTGCCAAGACTACCGGTACCTGAATAATGGAACGATCAAGAATACCTACCCCTTACCCCTGATCGGAGACCTCCTTGACAAATTAAAAGGAGCACAAATCTTCACTAAACTCGACATCAGATGGGGATATCACAACATCAGGATAAAGGACGGAGACCAATGGAAAGCGGCCTTCAAAACGAACAAAGGACTGTTTGAACCGACAGTCATGTTCTTCGGCCTATGCAACTCTCCGGCCACATTCCAAGCAATGATGAATGAGATATTCAAAGATCTGATCAACGAAGGATGGGTAGTAATCTACATGGATGACATCTTGATCTTCTCTCGAGATCCCAGGAAACACGCCGACCGAACAAAGAAGATTCTCCAACGGCTTAAGGACCACAACCTCTATCTTAAACCCGAGAAGTGCAAATTCGACGTCAAAGAAGTCGAGTTCCTCGGCTTGATAGTGAAACCGGATCAGATCTTGATGGACCCGACTAAACTCTCTGGCATCCGAGATTGGCCTGAGCCAACTAATGTCAAAGGAGTAAGGTCGTTCCTCGGATTTGGAAACTTCTACCGCAGATTCATTGGACGCTTCACCGAATTAGCACGGCCACTCAACAGTCTAACAAGAAAGGACATCAAATTCGAATGGACGCCAGAATGTCAAGAATCATTTGACAAATTAAAGGCTAAGTTTAGCGAGGCACCGACCCTATTGATGCCAGATCCCAGCAAACCGTTCACGATCGAATCCGATGCATCTAAATTCGCAACTGGTGCGGTACTCAGACAACAAGGACCTGACAGAGACTGGCACCCATGCGGGTACATCTCCCACTCTTTGACCCCCACAGAACGGAACTACGAAATTTACGACAGAGAACTGCTTGGAATTATCCGAGCTTTAGAAACGTGGAGGCACTACCTACAGGGAGTGCCACACCTGGTCACAATCCTGTCCGATCACAAGAATTTGACATACTTCAGGGTCGCACAAAAACTGAATAGAAGACAGGCACGATGGAGCCTCTTCTTATCAGAATTCGACATCAAATTGATCCACGTACCTGGATCGCAGATGGTCCAATCCGACGCACTATCCCGAAGAGAAGATTTAGGAAAAGACATGGACAAGGACAACGAAAACCTGACAATGCTGCCAGAAACAGTATTCATCAACACTATCGACACGGAAATGGAATCGCTGTTGGTCACAGCAACCATGAAGGATGAATTAGTAGCCAATGTGATCAAGGCACTAAAAACTAACGGAACCCCACCGATCAAATCCGATCTTGCCGACTGGGAAGTAAAGGACGGACTCCTTTTCTTCAAAAACAGATGCTACGTCCCACCAAACAACGAACTACAAAAAAGGTTAATCGAACAGTATCACAACTCTCTCACTGCAGGACACCCTGGACAATTCCAGACACTAGAATTGATCCAAAGAGACTATTGGTGGCCAGGAATGACGACACTGATCAAAAACTTCGTACAAGGATGCAGACTATGCCAACAGATGAAGGTTAACACCCACCCGACGACACCACCCCTCACACTGATTAAATCAACCGTAACAAGACCGTTCGCATTGGTTACAACCAACTTCATTACAGACTTACCAGAATCAGACGGACATGATGCCCTAATGGTCGTGGTAGACCATGGTCTTACAAAGGGGGTAATTTTAATACCTTGTAACAAAACCATCGACGCCCTAGGAGCAGCAGACCTCTATCTGAAGAACGTGTTCACCAGATTCGGTCTCCCCGACAAGATCATATCTGATCGAGACCCGAGATTTGCATCCAGACTATTCCAAGAGCTAGGAAAACTCTTAGGAATCAAATTGGCTATGAGCACAGCCTACCACCCACAAACCGACAGACAAACCGAACGAATGAACCAGGAAATTGAAGCCTATCTCTGCATGTTCTGTACGAATCAACCCGAGACATGGGTGAAACTCCTCTCCACCGCCAAATTTGCCCACAATCAACGGACTCACTCTACAGTGAAACACTCGCCATTCTACCTCATGATGGGGTATGAACCACATGCGATACCCATGCCTTACAAGAAGAGCGATGTACCTGCCACAGAGAAAAGAATCGTTCAATTACAAAGAGCGCGAAATGAAGCCCTAGCCGCACACGAACTGGCCCGACAACTCATGGCAGAAAGAATCACCCGAAAGTTCACCCCGTTCCTCCTCAGCCAGAAAGTATGGCTTGATTCCGGAAATCTGAAGATCTACCCCCACACCAAGAAACTCTCCCCGAAAAGAGAAGGACCATTCCTGATTAAGCGGGTTCTCTCATTGCTTTCTTACGAACTGAAACTACCGACTCAATGGAAGATTCACCCGGTGTTTCACGCAGCACTCCTCACCCCTTATTCCGAAACAGAAACACACGGCCCAAACTACCTGAAACCTCCCCCCGACCTGATCGAGGGAGAAAACGAATACGAAGTAGAAACCATCACCGCTCACAAACCGCGCGGATCAAAATATGTTTACCTCGTGAAATGGAAAGGCTACCCAACTTCGGAAAACACATGGGAACCAGAGTCACACCTGAAACACGCTGAGGAAATCCTCAACGTATATAAAGAAAAGAAAAACCTCTAGAAAGAAACATCGAACACACCCAGATACACTATGCATACCAACAACACAATCGCCTCCTCTTCTGCTCAAAAGAACCTCCCACCTCTCGCCGAATTTGTCGAAAACTTCCTAATTGATCCTACCAACCGCGCCTGCCTCGCCCACTACCTCGTCGATCGCGACCAAGATGTCTTGAACAGCCTCCTCCACCACTATGACGCCATCCTTGACCTGATACGAGACCAAGAACGGCTCGCCGACGAAACCCTCACAACTATGATGAGTCAGGGTATAGAATCGGCTATCAATCGCCTACAGAAACAACGGTTAGAAAGCGTCCGATCCCCTACTCCTCTCACGCAACTGACCACCACCTCAGCATCCCCCCACTACTCCTTCCAATCGACCCAAATCAAAGACTCCCAAACTGGGTTACCGACCTCTTCACCCCAAAAGAAAACAAACTCAAACGAAGCTCCCCCAACTGGAAAGGGGCGACATTCGTCGACTTCTATTCCCGGCATCATTAAGATCAGAACGACTCTGTCACCAGTACCCGAGATCATCGATCTCACGTCACCCACTCCACAGCCACAGTGCCCACTAACCCCAATGAACATCCGACCCAGAACCCCGACGCCACCACATATGAAAGCAGAGAAATGCTACAAGTGTGGGAAGATCGGCCATTTCGCGACATATTGCAATCAATTCATCTGCAGTATTTGCAAGAAGAGAAGACCCGGACATTATCCTGTCACCTGCCCCAAACAACGACGCGCGTCAGCGCCACCTGTCTATGCTAGTCTTAATCAGGTCCTATTAGATCAAGTCTACGGACCTCCCCCTGAAAACGATTACGACGACACCTGGGATGATGCAGCATGGGCAAACATCATGGGAGAACCCTATGGAAACTGATAAGAAGTCGTCCCCTCTCTCTTCTTTTCTTCTCAACAACCACAACCCCTCGAAAATGGACGGCCATATTATCTTCGCCATCGTCTTCTGCTCATTCTTACTCATATGCTGGCTTGTTATCTTTTCCTTTGTCATTTATTGGCACATTCTGAATCGCCGACCTACACCTACTCTTACACCATTCATCGATGTCGACGTCGAACTTCAACTGCTCCCCCCTGTGGCGCGACCATTCCGACACTCATGCGTCTGGATCTGGAGAGATTCCAAACAGCCCAGCGACGAAGTACTCATTTAGAATAGTTATCGAAGACTGGAAACTTCGATTTTAGTGAGGGGGTAATGTTACGATTCTATCGTGTCACCTATATTTACTTTCTGACATGCACTCACTTGACAGCCAGCGCATCTTTACTTATTGAAACACTCCTGAAAAGACCTGAGTAGATAGCTACTATACTTACTAGCCAATCACTATATAGACCAGAGTAACTAATAGTCTATATAAGCTGTAGTAGATAGTCGGTCAAGGCCTCAGCTTGACCTAAAGATATTAACTCTTTAAACTGCTCACAAAGAACTCGACCTAAGGAAGCACCTTAGAGTCTAAACAACGAACTCGACGCAAGGAAGTACCTTGACGTCTCGAATCGACTGAGTAGTTAAGAGACAATCTTAACAAATTGTCCAGGGTGTCCAGATGGTAGGGAGTTGTGATATAGTTCGATTATCTTCTTTCTGAGCTTGGCGTCAGGTAGTATGTAACACCTGTTCTTAAAAAAGATTAGGCCGTCTTTTACTTCCCAATCTGTCAGATCAGATTTGATCAGTGGGGTTCCCTTTGTTTTGAGTGCTTTAATTGCATCTGCAACTAATTTGTCTTTCATTGTCACTTGTATCGTTTTCTGTTCCTTGATTCCAATCTTCTCTTTGTGATAGTGCATCAGATTGTATCATTTGTGACCCTGGTACGTGTAAAAGATTTAGTTCAAATTCGGATAAAAATAGGCTCCATTAAGCTTGTCTCCTATTCAGTTTCTGGGCAGTGCGGAAATACATCAGGTTTTTGTGATCGGATAGAATTGTCACTGGGTGTGCACTTCCTTGAAGGTAGTGGCACCAGGTTTCTAGGGCGCATATGATCCCCAGGAGTTCTCGATCATAGATTTTGGTTTTGTTGGGTTGCATCAAGTGAATGCAAAATATACCCGCATGGGTGCCACTGTCCATCAGTGCCTTGTTGTCGGAGTACTGCGCCAGTAGCAAATTTTGAGGCTTCTGATTTGATTGTGAAGGGTCTTGCTGGATTGGGCATTGACAGGATCTGTTAAGGCGAGAGCCTCAACTACTCAGTACAAGTATCGAGTTCGTTAACGACGAGGCTTTCGTTGCTAAGTTATATCAAACTAAGTCAGAGGCTTTCTGGCTTAGGTCGAGTCGCGCATTCGAGAGCAGTTCTAAGGCTGTATATTGCCTAAGGTCAAGCTAAGGAGCCTTGACCTTCATCTACTACAGTTTATATAGGTAATTACATGGCTACGTGTTGAATACGTGTCTACACGTATTACAAGAGTCAGTAAACTATCTATAGGTGCAAAGCTGTAGAGTGCGAGGTAAGTGGACAGCTATCTACTCGGTGTCTAATGGAAAAGGGAATATGAGCGCTGCTCAACGAGTCAGAGATAAAGAAACGAGTCATGGTAAGCACTGCCGCGACGAAGAAGGAAACAGATGTAAAAGGAAATCATAACAGGATCAGTGCCTGTGCAAATTTGGCTTTTAACACGTTGAATGACGTTTGGCATGCTTCTGTCTGTTCAAATTTGATGTCTTTTTGGGTTAGATCATTCAATGGTCTCACTAGCTTGGCAAACCTCCCAATAAATCTTCCATAGAAGTTTCCAAATCCTAGGAACAATCGTACTCCTTTGACGTTAGTTGGTTCTGGCCAGTCTTTGATCCCTGCTAATTTCGTGGGGTCCATCAGTATTTGATCCAGTTTGACAATCAGTCCGAGGAATTCAACTTCTTGAACGTCGAATTTGCATTTTTCTGGCTTAAGGTATAGGTTGTTTTCAAGTAATCGTTGTAGGATCTGTTGTGTCCATTGTTGATGTTCTTGTTTGTCTTTGGAAAAGATAAGGATGTCGTCCATGTAAATGACGACACATCCTTCGTTAATCATGTCTTTGAAGATGTCATTCATCATGCCTTGGAACATGGCAGGGGAGTTGCATAATCCAAAGAACATTACCATTGGTTTGAATAGTCCTTTATTCGTTTTGAAGGCTGCTTTCCATTGGTTGCCTTCTTTGATTCAGACGTTGTGATAGCCCCATCGTATATTGAGTTTCGTAAACCATTGCGCTCCCTTCAGTTTGTCACGGGTAGGTGTTTTTGATTGTCCCGTGGTTAAGGTATTGATAGTCTTGGAAGGGTCAAAGTGCTTCAGAATCTTTTTTTGCAATGAAAAAGAAGGGTGATGCCATGGGTGATTTTGACAGTCGGATGTATCCTTTCTTTAAGTTTTCTTTGAGAAAGTCGTCCATCTTTGATTGTTCCGCTGGCGTCAGAGGGTAAACTTTACAATCCTTTGGTAGAAAATCGTCTTTCAGGTCAATTGCATGATCCCAGGGTTTTGATTCAGGAAACCGTTCAGATGCCGCTTTCTCAAATACTTTTTGGTATTCTTGATATTGCATTGGAAGGATATTGTCGAGTGTCTTTGCTTTTTCTGGATTGTCCGTTTGGTTGTCATGAGCAAGTTGCTGCGAAATGGAGGTTTTAGCTCTGATCCAAATCCTTTGTCCAAGGCAAAATCATGGTGAAGTTCTTGATGACATTATCCTTGATATCCTTCCTGTACTTTTTGAGTATGAATATTTCAGTGCATCATATTCCAAAGTGAGGGGTGGTTTGGTGGTGGTAGGGTCGAATATTCCGATGACAGGTTCTCCCTTGATGTAGGCAATGACGAGGTCATTTGCTGGTTCAGTTTTGATTTTGTCCGGTGTTGGTGGGGTATTGTCTTGTAAGGCTTCAATGTTGCTTTCTTTGATCGGGTGGTCTTCTTTGACAGGGGTGATCTTCCTGATTTGTTCTTCAGTGCCTTGTTTGAATGCCGTGTTTTTTGTCATTTCCCTAGATTTAGCAACGATTCTCCGGACCCTGGCGAATCGTTTTTCTTTGTCAGGGAAAGTGATCGTACCTTTTGTCCAGTTAATATCAGGGTTTTCCTTTCTAAACCAAGGTAACCCTAGGATCACTGACTCTTTTCCTAAGCCGGTTACCAGGTATCATTTGTCCATTTGTCTTTCTCCGATGGTGAGTCAGGCTGTAGTGGAGTGAGTTGTTTCTTCTTTGTTCAGAGTGCTGTTGGCATTCCATGTCTTGATTGGTTTGGCCAGGGGGGTCATTTGGAATCCGCGGTTGCGCGCGAAATCTTGATTGATAAAAGTTCTGGCAGCTCCTGAGTCAAGGAGCGCTTTGGTTTTGACGATTTTGGTTTCTGTTTCTAGCTTAATGGGTACTCTCATGGAGCGTTGTCTCATATCAGCTACTAATACAGATGAAACCGTTAACTCAGCGGGGTCTGACGTCATTCCAGTCCACTTCTTTAAAAACCCTTCTCTTCAAGGATTGCGAGAGCTTTCTCTCGTTCTTCTTCATCTAACTCTCCCATCATGGTGTGGAGGTTGTTGTATAATCTTTGCCCTGTCTTCTTCTGCCAAGGCTTGGGGGAGGGAGATGTCATAATCGTCCCGTCTTTCTTGTGATCTCCAGAGCGATGTCCGGGTTTTGTGACAAATAAAGCATAGCCCCTTTTGCATATGCTCCATTCGTTCGGCAGTGGTCAATCGGTTGATGTCGGTGGCTTCTTTCTTGATTGAGGAAGTAGATCAGGGTTCGTAGATTGTGCACGTCTTTCCTGCGATGGCGTGTGCTCATTTCCATTGGCCATTGTACTTTGCGGCTGCCTCCATCATGTTGTCGAGGGTGGTAGGGACCTTCTCCATGTTGTAGATTTTTTCTGTCAACTTGGGATGTAATCTGTCAATGAAATATTTGATGAGGGAAATGTCTTCTTTGATCTCGGCCCTTCCCTTCAAGATTCTAAACTGGGCAATGTAGTCTTCAATGTCTCCGGTTTGTTTGAGTGCTTTCATCTTCTGTCGTGTGTCTCCTGCATCATCAATTGGGGAGAACATGGTTTTGAATGATGCTTTGAAGTCTGTCCACGTCCCTAAAGCCGCTTCTCCTGCCTTCAACTCTGCCCATCCTGCTGCTGTGCCCCCGTTCATAAACGAGAGCATGAAGATGATCTTCTTGTCGTTGGTGTTGTAGATGTCTTCATTTGCTCGCAGGTAAAGGGAGACTTGGGAGAGGAATGTACTCGCTTTGGTTCTTTCTCCATGGAAGTCAGTGGGCATGCGGATCTTGATCTCTTTGGATGTCATGTCGTAAGTGTCAGCATTGGTGGTGTCAAGGAATTGATGGGTGGGTTCTGACTTGGTTTCTTTGTCTGGGTTGAGCGGTTCAAATTCTTTGTCGGGAATGTATCGAGGTGGTTCAGTGCTTGTTCTCTGGCTGTACCAGCGTTCTGAGGGTTCTGAGTAACGTACTAGTCGACCTTTGTGTCTGTACCAAAGGGTATTGGGTTCAGGGGTGGCACCTTGCAGCGGTTGATCAGGGGAGTGTCGGGTGGGTCATCTGGAGAGGGAGGAGTCTGCTCTTGAGTAAGAGGATGTCGTGGATCAGCTTGACCTTTTGTTAAGGTGAGAGCCTCAACTACTCAGTACAAGTATCGAGTTCGTTAACGACAAGGCTTGCGTCGCTAAGTTATATCACGCTAAGTCAGAGGCTTTCTGACTTAGGTCAAGTCGTGCGTTTGAGAGCAGTTATAAGGCTGTATATTGCCTAAGGTCAAGCTAAGGAGCCTTGACCTCTGTCTACTACAGTTTATATAGGTACTTTCATGACTACGTGTTGAATACGTGTCTACACGTATTGTAAGAGTCAGTAAGGTATCTATGGCTATGCAAAGCTGTAGAGTACGAGGTAAATGGACAGCTATCTACTCAGTGTCTAGTGTAAAGGGAAATATGGGTGCTGCCCAACAAGTCAGAGATAAGGAGATGAGTCATGGTAAGCACTGCCATGACGAAGGAGGAAATAGATGTAAAAGGAAATTGTAACATTAGGTGCTTCAGTTCCCACAGCCAAATAAGGTAATTCCCAATTGATCACTCATCAAAATGGGCAGTGCTTATAGGGTTCATCATGGGTCACACCATGGGTAAAGTTTCACACACCACACCCGCACCCGCCAACACCACACCCATTCTAACACCGCCACTGCGGTGACAGGCTTTCACCATGGTTTGTTGTGAAACACCACAGGTGTGACACCACAAAGATACACCGTGGTTTTTAATTCTTTTTTTGTCTCCTAGTTTATGTTCTACATTGTTAAATATAGTGTATTGTATTGTACAACCCTAAACTAACTTAACTATACCCTGTATACATACCTAGGTGACAGCCAATAAGGCTTTTTGAAGAATGCCTCACATTTGTGTGAGGGGGCAACACAATCATTAAAATTTTTCATTAAACTAATTAATGGGGATATTGGGATCAGGAAGTTTGAGCACAAGATGAGGACGAGGTTTTTGAGGTATTGAGTTTAAGTCAAAGGTAAGTGTATGAGGGAGTCTGCCACAGGAAGGAATGTTATTATCACCTCCTACAAGATGTGCAATATTTATACTACACAGTTAGGAGGTATTCTGTAATAGACCCCTGTACCAGTTAATAATGGAATAACTATGTCATATCCCCTATAACAGTGTCAATAATAGTGACATATGATATCATGGCTTGGTAAGTCCTAGACTTCCTGCAGGGTGTGTCTTAGACACTCTATCCAAGGCTCTGTCTCTGATGGCCTATGATAGACATGGCTATATATTGGGATCAGGAAGTTGAGCACAAGATGAGGACGAGGTTTTTGAGGTATTGAGTTTAAGTCAAAGATAAGTGTATGAGGGAGTCTGCCACAGGGAGGAATGTTATTATCATCTCCTACAAGATGTGCAATATTTATACTACACAGTTAGGAGGTATAGTGTAATGCACTCCTTTAATATATAAAGGAGGTATTCTGTAATAGACCCCTGTACCAGTTAATAATGGAATAACTATGTCATATCCCCTATATAATTCTCCAGATAGACTTGTCTATCATTGTATATTATAGGGGGTTCCCTGGATAGCATAGGAGACAGTCTTGGCAGTCTTTGTAGTCTTGGCCAGTCTATTCCTGTATAGGAGACTGCCATTGCTCTAGGGTTAAGGGTAGCAGCTGCTAACCCTAACCCTAAGCTTAGGACTTGTATTCCATCTCCCTAGGCTTGTTAACTGCCTTGGCTTGCCTGTATACTCTTGTATACATAATCCCAACACTATATCTTGCCTATCCTATGATAGACAGGCTGCAGGATGATTAATCCTGTAGCATGTGTTAACTGTGGATTCCCCTATATGTCTCTGCATGTGTTAACCTCTGTTAAACATGTGTTAATATGACTTAGCATATTCTGGCAATATTCCCTAGGCATGTTAACTGCCTTGGCTTGCCTGTATACTCTTGTATACATAATCCCAACAGGGGATGAAACTAATTAATGATAGAAACAGAAAAAAGCACCCTCGCATTTTTCGTGAGGGAGAGTCGTGCTCCTCACCTTCCCTGGTGTCCTCATCTATTCCCCCCCCCATCATTTGTTGTTCATCCCGCTTTGTTCATTGTCATTATCCTCCCTGTCCTCCCCATTGTCCTTGTGGCTGGCCGTCTGGTAGCCGTCCCCTCCCCATTGCTCCCCATTTCCACCCTGTGAGCAGTTGCTCACATTGGTGGTTAAGGGTGCTGTGATGGTGATGGTGGTTGTGATTGTTGTCATTCTGTCACCATCATCCTCATGGCCCATGGCGTTGTCTGGTTTGCTATGGTGGTGTTGGTGGCCGTCATGGCTGTCGTAGGCGTGGGGCTGGACGCTGAGGATTCGTCGTCATTCAGGGGTGCTGGTGATTCTTGGCGTTGGCTGCTAGCACTCCATTCCGGCACCGTGTCCATCTTCCCTTCATTCCCGCCCTCCCTGTTGCAGTCGTGGGTCGTTGTGTTATTGTAACATATGTAAAACCTATAGTAAATGAACACTTATGTTAGTTGAAAGACAGAAAAGTAAGAAACAAACATAACAAAACTTGCCTGGGGCCCAAACGACATCTATTGTCGTTTGGGCCCATTTTGTGTGATGCAGCTGGCCCCTCCTCCCCATTGCATTCATTCCCACTGTTTGTCCATTCTAGTTGTTTGTCCATTCCCCCTGCTGTTTGTTACCCCTGATGCTCCCACTTCCCGTGTCCTCTTTGTGTCCATGTATTTGTTCCTGTTGTCGGGGTGCTGTGGTGGTGATGATGGTGGTGGTGGTGGCAGTGGCAGTGGTGGTGGCTGTCGTTGTTGTCATTGTCATTGTTGTCATGGTAGTCGCATCTTTGTAAGTTAAAACCTGTAAACAATGCAAATGAAGTTAGTTGAATACTAAAGATAAACAAGATATGAATAAAGAAAAACTTACCTGGGGCCCAAACGATGATCAAAGTCGTTTGGGCCTGTTTCATATGCTTCATGTCACTAGTAGGACCTAACAAAACTGTTAGTTGTGAAATAAGAAAGTGAAATAAGAAAGTAGAGATACTTACAAACAACGATTTCATCGTTGTTTCTTGCAATGATCAATGTTCGGCATCTTCCATGGCTGGTCACTTAAATAACCGTTGATACCCATGACACCATCAAAACAGGTACGGTATGCCACAGGTCCAGCATTTTGGCAACCATACCCATACCCATCAAACCTGTGGGCCGTTTACTGCAGGTTGACCCACACCCGTGCTTTACCCTAAGTGCTTATGATAAAGGGACATTGAAGACCCAAGAGTTGGCATGGGTGTAGCCCTAGGTATAGTCTACTCAACTGTACTACAGGAGTGGCACACTAAAAGCATTATCAAGATGTAAAGGTGACTGACTGAGTACCTGGTCTGGCTGAGTACCTGACCAGGCACAGTAAGTGCATGAAAATTCCAGGGAAGAATGATATTAAAGCAGATGTTAGTATATGGTTATTTCTTTTACTTGAGAAACTGTATGTTATGATAAAATACTATCATGCCTCACAGTTCAAGGTCTTTATTGTGCCCCACAAGATCCGAGCAGATCTGCTTGGAATTGGTCAGATTCCGCTTGGATCCGCTTGGACATTTTTGATAGAGCAGCCTGCAAATGGCTGTCATTTTCTCTGACTGGATCCAATTGATCCAATCAGATCCAAGCAGAATAATTCTGACCAGATTCCGCTTGGATCCATGCACACAAAGTCCCATGACTTTGTTTATCAGTGGCACATGCTACCCAATTGGGATGTGTCACACTGCATCACAAGGCGTCACCGCGCATCATGACTGCCAGCTCACCACCTTTCTCTCCCACCACCACCCTCAACGCTGCTTCCTCCCTGCTTCCTCCCATCCTCCACTCCAACGAAATGGGGGCCACAGGCCCCCATATTAAGTATTCTTTTATTATTACCATGGTTATCTAACTAATAAACTAATTTTGCAGTGTTTTACATTTGCTATAATGACAGCTGTCGACGCCCTACCTTCCTCCCCACTCAGCTGGGAGGGAGGGGGGCCTGCTGGCTAATGGGGTGGCCCTAGGGTGATGCCGCAGGCCTAAGGAGTGGGGCACCTGCAAGGTGTGCCCCCAATGTGTGCCCTCCATGCTGCCACATCACTAACACCCCCCCTCTCCCTCCCCTTTCCCCCTTCCTCCAACAGCCACAACCACCCCCTGTGACAAGCCCTGCGAGCTCCTGCTCATGGGGTGGGCGGGGGGCCATGTTTAAACCCAGGATGAGCCCACATCTGCCACCACATCACTACTGCCTGCCATGACCACCTGCCATGACCCCCACTACAACCACTGAACAGGGGATGTCAGACGCCAAGGCAATGAGGGGGATGGGGAGACAGGAGGGGGGGCGCACCAGACACCCTTGGCAGTGCATCTAACAACTGACACCACCCAGACAACTGGGGGACATGCCTGATGACCACAGGGGGGCACCCAGCACAGGGTGGACATGGGGGGGACACACCACACAATGGAGGGGCACCCCAGCCAACACAGGGATGCACTCAACAAAGGGGGAACACGCCACATGACTGAGGGACACCCAGACAACCAGGATGCGACTGACGAGGGAGTGGGACACCCAGACAACCTCCAAGGTGTGTCTAATGACCAACACCACCCAGCCCAGCCCAGCGAGCCACTGCTTGTGGGGTGGAGCATTGGTGGAGTGGTGAGGGGCACGGCCAACCACGAAAGCACCCCCAACTGCCACCATGAGCCATTGCCCATGGGGTGGAACGGGGTGCTCTGTGAGAGATGTGGTGCAGATTGCGACAATGATGAGAACGACGGTGCAACGGGTGGCCCCCCCCTCCTCCCTGAAGTGCGACGGGGGCTGTGTTTCATATTTTATACCCTCCGTCACTCATTTGAGTGATGGGGTGGGCTTTTTATTTTGTAGTCTTATGTAAATGGGTAATAAATAGTAGTAATATTGATATTTTGCTATGCTATTTGGTTCAATTGTGAGTTGCTTACTAAGTCATTCCCTAATAACCCATCCCTTTGCCTTGTATTGAGATAGGGGGGTTTCATTTTTGATGTTGATATAAAAACTGGTCAGAATCTGCTTAGACTCCACTCAGATCCACTCTGACTCTGCTCAGATTCCACTCAGATCCACTCTGACTCTGCTTGGATCCACTTGGATTCCACTTAGATCCACTCTACTCCAATTCTGCTTGGATCCACTCAGATTCCACTCAGATGCACTTGGATTCCACTTAGATCTGCTCAGATCTGCTCAGATCTTGTGGGGGACAGTAAAGTACTGCACATTTCTGTCAGATGGGACATCAACAGTTGAACATTTCCTACAAGGATTTGGATATTGTATCAGTGCATGAAAATTCTAGGCAAGAATAACATTAAAGGAGATGTTGATATATGGTCATTTTTTTCACTCAAAAAACTGTATGTTGTGATAAAATACTATCATCCCTCACAATTCCATCAGGTAAAGGATCAGCAGTTGGACATTTCTTGCAAGAATTTGAATATTTTATCAGTGCATGAAAATTCTACAGAAGAATGATATTAAAGGGATGTTAATATATGGTCATCCCTGGCACTTGAACAACTGTAAGTAATTATCATGCCTCACAGTTCTGTCAGTTGAAGTATCAGTGTATGACCCCTCCTTGCCATCATTTTACGATCTGGTAATGTCTAGCAAGATCATATCTACAGATAGCGGGGCACTAATTATTGATCAGATCTATCTAGTCATACCAGGCCACTGCCAATTTCCTGATGTACCACTTCCGAGTCAGAGCAAAGGAGCATGTTCCATGCTACAATACAACTTCCAAGTCTGTGCAGCATTTGAAACCCAAATTTTGGAGCCAGCCAATCTCTTCTAAAATAAATACTATTGTCTCTGACTTGTGCTTCCCAGTCAATCTGGCCCTCTGCCTTTCTGTCAAGGGTAGATATGCCTGTATTACAGCTATCTATGTAGATATACAGGTGGAGGGAGCCTTGCCATTGCAAGTCACAAAAGGTGTTGTTGGGATTATGTATACAAGAGTATACAGGCAAGCCAAGGCAGTTAACATGCCTATGGAATATTGCCAGAATATGCTAAGTCATATTAACACATGTTTAACAGAGGTTAACACATGCAGAGACATATAGGGGAATCCACAGTTAACACATGCTACAGGATTAATCATCCTGCAGCATGTCTATCATAGGATAGGCAAGATATAGCCATGTCTATCATAGGCTATCAGAGACAGAGCCTTGGATAGAGTGTCTATGACACACCCTGCAGGAAGTCTAGGACTTACCAAGCCATGATATCATATGTCACTATTATTGACACTGTTATAGGGGATATGACATAGTTATTCCATTATTAACTGGTACAGGGGTCTATTACAGAATACCTCCTTTATATATTAAAGGAGTGCATTACACTATACCTCCTAACTGTGTAGTATAAATATTGCACATCATGTAGGAGATGATAATAACATTCCTCCCTGTGGCAGACTCCCTCACTCACTAGCCTTTGAGATTAACTTCATCTTCTTAACCTTGTCCTTAACTCCTCCAAGAAGACGACCATTTATCATTATTTGGGGAACCCCCAGCACAAGAAACCCCTAAACGATCAGGAAGAATATATACTTCCAGAGCACAAGAGAAGCGCAGACAACAGATCAATACACCAGAGATTGATCCGGTTATAAGAATACCTATTTCCTTAATTTGGACCAAAGAATACTCAAACGTAAACAAGATCGCTGATCGCGATCATTTGACGGATGAAAACTGGCACGAATGGAAAGAGAGAATGTTGCGTGTTTTTATTAATTGTGACATAACGGGATATGTTTTTGGTCAGACAAACCAACCGGATTCAAATATAGATCCGGAGAGTGCTTACAACTGGGACAAAAACGATACTTGGGCACAACAAGTCATTATCCACAACGTCACCTCCTCGCAAATAAATCACGTCGGATCAAAACAAAGCGCAGAAGCTATGTATACCGCATTATCGGTCACTCATGAAAACAAGGCACATCAAACAGTTAATCAACTGCAGTGTTTATTATATGAGACAAAGGCTGATAATTCTGACGACCTCCTAAAGCATTTGGACGTCTTGAAGTCTTACTGAGACCGGATCAACAGGTTTCCAAATATAGAATTCCATATCTCAGATACCCGATTTAAATCGATCATTTCGGCATCCTTACCAAACTCTTGGCAAACATATGTCGAGCCCTACAACGGAAACGCAAATGATCCAAATGACTTAGATCCAAAGCGTCGCCTAACTTTGGACGCATTTATTGGATTATTAAGGGAAGAATATAAACTTCGGCAAAATAGGAATAACGGGAATAATAACTCTGGCGGAATTGTAAACCTGGCTAAAATCCAGACGACCGCCCAAAAGGAGAAAACCCTTGAAAACCGTCTTACCGATCGTAAAAAATCCCTGAAGCCATATTGTGATCATTGCAAGCGCCCTGGACATTGGTCTAGTAAATGCCAAAAATTCCAAGGCAATAAATGCCATAATTGTGGAAAAATCAGACATCAGGCAAAAAATTGTTGGGGGAAGAAAAAGGAGAAAGATAAGGAAAAAGGGAAAATAAAACCTGTGGAACAGTCCAATGCTGTGGAGGAATTTATTGCATTTTCAGCTCAAGAAGAACATTATAATTTTGATTCCTATGATGCTTGTAACGATGCCGTAATGGACGAGGGTTTGATCTATTATGACTGGTTGGCTGACTCAGCAACAACATCGCATGTCACGCATCAAAGAGAAGCCTTCAAAACATACACTCCAATGAAAAATAATTCCGTAACTGGGGTAGGTGGATTGGAAGCTAAAATTGCAGGCAAAAGAACTGTTGAAATAATTTCAACATGCAATAATCAAAATTTTAATATTCATCTGGAAGACGTCCTACATGTGCCTGGAACACAAAACAATTTAATTTCATTGGGGCGATGGGATGCAGCTGGCGGAAAATATATTGGAGGACAAGGAAACTAATCCTCACAACAAAAGACGGACAACAACTTGCAGAAGGAAAGAAAATTAATAACCATTTATACAAGATGAAAATGGTATTAAAAAATTCAAGCAAGCCGTCTAAAACTCCTGCTGTTAATCAAACATTTGTCGGAAACGTAAAACCACTTAGTTGGGAAACTTGGCACCGACGATTTGGACATGTAGGATATTCTGGACTTCAACAATTATTGAGCCGAAAATTGGTGATCGGTTTCAATGTCGACGAAAATAGTCCTAAACCGGATTGCGAAAGCTTGCATCAGTGCAAAGCAAAATAAGGAGCCTTTTCCGAAGTCGACAAAAAGAAACACGAAACCAGGAGAATTAACCCACATAGATTTGTGGGGAAAATACGCCATCAAATCTATTAATGGCAAATATTATTATCTCCTATTTGTGGATGATGCTAAAAGGTTCGTCACAATTGAATGCCTCAAAGAGAAAAGTGATGCAGCACAGGGGGTAATAAATTACCTTGCCCATTTGGAAACACAAGGCAAGAAGCCGAAGGGTATACAAATTGATTGTGGAAAAGAATTTGTTAATGAAAAACTGGAAAAATATTGCAAAGAAAGAGGTATAGAAAATCGACTTACCGCACCATACTCACCATCACAGAATGGAGTTGCGGAAAGGATGAACAGAACCCTGGTCGAACTATCCCAAGCAATGCTGGCTGCTAACCAGCTTCCAGAATTTTTATGGGAATTTGCAGTCTTACATGCTGCCTATATCCGGAACCGATCATTTACCAAATATCTTCGGGAAACAACACCTTATGAAGGCTGGCACAATAAAAAACCGGACGTATCAAATTTACGTGAATTCGGAGCCCCAGTATGGGTATTATTACAAGGCCAGAAAGAAGAAAGAAAAATGCTACCTAAATCAAAGCGCCGTGCATATGTCAGCTATGACGACGGCGCGGGGGCAATAAAATACTACAATGCCGAAACAAGAAATGTTCTCACCTCTCGGAACTTCCGACTTATAGATGCTACAGATGAACCTGAGCCTCCCGAAGACACTGATGTTACACCCTCGACGGAGGGGGAGTCTGGTGGGGAAACACCAAATGTGCCGCCGACGGGTAACTCCGATCAACGGATCACGGAACCGGCAAGGCAGCCTCGGAAGCGTAAACGGAATGAAAATGAGGGAAACATAGATATCACTAGACCACAGAAGACGCGTGCAAGTGATAATGAACCACGGAAAACTCGTGGAATCCGTACCGACTACAAACATCTTTACCACCTTGCGGAAGAGGAAGATGACGAAACCTTTCTAAATATAGAAGAAGCCTATGCAATAATAGCCGGAGACAAAATAAACAGTCTCAAAGACGCAAAACAATCCCCAGAATGGACGGAATGGAAGGATTCAATGCAAATTGAATTAGACTTGCTCAAAGAAAAGGGTACTTGGGAACTTGTCGAAAAACCTCCAGATGCCATTCCAATCTCAAATAAATGGGTATTTATTCAAAAACGAAATAAAGAAGGGGAAATTGTACGATACAGAGCGCGGCTAGTTGCAAAAGGGTATGCACAAAGACCCGGTTATGATTTCACGGAAACTTTTTCACCAGTTGTACGAATGGACACACTCTGGGCGAATTTAGCACTCGCATCAGAGAAAGGTCTAAAAATACAACAGATGGACGTAAAGGGCGCATACCTCAATGGCACGCTACAAGAGACTATATACATGGAACAACCTGAGGGATGTAATGATGGAACAGGCCGAGTATGCAAGCTATTTAAACCGCTTTATGGATTAAAGCAGGCAGGTCGAGAGTGGAATAACAAATTTGATGGTAAACTTAAAATTCATGATTATGGACAATTAATGGCAGATCCTTGCGCATATATTCGACGGGATGAAGAAAATATAGGCATCATAACGGTATGGGTAGACAACACCCTGCTTTTTGCATCAGCAGATAAAATGATGAAGCATATGAAAAATGCGTTAACATCAGAATGGGACGTCACCGACCTTGGAGAGCCTAGCAAAATCGTGGGCATAGAAATTACATGCGCCAATGATATAGCATCAAAATATCTCAAGAAAAATATATCGAGAATGTCCTTCGTAAAGAAGGCATGATTGATGCAAACCCTGTTGGAATGCCAATGGACCCAAATATTAAATTAATTGAAAACCCAGATTATAATGAGCCGAATCGGAGCAATTCATATGCCAAATTACTGGGATGTCTACAATTCATTGCAAACTCCACACGACCTGACATTAGCTTCGCTGTTAATAAATTGGCAGCATATACCGCAAACCTGGGCTTACAACACCACGGTGCAATAAAGCGGATACTACGGTACTTAGCAGGTACGAAAACTCTTGGAATTATTTACAGAAAAACCCAGGATGAGACTGAAAACAATAACCTTTTCCATGGATTTGCCGATGCATCATTTGCAAATTCTGAGGACCTCAAGTCCACCACAGGATATGTTTTCCTGACAGCAGGGGGAGCAATAACTTGGAAATCAAAGAAACAAACAATTATTGCACTATCCTCAACGGAAGCCGAATATGTGGCGCTATCTGAGGCTGGACGCGAGGCCACTTGGCTAAGAAATTTGTATGGTGAACTCGGATACACCCAAGAAAATCCAACAATTATTCAAGGTGATAATGAAGGGTCAGTAATTTTAACTCATAACCCTCAATTTCACCAGAGGTCAAAACATATCGCTATACGGCATCACTGGGTCCGAGATTTAGTCACCAACAAAATTATTGATATTCAAAACTGTCGTGATCTGGAACAAACAGCGGACATATTAACAAAGGCTTTACCAAAGCCTAAGTTTTCACGGCATAGGGAAGAGATGGGAATTCAGTCAAAAATAACTCAGTAGCTTTCCTTGGTGAGATTGGTTTTTCCCAATGGGTTTTCCATCCACAGAGGTTTTGACGCACCTGAAAGAAAATTATTAACCACTCCAGGGGGAGTGATGACATTCACAGAACCATTCCACTCATTGTCCTACTGCCTAGGCTTGAGGGGGAGTGTTGGGATTATGTATACAAGAGTATACAGGCAAGCCAAGGCAGTTAACATGCCTATGGAATATTGCCAGAATATGCTAAGTCATATTAACACATGTTTAACAGAGGTTAACACATGCAGAGACATATAGGGGAATCCACAGTTAACACATGCTACAGGATTAATCATCCTGCAGCATGTCTATCATAGGATAGGCAAGATATAGCCATGTCTATCATAGGCTATCAGAGACAGAGCCTTGGATAGAGTGTCTATGACACACCCTGCAGGAAGTCTAGGACTTACCAAGCCATGATATCATATGTCACTATTATTGACACTGTTATAGGGGATATGACATAGTTATTCCATTATTAACTGGTACAGGGGTCTATTACAGAATACCTCCTTTATATATTAAAGGAGTGCATTACACTATACCTCCTAACTGTGTAGTATAAATATTGCACATCATGTAGGAGATGATAATAACATTCCTCCCTGTGGCAGACTCCCTCACTCACTAGCCTTTGAGATTAACTTCATCCTCTAACCTTGTTCTTAACTCTTCCTGTCACTGTTCACCACTCCATTCCCAACAAGGCATGACATGCATTAGGTATGATCGGACACATGGCTAAGGGTAGGTAGGTGATCGACCTCATGGTAGACACATGGAGCTGCGCACCACATGCTGAAGGCATGGTGCTGCGCCCGCAAACGACTCATGGTATGCACATGGGAAACGCATGTATTGTAGTATATAAGAGTGAATATATTGCCCAGAGACACTAGTCGTGTTCTCTTGGGTAATCCGCTATAACCTAGTGTGACCACCTCTGACTACTTGGCTACCCCCTTTCTTTTGTTGTTGTTATTCTTGAGGGATCCTTTGTTGTGCCTCTTGGTATAGGGTTGTCCTAACAGAAGAACATGACTCCCTCGATGACCGATCCCTCACTCACACCCCACGTTCTCCCCACCCCTTGAGTGCGCCTAACCAGCGTGCTTGTTTCTTTTACCTTCATGTGCAACGCTTGAGCCAACGCCCCACTGGCCATTGGCAAAGTAAGTTCCACACACCCGCTCTCCCCCGCTCAAACATTTTCCCCCCCTCAAACATTTTCCCCCCATCCCCATTCCCTGTTCCTCTGGCGTTGTCGCCATTGAACAGTCGTAGCGACCGTTCTTCTGGGTGCAACCCGTTGAGCAACCCCTCAACTGGACCAAGGTCCACTTGACAACAGACCGTCGTGGGACGCCACCCGACTGTTCTGTGAGCACGCGCGTAGTGTGATTGACCGTGGCTCATCGTCACGCAAGAGACCTTGCCCTTACTTTTCACGTTGCCCCAAAAGCAACGACTTCCCGTTTTCAATCCCAAGGAGCACAGCAGGGTCGCGCGCCCGCTCCAGGGAACTATTGCTTTCCCCCTCGTCCATCGCTCCGCCTCATCCGCCATCAGCGATTGGACAGGACATCCCCTCTCTCCACGCCCTTGACTCCTCTCCACACCCCCAACACCCCTTTTCCTCTCCCTCCCACTTTTCCCCATGGCCGAAATCAAGAATGTCGATGTGACGGCACCCATCGAACCTCCTCCCCCAATCCAATCTCTAGAGGAACTCCTCGCGCAGGCACGAAGCGAACATGACCAGCTGCTCAAGATCCTCATGGAGCAGAAACGAGAGAAAGAGCACGATGACGAGGCGAAACACGCAGAGTCAACAGTGGCTGGCGGAAAGTCTTTCCGCACGCCCAAAGTCACCACCCCCCTCCCCTTCTCCGGCAAGTCGGACGAACTCGACAGCTTCGAGACGGCCGTGTACATGTACATGCACGGTCGCCCCAACGAGTTTCGATCAGAGGACGCAAAGATCATTTGGATCTTGTCGTACCTCCAAGGTGGCACAGCGGTGAAGTGGTGAGAGGTGGCGGTGAAACAAATGATGCGCGGAGCCCCGCCCTTTGCGAACGCAGAGGAGCTGATGACGGCTCTGCAATCATCTTTTGGCGATCCCAACGTCAGGGACACAAAGGTCTTCCAACTGACCACGATGGTTCAGGGAGACGACACCGCGGACGAACACGTCCAAAACTTCAAGATTGCGGCACACGAGTCAGGCTATTCTGACACCCCGCTGATCTATGAGTTCAAGCGGTTGTTGAAGGCACCGTTGCGAGAACGGCTAAACAATCTCGACCATCCCCCGACCACCATCGACGAGTGGTACACGCAGGCGATGAGAATGGATAGACAATGGCGACAAGCCAGGACAGAACAGAGGCTGTTTGCAGGGTGCTTTGGACAGAAGGCCGCATCAGCAGCACCAACAACAGCGGTGGCGCGCACAGCACCACCACCACACCGGGCAGGCAAACAACCACCCGCGAGACAACAGTGGGGCCAGCAGGCTCAGGGGAATTCAAACCCCCCTTGAGCACGTGACCCAAACGCGATGGATGTGGACAGGAGCGCGAAGCACCCGGCACTTATTTGTTACAAGTGTAGGAAGCCAGGGCACATGGCCCGTGACTGCAGATCACGCCTGGATATCAGGGCGATGAATTACGAGGACTTGCGCAGGTACTGGACCGCGAAGTTAGCTGAGGAGGCCGATGCAAAGGCCAAGAAGGATTTTCCCGCCAGAGGCCAGTGAGACCCCCCTCACTCGCTTCCCAGAATAAGTATAATGGACTCTCGGTAGATACTATGGACTCAGATACGGACACGAACTCTACATTAGTAAATAGCTTAGATAGCGATACTGAATGTAGTACCATCGGTGAGGAGCCCAACACAAGTTGGCTTGGCGGTCCGGAACCGTGCTTAATTCCTCGAATGCCCGTAGTTACGAAAATAGACATTGTTACCAAAGAGCCTAAAGAGGGGGTATGGCATTTCGTACGATCAAGTAAAATAAAGAATGAGATTATGATACCGATCACGATTACTATGTTAGACACGCATGATTCATGTACGGTTAAAGCATTATTAGATAGCGGGGCTACAGGACTATTCGTGGATAGAGAGTTCGTACATAAAAGCAGACTTAAGACCCGGACTCTCAATCAACCGATCAGGGTCTACAACATCGATGGAACATTGAATCAGGGTGGCTCAATCACAGAGGAGATCACCATGATGATGTCATTCCGGGGTCACAAGGAAAAGGCCATCTTTGAGGTGTGCGATCTGGGGAAGACGACGGTGATCCTGGGACACCCATGGTTGCGCAAGCACAACCCGGACATCAACTGGGATGCCGGAGAGGTGAAGATGACGCACTGCCTGCAGGAGTGCAATGTATTTATCAGAACAGCGAAGAAAGAGAGGGCCAGGCGGAAGTTGGCCAAGCGACAGAGGTGGCGTCCAACAATTGAGGAAGTAGAGGATGAAGAAGCCTTTATTATGGCCGGAGGACTGATGAACGAGGAGGACGTACTCTTAGAAGAGATCGTCAACAAAGAGATGGAGAATCCGGAACGTGAAGAGGAGCGCGAGATCCGAATGATGGAGCAGGAACTCGAGGCAAAGATTCCACGGAGATTCCGGAGGTGGATGAAGGTGTTTGAGAAGGTGTCAGAACGCATGCCAAAGCAGCAACCCTGGGATCACACGATCGAGATGAAACCGGGTTACGAGCCAAAAAAAGCCAAGAACATCAGGCTATCCCTGCAAGTAGAGTTTGAAGGTCCGGTCCAGTTGCGGTCGCGGCCCTTTTTGGCTGCAACTGGAACCGCAACCAGTTGTGCCACTCACAAAAACTTCCCGACCGGAACCGCAACTGCAGCCAACCGGTCGGGACCAGTTGCTTACCAGTTGCACCTCGGTCGAAACCGGTTGCAACCATCCTACTAGTAGTTATTAATTTTATCTAAAGTAGTCTACCAATTAATTTAATTACTTAAAAAAACACAAACGGGAGGGGAAGTAAAGAGGGGGGGACTATAACCGAGAGGGGGGAAGTGCGGACAAGAGGGGGGGGGGGAACGAGAGGTGGAACACTACAATGGAGTGGGGGGGAACGTGGACGAGAGGGAGGGGAGGGAAACGAGGGGGGGGAACATAGACGAGTGGGGGGGAATGCAGACAAGAGGGGGGGAATGCAGACAAGAGGGGGGGAATGCAGACAAGAGGGGGGGAACGCGGACAACAGGGGGGCACTACAACCAAGAGGAGGGGAACGT
The DNA here is from genome assembly GCA_964034925.1 of Tricholoma hemisulphureum. Classification (NCBI taxonomy): domain Eukaryota; kingdom Fungi; phylum Basidiomycota; class Agaricomycetes; order Agaricales; family Tricholomataceae; genus Tricholoma; species Tricholoma hemisulphureum. Next base: position 1,769,750 of record OZ035928.1, on the reverse strand, counting down.
GGATACCAGAGAAGTGCAAGTTCGAAGTCGTGGAAGTGGAATTCCTTGGACTGTACATCACTGGGGACAGGATCAAGATGGATTGAGAAAAGACAAAGGCAATAGAAGAGTGGCCGGTGCCAACCTCAGTGAAAGACGTCCAACGCTTTCTGGGGTTAGCTAATTTCTACAGATGCTTTGCTGAAGGCTATGCAAAAGTAGCAGCACCGATGAATAAGCTATTGAGGAAGGAGCAGAAGTGGCAGTGGACGGCGGAAGAACAGGGAGCGTTCGACGGACTCAAAGTGCTATTCACCCGGAATGAGATACTGGCAACTGCAGATCCCGTCCGACCGTTAAGAGTTGAGGCCGACGCTTCAGGAGTGGCAACCGGAGGCGTGCTGAGCATGCAGATGGAGGATGGAAAGTGGAGGCCATGCGCATTTATCTCAAAGTCGCTCAACAACGTCGAATGGAATTACGACGTCCATGACCAAGAGATGCTGGCGATCATCAGGGCACTGGAGCAGTGGAGGCACCATCTGGAGGGTGCAACGCATAAAGTAGAAATCTGGATGGATCATAGCAACCTACAGTACTTCATGTCGTCAAAGAAGCTGAACAGGAGACAGGCGCGGTGGGCTTTGTACCTTTCGAGGTTTGACTTTGAGTTGGTCAACAAGCCAGGGACAGCAATGGGGAAGGCGGATGCGCTGTTGAGGAGGCCAGATTGGAAAGTGGGAACGGAGAACAACAACGAGGACATCACGTTGCTCAAACCTGAGTACTTCGCCATCAAGGCAACTCAGCACGGGCACCTCCTAGTCGAAGGAGCAGAGGAGGGGCTGTTGTCAAGAGTGCGGAAGGCGAAGGAGCTGGATGAGTCAGTGGTGAAGGCGGTGGAAGAATTGAGAAGGTCGCCGACAAAGCGACTCAGGATGGAAGAATGGGCAGAGGAGCAAGGGCTGGTACTCTTTAGAGGAAAGGTGTATGTACCAAAGGACGTACAGCTTCGACATGAGATCATCAAGCTCCACCATGACTCGGCGATAGCAGGACACCCTGGGCGGTGGAAAACATTAGAGCTGGTAACTCACAATTATTGGTGGCCGGGCGCCACAAAGTTTGTATTTGAATATGTCGATGGGTGCGACAAATGCCAGCAGTACAAGAATGTACCCAAATCTCCAGCAGGCAAGCTGAGGCCAATCGACTCCCCTACAGAGCCGTGGAAAGCAATCTCCGCGGACTTCATCACGGGGCTGCCAGAGGCACAAGGATACGACGCGCTCTTAGTGGTAGTCGATCAGGCCAAGAAGCAGATGCACGCAATTCCCACAACAGAGGAAACAAGTGCCTTGGGGCTGGCTAAATTATACCGGGACAACGTATGGAGATACCACGGGCTGCCAGATTCGATCATATCCGATCGGGGCCCCCAATTTGCGCGTTAATGAAAGAACTTAACAGAGTATTGAAAATACAAACAAAAACGTCCACGGCTTATCACCTGCAGACTGACGGACAAATGGAACGAGTAAATCAGGATGTTGAGCAGTATCTGAGATTATTTGTAAACCATAGACAAGACGACTGGCCGGAATGGATAGCGCTTGGGGAGTTTGCATATAACAATCGCATCCACTCAGCCATCCAGGTGTCGCCTTTCTTCACTAATTATGGCTACAACCCCAGGATGGGTTTCGAACCGAGACGACAGGGGAAAGTCGAAGCAGCGGAGGATTTCGCAGAGCGAATGAAGAGAGTGCATGAGGAGGTGCACGCCGCGCTAACAAAAGCGCGAGACGAGATGAAGAGGTACGCGGACCAGATATGGGGAGAAGCTCCGGCGTACAAAGTAGGAGACAAGGTGTGGCTGGAGTCTGAGGACTTGCAGCTGAATCGCCCCTCGCGCAAATTGGCAGAAAAGCGCTTGGGCCCCTATCCCATCACGGAGATTGTATCCCAGAACACCATGAAACTCAAACTACCAACATCGATCAAGATCCATCCGGTAATCAATGTGTCCAGGGTCAGGCCTCACACGGCGTCAACAATCCTGGAACAGCGAGCCAAAGCACCGCCACCAGTAGAGATAGAAGGAGAGTTGGAGTACCACATGGAAGAGGTACTGGATTCGAGGCTGTGCCGCAACCAGCTGCAGTACTTGGTGAAATGGCAAGGGTATACTGAGGAAAACAACACCTGGGAGCCCGCCGCAAACCTTGAACATGCAACGGAGGCCATCGCGGCATTCCACCGAACACACCCCGCCACCCCGCGTCGACTTAGGTCATTGGCACATTTCCGTTTTCAACTGTATGAAAACTTCACCAACACTCCAGAGGGTTTTACGTCTCGTCTGGAATCCGAGCCTTAAAGAGGGGGTGATGTCAAGAGTACGAAATATGAACAATATATATTATCTTATCTAATCTTATCGGATTGTTTGGTAGTGTAGACACTTTTATTATCAGTAGGCACGACATGCATTAGGTATGATCGGATACATGGCTAAGGGTAGGTAGGTGATCGACCTCATGGTAGACACATGGTGCTGCGCCCACAAACGACTCATGGTATGCACATGGGAAACGCATGTATTGTAGTATATAAGAGTGAATATATTGCCCAGAGACACTAGTCGTGTTCTCTTGGGTAATCCGCTATAACCTAGTGTGACTGCCTCTGACTACTTGGCTACCCCCTTTCTTTTGTTGTTGTTATTCTTGAGGGATCCCTCGTTGTGCCTCTTGGTATAGCGTTGTTCTAACAGGAGCCCCCAACAACTGCAGGCAGCCCACTCAACAACAACAGGGAGAAAGCATCACCAGTGAAGGGGGACTACTGATGGCAATGACTCCCCACTGCTGAGGGAGGGCCACCAGCAGCAGTGGTGCTCTGGCTGACAGTCCCCTCCCTTGTGTGAGATACAAACTGGAGGGGCCCAGGCTTTTGTTATTTCATTTTCTTCACCTCCCTTGCACATGTGCGAGGGATGCTATATAATTTAATACCTTAATATATCCATTTAAACAATATATTTGTTCAATCAATGTGGTTGTGAGGTCTTGAGATGTACATTTGCTAATTTTCCTCGCGATCTCTGTGCGATTTGTAAGTAATTCCCTTTTTGGGATGTCATAGTGGGGGCCCAGTGGTACTTTGTCAAACACAAAAAAAAAATTATGCCTCTCGAGTCTGATAACCCATTGTGTTCTGCACCCGTCGTTTCTCTACCTTTGTTCCTATTATGTAATCTATCTATGTTACAAGTTGTGCATGAAATGTGCTAAGTCCACGGCGGCGTTTTCCGAAGCTCACAATCTGCTGGGTGAATAGCGTTCACTGATGATACTGTGGGGATTCGGACCGTCAAATATGAATTGTATATACATACTTACTCTAGGAACACCTGGCTACTGCACACGCTGTGCCATCCTGATCATCAAACATACTTCTCAATTTCTCGGCCCTCCCATCGCCGACTGGTTTATGGCCCAGGATCTTCCCGCACAGATTCTGGGGTGTGCTCTTCCACACCAAGGCACATTCACGAGTTCCGTACGCATGCTGTGCCGGACCAGTCATTTTCCCGACCCTGAAACCACAAGTTTCCTGAAAGGTGTGTGATTGATGCCAACTTACATCTAATTACCGTACACGCCCACGTGATGGATTGCCACTTATTAATTTACAGACAAGGTTAGGCTCTCGCTTGCAGCTAATTCGCTTCCTTTGACGTACCGCGAGCCCGCGTGAAAAAGAATATGCGTCAGTTCATACATAATTATAAACGTCCACTATCCCAAACCATTCCCCCCCGAGCCTACCTTAGGCAGTCCATTCTTTAAGGCTTTGACCCCCACACTCCTTTCATTCTTTCAATCTGTACTGGCAGCATGGCCGTCATAACATCCACCCTGAAAAGCCTGCTGTTCGTCGCTGTGGGATTTGCGTTTTCATGCCTGAGCGACGTTCGCGCTCAGAGCATCTCCGACCCAGCAAGTTATGTTCTTCCATTTATTGGGACAACAAATGGCGGCCACGTATTTCCTGGTAAGGTTGCCCGCAGAGCTTGTCATGACCGTCTCGCCTAGCGGCCTAATACCTATATTCTATAGGTGCAACATTGCCACATGGAATGGTCAAAGCAGGCATGGATACCGATTCACCGGGCAATGTTCGTTCACTCGATCGAAGAACAAAGTGTTTCTAATGACTGTGTTGTGTTATAAAGCACGGGGGGTATGATGCAGACCCCAGTTTTAACGCGTTCGGTTTTTCGCAGTTGCATGATAGCGGAACTGGTGGAGCAAGTATACTTTTTTTTTGATGTGCGGGCTCGTTACTATACTTACCATTCCGCCCTCTAGTCACCACCGTTGTCCAATTTCAAGCTATGGGCTTTTGCGACTTGCCCGTCATTTGAAAAGTGCCCTACTTCGCTCATGTCGAGAAAGACTAAGAGGGCATTATTGAGTAATGGTGGGGATAAATCGAGGCCCAGGCTTATAGCAGGTTTCACTGAACATCGCAATTTAGGTGCACCGGATGACTTTGCTTCTCCCGGATACTTTGCATCGAACCTTGTACGTTTATATTTAGTATATGCTTATCTTTATTTGATGCACAACTGCCATAGTCAACTGGTATCCGTGTCGAACTTACCTCCACACGTCGAACCGCATTACACAGGTACACATTTCCGCCTGGAACGACCCAACCACGTATATTGGTCGACATCACCAATGACGGCCAGCGAAGCGGCTATAGTCCCACCTTGTCCATCAACCCCCAGACGGCACAAGTCGATGGTGGCGCAACCTTCTCCGGTTCTTTCGGTCCAGGTTAGTAGCGTCATTCTCATTCGCTTTGCTAATGTTACTGACCCGTCAATAGGAAAATACAAGGCTTTCACTTGTGTTACATTTAAAGGTCAAGGGTTCCCACTTGGCGCCCCGACCGAATTCGGCGTTTGGTCAGGTAACTCACCCGTCCGCAACACGACGACCGTCCCGCCGGTCCCTGGTGAGGCGCTCGCCTTACCTCGACCTCTTAATCAAGGACTAAACATCGTTACCCTTAACAAAAGGTGCTGAAATCGGTGCACTTCTAACCTTTCCCCCGGCTCCCGGGGGTGGAGCGACCACGATTCTCGCACGAGTTAGCGTTTCGCTCATCTCCAGGGATCAAGCATGCTCGAATGCAAATTCAGAAATCCCCGATCACAATTTCGAGGCGGTTCATAGCGCGAGTCGGGCGCAGTGGAATGCGCTGTTGAGCAGGGTTCAGGTGGATACAACCGGTGTACCGATGGAGACGGTTCAATTGTTCTATTCATCTGTGGGTGTTCTGTTGTTTGATCCCCAGACCAGGCTTTGATTGGTTGATTGATGGCCCACCTTTTAGCTATATCGGACACACATCTCTCCAGCGGATTGTACGTCTATCTCTCATGCGAATCATCTACATGGTCATGCATGCTGACCATCGTATTGTCGACTTGCAGACACGGGAGAAAATCCGAAATGGACGTCTAGCGAACCCTATTACGATTCTCTGTACTGCAACGTACGTGTTGGCTCAGATTTTGTGATTGTGAAACTGACTCGAGTTTCTTTTTGCAGTGGGATACATTCCGAACACTCTACCCCCTCATGTCTCTTCACGATCCTGTCAGATTTGCTGACATCGTGCGGGGAATGATCGACATTCAAGTCCACGAAGGTATGTGTTCGACTATCCCCATCATCATCAATTGTCACGAAATATAATAGGATGGTTACCCGAATGCCGTGGTGCGACGGTTCAGCAATCGATCCAAGGCGGTAGCAGTATGTTATTATCTCTTTCCCAGCGGACGACTCTGGAATTCACTTTTCATCGACAGATGCCGATCCCATCCTCGGTGAATTCTTCGTAAAGTACGAGCCACTATGTCGTCTCGAAAGTGCTTATCATTTAGCCTCGTGTGATCATTCTGTAGGTTCAAAGATCAGGCTGCGGCCATGAGCGTCTCTGGAGATGCGCTCTATAATGCTCTTCTGCCGGATGCGGAAACGGAACCTCGCAATTGGGATTTTCAAGGCCGCCAAGCTGACGCGTGGAAAAAGTATAGTAAGTGATGACCCATGCCATTTTTTTTTTGCATGTAGGCTGACTTTGTCTCTAGACTACGTTCCGTCTGATGACGTTGACACGAAGGGCCATTCGGGTACGAACACTCGACAGGTGTCTCGTACTTTAGAGGTTTGCAAGCTATGGTTGTTTCCTCATCTGTGACTACGCTGACTATTACTTTTTTTGTTGTCTTTTCGATTTAGTACGCTTTCAACGATTTCGCCATCTCCCAAGTTGCACAGCTGCTTGGAAAGACAGATGATGCTCAAAAGGTGAATATCATCCATTCATATGAACGCCACCTTTCGTAACTATTACATTCCATTAGTACGCTAAACGTGCCCAAAATTTCGTCAATGTGTGGGACCCCAGTGTCGCTTTCCCGGGTACGGGCTTTTCTGGGATGGCGCAGGTACGGATCCACAACCCAGTGTGACTATTACATTCAGCAGAGCAGAGATACTTATTGTGTGTTAGCTCCGGGACTCGAAGGGGGCCTTCACCTTCACTGATCCACGGCACTGTAGTGTCAATGACCCCACCCATTCGACGTGCTACCTTGATCCGAATAACCATGACGGGTTTTATGAAAGTACGCATCGCCCCCTACATATGATTAACTGTTCTAATTACTCCCATCCATTTTTTTCTGGACCGTGTAGGTTCTCCAATTGTAGTAAGGTGTTTTTCTGTTTGGTTCATGAGTGCCGCTGAAAGTTTTTTTTTCTGACTGTGACTAAACTAGTATTCACAAGTGAGTAGACTGAATATGGGTTTTAAAGGAGGAACGCTGAACACAGATACTCGCCTAACCTCAAGTTTGCACCGCAAGATACCGCAAAATTAATACAACTGCAAGGGGGACCTAAGAATTTTATTGATAGGCTCAACGTCATCTTTGAGCAGGTGTGAATTCTCTCCTCTCTCTTTTTTGAGCGAGCTCTCAAGGTTTTGTGCCTAGAACTACTTCGACGCAACGGACGAGCCTTCCCAGCAGATACCATTCATGTATCATTACGCCAACCGGCCGGGTCTAAGTACCCAAACGTCGAGGAAAGTGATTGCGAAATCCTTCAAGACTACAGTAGACGGCCTCCCCGGGAACGACGGTACGTTGTGGATTACCCAACGATCCAACCAAATCTCATACTCGTATCACCGTCACTAAATCCATCTCTCCAGATTCTGGTTCGTGACGTTCTCTCCCTCTTTTGCCCCCTCACAGTTTGTCCCCTTGCTGACCACGCCTTGTAGGGGCCATGGGAAGCTTCGCCGCATTCTTCCTGGCTGGGCTCTACCCCGTCCCAGCGACCCGCCAGTTCCTTCTATCGTCCCCGTACTTCGCCCAGATATCCTTCAACAACCCTGCGTTCAACAAAACGACCACCATTCGATCGAAGAATTTCTCTGGGAACCCGGGGGATGGGGTTGGAGGCAACGTTTTTGTTCAGGTGAGCCTTTCGAGGTGCTTAGCCATCCTGGGCCTGGCGCTCATGTGGTTTTGGATAGAGCGTGACCGTGAACGGCGAGCCGTATAAATCCAATTGTTATCTGGATTGGGACGTCTTTGCCAGCGGTGCGACGGTGGAGCTGACGCTGACGGAGGATATCAATGTCTCGTGTGGTTCGGGAGATGCTGCGCTGCCGCCATCCCTTTCTACTGGAGGGTTCGGTTCGTCTACTTCTTACTAGTGCTACTATCATTTTTCATCCATCACGCTCCTTTTTTTTTCTTTTTGGTATCGTTATTCACGGATGCACTTGTAATTTTGTCTCATTTTCTTTTCACTGAGAATTCCTTGTTCAAAAGGAAGGTACATAGGCTAGCGCTGTATGCTGTGACATATCTGTCTGTACATTTTTTGAGCATGGAGGTTTCTCCCCGAACCTAAGTGTCTGGCTTCCTTCAGGCTGAGACGGCTGATACGCCCAACAAGGATTACTACTGCTCGCATTGTAGTCACCGCTACTTTTGTACAACAGAGTCAAAAGAACTGATTTTTCTTATCTGTCTGGTAGAAATCCTCCAATTTGCAAGGGGATCGGTGAAACTACCAGAGGATTTGTCAAAATTGTCAAAGCTGAAGGGGCCATTTTTTTTTGTGCATCAGGAATTTAGCCATATTACCATAAATGGACATGATTTGGACCCTGATTACCATTTATGGATGTACCCCATTCTTTTCTTGTTGTAATCTACTAACAAATAATATTGTTAATTTTGGCAAATGGCCTCCACCTCCACTGTCAGCATTGTTGCAGCTGATGACAAGCTGCCACATCCACTGAGTGATGTGGGGATGTCTACCAAACCTCCCAGCACTTGTGAGACCACTGTTGATATGCTTGGCTAGGATCTGAATGCATTCTAACACACACACAACACACAACCTTCCTTAGACACAAGTTGGCCTACTAGTTCCCTTGCAGAATCTACCCAAGTACAACAAATACTCCTGAGTCCTTCCTAAGACTATGCCCTTTAAAACTTGTGCTAGTGGGCCATTGTGTTGCATGTCAGGTCTGAGTTCTGCAGGTGTCAGGCTGATCCACTTTGCATATTCACAGCCACAATTGCAGTGGTCAGTTGGTCTTGGGTCAGTCTCAAGATTTGAGCAGTCAGGTGAGCAGGAGGACCTAGATGAGGCTATTTCACTGCACCAAGAGGCACTCAAGCTGCTACCACCAAGCCAATCCAATAGCCAGTGGAAGGTGGCCAGTGCAATAGCAGTGCAAAGACACTGCAAATGGTTTCACTTGAGCAAAAAATCACAAATCACCTGCTCTGGCAGGCCCCAAAACAGTCACAAGGTATCTAACATGAAAACATTTGGTAATAAGAAGTTGCTCAAGCATCAAAAGGTCTGAGAGTTGGGGCAGCATAACACCCATGTTCCACTTTGTTGCCAGCACAAATTCCAGAACAACAGCCTTGTGAAGGCATTGCTCACAAGACCTACAAACGAGACACACTGTTCCTTCCTCCAATATGTTGTACAGTGCCAAGCCTTGAAACATAGGCATACCTCTCAACACAGATTCCTCCAATGCAACTAACAGCTGAAGGTTGGCCAAATCGACTACTTTCCATCAGGCCATGTCTGAATCCATACACCAAATACTGCAAATGCCACAAATAACCTGGCAGCTGAGAGAATCTTGTTCTTCCAAAAAAACATGCACAATTTTCTCCTCGAGCAAGCACAAGTCTGAATCTAATCATTTGTGGTAAACACAGAAATACAACGCAAGGAAGCTAAGAACTTACCTTTGGTGGAACAAGGGGCCATGATGGTCAAAGTGAAACATGGCTGAGACCGCCATAAAAAAACAGGCTCGTCATACGGCGCCATCGATCCGCACAAAACATGCCCTCGGGTCTAAGAGAACAGATCCACAAGTGACGAAGCAACGAACGTCGGTAGGTAGAGCGCCACCAACCCCTTTTCCAAATAATCCACGACGGAACCCCTAAAGAAAAGGCCACGCGGTACCTAGAACAAAAGAGGCATTTTGTGTGCAAGAATGCTTGTTGTCACCGTCTGCAATCGCAAAAGGCTGAAAAGGGTGAGAAAAAAAGTCCGGCGAACGCCGCGAGAATTCCGCCAGCCAGTTTGACTCGGACAAACCGTTCTCAATTGAGAACTCGGAATGCCATAAGCAAAAAATCGTACGTGAAAACTCGACCTGTGCATCATCTGTTCGGAGAGTCATGGGGCCGATCAATGGCCGGTCCCACTGTGGCAGTCACCGTGCATTCCTCCATGATGATCCATCGGCCCGGGGATGAGAAGAAGTGCTTAACAAAGGGCGTCCAACAGTTGAATACTCGACAAGAAGCCGAACGACAGCAGCGACTCGGATTCCACTTGCAAACTGGTACCACAACAGTGATCGATCGGGGCAAAAAAAAAATGGATACAACAAGCGATTGTCACCAGAACGGCCGGGCCAGAAAATCAACATGTTAGTACAGTCGAACAAGCATACAAAGAGTCTGTACTGTAAACAAGGAAGGTGTCCACGAATGTACGGGAAAAGCAGCTCGTACTAAAGTTGCAAGAGCTCTTTCAAATTGTCCAAGTACATAACCCGATGAGCCAGGTTTAATCGTGAGGAACCGAAACAGAGACGGGGCAGTGGATTTCAAATAGATTCATGATTGATACGAGTCGGACGAGGTAATGAGGGCGCCTAGCTGTGTCATTGTTTCCACGAGTGCTAAAAATGCCCATTCGTGAGTGATAATTCGAGGTTACCATTTCTACGGTCTCACCGCCTAGCCTATGGGGCTGCAACTGAATGAACTAGCTTGGCGGGCGAACCCATATTTTGCAAGATTGTAATGCCTGCCTCCCTGGAGAAGCAAAGTGTCGCTTATCCCGGACTGCGAAGAAGCCGAACACGAGAAGCCCCTGAAAGAGTTGTTAAGTAACGTAAGTCAGCAGGCCTTCCGGATTTCTTACTTGAATAATGTGCAGGCAAATCCAAGGGGAACCTCGACGCTATAAACCTCCTTGTTAAGCGCCACAATGCCGCCGGTGAAGTTTTTGCATTCGTTGGAAACACTGGGGACTTGCAAGCAGGTCCCAGAAAAATTCGGCCCACTGCAGAAGAGGACCTGGAGTCCAGCATCCTGTGTGGAATAACGGCACAGTGAGAACGAAGGCAACAGCAAAAAAAAAAAAATTAGCAATCTCCAACGTACCGCGGCTCTGCTCTCGAGCGTTGCCCCAGAACTCGGAGCGGCTGAGGCAATTGCAGTGAGAGCGGAAAGCATGGCGAGGATTACTTTAGGAGAGAACATTTCGAGAGGTCCGTGCGATGCAGTGTGTAGCTGAAAGCTGAGGATGGGCATGAAGTACGGGGCCTTTTATACATTCAAGCTGAGTCCCGGCATAATTAATTATTGGTCGTTGAGGATTTTCCAGAAATGTTCATTTCCTCAGCATCAAGTTAGCTTGGCACTATGATTCTAGATCTGCCAAATGAAAGGGGTGAGCGCGAATGCCAGGAAAGAATGTGAGACAGCTCACTGACTCCTGTGCACAAATAAATATACTGACTGATCCAAAAGACAGCCAGATTCGCTAATGGATGACCCGACCGGTCGGTCATCTGAACAGCTGGTTCACCTTTGGATAGTAGTTTCCAGCCAGCCTGGAGAAGTCACCGATCTCAGGCAGTAGTTGAAACTCATGGAAGCAACCTTTCAAGTTACTTAGAGATCGCCTTTCTGTATCCGGCCCGTCGCGGTGTAGCTTATACTCCGTGCTTCGCGAATAGCCCTTGATCGAAGTCAGTATGGCCTGTTGCCAAGATGTTGAGGCGCATCGAAATGGCGAAAAGCTTCCACTCGTCCACTGGCACGTGCATCATACTACTTAGTGGTCAGGCGGGACCACTGGTAGTCTTTGGGTGTGGTTCAATTCGTTCAACCCTGAATCGCCAATGCTCCCCACACAGAATAATTTCTCCAGACGATGCACATACAAAACTTAAACCCTCACCCCGGTTTTTACAGCACAACAGGCCCAATAGTTACGAGCTCACTTCAAAACCGCAAAAAATCCAACAAAAACCGCGTGTGGAATAGGTCCCCTCTGCGGGACACTTCACGTTATTAGCACTGGAATTGGAGACCAATGTTTCGGAGTCCCACCAACAGTTCAACTAGCGAGATGCACAATGCATCGAACTGGCTGCGTCATCGAAGTCTCGTGTGCCGTCGGCGCCGTCTCCTGGGAGTGAACTAAAGTCGCCCCACCTGCCGCCTGGGAGCGTTGCAGTGTCTCTTGAAGACGAATCTGACTCTTCAGAAGCATAGCACCCGAAACCTCTAGACGAATGATCGAGTCAGTCATCAGACCGTAGAAGTAGTATCGTACGTGAAGAAAGTGCAAAAAAGCCCTCCAGGGATCTCGGCACTGGAAAGCTCGCCATTCAAACCTGACATGCCCCCCCAAAAACTGATGCAGTGGTCGCAAAGAACGGGGCTATGTAAGCATGTCCCGGACAAGTCTTTCTCGGTACATAAGAGGACCTTGGCTCTATCCTGTGGGGATATATCAGAACAAGGGCATGATAACGGCAAAAAGTAGAGCGTCTGACGGTATGTGAACATAAGTTAGACTCGATCGAGCGAACATGCTCCAGCACTGCGCCAAAACCCGAGGCGGCCAGCACGGAGAGGGTGACGATGATGGGTTTGCTGAACATCTCGAGAGTTCCGAACAGTACGACTGTGTAGTAAGGAGATAAAGTTTGGCAATTTATGATTGCTGGGGGCTCGAGGGGAAGTGATGCTGCGAAAATTGTGCAAGGGCTTCCATGATGCTATTGCGGAGTAAGAGGGAAAGAATGATCTATCGAGAGCGAGAAGCAGGCTCCACGCCCCAGTAAAGCAAGCAAGTAATCGGAATAGCCGAACAAGGTCAATTCGAGGGGACTCTGCCTTCTAACTTGGCTCCATCAAATGAAAAACTGCAGAAGCTGTCAGCGTCCGACGACCGGGAGTCACACTGCAGCCAACCAGGAGCAAGTCTACTGTGCGTTTGGTGGTTGGTTGACGTTTTGGCACCTCGAGCCTCGAGGCGAATCAATCAGCAGACCGTGCAAGTTGCATTGTACGTGAATAAAGTCCAAAAGAACCCTCAGTTCGCCATTCAAAAGGCTAAAGTGGTATGAATGTTCGAAGTTCTGGGTCTCATGAGTCAGGCCCAACCCAGATATTCGCGAATTCTGACTGTCGCGGACAACAAGGGAGGGTGAAAAAAGCATGGAAAGGAGAGTTTGGGAGGTATTTCCAGATGAGCCTGAATATTCCGCCCCCAGTAGAGCCTAAAAAATGGCAATGCGACAAACGACTGACAACGTTGTTATACGACACCAAATACCTACTAGGATGTGGATGAGTCTGCAGAGATTGTGCTACTCAGTTCAAAGACGTCCTTACATCGGTCTACTCGGATCCCGAGTCGTCCTGCTGCCATCTCTGCACATCTCCATCTCTATAGCTCATGCTCGAATTCCATAAAATCTTCTTGGAGGAACGGCGTTATCCAGGGCAGCCTACTGTCTATCTTTCCGTGTCTAAGATCAGCGATGCCGTGTACGACAAAATAAGAAAAAGAGGTCTCACCTTATTGTTGCATGGAATGAGGGCGGCATCGAATGTGTGACCCCATACGGTTACGAAGGTACGATTAACGAAGCATCATCCATTCACCATCGATCCCTCTCGCAGTGAAGTACTCAACAGATCACATGACCGCGACGGAAACAAAGGGTTGAAACATCATTACAGTAACATTGACGTCTTGACCCTGGGCCCCAGCGGTGTCTACTTCAAAATTAAAACGTTGTGAATGGCGCCCCTTGCGTCATGGGGTGGCCACTGGCACTCCGCTGAATTTCATTGTCATTGTTCGGTTGGTGAGAAATTTTCGCGTTGTTCTTCATCCACGACTATATAACAGAGTGTTATTACCTAGGACGGGCCTAAACCTCTTGCCTTTCAGTCCGCCCTTTTGCTGCATCTCGTCTTACCACGTTGGCTAAGGTGTATAAGGTCATAAAATGAATAGTACGCATTACACCTGACACATCCTATGTGCTCCACTGCTTACTACGCTCTTCGAGAAGTCTGTCGGCAGTTTGCTCAGGGACATTGCTCCTATGGAGGATTGTGTAAATACCCCCACCCTGTTCCGACTACAATCCCAGCTCCCCCGTCCATGCCGCTAGGAATAACTGCACGGAAGGCGACTCTTTGTAGACATTTCGCTCGACATGGGAAATGCCCCTTGGAAGACAGCTGCAATTTGTGCGCCGTGCCAGTGTTATTGTGCTCAGTCCCTAAGCTAACCCGCCAGCCTTAGTATTCATGACGCTAACCTCGGAGCTCTGCACAACGTGAAGCCCCTTCAAATTCAGCCCCACTGCTGGGCCTATGTCCAGGGCAACTGCCATCAACATGGATGCCAGTTGTTTCATCCACCGAATCCTGCACCATGTGAGCTCCCAGAAGAATTACTCGTTACATCACCGTGTAAACATGTCTTCCGTAGATGTGAAGTACACTCCTTGTTCTTCGTGGAGCAGCTGCCCTGTTCCACATCTCTGCCCTTTCAAGCATCCAGATCTCGTGTATGCGATCCCGGGTCTAGAGGCACCGCTGAACGCTCATCGTGCGGGACATGGAAACCACTACCAGGCGAAACAAATAAAGGGCACCACTTATTTCCCGCTCAACGCTCCATTCACACAGCATTACAACCCGCCTTCCTTCGACAGAGCAGAAGCGCCACTGCTCCCCACGCCGTATGCCGCGCACCACCTCACATGGCTTGCATACATCTCTGCCTTGTCGTCTAGCACCTCCCAAGCCACTGGCCCCAAACACGAAGTCGAACAAATGTTCTCGACAAGTTCCCAGAGTCTCCCAGTTATAGCGCCCGTTGACGATTCATTAATCCAAGAACCACAGCCCGACCGCCGCACCCATACCGACGAGAGCGAGTTCCCGTACCGCCCACCGAAGAATCAGCGGGTCGGGCATGCTCGACGGTATAGCGTTGCAGTTAAAGGAAACTTCGACAACGTACGCAGTCAATGCGAGAGCAGCGGGACAAATACGAAGCGAAAGGGGGCCCATCGCCGAGGGCTTAGTTCTATGTTATAATCATTCTGGAATCACATGTGAATAATTCTCGGTCATAGATTAAAGACATCTTCAGTGATTCTTTTGATTGTCCCCTCCCAATAGATACACTACTTACCTTCCGTGAATACGAGAGTAGTTATATAGCAGAGCCTGTGCCAGCACCCCCTGTAGCATTACCCAGTCGACCCTGTAGACATTGGACAGCTGCATGCTCTTCTGCTATGACCAGAATGACGAGACGAAGGTAGGCTTGAGCCAAAGAAACCACTGGTTCCGAGGTAATAGAGTACGACCCCCATTGTGCAAACCTCATGATCCGTGAATTGAGCCCTCAGGGCTCAGAGGCCCAAATAGTCCTGGACTCCCACTTCGCGGAAGAACAAGTTTGGTTTCAGCGAGAATTGGGGATGGTGCAAAGACAGGGTCGGGCATCCATGTCGCCCATGAAGCAGAACGTGGCTGAGAGACGAGGTTCTGAAATCGTTGCGGAACGCCACGCGAGAAATGGCTGTCACCTCCGCGGATTCCTGGAGAGGTTGGGGTGGCAGGTGGTGCTGACAGGCGATGGCTCTGCACGGATTCCAAGGCTTGAGCCTTTCTATCCACTGCCCGCCAAGCAGTTCTGCGGGGCGCATGTGTAGTACCGCGAACCGTGATATCAGGGAGGGGGGGAGGGAGTGTGGTGAAAGGCGCCTGCTGGGTCAGACCGTTAGAGAGTATTGGAGCGAATTACTGAGTACACACCTGCGAGCCGAAATCGATGTACCCGTCTCTGCTCTTCCTGGACATAATTATATAAATATCACTGTATAGAAAGATCGCTTCAGCCCGATGGAAGATTTTATTAACAAGTTGATCCATACCGAAAAAGTTGATCTCGTTCCTCCTTCAGCTGCTTGATTTCGGTACGGAGATCTGATATTTCACTCGTGAGGTCGACTGTAAGCTCTTTCATTGCGGCTTCGTTGGCCAAAGAAGTTGCACTGCGCTTCATGTTGAATGAACACGAAGCACATGAAGGTAGAACTCTTACGCACAGGACTTCATCAGCTTTTCGTTTGGCCCTTTTGTTTGGAAAGATTGTGAATCGAGGTATCATGTGTATTTGGCTCGTGATGAGGAGTCGCCCTGCAGCGGTTGGAGTGGGTAGGCGCTCCTCGAGAGCAAGCCACACGTTGCTTCTCCCACAGAGTGTGGTACCACCTACTAGATGTCGAGATAAGGCATCCTAAAAACCCCGACGAAAACGAGGCGATGGAGCATTCCGAGTCCGTGGTCAAGTGTCCTGTGGGAAAGTGGCTGTGCTCACAAGCAACAATGACTTGGGCAAGCTTGTAGGCCTACAGCCAGGATTGAGAATGAGAATAGACCAGTGATTGATCCCTTTTACATGAGAAAGCATTGATGCATAGGGACTGGTACAGCTGAGTTTAAAAAGGCATTGCATTACAATTTTCTTGAAAGAAGATTTAAGTACAGTCGTTTGCATGTCAAATTGCACGACTTCTTTTCTCTCGTTAGCTTAGTACTGTAAGTGTTTGTACTTGTAAGTCTGTGACCACATTGTACAATGTACGCACACTACAGCCAGCCAACAAGCAAATTCCTGAGGTGTTTTGTGCTGCTTCATAGACAACAATCTGTTGCCGCATCTCGTTTGAGAGGTGAGGAGCCATTTCAGACTGGATGGACTCTGGTGACATGTTGTCACGTCAATCAAGGCACATGTGCTTTGTAAGCTGTTTGCAAAAAAAAAGTCGTGCAGTTTGACATGCAAACGACTTTGAAACGACTGCATCATTGTCTAGAAATTTTCCTTTCTCAGTACAGTTGATTTTCTCATAATGCATATATAGCCTCCGGACCAGGCCACAGCTTATGCAGCCTCGTCCTACGACTCGGAGGTCATTCTTGTTTCCACTGCTCGTCTCCTGTCTCCTCTCCCTCCAGTCGTTGGGGGAGGACACTCGTGGGGTTCAGGATGGCTTGCATTTTAGTCTGGCGTCACGCGCAACCAACATCGATGGATCGCCCCCAACGTACAATGATCCTGAGGCGCCAATCGAGCATCGCGTAGACGACTTGCTGCCACGCATGTCACTCGCCGAAAAGATTGCACAGCTGTAAGAGGGTCGTTTCCATCTCGAATTGTTGGTCTACCAACCCTTGTGTCTGTTGTATAGAATCCAAGGCGATATGAGCGGTTGGATGGCATTCCAAGATCCACTGGATGACACCTTAACGTTTAACCGAACTGGCCTTGTGCGTATTCGTTGCACCGATTGCATTTGACCCTCTCTCACCCATTCCCCTCCAGGAAGAGACGATGCGCCTAAAAGGTGGAAGCATCTGGTGTGGATATCCACTACCTTATGACAAGTTCGTCTTTGGAGTTACCGTAGGACAGAGGTATCTGATGGAGAACACGACACTCGGAATACCCGCCCTCATTCAGTCAGAAGGTCCGCTTTCTTGCACGCACAACTGGGACATGGACATAGTACTTATCGATTCAACTAGGTCTTCATGGTTTCACAAACAATGGCACGATATTCCCCTCACCAATCGGGCTCTCCGCGTCGTTCGACACTGTTCTGATCTCCAAGGTATCCCATGTAGTGGCATCGGAGGCCGAGGGTCTCGGCATCAACCACATTTTTGCCCCGGTGCTCGATCTGAGTCGTGAGCAGCGGTGGGGACGCGTGGAGGAGAACTTCGGGGAAGACCCATTCTTGACGGGCGAGATGGGGCACGCATTCGTCATGGGACTGCAGTCGGGGAGGCGTAGAAACGCTAGCCGTACGGCGATTGCGCGGGTGGCGGCTACCTGCAAGCATTTTGCGGCATTTGGGAGCCCACAGGGTGGATTGTGAGTTTTTTTTCCGTGTTCCCACGGCCTGCCTCGGTGTTTCTAATCATTTGTCTTAGGAATCTGGCACAAGTTACAGGCGGTGAGAGGGACCTACGGACTGCGTACCTCAAGCCGTTTGGCAGAGCCTGCTTGGAGAGTCTTTCCATCATGACGGCGTACTCGAGCTACGACGGGGTTCCGGCCGTCGCAAACACTCGTAAGTCTTGTGCCTATGACCACCCCGAGTCAGAATATAAACACTCTCAAAATCGTAGATCTGCTCACAGATATCGTAAGAAGCTCTCCTTTGATATTTAGCCTTTGTAACATTTCGTCATCACAGCTCAGAAATGAATGGGGGTACAAGTACTGGGTGACGACTGACGCTGGTTCTGTTGACTTTCTTATCACGCTACACGGCATCTGCGAGTCCAGAGAGTGCGCAGCGAAGGTTTCAATCGAAAACCAGAGCGGAGGAATGGGCGGAGGTATTCTCACCATTCCCTCATGCTAGGCTTCGCACTGATCTTATCACCGCATAGGAACGTACACGTACCTCACATTACAAGGTGGTCGCTTACATCTCTACTCATGAAATCTTCTAGTTTTGATGCTACTTCCCAGACCAAGTAAACGTGGGAAATGTAAGTGTTAGCTACATTGACGAAACTGTCAAGTCGATCCTACGCACGAAATTCTCCCTCGGGCTCTTTGAAAGTGAGTGATCTCGTATCAGTGCTGAACGAATACTTTACTATTTACTATTGCCATCTGGAGATCCATATCCCTACGATGACTATCTGTCGACCATTCGCACTCCGGAATCAAAAGAAGTTCTATGCGCCGCGGATACCGAAAGCATTGTTTTGTTAGAGAACAGACGAAGCGTTCTACCTCTACGCCCGGATCTCAATTCGATTGCCCTGATCGGCCCCCAGGCAAACCGAGTGTCTGTGCGTCATGGTTTTTTTTTTTGAATGAGCATCGGATATTCCCAACACCCTGCACACTTACAGTTCGGTGACTACGTATTCTACAACGCCTCTCTGAATGGAATATCTCCGTTGGACGGTTTCCAGAGATACCTTTCCAATATATCCAGCTCAACTCGAGTTAACTTTGCGGAAGGATGCAAGCTGTGGTCTAACGACGAGTCAGGTATACCTGCCGCCGTAGCCGCCGCCAAATCATCGGACGTCGTCATTGTTTTGGTGGGCATACCTATTCTTATTTTATAGCTGATGTCCGAGACTAGTACTGATGATTCTGCTTCACCCCTGGCAAGGTTGGCACCTGGTCTCTGGACCAAACATTACTCTGGACCCAGGGCACGAACGCCACTACGGGCGAACACGTTGACGTGGCGGACCTTGCACTTGTAGGTGCACAGTTGAAACTAGTGCAGGCCGTAAAAAAAGCTGGAAAACCTACGATTGTGGTTTTTGTCAGTGGGAAGCCTGTCGCGGAACCATGGATCCAAGCAAGTGCGATTTTTCTTTTTCAGATGTATTGTGTATAATGTATTGATTGAATGGTGTGTTCAAGATGCGGACGCCGTGATTCAGCAGTTCTATCCTGGAGAACTTGGAGGTAACGATAAATCCGCATATCAATAAAGATTAATACCAACCTGAGACTCGAAATGCAGGACTTGCACTTGCTAAGATTGTTTTTGGTGCTGTGAATCCTTCAGGCATGTGTATTGTTTGCGGGATATCATTGGAGGGGAATCTGAAAATAAACCAGGAAAATTGCCAATCTCCTTCCCTCGTGACGTCGGCACCCTCCCCGTATACTACAACTACCTGAAAGGTAGCAGACCGATCGATGCTGGTGTACTTGGGGAGGACGGTAGTTTGCTATTTGGACACCAGGTGCTCCCATTTCGTTCAACTGTTCCTTCGACTTGGCAGGACTGAGCGCTTAGCTGTCTCGAACTCAATAGTATGTTCTCAACAGCCCAGTTCCGCTATGGAGTTTTGGCCATGGCCTGAGCTATACGACATTCAACTAGTGAGTTTTTTTCTTGCGGTGTTCGAGTTCAGTCTCGTGCTCATTCACGATTGAAGCACCGATATGAAATTGTCACCGTCGACGATTGGGACGAACCAGAACTTTGATGTAACGGTTACTGTTCACAACACTGGTTGTATGGCGGGAAAAGAGGTGATCCAGGTCTGCCTTTATTTTGCGTGTTGGGCACAGTTCTGTACTTATGGATTAGTCTTAGGTGTACCTCACGGATCTTGTGAGCTCTGTCGTCACTCCAAACCAGGAACTCGTAGGATTTCAAAAAGTCAACATCCCGTAAGTCCACAGGCCTTTTGCCTTGTCGTTTAACACCGGTTGACCATGTTCTTTTAGTGCTGGCGGATCGAAAACGGTCTCCATCCAAGTGTTATCGTCGCAGCTCGCAGTATGGACGACGCAAAACAGATGGGTGGTCGAGCCAGGTCGGTTTAGGGTAAAAATCGGGACTAGTGATCAAACATTTGCGCAGAAGATTTTGACTGTGCAGTGACCATTATCTGGACGTGCGGGCCCTGGCTAGGACGCGCAATGATGCGGTGGTGATATAGAAGCGGCACTTGCACGCTCACGGGATAGATCAGTTTTCATATAACTTGCCCCGCCCCGCAAATATATTCCTCCTCTTTGATAAGTTTCTATGCATGTGGAGTCCTCGAGGCTTCTGAAGAATCTGTCGGGGTCTCCATGAGTCCATCGTGGGCCTCATCTCCGGTATGCTATGGGAAACAGTAGCAGTGATATGCAGTTGCACCAACTTATACGAGGTGAAGAGAAGGGTCGTTCCACGGCCATTTGAAGTAAATGCAAAAGTACCGCGAGATACAGCCTTCAATCATATTTCAATATTCAAGGTGTGGTACTACCGTGACTAAAGTCAGTTGAGTGACCGTGAGAGAGCAACGTGTCGTAACGTGGTCACTAGTCACTGGTCAGTTCAAATTTAGTGGCAACTTACTACCATTGTTCTGTTCAACTCCCAATGCGCATCCTCGCGCTGTCATCGCTGCTAACGGTCTTTGGCACTGTCTATGCCGACGTCGGTGGCCTCTATCCGCCAGGTTTGCTTCCCCTAATTAGCCGTGCCAACGTCTTGCTCTCTACCGGCCAGTTCAACGAAGCTGTACGGATATACTCAGAGGCAATAGACCAGTCTCCGGCAGACTATCTTCTGTACTACAAGCGTGCTACAGCCCTTTTCTCTTTGTCACGGCATGCCCCCGCCCTCGAAGATTTCGACAAGGTCCTCTCCCTGACCAGTGGCACCTTTGACAATGCGCACCTCATGAAAGCGCGGATACAGACCCGGGAAGGCAACTTTGACGCTGCCCGCCAGTCACTGGGCATGTACGTCCGTGCCAAGGGTAAGGGCCGAGCTGGCGAAGAGGCAGTGGAACTGGGGAAGGATATCGAGGAGGGAGAGCAGATGGAGGCAAAGATGGAGAACGAACGTGCGGCACAGCTGTGGAACGCATGTGTGGAGAGTGCCAGTGCAGCGCTGCGCAGTGCCAGCCACTCGGTTGATATACGCTCCGTGCGCGCCGAGTGTGCGCTGGCATCTGGCGATGTCGAAAGCGCCGTCGGTGATCTAACGTACGTGCCCCAACCAACTCATCGAATAAACATTCATCCCCAAGTCTTCATAGTCGCCTGTCCAACCTCCTCCCTCCGTCAACCACGCTCCTCACCACCATCTTCCGGCTCTCTTACTTCCTGCTTCCGCCCTCCCCTTCCTCCTTGAACAACCTCAAACAATGCCTCCACTTCGACCCTGACTCCAAGTCCTGTCTCGCCCTCCACCGCCTCCTCAAATCCTTCGATCGCTCCTTCGCCCAACTCGATGAACTCGAGCGCGCCGAAAACTGGAGCGGCGTCATACGGCTCCTCACCGCCAAGGGGCCAGGCAAGAAGCAGGGAGAGGTGCTCCCGCGGTACGAGGATGCGCTCCGAGAGCACACAGCGCGGGCGAAGGTGCTCCCGCCGCAGCTCGCCCAACGGGAGCAGGTCCCGGAGATCCCGCTCCCAGACGCGATGCGTGTGGCACACGGGCGGCAGGTGCTTGTCCGGGCACTGTGT
Source organism: Tricholoma hemisulphureum (assembly GCA_964034925.1). NCBI lineage: Eukaryota > Fungi > Basidiomycota > Agaricomycetes > Agaricales > Tricholomataceae > Tricholoma > Tricholoma hemisulphureum. The sequence goes on along the minus strand of OZ035928.1, from coordinate 1,748,028 downwards.
AGGGCACATACTGAGTTGGGAGCAGCGGGTGAGACGGAGCGGTGGTGCGAGGAGTTGCTGAGGATGCAGGGATGTGAGAATGATGTAGAGGGCTTGGTGGGGAGGGCGGAGAGTCTGATGAGGAAGGAGGAATGGGAAGAGGCGGTGAGAGTTTTGGAGAAGGCGTTTGAGGAGAGTGGGAGGAACCGTCGCGACGTGAATCTTTTCTCTCTTTCTTTGCGTTGGCGGCACGGTTGTTGAACTTTTTCTTCGATAGATCCATCAACGTCTACAACGTGCTCAGAGACTCCTCAAGCAGAGCAAGCAGAAGGATTACTACAAGGTCCTCGGCGTATCTCGAGACGCTGATACTCGCACTATCAAGAAAGCATTGTACGTTGCATCTTCTGCCGTCCGCGAAAACACCCGCTAAACACCTTTCTCCTGCTGACACAGTCGCCGCGCCGCCAAAACCGCACACCCCGACAAAGGGGGGACTGAAGCCAAGATGGCCTCCGTCAACGAGGCGTACGAAGTCCTCACCAACCCCGGTACATTCCCTTCCTTTCCCCCTCCACTCCGTAGAAAAGCCGAAGCCTAATTTTTTCCCCGTATCATCCTAGAGCTGCGCCAGCGCTTCGACAACGGTGAGGACCCGAACGACCCGATGGCGGCCCAGGGCGGTCACCCGTTCTTTGCGAATGGGCAGCATCCATTTGCACAGTTCTTCCAGCAGTCAGGGGGGGGAGCGGGTGGGTATCAGTTCCATTTTAGTACGGGACATTAGAGACGTGGCACACTAAGTGTGAGGGGATGGTCCATGGAGGGAAGGGATGTTATGTTTGTATGTACAGATCTGTAGAATGCATGGGACCTTGTTTATTTCCTTTCTATGATATCCACAAGAAAAGAAACAAAGTTTGTGGTTTTAAGTGTCCTCAGGGAGCATCCTGGTCACCTGCCTTTCACCATAAAACCCACTACTTAGTAGCCTGGCAAGCCGTCTTGTAGTATTAGTGAAGATAGTCGTTCACCAATATAAAGCCTGGTACTCGACGCGTGGGCTTCCCCCAATTCTCACGCAAATTCAAACTCCACATTGATGCGGTGCCATGCCGGTCCATTCCCACGCATACACCTGCCCTTTGAGATAACACATCGACTCGAAATTCATTCTATTCATGCCTGATAACGGCGAAGATAATCTTAACAGTGATTCTGAACATGACAGCCAAATGGATGTCGATGTCTTACCCACCATTGAACCACAGACCCCTGCACAAATACCATATAAGAACTCCTACCCATTTCCATTTTATGCTTTCACATGTGCCCCATGCCCTTCCAGATGGGTTCACCCAGACTTCTGAACAATATCGTTTGGATCTTTAGGATTAAGAACCACAACATCAGCAACATTTAGAAAATCATTACCAACTTTCAAAGAGTCAGTTGCAATCAGAACACTAAAATTAGGATCTTCAATGAAAAGCTGACAGGTGCGTTCATTGTAAGATGGGAAACAAATGGAGCAGTATAATTGAATGGTGGAGCTACGACTCTCAGGTGGTGAACAGTGCCACAGATAGACTAAGAGATGGAAACCCAATGATATGGTGCTGCAGTAGATGATAGTTTTACAGCCTCCTTCCATTATCCACTTGAGGTCTGGAAACTGCCATCCACCAAGGCCATGATGGAGGACTCGAAATGTGAATCATATGTCTGTCCAAAAATTTGAACGTCGATTGAAAAAAAATGAGCTGGGTTTAAGGCCAAGGGTAGGTATCAATGGCAATGTTTGGCAGGTAGGAAGGGTTGCATTGATGCCAAGAAATGTGGTCAAATGAGGGAGATGGGCAAGAATGAGTCTGATGTGTCAAAATGCTTCTCAGAAACCTGGATTCCCCCAACCAGTACCAAGTGCATCTCATCCAGTCCCAACCCAGCAATACATGCTGAAAACAAAGGTTTTTGCAAGAGATGATCAAAGCTTCTTGAGGACAACTGCTCCAGAGACAGGAGAAGCATGGAGACCCCTGTTACAGCTTTGTCCCACAGATTCTTGTTACAAGTCCAAGCATGGGCAAGGGCATCTTTGTTGATGGCCAAAGCCGAGATGCCAAGCTTCTGGAATGTTTTCTCCTGCCAAAATGAAGAGGAATGAGTGAGTATATGTGTAGTTAAGTGATTAAAGGCTCACCATCTCCTCTTCAAGTCCTTTTGTAGGATAAATAACAATTAGGACTGGGTTTCCAGGTATCCCTCTCTTCAAGAGGGACTTCTGAGATTCCAGCTTGCTCAGGGCATGGAGGGGTAGTATATAACCATAGAAGAGGCCCATCTTTCCACCTCCAGTCTTCACAACAAGAAGAACATGCACCTCATCCACAGCTTTAAAGATGCCTTCCAGGATGTAATTGTAGATATCATGAGTCAGAAATGGATGAAGAAGCTGCCAAGCAAGTTTTTGTCCATCAGGATTACTCAGACCAGGTCCTGAGCAATTTGGCATGCATGGGATGGGGAAAAAAGGTGTGGCAATTGAAATAAACAGAAAGGACATGACCATGTTTGATCACATGTTGTTTGGCAAATATTTGGCATCAGTGTGGAGTTTGAAATTTCATGAGAATTGGGGGAAGTTCATCAGACCCTTGCATCGAGTACCAGGCTAACTACTTAGTAAGATCACTGATGTGCCTGTCCCTTTACTAACATGGAGTGGGTCACCAAGTGGCCACCAAGTTTGGACAGTGGCCAAATCGGAACTGGAAATTTTTTCAATGTTACATACTGGCTTTTGCATAGATTCTTCATTTATTGTCACAATTGTTGTCAGGGGTCACCTGCACACATCATTTTTCCTTCCTTTCCATTGGACTTCTTTTCCTTTCTTCTCTTTCTTTGATATATACAAAACATCTTCTTTTGATACATCTGAAACATTTCTTCTCTCTATTGTGTTTGCTTCTCTTCCTTCCTAGACATTGGACCCCCAAGACATCACCCTAGTACTGGTACAGCCTTGTCCTTGTGTATATAAAGTAAGTAGCAATGAGGTCTAGCTCCCCAGCTTGACCTAAGCAATCTACTGCTTTTGCTTGCTCAACTTGACCTCAGACTAGCTCAGAAAGCCTCTGAGACTAGATGATCAGATAGCTACTTGAAAGCCTCAAGCAGTGGACAACAAATGGCCTTTTTTGACAAGTGAAAGCCCTTGTCTTAACATTTATACTGTTTTTCACTAGATGTCCAGAGATAAGTCACATTATGTGACATTGTCTTCTATATGTGGATGAATCTGTCACACTTGGCCAATTTAAGCTTACAATTATGAGCCTTTGTTGTGGACCTCACATTGCTCAACCATGAGTCTGGCATTCCATCTTCAGCTTGTAGGGGGAAAACCCCCCCAAATCCCCCTGTGTACTTTATGTGGTGTTTAATCCTACAGCCAGGACTGAGAACTGGACAAATAGCACTCACATTGCTTGTGTTGTGAGATTAGTAGTCTTTTCTACTCTGAACACACCACTCATGTTGCTCATGTGGTGTGTTCAGTGGTATGTAGTTTTTTTTTTCCAAGTCACCCTGCCCTCATGTAAAAAAAAGTATAACAAATTATATACCTAAGTCACAACCTGCCCTCGGGTGCAAAAATTATTTATTTATGCAAGCCCAATGGTGAGTGGTCTGCCCTTGACATCACAAGACCTTCAGCACTGTGCACTTGCTGTCCACCTCTGCACTGTGTGCCTGCTGTCTAACCTCTGCACCACATGCAACATGTAGCCCATGCAGGTCTACTACACTGCATGCAATTATCCACATGTCATGTGCTCAGTTTTCTATCCTAGGGGAGACTCAAAGTTTAGAGAAATTCCTCTTTTCAGGGTCTCTCTGCAACTTTCACTCTCTTCTAGGTAAAAACTTTTCTTTTAGCTTCATTCTCTCTGTCATCCACTCTCCCCTAGTCCATTCACTTATTGTATTTTTTGTAAACCCACCACTCCCACCACTATCCTTTGGTCACCTTGTTATGGCCACAAATTCAATTGACCCTTTAGGCTAACCCTTTGGGTTGCCAAAGGTGTCATTTTCATTATTCTCTCACATGAGAAACTCAACCTAGCTGCACCCTCACACATTATACAGTTCAAAATTCAGTCAATTACAAGCACAATCTAATTTCAATTCTAACTGAACATTCTTGTTAGATTTTTTGTTATTATTGAATTTATTCTTACTCACCCTTATTGCACAACACTTCTTTATATACAATGTTTTCTGTCCTTTCTATTTGCATTCCCCCCACTGAAAAGGACCTTTATTCTTGCAGAAGATGTACATCTTGAGAGTCCAACATAGAGCTGTCCATGAGAGAATGCTAGTGTCTGTAAATCCAGACCAACATGTGATACAGATTGGCCTTGTGATTTGTTGATGGTCATCAAAAATGTCAAGTGAACTAGGAACTGGTGACAACACAATGGCAATGGTAGGTTCTCTGCAGATGGCTTCAATGTGATGCAAGGAATAAAAACTATGTTTCCTGCAAACTTTGCATCCACAGTTAGCAGCTACAGGAGCACCAGTAGCTAACAGTGTCTTGCAAAACTACCATCTACTAGAACCAAGACTCAGGCTGTATGCATACTGAAGTCTAGGTTAGAAGGCCATTTTGCAAATATTGCTCTTATTAGATATACTTCTTTGCAAATATCATTCTGATTAGACACCCCAGTTTGCAACCAGCTTTGCCTGACAACATCAATGCCTATATATACATTATATACTGCTTACTGCAACACTCAGCAACCGATGATTTCCTTTTGTGGAATCATCAATAGATAAGATACTGATAAGAGATCCAATCAGAAGATTTCCTTGTTGGTTGCTCCAAAAATGTTGATCACTGTCCATCACAGCCATCAATGGATTTCCTTATTGAGTTATTGCATCATCATGATGGACAATTTGGCTCCCTCCAACATTGCCATCAATGCTACTGCATTGCATTGCACTTGTCGTTCCTGACAATGAGCACACTGTTCCATTCATTCTGGACCCTTTGGAAGGCTGCCTGGTGGGGCAGCCTACACTAAGGTGAGTCAAAAAGACAAGACAAAACAATCTTCATTTCACAAGGGTGAGAGTCAGTAATGTACAAGGGGAAGTAGATGGTAACTATACCTTCGTTGCACAAGGGTAAGAGTGAGGCAATGAAGGGGGAAAAGATGGTGTATATATTAGAGGGAACAGACCATGTAAGTAATAGTCTGCATTGAGCCTAGCTGTGTGATTATGAGAGGCATCAGGAAAATCCAAGCTTGACTTATCATGCTTATTATCTCCTTATTCTTACTTAGACCTGAAATTAAGTAGAATTAAGTAGAATTAAGTAAATGACTGTTTAGGAGATTTCCCTTAGAATAAGTAGGGTCCTCTGCTGAATTCACTTAATTTGTCCTTACTGGCCTCCTTATTTCACTTAGTCTAAGCACTACAATAAGGGGGCATTTAAGGACAATAAGTAGCTCCAAAAGTAGATTTAAGCAGCATCATATCAGTATTCTTAAGTGGATAAGGAAAATAAGTAGTTAAAAAAGTGTAGTTCAGCATGTCAGTAAGGGATTTAAGTAGACATTAAGCTGAAGTATAAGTAACCATCTATTGGGCTATTGAAATACAGCATTGCCTAATAAATCTACATAAGCATGCTGTCCCTCATTGTCGTTGGCTGTGCTCATCATTGGCCATGCTCCCCTCTTCCCCCCTCTCACCATCATCATTCCACCCATGTTCCACCCCGTGAGCAGTCGCTCATAAGGCTGGGGGTGGGTGGTGTGCTGTGGTCGTTCATATCTCCCCCTTCCCTTCCCTGCTGTCCTTTGTCATCGGTGATTTGCATTTGTTGTTGGTTCACGTTCTCCTCTTCCCCCCTCTCATGTCATCGTTCCACCCATGATACACCCCATGAGCAGTCGCTCACGAGGCTGGGGGTGGGTGGTGTGTTGGGATTATGTATACAAGAGTATACAGGCAAGCCAAGGCAGTTAACAAGCCTAGGGAGATGGAATACAAGTCCTAAGCTTAGGATTAGGGTTAGCAGCAGTCTAGGGTTAGGATCTGCCACTGGTAGAATCTGTTAGGACAACACTAAACACGGGGTCTAGCGCTGGCTCTCACAGTCAAACCCAACAAAAGAGGGATCTTGTAGTCTAAAGGCAGCCGCACGTTTAGTGGGTAAGCCTAAGAGAACTCGATTAGAGTCTCTAGGCGTAATATTAACCATTTATATACTACAATACATGAGCTAACAATGAGGTAACCGCATGTGCTACATGAGGCATCTGATCCATGCTTGAATCATGAGGCGTGCGTGATGTTCAGACGCCATGTGTTTACCGGGTGTCTGCTAACTCTATAATAACCACAACAAGTATAAATAAAAGGAAATGCGTAACTAAATAGTATTAAATGTCCTTGGAAAATCATACTCTTGACATCACCCCCTCTTTAGGGCTCGGATTCCAGACGAGACACAAGGCCCTCCGGAGTCTCTGTGAAGTTTTCGTACGGGCAAAACTGAAAATGCGCCAATGACCTAAGTCGACGCGGGGCGGCGGGGTGCGTTCGGTGGAATTCTGCGATGGCCTCCGTTGCGTGTTCCAGGTTTGCGGCGGGCTCCCAGGTGTTGTTTTCCTCGGTATACCCCTGCCATTTCACCAGGTACTGCAGCTGGTTGCGGCGCAGTCTCGAATCCAGTACCTCTTCCACGTGGTACTCTAGCTCTCCTTCGATCTCTACGGGTGGCGGTGCTTCGGCTCGCTGTTCCGGGATCTTCGATGCCGTGTGAGGCCTGACCCTGGATACATTGATCACCGGATGGATTTTGATTGATGTCGGTAATTTGAGTTTCACGGCGTTCTGGGATACGATCTCCGTGATGGGATAGGGGCCCAAGCGTTTTTCTGCCAATTTGCGCGAGGGGCGATTTATCTGCAAGTCCTCGGACTCCAGCCACACCTTGTCACCTACTTTGTACGTCGGAGCTTCTCCCCGTATCTGATCCGCGTACCTCTTCATCTCATCTCGCGCTTTTGTTAGCGCGGCGTGCGCCTCCTCGTGCACTCTCTTCATTCGCTCTGCGAAGTCATCCGCCGCTTCGACTTTTCCCTCCCTTCTCAGTTCAAAACCCATCCTGGGGTTGTAGCCATAATTAGCGTAGAACGGCGATACTTGAATTGCCGAGTGGACGCGGTTGTTGTAGGCAAACTCGCCTAACGCGATCCATTCCGGCCAGTCGTCCTGCCGATGATTAATAAAGAGCCTCAGGTACTGCTCAACATCCTGGTTAACTCGTTCGGTCTGTCCGTCAGTCTGCGGGTGATAAGCCGTAGACGTTTTTGTTTGTATTTTTAACAATTTATTTAATTCGCGCATCAGCGCAGCCGCGAACTGAGGGCCCTGATCAGATATGATTGAATCTGGGAGTCCGTGGTACCGCCACACATTATCGCGATATAATTTAGCCAGGCCAAGCGCGCTGGTCTCCTCCGTCGTGGGGATTGCGTGCATTTGTTTCTTCACCCGATCAACTACCACTAAGAGCGCGTCGTATCCTTGCGCCTCTGGCAGCCCCGTGATGAAGTCCGCGGAGATTGCTTTCCACGGCTCTGTAGGGGAGTCGATCGGTCTCAGCTTGCCCGCTGGAGGTTTGGGCACGTTCTTGTACCGCTGGCATTTGTCACAGCCATCTACATAATCGAACACGAACTTGGTCATGTTCGGCCACCAATAATTACGGGCCACCAGTTCCAAGGTCTTCCACCGCCCCGGATGCCCTGCAATTGCTGAGTCGTGGTGCAACTTCACGATCTCGTGTCTCAGCTGTACCTCTCTTGGTACGTACACCTTTCCTCTGAACAACACCAGCCCCTGCTCTTCGCTCCATTCCTCTGTCCTCAGCCGTTTCGTCGGCGATCTCTTCAACTCTTCCACTGCCTTCACCACCGACTCGTCCCACTCCTTCGCCTTCCGCACTCTGCTCAACAACTTCTCCTCGGAACCTTCGATCAACAAGTGACCGTGCTGCGTTGCCTTGATTGCGAAGAATTCCGGCTTCAGCAGTGTCACGTCTTCGTTGTCGTGCTCCCCGTCTTTCTTGAAGTCTGGTCTTCTGGACAGAGCGTCGGCCTTTCCCATTGCCGTGCCAGGTTTGTTGACCAGCTCGAAATCAAATCTTGATAAATAAAGCGCCCACCGCGCTTGTCTCCGGTTCAACTTCTTTGACGTCATGAAGTATCGGAGATTGGAGTGATCCGTCCAAATCTCGATCTTATGCGTCGCACCTTCTAAATGGTGCCGCCATGCCTCCAGTGCCCTGATGATGCCGAGCATCTCCCGATCATGTACGTCATAATTTCGTTCGACGTCATTCAATGACTTGGAGATGAAGGCGCACGGCCTCCACTTTCCGTCCTCCGTCTTCATCGACAACACCGCCCCTGTCGCTACTCCAGAAGCGTCCGCTTCGACTCGCAAGGGCTTGGAAGGATCTGCAGTGGCGAGGATCGCATTCCGTGTGAAGAGCGCCTTGAGTCCGTCAAACGACTCCTGTTCTGCCGTCCCCCATTCCCACTTCTGATCCTTTCTCAATAATTTATTCATGGGTGCGGCTACCTTGGCAAAGCCTTCAGCAAAGCGTCGGTAGAAATTTGCGAGACCTAGAAAGCGTTGGATATCTTTTACTGATCTCGGAACCGGCCACTCCTCTATCGCCTTTGTTTTTTCTTTATCCATTTTGATTCCCGAGGGGGTAATGTGCAGCCCCAAGAATTCGACTTCATTGACTTCGAATTCGCATTTCTCTGGTTTCACGAATAGATCATTTTCTTCTAATCTTTTTAACACCTCTTCTACAATTTCATTATGTCCGTTTTTGTCCTTTGTAAATATCAGGATATCATCTATATATACTACTACTGACCCCTGGTCGATGAGGTCCTTCAGCACACCGTTCATCATGGTCTGGAACGTGGCTGGGCTGTTGCAAAGTCCGAAATACATAACCAACGGCTCGAACGCGCCCCTGTGGGTCGTGAACGCCGCTTTCCATTCATCACCTTCTTTCACTCTAACGTTATTGTATCCCCATCTTAAGTCCAACTTTGTAAATACTCGTGCGCTACCTACTCTATCTATTAAGTCACCAATAAGTGGCAACGGGTAATTATTTCGTATTGTCCATGCGTTTAGATATCTGTAGTCCTGCACCATCCTCTTTTTTTTGTCTTTCTTTGGGATAAAGAACACGGCCGACGTCTGCGGCGACTTGCTCTCTCTGATGTATCCCTTTTCTAACTGGTCGTTCAAGAAGTCGTCGACTTCGCCTTGTTCTTGTGGTGAGAGCCTAATGTTTTTAGCTTTCTTGGGCTCGTAACCGGGTTTCATTTCAATAGCATGATCCCACGGCTTCCGCTTTGGCATTCGTTCCGACGCCTTCTTCGAGAACACCTTCATCCACCTCCGGAACCTACGCGGAATCTTCGCCTCGATCTCCGACTCCGTCATTCGGATCTCAAGCTCCTCATCGCGCACCGGATTTGCATTCTCTTCCTGGATGATCTCCTCCAGGATTCCATCTCCGTCTGTCATCGTTCCTCCTGCTTGAATGAATGTGTCTTCGTCCTCTACTTCCTCGATCGTAGGACGAAATCTCTGTCTCTCGGCCAACTTCCGCCTGGCCCTTTCTTTCTTCGCAGTTCTGATAAATACGTTGCACTCCCGAGGGCAGCGCGTCATTCTAACCTCACCGGTGTCCCAGTTGATGTCCGGGTTGTGTTTGCGCAACCACGGGTGTCCTAGGATCACCGTCGTCTTTCCCAGATCGCACACTTCAAAGACGGCCTTCTCTTTGTGACCTCGGAACGATACCATCAAGACGATCTCTTCCGTGATCGAGCCGCCCTGATTTAAGGTACCGTCAATGTTGTAAACCCTGATCGGTTGATCCAGGGTCCGAGTCTTAAGTCCGCTTTTGTGCACGAATTCCCGATCCACAAAAAGTCCGGTAGCCCCGCTATCTAATAATGCCCTGACCGTGCAGGCGTCATGTGTATCTAAGGTAGTAATTGTAATCGGTATCATGATTTTGTTTTTTATTTTATTCGATCTTACGAAGTGTCGTACCCCCTCTTTAGGCTTGTCGGTAACAATGTCTAATTTAGTATCTACGGGTACATGGGGAATTAAGCATAGCTCCGGGCTACCGAGCCGACTTGTGTCGGGCCCCCCACCGTTGTGGCTAACTACTGTATTGCTATCTAAGCTAACTACTGTAGAGTCCGTGTCCGTATCTGAGTCCATGTTGTCTACCGAAAGTCCTTGGTACTTATTCTTGGAAGCGAGCGAGGGGGGTCTCACTGGCCTCCGGCGGGAAAATCCTTTTTGGCCTTTGCGTCGGCCTCCTCTGCTAACTTCGCGGTCCAATACCCGCGCAAGTCCTCGTAGTTCATCGCCCTGATATCCAGGCGCGATCTGCAATCCCGGGCCATGTGCCCCGGCTTCCTGCACTTGTAACAAATAAGTGGAGGGCACTTCGCGCTCCTGTCCACATCCATCGCGTTTGGGTCGCGTGCTCGAGGGGGGTTTGCGTGCCCCTGAGCCTGCTGGCCCCACTGTTGCCTCGCGGGTGGTTGTTCGCCTGCCCGCTGGGGCGCGGGCGCTGTTCGCCCCGCCGCTGTTGTTGGTGCTGCTGATGCGGCCTTCTGTCCGAAGCGTCCCGCAAACAGCCTCTGTTCGGTCCTGGCTTGTCGCCACTGTCTGTCCATCCTCATTGCCTGTGCATACCACTCGTCAATGGTGGTAGGAGGGTGGTCGAGATTGTTAAGCCGTTCTCGCAACGGCGCCTTCAAAGACCGCTTGAACTCATAGATTAGCGGGGTGTCAGAGTAGCCTGACTTGTGCGCCGCAATCTTAAAGTTCTGGACGTGTTCGTCCGCGGTGTCGTCTCCCTGGACCATTGTGGTCAGTTGGAAGACCTTGGTGTCCCTAACGTTGGGATCGCCGAAAGATGATCGCAGAGCCGTCATCAGCTCTTCTGCGTTTGCAAAGGGCGGGGCCCCGCGCATCATCTGTTTAACAGCCACCTCGCGCCACTTCGCCGCTGTGCCTCCCTGGAGGTACGACAAGATCCAAATGATCTTCGCGTCCTCGGACCGGAACTCATCAGGGCGACCGTGCGTGTACATGTACACGGCCGTCTCGAAGCTGTCAAGTTCGTCGGATTTGCCAGAGAAGGGGAGGGGGGTGGCGACTTTGGGCGTGTGGAAAGATTTTCCGCCGACCGTTGGTGACTCTGCGCGTTTCGCCTCATCGGCGCGCTCTTTCTCGCGTTTCTGCTCCATCAGAATCTCGAGCAACTGGTCACGCTCAGCGCGTGCCTGTGCCAGGAGTTCCTCTAGAGTTTGCATCGGGGGAGGTTCGACGGGTGCCGGTACCTTGACGTCCTCGATGTTGGCCATGGGGGGGAGGAGGAAAAGGGGTGTTGGGGGTGTGGAGAGGAGTCGGGGGCGTGGAGAATGGTCGGTCCACTCGCTGATGGCTGGTGAGGCTGAACGATGTGCGAGCGGAAAAGCAATAGTTCCCTGGAGCGGGCGCGCGACCCTGCTGTGCTCCTTGGGATCGAAGACTGGGAGACGTCGCTTTTGGGGCAACGTGAAAAGGAAGGTAAGGGCGAGGACTCTTGCGTGACGTAGAGCCGCGGTCAATCACACCACGCGCGCGCTCTCAGAACAATTGGGTGGCGTCCCACAATTGTCTGTGTCGAGTGGTCCTCGGTCCGATTGAGGGTTCGTTCAACGGGATCAACCCAGATGAACAATCGATCTACGACTGTTCAACGGTGCTAGCACCAGAGGAACGGGGAGTGGGGTTTGGGGAAGAGTGCCGCGTGAAGCGGGCGGAGTGAGTGTAAAAGGTGGAATGGGGTCGGGCGTACCGTCGTCTCCACTTTACCTTCAGGACAATTGTGTGTCCGAAGTAAGTGCCGACGAAAGTGTACAAATACACTCGACCTTGAGGGGAGCGGAAGTGCGAACGATGGAAGGTGGAAGGCGTCTTGTCTTCAACGGTGGCAGCGCAGGGTTTGCGCACGTCGTTTCAAGTGAGGCCCGGGTAAAGATGATGGGAGTGAGTGAGAGGTGTGAGAGGGAGCGCGGAGAGAGAGAATCGAGTTCTTCTGTTAGGACAACACTAAACACGGGGTCTAGCGCTGGCTCTCACAGTCAAACCCAACAAAAGAGGGATCTCGTAGTCTAAAGGCAGCCGCACGTTTAGTGGGTAAGCCTAAGAGAACTCGATTAGAGTCTCTAGGCGTAATATTAACCATTTATATACTACAATACATGAGCTAACAATGAGGTAACCGCATGTGCTACATGAGGCATCTGATCCATGCTTGAATCATGAGGCGTGCGTGATGTTCGGACGCCATGTGTTTACCGGGTGTCTGCTAACTCTATAATAACCACAACAAGTATAAATAAAAGGAAATGCGTAACTAAATAGTATTAAATGTCCTTGGAAAATCGTACTCTTGACAGAATCCAACACAGCCACAGGGAATAATATTAATTCCCGAGCTGCTACCCTTAATAGACTGGCCAAGACTACAAAGACTGCCAAGACTGTCTCCTATGCTATCCAGGGAACCCCCTATAATATACAATGATAGACAAGTCTATCTGGAGAATTATATAGGGGATATGACATAGTTATTCCATTATTAACTGGTACAGGGGTCTATTACAGAATACCTCCTTTATATATTAAAGGAGTGCATTACACTATACCTCCTAACTGTGTAATATAAATATTGCACATCATGTAGGAGATGATAATAACATTCCTCCCTGTGGCAGACTCCCTCACTCACTAGCCTTTGAGATTAACTTCATAATCTAACCTTGTCCTTAACTCTTCCTGTCACTGTTCACCACTCCATTCCCAACATGGTGCATCATCCATCATTAGTCACCTCCCTGCCCCTGCTTGTCGCCCTCCCCTCCCTCATCATCATTCCACCCATCGCCCACCCCAAGAGCAGTCACTTGCGAGGCTGGGGACAGGTGGTGTGTTGCCATCCTGGGGGTGTTAGTGATGTGGCACAAGGCAGGGGCAGGGGGGGGGTTTACAAGGTGGTGGGTGTACCGGGTTATTGTCATGTGTCACAGGGGAGCCTAGTGTGTGGGGGGGGGGGGCATCAGTGGCATGGGGCAGTGGGGGGTGGGACTCACCAGGTAGTGGGGGGGGGGGGGTTCTATCTCCTTTCAGGCCTCTCACATCCCACCTGAGTGGGGAGGAGGGCTGGTGCATGGGGACTGTTGTTGCATGTACAATACAAGCACTGAAAAAAAAGTTAATTAGCTGGATAAAAGAATATTAGAACAAAAAGAAAACTTACTATGGTGGAGTAGTGGAGGGAGGGAGCCAGGAGCAGGGGGGGAGTGGGGGTGGCCATTGTTGCATGCACAGCAGAAACAACTGAAACAAAAAGAAAAGAATCAGTTGAATAAGAACTTATTAGAACAAAAAAAAATTAATCACAGGCCCCCCTATTGGTGGAGTGGAGGAGGGAGGGAGGAGGGAGAGGGAGGTGGCGTGGGTGGTGGAGTGTAAAGACCTCTGTTGAACACAACTTCAACATTCACATGACTGCATAGCATGTGGATTTTGGATGATGCTGAAACATGACTTAGTAGAATTTTTGATTCCGAGAAGACTCATCGGGAAAATCCAATGCTTACTTATTATGCTTTATATCCCTTAAAATCTGAAAATAAGCAGAAATAAGTAAATGGGCATTAAGGAGATCCTCAGAAAAAGTAGATCTTCCTTGGAATAAGTAGGGTCCTCTGCTTAACCCACTTAAAAAAATATAATGGTCCTTGATGCCTTAGAAGTTCCTTAACTAGCTTAACATACTTAGATGTTTTCTTATACTTCTTATCTACTTAACTGGTCATGAAATATAAGGAAAAAAATGAACTTATTTTACTTATTCTCCTTAATTAGGTTCTAAGTGAGATAAGTAAAATAAGTCAACCCTTGATTTTGCTGATGGGACACATCAAGCATAGTCTCATATAAGGTAAGGAGTTGTGCCAGCATGCCATTGTAGGGGTGCCTGCTGTCTGGGGGTCCCCAAGGCAGGTTGCATGTGTCCAGAGTGATGTGAGTGTCTCTGGACTCTGGACTCCAGGCTCCAGGCTCTGGAGGATATGTGAGGATGTGTGTGTGTTGTGGTAAGGACTACAAGCTCTGGAGGATGTGTGGGTAAAGTCTCCAGGCTCCAGAGGATGTGTGAGGATGTGTAAGGACTCCAGGCTCTGAGCTCCAGAGAATGTGCATGTGTGTATGTCCAGATGATGTGTATATGTATGTGACATAGTAAGTCTGGGGCCAGGCTTACACCCTTTCCCTTTGCTGTTTTTGGTAGATAATGCTTAATGATGTATATAGAGTGTTTATTAACAGTTATTTCCACTTTTCAACCTATATTCAGGTTACAGTAAGCTTGCTCCCCTGATCAGGGGAGAAGGGGATCTCTTCTCTTGATTGAGGGGCTCAACTATATGTACATGGATAGATAATCATATGTATAGCTATATACATGACTGGGATAGTTCTACATGAGTAGGGAAGGTGTGAAAGAAAGAGAATTGACAGGATGATGAGAGTGGGGACTGTCTACTGACCTTCAGCAGCAAAACCTGGGCCCTCTGCTGCAGATTAATGCAGCACTGCATAGAACCCACAGTGATTTACAGTGTTGACAGAGCCTGTAGAGAGGGTATATCTCCTGAACAGTACTGTGGCAGACCTGCTGCAGTCTACTGCAGTCTACCAGCCCTACTACAGTCTGCTGCAGCCTACCAACCCTGCTGCAGCCTATCAACCCTGCTGCAGCCTACCAACCCTGCTGCAGCCTACCATAGCCTGTCATGCCTGCAGTAGCACTGCAAATCTCTTCTACAGACAACCTCAGACTGACTTACTGATCCCATAGTACTTAATCCAATACTAGTACATGCAATTTCATTTTTGATGGAGACCAGGAATTTAGCAAGGTAAAGTGAAATGTTTTCATTCAAGTTATATTTAATACAAGATTGCTATCTACATTCTATTTAAATATCTATGCATACTTCATGGATACTGAAGATCTTACACTAGAACAACATTAGAAAGCATACATTAGAAGATTAAAATTCAAATTGGAATACTGACTTACTTATAAATACCAAACTCCAATCCAGCTTGTATAATATAACTATAATAAAGTACCTACTGTGCCTGGTCAGGAAGTCAGCTGGACTAGGTACTTGGTCAGTCTTCTCTATGTCTCAATGCAGAAGATTTTTGTAACATCAATGCATAAACTACACATACAGCTTGGTTTGTACCAACTTTGGACCAACCAATCCACCTCAATCATGAGCACTGCCTGTTTGATGGACCAGCTATGAGAATTTGATCTGATTTCCTTGTTGGGACATGAGGTACCTAGTTCATCTGAGGGCCAGTTTTCTCCATCACTCATCTGTTTTGCTTCAAATTTTCAACACGGCACAGCTAATGCCCCCAGGCTGTCATTTCTGAGGTTCTCCCTTCCAGTGGTGTCATCAAATCATTCTCCCTTTCCATATTCATGACATGGACCATCAAAAGTGAGCTATCTGTCAGACAGAATCAACATGAGCCTACCACACAAATTAGCATGTGTTTACACTGGTTTCATCTAGTACATCAAAAGGCAGTACCTACCCTTTTGTTCTCTGGCACATGTTGATTTTTCCCTATTTTTTACAGGCCAGAACTCAACATTTGACATTTATTGTGTAAATACATGCTCCATGGTCCTTGAATGAATTCTGGGAGGAGGCTGCTGTGCTGGATAGAACTAGGGGTCAAGGTACAAAATTCATCCTAATTCCACCAGACTGAAGGCTAAATGCATTGCTAATTGTGCAGTTGGAAGGCTCCTGATGCTGTGAGATTACTTGTTATCTTGCTGATTCCCGGATGTTAATGCATACTCTTTGGATGTCTTTAGCACTAATAACACCCTTTTACATGCCTCATGAAGTTTGGGGTCAACATGTTGCAAGATTTTTGGGCTTAAAGGACAAGTTATGTGACTTCTTGTCTCTCCCTTCAACCCACCTTCTTGAAGTTTTGTGAATGCATCCTGCTCTTCCCTGCCATGTCTCCATCTCCCTCTCAACCCCCTACCCTTGAACCAGTTGACGACTTTACAGATCTCACCCAAGAACAGCATATGAAGCTAGCTCATGCTGCTCTCATCACATCTGGCACCAAACCTGACAGAAACCCAAATCTCTCCATCTGAAAGACTGCATTGCTGTATGATGTAGCACCCTTACTGACCAGTGAAATGGGACTCCCACCTGCAAAGAGGGCCACACCCATGAACTCCTCCTCACCTCTGCCCAGGAAGAGGTTCTTGTTGACTGGATCAAGGTCATGGGGTGATGAGGCATTCCTTTGATTGCAACTGCAATTGTTGATTGTGTCACTGACATCACTGGCTGTTCTGTGGGTGAGTCATGGGTCAGGCACCTCAAAGGCCGTCACCCTGAGTTGAAAGTGAAGTGGTCCTTCACATTGGAGAAGTGTTGTGCAGCATTGTTGAATCCAGCTCTCATTGATGAGTTTTATGACTTGTTGGAGCATACAATCAATGGGAATAACATTCCTCCAGAGAACATTTATAATATGGATGAGAAAGGGATTCAGCTTGGCATTGGGCAGAAAGTAAAAGCCTTGTTGATTGTGATGAGAAGAATGCATATTCCATTCAGGATGGTAATCATGAGCTTGTCACAGTAATTGAAACTGTATCGGCTGATGGATCTCTTCAGCCATCAGTAATTTTTCAGGGAAAACATCGCAACCTTGAGTGGGGTCGAAACAACCCTTGTAATGCAAGGTAATTATTCCTATTACTCATTTTACAAGATGTTGCTCATGTGTTTTGCTAGCATATCTGTTGGGAGAGCATTTCAGGAAGCTTAGAGGGGACCTTAGGACAAAGGGGGGTGTCCCTCTGAGTGTCTCAGAGGTCAAGGAGTGATTGTCTCATGTACACAATTACATGTAGTATATATACTACAGAATGTTAAAGTCTCAGTAATTAATATTATTATTATTACTGTCTTGGATATAGCCTTAGGCTTGCTATCCTAACACTCCCCCTCAAGCCGAGGCTGTTTAGGGAATAGTTGGATAAATCTTCATTCCCCTTTCCATAAGGTAGAATGGTTAAATATATCAATCATTACTCCCCCTGAAGTCTAGGGTGGAATAGTTATTTTTGTCATCCAGGTGCGTTAAAAACCTCTGTGCTGGAAAACCCAGTGGGATAAAACCATATCACACACAAGGAAAGCTGCTGGGTTATTGCAGATAAATGTCCCCCTTTGCCTCATTAGGCCTTTGGAGCGATATCCTATAAAGTTGGCTTTTCTTCAACTTTATTTTTGTAATTTTCACAATCTCCATATTTTCTTTGACTGTGTGGACAAGCTTCTCCTTCTCTTCCTGATTTCTTCTTTAAGCTATTGCATTTTTGGTTATTTTATTTTCCATGCCCAATTGGCTGCATGCTTCCATCTGACTCCCCCTCAGACATTTTGGGTCTGGAAAGGTGCCCTCTAAGTGATGGTAAGAAATGAGAGATTTGGAGATTATAAGGGATACTCAGTCTGTCACGTGACTGGTAATCATTTGGATAGACCATAAATCCTTTTCATGGTAATAAGTTATTAATTCTTTTCATGACATCCATTGGTTGGTCATGTAATTGGTAGCCCTTTGGATTGCCCATTGTTTTAATTTTCATTGCCCATTTTCCTCTATAGAGCATTATGCCCCCATTAGACATCTACCTTGCATGGTAATTGGGAGTGACCACAATTCTCTCTGCAGGTGTGCCTGTCCTTGGAATGGCAGGAAATATCAGGTTCATAAAATATTATAAATATAAATGTTTCCCTTTGCCTTTGAAGCAATATCTGGCAGTCGGCAAATCTTTGACCTATATTCCCAGATAAATGTCTTCTCCACCATGGGTGCCTTTGAAATTTAATTGCACATAGTCGACCTGTCATTGATGCAATTTTATTAAATAAAATCAGCATATCATCAATTTTAATATATCTTCATTTGCCTCTATTTTAGGCCTTTGAAGTTTAATTTCATAATGTTGGCATATCTTTGACATAAAATATTTCATGGTGTTGTGATGATGGATAAATATCTCCCTTTGCCTTTTGCCTTTGGAGTGATATCCACAACTATCAACAAATTTTATATATCATTTATCCATAATAAATGATTAGAAGGTAATATATTCTTCATCTGCCTTTTCTGCAATATTTCCCTCCTCTGTCCTCGCCTTTTTCTTGTACCATTCGTCATTATTATTATCATCAGGAGATGTCACTTTGCATTTTCCCCAGCAATTAGCGCTCTTGTGACCAAATCTATCACATGTTCCACATTTGGACATTCCAAGCCAGCAGCAATTTTCTGTAGCATGCCCAGGCTTTCCACAATGCTTGCAATATATGCCAGAAGATCTGTTTGATGATATATGGTTTGCCAAATTTTTCTTGTATGGCTTGGGCTTTTGTATTTTGGACAGTGAGGATAATGTGACTTGATTTCCGTTTTCTCCATTTTGAGTACGGTTTTGTCGCCTGAGATATTCTTCTTTAAGAATTCCAATAAACTCTTGAGATCCCATCATTTTCTTCAGGTCCATCTCAGTAACTCCTTTTCTCCCACCAATGTATGATTCTGTGAAAACATCCCAGGATAGGGGTAGTGATGATGAAATAATGACTTATGAAAAATATATCGGAAATTTTGAAGTCTTTATCGCCATTAAATTAATGTGCTCCCAGTAGGATTTGAGTTTATTGAGATGTAGACTGATATTTGTATCATTGTCAGCAGAGGTATGGAAAAGATTTTGTATAATGGAAACAATTGTTTGATGCCCCTTTGATTTGTGCATGGCTTTGAGACTGTCCCACATGGCCTTTGCAGTGGTACATTGTCCAGCGTGAACCATTTCTGTAGAGGTAACATTGCCAAGAATAAGAGTTTGGGCATAGTTATCATTAAAATCCCAGGCTAGCCACTCTTCGGCGTCTTCAGGATATTTGACTGTTCCTTGGGTGTATTGTTTGACATTGCATAGCCAAAGTACTCTTTTCATGAGCTCCCTCCATACCACCCAATTTGTATCATTTGGGGGCTCCCTCAATTTTGTTATTGAAGAGCTGTCCCTTGCCCTAACTTGTGTAATAGGGGCTTGGTCTCCATCAGCCTCTTCTTGCTGTTGCTTCTGCTTCTGGGTTCCCTTGGAGCTGTATACTCTTGCAGATCATTTATGAGACTGTGGCAGTGGTGAGGGACTTCTAGGAGGTTGTTCAAACTGTTCTTCTTCATCCTCTTCACAGTGTAATCCATGGTCCATGTCCATGATATGTCTGGAAGTAAATTATTGAAGTATGGCCAGGTTTAATAAAATAAAGCTCAAGCCGGGTCCATAACCTGTTGGGAGAGCATTTCAGGAGGCTTCAGGGGGACCTTAGGATGCAGGGGAGTGTCCCTCTGAGTGTCTCAGAGGTCAAGGAGTAATTGTCTCATGTACACAATTACATGTAGTATATATACTACAGAATGTTAAAGTCTCAGTAATTAATATTAATATTATTACTGTCTTGGATATAGCCTTAGGCTTGCTATCATAACAATATCTCACTCTGCAAAAGGGTGGACTGATCAACAACTGGGCAAAATGTGGATCATGAAGGATTTTGAGCCCCCCACTGCTGTACAAAACATGACAGGTGGTTGCTGTCTTTTGATTCTTGATGGCCACAATTCACATTGTACATACCAATTCTGTAAATTTGCATCCAACCACAACATCATAGTCATTTGCCTCCCTTCTCATACAATGCATGCACTTCACCTTGTGATGTAGCTTGTTTTGGACCCCTAGCTTCCGCATGGAAATTGGAAGTCAATTCAGCCTCAGCAGAATTTGTGGGGATCACAAAGTGAAATATTTTAGTCTTATATTCAAAGGCAAGGGAATGTGCATTGAAAAAAAGCACAATAATATCTGCCTTTGCTAAGACTGGCATCTGGCCCTTTGATCATCATGCTCTCAATCCAAATGCTTTCAAGCCATCCAAAAATATGACAGTGGACAACAAATGATTCCCACTGCTAACAACAAAGTTCATTATATTATCCCTCTGCCACCGGCATTACCCCACACAGCAATGAGAGCAGACCTCCATTGTGAGAATCAGCACCTCTGGCACACAATACATCTTGCAGAAGTACAACTGGAAAAGGATTATACTCAGATGACACTAATGGACTCAGAGAATGGGAAGTTATGCAAGCAAGTATATGCAAAAGAGAAAAAGAAGGTGGAGAAGAAGGGAATGACTCAAGCCCATGCTTGCCTCATGACAGGTGCTGAGAATCTTGATGCGCTTGCTGAGAAAGATTTTATAAAGCACTGGAAGGGTGTGATAAAGGAATTGGCACCGATTTTTAAGCGGATAAAGAAGGGGATTAGTGACCACAACAAGGCAGTAGCAGCAGCAGCAACACATGGCAGAGGGCATGGTCAGCAGTGGGGATGAGGTAGTACAGGCAGGGGACAGAGCCAAGGGCAAGAGCGAGGACAAGAACAAGGGCGAGGACAAGGACAAGGGTGAGGACAAGGGAGGCTTGCTAATGGTTCTGAATTGGAGAACAAGTCAGAGGGGGAGGAATTTGAGAGCATATCTTCAGGTGATGAAAGCAGTGACAATAACGGGCTTCAAACTTCTGATCCAGAATTGGATGGGGATGATGATCAGCCAGGCAGCACATATGAAGATATAGCAGCCCATGCACCTCCCTCCCCAATGCTGCTTATTGCACATGAGGTACAGCAGAGGCCCCATCCATGGCCAAGATATCGAATGCCAGCACCTGCAGTTGATGCAATGGATACTGCAGAGGCACCTAGTGGTCATAGTGGTTCACAGCCCTCAGTTGGGGAGGTTCTTGTCATTGCTGAGATGAGAGATGCTGATGCTAATGCTGCAAGGGGAGAAAACACAGCTGAAAGTGAACACCGGTATCCTAGACAATCAAACAGCACTAATCATCATTTTGAGAAAGGAGTAGATGGATGACACTTATGTAAACCCATGTACAACATCTTGTTGAAATCTGTGGCAAATTGAATGAGTAGCAAGGAAATTGGTGTGAGGAGACAAGGATGAGCGCTGTCAAGCTGAAGTTCCCACATCTGGCTGAGTGCATGAAATCACTCAATATGGCAACTGCTGTGGCAAAATATTCATGTGATGACAACAGTGTGCCACAAAAATATGAGAGGTATGTCAGATGCAACCTACCTATGTCACCTTGCTGTTGAATATCTCTGATGTGCTATGCAGTCCATATGTAGTGTGTACTACCTCATTTTCGCTAGCCTGACCAACTACTGGCCAGAGCACAGTAAGTGTCATGCTTACACCAGCCCAACTATTGTACTCTGCTGCAACTGCATCCCATCCTTTTCTGCCAACTGGAAGCTGAATGTTTATGGAATGAAGCAATCTGTGGAGTACAGAAATGTGGAAGTTGTGGGAACCAGAACCTGTGGAGTCTTCACAGTGCTCTTCATAGCTGCCTTTGTACTGCTGCTTGCATGACTGGCCTTTGAGTTTCCATGCTTCGAATGTTTTTGATTCTTTTCTGGGTCTGACTTCTTGCATTTCCCACACCCCTTTTCACCTAGTTGGCTACTTTGGGCAGTTTGGGATCAGAAGGGAGAGGTGCAGGGCTCTGAAAGTTAGGATTTGGAACTGAAGCATGGGGCGTGGGTCTACTGAGTGGTTGAGCCTGGGGTATAGTTGCAGTTATGCTGCTTGGAGAATGGGTTTCTGATATGTGGTGGAAGGTCAGGTGGTCGCGCCACCTAGTGACATAACCCCATATGTTTGTGACGCCATCCCGTGATCGCGTGATCGATGTTGAGTTTCAACAACCACTCCCTGCTCTCTTCCTCTACAAGCCGCAAGAGCAAGTCCCATTCCAGGCCAATACGGCCGTTTCTTTCGCCGTTTGGAAGTTTGGGGTGCCGGTTTAGTAAGGGTGTGTGTGTGTCTAGGTGAGTTTTACATTCTCGAATCGTGTACACGCTGAATAAGTTTCGCAGAGATTCCGGTTATACTCACCAAAGCAAGCAACAAGAATTAACGCCTTTTTCAAGATTAACGAGTCTGACCCCAGCAACATCACACCTGACTTTAGATTGACAGTAACGACAACGACGGGATATTACAATATAACGACAGCATCCACTTTCTGATTTACGCCTTTTCTTTTCGTTCAAGTTTCTTGCCAACACTATATAATTATTGCAGCATACCGACAATGGTATCAGCGCTGTCGCACACCACCGTCACCACGACGCCAACAACATCAACAAGCATACCAACAATCCGCCTTATCTCAGCCACTCCTTCTGCTTCAGGCAACTCTACGACCGGCAGTCCCGCTATAAACTTTGCGACCACTCCTTCTGTTGACCCGTCCTGGGTCTCCACTCCGACTTCTTCCCTGGTCCTCCCGAAACATAACAATTCGCCGAAGAAACGTCTGGTACCTAAGAAGAAATCAAAGCTGAGTCTCCTTGGAGCCGTGGGGGGACACGACAAGGGAAAGGACAAGGGAAAGGATCTCTCGGACGTCATGCGCCGCGTGGGCGTATCTTCTACGTCAGCGTCTGCAAGGGGTTTTGAAATCTATGTGGACCCTGCTGATGATCCTGACATTGGCGAAATTATTGTGGTGAAGAAGAAGAAATCCAGGGCGGCACTGGAGGGCGTGCGGTGGGTGCCTGGCGCTCTGGGGGATGTCACGAACACGAACACGAACACTGTGAGGCCTGGGACAGACGCACTGAAGGTCAAACCGGAGGAGAAGGGAGAGGGGAAGTGGTGGAGTATCGGACGGGGGAGAAAGGACTCGAAGGAAAAAGACAAACAAGGGAAGTCTTCATTGGCGACAACATTCCGAGTGAAATGTAGGTTTTGCATTTTCAACCCCATCTCTATTTTATGACGTTTTTGTCTTTGATGTAGCTCCCGAACTGATGCTGACATCAACGAAAGCTCCGCCTTCCACAACCTCATCGGGAGATCCCCACCCTCGTTCGAAGAGTATGTTACGTTTCTCCCCCGATGTTCCCCCCATTTCTAACCCAAACAATCGCATCTTCTAGCTCCGGATCCCCTCAAAATCCACAGTCTCCCCGAAGCACAACGCGCACGCTTCAACTCTCTCGACTCAGGCATTCTGCTCTCCACACCCGTCACCACGGGTCCGCCCCTTGCCTCTCAGGCACCCCCCGTCCCTGATCAACATCAACCCCAACACCAATATCTAGCCAATCCCGTAGCCTCCTGTACAGGCACATCCGTCGCGGGTGCACTACTTGCTCCGCCCGCCGCACCTGGTAATCAGAGCGTAGGTACGGGTTCAATTGCCGTCCGCGCAATGCGCAGTGTCCGTTCGCTTGCGCGGATGAAGAGCTGGGCCCATTTGAGAGGCGAAGATGGAGTGAGGCCTGGCGAGGCCCATGTGCAGCTGGGAGGAACTGGGTTAATGAGGGGTGCACCCAAGGACAAGGCACCCAAGGAGAACGATGGGAAGAAGAAGGGGAAGGAAGGTAAGAAGAAGGTCAAGAAGAAAGAGGTCTCGGAGAACGCGGAGGAGGGGACTATGAAGAAGTCCAAGGCGAAGGCCGCGTCGAAATCGAAGATTAAAAAGAAGGTAGACAAAGACATGGAGATGGAAACGGAGAAACCAAAATCGGACACCCTTCGTCTCTCCTCAAGCAGTTTTGAGATTGGGGCCGCCACCCCTATGCCTTCACGTACATCAGTCCAGACGGAGAACCAGACGCTCACCAAGAAGAAGCGTAGTATCTTGGGACTGGGGTTGCCATCTACCATGACGATGACTATGCGATTGCCCGGTGCGCGAAGCGGGTCTACGGCGTCGTCCACCATGTCGCGCATGAATGTCCACGCTCCTCCTGTCCCTACCAATCCCCAGGGGGGTGCCGTAGGCAACCGGCTGTCCGTCGAATCGGCTGCCCTGCTGTTCTCCGAGGCAGGCAGGGATAGAGCAAGCTCGACAAGCACGACGTCGAGCTTACGACCTACGTCAATTACGTCTAGCGTGAGTGGGACTGCATCCCGGTTGTCTACTGGGAGTGGGGGTAGTGTGAAGTGGGACGAGGAGAGGCTGGAGAGCGTTGTGGCCATTAGGAGGCGGGAGCGGATGGAGCGGGAGAGGGAGAGGGGGAGGGGTGTGGAGGAGGCAAAGGAGGCAAAGGAGGCAAAGAAAGGCAGAAGGGGGAAACAAGATAGGCAGGGGGATGGGACAGAGAAGGAGAAACGACGGTCGACGGAGGGCAGGCGACGTACACCATTATCTGAAGTGTTCCCCCCAGGTATGGATGCTTATGCCTATATGGATGGGGATGGGTATGCGACTGCAATGCCAACTCCGGGGTCTATGCGCCGTTGCCCCCCAATCGTGACAGTGGAGTCCGCGACAGCAGATGGTCATTCTGCCGGCGATGACGAGGTGTTGGTAGTGGACGGGCACGAGCGACCGATAGCAACACCTGTGAAGCCCCTGCGAGTCAGACCAATGTCTGAGCAATTGACGGGGAAGACGAGACCGACAGGAATATACGAGAGTGAAGATGGTAGGTATCTTTTATTTTGTCGGTGAATATCTATGCTGATTGATCGGTAGGTGTAATTTCCATCCTGGACGCGGCTACGAACGACCTGGCTCAGCTCATCAATAACCTCGATTTGGAGGCGACTCCTGGGACACCGGATGTGACGCCCCTCAAGGCTTTCGCTTGTGCTAGGAAAGAGGACGAAGACAGCGAGAGCCCGACGAAAGCCTCGCCGCCCCAGCATTTGATGGATAGCCCATTGAAGAGGACGAAGAGCTTGCGCCACGATTTGCCATCTGTGAGCTCGCTGCGGCCGTATGCCCAGTCGCGGAAAAACACCAATCCTAATGCGAGTGCTGCTGTGAGCGCAAACGCAACCGTGAACAAAACTCTGCAGACTGAATCGATTGGGATTCCTATCACCCCGTGGCCTACCCTCTTGCAGGGCCTGTCGCCACTGAAGGCTTCGCCCGTCAGGGAAACAACATCAACGTCAACTACCCAAGTACAACCGCAGACCCTGCGCCGCACACACAAGCGCACGATGACCCCTGGTCCCGAGCCCGAGCCCGCCCCTGTCTTCCAGCCCCTCCGCCCGTCGAAGTCGAGGCCAGCGATATTCAACGTCTCTTCGACTTCTCTGCTTTCGATGAACGACAAGGATGGGACTATTCGTGTGCCGGGGTCTCTGACTTTCGGGCCCCCCAATTCAGCGTCAAAAAGCACGGAAACCGAGCTATTTGATAGTCCTATATTCAAACGTGCACAGGAGCGCGCTCGGCAACGCCTTGGCAACAAGTCCAGCGGAGACAGTAATCGGACTCACCCAGGCGTTGCGGACACGGATAGCGAGACTAACACCATTCCCATCCCACCTGAGGCCCGACGTATGCTCGGTATGGCTGGGACCATGGGCGGATCTGATGTTTCTGCGTATGACGTTCCGGAGCTGGATGCGTCTGATCCTGATTCGGATATTCCAGATGAGCTGCAGTTCATCTTGGCGGGGCAGGTGGATGAAGGTGATACGTTATCGTTTCCCGGCCCGCCTGGTTCGCCGCCCCCGCCAGTGCCTCAATCTGATGTTCAGCGCTTGCTCCCTCCGCTCTCCATGAATTCCCCGGTGCTCGAGCTCCCTATCTTCCGTGCGCTTCTAATTGATGAGAAAGATAACCAAGTGGTTGTGGATGAAGGGGATGTCATGTCAGAGGAGGAAGCGGACACAGATACGAAGAAGTCATTTGACTTTACTGGGGAGATCAATAAACTGAACGAGTCTGGGGCATCGGACAGGAGGAGCTTCATGGAGCAGCTGGAGAATGCGTTCCGCACGCCAGCAAAGGTTGATTTTAGGTATGGGTTTGAACTAGGGGCGGACATCCCTCCCGTTCCTAAGCTTCCCCGCCTGTGTGAAGACAGCTCGCAGGGATCGTCGGGGATAGATACCTTCGAGGCCCCGTCGGCGATCGCGGATATGAAGGAGCCGACGTTATTGCATTTCAGCATGACGACAGCACAGGATAGTGCGGAGACGGGGGAGAGCGAGGGCCGAAGCAAGCTTGACCTCTACTCGGGGTCACAGATTGTGGATATCCGGGAGCCGACGTTGTGGCCTGATTCGGAGAGTTTTGGGAGTCACAATGGGAGGCATGGAATTTTCGTCAACAGTCAAGACTCTGCGTCTGCGTCTGCTTCGAGCTCAATATCTCGGCCATCAGATGGACAGCTCAACAAGGCATTCAAATTTGGTGGGCTACCAAAAGCGTCTCAGCCCCCGCCCGTCCCGAATCTGCCAAACAAACCACAGACGCTTTCCGATATTATCCCACCCCCTTCGCACGTCCGCTCCATTTCTGGCTCTACGATGGATGACGATGATTCTATCCTCAAGTCGATATTTGCCAAGGCATCGGACATCCCACCCCTGCACCCGCGTCCCCGCGTCAATTCAACTTCGAGCATCAGGCAGCGGCCAGTTTCGTATCGTCATTCACGACATTCTTCTGTGCTTAGCTTTGTCGGGTTTGACTCGTTCGCGGAAGTGCGGCGTGGATTCGAGTTTGGGAACGATCGTCCGCCATTCTATCCCCCGCCGGGTGTGCGCGGCAGCAATCATGGGAGGCCCGAATCTCTCTTCAGCATTGCGTCTGTTTCATCGTACGGGAGGGTTATCAATGCCGGTTCCAGTGACCCATTCGACTTTGGTCTTCCGAGCCTTCCAGAACGACCTTTATCTGAAGATTTTTCGATGACATCATCTACTAGCGTCGATGACACCTTTTCATTCATGTACAATCGGCCGCGTAGGCGCGTGGCGAGTGATGCATCGAGCTTTTACTTTAAGGTGCCCATTGGATCCCTAAACCGTGGCCATCGCCGTCACGAATCGAACTTGTCTGTCGCGTCGCAAGCACCCCCAGTCAGTCTCTTCAACCGCAGCTTTGGTATCGCCTCACATCGCCGCAACGACTCTAGTACAAGTGCAAGCTCGGTTGCCATGTATGGTACTGGTGGGCGTGCGTCGTGGGTGGGGCATCGCCGTGATCTATCGATGGACTCGATGTCAAGCGATTTTTCAGCGATGCGCCTTGGTCGCCCGGGCATAGGTGACAAAATGTTCGATGCGTCTGCAGACTATGGAGTGCCACTTCCGGCAATTTCAGCATCTCCAAGTCATAGTATTTCTCAGTTTGCGAATAAGACTTCTTTTGACTTTGATTCTATCATGGACGACGATCGCGGGTCGTCCCTGGAAGACTCACTTTTCGAGAAGACGGGCAACAGGTCCTCGGTGTCATCGGATTCGGTGTTTAGATATGACGATCGTGCCCCTCCTGGTGCTTTGCTGCCCCCCAACCATTTCCGGCCGCTTTCAGATCTCAGCTTGAACACTACCAGCGCACATAGCCCCATGAAAGAAGATGACACCATGATCAGTGTATGTATTGCCTTGAACATCTCCATTCACTAGCTAATATTCTCATAGATGCTTGGTGGTGGCCATGTCCGCCGCCGTTCGGTCGAGGCAACGCCTTGTCCAAGAGTCGAGAAGAGGAAGCATTCAGTCTTTCAAGGTCCTCAAACTTACCGAGGTTTCGCCGAATACTACGAGTCGCCAAACAAAGCTCGGATCGTCGAGAAGCCTTCTATTGCCTCAACGTCGTCATACACTTTTGGCGGTGAACGGATGATCAGGGCGCAACGAGGACTCTTGGAACGGCAAAGCTTGGAAGAGAGTGCTCTCATTGCAGATGGCGAGGACTTGTCAGGTTCGTGTGAGTCATTGTTACCCTTGCCTGTCAAGTCATTCCTGATCTGATGATTCTTCTAGTCCACTTTATGCCTGTTTTTTCCCGCCCAGGTCGCTCACGGTCCAGTACATGCACCACCTCGAGTTCTGGTGGTGATACGCCTCCTTTGTCGTCGTCTGACGGCTTCTCGTCGATGTCAGATGGTTCTCAATCCAGCATTGATCTCTCCCAGCTAAATATTACACTCTTGAATTCAACGCATCCCATGGCCACCACCACTCGTAACAGGGCTCGTGCTCGTGCACGCGGCCATGGTCATCGCCGGCGTATATCTCAGGCCCGTGCGTCCCGGTCCTCCGTCTATGAGACTATCGAGGAAGAGATGTCTGTCGCCTCTTCACCCACTCAATCAGTGGCATCATTGAAGAGCAGCCCTACGACTTGTCGGCCGATCTTCATTGTGGATCCAGAAACGGTGTCGACTGAGACAATATCCCCAGGAGCCTCGATTTGGGACGATGAGCGGGGCATTGTCGCATTGAGGAAGTACTACGCTTTGAGGGACGAAGCACAGGATACCGTAACGGAGAGCAAGCGGCAGTGGTCGGACACGCCTTTTTCTGTGTTCGCGCTTCAGTGTAAGTCACTCCGATTTCACAGATTTCACAATCATTGTGTCTAAACACTTATGTTAATCTGCAGCTTTCCAGCCTCCCCGCAACCCTGCTGGGATGCAAGCTCTCTTGGAGCACTCGGTTCAGAACTATGGTCCGCTTCCTTCCGAACTCCGGCCTCGCCGCATACGCTCACGTACTCAATCACGGCCCTCCCCTTATCCCCAAGCCGCAACTCGCGCCGCCGTGACCAAGCTCGCCACCCCACCGTTACCACGAGTACATTCTTCAAGTCCAGACACCGCTCGCCGCACGGTGCTCCAGCAGATTCCCGTTATCCGCAATATAAACACTATGCCAGCTGCGAAATCCCATGAGAAACGGACGCCGTTCTTACCGCTCGTCGTTGACGTTGAGCCGAAACGCGAAAATGCATTTGGGCTGGCGCCGGCACGACCGCGTGTCGGGTCTACAGCGCGCAGGTCAGCGCTAGGGTGGACGAAGCGGAGCACGGGCAAATCATCCACAGATCAAAAAGAGAATGTCGCTGCACAGGGATTAGTTACGACGTATGTTCTTATATTTGATATTGTTCGAATTTTTCAGTTGCTGAAGGTTCACTACTCTTTAGGCCCGGTGAAGGTCTCAGGCTTAGTCGACCTAGACCTCGTGGTCGTCCGACGCCAGCTTCCCAACACCGTGCTATCCGGGTTTAACATCTTGCACAACACGAACTACCATTGCTCTATGCATATGATCTATGCAACTCTTTCTACATCGTCCACACTTTCCACGCCACGCATCTTACGTCACAACTTCACACCATTCGACGATGCAACAGACAAATACGAAACACCACGATCGAAATATGCGATGCATGTCTCGTGCCATAAATTCCTTGACACCCTTTTTGCTTTCGATTGATCTCCTCATAGTCTACTACTGCCCATTCCAGCATCTCCGTCCCGTCTTGCATTAAAGGCTATGACTTCGTTGTGCATAACTTTGTTTTGTTTTGATCCACGTTCCGCGTGTGCTGCTTAGCCACCAGATGTATTGTCACATTCGTAGATCGAATCCAAGTAGCGAATCTTTCATTATCTGTGAATAATAAGTGGTTACTATCATTGGGTAAGTGTTTGAAAACCTGTCTCGGACTTATACTTCCCTGTCAGTTCGGCCCTCTGGCTTTGTGTCGAAGATACATTACATCATTCTACGTAAAAAAAGACTAGATATATGGTGGAGGGAGCATTGCCAGTGTTGCAGGTTTCAAAAGGTGGGTGTTTGAAAGGTTTTCAGTCAGGATCAGTCACAAGCATGCTGATCCAGTTCCTGCTTGGCATTATGCTCCAATGATGTGCTACATAAGTCAACCATTCCCACTCCAATATTTCATTACAATATATTGGGAGTGAGGCTGGTGTGGAAGTCAAGGCGAAGATAATGGAGTTTAATCTTTAGAAGCAAGTAGTGCTGTTCCAGCCCGGCTTGGCCTCAAAGCTGTGGCTTTGGCTTGGCCCAAGGCGGCTTTGGCTTCCTCAATCCTTGGGCCAAGCCAAAGCCGTCAGCTAGGGCTTGGCCTTGGCCTGGCCCGGCTCAGGCCATGGCTTTTATATGCAGAATGTATTTTTTTTTGCCCAATTTTTGACTACAGTGCATCACGTACCCGCAGCATGTATGATATTAATCAGAGATACACAGCCTCCTCATCCTCATCTTCAATAAGTAGCTCATCCCAAGAACACTCCTCCATGTCCGACTCCTGTCCTGACTCTGCTTCGACTCCCAAATCCTCCCGCTCGTTGTCACCAGTTTCCTCCGCTTCTAATGTCGATGATGGTCCCGGTTTGCGAAAGAGTAAATCATGGCGAACCGCACACTTAATACATTGGAGGGCCTCCACGATGTCACCCTTGAGACAACTGCGTCGTTTTGATATCGTGATCCCACCCTGGGAGAATGCGAGCTCACTTGACACGGATGACGACATAATTGCAAGATAGTCCCATGCAAGTGAGCCCCACGCAGGATGATAGCGCTGCGAATTATACTACAAAATCACTGAGTCTCTCGTCAGGATATTGCAGCTGTAACACTTACACCCCACCACTGGATTGCAGTCCAACCTTCCGGCACTTGCTCGAGAACGTCAACATAGGCGCGATAATCTCGAAGCCATGGCCGTTGAGGGTCATCTGGTACATCGGTCCCTGTATCCATTGTGTCTTCTTTGTCATCACTAAGTTCTCGAAGCAGCATGTGCAGGCGCTTGCTGGGTCCTGATTGTGTCGATGGTCTCGTCGCAGTACTAGCATTCAATAATAGCCATCGATACAATACTTCTTTGACTTCCCATTCACCTCTTTGACAACTGCAGGACGGAAGAACTGATCAATATCTTGCTGTTTATCTTCACGTGTCGAGGGATTGTCTTCAACTGACTGGACATCCACATCCAGGAGAAGGCTGTCTGCGTCGATCGCCACCGGATTACCCAGTGTAGCACATTTCTTTGGATCTTTAACAACGTCAAGATGATAATCACGATACTAGGAAAAACTAACCCTTTAGGCAAACTTCCTCATCTGTGTCCTCCACGTCTTCGATTGTAACAGGGGTCTTGTAGTGGCCCTTGGCCTGTGATGAGGATGCGATGGCGCGTTTCTTCTTAGCTGTGATGATGGGAGATTCAATTAGCAAACAGGTGTCGAATTCAAGAAAAACATACGTCGCTCGGCGATCTCGTCGGTTTCCGCTCCGGCGTCACCGTCGTTGTCCGCGATGGATGAGACATTATGCTTGTTTTGTTGAGTCGACCCTGTAGCGGATGAGAGGGGTGCATGTGGCTGAGAATCCGGGCTTGATGAAACAGGGCGGTGATTGTTTTCAGTAGTACCTTGTGCTTGGCGAGAATGGAAATCTTCCACGGCTTTGCGCTGGAAGGAGAGTTGGGGTGCTGAAGTATTAGCTGTGTCCTTGAGCTTCGCAGTAAGGTTGAGTGGGCGTATCGGTCGGGGTATATCCGCTCGCCTGATGGTTGATCAAATTTATCATACGGAAGGCAAATGATTGAATTTGATATGCACTGGACGTGTTTCAGCTCTTTGATGAGACGTTGCAGTTTGAGCTCTACAAGATCCAATGGAAAGCTTGTCCAGTTGATTTTCGAAAGGTACGACACCACAAGACCCATGCCAAATTTGCCCTGGCGGACATAATGCAGGCAGCCATCAGAATCCCAACAATCCTCTGCAAATAACGCGTCGAATCGTCGGTTGAAGGTCTCGTGGGGGGTCTCGCATTCCTCAGAATTCATCACAGACCAGATCTTGTCATCCTTTGTCCCCTTTGGGACTGAATCCAACAGAGAGTTCGAGAGAGTACTGATCTCCTTGACTAGTTGTTTGATGGTTGCGAGAGTAGACATTTTAGGTATGAAAAGTCAACGGGACGATGTACAGTGCGAGTTGGGGTGAAAAAAAGATGAACATTGAGCAAGCGGACATGATAAATACTGGAGGACCATCCATAGAGGGGTATATTAGTACGTGCATTTGAGCAAAAAAGAAGACCAGAAGGGAATCATGATAGGAAGAGCCCGCGAAAAGTGAGGGAGCAGAGCCATGACGAGGAATGCAGGCGACAAAAAGCAACACTGAAGGCGGGTGAGGGTAACGCTGTACAGTTTCACGTTTTAAAGTTTGATGTTCAACGTGAATCTTGTGACGCGATTGGTGATTTCCCATACCCAAAAGCCACGGCCTGACGGCTTGGCTGCGGCTTTTCAGACTCACAAGCCGAGCCAAAGCCATGATGAAGCCACCACTTTGGCTTGGCTGGGCCCGGCCTATTTGGGCCCGGCTTGGCTCGGCTCGTGGCCTGAAGCCGGGCCGGAACAGCACTAGAAGCAAGTGAGAGAATGGAGTCTGTGACAGGGAGGAATATTATATTCATCTCCTACAAAGTGTGCAATATTTATACTACACTGTTAGGAGGTATAGTGTAATCCACTCCTATAATATAATAAGTAGTGTTGCTAATACTATAGCTGGTCACCTACTCGGCCACACTGGGTACTCAGCCACACAGGTATTTAATGGTCAAGTAGCTGCAAATTTGGGTAGTTATGTGTTTTAATTTTGAGAATTGGACCTAAGGAAGGTCTATACTGAACCTCATTTGCCGATTTTGATCCCTTGCTGAGATATGATGGCTTGATGCATGCCGAAACGTTGTTTTGACGTATTTTCTTATTTCCTGATCATGCCCGATATGGTAATCCACTGTGTCGAGCATCATTATCCTTCCTCTCCCCTCAAAACTTGCTGCAGATATTCATAAGGCTGGGTAACATGCTTCTTGACCCTGAGAACACTGTGACTTTGAGTTAATGATTGTGAATGCATGGTCCCTCCACTGCCTTCAACCTTCTTATATGTTGTTCCCATCACTATTCCTGTCCTGTATATGATATTCTATTATTTCTATACATTTTTCTTCTCTCATATGTGACATGCTTACACTAAAATGCTATTTTTTGCTTATCTGTACTTCAGAATGAATTTTTTGTCTGGGGACAATATTGAGGCAAAATTGGCTGTACAGGTGCATAGCTGTATCATTAAATGTTATTATGAGGCTTTCTTGAGGCATCCCACAGAGGTGTTGTCCATCCTACAGCCAACCTCCTGTTCCTTCTCTGATGCCACCTCAGCCAGATTTTTGCACCACAAGAACAGAAAGAGTTACAGTGGTCACAATGGAAGGAAAAGATGTAGGCATGTATTTATGAACATTTTGAGGGCTTCTTTGAGCAGCACAGTCAGTGCTGCATTGATGGGGGCTGATAATGTTACAGGGAGTAGGAGGGGCATTTCAAATGTATTTCAAGGCATGGAACTGTTTTATAAGAGTTGGAATGTATATTTTCTTGCAATTATATCTCTGTATGCAAAGTGGTAACTTGTTAATAGTCAACAATGCTTTCAACGATGACAATATGCCGTGTTTCAGCATAGTTTCCCACACCTGGCCAACTTGCCGGTTTTTCTTAATTTGGCAGTTGCAGTCAAAAGATATTCCCAGTGTGCGTAATACTTGGTGTAAAAATACAAAACATATACCAACCAACTCACAACATCCTAGTCATAGTCCCAGTAACAGTTAAACACTGTTAATCATTCATAGTCATTCCCTTTTCCTCTTGGACTATCACGTGGCTGACTACCCCACCTTCTATAGTAGCTAAGCTAGTCAAATAATTAAAAATATAATAGAGCCTCAAATAAGATATCTAAAATATTTGACAGGGTAGAAACCCCCAAGAGCCAGGGGGTCCTCTGCCAACACTAAGTGATCCATGTAGCTGGGATTGAGATATTGACCAGCTCACAAAATGGCTAAAATTTGAGCCATTTTGTGAGCTGTTCATTATCTCTTCAAAAACCAACTGGATCGCTTAGCGTTGGCAGAGGGCCCCCCGGCTTTCGGTGGTATCTACCCTGTCAAATATTCTCAGTATTTTAGATATTTTATTTGAGGTTCTATCGCATTTTTAATTATTTGACTGGCTTAGCCATTAGCAACACTAAGGAGGTGTGAAGTAATAGACTCCTTTACTAGTTAATGTCACTATAATTATACCTTGTCTCCTGTCATAGTATCTCCTATAATATTATGGCTTGGTAAGTTACTGTGCATTCCCCTAATTGCTCTTGTATATGTTAACTCCTGTTAAACATGTGTTAATATGACTTAACATATTCTGGCATTATTCCCTGGTCATGCTAACTGCCTTGGCTTGTCTGTATACTGTTGTATACTCTGTCCCAATACAATATGATGCAAATGGTACAATATTGACTAGAAACTATATATGTAAGAAATACTGGCATGGGAGGGGAGGGGGGTGTCAACAAGTGAAAGACACTGCAAGGCTGTGTGAGCAATTCTGATATTCACCAGAAGCATGGTTATGAAGAGTCCCAAAACAAACATTACTGTCTTATACAAAAAAGATGGACATTTCTAGAACAGGGCCTCAGAATGCAAAATTAAGTACATCAAAGGATATTACAAGATGTACAGATGGTATGGGGAGTGAGTCAGCACCAAGAGAGGCCATAAAACAGTTTAAACATCAGAAAACAAGTAAAATAACATATCACTTCCTATTAAAAATTGTGTCATGGGATCTGCCAATGATAATTGCATGTGCATTCTCTACACAGCACAAAGCCATGGAATATGACTTGGGTGCATTATGGGAAATTCTTGAGAATACCTAATAATTTGCTATGAATATCACCAACAATTTCCTCTCCTAGAATTCAAATGAATTTACACCTTTTGCTGATAATACACTTAGAATTCAATAAGCAATTCTTGTACAATTCTTATTGCATCAATTGGATCATGCTGAAATTCTGGCAGCTGTCAGGAAAGCTTTGAAGCATTCTCATATTTTGCATGACAATGATGACTACATTGACATGTGAGACACAATGATGACATGGCTACATAACCCTGACATCTGTGTATCACTTTCAACTGTGTTTTGACCATGCCTGATCCTTTTGTAGCCAGTGTGAGTGACCAAAAAGCACCCCAGCACCAATGCACCTTGAATTACATACTCTCTTCAGGCTCAATTATGCATGCATCAGGGACACCATCAACCACACTTGAAAGCCCTTTGGAGACTAAGATGAAGGCATTGACAAACAGGCAGAAGTTCACAGCAAAAGTAGCCCAGCTAGAGTCCCAGGTTCTGAAGCTAGAGAAGACAGCCATTGAGTTGGAGCACCAGAAGGAAGAATTCAGAAAGGATATGGAGGCAATTGAATCTAGGTTTCACCAAGAGCTAGATGAATGCCTATCAAAATCCAAAATTGCAATGGTGTCAAACTTGCAAATGCTTGAGGCAAGGGTAGGTGAGAAGCACAAGAGGGGCAGTGATGCAGAGGATTCTGAAGGCAATGAGGATGTGATCCTGAAGCAGGAAATGAAGGTAATTGAGCTGAGTGAGGCAGCTGGCCACAACAACAATCTCCTGGTGAGTTACTAGACTTATATTGTTGAGAACACTTACTATATGCAGTCTCTTGTTTGGCAGGATCTTATTTGTTCTGCCTTTGAGTTGCTGATGGGTTGTCGCAAGCTGACAGCCACAGCTTTCCCTTTCTGGCCAGACAATCCTGAGAATTGGCTGATGACTTCAGATGGGAAATTGAGATTGACATGCTTCTGATTCAAGGAGCCTGACACTCCCCCTGATAATGCTACATCCTTGGAGCATGTTCTCAAATTCCTCCAAAATCATGGCATGAGTTATTCAGTTTCTGCCACTCCTGCACCATTGTTTGGAAGTACAAAGAACTGCAGAAAGTTTTGAGAATAGTAAAATGGTTGCCTGGGCAGAAAACCAAGATACCAGCAGGTAATGGGCAGGCACTACAACTGTCATGGACAGACTTGTCATTTTGACAAAATCACAGTGTCAAAGCCAAGCCAAAGGAGTATGTCCCATCCATCCCCAATTATTCAGACAATGCAAAGTATTACTATTATTTACAGAAGCTTGAGGTGCATGTTGTTAGGACAATGCTAACCACAAGGATCAATGAGGCCTCCCAAAACAACAACAACAAAGAATCGAATAAGAGGGTAGTTTAGTAGTCTTAAGTGGTCATGCTAGTGGTGGCAGATAACCCAAGAGAACATGACTAGTGTCTCTGGGTGATATATTAACATTTATACTACTATACATGTGGTAACCATGCCTGTGCCATGAGTCATCAATGGGCACAGCACCATGCCTACAGTGTGAGGTGCGCAGCTACATGTGTCTACCATGAGTCTGATCATGCAGTGTGTCACCCATGTGTTTCTACCTACCCTTAGCCATGTGTTTGTAAAGACCTTGTGCCTACCCTTGACCTTGTGTACATAAAAGTGTCCATATAACCAAACAATGAAAATACTAGATTAAATTGTCTTATGAAAATTGTACTCCTGACACATGTGAGGAAGCACACAGAACTTGGAGAGGATAGTCTGTATCAAGAGCAGAAATATGGCAACTTGTTCATATCATCAATGATGAGTGATGATGAAGATGAGGTGGATGCAGGGAAGGAAACAGGATGCTTCCTATCATGAGCTCCAGCATATCATGCTGCCAATGCCTGCCATAGTGAGTTGTTGACATGGTGTGCTGATAGTTCCATTGATGTGATCTGCAACAAAGGTAAATGAGATATTCACAGCAATTGATGCCGTTGATGACCCTCAAGGAACTTCAGCATGATATACTGTATGTGTTGGTGGGTCGACAAAGGAGTATCCACCAGCTGAGTCCACCAAGTTTGAAGATTGGGCATGGCACTGGATGATTGATTGAGAATGGTTCAACATGCCAGAAAATTGCAAGTATGATGTCCAACAAGAATTGTTGACAGTGGGAGACTGTGGGGTGATGACATGGACTCTGAGAAAATTACTGAAAAGGCAAAACGGGTCACAGAGGCCAAGAAAGGATTGAAGAAGGTCAAACTTGAGGAAAAGGAGAGGTTGGCAGTGAGCTTGAAGACAGGGGAGTCAAAGGGAAAAGAGAAGGTAGCTGAGGAGATCTCTGAGTCAGGTTCATCTGCCAGTGCCAGATTGTTGGATGATGTAATCTGTCACATGATGTGGGCCATAAGTGTTGTAATAATCTCACCATATAGATGTGCATTCCAATGAGGTGTAAGACACATATGCAGCTAAGGAGGTGTCAATATGGTCTTAGGTTACATCAACAATAACCAACCAAGTTGGATCCAATAAGACCTGATAGCTCAGTGGTAGAGCTACTGGTATATGTCCAGGAGGTCCTGGGTTCAATCCCCAGTCTGGTCATCTTTTCTGTCTTAACACAGATGGGTAAGCCTTTTATCTCTGGGTTGATTGGGCATGTGTTTCAAATGACATCATCAAGCTCCTCAGGCTCAGCACCCATCTGCAAATTGGACTTTGACATTGCACTGTGTAACAAATAGAGAGACAAACATGATCAAATGAGATGGAGATCCACAGATCACAATGGATTTTTCATGAGTGGATTGGAATGAGTGCAAGTGGTGCATCAATTGAGGAGGCTGGTATGATTTCCAATCCTTCAAATACATTTGCACATGAGACCTGAATTCCAAGTAATGAGGCACTGATATGAAATCCCATTGTTAGTGCTGAGAACCAGATAGAATTGGACATACAATAGATCCCATGGAAACCATGGAATATTACCATCAGCTGCAAAACATTGAATGAGTGGACAGATATGATGCACTCCACCTGGTAGTTTGACAACAAGAAACATGCAGATTTGGCAGGAGTGTGAGCTCAACCATTTTTGATGAATACATAACTGTCAATGCTAGTTCCATCAACAAGGTCAAGATCTGGCCTAAGCTGCTGAAGATAGTCCAGTAGAAGAGCATAAACCTGTCCAACAGGATCAATAGAGGGGACATCAACAGTTTCACTCCATCTGAGAAAAATCACATGTAAGTTTCTCAAAACCCAGAAAAGGATGTGAATGGCAGGGGTGGTTACCAGTGCTTGGGTAATCATCCCTCTGTGTGTGTGACCCTCATCCTTGATGATCTGGTCCAGTATCTTCCATTCCAGTTTGTGGGCATCCTCTGGCAGTGAAACAAGATATTCATATGGAAGGTGAGTTTGAATCCAATTCCATAATAGAGTCACCTCCATGTGGCCAATGTCATGTCCATTAAGGTTTAGATTCTCAAACATGCTGTTGAAGTACTCAACAGCAAACAACCACCAGCCATGGATAGGCCTGAACTGTTTGATCATGGGGAGATAGTGCATTGAGAGGTGGTGGTTGATGACAAGATTGATACCAAGTTCCAAACATCATTGACAGTACTGCCTCAAGGAATTTTGACTGATGTGAGCTTGGGCAACTGTGATCATCCAAGAAGCAAGGATTCAAACACCTGCACAGAGTAACAGAATCATATTGTAAAGCTGCTTGAAGTTCCTTGAATGTGTTAGAACATTTTTAGCATTAGGTAGGATAGGCAGAGCCAAATCTGGAATCTTGTCATTGTCATCCTTCCATGCCCACCAAAGGAAAACTGGTGTTATTGTCAAGAGACAGCACCATTTGTCTGCTTTCTTCAAGGTCTTTACACTCCCCCATACATTCTGTGCAGATCTGCATGAATTTTCGCAGATTTTCATGGACTCAGAGTGGGTCCATACAGACTTTTGAGAATTCAGTTTGGCTTGTAGTGCTGCATAATTCCAGATTTTGAGTCTGCACAGATTCCATGGAATTATTCCATCCTAGTCTGAGCTCAGCAAGGTTTGGACAGTGCAGATGTCCAAGCTCATCTGAGTGAGTAAGTAATATTATTATCATCTAAAAGGTAATGTAATGGGAGGATTTGAACCCATGACCCCATGGCCACATGAGTGTGACAGGTAAGCAATATAACCACTATGCAACCAGGCTGTACATGCCATGGCAACATATGCCCATTTACTGGGTGCTGTCATCACTACATCACTATGCATCACCCTGTGACTGCCAGCTCACTACTCCTCACCACCACCACTCATGATGCCACCTCCCCTTTCCTCCTCCCTTCTCTACTCCACCAATAGGGGCCCTGTGGCCCCCACATTAAGTTTTTTTGTATTCTAATCTATTTTTATTTAGCTAATTCTTTTTTTCAGTGGTTTTTACTGTACATGCAACAATGGCTACCCCCATTGCCCTCCTCCCTCCTCCTCTCTCCCTCCTCCACTCCACCAGTAGGGGGCCCTTTGGACCTCACATTAAGTTTTCTTTTTTGTTTAAATCATTTTTTATTAAGCTAACTAACTTTTTCTCAGTGCTTCTATTGTACATGTAATGATGGCCCCCCAATGGTGTGCCAGACCTCCTCTCCATTGAGCTGAGAGAGGGGGGTGGGTTTCAAAGGAGGACAGGGCAGCCCAAGGGAGGTGCCAGGAAGCCTGTGGAGCAGGGCACCTGCTATGTGAGCACCCCAACACATCTAAACACAACACATCACCCCTGATGAGCACCCCAACACATCTAAATGCACCATGTCACCACTGACCCCCCAACACCTGGCAATGATGACTGACAATGACTGACACAGCACCCACCTCTATACTTATGGGCAAATGCTTGTGTGGGTGTGGCTCTTGACCCTGACTGGCCACCAGCCAGTGGGATGCAATGGGATGTGCCAGGAGCTGACTGGGACATGACAGGAGGCCCTCAGAGCTGGGAGATCTGATGGGACATGTTGGGATACAAGCCTAGAGCCTAGATGGAATACAAGTCCTATGCCTATAATTATGGCTAATGCCCAACAGCATATATAAATATATAATTATATATTACATTATACCCCCTATTAGATATGGAGTATATAGTGCTACATACTATAGGAGAGGAATAAGACATTCCCACTTGTTCCACACACTCACCACTTCGTCTGAGTGATCCCCCACTTGCTCTCAAAGACCTAATCCCAGTAGGGCACCTTGGGGGATGCCAGACAACAGAAGGGCCACCCTGATGAAGGGGGGGACATGCCAGAACATGCCAGATGAGGGGGGGCAGGGGGGGCTGCCCAGATGAGGGGGGG
Organism: Tricholoma hemisulphureum; assembly: GCA_964034925.1. Lineage (NCBI taxonomy): Eukaryota > Fungi > Basidiomycota > Agaricomycetes > Agaricales > Tricholomataceae > Tricholoma > Tricholoma hemisulphureum. The sequence continues at coordinate 1,707,629 of OZ035928.1, read as the reverse complement.
ACATGCCAGAACACACCAGACAAGGGGGGGGGGGGCACACCTGAACCTGCCAGATGAGGGGGGGGTGCCAGATGAGGGGCCAAATGAGGGGGACATGCCAGAACACCCCTGACAATGGAGGTGTGGTTTTATTTTGTATATTAGTAGATAAATGTAAGTAACCATGTAAAGACTGTGGAGTCTGTGTGGATCTGTGCAGACTAGCCTGGAGTCTGCGGACATCCACATAGTCCATGCAGATCCATGTGGAATATATGGGGGAGCATAAACTACTGAGTCCCACTTGCCATCCTCACCCACATCACAGGAAATTTTACTCTATACAATTGCCCACAGTATTGTCAGCATCATGCCAAGTTTGGCAATCAGGTTGATGTTCCATTGACATATTCTTGGGCTCATTTGATTGAGAATGCTTGGAATGCAGGAAATGGTCCACATGGCTCTCAACAAAGAACTGTTTTGCAAATCTCCACATGGGTGGAATGCCTCCAGGAGATTGATTAGATTTGCCCTGAGACTGAGTGCCCTGATTCAGGACTAGCAGGTGGACAGGGGCTACATGATCTTTGGATCATATTGAACATGGACATGACATTTGAGCAGATAGTAGCAGAAGAGCTCATCACTACCATAGGCCTCCTTTCCATTGTAAGCCAGATTCCTTTTGCCATGAAGTCCACCTTCATATTTTCCTTGTCCAAAGGTTCCATGCCTAGTGTTCAAAGGTCCAGTCCTATGAACTGAAAAAAAACTGGACTGAACTGGACTTAAACTGGAAAAGGTTGGACTTCCAGTTTCAGTTTGAGCTTCTCATGATAACAAAACTGCACCAAACCGGACCGAACCAGACCGATTTTAACCGGTTCAAACCGTCACAAGGTACACCCTATAAATGCGCATCTTTTGACCCAATTTTTAAGACAAACGGTCCAGAACTGCATGTGCTATGGCCAAAATGATATCATACTGCCAAACCAAACTTATACAACATCTAATTGTTGCATTTTTTCATATGTAAAAATTTGTTATCACCACAAACACCTTGCAGGCACCTTATGTGCACTGTATTACATAGTTTTCAACTGGTCTTAGTACCTAAACACTGCACAAAGACCCAAAGACCAGTTTTCATCAGTTCGAACCAGTCTGAACTGGTTATGACTGGACTTCGGTTTGAACCAGTTTGAACTGTTTTGGACCGGTTTTTTTGCGGTTCAGTCCGGCTTTCCACAGTCTTACCATAAGGTGCAACCGGTTTTGGTTCCGGTTTGTCCAAATTAGGCAAAAAAACCGGACTGGACTGGACCTTCAAACACTATCCATGCCATTCTTGCAAACATCTTTTTTGAGCTGCCCAATTGCCAAGGTTTGAGAGACAAGTAAGTTTCCTCCTTTTCACTCCCCCCATGCTTGCCAGAGAAGTGCCAAAACTGTGGGAGGAAACTTGGATTATGATACAATGCACCTTCCATGTTGTAAGGCTTTGCTGATTACATATACAGCACTTGGGTGTATCAAATACATTAAATTTGAAATATATTCATACATGACAATAACAAAAACTAAAACCATTGAGTTTCAGAAATGCCTCAATTTAAAATCTGATGGTTCTGAGTTCTCAGTAATGAGAAAGAGGTTTTCTTGTTGTACTGAGTTCACTGTAAGTCTCATATGATCTATTTGTGCTGAAGCACTTCCTTTTGCAACATTGCTTGATTTATTTTTGTGTCAGTCTGAGTCAGATATATGTTCCAGTCTCAAATTCTTAGGATAAGTACCTCCTAAACAGAAACAGTTGAAGCATGACTCTTTGTACTATTATAGACACTTGAGAGTCACCTGAACAGATAATGGGATATATAAATAGTTGAAGCCTTTTGTATATGAGTTGTTGAACAGATAATATATAGCAATTTGCTTTTCTGCTGTCTTGAGAAAGAGGTAGGTGGGGTTCAAATGATCCAGGACATGGATCTAGACAGAGTTTTCATATCAGAATGCAGGGTTTTTGTGTAGCTTTTCCCCCCTTTTTCTTTATCTATGAAAAATGAGACATTTTTTTAAGAGTTTATATATGGAAGTCTGGGTTTACCTATGAATTAAGACATGGATCCCAGTTATAATTTCAATAATGCTCATACATTCCTTGCCCCTTTTTTAAAAAATATTTTCTGCAGTGCTGAATACTTGATAGGTCTGTTTTTGAACAATCTTACTGTTGCTCCTGCTATATGTGATGGATAAGACCAGTTAGGGAGATTACTTGATGTGAGATTGCCCTGCATCTTCTTTCATAATATGTAGAGTCAGCCCAGCTGGGAACAAACCTTTTTCATTCACTGTCACCCCAATCTCTCATCATGGCATTTATTTAAGAAACAACAGGTGTCCAAAGAGTTACAGGAGGCTGTATTTAGTTTGCAAGGGGTTTTAACAGAAATGGAACTTCCTCCGTTTGAGAAAGTACCTAAGTATGTCAGACTTCTTCATGTAATATGTTGCTAATTTCAAACAGATTGCCACCAACCAAATATCATTTCCTTTGACAAGGGATAACTGTGAGCAGACTGGACACCATTTTGTTCAGTAATGCAGTGGCAGCTACCAGCAAGATTTATGGAATGTTTGACCACACTTTTGCACATGATCAGTTAGTCGGTTGGAATTTAATGAATTTGAGTGGGCAATTGCTGGAAGCTTCAAATCACTATTTTACACCTGTCAGAGAAGGTCTGCATGTTGACAGCATTATGTTCAAAGAAAATATTGACCCACAAGGTGCATCAGGAAAATCCAATGCCAATTTAATGCTCCTTATTCTTACTTAAAGTCCAAATTAAGCAGAATTAAGCAAATTTATCCTTATTCACTTAAATACTTCCTTATTTCACTTATTCTAAGTATGTGCTACAAGCATCAAGGGATTTTTAAGGAACAGTCAAGGACATTAAGCAGCTACAAAGTAGAAATAAGCAAGTTTAAGTTGTCAAAAAACTCAGAAAAAGCTCTCATAAGCATCATTAAGGAAATTCAGCTAGAAAAGCATATATTCCAGCATCTAAGGAAGTATAGAAAGTGTAGTCTAGGCAGAATTTAAGATGATAAGGAAATTCATTGTGCACATACAAAACAATAGGGCAAAAAAGCAGCATTGTAGAGGTTGGCAGGCTTGGGCATCACATTGTCATCACCTCTAGAATAAATGATCAGTCATTAACCACAGGCAAAGACAAGCAAGATTCTCATACAATTAGTATTTTCTTCATCACTGGAGGAATTATGGTGCAGATATCATTGTCATCATAATTAGGGATCTCAATAACATCATCATCATCAAGATTGTGGCTGGTCTTCATGTGCTCAGCAGAAAGTGTGATGGTTTTGTTGAATTGAGAAGCAGATAGGTTTTTTGCTGATTTAATGTAAGAAGAACAATGCATACCCCATGACACCTTGTTGAACACTGTGAACTGACTGGAGATCTTCCCTGTGGCTTGATTTATTTGCTTTGGAAGTGTTGGGATTCACCCCTTTGCCTTTCCCACTATCTCAATGGTGATGATCCCCAATGTGATGGGCTTCAATGCACACTTGACCTGCAGCAGACATGGAGCAATGATATTGTTGTTATGGTGACACTTACCACTGCTGTCATGATGGTGGGGGCTCTGTATGTTTGAGAATTATCAAGTCTGTGGATCTTCTTGGCACCCTTGACAGCAGTGAGATGAGAGGCAAAGGTTTGGAGGACAAAGGGACCACAGAAAGCTCCCTTGAATTTCTATGAAATGTGTTGGTAGCATCAGTGATAAATCAATTGAATAGATTTTACCTTGGTGTCATTGACATCAGCCTTGTGGTAGAGGAAATGGAGATGCTTGAGGTACTGCACAGCAAATTCTTGGCGGTTCTTGTCAGAGTGCTTCAAGTCAGGGTTGTTGTTGCAAAAGGCAAAGACAACAGTGATCACCATTGAGCCTATGGTGCTGTGCCATGAGTCTGAAACATGTTGCATGGTCTGCAATACAAATTTTTTTGAAAACTCTTAAGTCAAAAATTAAGATGCACAAGCTGATACTGTAGCACTCAATGGGATGATTCTGTAAGGTACTTCACTGAAGAGCACATCCCAAATCTTCTGCATAGCCACACATCTAACCTTGACATTGTGCTCAAAGGGATTGTCTTGCTGAGAGATGTGGGTCATAAGTGGTGGGATGAAAACACTATGCCAGACCTGACAATTGATCTTGTGTGGAAGATTTTCATCCTTGAATTTCTTGGTGTCTGTTGCTTTGGGTTTTTTTTCAGTCACAAGTGCCTAGTTTCCACATGAGTTGCAGCTGATCATACATTGTGATGCTTACCTCACTGTTCAAGCATCTCTTGCCTTTCATGGGAGAGGCAAGGTGGCATCACATTTCAAAGCCAGCAGTTTCCTTGTGATCCAAGAGACCTCCATCATACAGTATTGGGATAGCAAGCCTATGGCTATATCCAAGACAGTAATAATAATAATATTAATTACTGAGACTTTAACATTCTGTAGTATATATACTACATGTAATTGTGTACATGAGACAATCACTCCTTGACCTCTGAGACACTCAGAGGAACACCCCCCTTCATCCTAAGGTCTCCTCTAAGCTTCCTGAAACACTCTCCTAACATACAGGTAGATAGAATCCAGATCTTGTTTCACTTTGACAGGGTCTTGAGCACTAGTGATAGTGACAGTGCTGGTAAGAACAGAGCTGGTGGCACTGGAAGAAGCACTTGTTAGTGCAGGTACAGTGGAGCCATAGTGGTTGGTACTTGATTTCCCCATCTTGACTGAGTGGGTCTGACTCATAGCACAGCTTGCTGGTTTTGCATTGGATGGGATAGATTTCACCCAAGACTCAATGGAGTACTTCATCTTCTTCACAGGGGGGTCACTAAGTGTCCAATAGAACAATGTCATGGGATTGAGAGTTAGCATGTGGATGTCAACTTGAAGGAGTTAGTACACATGTCTTATCATCTAGAAGATCAGTTTGGTTCTGATTTGGATGCTTGACAGGGCCACAGTTGGTGATCACTTGATCTCCATCCTCTTTCTTCTTGCCCTCATTCCCTTCCCATTGTTGTTTCCACTGGGGACCATCGCCAAAACACTTTACATTCTTAAGTAGATTATTTACCTCTTGTGCCTTCTCTGTCACTGCCACCTCCACCCACTTCTCACTCACTCTGCTATTGTTGCCCAAATGGCCCTGTTGAATTGCTGTGATGGCCTCATGAACACTCACTTTCTTCTTCCTACCCAGCTTCTCCAGTGATTCTTGCTCCTTGGCCTCCTTCATGTTGAATATGTACCTTCAACAGTCCAAATTAGTAGCTTTCAGCTCTGTTGGCAGTGGCACTTCTATGTCACTTTCAGCAACAGCAGAGCCCTCAGTCTCAGTAGCATGCCCTCTTGCCTTCAGCTTCCAATACTTCAATGGTGCATCTATACCATTGCTATTGGTCTCCTCCATTATCTTTCCCCACCACCTTGATGACATCTGTGCATTCTTTGACACCAGCAGCTCACTATCACCTTCAGAATTCTCAGCAATAGTGGCAAGCTGTTATTTGGCAGCTGTCGAACTGGTTTTTCTGGCCATGCCTGGCTTTGTCACCTTGCTGGCAGCCACCACTGGAGTTGCTTTCTTCCTCTTTGGTATGGGCATTACTTTGTAAGATTGCACAACATTATCTGACACATAATCAGACTCTGAGTCATCAGGTAGGATGTATGTATCCTTGTTGGGGTTAGGCCCATCATCCTCACTGATCCCAAGACCAGTACTTTACTGTCCCCCACAAGATCTGAGCAGATCCAAGTGGATCCAACTGGTTCTGACCAGAGTTTAAGCAGATCCAAGTGGAGTCCAAGCAGAGTCTGAGTGGATCTGAGTGGATCTGAATGGAGTTCAAGCAGATCCAAGCAGATTCTGACCAGTTTTTATATCAACATCAAAAATGAAATCCCCCTATCTCACTACAAGGCAAAGGGATGGGTTATTGGGGAATGACTTAGTAAGCAACTTGCAATTGAACCAAATAGCATAGTAAAATATCAATATTACTACCATTTACTACTCATTTACATAAGACTACAAAATAAAAAGCCCACCCCATCACTCAACTGAGTGACAGAGGGTATAAAATATGAAACACAGCCCCTGCTGCACTTCAGTGAGGAGGGGGGGCCACCCATCACACCATTGTTGTTGTCACAATCTGCACCATGCCTCTTACAGAGCACCCCATTCCACCCCACAAGCAATGGCTCATAGTGGCAGTTGGGGGTGCTTTTGTGGTTGGCTGTGCCCCTCATCACTCCACTAACACTCCACCCCACAAGCAGTGACTTGCAGGCTGGGCTGGGTGGTGTCAGTCATTAGATGCACCTTGCTGGTTGGAGTAGTGGATGTGGGCATCCACACAATCACGTGACCAGTAGACAGTTAGACAGTCACACTGTACATAGTAAGACAAGCTATCACTACGCGATCCCAGCCATAGCTATAGGCTGAGGACACATCCACCATGTCCAGTGTCCCCCTCCCTTGTTGGGTGCATCCCCGGTCGTCTGGGTGTCCCCTGGTCACATGGCACATTCTCCCTTCATCAGGCACATCCCCATGTTGGCTGGGGTGCCCCTCTGTTGTGTGGCATTGTTGTGTCCCCCCTCCTGTCTCCCTGTCCCCCCCCCTCATCACCTCAGCATCTGACATCCCCTGTTTGGTGGTCATGGCAAGTGGTCATGGCAGGTGGTAGTGATGTGGTGGATGTGGGCTTGTCCCGGGTTGAAGTATGGCCCCCCACCCACCCCATGAGCAGGGGCTTCCAGGGCTTGTCACGGGGGGTGGTTGGCACCTGTTGGAGGAAGGGGGGAAAGGGGAGGGAGAGGGGGTGTTACTGATGTGGCAGCATGGGGGGTGCACATTGGGGGTGCACCTCATGGGTGCCCTGCTCCTTAGGCCTGTGGTGTCACCCCGGGGCCACCCCACCAGCCAGTGGGCCCCCCTCCCTCCCAGCTGAGTGGGGAGGAAGGTGGGGTGTCGACAGCCATCGTTATGGCAAATGCAAAACACTGAAAAATTGGTTTATTAGTTAGATAACCATGGTAATAATAAAAGAATACTTAATATGGGGGCCTGTGGCCCCTATTTGGTTGGAGTGGAGGAGGGGAGGAAGCAGGAAGGAAGCAGCATTGAGGGTGGTGGTGGGAGAGAAAGGTGGTGAGCTGGCAGTCATGATGCACAGTGACACATTGTGATGCAGTGTGACATGTCCCAATTGGGTAGTGCATGCCACTGATAAACAAAGTCATGGGGCTTTGGGCACACAGATTTGAGCGGAATCCAGTCAGAATTATTCCACTCAGATCCAGTTGGATCTAGTCAGAAAAAATCACAGCCATTTGGCAGGCTGCTCTATCAAAAATGTCTGAGCAGATCTGAGTGGAATCCAACCAATTCTGAGCAGATCCACTTGGATCTTGTGGGGCACAGTAAAGACCTCCTTACCTGCTCATATGAACTCCACTTAAGAAAGTCTCTTAAGTATGATATCAAATCTCATCTAGGAAGCACTAGGCAACAAACAAGCTGCCGCATGCACTAGTCAAACTTGAACTGAGTAATTAAGACAAACAATCTTAACAAAAGGTCAAGCTGATCAAACCCTGACTACCTCATGCAGCAGTACCAACCACCACCACAGAATACTTCTGCTTAGATGGACAATGAATCAGATTTAGTAACAGTCTAAGAAGCTGGTACTTTGCTAATGCCAAGACAACAGGCACACACAAATACATGCCCAATCATTACTTTACCAAAGGAAGATCCAAAGACAGCAGACCACCACTGAGAATTAGCAGAGAATCATCCTCCTCACACTCACAATTACCAGGAGAATATTTTTCTTCTTCCATTACCAATGAACAAACAGGGTATTCACAGACCCCTGAAGAATCAGACCCAGAAGACCCACTCAATCCCAGCACTTTTAACATGGCAAGCAACTGAGATGCCCAAGTAAAATTCTGAGTCCCCTCAGACTTCTCTGGAGAAAGAGAAAAGACAACAAAGTTCTTACAAGAAGTAGAACTTTATTTGTGTGTAAACCAAAACATCTATAACACCAATGAAAAGAAAATCACATTTGCCCTATCCTTTATGGTAGGAGGGTCTGCTGCAGGATGGAAGGAAGCAAGAATCAGACAAGCCTTAACCATTGACAATTTTGGAACCTGGGAGGCATTCAAACTAGCCCTTGCCACAGCCTTCTCCCCCATCAACAATGCAGGAATGGCCCAGACAGAGCTTAAGAACCTCCAACAAACTGGTGATGTCCAGGACTACATTTCCAATTTCAGAATACTTGCTGCACATTCAGGCATTATCAAGAACATTGCACTCATTGAATATTTCATGGATGGGTTGAAATCCAAACTACTTGAGAAAGCCATCACAGGAAAAGTGAGAGGAGGTAAACCACCCTCCAAAACCATTACCCCAGATGTTTCCCCTGCCACTGACCCAAACACCATGGATATTGACAGAATGACCCAAGAAGACCAAGCAGAACACATGCACAAAGGAATGTGTTTCATTTGCCACCAGACTGGACTGTGCCAACAATTACAAAGACAAGAAATCAGGGAAGTTCCTACCTGGAACCCCTAGAATGTTTACCCCAAGAAAACCCACTGGAAAAGACACCTATGGAAAGATACAAGCCCTCATGGCTGAATTAGATGACACAGAGAAAGATGAAACCCTCAACCTCATGGAAGAGCCAGGTTTTTAAGAAGGCAGACTGCCCCAATATCAGAACCCACAAAAGTTATGGTCTCATCTGTATTAATAGCAAACATGGAAAAAAATCTATGCATTTACCAGTTCAACTATCCACCAGTGAGAACAAAACCATTGAAACAGAAACCCTCTTGGACTCTGGAGTGGGAGGGATATTCATTGACAAAGACTTTGCCCAGGCAAACAACCTCCCCCTCATACCTCTCCAAAAACAGATCTGAGCCAGGAACATCAATGGAACCCAGAACAAACTTGGAATGATCAACCATTCCACCACCCTGTCAATAAACATGGGAGGAAAACCTGATGCATGGTCACAGGTTTAGAAAAGGAATCTGCCATATTGGGACTCCCCTGGCTTCAGGAGGAAAACCTGTTGGTAGATTGGGAAATCAGCACACTGGAATATTGCAGAAACAAGTCATTGGAAGCAGCCTTTTTTATTTTATTTTATTTTGTTCAACAATATTTAACGTGGTGCACGGGTGCAGTCCACGGCTATCTACTACAAGAGGTAGTGGGTATATGATGCAAGTTGAAGGGGAAACTGCAGCCCCGATACAGCACAGAGGTGTGTGAAGGCCTGCACATTGCTTGCTAGAGCAGCGCATGTGACCAGACTACAGGCCAAGGGCACTCGGGCACCTCCCCAAACCAGCTCACCAGCACTCCCAACGGCATGTACTAACTCACCCCCACCCCCTACCCCTGCGGCCCCTATTAGTCATGCATGCCCACCAATGCATCAGCCAGGAATGAGGATTATAGGCCTTCCTGCAGGTTGACTAACCCACCAGCCATAAGGCCTGGTGGGGTCCAGGGTCCCTTGGTTGCCCGAGTGCAGCCCCACCTCACTTAGCTGCCCCACATATGGGACAGTGCCTGCCATCTGGCGGGCCCCCCAGCCTTGCCAGTGGCAAACACAAGGTTTGGTGTTACTGACAGGAGACACAGCAGGCTCAGAAGTAAGAGCATGTGTTCAGCGAACCATCAGGTGCACCAGGCCACCAGACAGGGGTCATATGCCCTGTGTGTGACCCTCATCCTGGATCCTACCCCTCAGGGGGGGCAAAGGTGAACGCTCTCGGGTTCGCCTCAAGGAGTTTGACCAGGTCTGTGATCCATTGCGGACCCTGCCAGTGCTTTTTGTGCTTCACATGTGGGCAAATGTGCAGCAGGTGATCCCGGTCCTGAAAGGGCCAGGGGGGGCACATACAGTGAGTGTCCTCACTGGGAAAAAAGTGGTCATGGTAGCTCCCAATGGGGGCATGCACTGTGATGCACCGGCAGAGCTGGGCTGTCAACCTGCAGCCATGTGCAGTCTCCTTGAGCCAAGGCCCACATCCTGAGGTCATGGGCGCCACAGGGGTCTTCCGCTGGGCCCACAGGTCCAGGAAACTCTTCCCTCTATATTTTGGGTCCGCAAAGCGGGCCACCCAGTCCTTTTCTGCCGACTCCTTGAAGGAGGTGATCAGCCAGTTATGACTGGCCTTGGGGGAGATTCCCAGGGGCAGGCGGAGGGATGTCACAATGTCATGGGCTTGCTTGTGGACTGCCCACTCTGCTTTGGAGGGGACAAACCACAGGTGTATCTGGCGGTTGTGGCCCACTTGAACCATGGGCACAAAAGGTGGCATAGCCATAAGGCATGCTGTTGTCCCCCCACCAGGGAGCAGTCCACCCACATGTCAGCAAGTGCGAGGGCATCAGAGAAGACCACCACCTTTTTGCATCCAGCAGCAACAACTGCTGATACCCCCAGGTGGAGGGCTTTGTGTTCTGCGTTGGTTGCAGCAGCGTGGCCAATGAAGGCGGTAACTCTGCAGATTTCCTGGTTTCCATGGAAGACCAGGGCAGATGCTGAGGCCTGGTGGGCTGTCTTGGGTACAGACTCATCACAGCCCATGATGAGACAGTCCGGGTCCGCCCTGGCCTCAGCCAGGACACGGTCCAGATAGTTGACATAGTCCTTGCATTCATCTGTCCTTTTTGGGGGAGGGCAGTGAGGAGTGATCCTGTCCGCAAACAGGTCCACCAGGCGGTTGCTGGGCTGGCTCTCAGGGCCAAAAGCCTTGAAGGCCTCCCCAGCAAGGGAGCAGATGGTGACCACATCTGCCGCAGGGGACACAATCTTTCATCAGGCAGCAGGCAGAAGGGCCGGAAGCCCCAGCGGGTGCTGGGGGGCATCCTCCACCAGGTCCCCTTCCAAGACAGCTTGGATGGGGTGAGTGTCAAAGTAGCTGTGCAGAAGCAGCTCTTATCAGCCAGGAAATGCAGCGCCTGTGGCATAGGCAGCAGGGGGGGTGAGACATTCCATTGCCCCAACAGGGGTCATACGGAAGCAGCCTGTGATCCAGCACACAGTGGTGTGCTGCATCTGGGACAGGGCCTTGACGATGCCTTTGGTATGAGTACCTCAGCAGAACCACAGTCACAGGCCATACATTGCCACTGGGATGACACAAGACTGGTACAGGAGGCGCTTATTCACTGGCGAGAGTCCCCGAGACAAGTTGCCAAGCATGCACATGGCACTCACCATGGTGAACGCCTTGGTAGTGTAGAATCGGACATGCTCCTTGAAGGAGAGCTTCTGGTCGAAGAAAAAGCCTAAGTACCGCCAGATCGGTTTAGGCTGCAGGGGGGTGGCCCCAGTGAAAGGAGCAACACGGAGGTTGATAGGCAGGTTGGGTGCTGACCGTGCTCTAGAAAAGTGGAACACCTCGGACTTGGCATGTTCCAACACCAGGCCCAGGGCTGTGAACAGATGGAAGACCTTATTGTAGGCTGCCACAAGCTTTGGGAGGTTATCCTCCACCTGTTTGGATTGTGCAATGAGGGTGCCATCATCAATGTAAGAGATGAGATCCACCAGTGGCTGGGGGGTGCACGTGAAGAAGATCCACAGGACCGGCACTATATAAAGCGCTGAGCAAACCGGGGACAGAGCCGAGCCCTGCCCTACACCGACATCGGCAGAGAATTTGCGAGAGGTGTTGGCATTCCATTTATAGGTCGTGAAGTGGCCTACCAGGTAAGAGCGGAAGAAGTTAACCACGCAGGGTGGAAACCCCGACCTCTTGACAATTGCCAACAAAACCTGATGGTTGAGTGATGGAAAGAACTGAGCAATGTTGAAAGTGACAATGCTCATCTGAAGCCCCTTCACCCATCCCACCTGGATGATGTGAGTGAGGTATACTCCGGCATCTTCAGTGGAATGCTGGGCGATGCCCCCAAACTGGTTGGGGTGGAACATGCCATGTGCTATGCCATCAAATTGAAGCCGCCTGGACAGCATTTTCTCGACAAGTTTGCCCAAGGTGTTCAGCAGCACGATAGGCCAGAACAACTTGGGGGTGGAGTAGTTAGGTTTCCCTGGTTTTGGTATAATTACTGATGTGGACTCCTTGAAATGCATGGGCCAGTGACCCAGTGTGACACATGCCTCAGTGACATGGACCAGAAGGCAAGCAACCTCTATGTTGCCCACCCAGTGTTTGAGGAAGGACCATGTGACATGGTCCAGCCCTGGAGCAGATCGTGATGAGCATGCTGTGAGGGCCTGCAGCTCGAGCAGGGAGAAGGGTATCCACTCCTGGGTGGGGGGCAGTGCATAGTCATCAAGTACCAAGAGGTCTAGAGGGCGGTCATTGGCCGTGTTTTAGGTGCCATCCAGTGCTGTCCAGAGTGACTCCAACATGTTGCAGGGGACACCTCCATAGGAGATGGCCTCACACGACAGGAGGTTGCGTTGTTTCACCCAGGGCATCAAGTCCCATGGGTGTTGGTTGGTGGCAGAGACCTCCTCAATGCCCGCATCAAAGAAGGCTCGTTTGGCAGCCTTGACAGCTTGCTTAAACATACTCCAGTCCTCGGGATTCTGGGACTCCCAGTATTCCTCGAGGGCTGTGTGGCATTCATCTGACCACCACTCCTTGGAGTGGCTGCAGATGTCCTTAGACTGGGTGTGGGTGTTCCATGCCATTGTAAAGATCTCCGAGATGGCTTCCACCACCTCATCGACCTCTGCCGGTGTGTTTCCTGTCCAATGGGACAGGGCAGACAGGCAGGTGGAGATGTCCTCAAGGTAGGCCATCTCCTCATCTGAGTCTGGGGCGATCCCCTTTGTCTGCAGTGGAACATGGTAGAACAGGGTCTGGAGATTAACCAGGAGCAGAGTGTGATCCAAGGACCCACGATGCTCAGGGAAGATGGTGTGCTCAGTGACTGCTTCGTCCGCCAAGTTGATGAAGAGTAGGTCAACCACCATAGGATTGAGCTCCCCATTGTAAGGGTAGTGAGTGGGCTTGGCTTTGTCCAGGTGGCAAAGCAACAGGCCCAGGTGGGTTGTGGCCGCAAGGAGGTGGTCAGCATGCACATTAGCCTCAGGGCCCTGAGGGTCCCAGAGCTTGTGGCAGCAGTTGAAGTCCCCTCTGATGAGGTGGAAACGGTGCGGCCAGGCTTCCACCCCCTCTGAGAGAAGGCAGATTCTGGTGTGGTTCCTGTCCAAATAGACATTGGCGAGGAAGATGAGGTCTTTGCCCGCACCCAAGGTGAAGATGATGATGTCACAGTGGTCAATGAGGTCCTGGCAGTAGCTGGGCCTGAGTGCCTGGAGCTGCTTATCAAAATAGACAGCAATGCGAGGGAATTCTCCCCAATTGTTCCTCGGGAATGGAGCAGCATCATTAGGTGCTGGGGCAGTATCTGTCCCAGCCTGTTGGACCATACAGCCCCAGTTGGGGTGCATGGGGGCGCCAATCACCACTTCCCCATCCCTGGATGCAGACAAGGGCGCATGCCTGATCAGGTTCCAAGGTGGTTCCTGGATAAGCAGATGTGTAACTCATCACTCTGCAACTCAAGTAGCATGTCAAGAAGTCCATAATTTCTATTTACATTTTGACACATGATTTTTAAATAAGAAATGTCCCACACATGTCTCATTTATGCTCGCCCACTGCGTCCTGTGGGGAAGGGGTCAAATGGAGGGGTGCAGGCGGCATGGCACTCACATACCTCAGCATATTGTTTCTTGATCCAGTCACCATCGAAACGGTGCTTCTAGAAATTGCAGCAATGATCATCTGCTGCGTGCTCCCTGCAGCAGTTGGGGCAGCGGGGGGGATGGGGACACGGAGAGTGCTCCGGCATCAGCGGAATCGGGGGTGTTGCCCTTGCAGCATCCCGCTAAGGTGTGATGGTGCTCCTTGCGGTGAGGGCCGCTGCAGATGGGGCAGCGGATTTGAGGGGCATGGCAAGCGTTGTTGGGAATGGAGTGGTGAACAGTGACAGGAAGAGTTAAGGACAAGGTTAAGAAGATGAAGTTAATCTCAAAGGCTAGTGAGTGAGGGAGTCTGCAACAGGGAGGAATGTTATTATCATCTCCTACATGATGTGCAATATTTATACTACACAGTTAGGAGGTATAGTGTAATGCACTCCTTTAATATATAAAGGAGGTATTCTGTAATAGACCCCTGTACCAGTTAATAATGGAATAACTATGTCATATCCCCTATATAATTCTCCAGATAGACTTGTCTATCATTGTATATTATAGGGGGTTCCCTGGATAGCATAGGAGACAGTCTTGGCAGTCTTTGTAGTCTTGGCCAGTCTATTAAGGGTAGCAGCTCGGGAATTAATATTATTCCCTGTGGCTGTGTTGGACTCTACCAGTGGCAGATCCTAACCCTAACCTTAAGCTTAGGACTTGTATTCCTTCTCCCTAGGCTTGTTAACTGCCTTGGCTTGCCTGTATACTCTTGTATACATAATCCCAACAAGCGTTGGTCGGATGACCCTACTTCCAGCACCGTTGGCAGAGGGAGACGCCGGGGTTAGCCCAGGCCTCGCAGATGGGGCAAACGTACAGTCCAAACTGGACCAAACACTTGGAGAGGGCCTTGGCCTGAGCGCCGCTGACTGAGTCAGAGACGTTCATATACATGGTAGCAGTGTCAGACTGCTTCGAGTTCCAAACAATCCGGAGGGGAGCATTAAGGACAACCAAATCCTTAAGGCCGGACTTGGCAATGAATCCAAGCACCGACTCCACAGTGGTGGGGCGGTGGTCCTGGATATACAGGACGTTGATGATCTTCATATATGACATTGAGGAAGGGAGTTCCACCAAGACATGGAAGTCCCCAACAAAAGCCGCAGTGATCACCTGCCTGATGATGCAGAGGTCCTCAGCAGAGGCCACCGCATTAGTGGCAATGGAGTACCCTCCATACGCCAACGAGACCAACTCCGCCAGTGGAGAGACAGGGCAAGACGGACCCTTTCCAGGATCTTGTGCCCCTTGATAAGAATGACCAGCAGGGGGGGCATGCCCCCCTCCCCAGGGATTGCGTGGACGATGGCAATGACCTGTCAATGTGGTGGGTCATGGATAGTAGCCGAAGCCTTGGGCTTTGCCACTGTGGGTTTGGCCTGTTGGTGCATAGCAGCCAACCTCGCCGTGGGGAGTACAGGGAATGCTTTGGCCATATGGACCAGGCTGTCCACTGAGGACGTGGGGACATGGCCGCCCTTGAAGTGGGCAGCCTGTGCAAACGTGGGCACCTGGGCAGGGCCAGGTCGAGCCAGAGCACCTTTCTGCTGTGGAATAGCAGGAAGTGGACGTCCACCCTTGGGGCAGGACACATGGGGGAGGCAGTTGGCCAGCCCACCCCAGTGAGGTGGAAGGGGAGCAGGGCATACCAGAGCCGCAAGGGGCATGGGGATGTCCTGGTTGGGGGCAGGGGTTGCCTCTCAGTCAAACTGGTCAACGAACGAGTTGAAGGACATGGAACTGATGGGGTCCATGACTGGGGCAAGAGGGACTCCAAAGTTGTCTGCCACCCGAAGGAGGCCAGTCAATGCAGATATGATGTCTGGGAGGCTGCCTTGCAGCAGCTCATCTGAAGCGCCCCAAGAGGCAAGGGAGCCAAGGGTATTGGCCCCCTGGACGATTGACTCGACCAGGACTCTCACTTCGAGCTCAGTCACTGGTTCAACATCATACATATCCCCATCCTCTTCATCAGACAAGGGGGTGGTGCTTGGGGGACCACCCATAATGATGGTAGAGGCCTGAGAGGCAGCCTGCGAGGTGCTGGACATGCACAGCACATGGGGAGTGTCCTGGCTGTGGCTGTGTTGGGATTATGTATACAAGAGTATACAGGCAAGCCAAGGCAGTTAACATGCCTAGGGAATATTGCCAGAATATGCTAAGTCATATTAACACATGTTTAACAAAGGTTAACACATGCAGAGACATATAGGGGAATCCACAGTTAACACATGCTACAGGATTAAACATCCTGCAGCATGTCTATCATAGGATAAGCAAGATATAGCCATGTCTATCATAGGCTATCAGAGACAGAGCCTTGGATAGAGTGTCTAAGACACACCCTGCAGGAAGTCTAGGACTTACCAAGCCATGATATCATATGTCACTATTATTGACACCATTATAGGGGATATGACATAGTTATTCCATTATTAACTGGTACAGGGGTCTATGACAGAATACCTTCTTTATATATTATAGGAGTGCATTACACTATATCTCCGAACTGTGTAGTATATATATTGCACATCTTGTAGGAGATGATAATAACATTCCTCCCTGTGGCAGACTCCCTCATACACTTATCTTTGACTTAAACTCAATACCTCAAAAACCTCGTCCTCATCTTGTGCTCAGCTTCCTGATCCCAATAGGCTGTAAGGCGACGATGGGGGAGAGGAGCGAGGTGTGCAGACTGGGCCAGCCTGCAAGGGAACTGGGGGCCTCCCAGTGGGCCTAGAAGCCACTGGAGAGGCGAGAGAGGAGGGGGGAGCTCTGCTGGGAGCAGGGGTTCAACACACGGGTTGCCCTGGATTGTGCCACCCGATCCTTGTGTGGGTTGGGAGGGCACATGCACTGCTAGCAGTGTGGAGAGAACCAGATCAAGTAGATCAAAGACAAGCAAAGGGCCACAGAACGGATGGAATGATGAGTAGCTGTAGAGGTGTGGCTGTGAACGTCGTGGTAACAGATCAAGAAGCGATGATTGGAAGCGCCCTGACAAGCAGTAGCAAAGACCTGGCAACTAATGAAGGGAACCCCATTCAAATGATCTAACAACCTCAAAAAGGGTGGAACCATGGAAAACCCCTCTATTTCATGAATCAAAGAAATCATTACCCAAGAAGCTGACCCCAGACAAAATGTTTGGATCAGAGCTAAAACATCCATCTCACAACAGTTGGCTCATGACAAACAGAACAACCAGGAAGAAAAGAAACCAATTGATGAATTACTGCTGTCTGGAGGTCTTTACTCTCCCCCCCCCCGCTTCCTAGATAGTGTAAATGGAATAGAAATTCCCTGTATTAGTCCTAGTCCATTCCTGATCCATTCCTAGTTCATTCCTAGTCCTGCCAGGAATGCCAGGAATATTCCTTAGGAATGGTCCCAGTCCATTCCAGGCTGTTAGTATTAATATATATTGCACCATCAAGGATTGAACCCAGGTTTCGGGAGATGATTACTCAGCACAAAACATGGCAATATAACCATTAGACTAAACAGCTGATATTTGTTAGGTAAGCTAAGCAAATATGTTATGTCCCAACCCTCACAGCCACTCGGCACATGTTTGGTCATGTGTTGGTTGGAAACCGTGGTCATGTGTGACCATTTTGTTTATCAGTGACGCGCTGCCATGACCACCAACATTGACCGTGCCACTGCCACCCTCACACCACAACTGCCACCACCTCTGTCCACAACCGCCACCCCCACTCACACTGGCGCGCGCTGCGTCACTGACCCCCCATCCATGAGGCAACGCCCCTGCAACCTGGAATGATGACCCCAGCACCAGCCACCGCCTGGTAAGCCCCTTGCCCCCCCACCTCACATGCCACGTCACTGACACTGCCTCCCCCCCCTCTCTGCCTCCCCCCCTCTCTGCCTCCCCCCTCTCTCTGCCTCCCCCCCTTTCCTCCTCCACTACTCATCCGTGGGGACCTGAGGCCCCCATGTTAAGTATTTTTAATCTTTGGAATTATTTTTTAAGCTAACAAATTTATTTTCTACTTGTAACAACAAGTGCCCCTTGTGCCCCTTGTGCCACCCCTCCTCCCCACTCAACTGGGATGTGAGGGGGTATCTTTTTTCTTATTCTTTTTTTTTAATGCTGATATCATTTTTTTTTTTCAGTTTTTTCTATTTATACTCAACAACAAGCTTCCCACCATGCACCGCCCCTCCTCCCCACTCAGCTGGGAGGTAGGGGCTTGATGGCTGATAAGATGGCCCAAGGGAGGTGCCAGGGGGCCTGTGGAGCAGGGTACCCATGAGGTACGCACCGAATCCATCCCACCCCACTGCCACATCACTTATGGCTGCCCCCCTCCTTCTAACAGCCCCCTGATGGCCCCAAAAGCAGCCCAGCGAGCTCCTGCTCATGGGGTGGGCAGGGGGCTTTATCTTTGGCCAAGGAAGGTCACCTGCAACCCACCACACCACCACCAGACAGGATGCCCCCCAGTGCCCAGGGGACACGTCTCAATGCAACGGGGCACCCAGACACAACCAACCCAGAAGGGGGGATGCGCCTGCTGGCTGGGGGGGACACCAGACGACAGGGGGATGCTAGACAACAGAGGGGACACCCAGGGACGCAATGGGACGCGACAGGCCATCAACAGGACGTGACTGGAGGCCAGGGGACCCAACTGGAGCTGAGGGGACATGATGCAAAGGCCTAGGACCCAGCAGGACATGACAGCAGGCCCTGATGGCCGAGGGGGACACAACAGGAGGGCCCAGCAGCCTGAATAACACCACCTGGCCCAGCCTCACAAGCCACTGCTCATGGGGTGGAGCACGGGTGGGGCGACAGCAGGGCCGAGCAGGCCCCAGCACCCCATGCCAGCACCCCCAACCGCTACCACGAGCCATTGCTCATGGGGTGGAACAGGGTGCTATGCAAGGGGCAGGTCACCGTGACATGATGTGATCACTAAGCCCTCCACCACCCCTGCTCTGAGAGACACGGGGGGATTTTAATTAGTTTAATTTAGTCTTGTATTATATTAATAAATAATATCTCCCCCCTGCCTCATAGCAAGTTGGGGTGTTTTTACACTTTTTGTTAGTTTTTTTGTTAGTATTGATGTTTCCATAAATAGTAATAAATGCATTTAATATTTGAAATAATGACCTAGTACCTCCAGGAATGGTGGCTAGGAATGGTCTAGGAATGGTCTAGGAATGGCTAGGAATGGACCAGGATTTCTAGGAATGTGAGGAATGATCCAGGAATGATCCAGGAATGATCCAGGATTCCACAAGGAATGGGGGGGGAGTGTAAATACTTGGCTGTCTGAATACTGTGATTACTGATGAGTTTTCAAGAAATCTGCATCCGAACAATTCCCTGAGTTGAGACCATGGGACCATGCCATTGATCTAAAAGACAATTTCATACTGAAGGACTACAAAGTCTACCCTCTAACCCCAGTCAAACAGCAAAAATGGACAAATTCCCTGAAGAAAACCTACAAAAGGGATATATTAGGCTGTCAAAATCACCTATGGCACCCCCATTTTTCTTCATAGCAAAGAAAGACATTGGCACTTTCTGACCCTGCCAAGACTACCAGTACCTGAATAATGGAATGATTAAAAATACCTATCCACTACCATTGATCAGAGATCTCCTTGACAAACTTAAAGGTGCTAGTGTTTTGAGGTCAGGTCACCCTAACTGAAAATGACTGAGACCAAACCAAACCATAACCAAAGCTGACCAAAGCTTCAGTCACAGTCAGGGACTCAGAGCTGCATCACAGTCTGGTAATAAGTCTTCACCAGATATGGGCAGCAAAATCACATTTCACAGCATTCTAAGGTCACAGGGTGATCTTCTCCTTCACTCCATTCCTCTCTGTTCCCTTCCGAAAGATATGCAAATGCCCACTGCTAATCACACACCAATATCTCACCTTCTATAGACTTCACAGACTTTGCAAAAGTGACCCACTTCATAATTACCTGGGTTACCTGTAAGTAGTTAGTGTAGGCAGTCCATTAGCAATGGACATGGACAGTTTCTGTATTTTGCATAGTATCCACATTGTTCTAGTTGGTATAAAAAGCCTATGTAAAATATTAGAAACAGAGATCTCTTCTCCCCCCCTCTTCAGTGCTAAGGTTTCAATTCTCATCTCTCCTTATGTTTAACTGCGAAGTCGATTCACAACTTATTCGAATATCATCACTGCATTACTGTGACCAGGAACTTGAACAATTCTAGTTCATTGGTAAAGTACTCTTTATTAGTGTTCAAAGGTCCAGTCCTATGAACTGAAAAAAAACCAGACTGAACTGGACTTAAACTGGAAAAAGTTGGACCTCCAGTTTCAGTTTGAGCATCTTGTGATAACAAAACCTCACCAAACCGGACCAAACCAGACCGGTTTTGACCGGTTCAACCCGTCACAAGGTACACCCTATAAATGCCATCTTTTGACTCAATTTTTAAGACAAACGGTCCAGAACTGCATGTGCTATGGCCAAAACAATATCCTACTGCCATACCAAACTTATACAACATCTAATTGTTGCATTTTTTCATATGTAAAAATTTGTTATCACCATAAACACCTTGCAGGCACCTTATGTACACTGTATTACATAGTTTTCAACTGGTCTTAGTACCTAAACACTGCACAAAGACCAGTTTTCATCAGTTTGAACCAGTCTGAACTGGTTATGACTGGACTTTGGTTCAAACCAGTTCAAACTGTTTTGGACCAGTTTTCCATGGTCTTACCATAAGGGGCAACTGGTTTTGGTTCCGGTTTGTCCAAATTAGGCAAAAAAACCGGACTGGACTGGACCTTCAAACACTACTCTTTATCATACTGCGTTATTACATTGTGAACTTTTGACTACTTTCATCACAACATTTTGCTGACCTTTCTTGCCAACTTTGCATTCTTCACACTTTGTTTAGGCCTCACATTGTTGATAACAGATATCGCAGACCTCCTCCCTTGTAGAAGAAGGCCAATTCTGGGACCCTTTAAACTAACTCCTCTCTTTTCTAGTTTACCAGTGCTTCTTTGCAGCTAGGAACACTAGGAACACATCACCGGTCAGGAACAAAATATTGGCCCAGAGCAAACCAGTCATGACCAATTATGACTGGTCACAACTGTTAAGCATATTCACACTCAACTATTGATTTATATTCATACTATCTACAGTTTTTAGTATTATATGAAGTAATTAAAATAATAAGTAAACAAAACATATTAGAAAAATGGGGTGAACCCAAGTAAGAAAAGTTGAAAGGCATGGGCTGATATATGTTGAGGCTGTGCACAGACCATTTGGTCATGTTTGTGCACCCAAACAAAAAAAATAGTGCTGTGTAACAACCATCAACAACTCCATTCCTCCACCATGATGACTGTCAACATCCACCACCTCACATGACACCATGAAACACTGCAAACATGGGGCCCAAACAATGTCATTTGGGCCCTGGGTAACTTGTTACATTCATTTTTTATTTTGTGTCATTAATCTGTCTTCTATTTTTTTTAGGTTCTTGTAATGACATGATGGCCAACAACGAGTGACCCAGCACCCACCCCAGTCCTGCAAGCCACTGCTTGTAGGGTGGGTCATGGGTGCCAGCAGCTGATGGTGGTGACAGCACCAGCAACAAACAACAAGACAACAAAAAATGACAAACGACAAGACAACGATGATGACAAATGATGAGACAATGATGATGACAAACAATGAGACAACAATGATGACAAATGATGACAACAAAACAACCTTGATGATGGTGAGACAATGATGACAAGACCAACAACAACACAATAACAACAACAACAGTGACAAGACAGCGACCACTATGACAATGGTGAAGCACCACCTGCACCCAGCCTCATGAGCAACTGCTTGTGGGGTGGAATACAGGTGGAACTACCTCAACAGTGATGGCAGTGGAGATGACAATGATGGGGACGCAGCAGCAGCCCAAGCAACACATGTCATTGCAAGGTATGTTTCGTTCTTTTCATTTCATTGTTTATCTATCTACTAACAATGCACTTTGTTTTATTATCATGGAACCTCCCTTGTCACAATGCAAGATGCTCACCACCCACTTAGGACTCACTCTTGCCCTTTCCACCCCCCTCGCATGTCTTCCATGTAGGGGAGGTCATTTTAGTTGTAAATTTAATTAGAATTATTTTATTTTATTTT
Source organism: Tricholoma hemisulphureum (assembly GCA_964034925.1). Taxonomy (NCBI): domain Eukaryota; kingdom Fungi; phylum Basidiomycota; class Agaricomycetes; order Agaricales; family Tricholomataceae; genus Tricholoma; species Tricholoma hemisulphureum. The sequence goes on along the minus strand of OZ035928.1, from coordinate 1,685,486 downwards.
TTACACTGTAAAAATTGGTCAGAACTGGTCAGGACAGGGTTCAGTTACCTAAACCAACCTACCTGACCAGTTACCTTCAGTTCAGTCAGCCCATTTTGGGCTGGAAAACCAGACATGACCAGACTTTAAAACACTAGTCCTCACAGCCAAACAGTGAAAATAATAGTTAAGAATGTGTTATGAAAATCATACTCCTGACACTCTTGAGAATATGTTGCAGCAGAAGATGGAGGGCACATTTTAGAAACATTGTTTGTACACTTGATAAACCCTCCAACTGATGTGCAAATAGATGGTTTGCCATGTCATGTTGTCCCACTCACACACACAACAACACCAACAACAGTTCATTTACCAGATGACACTCTTGTAGAAATATTAAGAAGCCAAATAGAGGTATTGCCAAATTTTGCTATGACAGATTATGCATCTCAAGGGAAAACACATCCTGACAATGTTGTGGACTTAACTCACAGTGAAACACATCAGGCATACTACACTTCCCTTTCAAGAGGCACTACTGCAGCAGGTACCCTCATATTAACAGGATTACACCCTCATAAAATTCAAGGGGGGCTTCAGGTTCTTCAAGACAAGAGTTTCATAAATTAGAGTTGTTAGATACAATCACAACTTCACAATTTCATCAAAAGCTAGAAATTGATTCTGCTATAGCAGAACAATGTAGCACATTAATTGCAGTTTTTAGAAATTTAAAGGGAAAAACATTTATGCCATTGCAAATGCATGATGCTTTGAATTGGAATTCACAAGATCCTTATCTGAAAGAGCCACAACTTAAACAGAACACATATTCCAAAGCACAACTAGACTTAAATCAGGGCAATATTATTGATTTAAACACAAGTATAAATCTTTGTATTTCTCAAAATAATTTCTTAGTAACCAAACCACTGAAGAGGTTAGAACTTGATCTCAAAAACAATAATTTTAAAATCAAAAATGATATGTCTGCACTTGAAATGAAATTCTCTTGAAATTTAAGAGATTGAAAACTGCTCACAGAATACAAAATATAGAAGAAAATAACTGTAGACCTGAAGGTACTTATTGGTCAAATAACAGTTGTGTATATGATGCTGTAATCACAATCTTATTTAACACATGGAGAGAACAATCAAATCTTTATACTGTATCTTGGGCAGAATTTAATAATCATCTAATAACAGCTCTTGTTGATGGTTTTAACCACTACATTAGCAGGGATACAGTAAATAAAAGACAACTTACATTGGAAGATGCAAGAGATTATATGAGAAGAAGGTTAATTCAAATTTCATCAGAATTCCAATTTGGACTGTTCACCAGCATTCCTGCAGTGTTGCATCAACTGCTGCAACATCATGATACAATAATTTCATCTGTGCATGTGTTTTAATAACTGAACACCTTTCAGTAACAGAACTAGGTAGCAAGTCTTGTCTAATTACTACATTTCCATCACACAGACAAAGCTTACAAGTTCATATTAATCATCTAGAATACTCATTGTTCTCATGCTGTGCAATTTGCAACAAGTGTTTCAAGGTCCGGTCACTAGGACCAGCAAAAGACTGAGACCATAAGCAGACTGCAACCGGTGTAACTGGACCATTGGTCTCAGTTACAGTCAGTTACAGTCCAGTTACAGTTATGGTTACAAGATATTTAAGTAAACAATATAACTGCTAAGGACCAGTTAAGACCAGTTAATAACTGGACTTGGTCTTATATATTTAGTACTAATATTTACTATAATAATTTTATTTTTTTCAATGCAAGAGGGGACAAGCCCAGGGGATCAAAAGCCCAAAATCTAGAGGCCTTATATACCCCTAGTGAGTTTGCACCTATTTGCTTGCTAGGGCCATCTTTCCTAGGGTCATTTTTGGCAGTTTGATAGATGCCATCTTTTTTTTTTTTTGACAGTTGCCATCTTTTTTTGATGATTTATTTTCCCCTACCAAACACACAACAACATTGTCAGCTTCAAACCCCCCACATCCCTCACACCACCACCACCACTGTTAATGACACCACTGCCCCCTTGATGCCATGGCCCACTCTGGCAACACCACCTCAACCTCATGGCCTCCCTCCTCCCACTCTGGCAACCCCCCCTCAATGTGGGACAATGCCGCTGCCTCCTTGACGCCATGGCTCACTCTGGCAACACCACCTTGACCTCATGGCCTCCCCCCTTGACACTGGATGCACTCTCAACCTCGCAGCCACCCCCCTCCCACTCTGACAACCTCCCCTCAACACTGGACCCCCCTTCGACCTCACAGCTCCCCCTCTCAAGGACCCATGTCGCATGATGACACCCAGATGATGCCAACCTGACACTAATGTGGATTTATTTTATTTTTTTGTTATATTTTTTTTGTCTTGTCAATGACAGCCCCTCCTCGCATGTGAGTGCACAGGGGGACATTGTAATAATATATCTAATTAGAATATGTAGTGCAAATGGCCAGTCCCAACTGCAAGGTGACCAGTTATAACTGGTCACAAACTGGTCCTCTTAGTGACCAGTTGTGACTGGTCTGTAAACCGATGTATAACTGACCATAACCAGTCCTGCATGGTCTGGTTATGGTCCCTTCATAAAATAGAAAATTTATAACCGGTTATGGTCCTGGTTACTGCCAGAAAAAGGCAAAAAACTGGACCAGACTGGACCTTGAAACACTATTTGCAACCATACACAAATAAGGTGAATAACTTTCAAACATCATTCTCCATTGCTTGCTTTGAATGGCCAAGAAATGCAATTCCAGTATTGGAAACCATGATTGATATTGTTGTGAATGATATACACTGCAACTATGAATTGAGAGGGGTAATACACTACCAGCACAATCATTTCACAGCCCATGTTCAATGGAATTCTGGGTTCTGGTATCATGATGAAATAGTGACAGGAAAGCAGCTAATTCAAAAAGACTGGAACATTGACAGTATAGAGACTGCTATTGTAGCAATTTATAGCCAAACTGCTAACCAATAAGAACTCAGATCTGCTGTGCAAAGTAATGGCCCACTGGCACAAGTTGTACTTTTCTCACAAACATTGAATAGAGTTTTCTTTCAAATTTTCAAGGTATTTTCACAATAAATCATGCTAATCCACATGACAGTGGATGCTTTTGTAGTGCATCTACCTTATACTAAAGTACATGTGGTAACTATGTGTCCAATCAACTACCTACCCTTAGCTGTGTGTATGATACTGATAATAACACAAAACAACAATAAAATAATAATTATTCCTTGGTCAAAAAATCATACTCCTGACACCATCTGTAGTATAAGCATGCAAGAAAAAAAAAACTTACTTTGCAGCCAAGCCGGACAGATACAAAGCAGACAACTGAAAACACAGTAAAATACTATAATTTGGTATCTTGGCATCACCTTTTGCTTTGAAAGCCCAAAATGCTATGCCAAATATGATTCACTTCTTAGCAGATCACCAGGGACAATAGAATGTCTAGTCGAAAGTGACCATGCATTATGTGTGGGGGGTTTGGCAAAGACAAGATTTCCAATGGTTGAGCAATGTTCAGCAGTGGCATGGCCTTCATGGGTCAAATTTCCCTTGAGTACCATGCTGAAGCTGAATGTCTCAATAATTGAACACTTTTTGTTGACAATGATAAGGATGAGTGCTGGATACATTGCCTGGCAGAATGTGTCAAATCATTGAAATGCTACACAGATAGGCTGGGAAGACTTACTGTGAACCCAACATAAAAAGCATTGAAAACCTTAGCTGCATAGCTAGCAGCCATATCCACAGAACCTGCAGACTTGTACAACCAGGAGAGCAACACAGTAGCCAACTAAACCACAATAAGTCATAGCACAGTTGATATGGGCCAAATCAAAACTCACTTGTAATGCAAGGAAGACAAGTCCTGACTCTACAAGAAGGAACAGCACTTTTTTCACATGAGACTGTTGTTTCGTAATGCTGGTGGCCCCTGTCAAGAATAAGGGATCATCATTGGGTCATCAGAGGAAATATCAACCAACCATAATTTGTAGCCAATTAACAAGGTAGCAAGAAGGTTAGTTGAAACAGAGGCAATGATGGCATAGTTGGAAAGTGTCTGATATCTTTAACACAGTCATGGTGTGCATCATGAGGCTAGTGAGACTTATCACTGATACAGACAGCAGCATGCAAGAGTTGAAGTTGAATACCAATGAAGCTTGAAATCTCACCGATTGTCACCAACAACAAAAAAATAGGGCCAGCCATGAACCATCTGTGCTCTGGAACGAGGACCCAAGCTCGCCAAATAACCACAATATCATTAATAATCCACTAGAAATGGCAGGATGATACATTTCAGATGGATGCAAGATAGGAAACTGAGGTTACGACACCATAAAAGGCTCTCCATACATCACAATCAGGTGAAACTTGGCCGTTGCTAGATTGGTTAGAGCAATCTTCTCAGACAACTCCATAACAACGTTCTGTACAAGCATCGAGCGGATATGGATTGTCACAAATGCCATCCAGGCAGCCCAGTATACGATGTATCCGGTAAAGCCAAGGATAATCAGAATGAATATCGCCAATGTTGGGCGAGATTGGAATCCCTGGCACCTGTAAAGCGAAGTTAGACCTCAAGTAAAGTCAGTGGTGTAGACTCGGACAAACAAGGTGGTGTGTACTGCAATAGCGAATATCATTGTGAATATGCCTGAAAAGGTTCAAGTTAGTGTTGGGTAGTGTCGACTCAGACAACGGATAAATTGTGTCGTCATTACCAAGTAGCAAGGTGTGTGTTGCGGAACTTGCAAGGTTTGCTAGAAGCGTAATTCCAAGGCCACGGAGGAGCTCGCTATCGTCCAGAGTCACGGTCATGGTACTAATTGAGAACCTGCTGAACGTGGTCCGTGGAGGGGAATGTTGAATTATACTGGCATGAGCGTAATAGGGACTGTCGACACTTACTATAAGTTATTGTGGGCTCTCAATCAAGGTCATCTATGAAACAATGACAGACGAGTCACAGCATCTAGGAAACCAAGTCTAGAGACTAGAAGCATGGATCGCCATGAAATCAGGAGAACATCATTCGACGGAATGGCTGCCAGTGATTGGCTGATCGCACTTGGCTAGATAGTCAGAAGCCAAGTTCTGAGCTAGATCTAGAGGTGTTAGTGTGCCACGAGGGTGATGCATCATAAGTATGATACTGCCATGGTAGACAAGACCAGCGCTGATCAAGCGCACTGGCAGATCATTAGAGCAGTAGATCAAAGATTACAGCATTCGGAATTTCTACTCCATGGAAAATGCAATGATCAGACACTGAAAGTCTGAAGGGCAATACATTCTGTATTGAGGATGAGACTTTCAAGTCGATTCGGGTTTATCCGGTCGGGTTTTTTAGGTAGAAATGTTTCTTTCTCCACTGCCTTGTCCGTCTGGTGCCCTGCTCGCTTCACTGCATGTGCTTTCCGTTTGATTCGTGTACTCTCTTCCAAGTGACACAGCCCAAAGCTAGAGTCTACTAAAAGCAGGGTTCAAAGACACCGCATTGGATTGGAACTAAGAATATCAAGATATTTTCTCGTCGATTTGAGGTAGGGTAATAGCTACCAAAGCTGGTGCACCTGCCCCAGCGGTGGGCCGGTGGCAACCCCGTAGGACTCCCAGACCACGGCTGGCTTCACTGGTTCAACCACCCGCGGCGCGCGGCCGCCCCAACACCGGTCTATTGTCTCCTCCTCCTCCGCGCTCTCCCCCCCGGCCCCAAGCGACCGTCTTTCCCTTCTCAACGCGCCGCAGTGCTTTCCCTTTTCTGCCCCCTTGACCTTGGGGATGCCACTTCCACTGGATAGCTGGGCCAGTGAGTGCCTTCGATCTTGGGCACCTGGCGAGACCAGTTGCGCTTGATGTTGCGCTTGATGCGGTCAGCGAGGAAGCCCGATATGTTATACCTTTGGGAGTGTTTGGTCCACATAGACTGTGGGTTGCGGAGGGGTGGGGAGTGGAATTCGATGGAAAACGTGCCGACCTCCCTGGTTCCTAGCTTCCACATCGCCTATCGTGTGGGCACATGCCTGTGCCGTTGCCTGATCCTTCCACTTTCACACCCCGAGCGGCGCTTACCACGTCGCGCACTTGGTACAATGGGCGAGCGATCTCAATGCAACCAACACAAAAGTCTCCCCTCGTCATCCCATCCCTCGTAGTCCTTGCACTCACTGCACACCTAGTCTCCGTGTATTCGCAGGCTTGTAATATGGATCAGTATCGTGCTTCTCTGGGATATGGGGCAGGGGAGGAAGGGTGCACGAGCTGTGAGAAATGGACGAATGCTCTGATGAACCCTCCGAGCAAGCTGTGATATCATTCACCCGCAGTCACCCATGTACCCGGCGACGCCCACCAATGGACCCTCATTGACACTGTTCCTCCCAGACTCTCGTATCTGCGCTCGTGGAGGGAGGCGCCGGTCAAGTGCTGTCCTAGATCCAGAACTGGATTGGGACATCAAGTTAACCACAACTCGTCCAGTCCTTAGTCCGTCGGTTTGATATATCAATATCATCCCCACTTTCACTTCGGATCAGCGTGGTACCTTTCGTATAACCTTCGTGATTCCTCTCCAAACCGTTTGTATCGGTGATTGCGCTCTTTGTTGGCAATGATAAGTATGTGCGCTGGATAAATTCCCTGGCAGAACTTGTCAGGTCGGCGAAGCGCCAACATAGAACGCGGAAGACTTGCCGTCAACCCACTATAAAAAGCACTGTAAACAGTAGCTGCAAAGCTAGCAGCTATATCCAAACCTGCGTAGGGCGACGATGGCCCAAACCGGATGAGCAACACAACTGCCGTCTAAGACACGATGCATGATAAGTCATTTGAGAGGCTGCCAGCATAGTTGGTGTAGGCAACTTGTAATACAAGGAAGAGCCCTGACTCTAGAAGAAGGAACAGCACCTTTTACACACGACACTGTCGTTCAAGAATGCTGGCGGCTTTCTGTGGACCCTGTCAGAAATAGGAAATCATCATTGAGTCATCACCCATCAGAGGAACAGGGCTGGTACTAATAATGAAAACTTGGAGGGGATATGTTGAGCGTACTACTGTAAGCTGGTGTTGGTTCTCAGTCACCTCAATCAAGGTCATCTATGAAATAATGACAGAGATAAGCCACAGCATTAAGGAGACCAAGTCTAGAGACTAGGAGCCTGGATCCCTACATCATTAGAAGAACCAGCTGCCTGTGATGGGCTGACTGTTTGCTCCCCAGCGCCTAGATAGGCCGAATTGCGCAGTCGAAGCTTGCTGCACTGCTCTAGAGGGTGTCACAACAGACAAGTGCTAAGCGCTAAGCTGCAGTGCCACGGGAGTGGTCCATTATAAGTACTGCCTTTATAAATAAGGAAAGGCTGTTACATGAAAACAGTAGGCATGAGGCACTAGGGAACGCCGATCATATGGGACTGGGGAAGGTGGTAACGAGAGAGAAAGTTCCGGAAGGTGCGGTTGAAACGCCAATACGAAATGCGCCCCAGTTTCACCTATACTTAGGCTCCAGGTATGATAATAGACTCGCTCGGGTTTGAACCACAATTAAAACTCGCTCCAAGTAGAATCATAACCACTACTAGTAATAGGGCGTCAAAGAATTCTGTAGCCCATATCTGTGCGCTGGTAATGAACTCGGCGTCGTTGGTTCCATATGTGCTGAACAAAAGAGGAGTAGGAGACATCACCCAACTACCAGCTATTTGCCCTCTCGATTAAATTTACGAGGCCCAGGGGGAAGGATCATGATGACCTCTTTGAAGTTTTCAGGGAGAATCAATTCAAGGCCTGAATTCAACTCTGTTCAGGAGAAAAAGCTCGAAATTTGCGGTTACCAAGGGTCAGGTGATTATAATAAATGACCATGAAACCATGATGAGCAAACAGCAGGACTTCGAATACATTACTCTGTTTCCTCTAATCGTCTGATATTAGGGTTCGGTCCGGCTGCAACTACTCTTGTCGGGTTGAGCTGTGGCAGTGTGAATGTTTGGAATCGGACAATTGAGTCGAAATTACGCACGAATGGATGAGACCAATAGTAATGTGTCTTGATGTGATTGAAGTCAGTCGTAGACTTGAACGCATCATTCTTCCAATAAAGCTTTTGCATCCAACTGAAGACGCGAAATAAACTAATGCCAGCTTACAGATTACGATGAGCGAAAGCACGAACGCATGAATAGCGGGATAACCGTCTCGAATGCTGCGTATGTTGCATTTGAAGTGCCCGAAATAGACCGAGTCAAATCGAATCTGCGATCGAAAACTAAATCAGAGCACTGGCAAGACGTCGACCAAAGCCAAAATTACTCACTGCCGTTACGAAGAGCCTTACGTCCGCTTCCGTCAACTGATTACCAACTAGATAATCGGTCCCTGTGAGGACAGTTTCGATTTTATCCAACGCCTCAAAGACTTCGTGTACGGCTTTTTCATAGACCTCTTGCGCGGTAGCGACTCCCGCTCTGTAAACACCATCTGCGCGATGACTATGTGAAAAATGTCCTGCCCCTACACGGAGGAAATGCATACTATTAACGTTTGGATAGATCCACCCATTAATTTCATCGATCTCAGTACGTAGATGTGCGGGATATAAATCCAGCTTTGCCTTATCGGAAGGGAGTAAGTCGTTGAAGGCTGTGTTGAAGATGCGAATTATCTCCGAGCTCTCGTTGTTCACGACAGTGTGATTTTTCTTATCCCACAAGACGGGGACACCAAATCTGTGTGGCAAGGAATAGTTGGTGGTTCCGAAATGTAAGGGATATTAGATGAAACTTGCCTGGCGCTGTAGTTGGGATCGGCCCTAAGATAGAGATCCTTGATGTATTCGGAATTGTAAAGAGGATCCGTCTCAGCACCGGGAAATTGATCGACAGAAGCAAACGGCCAGCCGTGCGCGCCCACCATCGGAGATACAATCGTTACGGCTTTCGACTGTAATCAGCGAACTTCACAAATTCAAATAGGGGATCGGTACTCACGAATAATTTCCTCAAGACCCTTCAGCTTCCTCACAATTAGAGTCCTGTGTGCCCAAGCTGCAGAGGTGAGATTCCGTATGGGGCTGACAGTCGATGATGCTCACGACACGCATACGACACATAAAGATGGTAGCGACCTTTAATTTGGCAAGTCAGGAACCAGTGCTGCGTGTTAAATGGAGGAAAAAATGTTACTGGTCTGAGGTTCGAATGGTCCTCCATGTTCGATGAGATTACGGAACACGGTTTCGGGTCGTTTGAAGGAGCCATCCGCCTCGAGTCTGAACTTTGACGGATCGGACAGCTCTGTAGTGTCCCTCCGTGTAGCCATAGTTGAATTATAAAAAAGGATCACATAGAGTGGGACACACCGCCTTTAAGTAGTGCTAGTTAGTAGTACCTAGTATGAAGCCTGAGTGCTTACCTGACGGGCTTGCTTATACATAACCCTCGGGCTGACCCAAAAAACGTTTGTCAGAGTTCGCAATCTTGGCACTAACTGCTATTGAATGATCATGAGCAGTCAGTGATGTCGCCGCTTCAAGCTTACTCCAGGCTCCTTCTCACGATCTCTATCACGACTCACGTTATCTCGGCTCTGCCAGAATCTGTGTACTTACATGTACCTATGCGACCTTATCTTCTTTCCAGATCGACTAAGTATCCGGGTATCCCACCACGCCACGATTCATCCATATGGGGTAGTACTACGTGCATTCCGTAGACCCATCATGCATGCATGAGCAAGTCTCGTGCACGCGGGAGCGGCCATGCATGTGTGTCAGTGTAGTAAGCGACATTCTCTTTCCTTCACACCAGGAAGTTCATCATTTCAGGAGACCTGAAAGCTTTACCAAAATTTTTGATTTTAGTCGAAATTTAGACTATGCTAAAACTGATACTGAAAATACCCGTTTTGTGACCCATTTCGGTGTGCATAAAATATTCCATTTCAGACTAGCTGAAATTGGCCCTAAAACTCTAAATTTCCAGTTTAAGTTTCAGGTGGCCGAAAACCTTTGATTTCAGGCCAAATTTCAGGAGTTCTGAAAACAATACTTAAACTTATAATTTCCATGTTGATTTAGGTTATACTTAATATACTGCTTTAAATGCACCTTTTTGCACCTTTGAAAAGAAAAGTTTTCGAAATGATTTTAGGGTAGCTGAAATTATTGGTTCCAGCAAACCCGAAATTAAGCACACAATCAGCGTATGCTCATCGTACGCCCCAGCATACGTTCATCGTCTGTCGTGTTGCTGCGCTAAGTTTCAACTTTCCTCATTATCCCCCCACTTGAAAACAAAAACCCACTAACTTAAAACTACAGCAAAGCAGCTCAATAAGTGTAAAATAACTTGATAGGGTACGAGAGGTACAGGTATCTCAATCCGGCATCCCGAAGTCCAGTGTTTGTCAGCGAGAAGGGCTTCCAAACGACGGATTCGTGGACGAGCTCTTTGAGAGGGATGACAAGAGGGTGGCAAGAGGAAGGAAGGAAGTCAGACGGCAGCCATGCATGCTTTCATCCAGGAAGCATTGAGAATTCAATTCAAAAGCAGCCTAGACATAATCTGTTCTGGGGCGCATCAGGGATTCGAAGGCAGGGTACTCAAACTTGCCTCACCATTCGTTCTCACCGCCGCACAGTACCGCGAGCAGTGGTAGACTGGGTTGTCGTGGCAATCATGTCTCGTACTGTTTCGATAGTTTTTTTTGCAATGGAGGCCTTGCTTTGGGATGCGCGATACTTGAGTAAACTTATGAGGATATGGTTGAGAGGCCACACATCCTCATAGTCGTCCAATATAGGAAACTTTAACATCATCTATAAGTCGAGTTAACACTGAAAAGCAACATACAATGGCAGGTCTAGATATTACCTTGCCCTGGAACAGCTTCTTCTTCACTTTGTTCTGCTTATTGAAACTTAACGATGAGTTCAAATATTGTGGGATAAGAATCCGAGCATGATTCTGGCATCTGCTGATCAGCTCAACAGGTCGGCGCGAAACCTTGCAGCATAGGTATCCTCACCTTCACGGCTTCTAAGAAGTCTTCTTTCCAATTTACTAGCTCGACCAGATTCTTCCGCCCAGCTCCCTTCGGCCTCTGAATCTTGATCTTCGTAGAAACAGGAAGTGGCGTGGGACTATTATTCGTCAGAGGGAATGAATTGATCTCTTCTTCAACCAGGGACCTCGGAGATGACGCAGGAGAGCTGAGAGGGGTAGAACTTGCACTCGAGGGATCAGGATACGGGGTGGGTGCACGGGTTGAGGAAGGGTGAATGGAGCGGGCCAGGGGAGAGGAAAAACGGGGGGAACAGGGAGGGTTTCCAAGGGGAGAGGAAGTACGGGTTGCTTCTGGGTGACGGTAGGGATGGAAGCGAGCATGAGGAGTACAGGAATTCGGAAGGGACACATCCAAGGACCGGCTTGGATGTAGTTCTTGATGTACCAGTAAAGGCTTGGCACATCTGGTAACCACAAGGTCAGTTGCACATAAGAGAACTATAACCGGACGTGGAGGGGGTTGAGGCTTCGCAAAGGGGGAGGTGGGCATAGAGGTGGGCATCGTGACAAAACGGACAAAACACTACTTACTACTCAAGGATATTATATATCTTCCACAAATTTAAAGGAAAAGACAATAGCGTGAGGATATTGGTTGACTTGAACAATTAGTAACATTACCAGGCCTGACTGCACTTATTGTCAGTCTGGACTTAAAAGGCAGAGCGTAGGCTGATGCGCTCAGAAGTTCTCGCAATGTCCAGCTGCCTTGATGGTGTGCAATTCCAACACCTGACATCACAAAACAATGTATACAGCCATCATAGGTCTTTGAGAGGCCATCAGGGTGCAGTCTTATGTTTATGTGTAACGGATGATGGTAAGGTTGCAAGTGGGGGTGAGTCTCTACTTTTATCAATACGGCTTACTAGCTAAACGGATCATAGGAACTGATGGCGTACGCGTATGGGAGCTCCCAACAATGACACTTCTGGAGAGTCCGACTGGCGAAGGTCAGAGAGGAGCCGTTACTTCCCTGGTTTGGATTAGGCAGGAAGATGAACCCAAAGATGGGCTAGTCTATGGAACTCAAAACGGATTCCTTGGTTGCTGGAAGCAAACGAAAAGTTCGGTAGGTTGTCATGATATACATTGGCTGTTGGCTCTGGTAAAGTTATACAAGGCATTCGAGGAGGTGCGCTGCATGCTGCTGGCAAATCCTGGCGAAGTTACTGCCCTAGCGTTCGACACGGTGTCGAACTGTCTTGCCGTTTGCCATCGAAATGCTGTAATACAGATATTTGCAATGGATCCAACGTTGGCGCTTCGTGTAATCTTCTCGGTCGTGATTGATGACTATTTGCCAAAAGCAATTGCATTTGGGCAGGCCGGGGGAGAAGAAAAGGATGTCATGATTTTTGGGCTTCACAATGGACAAATGTAAGTTCCTGTGTAATGTATATCTTAACATTCTCACTTTGATATTTGAAGCCACGTTCTGCGAGGAAGCGATGGGAAGATAGAGCGCACCCAAAGCATTGGCGGTATGATGTAAGTTCTATGTCTTGTCACATTCACAAATACCCTCAATATATCCAGTGGTGATGCGGCAGTGAACTCAAAATGAGGAGTCTTCTGCATTGACGATCCGACACAGGGAGTAGCACTGTATCGGTTAGACTCCTGCGCTCGAGTCTGCACCTACCCAGTTCCCATTACAAGATCAATGAGGCCACGACAAGTCTCCTTTGCAGAAGACTGCAGTGCAATAGTCAGTGGAAGTGACCATGGCGTTGTTTACGTTTTTGACAGAAGAAGCGGGGAGGTGGTGGACAAGCTGAGGGTTGATCCAGATGATTGGGTTCAGACAATAACGGTGAGTCGAAACCTCTTTCATCCACCTTCTCGCTAACAGAACCCAAGGCAATGGAGGTGGATGGAATCCCAATGATTCTTGCAGCGAAATCACGGGACGATGGTCAAGAAAACGAGATATATGTCTGGAAGAAAACCTCTGATAAGCGAACTGAACCTAATACCAGTAGTTCTTATACCCTAAACCGTTTCAAAACCCTCGTACAAGTCATCATGTGCATTACCTCAGTCGCCTTCATGTGCCAAAATATCATGGTAAGGCATCATCTACCTCCAGAAAGCACCTTTACAACATCATATCTAGTTTAAAACAGAAATTTTCAAGGCGTTATGGGTTTGCTTGGGAGGGATCGGGAAAGTTTCTGGCAAGACTGGGAACGTTTCTGGGAATCCTGGCAGATTAGGATTGGAATTAATGTGTCTTGGGTAGCTTACCAGCAGTGAAAATGGGCGTAATGTAAGTAGGAGCAAGCCTACAATGAATCAGTAGCTGCAGTGAACCCCATCGACAGAGAGCATCTAAGGTATCCTCTGAAACGTCGATTTGAGCATGACAAGGGAGGTGCCGCCCTGCTGCAGGATGGCGCCGGTGGTGAGGAGCTGGAGGGGCAGACTGACAGCATACATGGCCAAGAAAGCGAGGAGCTCGAGATGGCCCGCGGTGGCCTTTCGGCGGCATGTGAGGTAGATGAGGGCAAGGACAAGGAGGAAGGAGAGGGCACATGCGAGGAGGTTGGCGATGTTGCTGGGGACAGGGGAGGGTGCAGGGGGAGAGGGAGTGAAGATGGGGGGGATGCCGCAGCTGGGGTTGATGCCAACTAGGGCAAAGTTGGGGAGGGAGGGGCCGAGGAGGGAGGCAGTGTTGGAGGTGGACTAGCTGGGATGGGTTAGTAGTTTGTGCGGGACAGAAAGCTAGGAGGATGCACCTGGCAGTAGAAGAGGTTGCACCACGGATACAATGGCACGCTCGTGCACAGCGACTTGAAGTCCCCAAACCACGTCATGTTTCAAAGCAACCTGCGTCCCCCTGCTACACATAGTGAAGGGATATGAGAGGAGAAGCACCAGGCGGTGGGCAAGGATGGCACATCTGCATGAAGTCAAACAGGGCACCCGAACTTGAAGCCCGAGGACATGGGAGAGATGAGGCGCCGGGCCAAGAGAACGAGAATGAGGATGTGTTTTTGGCTCCTGCTACCATTCCCCATGTTCCAGTCGAACGCCAGAAGTGGGACCTTCCTACCACAAGTGATAATTGGAGGGGAGAAGGTGTTGATTCCACGTCGTCGAAAAACAAGGAGGGGGAAGGCGATCCATGGGAAGACACTGACTTTGAGGATTCCGAAGAGGACACCGAGTGGGAGTTTAAGGTGGATACTGTACGGGCGAACGGCAGCCAGTGCATGGCCAGTGGATGATTCCATGCTCGTCAGCCCCGCTAGCAGCAGTGTTACATCTTGGTACAATAAAAGATTGGCGGATTGAGCAGGCAAAAGGCACCTACTCCCTTGATGCACTTCTGGGCATCGAACGGCCTCATTCACCCCCGTGTAGGCTGTGATGCTGAATCATAAACGGGACAAGGACGTGAGCATCGTGGATGATCCTGAGTTTGCGAATGTTAACCGTTAAGCTTACGATAAAAGAACGAGCCAAGGGAAGGGTAGGAGGTAAGGTCAGGGGCATCAAGGTTGCAGTTGAAGGTGTAAGCGTAGATAGAAAGGCCTTAGGGACTAAACCAGAATGCAAGATATCAGACTATCCATTTAGACGTGAGGGATATGCAATAAGTTACATGAAATGATTGTGGGAGCTCCGGACTGGTATGATTTGTTGAAATATTCGCATGCAGGTATGAATGAGTGATCAGAAAGATGGGAGTTTAAATACGATGACTGTATTGTACAGATAACGCCCTGCCGCTCACCGCAGTTTGGCTTGACCTTGTTTGGTTTGCGCGGCTTCTCCTCGCTCTTTGTTGTAGATTTTGTCAGCCTTGTTTTTTTCCTTCTTAAACTGGTGCCACCAACTCACTTGGCCCATTCCACAACGACCTTATCTGAGGACAATGCATACCTACCTGTGCAAGTGTGACATCCATCCTGGTGGACACTTGGTATGGAAAGTCGAGAAGTTGACTCACATCCTCGAAATCAAGCAATTCAAGGCAAATCAGGTTCTCTTTTAATGCTCAAAACTCTCATTTTGGATGTAGCTGATTGTTCTAATCCAGGATCTGGATCTTGCTGAGAAGGTGAACAGTTTGGGTGTGGTAGACGAGGTTAGTTTTATACTCTAATTCAATCATCTCTAATTGTTGTACATTAGCATTCAGATCTTGTTGATAAAATGAATGGGTTAGCTCTGGGTGAAGTTAGTAACGTGATAGACCAGGTTAGCTATTTCATTTTCCCTCTTTTGCCAGCTCTGAAAGAGGTTTAGGTTGAGGACAACGATTTCTCCCTTTCCGGTCTTCTGACAGGCTTAACGCTCGCCGACAAAACCTCTGCGTCCCCTGAGCAGCCCAGTAAACTATACTCGTCTTCTCGCGAGTTTTACCAGTCTGATATCTCAGCTGGCATCGACCTCAGTGAGGTTCAGATTGGCATTCAAGCCATTCTCGAGGAGTCCCGCTGCAGACCCCCTCCCCCTGAGCCTTCGAAATCCAGCGTCCCTCGGCCTCCTCTTACTCTGTATAAATCGCTTCCTCCACGGGATCTTTCGAGGTCTGGTCTTCCTCGCCCTGCCGCATTCAGCCCAGTACCTAAGCCGGTGAAGGGAGGATGGAGAAAAAAAGCTCTGGATATGATTGCAGCGGTTGAGATCGAAGCTCACAAGATTGGAGCTACTCTTTCCTTCGACGAGAATGTTCTTCCTGATGCCACTTCCTTATGCACCCTACTCAGAACTGCTTCAGAGGGTGTCAAATCAGTGACGAAATCTGTTGGGATTATGTATACAAGAGTATACAGGCAAGCCAAGGCAGTTAACATGCCTAGGGAATATTGCCAGAATATGCTAAGTCATATTAACACATGTGTTAAGCTAGGACAACACTAGGGTTAGGGCTAATGCACATTAACCATAACCCTAGGGAATGGACAGTTAACACATGCAGAGACATATAGGGGAACCCACAGTTAACACATGCTACAGGATTACTCATACTGCAGCATGTCTATGATAGCCTATCCAAGACAAAGCTATGGATAGAGTGTCTATGACACACCCTGCAGGAAGTCTAGGACTTACCAAGCCATGATATCATATGTCACTATTATTGACACTGTTATAGGGGATATGACATAGTTATTCCATTATTAACTGGTACAGGGGTCTATTACAGAATACCTCCTTTATATATTAAAGGAGTGCATTACACTATACCTCCTAACTGTGTAGTATAAATATTGCACATCTTGTAGGAGATGATAATAACATTCCTCCCTGTGGCAGACTCCCTCATACACTTACCTTTGACTTAAACTCAAAAACCTTGTTCTCGTCTTGTGCTCAACTTCCTGATCCCAATAGGTTATGGGCCCTGGCCAATATTTTAACTAACTTATTAAAAAGGGGCACATGGATCAAGAATTGGAATATGTTGGGGACCGTGATGACATGGAGTCATTATTTGAAGAGCCCAGCACACCTTCAGCAACAGAACAAAACCCTACACAAGTTTATGTCTCCAAAGCAAAACAGAAACAAAGACAAGTGAATATCCCCCCGGAAATTCTTCAAAGAGCAGAAGAAAGGCGCCAAGAAAATAACGGCCCACCAGGGAATATTCAATTACCTACAGCAATACCCCTAATTCGTACCAAAGAATATTCAAACGTAAACAAGATCGCCGATCGCGATCATTTGACGGATGAAAATTGGCACAAATGGAAAGAAAGAATGTTACGAGTTTTTATTAACTGTGACATATTAGGATATGTCTTTGGACAAATAAAGCGACCAGAAGAAAACATAGACCTGGCCAGCGCTTATAACTGGGACAAAAACGACATGTGGGCACAATAAGTGATTATTCACAATGTCACCTCCTTGCAAATAAATCACGTCGGATCAAAACAAAGCGCAGAAGCTATGTATACCGCATTATCAGTCACTCATGAAAACAAGGCGCATCAGACAGTTAATCAACTGCAGTGTCTACTATATGAGACAAAGGCTGATAATTCCGACGACCTCCTAAAGCATTTGGACATCTTGAAGTCTTACTGAGACCGGATCAACAGGTTTCCAAATATAGAATTCCATATCTCAGATACCCGATTTAAATCGATCATTTCGGCATTCTTACCAAACTCTTGGCAAACATATGTCGAGCCCTACAATGGAAACACAAATGATCCAAATGACTTAGATCCAAAGCGTCGCCTAACTTTGGACGCATTTATTGGATTATTAAGGGAAGAATATAAACTTCGGCAAAATAGGAATAACGGGAATAATAACTCCGGCGGAATTGTAAACCTGGCTAAAAATCCAGACGACCGCCCAAAAGGAGAAAACCCTTGAAAACCATCTTACCGATCGTAAAAAATCCCTGAAGCCATATTGTGATCATTGCAAGCGCCCTGGACATTGGTCCAGTAAATGCCGAAAATTCCAAGGCAATAAATGCCATAATTGCGGAAAAATCGGACATCTGGCAAAACATTGTTGGGGGAAGAAAAAGGAGAAAGATAAGGAAAAAGGGAAAATAAAACCTGTGGAACAGTCCAATGCTGTGGAGGAATTTATTGCATTTTCAGCTCAAGAAGAACATTATAATTTTGATTCCTATGATGCTTGTAATGATGCCGTAATGGACGAGCGTTTGATCTATTACGACTGGTTGGCTGACTCAGCAACAACATCGCATGTCACGCATCAAAGAGAAGCCTTCAAAACATACACTCCAATGAAAAATAATTCCGTAACTGGGGTAGGTGGATTGGAAGCTAAAATTGCAGGCAAAGGAACTGTTGAAATAATTTCAACATGCAATAATCAAAATTTTAATATTCATCTAGAAGACGTCCTACATGTGCCTGGAACACGAAACAATTTAATTTCGTTGGGGTGATGGGATGCGGCTGGCGGAAAATATATTGGAGGACAAGGAAAATTAATCCTCACAACAAAAGACGGACAACAACTTGCAGAAGGAAAGAAAATTAATAACCATTTATACAAGATGAAAATGGTATTAAAAAATTCAAGCAAGCCGTCTAAAACTCCTGCCGTTAATCAAACATTCGTCGGAAACGTAAAACCACTTAGTTGGGAAACTTGGCACCGACGATTTGGACATGTAGGATATTCTGGACTTCAACAATTATTGAGCCAAAAATTGGTGATCGGTTTCAATGTCGACGAAAATAGTCCTAAACCGGATTGCGAAGCTTGCATCAGTGCAAAGCAACACAAGGAGCCTTTTCCGAAGTCGACAAAAAGAAACACGAAACCAGGTGAATTAACCCACATCGACTTGTGGGGAAAATACGCCATCAAATCTATTAATGGCAAATATTATTATCTCCTATTTGTGGATGATGCTAAAAGGTTCGTCACAATTGAATGCCTCAAAGAGAAAAGTGATGCAGCACAGGGGGTAATAAATTACCTTGCCCATTTGGAAACACAAGGCAAGAAGCCGAAGGGTATACAAATTGATTGTGGAAAAGAATTTGTTAACAAAAAACTGGAAAAATATTGCAAAGAAAGAGGTATAGAAAATCGACTTACCGCACCATACTCACCATCACAGAATGGAGTTGCGGAAAGGATGAACAGAACCCTGGTTGAGCTATCCCGAGCAATGCTGGCTGCTAACCAGCTTCCAGAATTTTATGGGAATTTGCAGTCTTACATGCTGCCTATATCTGGAACTGATCATTTACCAAACATCTTCGGGAAACAACACCTTATGAAGGCTGGCACAATAAAAAACCGGACGTATCAAATTTACGTGAATTCGGAGCCCCAGTATGGGTATTATTACAAGGCCAGAAAGAAGAAAGAAAAATGCTACCTAAATCAAAGCGCCATGCATATGTCGGCTATGACGACGGTGCGGGAGCAATAAAATATTACAATGCCAAAACAAGAAATGTTCTCACCTCTCGGAACTTCCGACTTATAGACGCTACAGATGAACCTGAGCCTCCCGAAGACACTGATGTTACACCCTCGACGGAGGGGGAGTCTGGTGGGGAAACACCGAATGTGCCACCGACGGGTAACTCCGATCAACGGATCACGGAACCGGCAAGGCAGCCTCGGAAGCGTAAACGGAATGAAAATGAGGGAAACATAGATATCACTAGACCACGGAAGACGCGTGCAAGTGATAATGAACCACGGAAAACTCGTGGAATTCGTACCGACTACAAACATCTTTACCACCTTGCGGAAGAGGAAGATGACGAAACCTTTCTAAATATAGAAGAAGCCTATGCAATAATAGCCGGAGACGAAATAAACAGTCTCAAAGATGCAAAACAATCCCCAGAATGGACGGGATGGAAAGATTCAATGCAAATTGAATTAGACTTGCTCAAAGAAAAGGTACTTGGGAACTTGTCGAAAAACCTCCAGATGCCGTTCCAATCTCAAATAAATGGGTATTTATTCGGAAACGAAATAAAGAAGGGGAAATTGTACGATACAGAGCACGGCTAGTTGCAAAAGGGTATGCACAAAGACCCGGTTATGATTTCACGGAAACTTTTTCACCAGTTGTACGAATGGACACACTCCGGGCGATTTTAGCACTCGCATCAGAGAAAGGTCTAAAAATACAACAGATGGATGTAAAGGGCGCATACCTCAATGGCACGCTACAAGAAACTATATACATGGAACAACCTGAAGGATGTAATGATGGAACAGGCCGAGTATGCAAGCTATTTAAACCGCTTTATGGATTAAAGCAGGCAGGTCGAGAGTGGAATAACGAATTTGATGGTAAACTTAAAATTCATGATTATGGACGATTAATGGCAGATCCTTGCGCATATATTCGACGGGATGAAGAAAATATAGGCATCATAACGGTATGGGTAGACAACACCCTGCTTTTGCATCAGCAGATAAAATGATGAAGCATATGAAAAATGCGTTAACATCAGAATGGGACGTCACCGACCTTGGAGAGCCTAGCAAAATCGTGGGCATAGAAATTACGTGCGCCAATGATAGCATCAAAATATCTCAAGAAAAATATATCGAGAATGTCCTTTGTAAAGAAGGCATGATTGATGCAAACCCTGTTGGAATGCCAATGGACCCAAATATTAAATTAATTGAAAACCCAGATTTTAATGAGCCGAATCGGAGCAATTCATATGCCAAATTACTGGGATGTCTACAATTCATTGCAAACTCCACGCGACCTGACATTAGCTTCGCTGTTAATAAATTGGCAGCATATACTGCAAACCCGGGCTTACAACACCACAGTGCAATAAAGCGGATACTACGGTACTTATCAGGTACAAAAACTCTTGGAATTATTTATAGAAAATCCCAGGATGAGACTGAAAACAATAACCTTTTCCATGGATTTGCCGATGCATCATTTGCAAATTCTGAGGACCTCAAGTCCACCACAGGATATGTTTTTCTGACAGCAGGGGGAGCAGTAACTTGGAAATCAAAGAAACAAACAATTATTGCATTATCCTCAACGGAAGCCGAATATGTGGCACTATCTGAGGCTGGACGCGAGGCCACTTGGCTAAGAAATTTGTATGGTGAACTCAGATACACCCAAGAAAATCCAACAATTATTCAAGGCGATAATGAAGGGTCAGTAATTTTAACCCATAACCCTCAATTTCACCAGAGGTCAAAACATATCGCTATACGGCATCACTGGGTCCGAGATTTAGTCACCAACAAAATTATTGATATTCAAAACTGTCGTGATCCGGAACAAACAGCGGACATATTAACAAAGGCTTTACCAAAGCCTAAGTTTTCACAGCATAGGGAAGAGATGGGAATTCAGTCAAAAATAACTCAGTAGCTTTCCTTGGTGAGATTGGTTTTTCCCAATGGGTTTTCCATCCACAGAGGTTTTGACGCACCTGAAAGAAAATTATTAACCACTCCAGGGGGAGTGATGACATTCACAAGAACCATTCCACTCATTGTCCTACACTGCCTAGGCTTGAGGGGGAGTGTTGGGATTATGTATACAAGAGTATACAGGCAAGCCAAGGCAGTTAACATGCCTAGGGAATATTGCCAGAATATGCTAAGTCATATTAACACATGTGTTAAGCTAGGACAACACTAGGGTTAGGGCTAATGCACATTAACCATAACCCTAGGGAATGGACAGTTAACACATGCAGAGACATATAGGGGAACCCACAGTTAACACATGCTACAGGATTACTCATACTGCAGCATGTCTATGATAGCCTATCCAAGACAAAGCTATGGATAGAGTGTCTATGACACACCCTGCAGGAAGTCTAGGACTTACCAAGCCATGATATCATATGTCACTATTATTGACACTGTTATAGGGGATATGACATAGTTATTCCATTATTAACTGGTACAGGGGTCTATTACAGAATACCTCCTTTATATATTAAAGGAGTGCATTACACTATACCTCCTAACTGTGTAGTATAAATATTGCACATCTTGTAGGAGATGATAATAACATTCCTCCCTGTGGCAGACTCCCTCATACACTTACCTTTGACTTAAACTCAAAAACCTCGTCCTCATCTTGTGCTTAACTTCCTGATCCCAATAACATGGGAGGACAGTCAATGAGAGCTGGGGGTGCAACTTTGCTCACTGAGAACGGCATCACCCCACACATCATCCAAGCAATTGGTCGGTGGGCCTCGCCTGCATGGCAGATCTACATCTGCAAGCATCCAGTGCTTCTACAAGGTATGCTTCATGCTTGAATGGCCACTGTTCCCACTGGAACTGCAGTCTCGGCCACACACTTCATGGGACTCTCACAGATTCATATACTCACTCCTCACATCAGTTACCTCATCTATTCCCATCACACAATTACTTCACCTTTTGAACAACCACAGCCACCTCCTCCCCTTCCATAGGCTTTAGGTGTAAGTATCTGAATCTATAGGCCCCTCTGACCAACCATTTGGGTTGTTGAGGACGCTGTTTGTCCTATTCAGATACCCTGCATGTGAAATGTTTAGCATCTCATGCCTTTGCTATTGGTCAAGTTTAAAGTCCATTTATGCAAGTCCAATGGCAAGAGGTATACTGTGGCTACTCTCATGCCCATCCCTTAGCACCACATGCTTGAGACACTGCACTGCATGCATCAAGGGTTCTTGCAGAACCCTTCCAGCACTGTGTCACCTCTATGATTCATGCTGAATCCCTCTTAACCCACATCATGTGTCTCACCTCCTGTGCAAGTTGCAGAGACATTTCTGTCTCAGGCTCTCTCTGTCTCTCTCTTAATGTTGCTACTCTGTACTGTTTACTCATTTTTTGATCTCTCTCCTGACCTACCCTAGTTACAATACATTAAGCCATACCTTGAGTATCTGTAGGTGTACCTTGAGTATCTGAATCTATAGGCCCCTCTGACCAACCCTTTGGGTTGTCGAGGGTGCTGTTTGTCCTATTTGAATACCCTGCATGTGAAGTGTTTAGCATATCATGCCTTCACTATTGGAATTAAATAATCAGACACCTAAGTCCGCTTAGGAATTGTATTTCACATTGACTTTAGGTCTCAAATTCAAGAACCCTATCTTACCAAAAAAGGAAAGAGAAGGAGAGAGAAAGACAGATTTCTGTTATACTGCCTCCCCAGCATTGTTTTTAATTAGAACAAAAAAGAATTGTGTGGATGGGGATGGTCCTAGGATGCTGCATGCATGAGCCCCTGACCACACTGTCTCATCCACCCAAGGAATGTCCTGACCCATTCCCCCCAAAATACCCAGTTCAATGCACCCTGCCAGTAGTGTTTCAAGGTCCAGTCATTTGTTGTTTTTGTGTATCTCAGCAATGGCTGGATGGAATTATTTGATCAAAGAGAGGACCCCTCATTATTTTCACTTCTCTATCCATGATTAAATTGTATAATTATCTTGACAATAGGGTCATTCAAAGTTCCACTTATTTGCTACTTATTGGTCACTTATTCGTTTACTTATTTTCCCACTTATTTGATAAGGAAAACAATAAGCAGAGCAAATAAGTGCGGATTTAAGAATAATGAACTTGATTGACCATTATTCTTATTTGCCCACTTATTTGCTCACTTCTTGCCTTGCTTATTCAGTCACTTATTCTTGAATTCACACTCCAATTAATCTCATCCTCCACAAACGACTGCTGCACCTCCAAACCATTATACCTGCTGTCACCACTCCCACACCCACTCCCACATCAACTAATGCCACAACCGCCGCAAACCAACCACATTGGGCCCAAATGACCTCCATCGTCATTTGGGCTCTATTCAACTTCTTTTCTTTTCTTTTCAATGAACTAATATTTTTCATTAGGTTTTATCTACGTTATTTACCACAAGACGGCACACCCATACCCACACCAGACAGAACAACATCAACAATGGACGACACCACACAACCAACGGCAGGAGGACAGGACAAGAACGATGAACAACCACCGCCACAGCACCCCTGACTGCCATTGTGAGTGACTGCTCATGGTGTGGATCATGCGTGCTAGCAGCCGATGACGAGGGACAATGGGATGAGGATGAGACACCCCCAACTGCTGTCATGAGCGACTGCTTGCCAGGTGGAAATGGGGAGCAACAGGGGCAGGGACAACAATGAAAAAAGGGCCCAAGAGACGTCATTGACATCTCTTGAGCTGAGGTATGCTTTTTTTTCTTTCCTCTTCTCTTTTCATTTCATTGTTACTAAGACACTTTTTAAGTACTACCAACAACGACGACTGGTGCCCCCTGACACCTCCACTGCCAACAACAGATGACCCAGCACCTGCCCCCACCGCTGCGAGCAACTGCTTGCAGGGTGGACAATGGTGTGAGGACAGATGACGACAAAATGAGGACAGCGACGGGGCACCACAATAAAACCATGGGAGGGGGCATGACAGAGTAACGAGGAGAGGTTGACACAGAGGGAGAACAAGGGGGACAACACCACCATGAACAACTGTTTGCGGGCCCCACCCCCAAGGATGACGACGACAATGTGGTGTCGTCAGGATTAGTTTACACAGCCCCTGCAGCCCTCTCCCTCGCAAGGGGCAGGGCAATTAAGGCACCCCCTTCCAAGCAGATGCCAAGACATGCATGATAGACCATAGCCTTTGTTCCCATTTTGGTGGATTCCAAGGATGGACCCATGTACTCTGGCATGCAGCAGTCGTAACGATAGCCCATCTGAAGCAAGACCCCCAAGCACATTTTGCCAGACCAACAAATGGGAGAATAAGTCATTATTCGCAACTTATTGTTCATTTCACGGGGGGGGGGGTTCAAAGTAGCACTTATTTGTCACTTATTTGCTACTTATTTGGTCCACTTATTGCCAATTTGGCAGGAAAACATGAATAAGTGATGAATAAGTAAGAAAATAAGTGGCCAATAAGTGGCTACTTTAAACGACCCTAATGGCTGACCAGAATCCTTGTATTCCAGAGGTGACCCCCTGGTCTTTGGCCAGATCTATCTGCTCAAATATTTTCATGACTTTATCTTATTTTTTGAAATAGTAGGAGGCATTTTAAATTTTAAAAAGACTGCAACCCAACTGGACTTCAACTAACAGATGTTACAGAAGGAGACTCATGAGGAGTGTGGGACAACTTTGATATAATATAAATATCATTGTGTAAGGTTGCAGCTGCTATGTACCAGGTGCAAACATCTTCACAGCACCTCATGATCAGCACAAAGTATGCATCAACAAGAGACAAATATCTACGAAAACATCATGAATTACATCAACTAGACACACACACCATCATGATATCGCTACGAAGGAAAAGATAATAATATGTCGGAAAATGTAAATTTGAACAAAATCAAAAAAGAAAAAGAAAAAACACACATACAAATCAAGAGGGGGGAAGGAAGGAGGCAAGGAAGGAATCAAGGCCCTGCCACGATCCATGCTCGGTAACATCCATCTATCCGAGTTTAGTAAAAGAAAGTAAGCAGAAAGACAGTAAATAAAATGAAAGGGGAACGGAACAGGCCTGCCATCCCACAAAAAAAACAAATCATCCAATCATCCAATCAAAACTCAAAAATCAACAACAATCCAGCACCAACAGCACATAGTCCCCATCCTCATCTACATCCTCGTGCTCATACTCCAAGCAGTAGTTTGCAGTAGTAGTGTTATCCATAGCGGTACATCATAGGGTCGGTCATTTGCTCGTATTGGTATTGGTATCATGGTCGCAGTGGCACGCTGGCGGTCTCCAGGATGGTCGCTATGAACAACCCGTCTATGCGCGCATTGGACGCCTGCATGCAGATGGGGATATGATTAGCAAAATTAGAGATAACAGTATGGAGTAGCAGGGGAGGAAGGAAGAAAGGAGTCGGAGAAGTGAGGAGCGCATGTGAATGTGCAATAGGTTGGTACGCCGAAGGAAGAAGGGAAGCATGGGGGGTTTTCCGCGAGGATACGCCGATATTACGCCAACTGGGAGAGAACAAACAAGACTGCGGCGAGGGCTTACCAGTACATCGGGCGTGTCTCGTAGAGCACGCGGAGGACGATGTACGACATAAGGATGAAGTAGGTTACGGCTGCACTGTTGGTGGGTTAGCGTCAGTGGTAGGAGTATGGAGGGCAGACTCACATAGCAGGCCAGATGTTCAATAGTACAAAAAGACTGACGCCATGAAGAGAGTCTGGGGGGTCGGATGGCTTGCCGATATCATCACTCCAAGCCCAACGTCCAACGACAGGAACGTCGTCAACCCGAACACAAGAAGGCCCACCACCGAAAATGGCTAGTCATAAATCCCAAAACTCCAAGAGAAAGAGACAGGCAACATACCACCAAACTGCTCCATGTCCTGTCTTCCACGATTTGTGTGGCAACCACCGCATTCGCCACCAGGGTCCAAAACAGCGTAGCCACAATGCTGACATGCACCCCAGTGGGCCAGCTTCCCGCCACAACAGTGACAATAGTGGTGGGTTTTTGACGGTATAACCAAGAAAATGATCGTTCAACGTTCAACCCCTGGGCCACTTGGCTGTGTGTAGGTGTAGACAGTCGTCGCAATTCCAAAAATGGCAGTCCTGTGGACATTTCCTTTTGTTCTCAACAGAAGCAGTGCACGGATACATTTTTGCAGCACAATTTGGCTCCACTCAACGCAAACACCAGATCCTACTCTACATTTCTGTACCATCAGCAGCAAGGGCTAAAAGCTGAAAGACTTCTTCTGACACACACAATTCCTCTTTCACGAAATATGGCCTCCTCCTTTCCTGCTCTGCCAGCCATGTCGGATCATACATCCTGCGGGGCAGTCCTGTTGGCACCTCTGATGTACTCTCCTCCTCGACGTCAATCCTAGGAGTGAGCCTCGAGCCCCTTTTCCCCCATAAAGCAGGATTCTTCGCAGCTTTGTCAATATGTCTGAGGTAATTGGTTATCTCTTTCTCCCACCACACACACCACTTCACCAGGAACACAGGCATTGTTCGGTCACCAATTTTCTCAACACTCTCTTCCTCAGAGGACATTCCTCCAACAGAAAGATGTTGGAGAAGCTTCCGAAAGTACTCCCACGTTTGCAATTCGTCCCCACCGTCCCTATTTTTTATCTCAATCACTTGCTCGACTGTCATTTGACGTTTGGTAAGTTTCTGTAATCACATTTAGCCATCCATATAAACTTGAGGGATCAAACTCACACATTGGCGACGCGACCTGGCCACCGTCATCTTTGATCATTTGTCGGAATAGGCTTTGACGCGCTCGTGGCGCTGGTTGTCTGTCTCCATCTGGCCAGTCTCAAAGGAAAACGCGGTTGAACCAGTGCCCAGGCATCCCTTGAGCGGTTGAGCTGTCCCCATAGCTCACCAATCAGGTATTCCTTTGAGACATCAGGTAATCCCCAGCCGCCCTGTTTGTTGCGTGTTTCGCTTATGAGTTGGTAAATTTTGTCAAGGATAGCCTCATTCCATAGAGACTTTTTCCATCCTCCATTAAAGTCCAATGTCATTTCTTTCGGGGCATCGCCTATGCCTTCATTATAAGCGATGACATCTTCTTCTGCAGCAGGGGCGTAGTCTGCAAAGTCGGTAGCTGTGTGGATGCTATAAATTGCTCTCCACACCTCTCGTATTGCTTTCTATAAACCGGTTAGCAGTGCCGTATAGCGAAAGCACGTCTAATTACCTTCCACCACTCTTTGGATATGTGTGCCTGCTGTATCTCAATTGCGATACTCCTGCTCGATTTCCTCCGGGTTGATTTCTTCGGGGATATATTTCTGTGAGATGTTGTGGCAGTGATGCCCAGTTCTTTGAGGACCTCAGCGATCATCCGCTTTACAGCCTCCCAAGATTGTGGGTTGCTTGCATCAAATGAAAGGACTGGCTCTGGTATTGGTGGCCCTTCCCCTGGAGCCGCTGAGGATGTGGCCGGAATAGCCGTTGTCGATGTAGATGTAACTGGAGGGGGGACAACTCGCAGAGGCACAGGCTCAATCCTAGTACCTTCGCTCTTCAGAAATCTTGTGCGGAGATTCCTCTGATCTCTCTTTGCGGGCGATGTGAATCGTGGGACACCTATCGGGGCGGTCTGTGGGAAATCCCCTTGTAGTCCTCTGGTTTCAGATCTCTGAGAGACCGTGGATTGCTGAATGGATGTCAGCGTAAGGATCGAAAGATCTATTTGCTACTCACTTGCTGTAGGTGCTGCCTTATTGCTCGAATCTCATTGTCTCTATCAACCTATCATTTTGTTCAAGTCCTATCCAACATGTTTACAAACAAAACTTACAATCTGTTTCTCGAACTCTGCCCGGAGGTTACTTTCGCCCCTTTCCTAGAATGAATGTTAACCACGAATCACATGAAACAAGGGAAAGGACACATACCAAAGCTCGATTTACATCCTTTAATTGTCCAAGCTGGCTCTCGTACTGCAATATCTGATCTGCCATCTCCTGTTCGTTCTCCGTGTTAGCGTTGTCATTATTAATGTATTCTTGTTTTAGAGAGGCAATGGTCAGCTTGTATTCTGCTCTCATGGCCGTTTGCTGTCCCTCTAATTCTACTCGCCATTTTCTAAGGGCTTCCAACTCTGCATTAGCATTCTGCAGGTCATCTGCCATTCAAAGGAAATCCTTTTTTCGTTCAACGGCCACATAGTTGGCCCTTTGTTCTTGCCATCTGGCAGTCTCTGTGGCCTGAGGGGTAAAGTTGTAACCTCAGCACCTCAAAGAAGAACAAGTTTACCTACGTCGTCAAGCTGCTTCCGCGAGGGTCCTGCTACTGCAATGCGTTTGCATGGGTATTCGTCCTGGGTGAGCTAGAACGTTGTCAGTGTAATCCGTACTCAAAGTACTGGTGTCCAGACCTCTCGCTGGCGTGGGGATAGTACTGTCTTGCTGGTGTTGGGTGTCCCCATGTGCTGCTGGGAATCATATTGGATGTCTTCCGTGGTACTGCCTGCCGTGATAAACTGTCCAGGAATATTGGGATCCGACATAATTGGAAAAGAGGGATGGGATTGGTGTTGATTGATTTTCTGGCTTTGCCGCTTGAAGAATAGATGTGTAAGGCTTCGGATTCAGCTCCAGGCTGGTATTTGGAAAGTAAAATAATGATGTCGTCTCAGAGAAGCACCAGGCCACAAATATGAACCTCTGTAGTGTATACCGCAGATGGGATGACCCTGTCTCTTATTTAACAGACAGCATTTTGGAGCTCATTGTTTCATAGGTTTAAGTCTGCTAATTATCTATCGGTGATCTCAAATGGTGGCGCTGTGGCGCCGCGTCAGGCAGAGCGTAAACACCAACACTTTTGCTGAGTTTCACTCGCAGTGTCATGGAAACAGCTTCATCCACAATTAAAATTTACCACAATACTCTGGCAACGTGGCAATGTGAGCTTGTTGTATACCTTCTGACATAAATTTTGCTACCGCCTGAAGATCAGTAGCTGCCATTGACCCATGCCAAGTACACACCAGGTCAGTGGACGTTCCCGCTTACAGTGGCGACCGCCCCACTCTGTTGACAAACCCTCTCCTGTTGAAGTCATCGAGATCTCATCAGATGATGAAGAAGTGAGTATAACAGACCTACAGAAACAGGTTCAAGAGTGGAAACAGGTGCGCCAATAGTCATGTTATTTCAAGTTGGGTTTGTGTCAGTATCAACTGATATCCGGTGACAAGATAGCAAGAGCGCAAGCGAAACTACGCCAGTTAAAGGAAACTAACGGGCAGCTCCAGCAACAGGTCGAGGACCTCCGCAATAGAGAGCTATGCCAATTGATGGCAGCCAACCATCATCTTGTTCAACAAATCGAGACTCTTCACAATGAACTGGACTGTACCATTTGCTTCATGGAGATGGTTCGACCTTTTATGTATGTAAGGTTCATAATATCTTACCCGATTTCCACTGACAATTCTACAGCCTCTCCGAGTGTGGCCATACCTTCTGCAAAACATGCCTTCTTACTTGGTTTGCTGAGCAGCAACATGGAGGAGCCCGTGTTTGCCCTCTCTGCACCAGAGTAGTTATCAACTTACCCTGCCGAAACTATGTTATAGAGGGTGTCATTGCGGCTGTCAACCGAAGCAGCAGATGATTTGATTCCAAATACCAATTACAGGCAGTGGATAAGGAAATGGAGGGGTCGTGTTGGGCATCTTTGTAGTATTGTACGATAGCAAACAGACAGTCTGTATGGAGATACGGCGTAGGACGTTAACACGAGATGTCTAGCAGTATGGCAGGATTAGGGACCGAGCGCAGTTGCAGAGGAGACAGCTGGAAAAGGGGTCAGTGTGACGCGTGGTGAGACGTGCGTACTGAACCGTTTGCTCACCGGAACCCAATCATTCGGCTAGGACATTAACGCAACGGGTTGAGGCAGCATTAGACACCAAGTGCAGTTGCAGAGGAGACAGCTGGAAAAGGGGTCAGTGTGACGCATAGTGAGACGTGCGTATTGAACCGTTTGCTCACCTGCACCCAATCATTTGGCCAGGACATTAATGTGAGATTTCTGGTGGTATGAGGCAGCATTAGACACCAAGCACAGTTGCGGAGGAGACAACTGGAAGAGGGAGGAGACAACTAGAAGAGGTCAGTGTGACGCGAGACTTGCGCACTGAACTGTTCGTTTACCTGCACCTAATCACCCGGCTACACCACCCGCCATTAAGAGTTACGATGATGACTTCACCAAAACATGCTCAAGACCAATTGTTCTGCATAGCGGAAGTACGGGTCAAGTGGACTTTATACTCACTTTCATCAGATGTCATCTAGTTGCTGCCCTCATCTGAGCTGTGTTCAGGATGATAGCAGTGACGAGAGAAGGGAGGACGCAGGAAGGTATGACAGTGGTAATATTGGTAATGTGTTCATTGCATCTTGGCCATGGAAGTTGGGTGGAAAGCAGGCTTATATTTGGGGTGTCGTTCTCCTTGTCATTGGCGAGATGACCAGATCAAGTAAAAGAGCTGGCTCTCAGGATTCATGAAATGCGGTGAGTTAGGAAATAAGCTTGAGCTTAAGCGAACAACCGTGACCATGCTCCGGTTGACACAGTGTTGACCCTGGTGGAAGGCCGGCTGAAGGTCGGAAGGGTTAACTGTGGAAGACAATAGAGGCTATGCGACGAGACAACAGCGTCAGCGGAGTTTGAAAAACACTTACACTGCCAGCGCCCGTAATCGTTGCTCCAGTGTTGTCAATGACCCAGGTAATTACTTTTTGGGTAATAATTCAATATGCATAAATTTTTATTACTATATTACCATAGGTCAGTGGGGTAATTTGACTGAAAAAGTATTGCTGTTGATCCGGTGGTTCTAACCATCATCATCAACTTCCAAAGGGTCCATAGATGCTCCAGCATGATTATTGGCATGACCAGGTCCATTGTTTCCTGTATCCAGACCCAGCTGACTCAGCATCTCATAGAATTCCAGCTCCTTGCATTAGTTTCTTCAGGCTCATGATCATAATCTAACTCCTTGCCATCCTTGAATGCCTGCACTTTCTTCTTGACATTATCAGGGCAATAGTCACATTCAAGTAGATGGTTGACCATGACTGGTACTTTTTCTGTGACATACTTGATGGTCTCTTTTGCCAGAGAATACTTTGTGCATTCAAGAGCAGATAAGCAGCACAGACTTGCCTTTAGCCAAAAGTAAATCAGTTGGACAAGCTGTGTCAACTAAACCATCCCTAACAGCCTTGTCATCCTCATCTTGAAGTGCCCTCAGTTTATTCTTGGTACAATATGAGCACCATGTGCCATAGAATGTCAAGTTAACCTCATCCTTGTCTTGATGAAAATGTTCCTAGACCCACTTCTCTCACCCCATTGGGACTTGATTATGATGTTGACAGTGCAACGCTGACAATAAGAGTGAAACACACCTGAAAAAGTGGGCTGTTGCATTCATTTGGTAGTTCAAAGGTTAGGTTTGATGGCAACCCAGCTTTAGCTGACTGACCCACTGACCCTCCCAAATTTCTTGATTGAAATGACTGACCGGAATTACCCACTGACCTAGGTAAGGTAATAATTATTTTTACCAGTCAGTGCCAACACTGCGTCGCTCAGCTGTGATACTTCCCTCATGCATGATCACCAAAAGACTTCACTGTTTTTCCGTTGTGCACTAAATCAATTCTTTCGTCTGATTGGGCTCTGTCAGTGGTATGAACTTTTCTACGTGGTGTGGTCTTTGATTTTCAATTGTAGAAAGAGTGCATAGGTTGAACGTATGGCTTTCCCTCGTTATATCTATTCCTACTATGATTTGGCACTTTATCTTATTCTGTATCTGCACCATCAGAAGGACAAGTGGTTTCTAGGCAGTGATATCAGCTCTATTGGCTCATGACTGGGATGGGCAAGTCTTACCCAGCGATTCGATGATCTCCTTCATGACCACAATCTCTTATACCACAGTCTCTCCTATGTCGTGGACTTCCGCTTCCAGTGCCCACAGAGAATTTGCGTTCTTCAACAACTCTTGAGTGAGTTGCACGTCATTATGATTTGTGAAGTTCGGTGATTACTTTGGACATCGTAACTTAGCTTCATGACAATAATAAGCCTCCACGGCTCCGCCCTTGCAATGGACAACCCTCCACCCTGTAACATTTGAAACAAAAGAATTGAGTGAGTCTTTTGTTACCATCAAGCCCATATAACGAAGCAAATTTACTGCTCTCCGTAATTTACTTCTCTAAATTCAGCTGGCTGAACGTGCTGTGCTATTCACGGTCCTTACCATGGTAAATCAAAGAAAGTTTCTTCCTGCGTGCCAGGTGAGTGCTTGCCTCAATAGTGACAATGAATTCTACTTAACATACATATATTAAGACACACAGTAACATATTTCTACGTAGCCGCCTCTATTCTACACGACATGCCTCCCCAAAGACAATTTCAATCCATGCCCGCTGTTCATCATCTGATCCGCAGCACTTGCATTACCCATGTGTGGAAGGTGTGCTGGACAATGTTGTCCTTCAGAACCATGTCCATGACATATATGTCCGCATCCTGCAATGGCGACCAGTGCTCTTTCGTGTTTTTTTCAAGCGACACGCCATGCTGCCACGCAACTCCTGTCTTGATATACGAGGGGATGCAGTGGTTATGAGAGTTGCATCACGAAATCGGGACTCTGTTGTCAACTTGAGATCATCTGACCTTCGCCTGGTAGATTCAGTGTTACGAGAGTATGACAATGACCACTTCTAGAATTTTCAAAACTGACTCAAACTCCTTAGGATTGCACCCTTCCTTCAACACTTCCAAGGCCCCCAGCAAGTTCTTCTACCCCGGGAGATAAACGTAGTTATGTGTTGCTCTAGATAATAAAATTGTTTGACGATGTTATGTAATTATTATGATCACATGCAGTGCTTCCTATTCTCAAAGCCCAAGAATTCAAACTTCGACCTCCTCATCAAGAGGGCCTGTCTCAGCATTGAATTGGTTGAGCCTGAATTGGCTGAGCTGCAATGTATGTTGACTTTTGTCATGCTAGCAACTCCCTACTTAGATATCTGTCTCTGTCACACATCCCTCAGTCATCCTTGCTCTTCCCGCCCTCCCCTGCTATTTGTGTCTTCTAGTAGATCCTCTCAGCAATTGCTGTCAATGGATGTGGATGATCAGCAGCAGATTCAGGTGAGGCTGGGTGACCAGGCCGTGGTGGATATCATTAACTTGGAAGATTTTCTAGCGAGAGATCTGAAAGAGATTGTGAAACAAGTGGCCACCTTATGTCATATTGTTTGGCATTCTTACTATTGATATAATTAGGTCTCACTTACAGTATAGGGATGTGCTCAACTCAAGAAACAGAAACTTAAGTAGAAAACAAAGAGGTTAATTTTACAAACACCTTTCTTGTAAATCTAGTTTACTTTACGAACACTCTTCTTCAGAACCCTTTGTCAGAGACCTGCTAGTGCCGGAGATCAGTATCAGTATCTGTTTTTGAGATCGCCGTTAGTCCAGTCAAAGCTCTCTTAACCCATACCTCTCGGTCACACCTCCAAGGGTATGGGTTATGGAGAGTATGGGCTTTGAGAATGGTACTAAAAATAGGTCAAAAAAATGCTTGTACGATAAGTATCTAGTAATTGGGGTATATAAGGCATTAATTATGTACGATGGAAGTAATCTGTAAGGCAGGTTGAGGTCATTGACCGCAATTTCTCCAAACGCATTTGGCGGCCAAAGGAACCCAAAATCGCCTCAAGCTTGCGTGCGAGGGGATTGTCAAGATGTTCAGTGTACCTGTTGATGACTGATGCTGCCTGAAACACCTCGCGATGTGATGGACGGGGTTCAAGTGGTGTGTCGTCATCAACGTCATCCCCACCGTTAATAGGCCCTTCTTCCTGGGATTCTTTCGCTGCCAACACAGCCTCACAGATCTCTTCATCTGTCATCTCATCCATCATCCGTGATTTGTCGGCTGGGTTGAGGAGGGCCTCGATGTCCATTCTGTTTTTGGGATGGAGCACACCGGTCGCTTGCAGGTCATTGAGTGCATATCTGACCTCGTTCTCGGCATTTGTGATGGGATCTTCAAGTTCATCCGAAGGGGCGTTATGAAGAAGTGATGCAATTGGAACGGTGGGCTGGGCTGGCGCAGGGTCCATGGTAGGCAAGATACCTGCTTTCTGCCAACAGTGCCTGAGAGTCGTGGTGTCCACTTCTTGCCAGGCGATGTCAGCAAGCCGCATGGCTTGCAGTTGGTTGATGTCGTAAATCTTGGAGGCAGTGACACCCTCATCATAACGATTGATTGCGCATTGAATGTATTTTGCACGATAGTGAGCCTTGAAACACCGAATGATGCCCTGGTCCATTGGTTGGATGTGGGCTGTGAGATTTGGTTCAAAATTCTCAACCCGGATGTTCTGAAGACCATTGGGGACAATATGACCGGAGAAATTGTCCTGTAGAAGAAGGATCTTGCGGTTTTTGGCCCCCAATTCGCAATCCCATCGCTGAAACCATTCTTGATATAGGACAGCTGTCATCCACGCCTTCACATTGTTTCTGTAGTA
Source organism: Tricholoma hemisulphureum (assembly GCA_964034925.1). NCBI lineage: Eukaryota > Fungi > Basidiomycota > Agaricomycetes > Agaricales > Tricholomataceae > Tricholoma > Tricholoma hemisulphureum. The sequence continues at coordinate 1,650,745 of OZ035928.1, read as the reverse complement.
GAAGCCAAGTTGTGCGCCCGTTTTGTTTTGGAAGGCATGAGGTTTCTTTGCTTTCCCGATAATCATGGCAGGGAGCTTCTCGGAACCATCCGCATTTGATGTTAAGGCATAGGTCAACCTAACCTTTCTTCCCTTGACCCCCGAAGACTTCTTGTCAGCGAGACCTCGATCAGGAGGCATCCTAACCCTCGAGTGAGTGCAATTGATCCACTGGAATGACTCGGAATATGATACTCACGCAAAGAAAAATCCAGTCTCGTCCATCTTGAATATGTCTCATGTTGGGAATGGAGTGGTGAACAGTGACAGGAAGAGTTAAGGACAAGGTTAGAGGATGAAGTTAATCTCAAAGGCTAGTGTGTGAGGGAGTCTGCCACAGGGAGGAATGTTATTATCATCTCCTACATGATGTGCAATATTTATACTACACAGTTAGGAGGTATAGTGTAATGCACTCCTTTAATATATAAAGGAGGTATTCTGTAATAGACCCCTGTACCAGTTAATAATGGAATAACTATGTCATATCCCCTATATAATTCTCCAGATAGACTTGTCTATCATTGTATATTATAGGGGGTTCCCTGGATAGCATAGGAGACAGTCTTGGCAGTCTTTGTAGTCTTGGCCAGTCTATTAAGGGTAGCAGCTTGGGAATTAATATTATTCCCTGTGGCTGTGTTGGATTCTACCAGTGGCAGATCCTAATCCTTGACTGCTGCTAACCCTAACCTTAAGCTTAGGACTTGTATTCCATCTCCCTAGGCTTGTTAACTGCCTTGGCTTGCCTGTATACTCTTGTATACATAATCCCAACATCTCACAACTCGTAACCATACTTCTCAATAAGTTCTTGGATACGCCGTCGCTCCCTTTCAGCCCTTTCCGGGTCTGCAGATGCAGCCTCGCCATGACGTTTGAATTGCTTCAAGCCATTCCTCATTTTGAAGTGAGCCAACCAGCCATCACTCAAGTTGAGACGGTCATCCTTTGGAACACCTGCCAGGTCTGCAAATCTTGTCCATTTCTGGCGCAGCACCTCACCAGTAAGAAGGAGATTGTCCGACATCGCCTTCGACACCCAAAGATCCATCATTTCCGTCACCTCGGGGTGTTGTGTTTGATGAGCCCGTTTTCCCATGCACGTGACTTCCGCATCTGCGTGCTCCCATTCCTCTCGCCACTTTGCTTCCTCCTTTACCCATGCAGAGACAAAGGGCTGCTTGATTTTAAGGTTCTGATATATTGCGTCGAAATGTTTTGCAGTTTTGGACTGATTTTCGCCATTAGCATGGTACCAGTCCAAAATTTCGATGTGCTGGGCGAGCGTTGCGTTTTCCTTTTTGGTGAAAACTGGGATAGGGTTATCTTTTTTCTTATTGGGTTCTCTGCGCACGTATTCTGGGCCTGCATCCGGTCACATGGCAGTTCCTGCACTAGGAATCGCAAGAATACACATACATTTCCGTTTGCTCCCCACCACCTTGGCTAGGTCACCAGCAGCCTCCCGTAAATGCTGCACAACACCTTTCTGTGCATCATCCAGTCTCTCGAACCCCCTCTTGTAGTCTGAAGCATCTTCTAGAGCATCGAGGACTTGCTGCTCGTCCACCAAATTCGCATCGTGATCAAACCAAATCTCGTCTTGCGATGAAATTGACTGTCTTGCGGCGAGCCGAGCCTGAAGAGTCTCTTTCCTTGCTTTGACTTGCTTTTTAAGGATGTTGAGCCCTTTTTTGAGGACCTCGAGCAGTTTTAATGCCATGGCTCATCTGTAAATGATAGAGAAAACAAATTATATTGTGTTTGTAGGGTTTGGGGTACAAATGAACCAAAAAAGGACTAGTAAATTGTATGGGTTTTGCGCCACAGGGGGTATGGGGTATGGGGTATTAGAATGTTATGGGTTATGGCCAAAATTCCCTGCATACCAACTTGGTAATGTACAAGGACTATGGGTTACAAGAGATTATGGGTTATCAGAGCTATGGGTTAGGAGAGCTTCGACTGTATGTACTTACAAATGATTGATTAAGTTCATATGTTGACCACAATAATCCTGCATTGTTAGTGGCATGCTAAATTGAAGAATATCAGCAAACCTGTGGCTAACTTCAACTTGAGTTGTCACCCAGCTGGTACAATAAAGCTTGGTTGAATATAAGTCCACAGGTTGTTGATATACTTGTCGAGCATGTTGTCAAGGAAGAGGCTAACCAATTCAGGGTGTATACTAGTATGTACTTAATTTTTGACAGGTATGGTCCGATGGAGCTTTCCACAATATTTGAACCAAAGTTTTATGGTCTCACATTGCTTCTCTTTGTCCTGTCTGTCCACCATGTCAGAGACTCCACCACAAAACTCACATTTACCTCTTTGTGCCTGTGACTGTCATAGTAGGTATGGTTGTGTCATCTCACTTCAGTGGTTTGTGCTTGATAATTGCTACAGTAAAAATTCATCTGCCCAAGATGTCAATGCTGGTGGCCCTCACCATGTACAGTAAGTAAATTTCATAACCTCAAACATGGTAATTGTTATTCTCAACCTGCCAGCCCACACAGCCTCTCTCCAACCAAGCCTCTCTCTGATTCAGATGGATCCTCAGAGTCAGGCACAAACAATGCAGGTGAGAGTTATTTATTTACATTTGATTCTGAGTCTATGCTTACTACATAACGCATAACGTCTGAAGGATTATTCACTATCGAGGAACTATTGGAACTCTTACATTCAAGCGGAGAAGATCTGGAGCTTGACTTCAATATTTTCCAGACACACGTAGACTCGACTATCCTCCTCCTTGGCCAAAGCTTTGCAACGATTTCTGCTATTCTGTTGAATTCCCTTCCAAGCTCCAGAGAAGCCATGAGGAAAATAAGGTCTCGGTATAACTACGAAGAAAGGAGGGGAAATGTACAAGAGTGAATCCGATCTTTATATGTTGCTAGTAGGTTTTAATCCAAAATTTGGTGATGGGTAAAATTGTAATTTAGATACAGACCATAGTTCTGTCCAAGTCGATATACATTCTTGCCAATCCCACGCAGACTGCAATTTAACCTTTTCCTGAAGTTCTCCTTTGGCCTTGATCGAGTTGATGGAACAATCCTCATTCTACATCCCTAGTATCTTAGAACCCACCCCCTGTGATCAGTACAATAGCACTGTGCTCGAGTATTGCCGCGGCAGGCCCCTTGCAAAACCATGAGCAATGTGCATGGAGGCTATAGCTTGAAGGGGTCAAAGCTGACCGTTCCGCACTTGCAGTAGATCTGTACCACACTCAGCAGGACCATCAGAGCCAATGATATGGTTCCTACACCGAAGGGGATACTTTGCAGTTGTGGACATGCAGTTGTAGACAGGTTTGTGAGTGAAATTACAAGACGGACATGTCGCAAATGTCATTGTTTTACTGTCGATGTTGAATCTATTTAGTGCCGAGTATAAGCTAGTTGGCAGCTGGTCGAGGATGATGTCTTGTGAGCCAGTGTACTTCTCTGCATCACGGGACAATCCACTTGACATGGCCATCTTTACGAGCATCGTCATGACATTGATAATGAATTGACATGGATTGGCACTGAGCCCCAAGATGACATGGCATACAATGCCCAATAGAATCGTCAGCTGAGCTATGGTATCCAACTTCCCCACTGGGTTTTCGTAGAAAGGTGCTGAAGAAATTGTAAGCTATGGTAACGCAACATTGTTCTAAAGTAACGCGCCTGCATCAAAAAAGACTGGTGTTGTGTCTGGGGGCTGCGGAGGTAGGGTTGCTCCAAGGAAACTGATACGGGAATCAATTGACCTCAATAATTCCATTAGTTCTGCTTTGCGGTCAACTACCTCCTTCACTCGAAGCTTGATAACCTCAAGAGATTTCGTCACTGATTCGACACCCTCTGAAGCAGTTCTGAGTAGGGTGCATAAGGAAGTGGCATCAGGAAGAACATTCTCGTCGAAGGAAAGAGTAGCTCCAATCTTGTGAGCTTCGATCTCAACCGCTGCAATCATATCCAGAGCTTTTTTTCTCCATCCTCCCTTCACCGGCTTAGGTACTGGGCTGAATGCGGCAGGGCGAGGAAGACCAGACCTCGAAAGATCCCGTGGAGGAAGCGATTTATACAGAGTAAGAGGAGGCCGAGGGACGCTGGATTTCGAAGGCTCAGGGGGAGGGGGTCTGCAGCGGGACTCCTCGAGAATGGCTTGAATGCCAATCTGAACCTCACTGAGGTCGATGCCAGCTGAGATATCAGACTGGTAAAACTCGCGAGAAGACGAGTATAGTTTACTGGGCTGCTCAGGGGACGCAGAGGTTTTGTCGGCGAGCGTTAAGCCTGTCAGAAGACCGGAAAGGGAGAAATCGTTGTCCTCAACCTAAACCTCTTTCAGAGCTGGCAAAAGAGGGAAAATGAAATAGCTAACCTGGTCTATCACGTTACTAACTTCACCCAGAGCTAACCCATTCATTTTATCAACAAGATCTGAATGCTAATGTACAACAATTAGAGATGATTGAATTAGAGTATAAAACTAACCTCGTCTACCACACCCAAACTGTTCACCTTCTCAGCAAGATCCAGATCCTGGATTAGAACAATCAGCTACATCCAAAATGAGAGTTTTGAGCATTAAAAGAGAACCTGATTTGCCTTGAATTGCTTGATTTCGAGGATGTGAGTCAACTTCTCGACTTTCCATACCAAGTGTCCACCAGGATGGATGTCACACTTGCACAGGTAGGTATGCATTGTCCTCAGATAAGGTCGTTGTGGAATGGGCCAAGTGAGTTGGTGGCACCAGTTTAAGAAGGAAAAAAACAAGGCTGACAAAATCTACAACAAAGAGCGAGGAGAAGCCGCGCAAACCAAACAAGGTCAAGCCAAACTGCGGTGAGCGGCAGGGCGTTATCTGTACAATACAGTCATCGTATTTAAACTCCCATCTTTCTGATCACTCATTCATACCTGCATGCGAATATTTCAACAAATCATACCAGTCCGGAGCTCCCACAATCATTTCATGTAACTTATTGCATATCCCTCACGTCTAAATGGATAGTCTGATATCTTGCATTCTGGTTTAGTCCCTAAGGCCTTTCTATCTACGCTTACACCTTCAACTGCAACCTTGATGCCCCTGACCTTACCTCCTACCCTTCCCTTGGCTCGTTCTTTTATCGTAAGCTTAACGGTTAACATTCGCAAACTCAGGATCATCCACGATGCTCACGTCCTTGTCCCGTTTATGATTCAGCATCACAGCCTACACGGGGGTGAATGAGGCCGTTCGATGCCCAGAAGTGCATCAAGGGAGTAGGTGCCTTTTGCCTGCTCAATCCGCCAATCTTTTATTGTACCAAGATGTAACACTGCTGCTAGCGGGGCTGACGAGCATGGAATCATCCACTGGCCATGCACTGGCTGCCGTTCGCCCGTACAGTATCCACCTTAAACTCCCACTCGGTGTCCTCTTCGGAATCCTCAAAGTCAGTGTCTTCCCATGGATCGCCTTCCCCCTCCTTGTTTTTCGACGACGTGGAATCAACACCTTCTCCCCTCCAATTATCACTCGTGGTAGGAAGGTCCCACTTCTGGCGTTCGACTGGAACATGGGGAATGGTAGCAGGAGCCAAAAACACATCCTCATTCTCGTTCTCTTGGCCCGGCGCCTCATCTCTCCCATGTCCTCGGGCTTCAAGTTCGGGTGCCCTGTTTGACTTCATGCAGATGTGCCATCCTTGCCCACCGCCTGGTGCTTCTCCTCTCATATCCCTTCACTATGTGTAGCAGGGGGACGCAGGTTGCTTTGAAACATGACGTGGTTTGGGGACTTCAAGTCGCTGTGCACGAGCGTGCCATTGTATCCGTGGTGCAACCTCTTCTACTGCCAGGTGCATCCTCCTAGCTTTCTGTCCCGCACAAACTACTAACCCATCCCAGCTAGTCCACCTCCAACACTGCCTCCCTCCTCGGCCCCTCCCTCCCCAACTTTGCCCTAGTTGGCATCAACCCCAGCTGCGGCATCCCCCCCATCTTCACTCCCTCTCCCCCTGCACCCTCCCCTGTCCCCAGCAACATCGCCAACCTCCTCGCATGTGCCCTCTCCTTCCTCCTTGTCCTTGCCCTCATCTACCTCACATGCCGCCGAAAGGCCACCGCGGGCCATCTCGAGCTCCTCGCTTTCTTGGCCATGTATGCTGTCAGTCTGCCCCTCCAGCTCCTCACCACCGGCGCCATCCTGCAGCAGGGCGGCACCTCCCTTGTCATGCTCAAATCGACGTTTCAGAGGATACCTTAGATGCTCTCTGTCGATGGGGTTCACTGCAGCTACTGATTCATTGTAGGCTTGCTCCTACTTACATTACGCCCATTTTCACCGCTGGTAAGCTACCCAAGACACATTAATTCCAATCCTAATCTGCCAGGATTCCCAGAAACGTTCCCAGTCTTGCCAGAAACTTTCCCGATCCCTCCCAAGCAAACCCATAACGCCTTGAAAATTTCTGTTTTAAACTAGATATGATGTTGTAAAGGTGCTTTCTGGAGGTAGATGATGCCTTACCATGATATTTTGGCACATGAAGGCGACTGAGGTAATGCACATGATGACTTGTACGAGGGTTTTGAAACGGTTTAGGGTATAAGAACTACTGGTATTAGGTTCAGTTCGCTTATCAGAGGTTTTCTTCCAGACATATATCTCGTTTTCTTGACCATCGTCCCGTGATTTCGCTGCAAGAATCATTGGGATTCCATCCACCTCCATTGCCTTGGGTTCTGTTAGCGAGAAGGTGGATGAAAGAGGTTTCGACTCACCGTTATTGTCTGAACCCAATCATCTGGATCAACCCTCAGCTTGTCCACCACCTCCCCGCTTCTTCTGTCAAAAACGTAAACAACGCCATGGTCACTTCCACTGACTATTGCACTGCAGTCTTCTGCAAAGGAGACTTGTCGTGGCCTCATTGATCTTGTAATGGGAACTGGGTAGGTGCAGACTCGAGCGCAGGAGTCTAACCGATACAGTGCTACTCCCTGTGTCGGATCGTCAATGCAGAAGACTCCTCATTTTGAGTTCACTGCCGCATCACCACTGGATATATTGAGGGTATTTGTGAATGTGACAAGACATAGAACTTACATCATACCGCCAATGCTTTGGGTGCGCTCTATCTTCCCATCGCTTCCTCGCAGAACGTGGCTTCAAATATCAAAGTGAGAATGTTAAGATATACATTACACAGGAACTTACATTTGTCCATCGTGAAGCCCAAAAATCATGACATCCTTTTCTTCTCCCCCGGCCTGCCCAAATGCAATTGCTTTCGGCAAATAGTCATCAATCACGACCGAGAAGATTACACGAAGCGCCAACGTTGGATCCATTGCAAATATCTGTATTACAGCATTTCGATGGCAAACGGCAAGACAGTTCGACACCATGTCGAACGCTAGGGCAGTAACTTCGCCAGGATTTGCCAGCAGCATGCAGCGCACCTCCTCGAATGCCTTGTATAACTTTACCAGAGCCAACAGCCAATGTATATCATGACAACCTACCGAACTTTTCGTTTGCTTCCAGCAACCAAGGAATCCGTTTTGAGTTCCATAGACTAGCCCATCTTTGGGTTCATCTTCCTGCCTAATCCAAACCAGGGAAGTAACGGCTCCTCTCTGACCTTCGCCAGTCGGACTCTCCAGAAGTGTCATTGTTGGGAGCTCCCATACGCGTACGCCATCAGTTCCTATGATCCGTTTAGCTAGTAAGCCGTATTGATAAAAGTAGAGACTCACCCCCACTTGCAACCTTACCATCATCCGTTACACATAAACATAAGACTGCACCCTGATGGCCTCTCAAAGACCTATGATGGCTGTATACATTGTTTTGTGATGTCAGGTGTTGGAATTGCACACCATCAAGGCAGCTGGACATTGCGAGAACTTCTGAGCGCATCAGCCTACGCTCTGCCTTTTAAGTCCAGACTGACAATAAGTGCAGTCAGGCCTGGTAATGTTACTAATTGTTCAAGTCAACCAATATCCTCACGCTATTGTCTTTTCCTTTAAATTTGTGGAAGATATATAATATCCTTGAGTAGTAAGTAGTGTTTTGTCCGTTTTGTCACGATGCCCACCTCTATGCCCACCTCCCCCTTTGCGAAGCCTCAACCCCCTCCACGTCCGGTTATAGTTCTCTTATGTGCAACTGACCTTGTGGTTACCAGATGTGCCAAGCCTTTACTGGTACATCAAGAACTACATCCAAGCCGGTCCTTGGATGTGTCCCTTCCGAATTCCTGTACTCCTCATGCTCGCTTCCATCCCTACCGTCACCCAGAAGCAACCCGTACTTCCTCTCCCCTTGGAAACCCTCCCTGTTCCCCCCGTTTTTCCTCTCCCCTGGCCCGCTCCATTCACCCTTCCTCAACCCGTGCACCCACCCCGTATCCTGATCCCTCGAGTGCAAGTTCTACCCCTCTCAGCTCTCCTGCGTCATCTCCGAGGTCCCTGGTTGAAGAAGAGATCAATTCATTCCCTCTGACGAATAATAGTCCCACGCCACTTCCTGTTTCTACGAAGATCAAGATTCAGAGGCCGAAGGGAGCTGGGCGGAAGAATCTGGTCGAGCTAGTAAATTGGAAAGAAGACTTCTTAGAAGCCGTGAAGGTGAGGATACCTATGCTGCAAGGTTTCGCGCCGACCTGTTGAGCTGATCAGCAGATGCCAGAATCATGCTCGGATTCTTATCCCACAATATTTGAACTCATCGTTAAGTTTCAATAAGCAGAACAAAGTGAAGAAGAAGCTGTTCCAGGGCAAGGTAATATCTAGACCTGCCATTGTATGTTGCTTTTCAGTGTTAACTCGACTTATAGATGATGTTAAAGTTTCCTATATTGGACGACTATGAGGATGTGTGGCCTCTCAACCATATCCTCATAAGTTTACTCAAGTATCGCGCATCCCAAAGCAAGGCCTCCATTGCAAAAAAAACTATCGAAACAGTACGAGACATGATTGCCACGACAACCCAGTCTACCACTGCTCGCGGTACTGTGCGGCGGTGAGAACGAATGGTGAGGCAAGTTTGAGTACCCTGCCTTCGAATCCCTGATGCGCCCCAGAACAGATTATGTCTAGGCTGCTTTTGAATTGAATTCTCAATGCTTCCTGGATGAAAGCATGCATGGCTGCCGTCTGACTTCCTTCCTTCCTCTTGCCACCCTCTTGTCATCCCTCTCAAAGAGCTCGTCCACGAATCCGTCGTTTGGAAGCCCTTCTCGCTGACAAACACTGGACTTCGGGATGCCGGATTGAGATACCTGTACCTCTCGTACCCTATCAAGTTATTTTACACTTATTGAGCTGCTTTGCTGTAGTTTTAAGTTAGTGGGTTTTTGTTTTCAAGTGGGGGGATAATGAGGAAAGTTGAAACTTAGCGCAGCAACACGACAGACGATGAACGTATGCTGGGGCGTACGATGAGCATACGCTGATTGTGTGCTTAATTTCGGGTTTGCTGGAACCAATAATTTCAGCTACCCTAAAATCATTTCGAAAACTTTTCTTTTCAAAGGTGCAAAAAGGTGCATTTAAAGCAGTATATTAAGTATAACCTAAATCAACATGGAAATTATAAGTTTAAGTATTGTTTTCAGAACTCCTGAAATTTGGCCTGAAATCAAAGGTTTTCGGCCACCTGAAACTTAAACTGGAAATTTAGAGTTTTAGGGCCAATTTCAGCTAGTCTGAAATGGAATATTTTATGCACACCGAAATGGGTCACAAAACGGGTATTTTCAGTACTATCCAAGATCAGGTACTCGGCCACCTCAGATTCCCTGACACTAAGAGGGTGAATGCAGGACTTAATGGCCTTGAGGTCTTGTTTGGGCGTTGCCGAGGATGTTGGGAACCAGTCCTTGTATGTGTTGTATTTTTAGATGCAGTGCTGCTGTTGCTGTGAATATTTTACGGAAGGGGGTGCCAAATTGGGAAAACCTGGGAACTCGGCCAGTTGTGGGAACCTACGCCCAGTTGACGCGCGTCCCCATCGTCGTTTGCTCAACACACCACATGCAGTCTCTGGATGTCCGAATGCATTTGTATGTATAAAAGTCTAATCTACCTAAAGAACACAATTTTAACCTATTTTGTCCTTTGTAGCAAGTCTTCTGCTACGTCTCATTGGTAACTCACTGTCTGCACCATTCTCGCCATCTGCTGGCTCAACATCTGGTTCACCACACAAAGCAGATCCTGAAGGACCCACTCCAGCCCTTCCAGATCCAGCCCTTCCACCTTGAGTAGCAGCGGGATGGTTTCCCTGTACTGACATCTGAGACAACATGCCTGGATGAGCCGAGACTTCTACAAGCAGCTCCTCAGTCTCAACTCGCATGGTTTCCTCTCCCACGCCCGTCTCGCCTCCTTGTGGTAGGGAGCCTGTAACGGTCTCCTCTGGCAACTGGATGCTGGTGTCATGGGGTGTCTGTGGCACGGGCACCAGCTGTTTTGGAATTCGACGAGGCTTTGGTTGTGGGCGAACAACTTGAGGCGCAACATCCTCATCCTCATCCTCGCTTGCCAGGAATCTAGGTGCTCTGGCTCAGCATGCGCGTGGTAGACAAGTTTCGGGTTGTGTAGGGGCTATTTCAACTGCCGGTATGTCTCCATTGTCTGTCATAGTTGAATCAGTCTCCGAAACTTGTTCTTCAGAATCACTGTCATCAAAGCCCAGAACGGTTTCCCCAGTACCATGTCCTCGGCCTCTGCAGCTACCGCGGCCACGTCTCCCTTGTCCACGGCCACGTGGCACCTGCTCTGCCTGTGCCCTTGCCTTCTCAGCATCCATTCCCCCTTTCTTTGCCGCTTTCTCTGCTGCCTTCTGTGCTCTCTCTGCCATCTTCTTTTCAGCTGCAATCTCTTTATGATAATCATCGATTGCCTTTCGTTGGGCCTCAAATCGCCCGGATGCTTCCTTGAATACCTCCCCCATTGCCGATTCCCAGGTCTGTCGTGCAAGCAGGTCCACCATCTCAGGTGCAGTCATATGACGCGCCTGACCAGACACGAGCTTCTTTCTTGTAGCCCTTCGTTGATCCTTACCGAATGCCTTCTGACGCAACCGCTCATTTTCTAGGTCCATCAGTTTCATTTGGGCGTAGTCTTGCTCCAGCACCATCGCAACGCGCGTGATGATGTCTCGCAATGCGGCATTCTCTTCTCGGAGTGTGCGTAGTGATGCCGAATGGAGAAGAGGCGGTGGGACCTCAATATGGTACCGTTGTGCTGGCTTGGGCTCTGGTGGTGTATCAGCACCTTCAACCATAGAGGGTCCAGGATCTCCGCTGCTGGGGCCCACGTCAGGATCAAGATTGAGGGAGGATGGAGTGGCTGATGTGGCAGGTGTCATATCCAGCATTTGTGTGGTCGCTACTGAGGTTGCTGGGGAAGGATCTGGTGTTGGAACGAGGACTGATGGTAACTGAGCTGGTTGTGCGGCCTGTGTAGTAGTGTTTTTGGCTGGCTCGAAGGCTGATAATGGGATGGCATTGCGATCAAAGGGGTAGATTCCTGTCTTTTGTGATCGCGATATTGTTTTGTGATGCATGTGTGACCTGAGACTTCCATGCATGGGCAAGTGGACCAAAAACACCTACATCGCAGGGCTGTAAAGCATGTGTGGTATGTGAAGGAAGACATATGATTATAATACGATGTTCAATAGCAAATTTAATGAAAGGGTAGGTGCAATGGGAGTTGTGGCCATCAAGAATGAGAAGACAGTAGACCTGTGGTGTTTCAGGTCTAGTATTTGGTTCAAAGTCCCATTCCAGCCACTTAAGGCCAAGTTCTTGGTCCGTCCAACCCTTCAGAGAGACAGAGACACTAGGAGAAAAGCTATTATCAAATGGGATCAGATCAAAGTGTCATTTCGACTACATACCTAGCAGAAGATGGATTCTTCTCTGGCCTGCCCCATTCAAGATTGCGACGCACGCCCTGGAAGATAACAGAGGGAACGAGTGCCATTCCATTAGCACAGACGGCCTCAATAATGGTGACCAGCTCACGGTTCCCATCTTCAACCGAGTATACTGTACTCTGCTCATGATCAATAATCGCGGCAACCTTTACACCAATCCCTAACTGGACACCCTTCTCGTCCATATTCCATGTATTTTCCGGCTTGATACTAAACTCCTCCACAGCTGCTTCCAAAATCTGGTAGAACCCTTCGACGGCTGCCGGATTGAGAGCTTTTGCACGACACTTCTCAAGACTTGTTGTCGCCTTGACCTTGAGATCAGCATGTCTCGCAAGAAACCTCTTGGGCCATGTTTCACCAACAGGCTTCCCCAGGATTTCGGATGCATATGTAGCAAGGGTGGAATGAGTCAAAGGTACCCCACGACGACCCAGCACCTTTGCCCACTTCACGAGAATTTCTTCTTGAGCTGGTGAGAGGTTTTGTTGGTCAATGTGAGCTTCTGCACGTGTTCAGAGGCCCTTTATCCGGTCACCAAGAGTGCTGCGAGGTACTTTGTAGATACCAGCAGCACTGCGAGTCAAGAGCTGCTGGTCGCCATTGGGTTTGTAGCCAGCTTTGGTGATAGCATTGATGGCGAATTGGAGGCGATCCTCTTGTGGGAGTGCAAGAATATTGGCAGAAGGGGATGGGATAGGCTCTTCCATGATGTACTTAGGATAATACAAGCAGGATCAGATGGTGTTGAGGGAAGCAGTAGTTTGGGGGGCTCATTCGCTCGAAAATGTCGCTACTTAAGTTGCACAATGGCACAGGCAATCCGGACATGACAAAGAGGTGCACAATAAGCATGTATACAAGACACGAATAGTGTGTTTCATGTAAGTACGACGGAATCTCGACAGGTGAGAAATGGAGGGTGTTGGGATTATGTATACAAGAGTATACAGGCAAGCCAAGGCAGTTAACATGCCTAGGGAATATTGCCAGAATATGCTAAGTCATATTAACACATGTTTAACAGAGGTTAACACATGCAGAGACATATAGGGGAATCCACAGTTAACACATGCTACAGGATTAATCATCCTGCAGCATGTCTATCATAGGATAGGCAAGATATAGCCATGTCTATGATAGCCTATCCAAGACAAAGCTATGGATAGAGTGTCTATGACACACCCTGCAGGAAGTCTAGGACTTACCAAGCCATGATATCATATGTCACTATTATTGACACTGTTATAGGGGATATGACATAGCTATTCCATTATTAACTGGTACAGGGGTCTATTACAGAATACCTCCTTTATATATTAAAGGAGTGCATTACACTATACCTCCTAACTGTGTAGTATAAATATTGCACATCATGTAGGAGATGATAATAACATTCCTCCCTGTGGCAGACTCCCTCACTCACTAGCCTTTGAGATTAACTTCATAATCTAACCTTGTCCTTAACTCTTCCTGTCACTGTTCACCACTCCATTCCCAACAGAGGGTAACGCATTTGTCGCATGTTCAAGTCGGCTGTAAACCAGGAGAACAGTGGAGCGGGTGTGTTGAGAAAGTACCCAAATAATGTTTCATGATACTACCACGCACCTATGTCACCAAATTTGCCTCAACGTCAACTCCTGGCAAGGAATTCATCTGGGATCAGAGGCATGCAGAAAGTGGCAGTTGACAGTGAGCGTGCGTTTTTCGGGTGGAAAAAAATACCTAAAAAAACGAATGGAAAACAGCTTACCATCAAAACGGAGCACACCCATTGCATGCCCCTACAACAACCAGTAGGCGAATTTCATGGCTTTACAGTGGTCAAGGGGCCTTTCAACCGGCCTTGTGGTGAGACTGCAGATAGTTAATTACGGTGAAACACAAAGAGCGAAGGCAGTTTGTCAAAGGATTGTTCAGATGAATGAGGGGTGCAAGCCTTGAGGCAAGGGAGCAAAAATTGATGCTGTGGTGGACGTATTACCATATCGGGCACCATTGCTGATTTAAGAAAATGATGACAAATACCCGATCCCCACGCATCACCGGATGATATCTCAAGAGAACATCGTCGTGAGTGTATGAGGATTGGTAGATAGCTTCCCCTATCCATATCCTCGTGTATTAAGCCCACATAGTCTCAAATTGGCCACCATCTCATCTCTAAATACCACACTGGCCGAGTACCCAGTGTGGCTGAGATGGTGACCTTTGATAGTATCAGTTTTAGCATAGTCTAAATTTCGACTAAAATCAAAAATTTTGGTAAAGCTTTCAGGTCTCCTGAAATGATGAACTTCCTGGTGTGCTTGGTCTTTATCGCGCTGACTATTCTTAAGCTGTCAACCCTAGGGTGCCTTCAAGTTTCTAGATATAATCTTGTAAGACAACTTAATGTATTGTTGTGCACTGGACTCTCTACCATGAGTGAGAGGGCGGATGGCTTTGGAAATGGTCTCATTATGGTGAACGTGGAACTGACGTCAGTCATCGATCTTCTAGCTGGTAGGTGGAAGTGGTGTAACCTCGATATCATGTTTGTTTGCCCCGCCCCAGGGTACCGTCACCCTTACTTGCAAGCCTAGTAATGGAGACATTTAGCAACCGGCCAATTTTCAGTTACGGTAATGGCAGGGACATCTAATAAATGAGCTGTGGAATTTTTGTCCTCGTTGCTCCTGAGATTCACCATTTCTTGGCCATTCATGACATTTTCCCGAATAGTGATGTGCAGGGCCCGGCTCGGCTCAAAAGCCCAGGCTTGGGCTCGGCTTACCAGGGCTCAGGCTTGCTCATGTCCTGAGCCCAGCCCAAGTAGAGGGCTCAGGTCGGGCTTGGGCCAGGCTTGGGCTCAGGCCCGGGCTTGGTAGGGGAAAAACCAATCCAGGAGTCAATATCAGGTAGCTACGAGATGTCCTGTACAAAAACGTCGCTGTCGTCATGATCCTCAAAGCCCTCGTCGTCTTGGAGATCCTCGATCATGTCATCCCACCCCCCTTCTTCTGGGTTGCATGCTCTTAGACTGCTGTCCTCAAGTTCCTCCATCTTGGTTTCAGCACGTGGATCTTCACGAAAAAGGAGATCGTGGCAGTATAGACATTTGAGGAATTGCAAAGCCTCATTTATGTCCGGTTTGAGCCTGTTATGTCGCTTGCTGATTGTAATTCCTGCTGACTAAAAGGCGTGTTCACTGTAAACAGATGATGCCATGATCGGAATGTAGTCTCGTGCAAGAAAGCAAGGATTTGAGTGCCGAAATTACCTCTTTCAACGTCGTCGAGCTCTTCATCTTCCACTCCAGCCACTGAGGTTGATGTGCTGGTAGGAGGTGGGGTGCCGGCTTGGGTAGCGGCTAGATCCAATCCAGGCGCAACGGGAGAAGATCTTGATGTGTCCTGAACCTGAGCAGTCTCTTGAGCTCGTCGAGCTTGAATAGCCTGTCTGTGGGTTGAGAGCGTCGGTTGTGCGGTGTTTGATGGGTCGAGGACCCTTTCGGATGCAATAATTGACTGTTTTGGGTGCGGTGCTGAGGCACCTGACATCAAAAGTCAGGGAAGCTCCTATTTGGTAATACTTTCTTTTTGTGTTGTTTGGGTGGCTTTAGAACTATACAGTTCTACGTTAATAATAGATATCTCGGCGCTGCCACCAAACCCGGGCTTCAGGGCTTGGCTCAGGCTTCCAACATCTGGAGCCGAGCCCTGAGGCCCACAAAGCCCTTCACCAAGGCTCGGCTGGGCTCAGGCTTTGAGGGCCGGGCTGCCTGGGCTTCAGGGCTTCAAGCCGGGCCTTGCACATCACTATTCCCGAATTAGTAGTGTTCTGAGCAGAAAATACATAACAAGCTTATCATGAGCAATAAAATGTGCGAAATAATCTAAGTCACCAAACAAGGCTCCCGACAAGCGCAATGGAGAACCAAGTAAGAAAAACAGGAAACAAACTTGATGGTATTAGTATAGGTTGAAACGACCATGTGAAAAAAGGTGGATGTACTATGTTCCACCACGCCCTACTCCAAGCCATCAGCCTCCTTTAGACTACATTTATCTTTATTGTGGTCAGTGGTTTCTCCAATGTATTCCTGATCTGTGAATCAAAGTAACCGAAGTCCAAATCAGTTTCATCGTACTATGTAGTGGTGCGTAATTCGTACTAAACACGATCTCACCAAGATCTTGGGGTATTGGCATGTCAGGCGACAGGGGTGGGCAGTCTCCTGACCCGAAGCACCACTTGCATATGGAGCCTCCATCAAAACCCGACCCTGAGCAGTTCCAGCAAGTGATTCCCATAATGACAACTTGGTTTTAGGTTCGAGACACCGATATGTGTTTATATAGTAAGCAAATTCGACACAAGACAGAAGGTGAATTCACTGGGATTGCTGAGTAGTCTTGGCCCTAGACCGACTGCAATTCTTATACAAAACCACGCCTGCCACCAACCATTTCGAGAATATTGCAGACCTGGTGAGGTGCTAGTATTTCCCCAGCTGGACAGTTTGAGGGACAACCGCATGATCTTGGGACTCACATCTAGACAATATCTAGATGCTCAGCATTACCTATACGCCAAACGATGGCACTGACCTGAGACAGTCGGAGTGCTATATAACCATTTTTCGTCACCATCTAAAGTTCATGAGCATGTGGAGCTAGGGGCAGGGGCAGGACATTGAGGACTTATCTGAACTAAAGCCTAATCATACGTAAATTTTTAGATACCAAGGCCCCGCTACCTGCAGACAACTCGAAATTTTAGGTATGCCAGCAATCCGCTAATGAACTGTCGCCTGCCAGTGGTCACTGCACTACGCACACATCTCTTCTTGACTTGTTACCGCCACCATGTGCCGTGGGAACTTTCTGTACACTGTCTGGCTCGTCGTCCAGCAGTCTATCTCCTGGCCTGATCTTTGATCAGACCAGCCTATCCCACTCCCCAGGAGTCATTTGGGAGCTATCCCAACCCCCCTGGCGATTGGCCTGACCGATCCCCACGGATCGTGCACGGATGCCCACTCAGAGGGTGTCCTACTGTCCGCCATCTTTACCTACCTGGGCTCGATGATCCTCAGCTCTGGGATGGGGCACCTTCCGCCAATCGGTGGGGGGGTTCGACGGTGAAGTAACACTGCCGGCTTAGGCTGGGGGTCCTGTTCTGGGGTCGGGGGGAGAACACGCTTAGGGGGGGGGGCGATCCTTTGGATTGCCAGATCCCTGGAGAGGATCTAGGGACCTGGTGCGTCTGCTTTCACTTCCTTTTAGGATCTTAGCTACTCTACGACTACAGGACACTGCCTTCTCCCTGTGGGTGGGTCCTTGCCTCGCACTAGGGGTCTGCGCGCCGGCGCTTCCCCCTACCACGCTTCCCTTGGGCACCCGTGCTCTGTGCGTGTGCTCTGGGGACAACTCATCTGCTCATCCAGGATGCGCAGGGCTGGCGATCCCTGCTGCTTACAAGAGACCGAGCCATTCCCACTGTCCACCTGTTAGCAGGGGTCAGCGGAGTATCTGCGATCATTGAGATCAGACAGCAGAGGGCAGGGGGAGACGCTCCCCCAGCACTGCTCCTTACGGCCCTACAACACTGTGTGTTGGGGACCACACGTATCCTCCCTGGCCGCGTTCGTTAATGCGGCCTGTGGATCTTCTGGACGATCAGGGGGCGGGCCTGCTGAGGCTGCCACTGAGACTCCAACGGGGCCCCTTCCCCGCCGCCGCCATCGTCCACGACGGCGGCACAACTGTTTGATTGATCGGCGACGCCATCGACCTCTCGTGCGTCGGACCAGGGGGGGTAACACCCCCTATCCACTGTTGGCAAGCGGCCTGTCTGGATACAGGCGGCGCTACCACGCACCCCATCGCTATGAATGGGGCGCTCCTGGGGCTCGTCCCTGGGGTTGTCATGGGCATACAAGTGGGGGCCTCGGCCGCCCACGGGTGTACCCATATCCACAGGCTTTAGGCCCACTGGGTCTCGGCCAGGCATCTCATCGGACGGCAGGGACGCCGGCCCGGTGGCCCATTTCTCGATGAGGGGAGTGGTTCTCCCCTCTGCCCGTTAGGGAACTCGGTTAACCTCCAGGACCTTCGGGGGCTGGGGGCTTACGGTGAATCAACACCACTCACCGGCTGGCTTCGGCTGGCCGCGCGTGGGGGGACCGATCTAGCTGCGGGTGGGGGGTCTTCCGGCATGCGGCGGCGCAAGGGCGCGGCTCTGCCTTCCCACTCCAGCGAGCGTTATATGTGGTCTATCTGCCCGCCTCAGAGGTTAAAAGAGAGAGGAAGGTCTCACACCGGCAGGGGTCTGGTATAGTAGAGCGTAGCTTACTCTAGTATGTTTGTACTTCGTGCCCGCGGACTGTGTACGTACACCGCGCTATAAATTGTTGAACAAAAAAAAAAAAAAAAAAAAAAAAAAAAAAAACTGCACTACGCACAGGACAACAGTGTGCATTTCTGTGGCTCAAGGAACTTGTCGATACGAGCTTACGATTACGTGCCTTTGTCACAGACCTCGCGTTGCTCGGTCATGACTCCGGCACTCCATCTTCAGCTCGTAGGGGGGCAAGCCCCCCAAGCTCCCCCGCGTACTTTACACAATGTTTAATCCTACAGCCAGGACTGAGAACTGGACACACAACACTCGCATTGCTCGTGTGGTGTGTTCAGTGGCATGTAGTTTTTCTTTTCCAACTCACAGTAGCCTGCCCTCATATAACAAAAAGTATAACAAATTTTATCTTCTCCAAGTCACAACAACCTGCCCTTAAGTCCAAAAATTAAATACAGTTCAAAACTCAGTCAATTACAAAACACAATCTAATCCAAGTCTATATTTATCTACAATTCTAACTAAACATTCTTGTTAGCTTTTTATTATTATTAAATTTATTCTTACTCACCCTTATTGTACAATGCCATTCAACACTTCTTTATATACAATGTTTGCTGTCCTTCTATCTGCATTCCCTTCATTCAGAAGGACCTTTATTCTTGCAGAAGATGTACATCTTGAAAGCCCAACATAGAGCTGTCCATGAGAGAATGCTGGTGTCTGTAAATCCAAACCAACATGTGATACAGATTGGCCTTGTGATTTGTTGATGGTCATTGCAAATGCCAAGCGAACTGGAAATTGGCGATGACACAATGGCAATGGCAGGTTCACTGCAGATGGCTCCAATGTGATGCAAGGGATATTGTAGGGAGGTAAAGCTGGAAGCTGACTAGAGGCTTTTAGACAAAGGGGGGCACTCCTCTGTATGTCTCAGAGGTCAGGAGCAATTGTCTCAGTATATACTATACATATAGTATATATAGTATATAATGCTGAAGTAATGCTGAAGTAACAGTAATTAGTAATGTCATAATTACCACTCTGGATATAGCAATTATAGGCTTGTATCCCAACACTCCCCCTCAAGCCTATAGCGGCTGGGTGAAATGGTTAAATATTTTGTCATTACTCCCCCTGAAGTCAAGGGTGGAATAAGTTTCTCCAGTTGCATTAAAACCTCTGTGGTGGAAAAAACCCGTTGGGAAAAAATCCAACTCACGTGAGGAAAGCTGCTGGGTTAATCTGACTGAACTCCCATCTTGTCCCTATGTCATGTAAATTTAGGCTTTGGCAGAGCCTTTGTTAATACGTCTGCAGTTTGCTCCAGATCACGACAGTTTTGAATTTCTATTGATTTATTGGCCATGAGATCCCGGACCCAGTGATAGCGGATAGTGATGTGTTTTGATCTCTGATGAAATTGAGGGTTCTGAGTTAAAATTACTGACCCTTTGTTATCGCCTTTAATCACTGTGGGGAATTGTTGTGCAAATCCGAGTTCTTCATATAAATTTCTTAGCCATACGGCTTTGCGTCCAGCATCTGATAATGCAATATATTCAGCTTCAGTAGAGGATAGTGCAATAATAGTTTGTTTAGATTTCCATGTTATTGCTCCCCCGGACACTTTGAAAATATAGCCGGTTGTGGATTTAAGATCTTCAATATTAGCAAATGAAGCATCAGCATATCCGTGGAAGAGGTTATTGTTTTCAGTCTCATCTTGGGATTTATAAATTATCCCGAGAGTCTTTGTACCAGCCAAGTACCTGAGTATTCGCTTTATTGCACCGTGGTGTTGTAAACCCGGGTTAGCGGTGTAGGCAGCCAACTTGTTAACGGCAAAGCTGATATTGGGTCGTGTGGAATTTGATAGGAATTGTAGACATCCTAATAATTTTGTGTATGAATTACTCCTGTTGGGTTCATTATAATCCAGATTCGCCAATAATTTAATATTGGGATCCATTGGCATTCCGACTGGATTCTCGTCAAGCATTCCCTCCTTGTGGAGAATATTTTCAATGTATTTCTCCTGAGATATCTTGATCGCGTCATCTTGGCACGTAATTTCTATGCCGACGATTTTGCTCGGCTCCCCAAGGTCGGTTACTTCCCATTCTGTACTGAGCGTATTTTTCATATGCTTCATCATAGAATTGGAAGACGCAAAGAGTAATGTGTCGTCGACCCAGACTGTTATTATTCCCAAGTGATCGTCGACCCTTCAAATATACGGGCATGGATCTGCAAATAAGCGTCCGTATTCGTGAATTTTGAGTTTACCATCAAATTCATTATTCCACTCTTGCCCTGCCTGCTTTAGTCCATAAAGCGGTTTCACTAACCTACATACCCGGCCTGTTCCATCTTCTTGTCCTTCAGGTTGTTTCATAAATATTTCTTCTTTTAATGTGCCATTGAGGTATGCGCCCTTTACGTCCATCTGTTGTATTTAAGGTATCCGTATAATCATAGCCTGGTCGTTGTGCACATCCTTTTGCAACTAATCGCGCTCGGTATCTTATAATTTCCCCTTGTTTATTTCTTTTCTGGACAAAGACCCATTTGTTCGCGATTGGTATCGCGCCAGGAGGTTTCTGGACCAATTCCCATGTCCCCTTCTCCTTTAGTAGGTTCAATTCATTTTGTATGGCTTTTTGCCATTCTGGCCAATCAAGGGAGATCCGTGGTCTTTGAGCGTGTTTATTTCGTCTCCAGTGATTATTGCATAGGCTTCATCGTTATCTAGGAAGGTATTCACTTCTTCCTCTTCTGTAAGGTGTAACAAGGGTTTATAGTTGGTACGAACTCCACATGTTTGTCGCAGTTCATTTCTCTGCATTGCACATGTCTTGTGCGGTTCATCAATATCAATGCAATCATTATTATCAACTCGTTTCCGCTTCCGGGATTGCTTCTCCGGGTTACGAGGTTCTATTTCCGGTATATCCGGTTCTTCTCCGATTGGTGATGCGACTCTGATCAGAGGTTCATCATTTGTGATCGGCAGTTGTGGGGGTGGCTGTGCCTCAATCTGCCTACGGTGGGATTCTATAATTGGAATTCTCGGTGGCACGCCTCCATCAGACTCCCCCTCGCGCGTTGAGGGTTCCATTGTATTGTCATCGGAAGGTTTAGATTTTGGAGTACCAGTCAATAGCTCGAAATACCACGAAGTTAATACATTACGCGTTTTGGCATTGTAATATTTGACTGCTCCGGCACTGTCGTCGTATCCAAGATATGCGCGGCACTTTGATTTAGGAAGCATTTTTCTTTCCTTTTTCTGACCTTGTAATAAGATCCATACTGGTGCGCCAAATTCGCATAAGTGTGAAACATTTGGTTGTTCATTGTGCCATCCCTCGTAAGGAGTTAATTTCCAAAGATGCTTCATATACAATTGGTTGCGGAGATAGGCGGCATGCATGACGGCATATTCCCCGAAGTATTCTGGAAGCTCGCTCGCGGATAGCATTGCGCGCGATAATTCGACAAGTGTCCTATTCATTCTTTCTGCAATGCCATTTTGTGATGCAGAGTACGGCGCGGTTAATCGTATTTGTATCCCGCATTCCTTAGAATAGTTTTCCAATTTTTCATTGACGAATTCTTTTCTGCAATCGATTTGAATCCCCTTGGGTGTTCAGCCTTGTGTTTTTATATAGGCCAAATAATTTATTACTCCCCGTGCTGCATCACTCTTTTCTTTTAGACATTCGACGGTGACATACCTCTTGGCGTCGTCAATGAATAATAAGTAATAGTGTTTTCCGTTGATGGACTTGACAGCATATTTTCCCCATAAATCTATATGCGCCAATTCTCTGGATTCTGTATTCTGTTTGACTGATTTTGGGAATGGTTTAATGTGTTGTTTTGTGGCTATACATGTCTCGCATTCTGGTTTTGGGGTGGCCAGATCAACATTAAATCCTTTTACCATATTTCCGTCGAGTAGTAATTGTAGCCCAGTATATCCGATATGTCCAAATCGTCGATGCCATGTTTCCCAACTGAGTGATTTTTCATTTCCACTGAAAGTTATATCGTTTTCAGCGTTGTTGGCAGTTTTGCTCGGGTTTCTAATGGTTATTTCCCCTTGTCCCCCTTTGTATTTTCCTCCTTGCGGCGTCCCATCTTCCTAGCGAAATTAAATTGTTCCGTGTTCCTGGAACGTAGGCTCATAGGAGGTAAATGCTTCTTTTTGATGTGTTACATGCGAAGTGGTTGCCGAGTTGGCCAGCCAATCATAATAGATCAGACACTCATCAATTATGGCATCGTTATTCCATGCATCAAAATTATGCCCTTCCTCATCTGCTGAGAAAGTAATATGTTCTTCTACTATCATTGAAGTATCCCCAGGCTTCTTCTCTTTCACTTTCTGTTTCTTCTTTCCCCAACAATTCTTCGCGTAATGTCCAAATTTCCTGCAGTTACGGCATTTGTTCCCATCAAATTTTCGGCATTTGCTCGTCCAATGCCCCGTGCGCTTGCAATGATCGCAATAAGATTTAATGGAGGTTTTCTTTTTGGTAATACGGTTTTCCAGGGATTTACTGGGACCGGTAGCTTTCTGGGTTCGCACCAGATTTATGCTCCTGCTGGTTCCATCATTATTCCCGTTCTGATTTAGCCAAAGTTTATATTCCTCTTGTAATAATCCTATAAACGCGTCCGATGATAAGCGTCGCTTGGGTTCCAAGTCATTGGGATCATTTGCATTGCCATTGTATGGCTCCACATAAGTTTGCCAAGACGATGGTAGAGATGCCGATATGATAGATTTGAACTGGGTGTCGGAGATATGAAATTCCTTATTAGGGAATTTATTGATGTGGTCGTGGTAAGATTTCAGGGTGCCCATATGCTTTAGAAGATTGTTGGTAGTGTCGGCCTTTGTCTTGTACAGTAGGCACTGAATATGATTTACAGTTTGATGTGCCTTGTTTTCGTGAGTAACAGATAGCACGGAGTACATCGCTTCTGCCGTAGTTTTTGATCCGACGTGATTCATTTGTGAAGAGGTAACATTATGTATTATAACTTGCTGTGCCCAGGTGTCGTTCTTGTCCCAGTTGCGCGCCCCCTCGGCATCCCTGGATTCTTTTGGGCGTTTTACGGCCCCGTTAATATATCCAGTGATGTCACAATTAATAAATACCCGTTTCATCCTTTCTCTCCATTCGTGCCAATTCTCATCAGTAAGGTGATCCCGATCAGAGATCTTGTTTACATTAGAATATTCTTTGGTACGAATTAGAAGGATTGTGGGCTTCTTTTGTTTCGGCGGGATTCCCGCCTTGGGCGCAGCTGGCGGCGCTCCCACTGTAGCGTATTGGGATGCGGCTGGTGACGGCCCAAATAATTCCATATGGTCAGCTAAGTCCTGATCATACTCCTGGATGTATTCTTGAGGGTTTTCTTCGTCACTGTCCGGGACAAATTCTTCAATATTGCTTGGGGCTTTTGACATGTTGTAGAAGGTTTTGTAAATAGATTTTTGGGTTGTTTAAAATAAGCCAGGGCCCATAACCTGTAGGGAGGTAAAGCTGGAAGCTGACTAGAGGCTTTTAGAAAAAGGGGGGCACTCCTCTGTATGTCTCAGAGGTCAGGAGCAATTGTCTCAGTATATACTATACATATAGTATATATAGTATATAATGCTGAAGTAATGCTGAAGTAACAGTAATTAGTAATGTCATAATTACTGCTCTGGATATAGCAATTATAGGCTTGTATCCCAACAGATATAAACTATGTTTCCTGCAAACTTTGCATCCCCACTGATAATCCTGCATTTTAATACACGTGATCTTGCTCCAAGGACAATAAGGCAAGTAGAAGACCACTTGCTTTGAGAGAGTTTAGATATTCTGTTGGATAAGGCTGGAAGTTATCAAGCTGCTGCTCCCTCAGTGAGACTGTGTCTGCACTGTTGAATATGTGGAGTTGTCCAGGAAACCTGGCAAGAATTGTCCTGTCAAGATAGTACTGATCTGGTTTGTTGCCTTGTTCAATTCCTGGGTATGTGGAGTTGATAAGAGAATCCATGTCCTGTCAGAGCATGTGCTCTGGAACCTCAATGGAGTCTGCATCATCCACTGTCTTGCCTGCTCCAATGTCTAATAGCCAAGCAGCATGTGCATCATTTTCTGGATTTCTATCAAGGTGCATATTGGTTTGCAAGTGGTGTATGGCAATATACTGCCATAGTCTGCTGCATCTGATGGACGCAGAAATGATGTGCTCCCTCGAACCTCTAGGAACAACAGGTAGAGTCTGTCTGAAGTCACCCCCAAACAGAACAGTGATTCCACCAAAAGGATGATTATTTTTCAACAGATCCCGGAGAGTGTGGTCCACTGCTTCTATGGCATATCTATGCTGTATGGGAACTTCATCCCAGAATGTCAGTGTCCTGAAGCAGCTGGTGCCAATCCAAACCTGTGGCCATTGAGCAATGGGAGGCCTCATCTATTTGAATTGGGATTTTGAAGGTTGAATGTGCAGTGCAGCCCCCATTGAGTAGCAATAAAGAGATTCCAGATGATGCCACACATAGAGCAATTTTACCTTGAGCATGAACAGCTGCTGCAATGGTGTTGCAGACAAAGGTCTTTCCACAACCCCCAGCACTGTGCAAGAATAGAACCTTTCCCCTCTTGTATGCAACAGAATCAATTGCTGCATCATAGACCTGTCTCTGATGCTGGTTGAAAAGCTGGAGATTGTGAGTGACTGTGGCAGCCAACTCATCAACATTGTAATCCCGTTGTTGCTGCAGAAGCCTATTTCCTGGGACCTCAATGTGCCAGTTGCCTTGGATAGCAGGCATCTCTGGAAAATGGGCCATGGTCTTTTCTGACCTGATAAGAATCTCATCAATGAGATGCAAGCCATACATATAAACCTCATCATTGGTAAATTCCCTGTCTGGATAGATAGTCTGATGTCTAGCTCTAAGGTCATCACAGATGTGATGTTTGAACTGATCCCAAAGAAGGCCAGGAGATGTTGGATTACAATGGAGTAGAATGGTGGCAAAGAGTGATCTGAGAGATGAACCCAGCTGCATCTCTGCTGCTTCTGTAAGACACTGAACCCATTCCTTTTTTTTTTTTTTTTTTTTTTGGTTCAACAATTTATAACGCGGTGCATGATCGCAGTCCGCGGGCCTGAGGTAAAATACAACCTAGTACACTACGATTCAACTGTACTCTAACCCCCGCCAGTGTGATACCCCTTTCTCTTTTGGTAGCCGCTCAGGTGGACAGGTGAGACCGCGGATAATGCCCACAGGGGCGTGAAGGTCCACCGCGTCTATGCGGCCCGTGAACCAGAAAACTCCCCCCCCAGTGGTTGCCACGGTCCCCCCAAGCGCAGCCGAAGCCGGTGAGCGGTGTTAATTCACCGTAAGCCCCCAGACCACAAGGGCCCGGAGGTTAACCGTTTCCCCGTCCGGAGAAAGAATGGTGGCCGCTGCCCGTGAGCAGCGGACCATGGGTGCAGTGCTGTCACTGTCCCATGAAGGCACCTGGCTGTGACCGTGTACGGCCCAAACGACGCCGGTAAAGGTGGGCAAGCAGGGGGAAGAGAGTGGTTGGTAACGACCCACTTCTCCTGCTCATCCGAACAAGCCCGGGACGAGTCCCAGGAACACTCTACCCGTAGCGGCAGAGTGTGTGAAGGGCCCCGCCCCTATTTAGAGGGCGGGATGCCTGACCGCATGGGCTGGGGACAGCCGCAGCCAGCCCCAGCCTCGAAGTGAAGGATGATCAGTTGTGCCGCCATCGTGGACAATGGCGGCGGTGGGGAAGGGGCCCCGTTGGAGTCTCAGTGGCGGCCTCGGCAGGTCCGCCTCCTGATCGTCCAGAAGAACCGCGGGCTGCATTAACAAACGCAGCCGGGGAGGAGATGTCGGTGGACTCCACTAGGGCCGAAGCCAGAGGTGAGTCTGAGAAGCGAGCAGTGGTGAAAGCGAAGAGCTCCCAAGCCAGCTGCTGTATAGATTCCCTCGTCTCCAGAGACAGGGAAGACAGGGGAACGTGCCCTACCCAGTAGATGGTGTCGTCCAGCAAATGTTCCAAGGCGTGAGCATCGTTGGCGATGGTAGCCCGCTCACGACTCGAAGGGACATATCCCTCATCTCCCCAGCCTTGGGGCCTGGGAGCGGAGGGAGGAGGGGCAGAATCGGGACCCTCTTCTGCCATAAATGAGTCGTTCAGGGTGAACGGCCTGTGGAGAGTGGCGGCAGCACGGCGCTCCTCGCGCTGCCACCGGATATCATGGGTGGGCATCAAACTAGCCCTAGCCCCAAAGTCCAGAACCGGAGAACAGATGGCGTGGTGCGCGCAAGGATTGACCACATCCTCGTCATCTGAGTCGTCAGTCCAGGAGGGTTCACCCTCCCGATCTGACCGATCAAGCCATCCCCTAGCAGAGGGGGGAGGGTAGAAGGGACCCCCATCCCGAGGGAGGAGGGAGTCAACAGGATCATATAGATCGGGGTAGTCAGTATCGAAATCCATTGAAAAGGGTGGTTTGCGCACGTAAGAAGGTGATGGTATGAAACCAAGACCTTAGTGTGGGAAAAGAGCCCGGCGCGCTTAAGAGCGAGAGGGTGTGAACACCCAGAGATCGCTTGAGAGGGGAGGGCAGGGCACCAGGCCTGCACCAAGGGGGGTGACGGCGAGTCCGGCAGTAGAGAGACTCACATCTGGAGGGAGATGCGAGTGAGACTACTGAGGGAGGTGGAGTTGCTGGTTTAACGCCTAAACATGGGGAGGGCAGAGCCCAGTGACAGATCCCGTAGTTAGCAACTCTGCAGAAGAGCACAGTGCACACCTAGAGCCAAGGATCTTCACCAGAGATCCAGTAGCCCCGCTGAGTTTCCCCCCCCACCCCAACGTGTTCTCCCCTCAGTCCCAGGGCAGGACCCCCAGCCGAAGCCGGCAGTGTTAATTCACCGTCAAGCCCCCCCACCTAGGTGGAGGATGCCCCATCCCAGAGCCTCAGATCATCGAGTCAGAGCGGAGATGAGAGAGATAGAGAAATGACCCCTGAGGCTGTTAAGGCAGAGCCTCAACTACTAAGTCCAAGTTATCGAGTTCGTTAACGACGAGGCTTTCGTCGCTAAGTTAAATCACACTAAGACGGAGGCTTTCCGCTTAGGTCGAGTTCGCGTCAAATGAGCAGTTAAGGTATAAATTGCCTAGGTCAAGCTAGAGAGCCTTGACCGTAAACTACTACAGTTTATATAGCTACAAGTACCTAGCTAATCGTCTAATAGTATGCGAACACGTACTACTTGCTGCGCGCGCAGCGGTATAGCTGTTATACTACGGAAGGCTATGTCTACTGTACAGTAAACGGCTGCGCTTGTTGCTGCGCTACAAACATAAGTATCTAATGGGCGTTGCCCGTCGAGTCAGTATCTGCTAAGTATCAAGAAAGGAAACAGAGTAAAGGAAATAGGCGTAAAGGAAATCGTAACATCACCCCCCCTCTATCATCGAAGTTTCCAACTTCGACCTTTTCAAAACTCCTCCATCGTCAATTGAGACGTGTTCGGCGTTCTGTATAGCCAGAAATGCGCGTCTCTCGGTGGGTCGGTAGGAGGTGGCGGTGGAGAACGGTTCGGGCGACGGGGAATATACGCGTCTTCGGGGGGTGAGACTAACTCCAGGGGGATGACGACGAGGTCTTCTTCGGCGATGGAGGTCGGACGGGGTGGAGGCGTCGGGTTGCGATCGAGGTTGACGAGGAGGAGGTCTCTGTCGACGTGGATCGAGCGTTCGGTAGAGCGGATAGATTGGAGGGCGAGGAAGAGAAAGATCAACCAGCAAGTGACGAAGAATAAAAAGATTGTTAAGACGAGGATGTTCGAGATCTGCATGGTGGGGCGTTTGCGTTGTCGAGTCAGTTTCTTCTTCTCTTCTTTAATACTGGTGAAAACTAGGGTCGGGTTCTCCTGTGACGTTAGCCCAAGCGTCTCCATCAAACGTCGCTAAATACTCGGCGCCCGGTTCTTGATCGGATCTGTCATCAACGGGGACCTGTCGCGGTGGGGTGTTACGATATCTAGGAGGGGGTTGGTTCGGGTTTGACTCGCAGTCTCGTGAATAATGACCCGGTCTTCTTTTTCTACAGTGAGAACATTGATAGAGGTTGCAATAGGAGGCGAAATGCCCCTGTCCCTTGCATTTGAAACAATATTCTCCGCGCATATGCGGCGGTACTTCCGAGCTAGGTTGGGTGGCAGAGAGTCGCATTGATGGAACGACGAGAGGGGTGCGGCTTCGGGGTGGGCTATGCGAAGGTTGAAATGCATTGCCAGACACTTCGCGGGCTGACAGTCTGTGAGCGGGAGAGGTCGCAGATCCAGGAGGGGATGGTTCGTTTCGAGAGCGGGATGGGCCGGATCTCTTTGCTATTCTGGGTCGAGGGCGGCTGGTGGATGGAACAGGGGGGTCATACCGATTTCTGTAGCTGCTGACTGCGGATTCTAGTCCTCTCTCTAACATTTGGCACAACATACTATGAGCTAAGCGATTCAGGCTGACGATGTTTTCGAGAAGGAGGTCGTATTGCCGGAGGGGTTCTTCAAGGTCGTCGTTTAGGAGGTCGCGGATGAGCGTGGCTCGGTTCGCGGGGTCAGAGAGGTAGTCGTGAACAGATTGGGCGAGAGGGGGAGGAATGGGGAGAGGTCGGGCACCGGCGGGGATCGAGGTAGACATGATAGACGAGTTGTTCGAGGTGATGGTTGCGGTTTGGTTTGCTGATCGGTTTTCAGAGGTGTTTCTTCTTTTTATATGCATTAAGGAGGTCCGCAGCATTTCCCAAATTGTCCGTAGGTTCCCAGGTATTTTCTGAGGTGGGGTAACCTAGCCACTTCACCAAGAACACATGTCCTCGTCCACGCTTCTTGTGCGCGATGATCGCCTCGACCTCGTGTTCTTCTTGTCCACTGATGAGGTCAGGTGGTGGCCTCAGGTAATTAGGTCCGTGAGCGTCCGTCTCGCGATAAGGGGTTAGGAGGGCGGCATGGAACACCGGGTGGATTCTCCACTGATGAGGAAGCTTCAGTTTGTAAGAAAGTGGCGACAGTACCTCCTTAATAGGAAAGGGTCCTTCTCTTTTTGGAGAGATCTTCCTTGTGACGTCTGTCAGTTTCAGGTTCCGTGAGTCCAACCAGACCTTCTGTCCTTTCTCAAATGGGGAGAACTTTCTCATGACCCGTTCCGCCATGACTTGTCGAGCCAGTTCGTGCGCTGCCAACGCTTCTGTTCGTGCTTTTAATAACTGAATGAAACGTAGCTCAGCTGCGGGCACGTCACTCTTCTGATACGCCACCGGTATAGCTCTAGGTTCATAGCCCATCATTAGATAGAATGGGGAATGTTTCACCGCCGAGTGTGTCCTCTGATTGTGCGCGAATTCTGCTGTGGATAGAAGTTGTCTCCACGTTTCAGGGTTGTTGGTGCAGAACATCCGAAGATAGATTTCGACCTCTTGGTTTACCCGTTCTGTTTCTCCATCAGTCTGAGGATGGAATGCGGTACTCATCGACAGTTTGATTCCAAGGAGTTTTCCGAGCTCTTGATAGAGTTTCGATGAGAATCGAGGGTCTCGATCGGAAATAATCCTGTCCGGTAGCCCGAATCTGGTGTAGACATTTTTCAGATACGCATCCGCTGCTCCTAATGCATCAATCGTTTTGTTGCAAGGGATTAAAATTACCCCCTTCGTAAGACCATGGTCTACCACGACCATGATTGAGTCGAATCCGTCCGAAGCAGGTAGGTCTGTGATGAAGTCTGTCGTGACTAGCGCAAATGGGCGTGTCGCTGTGCTTTTGATTGGTGTCAAAGGCGGTGTCGTTGGGTGTGTGTTGACTTTCATCTGTTGGCATTTCGCGCATCCTTCTACCCATTTCTTGATCAATGTCGTCATTCCTGGCCACCAGTAGTCTCGTCGAATGAGTTCAATTGTTTGATACTGTCCTGGGTGCCCGGATGGTAGCGAGTTGTGATACTGTTCGATGATCCGTTTTCGTAGATCAGCGTTTGGTGGCACGTAACAACGGTTTTTAAAGAATAGAACATTATCTTTTACTTCCCAATCTGCCAGATCGGATCTGATCGGGGGTGTTCCGTTGGTTTTCAGTGCCTTGATCGCATCGGCAACTAGTTCATCTTTCATAGTTGCTTGAACGAGGGCCGTTTGCATTTCTGTATCGATGACGTTGGCAAAGACGTTTTCTGGAAGGAGTGTGATGTTTTCATTGTCGTTTTCTATTCCTTTGCCCCAATCTTCTCGTCGAGAGAGGGCGTCAGACTGTATCATCTGTGATCCGGGGACGTGCAGTAATTTTAGTTCGAATTCTGATAAGAATAGACTCCACCGGGCCTGTCTTCGGTTCAACTTTTGAGCAGTTCTGAAATATGTTAGGTTTTTGTGATCAGACAGGATCGTGACGGGGTGCGGGCTCCCTTGGAGGTAGTGTCTCCATGTTTCTAGTGCCCGTATAATTCCGAGGAGTTCTCGGTCGTAGATTTCGTAGTTCCGCTGTGTTGCGTCGAGGGAATGGGAAATGTAACCACAAGGGTGCCATTCTCCATCTGTTCCCTGTTGTCGTAATACAGCGCCGGTAGCAAATTTCGAGGCGTCGGATTCGATGGTAAAGGGTTGTTCCGGGTTTGGCATCTGTAAGATCGGTGCCTGTGCAAACTTCGCTTTTAGCGCATCAAAGGATTGTTGACATGCTGTTGTCCATTCAAATTTGACATCTTTTCGGGTCAAGTCATTTAAGGGTCTTGCTAGGTCGGCAAACCTCCCGATGAATCTTCGATAGAAGTTTCCGAATCCTAAAAAGGATCGTACTCCTTTGACGTTAGTCGGTGCCGGCCAATCTTTGATTCCTGCTAGTTTCGTCGGGTCCATTAATATCTGATCCGGTTTGACGATCAAGTCGAGGAATTCGACTTCTTGTACGTCGAACTTGCACTTTTCGGGTTTCAGGTACAAGTCGTGTTCTTCGAGTCGTTGCAAAACTCGTCTAGTCCGTTCCTGATGTTCTTTGAGATCTTTTGAAAAGATGAGGATGTCGTCCATGTAAATGACTATCCATCCTTCGTCAATCATGTCCTTGAAAATCTCATTCATCATTGCTTGGAACGTAGCGGGAGAGTTGCATAATCCGAAGAACATCACCGTTGGTTCAAACAGTCCTTTATTTGTTTTAAAGGCTGCTTTCCATTGGTCACCCTCTTTAATCCGAATGTTGTGGTATCCCCATCTGATGTCGAGTTTCGTAAACCATTGCGCTCCTTTGAGTTTGTCGAGGAGATCGCTGACTAGTGGAAGGGGATAAGTGTTCTTAACTGTTCCACCATTCAGGTAGCGATAATCTTGACATGGTCGGAGGGTTTCCGAGTCCTTCTTTGCGACGAAGAAAAAGGGGGAGGCCATTGGGGATTTCGACGGGCGGATGTAGCCTTTTTTGAGATTTTCCTCAAGAAAGTCGTCCATCTTGGCTTGTTCAGTGGGTGACAACGGATAGACCTTGCAGTCTTTTGGTACGAAATCGTCTTTCAGATCGATGGCATGGTCCCATGGTTTGGATTCAGGGAATCGTTCCGAAGCGGCTTTCTCAAAGACCCGTTTGTAGTCTTGGTATCGTTCTGGTAGTAGATCGTCGAGAGTTTTGGGTTTTTCTGGATTGTCTGTCTGATCGTTGTGAGCGAGTTTCTGTGAGATAGAAGTCTTTGCTCTTATCCAAATCCCTTGTCCGAAACAAAACCGCGGGGTAGTCAAGGAAGAGACGATCCTTGATATCCTAGTTGTTTTTCTGGAGTAGGAGTATGTCGGCGTTTCGTATTCTTTGGTGAGGGGTGGTTCGATGACGTTGTTGGGATCGAAGATTCCTAAGACCGGTTCTCCTTTGACATAAGCGATGACGAGGTCTTTGTTTTCAGGTTGGGCTTCGTTTCGGAGTGGAATGTCTTCCTTCGGAGGGTTCGGGGTTTGTTCCGTGATCGGTTTTTCTTCCGGTTCGGGGGTAATAGAGGAAGTGATGTCGTTTTCTTCTTCCTGTGCCTTATCTGTGATCCGTTGTCCAAATGCCGTTTTGCCCATCATTTCCCTGGTTTTGGTCACAATCTTTCTAATACGAGTGAGCCGTTCTTCGGGGAAGGTAAGGGTACCTTTCTTCCAGTCGATATGAGGGTTTTCTTTCCGGAGCCAAGGTAGTCCTAGGATTACTGATTCTTTTCCTAGACCGGTTACCAAGTATTTCCCCTTTGTCTGCGTGTCTCCGACGGTTAATCGGGTCGTGGTGGAGTGGGTCGTGCCTTCTTTGTTCAGGGTGCCGTCGGCATTCCAGGTTTTGATTGGTCTCGATAGGGGTGTCATTCGTAGTCCGCGGCTGCGCGCGAAGTCTCGATCAATAAACGTTTCTGCAGCTCCTGAGTCGAGGAGTGCTTCTGTTTCGACGATTCCGGTTTCCGTTCCTAGCTTAATAGGGATGCGTATAGATTGTTTGCCCATATTAGCTACTAGTACAGAGGAAACCGATAACTCAGCGGGGTCTGACGTCGTTCCAGTCCGCTTCTTTAAAAACCCTTGTCTTCAAGGATGGCGAGGGCCTTCTCCCTCTCTTCTTCGTCTAATTCTGCCATCATGGAGCGGAGATTCTTGTAGACCCCTTCGCCAGTCTTCTTCTGCCAAGGTTTCGAAGCGGACGTGGTGGCGACGGTCCCGTCTTTTCTGTGGTCTCCGGAGCGGTGTCCGGGTTTGTGACAGATGAAGCATAACCCCTTTCTCATATGCTCCATGCGTTCGGAGTTGGACAGGCGGTTAAGATCGAGGGTGGGCTCGCGTTTGACGGTGGTGGTGGAAGGTGCGGGGTAGGCGGCGCGTAATTTTCCTGTGATAGCGCGTGCTCTCTTCCACTGCCCATCGTACTTTGCGGCGGCTTTCATCATGTTTTCAAGGGTGGTTGGGACTGTCTCCATGTTGTAGATTTTCTCTACGAGTTTGGGGTTTAGTCCATCAACGAAGTATTCAATGAGGGAAATATCTTCGTTTATCCCAGTCCTCCCTTTCAGGATTCTAAACTGCGAGATGTAGTCTTCGATATCTCCAGTCTGTTTCAGGGTTTTGAGCCCGTGACGTGCGTCTCCGGCGTCGTCGATCGGTGAGAACGCGTTCTTGATTTCTGTTTTGAAGGCTTCCCAGGTTCCCCATGGGGTGGTCTGTTCTCCCTTCGCTTCTGCCCATCCTGCTGCAGTTCCTCCATTCATAAAGGAGAGGGCGAAGATGATTTTCTTATCGTCGGTATCATAGACGTCGGGGTTCGCCCTCAAATAGAGCGAGACTTGTGAGAGGAATTTGCCGGTTTTGGTTCGCTCTCCGTGGAAGTCGGTGGGCGCGCGAAGTTTAATCTCTTTGGGGTTCTGTGTGGCCATATCGATAAATGGATCGGGGTGTTCTTCGTCTGACTCTGAGTCGGATGATTCAAATTCTTCGTTCTCGAGGTAACGAGACGGTTCAGTGGCGGTTCTCTGGCTAAACCAGCGTTCTGTGGGTTCGGAGTAACGTACTAATCGTCCCTTGTGTCGATGCCACAAGGAGTCGGGTTCAGGGGTAGCACCACGAGGTGGGCGGTCAGGGGTTTGCCGGTTTGATCGTCGGGATAAAGCGTCTGCTCTTGAAGAAGAGGACGTTGTGGATCAGCTTGACCTTTTGTTAAGGCAGAGCCTCAACTACTAAGTCCAAGTTATCGAGTTCGTTAACGACGAGGCTTTCGTCGCTAAGTTAAATCACACTAAGACGGAGGCTTTCCGCTTAGGTCGAGTTCGCGTCAAATGAGCAGTTAAGGTATAAATTGCCTAGGTCAAGCTAGAGAGCCTTGACCGTAAACTACTACAGTTTATATAGCTACAAGTACCTAGCTAATCGTCTAATAGTATGCGAACACGTACTACTTGCTGCGCGCGCAGCGGTATAGCTGTTATACTACGGAAGGCTATGTCTACTGTACAGTAAACGGCTGCGCTTGTTGCTGCGCTACAAACATAAGTATCTAATGGGCGTTGCCCGTCGAGTCAGTATCTGCTAAGTATCAAGAAAGGAAACAGAGTAAAGGAAATAGGCGTAAAGGAAATCGTAACAGAGGCGGTCATCCGGGAGACATCCGAGGGGATCGGACAGACGGATCAGCAGGGTGCTCAGGACAGCTCCCAAGCACCCCTCCGGGGTTCCAATAGTCCGGTCTGATCAGAGATCAGGCCTGAGGATGAGATGCTAGGCAACGAGCCAGGCGTTGTGAGGAAAGTTCCCACGGGGCACTGTGGTGGTAACAAGTCAAGAAGCGATGACTGAACCCATTCCTGATCATCTTGCAACAGACCCAATGCAATGCAGGCCTGTTTGTATGTGGTATAGACTGTGCCATTGACTGTGCGCAAATCCTGGAATGATGTTGCCCCTGTGACAACAGTAAGGAGCATCCTGAGATAGAATCTTTCACCCTGGGCAGGGGAAGCAAAGTACATTCTGCCAACAGCAGGCTCACCCCGCTTCCTGGAGCCCCACTGTTTCTGTTTATCATTGTAGACCCATGCTCGAGGGAAATTCTGATAAGTAACACTGTGTGCTGCCTCATATTCCCTGTTTGCTTCAAACCAAGCAGTAAGACATGTTTTTCTGCTACTGTCCCTGTCCAATACTTCATCAATCTGATCCTGTGCATTGAAGTAAACCCTCTACTCATCTTTAAGATGGACAGGAAGACAATAGACAGAAGGGTTCTCTGCATGCATTTGAAATTCAAACATGTGCCAGCAGCTTTCAATGGATCCAATATAATGCACATCAAGTGATCTCATCCCTCTCCTGATCCATGATTTCAACTGTGGTTTGATCATGACCCTTGTAGATGTATTTGTGGATATACTTGATAGCCTCAATAGAAGAACAGATCTCAACATTGATGTGACAGTTGTATCTAAAAGATGGACTGTCAATATATATATTCTATTTGACAATTGAATAATTTCTCACTTGGCAGAGAGATAGGGATTATAAGGGATGACATCATGGTTGTTATAAACATGTCCATTTTTCTCTATAGACTGACCATTGTCAGGTCTTGCATATTCAGGATATGCATTTGCAGTGAAAAGAGTATGTTCCCTGAACTCTTCTGGATATCTTTTGCTACACCTTCCATTTACCATGCATTGGGCCTTTTCATTTTCATCACCACAACGACTATGAAGCATGCATGTGGTTACTGTTTCATACAACATAGGCTGTGTGACAGGGTCTGAAATCTGGGCTGATACAATGGAGTCTATATCATTGGCATCATGGATTTTGTCAGCAGGATCAAGAAATAGAAGGAGGTGCATATGTGGGAGGTCCTGCTTTTGAAATTCAATAGTATGGATGTTGGCCACTGCTTTACCAAAAATACCCTGTTTAACTTCCTTGACCAAGGCATTCTTTTTTTGCTCAAACACCCATGCAGACAATGTCTGGCCTGTCTGAAGCTTTCTGTTTCTTCCTGTGTGCATTTTGGTTTTCACCTGAGGATTCAAGTTCCAACAGTGCATCCTGGATCTCTGGCCAATTTGCATTGGCTGTCATAGTGATAAAAAGGTCTGGCTTGTGGAATGCATGACAAATGGCCATAGAATCCTGAAATAACTGATTCATGTGTCGGTCACTTCCTATATGAGTTGATGGAAGAAGGATGCGAGTTCCATGATTTTCTAGATTGAGGTTGTCATCCCTGTCTCCCAATGCAGCATCCCTCAATCCAGAATATACATCAGCCCTCAGCTCTTTCTGGTGATGTCTGACCCAGTTCAAGGTATTCTGCTCAATAGATGCCCATGCATCTACAACATACTGCTGCAGCAGGTTCCCACCCCACAACAATGGTGGCTGTTCTCCTGGCCTTGAATGAAGTCAATAGGAATGATAGCAGTGCTGACTGACATTGGGAGCCCTTCATGTTCCATGTGCACCATGCTGTGCAGGTATATCCAAGTGCCATCCATCCTCTCCATGAGAAAACAGAAGCACACAGTGCAGAGAAGAATATGATGGATGCAACTGACTGATGCGCTTTGGGCCTCCTCCTTGCAATCTGAGAACAATGTTTCTGTGATCGGACTGTTCCTCTGAGCCATCACCTGGAATAATGGCTGCCACCTCATCACTGGCTGTAGGAAGATTGTACCGACACATATCCTGGTTTTGGTCTGCTTGAAGTTGTATAGTCACATTCTGCTGCTCTGCTGGTGGCTTCTCCCTCATGATTTGAAATGCCTGCTTGTATAGAGGCACATAGGGGTGCGTGCCATTCAGCATGGCCTGTAGCTGAGTCATTATCACAGAGTTAAGATTTGTATTGTTCCCTTCCCAAAGCCAAAGCTGTGCCACAGGATCATGGATGTATAGTTGAGCAAATACCACAGGCTCTCCAGGGGGAGGCATAAGTGCTCCAGAAAGATGATGAAGGTCTCCTTGAATGTGAAAGCTGTATGATCCAGATGATCATGTTATAGCTGTATCCACCTTGACTCCCAATGATGTAAATGCAAATGCTGCATTATATTGTTGGATGCTTGTTTTGAACTCCTTTGACAATGGACTTCTCCCACATAACAGATCTTGCAATGTAGCTGGGGCCAGTCGGAATGGTTGCAGCCTTATCTGTCCCTGCAAGCAGCAGCTTCCAAACTTTGGTACAGCCCATGTAGACTTTGACAGCTTTTCACAGTCAAAATGGAATGCATGGCACTCAGAGCACTGTACATTCATAGGTCCAAGTGAATGTCTCTGCAGTGGCTCTTGATAAGGTACATGCCCTGGTGGTAATGGCCTTGGAGGTGCAGGTGCAGGTGCAGGTACAGGTGCAGGTGGTGGATGGAACTCAG
Source organism: Tricholoma hemisulphureum (assembly GCA_964034925.1). Lineage (NCBI taxonomy): Eukaryota > Fungi > Basidiomycota > Agaricomycetes > Agaricales > Tricholomataceae > Tricholoma > Tricholoma hemisulphureum. The sequence goes on along the minus strand of OZ035928.1, from coordinate 1,613,432 downwards.
GTGATGGAAATTGAAAAGCAGGTGCAGGCACAGGAGGTGGCAGTGGTTCTAAGGGTGGCAATGCAGGTAACAGTGGTGGTAATGCAGGTGGCATAGGTGGAGAGGATGGAAATTGCAAAGGAGACACTCTTCCAAATTCATCATATTCAGATGTCATTGGGGAAGAAGGCTGGGCAGGTATTTTTTCAAACTCATCATCTCCATCATCATCTTCCTCTTCCTCTTCTTTCATTTCTCTCCTTGTTGGGATATGGCATACAGGCATGCCAAGGCAGTAACCATGGCTAGGACATATTCCCCAATATGCTAAGTCATTAACAAATGTTTAACAGGAGTTAACACATGTAAGGACTATTAGGGGGATGCACAGTTAACACATGCTGCACAGTGAAACAAATATAGCATGTCTATGATAGGCTATCCAAGACAGAGCCTTGGATAGAGTGTCTAAGACCCATACTGCAGGAAGTCTCAGACTTACCAAGCCATGATATCATAGGAGGTACTATGACACTATTGTTATAGGGGAAATGTTGGGATTATGTATACAAGAGTATACAGGCAAGCGAAGGCAGTTAACATGCCTAGGGAATATTGCCAGAATATGCTAAGTCATATTAACACATGTTTAACAGAGGTTAACACATGCAGAGACATATAGGGGAATCCACAGTTAACACATGCTACAGGATTAATCATCCTGCAGCATGTCTATCATAGGATAGGCAAGATATAGCCATGTCTATCATAGGCTATCAGAGACAGAGCCTTGGATAGAGTGTCTATGACACACCCTGCAGGAAGTCTAGGACTTACCAAGCCATGATATCATATGTCACTATTATTGACACTGTTATAGGGGATATGACATAGTTATTCCATTATTAACTGGTACAGGGGTCTATTACAGAATACCTCCTTTATATATTAAAGGAGTGCATTACACTATACCTCCTAACTATGTAGTATAAATATTGCACATCTTGTAGGAGATGATAATAACATTCCTCCCTGTGGCAGACTCCCTCATACACTTACCTTTGACTTAAAACTCAATACCTCAAAAACCTCGTCCTCATCTTGTGCTCAACTTCCTGATCCCAATATTGCCCACTGAATGTGATACATTTTGTGATGACAATGGGCCATGAATGCACTGTTTGGGCCCTTTCTACCAAGATGCTCCATTGTGAAGGCTTTAAACGAATCAGGGAGCTGTAATTCAAAAAGGAATGAGGGTCATATACTAGCACAAAGCTAAAAAGGTCTTACTCACCATCTCTAGGTAGGCAACATGCTCAAATGCTTGACAGGAGGGTTTTGATCTTCTGTCCTTTGACCCATTCCCCATTGCAAGATAAATCAGCCATAGTTTAGCAGTGCTGAATGCTGTGAGCTGAGTACTATCTGAGGCAAACATAAGACCTACTACAACCTTCTGAAGGCCACATCCAGGCTCTCCAGGAGATTCCTGAAGGTCATGGTGAGCCTTGATGAATGCCTCTGAGGTATAGAGCTCTCCATGAACTTTGAGTAGTTTGGAAGCTTCAGTTGGTTACCAAAATAACTCATATGGCTTGAAATGGAGGTGTGAATGGCTAGAGGGACACATAATTTTCTTCCTAATCACCGACACCAACTTGTGGTGATGAAGAGTTCCCACATCAAACTCCTTTTGCCCTGGATGCAGTGACCTTTTGTGGAATGGAACATTGATCTTGATTGGGGTTTTAGCCCAGTTGCCATTATCCTCTTTGTCCTCCCAGTCATCCTCATCATTCAAGGGGTTACATGGCCAATCTCCACTTAGCTGTGCATCAATAAGCCACCAGTTTGTCCCTGCAATGTCCTCTGGTCAAAAACTTGGATGTCTGACTATCTTAATAAGATCCTGAAAGCCCAACTGCATTTTATTTAACCTGCCTTTCCAACTGTACTTTACACTCCCCCACCTAGTCCGCGTGGACTCCCAGCTGTCCGCATGGACTCCTAGCTGTCCGCGCGGATTCCTAGTAAAGTCCGAGTAGTCCGCACGGACAGCTCGGACATCATGCGGACTGAAGAATTGGGCCGAGTCCGAGCATCTTGAAACTGTAAGAAGTCCTAATGATGTCCGAGTTGTCCTAGCTGGTCCGAGTAATGTCCGAGTAAATAAAGACTTGGTGAATTTTTTTGTGAGAGTAAGATCAAAATATTGTTGTACCTGGCAGGGTTTGAACCCAAGGCACTTTGATCAAGATTACACAAACTGGGCACAATTAACCACTGTGCCAAATGGGCACACAATATTAATATTATTACTACTATTTATTACCTATTCCAAATCCATGCTAGCAATAAAAAAAAAGTTACTGTTGCTCACATCAAGCAACGGCACTCAAAGGGTGTCATTGCCCCCCCCCCTGTCCCCCATTCCCTCCCCTTCCCCATGCCCTTCCATCACCCTCGCCTATTGCACCCCCTCCACCCTGCGAGCAGTCGCTTGCAGCAGTGGTGAGGGGTGCTCTGTCGCGCTGGCTGTCATGTGGTCAGGCATCTGGCGCGTCCCCTTGCTCTGACAGACTAGTACTTATATTGATTAAAATAGAGTATAAATAAAATAAATATGTATGAAATAAAATTAAAGGGGAGGGGGGGGAGTGGGGTGCGGCGTGTCGCCATCATTGCCCCCCTTCCCTGCCCCCCCCTTCCCTGCCCCCCCCTTCCCTGCCCCCCCCTTCCCTGCCCCCCCCCTTCCCTGCCCCCCCCTTCCCCATGCCTATCCCCCCGCAGTGGTGGTGGGGGTGCTCTATCGCGCTGGGTGTTGCGCCTGGCGCGTCCCCCCTCCCCCCTAGGGCATCCCCCTGTCCCCCCCACGCATCCCCCCACCCTCCCATGGCGTCCCCCCATCCCCCCACGCATCCCCCCACCCTCCTGGCATGTCCCCCTCAGTCCCAGCGCATCCCCCTCAGCCCTGGCGTGTCCCCCTGTCCCCCGGTGTGTCCCATCGTCCCTGGCGCGTCCCGTGCGTTGGTGGGGGTTGTCCCCGGCTGCTGGAGGCTGCTGGATTGGTGGGTGGTGATGTGGCTGCGCCGCCGCGGCAGGTGCTGGATCGGTGGGTGGTGGTGACATGGCGGCGGCGGGTGCTGGGTCGGTGGGGGTTGTGGCTGGGGGAGGGTGCTGATTCGGTGGGCGGTGGGCGGTGACGTGGCGGCGGGTGTTGGGTCGGTGGGCATGACGTGGCGGCGGCAGTAGGTGCTCGGTCAGAAGGGAGGTGGCGCTGGGGTGACATGGCAGCGCTGGGCTAGGGATGGGGCAGCAGAGGGGAGGCAGCACTGGTCGTTGTTGTTGTTGGGTGCATCTGGGAGGTCCCTGGCACCTTCCCTCACCCCATGAAGCCCCCCACCTCCCAGCTAAGTGGGGAGGAGGGGCGGCGCATCGTTGCATACAGAAAGAAAAACTCAAAGAGAAAAAAACATTTTATTAGCTTTAAATAAGAATGAAATAGATTTTAAAATACTTAACATGGGGGCCTTAGGCCCCCATGTTGCGCTAGAGGGAGGGAGGGGGGACGGAGGGAGGGGTGGAGAGGAGAGGGAGGCCGTCGTTGTGATGGTGGGTGGCAACGCATGAGTTGGCAGTCACAGGGTGACGCATACCGATATTGTGACGACGGTGCCCAGTAAATAGGCATATGTTGCCCAGGCTCATACAGCCTGGTAGCACAGTCGCTATATTACTTACCTATCACACTCACGTGGCCACAAGGTCCTGGGTTCAAACCCTTCCATTACATTACCTTTTAAATAGTGACTTGCTAGGACAGTCCGTGCGGAATCCGTGCTAGGAATTTCTAGTCTGAGTTAGTCCGCACGGACATCACTCGGACATCAGAAATTTGACATTATTTTCTGCCAAAAGAAATCCTAGTGAAGTCCGAGCAGACAGCTAGGACTCCGCGCGGATTAGGTGGGGGAGTGTAAAGAGCTCCTTTCCAATACCATTCTCCTAGCAAAAACAATGACTGAGTAGGATATGGGTGGTAAGAGTCAGCTGCATAGCCAGAAAAGATATCCGGGGGTGTATTCATCATGTCTTCATGTGTTGTATTCTAATTTGGATCATTGTCTGGGAAGTGGGTTGCATGATACTGCCAGAAAAGGTAAAATTTATTCCATGTCAATTTCAGCAGCTTTCTAACACTAGTTGGGGGTTGCTCAGATGAGACTGATGCTGACATGGTATCCCAAGACATAGTTAGGGCACAATCCGACACCAGTTGGGATGCTGGGGGAAGGGCTGCTGTAGCTTTGGGTAGTATATCCCAATAGTGCTTGGGCAGTACATGGTTTTCTTGGTGACCCCTGTGCTCTGCCAGTGGCCAATCCAGGTCTTTGTCATTTGTGGAGGCACTCTGACAGGTATAATAGCAATCCAATGTGCACTAGGTTGCACTGCTAACATCAGAAGTCTCACCTCCTGTTGCAAGGCAAGTGCAGTGTCATTTGATTCTTGTTCAACACCTACAGTTTGTTCCAGAAGGTTTTCTGCAGCTGGGGTTTGTATTACTTCCAATTTTTGACGCTTCTTGGACTGCCAGACCTCTTTAGCTTTGACCAGAGCACTAGAAAGCCATTTCTTTGTCTTCTGGCAACTACATTTGTGGAAAGTATAGGCCTGTAGAACAGAGAACATGTGGCCACAAACACAAACTTGATGCCAAGCTGACAGCAGATCCATGATGCTGCAAGGAGGATTGGGCAGAACTCTGCCAACAACATGTCATCCTGAAACCTCAGGGCTCAGCGTGAGAAAGGAAAGGACAAAAATTGTGATCAGCCATTATAAAGGTTGAAATGATTATGCAAGAGTCATTGTATGGAGTCACTTGAGGAAATAACATTCCAATCATGATATTCAGTGATGAAAAAATAGTCTGCAAAGTTGGCAGCATGCTGTGGAGACATTATATTAGTTTTAAAACTGTTTATGTCAAAGGATGGGTAAGCTTACCCTATCCATACCTTTTAAATTTCAACTTCACAAAGTTTCCTAATTCAAAACAGCAGTGGAAAACAATAATGATCATTGTAGGACCATACCTTTGCTTTGACCAGATGCTAAAATAACTGGAAGTTGGAACCATGTTGAGGCTAAAATATTGGGAGGATGTTCACAGATTTTACAAGATATACATGGATAACTATGGAAGTCAGGTAGGAACAGTTGCAGCATGGCCTAATGAGTGATAGAAAGTTTGTGTATAAAAATGAGCTACATGATCCACAAGTTGCTGGACATCTACTTCAGTATACATAACATGTGAGGCCAGATCAGGTAGCAAAAGAGGTGTCAGCTTCAGTCCATCCCAATCCCTCATTAATGCCCTCAGCACCAGCAAAAACAGTAATCTTTCTCACCAGTCATAAGCTTGCAAACCAGAATTTGCCCACTGTACATTGAAAGCAATGAGCAAAGCTACATCAAAGCACTTCAACACCATAGCCTGTTGCTCACTTTCATCTCAATGGGATGATGAGCCTGATGCATGTTTATCAAGTGCCAGAAGCTTAAAATGGAAATTCAGCTCTGTTAATTCCCATAGGATTTTCTGTGCCTCACCAACTGGTACTGTTGGACAAATGTTGGACAGTGGAGGATAAAGGTCGATGTGGAGTTCATCCAAAACATCTGTGAAGATAGCCCTGACTTGTTTACACTGACAAACCACACCCGGCACATGGCTGTGTGCCAGAAGCCCATCAAGAAGAAAATCATGCCACTGTTGACTGAACAATGAAGATGCTAAGCTTTCTGCTGAAAAAACTTGCAAGATGCAAGCAGGTTGAAACACATTCCATGTGGCAAAGAACTTTGTGCAGCAAGCCTCATTGGTAGAAAAATCACTGCCTCAGGAAATAGATATCATGTGCAATAAGATTCCAGGGCTTCATCCCTTTTAACTGCCTTCAGCGCATTGTGCCAGATGAAGATTGGGAGTGGCATGAGGGGGCTCTCATACACATCAAACTTGTCACAGCTTGTTGGTGGATTTCTGCTTGTTTTCTGTTGTGGGAGTGAGATGATATATGAGAAACAACTCTGGTCAATTACAAACAATGCCTCTTCTGTACGGGCCCCAACCCTTGTTGGAATGGCACCAAGGGCTAATGCCCACAATGGCCCTGGTGTCTCTTCCATCTTTTGATACCTGAGATCTTGCTGAGGTTTCTACATGTACTGATAGCATAGTAGTTTTGCTAGTAATGTGGGTGAACAAATCCAGATAGCACAGGAAGTTCTGAGTGTACCACATGGTTGCCTCATGCTTCTCAGTAGAACTAGCCAGTCCCTGATATATAACAGGATAATTGAAGCAGTGTGGATTAAAGCAGATCCCATGATACTGCGATCCCAAAGGCAAGACAGCTGCAAGTATATTTGTTTGGCCAAAATCTGAGGCCAGTTGTGTCAGCCAGAATGGAAGCCCTGTATGGAAAAAATCCTATGCAATGTGAATGTCATCAGTGAAAACACCGATGGTATTGGCAACTTTGAGTGATGGGGAGCCCACTGCTAATCTGAGAGAGTCCATCCAGGGTTTGTACACCTCCATGTAATCCAACATCGCCATTACATCAAGCCAACACCTGTGCACATCCCTCACACCAAATGCCATCTGACAGAAGTTGGTCCATACTGACTCAAGGCAGATGAGACCATGCTCAATCATTTTAACCATTGGACCAAGGGAAGGTGGGGCCTGAGATTTGAACAGATTTGACATGAATGCTTCCACCCAAGATAACAAAACTGACACCAAAGACTTCAGCTTACCCAACTTCAAATCTGACAGCTTGCCAAGGCCCCAAATAGGGGATGCTGGGTTCCTCAAGAGAACAAAGTCCTTGTGCATAGGTTCCCACCATATACTCAAATGGGCGGAAAGCAATCTACACTTAGGAATTGCACTGTGATGACAGTTCAACATGTTATAAGGCCGTGGCCAGAGTATAGGGTCATCATCTGCATAGAGGCTATCAGCACGCATTACTACTTTACAGTCTCCAGCTGGTGTCCTCCATCCCAATACAAAGTAAGACCAGCCATCACTGAAACTGGGATCAGCCTCTTCACTCAATATGTTCCTCTTAAGACAAAAATTTGCATTGAGGGCATATTGGGAGGCAGGACTTGAGGATCAGTCAAGATATTGAAGTTATCTCAAAGACAAGTGAGAGAGTGTGGTTGAGGGATGAAGGATTGATTAGGGGTGGTGACAAAATAATCCCCACCAAAGGGGAGAGCACCAACTTTGCCATCTGTTGCACCAATTTGCCCTGTAAGAGTGCATTTAGCAGGCAAGCCATTGTAAACTCAAGATTCAACATACTCCATTCAACTTGAAATCTCAGCAAGCCAAGTTAGCAGGAGGAATCTATAAGGGAAAGGGTTTCAGGTTGAACTGTCAATATATCCTTGAAGGGAATGGATTGAGTGACAAACAGTCAGACTCAATCAATGCAGGTGACAAAAGTCAGACCTGCTGGTGATGAAAAATGAGCAGGAGACACATGGGGCATGGATGAGATGAGCAGCAAAGGAACCAGATATGAGTAGGAAACAATGGAGAGCAAGCAAGACCACGAGAAATGACAAAATGAGGACCACTTTGAACAAACTTCAAGTTCAAGTTCAACTTGAAGTTCAATAAGTTCAACAAGTCTGTGTGACTGTGACTGGCAGTTGACATTACAGAAAAAGCATAGCAAGCAATTGATTAGTGGCTGTGTTCAATTCTGCAGCTGGTAGATCCTAACCCTATGCTGGGATACAAGCCTAGGGAGATGGAATACAAGTCCTAAGCTTAGGGTTAGGGCTAGCAGCTGCTACCCTTAACCCTAGAGCAATGGCAGTCTCCTATACAGGAATAGACTGGCCAAGACTACAAAGACTGCCAAGACTGTCTCCTATGCTATCCAGAGAACCCCCTATAATATACAATGATAGACAAGTCTATCTGGAGAATTATATAGGGGAAATGAGGTCACTATGAAGTCATTGCAGTATAGCTCCTTTATATATTATAGGAGTACATTACACTATACCTCCTAACTGTGTAGTATAAATATTGCACACTTTGTAGGAGATGATAATAACATTCCTCCCTGTGGCAGACTCCCTCATACACTTACCTTTGACTTAAACTCAATACCTCAAAAACCTCGTCCTCATCTTGTGCTCAACTTCCTGATCCCAATAGGTTATGGGCCCTGGCCAATATTTTAACTAACTTATTAAAAAGGGGCACATGGATCAAGAATTGGAATATGTTGGGGACTGTGATGACATGGAGTCATTATTTGGAGAGCCCAGATCACCTTCAGCAACAGAACAAAACCCTACAAGAGTTTATGTCTCCAAAGCTAAACAGAAACAAAGACAACAGAATATCCCCCCGGAAATTCTTCAAAGAGCAGAAGAAAGGCGCCAGGAAAATAATGGCCCACCAGGGAATATTCAATTACCTACGGCAATACCCCTAATTCGTACCAAAGAATATTCAGGCGTAAACAAGATCGCCGATCACGATCATTTGACGGATGAAAATCGGCACGAATGGAAAGAAAGGATGTTACGAGTTTTTATTAACTGTGACATAATGGGATATGTCGGGCACAACAAGTAATTATTCACAATGTCACTTCTTGGCAAATAAATCACGTCAGATCAAAACAAAGTGCAGAAGCTATGTATACTGCATTATCAGTCACTCACGAAAACAAGGCACATCAGACAGTTAATCAACTGCAGTGTCTATTATATGAGACAAAGGCTGATAATTCCCACGACCTCCTAAAGCATTTGGATGTATTGAAGTCTTACTGAGACCGGATGAACAGGTTTCCAAATATAGAATTCCATATCTCAGATACCCGATTTAAATCAATCATTTCGGCATCCTTACCAACCTCTCGGCAAACATATGTCGAGCCCTACAACGGAAACGCAAATGATCCAAATGACTTAGATCCAAAGCATTGCCTAACTTCAGATGCATTTATTGGATTATTAGGGGAAGAATATAAACTTCGGCAAAACAGGAATAACGGGAATAATAACTCCGGTGGAATTGTTAACCTGGCTAAAACCCAGACAACTGCCCAAAAGGAGAAAACCCTTGAAAACTGTCTTACCGATCGTAAAAAATCCCTGAAGCCATATTGTGATCATTGCAAGCGCCCTGGACATTGGTCCAGTAAATGCCGAAAATTCCAAGGCAATAAATGCCATAATTGTGGAAAAATCAGGCATCAGGCGAAAAATTGTTGGGGGAAGAAAAAGGAGAAAGATTAGGAAAAGGGGAGAATTAAACCTGTGGAACAGTCCAATGCTGTGGAGGAATTTATTGCATTTTCAGCTTAAGAAGAACATTATAATTTTGATTCTTATGATGCTTGTAATGATGCCGTAATGGACGAGCATTTGATCTATTACGACTGGTTGGCTGACTCAGCAACAACATCGCATGTCACGCATCAAAGAGAAGCCTTCAAAACATACACTCCAATGAAAAATAATTCTGTAACTGGGGTAGGTGGATTGGAAGCTAAAATTGCAGGCAAAGGAACTGTTGAAATAATGTCATGCAATAATCAAAATTTTAATATTCATCTGGAAGACGTCCTACATGTGCCCGGAACACAAAATAATTTAATTTTGTTGGGGCAATGGGATGCGGCTGGCGGAAAATATATTGGAGGACAAGGAAAACTAATCCTCACAACAAAAGACGGACAACAACTTGCAGAAGGAAAGAAAATTAATAACCATTTATACAAGATGAAAATGGTATTAAAAAATTCAAGCAAGCTGTCTAAAACCCCTGCCATAAATCAAACATTCGTCGGAAATGATAAACCACTTAGTTTGGAAACTTGGCACCGAGAATTTGGACATGTAGGATATTCTGGACTTCAAGAATTATTGAGCCAAAAATTGGTGACTGGTTTCAATGTTGATGAAAATACTCCTAAACCGGATTGCGAAGCTTGCATCAGTGCAAAGCAACATAAGGAGCCTTTTCCAAAGTCAACAAAAAGAAACACTAAACCAGGAGAATTAACCCATATCGACTTGTGGGGAAAATACGCTATCAAATCTATCAATGGCAAATATTATTATCTGCTAAAAGGTTTGTCACAATTGAATGTCTCAAAGAGAAAAGTGATGCTGCACAGGGGGTAATAAATTACCTTGCCCATTTGGAAACACAAGGCAAGAAGCTGAAGGGTATACAAATTGATTGTGGAAAAGAATTTGTTAACGAAAAAATATTGCAAAGAAAGAGGTATAGAAAATCGACTTACCGCACCATACTCACCATCACAGAATGGAGTTGCGGAAAGGATGAAGAGAACCCTGGTCGAGCTATCCCAAGCAATGCTGGCTGCTAACCAGCTTCCAGAATTTTTTTTTTTATATGGGAATTTGCAGTCTTACATGCTGCCTATATCCGGAACTGATCATTTACCAAACATCTTTGGGAAACAACACCTTATGAAGGCTGGCACAATTAAAAACCGGACGTATCAAATTTACATGAATTTGGAGCCCAGTATGGGTATTATTACAAGGCCAGAAAGAAGAAAGAAAAATGCTACCTAAATCAAAGCTCTGTGCATATGTCGGCTATGACGACGGCGTGGGAGCAATAAAATATTACAATGCCGAAACTAGAAATGTTCTCACCTCTCGGAACTTCCGACTTATAGATGCTACAGATGAACCTGAGCCTCCCGAAGACACTGATGTTACACCCTCGACGGAGGGGGAGTCTGGTGGGGAAACATCGAATGTGCCGCCGACGGGTAACTCCGATCAACGGATCACGGAACCGGCAAGGCAGCCTCGGAAGCATAAACGGAATGAAAATGAGGGAAACATAGATATCACCAGACCATGGAAGATGCATGCAAGTGATAATGAACCACGGAAAACTCATGGAATTTGTACCGACTACAAACATCTTTACCACCTTGCGGAAGAGGAAGATGATGAAACTTTCCTAAATATAGAACAAGCCTATGCAATAATAGCCGGAGACGAAATAAACAGTCTCAAAGATGCAAAACAATCCCCGGAATGGATGGGATGGAAAGATTCAATGCAAATTGAATTAGACTTGCTCAAAGAAAAGGTACTTGGGAACTTGTCGAAAAACCTCCATGCCATTCCAATCTCAAATAAATGGGTATTTATTCGGAAACGAAATAAAGAAGGGGAAATTGTACGATACAGAGCGCGGCTAGTTGAAAAAGGGTATGCACAAAGACCCAGTTATGATTTCACAGAAACTTTTTCCCCAGTTGTACGAATGGACACACTCCAAGCGATTTTAGCACTCGCATCAGAGAAAGGTCTAAAAATACAACAGATGGACGTAAAGGGCGCATACCTTAATGGCACACTACAAGAGACTATATACATGAAACAACCTGAAGGATGTGAAGATGGAACAGGCCGAGTATGCAAGCTAATTAAACCGCTTTATGGATTAAAGCAGGCAGGCCGAGAGAGGAATAACAAATTTGATGGTAAACTTAAAATTCATGATTATGGACAATTAATGGCAGATCCTTGCGCATATATTTGACAGGACGAAGAAAATATAGGCATCATAACGGTATGGGTAGACAACACCCTGCTTTTTGCATCAGCAGACAAAATGATGAAGCATATGAAAAATGCATTAACATCAGAATGGGACATTACCAACCTTGGAGAGCCTAGCAAAATTGTGGGCATAGAAATTTCGTGCACCAATGATAGCATCAAAATATCTCAAGAAAAATATATCGAGAATGTCCTTTGTAAAGAAGGCATGATTGATGCAAACCCTGTTGGAATGCCAATGGACCCAAATATTAAATTAATTGAAAACCCAGATTTTAATGAGCCGAATCGGAGCAATTCATATGCCAAATTACTGGGATGTCTACAATTCATTGCAAACTCCATGCGACCTGACATTAGCTTCACTGTTAATAAATTGGCAGCATATACCGCAAACCTGGGCTTACAACACCACTGTGCATTAAAGCGGATACTACGGTACTTAGCAGGTACAAAAACTCTTGGAATTATTTACAGAAAATCCCAGGATGAGACTGAAAACAATAACCTTTTCCATGGATATGTCGATGCATCATTTGCAAATTCTGAGGACCTCAAGTCCACCACAGGATATATTTTCCTGACAGCAGGGGGAGCAATAACTTGGAAATCAAAGAAACAAACAATTATTGCATTATCCTCAACAGAAGCCAAATATGTGGCACTATCTGAAGCTGGACGTGAGGCCACATGGCTAAGAAATTTGTATGGTGAACTTGGATACACCCAAGAAAATCCAACAATTATTAAAGGCAATAATGAAGGGTCAGTAATTTTAACCCATAACCCTCAATTTCACCAGAGGTCAAAACATATCGCTATACGGTATCACTGGGTCCAAGATTTAGTCACCAACAAAATTATTGATATTCAAAACTGTCATGATCCAGAGCAAACAGCGGACATATTAACAAAGGCCTTACCAAAGCCTAAGTTTTCACAACATAGGGAAGAGATGGGAATTCAGTCAAAAATAACTCAGTAGCTTTCCTTGGTGAGATTGGTTTTTCCCAATGGGGTTTCCATCCACAGAGGTTTTGATGCACCTGAAAGAAAATTATATTAACCACTCCAGGGGGAGTGATGACAGACACAAAAACCATTCCACTCATAGTCCTAGACTGCCTAGGCTTGAGGGGGAGTGTTGGGATACAAGCCTAGGGAGATGGAATACAAGTCCTAAGCTTAGGGTTAGGGCTAGCAGCTGCTACCCTTAACCCTAGAGCAATGGCAGTCTCCTATACAGGAATAGACTGGCCAAGACTACAAAGGCTGCCAAGACTGTCTCCTATGCTATCCAGAGAACCCCCTATAATATATAATGATAGACAAGTCTATCTGGAGAATTATATAGGGGAAATGAGGTCACTATGAAGTCATTGCAGTATAGCTCCTTTATATATTATAGGAGTACATTACACTATACCTCCTAACTGTGTAGTATAAATATTGCACACTTTGTAGGAGATGATAATAACATTCCTCCCTGTGGCAGACTCCCTCATACACTTACCTTTGACTTAAACTCAATACCTCAAAAACCTCGTCCTCATCTTGTGCTCAACTTCCTGATCCCAATACCCTACATGACCATTGTGATGCCCACTCTCAGGCTATCTGAGTCCACCAACCTGACATGCTGCCACTCCCTCCCTTGACCCACTACCACCACTGCAACTTCATCACCACCCACCATCATCACTCCCATGCCAGCTACCACACCTGCAGTGTGAGTGGTCCAAATGACCAGTTTTGGATGCAATGCAAGCCCAAATGATGGCAACCATTGTTTGGGCTCTAGGATATTTGTTTTCCATCGCCTCTTGGTTTGTTACCACAATGTGCACAGCCACATTTCTACAGCTACTCACTGTCCTATCCATCCTGTGGCCCTCTGCTTGTCTCTGGTCAACCCAATCTAGTCTTCTTTACAGTGCTTCTAGTGCATGACAACACCGTCTCAATCCACTTGGGGATTGGGTGGCCCAATCCAGGGGGGCAACCCTCACACCATGCTGCCAATCCAATGCAGTTGCTTTTCTCCTCCCAGCTCTCCCTCTGCCCCTAGGGGTTCAGCGAGGGCTCCCATTCCTTTGCAGGTGGTCCCAGTCCACATGCCTTGCTCGTCTCCCTCCCTGTTGCTGTACAGCTTTGGACAGGATACTCCCCATGCCCCCCGCATGTCAAAGTGCGTCACAGGCTGCATCTTGCGCCTTGACAGCCCCCATTGGGGGACTGCCTAGCACCACCCCATCATTGGATGAAGAACACGACAGCATGTATGATGTTGAACCAGTGACTGAACTTGAGATGAGAGTCCTGGTAGAGTCAATCACTCAGGGAGCGACAACTTTGAGCTCCCTCACCTTTCAGAGTCCATCCAAGGAACTTCTGCAAGGCAGGGTCCCTGATCTCATTGTGGCACTGACTGGCCTCTTGAGGGCAGCAGACAACTTTGGTGTTCCATTGGCATTGGTGCTGGACCCCCTGCGCTCAATGTCATTTGACACTTTTGTGGATTGGTTTGACCAACCTGTGCCTCCTCCTGCCCCCCAGGATGTTCTGATGCCCCCTGCTGGGCCAGCATGTCCTCTGGGCCTCCCTCCTTGTTGGGGCAGTCTAGCCAACTGACTCCCTCAAGCCTCCCGCCCCAAGGGTGGGCATCCTCTTCTGCCTATCCCCATGCAGAGAGACCTCTTTGGCAGCCATGGCACTGTCCAGGCCCCCACGTTTGCCCAAGCAGCCTGCTTCCAGGGAGGCCAGGTCCCTTCATCCTCAGTAAATGGCATTGTCCAGATGGCCAAAGCTTTCCCTGAGCTCCCTACTGACCAGCTGGCTGCTATGCACCAGCAGGCCAAACCCACTGCACCAAAGCCTAAAGCCCTCCTCCTGTGGTCTTACTGGGAGGGAATGTGATCCTTGAACAGGTCCACCTTGCCCTCTTGCTTCACTGGTCTAAGCTGGTGGCACAATCTGTCTTGCAGGCATATGGAGGGTGCTCCATTGCCATTGATGTAGCCTCTGCGGAGGACCTCTGCATTATCCATCAAGCAGTTGCTGGGTATTTGCTGAGGGGTTCCGCATAATGGCGGAGCTGACCACATCAACATCATACTTGAAAATAGTCGATGTACCTTACTTCCAGGACCACAGCCCCATCAAAGCTGAGGCGGTCCTTGGGTTCATTGCCAAGTCTGGTCTGAAGGACTTGCTTGTTCTTAATGCCCCCCTATGTTGTATGCAACTCCAGGCAGTTGGACACTGCCACAGTTTATTTTAATGTCTCAGACTCTGTCAGTGGGGCCTGGGGTAAGGTGCTGTCCAGACTCTCAGTCCAAATTGGATTGTACATATGCCCTATCTGCAAGCCCAAGGTGAACCCTGGTGTCTTGCTTTGCCAATGGTGCTGGAAGTGGGGTCACCCAACCAACACTTGCTGCACACCACAAATACGCTGCCTGGTGTGCGGCGGGCCTCGCCGTGGGGAGCACCATGGCACCCTGGCGGGATCTTGCAAGGGCAACGCTAAGGCAAAGCCCCCCATATTGCCAACACTGGAGGGCACTCTGTGTCACCATCCCCTCACTGTAATTTCTGGAAACACTGTTTTGACAGTGAGTGGATCAAGTGCCGTTATGCCAAGGTACATGAGCATCGTACTCATTACCTCTTATCTAACCCTTTGTTACAGTTACCAAGGACACCAAGCTATTTTCTTTTTACTGCTTACCCCCTCCCTTTCTTCATGCTTCCTTACTTCTTTACTTCCCTTCTTTCTGATATGTCTGAGACACTCCACTAGTCTTTGCAGGTCCAGTTGCAGCAACCGAAAAAAACCGGCAACCCAACCGGACTGCAACCGTGGGCAACCGGACTTCCGGTCGCAGTTGGGCCTCATAGGGGTATTGCGCGGTTGCAGTTGGCCATATTTGAGAAGTACTCAAACCGGTTGACAACCGGTTACAACCGGTTGCAACCGGCCAGTTATCTACTTGTATATACACTAATGTATACTATATTATTTACTTATATACTTATTTTCTTAGCGAGGTTGGGGCATGCCCAAGTGACAATGGCAGATGGGCAAGGGTTTATATACCTTTGGCTCGTTTGCATGTGTTTGCACATGTGTTGTGCAAGTATAAACGATGACGCGTCGTGACACGTTTGTGTTTGCACACGCTTGTACTGATGATCAAGATGCATCATCTTTTTTTTTCAACTATTTCAACTTTTCCCCCACGACGACCACCTCTACGACGTCCACTGTCCTCTCATCCATCCCCCCTCTCGTTTGCCATCCCCCCTCTCGTTTGCCATCCCCCCTCTCGTTTGCCATTCCCCCTCACATTTGCCGTCCCCCCCACTTGTCTGCCATCCCCCCCACTTGTCCACTGCGCCCCCATCATCCGCCATCCTCCCCCTCACGTTTGCCATCTGCCCCCTCGCGCTTGCCATCTACCCCCTCGCGTTTGCCGTCTGCCCCCTCACGTTTGCTGCCTGCCCCCTTGCGAGTCGCATTTGCTGTGCCCCCTCACGTTTGCCGTCTGCCCCCTCACGTTTACTGCCTGCCCCTTGCGAGTCATGTTTGCTGTGCCCCCTCACTTTGCCATCCCCCCCTCGTGTTTGCCACCCCCCCCCTCGTGTATGCCGTCCCCCCCCTCGCGTTTGCCATCCCCCCACTTGTCCGCCGTCCCCCCCTCTCGTCCGCCATCCCTCACCTCAACAGCGAGTATGGCCACCGTTGTCAGTGTTCCCCATCCCCCCCACCTTGAGGGGGGGATTGTTTTATTTATTTGTATATTATATTATATTTTAAATTACAGTAGAAAAAGTAATATTAGTAGTCAGTATGTATATTAAGTGACTATGTAGATGTCGGTTGCAGTTGGTCCCAACCGACTGCAACCGACTGTAACCAGGTCGGGTTGCGACCGGTCTCAACCGGTCACAACCGCCTGAGCAACCGACACCAACCGGTTGTACCCGGTTCGGTTGTCGGTTGGTACTTTTTGATGCAAATGACCAACCGGTTGGGGTCCGGTTGGGGCCGAAATGGCTGAACAACCGGACCCGACCGGACTTTAAAACTCTACACTCCACTGCTTCTTTTTTTCTTCTGATATTGTTGAAACACTTCCTTTTACCTCACTTCTCTTTTCCTTTACATTGGACCCCTTGACGTCATACAAGTACTGCCTCTAGTTTTTCATGTATATAAGTACAGGTAGAAAAGTCCAAAATCTTCAGCTTGACCTTAGCAATCCAAAGCTTCCTGCTCAACGCGAACTAGACTAGCTCAGAAAGCCTCTGAGACTAGAAGATTAGATTCCACTTGAAAGCCTCAAGTAGTGGATGATGCACAACCCCCCTTTGTTGACAAGTATAAACCCTTGTCTTAACACCCTTTCCCGGCAGGATGCGGTGGGTGAGCATAAATTGAGAGACATTAGAAATATTTCTTTTTTATTTTGTATGTCGCAGAACATCAATCGAAACTATGGCCTTCTAGACACGTTACTTGAGTCCCAGAGTGAAAAATTTGACATTCTACTGATTCAGGAACCCCCCTGGAACCTGATAAGGAATGCGCCTTCATCCCAAACTAGGGACGGAGACATAGCCCCTGCCCCCCTTGATTCTGCTCCATTTCCCCACAGTGATCAGGGGGAGTACTCGCAGGTCACTGTCTACTTTGAAAAGTGGCTTCAATCCCTATGGCCCAGCTACCACCAGGACCTGATTGATCACTGTGACATCATTGTCTTCACCTTGGGTGTGGGCGATGACCTCATATTCATGGCAAACCTCTATTCAGACTGCACCCACACTGGCATCAACCTTCTCTCTGAGAAGGCAGAGGTCTGGCCACATTGTTTCCACCTCATCAAGGGTGACTTCAATTGTTGCCATTGGCTATGGGACCCCCAAGGGCCACCAGCCAATGTGCACACTGACCGCCTCGTGGTGGCCACCGCCCACTTGGGTCTTGTGCTCTGTTGGCCAGACAGGGCCATGCTGATGCATTACCCCTACAATGAGGAACTTTGTCCTACAACAATTGACCTCCTGTTTGTTCCAGCGGCAGATGAATTTGTCATGGAACACTCCATCTTCCCAGAGCACCACGGGTCTTTGGACCACACGCCTCTCTTGGTCAATGTCTACACCCCCTTCAACTGCATTCCACTGCAAACGAGGGGACTGCCCCTGACTTGGATGAGGAGATGGCCTACCTAGGCGACGTCTCCACCTGTTTGTCCACCCTGTCTGATTGGACAGGGGACACACTGGTGGTGGTGGACAAGGTGGTGCAAGCCATCTCTGATGCTTTTGCACAGGCATGGAACACCCATGCCCAGTCCAAGAATATCTGTAGCTGCTCCAAGGAGTGGTGGTCAGATTTCTGTCACACCGAAAGTCTTTAAGCATGCCGTGAAGGATGCCAAGCATATCTTCTTTGATGCTCACATTGAAGAGATTTCACAAACTAAGCAATGCCCTTGGGATCTTATGCCATGGGTGAAGCAATCTCCTATGGAGGGGAGCCATGTAATGTTGGGATTATGTATACAAGAGTATACAGGCAAGCCAAGGCAGTTAACATGCCTAGGGAATATGCTAAGTCATATTAACACATGTTTAACAGAGGTTAACACATGCAGAGACATATAGGGGAATCCACAGTTAACACATGCTACAGGATTAATCATCCTGCAGCATGTCTATCATAGGATAGGCAAGATATAGCCATGTCTATCATAGGCTATCAGAGACAGAGCCTTGGATAGAGTGTCTATGACACACCCTGCAGGAAGTCTAGGACTTACCAAGCCATGATATCATATGTCACTATTATTGACACTGTTATAGGGGATATGACATAGTTATTCCATTATTAACTGGTACAGGGGTCTATTACAGAATACCTCCTTTATATATTAAAGGAGTGCATTACACTATACCTCCTAACTGTGTAGTATAAATATTGCACATCTTGTAGGAGATGATAATAACATTCCTCCCTGTGGCAGACTCCCTCATACACTTACCTTTGACTTAAAACTCAATACCTCAAAACCTTGTCCTCATCTTGTGCTCAACTTCCTGATCCCAATATGTAACATGTTGGACTCTCTTTGGACAGTGCTTGATGGTACCTACAATGCAGCTAATGACCACCCTGTGGACCTTGGGGTGCTGGATGACTACAACCCCATCCCTAAGGAGTGGGTCCCTTTCTCCCTCTTGGAACTCCAAGAGGCTCTTCAGGCATGTTCCTCATGCTCCACACCTGGGCTGGACCATGTTACCTGGTCCTTCCTCAAATGCTGGGTGGGCAATCCAGTGATTGCCACCCTCTTTCTGCACCTCATAGAGGCATGTGTCATGCTCAGCCACTGGCTGCCACACTTTAAGGATTCCACTTCAGTTATCATACCAAAGCCCAGGAAACCTAACTACTCCACCCCAAAGTCATTCAGGCCAATTGTGCTCCTGAACACTTTAGGCAAGCTTGTCGAGAAAATGCTGTTGAGACTGCAGTTCAATGGAGTAGCACATGGCATCTTCCATCCCAACCAGTTTGGGGGCATTGCCCAGCGGTCCACCAAGGACGTGGGGATCCACCTCACCCATCTGGTATGAGCAGGGTGGGTAAAAGGACTACAAACAAGCATTGTTGCTTTCAACATCACTCAATTTTTTCTGTCGCTAAACCATGGGGTTCTGCTGGCAATCATCAAGCGATCGGGTTTCCCACCATGCATGGTCAACTTCTTCCGCTCCTATCTGGTGGGTTGGTTTATGACCTACAAGTGGAACTTAGACTCATTGGGGAGGTTCTCTGCTGATGTGGGGGTAGGGCAGGGGTCTGCTCTCTCCCCTGTCTGTTTGGCACTGTACATAGTGCCTGTTCTCCAGATTTACTTTGTGGGCATTCTGAGCCCGCAGGTGGATCTGATCTCTTATGTTGATGACAGCACACTCATTGCACAATCTAAATGGGTGGATGACAACCTCCCTAAGCTTGTCAGAGCATACAACAAAGTATTCTGGCTTTTCACTGCCCTGGGCTTGGTCCTAGAGCATGCTAAGTCTGAAGTGTTTCACTTCTCGCAAGCCAGGGCGGCTCCTAACCTGCCCATTGATCTGGGTGTGGCCCTGTTCATGGGCACGACCCCCCTCCGCCCCAAACCCATATGGAGGTACCTGTGGTTCTTTTTTGACTGCAAGCTCTTGTTCAAGGAGCATGTGCGATTCTACACCATCAAGGCATTCACTACAGTGAGTGCCATGCATATGTTGGGTAATTCAGCCAGGGGACTCTCCCCAGCAAATAGATGACTGCTTTACCAGTCATGCATTGTGCCCATCACAACGTATGGCCTCCATCTCTGGTTTTGCCATGGTACACATACCAAAGGCATTGTCAAGGCTCTGGCCCAGATGCAACATACTGCTGCATGCTGGATCACAGGATGTTTCCGCATGACCCCCTTGGGGGCAATGGAATGCCTCGTGGCACTGTTGCCCATGCCGCAGCTGTTGCACTGTTTGGCTGATAAGAGCTGTCTTCAGACAGCTACTTTGACATGCACCCACCCTGTACAAGCCATTCTCGAGGGGTCACTGGTGGAAGATGCCCCCTGGCACCCACTGGGGCTTCAGGCTCTTTCCCCTGCTGTCCATTGCAAGCTGATATCCCCTGTGGTGGATGCAGTGACTGTATGCTCCCTCTCCACTGAAACCTTCAAGGCGTATGGCCCAGAGAGTCAACCAGGGAGACATGTGGTGGACCTGTTCTCAGACAGGATCATGGCTCACCACCCACCCCCCAGAGGGATGGATGAACATAAAGGATACATCGGCAGACTGGACACCATGCGGGCTGAAGCCAAGGCAGACCCAGACTGCCTCATCGTGAGTTGTGATGGATTGGTGCCCAAGACACCTCACCAGGCTGTGTTGGCCTCCATCATCTTTTAGGGTGATCAGGAACTCTGATTATTGGGAGGCAGGACTTGAGGGCAGTTAAGATGTGGATGATGAAGTTATCTCAAAGTCAATTGAGTGAAGGGAGTCTGCAACAGGGAGGAATCTTATATTTATCTCCTACAAAGTGTGCAATATTTATACTACACTGTTAGGAGGAATAGTGTAATGCACTCCTATAATATAATAGGGAGGTATTCTGTAATAGACCCCTGTACCAGTTAATAGAAGGATAACTATGTCATCTCTCCTATAATAATGCCAATAATAGTGACATATGATATCATGGCTTGGCAAGTCCCAGACTTCCTGCAGGGTGTGTCATAGACACTCTATCCATAGCTCTGTCTTGGATAGCCTATCATAGACATGCTGCAGGATCAATAAGTCAGCAGCATGTGTTAACTGTGCATTCCCCTAATTGCCCTTGCATGTGTTAATATGACTTAGCATATTCAGGTAATATTCTCCAGCCATGCTTACTGCCTTGGCTTGCCTGTATACTCTTGTATACTCTGTCCCAACACTGATGCATTGTCATGACAGTGAGGAGGTATGCCTCCTCAGACGTTGAGTATGTGAGTCTCCACCTGGGTGTTGCTGCAGCCATGGCCGCAGGGTGCACGCATGTGGTGGTGTTTATGGATTCATTCATGACCATCAAGTCATGGGTGGACTGTTGCCCTACTGGGAGTCAGCAGTATGCCCTTTGGGCATGCCATCTCCTTCAGGCATGGCTGGAACGCACTCTGGCCCATATGATTGACCTGTGGTTTGTTCCCTCCAAAGTGGAGTGGGCAGTCCACAAGCTTGCTCACAACATGGCAGCATCGCTCAGGGTTCCGCTGGGAGCCAATCCCTGCACTACCCACAATTGGCTTGTTGCCTCCTTTAAGGAGAAGGTGGAGGTGGACTGGTGGGACCAGTTTCTGGATCCCAAGTACTGAGGGAGGAGCTTTCTGGACCTTCTGGCCCAGAGGAAGACCCCTGCTATGCCCACAATCACAGGCTGTGGGCCTTGGCTCAAAGAAACTGCACATGACTGCAGGTTGATGGCCTGGCTCTGCCAGAGCATCATGGCGCATGCTCCCATTGGGAGTTACTGCGACTGCTTCTTTCCCAATGAGGACACTCACTGTCTGTGCCCTCTCCACTCCTTCCAGGACTGGGACCACCTGCTTTGTGTGTGTCTGCATGTGAAGCGCAGAAAACACCACCAAGGACCACGTTGGATTGCAGACTTGGTGGAACTGCTCAAGGCGAACCCCAGGGTGTTTGCCATTACCCCCCTGGAAGGGTGGGACCCAGGGTGCAGGGCATATGACCCCTGTCTGGTGGCTTGGGGCCCAGCCAGGTGCCGAACTCTCTCCCGGCCACTGGACTGGCTTATTTCTCTCTCTTGGTAATGCCGAACCTCAGGTTTGTCGCTGGCAAGGCCAGGGGGCCACTGTGAGGTGGTACTGTCCCATCCACGGGGCAGCTAAGCAGCAAGGGGCTGTACTCAGGCAACTGAGGGGCCTTGGACCCCACTGGGTCGTTTGGCTGGTGGGTTGGTTGACCTGCGGGAAGGCCTGTAATTGTCCTTCTTGCACTGCTGTGCCGGTGGGTGTGCATGACTAATAGGGGCCGGGTGGGGAGGGACAGCTGGGAAGGGGGCAGGGGGGGTTAGCACATGCTAGTTGGCACTTCAGCAGGCTGGTTCGGGGATTGGTTTCTTGTTTCTATAAGTTAACCAATGTAATTTTCATTGTTAATATCTATTCTACCAGTAACTTGAATGACATGCACAGACATGACACAACCCATGCCCGCATCCACCTGAAATCCCTCTCCTCCCCATCCAAACTGGATGTGAGGCTCAGGACATCAGGGAGGGTGCTGGGAGACCTGTGGAGAGGGACACCTGCCAGGTAAGCACCTGCAACCTCCCCTCTCAGTGACACATCACTTATACACTGCATCCACTTTGTGAGACATTGACCCAGCACAGCCAATGACAACCCAGTCACCATCCACCTCCAGCCTCACAAGCAACTCCTCATGGGGTGAATTGCAGGTGGAACAATGATGGCACTCCTCCATGGCTGTGGGAATGTTGGTAGATGCCAGGACCCCAACAGTGGTGACCTACAATGCACCACCCACCCACAGCCTCATGAGCAGCTGCTTGTGGGGTGGATCATGGATGGAATGGCAACTGTGATGAGGGACATGGCAGGCTTGTGGATATGAGGAGACTGCACCCCAGCACCTAGCTCCCACCACTGTGAGCCCTTGCTTGCATGGTGGAATGGGTGCCAATAGGGCTGTCACCATCTCCACAATGATGACAAGCAAGAAGGTGGAGGGGAGGAGATGGTGCCAATGCCAATGCCAATGCCACCAGCATGCTGGCAGCACCAACACTACCAATAGAGGACAGAACAATGACAGAGACAAGGAGGGGACAACAATGCCCATGGCACCAGACCCCTCTGCTACAAGCAACTGCTCATAGGGAGGAAGGCTGATCTGAATGGGTGATGACAGAGAGAGGGGACCAACAATAAGGGTTGATGACAATGGCACAATGAGGGGCTGACTCACAGCATGATGCAATGGGGGGACCATGACATGATAAGGAGGGGGCTAGCATGACAGGGCACCACTCACCTTTCTGTCATTTTTTTCCCCTTTCATAGTGATTTTTGTCATAGTATAAAAGAACATATATTTACTACACACTTTAAAAACTATGAGGACACAGGAGATGCTACCAATTTTAATGACCAGCTCATGAAAAAAAAATTCACAAAGTTGTTTGAGGGGGAGTTTGAATATGCTGAGCACTTGCTAGCACTGAGGACTATGTAAAATGCATTTTTGCTTCATTTTTGTTAATTTTGCTTTCCTGAACATTCACAGTAGCCATTTTTCATGTCATTTTTTGTTTGAATGATTCTATCATTCTTCTGCCAAGCAACCAAAAATGACCCAAAAATGAAGCCAAACTTGAAAATGAGCCAAAAATGGCTGAAGTTTTTTCAAAGCCTCCCAAAAACATGTCCATATTGTCTCTCCTGAGTACATTGTCTGAGTCCAAGACTATCCTTGCTGCAATCTCATCACCATCTTCTGAGTAGTTGCCCTGGTCCGTTCTTTGTGTTGACAACAGTTCACATGCCAGCAAACTGTGATGGTTGATTTCTGAGTCAATGGTTGAAATCAAAGTCCAGGGCTTGTAATCTAGCAACTTTGTTGCTGCTTACCTCCCATGGTTGCTGCAGCTTTTTTGTTGGGGATTGCGACATTCAGGGGCTGAGCCATGAGCCATGAGCCATGAGCCCTGAGCCCTGAGCCCTGACTCAGAGCCTACTAGATCATATGTTCAAATTGAAGTACCAATGACCATAATTGTATCCAAGTCCGAGTTTAGTAAAAAAAATCTGGCAAGGGAACAGGAGTTGAAAAGGTGCAACAGGAAGTCTGGGGACCCTACCTGCAGGCCCACATACCATAAGCAACTAGTAGTGCTTAGTTGGAGGTTGGCAGAAGGACAATGGGTGGTTCAATGATTGAACTGCCCCTATGATAGTTTGATGATCATGGGTCCTACAAATTCACTGAGCTCCAAGTCAATGTTGGATGTGGTGGTGATGTCAGTTGATTGGTCACTGGCTGGCACACAATTGCTTGTACACAAAGAAAATACTGGTTACTATTCTGAAGTCAATAGCTGAATGTTACTAAAGTTAGTAGTACTCCATATAAGTATATCATTTAACACAGATGATTGATTGATCTTATCTAGTAGATTGCTTCCAAATTATCAGCTCAACTACTACTACTCCCACCTATCCAAACATTAGAGGCTTTTTTAGAGCCCCATCTGAGTCTGACAAGTCACCTAAGTTGGATATTTGACAACAGCAGCAACTTCAAGACTAAACTTTCCAGTGCCAGCCAATCAATTAGTCTCACCATTTTCAGTCAATCTATTGTTATCTCTGATTTTCAGGTCATCACCATTGTGACCATCAAACATCAAATGAGACAATGCTTGACAATCATCACCCACAACTGGTGGCAGATCTAAACCCTCTGAGTCAGCCATTTTGGAGTTGACCAGTCAGAGTCAGATAGGGACTTTCCGTTTTACTGGAGTAGCCCCCAGGATTCACAAAGTTCCAACTCCCACCCCAAACTTGAATCCAAACCCTCCTCTCAGAGCCAAGGCTCCCCAGCAGGCCTGAAACAACCAGTCCCAGCCAACAGAATTTTCCATGCTCACATTATTGCTTTGTGCTGTCTGTCTCCTTAATAGCAAAATGCAGACTGTAGGCTCCTTCTCCAGGATTGAGCCATTTGGACTGGGGCTGCTTGATGATCCTTTCTTTATGCCGTTGGAAGCCCTAGCAGCCATCCTTGTGCAGCATGGCAAGGTCATTGCAACCAGCTATGGCTTGGAGACAGGGGGAGTCATATTCATGGATCTAGATACCACCACTTTGAATGTTTTTCATGATAGCAACATTCCAGATAGCATTGTTCTAAAGGAATTCCTGGAAAGGAAGGTGAACACAAGCTGTGTTGGGATTATGTATACAAGAGTATACAGGCAATCCAAGGCAGTTAACATGCCTAGGGAATATGCTAAGTCATATTAACACATGTTTAACAGAGTTTAACACATGCAGAGACATATAGGGGAATCCACAGTTAACACATGCTACAGGATTAAACATCCTGCAGCATGTCTATCATAGGATAGGCAAGATATAGCCATGTCTATCATAGGCTATCAGAGACAGAGCCTTGGATAGAGTGTCTAAGACACACCCTGCAGGAAGTCTAGGACTTACCAAGCCATGACACCGGAGGCATTTTCCAGCTCATGTCGTGACGACATGAGTTCATCTCATGTCTTCGGCAGATCATCTAGCGATGATGTACATATCTCCAGTAGACACATGACACTGATCCAAGATAACTGACGTAAGCTGTTGTCCCTGATTATATTAGTCACTTGTGGAAAATGCTGTTCACATGTTGATTACATTGATTTCCTGTGTCTGCAGTGGCGATTGTCAGTGATAACCACAACACCAATTCTCTCCATGCCTCACAAAGTTGTCTGCACTTGTAGTGTCTGTTTTCACTTGACATATTTGGACTCCCATGGCCAAAATGTCCCTGGCTGCCTTGTCAGTTCACAGATACGAAGAAAGCATGAAATTCGAGATCAACATGATTCCCAGGATGATCCACTTCCAGCGAGGTCCACCATCATTGATGTTGAGTCACACTCTCAGGCTGCTCAATGTGTAGATCTTACACAAGGTATGCAAACACTGTTTTTACATTTACTGAATTACAATTTAGGCTTTGGATTATAGCTGTTACACCTGTCATTGATCTATGCTGTCTCATTGTTGCTTGGCTCTCCCTTCAGTCTGGGATCAGTAGAGATACTGCCAATATTCTATTGCGCCTGTTCAAGTTCATCATCCTCACTACTCTGAGGCTCATTAAACTTGCACTTGCTGCTGCTGATATCAAGACCTCAGAACTCACAGAACTCAAGATGCCACTGGATATACGGACTGTATATTCCCGATGTCAGCTAGATCCTACAATTGAGCGGATTTGCTGCCCCAAGTGCTTCAAGCAATATCCCAATGGTGGCCCATCACAATGCAACTGGCATTGCTCTCCAAAGTCCAGGCCTTGTAACACTAATCTATACACACAACATGAGACTTCAGGTGGCCTGCAGAGGATCCCTGAATGCCTCTATACCACTCAGTCATTTGAGTCATGGCTCATATTTTTACTCTCTCGTTCTCAAATTGAGGACCATTTGTATCAGACTTTTGCAAAATCTCAAGGGGTGTTCAATCCTGGACGGATGCATGATATATATGACAGCCCTGCCTGGAGTTCACTGCACCCTTTTCTTCAATCACCTTACCACCTTGTTTTTGCTTTATATATTGACTGGTTTAATCCTTTCACCAATAAAATTGCAGGTATGTCTGTTAATTTTTGGGTGTAGATGAAAATTAACAAATCTTTAGGCAAAGTAGTATCATGTGGTGCTATCATCCTATACTGTTTGAACTTGCCCATATCCATTAGATTCCTTTGTGAAAACACATTTACCATTGGAATGACTCCCTCTCCACATGCCCCAACCATTTGGACAATACCACATGTTCTGGAGCCTATCAAGAAGATGATTTTAGACTTAGACCTCCCAGGAAAGGTCTTACCTACAGATCGCAACCCACAGGGCACTGCAGTAGCAGCACGACTTATTCCACTGCTTGCAGATTTGCAAGCCATCCGGAAAGTGTCTGGATTTGTTTCTCATGCTGCTGGGCTATTTTGTTCCTTCTGTAAATGTCACCACAATGACATTGAGGATCTTGATTACCATCATTGGGAACTTTGGCGTGGAACTGAAGTTCACACTCAAGCTCAGGAGTGGTGCAATCTGGTAACCATCAAGGCTAAAACAGCTATGACTAAAGAAACTGGTGTACGGTGGACACCACTTCATGATCTTCCTTACTGGGATCCTGTTCAATATGTCTATGTCATTCTAGGATTCATGCACAATTTTCTTGAAGGAATCCTTCAGTATCATCTTCGAGTTCTGTGGGGCATTGGTCGAACTAAGGCTGCAATCAAATTGTTGGCAACCCTTCAACTTGATGATGATGACACAGATGCAGAGACTTCATCCAATTACTCTGATGATAGCGCAAGTCAACACAGCAGCACTTCAGGTCTTGCAGAGTATTTGGACAACATGGATGTTGATGATGAAAACATTTATACTTTTACCTCCAGTTCTACTCCTACTCCCAGTTCAAATACTGTGCCTCTTCCTTCTGATGACTATGATGAAGATGAAGAAGTGCCTGTGTCTATTACTGGTGCTTTTCACTTTACACCTACAGAGCTAGCTAAGATTCAAGCATGCATTTCAGATATTCAGCTTCCTACTTGGGTTCAACGGCCTCCCACCAATCTTGGTGAAGCCAGTCAGGGAAGCTTGAAAGCTCATGAGCTCCTCATTCTATTCTCCATCATATTTCCTCTTGTCATTCCAGCACTCTGGTGGAATGGCACTGAGGAACAACAGGAACTTTTACGGAACTTTTGTGAATTGGTCTGTGCAACAAATATAATTGCAGGCTATTCTGTCAGCAATGCTGAAGCAGATGCTTATATGGACCACTACATTAATTACCACTCTTCTATGCAGCACCTTTTTGGTGCTGTATTTCACTCAATGCCCAACCACCACTATGCTATGCATAATGGGGCACTACTTAAATTCTGGGGCCCACTAGCACTGCTTAGTGAATTTCCTGGTGAGAGGATGAATGGAGATTATGGGCCAATCAAAACAAACCGCCGCCTTCGTAAGTCCTCAATTTCTCAAATGTACTTTCACTAAGTAGTATTTTTTGAACAGAGGATATAGAGTTGACAATGCTTTGCCAGAGTGCTTGTCGTGGGCGCTTAGATGCACTTCTTCGCAATGACAACCTCAATGGCCCTGAAGTTGCTGCTGCTCATGCAAGTGCAAAGCCCCTTGATCGAAGGCACTATGACCTTCTTCTTCAATATCTGAGGGTCATTGGCCGGGACTACAATTCAGTATTCACTGGTGGACCTTATGCTCTTAACAGCCTCCTGCTCCCTCCTGCTGTTCAACAGCCTCGCCAAGTGGTCTTTGAGGATTGAACATACAACTGCAACAATAGCCATGTGGGAAATAGCCATATTCAGTTCTATATCCCAACACGTGGAGATACCATTGAGACTGGATATATTGAGGAAATTTGGGAGCTTCCTCTTGAAGGTCTCTGGCAAACATTTTTCTTTGTTCATCAACATCGTCCACTCTCACCAGCTCAGCGAAGAAAGACACCATACACAGTTGAGCCTTGTTCAAGGCTTCAATCAAAGGCCGTCAGTTGTGAGCTATCAAACACTGTGTATATTCTTGAACCACAGCATATCATTTGCCACCTTGCTACATATACAATCCCTGTTGGCACATATGGGTTGAAGAAGGATGTTATGGTCATTAATTGGTCACTCAACCATAAACGTAGATAGGAATGACTCTATAACTATTTTATTAAAATCATTCTCAATTATTATTATGCAAAGAAATAAAAGAATTATTTGAAGTTACTGATCTTGGTGAACCAAATAAAATTGTTGGGATTGAAATAACCTGGGACCATGATAATTAAAAATCACACAGACAAGATATACTGAATTGATTCTAGCAAAATACAGATTACAGGACACCAATCCAGTAAGTACACCTATGGATCCAAATATAACACTCGAGCCCAGTGAACCAGACACCAGAAATGAAAATTCAAGTTACATGTCCCTGATTGGGTCCTTAATGTATGCAGCCATTGCTACAAGGCCCAATATAGCACATGCCATGAATCAGCTCACATCATTTACTGTGAATCCAACTATATGCCATTGGACAGCAGCCAAATGTGTTCTCCAATATCTCAAAGGTACGAAAGACCTTGGGATAAAATATATTAAATCCGAGAACAAATTTGAGCAAAATAATCTTATTGAATATTCTGATGCCAGCTTTGTGAATAATTATGATCATACATCCCTTTCATCTACTGAAGCTGAATATCAGACATTGTTAGGACAACACTAAACACAAGGTCTAGCGCTGGCTCTCACAGTTGTACTTAACAACAAAAGAGGAAAAAAGCAAGAAGTCTTGAGGCTGTCGCACTAGTTTAGTGGATAAACCTAAGAGAACTCGATTAGAGTCTCTAGGGGTAATATTAACAGTTTAAATACTACAATACATGAGTTAACAATGAGGCAACAGCATGTGCTACATGAGGCATCTGATCCATGCTTGGGTCATGAGGCGTGCGTGATGTACGGACGCCATGTGTTTACTGTGTGTCCGCTAAACTCTATAATTATGACAACAGATGTAAATAGGAGGAAATGCGTAACTAATAGTTTTTAAACGTCTCAAGAAAGATAAAGAAAATTGTACTCTTGACAGACATGGCACGTGAGGCCACTTGGCTTCATAATCTTTCTTCAGAGATTGGTTATCCTCAATATTCACCAACTTTGATTAAAGGTGATAATTTGGGCTCCTTGGCAATTGCTCAAAATCTGTGTTACCATAAAAGGACAAAACATTTTGATATCAAGCATTATATTTGTGATCAAATTAAAAATGAATCAATAGTTTTGAAATATTGTCCAACTGCACAAATGACCACAGATATATTAACAAAAGCCTTACCAAGGCAAATGCATAGAATTCATATAGAATCTATGGGAATATGCTACACTTGAGGGGGAGTGTTGGATGGATGGGGTGATGGGTCCATGCACTACAAGCAAAGTATAGTCTAAGTGAGACATTTTCAGTAATATATATATTCGGCACCCAATATGTCTTAGAAATAATTAATTCATTACTTGCACCCCATTCTCCTAAGGAATGACTATAAATTATTTTATTAAAATCATTCTTAATTATTATTATACATGTATTACAATGCGCGTCCGTCGCTGTTGCTTGGGTGTCCTCGTTGTCGTGGCACCCGCTGTCCACCCTGCGAGCAGTTGCTCGCAGCGGTAGGGGCGGGTGGTGGGTGCCGGGTGCCATCCGGTCGTCATCATCCCTGTTGCCAATACTTCAATTTAGTTAGTAGAAAAGAAAAAGAAATATAAACGAAGAAAAAACTTACCTATGGTCCAAGAGACGTCGTCGACGTCTCTTGGGCCTTTTTCTTCTTTCTCTCCTCTGTGTCATCTCCTCGTTGTCTCCCCATCGTCGTCCCCGTCTTCATTTCCTCTTCCTCCTCATTTTCTCGTCGCCATCCTCTCGTCATTGTTGTTAATGTCATTCGTTGCCTGCCATCACCCTGCTACACACCTTGCGAGCAGAGGCTCGCAGCGGTGACATGGGATGTCCTGGCCTGTTCCCGGTGTGGGTCTGTCATTACAAAATGCTGATAACCTAAAATACAATAGAGTAGTAAAAAGAAAAGAAAAGAAAAGATAAAAAAAGATAAAAAAAAACTCACCCAGGGCCCAAACGGCGTTGTTTGGGCCCATCTGCGTCGGTTCCCCTGGTATTCGCGTACCTCGCCGTTGCCGTCTTCATTCGGCGTTGTTTGTCGTCTTGTTGTTCCCCCGTCGTCTCGTTCCCGTGGTTGTGGGGTGCAGGGTTTGGCACGGGGTGTCTTGGGGTGGAGTTGTTATAAGTAAGATAGAGTTGATTAGTAAAAAGAAACACGAAGAAATAAGAAAAAAAAGCTTACCTGGGGCCCAAACGGCGGTTGGACGTCGTTTGGGCAGCGTTTCCGCTCTTTTGTCATTGTCGTCGTTCAGTGGAAGGCATGGGAGAAGGCCGCAACTTGCGGCCTTCTTGAACATTCAGGAATGCATCAGAATGCATTGATGGGGTCGTCTGGTAGCAGGGAATGCGCCATTTGGCGGCTTACATCGCGTGGGGAGGTGGTGAAGGGTGAAAGAGGGAAGGGTGGGGAGGAGAGGGTCCTGGGGCTATAACAGACATCGAATGATGTGTTACGAACACATTGTTTGGTCCATATGGTGGAAATGAAGGCTACCTGAAGCCGTGAATGTGAAAGAACAAAACTTACAAGAGTTGTGGCCAATCGGTCAATGCGAACATGATCGGCCTGACTAGTCACCAATCAGCCTAGGCCGCAACGTACTTATAAAGTTCATAAAACATAGTCATATTCATAAAGGCCTACTAACATAGAGTAAGAGCAATCATAACTACTGCAGGACATATGCTATTACCATGTAAGTTGTGAGTTGCAACAAGACGTGATGGGCCCCAGGCCATTTAAGCTTGCATCTGCTCCTGCTCGCCCTCGCCCTGTTCATCCTGCTCGTTTTCCTCCTCCTCTTCCTCCTCCTCCTCACCATCTTCAAGGGCCGCCAATTCTGTGGCCATCGGAAGCTTATACAAAGCCCGAACATGGTTCCCATACTTCTTATGAATGCACGTCGGGGCATGTCCTTCCAATCAGGATCAGAGTTGAAAAAGGCAGGATCAAACCAATCCAAAGGACAATCCACAGGTATGCATACAGAAATTCGGCTCTCGAGATTCTCAGGATGTGGGATGCGAGGCTCCTCGCGCTTCCTGCTCCCACGGAAAAGTGGGTTCCCTGCTTTGCGGCTATTGTCAATGTGGTGCAGAAAGTCAGTAATGTGGGGATTATGTGCTTTCTTCCTCATAATGAAGAAACCACCATCAGGGTTCCTCTCGTCATCAGATGTGCACTCGTATGAACCAGCTAGAAGCCTGATATGCTGGTTCCAGCCATGGTCCTTCAGATAGGTGCGGTGCTTGAAAGTAAGCTAGAGTGAAATTTAGAGATCAAGTCTGAAAGATAATAAAAAAACAGTACCAATTGGCGATTCTTGTATGCTTTGTTCTCCTCAACACCCCGACGGACACTGCCCTTCTCTCTTGCCTCCTTCCCCACAAGCTTCTTCATATAACCCCAGATGAAATTGCGATATAATTTCTCAAGGATGGGTCTATTCTGGAGGTAAGCAAGATTTGGAGTGAGATGTTGGTAAGCGAATGTAGTAGCAGCCTGCTCAAAAGTCCATATAGCAATTGACTTGAGGGCTCCGTTATACAATGAAGTGTGTGTGCCACCAAGAAGATCAGGGCGCCATGCTGGTAGACCAAATGAGTGAACCTTCGAAAAGATCAATCGAAGATCATGCTCTGGGATGCGAGCAATATTGAGGGCGATATTTGAGTCAGGCACCAGATTGCATTGCCTGCGAAGCTCTTTGATCGCATCAAGTGCTGCTGTATCTGTTGCTTGAAACCAAGCATTGTGGGTATTGCCTTTGAGCAAAGCATTTATTTCACCAGCAGAGGTGAAACATTGTGAAAAGGTATTCAAGGTATGATTATCAGGGGCCTCAGGAACTGATGTATTGGTTACAGCACCCATTAGGACACGAAGGTGGGTCTCAAGGGCAAGCTGGGTTGTGCCATCTCAGAGTTCAGGAATAAATCAGAATAGTCAAAGAAACACGCACTTTAAGTTGACTGGCATCATCAGGTATATCTATCTTCTTCAGATGATGAGTATCTTCTTTCACGCTCCTCTCCCCTTCCCCGAGAACAAAGCCCTTTGCCCGCAGACGCTTTGATGAAGTTGATTCAGATGCCTGGGGTCTCTTGTGTCCAGAAGACCTTGATGGGGGGGATGGTGGCATAGCTTGGATAGTAGAGGGGACCTATTAACCAGAAGGTGAGGAAGATATGTCGATGTAAGAAGACAAAGAACAAATGTCATGCATGAGGCTTCAGATTAATTTGGTCACCTGACTAAATGAGCTTGACGCGACGCGACTAACATCACCTGATGAGATATTCCGGACTGGTCGATCACAAAATTATTATTACCAGTGATGCCTACAGAAATTGTACACAAAGTTGAAAAATCTTTGCCAATAAAACACCTTTTTTGGGCAATGGCTTATGTCAGTTGTCTCGAAGCCTTCAGATCAGTGCCATCATGGTGTGGCTGTCTGGAGATATGTACACCATTGCTAGATGATCTGCCAAAGACATGAGATGAACTCATGTCATCACGACATGAGATGAACTCATGTCATCACGACATGAGATGAACTCATGTCATCACGACATGAGCTGGAAAATGCCTCCGGTGTGATATCATATGTCACTATTATTGACACTGTTATAGGGGATATGACATAGTTACTCCATTATTAACTGGTACAGGGGTCTATTACAGAATGCCTCCTTTATATATTATAGGAGTGCATTACACTATATCTCCTAACTGTGTAGTATAAATATTGCACATCTTGTAGGAGATGATAATAACATTCCTCCCTGTGGCAGACTCCCTCATACACTTACCTTTGACTTAAACTCAATACCTCAAAAACCTCGTCCTCATCTTGTGCTCAACTTCCTGATCCCAATAAGCTGTCTGAAATAGATGTCATCAACTTCTGCCATTATGACAAACTCTACTAAATCCACATATGGTAACCAGGTTGGTGCCCCAGAAGTGGCTAATAATTACCTCTGGCTCATGGAGTGTGGTCAGGATCTTTGGTCCAAGTTCAAGAACCACAACTATTGGTGGGTTTATGCCTTGTAGTGAGTTAGCTATATCTTTGTTTAACTGTATCACTGCTTATTTGTTCTTGATCAAACCACTAGTTCACCAGTGTCTTTAATGAACGATGCAGCAATGTTGTGCACCTACCTGACTGATTACAGGGATGAGGAGGACATCCAGAAATGCTCAGAATTATCCAGTCACTTCTCAACATATCTTCTCTCACTTTGCTGGCCAAAGATGCACAGTTGCATTATGTCCTGGTATTGGGATCAGGAAGTTGAGCACAAGATGAGGACGAGGTTTTTGAGGTATTGAGTTTAAGTCAAAGGTAAGTGTATGAGGGAGTCTGCCACAGGGAGGAATGTTATTATCATCTCCTACAAAGTGTGCAATATTTATACTACACAGTTAGGAGGTATAGTGTAATGTACTCCTATAATATATAAAGGAGCTATACTGCAATGACTTCATAGTGACCTCATTTCCCCTATATAATTCTCCAGATAGACTTGTCTATCATTGTATATTATAGGGGGTTCTCTGGATAGCATAGGAGACAGTCTTGGCAGTCTTTGTAGTCTTGGCCAGTCTATTCCTGTATAGGAGACTGCCATTGCTCTAGGGTTAAGGGTAGCAGCTGCTAGCCCTAACCCTAAGCTTGGGGCTTGTATTCCATCTCCCTAGGCTTGTATCCCAACACCTGGCCATTCATAGGTTTCATTTTTAACATCCGGACATTGGTGCAGGATGCCTGCCTGGCGGAGTTTTTTTTAGGAGCAAGAAACCAATATGATTGGTCAAACCACAGGTGATAGGTCCCTTGCAGGATTTTTGGCACCACCAGCTACAGACTCCCTGGTCAAACAAGTAGCACTTGCTGCTGGTGGTTTGGTGAAGCAGCTATTAACCGTTTTGCGTACAGTGCTGGAGGGCTCTTCACAGTTCTACAAGAAGGAAACATTCATGGATTTCCACACCCTCCTCCTAGGCTGCCTTATTTTATACGCAAAAACCCTTCACCAAATGAGGAAGCTCAGAAACAAAGTGAATAAGGGCATGGTTGCAAGGACATGGCTTACAAGCAAGCCAGTAGAAGGGACAAAAGAAGAACAGATTGTAACTTGTTTCAATAAAGTGGAATCCTATAACTGAATTCTTGTTGGGATAATGTATACAAGAGTATACAGGCAAGCCAAGGCGTTAACATGCCTAGGGAATATTGCCAGAATATGCTAAGTCATATTAACACATGTGTTAAGCTAGGACAACACTAGGGTTAGGGCTAATGCAGATTAACCATAACCCTAGTGAATGGACAGTTAACACATGCAGAGACATAAAGGGGAACCCACAGTTAACACATGCTACAGGATTACTCATACTGCAGCATGTCTATGATAGCCTATCCAAGACAAAGCTATGGATAGAGTGTCTATGACACACCCTGCAGGAAGTCTAGGACTTACCAAGCCATGATATCATATGTCACTATTATTGACACTATTATAGGGGATATGACATAGTTATTCCATTATTAACTGGTACAGGGGTCTATTACAGAATACCTCTTTTATATATTAAAGGAGTGCATTACACTATACCTCCTAACTGTGTAGTATAAATATTGCACATCTTGTAGAAGATGATAATAACATTCCTCCCTGTGGCAGACTCCCTCATACACTTATCTTTGACTTAAACTCAATACCTCAGAAACCTCGTCCTCATCTTGTGCTCAACTTCCTGATCCCAATAATTCTTCTTATTATTATATCCTCCCATTCTTTCATTACCCGCTTGCAAATAATGGCATATCCTACTACCCTCCATCAACAATGCACAGGTCTACATGGCATTTGTGGCAGAGATAATCTCAAGTCCTGATCACAGGAAGGAAAATAGCAAGGAAAATAGTGCAGACAATGGCAAGGACAATGATAGCAAGGATAATGAGGTAGGCAAAGCTTAACCTAGCCCCAAAATGATGCTGAATGAATTCTAATTCAGCCTCCACTGGACTCTGATTTTGAAGCACTTCTCAAATGGACATGGACAATAGTTGTTCATTTCATTGTGAAATGTGTGTTGGAAGTCCACTCCAGAAGAACTATGCAGCATCCAGTCTCCATATCTGTCATTTCCACAGAACACCCCATCCTCCACTACTCATACTGGAACAACATATGTGGTGTAATCAAGAAGTCACTTTCCTCTCTTGACCACCCTGCTGCTGAGCATGATAAAATTATCAAAGGTTTTTAAGAAAAAGTTCAGACTGTTAGGCCTGATGATGACAAGCTCTTGGTGTCACTTCTCAATTGCCTCAAAGCTCCTAGCAGTCAGCTTCCTTGGGATGAATTTCCAGGTACACTTCACTGCAAGGTGGTACTTTCTGCTGTGGGCCTCTACCCTGACTGTGCCATTCAAAATGATAATGATCAGGCATTGAGAAAGATCACACAAGTATGTTTCTCCACCAAGTCACACAATTAGTCTGACCCTATGCTGGCAGGGATTGTCCATGGGGGGTGTCAGGGTCTCCAAGTTGTGATGTCTGGCATGCTGCAGGCTTTTTCATTGCTTATTTGAAGCCAAACCCCTCCAAAGATACTTACTCAGGCTCTTGGCTGTCATGCCATACCATATCCTGTCCAGTTGCCCCAGTGGCTTCCTGATGAAGTTGTCAAGAATATGGTTGATGCATTCAGACCCCTACTTGTGTAACTCCTGGTGTATGAGACAGTTTCTGATCCTCGGATTGGATGCACTGGTAAAGTCCACCACAGTCAACAAAGTGAGTCATACATCAGTGTTGACAGTAGTAATGTTGAGGTTACATTTGATTCCAAAATGTTGGATAGATACAATGCCAAGATTGGAGCAAGAAAAGCATGAGGGTATAGTACAGCCTGGGGCACTTTGGCCCATGTTTCCTTTCTTCATCCAATTGTTAACTGTTTTTGCATGCCAGTTTCTCAACTCTCTGCCATTGGTCAAGTTATCAAATGCTTCTCATATAGGTGCAAGGTTTCTGGAACTTGATTCAGCAAAAGCCAGTTCTTTCATTTATCCTTGCTTTATGTTAGAAAATTGCTATATTGTCAATGTTTCAGTTTGTGGTCCATACGTGTTATGACTATTTTTTATCAGATGTTTAGTATTGGTGTATGGCAGAGAATTTCACAATTATGGGGAAAGGCCCCCTGCAGACCAAGTTGGATGCACTATAGGTAGGTGCATATATTTTGCAGTTTCTTTTACATGCTGGCAAGTTGGAAGGACCCCAACAATAACATTGCCTGGGTATGTAACTGCAACAGGGATGAGTGGAAAAGAGGAACTTGAATGATTTCCCTAGGGTTAGCCTGAGGGCTAACTGTGGCCACAGCCTGAGTTCAAATGGCTGCCTTCTAAACTTGTTCCAAGTTGTTGCTGTCAATCACCACCACTGCCAGTTCATTCATTTCATCTCTACTTTTTCTGGGAAAGCCAGGTGTGACTGTTTGCCACCTGTGTTCAAATTGGGTTTGACTTGCTGTCACTCAATGTTTCATGTCTGAGTCATTCAATGGGACTTCCTCAGAGTCAGCCACTACTTGAAGTGGCTCCATCACCAAAACCTCACACAAAAAAGCTAGATGTGGAGCATCGTAAAAGTTGCTCATTGTAAGTACACCCTTGTCTCCATTTCTTTGATTCTCATGAATAAGAGGAACTCACATTAAGATGATTGGAGGAAGCATCTATACAGCTGGGAGGCAGCTGCAGCATCACACTCCTATCCATTCCACACTAGGGGATGCTACTCAGGCTATGGCTATGGCTCTACCTTTCTTTTTTGCTTATTTGGGAAATGACTTGGACTCATTCAAGTTCATATTTCATCTATTTAATCAACTGAAGGTGGCTGCAAAGGTGTCACATCACAGAGATAAAGTTGGTTCCCACCAACCCCAGGTAAGTCTCAAATGCTTGTTGCTACCCCTTTTTTTTTTTGTTCAACAATATTTAATGTGGTGCACTAGCACAGTCCCTCTGGCCCCTAGTAGTCGTGCACACCCACTGGCACGTTGGAGTGGCCCTTGCTGACACCCAAGGCCTGGGGATGCGTGCAAACTGAATGAATGATTGGAACTCGCTCTGACTCTACACAAGCTACATGCTGACTAAGCTCTAAAGCTACTGCAGAACACAGCCAAACAAGGCTCACAGGCATGCTCAGGAGGCCTGGAGGGTCACTCCACGACACTCCAACATCAGCACAGGAATGACAATTACAGGCCTTCCCTCAGGTTGACCAACCCACCAGCCAAGTGGCCTGGTGGGGTCCAAGGCCCCTCAGTTGCCTGAGTACAGCCCCTCGCCACTTAGCCGCCCCACGGATGGGATGGTACCACCTTGTGGTGGCCCCCTGGTCTTGGGATTCAGGACTTGTATCAGTCAAGGATGGAAGCCTAGGCCGAAAGCTTAAGTGAGCTAAGGGAGTTTGCAACAGGGAGGAATATGATATTCATCTCCTACAAAGTGTGCAATATTTATACTACACTGTTAGGAGTATAGTGTAATGCACTCCTATAATATAATAAGGAGGTATTCTGTAATAGACCCCTGTACCAGTTAGTAGAAGAATAACTATGTCATCTCTCCTATAATAATGTCAATAATAGTGACATATGATATCATGGCTTGGCAAGTCCCAGACTTCCTGCAGGGTGTGTTATAGACACTCTATCCACGGCCATGTCTTGGATAACCTATCATAGACATGCTGCAGGATTAATAATTTAGCAGCATGTGTTAACTGTGCATTCCCCTAATTGGCTTTGCATGTGTTAATATGATTTAGCATATTCAGGCAATATTCTCTAACCATGTCAACTGCCTTGGCTTGCCTGTTTAGTCTTGTAGACTTTATCCCAACACCTTGCCTTGCCAGCAATGAACCCGAGGTTTGGCGTTACCAAGAGAAAAAGAACAGCCAGTCCAGGGACTGGGAGAGAGTTTGGCACCCAGCTGGGCCCCAAGCCACCAGATGGGGGTCATACACCCTGCGCAAGTCCCTTATCCAGGTTCCCACCCTTCTGGGGGAGTAAAGGCAAATGCCCACGGGTTTGTCTCCAGAAGTTCCACCAGGTCCACAATCCAACACGGTCCTTGGCAGTGTTTTCTGCACTTCACATGTTTGAGCCAAGGCCCGCATCCTGCGGTCATGGGCGTTGCCAGGGTCCTCCTCTGGGCCTGAAGATCCAGAAAGCGTCTCCCGCAATATTTGGGATCTGGAAACTGGTCCCACCACTCTGCTTCCACCTTCTCCTTAAAGGAGGCAACAAGCCAATTGCGGGTAGTGCAGGGATTAGCCCCCAGCAGAACCCTGAGCAACACCGCGGCATCATGAGCAAGCTTGTGAACCACCCACTCCACTTTGGAGGGGACAAACCACAGGTTGATAGCATAGTCCGGAATACATTCCAGCCATTGCTGAAGAAGGGGGCACACCCAGAGGGCATACTGCTGACCCCTGGTAGGGGAGCAGTCCACCCACAACTCAATGGTTGCGAGAGAGTCTGTAAACACTACCATGTGTGTGCATCCCGCAGCCACAGCCACAGTGACACCTATGTGGAGGGCCATTCACTCGACATTGGAGGAGGTGCACATCCCCACCATCATGACAATGTGCCTGACCTCCTGATCACCCTGAAAGATGATGGAGGCTGTGTTGGGATTATGTATACAAGAGTATACAGGCAAGCCAAGGCAGTTAACAAGCCTAGGGAGATGGAATACAAGTCCTAAGCTTAGGGTTAGGGTTAGCAGCTGCTACCCTTAACCCTAGAGCAATGGCAGTCTCCTATACAGGAATAGACTGGCCAAGACTACAAAGACTGCCAAGACTGTCTCCTATGCTATCCAGGGAAACCCCCTATAATATACAATGATAGACAAGTCTATCTGGAGAATTATATAGGGGATATGACATAGTTATTCCATTATTAACTGGTACAGGGGTCTATTACAGAATACCTCCTTTATATATTAAAGGAGTGCATTACACTATACCTCCTAACTGTGTAGTATAAATATTGCACATCTTGTAGGAGATGATAATAACATTCCTCCCTGTTGCAGACTCCCTCACTCACTAGCCTTTGAGATTAACTTCATCTTCTTAACCTTGTCCTTAACTCCTCCTGTCACTGTTCACCACTCCATTCCCAACAGGCCGACACCATCACAGCTCACAATCAAACAGTCTGGATCAGCCCTGGCCTCAGCCAGTATGTCATTCAGTCTGCCAACATACTTTTTACACTCGTCCATCCCCCTGGGGGGTGGGCAGTGGGTGGTGATCCTATCAGAGAACAGATCCACCACGCAGTTTCCCAGCTGGCTCTTGGGGCCATAGGCCTCAAAAGACTCCACAAAGAGAGAGCATATGGTCACTGCATTCACTGGGGGGGATACAAGTTTCTGTCAGATAGCAGGGGAGAGAGCCTGAAGTCCCAGCGGGTGCTGGGGGGCATTCTCCACCAGGGACCCTTCAAGGAGAGCCCGCACAGGGTAGGTGCACATCAATGTAGCTGTACAAAGGCAGCTCTTGTTGGCCAGACGACACAGTAGCTGTGGCATGGGCACCAGTGCGGCGAGGCATTCCATGGCCCCTGAGGGGGTTGTGCAGAAACACCCTGTGATCCAACGTGTGGCTGTGTGCTGCATTTGGGACAGGCCCTTGACGGTGCCTTTGGTACAGGTACCTCAGCAAAACCAGAAACAGAGGCCATACATTGCAATGGGGACAACACACGACCTGTACAGTAGACAGCAGTTCACCGGGGAGAGGCCCCTGGTCAAATTGCCTAACATCTGCATGGCACACACAGTGGTGAATGCCTTGGTGGTGTAGAACCTCACATGCTCCTTGAATGAGAGCTTGCGATCAAAGAAGAACCCCAAGTACCTCCAGATGGGTTTGGGGTGGAGGGGGGTCACCCTGTAAATGGGGCCACACCTAGATCTATAGGGGGGTTGGAGGCTGTCCTTGCCTGTGAGAAGTGGAACACTTCAGATTTGGCATGCTCCAGGACCAGGCCCAGAGCAGTGAAGAGTTGGAATACCTCACTGTATGCCCCAACGAGTTTGGGGAGGTTGTCTTCCACCCATTTAGATTGTGCGATGAGAGTGCCATCATCAACATAAGAGATCAGATCTGCCTGTGGGCCCAGGATGCCTGCAAAGAAGATCCAGAGAACTGGCATGATGTACAGCGCTGAGCAGACAGAAGAGAGAGCAGAACCCTGCCCTACTCCTATGTCAGCAGAGAACCTCCCTGACATCCAAGTTCCACTTGTAGGTCATAAACCGACCCACCAGATAGGAGTGGAAAAAGTTCACCATGCATGGTGGGAACCCAGAGCACTCAATTATAGCCAACAGAACCTCATGGTTCAGCAATGGGAAGAATTGGGCAATGTCAAATGTGATGATGCTTGTTTGCAATCCCTTAGCCCACCCCACTTGTACAAGGTGGGTAAGATAAACCCCCGCATCCTCAGTGGAACACTGGGTGATGCCCCCAAACTGGTTGGGATGGAAAACGCCATGTGCTATGCCGTCAAACTGCAGCCTGCGCAACAGCACCCCCTTGACAAGTTTGCCCAAAGTGTTCAGTAGCACTATTGGTTGTTGCTACCCCTGACAATTGATGATGACCGGATTTAAGGCCTAAGTATTGATTCCCTGGTTCTCAAGTGCCCCCCCCCCAGAATCCACAGTAATTGTCACAAGTCCAAGTTAGAAGTCCTTTCCCTTTCTGATTTATTCAGGCTATCTGAGTTGCACTCACAAATTAACCAGAAATTTGTGTTGCTATGATGCTGTTGGACTGGGTTTAGTCCTTCAAATTTCATACACTTCATGCCAACTTTGAGTCACTGACAATTACTACACTAGATCTTTTATTGTAGTAGGCCTCACTGGTTATACTGTCTTGCCTTTCACTTTTGCCCTTAGTTGAACTTTCAAATCTGAGTCCTTTCTAAACCATTTACAAGGAGCTTCATATGTAGTCTCTAATTCCTGCATATTTATTATTATGAAGCCAAGTTACAGGTAGTTATGGTGGCTGTGTTCAATTCTGCCACTGGTAGATCCTAACCCTGTTCCCATGTTTTCTTAGTAAGCATCATGAATTATTTTAAGTTTTGGCCCCAGCCTTCAACTCAAAGTTCAACCAAGTTGAAGTTGAACATCATCATCATCCTCTGTGGGAGCCCGAGTCCAATGAGGCCCCTGACTTATCTTCATCACTAGTTATCACACCATCATCTACCTATCCTTTGCTGGCTTTAGCAGGTCTGACTATTTGTTACCTGCCAGTGCTTTCAAGTTGAGTCTGACTTACTGCCTGTGGATTGCCCCAAATATCCCCCCACCCAACCCTTGGACCTTTGTGCCTTCACTCCAACCTCAAATTCTTTTCAGGTGCTCACCACCTCTGGCATATTGACTGCAATGGTCTCTGTACCTACATTGACACACAGACTGGCCTAAAATGGTGGATTGTTGCATGACCAAAGAATGGCTCTGCCCATTTTTCCCATACCACCCTTTTTACTGAGGAATTTCAGATCAATGCTGCCAATCTCAACAAGTGGGATCTCGAAGCCATTCTTCTTCCTCCTGGATCTCAACTGTAAGCTTTCTCTAACTCATTTGACTAGAAATTTGTTAGTCACACAATAGGATCATGCAACCAAATACACCACATTTCATTGTCATGCCTGAGTCTGCAATTTGTCATGGTGGCCATTTTTATGCCACAACAACAATTCGAGACACCATCTTCAGAATATATCACATGTTTGTTGCCAGCAGAAACATAACAAATACAGAAAACACCTGGGATGTCACTATGTTCTTGTCAAACATGGAAAAGAACTGAATTCATCAACAGTGCCACCTGCACATGTTCCCAACATCTCCTCCTTCAAAGGGATGCTTGATCTCTTCATGTTATGTGTCATCATGGAGCTGGGTGACCTGATAAATCCACTGGCATACAAATGGAAGTGTCAGTGTGATTGTGATTGTGATTGTGATTGTGATTGGCTATGCACAATCCATGCCTGTGGTCTGGCTAGGCCCTTTGCGAATGGTGGCACACTCATTTCATTTTTTATGACCCCAAGGCAAAACAGCTGTGGATGGCCAAGTTGTATTCCAAGACCTCTTTGACCAGCATATCAACACATTGATCTCATATAAGAGGTTAGCTGAGGAGAGGAATATTCATGGTGAAGAATTGGAGTTCATGGTGGTGGTTCTGGAAAGTTTGATAAAGAAGTATTTCCCTCATACTCTGACTTTGTACTGATCACCTGAAGGTTTTGAATGGCTGGGGCCAGTATGTGATGTGTGCGTTCAACCAGGAGTGACTACTTCATATACAGAACCAAGTAAGTTTGTGGTTCTATTATGTAACAAAGAATGAGTGGAGGATTGGAACTTAGTCTTCGGGCGAGCGTGTGGTGCAGCATGTGTCCCCTTGCTTCCGCACCACAACACCGTTCGCCAGCAGATGCGATCTGCTCAGCACTTTCCTTCCTTTCATTCATTAGACCTACTTAGCACCTATCCTAATCAACTTTCACCACATCTATCACATCTAGAATCATGAACCAAATGGAACAAGACCCACACTTCAAAGTATGCCCAGACTATGTGTAGGGAGGTAAAGCTGGAAGCTGACTAGAGGCTTTTGGACGAAGGGGGGCATTCCTCTGAATGTCTCAGAGGTCAGGAATAATTGTCTCAGTATTATGTATAGTATATATAGTATATAATGCTGAAGTAATGCTGAAGTAACAGTAATTAGTAATGTCATAATTACCGCTCTGGATATAGCAATTATAGGCTTGTATCCCAACACTATGCCAGTGCACACTACACTCCCCTTTGAGACTTAATAGTAAACACTGGGGCTACTGAGGAAGAAGCAGTCACTCAGATGGTCGAGGCCTGGCAACAAGAAAATGAAGCAAGAAGAGAGACGTGGAACCAACAGCAGGAGGAAGACCAGAGAGTACTCCTAGAAAATGAGCGACTCATCCAAGAACAGCAAGAAGAGGAACAAGAGGCCACCCGTCGAGAACGAGAGAAAAAGAGATCTAAAACCAACGACTTCGACACCAACTCCTCAGTCGGATCCTTTATCACTCCTCGCCCCTCTACTTATGCCCTAAACTTGACCACTTCAA
The DNA here is from genome assembly GCA_964034925.1 of Tricholoma hemisulphureum. Taxonomy (NCBI): domain Eukaryota; kingdom Fungi; phylum Basidiomycota; class Agaricomycetes; order Agaricales; family Tricholomataceae; genus Tricholoma; species Tricholoma hemisulphureum. Next base: position 1,569,343 of record OZ035928.1, on the reverse strand, counting down.
ATATGTCAAACTGTTCTATTTTACCTGCGAAGGTTGCCTTGATGCAATGACCAACCAGTACACTGAAACTGATGATGCATATGGCCTCACCTGGGTGGGAGAAGTTCTCTCCTTCAAGTCCATCTCTGCCATCCGTGCATCGAAGAATGTCATCCAGGACATCAACCTCACATGGAGTCAACTCACCTTCGTGAAAACTAGCTACCTACAATACCTAGGGAAAGCTGGATGGCCCCAAAAACATGCCGAAGCGCTCACCCATTTTTTCATCACTCTAGAAGCCAGCCCTTTCCGAAACCAAGCCCATGGCGAAAAAATTCTCATTACCTACCAGGCCAGAGTATGTCGACACTGGCACGATTGTCTCAAACAAGACGAAGAGGGAGGCTTCAACATTGCGTTGATAGACAATGGCCTTCTAGAATCCATCTCGAATGAAATATGGGATGCGATACACACAGATAACAAAAGAGAGGCACGTCCTTTCCCTCATCACAAGCAATGCAACCACTAACCACTTCTGACTCCTTTTCTTCCCTATCTCGGTCTCCTCCCTGGTGCTACATCCATGAACCCACGCGTGTTCATACCCCCCCCCCCCCCCAAGACATTGTGACTCCCGCTACACCACCACCGCATCACAACCTTTGCAACACCCATCTTGTACCACATTTGGGCATCGCGCTTCACTTGCTACCGGTGTCGCCTACCTACATGGTGCTCGAACCCACTTTCTACATCACAAAACACACTGCACACAAACCCGCTACATCTGGGCGTGGTGATCAACCTACAGTTGTTCCACCACCCCACCCATCACTGCCTCATCTCACTGCATCACCAACAGATGCAAAACATATGTGAGAACTTTACCACAAATCACAACCCTTCCTCAGGGCATCATCGAGAACACAAGAGGCACCTCATGGACCCCAATCACAAATGCAAAGCACGACGCTCGCCTTCGCTGTCACCAACTCGCCAAGCCTCACCCCATAAGCGTCAACTTGCATCACACGCCACACCACGTCGACCTTCCTTTCCATCGGGTGCAGGCTCAAGAACCCCTTCCACCTGCGCCATCTGCCTGGGGAGACACCGCCACGAAATACACAAGTGCAACGAGTCGACACTCTGGAATGGAGACAAAGCCCGATGCCAACGAAACGAGCAGGGGCACCTCGTCAACCCCAATGGTGTCATCATCTGCTCAGACTGGCAACGCCCTGCCAGCTGAGCCTGCCCCAGCACCAACCCCAATCACCACCATGAGTGTTCAGGCTGCGGAAAGGAGGATCACGGCACTCAGGAATGTACTTGAACACAGAAAGAGTAAGGCACTCACCCCATACAACCCCGACCACTGGCATGTTCTCCTCTCTAGATTCAAACTTCTCGAAAAATACCCCTCTCTCCCTAATAACCTTAGATATGGCTTCAACGTGGGCATCCCCCGCATTTATTCTACCAGTGCTCCTGATAATAGTTCATCCATTAATACATACTCGCAACAATATCACGACATTGTGCATAAAGAATACCAAACTGGCAGATATGTCGGACCCCTTACAAAAGAGGAAGTAGAATCCCTCATCAATCCCTTCCAATCCTCTCCATTGTCACTTATGCCGAAATCAGGGAAACCAGGTAAGTTCAGGGCAATACACAACTTCTCCTTCCCCTACTCACCTCGAGACAGAATCTCTTCAATCAACCACACAATCGACCCCAACCTCTTCCCGTGCACCTGGGGAACATTCAACACCTTATGTAACTTAATTTGGCACCTTCCACCAGGCTCGCAGGCATCCATTCGAGACGTTGCAGATGCCTATCGCACAGTCCCAGTTCGCCCAGACCAGTGGCCTGGGCTCGTCGTCAGGTTACAAGGCACAGACCAGTTCACCATAAATACCAATAACAACTTCAGGCTTTCATCAGCTGGGGGAACACATGGAGCAGTGGCAGACACAGGTACCGACATCTTTCGAGCCTCAGGAATTGGTCCTATATCAAAATGGGTAGACGACCACATTTTCTTTCACATCCTACATAGAGAACTTGCTACTTACAATACTTTGAGGCGAAAATGGCATGATTCCATCAGGAACAATCGTGGAAGGGTACAGGAAGGGAGCCGTTTCTGGTACCAGGGAGAGGCCAGGCCAGATGGACAGCCCATGGAATTCGACAAAGACATGAGTGCCCCCTTCTTGAACCTAGCACAATCATCACCACGCTCCCATGAGGAGTCACTATTTACCTACAATGATGACAACATCAACAAACTATCAACTGTTTTAGGCATCCCCTGGGAAACGTCAAAAACTGTTCCCTTTGGAAAAGTAGTTCCTTACCTGGGCTTCACGTGGGATTTACAAGCACAAACAGTGGCGATCCCATCAAACAAAAAAGAAAAGTACCTCGAGGCAATTCGGCAATGGTCCTCAAGTAAGACACATGCTCTCAACGAGGTCCAAAAACTCTATGGAAAGCTACTGCATGTCTCCCTTGTGGTACCCACGGGGCGCGCATACTTAACGAATCTAGAATCTATGCTTGGCTTGTTCAACAACTCCCATTCATCCCACATCATGCCCCAAGAGACACCGCGCACGACCTCCAGTGGTGGTCCGACACCCTTCGCACTCCAAACCTCTTCAGAAACATCCCCGGACCCCACCTGATCATCAACACACAAGCCTTCTCTGACGCAAGCTCTGGTTTCGGCGTTGCTATCACCAGGAACTCAGATGGGTGCGAGATCGGGTGGGCAGAGGCCATTGGATTCAAGCTTCTCGTTCAATCCATTGTGGCAACCGCCTCCCCAGGGGATCAATTCAAGGTCTATGGAGACAACCGGGGCATCGTCAAAGGCTGGTGGAAAGGGAGGAGCAGGAGTCGGCCCACAAACCTCGTTTTCCGCAGAATCCACACCCTCATGAATCTTGTCAAATGCACTATTCACACTCGCTACATCTCAAGCAAAGAAAACCCTGCCGACGGACCATCGCGAGGCATCTACCCACCTCGATCCCTCCTCCTCCCGAACACCCCCATCCCAAGTGAAGCCGCACACTTCCTCGCTGACTTCGACGCACCACTCTCACCGGCTGAACACTGGACTTGCAGCCGCACTCCTTCAGCCACAATACATTCAAAACCAACCCGAAACGGCAACCATGCACCCAAGTACAGCCCCTCCACAAGCCCTCATAGATGCTCAAACCAACCCCCGCCCGGAAAGGAGAAACATGGGCAACCAGCACAACACCAGGACTAACACCATCATCCCCCCACCTCTAGGTACCGGACTCCCAGCAAGATACCATCCGAACCTCACCCTGATCCTGTCCCCCCTCTGCCCCCATTGCCTAGCACACGATTGGTTACATCTATGGAAACTGATTCGCAGCCGACTCCTGCAGGACCAGCAAGGGCTACCCGTAAACCTTGTAGACACCGACCTAGAATGTATATTAGACGTTATGTCCCAAGCCTGGGAGAACGGCACTTGGGAAACCTATGGCTCAGGGTTACTTACTTTTCATGTCTTCTGTGATAATAAACAAATACCCGAGGACCAATGTGCCCCGTAAGTCACATCCTTCTCTCCGGCTTCATCTTGATGCTGGCCAGAGTATATTCTGGAAAAACCATAACAAACTATGTATATGGTGTAGTGTTGCTGCAACCAGCTTGAGCACATTTAGTATTTTGCCAATAACATGGCACCATGTGCTCTGATTGCTTAGTGCTGATAGATGACCCATTGACTTTTAGGGTCCTGGATCTATACAGGACCCTAAAAGTCGATGGGTCATCTATCAGCACTAAGCAATCAGAGCACATGGTGCCGTGTTATTGGCAAAATACTAAATGTGCTCAAGCTGGTTGCAGCAACACTAATATGGTGTTTGTGCATGGCACATCCTACATGGCACCCCATGGGAATTGAATGAACCAGAAGTTGAGGCCCTACTCACCGGAGCTCACAAACTTGCCCCACCCTCATCGAAGCGCAAGAAACGATGGCCTTACACCCCAGAATACATCATAAAATTAAATACCCAGCTCAACCTTCAGGACCCCCTGGATGCCGCAGTATTTGCATGCCTCACTACATGTTTTTACGCAGCCGCACGAGTGGGGGAATTCACAGTGCCAAGGCTAGATGGCTTTATTCCCACCAAACACATTTCACCGACGAATCTCAGGGAGGAAGAGGACAGAAATGGGCTGTGAGTTACAGTCCTTCACATCCCACACACAAAATCCTCATCGGAGGGCAAAGATGTCTCCTGGGCAAAGCAAAATGGACCCACAGACCCAGATGAAGCCCTCCAAAATCACCTACAAGTAAACACACCTCCGAACAATGGCCACCTGTTCGCCTATAAATGGAAGACACAACACCGCTCACTCACAAAGAGAGCATTCATAAACTGTTTAGCAGAAGCTGCATGAGCAGCTGGGGAAGACCCCCTACAAGGCCACGGCATCTGCATCGGCTCGACCCTCAAATATTTACTTTGAGGCATCTCCCTCGAGACCATGAAAATAATTGGACAATGGGCGAGTGACGCCTTCCATGTATACCTCCGGAAGCACGCACAGATCCTCGCCCCATAGATACAGGCCACACCCCAGCTCCACCAGACCATATTAAACAACAACATGCATATCCGCTGACACACGAGGTACACAGGGGTAAATACCGGAGCCAACTCCTAGATAAGGGGTGCCGAGACTCACTCGACACGTTGTTAGACTCCTAAAATCCAGGTTTCGCAGCTTGTCTCGACACTACACTTGGTCACGCTCCATGGGTCGGGAAGCGCTATGCGCTTTCACCCAACTAGCTTAACCTCACCCAACCACATTGTCCTCGACTACGTACTTAGCACAATCAATAATTATTGAGTATAAAACTGATCCAGCATCATAGCGATTACCCAAAGAGTTCCACTTCAGCTGAACTGCATCCTTTTACACTGAAATTGAAGGCTGCGACATCTTCACCCCTGGAGCAACTGCGTTTGACAAGGATTTTGTGCAACAATATGTGAATATTCTAGAGTCTGATTCGGACTCTTCAGACTCTTCAGACAAAACTAGCAACCTGACTGATCTAGATGAAAGTGATGGTGAATCAAGTGATTGGGAGAATCAAGTGATTGGGAGAATCAAGTGATTGGGAAAATCAAGGTATGTCTTCATTTCCAGCTATTGCCCTTCTCTGAGTCATCAGTGCCCAGTAGCTAGTCATCCACACAAACATGGTAGACATAACTTGTAAGTGTGCTGTGCAAACATTACTCATTTGACCATGCTGCAGTATAGTCTCTGTGCAGTCCAGCCATTTCATTAACAGACTCATGCATGGCACTCTGTATCCTGGCAACAGTATGTTAACCACCGATATATCTACATCAATAATATTTTTGTGCTCATACTCATGTATCTTTGTTTACACTTGAAAACATTCAAGTTCAAATTCTCAGTGTGCTTGAATCTCTTGTTCAACAGAAAGTTAGTATGTAATGACAATGACTCAGGCTTATAATCATTGGTGTGACATAAAATGCTCAGTTGCATTGAATATAATATTAGTTCAATTATGACTACCATGACTCATGTTCATGCAAACATGTGATCAGAGCTTGAAATTGAGCTATAAGTTGAAATGTTTACTAATCAAGTTCAATTTGGAATTTCAACTTGAATTTGGACTCTGCTCCTCTCCTTTTTCTCTCCTCAATTTTGTGGCCACCTGCAGGTCTGACTTTCCATCACCTGCTTTGATTGAGTCTGACTTTTTGTCACTCAATCTTCCAAAGTTTGGATCCTTCAAGTTCACCTTCAATTTTGGGCTTTCAATGTCAGGGACTGTTTGGGGTCATTGACATCACTCAGCAATCTGAACTTTAACTTGTTCTCACTGTCATCCTTTATGTGCCCCAGGGTTCTGGTCCTTCAGTCATGCATTGGGATTACTTTTTTTTGGCCCTTTCAACCTATCACTAGCTCAACCTGAAACTCTTGACTGGATATCTTCCTCCCACTAACTGAGCTTGTTGTTTGGATGTCCTGTGGTGCCCTGAAGTCTCAACAATTATATTTATACCATTGTTAACCCTTTCCTCATTTTATCTCTTTCAGCATTCTCATTGCTAATAGGAACCTATCAAATGACTACCATGGTTATTATTTGGCAGTAGTTTAAGCTTCAGATTGTGATGTATTTACTGCTGAGTGCCTTCATACAGAGGGTGTTGAGCCCCCAATAACCCTAGGTTGACTGGTGAAAATTATCAATCATGGTTTAGTCCCCCTTGAGTCAGTGTGAACCAACTTCTATCAATGACATTTTGTGTGAGAATTATGCAGAGGTGTTGGCTTGATGTAGTAGTTATGATACACATTGGATGGCTCCTCCAGGCAAGAGCCTCCTTGCCCACTGCCCTATCAGCCATGCAATGCCTGTCCTTTACTCATGCCCAGGAAATCTATGGGGTGGCAGCCAATAAAAGATCGAGACCTGATGTGCTTCCTACTTCTGTTCATCCCAAATTTCATTCAGTTGTAAGAAAAGTTTTTATGTAATACATGGTTCACTGAAATACTTGTTTTATATGCCCAGTGAAATGGCTTGGCAATGGCTCTTCCTCAACCCCCAACCAACCCCAAGGTTTGACCATTTCTCACCTTGTATGCAAAGCTTGACTTTTTGTCCCTCAATTTTGAGCAACACTTAATGCATTTTAGCAGGGGAGAGAGAATCTTTGTAGCTAGGTAAATATTGAATGGACATCGACAGGCCATCTATGTGACCATGTTTTTTTTACTTTGGGTCACATGTTGTTAGTTCTGAATCATCTACTGCCTGTGGATTGCAGTAGCGGAAGGTAAACATCTGATGTGTTGTGATGAGCACACATGCATCACACTTTACGAAGAGGCCAGGGAACTTGCCCTCTGTCAAACCTGGTTGGTCCATAGAATCCAGTTTAAAAAATTTGCGCCAGTCTATTTGCTTGCTGTGACCAATGTTCTCACTGTGATCTTCAATGGCCATCAAATCTTGACAATTAACTATGATCAGCTCATGTTTAGTTTATCTTGGGGATTTTCTTCACTTACTGGCTTGTGCATAGGTTCTTTGGAGAGGGTGCCACATCTTCAACACCTCCTTCTCCTATTCATTAAGGACTGAGGGAGGGCAAGGTGCACCGGCCTCTTCATTATCTTTGAGTTTCTTTTTTTCTTGAGAAATTTTGGGGACTAACCTCTGAAGGGGAAAGCCTTTGTTGGAACATTGCCCATGGCACCTATCCTTTGTAGGGGCACTGGGTGGGCATGAGTCCTTTAATCTGTCATCAGCAAGAATGGAGACTGACCTAAGTATCTGCAATGACTCTCTGCACACTCTGCAATATATTCTCCACCAAACCAACCAAATACTGGTATGTATATTGCAGCCTCCATGAAGGCCAGCTCCTCACTCAACCTTTGAAACAAGGAGTCATCCAGATGTTTTTAAAAAGCATGTGGTGAACAAAAGCTGGACCCCAACCCAAGTGCATGCCTTCCCTGGCCTCCCCCTGTGCTCCCAATGTCAAACAAAAATGCCCCTTCTTTGAGCACCAATACTCAACCCAGTGCCCTGAAGCTTGGAAACCAAAAAAACTGTGAGTTGATTTTAACTGTGATAGAAGACTTACAACGCCTGATTGCTATAGTGCTGCAGGCATGCTGGCAATCCTTTAATCCATCATGGATGGCATTTCGGCAGAACAGTGCATGTCATGTGCAATGTCCAGGTGCTTTTCACAAATGGTATTGTAGGGAGGTAAAGCTGGAAGCTGACTAGAGGCTTTTGGACAAAGGGGGGCACTCCTCTGTATGTCTCAGAGGTCAGGAATTACTTGTCTCAGTATATACTATACATATAGTATATATAGTATATAATGCTGAAGTAATGCTGAAGTAACAGTAATTAGTAATGTCATAATTACCGCTCTGGATATAGCAATTATAGGCTTGTATCCCAACACTCCCCCTCAAGCCTAGAATGGCTGGGTGAAATGGTTAAATATTTTGTCATTACTCCCCCTGAAGTCAAGGGTGGAATAAGTTTCTCCAGTGTCATTACTCCCCCTGAAGTCAAGGGTGGAATAAGTTTCTCCAGTTGCATTAAAACCTCTGTGGTGGAAAAAACCCATTGGGAAAAAATCCAACTCACACGAGGAAAGCTGCTGGGTTCCTCTGACTGAACTCCCATCTCATCCCTATGTTGTGTAAATTTAGGCTTCGGCAGAGCCCTTGTTAATACGTCTGCAGTTTGCTCCGGATCACGACAGTTTTGAATTTCTATTGATTTATTGGCCACGAGATCCCGGACCCAGTGATAGTGGATAGCAATGTGTTTTGATCTCTGATGAAATTGAGGGTTCTGAGTTAAAATTACTGACCCTTCGTTATTGCCTTTAATCACTGTGGGGAATTGTTGTGCAAATCCGAGTTCTTCATATAAATTTCTTAGCCATATGGCTTCGTGTCCAGCATCTGATAATGCAATATATTCAGCTTCGGTAGAGGATAGTGCAATAATAGTTTGTTTCTTAGATTTCCATGTTATTGCTCCCCCGGACCCTTTGAAAATATAGCCGTTTGTGGATTTAAGATCTTCAATATTAGCAAATGAAGCATCAGCATATCCATGGAAGAGGTTATTGTTTTCAGTCTCATCTTGGGATTTATAAATTATCCCGAGAGTTTTCGTACCAGCCAAGTACCTGAGTATTTGCTTTATTGCACCGTGGTCACTAAACCTGGGTTAGCGGTGTAGGCGGCCAACTTGTTAACGGCAAAGCTGATATCGGGCCATGTGGAATTTGATAGGAATTGTAGACATCCTAATAATTTTGCGTATGAATTACTCCTGTTGGGTTCATTATAATCTGGATTCACCAATAATTTAATATTGGGATCCATTGGCATTCCGACTGGATTTGCGTCAAGCATTCCCTCCTTGCGGAGAATATTTTCAATGTATTTCTCCTGAGATATCTTGATCGTGTCATCTTGGCACGTAATTTCTATGCCGATGATTTTGCTTGGCTCCCCGAGGTCGGTTACTTCCCATTCCGTACTGAGCGTATTTTTCATATGCTTCATCATAGAATCGGAAGACACAAAGAGTAATGTGTCGTCAACCCAGACTGTTATTATTCCCAAGTGATCGTCGACCCTTCGAATATACGCGCATGGATCTGCAAATAAGCGTCTGTATTGGTGAATTTTGAGTTTACCATCAAATTCATTATTCCACTCTTGCCCTGCCTGCTTTAGTCCATAAAGCGGTTTCACTAACCTACATACCCAGCCTGTTCCATCTTCTTGTCCTTCAGGTTGCTTCATATATATTTCTTCTTTTAATGTGCCATTTAGGTATGCGCCCTTTACATCCATCTGTTGTATTTTTAGACCCTTCTTTGATGCAAGTGCTAATACTGCTCAGAGCGTGTCCATCCGGACTACGGGTGAGAAGGTATCCATATAATCATAGCCTGGTTGTTGTGCACATCCTTTTGCAACTACTTAATCGCACTCAGTATCTTATAATTTCCCCTTGTTTATTTCTTAGAATAGTTTTCCAATTTTTCATTGACGAATTCTTTTCCGCAATTAATTTGAATCCCCTTGGGTGTTCGGCCTTGTGTTTTTATATAGGCCAAATAATTTATTACTCCCTGTGCTGCATCACTCTTTTCTTTTAGACATTCGACGGTGACATACCTCTTGGTGTCGTCAACGAATAATAAATAATAGTGTTTTCCGTTGATGGACTTGACGGCATATTTTCCCCATAAATCTATATGCGTCAATTCTCCGGTTTCAGTATTCTGTTTGACTGATTTTGGGAATGGTTTAATGTGTTGTTTTGTGGCTATACATGTCTCGCATTCTGGTTTTGGGGTGGCCTAATTGTAGCCCAGTATATCCGATATGTCCAAATCGTCGATGCCATGTTTCCCAACTGAGTGATTTTTCATTTCCACTGAAAGTTATATTATTTTCAGCGTTGTTGGCAGTGTCGCTTGGGTTTCTAATAATCATTTCCATTTTGTAGAGATGATTATTGATTTTATTCCCGTGTGCAACGGCTTTACCATTTTTATTGATGAGGGTTATTTCCCCTTGTCCCCCTTTGTATTTTCCTCCTGCAGTGTCCCATCTTCCTAGCAACATTAAATTGTTCCGCATTCCTGGAACGTGCAGAACGTCTTTGAGATGGAGAATATATTTTTCTCCATTACATGTCGTAATTAGATTGACATTTCCTCGTCCTTCCATTTTTGCCTCTTTCCCTCCTACACCTGTTACGGAAATATTTTTCATAGGCTCATAGGAGGTAAATGCTTCTTTTTGATGCGTTACATGTGAAGTGGTTGCCGAGTTGGCCAGCCAATCATAATAGATCAGACGCTCATCAATTATGGCATCGTTATAACATGCATCAAAATTATGCCCTTCCTCATCTGCTGAGAAAGTAATATGTTCTTCTGCTATCATTGAAGTATCCCCGGGCTTCTTCTCTTTCGTTTTCTCTTTCTTCTTTCCCCAACAATTCTTCGCGTAATGTCCAAATTTCCCACAGTTATGGCATTTGTTCCCATCAAATTTTCAGCATTTGCTCGTCCAATGCCCCGCGCGCTTGCAATGATCGCAATAAGATTTGATGGAGGTTTTCTTTTCAGTAATACGGTTTTCCAGAGATTTACTGGGACCAGTAGCTTTCTGGGTTTGCACCAGATTTATGCTCCCGCCAGTTCTGTTATTATTCCCGTTCCAATTTAGCCGAAGTTTATATTCCTCTCATAATAATCCTATAAATGTGTCCGATGATAAGCGGCGCTTGGGGTCCAAGTCATTGGGATCCTTTGCATTGCCATTGTATGGCTCCACATAAGTTTGCCAAGACGATGGTAGAGATGCCAATATGATAGATTTGAATCGGGTGTCGGAGATATGAAATTCCTTATTAGGGAATTTATTGATGTGGTCGCGGTAAGATTTCAGGGTGTCCATATGCTTTAGAAGATCGTCGGTAGCGTGTTAATATATCCAGTGATGTCACAATTAATAAATACCCGTTTCATCCTTTCTCTCCATTCGTGCCAATTCTCATCAGTAAGGTGATCCCGATCAGAGATCTTGTTTACATTAGAATATTCTTTGGTACGAATTAGAAGGATTGTGGGCTTCTTTTGTTTCGGCGGGATTCCCGCCTTGGGCGCAGCTGGCGGCGCTCCCACTGTAGCGTATTGGGATGCGGCTGGTGACGGCCCAAATAATTCCATATGGTCAGCTAAGTCCTGATCATACTCCTGGATGTATTCTTGAGGGTTTTCTTCGTCACTGTCCGGGACAAATTCTTCAATATTGCTTGGGGCTTTTGACATGTTGTAGAAGGTTTTGTAAATAGATTTTTGGGTTGTTTATAATAAGCCAGGGCCCATAACCTGTTGGGAGGTAAAGCTGGAAGCTGACTAGAGGCTTTTGGACGAAGGGGGGCACTCCTCTGTATGTCTCAGAGGTCAGGAATTAATTGTCTCAGTATATATAGTATATAATGCTGAAGTAATGCTGAAGTAACAGTAATTAGTAATGTCATAATTACCACTCTGGATATAGCAATTATAGGCTTGTATCCCAACACATACTCATTGACAGAGTGGGACCCCTGGTGGAACTTGGAAGCCTTAAGGTCTGTTCACACAGTTTGGACCTCATTCTTAGGGAACAACTTGTGAATGAATTTGACTCTAAATTCACCCCAGGTCAACCAAGGTAGTGATCAAGTTGGCATGCTTGGTGTGATTAATGAATCACACTGCACAATCCCCTTTCATGTAGGAAAGAACCCAATAGATCTGTGCCTGATCATCGATGAATTGGGTTGGTGCAAGTCAATGCAGAGATCACATGAGTTGAGGAATGAACAACCCTTCATGTGATTGCCTGGACAATCACTTGGTGATGCAGGCTCTAGTGTCAATAAGCACCAGTGGCATTAGGAGGGTTAGGAGGTGGGACAGGTGCATTAGCTACTGCAGGGGGTGCTTCTGCAGGCTGCAGTACCAGGGAGTTAGCCCCACTGACCAGAGCAATAAGCTGTGATAATTGCTCATGAATTATATTAAGAGAATTTCACTGCACATTGACTTTGCCTTCTATAGAGGATATTACACTCCCCCACATATTCCAGCTGGAATTTCCGGAATTTTCAGATTCCAGTTGTACTTTTTTTTAGTGTATTTCTCACTGTACAGGATAATTCTGGTTTACATAATTAGACCGGAATTTCCAGAATATACCCAAACCAAGAAAAACCAAACTAACTGAACTAACCAGATACATGTCACATGGCCACAATCGCCACCATGATGCGTCATGACTGCTAGCTCGTGCATTGCCACCCACTATCACAACAACCACCTCCCTCTCCCCTCCCCCCCTCCTAGGGCACGGCACGGGTAACCCTCGGGTATATTTCTTCATACCCTTACCCGTACCCGTGAACACCGTACCCGCACGGGTAGGGGTACGGTGTTACTGCGGGTTGTGCGGGTTACCCACGGTGTTCAGCATGAATATGTATATTTAGATAATCTAATTACTTTATCAAAAGAGAAACCCCCCCCCCGCTCGCGTTTGCAGCGAGGGGGGGGGTGGTGGTGGAGAGCGAGTCGTCATCGGCATTGCCTAGAGCCAAGAGATAGCCCCCTCCAACTCGTGTTACACACGAAGGAGGGGGAGTCATCGTTGTTGCCTACAACCACAAGATATCCCCTCCAGCTCGCGTTTGATGCGAGGGAGGGGGTCGTCGTCACCGTTGTCGTTGCACAGAACACAAGAAGAGCCCACCCACTCGCATTTGATGCGAGGGAGGGGGCCATCGATCGTCGTTGCACAGAACACAAGATGAACCCCCCCACTCGCATTTGATGTGAGGGAGGGGGTTGTCATCATCATTGTTGCCCAGAACAAAAGCCAAACCACCCCACTCGCGTTTGGAGCGAGGGAGGGAGGTTGTCATCGTCATTGCTCGCGCTTGATGCGAGGGAGGGGTCGTCGCTGTCATCGTTTCCCAGAACAAAAGAAAATCCCCCACCCACTTGCACTTGGAGCGAGGGAGGGGGTTAGGGAATAGCATGGGTTTCGTAACCCGTGCGGGTTACGGGTACGGGTAGGTACGGGTACGGGTACGGGTCGTGGAGTGGTTACCCGCTACCTGTGCCTACCCGTCACCAAGAGGGAGGCGATGGGGGGTGGGGAACACAATATATATTAAATAATTTACATAAAGTCACATAACTACATATTAAAAAATAAATAGGTGGGGCGAGCCCAGCTGAAAACTTCGAAATGGGAGGGTTTATATACTCCTGGCATGTGCACGGGCCATTTGGCCTTGTGTGGACAAAGTAATTGCGTTTTCATTGATTGTTCACGCATTATTTACCTATGTTTTTTTTACTACACAGCCGCTTGCACAACCGCCTGCCTCCCTCATTCGTCCTCCCTTTCCCCTCCTCCCTCGTCCACTCCATCATTATGGGGCCACAGGGCCCCAATATTAAGTATTTTCATTTCATTTCTATGTTTTTAAACTAATAAACTATTTTTTTTCACACTCGCGTCACCATCAGTCACCACGCCGTGACTGCCAGCTCACCATTCACCACCACCACCACTCACGACGACGCCGCCTCCCTCCCTCCCTCCCTCCCTCCCTCTCCCTCCATCCTGTGGCCCTATGGTAAGGATTTTTATTTAACTTATCAATTTTGTTTCAAAAGTAATAAATTTTATTTTTCAGTTTCTCATTTTCAACAACGACGGCCGCCCCCCTCACAGCGCCCCCTCCCCCTCCTATATCCTTCCCCCCCTCTTGTACTCCAACTCTATGGGAGCCACAGGCCCCATTGTAAGTTGTTTTTATGTTATCAATTCCTTTTTAGCTAACAAAAAAGAAATTCAGCCTTTCTATTTGTAACTACGAACGCCAGGCGTGCCGCCCCTCCTCCCCACTCAAATGGGATGTGAGGGGCCCGAAGGGGAACTGGACGGCCCCAGGGAGGTGCCGGGAGGCCCGAGAGCGGGGTACCCGCGAGGTGCACCCCGAATCGCAGCCCTCCTGTTGCCACGTCACTGACGCCCCCCCCCCCGCTCTCCCCCCTCCTTCCCCCCTCCCTCTAGCAGCCTCAAACAGCCCCTCATGCAGCCCTGCGAGCCCCTGCTTGTGGGGTGGTCGGGGGGCTTGGTTTTCGACCGAGGGGACTCCCACCCGACCTGCCACGCGGCACCCGACCCAGACGACAGCGGGGTGAAGGACGACGATGGGATGCGACGGGGACGTGACGGGAGCCCCCCAGGGCCCTGGGGACACCCCCTGGACGCGACTGGACGCGACGGGAGGCCCCAATGGGCGCCAGGGCGCACCAGGAACCCAGGGGATGCGAAGGCAGGTCCCGACAGCCGAGGGGACATGGCGGGAGGGCCCAGGAGCCCCACTGACACCACCCGGCCCAGCCTCACGAGCCACTGCTCGTGGGGTGGAGCGCGGGTGGGGTGACGCAGCGACAAGCGGGCCACATTCTTTTTTCCGTTTTTCTTCTCCTTTCTTCTTTTCTTTTCTTCTTTTCCTTTCTTCTTTTCTTTTTTTGTTTCGTTGGGCCCACCGGCGACCCCATGCCTACGAGCACCTGCTTGTAGGGTGGTTTTATAATTGTAGTTAAATATATAATTAGATAAATGTATTTTTGTTACTGCAACCCCTGACGAAACCCGTACCCGCCATGACCCATGCCTCGTGACCCGCGGGTTGCGGGTACGGGTAGATGCGGGTACGGGTATGGGTCAGCAAAAAATGACCCGCGGGTTACCCGTGCCAATGCCTAGAGCCTCAGGGGGTCGTGGTCGTAGTCGTAGTCGTCATTGCTGTTGATGTTCATGTTGTTTGTGATCAACAACATCATATGATCACGCACATGACCGGCTGTCAGTACCCGTAAACCCGTGGGTAAGGGTATGGTGTTGCACGGGTAGGGCAATGCCATACCCGTACCTGTACCCCTGCATACCCGTAAGCGGAAACATACGGTGTTACCCGTACCAGTGCCGTGCCCTACCCCCTCCCCCTCTCCCTCTAGCACAACATGGGGGCAAGTATTTTAAGATCCATTTCATCTTTATTTAAAGCTAATCAAAATATATATTTTTTTCTTTCAGTTTTTGTATGCAACAACACACCGCCCCTCCTCCCCTTTTAGCTGGGAGGTGGGGGGCTTCATGGGGTGAGGGAAGGTGCCAGGGACCTCCCAGATGTGTTCAACAATGACGACCACCAGTGCTGCCTCCCCTCTGCTGCCCCATCCCTAGCCCAGTGCTGCCATGTCACCCCAGCACCGCCTCCCTTCCAACCAAGCACCTACCACCACTGCCACATCATGCCCACCATGCAGGTACATGTGACTATGTATTCCATTTTCCCTATGTGTATATTCATATTATTTGACTTTGTGCTTTATAACTATCCTTGTAATTGCATCATATTTATATGTGCTGTATAAGCTGAAGGACTGAAAATGTATATATATAACAAACAACGAGACCAGGTCAGTAAATAGCAAAATGTTCTATGTTGCATACAAACCATCAGTATGAGGTGACACACTCACAAGCACCCAGGACAAAAGCTGATCATATAATAAGTTCTATAGAGTCAGTACACATCTTTTATATTTAAATGTCAATGCTTTATTGGTGTGCGTCAAGATGGCCCCAATGATTAATTCCCCTACACTGTGGGCTACATTATAAGGGCTACTGTTGATTTCATGACTAAAAACATAAGCGGACTTTCCGAAAAGAATCTATCACAAGAAAAGCATATACAACAATCAAAGCCTATGGTTATATAAGTAATCTATATAAGTACTCTATAGCAGACAACACCAGTTAACATCAGTTAAACTGTTCTAACAATCAGCATACACATAAAGTTCAATGCAGCAACATTCTAACTACACTATGAATGTGTATGTAAAATGTTAAGCTATGACCTGGAAACCAAACTGTAAATATTAATGAAAACCTTACCATCAGGAGTATATACATCACTTTCATTGTCACCAGCACCGATGTGTAATGCCCCATTTAATTATATGCAATACCCTGTACATATACTTAGTTTCAAATATTCAAAATATAGTTATAAAGCACAAAGTCAGATAATATGAATATACATAGTATGCAATTACAGCTGTTTGCATAAAGGATGGCAGTAAAAACAGTTTTGATTGATTACAAATAGTTGACTTCGTAGAATTTTGGTGATCTGGGGTGGTCCACATGACTTGCGGATGATGTATTTTTAATTTTGAACCAATCATAAGCCTTCCACGTAATGTCTGGATGATCCAAATTCTACGAAGTCAATTATTTTGTAATCAATCAAAATTGTTTTTACTGCCATCCTTTATGCAAACGGCTGTAAACACAATACTCCTCTTATACAGTTGACTGTTCAGGTCAAATGTGTCAATCATGCTTCACATCATGAGGACATTAAGTAACTGCTCCTTATTTGGTCTGCTACATCATATATTATGAATCTGTTATTTATTGCCTTTGAACATTGATTCATTGTGATATTCACTTTCTGTAGATCCTGTAGTGACTATCATATTTTTGTGGGTAATCATTCAAATACTTCTCTTTTGTGTTTGTGTTCATTGTTGCGCTGTTCGCTGGTTTTGACCAGCGCATGTTGCTTTGTCCTTCGGGTCCTCGGGATTGTATGATCTTTCGGCACTTGGTGGGGCTGTATACTTATTTTATATAATGATTCTGGTGTATGTGGGTGATACTTACCACTATTATGCGCCAATCATTCACTTTTGAATGGCGCTTCATATTGTGGGCATATGGCATCTATTTGGACAGCGCACTTTTTGAAGGGAATTCCTATACCCAAACCCTGCCCATACCCCTACCCATGCATCATAGATAGTACAGAATCTTGTCAGATCAACTTCAAGTGACTCAATGCTGCACATTTGCACATGGTGATAAGAGCCATGAGGCTCTTATCTATGACTCGGCAGGTGCTGGATCAGGACACTGCCTTAACGTCTTAGTACTCCTGAGTCAGATGTCATTCCAATGCGTTCAGCGTTTGACAGAGGGTGGGAAAAGCTTAGGCAGTGGTGTCCTTGGCGCTGTGAGCTTGGCTTGGCGCCAGTCACATGTCGCACAGCCGTGGTTGGCTATAAAAGACCCAGCAGAAGTACTGAAGAAGCTACAAGCCAAAACACATCCTCTGAGTTGTCTCAGAGATTTGTTTACTTTCTGCTACCTCTTCTACCACAAGAAACTCGCTCGCCCTTTGGGCTCGATCGTTCTCACCCTATAACCCGAAACACTTCCTTTGAGTCCGCTCAGGGAATTTGTTTACTTTCTGCTATCCTCTTCAACACAAGATAACCCTATAACTCTATAACCCTATGTTCTGGAAAAGCTTCGGCTTAGTACAGGACGGGGTGCCTGCCGGCCCAATTGGGAAGGTGGGTACTGCCTGGACGCGAGTCCAACAGCTAAGGTCCAGTGGCCCCCCTGCTAGGTGCAGTGGGTGGAAACTTTTGGGAAGCATGGCGCAGCCCTGTGTGCCAGGCACACAACGCCAAGGCACTGCCCTCCCTCATGACTCAGATCAGAGATAAGGAAGTCATCAGGAAACCGACTCATGCTCTGTCTTGTGATGACAAGGTGTTAGCGGATCTTGTCAGATTGACTTCAGATGACTCATTGCTGTGCGTTTGCACATGGTGATAAGAGCCTTGAGGCTCTTATCTGTGACTTGGCAGGTGCTGGATCAGGGCATAGCCCTAACGTCTGAGTACTCCTGAGTCAGATGTCGTTCCAATGCGTTCGGCTTTTGACAGACGGCGGAAAAAGCTTGGGCTATGGTGTCCTCGGCGCTGATGAGCTTGGCTTGGCGCCAGTCACATGTCGCATAGTCTGGTTGACTATAAAAATCTAGCAGAAGTACTGAAGAGGCTACAAGCCGAAACACATCCCTGGAGTCGTCTCTGGGATTTGTTTACTTTCTGCTACCTCTTCTACCACAAGAAACTCGCTCGCCCTTTGGGCTCGCTCGTTATAACCCTATGCGACCCTGCTAAAAAAAAGGTGACAGACAGGAGGAATTGCCTGAAACAGGGGTAAAAGGGGCCCCTTTACCCAGATAAGATAGCTAGCTTTCCAGGGTGTTCACAGTAGCCATTTTTCACATCATTTTTCGTTTCATTTTTCGGATCATTCTGATCATTCTTCTGCCAAACACGCGAAAATGATCCAAAAATGAACCCAGAAATGAGCTGAAAATGGCCCAAAAATGTTTACTGTGAACAACCCTAATAATAAATTTCGCATGTCTACAAGGATGTCACCATTTTATGCAAATTATGGGTATAATCCTCATATGGGAATAGAGCCAAGGCAACAGATGAAATTATGGGGTTGGCATTGGTGACCTCGCCGTAGTCTTGCAGAGTTTGATTTGTGTGTGACGTCATGTCGCGGTCAACATTCAATCTCCGCCCACGACGCTCAGTCTCCTATTGCAATGAGTGAATTCCAGTCCAACAGCCCCTTTCCTACTTCAAACCTTAACCCTCTTGTTCGATACGGCTATCGTCCAGTATCCACCGAATTCCAGTCCAACAGCCCCCTTCCCACTTCAAACCCCATCCCTCTTGCCCGATACGGCTATCTTCCAGTATTTCCCACCATGTCTCCACAAACATCTAGACTTCTCTGGTTCGTCTTGGAAGGCGGTTCAAAGCCATTCGACCTCTTCGACATTCCGATTAGTGCCAACGTCAACCAATTGAGAAAGGCGATTCAACAGAGAATCGAAGGTCTTCATACCACAAACGCTGACCTTCTGAAGCTCTGGATGGTCATTTCCTTAATTTCAGGGGTGTCCTCCTTCTGACATTCTCTTTCAGCTCAATGTGATAGTTCCTGTTGATCCAGATGATAGTCTCGCCGAGCGATTAAGTGCCTTCGGTGACATTGACGCTTATTCGAGAAAATTAAGTTCTGGAGAAAAAGTGGGGGTGCTATTTCCCGAACCGCATTCCGAGGACAATCTTCATATTGTCGTTCAGTGCCCTGGTGAGTTCCGCTGGCTTATGTTACTCATGAGCAGAACTGACGAACTTCCATCCTCACTTGCTCATCTTGGTTTCGATCCTCATCACTCCTATCTCATCTTCTATCCTCACCTCCCCTTCCGTCTTCCCTTCAATGTCCGCCAACTCGTTGTTCACTTCAATTTCCTTGATATCCCATTTCGTTCTCCTGCTGGGATTGGCATGTTGCTGCCGTCACGTTTGGTGCCGGTCGTATCATCTACTCTTTGTGCATAACAATGCCATTTATTCGTTTCGCCGCCACCCAAACCTGATTCGGTCGCCGCTCCGGACTGCCTCCTCCCACATGTTCTCTTTATCTCATTTCTTCATGCTTCGTTCATCTGTCACCTACTCGTTCCCTTCATCCCTTCCAACGTTTCCCCTTCGATCAATATCGTCCTCGATCTTGTTTCTTCCCACCTCCCCCGTCTCGTCCGTTCCTCTATCCCATTCATTCTCATCTCCTGGTTGCTATCATACATCACATACCCCTGCTCCCCCAATTCACCAACGTTTTGTTGCCTCCCACAGCTGATGGTAAGTCAAGCCATCCCTGTTGTTCTACGCTCGTTGATGCCATCATTCCATCTCATTGTCCTTGGTCACCTCGACAATTCTACAGATCCCCCGCCTCACCAGCGACTGCGCACGTTAAAACCAACCTCCCATGATCCATCCTATAAGCGCGATTTTGGTATATTGCTTCTATGTTGCTCTTTACTTCATTGCCTTAAATAATGTTTTCAGGGTTTGATCAACTGCGCTACGATAGCACCCCGACGGATTCGTTCTTGAATTTCTATGAGACGTTTTGGGGCGTTCCTCTACCTCAGGAGCACATTTCTCTTAAGAATTCGGTCCCTGATCCTAACGATGAAGAGAACGACAAGAATGGAGGAGAGGATGATGGCGATGTCCTTCCCGCGACACCGCCCCCAATTATTGAAACCGGTTGGACGCGACTTCTCATTCGTGCTGAATACCTTAGAATCTATAAATGGGCAGAAGATATGTACGAGGAGGGCAAGGTAGATCGTCCGTCTGCAATTGTTGTCACAGGCCAGCCCGGAATCGGTTAGTTCTCTATCTTCAATACGAGAAACTTTTTTGATGTGCCTTTATGCATAGGAAAATCGATATGGGCCCACTATGTCCTGCGTCGCCGTCTCGGGGAAAAGTCTGCTACTATGTGGTTTCAAGGATCCGCGCTCTATCTCTTCTGTTCGGAAGGGGTCCTTACCGTCCCCCTCACATTCTCCCTCAACAAATTTAGCCCCCGCATATGGACTATCGTTGATTCTGCTCAATCACCATCTGGGATTCCGAGCGCCTTCACCCATTTCCCACCGGGTGTCTTTCCCGTCTATATCACGTCCCCTCGGCCAGAACGCTGGTCAGGGATTAGACAGTCATGGATGGACCATCGGGTGATAATGAATCCTTGGACAAGGGCGGAGATCGAGTATGCGTGAGTATGTTATTTTCATGACCCACTCATGCTGAGCCCTCTCTTCCAACACAGCACGAAAAACATATATTTGAACAGGCAGATAGATGAGGTGTTGCAGAGATATGATCGCTTAGGCCCCACTGCACGCTTCTGCCTCGAAATGACTTCTGATCAAGTTGCAAACCACATCTCTGACCGTCAAATGTCAATCGCCGAGACTAGTCCTGATCTCTTCAAGGATCATGTCTCAAATGCTCTCAAAATGTCATATAATACCTCCTCGCACAAAATCTGCCTGATTCGGCGCTCGCGAGGATCTCCACTAGGTTACGGGCGCTTCACAATCGAGCTCATCTCGGGTGAAGTTCAGCAACAAGTTGTAGAAAGGCTTGTGGCGTTCAATGATGATGAGCTGTTGAATATGTGGACCCGGTTTTCGAAATTTGGCGATGCCCGGGGAATGACTGGTCCAATATTTGAAGCTTTCGTCCATCGGCGTTTTACAAGACGTATCGATGTGGATGCTACACCAATGGTTCGGTCGAAGCGTGCCAATTCCCGCTGGTATGCTTCATTCAGCCCCAAATCCCCTCAATTCACCGTTCTTGGAACGGCACGGCAAGCCTTTTCTCTCCACGTTGATATCAGCGGCACATTCGTCTACGATAACACCACCAAGCTACATATTCGACCAGACGTCTACTACATACCCCGAAGTGGCCAACAAGTCGGTCTTGACTCCTTTATACTATGTGGAGGATGTCTCAATATCTTTCAATGCACTGGGGGCCACAACCACAGCATCAAGGATGGCCTTGTTAGCTTTCTTGCATCTTGTAGCGGCCTACCTCCCCGGGCAAACTGGCGGTTTGTGTTCATCCTCCCAGGTGACCTTGACTCGTTCTCTTCCCCTGCTTCAAGTGACTCCGTAATTAAGGACCTTGGCTTGTACACAGCATGCATTCCAATGTCAAGGCTCTGACTTTTGCCTTTCATATCGAGAACTAGGATTTGGACAAGTACATGTCTTGTGATGGAATTGAATTGTAATTTTGCAATATGTAGAAGGCCTCTTTTTTGTCACACTATTGAACACTGCCTTCACTTAGTACCTGTCCAACGTGCACAGCCCCAAATCCCCTCACTTCACTATTCATGGAACATAGGGTTTAATGGGTATCTACTAGAGTCAGACTAGGGTTGGTCCATGGGGCTGGCAGGGTTGACACTAGGGCTGGCATGCAGGGCTGGCAGGGTTGACATTAGGGCTCACTTGAAGGGCTCACACCAAGTACATTTACATGTTGAGCGATGACTCGGACCAGAAGATCAGTGGGACACTTGCATCAGCCTGCTGGCAAAAGGTGAATGAGGACACACCCTATGCAAGAAAGATACAAAATAAATGTCTTGCTAATTGTTTACATGAGAAGGCACACACATCAGCCTATCCATGAAAACCATGATTGGCTTAGAACATAGAAAATTCAACACTGCAGCAAGGGATATAAGGCAACATAAAATTTATGCTTAATGAGAATGGGGAGTCTTGTATCAGTCTGTCCACAAAGAGGTGGTGGTGTTCAAGTTTGTGAGTTGCAGTACATCTGCTCAACCAGACAGTCTGGGCCACAGACACCAATATCACCTCATCCAGGATGAGGTAGATTCAACAATGCAGTCAATGAAAACTAATTTTAGACAGCTGCATGACAACCATATCATCATGTCCAGGACAAGGCAGATTTAATGATGCAGCCCATGAAAACTAATTTTAGACAGCTGCATGACAACCATATCATCATGTCCAGGACAAGGCAGATTTAATGATGCAGCCCATGAAAACTAATTTTAGATGGCTTCATGACAACCATATCACCATGTCCAGGACGAGGCAGATTTTGGCACTTGCAGCTTTACTTCACAAGTCAGTCAATCAAGATCAATTTTAGAGAGCTGTATGAGGCCAATAGGGTTCACAGTAAACATTTTTTGGTTTCATTTTTGGGTCATTTTCGCATGGTTGGCAGAAGAATGATCAGAATGATCCAAAAAATGAAACAAAAAATGACATGAAAAATGGCTACCATGAACACTCTAGAAAGCAAAAGGAAGCAAAAATGCATTTTACATGGTCCTCGGCAGTGCTGGCAAGTGCTTGGCATATTCAAACTCCCCCTCAAATGACTTGGTGAAATTTATTTCATGAGCTACTAAAATTGGTATCTTTCCATAGTCCTTATTTTATTGTTTTAACTTGGTATTGTGTGCAGTAAATATATATATTCTGTACTATCTATGATGCATGGGTAGGGGTATGGGCAGGGTTTGGGTATAGGAATTCCCTTCAAAAAGTGTGCTGTCCAAATAGATGCCATATGCTCACAATATGAAGTGCCAGTCAAAAGTGAATGACTGGCACATACTAGTGGTAAGTATTAATCCACACACAACAGAATCATTATATACAATAAGTCTACAGCCCACCCAACTGCAGAAAGATGCTATAATTCTTAGGACCCAAAGGACCAAACAACATGCACTGGTCAAAAACAGTGAACAATGCAACAATAAACACAAATACAAACCAGAAGTATTCAAATGATTACCCACAAAAATATGATAGTCACTACAGGATCTACCAAAAGTGAATATAACTATGAGTGAATATTCAAAGGCAATAAATAAAAGATTTATAATACATGACCTAGCAAGCCAAATAAGCAGCAGTTACTTGAAGTCCTCAATATGTGATGCATGAGGGACACAGGTGACCTGAACAGTCAACTGTATGAGACAAGTATTGTGTTTAATTGCATCCTATCTATATGTGGTATATAAGCTGACTGACTGAAGAGGTACATGTATAACAAACAAAATGACCAGGGCAGTAAATAGCAAAATGTTATATGTAGCATACAGGCCATTGGTAAGAGCAGTCATGGTCACAAGGTCCAGGACAAAAGCTGATCATATAACAAGCACTATAGAGTCAGCACAGATCTATTATATTGTAAACAATAATATTTAATCTCAATGCTTTAATGGTGAGCATCAAGATAGTCCCCATGATTAATTTCCCCATAGTGTGAGCTACATTATAAGGGCTACTGATGATTTTGTTAGAATAGGTAATCTAGTTAGCATCAGACTCAACCTATGGCCAGTTTAGTCAGTCCCCATTTTGTCGTTTAGTGTATAGTATTGCATCATCAGTGCCAGAGCTCATGATGTCATTGCACAATCAATGACATCATGCACTCCACAGTCCATGACATCAGTAGTTTATACTTAGCATGGCTTTATGTATATAAGTAGATGTAACTGGAGACTACATCCCCAGTTATAAAGACTCTTATACACTGGTTAACACCCTCATACCTCTTAAGCTCTGTTGGCTGTCTTCACTGACGCCTTGTATCCTTCAACAGATTTCATAACTACAAAAACATAAGTGGACTTTCTAGAAAGAATCTATCAGAAGGAAAGCATATATGACAATCAAAGCCCATGGTTATATAAGATATCTATATAAGTAATCTATAGCAGACAACACCAGTTAACATCAGTTGAACAGTGCCAACAATCAGCATACACATGAAGTGAAAAGCAGCAACATTCTAACTACACTATGAATATATATATAATGTTAAGCTATGACCTGCCAGCCAAACTGTAAATATTAACAAAAACCCTAACCAGTATTCCACCTGGGACCACCTTGGTGGTCCTATGTGGGCCAAGGGACATGTGCCACAGTGTTGGGATTATGTATACAAGAGTATACAGGCAAGCCAAGGCAGTTAACAAGCCTAGGGAGAAGGAATACAAGTCCTAAGCTTAAGGTTAGGGTTAGGATCTGCCACTGGTAGAGTCCAACACAGCCACAGGGAATAATATTAATTCCCGAGCTGCTACCCTTAATAGACTGGCCAAGACTACAAAGACTGCCAAGACTGTCTCCTATGCTATCCAGGGAACCCCCTATAATATACAATGATAGACAAGTCTATCTGGAGAATTATATAGGGGATATGACATAGTTATTCCATTATTAACTGGTACAGGGGTCTATTACAGAATACCTCCTTTATATATTAAAGGAGTGCATTACACTATACCTCCTAACTGTGTAGTATAAATATTGCACATCATGTAGGAGATGATAATAACATTCCTCCCTGTGGCAGACTCCCTCACTCACAAGCCTTTGAGATTAACTTCATCTTCTTAACCTTGTCCTTAACTCTTCCTGTCACTGTTCACCACTCCATTCCCAACAGGTTATGGGCCCTGACCCTGAACCAGACATGGATTATGAAGGGGACCAAGAAGACGACCATATATCATTATTTGGGGAACCCCCGGCACAAGAAACCCCTAAACGATCAGGAAGAGTATATACTTCCAGAGCACAAGAAAAGCGCAGACAACGGATCAATACACCAGAGGTTGATCCGGTTATAAGAATACCTATTTCCTTAATTCAGACCAAAGAATACTCAAACGTAAACAAGATCGCTGATCGAGATCATTTGACGGATGAAAACTGGCACGAATGGAAAGAGAGAATGTTGCGTGTTTTTATTAATTGTGACATAACGGGATATGTTTTTGGTCAGATAAACCGACCGGATCCAAATATAGATCCGGAGAGTGCTTACAACTGGGACAAAAACGATACTTGGGCACAACAAGTCATTATCCATAACGTTACCTCCACGCAAATAAATCACGTCGGATCAAAACAGAGCGCAGAAGCTATGTATACCGCATTATCGGTCACTCATGAAAACAAGGCACATCAAACAGTTAATCAACTGCAGTGTTTATTATATGAGACAAAGGCTGATAATTCCGACGACCTCCTAAAGCATTTGGACGTCTTGAAGTCTTACCGAGACCGGATCAACAGGTTTCCAAATATAGAATTCCATATCTCAGATACCCGATTTAAATCGATCATTTCGGCATCCTTACCAAACTCTTGGCAAACTATGGAGCCCTACAACGGAAACGCAAATGATCCAAATGACTTAGATCCAAAGCGTTGCCTAACTTCGGACGCATTTATTGGATTATTAAGGGAAGAATATAAACTTCGGCAAAATACTAATAACGGGAATAATAACTCCGGCGGAATTGTAAACCTGGCTAAAATCCAGATGACCGCCCAAAAGGAGAAAACCCTTGAAAACCGTCTTACCGATCGTAAAAAATCCCTGAAGCCATATTGTGATCATTGCAAGCGCCCTGGACATTGGTCCAGTAAATGCCGAAAATTCCAAGGCAATAAATGCCATCATTGTGGAAAAATCGGACATCAGGCAAAAAATTGTTGGGGGAAGAAAAAGGAGAAAGATAAGGAAAAAGGGAAAATAAAACCTGTGGAACAGTCCAATGCTGTGGAGGAATTTATTGCATTTTCAGCTCAAGAAGAACATTATAATTTTGATTCCTATGATGCTTGTAACGATGCCGTAATGGACAAGCGTTTGATCTATTGCGACTGGTTGGCTGACTCAGCAACAACATCGCATGTCACGCATCAAAGAGAAGCCTTCAAAACATACACTCCAATGAAGAATAATTCCGTAACTGGGGTAGGTGGATTGGAAGCTAAAATTGCAGGCAAAGGAACTGTTGAAATAATTTCGACATGCAATAATCAAAATTTTAATATTCATCTGGAAGACATCCTACATGTGCCTGGAACACGAAACAACTTAATTGTGTTGGGGCGATGGGATGCGGCCGGCGGAAAATATATTGGAGGACAAGGAAAATTAATCCTCACAACAAAAGACGGACAACAACTTGCAGAAGGAAAGAAAATTAATAACCATTTATACAAGATGAAAATGGTATTAAAAAAATTCTGCCAAACCGTCTAAAACTCCTGCCGTTAATCAAACATTCGTCGGAAACGTAAAACCACTTAGTTGGGAAACTTGGCACCGACGATTTGGACATGTAGGATATTCTGGACTTCATCAATTATTGAGCCGAAATTTGGTGATCGGTTTCAATGTCGACGAAAATAGTCCTAAACCGGATTGTGAAGCTTGCATCAGTGCAAAGCAACACAAGGAGCCTTTTCCGAAGTCGACAAAAAGAAACACGAAACCAGGAGAATTAACCCACATAGACTTGTGGGGAAAATACGCCATCAAATCTATTAATGGCAAATATTATTATCTCCTATTTGTGGATGATGCTAAAAGGTTCGTCACAATTGAATGTCTCAAAGAGAAAAGTGATGCAGCACAGGGGGTAATAAATTACCTTGCCCATTTGGAAACACAAGGCAAGAAGCCGAAGGGTATACAAATTGATTGTGGAAAAGAATTTGTTAACGAAAAACTGGAAAAATATTGCAAAGAAAGAGGTATAGAAAATCGACTTACCGCACCATACTCACCATCACAGAATGGAGTTGCGGAAAGGATGAACAGAACCCTGGTCGAATTATCCCGAGCAATGCTGGCTGCTAACCAGCTTCCAGAATTTTATGGGAATTTGCAGTCTTACACGCTGCCTATATCCGGAACCGATCATTTACCAAACATCTTCGGGAAACAACACCTTACGAAGGCTGGCACAATAAAAAACCGGACGTATCAAATTTACATGAATTCGGAGCCCCAGTATGGGTATTATTACAAGGCCAGAAAGAAGAAAGAAAAATGCTACCTAAATCAAAGCGCCGTGCATATGTCGGCTATGACGACGGCGCGGGAGCAATAAAATATTACAATGCCGAAACAAGAAATGTTCTGACCTCTCGGAACTTCCGACTTATAGACGCTACAGATGAACCTGAGCCTCCCGAAGACACTGATGTTACACCCTCGATGGAGGGGGAGTCTGGTGGGGAAACACCGAATGTGCCGCCGACGGGTAACTCCGATCAACGGATCACGGAACCGGCAAGGCAGCCTCGGAAGCGTAAACGGAATGAAAATGAGGGAAACATAGATATCACTAGACCACGGAAGACGTGTGCAAGTGATAATGAACCACGGAAAACTCGTGGAATTCGTACCGACTACAAACATCTTTACCACCTTGCAGAAGAGGAAGATGACGAAACCTTTCTAAATATAGAAGAAGCCTATGCAATAATAGCCGGAGACGAAATAAACAGTCTCAAAGACGCAAAACAATCCCCGGAATGGGCGGAATCGAAGGATTCAATGCAAATTGAATTAGACTTGCTCAAAGAAAAGGGTACTTGGGAACTTGTCGAAAAACCTCCAGATGCCGTTCCAATCTCAAATAAATGGGTATTTATTCGGAAACGAAATAAAGAAGGGGAAATTGTACGATACAGAGCGCGGCTAGTTGCAAAAGGGTATGCACAAAGACCCGGTTATGATTTCACGGAAACTTTTTCACCAGTTGTACAAATGGACACACTCCGGGTGATTTTAGCACTCGCATCAGAGAAAGGTCTAAAAATACAACAGATGGACGTAAAGGGCGCATACCTCAATGGCATGCTACAAGAGACTATATACATGGAACAACCTGAAGGATGTAATGATGGAACAGGCCGAGTATGCAAGCTATTTAAACCGCTTTATGGATTAAAGCAGGCAGGTCGAGAGTGGAATAATGAATTTGATGGTAAACTTAAAATTCATGATTATGGAAGATTAATGGCAGATCCTTGCGCATATATTCGACGGGATGAAGAAAATATAGGCATCATAACGGTATGGGTAGACGACACCCTGCTGTTTGCATCAGCAGATAAAATGATGAAGCATATGAAAAATGCGTTAACATCAGAATGGGACATCACCGACCTTGGAGAGCCTAGCAAAATCGTGGGCATAGAAATTACGTGCGCCAATGATAGCATCAAAATATCTCAAGAAAAATATATCGAGAATGTCCTTCGTAAAGAAGGCATGATTGATGCAAACCCTGTTGGAATGCCAATGGACCCAAATATTAAATTAATTGAAAACCCAGATTATAATGAGCCGAATCGGAGCAATTCATACGCCAAATTACTGGGATGTCTACAATTCATTGCAAACTCCACGCGACCTGACATTAGCTTTGCTGTTAATAAATTGGCAGCATATACCGCAAACCCGGGCTTACAACACCACGGTGCAATAAAGCAGATACTACGGTACTTAGCAGGTACGAAAACTCTTGGAATTATTTACAGAAAATCCCAGGATGAGACTGAAAACAATAACCTTTTCCATGGATTTGCCGATGCATCATTTGCAAATTCTGAGGACTTCAAGTCCACCACAGGATATGTTTTCCTGACAGCAGGGGGAGCAATAACTTGGAAATCAAAGAAACAAACAATTATTGCATTATCCTCAACGGAAGCCGAATATGTGGCATTATCCAAAGCTGGACGCGAGGCCACTTGGCTAAGAAATTTGTATGGTGAACTCGGATACACCCAAGAAAATCCGACAATTATTCAAGGCGATAATGAAGGGTCAGTAATTTTAACCCATAACCCTCAATTTCACCAGAGGTCGAAACATATCGCTATACGGCATCACTGGGTCCGAGATTTAGTCACCAACAAAATTATTGATATTCAAAACTGTCGTGATCCGGAACAAACAGCGGACGTATTAACAAAGGCTTTACCAAGACCTAAGTTTTCACGGCATAGGGAAGAGATGGGAATTCAGTCAAAAATAACTCAGTAGCTTTCCTTGGTGAGATTGGTTTTTCCCAATGGGTTTTCCATCCACAGAGGTTTTGACACACCTGAAAGAAAATTATTAACCACTCCAGGGGGAGTGATGACATTCACAGAACCATTCCACTCATTGTCCTACTCTGCCTAGGCTTGAGGGGGAGTGTTGGGATTATGTATACAAGAGTATACAGGCAAGCCAAGGCAGTTAACAAGCCTAGGGAGAAGGAATACAAGTCCTAAGCTTAAGGTTAGGGTTAGGATCTGCCACTGGTAGAGTCCAACACAGCCACAGGGAATAATATTAATTCCCGAGCTGCTACCCTTAATAGACTGGCCAAGACTACAAAGACTGCCAAGACTGTCTCCTATGCTATCCAGGGAACCCCCTATAATATACAATGATAGACAAGTTTATCTGGAGAATTATATAGGGGATATGACATAGTTATTCCATTATTAACTGGTACAGGGGTCTATTACAGAATACCTCCTTTATATATTAAAGGAGTGCATTACACTATACCTCCTAACTGTGTAGTATAAATATTGCACATCATGTAGGAGATGATAATAACATTCCTCCCTGTGGCAGACTCCCTCACTCACTAGCCTTTGAGATTAACTTCATTCTCTAACCTTGTCCTTAACTCTTCCTGTCACTGTTCACCACTCCATTCCCAACACTCTGTAGGTTCTACATGTGTTGGGGTGGATGATGTTGGCAAGAGCCATGTTTATCAATGATAAAATGCCCAGTACACCTTGGAGAGTGGAGGGGTTGGGGTGATGGGATATGCTGGCACCTGTGAGCCTCAGATGCACAAAAATAAAATGGTCATGCAAATCTACCAACATGCAACACAGCATGTGCCTGGAAACTTGGAAATGACAACCATTGCAAGAGGGTAGCCCACCAATGAATGACTGCAGCACTTCTATACATGACTGAGTAATTGTTGACATGCTGTAGAATACTCCCCCAGCACATATAGAGCTATCTACCATCAGCACTCTGTATGGTGTATTTGGTTGCAAAATTCTGAATAACCCACTGTGAGCGCATCTCCTCTGGTAGCTATGTTATACACATTGTTGTTCCCACCTCCAGCAGAACTGCTGCAATGTCCCAGGAGTTGGACTTCTTGGGGTCAAAGCTCATGAAGCCAATGAGGTGTCTGAAAATCCATATCTCACCTGTTGATTGGGCTTTGTGATGAGCACCCACTGTGACCCCGCCAAGATGTTGAAGTACAGACAAAATCCCAGGCCTTCAAGCATCCAATGACCAAAATTCCCACATGTTGCTGCAGCCACCCACCAAGTGTGCTGTTCAGGAAACAGGATGTGCTGGCAGAATGTGTTGGGCATTGTGGCTTCCCATGCCACAACATTGCTTGCCATCAATCAGGGGGGGGGGGGGAAGTTGCACAACGCTGCTGTCCTTCTTCCAGTGCTGATGCTGTTACCATTCTGGTCACTTTCACTGTCCAGCAGATGCTGGATGTTTCCTAGAACATACGCATCTTCACTTTTTGTGTTATCTTTCAGCATGTCAGTTGATCTTTGCACATACCAATTAGAGGCATAGAGCTCCTTGGGCAAAAGAGCTTATGCAAACCAGTGGAATGAAATTAATGTGATCTTAATGGAACATTTTCTATGATGACATGTTTGAGGCAAATAAGGGCTTGGCTGTCTTGGCAATTCAGTGCTCTGAATTGTTCATTTGAGAGGACAGATAGGGATGAGTGCTGATTCTGGTCTGAATTTGCGCATGCTACAAATTCATAGAAGAGCTGTATGTCTGATAGCACCTGGTTGTCATGGATTGGCACATGTGATGCCCAGTAAGGTGCAGACCTACATGAAACTTTGGGGGGTAGTGTTGTTTCTGCCCAGAGGGTCTCCATAATTCTACTTGACTGTCCTTGTGTTTTCTAAGGAATGCAAATGGCAGGATAAGATGAACAAATTGGAAACCAGTAGTCACCTACCAGAATCCCAGTAGAATGAGCCAGGGAGGGAAGCACAGAAGCCTTTGCTATTGAGTTTGTTTCCATATGACAAAAATTGACCATGAAATTTACCTGAGATCCATTTTTTTTCTTTCAGCAAGTTGCATATGATTAACCCCTGGTTGACAAAGTGAGGAACTGCTTGAGACATTGGGGGTGATTCTTTGACTTCTGGGAGCAGCAGGTCAGGGAATAATGGACCTGGAACAGCCCCCTGCTTCTTGTCCTGTTCTGGGTCTTCCTCATGTTCTTGTCTGAGATTCCACCTTGCTTGTTTTCACTTGGGTGTTTTAGCCCTTTTTTTTTGCAAGTTTTGTTCCCATGGCTCTTGTTTGTGTCTCTCCATCTCTCTCTTCTCTTTCATGTCTCTTTGCTTTGCCTGGTCTGATTGTCATTGCCACTCATCTTCCTTCCTTTGTACACTCCCTTCTTGATCTGCACCACCAGAGTTGGAGTTGCGATGCCTTTGTCTCTCTCCACCATTGAAAGGAGGGATCTGTGGAGAGGTAGAAGTGAAAGCATTACAGTGACCCATGGCATGTACCTTGTCACTATTAGAACTGGGGGTTGGTTTGTCCTGGCTTTCCCCATCATTGGACAGAGGAATCTGTGGAGGGGTGGCAGAAAAAATTTGATTTCATTGGGGTGGTGGGATGCGGCCAGTGGAAAATATATGGGGCAAAAAGGAAAATTACTCTCATCACAAAAGACGGACAACAAATTGCCAAAGGAAATAAAATTAATAACCACTTATACAAAATGAAGGTTGCAATAACAAATCCAAGCAAACCATCCACCCCCCAGGCCACAGACCAAACATTCATCAGAAATGAAAGACCACTGAGTTGGGAAATGTGGCACTGATGATTTGGACATGTTGGATATTCCAGACTACAAAAATTATTGAGCTGAAAATTGGTGACAGATTTCAATGTTGATAAAAATACCCCTAAATCAAGAACCTTTTCCAAAGTCAACAAGAAGAAACACTGAACCCAGGGAATTAACCCATATAGATTTGTGGGGAAAATATGCAATCAAATCTATTAATGGCAAGCAATATTACTTGCTATTTGTGGACAATGCTAAAAGGTTTGTCACAATTGAATGTCTTAAAGAGAAAAATGAGGTGGCACACAGAGTTATCAATTATCTTGCCCATTTGGAAACACAAGGCAAGAAACCAAAGGGTATACAAATTGATTGTGGAAAAGAATTTGTACACAAAAAGGTGGAAAAATATTGCAAACAAAAGGGTACAGAAAATCGACTAACTGTGCCATATTCACCATCATGAAATGGGGTCACAGAAAGAATGAACAGAACTCTTGTTGAATTATCCTGAGAAATGCTGGCTGCAAATAGTGCTTACAGGTCCAGTTCGGTCTGGTTTTTTCACCTTTTCAAAGGTGACTGTGACCAAAACTGGTTCATGTATACCAGAGATCATCCAAAAACCTAACCAGACCAACTGTAACCGGTTACAGACAGTGTGGTCATGGTCGAACAACTGGTTTAAACCAGCCATCAAGCAGACCACAGCACAACTGGTCAAAACCAGTTTTGCCTCAGTTTAGACCAGTCTTTCAAAATAAAATAATTCTAATTCAAAGCTAATGGTTGATGACAAACTCATTCTCTGTTATGTCCATTTCTTCAGCCCAATGATCACCAGCAAGTAACTCATGATACTCATCCAGTTCCACCTCCTCAACTGCTGCCGAGTTCCACACAGCAAGGTTAGTAATGTTCTTTTTCCATGCAAATTTCATAATTTGTAGTTCTTCAAAACATTGTACTCCAAGGGATGCCTGATGATCATCAGCCACCTGCTTGCTTGCAGAGAAGAGCCGTTTGCAAGGAACAGAAGAGGCCTGGCATGGAAGGACATCAAGAGCAATGTGAGCAAGTGTCAGATAAATTTGGGCATGATTCTACCATCAGAATGAGATAAAACTCAGAACCAGAGAACAGGTTGACATACCTGCCACCACTCAACAATATCAGTATCCTTCGATACATCCACAGGTACATCCCCCAGGTACTGGTACAATTCCGAGGCCCATCCTTCCTTGTTATCTTTTGTAACACACAACTGGTGAAGCTGATCAAATTCCGATAAAAGAGAATTACTGCTCGAACATGCAGCACTTTCATTGGTTGGTGTTGGTGTGGAAGCTGGTGTTACTCTTTGTCATCACTGGTAATATTCCTCCATCATTTTCTCTACTATCTTCTGTGCCTCATCCTGCCAGTTTTTTGCATAGGGGTTTCCATTTGCCTGTTCCTTGGCTTGCTCTTTGGCACCTCCCCAAGCCATTTTGATGTAGTCCAGTTTGTAATAAGGGTGGAGGACTGTGAAATGATAAATAGATTTTGTTGTGACTTTGGGTAGAAATAAAAAAACTTACCAAGTGCCAGCACATATGTAGGCATTGAAATGAGAATAGTATTTTTGAAGCTTGGCAAGCCCATCATTGATTGCTTTGTGGTACAAGGAGAACCACTTGTCCTTGCGTCTTGCTTCCCATAGAGTCTGTAGCTGCTCTATTGCAGGTAGGGCACACCACAGGGTAGGAACTCATTCAGGCAAGAAATAGCGCTGAATGTTGTTTGATTCCTTCAAAATGTTGCAGGTGTCTTTCACACATTCCCAGTGCATGTCTGAGAATTGAAATGTGCTCCATTGTATCTTGTTGGTGAGCTTCCCATTGTGTCGGATGGTAGTAATCAGGCCGTACAACACATCAGCAGATTTGAGGAAAAGATTGATAGGCTGTGACCAAGTAAGTATCCGGCAGGCCAATAGCAATAAATGTTTACACACCTGCTGCAATTTGTATGAATGGTCGAGCATCAAGAATGCTGATCCCCACTGTGTGTTTCTGCAAAGGCGTATCTTGAGTGACTTGTTAATCTTGCATTGATCTTGCAGCTTCTCAAAGTATTCAATCCACTATCCTGAGGCTTGGATCTTGATTGTGATGGTACAGACAGCAGCAATGACATCCAACAACCCACCAAGTACATGGTTATTGGGCAAGTCAGGATTGTATTCCCAGATTGCAGTTGCCATTTTGATAGCAGAAATCTTTGTAATATGGCCCATCATGGCTACATTCATGAGATTGACAATGTGTTTGAGACATGGTAATTGATTTTCCTCAGCACTCCACAACTTGTACCCTTGACAACAGTGAAACAATTTGACAGTCTTGCAGATGGTGGTATTGTTTGAGTTATTGTCAAGGGTAACCATACCAAGCTGTGTCAAACATTATCACATTATCAGTGCTTATCAGTGCTCCTGTTTCAGATTACCCTGGCCCACCTTTGATTCTTTGTCAACACAAATACCCACATGATTGTGAAGTCTGGGGAAATAACACCCTAAGTTCCACCTGCTGTGATTCCCAGAGACCCCTTTAAACCCAATGACTGAATGTAAGGTCCACTTCCCATCCTTCATGTCAATCCAGTGTGCTGTCATTCCTAGGAACAATGCTTTTGTGTTGTCTGCCATCCACCCTTCTGCTGTTGATGAAACCTTGCCCAGGGCATGCTGTACAATCAGTGAGTAAGTTAGTTTGATGACTAAACTGCACCCTGGCAATGAACAAGTATGTTGTCTTTAAGCTCTGTTAGCCATTGGACTGTTGCATTGTGGATATAGGCTGAAACATTGTGCATACTTGGCATGTTGATCTTTTTGGCCCTTGGTCTCATTGACACCAAACAGTTGCAGAACATAGGCTTGTTTGCCACAGCAACCACCTGGTCATTGCAGGCGATAAATTGGGCCACAGCATGGAAAATGCCCTCATGTGTGAACTCTTGGGAAACCTTTATCTTCTCAAAGTCTAGCATTGGCTGTGTCTTCAGCTTTGCATCTTTATTTTTCTTTGCCTCCATCATCTCCTTATACAATGCTTAAGGGATTGCATAATGGTTCTCAGGTATTTTCCCATCTTTACATTTTTGCTTATAAAGTTTGTAGTGTTGGCGCATATGAGCACAACAGCTTGAGTTACCACCTGTATGAAATGCCTTTTGTTTCCCTTGCTTCACAATGAAATCCTTGTCCTCTCTGTGACATGGTGAGTACCTTGCCAACAGATGTGATGATGGGCTAATGCTTACTGACGGGGCTTGCACCATCATCCTTGTAGTGTTTTGTATGCATCCCCCTTCTTGAATTTGACATTTAGGCAATCAGAAATCATTGTCAAGAGATTTTTTGTACTGTCTTTCTTCACAGATAATAATGCTAAAATCTCACATGATGTTGCTCTTCAAGGTCACTGTGTTCCTGTCTTTTGGTAAGTGCTCTGTTCTCCTGTTCATTTGTAATGATAGAACCTTATATGTTCTGCCTCCAGCCTCTGGCTCCTCTGCCAAGTCTGACTCATCCCCCCTTTTTTTTGTTCAACAATATTTAATGTGGTACTTGAGCATAGTCCACAGCTATCTACTACAAGCAAATAATGGGTATACAACATAAGTTGGAGGGGAGACTACAGCCCCGATACTGTGCAGGAGTGCAAGAAGGCCTGCCTGCCACCTGTAAGGGCAGCGGGCATGGCTGGATGGTAAGACGAGAGCACTCAGGCACCTCCCTGAACCAGCCAGCTGGCCCACCCAACAGCACGTACTAGCCCCCCCAGCCCCCTTCCCCACTGCCTCTCCCAGGCCCCTATTAGCCGGACATGCCCACTGGTGCAGTGGTTCAAGAATGGTGATTATAGGCCTTCCCGCAGGTCAACCAACCCACCAGTCATAAGACCCAGTGGGGTACAAGGCCCCTCAGTTGCCTGAGTACAGCCCCTTGCCACTTAGGTGCCCCACAAATAGGATGGTACCACCTTGCGGTGGCCCCTGACCTTGCCAGTGATGAACCTGCAGTTTGGCATTACCAAAGGAAGACATCCATGAGTCCTGGAAGGGGCGGGGGGCAGGAGCAACGATCATCCTTGTTGGGGAAAAAGCAGGTGTGGTGGCTCCCAATGGGGGCATGCACCGTAATGCACTGACAGAGGCAGGCTGTCAAGCTGCAGTCATGTGCAGTCTCCTTGAGCCAGGGCCCATGGCTAGCAGTCATGGGTGTAGCAGGGGTCTTGCATTGGGCCCTCAGGTCCAGGAAGCTCCTCCCTCAATATTTGGGGTCCATGACAAAGTTTAGAGTGCCCCTTGTGGGACACCATATTGGCAACAAGCACCAACACCTTGGTATCAACTTAAGCCCAAACCCCCATGTATTAGTCAGGGGCAGACTGACAGCAGATTTAGATCTCTTCAGCCCATGTCAGCCACAACCTTGTGTCATAGCTAATTGCGCATGAGGAGGAACTGAACCCCCAACCTTTTGGCAGATGCTCAGTCTGCCAGGACAAGCACTGATTGTAACCACTACACCACCTGCCCCCTGTCTGACTCATCCCCAACCACTTCAGGTTCCTCAACCTCAACCTCATCATTAATCTCTTCAATAACCACCCATTTGGCTTTTTTGTGAGATCAGGCTGAAGGTTCCATGTCCTCCTGAGAGCTTCCATCATAACTACTCATTTTGGTTACTGTGCACTTCTTGTTGCTTGGTTTGGAAGGTGCCCTGGAACCCTGACCATGAGTTTTGGTGGTTCCTCTACCCTTTTTGGTTGTTGTCCTAGATTTTGCCATATCAAAAGTGTTTGTACAAGAACACAGCTTTGAGTGCCAGCAAAGAAGATTGATTGCATAATCAGCTTAGATTTTTAGGGAATGTCTTGTTATGTGTATTGTGTGTGTTATGTCTGTTATCTCTTCCCTACAGTGTGTAGCAGTATATATACTATGGGAGCTGTAGGAGTTATGGTGCAGTGTCTATAGGAGCTTGTGTAATAATGACTCATGGTACCAAGATAGACTTGTCTATCATTATATATCATAGGGGGGAAATCCCTAGATTACTCATGAGATAGCCTTGGGTTGTCTATCCCTGCATAGGAGGCTGTGTCCATACTCCTTTCTACAGCTGGTAGTCCCTTACCCTATATATGGGTTCTAGGCTTGTATCCCAACAGTTTGGCTTGATTTAGCTATGGGTTATGTGATTCCAGAGAGTTGTGGGATTTTACTGGTACTTGTAAGACTTGGAAAAAGGTCTTACAAGACTTGTACAAAGAATTTCCAGAGTTGCACTGAAGACTCACAAGACTTGAACTGAAGACTTGCAAGCTTTGGACCAAAGAATGCATGACAAGGGACCCAGACACAATTGGATATGCATGTATCCATGCTCAGATGATCACTGAAGCATTACATGGATTCATTGACCCTTGCAATCTGAAGGCATTTATTTTGGCATTCTTGACACTCTACTTACTTCATATAACCATGGTGTATAAGTGAATTTTAGAGATCCATATTGTATTCTCATACTTAGGCTAAATTCATACAAGCATCTTCCAGGTGAGCAGAAAAGATGCTCTGACTATTGTCACTCCTCAGTTGTTCCCACATCAGCAAAACCTGGGGCCTCTGCTGCAAACTGCACAGAACCCACAGTGATTTACAGTGCTGACAGAGCCTGTAGAGAAGGTATATCTCCTGCACAGTACTGTGACAGACATGCTGCAGCCTTCTGTAGTCTACTGCAGTCTACAAGCCCTACTACAGCCTACTGCACCCTACCAACCCTGCTGCACCCTACCATAACCTGTCATGCCTGCAATAGCACTGCATACCTTATACTGGGAGATAAGACTTGAGGACTTGAGGACAGTCAAGATAAGGATGATGAAGTTATCTCAAAGTCAATTGAGTGAAGGGAGTCTGCAACAGGGAGGAATTTTATATTCATCTCCTACAAAGTGCGCAATATTTATACTGAACCGTTAGGAGGTATAGTGTAATGTACTCCTATAATATAATAAGGAGGTATTCTGTAATAGACCCCTGTACCAGTTAATAGTGGAGTAACTAGTCATCTCCCCTATAATAATGTCAATATTAGTGACATATGATATCATGGCTTGGCAAGCCCCAGACTTCCTGCAGGGTGTGTCATAGACACTCCATCCATGGCTCTGTCTTGGATAGCCTATCATAGACATGCTGCGGGATTATTAATTCTGCAGCATGTGTTAACTGTGCATTCCCCTAATTGCCCTTGCATGTGCTAATATAACTTAGCATAATCAGGCAATATTCCCCAGCCATGCTAACTGCCTTGGCTTGCCTGTACACTCATGTATACTCTGTCCCAACACTCCCCCTCAAGCCTAGGCAGCCTAGGACAATAAGTGGAATGGTTCTATAATTTTTGAGAATGTCATCACTCCCCCTGGAGTGGTTAAATAAATTTCTTTCAGGTGCATCAAAACCTCTGTGGATGGAAAACCCATTGGGAAAAAACCAATCTCACCAAGGAAAGCTAATGAGTTATTTTCGACTGAATTCCAATCTCTTCCAAACTTTGGTCTTGGCAAGGCCTTTGTTAATAGATCTGCTGTTTGTTCTGGATCGTGACAGTTTTGAATATCAATAATTTTGTTTGTGACAAGGTCCCAGACCCAATGATGGCATATCGCAATGTGTTTTGATTGCTGATGAAATTGAGGATTATGTGTCAAAATTACTGACCCTTCATTATCACCTTTAATTATTGTGGGATTTTCTTGGGTATATCTGAGTTCACTAAACAAGTTTCTTAGCCATGTGGCCTTGTGTCCAGCTTCAGATAATGCCACATATTTGGCTTCTGTCAAGGATAACCCAATTATTGTTTGTTTCTTTGATTTCCATGTAATTGCTCCTCCTGCTGTTAAGAAAACATAACCAGTGGTGGACTTGAGTCTCCAGCATTTGCAAATGATGCATCAGCATATCCATGGAATAGGTTATTATTTCCAGTCTCATCTTGGGATTTTGTATAAATGATTCCAAGAGTTTTTGTACCTGCTAAGTACTGCAGTATCTGCTTTATTGCACTGTGGTGTTGTAAACCTGGGTTTGTGGTATAAGCTGCCAATTTGTTGACAGCAAAGCTAATGTCAGGTTGGGTGGAGTTTGTGATGAATTGTAGGCTTCCCAGTAATTTAGCATATGAATTACTGTGATTCGGCTCATTATAATCTGGGTTTTTGATTAATTTAATATTTGGGTCCATTGGCATTCCAATGGGGTTTGCATCAATCATGCCTTCTTTCCAAAGAACATTCTCAATATATTTTTCTTGAGATATTTTGATGGAGTTGTCAGTGCACATAATTTCTATGCCCATGATTTTGCTAGGCTCTCTAAGGTCGGTGACATCCCATTCTGATGTTAGTGCATTTTTTATATGCATCATCATTTTCTCTGTTGAAGTGAAGAGTAGGGTGGCATCTACCTAGGGCATGGCATGGGTAACCCTCGGGTATATTTCTTCATACCCTTACCCGTACCCATGAACACTGTACCCGCATGGGTAGGGGTATGGTGTTACTGCGGGTTGTGCGGGTTACCCATGGTTATTCACGGTGTTCAGCATGAATATGTATATTTAGATAATCTAATTACTTTATCAAAAGAGAAACCCCCCCCCCGCTCGCGTTTGCAGCGAGGGGGGGGGTGGTGGTGGAGAGCGAGTCGTCGTCGGCATTGCCTAGAGCCAAGAGATAGCCCCCTCCAACTCGTGTTACACACGAAGGAGGGGGAGTTGTCGTTGTTGCCCACAACCACAAGATATCCCCTCCAGCTCGCGTTTGATGCGAGGGAGGGGGTCGTTGTCACCGTCGTCGTTGCACAGAACACAAGAACCCCCCCACTCGCATTTGATGCGAGGGAGGGGGTCGTCGTCGTCATCATTGCCCAGAACACAAGAAAAATCCCCCACTCGCGTTTGGAGCGAGGGAGGGGGGTTGTTGCCGTCATCATTGCTTGCATTTGATGCGAGGGAGGGGGCCGTCGCCGTCGTTGTTGCACAGAACACAAGAAGAGCACCCCCACTCGCGTTTGATGCGAGGCAGGGAGTCGTCATCGTTGTTGCCCAGAACAAAAGCCAAACCACCCCACTCGCGTTTGGAGCGAGGGAGGGGGGTTGTTGCCATCGTTGTTGCTCGCGTTTGATGAGAGGGAGGGGGCCATCACTGTCGTCGTTGCACAGAACACAAGAAGAGCCCACCCACTTGCATTTGATGCGAGGGAGGGGGCTGTCACCATCGTTGTTGCACAGAACACAAGAAGAACCCCCCCACTCGCATTTGATGTGAGGGAGGGGGTCGTCATCGTCGTTGTTGCCCAGAACAAAAGCCAAACCACCCCACTCGCGTTTGGAGCGAGGGAGGGAGGTTGTCGTCGTCGTCATTGCTCGCGCTTGATGCAAGGGAGGGGTCGTCGCTGTCATCGTTGCCCAGAACAAAAGAAAATCCCCCACCCACTCACACTTGGAGCGATGTTGTAGGGGAAACGGTCTGTTGGTAGTTCGTTGACTTGAGTAGTCACGTCGCGAGAGTTATGGTAAGCGAGATCACAGGGAGGGGGAGGAATTTAGAGCAAATGAGAGAGAGTGAAAGATAAATGGCTGGTGCTACCCTTGTAGTTAAAGCCGTTGATAATCAATCGAGGATCTATCAACAATAAAGGAAACGCGATCGTGTTACAATCAACGGAGTCACGTGACGTTCGCGTCGAAATAACTAGCAAAGTCCCGTACAATGGGATTGGAAGATCGTAGGCTGTCTGACTCGAGAATAATGGCCGAGAGTACCCGTAAACTTTGTAATTTGGAAACTTAACTTGTAGTCCTGCACCTTGGTGTGCAGGTAACTTAGAGATACTTGAAACTTGAGGTACGAGAGGGGACTCAGAATCGCGCAATGTAAGGACGAGTGATCTGAAAGGGGGTGCTCCATTCGAGAGGTGGGAGGTCACCTTATATACAAATGACGAGTAGTTACAGACCGAAAACTGATCGCACACGTTCTCTCGCGTCGACCAGTTCAGACAACCAATAGAGTATGGTAGAATAGGCAACGAAAAAAAGTTCGTTACAAGAAATTAACAGAAATCCTATTGGACAAGAATCTTCAGGTGTCGAGATGTTGATGTACAGGTATTCTTGAGTCCTCGTCTAGGAGTTTCCTCTGCTACCAATGGCTTGGGGAGTAATCTGTCATCAAGGCCTTCTATTGACGTTACGTCGCCTGTCCCCCATCAAGCGCGGAGGGCACCCGAATAGGACCGCTCAACCCTATGTCTAGCAGATTGACCCATCGATTTGGATGTGAAAGTACCTAGGAGTATTGGTGATTCTTGATGTGGCGGATCGTCGATGTGAAGGAATATAAATAGAACAATTAAACAAATAAAGGGAAATTGAATCGAAGATGCCCCCGTCCAATCCTTCCTGGGGCCTGGCACTGTCGACGCGGATGCCGAGGGAGTGGGGGAAATCATGCCGAGCACGTCGCGTCGCAATGTTTGTATGAAAAGCCTATGAAGTAAAAATAAAACGAGAAGGGTTAGCAACACGAAATACGTGGGAAACGTGTGAAATTCAAGTAAATATGTCGACAAGGCATTGTTACCACAAGATATTAGAGCTTGAAGAAGACTGGCGAAAAGGTGGGGTTGACGAGTGGGGCTCGTTACCCTACCACAGCGAGGGAGGGGGTCGTAGTTGTAGTCATAGTCGTCATTGCTGTTGATGTTGGTGTTGTTTGTGATCAACAACATCATATGATCACACACATGACCGGCTGTCAGTACCTGTAAACCCGTGGGTAAGGGTACGGTGTTGCACGGGTAGGGCAATGCCATACCCGTACCCGTTATGATGCCTAAATTTTCTTTATCCCATTGAATATACGTGCAAGGATTTGCCATTATAATCATGAATTCTAAGTTTACCATCAAATTCGTTATTCCACTCCTGGCCTGCCTGCTTTAAGATAGCGGTCACCAGGAACTGGCACCTTTACATAATCAGGTTAGGGTTAGGGTTAGTGGCCAATTCTTTGCCGCGAATTTTTTTTTCGGGTTGGAGACTGTGTAAAATGGGATGGACATGGCTCAAAAGATGAGATCCATTATGAAGTTATAGTGAGGCATTATAATAATGCTACGCAGTCCTAATTAGAGGTTTGAAACAGATTTTTTTACTTCATCCAAGACATTTGGAGGCAGGACGCGATGTCCGCGATATTTGCGACTAGCCCAAACGGCATCAGCACCTGACAAACCCTTTGCGTATCCATCCATGAACCGTGCCGCCCGATTGGCATATCTGGATTGGTTGAGAACAATCCAGCCTGAGAAGACTAAGTAAACAAAGTACTTACCGTCGGATTTGAAGAAGGGGAACACTGTCTAAACATTCCAAGACCCGCTTTTCCATCTCATCGATGGTTGTTGGCCTGTTGCAAAAGCTCCGGTAACGGAACTTGACAGCACCCCAGTACTGTTCAATAAAGTTTAACTCGCAGTGATACTTGGGATAAAAATCACAGATATGACCACATGAGGTTACCAGTTCCTCGAGTTGAGACTTCTGATTGACAAAATCAGGCTGATTGAACAAAAGCCGTCGACAACAGCAATCTGTCCTGCCAGATTCACATTTGAATCCGTCAC
This sequence comes from Tricholoma hemisulphureum, assembly GCA_964034925.1. NCBI lineage: Eukaryota > Fungi > Basidiomycota > Agaricomycetes > Agaricales > Tricholomataceae > Tricholoma > Tricholoma hemisulphureum. The sequence continues at coordinate 1,526,329 of OZ035928.1, read as the reverse complement.
ATTGAGCAAGCAGATTTCCTGATGGAGGCCAAAGCCCCCGTTCTCGAATGATCTGTTCCATCCCTTTGAAGGAACCGGGGAATTGAGGATGGTCATCAGGGAAGTAAAATTCTTGAACATCGCCATTTGGTAGGATGCCTGGCCGCATGTGAGGTCCGTCCTTGTGGTGGGTCCGTCCGTATTTGGGGTTTTTGGGCGTTCTGCGGGCGGAGGTCGCATTGGGTGCTCATTTTTGATGGCTCGGAGCGTTGTCAAACAAGAACAGACCAGTTGCAAATCCCCACGTGCATTCCTCAAAAATGTCGATGGCATTGTCGACCTGGGCAAGAAGATCATCCGCATCAAAATATCCATCATGATTCTTTCCAGCTTTGAACACAATGCGTGCCTCTCTGTCTAAATCATGATTGGCTGCGATGATTGGAAAATTAGATGATGTTATGCACGCTGTTCCATCTTTGCTTGTCAAACGGCCCCACTCCAATGTCAAAAAATCGGAGATCATCAATGATGTCCCATCCCCCTTTCTCTCTGGCAGTGCTTTCTGATCCTCGTGGACCCATCGCGTCTTCCTTTCATCATTGGCAAAAAAGGTGGATTCGTCATGTGTCACAGGAATGAGCCAAAACGGACGTTTGTTGAAGATTGGAAATCCACCAGCCGGCTTCATTTCAACTCCCTCATTGTCCCAGGTGTACATCCGAGGCACATATTCAGTGAAAAATCGATTGACGAAACCTTGGCGATAAGCAACGACATCTTCTCTCTCATGGCCATCGATGTACATTCCCTTCTTCTTTTGGGAGTAACGCCACTTGAACTTCTTTAGCCACTGCCGCGCCATGTGTTCCAAAATCTGTTTCTTCTTGTGCCCGCTTGCAGAACCCTCGAGCCGGTCTTGTATCTCTTTGCTGGCAACAATCTCGACAACATCCATGGCTTTTATGAATTTGTCCTTTGCACGTTCGGCAAGCTTCAATTGGATCTTGAGTGCGATATCCTCATCTTCCAGGATGCTGGAGTGGGAGCCTTTGTAACGGTGAAGAGGTAGCTTTCCACAGTTGATGAACTGGTGAATCCAGTGGCAAATTGTCCGTGAATGATGGATGCCTTGTCCTTGTGCCTTTGACACAATTATCGACGCCTGCTTCCAGGAATAGGACACTTCCGGATCAAGGTATAAATTGAGCACCCCAACCATGGCCATTATCTGAGCACGAAAGAACATGTCAATTTTTTTGTCCTTGCTTTTAACCTTCAACGAAGCCAATGCCCTTCGAAGAGCTGGGAAGTTCTTGTAGTTTAGCTGGTTTAATGCATGATCGGTGGCTGTCTCTTCACTGTCATCGCGGGGTGGTTCACCATCTTTCAAAGCTTGCAACATCTCTGCAACAATTTTCTGGTGATGTGATTGTCCGTGCTCCTTTGGGTTTGGTGACTCCGAGGCAATCACGGTTTCTGATCCCAACTCGCTGCTTGCCTCTGATTCCTCACGAATTGGAACTGGACGGCTGTGTGAAGTTCTGGCTGTGGAATTTCATCCTCGGAGCTGGACTCCTTGGATTCCTGAAAGTCTGGAGAATCTGGGGTGTTACATCGTGGATCGTGATTGACAGGCTCATCCTGGAGGGACTCAGATGTGTTCTGATTCTTGTGAAGAAGCCAGGCCTTCACAGAATGAAAACCTTTGGCTGCCAGTTCACGGTGCTTCTGCCGGTACCGTCGCTTTGTCCTATCCGAGCTGTTGTTATATCTTCAAGGTCTCCTTGTCCCCTTTTCCCGTTCCCTTTCTGCTGCAAGCGCGAGGTCGTGCGCCTTTTGCAACGTGAGTGAAAATTGTTCCAGAGCAGAGATCTCTCAGATTTCAACTTCCTCCTCCTCTTCAGAGTCCTCCTCATCCTCAACCATCGCTGCTCCCCTGAAGGCACCAACAACATCAAGAAGCTCAGGGTCCACCTCAACGACGTCATCATGTCGGGTGGTGACATGACAGCCGTGTGATCCAGAGTGCGCAGATGGGGAATCCTCATCTTCAATCTCCTCCACAGTTGGCTTTGGGAGGTTTTGCCTGCCTTTATGGAGGTTTGCAGCTCGAGCAAGGTTTGCGCTGCTTTTTCTAGGCATTTTGCGCTCCAAAATTCAAGGGTTTTCGACCTCCTTTGCCACCCAAACATGTCACGTGACTGTATTATTAAGCGGCCAAATCCTTGATGCCCCATTTCAGAAAACGCTCAGTTCGAACGGGAAATGCATTTGGAAACATTTTTTTTGTGGGGGGATTTTTATGCCTTCTGTATGACAACCATAGAACATATAAAGATTTTGACTTCTAGGACCTCTTCCTAAACATCTTTATGAGCCTTCCTAGTGCTCAAATTACTTTCAAGAAGATGTGGTGGGAGGCAGTTGTCGTCGTCAAATCGACATCGATGTTGCTTACATAAAGGTGCCAGTTCCTGGTGACCGCTATCTTAATCCATAAAGTGGTTTAATTAGCTTGCATACTCAGCCTGTTCCATCTTCACATCCTTTGGGTTGTTTCATATATATTGTTTCTTGTAGAGTGCCATTGAGGTATGTGCCCTTTACATGCATCTGTTGTTTTTTAGACCTTTCTCTGATGCGAGGTAGGGGCTTGATGGCTGATAGGACGGCCCAAGGGAGGTGCCGGGAGGCCTGCGGAGCAGGGTACCCACGAGGTATGCACCAAATCCATCCCACCCCGCTGCCACATTACTAACGGCCGCCCCCCTCCTTCTAACAGCCCCCTGATGGCCCCCCAAGCAGCCCAGCGAGCCCCCGCTCGCAGGGTGGGCGGGGGGCTTGATCTTCGGCTGAGGAAGGTCACCCATGACCTGCCACATCACCACCGGGCAGGACGCCCCCCAGTGCCCAGGGGACACATCTCGACTCAACGGGGCACCCAGACATGACCAACCCAGAAGGGGGGATGCGCCTGCCGGCTGGGGGGGACACCAGATGATGGGGGGGATGTTAGATGACAGAGGGGGCACCCAGGGACGCAACAGGATGCAACAGGCCATCAGTGGGACATGACGGGAGCCAAGGGACACATCTGGAGGCCAGGGGACATGACTAGAGCTGAGGGGACACGTCTGGACCCAAGGGGGATGCGTCTGGACCCAAGGGGGACGCAACTGGAGGCCAGGGGATGCAACTGGAGGCCAGGGGACGCAACTGGAGCTGGGGGGACACGACACAAGGGTCTAGGACCCAGCAGGATGCGACAGCAGGCCCCAATGGCCGAGGGGGACACAACGGGAGGGCCCAGCAGCCCGAATAACACCACCCGGCCCAGCCTCACGAGCCACTGCTCATGGGGTGGAGTGCAGGTGGGGCAACGGCAGCGCCGAGCAGGCCCCAGCACCCCACGCCAGCACCCCCAACCGCTACCACAAGCCATTGCTCATGGGGTGGAACAGGGTGCTATGCGAGGGGCAGGTCACCGCAATGCAACGCGATCGCTAAGCCCCCCACCGCCTTACTCTGAGAGACATGGGGGGATTTTAATTAGTTTAATTTAGTCTTGTATTATATTAATAAATAATATCTCCCCCCTGCCTCGTAGCAAGTTGGGGGGTTTTTACACTTTTTGTTAGTTTTTTTGTTAGTATTGATGTTTCCATAAATGGTAATAAATGCATTTAATATTTGAAATAATGACCTAGTACCTCCAGGAATGGTGGCTAGGGATGGTCTAGGAATGGTCTAGGAATGGCTAGGAATGGACCAGGATTCCTAGGAATGTGAGGAATTAACCAGGAATGAATCAGGAATTAACCAGGAATGAACCAGGATTCCACAAGGAATGGGGGGGGGAGTGTAAATACTTGATCAGGTAACAAACATGTTGCATCACAACATAGTTGGCACCTTTACCCCCTTTGGCCTACTTCTGATGCCATCCCCTCACAAAACCTGCTCATCAAACTCCTCCAAACACTCCGGATTAGTTGTCAAAACTGCAACACACCAAACTTTGGCAGAGGTCAAAGCAGCCACCAAGGCCAAGGCAGCTGCTAAAGCAACAAAGAAGGAGGACCAGAAACTCTGCATTGAGCATGTTGCTGAGTTTGAGAGAACAGCCCTAGCAAATGAGGACCTCATTGATGCTACACCTCGGCCCAACCTCCTGAAGGCTAGATCTGATACACATTGCACAGGTTCATGTCTCAAGACTGATGTTGATGAGCTCAATCCTGATGGGCATATGCAAAATCCATCTGCTAAGTGGGGTGATGGGTCTGATGAGATTGATTCAGAAGATGACACACCTGTACAGAAGTAGAAGAGGAAAATGGCTCCAGTGGCAGCTGGAAAAGTTGTTTTGAAGGCCACGAGGCAGCTCGCTACCATCCATGAGAGTTCTGAAAGTGATTGCCAGCCACTGTCAAAGGAGGGTCAAAAGATGTTGAGAAGGATGGCAATGATTATGGATGATACTGACAGTGATGGGGTAGATCCGCCATTGAAATACTGGAAGTCAAATGTGAGGTGGGAGGCTACCGATACTGAGGATGACATGACTGCAGAGAGCGATGTGGACTTATGACTGTCCAAGAAGCCCAAGGTCACAAAGGACATTGAATGAGAATTGACAGAAAGGTGGGTAAGAAAAAGAAGGAGAGCTTTCATGAAGCCATCACAGCCATTCAGCAAGTACAAATGGCCATGGGTGCTAACTGGAACAATGACAAAGCAATTGGAGTGTTGAGGGAAGTGGCAGTGACACAGAAGACCCTGGCAGCGGCCATCAAGGCCAAAAATTGGTTGAAAGATATACCCAAGCATATTGATGATGGTCCACAGTGGAACAGACAAGGGGAAGGGAACAAGGAGAGAAAGAAGGGAGAGATGATGAAGGGGGATCAGTCAAACTGTGCTCCTATCAAGCACCCAACTCAGAATGACCAAATTGAGGAACAAGGCAATGTCATGAGGTAACCCACTTGAATAAAGTTAGACAACCAACATGCTGACACTTGATCCCACAACGTTGTTTTATTGGATGCTTAGCAACCCCCCCCCCCCCAAAGAAAATGAAACATTCTGTTGAGACCTGGGCAAAATTGATCCCACCCAATGCAAAACCAGCGAGCCATGCTCCAAGCCAGGGTAACTCAGTGAAGACAGGAAAATCAAATACCAGCCATTCACATTATGCTTCCACTGTGCCTGCACTAACAAATACTTCTTCCTGCCCTGCTAGTTCCTCAGTACTTACCAGTGCTGTTACTATCACAAGTGCTCAAGCCCCAGTCAAGATCAAGCATGATTCAGATTCCATCTACATACATGACAGAGGTCTCTCTTTTTTTTTTTTTTTTTTTTTTTTTGTTCAACAATGTTTAACGTGGTGCACGGGCGCAGTCCATGGCTATCTACTACATGAGATGGCGGGTATACGACGTAAGTTGAAGGGGAAACTACAGCCCCGATGATGCACACAAGTGCGTGAAGGCCCGCATGTTGCCCCTTGGGCAGCTCGCATGGCCGGACTACAGGCTGAGGGCACTCAGGCGCCTCCCCAAACCAGCTCGCCGGCACTCCCAACGGCGCGTACTAACACCCCCAGCATCCTACCCCCACTAAGCCCCTGTACGGCCCCTATTAGTCGTGCGCGCCCACTGACGCGCCGGCCAGGAATGAGGATTATAGGCCTTCCCGCAGGTCGACCAACCCACCAGCCATAAGGCCCGACAGGGTCCGGAGCCCCTCGGTTGCCCGAGTACAGCCCCTCCTCGCTTAGCCGCCCCATGCATGGGACGGTACCCACCAACTGGTGGGCCCCCCAACCTTGCCAGCGGCGAACCCAAGGTTCGGCGTTACTGACAGAGACATCGCAGGCTCAGAAGCTGAGCGCGCGTTCGGTGGCCATCAGGCACACCAAGCCACCAGACGGGGGTCATACGCCCTGCGCGTAACCCTCATCCCGGGTCCCACCCTTCCGGGGGGGCAAAGGCAAACGCACGTGGGTTCGCCTCGAGAAGTTCGACGAGGTCCGCGATGAATCGCGGGCCCTGCCGGTGTTTCTTGCGCTTCACGTGTGGACACACGCGGAGCAGATGATCTCGGTCCTGGAAGGGCCGGGGGGGCACGAGCAGTGAGTGTCCTCACTGGGGAAGAAGCGGTCGCGGTAACTCCCAATGGGGGCATGCACCGTGATGCACCGACAGAGTCGGGCCGTCAATCTGCAGTCATATGCAGTTTCTTTGAGCCAAGGTCCACAGCCCGAAGCGGTGGGTGTTGCAGGGGTCTTCCGCTGGGCCCTGAGGTCCAAGAAGCTCTTCCCTTGATACTTGGGGTCCGCGAAGCGGGCCACCCAGTCCTTCTCTGCCGTCTCCTTAAAGGAGGCAATCAGCCAATTGCGAGTGGCTTTAGGGGAGATCCCTAGAGGCAATCGGAGTGACGTCGCGACGTCGTGAGCCTGCTTGTGGACCGCCCATTCCATCTTGGAGGGGACGAACCACAGGTGAATGGAGCGGTCTTGGCCTAATTGAAACCAGGGCCGCAAGAGACGGCACAGCCTAAGGGCGTGCTGTTGACCCCCCGTTGGGGAGCAGTCCACCCACGCATCAGCGAGTGCGAGGGCGTCTAAGAATACTACCACCTTCTTGCATCCAGCAGCAACAGCTGCGGACACTCCAAGGTGGAGGGCACGGTGTTCGGCGTCGGTCGCTGAGGCGTGGCCGAGGAACGCAGTAGCGCGGCGGACCTCTTGGTTCCCGCGGAACACAAGGGCGGCTGCCGCGGCCTGGTGGGCCGTCTTGGGCACGGACCCGTCACAACCCACAATAAGACAATCCGGATCGAGTCTGGCTATAGCCAGGACGCGGTCCAGACGGTCGGGATATTCTTTACGTTTGTCCGTCCCCTTGGGGGGCGGGCAGTAGATGAAGATCCTGTCCGCGAACAGGTCTATTAGACGGTCTCCGGGTTGGCTCTCAGGGCCGTAGGCCTCAAAGAGTTCATCGGAGAGGGCGCAGACGGTAATCGTGTCCACTGCGGGGGACACGATTTTCCGTCGGGCGACGGGCGGGAGGGCCTGAAGTCCCAGCGCATGCTGGGGGGTGTCTCCCACCAGGTCCTCCTCCAAGATGGCTCGGACGGGGTGTGTACGCGTTAAAGTAGCCGTCCGAAGACAGCTCTTATCAGCCAGACGGCGCAGCACCTGTGGCATAGGCCACAGGGCGGCGAGACATTCCATAGCCCCTACAGGGGTCGTACGGAAGCAACCTGTGATCCAGCGGGCAGCGGTGTGCTGCATCTGGGACAGGGCTTTGACCATGCCTTTGGTACGAGTACCTCGGCAGAACCAGAGTCGAAGTCCGTACGTCGCCACTGGGATGACGCAGGATCTGTAGAGAAGACGTTTATTCGCCAGGGAAAGTCCCCTGGACGAATTGCCAAGCATGCACATGGCGCTCACGGTTGTGAACGCCTTTGTGGTGTAAAAACGGACGTGTTCCTTAAAGGACAACTTCCGGTCAAAGAAGAAGCCCAAGTATCACCAGATTGGCTTGGGCTTGAGGGGGGTAGCCCCAGTGAAGGGGGCGACACCGAGGTCGATAGGGGGGTTGGGTGCCACCCATGCTCTGGAGAAGTGGAAGACCTCGGACTTGGCGTGTTCCAACACCAGTCCCAGGGCCGTGAAGAGGCGGAACACTTCGTTATAAGCGTCCACGAGTTTGGGGAGGTTGTCTTCCACCCGTTTAGATTGCGCGATGAGGGTACCATCGTCGACATATGAGATCAGATCCGCCAGCGGCCGGGGGGCGCGGGCAAAAAAGAGGCGCATCACTGGCGCGATATACAGCGCTGAGCAGACAGGGGACAGAGCCGAGCCCTGCCCCACCCTGACGTCAGCAGAAAACCTGCCTGAGCTATCGGTGTTCCATTTGTAGGTCGTGAAGCGGCCTACCAGATAAGAGCGGAAGAAGTTCACCACGCATGGTGGGAACCCCGACTTCTCGATAATTGTCAACAAAACTTGGTGGTTTAGTGACGGGAAGAACTGAGCGATGTCAAATGCGACAACGCTTGTTTGTAGGCCCCTTGCCCATCCCGCGCGAACGAGGTGGGTGAGGTATACTCCCGCGTCCTCAGTGGAATGCTAGGCGACGCCTCCAAACTAGTTATGATAGAAGACACCGTGTGCCACGCCGTCAAATTGGAGCCGCCTGGACAGCAACTTTTCGACCAACTTCCTGAGGGTGTTCAGCAGCACAATGGGCCAGAACAACTTCGGGGTGGAGTAATTAGGTTTTCCAGGTTTCGGTATGATGACCGAGGTGGATTCCTTAAAATGAGAGGGCCAATGGCCCAGTGTGACGCACGCTTCTGCAATGCGGATGAAGAGCTCGGCAATTTCGATATTGCCGGCCCAGCGCTTAAGGAAGGACCACGTAACGTGGTCCGGTGCCGGGGCAGAGCGTGATGAGCACGCCTTGAGAGCTTCCCGCAGTTCCAGCAGGGAGAAGGGAACCCACTCCCGGGTGGGGAGGGGGGCGTAGTCGTCGAGCGCCAAGAGGTCTACGGGGCGGTCATTGGCCGCGTTGTAGGTACCATCCAGCGCCGTCCAAAGCGCCTCCAACGTGTTGCAAGGGGCACCTCCATAAGAGATGGCCTCGCACGACGGGAGGTTACGTTGTTTCACCCAGGGCATCAAGTCCCAGGGTCGTTGATTGGTAAAGGAGACTTCTTTGATGCGCACATCAAAGAACTCCCGCTTGGCGGCTTTGACAGCCTGCTTAAACATGACCCAGTCCTCGGGGTCCTGGGACTCCCGGTACTCCTCGAGGGCTGTGTGACATTCATCCGACCACCACTCCTTGGAGCGGCTACAGATGTTCTTAGACCGGGCATGGGTGCGCCACGCCGTCGCAAACGCTTCGGAAATGGCTTGCACCACCTCGTCCACATCTGCCGGTGAGTGGCCCGTCCAATTGGACAAGGCCGAAAGTCGAGTGGTGACGTCCTGCAGGTAGGCCGTCTCCTCGTCCGAATCCGGAGCAATCCCTTTCGTCCGCAATGGCACGCGGTAGAAGGGGGTCCGAAGATTGACCAGGAGGGGCGCATGGTCCGGGAAGATGGTGTGCTCAGTGACCGCTTCGTCCACTGAGTTAATAAATAACAAGTCAATCACCGTGGGATTGAGCTCGTTGTTGTACGGGTAATGGGTGGGCTTCGCCTCGTCAGGACGGCAGAGCGACAGCCCGAGTCTTGTGGTGGCCGCTAGAAGGCGGTCAGCATGGATGTTGGCCGCCGGTCCCTGGGGGTCCCAGAGGCGGTGACGGCAGTTGAAGTCTCCCCCAATGAGGTGGAAGCGATGAGGCCAGGTCTCCGCCCCTTCAGAGAGGAGGCGGATCCCGGTGTGATTCCTGTCTGAATAGACGTTGGCTAAGAAGATGAGGTTGTCGCCTGCACCTAGGGTGAAGACGATGACGTCACGGTGATCGATGAGATCCCGGCGGTAGCTGGGTCTCAGGGCCTGCAGCCGCTTGTCAAAATAGACAGCGACGCGTGGAAACTCCCCGCGATCGTTCCTGGGGAACGGGGCGGCATCATTAGGAGCCGGGGCAGTATCTGTCCTGGACTGTCGGACCATGCAACCCCAGTTGGGGTGCATTGGGGTGCCAATCACTGCCTCTCCATCTCTGGTCAGGGAAGAAGGTGTGTGTATTATTAGGTTCCAGGGCGGTTCCTGAATGAGCAGAAGATGGAATTCATCGCTCTGCGACTCAAGTAGTGTGTCTAAAAGTCCATAGTTTCTATTGACATTTTGGCACAAGATTTTTAGATGCGGGCGGCGCGGCGCTCACGTACCTCGGCGTAGCGCTTCTTGATCCAGTCACCGTCAAAGCGGTGCTTCCAGAAATTACAGCGACGGTCGTCAGCTGCATGCTCCTTGCGGCAGTTGGGGCACCGCGGGGGATGAGGACACGCGGAGTGCTCCGGCGTGGGGGGGATCTGGGGCGTCGCCTTGGCGTTGCCCTTGCAACAACCCGCCAAGGTGCAATGATGCTCCTTGCGGTGAGGGCCGCTGCAGGTGGGGCAGCAGATTTGAGGGGCGCGGCAAGCATTGGTCGGGTGACCCCACTTCCAGCACCGTTGGCAGAGGGAGACTCCGGGGTTGGCCCGGGCCTCATGGATAGGGCAAACGTACGGTCCAAACTGGACCGCCCGCTTGGAGAGCGCTCTCACGCATGCGCCACTGACCGAGTCAGAGACGTTCATGTAGACCGTAGCAGTATCGGACTGCTTGGAGTTGCGGACGATCCGAAGAGGAGCGTTAAGGACGACCAAGTCCTTAAGACCGGACTTGGCGATGAAACTGAGGACCGACTCCACAGTAGTGGGCCGGTGATCCTGGAAGTAGGGTATGTCGATGATCTTCATATACGACGTAGAAGACGGGAGTTCCGCGGTGACGCAGAAGTGATCCCCGACGAACGCCGCTGCGATCGCCTGACAGATGATGCGGAGGTCCTCCGCAGAGGCCACAGCATCGGTGGTGATGGAGTATCCTCCATACGCTAGAGAGACCGACTCCGCCCGGAGGGCGGATCGGTGGAGGGACAAGGCCAGGCGGACCCGCTCGAGGATCTCATGGCTCTTGACAAGGACTACTGGGGGGGGGGGGCATGCCGCCCTCTCCAGGAATCGAGTGCACTATGGCTATGACCTGTCGGCGTGATGGGCCATGGACGGTGGACGAAGCTCTGGGCTTCGTCGCAGTAGGTTTGGCCTGCTGGTGCATAGCAGCCAGCCTGGCGGTGGGAAGTTCGGGGAAGGCCTTGGCCATGCGGACCAGACCGTCAACCGACGAGGTGGGAACAAGGCCGCCTTTAAAGCGGGCGGCCTGAGCAAATGTGGGAGCCTGGGCAGGGCCAGGTCTAGCCGGGGGTGCTCTCTGCTGTGGGATAGCAGGGAGCGGACGCCCACCCTTAGGGGGGGAAGCGCGGGGGAGGCGGTTAGCCAGCCCTCCTCTGCGCGGTGGTGGGGGAGCAGGACGAGCTGGGGCCGCAAGGGGCATGGGCACGTCCTGGTTTGGAGCAGGCGTCGTCTCTCGGTCAAACGAGTCGACGAAGGAGTCGAAGGACATGGACCGGAGGGGGTCCATGACCGGGGCTAAGGGTACTCCAAAATTGTCAGCCGCCCGCAGGAGGCCCGACAATGCGGAGACGAGATCAGGAGTGCTGCCCTGCAGCAACTCCTCAGAGGCGCCCCGAGAGGCGAGAGAGCCAAGGGTGTTGGCCCCCTGGATGATCGATTCGACCAGGACCCTCACTTCGAGCTCGGTCACTGGTTCGACATCATACATGTCCCCGTCCTCTTCATCGGACGAGGGGGTGGTACTAGGGGGACCGCCTGTGACGACGGTCGAGGCCCTGGAAGCTGCCTGCGAGGCGCTGGATATGCGCGTCGCAGGGGGGGTGTCCTGGCTGTGGCTGTAGGGCGACGGCGAGGGAGACAAGCGAGGCGTGCGGACTGGGCCGGCCTGCGAGGGAACTGGGGGCCTCCCAGTGGGCCTAGAGGCCACCGGCGAGGAGACGGAGGGGGGGGGAGCTCTGCTGGGAGTGGGGGGCTCAATACGCGGGTTGCCCCGGATCGCGCCCCCCGATCCACATGTGGGTTGGGACGGTGTCGACATGCACTAATGGCAGTCGGGAGAGGACCAGATCGGAGAGATCAGAGACGAGCACCTAGCTACAAGACGGATGAGACGATGAGGGGCTGTAGAAATGTGGCTGTGCACGTCGTGGTAACAAGTCAAGAAGCGATGTGACAGAGGTCTCTCAGACTATGAGGAAATGGCCGGCCTTGAACATGATGCAGCCTATGCCTCTCCTATCAAAGGCAGGAAATGGCTTGGCAGTGAGGTAAGTAACCTGTTTATGTATGGGAAAGTCATAACTTTCCTCTAAACCAGGCTCTCATGGCTGAAAAGAAATTGAAAGCTGTGGAGGCCAATGCCAAGAAGTTCAAGACCAACAATCTTCCATGCAGTCTTGATTGTCTCGCTTAGCGTCATTTTTTTGTCCCAACGTTTATGCTGCATGTCTCCCAGCAAGATAATCCATTTGATCACAATGTCAAGGTTGGATGCACCATCATGCAAAGGATCTGGGATGTCCTCTTTAATGAAATTCCCCACATCATTGTGCAGTCAAGCCCCATCTACTATCTTGTACATCTCAATTCTCAACTCGTTTGTTCGCAAAGACCTTGGTCATCTTACAGACAATGCAATGTGTTTCTGACTCCTGGTGCAACACCATCGACTCAACAGCAACCAGTGTGGTCCTTGCCTACTGCAACATGAAACCTGATTTGAAAAACTCCGATAAGAACTGTCAAGACTTTGCCAAGTACTATATCAAAAATCTCCACTTTCTCCACAAGAAGTCTGATGGTGATGATTCCAAAGTACATGCTTTGTTTATTGATTTTCCTCCCCTTTGATTAATACATACATTGATAGAAATATAAGGGAGCCTTCCATGGCCCCTTTGTTTTGCAAACCTTTGCCTCTCATCTTGCCACAGTCAAAGGTGCTAAGAACATTGATGGGCTCGGCAAATCTCGACCATATGGAGGTCTCACCCATGCAACTGCAGCAGTAAGGTTTATTACATGTAAGTAGATATATTCTCACATCAATCTAGGTTGAGCATGTGCTGAAGCTCATCACCTCCCAAACGATCACCATCAAGATTGTACAAAATGCAAAGGGCCAAATCCCAAGAATTCCAAAGCAAATCAACCAAGCCACAGGGAAACCTTTGAAGATGCTTACCAGGTTCAATGAGATATCATGGGGCGCATGGTGTTCCTCCTATGTTACATCTGCAAAACATCTATTCCCCACTTGATTCAATGAAATCATCGCACTTTCTGAAGAGTATATGAAGGCCAGTCACCATGCCGAAGAAAGTGATGTCATCAAGACCCTCGATGACAATGATTATGATATCTGTGCCAACATCATTGATCTTTCCTCGAGTAGTGAAGAGGATGCAGATTGTAAGGAAACCTTGCTTGTGCATGCCTCTGACTGATGATTGATATTTTATTCTAGAGGTGACGATGCGATGCTCAATTATACACGATGCTACTTGAGGTTTCCCTGGCCCTGCCTTTCATACATGCTTATTATTCTTTTGGTGATTTTCTGATATTAAATTCTGCTTAAAAATACACTTTCCATGCTTAGGTGTACTTGGGCATACTTAGACGTACTTGAACGTGCTTATTTGAATGTGCTGAGACATACTTAGATGTACTTACATGCACTTAAACACACTTGGACATGCTTAGACACACTTGGACACACTTAGATGCACTTGGATGTACTTTGATGATGAAATATATGTTGCTTGGATTTCCTTAACACTGCTTAATTGGGCTTTATTGAACTCAACACTAAGCTTAACTACAATTTTTTAGCTACTTATTTTACTTATCTACTTACCAGTACTTGGTATAAGTTGGACTAAGCAGAATAAGCAGAATAAGTATGAAATAAGCATGAAATAAGTCAAATTCAGTAGAAGACCTTACTTATCCCAAGTCAATCCTACTTAATGCCTGTTTACTTAAACCTACTTAATTTGCATGATAAGTAACATTAAGTCAAATTAAGTCAACATTAAGTCTAATAAGTCAGAACTAGATTTTCCTGATGCTCCTTATTATATTATAGGAGTGCATTACACTATACCTCCTAGCAGTGTAGTATAAATATTGCACACTTTGTAGGAGATGAATATAACATTCCTCCCTGCTGTTGACTCTATTCCCTCACTTGCTTCTAAGATAATATTCCATTCATCTTCACCTTGACTTGCACACCGGCCACACTCTCAATATGGAGTAGCAGAGGGGGGAAGGAAGGAGAAGAGGGGCCATCATTGTTGCAAATATAAAAACTGAAAGAAAAAAAGTGAGCTTTAGGGGTGACACACAAATTGATAAGTTAAAAAAAAACACTTTGCTGGGTGGCCCAGGATTTCTTCCAGTATGTGGAACTCCGTGCACACCCATGCCTATGGCTTCTATCTCCCAGGCCACAAGGCTGACCACATCAGTGAAATCGAAAGAGTGTGCGATGCCGTTCCGTTATTTGTACCTGTATAACCAACCCGAGTCGACTTGTAATCGCTCTGCAACCAGACCAGCGGCATTAGATCCACGACAGCCCCCTGCAGTATTTCAGGATATTGTATCGAAGCCTCGGACTGTTATCTCATCGTCATGGCGTATGTATGTCTCTACCCATTCTGGAACTCAGTCTACAACTGGGCCAGCAACATGAGATCTACTGCAGTTCCCCTGTACTTTGCTTCTAGCATTTCGGGGTGTTGTATCAAAGCCTCAGACTGTTTTCTTATTGTCATGGCGTATGTATGCCACTGCCCATTACTTTGAATGTTTCATTGGAGGTTTTTTTTCCGCAGTTTTTTGTACACGTTTGCGAATGATGCTGCCCATGCATACACCTTCACCTATTTCCCACAAGTATTCAATCAGAATAGATTATTTATTTCTCCACTCCAACATCATGAAGTACTAGCAATCATTACTATTCAATTAACATAGGTGCTTGAAGCCTGTTAATATTTGCCTGGACAATATCATGTTGTTCTCAGAGTTAGAGTCGTAAGGCAGGTATGTAATCATCTATGATCGTCAAGGTTAGGGCTAAATTTCAGCTGCATCGACTCGGAAGCCCTCGGGCCTGGCCCAGCCTGACTCGGGGTACTAAACCTGAAATTCACTCTTGAAGCGCCAGCCCAAAAATGCCAGACGCTCCCTCCGATGTCCCCGACACAAGGCTAGTGCATCACCGAATCCTGCTGGGTAGTTCTTCTCGCAAACTTGAACAACCGCGACTGCCCTGAAAGCGGCGATCAACTTGAATGAGCGGGGCTGTGTGCATGGAATGCCTGGCAGTCGGACTAGGCTTTTCAGTAGCTTCCAGAGTTGGAGGCTTGAGTCTCTGACTCGGACTCAGAACGGCAGACTGAGGGTATAGCAAAAGACATTGCGAGACTCAAAGTGTACTAGTAGTACTACTACTACATGAAATCATAATGTTCGTCGAACATATCAATATCCTCTGCATCCTTGAGACCGGAATCACGCTCGTCGGCATCTGAACTTTCATCTGAGCTATCTGAGTCTCCGTCTGAGGCACCTGGCCATTCGTCTGAGTCTGAACTTTCATCATCCTCGGTGCGTTCGCCACCTGACCTATCCTCCGTACTTTCGTCGTAGCTGCCATTGTCAACCGTGACATCATGTTGACTTTGTCCTGCATCCGCTGCTTCGTCTTCAGGATTCCCTGCATTGTTTGCATGCCCATGAGCTTCAGTCATGTGACCAATGCCACCTCCGAAGTACCGCATGAACATATCTCTATCGACCCAACTAATTGAGTGATGATTAATAAATCCATATCCGAGGGGATGTTACATACATGATAACATCATCACCGAAACCGGGAGATCATGGGTTGGCCTTCCATGATTTGTAATCTTTGTCTAAATATGGCTCAAGGTGTAACACATTGTAACCGGCTGGGGTAACAATACATTCAATGTCACGTCTTGAAGTAGCAAGTAAAATTTCCTACATAATGTAACCTTGTATCTGAAAGATCCCTTCACTACAGGGGCTCTGCAATGGGGGGTAGCATATTCCATCTCCTCTCCCCATCTTCAATATTAATTCTTAGGCCTTACAACAAGATACTAGCATGGTCCTTAATTATTAGTATTCCCCTTACATGTATTAATATTTCCAACATTGTCATGCCTCTGCACCTGTAGGTAGCATATTCCATGTCCTCTCCCCATCTTTCATATTAATTCTCAGGTCTTACAAGTAGATACTAGCATGGTCCTTAATTTTTAGTATTCCCCTTACATGTATTAATATTTCCAACATTGTCATTCCTCTGCACCTGTAGGTGGCATATTCCATGTCCTTTCCCCATCTTCCATATTAATTCTGAGCTCTTACAAATGCATACTGACATGGTCCTTAATTTTGAGTATTCCTCCTCATGTGTCATAATTTTTCAAACATTGTAGAGCCTCTCCACCTGTTAAGGCTTATTTTGTGTCCTCTCCCCATCTTCCATATTAATTCTGAGCCTTTACAAATGCACACCAGCATGACCCTTAATTCTGAGTTTTCCCCCTCACATATCATCATTTTTCCAACATTGTAGAGCCTCTCCACCAGTAAAGGCTTATTCCCTGCCCTCTCCCCATCTTCTACAAGTAGATACTAGCATGCTCCTTAATTTTTAGTATTCCCCTTACATGTATTAATATTTCCAACATTGTCATGCCTCTGCACCTGTAAGTGGCATATTCCATGTCCTCTCCCCATCTTTTCTATTAATTCTCAGGTCTTACGAGTAGATACTAGCATGGTCCTTAATTTTTAGTATTCCCCTTACATATATTAATATTTCCAACATTGTCATGCCTCTGCACCTGTAAGTGACATATTCCATGTCCTCTCCCCACCTTGCATATTTATTCTCAGGTGTTGCAAGTAGATACTAACACAGTCCTTATTGCCTTCACAAGTCATTACTTCCCTCACATTGCAGTGCCTCTGCACCCATAAGTGGCATATTCCATATCCTCTTCTTTCATAGTAATTCAAATTACATACCAGCATGGTCCTTAATTTTGAGCATTCCCCTCACATGTCATAATTTTCCAACATTGCAGAGCCTCTCCACCTGTAAGTGGCCCATCTCCCTTTGCCACCCAAAAAACTTGGCAAGTCCCCACCTTCACTGCCACATTCTCAGTCAGATTGCAATCGAGTTTGAGATGGGATTAATTGTGGTGAGGCATAAGAAAGAAGTAGATACACTGAGTATATACAACTAGGCTTGAAAGTAGTCAGAAAATACTTCAATGGAGGCAACGATATGTGCCTAAAACCGTAAACACAGCAGGACGATAGCAGGGTACGCGTTGACTAGATCTTGAGAATAACCGTTAGCCAGCGATTCAACAGGTGAAAGAAAGCAATAAATAATAACGAGGCACACCTTTGCATATTTAGAACGAATGAAATTTTTCTTGGTCAACTTTTGGGCATAAGTGACGCTGCAGGCCATCCCATTCGACTGAGAGGCAGTCCTAAGCACATGGGTGGTTGGCAAGTTGCGCAGGCCACTGTCAACTACATACACCCACACCATGTCATGGCTGGCTGTTGGGAAGATGTGGGCGGTGAAAGATAGCCAGCTGGTCGAGTCGAACCCTCGGATGGTGTGGTGGTTGCTAGGGTATGAATGTTGACAGGTTCTGGGGATGGGTAATCAGCAAAGAAAGCAGTATGCTTAACAAAAAGCAACGAACTGCCACACGAGATCCACGATGCCAGCTCACGAGCTCAGGCGCATATCGTCTTCTCACCTCTAACAACATCGGCAGCGCGTTTGGGGCATCACGGGGTGGACACAGGGCGTAGCGCCAAAGCCGAAGAACGCTAATATAAAATTTGAGGACAACAACAGGATTAGTAGGTGGGGTGATGAGGATTCTCGGGAAACTCACTTGGCCATGTCGGTATGCAGGATGCTGACTTGAGAAGACAAATGTGAGTAAACGATATGTATTTTGTCAACCTGGTTACAAATGGCAGTAAACGATTAGCGAATACAGCAAAGCAGTAAATTGAAAGGCGCATACCTCAGAATAACATAGGACAACGGCGCACGCTAGCGCCATGCCCCAGCTCACTCCTCCGGCCCCTGCTACCTCCCTAGAGCCAGCTGCTGCCCCTGCCACGTCACAGAGGACGACGCCCATGCCCCCTGCCCTGCGGCCGCTGCCTGACCTGCCCCCCCCTGCCTTCACGGCACCCCAGCAAACCCCCCCGCTGCCTCGGACGTGCCCACACCCACTCCCTGCACCCAGAACGGCTGAACGGCCTCGTGTTCGACGCCGAACCCCCCCTGCTGCCCCTTCCCCATCGCGTTCGATGACGCCGGCCGCCCCACACCCCTTCAGACCTTCCACCACCCCCCATTCACTCCCAGTGCCCCCCGTTCACTCCCACCACCCCCCATTCACTCCCAGTGCCCCCCGCTCGGCCGCAGACGGCCAGCGTCACCGCCACACACGTTCCCCAGCCGCCCCATGTCACCACCAACCCCCCGCCAGCTGTCCGTACCCCCCGCTGCCCCAAAGCTCTCCCCTGCGCATCCCTCGACACTTCGAATTCGAGACACCACCAACGCCGCTGTGCAGACAGCACCCGATGAGCCGCCCCGTCCACTGAGCGACGCGGGGACGTCTACTGAACCACCCAGCACCTGTGACGCGACCACACTGGCCGACAACGCCCCCGAGCCACCTGCTCCACCACCCCCTGCATCCCAGAGCCCTGCCACGTCACCGCCGACAACGTCGGCACAGCCCCCACCAACGGTGTCACCAACGTCGTCAATGTTGTCGACGATGGCCACCACCGCCTTCATCCCAGCTTCAGAATCAGCCCCAGCACCTCACAAACGGCACCGTTCGCCCCCCAGCCTTTCCACAGCCCTCCGGACCACCAGCCAGCCCCATGACGAGCCCCGGCCCTCAGCCTGTGCCCAGACAGCCGCCACCTATGACCGCCGCCCCCAGATGACCTCTGTCGCCCCCCGAACTCAGGCTTAATTTTAGCCTGTGACAACAGTCTCTGCTTTGAAGTTTCCTTCTCCTCCGGCGCTGCGGCATCACTGCGTCCCAAAACAATCTCATCATCCTCCGCATCATCTTCATCGAACAATGCCTTCTCGTCAAGGGCAGGACGAGAAACCACTTCCATCTTCAAGGCATGTTGTTCGGCATTCTGCTTCACCTTCTTCAGGTGCTCATCATCACTGTGTGCGTATGTTCATCATACACATGGTTATGAATTCCCTGCCCACCGACTTGGTGGACCAAAAAAGGTATGGGATTTCGGAGTTTATGGGTATGGGTTAAGACAGGTTCGACTGTACCTGTAAGCAAGTAGTCAGAAACTGTGTAGATTCTCAAAGTGAGGGGAAACCGAGCAGACAAGTAATATATATTGAAATATGACAATCAGGTGGGTATTGTGTCATATGTGAACAAGAGGCTATGGATCCGCAACAACATTGGGTCAAAGTATGAACAAGCAACACGCGAAAATGAGAGTATAGTAGCGTTCACTGAGCCGGCCGCCCCTTGAAGAGTGATGGAAACCAATTCGAGTGGATAGCTGCAAAGATTCCACGATCAGGGTGCTCCAAATGACTTGGGACAGGGGAAATCCTGTGTGATTCTGCGGAGTGATTCCGCTTCCTCTTCACCGGGTCCGAGAGCGATGCACAAAGTGCTGTTCTCAATCGAGCTCCAAAATGCTCAAGCATCGCATCAAGAATGTCCTCCGGAATCCATGGTGGTAACGAGCATGGAGATATCCTAGTGTGGGACCCCCTCACGAGGCATGAATACTGTGGACCTTTCTTAGCAAAAGTGTCCACCACTTTCGAACACACTGGGCAGCAAGGTTTGGATATTCCCATAGGAGATCCAGTCGGCTATACATGGTAAAATATCTCATGGCTGTGAGAAGTGTAAGAATACAAAATTGCTCACCGCTAACAATTCCGCGATGTGATCGAGGTCAGCATCGCCCTGGGGTTCTAGATGCCTGAGACACAGTTCAATAAGTTCGCAATGGTATGTGCCATCAAAATATTCCCCAGTTGATAGTCCACTGTCGTCCATGAGACTCTCGAAAAAATCGACGCTCTCCTTCAAAGATATCAACTGCTCCCTCACTTCCTTTACCACCTCCAACTGATTCCTGGCGTCTAAGTCAGAAAGCGACTGAACATTAAGAATAATGTCCTTCATCGCAGCAATTGTCGGGATGGAATTGCAACAGACATCTCTGAGTGCTTCAAGGGCGTTAATGATTTCCTTGATTTCCTTGGGTTTGTATCCAGTTTTCTTCGTCTTGGATATCATCTTCCTGACCCCCTTGAAGTCCGGGTGTGTAAGAGGCACCATGGCCTCAGTGTCTCTGATGATCTGTATTGCCGAAACTTCGCCTATATGTGTTTTCGGTTCAGGGATGTATTTCCAACAGGCGTCCTTCCAGGGAAGCATCTCCCGCGATGGACGTGGAATAGCCAGAGCATGAATATTGAAGGCAAGCTGAGTTATTGGTGTATGGGTGAGGATGGCTACAGCTTCAAACGGACATAGAATTAACTTCAGCCAGTCTCTGACGACCTCCCACAAAGGTCGTGGTTGACCCAGATCATTGACGATGCCTGGTTGGATGCTGCCAAGCTGAATATCTGCCTTCTCTTCATCATCAACTGCCATATTCACCTTCCTACCGTCATCCTCATCCATCGCTCCATCGCCATCATCCTGCATCATCATGCTGGTTTCCAGGTCTGCATAATATTGAGTACGGAGCATGGACTCGATGACTCGGAGATGCCTTCCGATCGTAAGCCCAGAAACCATCTTCAGAGCAGCCTCCCCATAAATTACGGCAAACTGGGTGTTATGGGCGAAAGCGCTGTTATCGAGGTCAAGTGCTGTGGCAAGCGTATGTATATAGTCCGAGTACTTTCCTAGCAGATAGCATAGGAGAGTATGATACTCCATGCACGTTGCTTGGGTGTAGTACTCGTATGAAGCTGAGCCCGTGTTTTTGTCACATGCCTCCAATAGGTTTGGTATTTGTGCCTCGATATTGGGGTCCATTAAAGCAAGCACAGGCAGTTCCGCAAAGAATTTTTGATCATTTTTTGAGACTCTGTCTTCCTCGGGCAGGAGTGGAACATCATGAAATGTGAAGGCCGTGATGCGCATGAGCGCATTGAAAAACGGTTTCGACCAGGTTTTGTGAGAGAGCCGACGTTCCATTTTCATGTATGAACTGCTGACAACATAAAACAGGAGAGCTAACAGCAGACTGGCATCGTCCGGCAGGGGAGTGTTGGCTTGGATGATAAGGGACTCGAGCACTTTTACATGATCCTCCCATGGCTGGTTCTGCCTATGAATACCCTGTTTCAAGGTGTGTACGGTTGCACAATGATTGTGTGCTTACCGAGACCTTTCCACCGTATCCTGCACCTGCTGACTAGGTTGGGCAATGGCAGCAAGTTTGCCGCCGTATGTTAGGGCATCTGGAATGAACATCTGTCCCATATTCAAAGCATCTTCTTTTGCTCTTTCTATGCTGCGTGGATTAGCGGTAGCATAGTATATCCCATCCTTATCGTTGAGCTGGATGTCGGATGTGAAGGTGGTGCCATTACAGAGGCAAGCACATGCAATAACCTGGATAATCCCATTTGCTCCGCTGCGATCTGCGGATACAGCAACGACCTCGTGGTTTCTTACCAGTAGTGTCGCAAGCGCATCCAGAACTTGAAGCTCTTCACGTTTGTTGCCCTTGATAATATTATCGTCGACTTTCCACGTTGATGGTGACTTGGAATGCGTTTCGAGCTTGGATAGCATTGTTGTGAAGGTTTTGAACGCCAGGATCTTTTCATTGAACTCTGGAGTTCTGCCAGGGGACATGATGAAGGGGTAAAGATGACTTGAGTTTGAACCTGCAAAATTGGACAAAAGCTTGAACATGATGAGAACAGGAACAACTTCGGGAGGTCTGGCATGGACCTACATTCAGATTCGATTTGATCCCATGAATAAGATGTAGTTGATTGAACAAATGATAAACCAATAGATCTTGAGGCGACGTGAACGTCTCACCCAGCAATGAGAACCGGTGGTACACTGCACATGCAAGAGGCCGCATAGCAAGAACAGGCAACCCCAATGGCTTGCACATCTTGAGGAAGAAACAACTTGTCACCTGGACAAGTTGTTAGGGGGACGTACAACATCACATCCTGGAAGGAGGAATAGCCTGAGAGAGCCGAGAGACAGAGCTGAGAGAAAGGGTAGAGGGCCTCCGAATTTACGAGGGCTTATGCATGGTGTGCCAGTGTTGATGAACCAGCGAAGGAAAAGCTACAAAGAGAAGGGACAGAACTCACTCTTATGTATCCTATTTACTAACCGTCTTCAAGACTTATACGAGGAGGGCACAACGAGAAGGTGAAAGAAGGCGCAGCAACCTGCCAGTGGTTAGTGGAAGAGTGAGAAGGCGTGCGAAGAAGCCACCGTGTTTGGTGATCTGTACGAGAAAGTTTGAACCTCGGTTATCCGGAAGCCGGTTTCCGGTTAGCCGTGTCTGCCCGAGGATTGAACATTCCGAACAATATCCCATGTTTGGGGAACCACTTTCGCACGCTTTCACGCTTTCATCCCTACCACCACCTTCAATCGGCAGCGCTCCGCTGCCTCCTCGTGTAAGTCCCTTTCATCTTGTAGAGAGTTAGTAAATAGTAATATAACGGAATGATAATGAAATGACACTACAAGAGAAGACTTTAAGCCCTCAATCAATACTTATACTATCCATCCCTAGGAAACTTGGGAACGAAGCCATGACGAGCAATGTCACAGATGTGTTCTGTCGTTTCCTTGATATCAAGGCTCAGGTGGACAACGAGGACAATTTGGACGAATATGGCGACGAGCTAGGTCCTGGTGAGTTGACTCT
Source organism: Tricholoma hemisulphureum (assembly GCA_964034925.1). Lineage (NCBI taxonomy): Eukaryota > Fungi > Basidiomycota > Agaricomycetes > Agaricales > Tricholomataceae > Tricholoma > Tricholoma hemisulphureum. The sequence goes on along the minus strand of OZ035928.1, from coordinate 1,503,655 downwards.
TTTATTCTCTATGGATGCCGGTTAACATCCGTTCACCTTTCAGACGACTTCATTGACGATCAGGATCATGGGCTACCAGAAGATGCGCCAAGGCCGATCCTGGGGAAGGAACTGCCTGACCAAGACGAGGAGGGTCTGAATGACTTTCTGGCCGGAATTTTGGAACGGTTGCATACTCTCGATGCACGACAGGCAAGATACGACGGCGATATTGATTCCGACGTCGATTCGGACACCCCAGCTGCCGACATTACGCGCAGGCCGACTACCAGAGACTATCCGTTACTAAGGGTCCGCTGCGTCGTGAGCCTCGATCGTTACAATTTGTTGATAATTCTACTGACATGTAGCATCTTAGCCAGGGAAGGAGAGAGCCGCTGTATTTTACCTATTCCAGGCCGCGCAACTGCACCACGCGTTAAGGTCTGCATTCACGCGGGATTCGGTTCGCGGCTGGTTTTACATCGAGGCCCTTATGAACGCCTCGCTGGTCAAACTGTTAATTTCTGCTCCCAATATTATCCGCCCGCAGGACGGTTTTTCTGGGATCGACATACAAGATTGGACGATGATGTTGGGTATGGACTATGGCGGAAGGTGCCCCTCTCCTGGGGATTGGGTTACAGTGAGCCGTGGGTTGTACAAAGGGGATGTAGGCTACGTTTCGTTCGTTTGCACCCCAGGGAAAGTCAGCATGCTTTTAGTTCCCCGTCTCCCCCCCCTCTCTCATGCAGGCTTATCATCCGGGAAAAGGAAACGGTCTAGCACCCACACCCGCGCCGACCCCGAGCTGCTTACCAGGGACGTGCTGATAACCCGTGGCGTCACGCAATACAAGCTGGGGAATGATGGATCGTGGTATGTTTTTGGTCGCTGGTTCCAGCATGGTCTTGAACGTAGAACCTTCCATCTTCGTTCCATATCCCTTACCTCCGTCTCCATGCCGAGCACGATATTCTTTAATTTGAAAACCAGCCTTCACCCAGAAATTATGAACGCGGCGTTCCCTTGCCCCTCGGAATGGAAATTTTCTGAAGGCGAGCATATAGTCATCAAGTCGTCAAAAAAGCAAGGCATTATCCAGGCCATAGAGGCTCGGTCAGTGGAAGTGGACCTTGAGACCGGGGAGGGGATGGTGAATGTCCCTTGGTCGGACTTGCGCAAGCACGTTGTCGTTGGCAACTTTGCTGAAGTGACGAGCGGAGCTCTCCGGGGAGAAAAAGCATGGGTGATAGCAGCTGAAGATGATTTGGTCAAGATCACCGAGATTCTGGAACGGGAAGACATAAATGGCGGTGTAACGGCTGTTGGAAGTTGTGGCGCCTTGGGGGGTGTGCGTCACAACGTCATAAAGGTGGGTAGGTATACAGCCGAACTTGGTAACCAAACGCTAGCTTTGTTTACCAGCCACACGTTATCCATGTAAACTGGGTCAAAGTTATTGACCCACCTCTCTTGCTTGTGGGGTCTACACCCGCCAGTACGCCAGCAGACCCACGAATGCGTGAGCAAGTGCCATGGATCAACAGTCAAGTCATAGTCTGCAAGGTTAAGCATCCATTGAAGGGCTACCGTGCGGTTGTCAAGGACGTTCTGCCCCAGCAGGACACATTGAGTGGCCTCAAAATAACTGCGCAGTTCACCCACCTTGACCCAGCACATCCATTCAAAACTGAAGTATTGGACTACGACGACGTCGTGGAAGCAAAGTATGGCTCTATTTCTGTCGGTAGGCATTGTGGACTAATTTCCCTTGAGTTCCAATCTCAAGTTATATGATTTTGCCCGGCCCAGGAGCAACCTCTTTGAACCTCATCCAAGTCACCGTGTCAGGTATCCAACTCCCCAGCACAAGCCATTACTAAGTAGTAGCAAAACCCCCATGCCTGATTATGTTCTCTCGTCACCAGCTTGGAATCCATCATCACGGACTCCAGTTCCACATTCCCCCTGGCCAGAGACTGAGGCCGAGGCAATTTCCCAACCCCATCGCATGCCTATCCCCCCGCAGCAGCAAGGCCCAGCTCATCCGCTACTAGACTCGCAGCTTATTGGGATCAAAATGAAGGTATCGGTTAATGGCGGCGAACATAAAGATAAGGAAATGGCCGTTGCAGCTGCGCAAGTGGACGGGCAGCTATCGATTCGGTTCACGCACTACAAGACTTCAGGATTCTTGCCTGCAGAACATGTTGTCCCAAAGCATCCTAATCCGACGCGCGACAATGGGTTGCTCGTGGTGGTTGAGGGCGATCATCATGGCAAATATGTCCGCCGAATCCACCATCGATATGAGGATGGTCAACCGATAGTCATATTAGCTGTTATCCTGTTGGGAATGGAGTGCTGAACAGTGACAGGAAGAGTTAAGGACAAGGTTAAGAAGATGAAGTTAATCTCAAAGGCTAGTGAGTGAGGGAGTCTGCCACAGGGAGGAATGTTATTATCATCTCCTACATGATGTGCAATATTTATACTACACAGTTAGGAGGTATAGTGTAATGCACTCCTTTAATATATAAAGGAGGTATTCTGTAATAGACCCCTGTACCAGTTAATAATGGAATAGTTATGTCATATCCCCTATAACAGTGTCAATAATAGTGACATATGATATCATGGCTTGGTAAGTCCTAGACTTCCTGCAGGGTGTGTCATAGACACTCTATCCATAGCTATGTCTTGGATAGGCTATCATAGACATGCTGCAGTATGAGTAATCCTGTAGCATGTGTTAACTGTGTGTTCCCCTATATGTCTCTGCATGTGTTAACTGTCCATTCCCTAGGGTTATGGTTAATGTGCATTAGCCCTAACCCTAGTGTTGACTTAGCATATTCTGGCAATATTCCCTAGGCATGTTAACTGCCTTGGCTTGCCTGTATACTCTTGTATACATAATCCCAACACTCCCCCTCAAGCCTAGGCAGTGTAGGACAATGAGTGGAATGGTTCTGCAAATGTCATCACTCCCCCTGGAGTGGTTAATAATTTTCTTTCAGGTGCGTCAAAACCTCTGTGGATGGAAAACCCATTGGGAAAAACCAATCTCACCAAGGAAAGCTACTGAGTTATTTTTGACTGAATTCCCATCTCTTCCCTATGCCGTGAAAACTTAGGTCTTGGTAAAGCCTTTGTTAATACGTCCGCTGTTTGTTCCGGATCACGACAGTTTTGAATATCAATAATTTTGTTGGTGACTAAATCTCGGACCCAGTGATGCCGTATAGCGATATGTTTCGACCTCTGGTGAAATTGAGGGTTATGGGTTAAAATTACTGACCCTTCATTATCGCCTTGAATAATTGTCGGATTTTCTTGGGTGTATCCGAGTTCACCATACAAATTTCTTAGCCAAGTGGCCTCGCGTCCAGCTTTGGATAATGCCACATATTCGGCTTCCGTTGAGGATAATGCAATAATTGTTTGTTTCTTTGATTTCCAAGTTATTGCTCCCCCTGCTGTCAGGAAAACATATCCTGTGGTGGACTTGAAGTCCTCAGAATTTGCAAATGATGCATCGGCAAATCCATGGAAAAGGTTATTGTTTTCAGTCTCATCCTGGGATTTTCTGTAAATAATTCCAAGAGTTTTCGTACCTGCTAAGTACCGTAGTATCTGCTTTATTGCACCGTGGTGTTGTAAGCCCGGGTTTGCGGTATATGCTGCCAATTTATTAACAGCAAAGCTAATGTCAGGTCGCGTGGAGTTTGCAATGAATTGTAGACATCCCAGTAATTTGGCGTATGAATTGCTCCGATTCGGCTCATTATAATCTGGGTTTTCAATTAATTTAATATTTGGGTCCATTGGCATTCCAACAGGGTTTGCATCAATCATGCCTTCTTTACGAAGGACATTCTCGATATATTTTTCTTGAGATATTTTGATGCTATCATTGGCGCACGTAATTTCTATGCCCACGATTTTGCTAGGCTCTCCAAGGTCGGTGACGTCCCATTCTGATGTTAACGCATTTTTCATATGCTTCATCATTTTATCTGCTGATGCAAAAAGCAAGGTGTCGTCTACCCATACCGTTATGATGCCTATATTTTCTTCATCCCGTCGAATATATGCGCAAGGATCTGCCATTAATCTTCCATAATCATGAATTTTAAGTTTACCATCAAATTCGTTATTCCACTCTCGACCTGCCTGCTTTAATCCATAAAGCGGTTTAAATAGCTTGCATACTCGGCCTGTTCCATCATTACATCCTTCAGGTTGTTCCATGTATATAGTTTCTTGTAGCGTGCCATTGAGGTATGCGCCCTTTACGTCCATCTGTTGTATTTTTAGACCTTTCTCTGATGCGAGTGCTAAAATCGCTTGGAGTGTGTCCATTCGTACAACTGGTGAAAAAGTTTCTGTGAAATCATAACCGGGTCTTTGTGCATACCCTTTTGCAACTAGCCGCGCTCTGTATCGTACAATTTCCCCTTCTTTATTTCGTTTCCGAATAAATACCCATTTATTTTTGATTGGAACGGCATCTGGAGGTTTTTCGACAAGTTCCCAAGTACCCTTTTCTTTGAGCAAGTCTAATTCAATTTGCATTGAATCTTTCCATTCCGTCCAGTCCAGGGATTGTTTTGTGTCTTTGAGACTATTTATTTCGTCTCCGGCTATTATTGCATAGGCTTCTTCTATATTTAGAAAGGTTTCGTCATCTTCCTCTTCCGCAAGGTGGTAAAGATGTTTGTAGTCAGTACGAATTCCACGAGTTTTCCGTGGTTCATTATCACTTGCATGCGTCTTCCGTGGTCTAGTGATATCTATGTTTCCCTCATTTTCATTCCGTTTACGCTTCCGAGGCTGCCTTGCCGGTTCCGTGATCCGTTGATCGGAGTTACCCGTCGGCGGCACATTCGGTGTTTCTCCACCAGACTCCCCCTCCGTCGAGGGTGTAATATCAGTGTCTTTGGGAGGCTCAGGTTCATCTCTAGCATCTATAAGTCAGAAGTTCCGAGAGGTGAGAACATTTCTTGTTTCGGCATTGTAGTATTTTATTGCTCCCGCGCCGTCGTCATAGCCGACATATGCACGACGCTTTGATTTAGGTAGCATTTTTCTTTCTTCTTTCTGGCCTTGTAATAATACCCATACTGGGGCTCCGAATTCACGTAAATTTGATATGTCCGGTTTTTTATTGTGCCAGCCTTCATAAGGTGTTGTTTCCCGAAGATGTTTGGTAAATGATCGGTTCCGGATATAGGCAGCGTGTAAGACTGCAAATTCCCATAAAAATTCTGGAAGCTGGTTAGCAGCCAGCATTGCTCGGGATAATTCGACCAGGGTTCTGTTCATCCTTTCCGCAACTCCATTCTGTGATGGTGAGTATGGTGCGGTAAGTCGATTTTCTATACCTCTTTCTTTGCAATATTTTTCCAGTTTTTCGTTAACAAATTCTTTTCCACAATCAATTTGTATACCCTTCGGCTTCTTGCCTTGTGTTTCCAAATGGGCAAGGTAATTTATTACCCCCTGTGCTGCATCACTTTTCTCTTTGAGACATTCAATTGTGACGAACCTTTTAGCATCATCCACAAATAGGAGATAATAATATTTGCCATTAATAGATTTGATGGCGTATTTTCCCCACAAGTCTATGTGGGTTAATTCTCCTGGTTTCGTGTTTCTTTTTGTCGACTTCGGAAAAGGCTCCGTATTTTGCTTTGCACTTATGCAAGCTTCGCAATCCGGTTTAGGACTATTTTCGTCGACATTGAAACCGATTACCAAATTTCGGCTCAATAATTGTTGAAGTCCAGAATATCCTACATGTCCAAATCGTCGGTGCCATGTTTCCCAACTAAGTGGTTTTACGTTTCCGACGAATGTTTGATTAACGGCGGGAGTTTGAGACGGCTTGCTAGAATTTTTTAATACCATTTTCATCTTGTATAAATGGTTATTAATTTTCTTTCCTTCTGCAAGTTGTTGTCCGTCTTTTGTTGTGAGGATTAATTTTCCTTGTCCTCCAATATATTTTCCACTGGCCGCATCCCATCGCCCAACGAAATTAAATTGTTTCGTGTTCCAGGCACATGTAGGACGTCTTCCAGATGAATATTAAAATTTTGATTATTGCATGTTGAAATTATTTCAACAGTTCCTTTGCCTGCAATTTTAGCTTCCAATCCACCTACCCCAGTTACGGAATTATTTTTCATTGGAGTGTATGTTTTGAAGGCTTCTCTTTGATGCGTGACATGCGATGTTGTTGCTGAGTCAGCCAACCAGTCGTAATAGATCAAACGCTCGTCCATTACGGCATCATTACAAGCATCATAGGAATCAAAATTATAATGTTCTTCTTGAGCTGAAAATGCAATAAATTCCTCCACAGCATTGGACTGTTCCACAGGTTTTATTTTCCCTTTTTCCTTATCTTTCTCCTTTTTCTTCCCCCAACAATTTTTTGCCTGATGTCCGATTTTTCCGCAATGATGGCATTTATTGCCTTGGAATTTTCGGCATTTACTGGACCAATGTCCAGGGCGCTTGCAATGATCACAATATGGCTTCAGGGATTTTTTACGATCAGTAAGACGGTTTTCAAGGGTTTTCTCCTTTTGGGCGGTCATCTGGATTTTAGCCAGGTTTACAATTCCGCCGGAGTTATTATTCCCGTTATTCCGGTTAAGCCGTAATTTGTATTCTTCCCTTAATAATCCAATAAAGGCGTCTGAAGTTAAGCGACGCTTTGGATCTAAGTCATTTGGATCATTTGCGTTTCCGTTGTAGGGCTCGACATATGTTTGCCAAGAGTTTGGTAAGGATGCCGAAATGATCGATTTAAATTGGGTATCTGAGATATGGAATTCTATATTTGGAAACCTGTTGATCCGGTCTCGGTAAGACTTCAAGACGTCCAAATGCTTTAGGAGGTCGTCGGAATTATCAGCCTTTGTCTCATATAATAAACACTGCAGTTGATTAACTGTTTGATGTGCCTTGTTTTCATGAGTGACCGATAATGTGGTATACATAGCTTCTGCGCTCTGTTTTGATCCGACGTGATTTATTTGCGTGGAGGTAACGTTATGGATAATGACTTGTTGTGCCCAAGTATCGTTTTTGTCCCAGTTGTAAGCACTCTCCGGATCTATATTTGGATCTGGTCGGTTTACCTGACCAAAAACATATCCCGTTATGTCACAATTAATAAAAACACGCAACATTCTCTCTTTCCATTCGTGCCAGTTTTCATCCGTCAAATGATCGCGATCAGCGATCTTGTTTACGTTTGAGTATTCTTTGGTCCGAATTAAGGAAATAGGTATTCTTATAACCGGATCAATCTCTGGTGTATTGATCCGTTGTCTGCGCTTCTCTTGTGCTCTGGAAGTATATACTCTTCCTGATCGTTTAGGGGTTTCTTGTGCAGGGGGTTCCCCAAATAATGATAAATGGTCGTCCTCTTGGTCCCCTTCATAATCCATGTCTAGTTCAGGGTCAGGGCCCATAACCTGTTGGGAATGGAGTGCTGAACAGTGACAGGAAGAGTTAAGGACAAGGTTAAGAAGATGAAGTTAATCTCAAAGGCTAGTGAGTGAGGGAGTCTGCCACAGGGAGGAATGTTATTATCATCTCCTACATGATGTGCAATATTTATACTACACAGTTAGGAGGTATAGTGTAATGCACTCCTTTAATATATAAAGGAGGTATTCTGTAATAGACCCCTGTACCAGTTAATAATGGAATAGTTATGTCATATCCCCTATAACAGTGTCAATAATAGTGACATATGATATCATGGCTTGGTAAGTCCTAGACTTCCTGCAGGGTGTGTCATAGACACTCTATCCATAGCTATGTCTTGGATAGGCTATCATAGACATGCTGCAGTATGAGTAATCCTGTAGCATGTGTTAACTGTGTGTTCCCCTATATGTCTCTGCATGTGTTAACTGTCCATTCCCTAGGGTTATGGTTAATGTGCATTAGCCCTAACCCTAGTGTTGACTTAGCATATTCTGGCAATATTCCCTAGGCATGTTAACTGCCTTGGCTTGCCTGTATACTCTTGTATACATAATCCCAACATATCCATCGGACGGAGGAAGGTCATGAAAGTCTCTCGGAGGAATGCTTAGAGCTCAATCCCAGTGAACTATGTGTTGGCTATGAGACGAAGGAGGAAAAGCAACAGAATGATGGACTGATGTCTGGTCTTCGAGAGGAAGCGAGGAAAACTCGTGCAAAATAGGTATGAAGTACTAATGTTAAGTTTGCTATGTATGGCTTGATGTACTAAAGTCAAGTTTATAGGTACAACTTCTCTACAGTCTTGGGGAAAAGTCAGTCAAAACACTCTCTTTCATGGTCCTGGTCTCATTGAGGCAGAGTTGCCTGCTGAATGATCCCAAACTTGCATGCGATCTGTTGGTTCAAGTCATCCACACATCTACCAATGGTTGAGAGTGCCTTAAGAACTTCGCATTGGGTTGGGATATTGAAGTCTGAGGCTGCCTCAAGATTGTCAATGACACGTCTGTATTTGCTAATTGTATTTGCTGACCCTTTACTGCCATTTACTGCCATTTGTAACCAAGTTTACAAAATACATATCTTTTACTCTCATTTGTCTTCTCAAGTCAGCATCCTGTATACCCTGCACACAAACATCTGTCAGTCTCTTTCAACTTCTTGTTGACATGGCCAGGTGAGTTTCCTGAGAATCCTCATCACCCCATCTACTAATCCCATCGTCATCCTTGAATTTTACTGCAAGGTTTGGGATGACAGGCTACAATGATTCAACATTTCAGTAAGGGATTAAAAGGGTATGGGGACACTGTTCTTCCTGTGCCACCACCATTTCAAGGGGCTATGGTCAAGTACAGAGGAGTACCACACAACACATCCAACTTCTCAGCATCTACAGAGCCTATCATCCTTGTACTATCTAACATAGTTCACTTACATTTCCAGTCCCTTATTCCACCGCTCCTTCCTATCCTTTTCCCTCTTTTCCCAACCTTCATCTCCCTCCCCCTCCCCCTCCAATACCACACTCTTGTCTGACTTGCACCCATTGTAAACCCATCGGAAAAGTCCCCCAGCACTGTACAATGTGGTAGAAAACCGCATCTGATTCTGAGGAACCCCAATGTTTGAATGTCTCAAAAGGGCAGATGGAATCAGTATCACTGATCCTGCTGGAAATCTTATAATCAGCTTTAGATCATGAAGCACCAGATGCCCCCCTTCATCTGCATTGAAGTTTCCCCCTGCAATAATCCCACACATCCCCCATGCCAGGTTAGCATGGTCCACATGCTCCCACGTCGCTGTACAATACCCCAAATTTCGAGTCTTTGCCGCCCAGTGCCCTGGCCCAGGATCATACCCCGGATTCGCATGCCCAGGCCCCATCACTTTAAGCTCAGGGTGAGCCTTGTACAGAGCCTCAAGCGTCTCCCCGTAATACTGGTACATTCGCGGAACATACGTCTTGAACACAGAGTCCGCAAATCCAATCAGTCGCCATTCCGCCGAATCCCTGTTAAGCCGAGCAACAATCTTCCTCCCATTTTTGTCAAGCCTAATAGGGCATGGCATCTGTTCCAGCTAGTTAATCCCTGTAAAATGTTCATCTTAACAAATCCAACTCCACCTTTTGTCCCCCGCCAAATGATATCCCTTCATCAATGGCTACAAAATCTCCTCGCCGGTGCTTCCGCTGTTTCTTTGTGAATGAATATGTAGATCTAACCTCGCGGTGTGTTTCGAATGACTTTTCAACAACTTCCTTCTTCCAGTTCTTATATGTTGGCACATCCCCCTTCCCCTTCCCCTCATCCCGAGGTTGCCCACCGAGTATCACAAAAGCTCTGTCATCATCATCAGCAATCACATGTGGCGTCTCACCATCCCAGCTGAACATCTGGTACCCTTCCTCCTCCAGTTCACGCAGCTTATCATCACGCCTCACATTCTCGCCCCGAACTCCCATCCATCCACCCTTTGTAGGCGCCAATCCCTCTATTTTCATCACCGCATTGATCGGTTCCAATGCAGCCTCCCTCGCCCTCCATGCAGCAACAGACTTCACCGGTGACTGGCTGAGCGAACGCTCCTTCGCCCGTTTCTCCCGCTTCCTCTCCCGCTTTCGCTGCTCCTTGTCACTAAGGTGACCCCACTTATGCTTTTTTGACGGCGTTCCCTCTAGCTCCGCCCACGGATCATTCTTGCCGCCCCTCTGCTACGTAGGCACCTCTCTTCCCCTGGCACCCCTATTTCAACCCCGCTCTGTACACCATGCGCAAGCGATACCCCGCCGCCCCCTTCCGTCGCTGCCCCCCCCCCTCCCCAATCCCCATCCCCATCCTCATCCCCATCATCCTCAAATCCGCCACCATCACTCACGCCGCCCCAGTCCTCATCCTCAGTGTGTGATAAAAGCTCTTCCTGCAGCCGTTCATGCACCTTGAAAGGCACCGCTGGCCTGATCACATTGAGCCCATATGGCGAGTACTCTTTTCCCCCTCGAATCACCCGCCCTGCCATGAATAACAGCGTCAGCCTCACACAGCGGCGCGTGCATTGAGCTAATGAATGAAGGAGCAATGGGTAGGGCCCCATTATGGCCTGGGGCAATTAAGGCACCCCCCTCCAAGCAGATGCCAAGACATGCATGGTAGACATGGACCCTCGTACTCTGGCACTCAGAGGCCGTATAGCCCATCAGAAGCAAGGCCCCCAAGCACATTTCGGCGGATTCCAAGGACGGACCCACGTACTCCAGTACTCCATGGCCACGGCATAATTCAGAGCAAAGCAAAGGGTGACCTAGCGGCTTACCTGACATGCCACGTTCGACCCTAGAGAACAAGCGTGATGAAGGTATAAAGCCTGAAAACGCAGTGGCCCTCAAGCAGCTCTGGTGGTGGTTGTTCAAGTTCAAGCCTGAGCCTGAGATCGCGTCCCTGTCACTGTATAGTAAGCAATTATTACTACTAGTACCGCTACTAGTACTAGCACTGCTAGCCTGAGTATGAGAACGTGACCACATGGCTTGACACCGTGACAGAGGGATAAGATCGCCTGCATTCATCTCGCTTATGATTATGATTTGTGCAATTTACTTTACTGACTATGGGAAAGGGGGAGGGGGCGGGACCGTTGGCTGGGCTTAAAGTCCTCTCTTGTAGTGTCATTTCATTATCATTACCACGTATCATATTTACTAACTCTCTACAAGATGAAAGGGACTTACACGAGGAGGCAGCGGAGCGCTGCCGATTGAAGGTGGTGGTAGGGATGAAAGTGTGAAAGCGTGCGAAAGCGGTTCCCCAAACATGGGATATTGTTCGGAATGTTCAATCCTCGGGCAGACACGGCTAACCGGAAACCGGCTTACCCGACGCCCAAACTTCTCGCGAAACAACACCAACTCCCTGTAACGTTCTCACGATTCTTTCTTCTTCCTCCAACACCCATCATCAGCCAACGGTCCCGCCCCCAGTAAGTCTCCCTCCTGTAGTCAGTAATGTAAATTGCACAAATGAACTACATGATCATATGCGAAATGAATGCAAAAAAAACCTGAATAGTTCTAACTTGGGCAACAGCCTGAGAACGCCTTGCACTGCAATTTGCAGGCTCCAACCCCGAGTCTACTAGTAACTTGAATACTGGGCGTTGTAGTTATATTTATCACTGGCATCCTGTCCTCTAGCAAACACTCATTGATACTACTAGTACTCCAGATTCCGAGTCCTGTCACGGTTCCTGTGCTCCTTACATGTCGCCTTGCGCCCTCCAGGCCTCAGTCATTCCAGGGTGTGACGTCGTGCGTCCCCCTTGGCAATGACTTGTCCTGGCGACAGGTTGTTTCTTCATCAAGACGAGTAAGCCCTTGCAAGATTAGAGGCCTCTGGTATCTACTATTTACTCTTTGGACTCTGAGTTTGTTCCTCCTTCGAAGGTCAAGGACATTGCGGATTCTCCGCAGCAACTTCAAATTCCCCTAGTGACAGCGTGAAATTGTCTCCCCATCATGGCGCTCAGTCTTCGCAAGCCCTGTTTCTCCCCGGGCTCGCTCACTAAATACAAATTATTTCCTGCAGGGCGCAACTGTCAGCGCTTACTCGAGCATCCTCCCTGCAAATTTTTCCTGCAAAGTCATCCATTCATTCCAGGGCATGATGCTGTGCGTCCCCCTCAGTGACTTGCCCAGGTGACAAGTTGTTGTTCAAGATGCTTGAGCCCTCGCAAGATCTGAGGCAGCCCTCTTCCATGGCGGATCCAATCCTTCCGCCCGTGATACCGAGTTGGTGCAGAACATGTTCCCCATGAATTGATGTCACCAGCAGAGAATCGTAAGTTTCATAGCGTTATCTTTTCCCATTTTCCAAACTAACGTTCCTGCAGATTATGCGACATAATGAAATTCTTGTCCACAATTTACTTCATCGCGTTCCTCAGGGCTTTAAGCTCCACAATGGTCTCCTTCTGCTCCTGGTGGACCCCCATAACCATGTCCTCTGCCCAACGGTATAATGCTATGATCTTTCTAGGTGCAATCCCTGTCGTAAGGTAGAGATTCAACGGGGAAAGGAATGTGAAGTCATCAGCGTTCTCGATGCCTGCCCCCCGGATATTTTCTATTTCCTCAGACGTTACCCCTTCATATCGCTCAGGCAAGTCAAATAGGATACTTGGATAGAAGAAGGCATATGTTTCCATGTCTGGCGCACGAGAACATAATGAGCGGCGGGCCCGAGGTCCGATGCTATCGGTGTACCGTACGTTCTTTGCGATACCCTTTGGCCGCTGCGCGTACTGTGATGTAAGAGCTGTTTCCTGCAGCAATCTCACTGTAGAACTTACAGCATTATTCACATCCAGAATTTCTAACCCCACATCGTTACTATAGGCGAATTCTTCTCCAATGTTGTTGACTAATCTACTCCAGCCTTTTTCATCAACGAGGCCTGTGAGAGTACCTGCAATGCCATGCACGTAAAGTCTGTACGCAAGCCGGGCGCGTGTAGGCTCAAGATCCAGGCGCCTGCAAGCCACTTCGTGAAAAGCTTTCCACGTAACGTCGGTCATGATGCAGAACTCCCATTTCTGCGACTCGAACACGTAGCGCACCGAAATCCAGAATACTATTATATGGGGTAAGTCTTGTTAAGGCTAGATATCCGTTGACCTGAACTCACCTCCATCCTTGACTTCACCAATAGGGAGCCCCTCTAAGATGCGGCTCCCATATTGAGCCTCGAGGCTTCTTGTTGGCGTGGGTCGATCTTTCAAGGTAAGAAACAGAGCAGCGAAGTTCGTGGTGTTGAATGTTGTCGGGCCTGGTAGATACGCACCAGGCTGACCGATGTAGCAGGGGGGTAGACGAGCCATGAAGTCATTGGGCAATGAAGGAATCTGCCATGATGCCAGTGGCCCATATCGAGGCGGTCCAATTGCATGACCGGTAGGCCATGAGCTGTCGTGACCGTAGACTGGCTGCCAGGCAGGCCCATAAAAGTATGCGACTACTGCAGCAATGCATCCCTCCGGGTCGTATCCGAAGGCGTTGTAATCTGCACTGTTGTAGTTCATGGTATACCGCGGTGCTCAGAATCACCTTCTTTCCCCTGTTTATATACGACTGACTCGAGTTGAAAATTACGAGTCATACACTGACATGGGATCAACGAGTCATACACTGACACGGGATCAACGAGTCATTTTTTTTTAGTTCAATGGCTACAAGAGTACATACTATCCTCAGGCTAGCTTTTGTTAATTCCCCGATTTGCGACAAGATATATATTTCGCACTCCATGGCCAGCAAGGAAGAGGATGGCCTTCGTGCCACATATTCTGGCGCCAAACGGCGAATAGCAGCTCTTGAATTACAGTTGGAAGAGTTACGGAGTGCTGGTGGCAAGCGCAAATCGTACAGTACCATTCCTCGCACTCCTTCATAAAGTACACCCATTCATCAGTATCGCTCCGTGGCAGGGACATTGCTTCGAACGTTACGCAAGGTCGCATCATCCCTAGGCTAGTCTCAACCTTTCAATCGATTGAAGAGTTAGTTGATGAGAGCGATCGTCGTCGCACCCTGGAAGCCGACGGTGGGAGTGATCTGACCAAGCACAGTATCCAGTGAGTTACCAGACTCTGGTATAACGAAGAACTTACCCTTTTGCATCCAGCGAAAACCGCACTTTTCAGGGGTATCAACTTCTGGTGCGGCACATAGCACCGCTTGAAGAAAGACTTACCATGCTGGATGTGGCTGAACTTGGTGTATACATTAGAGACGTGCTTTTGTCTTCCCCCCCTATTCTACAAGTATACTGATGATTTACTGACGCAGCTACGAAAGGGAGCTGCAGGTGCCCGTGGTGATGACGCGGCTAATTTGAAGCCTGCTGTCGTTAGCTGGCTCACGGAACTTTTTGAAAACCCTACGTTGCCGCTCTCGCCCAATAACAAGCCGGAGCGCGGGTTTGAACATGATTTAACTGGTAAACTCATCTGTCCTGTAGAGTATGACTGGAATAACGAGAGGTAGTCTGTTGTTTCAATTATTAGTCCTTTGTTAATCGATGCCCGTAGCGTTCGAAAGGGCATCCGCGATGGCCATCCAGATTTTATTGTAACAGCCGATTCGTGGCCAGCATTCCTTTACCCGAAAGCGTTAGTTAACAAGAATGAACTGGATGGCGGCCTATTCAAAAGTGCAATCCTGGTCAAGGTGGGTACTATTGTACTTCATTTCCACAATTTTCCTCATGCCGTATTAGGCTTTTAAATTTATTTTTACTTCACCTACTTCGGCAGAAGATGTTCGCAGCCAGGATGATGTTGATAACCAGGCCTCTCGACCACTGAAGCGCGCTAAAACTCGCAAAGCTCCAACACGTGGCAATGTCGCCAACCTTCTGGGCATAAGATCAGTGACACCCCATGCCATTGCATATGTCGCTGTCCAGGTAAGCATCCATGCATCTTGAGCCAGAATGCCTACCGACAATGCAGTTACACAGCTGCGATTTTCTCTCTCCAGCGCAACGTCATGGAATGAGGAGGATGGATGTTTCAGTTACCCAGGGTTCTATAACAACATGATTGATTTTTTTGAACATGCGCCTGGTCCTGCTGCTGAAGCAGATGTTCAGGCTCTACTTTCCTGGTGGACGCTGTGCGTGAGCACTAATGCAAATATAACCCTTACTAACATTTCCTGATAGTAAAGTTTTTGGAAGTCATCGCCTCCTGTTGCATGGTCAACCACGAGTAGCTGGTTCTTCAGTGCAGAGTTTAGCTATCCAACGAGCAGCTTGCGAATTGGCAGTGCCTCAGGGGGAATGAGGGTGATTCATCAATGCCTGTATTGTATTAGCGCACCGTATTAGTAAGAGAGCTGGTAGATGACTCCCGACCTGGAGGCCATGACTCAAGTCTGAGTCAGCAGTGCTGGTGTTCTTATACTTCTTTACAAGTTCCCGATGAAGGTGACATTTGTGGCAATAGCAGAATACACCTGTCATCCAGAGCAGAGGCCAGTGTCGTATGAGATCAACATCTCCTCTTCAACACGTTCACCTAGCCATTGCACTTCTCCCTTCGACACTAGCCCTGCTTATGCTGTTTATTTGCATAAGCCCGTGTACATGCGAGTTCGCTAATCATGCAGGCCTAAGCAGACATCAGAACACTTGCGAGGCATACAGAACTTCTCTGGCTCTGAAGCTTGAACGAAGGAGAGTTACTTCGCAGAAAATCAAGGCTCTAGGAGGGCTTGATGCTTGGAAGGTTAGGATAGACCACTTGAATGTACGTTGTACACTGTCAGCTGCAGGGTTCTGATTGTTTCTAATAGAAGATGGCTGCCAACGATTCCATATCAGGTGCAAATGACAACCCTATTGCAATGGTAGACGCCACTTCTGCAATCCCTGCAGTCAACATGCCACTACCACCTTGCCCCGCCCTTCCACTCACAGAAGCCGGGTGGCCAAGGAGAAATTATCGTCGGCCACGCAGGTTTGATGATACGCCACCCGAACCTCCTGCAAGCATTAACCCTCCTCTTCCGAACATCGTACGCCGCGTTATACTGCATGTCCGTGACTCGTTTCGGACTGCGGTAAACCAATTTGGCATCCTACAGGAATACCTACATCGCCCATCGTATGATCCTGACACATCAGTGAAGCCAGAAGATTTAGCCAATTTTAGGACAACATCTTCCCCAACTTTTACGGATGATCCTGTTAGGCCCACGACCCCCCAGTTTAAGCCCCCTTGGCCATTTGACAACATGTCGCAGTTTCTTTTAATGAGCTGGCATAATAATGGCAGCAGCCAAAAGACTGAGGGTGAACTAGATCGACTCGCAAAGGAGGTCATCAGGCATCCTGAATTTAAATCTGAAGATTTAGCAGACTTTAACGCGCATCGGGGGCACAAGCAGTTGGACAGTGCCAAGGAGACCACGGCTTGTGGCACTCCATTTCATGATGATGGCTGGCAAGAACTTACCATAGAGCTTGAGATTCCTGTACCAAAGAAGGACGCTGCCCCTTGAAAATTCTCCGTTCCCGGACTTCATTATTGATCGATTATGGACGTGATTAAGGCAACTTGGGGTGCAACATCGTCGTCGCTGTTTCACCTCACACCATTCCGGCGCATCCATATTGACCCCAATACAGGGGAGGAAACACGCGTCTTCGACGAAGCTTATACGTCGGACGCTTTTGAAACCGCCTACAATGACCTCCAAAAACAACTGCCTGAACCAGGTTGCAAATTGGAAAGAGTTATAGCCGGTCTTATGTTTTGGTCAGACTCCACGCATCTCGCCAATTTTGGAACTGCTAAAGTCTGGCCTTTATATATGTACTTCGCAAACCTCTCTAAATATGTAAGAGCGAAGCCAAACTCTGGGGCATGCCATCACATGGCATACATACCATCTGTATGTTGGATTGGTTTGTTTTACTGGCAATTACTGACAAAAAAATCAGATCCCGGATAGTCTTAATGATTTGCTATCAACCTTTGTTCCTTCAGCACAGCAAACCACCCACCTATTCACCCATTGTCGGAAAGAGCTTATGCATGAAGTGTGGCGTGCATTGCTGAATGAAGAGTTCTTGGAGGCCTACAAACATGGTATTGTTCTAAAATGTGCTGATGGTATATCTCATCGCGTCTATCCATGCATATTCACGTATTCTGCGGATTATCCTGAGAAGTAAAATCACTCATGTAGACTTATGACATTAGCTCACATCACTCGCCCTGTACAGGATGCTTTTAGCTGCCCTACGCGACAAAGGGCTATGCATTTGCCTGCGATGTCTGGTGCCAAAAGACGAGCTAGATAAAATAGGTCAGGTTCGAGATTCACAGCAACGAATCTCCAGAGCTCGGATCTTCAATATGGACTGGATAACAAGAGCACGGAATTTTATTTACTGGCAGGGATTCCCTGTGAGATCTGTTGGGATAGAGCGCATGTTAAAGCCAACCTCTTTAGTCCCTACTTTGGTGCGTGTTATGTGCCACCATGTTCACTTATCCTCTATCTAACGATTGTACAAGAATGCATTTGCCGAGAAACTTGCGCCATTCAGTTTCGATCCTTATGCTATGCTTGTCGTGGACCTGATGCATGAATTCGAGCTTGGTGTCTGGAAATCTACCTTGATTCACATCATCAGAGTTTTACATGCAGCTGCACCCGGAGGTAGCATGATTACTAACTTTAATGCCCGGTATTTGTCATCGTTGTCTACTTACTTCTATTGGATCTCTCAAACCAGGAAAGGTTCCGGCAAATCCCAACATATGGCAAAGGTACTATTCGGCGCTTCTCCAATAACGTATCTGAAAGGAAGAACTTGGCCGCCCGAAACTACAAGGACATTTTACAGGTGAATTCCATCTTGTTGCTTGGTCATGTTACTAATTTGTATTCTTCTCACCTAGAACATGATACCTGTAGTTGACGGCTTGCTCCCGGAGCCATACAACACACTGCTATTGATACTGCTGTACCGTATGGTGGAGTGGCATGCCTTGGCAAAGCTCAGAATGCACACAGATCACACCCTCAAGGGACTGGATAAAGCTACAACTGCGATTGGCCGTGAACTGCGATCCTTTCGAGAATGGTCAAGAACCTCTTTTACAGTGAAAGAGCTGCCTAGTGAGACGGCAACCAGAGTGAGGCGTAAGAAAAGAGCTCAGGCTCCTCGCCCACACCCGGTAACAAGTACCCCAGCCATAACGACAGGCTCGCCAGCATCAAACTTTTCAACAACAGGCATGAACCCTGCGGCAGCCATAGGTACTTCGGCAGCATCTGCAGGTCCTTCCACAGCAGAAATGAATCCTTTGAAATCACAAGCGAAAGTCAAGATTCTCAATCTGTTCACTTACAAGTTGCATGCTCTGGGGGATTACATTCGCACCATCCGGTTATTTGGAACCACGGATTCTTATTCCACTCAAATTGTATGTTTTATTCCACTCAAATTGTATGTTTTGTTTTTCGACATTGCGGTTGACGGTCTTCGAACTTTGCATGTACAGGGAGAGCTCGCTCACCGCCTTGTAAAGCGTCTATATCGCCGGACCAACAAAATCAATGCTACAAGGCAGATTGCAAGACATGAACGCTGTGCTACTTGTTTGCAAAGAGCACGAGACGCTGCTCAACATGGCCATGCTCATCATGTCCAATTCTCGGATAACGATTGTCTTCCTTACACTGCTATCGACCAACATCATCATATAAGTGAATCAAGAAATCACCCGCTTGATTTGATGCGTTTTGTGCATGATGCTGCATACGACCCAGCCAAAAAGGTTTTCCTATCACCCCTTAAGCTTATCTGCTGATAGGGCTTTCATAGGACTTCATTCCTAAGCTAAAAAACCACCTTCTGGGCCGACTCCTAGGTCATGATTTCGAGGGGGACGATGAACTGGAATTTTTGGCTAAAGACAGGGATTCAGTTTGCATCCTCAACAATCGTATATATTCTGCCAAGGTTCTACATGTCAACTACACCACTTATGACATACGTCGTGACCAGGATTCCATCAATCCTCGTACCCATTGTGATGTGATGGTTTTATCGCCTGAGAAGGCAACCGGGGCACATCCGTTCTGGTATGCTCATGTACTCGGGGTTTTTCACACAGATGTTCTTCATCTTGGACCTGAAGCTCGCAACCGTTCAGTACAACGTATGGAATTTTTGTGGGTGCGCTGGTTTGGTATGGAGCAAGATTATCAATCTGGCTCCCGTGTGGCACGATTACCCAAGATCGGCTTTGTTCCAGACGATGGTGCATTTGGCTTCCTCGACCCATCTCTGGTTCTGCATGGATGTCACTTGGTTCCAGCTCATGCTGATGGCCGAACAGATATACTTTTGCACACTATGTCTACAATGGCTGCATGCCTTCCAGGTGCAACCAACGATTGGACTAATTACTTTGTCGTTATGTATGTTTTCCTTGTTGCCATGCCTTGAATGTCTCTTCTGATTCTTGCATTGCACAGCTGGGTTGATCGAGATATGTTTATGCGTTATTTTGGAGGGGGGATCGGCCATTTAAGGCTGGGTCTTCTTAAGGAAGCGACTTGTGACATGGATGTGGATTCTGGGCCTGAAGGTAGCATGTGTCAGCCCCATGTTAACGATTACCCACATGCACACCCAAGAACCCTTGAATCGCTAGCGGAGAGGTTTGGCCAGGCTGAAAGGGAGGCTGATGTAGAGGAATATCTTTCAAGCAGTGATAGTGGTTCAGACTTTGATTCAGATCTGAATGGGAGCAATTCGGATGATGATGGCCTAGGTTTGGGAGATGGAGAGAACAGTGATAACAATGACGATGGTTCTGTGTCTTTTTAGTGCTCTTTGTGTTCTTTGTTATGTGCGCATAAAGTCGAGTATATCGCGTTAAGTCTCGTGGTTGTCATATGCATACCAATTGACAAACGGATAAAGCTTGTACGTCATTCTACCTTCTATTTCTGCAATAGCTGGCCATGACCTTCCCGGGTACAACTACGGCGCCATCGTCGTTGGTTTTGGCAGTGGATAAATCGGCACTCCCCTCCAGAGAGAAGGAACTGGTTGGTGTCCCTATATCGGCGCCTGCTATATTGACCCACGAGAAATTGGTTCGTGCATCATTTTTGTCAAGCCTTGAGGCGATTTAACGATTCAAATTTTTTGACAATTCAAGCGATGTTTTGAGTCATTGAATTGCCGAGTTGCCGACTTGAATCACCATCGCATCGTCATGTTCGACCGCTACTAATATCATGCTTTGTCTAGGATACTCATGCCGTGCATGAGATCTGCTTGAAGCGATGATGAGCTGTTCCAGCAAAAGCTTGATTTCTGTGAGATGGTCGGGAAGCCAATGTAAGTTCGCTGGCGCCCTATCGCGGATCTGTGTATCTTTACACTAGGTAATCAATGACTCGGACTCGGACCCCTTCATCAGTTCAAGAGCGTTCCCACAGATGCTGAGAAAAGCCGAAGCAAAACGCTAGTTGGATTAAGATTGCTTCAGTATGACAAGCAGGAATCTAACAGGAAATGTTCAGTGTAGTACTTGCACAGAGCTACCATCCATCTCTAGATAACCATGTAATGCGGTCTGGCAGCCGGGACACTGAGACAACAACTCCAAAACTGTGATGAGAATAGCTATAATGTGGCAGTGATATTAAAGTGCCAGCACTAATCAAGCCATCTTCAACCTCTTCAAGTTGAAACATTACTATTAGTACTAGTAATATATGTAACACCTCTTCGCTCTTTACTAGTAGTAGTACTAGCCTGAGCACTAGTGCTAGTGATCATTATATTTCGGATTCCGACTATACAGTCACCGTGACCAAACAAGTCTAACTCCGACACCGTGACAGCATCGTCACCGTCCGAGTCAGCCTTCCGACTCGGAGTCACTAGTAGTAGTAATCAGGTCCAACTTGAACTTACGGTGAGCTGCATTCAACCTTTTCTTCTCTTCTCTTGTCTGCCATCGTGGCAACTTGAACTCTCCATTCATTCCGAGTCTAGGATGTGACATTGTATGTCCTCCTAACAACTCGCCTTACGTGATGAGTTGTTTTCTAAGCCCACGCGATGTACTAGGATTCCCCTGTTTCTGAGCGCTTTCTGTTTGCTTCTGGCTCCTTCCTTCCAGGGTGTGACGTTGTACATCCCCCTGAACGACTTGCCCTGGCGGCAAGCTGTTTCTTCTTCAAGACCCTTGAAGCCCTCAACCGCAGACCTTTTTCCCTTTTTGGCGAAATGGCCATCTCTTGGGGGTGAGATGCTCGTGCCGTCTTGAATCAAATGATCTGCAGTTTATTTAATTTAGCCATTTTTTTTTGCACCGAATGGATTGAATGGATCCTGATGTATGTCCAATATCCTGTTGCAGAATTGTCCTCATCATTTGTAGGTTATTCTCCAATATGCAGGCTCAACCACAAGATGGTGCTCCCCGAAAACCTAACTCCCGAGATGCTTGTGGCTGAACCTACTATTTTACTGCACATGAAAGACTTTTCTGGACGTAAGTGTCTATCATTTTACTTGTAACTGGTTGGCTGATAATGTTTAACTTAGCACTCGCATCAACCGATGTGTTCAACGCACCCAGTGGGTCGCGAGATTCGGCGGAAGTGGATCTGTACTTTCAAAGTCACAGTATACCACGGCTTTCTCTTGCACTTGAGGATGTTGTCTCTTCCAACAGACCTTAAGTCTATCCCCTTTCATTCCGTCATCTGCCTCTCACTTCTGCGCAACATCCCTCCCTCCTCCCTGCCGCTCTCTACGAGCTCTCGCGCACCGACCCGCACGCCGACCATGCGTGGCTCTCCGCGGACATGTGTTCCTCTGTTGTCCGCCTCTCGGCACAATATCCCTCCCTCCTCCCCGCCGCTCCCATGAGCTCTCGCACACCGACCTGCACACCGGACGTGCACTCTGCCCTCTGGGGCATCATCCTATCCGCAGAAGACCTCCTGTGCCTCACGATTGCACTTCTCCCCATTCCTGGTGTGCCGTCTCTGGACTTCTATGTTAGTTAGCAGCGAAATTGATCTCCATTCGTACCAGTGAGACAACCCAGCATGGGGGGGAGTCTGATCCATGATGGCGGTATAGTTTGCGGCAATAGCATAAGCTTAAGCTTTGCCTTCGGCAAGCCATAGAGATTTGATGCTGAACACAAAACAGCACACCTTGCGTTCATGTAAGTCTCAATGCAAGTGCAAACATTTCTCTAATTTACAGTTATAGGACTACCAACCACTCCAACCAATCCACCCATGTGACAATCAGGGGATTCAGCAGCGCAGGCCACTTACGGTTCAATTGTCATATGACGCACGACCCGGCCAATGATCAAGCATGGGTTTACCAGATGCCAGGGCGCCGGAGAGTGAGCTGGGAGACCCCAAAATTCAAGGCAGTGGTTCGAACACAGGCATTAAAGAGGGAGTTAAAAAAGAACTTTTCTTACTTCCAGTTGAAATCTGTGTCTGGTGCGTTATTTTCTCTGTGTATCCTGTATCATGGCTAAATGCATTCAGGATAGTTGTGTTGTTGGAATATGAACGGTTTCAGTGATACAGTCAACGCCAACAAACATCAATCCTTTCGTCCTCAAAGCCTGAATCTCATGATAAGAAAATGTCCAGTATTTTTGATGACCATGACGCCCCCTACCTCAACAACCCCTATCTCGACAACCTCCCGAAATCCGCCTCCGTCATCCGTCTCAGCATCCCTCCCTCCTCCCCGCCGCTCTCTACGAGCTCTCGCGCACCGACCCGCACACTGACCATGCGTGGCTCTCTGCGGACACGCGTTCCTCCGTCGTCCGCCTCTCCCATCTGCACAACACCTCCCTCCTCCCCGCCACTCCCACGAGCTCTCGCTCACCGACCCGCACGCCGACCGTGCGTGGCCCTCCGCAACATCCCCGCCGCTCCCATCAGCTCTCTTGCACTGACCCCCTCACTGACCGTGCGTGGCTGGAGACCCAGTTAGCTGCTAGGTGCATGGTACCAATTCACATGCCTATTCCCTCATACAACAATAATTGATTACATTACTGGAACCTGTAGCTGGAGCATTTTGGGGGGGCTTTTCTAAGAGGTACCGAAATCAGACAAAATGTATGACCATCTAGATACAAACATTTTTTGTTCGAATTTTGACTACATTAAGGAACCTTGTAGCTGGGTGCCGAAATCAGACAAAATGTATGACCAGAAAAATATGACCATTTTTTGTTTGAATTTTGACTACATTAGGGAACCTGTAGCTGGAGCACTTTTTTTTTTGGCTTTTCTAAGAGGTGCCGAAATCAGACAAAATGTATGATCAGATAAATATGACCATTTTTTTTTATGAATTTCACTATGCAGACCTATCTTTCCCACAGTGTAGACCAATGTACTACAGGAATAATTTTTTTCTTTTTGGGAAACTGCTCTGTAGTGTATAGCCATGAGACAATATGGCAGGAGTTTGTAACCTAGAGCCTCTTTTTTTTGTTTTTTCAAGAAGGCCAAGTTCGCCACTAAGTACATGGTACAGGAGTTCATACATGTATTCCCCACACATGAGGACAATTGACCATACTACTGGAGCCTGTAGCTAAAGCACTTTTCTTTTGGCTTTTCCAAGAGATACTGAGATGAGACAAAATGTATGACAGGATAAATGTGACCATTTTTTATATGAATTTCCCCCTGCAGGCTTATCTTTCCCACAGTACATGACCAATGTACCATGAGAATATATTTTTCCCTTTGGGAAACTGCTCTGTGGTATGTATGGTAATATAGCCATGAGAAAATATTACAGGAGTCTGTAACCTAGACCCCCTTTTTTTCTTTTTCAAGAAGGCCAAGTTGGCCACTAAATACATAGTGCAGCAATTCATACATGTATTTCTCACATGTGAGGACAATTGCCCATGCTACTGCAGCCTGTAGCTAAGCACTTTTTTTTTGGCTTTACCAACAGATACCGAGATGAGACAAAATGTATGACAGGATAAATGTGACCATTTTTTATATGAATTTCCCCTGCAGGCTTATCTTTCCCACAGTACATGACCAATGTCACATGAGCAGGAATTCTTCCTTTTGGGAAACCGCTCTGTGGTATATATGGTAGCTGTAACTACAACTGTAATAATTTTACATATTTTATATATTTCACTTATTACAGCCAGGCTGTATGGCCATATCAAAAAAATCCGGATTCGGTGATGCACTTCTTTGACGGCAGCCATGTCTTACTTCAAGCTACAAGTGCTGGCAGTGAACCCTTGACACCATTCAACATCACAGCCGTGATCTCCTATTTCCCGTCAATCCGGAATTGCCACCATACCCACGCGTTCCTGGTTTATCCGATGCCTCCACCACAACTTCATTCGTCTCCCGAGCTGCTACCTCCGTCTACCATGTGATTGCGCATCCAAATCGTCCTTCCTCCTCATGTATTTGTACAACGTCTTCCCCTGCGAGATCTCCATTTAACTATATCTATCCCAATTTTAGTCTTTGCACCTCTCACCCTTCGCCCCTCCTTCAAACCATCCAATAGCCCTTTTACGGTGCATTTATGCCGCTGAACGCAGGGCATGACCACTGTGTGCCTAACTCAGCTTGGACTCCGTCTAAGCCCCTAAGCGAGTGATTAGACGGAAATCCGGGGGTGGGGCGCAACACCTAATCGCCATACTTGTGTTATTCCTGTCCCAGCATCGTGCCTCACAAAACCATGTTTCCCTTTAGCTCCTTTTCCGTAATTACTCATGTGCACCAACGATTTATACATAACCGCGGTTTTACGCTGTTGCACAGGACGTGGACGGAGAGATTCGGGATGATCGGGGTCTATTTCGATTGTATACACATGCAGGCAGAACCCGGAAGCAACTATTTGTCTTCTTGCGACCACGATGATTGGCACGAGTCCCAGGTTGAAAGAACTGTGGGGATTGCAGCGTACGATGCACCAAAATGGTATGCATTCATCGATATCCCCAGTTACTGAGACTTCTTAACCTCATGTGGTGCTTCCCACCCTACATCATGTAATCCGGGCCTTAGTCGCCATGGAATCCCAATGTTCATCTATCCAGGTCTTCCAGTTCAACCCTTTGGCCGGTGAGTCGAATGGACAGAACCTGGACAGAACTCAAATCGATAGTGTATATGGATACTCTGTGACGCAAACCCCGTCGAGATCAAGACGTCAGTTTGCAACCTCGGACGGTATCTTGAACAAAACGCTGTCAGGTCTATCTCTTGCAAAGAGGGTTGAAATTTGGCGAGAATCGACACTACTTTCCCAGTGGGTCGAGTAGTTGCAATGTCGGCGTTCTCAGCTTGATTCGTCTAAACTCATCAAATCTCAGTACATCAGTGATGCGAAGCACGGGGAATGTTTTACCGTAACGGTCCACCCGAACTGCAGACTCCATCAGGCTGGGAGCACTTACAAAAACCATGCCAAGTGCTACAAGCTCACGACAACCCTGTGGATATGAATAAGTTCAATGCAACAGCTCAGGGAGTGCAGAGTTGATTGTGTATGGCGTGGTGACAGTTTTCATTATATAAACAGATCAGCCATCACGGGGTCTAGCAGAATCAGCCCAACCGTTGCCAAAGAAAATGGAACATTAAGCCTGCGACCTTTCTGCCTTCAAGTTCAAACCTCCCCAGACGCACACTTGTACTTGTTCATTCCTTGATGTCGACCCTTCCCGGTTATTCTGTGCAACCTAACGGCTCTGTTATTCCCGCACCATCTTCTACTCCTGGTACTGGTGATGTATCGGCCGCTAGTCCAGCATCCACCAACCAAAACGAAGAAGGGGGGAAAAAGCAAAAAGCTGTGAAAAGAAGAAAAGTTAACCATGCTTGCCTCTATTGCAGGAGGAGCCATATGACATGCGACGAAGGTAGACCGTGCCAACGTTGGTAAGTTGTCATCTTACCTATTTACTGACACAGCCAACCTTGCCCAGCATCAAGCGTGAAATTGGTCACCTATGTCACGACGAACGCAGGACGAAGTCCATAGATAAGCGACCGCCTCATACTGTGAATGTAGACATGTCCCGAAACTTTGCGCCTGGTACGTCTTGGGACCAATGTCTCCTTCGCCTGATATCCTCACATGCTTTGCACAGCACCTGTTTACCAAGGTCCTCCCCCAAGCCAGCAGACGCAGCCATCACCATGGCCCATGAACGTCATACAGGGTCAATTCCCTTACCAACCCGAAACTCTTGGAAATGAATTTTCGGTCCTGACGTGTGTCTACTTTTTACCTTTATGGGTGGTATTTTTCTGATACACATGTTTAGTGACTTTCTTGAAACGCTGGATGACGGAACCTTCTTCACACCACCCTCAAGCAATCTCACACCGTCCTTGCTCCCTTCCGCCTCGTATACAACAACCCCACCCTCAAACTCCAGTCCCATCCAGCCAAACTTCTTGTCCGAACCAACCATCCTGTCAGCCGCGGGCGATCTGTCACAGAATCAAGAGCCGCGAAGACAACAGGACAGCCCATCATCCACCATCCTGCCTGCTCCCACGAAAGCAGAAAGGTTCCTGCTCACGGCCGCGGATCAAGAGTCAGGGTCGC
Source organism: Tricholoma hemisulphureum (assembly GCA_964034925.1). Taxonomy (NCBI): domain Eukaryota; kingdom Fungi; phylum Basidiomycota; class Agaricomycetes; order Agaricales; family Tricholomataceae; genus Tricholoma; species Tricholoma hemisulphureum. The sequence continues at coordinate 1,476,947 of OZ035928.1, read as the reverse complement.
GTGATGAACGGCTTAATTGGGTCATCCGCAGCAAGTATGAGGCTGGGCTTTTGAAACCGTATAATTACGTCAAAGGGTATGCCCGGTTGTCTCGGTGGATGGATAGAAAGTACGCCCATGATTGAAACATGCTGATCCTTCGAAGTGGTATTGACAAGTGCGAAGTGTCTCGCAAGAGTCAAAACAGCAAATATTGCAGCCGCTCTCAGTGTTGAGACCCAAATTTAGGGTAACCAACTTGCTATGACATTTTCTCCAGCTGATTTTCAAACTCTTCCGCAGGCAGTGGCGCAATCGCTCTGTGACCTCGTATGTCATGGATCTTAAATAGCCCCTATGTGCGGCGCTCACTGGCATGCATTTGAAACAGGACCTGGTGTTCATCGAGGAAGCCTTCGAGCGATTGTTACTAGATTACGACCGCGTTTTCTCCGCGATGGGCGTTCCTGCCTGTCTTTGGCGACGTACTGGGGAGATATATAAGGCTAACCGAGAATTTACCGAGCTGGTGGGCATGGAAGGCTATATGATGCGGGATGTAGGCATCTGCGGCTGACGAGCGACTTGTAGTCGTATATGCTGATATATCATTCGGTCATTTTACAGGGCCGTCTATGTATTTACGAACTCATGGCCGAAGAATCCGCCGTCAACTACTGGGAAGTATGCCTCATCCTTCTCTCGTCTCCTATCGTCAACTATCTGATTCTTGCAACACAGAAATATGGGCATGTCGCTTTCGACTCGTCCCAAAAAGCTGTTCTCACGTCATGTGTACTTCGTTATAAACCACTCCTAAATACCGGTTCGAGTTCGAAGGCAAAACAGACAGGCGATCCCCAGAACGAAGAAGGGTTTATCAATTGCTGTTTCTCGTTTACAATACGGCGGGATAAGTGGGGGATTCCGACGATGATCGTAGGCAATTTCATCAAGTGCTAGCGAGGTTTTCCTCCTTCGTCGGTTTCGAGGTGGATGTTGGTAAGTCCATGTTGTAGTGCATAAATTAGTACAAAGATATTAAGGTTTCTCAGCCTTATGTTATCTTGGTGATTAAGTATATACTGGGAAAAGTGAGGGAAAATGGTCAGGAATAAGTGGAAAGGCATGCTTAAGGTTGGGGATGATGAGCACAACACTGGCTGTTGATCAGAATGTGTTAAATAAGACTTGAGTCCTTAACTGCCACTGTGAAACCCTCAAGTGTGGAAAATTTCAGCCATTGAGGTGAGGGAATTGGGTAGAAAATAATCTGTTTTGGGTAAGATTTTCATCCTTTACTATAGCTGGTCACCTACTCAGCCACACTGGGTACTCAGCCACACAGGTATTTAATGGTCAAGTAGCTGCAAATTTGGGTAGTTATGTGTTTTAATTTTGAGAATTGGACCTAAGGAAGGTATATACTGAACCTCGTTTGCCGATTTTGATCCCTTGCTGAGATATGATGGCTTGATGCATGCCGAAACGTTGTTTTGATGTATTTTCTTATTTCCTGATCATGCCAGATATGGTAATCGTGTCGAGCATCATTATCCGGATTTAAACTCTGTTTACTTGAGTCTAATCACCTCGAAGACTCATTGATCACCACCCCGGCTTGTGGTCTGTGCCTGCTCCGCGCATCCTGGGCTTACGCCCCCTTTCCATGATGCTCTCCTGCCCTTTACACTTCCTGCGTTACCTCGCCACCGATCTGCGTGGTTTTTCCTTTTCGGTGCAGCCAGGTGACCACTGTCTGAGATTTGTCAGACCTTCATCTTACCCAGGCTCACGAGAGCGGAGTTGTTGTCTCCTTTCTAGCTGCTCTCGTGCCTGGGTGAGTTCCTCATCGTCGTTTCCTTTCTTAGCTGATCTCTAGCCTTGCAGTTACTCGCACCATGTATTTTTGCACTCATAATTTTCGTAACAACTCATATCACTATGCTCTCATGCTGTCATAAGTGATGTCTCAGGACGATGCGACGACGAGTTCACACACACAATCAAGTGAAGGACAGAATGTTATTGGAGAGAATGCAAACAGACTCGAAGGGGAAGTTGTAACCGCATGCCTGGAGATTGTCGATCAATACAGAATCGGGGAGGTCTCCAAGGCCCAGGCAACCTTGCAGCTCCAGCAGGCCTTCCCAGACACCATCGACAACAAGGCATACCTCAGCGGCTATGAATTGTACCTCCAGATGTTGGACAACTTCGACCGACATCGAGAAGGAGGGTTGCAGCAAGGAGGAAGCACAGTTAGAACCGAGGAAGAAGGAGACGAGAACCCAAAAGGTACCGCTGTTGTCACGGTTGAGCGACCAGAAGGTGGACAGCGCCAAGTGGCAACCAGGCGACCAGGAAAGTGAGGAGGAGCAGGATTGTCCAGGGATGAGTCAGGCGACGATGAAGGCTACAAGAAGTGAACTCAGCTCGATTTTGATGCGTTGCCATGGAACCAAGGAGCGGAAGGCAGTGCAGTTGCATTATCGCCCTCACTTCAAAAAACCCAGTCTTTGCTTGCGAATTTCGCTAAGGACCTCAAAAGAGCGAAGTCTTCCTTGCTCAACTGTGGGAAACCATACCCTCAGTTCCCGGATTCAGAATGGGGAAACCTGCTCTCCGGGAAGTCCATCAACCTCAACCATGTCTTGTCTGGGATGTACTGCATCAGTCAAGACGATGGAGAAGCCCAGCCAATTGGAAAGGGCCTCGAAATCATTGGGGAAACACTAAGCCAGCTAGAACGGTCCGGACACATGGAGAGTGGATCATGGCGTACAATGCATATGTCGCCGCAGCACTTTTCATCTTCCCGCACCAAGAGCGAGAACTCCGAAGCTATGGGGATCACATCATGCGATACTTTGCATCATGCCCCTCCGACTTGCATGAGCGGATCATTAACTACGATAAGGCGGTGCGCATCAGGGTTGCGCAGCGAAGGGACCTCGAACTCACCAATGTCGGTCAATTTGCCGATCTCCACCTACAGTGGATCAACAACCCTGCCTCTTTCAGCACGTTGAGAGGGAATGCTAATAGACCCATGTGGAGACCAGGACAACGCAGAGATGCATGTAGGAGGTGGAACAAACGATGATGCCCAAACAGTGCTTCAGCCTGCAACTACGCACATGTGTGCCTCAAGTGCTGGTGCAATGCACACACAGCCGATGAATGCACGTCGCCGGAGAGGAAGTGAGGGGACACCACTCGCATCCCATTGGGATTCAAGACCGAGATGTGCGAGGGATTTCCTTTGGGATAGAGACGAAACTGAATGCATTATGACAGCTCTGACTAGCGTGCATGTTCCTGCAATGCCATCGCCACCTCAGGGCAAGGTGGAAAATATCACGGGGCAAAAAACAATAAGTACTAACTGACACCTTTTCCGCATAGTTACACCTATCAATGTAGACCATCTGAGCTTGTTGCTGACAACTCATCCCAACCGAGATTTCGTGTCGTCAGTCTTACGTGGCCTTCGAGATGGTTTTTGGCCTTGGGCAGACATGATAACGAGTGGTAGACCCGATGTAGTTGATAATTCGGAGAGGGACATCAAGAATCCTGTTCATCAAGCTTTCATCCGAGAGCAGTGTGATGTAAAGATCAACCTTGGCAGGTTCTCTCCAGCATTTGGTGCCTTGCAACCAGGTATGACCTGTGTACCCCTCTGGGTTGTTCCAAAACCACACTCGGACAAACTTCGCTTGATTGTTGATCACTCCACTGGTGATTTCTCACCCAACTCACTCATCCCCCGCGATGAAGCGCATGTCCATCTGGACACCCTACACCAACTAGGCGCAGCCCTTATCAATGCTCGACATGATTATGGCCATCACGTTAGACTCGTTCTTTTCAAGTCTGATGTGTCCCAGGCATACCGACGCTTACCAGTCCATTTCTTATGGCAACTGCATCAGGTCATTTGTGTTGATGGCCGTTTCCATGTCGACCGAAACAACAACTTTGGGAATCGAGGGGCAGGACGATTGTGGAGTTGTTTTTTCAGCCTAGTGTTGTGGATCACTGTATTCATTAAGTTCATCAATGATCTCTTTGCCTACGTTGATGACTCTTACTCTTGGGAATTCATTGACAACTTTGAGTTTTATGCCCCCTATAACAAGTACTTCCCGGCCAAACAAGTGAAATTCCTTTGGCTACTTGATGAGCTCCACACTCCCCACGAGGAACACAAACAGGTCTTTGGGTCGCCACTGGATATCATCAGTTTCAGTGTTGACGCTAATGCAATGACCATTACAATGCCCCATGTTGGGATTATGTATACAAGAGTATACAGGCAAGCCAAGGCAGTTAACAAGCCTGAATACAAGTCCTAAGCTTAGGGTTAGGGTTAGCAGCTGCTACCCTTAACCCTAGAGCAATGGCAGTCTCCTATACAGGAATAGACTGGCCAAGACTACAAAGACTGCCAAGACTGTCTCCTATGCTATCCAGGGAACCCCCTATAATATACAATGATAGACAAGTCTATCTGGAGAATTATATAGGGGATATGACATAGTTATTATTAACTGGTACAGGGGTCTATTACAGAATACCTCCTTTATATATTAAAGGAGTGCATTACACTATACCTCCTAACTGTGTAGTATAAATATTGCACATCTTGTAGGAGATGATAATAACATTCCTCCCTGTGGCAGACTCCCTCATACACTTAGACTTAAACTCAATACCTCAAAAACCTCATCCTCATCTTGTGCTCAACTTCCTGATCCCAATACCCCACAATGCTTGCATGGACCTCATTGGTGCAATACGTGCATTCGCAAATACTCGCCAGCGCCGGTTCTTACGTGACTGTCAACGGCTTGCTGGATGGGTCAACTGGGCACTCAATGCTTACCCCCTGCTTCGCCCGGGTCTGTCGAGCCTGTACGAAAAGATGCAGCATGGCATCTCTCCTCATTCATTGCTGACCCTCAATGTGTCTGTTGTCCAGGAACTACGTTGGACGGCTAGGGCATGGCACGGGTAACCCTCGGGTATATTTCTTCATACCCTTACCCATACCTGTGAACACTGTACCCGCACGGGTAGGGGTATGGTGTTACTGCGGGTTGTGCGGGTTACCCATGGTTATTCACGGTGTTCAGCATGAATATGTATATTTAGATAATCTAATTACTTTATCAAAAGAGAAACCCCCCCCCCACTCGCGTTTGCAGTGAGGGGGGGGGTGGTGGTGGAGAGGGAGTCGTCGTCGGCATTGCCTAGAGCCAAGAGATAGCCCCCTCCAACTCGTGTTACACACGAAGGAGGGGGAGTTGTCATTGTTGCCTACAACCACAAGATATCCCCTCCAGCTTGCGTTTGATGCGAGGGAGGGGGTTGTTGTCACTGTCGTCGTTGCACAGAACACAAGAACCCCCCCACTCGTGTTTGATGCCAGGGAGGGGGTTGTTGTTGTCGTCATTGCCCAGAACACAAGAAAAATCCCCCACTCGCGTTTGGAGCGAGGGAGGGGGGTTGTCGCCATCATCATTGCTCGCGTTTGATGCGAGGGAGGGGGCTGTCACCATCGTTGTTGCACAGAACACAAGAAGAGCACCCCCACTTGCGTTTGATGCGAGGCAGGGGGTCGTTGTCGTTGTTGTTGCCCAGAACACAAGAAAAACCCCCCCACTCGTGTTTGGAGCGAGGGAGGGGGGTTGTTGCCGTCGTCGTTGCTCGCGTTTGATGAGAGGGAGGGGGCCGTCACTGTCGTCGTTGCACAGAACACAAGAAGAGCCCACCCACTCGCGTTTGATGCGAGGGAGGGGGCTGTCGCCATTGTTGTTGCACAGAACACAAGAAGAACCCCCCCACTCGCGTTTGATGTGAGGGAGGGGGTCGTCATCATCGTTGTTGCCCAGCATCATCGTCATTGCTCACGCTTGATGCGAGGGAGGGGTTGTCGCTGTCATCATTGCCCAGAACAAAAGAAAATCCCCCACCCACTCGCACTTGGAGCGAGGGAGGGGGTTGTGGTTGTAGTTGTAGTCGTCGTTGCTGTTGATGTTGGTGTTGTTTGTGATCAACAACATCATATGATCATGCACATGACCGGCTGTCAGTACCCGTAAACCCGTGGGTAAGGGTATGGTGTTGCACGGGTAGGGCAATGCCATACCTGTACCCGTACCCCTGCATACCCGTAAGCAGAAACATACGGTGTTACCCGTACCCGTGCCATGCCCTATGGATGGACCACCTGGAGTCATCTTTGGGGATCCATATACTTTCCTCTCAAAATTGGTTGGAGCACAATGCGGACCTTGCATACCTTTCAGATGCCTGCCCAGCAGGCATGGGTTTCTGGTCTCCAAGAACCTGTGAGGGCCCCATACCTTCGACTTCGCGTCAGTCCATCTTTTTCTTCGAGGCCTTGGCAGTCCTCTTGGCGCTCTACCACACTTGCACATCCATCACACCTCATCCTTCATGTGTGGCGTTGTTTACAGACAATAGCAACACTGTTTCCATGTTCAATAGTCTATCAGCCTTACCAGCATACAACCCAATCCTCATAACGGCTGTTGACTGGACCATCGCATGTGACATGCAAATCTGTGTCTTCCACATTTTTTCCCAGTTTAATGTCATTGCGGATGCCCTCTCCCAGTTCCAGAATGATGTTGCTATCCAAAATGAGCCTCGGCTCTCCATTCATCCATTTACACCCCCTCGATTCACGCTGGGGGAGCCGGGATTATGATTTCGGTGTCAGCACGGTCCAGGCAGCCCTCTAGGCCAACCTGGACCCGCAAATGCTTGGAGCAGGAATGAGCCATTGCCATTGGCAGCTCGATAGATGCCTCAAGTGCTGCCTCATATTCCTCTGCTCTAAATTCGTACCTCACTTTCTGTCACGCCCACAACTACCCCATTGAACCTACTGCTGACACCCTCAGCTTCTACACTGTGTACATGTGCCATTACATCCACCCAAAATCTGTCGATTCCTACCTCTCTGGGATTTGCAATCAATTGGAGCCTTATTTCCCTGATACTTGCTCCCTATGTTGCCATCATCTTGTCTCTCAAACATTATGGGGATGCAAAAGTTACAAGCCTGTCCCACGACCCGCAAAAGACCTCTCATGAGGACCAAGCTGGCAGACCTTGCCCCCCGATATTCCACCCCTACCACCACCCACGACGACCTCCTTTTCTTCTCAATCCTTCTGACAGGTTTTCATGGGTTACTCCATCTGGGTGAACTCACCTGGCTGGACAAAAAAGACTTGCAGGACTACCACAAGGTAACGATGCAGAATTCTGTTCACATTCACTCCTTGTCCTTTGAGTTCTTCCTCCGAAGCCACAAAGGAGACCGGTTTTTTGAGGGAAATTGCATTATTATTCAAGAGACTGCTACCCTTGACAATGCTCTGCAACCCTTCAAAACATATCTCAAAAGTTGTGATCATTGACATCCTTGGCACCCGGAGCTTTGGCTTCGCGTGGATGGCTCCATTCCGACCCAGTCATGGTTTATGTGATGACTCCAATTGCATTTCCCTCGAGAAATCAGTGGTCAATCCATGTGTGCAGGTGGCACGACTGATCTCGCTGAAGCGGGTTTACCTCCCGATATTATTCAGGGCATCGGTCGTTGGTCCTCGGAGGCATTTAAAATTTATATCTGTTGACATCCGGTCCTCCTTGCAGCCCTCCTATACAGTTGTCGTCATCGTCACCACAATTAATTCCGAGTTTACATCATCTTGTCTTTCCATACTCACTACCACTCCTCCCTACTTATTATTATAGCCCTATATTACGGTTCTCTCGCAATTAATTGGGCCATGCTGCTGATTTCAGAGCATGCCCCTAGGTTTTCTCGCTACTCCTTGTTGTGATCCGCCTGTCCGAGAGGTGATTAGCCTTCCTCTCACCTCAAAACTTGCTGCAGATATGCTTCCTGTAAGCCTGCTCTCCATCTGCCATGATCAACACTGTGACTTTGAGTTAATGATTGTGAATGCATGGTCCCTCCACTGCCTTCAACCTTCTTATATGTTGTTCCCATCACTATTCCTGTCCTGTATATGATATTCTATTATTTCTATACATTTTTCTTCTCTCATATGTGACATGCTTACACTAAAATGCTATTTTTTGCTTATCTGTACTTCAGAATGAATTTTTTGTCTGGTGACAATATTGAGGCAAAATTGGCTGTACAGGTGCATAGCTGTATCATTAAATGTTATTATGAGGCTTTCTTGAGGCATCCCACAGAGGTGTTGTCCATCCTACAGCCAACCTCCTGTTCCTTCTCTGATGCCACCTCAGCCAGATTTTTGCACCACAAGAACAGAAAGAGTTACAGTGGTCACAATGGAAGGAAAAGATGTAGGCATGTATTTATGAACATTTTGAGGGCTTCTTTGAGCAGCACAGTCAGTGCTGCATTGATGGGGGCTGATAATGTTACAGGGAGTAGGAGGGGCATTTCAAATGTATTTCAAGGCATGGAACTGTTTTATAAGAGTTGGAATGTATATTTTCTTGCAATTATATCTCTGTATGCAAAGTGGTAACTTGTTAATAGTCAACAATGCTTTCGACGATGACAATATGCCGTGTTTCAGCATAGTTTCCCACACCTGGCCAACTTGCCGGTTTTTCTTAATTTGGCAGTCGCAGTCAAAAAATATTCCCAGTGTGCGTAATACTTGGTGTAAAAATACAAAACATATACCAACCAACTCACAACATCCTAGTCATAGTCCCAGTAACAGTTAAACACTGTTAATCATTCATAGGCAATTGCACGGGTAACCCACGGGTACTTTTGGGCTTACCTGTACCCATACCCGCGCTTACCCTTACCCGCAACCCACGGGTCAGAAGTGACGGGTCAAAATGGGTATGGGTTTCATAGGAGGGTTCAGTCACAAATATTTATTACGAGTGTATTATAGTAGAATCTGGTCCCAACCAACATCGAGCTTAGGCTCCTCGTCCCCCTCGACGTTGTCCAGGACTGTTACAGCCAAAACATCGGTATCTTTTACAAGACCTAGCCGGCTCCAAGAGCCTAAGCATAGAAGTGCTCGAGTAGACTGCCCAGAGAGCTGGCTATGAACGTGGGACAACAGGAGACAGCCACAGCTAAATATACATTCGACATCGACAGATGTAGCTGACAGGAAAGGTTTGAGGTGAAAACCAAACTTTAGAAGAAGGTAAACACACCAGGGATGGTCAAATAATCCAGTGCCATACGGGAGAGGGAGGGGTACATCCCGCAGTGCTCATGCCACCACATCAGGACATCCTCTACCATTTTGGGGTCTGTGCTAAGGTACCTGTCAAGGTTGTCCCGCAATTCCTTTCGTGTCGGGGCACTGAGCGATGGTAGGCTGTCGAACATGTTTGCCAGCTTGGACGGCACCTAGAGAGGTCAGTCGCACCAAGAATGCCTTGGAAAAGACATGTTCGCACCTTGCTTGCAGAGGCTGGGACCAGGGGTTCTTCCTCTTGAGTATCTCCCTGCTTGTAAGATCGCTCAAACACATCACGTACCAGTTCCTTTGCTGTATCCACCCATTCTTGTTCCCAGCTGGCCGTTGTAAGATTACATACCCATAGCGATTCGGTAGACCTCTGATGAGTCTGTGAGCAAGTAGTACTGGTTCAATGTTTTCTTTCCGAGTTCGAGAGAGGCTTTGATGGCTGGTGATAGGGTCCGATTGTGGGCATGTGCAGTAAGTTTGTCGTTGATAAAATCCATAGCGGGGATAACTGTAGCCAGACTGGGTGTGGAATGCAAGAAGAACAGTGTTGCGTCTTTCAAGACCTAAACATATGACCATTCAAGAATGATGAGTCAGCGATCCATGGATCGCTTACATCACACACCTTGAGGATGTCACACAATTGCGCCACAATTGTCCACTCCCGCTTGCTCAACTCATAGCTTCGGAGGTCATTGTTTCTATCTGCCATCAAGATGTCGATTGCCTTCCGATACTCAAGTGCAAACCTCAGCATGTCATATGTTGAATTCCAGCATGTTGCCACATCGCGAGGGATGATCTGGTCCTTCATCTTGAGCTCCTCGAGCATCTCTCGCCATGCAGGCAAGATGAGCATCGAGGAGTTAATGACCTTGAATGCGGTTTTACGAAGCTGCCAGGTCATGTAGGTCTTTTTCCTATGTATTATTCATACCTTACCTTAACAAGGACCAATTTGACAGGCCAGATATCTTCTTCGACTTGTTCATTTTCAGCAGGTGACGGTAACATCATCTTGTCCACCCAGCCATCAACATCATTGTCATTCTCGTCCTCAGTTTCTGAATCCATATTGCCGCCAATCTGATGTTGTGTCATTGCTTCCGCAGCTTCCTGCTCTTTGAGCTCAATGTTCAGCCTCGTCAAGATGTTTGTCTTCTCACTTTTTAGGTACGTCAAATTGTTTTATTATTGATTTTGCAACGAGATTGATGATGTGTAGGAAGCATCGCGTATGGCTGACCTCGGACAACTTTGGGAGGATTTTGGCAAGCTCGGCAATCATGACATTGTTGCACAACACATTATCACATGTCACACTTAGTATCTATTCCTTGGTGAGTCTTGTTCACATGGAGTATTCTTATACTGACCTTGTCTGTGATTCCGAATTCCTCCAGGATTTTTGCAAATGTTGTTGCCAAATTAAGACCCGAATAAGACTGTGCCACTTCGACGACATCCAAAACAAGACAACGGTATACCATTCTTCTCGAGGTGGACTGTAAGGGCCACGAATGCTTTATGGTTAGGGGAAGTCCACGTGTCGGTCGCAAAATTCAGGTCGCCTTCATATTCCTTGAGAGTGGTGAGTCTTTCTCTGAGCTAGGAAAGTCTTTGCTTACTCGTAACATGTTAGCAATCCTCAGGTGTGTGCATGCAAAAACCATCCGAACATCGTGGGTCACTGTTGATGTCGACAGTAGGTAATATCCTGGCTGCCCCATTTTCATCAAGGATTGAAAGCCACTGTTGTTTACAACTTGTAGGGCCGGGCACTTTCAGAAACCCAGCGGACAATTTTGGCTCTATGATCAATGGGTTAGGATGGGGTATCATTCAATGTAGAGAACAAACTTTGTCTCCGTTTTGGTATGCTGCCTGTGTGAGTAAGTGACCTTCCCCTTTCCAGCCCTTTCAAAAACCGCTGTGATTGACCCGTTTTTGTGCCCCAGACCTACAAGAGACCTAGCCTCAGCAGCGTTCTTCATTTGGTCTGCAGCGTTAATCGTGTCTATACCCCAGCACAGCTTGGCATGTTTTCGCAAGTTGCTTGTCGATTTTGCGTCTTTTGTATCCAGATAGCGCCGTATTTTATTTTGACACCCTTTCGCAGCACAGGTGAATTCATGGAACTTTTGCCCGTTGTCATAGTCAACATTGGGAGTTGGGTGGAAAAACCATAGACCGGTGGGTTCCAATCCTTCTTCAAATGATCTGAAAGGTATTCATGAGCACCATCTCTTGTGAAAATTGTAGACATGGCATACCAAGTTTGGCATCTTCATTCTCCTCTGTGTCTGTTTGTGGATCATCACTGAGGACAGGAGTTGGCTCATCACTTCTGTTAGGAACTGATTCAGCTATGATCTCAGTAGTTTCAGTTGACGATATGGATATGGTATCCCCAGTAGGCCCCTTTCACTTCTTTTTGGGCAATACCGCCTTCATGAGTTTTGATGCCTTCCGTTTTAAGGCATTTGTGATTTTTGTCAAAGTTTTGGTAGATCCATCAGATTTATGGGAAGAAGGCATCAAGTGTTGGTTCTATGTTACTGTTTTTGTCATGTTTTGTATGTTATGCTCAAAACTCTGCCAACTGTACAGTTTATCAAGTTCGCGGTGTTGGGTACCTGGGATTTTGGTGCTCAGTGATTTGCTATGGTGGGCGGGTTTGTGCGGGTACGCGGGTCACTGGATAGTGACCCATACCCATACCTGTCACTACCCTTACCCATAACCCTTGCGGGTCACCAAACCCATGCAAAAGCCTAATCATTCATAGTCATTCCCTTTTCCTCTTGGACTATCACGTGGCTGACTACCCCACCTTCTATAGTATAACCATTGAAAAAAAATAAAAATCATCTGGGTTTCAAATAAAAACATACCCCAAAAGTTGTGAGAATTCCCCCTCAGAAGGGATGAGTTAAGATGTTGAAAACACCTCAAAATTTGTCCATATGCATTCCTCATTGAATTCATCCCTGGGGATGACTTTCACCTTCCCAATGGAGTAAGAGAATGTTCAGCAACACAAAAATGTGAAATCTCCACATCTTTTTCTGCTGTTGCCCAGTAGCCAATGTGACTGTTGCTGACAATGTGTGACATCACCTTATGAACAGATCTCTGGTGCTCATGATGCTGACCCATAGCATGTCAAGGAGCCCATCCAACAAAATGCCACCATTGCCTCCTGCAAAGCATGGTCAAAAGATAGGTGATCCAAAGCCCAGAAAGGCTGCAGAGCCAAAGTGCCAGTGGATGCCACAACAGGAAGAACAGCTGATTTTGTTTCTTGTTAGTAGGTAGGCTGAGGCTGGTGATGGTGGAACCTTCAAATCTGTTACATGGAATGCTGCTGTTCAGGAGATGGAAAAGCTCCCAACCAAGGGCCTGAAGAAGACTTTAACAGCATGCTCCTCCAAGTATGGTTGGGTATGTACCCTCAACACCCCCCACCACCTCGAAATGCTACCAATAATTCATCCAGCTTCATACTCAATACAATATAGTTACTACATTGAAAGGACTCTCTGGGTTGGGGAGCAGGTATATGACTGAGTTATTGTCAGAAAATTATTTAATTAATATAATCCAATATACTCCATGTGATCCACATAATCCACATAAACCTGGTTATAATCCAAGAAAATCAACATAAAGACTTGATGGTAGAATAGCTACCAAGTCCCAGGACCATTCCAATAATTGTTTTGCATGAGCAGGCAATCATTCTTTTGCATTAAGGCCCAATAACCTAATGGAAAAGGGATGATAATCCACAAATAATCTAGGCAAGATTCTTATACCATCTGGAGATTCCTGACATAGGAATGAACATTGGTGTGGTGGAGCAGTCTGTCTGGAATGACTATGTTATTGTGCATTGTATTTTTGAATAATTGCTATTAAGAGTCTGATGATCATTGATAGAAAAATCCAGGAAGTAACTTTGTGAACAAGGGCTTCTTGTTACATGATCTATGACTCCACTCATGCCTAGCCTTGTGAAGGGCATAAATGTCTATCAACCATCACAAGGAACTCATGGTGCAGCAAATGCCACATTGTCATTTAATCCAGATGCAGATAATTTGCTGTGAGCTAGTGATGGTACTCCAAACTTGGATCTGGCCTTGAGTGATTCTGGTGATCTGCCACCTCCATCATCATCCCCATCATCATTGCCTCAGCTGCCTCCTCCTCTCATGCCTGCACCTGGGCCTACATCAGTGCCTCATGATCATCATCAGACTATGGTGACTTCCACTTTGACATCTGCTTCCACTGCCTCCAAGCACAAGCAGTCTGCAGTCAGTACCTCACAGTCATCAATTAGAAAGAAGCAGTGAACCATGTCATCTGATGGTGCTGTTGCATTAAATAGCATAAGAGAATCAATTGATGCTTTCAATTGTACTATGGAACATGGCCTCCTGCTACAACCTGATTGCTTGCATCTGGGCACCTCATCTGAGTGTCAGATAAAAGCAGTGGACATTGTACAGGAGCAGGAGGCCCATCTGTATGATGACCACATGGTTGTATTGATTGATTTATTCAAGGCTGTTACTGCCACTGCAGATGTGTATCTCACATTCAAGTGAGAGAGTTTACAGAAGGCATGGATTCCAAAGTGGCTTCTTCAGGACCTTGGATTTCCACTTCAGTGATTATATTGTTGATATTGTCACATATGTAGACTTGGAATACATGTCATTCATACCTACCATTCAATTTGTATTTCTCCCTGGTCCTTGAGGGCTTGCTGATATTGGTTCCACATGTTTTCTGCCATCATATCTTGTCTCCTCTCTGCATCTTTCTTCTCAGCTTGCTTCAGTGGTCCTTGTGCCAACTCCCCCTCAGTCATCTTCATCTAGCTCATTAACATCAAACTCAGGGACCTCCAGTTGATCAAGACAGGACTTGAGCTCAACATTGTCATATGTTCAGATTACATTATGAATTGCTGCAAGTGCTGCAGGAAGATGGGCTTGAACTTTGGGTGTAAGATGGGGATTGTGTTGTAGAATTGTAAAGCAATTCTTCAGGATGCCAAACATCCTCTTGATGATATTAGAGTTCATGTGCATTTTTTGGACTAATATATATATGGGAATTAGAATGGCAACAGCATTTAGAACAAAGGAATGGCACTGAAGATCTGCCTGACCCCATTCAGCAAGGTGGTGCCATGTTGGGATATAGGCAAGCCAAAGCCATATCCATATCATGCAGAGAATACACTCTAGGGTTAGGGTCAATAATGCACCTGAAAGAATAACTATTCCACCCTTGACTTTAGGGGAAGTAACTACATATTATATTACAGAACCATTTTCCTCAGCCATCCTAGGCTTGAGGGGGAGTGTTGGGATATAGGCAAGCCAAGGCTGTATCCATATAATGCAGAGAATACAATCTAGGGTTAGGGTCAATGCACATTGACAAACAAATACATATTAATATTATATATTATCTGATACCTCCTAGTTTAACATGTAGTATATAATACCACATAGTATCAGAGAGATATAAGTCATTCCCTGCCTGTGTCAGACACCTCCTCTGAGCATCCCCACACTCATCCCAAGCTTCCCTGACAGTCATCCCAATAGGTTATGGGCCCTGGGCACACTTGAAATAATATATTTCTTATAAACTATGGATGAAAACCTTATATCAGAAGGAGAAGACCTCAATCCTTTGTTTGACAAGGTACCTAGGGAGATACCTCAAGCCCCTATATGCTCTGGATGAGTTTACACCTCAAGGAGCAGCAAGGAAAGAGCCCAACTAACAATGGCCCTTATTCAACAAAATATTCTGCAACCCTCTATACTCCTGATCCATACCAAAGAATATTCCAATGTGAACAAGATTGTGGATCATATTACACAAAGAATTCAAACTTCAGATGAACAGGAACAGGAATAATAATGGGACTGGCAGAAGCATGAATTTGGAAGGCTGCCTGGTTGGGTGGCCTACACTAAGTGGACAGGAAGGACAGGATCAAGTTATCTTCATTGCACAGAAGTGGGAATATAAGTTACTACAATTATGGAGTATATCATTAGCCATACCTTAGTTGCACAGAAGTGGGAATAAGGTTTGGAATTGGAAAATAAGAGTTATATATGTAAAAGATTGACTGTGTTGGAAAGCATCTGCATTGAGCGTAATTGGGCAGCTCATGAGGGCCGCATCAGTTGTAGCCTCTTTGAGAGAGGCACCACATGCCACTGATGGCAGTCATGATGCATGTGTTTGGTGACACTGGTGGCTTTGAATGATGAATGTTGGTGGGATATGCACCAGCAGTCATGGTGAAGGAATGAATGGGCAACAGGGATGTGTTTGGGGTTGTAACATGCAAACTGTTTGTCAGCATGTGTCAACTGTATGTCAGCATGTGCTAACTGTTTGTTGGCACATTTGTTGGCACATGTTAACTGTTTGTGTCACATGATTGAAGACCATTTGGAGTGTCTTGTGAGTTGTGAGTCTGTAGTGAGCAGACTTACACCCCTCCCCACCCAAAAGGCTTGGGTGGGTCTCAAACCTCTGTCCCATTCCTCTTCCCATCTGTCAAGGGCATCTGTGTCAGCCATCTCAGTGCTGGGGCACCACTTGTCATGTTCCTTCCCATAGCCCTCATAATGGACTAGGTATTGTGAACCTCAGCCATGGCAGTGGGCATCCACAATTTTGTCAATGTACCACTCCTCAGTGCCATCTTCAGTGACGATGGGTTGTGGGTGGGCTGGTTCATGGTCTGGGAAAAGGAGTGGGTCACTGGGGATCTACCATTTCAGCAGGTGTGTATGGAAGCTGGGGAAGGTGTTTGGGTTGTTGGGAAGTTTGAGGGTGTATTCAGAGTGCTCTGGGAAGGTGTGGGCAACCTGTGTCTTACCATTGCATTTGTAGTTGTGGTGGTGGTTCTCAGTGGAGAGCATGACTAGGTCACTGACCTCGTAAACATCCTCTGGTGCCCAGTGTTCATTGGTGTGATATGCCTGGCAGATTTTGGCAGCAAGCAGGTTGTCTTGTGTTTCCTGAACATTGAGGGTGACATGTGTGATGATCTCATGTGCAGTGGTCTGTTCCATGGTAGCATTTTCAGGAAGAGGAACAATTGGAGGGATGTTGGGAATGGAGTGGTGAACAGTGACAGGAAGAGTTAAGGACAAGGTTAGAGAATGAAGTTAATCACAAAGGCTAGTGAGTGAGGGAGTCTGCCACAGGGAGGAATGTTATTATCATCTCCTACATGATGTGCAATATTTATACTACACAGTTAGGAGGTATAGTGTAATGCACTCCTTTAATATATAAAGGAGGTATTCTGTAATAGACCCCTGTACCAGTTAATAATGGAATAGCTATGTCATATCCCCTATAACAGTGTCAATAATAGTGACATATGATATCATGGCTTGGTAAGTCCTAGACTTCCTGCAGGGTGTGTCATAGACACTCTATCCATAGCTTTGTCTTGGATAGGCTATCATAGACATGCTGCAGTATGAGTAATCCTGTAGCATGTGTTAACTGTGTGTTCCCCTATATGTCTCTGCATCAGTACTTTACACTGCCCCATATGTTCCGCACAGATCCGCGCGGATCCTTGCAGACTACGCGGACTCCGCACGGAATCCGTGCAGATCCACGCGGACTATGCGGACTCTGCATGGAATCCGCACAGACAAGGCGGACTTCGTGCGGAATCCGCATAGTCCGAGTAAAGTCCTACAAAAATAAAAATAAAAATGCAATTAATTAATCTCCCTCGCGCAAGGTGTGAGGGAGGGGGTACTACATAGCTATATACATAAAAACTAAACCCCCCTCGCACAGATGCGAGGGGCAGGGATAACAATAAAAAAAAAATAGAATTCCCCACCCCCACGTTGTGCGTGGGGGAGGGGGGGTTGGGGTGCACCAGCGTGTCCTGCTGGTCCCCGTCACCGGGTGCTCGTACTGGTGTCGCTCGGGTGTACCGTCGTCGTCGTCGCGCCCCTGTCGTCCTGTCCCGTCATCCCCGTCCCCGCCCTTCGTCGTCGGGTGCTGGGTCGTTCCTCGTCCTTGGGCGTAGGTAGCGGGTCTGTCGCCCCTCGTCGTCGTCGTCGTCTTCCCCTCGTTGTCGTCGTCCTCCCCTCGCTGTCATTTCGTCCACCCTGCGAGCAGAGGCTCGCAGCGGTGGCATGGGATCTGTTTCAGCACCTAAAATAGATAAAATAGATTTAATTAGTAAAAAGAAACACGAAGAAATATGAAAAAAATAACCTAGGGCCCAAACGACGTCCACGTCGTTTGGACCCTCTCCATCATCGTTGTCCTCGTCGTTGGGGTGCTGGTGGTCGCTGGGTCGTTCCCCTTCCCTGCCGCCTCGTTTCTCGCTGTCCTGTCGTCGGTTCCCTCCCCGTCGTCTCCCTCCCTTCCCGTTGTCTTCGTCGTCTCTCCATTGTCTTTGTCGTCTCTCCGTTGTCTTTGTCGTCTCTCCGTCGTCCTTGTCATCTCCCCGTCGTTGCTTGGCGGTTGTCGTGCATCCCGTTTCCACCCCGTGAGCAGCTGCTCACGGCGGCGGGTGGGGGTGCTGTAGTGATGGTGGTGGTGATCCCTTCCTCGTGGTTGGAATGCCCTGTAGTTCTTTTTTTTTTTTTTGTTAGTAGTAAAATGAAATGATAAACGATAAAAAAAACTTACCTACGGCCCAAGAGACGTTGACGTCTCTTGGGCCCCGTTTTTTGGTGTTCCTCATCTTCCCGTTGTCGTTCCCCTGCCCTGTTATCTCGTTGTCGTCCCCTTTGTCGTCGTTGCCGCGTTGTTGGTTGTCGTGGGCAGCCATAGGTGTGCGCCGTCTCGGGGGCTGTCATGTCATTACACCTAAAAAAAAAGATAAATTAGTTGATAATAATAAGAAAGAAACATAAAAAATAACCTACCTAGGTCCCAGACGACGTTGGTAGTCGTCTGGGCCCGATGTGGTTCATCCATTACCCTAAAAACTGTCAAAAGTAATTAATTAGTCATAAAAAAGAAGAAGGAAACATAAAATAAAACTTACCACGGCCAAAACGATGTTTATCGTCGTTTTGGCCGCGCATTTGTGTCCGGGTGGTGTTGCAGGCGTCGTGGGCGTCACAGGTGTCGTGGGGGTCGGTGGCGTCGAGGTTGCCGAGTTGGTGGTGGTGAGGGGACGAGGGAGAGAGGGAGGGAGGTGGCATCGTCGTTGGTGGTGGTGGGAAGAAAGTGCTGGCACGCGTGACGGGTTGTGATGACGCTGTTGCCCGAATAGGTAGTTAGAGCCAAACAGGCGCATGCAGTAAATGGCAGTTTAGCTCACCGGTTATTGATATCCGTGTTACCTATGCACGTGATCAGTGGTCGAGGGTTCAATCCTTAATATTGTAATCTGATTTTTAATTAATTAGAAAGCTCGTACTGTGCGGATTGGCCATGCTGTCCGACCTCGGCGACCTCGGACGCGGATGGCCGAATTCCGCGGAATCCGTGTAAACAGTGTGGAATCCGTGTTAGTCCGTGCGGACTGTCTAGTCCTGTTATACAACTAAAATAGATCATTGTATGGAGTGCAAACTGGTGCGGATCCGCGCGGAACATATGGGGCAGTGTAAAGACCTCCTCTGCATGTGTTAACTGTCCATTCCCTAGGGTTATGGTTAATGTGCATTAGCCCTAACCCTAGTGTTGACTTAGCATATTCTGGCAATATTCCCCAGGCATGTTAACTGCCTTGGCTTGCCTGTATACTCTTGTATACATAATCCCAACAAGGGATGATGGGTGGTGATCTTCCAGTCTTCAGTTGGAAGCCAGAGAAGCCAGTAGAGGCATTAACAGTGTCCATTATGGTGAACTGTATGTGAGGGAGCTTGGCCAGCCATCCCTTCTGGTTGTTGTCAACATGGTACCAAATGGCTTGGTTGATGGTTTTGCTTGTCCACTTGCTGCTACCATCAGTTTCAGGGTGGTAGGATGTGGACATCTTCAGTTTAACACCAGTGAGCTTGTGGAGTGCAGTCCACAGTTCAGCAGTGAAGAGTGTGTCTCAGTCTGAGATGAGGTGGAGCATCAGGCCATTTTCACAATACCATTTGTCGAAGAGCATGATGGCGATTTGGGCAGCAGTGTATGTAGAGTGTGTGCCAGTAATGTGTATATTGATGCTGAGAGGGTCGGTCATGGTCAGGATTGTGTCCTTTCTATTTTCCTCTGGGAGTGGGCCAATGAAATCAAGAGAGATAGTATCAAATCAATCATCAGGGACTAGCAGGGAGTGTAGAGGGACAGTGGGTTTGGATGTGTGGTCTTTGTTGTGTTGGCACTCAGAGCATGATGGGATGTATGCTTCATCCAAGCCGCAGTGCATGTTTGGCCAGTAGTAGGAGCCACAGAGGGCTTCATAACTTTTGCCAGAGCCAAAATGACCCAGAGTGTCATGTGCCAAGTTGTAGAGTAGTCATCGCTTCTTGACTTGTTACCACCACAACGTCCCGTGGGAACTTTGCTCACAACGCCTGGCTCGTCGCCTAGCGGTCTGTCCTCTGGCCTGATCTTTGATCAGACCTGACCTTTAGATCCCTGGAGGGATGTTTGGGAGCAGTCCTGAGCACCCCGCCGATCTGTCTGTCCGATCTCCTCGGATGTCTCCCGGATGACTCCTTCAGGAGTCATCTCTCTATTTCTCTCACTCCTGCTCTGACTCGATGATCTGAGGCTCTGGGATGGGGCATCCTCCACCTAGGTGGGGGGGCTTGACAGTGAATTAACACTGCCGGCTTTGGCTGGGGGCCCTGCCTTGGGGTCGAGGGGAGAACATGTTGGGGTAGGGGGGGGACACTTAGCGGGGCTGTAGGATCCCTGGAGAGGATCTTTGGCTCCAGGTGTGTAATGTACATCTGTGCATCAACATTGATTACGGGGACCTGCATTACAGGATCTCTAGTGCCTTGGACTCGAGCCAGCGACTCCATTCTCCGGTGGTAGCGGGGTACGCCCCCCACTGGATTTATCTCTCTCCCTCCCTCTGCACAGGCCTGGGGCCCTGCTCACTCCCCTCAAGCGATCGCGGGGACGCCACACCCTCTCGCTTTTAAAGCGTGCTAGACGCACTTCTCCCACGCTAGGATCTTGGTCTCAACCACCACCTCTGCTGAGTCCACGTTTACATTTTCTATGGAATACGACACTGATTACTTCGATTTCGACGATCCGTTTTTCCCCCTCACTGGGGACCCCTTCTCCGCCCTCCGCTCCCTCCAGAGGAGAGGCGATCAGTCCGATCAAGACTCACCATCTTGGTCTGATGTCGACGACAGTGACGACGAGGGGGTCTCCAACCCCTTTGATCATCCGTTGTCTGTGGCGCATGAGGCAATGGATGGCCCCATGCTCCACCGTGCCCGGCACGTCCTGGCCCTCCCAGGCCATGTTCTCCAACGTCAGCGTGCCCTCAGGCAGCAGGCGGACTGCTCCCTCGCATATACACTGTGCGACACGTTTATGGGGGATGGGGACCGCGCTCCCACCCTCCCTCCCTCTCCACTGGGGTCTGCCCCTCCCCTGGGGGGCTCCTCGATTCCTCCCACCCCAGCAGCTATGCGCCAAGCATCGGATGAAGCTGCAGCGGTGGAGCACATGCTGAATACCGCCATCCAGTGGATGGAATGTATCTCACCTGATTTGCTTGCCTCTGGGATTCCAGAGCGGCTTGCCTACCTGGCCGGGGCAACTCTTGCCTCCGCCCTCCGTTTCCCTCAAGCCGAGGGCGTGATTAATTGCGTCCTGGCAGGAGGGACCTCCTCCTCTGCCCCTGTCATAGGCAGCGCCCGGGATCTATCTGAAGTGTTGGACAGCTTGCCACCGGGCGCTGACACCTCTGAGGGGCCCCTCCCCCCGCGGCGTCGCCAGCGTCGGCGACGTCATTGACCTGCTCGTGCGATGGACCAGGGGGGGTAACACCCCCTATCCACTGTCGGCAAGCTGCCTGTTTGGATACAGGCGGCGCCACCACACACCCCATCGCTATGGATGGGGCGCTCCTGGGGCTCGTCCCTGGGGTTGTCATGGGCATACAAGTGGGGGCCTCGGCCGCCCACGGGGGTACCCATATCCACAGGCTTTAGGCCCACTGGGTCTCGGCCAGGCACCTCATCGGACGGCAGGGACGCCGGTCCGGTGGCCCATTTCTCGATGAGGGGAGTGGTTCTCCCCTCTGCCCGTTAGGGAACTCGGTTAACCTCCAGGACCTTCGGGGGCTGGGGGCTTACGGTGAATTGACACTGCTCACCGGCTGGCTTCGGCTGGCCGCGCGTGGGGGGACCGATCTAGCTGCGGGTGGGGGGTCTTCTGGCATGCGGCGGCGCGAGGACGCGGCTCTGCCTTCCCAGCTCCAGCGAGCCTTATATGTGGTCTATCTGCCCGCCTCAGAGGTTAAAAGAGGGAGGAAGGTCTCACACCGGCAGGGGTCTGGTATAGTAGAGCGTAGCTTACTCTAGTATGTTTGTACTTCGTGCCCGCGGACTGTGTACGTACACCGCGCTATAAATTGTTGAACAAAAAAAAAAAAAAAAAAAAAAAAAAAAAAAGTTGTAGAGTAGTTCACAGACTGTTAGATCTTGTGGGATCACAAGCTGGCAGCTGACATAGAGCAGTTTATTGGTCAGGGTTGCCCCTTGGATGCTCCCCATGTCAATATCCTTCATGAGCTGTTTGGCAAAGTCATCTGTCTCATAGCCAGTGATTATGGCATTGAGCAGGGATTGGTCTGCAGAAATGTCCAAAATGCTGGCAGCATGTGTTGTTGGTGCATTGTGTGTGTACACAATTGCACAGGCTGCAAGGCAGGTATCTAGTGTGGCATCAGGCATGTGAGACAGGGTGTCTGTGGCAGTGTTGTCTTCACCACAGATGTATGTGATAGTGTAATTGAAATCTGCAAGGTACATTGACCATCTCAATTCTCACCTTGACACTTCTTTCTGTGACTGGCAGTATTCCCACCAGTAGCTAACAGTGTATTGCAAAACAATCATCTAGTAGAATCATGACTGTATGCATACTATGGTCTAAGTTAGAAGACCATTTTGCAAATAGTATTCTTATTAGATGTACTGTTTGCAAATTATCATTCTTATTAGAGATCTTGGTTTGCAAACTACCTTGTCATTGTCATGCTGAAAATTACAATGACTAAATATGGGTTCACCATGCCACTCACCACAAGACTTTTTGCAAAATACTATTCTAACTACAATCCATATCAACTGAAAATAGCAATTTCCCAAAATATTAAATGTTCCCACAGTCTATCTAACCCCCAATACTAGGCCCCAAAGGGGCCCGGCTTGTCATCAATGCACGAATGAGGCTTTAGTGTGCCAACCTGAGATGACCCGGTTTGGGGGACCCCCCGAGCACAGTGAGGGAGGGGAGGGTCATCAAATGGTTGGCCCTCTTCGTGCGCAGTGGCAATTTGATTAGCTAACATGCTAACTGTGTGCCAACTGATTGCTGAATGCCTCAGCTCATTGGCCCTGTAGGAATGTTTTGATTTGAGGCATGAATTTGAATGTTTTGAGGCTTAAAAATCTGATTGGAGCCATTTTGACATATAGAATATGCTCTTCTAAATATTGCAAAATTATGTTTTGAGTCATGTGAGACATTTTGTAAAATTTTGTAATGAGAATTAACTTCTAATTTAGAGGTAATTATGCATACAACATTTGTTCTAATTAGAATTAAATTTTGCAAGCTAATGACATGTATGCCTGGTATTCCAGTGTTTGGTGGCTGTGAAGAACTTAAACCGGGCCCCAAGGAGGTGTGATCTCCATTTCTTCAATGCTTTCACAATGGTGAGGAGTTCTTTTTCAATGGACTTGGTAGTTTTTCTTGGCATCATTGAGTTGGTATGAATCATAGGCAACTGGTCGGTCCGTTGTCCAAGCCGGGAACACTTGATCACATTCCTTTGTGGTGAGGGGTGTTTATATTTGGCAAGCGCTGGTAGGAAGGTGGAAATGTATATGGTGAGCCCCAGAAATCCCTGGACATTGGTAGCAGTTGTTGGTAGGGGCCAGGATGCAATGTGATCAGTCTTTTGGGGGTCAGGTTTAATACTGATGCCAGAGGTGATGTGGCTGAGGAACCCAAGCTCAGTGGCAAATAGGTTGGATTTGGCCTGGTTGCAATAAATGCTGGCCTTCTGGAGAGTCCTTCACACTCCCCCATCTATTCCAGTCAGAATCCGGTTATTCTGGTCAGTCCGATCGGAATTTCTGGAATTCTGGTGAATTTTTTTTGTATGTATTTTACACTGCACAGGATAATTCCGGTTGGGCTAATGTCTAACTTTATAACCAGAATCACTGGAATCCAATCAGACCACCTGACCAGAATAACCAGATGCACTTTTGGCAGGGCGGGACCAACCGACTGGAATAACCAGAATACGGTGACCTTGTGACTCTCTCAATCACATGCATGGCCACCACCATGACCCATCATGACTGCCAGCACACGCTCATGACCCGCCACCATGATCACCATCAAAGCACCCCCTCCCTCCCCACATTCCCCCCACTGTCCCCCATCCTCCACTCAAACACTATGGGGGCCTGGGGCCCCATGTTAAGTATTTTCAATTATCAACAATTTTATTCTTCTGATAAACTATTTTTTTTCAGTTCTTTTGTGCTTTCAACAACAAGCCCCCAATGTACTGCCCTTCCTCCCCTCTTAGCTGGGAGGTGGGGGGCTTGATGGGGGATTGTTGGGATATGGCATGCAGGCAAGCCAAGGCAGTAGCCATGGCTAGGACACACTAGGGTTAGGGCTAGTGCCCACTAACCATAACCCTAGGGAATGCACAGTTAAACACATATAGCATGTCTATGATAGGCTATCCAAGACAGAGCCTTGGATAGAGTGTCTAAGACCCATCCTGCAGGAAGTCTCAGACTTACCAAGCCATGATATCACAAGAGGTACTATGACACTATTGTTATAGGGGAAATGACGTAGTTACTCCAAGATTAACTGATACAGGGATCTATGACAGAATACCTCCTTAATATGTTATAGGAGTATATTACACTATACCTCCTAACAGTCCTGTATAAATATTCCACACTTTGTAGGAGATGAATAGACATTCCCTGCCTGTTCCATACACTCACTACTTCATCTGAGTGGTCCCCCACTTGCTCTCAAAGACCTAATCCCAATAGGGATAGTACAGCCCTATGCCCCAGGACCGAGGTACCCACCAGGGGTGCACAGAACCCCCCCTTGCCGGGCACACATCATAAGCTGCACCCCCCCCCCACTCAGCGCCACATCACCACTGCCTGTATGGAGTCCCAACAACCAGAGGAGCACAGGGGAGCACAGGGGGAGACACCAGACAACCGGGGGGGGACACCAGATGACCGGCAGACAATGGGAGACACGACTAGGTGGGGACGCCAAGGGACATGCAGACAATGGGGGGATGCCCAGCCGAGGGAGGGGACCACCCAGACGAAGGAGAGGACCGCCCAGACACCCAGATGACAGGGGGAATGCCCAGACATGGAGCGGGCCACACACCAGCACCCACGACCACTGTCATGAGCCATTGCTCATAGGATGGAAAGGGGTGCTATGCTAGTGGTGCTGGCATGGCAAGGGGTGGGCAATGGAACAACAAGCCAAGGGTGATGGGTGCAAGCCATAGCAGCACCCCCCCACCATCGCTGTGAGCCACTGCTCGCAGGGCAGAGATGGGGTGCTACAGGTGAGGGCAACAGGTTGGTGACAGCACCCACCCGATGTGGCATGACACGACAGAGTGGAAGGGGGTGATGATGGCAACCAATGCAACACAACCAGCCCCCTCCCCTTATACATAAATATTATATATATAGTATATTTAGTTAATGGAGGCTCAAATTTATTTGTTATACATTAAGTCCATAGAGGTAATAGGTAATAATAATAATCTACATAAAATGACTCTATGGCTCAGCTGTTAAGTTGCCTAAAAATGTATAATTGTGGATCTGGAGGTTGAGGGTTCAATACTTGCTTTGAAAATGTTATTTTGACTCTGTGTTACAAGTTTGTGTGCTCAACTTAATGAAGTTTGGTTGCACTAGCTGGATTCCAGTGGAATCTGACTGGAATAACTGGATTTTGGTGGAGTCCGACTGGAATAACTGGATTCCAGTGGACTCTAACCGGAATAACTGGATTCCAGTGGAGTCCGACTGGAACAACCAGATTCCAGTGGATTTTGGGGAGTCTGATCAGAATAGGTGGGGGAGTGTAAATTACAGCAGCAGGCTCAGCCCAAGCCAAAAATTAACCCATACAACATGGGTGGGCTGATGCAAAAGAAAGCCCATTCAACATGGTTCAGCCCTCAAAAAATGATCCCATTCAATATGGATGGGCTGACACACCTGGATATGAATGAAGTTGAGCACAAGACATAGCAAGTCAGGATGTTAAAGCTGGGCCCAATTGATGCCAAGGCCACCTTTGCCTGCCAAAAGTCAAGCTGGGGCCAATCAATGCCATGGTTAGCCAGGCTGAGGACATCAAAGCTGGCCAAGGATTCCTACTGGTATCATGGGTTTAGGCTTGGATTAGGGTGGACATTGAGTGTCTTAATCACAAAAGGTTGTATTTCAGTATACTAATGAGGATAAAGAGGGGTTGGTTATCATTCCTTTGGTTCCAGCAGATGTCATTTGGACTGGGAGAGTGAGGACTCTCCAGAGATGGTTGATTCTTTGAATGTCCTCACCCATAGTCATAAAGAAGTGAGGAGAGGTGCTGATTACTCAGAGTGTAAGGTTCTGAAGTGGCCTGGTGGACAGTCAGGCCATGGTTGATGGCATGCAGCCTCATAATCTTGTAGTACCTCTCCATTGTGTCTGGATTGAGAGTGGGGTGCTAGAAATAATAAGAGCAAAGAAATCATCAGAGAGGGTGGCTCACATCAGGTTCCACAAAATGTTGCCTAATTGTATTAAATGTATGGATCCGCATGGGTAACCCATGGGTATTTTCAAGCATACCCATACCCATACCTGTGTCTACCCATACCGGCAACCTGCGGGTCACAAACCACAGGTCAGGCAGGTGCGGGTAGACCCTGTGTCTCCTGTTGTGTAACAGCTCCTGTGTCTGGGACAACCTGCAATTGCGGGCTCCATCGAGCACAGGAGCTGGTGATGAAGATGACACCGGGTCATAGGGATCCACCCCGCGAGCAGTTGCTCATGGCGGTGTTGTTGTGGGCTCATCATGGGCTGGTTAGGTGGGCCAGGGAGCGGCAGTGATGCCCCCTGCTCTCGGTGACTTAGAACAGGTGTGGGCTTTGTCTCGTAGGGATCCACCACCCCATGAGCAGTGGCTCACAGGCATGGGTAGAGGTGGAGAGAGGATCTACCACCCAGCAAGCAGCGGTTTGCAGGTGTGGTTGGCTCTCATAGTGGGTGAAGAGGGGATCCATCACCCTGCAAGCAGTTGCTCGCGGGCATGGGTGTTGTTTCGTAAGCGGTGGGCAAGGGATCCACCACCCTGTGAGCAGTGGCTCGCGGCAGTGGGTGTCATTAGCAGGTGAGGGTTGCAGGCAGTAGTGGATATCCTAAAGAAAATATATCATTAGCGGATAAACAAGGAAAAAATAGCAAAAAGTGTACATGGGGCCCAAACTACGCGTTGTTTGGGCCCTGCCATGCACTCATTCCCCTCGTTCTCCCTCCTCGTTGCCCTCTCCTGCCTGCCTCCCCACCCCATATCCACCCCATGAGCAGTGGCTTGTGGCAGCAGTGGGAGTACTGGTTGACATCTCCACCTCTGTCTTCCCCTCTGTCATTGTCATCCTTGTCTTTGTTGTCTTTGTCTTTGTCATCTTTGGTCTTTGTCATTTTCTGTCATGGTCGTCTTAGTGTCATTGTCAGCATCTTGCTTGGCGTCATTGAGGTTACAGAGCTGAAGGTGGCCCAGTCCAAGTCACATGCATTGTGATGCGTCAATTTGCGTAATCGTTGACTTGGACAAACAGGTCACAACATCTTGAACATATAAAAGGGACCTGGTTTCGTCACTTCCCACTGGGCACTCTGCCCCCCTTAGTTAGTAGATATTTATTATATATTATGTAGCATAGTTAAACTACCTTGATACATGGCCATGTCCACAATCAATGTGTGACTAGGGCATGGCACGGGTACGGGTAACACCGTATGTTTCCGCTTATGGGTATGCAGGGGTACGGGTACGGGTATGGCATTGCCCTACCCGTGCAACACCGTACCCTTACCCACGGGTTTACAGGTACTGACAGCCGGTCATGTGCGTGATCATATGATGTTGTTGATCACAAACAACACCAACATCAACAGCAACGACGACTACGACTACAGCCACGACCCCCTCCCTCGCTCCAAGTGCGAGTGGTGGGGGATTGTTCTGGGCAACGATGACAGCAACGACCCCTCCCTTGCATCAAGCGCGAGCAATGATGACAATGCTGGGCAACAACGATGACGACCCCCTCCCTCACATCAAATGCGAGTGGGGGGGTTCTTCTTGTGTTCTGTGCAACAACAATGGCGACAGCCCCCTCCCTCGCATCAAACGCGAGTGGGTGGGCTCTTCTTGTGTTCTGTGCAACGACGACAGTGACAGCACCCTCCCTCTCATCAAACGCGAGCAATGACGACGGCAACAACCCCCCTCCCTCGCTCCAAACACAAGTGGGGGGGTTTTTCTTGTGTTCTGGGCAACAACAACGACAATGACCCCCTGCCTCGCATCAAACGCGAGTGGGGGTGCTCTTCTTGTGTTCTGTGCAACAACGATGGCGACGGCCCCCTCCCTCGCATCAAACGCAAGCAATGATGATGGCGACAACCCCCCTCCCTTGCTCCAAACGCGAGTGGGGGATTTTTCTTGTGTTCTGGGCAATGACGACAACAACAACCCCCTCCCTGGCATCAAACACGAGTGGGGGGGTTCTTGTGTTCTGTGCAACGACGACAGTGACAACAACCCCCTCCCTCGCATCAAACGCGAGCTGGAGGGGATATCTTGTGGTTGTAGGCAACAACGACAACTCCCCCTCCTTCGTGTGTAACACGAGTTGGAGGGGGCTATCTCTTGGCTCTAGGCAATGCCAACGACGACTCCCTCTCCACCACCACCCCCCCCCCTCGCTGCAAACGCGAGCCGGGGGGGGGGGGGGTTTCTCTTTTGATAAAGTAATTAGATTATCTAAATATACATATTCATGCTGAACACTGTGAATAACCATGGGTAACCCGCACAACCCGCAGTAACACCGTACCCCTACCCGTGCGGGTACAGTGTTCATGGGTATGGGTAAGTGTTGGGAATGGAGTGGTGAACAGTGACAGGAGGAGTTAAGGACAAGGTTAGAAGATGAAGTTAATCTCAAAGGCTAGTGAGTGAGGGAGTCTGCAACAGGGAGGAATGTTATAATCATCTCCTACAAGATGTGCAATATTTATACTACACAGTTAGGAGGTATAGTGTAATGCACTCCTATAATATATAAAGGAGGTATTCTGTAATAGACCCCTGTACCAGTTAATAGTGGAGTAACTTTGTCATATCCCCTATAACAGTGTCAATAATAGTGACATATGATATCATGGCTTGGTAAGTCCTAGACTTCCTGCAGGGTGTGTCATAGACACTCTATCCATAGCTTTGTCTTGGATAGGCTATCATAGACATGGCTATATCTTGCCTATCCTATGATAGACATGCTGCAGGATGATTAATCCTGTAGCATGTGTTAACTGTGGATTCCCCTATATGTCTCTGCATGTGTTAACCTCTGTTAAACATGTGTTAATATGACTTAGCATATTCTGGCAATATTCCCTAGGCACGTTAACTGCCTTGGCTTGCCTGTATACTCTTGTATACATAATCCCAACACAGGGTGGATTGGGTGCTAATGGGGCACATTGCCTGGCTACACCCTCCTCATGCCTATGTCCACTGTCTCTTTTTTTCTCTTTTTTTTTTCCAGGTGCCCAAGTAGTCTTTTGTGTTTCATTTTATAAGTAGTATAAGAGAATATATATATTTAACAATGAATTCCCCTTGTAAAAAGACTCAAAAACGTGCAATGAGCCACCTGCTTTGGTGATGAACTTATGATAAAAAAATTCACAAAGTCATTTGGGGGGAGTTTGAATGTGCTGAGGCCTGCCAGGGCCTGCCATTGACAAGGTAACATGCATTTTGGCTTCCTTTTTGTTCTTTTTATGTTCCAGGGGTTTCACAGTAGCCATTTTTTGGCTACTTTTTGATCTCCTTTTTGGTCACTTTTTGATCATTCTTCTGCCAAACTGTCAAAAAGGAGCCAAAAAGGAGATCAAAAAGTAGCCAAAAAGTAACCAAAAATGGCTACTGTGAATGACCCTATTATAGGAGGTACTATGACATCATAATTATAGGAGACAAGGTATAATTATAGTGACATTAATAAGTACAGGAGTCTATGACTTCATACCTCCTTATTATATTATAGGAGTGCATTACACTATACAGCCACAGGCAACCAAAGCCCACCTATTTTCTAGTAGCTGAACAATGATATTTGGTGAAAATCTAGCTGCAGATTTGGACTCCCAGAGGCTGAAAACATCAGAAAATGATTTTTATTTATTTTTCCCATGGGTTTTGGGGGACCACCAAAATTTCAGCCATTTTCACCACATCTAGAATAGCTAATCTTGACTCTCCAGCACCACCATAGCCATCTCCAATGCTGAATGGTGCTGCTTCTGCTTTTGAACTGCCCATGCTGCCACTTTCCCAGTCAACCCTTTAGAATAAGCTTCAATAAACCTCCAAGAACAATTAATGAACCACCGAATCACTGCGGTTGGGCAAGCATTGAGGACTTGGAGTGCCCATTCCTTTGCTTCTTTAAAGTTGGCTTTTGTATGCTCCCTGTACCGATACTTGCACCATCCCCAATACTAAATATAATAAGAACTTTGAATTCAAATGATTGACTGGATGAAATCTCACCATTTTGATAGGATTCAATTCACAATGGAATTTCGGAAGAAAGAGACACTCATGACCAGAGCCTTTAATAAGTGTTTCAAGCATAGAAGGCTGATTAACAAAATCATCTTGTTGCGATAGAAGTTGCACAAGGCAACAATTCTGGCTTTCAAATGGGCAGACTGGAGAGCACTTTGCCCACAAGTGCTTTGTATTGAAACCATGCTCCTCAAGAATGGCTTGCAATCCTTTTGGCTCACCTGATGGTGTTGTCATTTTCTGTGGCTTCCTGCAAAAGCAAGCATCAAGGTTTGTTAGTGGGATAATGGTGTCTTTCTGTTTTCTCTGCTTTCCACCATCTTATTTATTCATGTCAAATGCCCAGAGCGCATTGGGTGGGAGGGATGCATGTGCTGAAGATTGATCAAAGATAAACAGGGCTTGACATCCAGGATGCGCTGCTTCAAAAATCTGGATTGCTTCTCTGACTTGAGCCATCAACTGCTCATTGTCCCACCATAGGTCCCCATTTAAACCAGGAAAAATAATTTTATGGGCATCACGAATGATTTCTCCCTTGTCAGAATGGAGAATGAGTTCCCCAGTTTCACTGCAGATGAAATCCAATACATGAATAAGTCGGCTGTGTCCTTTCTTTCTGAGTGGCTGCTTGTCCTGACAAAGCCTAAGTGAAAGATAAGATCAGATATCATGCCTTTGGATTGACCGCCTCACCAAAGGCTGCGAGCTTCATTGTTTGTATGAAAACAGCATTAATCATGGAACAACACCTTAATCCTCTTTTCACCATCATTCAGGACAGGCACTTTCTGTTTCAACTCAGGACCCTCAAATTTTGCTATCCGAGGTTCAAACTTTGCCATCACAGGAAGGAAGACTTCATTCTGATACTTCACAACATCCTCAGGCTCATGCCCATCCATATACACACCCTTCCTCACCACAGTTCAATGCCATGCAAGCCTGATTAGCCATCGCCGGGCTGTCCTTTTGCTCAGACCCGATTTTGGAGCAACTCCAAGATCTGGCAGGATGGTTGAATTAAGTGCATCACAAAGCTGTCAGGGGGTGACCTGGCCAGTTAATTGAGAGGTGAACCAATCCCTTGTCCACTTTTCTACAGCTTCATTATATAACAGTGACTTTGCATTTGCCTCCCCACTATGCTTCTCATCTGGGAGCTCCTCAAATGTCTGGTAATGCCAAGCAAGTGCCCACACTCGACGTGCAAACCAGTTTCCTGAGCCTTCATGCCACTGGCGAGCAATCTCAAGCCTTCATGCCACTGGCGAGCAATCTCAAGACTTGCTTTAGTTCGCTTCAGCCCTTTCAAGCAGAGTGTTGCGAAATTTGATATAATCAAGTACTGATTGATTTGCAAAAGTGGCAAGTTGTTTTTGTGCTTTGCAAGGTGAGCCTGATTTTTTTTTCAAAGCTCAGACCAGTCCTGGATGACATGTTTTGGGCCTTGAATTGCCTCCTCCAGCTCCAACTCATATTCCTCTTCAGAATCCTGGCCAGGGTCCTCCAAGTCTCCAGCTTCCCTGACAACCTCATCACCTTCTGCAACCTCTTCCAGATTCAGTTCACACTCTTGGTCATCAGAGGATGGATCAGACAACACAGACGCAGATCGAGCATGAGAAGAACCTGGAATCTGTGGTGATGGAAGTTCAATGGTGGAATGTGCGCTGCCACTGGGCTCATTTAACAAGATCCACAATCCATCACTGATTTTCAATTGCATTTCAGCCTGATTAATTGGATTGGCTGTGAATCTGAAAGCGGTGAGTGAGGACTGATTCCGATTTTGCTTCCAGTATTGCTCTTGGGTTCGTTTCAACTTGCTCATAACATTGGGGCCTTTTGCATAAACTTTTGGCCATGCTGCTTTCAAGTTGGTACAAGTCAATGACAAATGGAGATAATTTAACTCACATTTGGCAGCCTTCCTTCGCATTTCAGCCTTTGTCTGAAGCTTCTCAGGAATCCAATCAAGGTCATTATCATCATCAATGAGCAGCTCCACCATATTTTCCATCAGATCTTTTTCACTCAACTCCAACAGCTCATCCATATCTCCAAGCTCTTCCTCTTCTTGTTCATCTGGCCAATCCTCAGCCTGTTGAAAATCTGCCTTCAAGCTATCAAAGTAATTGAAGAACTCCAGATGATCCTCATCAGGCTCACTTGGCTTGGGGCTTGGTGCCTGCGATCAGGGTGGTGTTGATTGTGGTGTGGCATCTGAGTGTAAAGGTGAGCTTTGGCCTTGGTTTCAAAGGCCCAAGATGTGTCGATCCTTTTGGGAGATCTTCTTGGGTCACTCACCAGGCATGGTAGGGGCTAAAAAGTATTTGCCTTTTTGGGTACAACCTCAATTCATTTCTCCATTTTTGAATACGGGATTGTGATCAGCTATCAAAAAGGAGTCAAATGTAATATTTTGGTATTTTTAGGGATTTGTTTGGGGGGACCGCCAAATTTTGGGGGTTCCAAAAATTAAAATGTCACCTCTTGCAAAACCGCTCATGCAGATTTCATCTAAATATTCAGATCTATCATATTTTAACTCTTCCGGCCATCTGAAACAAGGCCCAGTGCCAGGAAAACTCCTGCCCAAATTAAGCGGGCTTTGGTTGTCTGCAACTGTACCTCCTAGCAGTGTAGTATAAATATTGCACACTTTGTGTTAAGGTGAGAGCCTCAACTACTAGGTACAAGTTATCAAGTTTGTTAACAACGAGACTTTCATCGTCAAGTTATATCATTCTAAGTCAGAGGCCTTCTGCTTAGGTCAAGTTGTGTGTTCTGGAGCAGTTAAGGCTGTTAATTGCCTAAGGTCAAGCTGAGGAGCCTTGACCGCTGTCTACTACAGTTTATATAGCTACACCTAAGACTATGTGTCTAATACATGTTGACACATATTGTAAGAGTCAGTAAGCTATCTAATGCTATGCAAAGCTGTAGAACACAAGGTAAGTGAACAGCTATCTACTCAGTATCAAACAGAAAAGGAGATGTGGGCGCTGCCTTAAGAGTCATACAAATAAGTCAGAGAAAAAGGAAGAGATCAGGTAAGCAATGCCATGACAAAAGGAAGAAATAGATGTAGTAAGAAATCGTAACATTACCCCCCCCCCTATCCTTGAAGTTTCCAACTTTGTCTACTCTAACCCCTTCTCTACCAGATCTGTGGACCTGTTGAGTGGTCGATAGAGCCATAATTGCTCGTCGATTAGAAGAAGAATGGGCAGCGATGGCGGTGGTACACATGGTGCAGGTGGGATATAGACAGGTGCAGGCATATTGATATGGGTGGCGGGGACTGGATCAACCAGGGCATTCAAGGATGGTGTGTTAAGAACTGATCCTAAGGCGCGGGAAATCGGCGGAGTCCGGCGGAGTTCCGATGTACGACGAGGACTTGGCTTCAACCTTTAAGAGGTTGCGCCCTTCTCTACGCTCGGTGTCCAATTTGCAAGGAACTGAAAAGTCCGGAAGTCCGTGCGGAAGTCCGAGGTAAGGAAAAAGTGCAAAAGCGGAGTTCCGATTAAAGTCCGAAGTAAGGGACAGGAATGAAGCAGAGGTCCGGAGGTCCGAAGATTAAGATAGAAGTTCGAGGTCTTAAAGTTGACAAATGATAAGTTGATAACAACTAATATTTGAACTGAAGAATACAAAGTATGTAAAGTAGTTTTATACTAAGGCTAGTACTCGGTGTAGCTGCGGCGGAGTTTTGCGGAGTTCCGAGTACAAATTTCGTGATGATATCTATGATGAAGAACAGACTTGAGTAAACTACGGAAGATGTGATGTAAGTAAAACAGGAGAGATAATTTGAAATGAGGAATTTGAAATACTCGGAGTTCCTACGGAGTTCCTACGGAGTTCCGAGGCAGAGTTCCGAGGGGTGCTTGCATGGGATATGACAGTATTTCCCCCTTTGGGCCGAGCCCTCGAGGCCATATACTGCCAGTGATGGGTTGGGAAAGGTATGAAAGGAATGGTGGGGTTGTAGTAAAATGTAAAGGTAGATGGTCATAAGGAGGGTGAATGTAGATCATAAAATGGTGCAGGGTTTTGGTAAGTAAATTATAAGCAAAGGTGACACATACGTAAAAAGGAGTGACGTTGTTTTGTAGGTATTGAAGGACTTCGTTCTTGAATGAAAGTACTGTTTGTGATAGGATGTCTGAAGGTGAAGTAGGTGATGTAAGTAATGTAAGACAGTGAAGTAGGGGTCGAAATTATCGGTGTCCACAGCGGAGGTCCGTCGGAGGTCCGTGCGGATGTCCAGTTAATGCTTCACAAAGTCTAATGGTGGTACGAGGTTAAAGACGGAGGAGGAATTAATGATTTCGGAAGTCCATGGAAAGTCCGTGGCATGTATTGGATATTGATGAGGGCAATAGAAAGGTTATTATCGGAGGTAAGAGCGGGGTTTTGCGGAGGTCCCGTGGGGGTTTGGAAGTGCAACAATAAGTGGTCGATAGGATTGGGGAAGGGATAAGAATGTTGAACACAAAAAAAATCGGAGGTGCGCGGAAACTCCGACGCACTTTCCGAGGGTTGACCCGGCTCGAGGGTAAGAGGGTTAGCTCCCAATAAATGGTATAGCATTACCCAAGGGTGTTAACAGTGCTAGACCTCTATACTCAGAAGTCTGGAAAGTTATTTGACCATAGGGCTAACCAATCAACGGATTGTAATTGCCTAAGCCAAAAAGTCCAAAAGACGGAAGAGCAGGAAGAGTAAAGCCAGGTGACAAAGGTGATGCATTGACTCGCCAGTACCACAATGTTACTTGTTGCATTAAAATGCCGGTAAAAGCGGCGGAGTCCGATCGGAGGTATAGACAAATCTAATAATGAGGAGAGCCGCAGTCAGAAAGGGTGATCATAGACGGATAATAAATAGTCATAAGAGGGATAGGAAGTGTATAAGAACGGCGGGGTTGCGGCGGATCTCCGAAAAATGCACGTTGGTAATAATGCAACCAGTAAGTACGTGCTGGAGGGACTAGTGAGGGGATCAATGTTGTGAGTCTGCGGAGGCCGCCGAAAAGTCCGTGGGTTCCCCGGGGTTAATAATAGCTGTAGCACGAGCCTTAGCTTTTGCTGCCTTGCTACAATCCCTAGCTTCATGTCCGGCAATCCCACAGTAAAGGCATAAGCCTTCCCTGTAACGGCGGGCTCGTTCATCTCCGGTAAGCTTTCCATCTTTCCCTAGCTTGTTGGGAATGGAAGGTGCTATGTCACCAGAGTTGTCATTGTGAATAGTAGGTTCAGGGGTCGTATTGGAAGCGGCGGAGTCGGCGGAGTTAGCGGAGGTAGCGGATATTCCGTCGGAATAGGACGAGTAATCTGATGCATCAGTGTCTGACTCACTGTCAGTGGTATCTTCATCCTTTTGCATCCAATAAACTTCATCGGCATCCTGGGCCTTGAGACGGAGGAATTGCAGGGATGTTGGCTTGCCTCCTCGGAGGACTTCAGTGCGGAGTCGGAGCGGAAGTCCGCGGAAATACGCTTCACGGAGTGCTGAATCGTTCCAATCGACTCTAGCAGCTAATTTCCAAAATGTGACGTTGTATGTGATGATGTGTGAGGACTCCTTCATCTTGAGAGCAAAAAGGGATTTCTCGGCATCTCCGAGAGGGTCATGTGGGCCAAAATTGGTTTCAAGTTCATTGATGAATGCTTCAAAATTCCACATCCAATGGGAACTATTGCTGATGTCCATAAGACCTGGTTCAAACCAGCCAAGGGCAGAGCCTTTGAGGTAAGATAGAATGAATAAGATCTTTTTTTCATCAGAGGAAAAAAGTGCAGGTTGATCACGGAAATGGAGGTTACATGAAATGAGAAAATCTCGGAGTTTGCGGGGGTCCGATCCATCAAAAATGTATCAGGTACTCGGACCTTGATTTTCTGATTCTGGGATTGACTTGAAGTCCGGATACTTTCTGCAAGTTTGTAAAGGACATTAAGAAATTGTTGGTTATTGTTAGGCTCGGAGCCCGCGTCGGAGTCCGAAAAATGGTCAGGGTTATCGCCTGGATCATTACCATCAGGATCATGGTTACCAGAACGATTGTTCACGGAAATTTCGCGGGGAATGGGCAATGTTGTAGAGGGTGAATTTTCGGAGTTTTGGGTATTTATAAGACTAATTCCTGGGGGCATGCTGGACGATCTAGGAGTGGTAGCAAAGGTTGAAATGGGTTGTTGACCAAAAGATGATGAATGCCTAGATGGACGACGTATCACTTGAAGTCTGCTACGAGTGTGCATGGTCTGGGAGTAGGATAATTAGAATGAGGGTTGTCGTAAGGAGCGTAAGAAGTGTGAGTTCAAATATACTGTTAAGAACTGATCCTAAGGCGCGGGAAATCGGCGGAGTCCGGCGGAGTTCCGATGTACGACGAGGACTTGGCTTCAACCTTTAAGAGGTTGCGCCCTTCTCTACGCTCGGTGTCCAATTTGCAAGGAACTGAAAAGTCCGGAAGTCCGTGCGGAAGTCCGAGGTAAGGAAAAAGTGCAAAAGCGGAGTTCCGATTAAAGTCCGAAGTAAGGGACAGGAATGAAGCAGAGGTCCGGAGGTCCGAAGATTAAGATAGAAGTTCGAGGTCTTAAAGTTGACAAATGATAAGTTGATAACAACTAATATTTGAACTGAAGAATACAAAGTATGTAAAGTAGTTTTATACTAAGGCTAGTACTCGGTGTAGCTGCGGCGGAGTTTTGCGGAGTTCCGAGTACAAATTTCGTGATGATATCTATGATGAAGAACAGACTTGAGTAAACTACGGAAGATGTGATGTAAGTAAAACAGGAGAGATAATTTGAAATGAGGAATTTGAAATACTCGGAGTTCCTACGGAGTTCCTACGGAGTTCCGAGGCAGAGTTCCGAGGGGTGCTTGCATGGGATATGACATGGTGTTGGGGAAATATGAGACAGGATTTCGTTGAGTTCATAGATATTATGTCGTCGCTCAGTTTCGCAGATGGAGATATAGGAAAGGGAGAGGAGGATCATCCAACAGGTGAAGAAAAAGAGTCCGAGGGCAAGGGCAATAATCTGCATGTATGTCATGTCTAAAGTGGGAGTGCCTGGTGGTTTTGGAGAACACCAACGATTTTCTTCTCTTTAATATGGGTGAAATGACCCTGGTCGGGGTTTGCTTGTTGAATTTGTCCAAGCGCTGTCATCAAAATTCAAGAAGTATTCAGCCGCCATATACACTTCTTCTTCTTTGCTTCTGGTTCGCCCTTGATCAGGGGTGATCAATTGCTTCTTGTTTTGGGGACAGTCCTTAGGGTAGTGCCCTGGCACTCGTTTCTTGCAAACGTTGCAGGTGAAGAGGTGACAGTAGGATGTGAAGTGCCCTAGTCCTTTGCATCTGAAACAAGCTTCCTTTTTCATGTGGGGCAGCACAGTAGAAGACGGTTGATTAGCGGTTAGGGTCATACTTCGGATGTAGAATGGGGTTGGGGGTCAGTCAGTTTGTTCTGGGGGAGAAGGCTGCCAGGCATTGGCGGATATGGCTTGTGCTGATTTTTGAAGGTGGTAGGAAGAGGAGGAGATCACAGATCCAGATGGGGGTATTTGCAAGGCGTGCATTTCTGTTTGAGTTTGTGTTGAGGCGGTGTCAAAGGTGAGTCGATCCTCTGAAGGTTCTTGAAACCTTCACGTCCCATCACAGCCTCTGAGTGAGTGTAAAAGGGAAGAGAGAAAGAAAACGCATCAGAACGCACTCTAGAAGGAGTGGCAGGGAAGGGTATGCAGTCCTTGAGTAGTCCTGGAGGACAAGGCGCGTCTACAGGAGGGGGGAAATGTCAAAGGGTTGAATGGGAGTCGCTGTATGTGATGATCAACGGAGCTTGTGGGAATTCCCCTTTTAGGCAACTTGTCAAGAGGGGATGAGAGGGGGCATGTCAAGTGACAGTAACGGTAAACACTGGGGTCTCAAGTGAAGGAGACTTGGGGTGCGGAGATGTTGGGATTATGTATACAAGAGTATACAGGCAAGCCAAGGCAGTTAACAAGCCTAGGGAGAAGGAATACAAGTCCTAAGCTTAAGGTTAGGGTTAGGATCTGCCACTGGTAGAGTCCAACACAGCCACAGGGAATAATATTAATTCCCGAGCTGCTACCCTTAATAGACTGGCCAAGACTACAAAGACTGCCGAGACTGTCTCCTATGCTATCCAGGGAACCCCCTATAATATACAATGATAGACAAGTCTATCTGGAGAATTATATAGGGGATATGACATAGCTATTCCATTATTAACTGGTACAGGGGTCTATTACAGAATACCTCCTTTATGTATTAAAGGAGTGCATTACACTATACCTCCTAACTGTGTAGTATAAATATTGCACATCTTGTAGGAGATGATAATAACATTCCTCCCTGTGGCAGACTCCCTCACTCACTAGCCTTTGAGATAAACTTCATAATCTAACCTTGTCCTTAACTCTTCCTGTCACTGTTCACCACTCCATTCCCAACAGGAGAACACTCCAGAGAGAGAAGGTCGAGGCTAACAGGGTGGAGACAGGTGAAGTGAGGACTTAGCTGAAAAGTTACACTGCTGAGTGTAAGGAAATCAAGTAACTTGAGGCTTGCAAACAGAGAACATGGGAGTCAAAGAGTATGAAGATGTCTTGTTCAAGAGGGTCCAGGCCCCCTTTTATACAAGCTAGAGGTATGGGCTATATGCACTTTGATTGCGCACGTGCTCTCACACCAAACAAACCATTGGGGATGACAAACAAAATAATAAAAAGGTTCGAAATAGAAAAATAAAGAGTCCAGGTAAAAATAAAAATCTTGAAGCCTTTGGTCAGTGCACAATTGTTGGTCCAGCTTAGTCAGGCCTGTCTCTTGGGGAGTCAACTGCCAGGAATGGCTCAGGGAGGGGGCTAACATCGAGGCCCTCTATTGATGATATGACACCTGTGCCCCAAGCAGGCGCAGAGTACCATCCGACCTGCCCCCTCAACCCTACTTGTCTGACAGATCGGCCCATTGAGTAAGACTTGACTAGCTGTAGAAGGGGGAATGCATTGACAAGTTCTTGAAAGAAATCCGGAAAAATAAAATATAATATGGAAAGAATAAAAATAAAACCCAGTCCATGCAAGTCTCCTTCTTCAGAGAGGTCAGTCACATCAAGGAAAGGATATCGGCCACTAGGGGAAAAGGTGGGATTACAGGCAAACATGTATAGGTTGTGTCGTGGATGTTGCAGCTTTCTGTGAAAGGTCTGTAAAGACAATGATAAATTATCAATACCAAAAAGGGGAAGCAAAAAAAAGAAAAAGGGTTGTCAGGCAGTAACACAGATAAATCGGGCAATGGGGAGGCCATCACAAAAGATTCTCGGAAATGGAGAGTCGATAGGTGTGTCGACTCTCCCTTCCACAGCAGTGGAGGTGTTGGGTGCTGCATACTTTAATTTGTAATTACTAACTACAGAGCCCATTTCTTTTTCTAGCATCTGGCTCATCATACTATGGGCGAGTCATTCGAGGTTTGCGATGGTGTCAAGCGTGAGATTGAATTGTTGAAGAGTTTCTTCAAGGGGTTGGTTGTGGACTTCATGGAGGATTGATGCCCAGGGTCTTTCAGATAATTGGATGTATATTTGGTGAGGGGAGGAAGAATGTTCAAGGTTTCGAGAGCGTGGGAGGAGGGGAGGTCAGACATGTTTGTTTGGTGGTGATGGTTGCAGATGGATCTGCTGGGTTGGTTTACAGGTGTTTCTTCTCCTTATATGCAGTAAGGAGGTCCGCAGCGTTTCTTAAATTATCTGTAGGTTCCCATGCATTTTCTGACGTGTATTTTCTGACGTGGGGTAGCCTAGCAGGAATACGTGTCCTTTGCCTCATTTCTTGTGGGCAATGATCAATTCTACTTTGTGTTCTTCTTGTCCATTGATCAGGTCAGGGGGTGGCCTCAGGTAATTAGGACCGTGGGTGGTGGTTTCACGATAAGGTGTGAGGAGGGCGGTGTGGAATACGGGGTGGATCTTCCATTGGTGAGGGAGTTTTAACTCATAAGAGAGTGGTGACAGGACTTGTTTAATGGGGAAAGGTCCCTCTCGTTTTGGAGAGAGCTTCCTTGTCACATCTGTCAGTTTTAGGTTCTTCAAATTGAGCCACACCTTCTCTCCTTTTTTGAATGGGGTGAACTTTTGTGTGATCCATTCTGCCATGATTTGTGGAGCTAGTTCGTGCGCTGCGAGTGCCTTGGTTCATGCTTTTAATAATTGGATCAGGCGTTGTTCTGCTGCGGGTACGTCACTTTTCTGATAGGCCATGGGTATTGCTCATGGTTCATATCCCATCATGAGGTAGAATGGGGAGTGTTTCACTGTGGAGTGTGTGCATTGGTTGTGGGCGAATTCCACAGTAGGAAGGAGTTTTCTCCATGTTTTGGGGTTGTTTGTGCAAAATATTTGGAGGTAGACCTCGACTTCTTGATTTACATGTTCTGTTTCTCTGTCCGTTTGTGGGTGAAAGGTGGTGCTCATTGCAAGTTTGATCCCAAGGAGTTTTCCGAGTTCTTGGTAGAGTTTCGACACGAATCTGGGGTCTCTGTCTGAGATGATCTTGTCTGGTAATCTGAATCGAGTGTAGACATTTTTTAAGTATGTGTCCACAGCTCCTAGTGCATCAATCATTTTGTTGCAAGGGATTAAAATTACCCCCTTAGTAAGACCATGGTCTACCATGACCATTAGTGAATTGAATCCATCGGACAAGGGTAGGTCTGTGATGAAATCGGTTGTTATGAGCGCAAATGGGCACATTGCGGCGCTTTTTATTGGTGTGAGCAGTGGCATCGTTGGGTGTGTAATAACCTTCATTTGTTGACATTTGGCACAACCTTCTACCCAGTTTTTGATCAGCACGGTCATTCCCGGCCACCAGTAGTCTCTGCAGATGAGTTCAATTGTTTGGAATTGTCCTGGGTGTTTGGATGGTAGTGAATTGTGGTATAGTTCAATTATCTTTTTCCTGAGTTCAGTGTCAGGTGGTACATAACACCTGTTCTTAAAAAAGATTAAACCGTCTTTCACTTCCCAATCTGTCAGATCGGATTTGATCAGTGGCGTCCCATTTGTTTTGAGTGCTTTGATCGCATCTGCAACTAATTTGTCTTTCATTGTTGCTTGGACCAGGGCTGTCTGCATATCTGTGTTGATGATGTTTATGAAGATTTCTGGAGGAAGGAGTGTGATGTTTTCATTGTCGTTTTCTGTTCCTTGGTTCCAATCTTCTCTTCGTGATGGTGCATCAGATTGTATCATTTGTGACCCTGGCAAAGATTTAGTTCAAATTCAGATAAAAATAAGCTCCATCAGGCTTGTCTCCTGTTTAACTGATTCTTATGATCAGATAAAATTGTTACTGGATGTGCGCTCCCTTGGAGATAGTGGCACCATGTTTCTAGAGCACGCATGATGCCCAGGAGTTCTCGATCGTAGATTTCATAATTTCATTGGGTTGTGTCAAGCAACTGCGAAATATACCCACATGGGTGCCACTGTCCATTGGTGCCTTGTTGTTGGAGTACTGCACCGGTAGCAAATTTCGAAGCATCTGATTCGATTGTGAATGGTCTTGCTGGATCAGGCATTGATAGGATTGGTGCCTGTGCGAATTTGGCTTTTAGCACATCGAACAATGTTTGGCATGCTTCTGTCCATTCAAACTTGGTGTCTTTTTGGGTTAGATTGTTTAGCAGTCTTGCTAGTTTGGTAAACCTCCTGATGAATCTTTGATAGAAGTTTCCAAATCCTAAAAATGATCATACTCCTTTGACGTTAGTCAGTTCTGGCCAGTCTTTGATTCCTGCTAATTTTGTGGGGTCCATCAGTATTTGATCCGGTTTGACAATCAGTCCATGGAATTCAACTTCTTGGACATCAAATTTGCACTTTTCTGGTTTGAGATACAAATCGTTGTCTTGGAGTCATTGAAGGATTAGCTTTCTTCATTGTTGATGTTCTTCAAGGTCATGTGAGAAGATCAGAATGTTGTCCATGTAAATGACAACCCATCCTTCATCAATCATGTCTTTAAAGATGTCGTTCATCATGCCTTGGAACGTAGTGGGGGAGTTGCATAATCCAAAGAACA
The DNA here is from genome assembly GCA_964034925.1 of Tricholoma hemisulphureum. NCBI lineage: Eukaryota > Fungi > Basidiomycota > Agaricomycetes > Agaricales > Tricholomataceae > Tricholoma > Tricholoma hemisulphureum. Next base: position 1,434,430 of record OZ035928.1, on the reverse strand, counting down.
TCACCATTGGTTCAAACAGCCCTTTGTTTGTTTTGAAGGCTGCTTTCCATTGATCTCCTTCTTTAATTCAGATGTTGTGATACCCCCATCAGATGTCGAGTTTCGTAAACCATTGTGCTCCTTTTAGCTTGTCAAGGAGGTCACTGACTAATGGAAGGAGATAGGTGTTTTTGATTGTTCCATGATTAAGGTACTGGTAATCCTGGCAAGGCCGGAGGGCTTCTGAGTCTTTCTTTGCGACAAAGAAAAAGGGTGATGCCATGGGTGATTTTGATGGCCTGATGTATCCTTTCTTTATATTTTCTTCAAGGAAGTCGTCCATTTTCGATTGTTCTGTTGGTGTCAGAGGGTAAATTTTACAATCTTTTGGTATGGTGCTGTGCGCTTAGTCACCACCACTTTTGGACAGCAGTGGAATTGGTCAGTGAAAAAGTTTTCAATTCAAGTTCTTCACAATGCGATGGCCGCCCTGAGTCCTTACTGTACACTAGTATTTGAAATAAACAATTTTCACTCATTTTGGATGTGTCATATCCCATGCAAGCCTGCGATGGATCTCCGGCGGATCACCGACGGAGCTGCCGTCATATCAAAAAGACTATTTCAAATTGTATTTCAAATTACTCCTGTTTTGTTTATATCACATATCTATCGTTGCTGATCATCTTACTTACTGCATACTTGGTACTCCGTTGATCCCGCCGTAGTTACCCCGGTTACTTACTTACTATAAAACTTAGTATAACGTCACTTGTAACTTCAGTTTGATAATTGTATTGTTATCTCCACAACTCTCTCACTTCTAAGTCCTCGCTCTCTCTTAACTTCCGGAACTCCGCCGGACCTCCGCTCTCATTACCATCACCTTGTAAATTGGACATTGGGCGTAGAGAAGGGCGCAATCCCTTTTAGATTGAAGCCAAGTCCAGTGCCGCCACGGAACTCCATCGTAACCCCGCCTATGAGATCAGTTCGTAACAGGATGCCCTGGCCTTGAAAAGTGCGAAAGGAAGCAGCAGCTCAAGCCCAGGAAGGTAAAGCTCGAAAACAACTCTTGCTGGATACTGAAGATGCTGTGGAATCAACTTCAAATGACACGGACACAATGGAGGAAAGTGATACTGAGTGCACTGGCTAGACTGGAGGTGTCAACCACCTCCCATCTGATTCCAAGGATGATGAAGACCGGGAGGATATGGAGTTGGACTGGGCAAACAACAATTCGGATGCAATGGAAATAATATCAGATGGGGATAGTGATGTTGATGAGGACCATGATTTTGAATAACTTGAAGGACAAGACCTTGTGGATGGTTGTGGCTCAACTTCATTGAGTTCTTCTGGGGTGCTGTCAAGAGATATCTCCGCAAAAATTGTGATTACAGCTTCAACACACTCAGGAACCCTCCTGTGAGATGTATAGCGCTTAGAACTGAACTTCTTGACCTGTATCTCAGCCTCTTTCACTGCCAGACCATCCCAATATGCCTCCATCCATCGCTTCATCTGGTGCTCCCATTTTTGAATAGTCTTGACTGGAACTGATGCCAGCACTTTCGGCATATTTTCTTGCAATGTCATGCTGCAGCTTTAAATGCTTAAATTGCCTTTTTAGGCAATGGCGGCAGAATTACTGATTAGAAAAATATATATCTCCATCAATTTTGAGTATTATGGAAATCAGTCTTGGGATTTTGTTCCTATCATCAAAACATGCATTTTGGCTAGAAGAATAGGTAATTGGACCATTGCTCTGAGGGTAGTTTTCGTTGTTCAAAAGTAGCGGTGTAAGCGCACAGCACCATAGAAAATCGTCTTTGAGGTCAATTGCGTGATCCCAAGGTTTTGATTCAGGGAACTGTTCCGATGCTGCTTTCTCAAATACTTTTCGGTATTCTTGGTATTGTGTTGGTAGGATATCGTCAAGGGTTTTTGCCTTTTCTGGGTTGTCAGATTGGTTGTTGTGGGCAAGTTTCTGCGAGATAGAGGTTTTAGCTCTGATCCAGATTCCTTGTCCAAAGCAAAATCATGGTGAAGTTCTTGATGATAAGACTTTTGATATTCTTCCTGTCTTTTCTGAATATTTGTATTTTGGTGCATCATATTCTAAGGTGAGGGGTGGTTTGGTGGTAGTGGGGTTGAATATTCCAATGACGGATTCTCCTTTGATGTAGGCGATAACGAGGCTTTCATTATTCGGTTCGGTTTTGACTTTTCAGGTGTTATGTCGTCTTTCTTTTCCAAGGTTTCGATGTTTTTGCCTTTGATTGGGTGATTTTCTTTGGTAGGGGTGATCTTTCTGATTTGTTCTTCAGTGCCTTGTTTAAATGCCATGTCTTTCGTCATCTCCCTAGATTTAGCAACAATTCTCCAAATCCGGGCGAATCGTTCTTCTTTGTCAGGGAAAGTGATGGTACCTTTTCTCCAGTTAATATCAGGGTTCTCCTTTCTGAACCAAGGTAATCCTAGGATCACTGACTCTTTTCCCAAGCTGGTTACCAGATATCATTCGTCCATTTGTCTTTCTCCAATGGTGAGTCGGGCTGTAATAGAGTGGGTTGTTCCTTTTTTATTCAGGGTGCCATCAGCATTCCAAGTTTTGATCGGTTGAGTCAGGGGTGTCATTTTGAATCCACGATTGTGCGCAAAATCTCAATCGATAAAGGTTCCAGCAGCTCCTGAGCCGAGGAGTGCTTCTGTTTCAACGATTTTGGTTCCTGTTTCTAGCTTAATGGGTACTCTCATAGAGCATTGTCTCATATCAGCTACTAATACAGAGGAAACCATTAACTCAGCAGGGTCTGACATTGTTCCAGTCTGCTTCTTTAAAAAACCCTTTTCTTCAAGGATTGCGAGAGCTCGTTCTTCTTTGTCTAATTCTCCCATCATGGTGCAGAGGTTGTTGTATAACCCTTGCCCTGTCTTCTTCTGCCAAGGTTTGGGAGAGGGAGATGTTGTAATTTTCCCATCTTTCTTGTGATCTCCAGAGTGGTGTCCAGGTTTATGACAAATAAAGCATAGCCCCTTTTGCATATGCTCCATCTGTTCGGTGGTAGATAGTCAATTGATGTCAGTGGCTTCCTTTTTGATCAAAGAGGTAGACCGGGGTTCATAGATGGTGCACGTCTTTCCCGCGATGGCGCACGCTCGTTTCCATTGTCTGTCATACTTCGCTGCTGCTTCCATCATGTTGTTGAGGGTGGTGGGGACTTTCTCCATATTGTACATCTTTTCTGTTAACTTGGGATGTAATCCATCAATGAAGTATTTGATGAGGGAAACGTCTTCTTTAATCTTGGCCCTTCCTTTCAAGATTCTGAATTGGGCAATGTAATCTTCGATGTCTCCAGTCTGTCTGAGTGCTTTCATCTTCTGTTGTGCATCTCCTGTGTCATCGATTGGAGAGAATGCGGTTTTGAACAATGCTTTGAAGGCTGTCCATGTTCCTAAACTTGGTTCTCCTGCTTTTGACTCTGCCCATCCTGATGCTGTGCCCCCGTTCATAAACGAGAGCATGAAGATAATCTTCTTGTCATCGGTGTCATAAATATCTTCGTTTTCTCGGAGGTAGAGGGAGACTTGAGAGAGGAATGTGCTTGCTTTGGTTCTTTCTCCATGGAAGTCGGTGGGTGCACGGATCTTGATCTCTTTGGACGTCATGTTGTAAGTGTCAGTGTCAATGGTGTCAAGGAATTGATTGGTGGGTTCTGATTCAGTTTCTTCATCTGGGTTGAGTGGTTCAAATTCTTCATCAGGGATGTATTGGGGTGGTTCAGTACTCGTTCTCTGGCTGTACCAGCATTCAGAGGGTTCTGAGTAACATACTAGTTGTCCTTTGTGTCTGTACCAAAGGGTATCAGGTTCAGGGGTGGCGCCTTGCAGCGGTCAATCGGGGGATTGTCTGGTGGGTCGTCTGGAGAGGGAGGAGTCTGCTTTTGAAAGAGGACGTTGTGGATCAACTTGACCTTTGTTAAGGCGAGAGCCTCAACTACTAGGTACAAGTTATCGAGTTCGTTAATGACGAGACTTTCATCGTCAAGTTATATCATTCTAAGTCAGAGGCTTTCTGCTTAGGTCGAGTCGCATGTTCTGGAGCAGTTAAGGCTGTTAATTGCCTAAGGTCAAGCTGAGGAGCCTTGACTGCTGTCTACTACAGTTTATATAGCTACACCTAATACTATGTCTAATACATGTTGACACATATTGTAAGAGTCAGTAAGCTATCTAATGCTATGCAAAGCTGTAGAACACGAGGTAAGTGAACAGCTATCTACTTGGTATCAAACATAAAAGGAGATGTGGGTGCTGCCTTAAGAGCCATACAAATAAGTCAGAGAAAAAGGAAGAGATCAGGTAAGCACTGCCGTGATGAAAGGAAGAAATACATGTAGTAAGAAATCGTAACACTTAGTAGGAGATGAATATAATATTCCTCCCTGTTGCAGACTCCATTCTCTCACTTGCTTCTAAGATAAAACTCCATTATCTTTACCTTGACTTCCACACTGGCCTCACTCCCAATAGGGGATGATGATGATGTAATCCTGGGAACTTTGTCATGTGACCCAAACCATAAGACTGTTGATAATACTGTTCCTTGCACTAAAACCCTTACTACACCATGATCTCCAACAATAGTTCACTTGTGCTTTTCCTCTTCATCATGCTCTTGATCATGTACATCTTGATGGCCTACCAATGGAGACATGCTAATGTGTGGGGAAGATATGCATTGGACCTCAACATGGGAAGTTTGCCTGTTGGGGGAGATGATGCTATCATTTTCTGTGATCCATTATAATGGAGCCTTGACTGGAGTGAGTAGGAGATAGAAGTTGATAAAACAGATGTGACAGATGATGGTGATGAGTTTTGAGGCTTCAATGTAGCACAAGTATTGGCAGTAATGCATTATGTGAAAATCCTATGACAATCATGGTGTGCAGCATAAGTGGGTGTTGATTAAAAATCAAAAATTGGATGGTTCAAAGCATTGGCCACTCTTGATACCTATCATTGTCTTTAGCTGTAAATCCTCAAGATGAGTGGAGCCTGACAGGGAGGGTCAGGGCACAGTCCCTGGCCATTCAAAATATCCTAGGTAACCCCAGGCTCACTGGAATGTGCCTCAGGATCACCAATGTCAAGCCAGAGGTCCTCAAGCTGAAGGGACTCCTCATATGCCATAGTCATCTGGTCTTCATTCTTCATATAATCAGCATCATAACGGAGCATTGGAAGCTGTAAGTCACAAAGCTGGAGTGAGCCTGACAGAATGTTTAAGTCAGAATTCATTTGCCAATATGAGTGATTGCCCAGCCAGTGCTGAAGCTAACCAGAGTCTTGTCTATGTATCAGAAGATATTCATCATGTAGTGATTGACAAACCTGGTATTCCTCTCATGATATCTACCAGGCCTGCTGGAGCAGCCACAACATTTTTGTTGAAACTGAGATCGAGCCTCAGGTCATTCAGCCTTGGTGAATCTGCATGGGTTCTTCAGTAAGTAATGAGTAAGGTGGAATCATCAGACTGAGGCTGACCTCACCTGGACTCAAAACCATCCATAAAATGATTATCAATCATCAGTTCTATGTCTGCCAACCTCAATGATTGCTCTTAAATGCATTGAGTATTGAGTCAAATACTGATGATAACATATACCTTTTTTGCCATTGCCAATAATTCCTGGGTAACATGGCTCCACTAGCTCATCACTCCTGAGACAAAGATCAAGTTCTGCTAGGGTGGGGGAGTCTTCACACATAGTTCTAAACATCATCAGGGAATTGGAGTATAGTAACAAGACATTTGCAGTCATATACTGTCAATACACATGGAAAGCAAAGCCAAACAACATGGACACAAGTTCTGCACCTAAGTCCATCCACATCTATATGACCCATGGCATCATCATCCAACCCACTGCCTCAACCTATGCTGGAGGATGTGATCTTGCTTTCTGCAACATTCATTTCCTTTCTCTGAGAAACCCACCAATGTGCGAAAATGGTAAGTCAGAATAATAGAATTGATTTGGCAAAGCAAATCACTTTGCAACTGGTGAGTCCATCCCAGGTATTCTGAATCATACATCCATTGACCTCTGCAGTAGTGCGAGATAATTCTGAGCTTCTAAACCCATAACAAATTGATTCAGCACTACAAGTTCATGCTCAATGTTCACCCACTCATCACAAGTGTGTTGGAAAAGGGTTATTTGACCTTTGACTAGGAAGCACTAGGCCGAGTGCTTGGCATGAACACCCAGTCAGGGATTGATACCAAGATGAATGTAGGAAGGTGAGAATGTGCAGGGGAGCAAGCTGTGGGCATGGAAGGGGAGATCAATCAGGATGGAAAGTCTGGTAAGCAGACTAAACAGTTTATCCTTACTCCATACTAATGATGTGATGCCCAAGTCAATCCCATGCCTGCTACAAGTAGAACTAGCATCACCATCAATGACTCCACTAAGAGCAATGTATCTTCCATTCCAGCAGCCCCCCACCCTGGCCCAATGTTGGGATTATGTATACAGGAATATACAGGCAAGCCAAGGCAGTTAACATGCCTAGGGAATATTGCCAGAATATGCTAAGTCATATTAACACATGTTTAACAGAGGTTAACACATGCAAGGACAATTAGGGGAATCCACAGTTAACACATGCTTCAGAGTTAAACATCCTGCAGCATGTCCATGATAGGATAAGCAAGACATAGTCATGTCTATCATAGGCTATCAGAGACAGAAGCCTAGGTGGAGTGTCTTGGACACACCCTGCAGGAAGTGTAAGACTTCCAAGCCATGACAGCATATCTATAGGGGAAATGACATAGTTAATGAAACATTAACTATTACAGGAGTCTATGACTTCATCCCTCCTTTATATATTACAGGAGTACATTACACTATACCTCCTAACTGTGTAGTATAAATATTGCACACCTTGTAGGAGATGATAATAACATTCCTCCCTGTGGCAGACTCCCTCATACACTTGCCTTTGACTTTAACCCAATACCTTAAACCACTCCCTCATCTTGTGCTCAACTTCTTGATCCCAATAGGTGTTGTCGGGTCCACCTCTTGGAATGTCAGCTGTTGGGAATTACTTGGGGATAGGACTAACATTGGGGTGTTCTATTGACTGGACATCACTCAGCCTCCTTCCAAGTGCAGAACATCCCCCAACGTGCCCTCTCAACCCTACTCATCCAACAGATCGGCCCTCCCATTTGTATGTGACTAGCCATGGAGGTGGGATGCGTCGGATTGTCCATCCTTGAAAGGAAATAGCATACTTCATATAATTTTGAATAAGGAAATAAAAAAATAAAAAAATGAAAAAATAAAAAAATAAAATCAAGTCCTTGCCCAGTTTCTTCCTCATAAGGTTGATGTATTGGAAAGAAATCAGTGGACTTTGGGAATTGTGCATGGGCTGGTTTATGTGGCCCACAACCTTGTAAGCAGGATCTAAATGTTTAAAACCATTTGTCAATAAACAATGTCATCAATGAAGAAGGGGAAATTATGAGTTTTATCTGTATATCATCTTGTCAAAGCTCAAGAAGGTTGTTGGATATAACATTTGGAAGTGGGAAGTTGACAGGTATGTCATCTTCCCCTTCCACACCAGAACTGGAACCAGTTCATTCACATTAAATAACCAGACTGGACCACATGAAACCGGTTCACTGCAGTCCAGACTGGTCCTACAACTGGTGTGGAAGGGGAAGATGACACACCTGTTGACTTCCCACTTCCAATGCTCTTCCTATGGGATCCTCAAGATGGCCAAATATCCTCAAGTATTTCTATAATTTCCTTATTTCCTTATTTTATTGTTTATTCATTTACCTAATAAACCTCTTCCCCATATCTGAGACACAGGTAGAATGTCATGATGCTCCTGAAGACCTCCCAACCCATTCAGCATGTCAATTATGCAAACTCATCACATTTCTCAGGCCCTCAAGAATTCTAATGTACTTCTTGCTCTCACCTCAAAGGATTGTCCAGGTCTCGGTTTTCTTTTCTTTCTTTTTCAATTACTTTTACTGTCTTGACACTCATTTCTTCAAGAATCAAGATCTCGTTTAATTCCCTTTCTCATGGCTAGTCAACACCCAAGTCAATGGGCTGATTGTGCAGATGAGTAGGGTTGAGAGCTGTCTTTTGGGTGTGCTCCACACTTGTTGGGGTCCCAAGCGACATACCATCAATAGAGCACCCCAAGGATGGGCTACTCCCCAAGCCATTCCTGTACACTGAGGCTTAACAACAAGGACTCGACGACACCAGTCCGACAACCATCCATTCTTATTTTTGTTGAATATTCTATTTTTATCTTTACTTCCCCATTTGTCCATATCTGTCCCTTTGTTACTTTATTTTTCACTCCCCTCAGTCCGATTGACGCAGGAGTACATGTGCAATCACATGTTAGTACATTGTTAGGATTATGTATACAAGAGTATACAGGCAAGCCAAGGCAGTTAACAAGCCTATGGAGATGGAATACAAGTCCTAAGCTTAAGGTTAGGGTTAGGATCTGCCACTGGCAGAATCCAACACAGCCACAGGGAATAATATTAATTCCCAAGCTGTTACCCTTAATAGACTGGCCAAGACTACAAAGACTGCCAAGACTGTCTCCTATGCTATCCAGGGAACCCCCTATAATATACAATGATAGACAAGTCTATCTGGAGAATTACATAGGGGATATGACATAGTTATTCCATTATTAACTGGTACAGGGGTCTATTACAGAATACCTCCTTTATGTATTAAAGGAGCGCATTACACTATACCTCCTAACTGTGTAGTATAAATATTGCACATCATGTAGGAGATGATAATAACATTCCTCCCTGTTGCAGACTCCCTCACTCACTAGCCTTTGAGATTAAACCTCATCTTCTTAACCTTGCCCTTAACTCTTCCTGTCACTGTTCAGCACTCCATTCCCAACAGGTTATGGGCCCTGACCCTGAACTAGACATGGATTATGAAGGGGACCAAGAAGACAACCATATATCATTATTTGGGGAACCCCCGGCACAAGAAACCCCTAAACGATCAGGAAGAGTATATACTTCCAGAGCACAAGAGAAGCGCAGACAACGGATCAATACACCAGAAATTGATCCGGTTATAAGAATACCTATTTCCTTAATTCGGACCAAAGAATACTCAAACGTAAACAAGATCGCTGATCGCGATCATTTGACGGATGAAAACTGGCACGAATGGAAAGAGAGAATGTTGCATGTTTTTATTAATTGTGACATAACGGGATATGTTTTTGGTCAGGTAAACCGACCGGATCCAAATATAGATCCGGAGAGTGCTTACAACTGGGACAAAAACGATACTTGGGCACAACAAGTCATTATCCACAACGTCACCTCCTCGCAAATAAATCACGTCGGATCAAAACAGAGCGCAGAAGCTATGTATACCGCATTATCAGTCACTCATGAAAACAAGGCACATCAAACAGTTAATCAACTGCAGTGTTTATTATATGAGACAAAGGCTGATAATTCCGACGACCTCCTAAAGCATTTGGACGTCTTGAAGTCTTACCGAGACCGGATCAACAGGTTTCCAAATATAGATTTCCATATCTCAGATATCCGATTTAAATCGATCATTTCGGCATCCTTACCAAACTCTTGGCAAACATATGTCGAGCCCTACAACGGAAACGCAAATGATCCAAATGACTTAGATCCAAAGCGTCGCTTAACTTCGGACGCATTTATTGGATTATTAAGGGAAGAATACAAATTACGGCTTAACCAGAATAACGGGAATAATAACTCCGGCGGAATTGTTAACCTGGCTAAAATCCAGACGACCGCCCAAAAGGAGAAAACCCTTGAAAACCGTCTTACCGATCGTAAAAAATCCCTGAAGCCATATTGTGATCATTGCAAGCGCCCTGGACATTGGTCCAGTAAATGCCGAAAATTCCAAGGCAATAAATGCCATCATTGCGGAAAAATCGGACATCAGGCAAAAAATTGTTGGGGGAAGAAAAAGGAGAAAGATAAGGAAAAAGGGAAAATAAAACCTGTGGAACAGTCCAATGCTGTGGAGGAATTTATTGCATTTTCAGCTCAAGAAGAACATTATAATTTTGATTCCTATGATGCTTGTAATGATGCCGTAATGGACGAGCGTTTGATCTACTACGACTGGTTGGCTGACTCAGCAACAACATCGCATGTCACGCATCAAAGAGAAGCCTTCAAAACATACACTCCAATGAAAAATAATTCCGTAACTGGGGTAGGTGGATTGGAAGCTAAAATTGCAGGCAAAGGAACTGTTGAAATAATTTCAACATGCAATAATCAAAATTTTAATATTCATCTGGAAGACGTCCTACATGTGCCTGGAACACGAAACAATTTAATTTCGTTGGGGCGATGGGATGCGGCCGGTGGAAAATATATTGGAGGACAAGGAAAATTAATCCTCACAACAAAAGACGGACAACAACTTGCAGAAGGAAAGAAAATTAATAACCATTTATACAAGATGAAAATGGTATTAAAAAATTCAAGCAAGCCGTCTAAAACTCTTGCCGTTAATCAAACATTCGTCGGAAACGTAAAGCCACTTAGTTGGGAAACTTGGCACCGACAATTTGGACATGTAGGATATTCTGGACTTCAACAATTATTGAGCCAAAAATTGGTGATCGGTTTCAATGTCGACGAAAATAGTCCTAAACCAGATTGCGAAGCTTGCATCAGTGCAAAGCAACATAAGGAGCCTTTTCCGAAGTCGACAAAAAGAAACACGAAACCAGGAGAATTAACCCACATAGACTTGTGGGGAAAATACGCCATCAAATCTATTAATGGCAAATATTATTATCTCCTATTTGTGGATGATGCTAAAAGGTTCGTCACAATTGAATGCCTCAAAGAGAAAAGTGATGCAGCACAGGGGGTAATAAATTACCTTGCCCATTTGGAAACACAAGGCAAGAAGCCGAAGGGTATACAAATTGATTGTGGAAAAGAATTTGTTAACGAAAAACTGGAAAAATATTGCAAAGAAAGAGGTATAGAAAATCGATTTACCGCACCATACTCACCATCACAGAATGGAGTTGCGGAAAGGATGAACAGAACCCTGGTCGAATTATCCCGAGCAATGCTGGCTGCTAACCAGCTTCCAGAATTTTTATGGGAATTTGCAGTCTTACACGCTGCCTATATCCAGAACCGATCATTTACCAAACATCTTCGGGAAACAACACCTTATGAAGGCTGGCACAATAAAAAACCGGACGTATCAAATTTACGTGAATTCGGAGCCCCAGTATGGGTATTATTACAAGGCCAGAAAGAAGAAAGAAAAATGCTACCTAAATCAAAGCGTCGTGCATATGTCGGCTATGACGACGGCGCGGGAGCAATAAAATACTACAATGCCGAAACAAGAAATGTTCTCACCTCTCGGAACTTCCGACTTATAGACGCTACAGATGAACCTGAGCCTCCCGAAGACATTGATGTTACACCCTCGACGGAGGGGGAGTCTGGTGGGGAAACACTGAATGTGCCGCCGACGGGTAACTCCGATCAACGGATCACGGAACCGGCAAGGCAGCCTCGGAAGCGTAAACGGAATGAAAATGAGGGAAACATAGATATCACTAGACCACGGAAGACGCGTGCAAGTGATAATGAACCACGGAAAACTCGTGGAATTCGTACCGACTACAAACATCTTTACCACCTTGCGGAAGAGGAAGATGACGAAACCTTTCTAAATATAGAAGAAGCCTATGCAATAATAGCCGGAGACGAAATAAACAGTCTCAAAGACGCAAAACAATCCCCGGACTGGACAGAATGGAAAGATTCAATGCAAATTGAATTAGACTTGCTCAAAGAAAAGGGTACTTGGGAACTTGTCGAAAAACCTCCAGATGCCGTTCCAATCAAAAATAAATGGGTATTTATTCGGAAACGAAATAAGGAAGGGGAAATTGTACGATACAGAGCGCGGCTAGTTGCAAAAGGGTATGCACAAAGACCCGGTTATGATTTCACAGAAACTTTTTCACCAGTTGTACGAATGGACACACTCCGAGCGATTTTAGCACTCGCATCAGAGAAAGGTCTAAAAATACAACAGATGGACGTAAAGGGCGCATACCTCAATGGCACGCTACAAGAGACTATATACATGGAACAACCTGAAGGATGTAATGATGGAACAGGCCGAGTATGCAAGCTATTTAAACCGCTTTATGGATTAAAGCAGGCAGGTCGAGAGTGGAATAACGAATTTGATGGTAAACTTAAAATTCATGATTATGGAAGATTAATGGCAGATCCTTGCGCATATATTCGACGGGATGAAGAAAATATAGGCATCATAACGGTATGGGTAGACGACACCTTGCTTTTTGCATCAGCAGATAAAATGATGAAGCATATGAAAAATGCGTTAACATCAGAATGGGACGTCACCGACCTGGGAGAGCCTAGCAAAATCGTGGGCATAGAAATTACGTGCGCCAATGATAGCATCAAAATATCTCAAGAAACATATATCGAGAATGTCCTTCGTAAAGAAGGCATGATTGATGCGAACCCTGTTGGAATGCCAATGGACCCAAATATTAAATTAATTGAAAACCCAGATTATAATGAGCCGAATCGGAGCAATTCATATGCCAAATTACTGGGATGTCTACAATTCATTGCAAACTCCACGCGACCTGACATTAGCTTCGCTGTTAATAAATTGGCAGCATATACCGCAAACCCGGGCTTACAACACCACGGTGCAATAAAGCGAATACTACGGTACTTAGCAGGTACGAAAACTCTTGGAATTATTTACAGAAAATCCCAGGATGAGACTGAAAACAATAACCTTTTCCATGGATTTGCTGATGCATCATTTGCAAATTCTGAGGACTTCAAGTCCACCACAGGATATGTTTTCCTGACAGCAGGGGGAGCAATAACTTGGAAATCAAAGAAACAAACAATTATTGCACTATCCTCAACGGAAGCAGAATATGTCGCATTATCCGAAGCTGGACGTGAGGCCACTTGGCTAAGAAATTTGTATGGTGAACTCGGATACACCCAAGAAAATCCGACAATTATTCAAGGCGATAATGAAGGGTCAGTAATTTTAACCCATAACCCTCAATTTCACCAGAGGTCGAAACATATCGCTATACGGCATCATTGGGTCCGAGATTTAGTCACCAACAAAATTATTGATATTCAAAACTGTCGTGATCCGGAACAAACAGCGGACATATTAACAAAGGCTTTACCAAAGCCTAAGTTTTCACGGCATAGGGAAGAGATGGGAATTCAGTCAAAAATAACTCAGTAGCTTTCCTTGGTGAGATTGGTTTTTCCCAATGGGTTTTCCATCCACAGAGGTTTTGACGCACCTGAAAGAAAATTATTAACCACTCCAGGGGGAGTGATGACATTCACAGAACCATTCCACTCATTATCCTACACTGCCTAGGCTTGAGGGGGAGTGTTAGGATTATGTATACAAGAGTATACAGGCAAGCCAAGGCAGTTAACAAGCCTATGGAGATGGAATACAAGTCCTAAGCTTAAGGTTAGGGTTAGGATCTGCCACTGGCAGAATCCAACACAGCCACAGGGAATAATATTAATTCCCAAGCTGTTACCCTTAATAGACTGGCCAAGACTACAAAGACTGCCAAGACTGTCTCCTATGCTATCCAGGGAACCCCCTATAATATACAATGATAGACAAGTCTATCTGGAGAATTACATAGGGGATATGACATAGTTATTCCATTATTAACTGGTACAGGAGTCTATTACAGAATACCTCCTTTATGTATTAAAGGAGCGCATTACACTATACCTCCTAACTGTGTAGTATAAATATTGCACATCATGTAGGAGATGATAAAAACATTCCTCCCTGTGGCAGACTCCCTCACTCACTAGCCTTTGAGATTAAACCTCATCTTCTTAACCTTGCCCTTAACTCTTCCTGTCACTGTTCAGCACTCCATTCCCAACATACATCCCCAATGCTTTGTATGTATATAAGGTGACCTCCCACCCCTTGAATGGAGCATGCTCTTTTTCCCCACTTTCCCTTTCTCTGTAAGGACTCTATGAGTGACTCAAGTTCCCTCAAGACAACTACACACCATGGTGTAGTTTTGACATTAAGTACTCTAGTTTCTATGGTTACAGGGCAACATGGCCCTTTTCTTGCATCAACTCAGTGTGGATCAACCTGTCCACTAACTTCTGTTCCATGCCAACATGCATTTTCTCATATCGAGCTCCATTGGACTTGATCTCTCCTTTCATTGACTGTCTTTCCCCCATTTCCCATGCAGCTTGATCGTGACATGTTGTTCATGGATGTGCCCCACTTTGACCTCTCTATTCCTGAGTTCTTGATCCTTTTGAGAACTCCCTGTCTCATCTCCTTTCTCCACTGACAATGTGTTTGACACTTTTGTCATGTGTTTTCTTCATTCAGCCTTACCTTTGCCAGTGCGATGTGACAACCCAACAATGAAGACCCCAGCTGGGCAAATTCCCCTTCCACACTTGTTATGACCAAGTCTGGCCACAACCGGTCATGGGCCAACTCATATCAGTCTAAACTGAGTTATCTACTTAAATAAATTACTTAAACTAAATTAAAGTCCCTTACAGGCAGGGGCCTGCAAGCAGGCATGTACATATTAACAAAATGGTGGGGGGAGTGTTGTTGGTGGGAGGGACAGGGTCATTGGGGAGCAGCAGCATTGTCAGTGGGGAAAACATCATTGGTGGGAGGGGGAGTGTCATTGGTGGTGGTGGCAACATCGGTGGAGGGGAACATCATTGGTGGGAGGGGGCAGCATCATTGGGAGGGCCAGCATTGTTTATGGGAGGTGGTAGTGTCGTTGGGAGGGCGCAGTGTCATTGGTGGGGGGGAAACATCATTTGAAAGGGCCAGCATCATTGGCGGGAGAGGAGAGGAGTCATTGGTGAAGGGGGAATGTTGTTGGGAGGTGGCGGCATCATTGGAGGTGGTGGGAGTGTTGCAGTGGGAGGTAACAGTGTCATTGCTGGGGGGCATTGTTGATGGTGGGGGTGGCTGGCCTTGTGGCTGTGGGAGTGGCACCACTTTCTTTTTCAAGTGGCACAAACATGACAAAATGGTCTGTGTGTTGTCCAGAGGTATATAAACCCTGCCTTTTGCTTCATTCTTTGGGGATATCCCACTTTTTTATTATAATTACCAATATATTTAGTATATATATAGTTATTATGAGTTGCAAATATGTAGTGTATAATTTACAGTTCTAACCAGTTCAGACCAACTCTGGTCATTCTTTAATGCATATGCAATCCAGGCAACCGGAACCAGTTCACTGTGAAATATGAGGCAACCAAAACCAGAAAAGCAACTGGACTTTGGTTTGGTCCAGTTCAGTTTCAGTTTTTTTTCCAGTTCAGTGAACTGGACCTTTGAACACTAACTGTAACTGGACTGTAACTGGTGTAACTGGACCATTGGTCTCAGTTACAGTCAGTTACAGTCCGGTTACAGTTATGGTTACAAGATATTGATATTCAAGTAAACTATATAACTGGTAAGGACCAGTTAAGACCAGTTAATAACTGGACTTGGGTCTTATATACTTAGTATTAATATTTACTATAATAATTTTATAATTTTACTTTTTTCAATGCAAGAGGGGACAAGTCCAGGGAATCAAAGCCCGAAATCTAGAGGCCTTATATATCCCTAGTGAGTTTGAACCCATTTGCTTGCTAGGGCCATCTTTTATAGGGTCATTTTTGGCAGTTTGATAGATGCCATCTTTGTTTTTTTTTTTGACAGTTGCTATCTTTTTTTGATGGTTTATTTTCCCCTACCAAACACACAACAACATTGTTGGCTTCAAACCCCCCACATCCCTCACACCACCACCACCACTGTTAATGATGCAACTGCCCCCTTGATGCCACAGCCCACTCTGGCAATGGCCCACTCTGGCAACACCGTCTTGACCTTGCAGCCTCCCCCCTCCCACTCTGGCAACCCCCCCTCAATGCTGGATGCTCTCTTGACCTTGCAGCCTACCCCCTCCCACTCTTGCGACCCCCCCTCCATCGCGCTGCCTCCTCCCTCAACATAGGACCCCCCTCAAGGGCCGATGTTGCACAATGACACCCAGATGATGCCAACCTGACATGGTGCCAACCCCCCCCCTTCCCCCAATGTGACCACCTCCCCCTCATGCCAAGCCCTCCCCCCCCATGACAATACTAACCCAATGCCACAACCTCCCCCTCATGCCAAGGCCTGCCCAATGTTGTAGGGTCAGGAGCTTGGCTTGCGGACCCTACAGTCAGGACCTGATCCTTATTTGGAATATTTACTGATGTTTGCTTATGTCAGATACATGTTCAAGCGTTGACGTGTTGATAAGTACCCTCTTTCTCACCCTGGTCTCTATATCTTTCTTTCTACTGATCACCATCAAACGGATTGATTCTTACCAGGCTGAACTTTCCTTGCTCACCAAGAAAACTGTTATTGCTATTGAGTTACGGGTTTGGGCTTTGGATGATCAGTACAGAGCAGTTAGCCAAGGGAAGGCATCTCAATTGACAACATCTGGTGGTGTGGGCTTTGGATGTCTTCATTCAAATCAACTACCTGACATTTGTAGCACTTTGTTCTCTGTCAACTGGTTCTTCTCTGCCATATGCGTGCACCTCTGGGATCTGGGATCTAGAACATAGGGTTGAGTGTTGTGATGCACAGAGTCTTGTGCTTGAAGGGGGCAGGCAACACATGGCAATAAGACTTGTGTGTCTGCAGACGTCTCCCCAAGCCATTGCCTAGACCTCCAAATTCTGGATTACACAAGTATGAGGCCACTTTGTCCCTATCCTTTCACACTCCTTCGTATCACATGCAACTTGTCAATCCCTTCCTTTTGTTTAGTCTATATTGTTGATCTGCAGTTGGACTGGTGCAAGAGTACACACACGGTCCGTTTTCTTCTCTCGTTTTGTATTTAGGTGTCCTGCCACCTTGCAAATGCAGCATTATACTTTTGCTCCCATTTTTCCCCTTCAACCCCTAAGTTTTGCCTCTACAAGAGAGGCCCAAGTTCACTACACAAAGAGGTGTAGTACTGGGATTTTGAGTCCCCATTATTGATCATTAGCTTTATAGATCTCTTGAGAATTGAGTTCTACAAAGTAGTGGTCTCTCTCATGTGCAGTACAGTAGTAGCCTTTCTGGGGCTTGACTTCTAGCAGCACTTTCCATTCCCCCACCTTTTGGAGACCTCTCGTAACTATCTACAGTAGCAAGATCACCTGTGCACCCCTCACAACCTTCCGACACTTTGTTTCCCCCTCAGATTCTCATTCATGCCCTTTTACAGACCTCCACTATCTTCTCCCCAAAGTCTTCGACGACTGGAACTAGAACCTTCATATACTCCATTTACCCTACCACACTGACAATGCCCCTATGCTAACCTGTATATATATATATTTGTTATATTTTGTTTTGTTTTGTCAGGGTGCTGCCCCCTGTCTCACATGTGAGCGCATGGGGGGGCATTGTAATTATATATCTACTTAAAGTATGTATACCTTAAATGACTGGCCCCAACTGCAAGGTGACCAGTTATAACTGGTCATGAACTGGTCCTCTTAGTGACCAGTTGTGACTGGTCCGTAAACTGATGTATAACTGACTGTCACCAGTCCTGCATAGAGATCTGCACAGGTTTTGCAACCCATGCAGGTTTGCGGGTACGGGTCAGGTGGGTACGGGTACAGGTCACAGCCTAGGTACCCGCAACCCGCACCCAACCCGTCAGCAAATTTCTATATACGTGGCCTCCAGTTTTGTATTTACAAGTTTCGGCACTCATCTGAGTGCCAAAAACGATTTACTTACCTATGTACTATTTATGGTTATTAATAAACATATTTTACATCTTGTAAAGAGGGGAAGCGATGCCCCAGAGAAGAGGGAGGCTTGTGGAAGCAGCACATTATAAACAAGTTGATGTTTGTTACTATTTGGTGCCAGTAAACGAACGCAACCATGTTGACGCGTCGTTCATTTACTGGCACCAAATAGTAACAAACATTAACTTGTATGTAATGTACTGCCTCCACAAGCCTCCCTCTTCTCTGGGGCGTCGCTTCCCCTCTATATAAGATGTAAAATATGTTTATTAATAACCATAAATAGTACATAGGTAAGTAAATCGTTTTTGGCACTCAGATGAGTGCCGAAACTTGTAAATACAAAACTGGAGGTCACATATATAGAAAAACGATGACATTGCCATGAGTGACTGCTCGTGGGGTGTCTCCTTAGTATAGTCTTGACAACAACGATGATGTGCTGTCATCATTGGACATGAGTGCGGCAGACAGGGGTCTACCCATACCCGTGTCTACCCGTGTCTCATGACCCATGGGTTGCAGGTACGGGTAGGCACGGGTATGGGTACGGGTACACTCAAAAGTACCTGCAGATCCCTAGTCCTGCAGGGTCCGGTTATGGTCCCTTTGTAAAAGAGAAATTTTATGACCTTGAAACACTATTAATGACAATATCATTATGTGAAAGGAAGGGCAGTCCCAGAATAATCAGATGGCACAAACTAGGTGTGACAAGAGCACAGACAGTATGAGCAGAATACCAGTTGTTATAATTATGTAGTTTTAGTTTCACCCAGTGGGTGAGGGACAAATCAGGTGAGTTCAAAGATTTGTTAAAGAAAGCCCCAGAGACAGGGAATGGACAGGGCAGCAAGTGAGATGGGAGGCATAGATGAGAAGTCAAAGCTTGGTCAATCAGAACTAGAGGAGAACCGTGGTCAATTAATGCAGACACATGAACACAAGATAAGGTAGAGGGATCAAGACTATCAATGGCACACTCCCATACTAGGTGGGGTAAGACAAAAGGGACATGTGTGCTCACCAAGTCATTAGAATCATAAGAGAGACTGCCATCACCCCCACTGAGAATAGAACTTCTGTTTGGTGGGCAAACAGAAGCAACAGGGTAGGCTGACATGCCAAGGATGGCAGTGACAGGAAGTGTGGGAGGCACTGTGGATGGTTGAGGAGGAGTGGAGCCATACACACTATTCAAAGAGGACATGTTGATTGCACCAACAGGTGTGTTGAGCTCATCCCAGGGAATGGGTAGGGCAGGCAGCTTGATATGCTTATGGGCTTTGTTCACTGCAGCCATAGATCATTTGACATAGCCTTCCCCCACAGGGAACTTGAAGGGTGTTATCCTCGATCAGCTTCTGGTCAAGCTTCATCAAGGTGTCAACAAATGATTGAAGCCTTGCCTCAGCTCTCAACACATCCAAGGTGCTTTAATGATCACAGCAGCTGCAGCAGCATTGGGATCAATGGGAGCTTTGTTCTCCTTCTTGGACTCATCATCAGAGGATCCATGGTTGTCTTTCCACTGATCAAACATGGCAGCGAGCTCCAGGGAGATATTTGAGTCAATCTGTGTGCATAGCTGGGAAGGGGTCAGGTGGAATTGAGAACCCTTCAGGAGGAGATTATCCTGGCATAAGGAATTGATGAAGTCAGAGAAAGGCATCTTGTTTTGTTTTGTGGCTCAGATGCACTAGGGGCTGCAGGGAGCAGGACAGATGGGGGCAGGGCTGGGGACAGCAGCAGTGGTGTGTGTGTGATGTGGCATGGGCAGTGGGGCCTTTGACTCATCAAACAGGGGGGTCCTGGAGGTAAGTGGGGGCTGTCAGAGGTGTGCATTGCCATATCGTGAGTGTTGGGGAGGTTGCAAATCCATCATTGTATATACAAAACCTGAAAAAAATAGTTTATAGTTTAAAAACATAAAAAAGAAAAGAAAATACTTAATATTGGGGCCCTGTGGCCCCATAATGATGGAGCAGATGGGGAGGAGGGGAAAGGGAGGGAGGGGGAGGCAGCAGTGTTGTGGGTGGTGGTGGTGTGGGTGTGAGCTGGCAGCAGCTGTTATGAGTCCTCAATTTATTGAGACTCATTCTTTATCTTTCCAGAAAATAGTAACTTTTTTCATTCATTCATGGACCGTGGCAATATGTTTCCCAAATAAGCCAACCATAGTAACCTCTCTAATTGGACGAAATTATACATCATCTGACTCAGAATTTGAAGCTGAGTTCAGATATGTGCCTGATTTGATCATGTGACCTACTTAAAGTGTGGGAAAATGTCTCAACATGGAAATTTTATATAAAATAGACCTTTTGGTATTGCAAAGTGATTTTAGCCCCCTTGCATCAGCTCTTGGCATCATTGTGTGGCATTATTTGGTCTTATTGATATAGATAATTATAGTAAATAGATCAAAACTGATCTAGTCAAGATAATATACCTTGTCTGAATGACTATACCCATAGGTCAGTTGTATGTGTTGTTGTTTGTACATGTTTGCACAATCACATGACATTTTACAAAAGTTATGCACAATTTTCTGCTGATCAATAATATATCACTATGATGTTATTTATGTATTTCCTTATTGAGAAATTCACATTTCTTTATTAGTTTTGTAAATCACTAAGTAACTTTTTTATTGATTCATTCATTGATAGTTTAAATGGCAGAAATATATTAACCAAAAAGGTTAACTATAGCCTCATCTATAATTAGACATCATCTGACTTGGAATTTGAAGCTGGGTTCAGATATGTATTTGATCATGTGATCTACTCTATGTTAAGAACTGATCCTAAGGTGCGGGAAATCGGCGGAGTCCGGCGGAGTTCTGATGTACGACGAGGACTTGGCTTCAACCTTTAAGAGGTTGTGCCCTTCTCTACGCTCGGTGTCCAATTTGCAAGGAACTGAAAAGTCCGGAAGTCCGTGCGGAAGTCCGAGGTAGGGATCCGCACGGGTAACCCGCGGGTACGCTCAAGCGTACCCGTACCCGTACCCGTGCCTTACCCGTACCCGCAACCCGCGGGTCATGAGCCACGGGTCACGGCGGGTACGGGTTTCGTCAGGGGTTATACTAACAAAAATACAATTATTAAATTATATACTTAACTACAATCATTCAAACCACCCTACGAGTCATAGGCATGGGGTGGATTGCAGGTGGGCCACCGAAACGAAAGAAAGAAAAAAAGAAACGGTCCAGGAGCGTGTCCCCTGGGCCAGAGAAAAGAAAGAAACAAAAATACCCAGGAGACGAGTGTCTTCTGGGCCCCTCTCATCGTCCCTCTCTCTCGTCGTCATCCCCTCCCATCGTTCCTCTCTCTCGTCGTCATCCTCTCTCGTCATCGTCTCCCCTCCCTCGCGCCCACCCTGTGAGCAGGGGCGGTGGTGGTGGTGGCGTCATCCCCATCGTCGTCGGTCCACCCACGATCCACCCCATGAGCAGTCGCTCGTGAGGCTGGGGGCAGGTGGTGTGCTTCGTTGTTGGTCCTCTCCCCATGTCATCGTTGTTTCATCGTTGCGATCCACCTTGCGAGCAGGGGTTCACAACGGTGGTGGCGGGTGCTGGTCGGCTTCGTTGTCCTGTCGTCGTCATCGTAGTATTCTAGTTAGTACCTAAAAGGATTGTTAGCAGCAAAATAACGAAACAGGAGTAAAAAAAACTTACCAACCGCCCAAGAGACGTCAAACGACGAGTCTTGGGCCTTTTTTTCCATTTCCTTTGCCTCCTCGTTGTTTCCCCCTCAGCTCCAGTCGTCTCGTCATTTGTTTGGCCTGGTGGCGGCATTGCCGTTGTCTCGCCATTTTGAAGTGGCACCAATTCCGACCCCGCGAGGAGTTGCTCGCGGCAGTGGTTCTCATTGTGTCGTTTGGGCCCGTGGCGGTGCCAGTTGATGCCATCGTCATCTTTGTTGAGATGAGGGGACCAGGGAGCGGCAGCGACGTCCCCTGTTCCCAGTAATTTTGAAGAAGTCCCACCCCACGAGCAGCTCGCGGCGGTGGGTGTCGTTAGAGGGTGGTGGTGGTGGTGGTGGTGGTAGCATGTAGGTTACATCCTAAACAAAGGAAACATAGTCAATAAACAAAAGAATGAGAAGAGCGAAACATACCTGGGGCCCAACGACGATTTGCGTCGTTTGAGCCCTGCTCCTGGTTCTCCTCCTTTCTCCCTCCCATTCGTCGTCACCGTCGCCTTCTTGTCTTAGCCCGTGGTCCTCGTTATCGACATATTCGTCCTGTTTGTCGTCGTAGTGGCCACGGAGCAGGGTGGAAGGTGAAGCGAGGTCCTGACTGGTTCTGAACGTTGTGGTGGGGAGCCAAACGTGTGTAAACAACGCGTCAACATTCAACGAAGACGCGATTACCTGTGCACACAAGGCCAAATGGCCTGTGCGCATATATAAGGCCTCTCGTTTCAACCACCTCACCCTGGGTTCGCCCCACCTATGTATTTTTTAATATCTAGATATAATAGTTTTACATATAGTAATTAAAATTAATAGTTATTATAGACTTCGAGCCCTCGCCCCCACTTTGGTGACGGGTATGGGCACGGGTCCACGGGTACGCCAAGCGTGACCCGTACCCGTACCCGTAACCCGCGCGGGTATGCCAAACCCGTGCAGATCCCTAGTCCGAGGTAAGGAAAAGGTGCAAAAGTGGAGTTCCGATTAGGAAGTCCGAAGTAAGGGACAGGAATGAAGCAGAGGTCCGGAGGTCCGAAGATTAAGATAGAAGTTCGAGGTCTTAAAGTTGACAAATGATAAGTTGATAACAACCAATATTTGAACTCAAGAATACAAAGTATGTAAAGTAGTTTTATCCTAAGGCTAGTACTTGGTGTAGCTGCAGCGGAGTTCTGCGGAGTTCCGAGTACAAATTTTGTGATGATATCTATGATGAAGAACAGACTTGAGTAAACTACGGAAGATGTGATGTAAGTAAAACAGGAGAGGTAATTTGAAATGAGGAATTTGAAATACTCGGAGTTCCTACAGAGTTCCGTCGGAGTTCCGAGGCAGAGTTCCAAGGGGTGCTTGCATGGGATATGACACTCTACCCCAAAGTTCATCTTGGAAGGACATGTAACATTGGAAGATATCAGAGATACTTTAAGAGTTCAACTGCATGAATTAGATGCTACCAAATTCCCAATGGGACAAACAGGTGCCAGTGTTGGAGACTTGGCTTTTACCATGCTACAATCAGATAGAACTTTAACTGAATCCCAGAAGATATGCACTGCATGTGAATATACTACAGCTAAAGTGAATCATGGCCTTAAATACTTGTTGAGTCCTTATGTGAGCGACACCCCCCCCACCCCAGATTGGGTATCTGATCTTTATGGACCAACAAAAATGACATGCCCAGATTGTTTAAGTCCTATGATCAAAAAGATTAACTACTTGGAGGTTCCAAAGCTGTTGGTCTTAGAATATCCCAATACAAGCATTGATACTAGTCATTAAGGGGTGACACGGGTTACCCTCAGGTTTTTTTTTGGGTACCCGCACCCGTACCCGCCAACACCGTACCCTTATGGGGAAGGGTACGGTTTTTCCATGGTAACACAAGGGTATATATATAAACCCTACGGTTTGCAAACACCATGCAAAACCGTAGGGTGTCAGACAATAAAAGTCCAATACATGATCACTACAAAAAAACTAGGCCCTCATTCTCGCAGTTACAGCATCTACTACATCCTCCAGAACAATAAGACCACAACGAGACCATGACCCAAAGCAGAGGAATGCGTGAATTGAAGAGGGCGAGAGGGAGTTACGAGAAAACAGAAGCAGATGGTGGCCTTGCAAAAATACTCATTCGACAGAGGTGGATGTGGCAGGGATACTCAGGTAGTCCAGGGCCATGCGGTAAAGCTTTGGATAGACATATTTATTCTCCACCCACCACTTTAATGGATCCTTAACATTTTCGACGGCGTGGCTTAGATATTCCTAGATCTCGTTTGGACGTGGAGAGGTTCGCCACCGATAAGTTGCCAAATGATGCGAAGCCATCGTTGATCTTTGTAGATAAATTCTTCTTCGGCATGTCATTCGACTCCTCAGTCAACTCCTCAGCTACTGTCTCATATTTCGCAGCATATTCCTCTCGGACCAGGCATTCTGCTTCATCAATCCATTCATCCTCCTACTTTTGATTGTGAAAGTACTCGAGCTTCATGCCTGGATGTAAGACTGTTGGGATTATGTATACAAGAGTATACAGGCAAGCCAAGGCAGTTAACATGCCTAGGGAATATTGCCATAATATGCTAAGTCAACACTAGGGTTAGGGCTAATGCGCATTAACCATAACCCTAGGGAATGAACAGTTAACACATGCAGAGACATATAGGGGAACCCACAGTTAACACATGCTACAGGATTACTCATACTGCAGCATGTCTATGATAGCCTATCCAAGACAAAGCTATGGATAGAGTGTCTATGACACACCCTGCAGGAAGTCTAGGACTTACCAAGCCATGATATCATATGTCACTATTATTGACACTGTTATAGGGGATATGACATAGCTATTCCATTATTAACTGGTACAGGGGTCTATTACAGAATACCTCCTTTATATATTAAAGGAGTGCATTACACTATACCTCCTAACTGTGTAGTATAAGTATTGCACATCTTGTAGGAGATGATAATAACATTCCTCCCTGCTGCAGACTCCCTCACTCACTAGCCTTTGAGATTAACTTCATCTTCTAACCTTGTCCTTAACTCCTCCTGTCACTGTTCACCACTCCATTCCCAACAGGTTATGTTGGGAATGGAGTGCTGAACAGTGACAGGAAGAGTTAAGGGCAAGGTTAAGAAGATGAGGTTTAATCTCAAAGGCTAGTGAGTGAGGGAGACTGCAACAGGGAGGAATGTTATTATCATCTCCTACATGATGTGCAATATTTATACTACACAGTTAGGAGGTATAGTGTAATGCGCTCCTTTAATACATAAAGGAGGTATTCTGTAATAGACTCCTGTACCAGTTAATAATGGAATAACTATGTCATATCCCCTATGTAATTCTCCAGATAGACTTGTCTATCATTGTATATTATAGGGGGTTCCCTGGATAGCATAGGAGACAGTCTTGGCAGTCTTTGTAGTCTTGGCCAGTCTATTAAGGGTAACAGCTTGGGAATTAATATTATTCCCTGTGGCTGTGTTGGATTCTGCCAGTGGCAGATCCTAACCCTAACCTTAAGCTTAGGACTTGTATTCCATCTCCATAGGCTTGTTAACTGCCTTGGCTTGCCTGTATACTCTTGTATACATAATCCTAACACTCCCCCTCAAGCCTAGGCAGTGTAGGACAATGAGTGGAATGGTTCTGTGAATGTCATCACTCCCCCTGGAGTGGTTAATAATTTTCTTTCAGGTGCGTCAAAACCTCTGTGGATGGAAAACCCATTGGGAAAAACCAATCTCACCAAGGAAAGCTACTGAGTTATTTTTGACTGAATTCCCATCTCTTCCCTATGCCGTGAAAACTTAGGCTTTGGTAAAGCCTTTGTTAATATGTCCGCTGTTTGTTCCGGATCACGACAGTTTTGAATATCAATAATTTTGTTGGTGACTAAATCTCGGACCCAATGATGCCGTATAGCGATATGTTTCGACCTCTGGTGAAATTGAGGGTTATGGGTTAAAATTACTGACCCTTCATTATCGCCTTGAATAATTGTCGGATTTTCTTGGGTGTATCCGAGTTCACCATACAAATTTCTTAGCCAAGTGGCCTCGCGTCCAGCTTCGGATAATGCGACATATTCTGCTTCCGTTGAGGATAGTGCAATAATTGTTTGTTTCTTTGATTTCCAAGTTATTGCTCCCCCTGCTGTCAGGAAAACATATCCTGTGGTGGACTTGAAGTCCTCAGAATTTGCAAATGATGCATCAGCAAATCCATGGAAAAGGTTATTGTTTTCAGTCTCATCCTGGGATTTTCTGTAAATAATTCCAAGAGTTTTCGTACCTGCTAAGTACCGTAGTATTCGCTTTATTGCACCGTGGTGTTGTAAGCCCGGGTTTGCGGTATATGCTGCCAATTTATTAACAGCGAAGCTAATGTCAGGTCGCGTGGAGTTTGCAATGAATTGTAGACATCCCAGTAATTTGGCATATGAATTGCTCCGATTCGGCTCATTATAATCTGGGTTTTCAATTAATTTAATATTTGGGTCCATTGGCATTCCAACAGGGTTCGCATCAATCATGCCTTCTTTACGAAGGACATTCTCGATATATGTTTCTTGAGATATTTTGATGCTATCATTGGCGCACGTAATTTCTATGCCCACGATTTTGCTAGGCTCTCCCAGGTCGGTGACGTCCCATTCTGATGTTAACGCATTTTTCATATGCTTCATCATTTTATCTGCTGATGCAAAAAGCAAGGTGTCGTCTACCCATACCGTTATGATGCCTATATTTTCTTCATCCCGTCGAATATATGCGCAAGGATCTGCCATTAATCTTCCATAATCATGAATTTTAAGTTTACCATCAAATTCGTTATTCCACTCTCGACCTGCCTGCTTTAATCCATAAAGCGGTTTAAATAGCTTGCATACTCGGCCTGTTCCATCATTACATCCTTCAGGTTGTTCCATGTATATAGTCTCTTGTAGCGTGCCATTGAGGTATGCGCCCTTTACGTCCATCTGTTGTATTTTTAGACCTTTCTCTGATGCGAGTGCTAAAATCGCTCGGAGTGTGTCCATTCGTACAACTGGTGAAAAAGTTTCTGTGAAATCATAACCGGGTCTTTGTGCATACCCTTTTGCAACTAGCCGCGCTCTGTATCGTACAATTTCCCCTTCCTTATTTCGTTTCCGAATAAATACCCATTTATTTTTGATTGGAATGGCATCTGGAGGTTTTTCGACAAGTTCCCAAGTACCCTTTTCTTTGAGCAAGTCTAATTCAATTTGCATTGAATCTTTCCATTCTGTCCAGTCCGGGGATTGTTTTGCGTCTTTGAGACTGTTTATTTCGTCTCCGGCTATTATTGCATAGGCTTCTTCTATATTTAGAAAGGTTTCGTCATCTTCCTCTTCCGCAAGGTGGTAAAGATGTTTGTAGTCGGTACGAATTCCACGAGTTTTCCGTGGTTCATTATCACTTGCACGCGTCTTCCGTGGTCTAGTGATATCTATGTTTCCCTCATTTTCATTCCGTTTACGCTTCCGAGGCTGCCTTGCCGGTTCCGTGATCCGTTGATCGGAGTTACCCGTCGGCGGCACATTCAGTGTTTCCCCACCAGACTCCCCCTCCGTCGAGGGTGTAACATCAATGTCTTCGGGAGGCTCAGGTTCATCTGTAGCGTCTATAAGTCGGAAGTTCCGAGAGGTGAGAACATTTCTTGTTTCGGCATTGTAGTATTTTATTGCTCCCGCGCCGTCGTCATAGCCGACATATGCACGACGCTTTGATTTAGGTAGCATTTTTCTTTCTTCTTTCTGGCCTTGTAATAATACCCATACTGGGGCTCCGAATTCACGTAAATTTGATACGTCCGGTTTTTTATTGTGCCAGCCTTCATAAGGTGTTGTTTCCCGAAGATGTTTGGTAAATGATCGGTTCTGGATATAGGCAGCGTGTAAGACTGCAAATTCCCATAAAAATTCTGGAAGCTGGTTAGCAGCCAGCATTGCTCGGGATAATTCGACCAGGGTTCTGTTCATCCTTTCCGCAACTCCATTCTGTGATGGTGAGTATGGTGCGGTAAATCGATTTTCTATACCTCTTTCTTTGCAATATTTTTCCAGTTTTTCGTTAACAAATTCTTTTCCACAATCAATTTGTATACCCTTCGGCTTCTTGCCTTGTGTTTCCAAATGGGCAAGGTAATTTATTACCCCCTGTGCTGCATCACTTTTCTCTTTGAGGCATTCAATTGTGACGAACCTTTTAGCATCATCCACAAATAGGAGATAATAATATTTGCCATTAATAGATTTGATGGCGTATTTTCCCCACAAGTCTATGTGGGTTAATTCTCCTGGTTTCGTGTTTCTTTTTGTCGACTTCGGAAAAGGCTCCTTATGTTGCTTTGCACTGATGCAAGCTTCGCAATCTGGTTTAGGACTATTTTCGTCGACATTGAAACCGATCACCAATTTTTGGCTCAATAATTGTTGAAGTCCAGAATATCCTACATGTCCAAATTGTCGGTGCCAAGTTTCCCAACTAAGTGGCTTTACGTTTCCGACGAATGTTTGATTAACGGCAAGAGTTTTAGACGGCTTGCTTGAATTTTTTAATACCATTTTCATCTTGTATAAATGGTTATTAATTTTCTTTCCTTCTGCAAGTTGTTGTCCGTCTTTTGTTGTGAGGATTAATTTTCCTTGTCCTCCAATATATTTTCCACCGGCCGCATCCCATCGCCCCAACGAAATTAAATTGTTTCGTGTTCCAGGCACATGTAGGACGTCTTCCAGATGAATATTAAAATTTTGATTATTGCATGTTGAAATTATTTCAACAGTTCCTTTGCCTGCAATTTTAGCTTCCAATCCACCTACCCCAGTTACGGAATTATTTTTCATTGGAGTGTATGTTTTGAAGGCTTCTCTTTGATGCGTGACATGCGATGTTGTTGCTGAGTCAGCCAACCAGTCGTAGTAGATCAAACGCTCGTCCATTACGGCATCATTACAAGCATCATAGGAATCAAAATTATAATGTTCTTCTTGAGCTGAAAATGCAATAAATTCCTCCACAGCATTGGACTGTTCCACAGGTTTTATTTTCCCTTTTTCCTTATCTTTCTCCTTTTTCTTCCCCCAACAATTTTTTGCCTGATGTCCGATTTTTCCGCAATGATGGCATTTATTGCCTTGGAATTTTCGGCATTTACTGGACCAATGTCCAGGGCGCTTGCAATGATCACAATATGGCTTCAGGGATTTTTTACGATCGGTAAGACGGTTTTCAAGGGTTTTCTCCTTTTGGGCGGTCGTCTGGATTTTAGCCAGGTTAACAATTCCGCCGGAGTTATTATTCCCGTTATTCTGGTTAAGCCGTAATTTGTATTCTTCCCTTAATAATCCAATAAATGCGTCCGAAGTTAAGCGACGCTTTGGATCTAAGTCATTTGGATCATTTGCGTTTCCGTTGTAGGGCTCGACATATGTTTGCCAAGAGTTTGGTAAGGATGCCGAAATGATCGATTTAAATCGGATATCTGAGATATGGAAATCTATATTTGGAAACCTGTTGATCCGGTCTCGGTAAGACTTCAAGACGTCCAAATGCTTTAGGAGGTCGTCGGAATTATCAGCCTTTGTCTCATATAATAAACACTGCAGTTGATTAACTGTTTGATGTGCCTTGTTTTCATGAGTGACTGATAATGCGGTATACATAGCTTCTGCGCTCTGTTTTGATCCGACGTGATTTATTTGCGAGGAGGTGACGTTGTGGATAATGACTTGTTGTGCCCAAGTATCGTTTTTGTCCCAGTTGTAAGCACTCTCCGGATCTATATTTGGATCCGGTCGGTTTACCTGACCAAAAACATATCCCGTTATGTCACAATTAATAAAAACATGCAACATTCTCTCTTTCCATTCGTGCCAGTTTTCATCCGTCAAATGATCGCGATCAGCGATCTTGTTTACGTTTGAGTATTCTTTGGTCCGAATTAAGGAAATAGGTATTCTTATAACCGGATCAATTTCTGGTGTATTGATCCGTTGTCTGCGCTTCTCTTGTGCTCTGGAAGTATATACTCTTCCTGATCGTTTAGGGGTTTCTTGTGCCGGGGGTTCCCCAAATAATGATATATGGTCGTCTTCTTGGTCCCCTTCATAATCCATGTCTAGTTCAGGGTCAGGGCCCATAACCTGTTGGGAATGGAGTGCTGAACAGTGACAGGAAGAGTTAAGGGCAAGGTTAAGAAGATGAGGTTTAATCTCAAAGGCTAGTGAGTGAGGGAGACTGCAACAGGGAGGAATGTTATTATCATCTCCTACATGATGTGCAATATTTATACTACACAGTTAGGAGGTATAGTGTAATGCGCTCCTTTAATACATAAAGGAGGTATTCTGTAATAGACTCCTGTACCAGTTAATAATGGAATAACTATGTCATATCCCCTATGTAATTCTCCAGATAGACTTGTCTATCATTGTATATTATAGGGGGTTCCCTGGATAGCATAGGAGACAGTCTTGGCAGTCTTTGTAGTCTTGGCCAGTCTATTAAGGGTAACAGCTTGGGAATTAATATTATTCCCTGTGGCTGTGTTGGATTCTGCCAGTGGCAGATCCTAACCCTAACCTTAAGCTTAGGACTTGTATTCCATCTCCATAGGCTTGTTAACTGCCTTGGCTTGCCTGTATACTCTTGTATACATAATCCCAACAGGTTATGGGCCCTGACCCTGAATTAGACATGGATTATGAAGGGGACCAAGAGGACGACCATTTATCATTATTTGGGGAACCCCCAGCACAACAAACCCCTAAACGATCAGGAAGAATATATACTTCCAGTGTTGGGAATGGAGTGGTGAACAGTGACAGGAGGAGTTAAGGACAAGGTTAGAAGATGACGTTAATCTCAAAGGCTAGTGAGTGAGGGAGTCTGCAACAGGGAGGAATGTTATTATCATCTCCTACAAGATGTGCAATACTTATACTACACAGTTAGGAGGTATAGTGTAATGCACTCCTATAATATATAAAGGAGGTATTCTGTAATAGACCCCTGTACCAGTTAATAATGGAATAACTATGTCATATCCCCTATAACAGTGTCAATAATAGTGACATATGATATCATGGCTTGGTAAGTCCTAGACTTCCTGCAGGGTGTGTCATAGACAGTCTATCCATAGCTTTGTCTTGGATAGGCTATCATAGACATGGCTATATCTTGCCTATCCTATGATAGACATGCTGCAGGATGATTAATCCTGTAGCATGTGTTAACTGTGGATTCCCCTATATGTCTCTGCATGTGTTAACCTCTGTTAAACATGTGTTAATATGACTTAGCATATTCTGGCAATATTCCCTAGGCATGTTAACTACCTTGGCTTGCCTGTATACTCTTGTATACATAATTCCAACATCCAGAGCACAAGAAAAGCGCAGACAACGGATCAATACACCAGAGATTGATCCGGTTATAAGAATACCTATTTCCTTAATTCGGACCAAAGAATACTCAAACGTAAACAAGATCGCCGATCACGATCATTTGACGGATGAAAACTGGCACGAATGGAAAGAGAGAATGTTGTGTGTTTTTATTAATTGTGACATAACGGGATATGTTTTTGGACAGATAAAGCGACCGGATCCAAATATAGATCCGGAGAGTGCTTACAACTGGGACAAAAACAATACTTGGGCACAACAAGTCATTCTCCACAACGTTACTTCCTCGCAAATTAATCACGTCGGATCAAAATCATCGGCAGATGCTATGTATACAGCATTATCTGTTACTCATGAAAATAAGGCCCACCAAACTGTCAATCAAATACAGTGCCTATTATATGAGACAAAAGCCGATAATTCTGACGACCTCCTAAAACACTTGGACACTTTAAAATCATACCGTGATAGGATCAACAGATTTCCTAATGCGGAATTCCACATCTCTGATACCCGATTTAAATCAATTATTTCGGCATCCTTACCAAATTCCTGGCAAACATATGTCGAACCCTACAATGGAAATGCAAATGATCCAAATGATTTAGATCCAAAGTGCCGCTTAACTTCAGACGCCTTTATTGGATTATTAAGGGAAGAATACAAATTATGGCTTAACCGGAATAACGGGAATAATAATTCTGGTGGAATTGTTAACCTGGCTAAAACCCAGATGACTACCAGAAAAGAAAAATCCCTTGAAAACCGGATAACCGATCGGAAAAAATCCCTTAAACCATATTGTGATCATTGCAAGTGCCCTGGACACTGGTCCAGTAAATGCTGAAAATTCCATGGCAATAAATGCCATAATTGCGGAAAAATCGGACATCAGGCAAAGAATTGTTGGGGAAAGAAAAAAGAAAAAGATAAGGAAAAAGGGAGAAATAATTCTGTGGAAGAGTCCAATGCTGTGGAGGAGCATATTGCATTTTCAGCTCAAGAAGAACAGTATAATTTTGATTCCTACGACGCCTGTAATGATGCTGCAATCGATGAGCGTCTGATCTATTACAACTGGTTGGCTGACTCAGCAACAACCTCGCATGTCACTCATCAAAGAGAAGCTTTCAAAACCTACACTCCAATGAAAAATAATTCCGTAACTGGGGTAGGTGGAATGGAAGCTAACATTGCAGGCAGGGGAACTGTTGAAATAATTTCAACATGCAACAATCAAAATTTTATTATCGATCTGGAAAATGTCCTACATGTGCCTGGAACACGAAATAATTTAATTTCGTTGGGGCGATGGGATGCGGCCGGTGGAAAATATATGGGAGGAAAAGGCAAAATTACTCTCATCACAAAAGATGGACGACAAATTGCTGAAGGAAACAAAATTAATAACCATCTATACAAAATGAAAATGGTATTAAGAAATTCAAGCAAGCCGTCCAACCCCCAGGCCGCACATCAAACATTCATCGGAAATAAAAAACCATTGAGTTGGGAAACTTGGCACCGATGATTTGGACATGTAGGATATTCTGGACTTCAAAAATTACTGAGCGGAAAATTGGTGATAGGTTTCAATGTTGATGAAAATACTTCTAAACCAGATTGTGAAGCTTGCATCAGTGCAAAGCAACATCAGGAGCCTTATCCAAAATCAACAAGAAGAAACACTCAACCCAGGGAATTAACACACATTGATTTGTGGGGAAAATATGCAATCAAATCCATCAATGGCAAACAATATTATTTGCTATTTGTTGATGATGCTAAAAGGTTCGTTACAATTGAATGTCTTAAAGAGAAAAATGAGGCAACACAGGGAGTTATCAATTATCTTGCCCATTTGGAAACACAAGGCAAGAAACCGAAGGGTATACAAATTGATTGTGGCAAAGAATTTGTTAACGAAAAACTGGAAAAATATTGCAAAGAAAGGGGTATAGAAAATCGACTAACTGCACCATACTCACCATCACAGAATGGGGTAGCAGAAAGAATGAACAGAACTCTTGTCGAATTATCTCAGGCAATACTGGCTGCAAACCAGCTTCCAGAATTTTTATGGGAATTTGCAGTTATTCATGCTGCTTATATCCGGAATCGATCATACACCAAACATCTTTGGAATTCAACTCCTTATGAAGGCTGGCACAATAAAAAACCGGACGTATCAAATTTACGGGAATTTGGAGCCCCAGTATGGATTTTATTACAAGGCCAGAAAGAGGATAGGAAGATGCTCCCAAAATCAAAGCGCCGGGCATATGTCGGCTATGATGACGGCAGCGGAGCAGTAAAGTATTACAACGCCGAAACCAGAAATGTTCTCACCTCACGGAACTTCCAACTAATAAATGCTATAGATGAACCTGAGCCTCCCGAAGACATAGATATTACACCCTCAATGAAGGGGGAGTCTGGTGGGGAAGCACCGAATGCGCCGCCGACGGGTAATTCCGCCTCGGAAGCGTAAACGGAATGAAAAAGAGGGAAACATAGATATCACTGAACCACGGAAGACGCGTGCGAGTGATAATGAACCATGGATAACTCGTGGAATTCGTACCGACTACAGACATCTATATCACCTTGCAGAAGAGGAAGATGACAAAACCTTTCTAAATATAGAACAAGCCTATGCAATAATAGCCGGAGACGAAATAACTAGTCTCAAGGATGCAAAACAATCCCCGGAATGGCTGAAATGGGAAGATTCCATGAAAACGGAATTGGACTTACTCAAGGAGAAGGGGACTTGGGAACTTGTCCAAAAACCTCCAGATGCCATTCCTATCTCCAATAAATGGGTATTTATTCGGAAAAGAAATAAAGAAGGGGAAATTGTGAGATATAGAGCACGGTTAGTTGCAAAAGGGTGCGCACAACGACCTGGTTATGATTATACAGAGACTTTCTCACCAGTGGTCCGAATGGACACACTCCAAGCTATTTTAGCACTCACATCAGAGAAAGGTCTAAAAATACAACAGATGGACGTAAAGGGCGCATACCTCAATGGGACTTTACAAGAGGCTATATATATGAAGCAACCTGAAGGATGTGATGATGGAACAGGCCAAGTATGCAAGCTAAGGAAACCGCTTTATGGAATAAAGCAGGCAGGCCGAGAGTGGAATAACGAATTTGAGGGTAAACTTAAAATTCATGATTATGGACGCTTAATGGCAGATCCTTGTGCATATATTCGACGGGACAAAGAAGATATAGGTATCATAATGGTATGGGTAGACGACACCCTGCTCTTTGCATCAGCAGAGAAAATAATGAAGCATATGAAAAATGCTCTAACATCAGAATGGGATGTTACCAACCTTGGAGAACCTAGCAAAACGTGGGCATAGAAATTACGTGCACCGATGATGGCATCAAAATATCTCAAGAGAAATACATTGAGAATGTTCTTCAGAAAGAAGGCATGATTGATGCAAACCCTGTTGGAATGCCAATGGACCCAAATATCAAATTAATTGAAAACCCAGATTATAATGAGCCGAATCGGAGTAATTCGTATGCAAAATTACTGGGATGTCTACAATTCATTGCAAACTCCACACGACCTGACATTAGCTTTGCTGTCAACAAATTGGCAGCATATACCGCAAACCCGGGCTTACAACACCACGGTGCAATAAAGCGGATACTACAGTACTTAGCAGGTACGAAAACTCTTGGAATTATTTACAGAAAATCCCAAGATGAGACTGAAAATTATAACCTATTCCATGGATTTGCCAATGCATCATTTGCAAATTCTGAGGATCTCAAGTCCACCACAGGATATATTTTCCTGACAGCAGGGGGAGCAATTACCTGGAAATCAAAGAAACAAACGATAATTGCATTATCCTCAACGGAAGCCGAATATGTGGCATTATCCGAAGCTGGACGCGAGGCCACATGGCTAAGAAATTTGTATGGTGAACTCGGATACACCCAAGAAAATCCGACAATTATTCAAGGCGATAATGAAGGGTCAGTAATTTTAACCCATAACCCTCAATTTCACCAGAGGTCAAAGCATATCGCTATACGGCATCACTGGGTCCGAGATTTAGTCACCAACAAAATTATTGATATTCAAAACTGTCGTGATCTGGAACAAACAGCGGACATATTAACAAAGGCTTTACCGAGACCTAAGTTTTCACGGCATAGGGAAGAGATGGGAATTCAGTCAAAAATAACTCAGTAGCTTTCCTTGGTGAGATTGGTTTTTCCCAATGGGTTTTCCATCCACAGAGGTTTTGATGCACCTGAAAGAAAATTATTAACCACTCCAGGGGGAGTGATGACATTCACAGAACCATTCCACTCATTGTCCTACACTGCCTAGGCTTGAGGGGGAGTGTTGGGATTATGTATACAAGAGTATACAGGCAAGCCAAGGCAGTTAACATGCCTAGGGAATATTGCCAGAATATGCTAAGTCAACACTAGGGTTAGGGCTAATGCGCATTAACCATAACCCTAGGGAATGGACAGTTAACACATGCAGAGACATATAGGGGAACCCACAGTTAACACATGCTACAGGATTACTCATACTGCAGCATGTCTATGATAGCCTATCCAAGACAAAGCTATGGATAGAGTGTCTATGACACACCCTGCAGGAAGTCTAGGACTTACCAAGCCATGATATCATATGTCACTACCTCCTTTATATATTATAGGAGTGCATTACACTATACCTCCTAACTGTGTAGTATAAGTATTGCACATCTTGTAGGAGATGATAATAACATTCCTCCCTGTTGCAGACTCCCTCACTCACTAGCCTTTGAGATTAACTTCATCTTCTAACCTTGTCCTTAACTCCTCCTGTCACTGTTCACCACTCCATTCCCAACAAAGACCATGGCAATACGGTATACATTAGAGGAGTTGGTGAGCGAGTAGTAACAGTTCATTTTCTTGTGTGCAAGTTTCATGGCTGCCGCAAGGGATGGGTGGTAGGCTTTCCCAGTCTGGTAGTTGAGCTGACTAGTGATCCGGTCCATGGCAGGAATGACTGCAACAATGCTGGCGGAGTCTTGTGAGAAAAAGAGTGTTGCATTCTTGTATTGCTATGGAAGGGGTTAGCATGGGGGGTTGGTGATATCCATGATACGAACACGTCCAAGCAAGATCACCACGAGATCCTCAGCAATCGCCCACTCCTCTGTTTCCAGCTCATAGTTCCGAAGCTTCAGAGATTTGTCAGCCGTCATGGCATCAATGGCACTGCGGTATTTAACTGCAAAGCTGAGCATGTAATATGTAGAGTTCCAACAAGTAACAACGTCATGAGGGAGGATCCATGACTTTAACTTGAGTTCTTTGCAATAGCAGCGCCAAGCTGGGAGGGCAATAGTTGTTGATCATACAATAGCGAAGGCGAGACAGCAAAGCTTGGTTACTGTTTCGCGAACAGCAGCTGTATCTGCTATAATGCTTTCATGTTCATCTGCATCTAGTTCATCCAATTTGTCAATGCCATCATCAACGTCGTCGAGGTCGGGGACACCTGGGAGATCTTCATCCTTGTCTTCATCATCCTCGTCCTCTTCTTCATCATCCACGCCAGAGTTCAAAAGATCATCGACATCGGGATTGTCGCCATCTTCACTTGTCTTGCCTAGTCCAGCATTGAAAGGATGGAGAAGGGTTTTTGCCGAGAGTTGGAGGGTATGGTTGAAGCAGTGGACATGGTTCTCCAGTTCAAAGGAGTTTGGCATTTTGGCGAGGGTTTCCCCTTGAGTGTCATTCGATGTTGCATTGTCGGCATTCATGGCAAGGATCTTTATAGATGATAAGCTCAGAATGTTACAAACATAACATCAGGCTATGAACGCACCCGGTCCTGAAGCCTGAACGTCTCGAGCATTTGTGGAAAGGCCTTTGCCAAAGCCACCCCAGTATGAGACTCAGGTACCTCAATGATATCCAACAAGAAGGCCAACATTGCGCCATTATGCTTGAGGTGGACTGTCCAAGCAACAAATGCATGGTGATTGGTTGATGTCCATGCATCGGTAGCAAAATGGACATGCCCTGGGTGTTCTTGAAGGAGTTTAGTTATACGTTGACAGCACCTCTTGTAAGCTGCCTTGACATCACATCAAACAGTGTTCAGAGACGGAACTTTGAGGTGGGGATGTCCAGTGGTGAGGAGGTTGATGAGCTCAGGATCTGAGATGACTGTTGCAGGGCGATTGCTTTTGGCTACCCACTTTGCAATGTGGGCACTGGTATACGTGAGCCAAATAAAAGTATTACAAGAATTGTACTCACCGAAACTCGGGGGTAGAGTGTGCGTGGTGAGAGTACGTGACAGGATTTTGTCCTTGCTGAGCGAAACTACTGAAGATATTACCACTTCGGCTGACACCAGCCGCCCCCTTTGCAGCCTCATTGACAGCATCGTCACCCCAGCACCGAGCTGCATGATGCCGGAGGTTGGCGGTCAATGACTTGTCAGCCTTGTCTTGATAACGTCGGACCCCTCCTGTTGAACTCCTGCATTGCTTCGCAGAGCAGGTAAAGAAGTGGGCGACGCGGCCTTGATGTATTTCAATCGTTACGTCGCTTTTGAAGAATGAGTAGACTGGGGACCTCCAAGTTTTCTGTGCTGCCACTGATAATAGATATGAGTGAAATAGTAAAAAACAAATGAAAAGAATGTGCACCAAGCTCCTTCTCGAGATTCTCGTTGTTCAGCCCCTCAGGATCAGAATCGACCTCAATAACCTCTGACAATGCGTAGGACTTGATGCTGCCTTGTTCCTCATCAGCTGCGGGGCCATCGTTGGCATCACTGACAGCTGGAGTCGAGATGTTTGATAAAGTGTGTTTGCTACGCTTGAAAGGCCGTATAACCGCGCTGATACGCCTTAGGAAATTCTAAAGCAGCAATCGCGGGAGAATTGTCAAGAAAAACTTAGGAAAATTCTCAAGAACATATAGGAACTCACAGAATAATTGAGCACCAAAGGACAAGCATTAGTATGGGGAAGTGGGACTGTGGGACTTAGGAAGCGTCGAGCGTGCGTTGAGCGTCCGATCCCCAGCCGTTTTGATGTCAGGTGTTGATGCGATGTACATATTAATCGACGGATCAGGGCGGACAGGCACAGCCACCCGACCAACACCTTAGGAGCCCATAGCAACGGCGGATCAGCTTAGAAAATCAAGCATCAAGATCAAAAGATCAACATTGTACCTGATTGATGGCGGGGCGGAACACCATAGGAGGTGAAGGCCCAGCAATAGAGGGCGTTATCTAACATAAGTCGGCAAGATTTCCTTTTATACCATTTTTCTATCTCATTTAACAGACCGTGCAGATGGGGCAATATCACCCCATCGCGATGTGATTCTATCTTCTAGGGTAGCTCCACCAAGCTATTTCCAACATACCATATAAAGGACAGTTTCATTATCTATTTCATATTTTGTACTTGTACAAATACTAGGGGTAGTGTAGCTGCGCAGTAGAGAAGTTCAGACCCCAGAATATACCTCTCTCACAAATCTCACATCTTGCTCATCGCGTGACACGGCAAGCACGCTTAAAGTTGTGTAAAGACTCGGAACCAAGGACTAGGACATAGGAAATCGGGCATGGGAAGTTTCTCCCTTGCGCGTTGAAGTTGTTGAAAGCTCAGTGCTGTTGACAACGTCGGGCTCATTGAGCTTACTAAGGATAAAGGATTAGGAAACCAAGGATCTAAGGAATAAAGGAACGAAGTTTAGGATCTTCGGACTTAGGGTCGAAGATTGGGAAACTGAGGCACAAGGACAAGGATTTGAACTAAGGATTAGGAATTCTAAAGGACATAGAAACAAGACTTAGGGAAAGCTTAGGAAACTCTTAGGAAAACGGACTTAGGAAACCCTTAGGAAATCGACGGGAAAACAGAAAGACATTAGGCAGGATCTTAGGAAGGATCTAAGGATATCAAGAATATTCTAAGGAAGAGGCAAGCTTAGGAAGGAACCTTAGGAACTAAAGGCTTGGCAATAAGTTCTGCAAGGGAACTCTTTGGCCCACTTGCAACCATTCAGATAGTGCATTGGTGTGTGTGTTTTGTGTTGGTTAGGATATAGGATCTTGGTGTCAGATGCACACCACCCGTTTCAGCGCTGGCACCTTTCTTGATACGTTTGACACCACGCTTGACTGCCTTGGCACCAGATTGGACTGTGCTAGATATAGGGGATGTTGATAATGTCGATCGGAGTGAAGAGTGCGACGACTTCACTGAAGACTTTGTAGACATTAGTATGAGGAGAATACAAGAAGAAATTTGGCCTACTATAGAAGGTGGGGTAGTCAGCCACGTGATAGTCCAAGAGGAAAAGGGAATGACTATGAATGATTAACAGTGTTTAACTGTTACTGGGACTATGACTAGGATGTTGTGAGTTGGTTGGTATATGTTTTGTATTTTTACACCAAGTATTACACACACTGGGAATATTTTTTGACTGCGACTGCCAAATTAAGAAAAACCGGCAAGTCGGCCAGGTGTGGGAAACTATGCTGAAACACGGCATATTGTCATCATTGAGAGCATTATTGACTATTAACAAGTTACCACTTTGCATACAGAGATATAATTTCAAGAAAATATACATTCCAACTCTTATAAAACAGTTCCATGCCTTGAAATACATTTGAAATGCCCCTCCTACTCCCTGTAACATTATCAGCCCCCATCAATGCAGCACTGGCTGTGCTGCTCAAAGAAGCCCTCAAAATGTTCATAAATACATGCCTACATCTTTTCCTTCCATTGTGACCACTGTAACTCTTTCTGTTCTTGTGGTGCAAAAATCTGGCTGAGGTGGCATCAGAGAAGGAACAGGAGGTTAGCTGTAGGATGGACAACACCTCTGTGGGATGCCTCAAGAAAGCCTCATAATAACATTTAATGATATGGCTATGCACCTGTACAGCCAATTTTGCCTCAATGTTGTCCCCAGACAAAAAATTCATTCTGAAGTACAGATAAGCAAAAAATAGCATTTTAGTGTAAGCATGTCACATATGAGAGAAGAAAAATGTATAGAAATAATAGAATATCATATATAGGACAGGAATAGTGATGGGAACAACATATAAGAAGGTTGAAGGCAGTGGAGGGACCATGCATTCACAATCATTAACTCAAAGTCACAGTGTTCTCAGGGTCAAGAAGCATGTTACCCAGCCTTATGAAAGAACTAGAGTAGTAAACAAGGTATATAAACCTATAAATCATAGCAGATGGAGAGCAGGCTTACAGGAAGCATATCTGCAGCAAGTTTTGAGGCGAGAGGAAGGATAATGATGCTCGACACAGTGGATTACCATATCGGGCATGATCAGGAAATAAGAAAATACGTCAAAACAACGTTTCGGCATGCATCAAGCCATCATATCTCAGCAAGGGATCAAAATCGGTGAACAAGGTTCAGTATATATCTTCCTTAGGTCCAATTCTCAAAATTAAAACACATAACTACCCAAATTTGCAGCTACTTGACCATTAAATACCTGTATGGCTGAGTACCCAGTGTGGCCGAGTAGGTGACCAGCTATAGTACATTTATATGTCCCAGCCAGATCTCGATGGATTGTTTTTTTCCATAAACCTTGTTGGGATCGAGCAAGTCCATGAGGGCGGGGAAGCTAGAAGCGGCACTAGCCTAGAGGTTGTTTGCATCCATGAGTTGGGTTGATGTTGAGTAATAAACAAAATTCTCATGAGATGCGTAAACAAAGAACACAGATTGCGACTTGTGCGTTTCAACAGCCAACTGAGTTGGGGATTTCAAAGAGTAAATACATGAAGTGTACAATACCCATACAATACACATAAACCCGTGAATACGGGTGCGGTATTGCTTGGGTATGGCCATTCCAAAACAGTACCTGTACCCGAGCTTACCCGTGACCACTTTGTCACGGTGTTACCTGTACCCGTGTCATGCCTTACTAGTCATGAAATCAGACTACAAGTAGATGATCAAACAGCAGTGTTTCACCTGAGAGGCATAGTATATCATGGTGCCAACCACTTTACATCTAGAATAGTATCACCTGCAGGAGATATATGGTATCATGATGGCATAACTACAGGCAATGCTTGTGATAGTGACATTAAGTTACACATGACATATGATAACTTGAAAATATGTCAAGGAAAAAGCCTTGTATTGGCTATTTATGCTTAGATGGGATTAGAACTCTTGCTATTTATGTTATTTATGACATTAATGTAAGAATAAAAGGACTCGTACCTGCCACATGAGGTGTTGGCCCTCTACCCCAAAGTGTAGTAGAGGAAAATAACATGTGAACAATCATACTGTTGTTGTGTTGTGCACATCCAATGCAACACATTCATGTTCATTTACTGGAACCAAACAGTAATAAATATTAACTTTCCTTGCTTCCACAACCTCCTCTCCTCTGGGGCATCACTTCCCCCTTAAGTAATATGTAAATTAAGTTAAATGGTCCCTATTTTATAAGTAAATAAAGGTTTGAAGCACTTATCTGAGTGCCAAAACCTATAAATACAACATCAGTAACTCACATGTAGAAATTTGGTGACAGGTTGGGTGTGGGTCATGGGTACAAAAGGTGTGACCTGTACCCATGCCTGTAACCCCTACAGGTCACTGAACCCATGCTATTCCCTAGACTAGAAGCATGGATCAGGAAAACATCATTAGAAGGAATAGCTGCCAGTGATTGGTTGATTGCACTTGCTCCCCGGCAGTGCCAGCATTTAGATAGTCAGAGGCTGGGGCAAGTTGTGTGGTCACCACTTGCTGTAGCACTCTAGAGTGTATTACAACGGATAACCACTGAGGTGCTGTGCCACTAGAGTGATGCATCGTATGTATGAGAGTACCACCGCAAATCACAAAAGAGCTGGGCAGACACAGCGGCGCATCCAGATTGCAGCATTCAGAGTCCCTAGCGACCAGGCACCAA
This sequence comes from Tricholoma hemisulphureum, assembly GCA_964034925.1. NCBI lineage: Eukaryota > Fungi > Basidiomycota > Agaricomycetes > Agaricales > Tricholomataceae > Tricholoma > Tricholoma hemisulphureum. The sequence continues at coordinate 1,392,253 of OZ035928.1, read as the reverse complement.
GTCATTGGGGGGTGATCCAATTCGAGTCGGTAAAATGGGGGAAATTCGGTTTTGTGCAGTGCTAGTGACTGCAGCGATCAACCACAGCCCGGTGGCCGAACAATGTCGCGTGTTTATAGACTCGGGCTATAGGCGTGGGTTAGCCCGCACCTCGCTGCTAAAGTTGAGTGAGTCCCGGCTATCGGATCGCCAGTGAGCTCGCCGCCGAGCTCTGTTGTCCTCTAGTCATGGGTCAGAGAATGTTTCATGCCTTGTATAGTGGAAGGGTGTTGAGCCTAGATCCGGGTCAACAGAAAGTTCGTTTCCTTATTCTGATATTTTCTGATGATTGCGTCTGAGACTCTCAGTGTAAGCCTGAGGGCGGGGAAGAGATGGAGGGAAAGCTGGGTAGCAGAGACTTGGGGTGTTGTTGGTATGGGTCGCTGTTCTTTGGGAATTTCGTGGAGGTGCGATGGTTGGCTTGCTACGGGCTATTCTGAGCGGTGCGGTGTGCATAGGTGTCATGGACAGAGCATCGAGTCGGAGGTTCTTACTTGGTGGGTGTATCTGCTGTGGTCTTTCGAGGTACACTGAGAGGTATGTGGGTCGAACACCTTTCCCCTTGACACCGCGCGTTCTCAGAGCCTTGCAATTGGGGCTGTTTCGGCAGTTGTTATGGTGTTTATCATAGCAGTAGCATGGAGGCTGTGTGTATTCAGTGCCTGGTAAAAGGCGAGTCTGGCTGAGTCATCTTTCAAGTTCAGTTTCTCTTGCCTATCTACGGTCATGCCCACCACCAAACTTATACAACGGTAGTCCCATCCATATCCTATCGCTCCTCTACACCATCCATTCTGACAGTGCACCCCAGCGCAGATCCCAGGACCATCCAGAACAAGTTCCTAGTCGGCTACCAAGGCTGGTACACCTGCCCCGGTGACGGCGACCCCGTGGGACCAGATCACCACGGCTGGCTCCACTGGTTCAACCACCCGCTCGCCTCAGGCGGCCGTCCCAACACCGATCTCTGGCCGGACCTCTCCTCCTATTCCCCCTCCGAGCTCTTCCCTGCCCCCGGCCTCAAGTCCCCATCCGGCGACCCCGTCTTTCTCTTCTCCTCACGCCACCCAAAGACCGTCCAGCGGTACGTTCCCTACTTTTGCCCTCCTCTGGTCGCTGAATTTTGGACAAGCCATTTCCACTGGATGGCAGAGCACGGCGTCGACGGCGCGTTTCTGCAGCGTTTTGCCAGCGAGTGCGATGTAGATGCCGGGAACCAGGGGATCAGGCGCATCCGCGACGAGGTCGGTGACCACGTCCTAGAGGCCGCAGAGAAGGAGGGCAGGGTCTTCGCCATCATGTAAGCCTCACAATTTTATCTATAAACCAAAACATTTCCCCCCCGAAATTGCAAAAGGTACGACGTTTCGGGCGTCCCCGCCGACCGCATCCAGCGCATTCTCGAGCGCGACTGGTCCCACCTCGTGCACACCAAGGGCGTGCTTGACAGCCCCAACTACCTCCGCGAGTATGGCCGGCCCGTCGTCGGCCTCTGGGGGTTCGGATTCTCTAACGCCGGGCACACGCCTGCGCTGCTACGCACCGTCGCACGCGGCTTCCGTTTCCACACCCCTGGCGGTGCGTACCTCGTCGCGGGGACGCCGACACATTGGCGCACGGCGGACGGCGATGCACACCGAGATGTCGCGTTTGGAGACGTGTGGTTGGGTGAGTTCGATGCGCTGATGCCGTGGACGGTGGGAAGGTGCGGTGATGCACGCGGCGCCAAGTGGGCGGAGTGGGAGCGCAGAATCGCGGAGGACGTTAAGGCGATCGAGAGCTGGAATCTGAGGGCAGAGGCGGAGGATAAGAGGAAGGTGGTGTATGTCCCAGTCGTGTATCCCGGGGGCTCGGTGAGAGGGCCTTCTTTATTTTCTCTTCCTTTTTCCTTTTCCCTGTTCGGTTCAGCGGTTTACGAAGTGTGTATGGTTTATTTTAGGGCTTCAACCTGTCCGAAGGCAAGTGGGCGCTCAACGACATCAAGCGCAACGGCGGGCGCTTTCTTTGGTCCCAGATCGTCCTCGCCAAGCGCCTCAACACGCGTTTCGTGTACGGCGCCATGTGGGACGAGTTGCGTGCATCCCTCTCCCTCTCCCATGCACACGACTCACCCACTCTTTTTCCACATCCACAGGTACGACGAAGGCACGGCGCTGATGCCAGTCGTCGCCAGCAAGCGCCTCCTCCCGCGCGCTTCCTCCGACAAGTTTCCCTTTCTCGCGCTCGACGCAGACGGGTACGACCTGCCGTCCGATTGGTGCGTGCCCCCCTCCTCCTTGCACTTGCACTTGTTCTCATTCTCCCTAGGTACATGCGCATCTGCGGTCTCGCAGCCGAGGCCCTCCGCGGCGAGCGCCGTGTGCACGAGACCTTTCCCACAAAGGAGCTGCAGGATTACTGGGCCACGCGCCCGCGATACGAGGTGGTCGATGTGGCTGCTGCAAAAGCGGAGTTTGTGTCGGGTGGGAGCGGGGGGGGTGCGGGGCCGGAGCTGGAACCGGGTAGACGAGGTGGGGGAGGGGCAGGGGAGGGACAGACATACCAGGAGTGGCTGGTATCGCAGAAGGAGGACAAGGAGGAGCCGCCGCCGCCGCCGTATTCGTTGGAGGCAGCGTCGCATCAGGAGCAGGATTCGGAGCAGGGTGGGAGCATCACGGCGAGTGTGACGGTGGTTGCGGCGAGCCACGACGTCCGTCCTGCCACCCTTGCTGGACCTGAGGCTGTACCTGGACCTGGACCTGGACCTGCGCACGCACCGACGCCCCCTGGTGCGACTGTGATGGCTGCGGCTGCGGCTCCTGTGCTGAACCAGGGCGCCCCGCCCCGTGTCAATACGAGCTCTAGGCCGCCGTCGCGCCTGCCCCGGCCCCTGGCCCAGGCCGAACAGCCCCAGCCCCAACAAATACAACAAGCACAACAATTTCAACAACCTCAACAACCCCAACACCCCCTTCAGGCCCAACAAATTCAGGCACTGTACCCGGATCCAGTGAACGCCCAGCAACAGTACTCACAGCAACAGCAACAGCAACAATACTCACAGCAGCAGCAACAACAACACTCACCCACACCCACGTCTGCGCCAGCACAAGGTCGCGTTCAGCCCTCGCCGCCGCCCCTGCACCCACTACGCCGCCCGTACTCTGCGCACACGGGGCGCCCGTATTCCCAGGGAAACCATTCGTACCTCCTCCGCCCAGCGTCGTCCCTGGCCCAGTCCCAGTCCCAACTACAACCCCAGCTCCAACCTCAGTCCCAGTCACCCCAGTCACCCCAGTCCCCAGCCCAGTTCCATTCCCCATCACACCTCCCGTCCTCCGTATCACCATCATTGTCCCATCCCCACTCCCAACCTCACGCGCACCCGTCGTCGTCCCCCGCCTCGCCGGCGCTGCTGGGCCAATTCGGTGCATGTGTCGGCGGTGAGGGTGAAGCCACTTCTCCTACTGTTGATGTGACCAGTGCGAAGCCGCCGGGCCGCCCGGGGCAGTGGCCCCCTGCGGAGTGGGGCATTGGGGTGTCGGGTGCCCCTCTGCTTCCACACCAGCAACAGCAGCCACGTCCCCCGAGCCGGCCGTCGTCATCGATTCAGAACCCGGCAAGCTCGAGTCCGAGTGTGGGTGCGTCGTCGTATGTGGCTTCGTTACAAACCTCTGCGCCCGCGCAGATTCAGAGTCAGCAGCAACAGCAGGCGTCCAGTCCGAGTGGGGTGGGTGCACTGGGGAGCGGGAATGATTTTGGGAGACCTTACGCTGGACAGGGGTATTCTCCTAGTCCTGGGCCTTCTCCTGGGCATGGGCATAGGCCTGGGCATCATTCTCCTGGCCCTGGTCATGGTGATGGGCATGGGCATGGATCAGGATCGCCCTTCCCTGGTCAAGCCGCTCCGTCGTTGGTGTCGATGTCGTCATACGGGCATGCTAGTAGCGGGCTGTCGTTCCCAGCAGGGCCTAATCCAAACCCGAATCAAAGTGGATCATTGTATCCGGAGGGCCTCCCGTCGGGTTATCATCATCTGGGGCAGGATGTGTCGTCGTCGTATTCGGGACAGAATGTGTTGTCGTCATCCTCGTATGATGCGGGGCAGAGTACATCGCCCTTTCCGGGACAATATAATGTATCGTCGGCGTATCATCCTGGGCAGAGTGCATCACCTTTTCCGGGACGACATACATATTATCCAGGGCAGCCATCATACGTGCCACAGCAAGTTCACGGCCAGAGTTATTTGAATGATCCGCTGCACCGTCCATCGTCGCCTAGCTCCACCTTCCCGACACCAGGTGGCGGCGGCAGACCTTTGTTCCCCGGCCAAGCGTACAAGACAGCGACTCTAGGCACATCATACACTTCTGATCAGAATTACAGCACAGGCCAAGATGATAATTCTCCGTCCTTTCCTAGCCATATGCCCCATAATAGCGGAGGAGGGCCACCCGCGCCGTACGGCGCAGGTGGGCAGGGGACGATACTTAACCCAAATGAATCCGGTGGAGGGTTCCGTTTCCCGCAAGTGCAGGAGTCGCAATACTTTAATAATATGCCACAGCAACAACTACCTGCACATAATGCAGAATTGAATCACGGTCCTTCCTCGCCGACGTCCTCGCCGTATTTCCCTGGCTATAATACTGCGTCGTATGAGCCTGCTCCGTCCCATCATCAGGCGCCTTTCCCCGCAGGCGTGCCGCCGGGTGGTGGATGGTATTCCGAAAGCTCGAGTTCTCCTGATCAGCCACCCATGCCCCCTCGTAAGTTTTCGATGTTTAAAAAATCAACACTGAGGGCTAATCTGATCTATCTATCAATTGAATAGGTCCAGTTACGCGCCCATCGTTCGGCCAGCCGACTTCGGGTGTGACGTTTCCTACTGCGTCTACTACAGGTGCGTTCGGGTTTGCGCTGAGCGCTGTTGACAAGGTTGCAGGTAAGAAAACGAGGGAACAGCTGGAGAACGGGGTGGGGAGTCTGGCACAGTGTGAGTGTTTTATTTTTCTATTTTTGGGGCGTGTTGCTGACCGATTGTTTTGGGCTATGCGTGTCAGCGAGCAGCAAGCTGTTTGGAAAGTTCACAAAGTGATATAATGACCAAGGTTTTTACGTTCGCGATGGATGTAGTTATCGGTCAGGATTTCCAGAGACTCGGAAGTGAGCGCTAGTGAGCGCTTAAAAACGAATTTCTGATACAAATATATTTGGCCACGCTTCCTTTTCAATCAAATGGGCACAATCTTTTTCAGAAAAACACCGAATTAAAGGGGCCTAGTTTTCGGCAGGTAGCTAACACATTTTGCAGATGCTGACATTTAGTCACTGGTAGCCAGTCCAACCGGAGTACATATGTAAGTCCGACACAACCGTGACAGCACAATCGTAAATGAAGCGGCCAGTCTGAGTGTTGTGACGCATCCTGCCACAATCCCAGGGTCATAGATTATAATCGGAACCCCCGAGGGAACCACGAGGCAATGGAAGTGATACGTGGACCCGACTCCGACAAAAGCTCCTTATGCCCGGGTAGCCATTGACTATTTAACAAGGGAAGCCAGAAGAATCTTTGTTCGTTTTTTGTTTCCTTTTCTTTCTTCTTTCCGTTGAGAATGGTGCAAGCTCTGGAAAATCCGCCCCGCTTGCGGGACTCCTGCAATGACTACTTCGCGATCAACATGTGGCGAGACATGAGGACTGCTCGCGAAGTGGAATGCTGGGAATACTCAGGTTGGAGCTGATATCAGAAAGATGGACCAAGATCATCCTTCAAGATTCGGAGCAGAAGCATCAAAAAGGAAAAGTAGGTTAGATCCCCTCCTGGAATTAAAACAAAAACAGAGATCGGATTCGATAAACCTGATGTGGAATTGGAATCGAGAGCAGAAAGGGAAATTATCACGAGGTTTCGTTACCAACCTGTTAAACCCAGAGACGAGATCAGCAACCTTGAGGACGTTTGGCGCGGCGCATTTTACTTAAGCTTTTAATCGCCCTTCCTCCATTGTGCGAAAGAGTATTTGGAACGCCCGGTTGCCGAATTTTTCAGCTTCCGCGTGGCTTCTTGTGGCCGATACGTAACAGGGCCTGCGAAGGTCTCGAGGTTTGTGGCAGGTGTCCGGACCTTCCAAATGCACACCTCGTTCACAGGGGTTGGGATTCAGAGGACGTTACGGAGACGTATTCGAATAATATATAACACCAGGGACGTAGCTTACTTATCCGCCCCTTCCAACGATGCAGGCCCAGGATTACACTGTGCCCTTTCGCCGCCACCACCCCGACTCCTACGATGGTATCGACACCAATCCACTACTTGGAACTGGCATGTACCAACCAATACCTGACCATCACCATTACTTTGCGTTGGACAGGCTGACTCTGAATCACACCAGCTTCTCGAGAGGATCATCGCTCACATACCCACATCCAGAGCCTTGTCGATATTTTCCTGACACCCGCGGACAAGACGCACCGACAGCAGCAACCTCGTCGGGTCTGGCTAGCTCTAGCGCCACCGGCCTGACAGTTGCCGGAGGAACCGTAGGCGTAGCCAGCAGCAGTGACTTTTATCGCGTGCCCGACCCCGAGGGTATACCGGATTACCACTATGGACTGCAATGGCAATGGACTCATCCCACCTCCGAAACACTCCACGGAGTTAATGTCGTCACAGGACCAGTATCTTCTAGTTCTCGCAATATCATACCTAGGTTTGCGACGAATAAAAGCACAGTGGACGCGAGCACATTCGGATCTGTGGTTCCAGTGCTCCAGCCTGCTGCTCAGTTACCCACCCCCGCGTCAATGGCCGTCTTGCTTCATCATAACAATTCGCGATCCGAAACGCGCGCGCCTCAGGCTCAGCAGTCTACGGATGGGCGGCTTGGTGCTGTCGATGCTAACGCGCGATCTGCGCTGCCGGTATTCCATCCAGAAGTCATGCTGGCGCAAGCACCACTTGACAGCTCTCCAGCGCGGGAGAAGAAACATGGTTGTACTATGTGTCATAAAAGGTTGGTTCGCCAGGATCCCAGGCTTCGTATTATTTGCCTGACTTGATCCCCGACGCCTAGGTTTGACCGACCTAGTACCTTGCGAAAAGTAAGTAGCTTGTACAGAACCTGTACGTGGAAAGCTGCTGAACACGGCTCCCGACTTGTAGCACTTGCTCGTCCATACCGGTGAAAAGGGTATGTCTGACTTAATCGTTACTTTCGTTAACACTGAGGGTTCATTGCATAGCTTTCGTGTGCGACACCTGCGGCCGCCGTTTCGGAGTGATGTCCAACTTGAACAGACACATCCGTCGATGTGTCCTTAAGCCTGTACACACCACTGTCGCCCTCTGTAATCAACCCGCCTCTTCAGGCTTCAACTCTCCTGGTACTACCGCCAGCAGCTCCGGTTCACCTGAAAACGCACAATCGACAGACGTACGGGCTGGGATTAATCATGCTTCCTCTTCCGAGCCGTCCGATGCTTCATCCTCCATTCAGTCCTCGCGCCAATCCGTCAAGCCACCTGTCGCGCAAATGGGACAAAAACGCCGGCGCCGTGCGCCATCTCTGTCAAGATGGATCCCGCCTTCTCTGCTTTCATTCAATTTATCCCCACCAGAGTCACAGAAAGCCACACCAGTGCCACTGCCGCCTGTAAAGCGCAATCTGCATAAAGGAGAAGAAAGAGACTCGTGGGACGAGAACGTGGCCTCGTCGCCCTATCATCCGTGTGGCTGGAAGGATGTGCTTCCCGGCCCCGGATTTGGTCTCGGGTTGGGTCTTGGCGGCAAAGACGTGGGGAATTTGAATCTTGGTGGAAATGGTGGGTTTATGCTTGGAAGAGTACTCGTATTTTGAACGAATGTTCATTATACGATGGCTGGAAGGCGACAACGTGGCGGGGGTTTTGGGATCAAGCGAGAAAGGATTTGGACTTGGTGGACTCTGTAGATTAGCATGTACTAGGAAATATGTGACGTACATATGCGACTCGGACCACATAGTACAGTTACAGTGTAGCGTATGATACAGTCCAGCGAACAGCTACAATGTAGCGTATGATACGGGTTCGCTGAATGCCAGCGAACAATGTCTTAATAAGGAAGGACTACAGTGTAGCATATCATACGATGGCAGCGAATTCGCCAGGACAGGCATCTATGAACTGGGCCGACTACACATGGCCGGACTGTGTGCCGAGCAGCCATTGGTTATGCTGAGTTCAGATTTACCTGACTGTGTGCTGAACATTGAATGACCAAGATGGCCAAGGAATTAATTGCACAGAGTGAAATAGACAAATAGTGAGGGGGCTGGTGATATGCTAGTCATGCTGAGGGTACCCATGCCAGTGTCAGTGACAGGACTCCATTGGACACAACCAATGTAATGGGTAAGTGGGATGTCAAAGCTTGAGACAGTGCCGAAAATAGTAGTGCCATGAATGTGTGCTGGTGCATGTGGGCCGATGTCCACAACCAGTGCCATGTCCACGTGCAAGGTCAAAGGTTTCAGACACTGCCGACCATACTAAAAGTGCCAGTGGATGGACAGTGGCCGATGTCCATGAAAGTGCCAATGTGCCGGTGCCCATCACATGGCCGAGGGTGCCAGTGCCTGGCACAGTGCCGAGAGGCCCATGGAGGTAACCAGTGCCATGTCCATGTGCCATGTAAAAATATTCATACAGTGCCGATACGGCTAGTGCTATAAATGTGCCGGTGCATGTATGGTGGCCAATGACCGTAAACATGCCAAATGTGCCAGTGCCTATCACATGGCCGAGGGTGCTGGTGCCTGGCATGGTGCTGAAAGGCCCATGGACACAACAATTGCCATGTCTAAGTGCATGGTCAAAGGTTTGAGACAGTGCCAACATGACTAAACGTGCCAGTGTATGTACAGTGGCCAATGTCCATAAAAGTGCCAAATGTGCCGGTGCCCAGCACATGGCCGAGGGTGCCGGTGCCTGGCAGGGTCCTGAATGGCCCATGGACTTGGAGGCAACCAGTCCTATGTCCATGTGCCATGTAAAAAATATTCATATAGTGCTGATACTGCTAGTGCCATAAATGTGCCGGTGCATGTACAGTGGCCGATGTCTGTAAACATGACAACTGTGCCGGTGCCCATAACATGTCTGAGGGTGCCGGCATCTGGAAGGGTCCGGAACGGCCCACGGAGGCAACCAGTGCTGTGTCCAAGTGCAGGGTCAATTCTTTCAGACAAGAGTGAAAATACGAGTGCCATGAATGTGCCGGTACGTGTACAGTGGCCAATGTCTCTAAACATGCCAAATGTGCCGGTGCCTATCACTTGGGAGAGGGCGCCGGTGCCTCTCAAGGTGTCGAAAGGCCCATGGACACAACTAGTGCAACATCCATGTGGCATGTCAACAGTGTGAGACAGTACTGACAATACTAAGAGTACCAGTGTATGTACAGTGGCCAATGTCCATAACAGTGCCATAAACATGGCAAATGTGCCGGTGCCCATCACATGGCCGAGGGTGCCAGTGCCTGCCAGTGTCCTGAATGGCCCACGGAGGCAACCAGTGCCATGTACATGTGCAATGTAAAAACATTCAAACAGTCCCAAAAATGCTAGTGCCATGAATGTGCCGGTGCATGTACAGTAGCCAATGTCTGTAAATGTGCCAAATGTGCCAGTGCCCAACACTTGGACCAGGGTGCCGATGCCTGTCTGGGTGCCAAAAGGCCCACGGACACAACTAGTGCAATGGCCATGTGCCATGTCAACATTTTGAGACAGTACTCACAATACTAAGAGTGCCAGTGTATGTACAGTGGCCAATGTCCATAACAGTGCCAAATGTGCCGGTGCCCATCACATGGCTGAGGGTGCCAGCGCCTGGCATGGTGCCGAACGGCCCATGGAGGCAACCAGAGCCATGTCCCTGTGCCATGTAAAAATATTCATGCAGTGCCGATACTGCTTGTGCCATAAATGTGCTGGTGTATGTACAGTGGCCAGTGTCCATAAAAGTGACAATAGTGCCGGTGGCCATTGCTTGGCCAAGAGTGCCAATACCTGGAATGGTGCCGAAAGGCCCACAGGGTGCTGACTCTGCTGGTGCATGCACAGTGGCCATAGTCCGTACAATTCCAATGTGCTGGTGCTCATCACTTAGCTGAGGGTGCCCCCCATTTTGTCATTTAGTGTTTAGTTTTGAATCATCAGTGCCGGGACACACAATGTCATTGCACAGCCAACGACATCATGCACTCCATATGTCAATGATATCATAGTTTATACATAGCGCGGCTTTATGTATATAAGTAGATGTGACTGGAGAAGTAGGTGACAAAGACTCTTATACACTGGTTAATGCCCTCACACATCTTAAGCTCTATTAGCTGTCTTCACTGATGCCTTGTATCCTTCAACAAGTTGCAATTGGTTTGACTGAATGCAACTGACAGGTTAGGTCCGTCTTGTGGCAGGAAGTGAGAGGGGTCAGGTTTGGTCTTGTAGCAGGGGACAGGAGATGAGAGGGGTTGTGTTAGATGAGAAGGGGGGATGTCAGGCAAGAGGAGGGGATGACAGGCAAGAGGAGGGAATGACAGGCAAGAGGGGGGGATGACAGACAACTCAGACCTCAGATGAGGGGGGACGGCAGGCAAGAGGGACAGCACATGAGGGCAAGAGGGGGGGATGATGATGGTTAGAAGACAACAACATGTGTCATGTCATCAATTAATTGTTTTCCAGACCATAGACCTGGTATAGTCTGGTGCCATGCTGGCATCTCCCGTCCGTTGGCACATGCACAATTTGATTTGTGGAGGTATTGGCAAGATATGTTGGATATACCTGCCAGTGGTGCATAGGGTTATAAGGGTATAGGGCTACAGGGTTATAGGGTTACGGGGTTATATCATATATGACTGTGCATGCACTAGTGGATTCATGCCTCAGGTAGTTGCAGCCCCATCTGAAATCACTGTGTGAACAGGCACTGGCACCCTCGGCTGAGTGATGGGCACTGGAACATTTGGCAGTTTTATCAACATTGGCCACTTTGATGTATGTTGGCCAGTTTTATGCACATTCACCAGTGTACATGCACTGTCACATTCACCACTGTTGGCATTGTCTTAAAACGTTCACATGGTACTTGCCATCACACTGGTTGTCTCCATGGGACTCCCAGCAACATAACCAGAACCGGCACCCATGGCCAACTGACACGCACCAGCACTTTTGGCATTGGGACTAACATTGGCCACTGTGTGCACCAGCAGATTGATGCCATTAGTATTGCTGGCACTTCCTGAAAACTTTTACATATCACTTGGATATCACATTGGTGGTGTCTGTGAGACTCCCGGTACAGTAGCCAAAACTGCCACCCTGGGGGCCTTTCGGCACCATGCCAGGTACCAGTGCTCTTGGCCAAGCACTGGCCACCAGCACTTTTGTCACTTTATGGACATCAGCGACTGTGTGGGCCATTCAGGACCCTGCCAGACACTGGCACCCTCAGCAATGTGATGGCCACCGGCACTATTGTCACTTTTATGGACACCGGCCACTGTACATACACCAGCACATTTATGGCACTAGCAGTATCAGCACTGCATGAATATTTTTACATGGCACATCGACATGGCTCTGGTTGCCTCCATGGGCCGTTCAGCACCATGCCAGGCACCAGCACCCTCGGCCATGTGATAGGCACTGGCACATTTGGCATGTTTACGGTCATCGGCCACCATACATGCACCGGCACATTTATAGCACTAGCCATATCGGCACTGTATGAATATTTTTACATGGCACATCGACATGGCTCTGGTTGCCTCCATGGGCCGTTCAGCACCATGCCAGGCACCGGCACCCTCCGGCATGTGATGGGCACTGGCACATTTGGCACTTTTATGGATATCGGCCACTGTACATACACTGGCACACTTAGTCATGTTGGCACTGCCTAAAACCTTTGGCCATGCACGTAGACATGGCAATTGTTGCCTCCATGGGCCTTTAGGCAGCTTGCCAGGCAACAGCACCCTCGGCCATGTGATAGGCACTGGCACATTTGGCATGTTTACGGTCATCGGCCACTGTACATGCACTGGCACATTCATTGCACTAGCATTTTTGGCACTGCATTAATATTTTTACATGGCACATGGACATGGCACTCGTTGCCTTGGTGGGCTGTTCAGGACCCTGACAGGCACCGGCACCCTCAGCCAAGTGATACTCACCAGCACATTTATGGACATCGGCCACTGTACATGCACTGGCACATTCATGGCACTCATATTTTCACTCCTGTCTGAAAGCATTGACCATCCACTTGGACATGGTACTGGTTGCCTCCGTGGGCCGTTCAGGACCCTGCCAGGCACCGGCGCCCTTGGCCATGTGCTGGGCACCGGCACATTTGGCACTTTTATGGACATTGGCCACTGTACATACACTGGCACGTTTAGTCATGTTGGCACTGTCTCAAACCTTTGACCATGCACTTAGACATGGCAATTGTTGTGTCCATGGGCCTTTCAGCACCATGCCAGGCACCAGCACCCTCGGCCATGTGATAGGCACCGGCACATTTGGCATGTTTACGGTCATTGGCCACCATACATGCACCGGCACATTTATAGCACTAGCCGTATCGGCATTGTATGAATATTTTTACATGGCACATGGACATGGCACTGGTTACCTCCATGGGCCTCTTGGCACTGTGCCAGGCACTGGCACCCTCGGCCATGTGATGGGCACCGGCACATTTGGCACTTTCATGGACATCGGCCACTGTCCATCCACTGGCACTTTTAGTATGGTTGGCAGTGTCTGAAACCTTTGACCTTGCACGTGGACATGGCACTGGTTGTGGACATCGGCCCACATGCACCAGCACACATTCATGGCACTACTATTTTCGGCACTGTCTCAAGCTTTGACATCCCACTTACCCATTACATTGGTTGTGTCCAATGGAGTCCTGTCACTGACACTGGCATGGGTACCCTCAGCATGACTAGCATATCACCGGCCCCCTCACTATTTGTCTATTTCACTCTGTGTTGGGAATGGAGTGGTGAACAGTGACAGGAAGAGTTAAGGACAAGGTTAGATTATGAAGTTAATCTCAAAGGCTTGTGAGTGAGGGAGTCTGCAACAGGGAGGAATGTTATTATCATCTCCTACATGATGTGCAATATTTATACTACACAGTTAGGAGGTATAGTGTAATGCACTCCTTTAATATATAAAGGAGGTATTCTGTAATAGACCCCTGTACCAGTTAATAATGGAATAACTATGTCATATCCCCTATATAATTCTCCAGATAGACTTGTCTATCATTGTATATTACAGGGGGTTCCCTGAATAGCATAGGAGACAGTCTTGGCAGTCTTTGTAGTCTTGGCCAGATTATTAAGGGTAGCAGCTCGGGAATTAATATTATTCCCTGTGGCTGTGTTGGACTCTACCAGTGGCAGATCCTAACCCTAACCTTAAGCTTAGGACTTGTATTCCTTCTCCCTAGGCTTGTTAACTGCCTTGGCTTGCCTGTATACTCTTGTATACATAATCCCAACACTCCCCCTCAAGCCTAGGCAGTGTAGGACAATGAGTGGAATGGTTCTGTAAATGTCATCACTCCCCCTGGAGTGGTTAATAATTTTCTTTCAGGTGCGTCAAAACCTCTGTGGATGGAAAACCCATTGGGAAAAACCAATCTCACCAAGGAAAGCTACTGAGTTATTTTTGACTGAATTCCCATCTCTTCCCTATGCCGTGAAAACTTAGGCTTTGGTAAAGCCTTTGTTAAGATGTCCGCTGTTTGTTCCGGATCACGACAGTTTTGAATATCAATAATTTTGTTGGTGACTAAATCTCGGACCCAGTGATGCCGTATAGCGATATGTTTCGACCTCTGGTGAAATTGAGGGTTATGGGTTAAAATTACTGACCCTTCATTATCGCCTTGAATAATTGTCGGATTTTCTTGAGTGTATCCGAGTTCACCATACAAATTTCTTAGCCAAGTGGCCTTGCGTCCAGCTTCGGATAATGCCACATATTCGGCTTCTGTTGAGGATAGTGCAATAATTGTTTGTTTCTTTGATTTCCAAGTTATTGCTCCCCCTGCTGTCAGGAAAACATATCCTGTGGTGGACTTGAAGTCCTCAGAATTTGCAAATGATGCATCGGCAAATCCATGGAAAAGGTTATTGTTTTCAGTCTCATCCTGGGATTTTCTGTAAATAATTCCAAGAGTTTTCGTACCTGCTAAGTACCGTAGTATCCGCTTTATTGCACCATGGTGTTGTAAGCCCGGGTTTGCGGTATATGCTGCCAATTTATTAACAGCGAAGCTAATGTCAGGTCGCGTGGAGTTTGCAATGAATTGTAGACATCCCAGTAATTTGGCGTATGAATTGCTCCGATTTGGCTCATTATAATCTGGGTTTTCAATTAATTTAATATTTGGGTCCATTGGCATTCCAACAGGGTTTGCATCAATCATGCCTTCTTTACGAAGGACATTCTCGATATATTTTTCTTGAGATATTTTGATGCTATCATTGGCGCATGTAATTTCTATGCCCACGATTTTGCTAGGCTCTCCAAGGTCGGTGACGTCCCATTCTGATGTTAACGCATTTTTCATATGCTTCATCATTTTATCTGCTGATGCAAAAAGCAAGGTGTCGTCTACCCATACCGTTATGATGCCTATATTTTCTTCATCCCGTCGAATATATGCGCAAGGATCTGCCATTAATTGTCCATAATCATGAATTTTAAGTTTACCATCAAATTTGTTATTCCACTCTCGACCTGCCTGCTTTAATCCATAAAGCAGTTTAAATAGCTTGCATACTCGGCCTGTTCCATCATTACATCCTTCAGGTTGTTCCATGTATATAGTCTCTTGTAGCGTGCCATTGAGGTATGCGCCCTTTACGTCCATCTGTTGTATTTTTAGACCTTTCTCTGATGCGAGTGCTAAAATCGCCCGGAGTGTGTCCATTCGTACAACTGGTGAAAAAGTTTCCGTGAAATCATAACCGGGTCTTTGTGCATACCCTTTTGCAACTAGCCGCGCTCTGTATCGTACAATTTCCCCTTCTTTATTTCGTTTCCGAATAAATACCCATTTATTTGAGATTGGAACGGCATCTGGAGGTTTTTCGACAAGTTCCCAAGTACCCTTTTCTTTGAGCAAGTCTAATTCAATTTGCATTGAATCTTTCCATTCCGTCCAGTCCGGGGATTGTTTTGCGTCTTTGAGACTGTTTATTTCGTCTCCGGCTATTATTGCATAGGCTTCTTCTATATTTAGAAAGGTTTCGTCATCTTCCTCTTCTGCAAGGTGGTAAAGATGTTTGTAGTCGGTACGAATTCCACGAGTTTTCCGTGGTTCATTATCACTTGCACGCGTCTTTCGTGGTCTAGTGATATCTATGTTTCCCTCATTTTCATTCCGTTTACGCTTCCGAGGCTGCCTTGCCGGTTCCGTGATCCGTTGATCGGAGTTACCCGTCGGCGGCACATTCAGTGTTTCCCCACCAGACTCCCCCTCCGTCGAGGGTGTAACATCAATGTCTTCGGGAGGCTCAGGTTCATCTGTAGCGTCTATAAGTCGGAAGTTCCGAGAGGTGAGAACATTTCTTGTTTCGGCATTGTAGTATTTTATTGCTCCCGCGCCGTCGTCATAGCCGACATATGCACGACGCTTTGATTTAGGTAGCATTTTTCTTTCTTCTTTCTGGCCTTGTAATAATACCCATACTGGGGCTCCGAATTCACGTAAATTTGATACGTCCGGTTTTTTATTGTGCCAGCCTTCATAAGGTGTTGTTTCCCGAAGATGTTTGGTAAATGATCGGTTCTGGATATAGGCAGCGTGTAAGACTGCAAATTCCCATAAAAATTCTGGAAGCTGGTTAGCAGCCAGCATTGCTCGGGATAATTCGACCAGGGTTCTGTTCATCCTTTCCGCAACTCCATTCTGTGATGGTGAGTATGGTGCGGTAAGTCGATTTTCTATACCTCTTTCTTTGCAATATTTTTCCAGTTTTTCGTTAACAAATTCTTTTCCACAATCAATTTGTATACCCTTCGGCTTCTTGCCTTGTGTTTCCAAATGGGCAAGGTAATTTATTACCCCCTGTGCTGCATCACTTTTCTCTTTGAGGCATTCAATTGTGACGAACCTTTTAGCATCATCCACAAATAGGAGATAATAGTATTTGCCATTAATAGATTTGATGGCGTATTTTCCCCACAAGTCGATGTGGGTTAATTCTCTTGGTTTCATGTTTCTTTTTGTCGACTTCGGAAAAGGCTCCTTATGTTGCTTTGCACTGATGCAAGCTTCGCAATCCGGTTTAGGACTATTTTCGTCGACATTGAAACCGATCACCAAATTTCGGCTCAATAATTGTTGAAGTCCAGAATATCCTACATGTCCAAATTGTCGGTGCCAAGTTTCCCAACTAAGTGGTTTTACGTTTCCGACGAATGTTTGATTAACGGCAGGAGTTTTAGACGGCTTGCTTGAATTTTTTAATACCATTTTCATCTTGTATAAATGGTTATTAATTTTCTTTCCTTCTGCAAGTTGTTGTCCATCTTTTGTTGTGAGGATTAATTTTCCTTGTCCTCCAATATATTTTCCGCCGGCCGCATCCCATCGCCCCAACGAAATTAAATTATTTCGTGTTCCAGGCACATGTAGGACGTCTTCCAGATGAATATTAAAATTTTGATTATTGCATGTCGAAATTATTTCAACAGTTCCTTTGCCTGCAATTTTAGCTTCCAATCCACCTACCCCAGTTACGGAATTATTTTTCATTGGAGTGTATGTTTTGAAGGCTTCTCTTTGATGCGTGACATGCGATGTTGTTGCTGAGTCAGCCAACCAGTCGTAATAGATCAAACGCTCGTCCATTACGGCATCGTTACAAGCATCATAGGAATCAAAATTATAATGTTCTTCTTGAGCTGAAAATGCAATAAATTCCTCCACAGCATTGGACTGTTCCACAGGTTTTATTTTCCCTTTTTCCTTATCTTTCTCCTTTTTCTTCCCCCAACAATTTTTTGCCTGATGTCCGATTTTTCCGCAATTATGGCATTTATTGCCTTGGAATTTTCGGCATTTACTGGACCAATGTCCAGGGCGCTTGCAATGATCACAATATGGCTTCTGGGATTTTTTACGATCGGTAAGACGGTTTTCAAGGGTTTTCTCCTTTTGGGCAGTCGTCTGGATTTTAGCCAGGTTTACAATTCCGCCGGAGTTATTATTCCCGTTATTCCGGTTAAGCCGTAATTTGTATTCTTCCCTTAATAATCCAATAAATGCGTCCGAAGTTAAGCGGCGCTTTGGATCTAAGTCATTTGGATCATTTGCGTTTCCGTTGTAGGGCTCGACATATGTTTGCCAAGAGTTTGGTAAGGATGCCGAAATGATCGATTTAAATCGGGTATCTGAGATATGGAATTCTATATTTGGAAACCTGTTGATCCGGTCTCGGTAAGACTTCAAGACGTCCAAATGCTTTAGGAGGTCGTCGGAATTATCAGCCTTTGTCTCATATAATAAACACTGCAGTTGATTAACTGTTTGATGTGCCTTGTTTTCATGAGTTACCGATAATGCGGTATACATAGCTTCTGCGCTTTGTTTTGATCCGACGTGATTTATTTGCGAGGAGGTGACATTGTGGATAATGACTTGTTGTGCCCAAGTATCGTTTTTGTCCCAGTTGTAAGCACTCTCCGGATCTATATTTGGATCCGGTCGGTTTATCTGACCAAAAACATATCCCGTTATGTCACAATTAATAAAAACACGCAACATTCTCTCTTTCCATTCGTGCCAGTTTTCATCCGTCAAATGATCGCGATCAGTGATCTTGTTTACGTTTGAGTATTCTTTGGTCCGAATTAAGGAAATAGGTATTCTTATAACCGGATCAACCTCTGGTGTATTGATCCGTTGTCTGCGCTTCTCTTGTGCTCTGGAAGTATATACTCTTCCTGATCGTTTAGGGGTTTCTTGTGCTGGGGGTTCCCCAAATAATGATATATGGTCGTCCTCTTGGTCCCCTTCATAATCCATGTCTAGTTCAGGGTCAGGGCCCATAACCTGTTGGGAATGGAGTGGTGAACAGTGACAGGAAGAGTTAAGGACAAGGTTAGATTATGAAGTTAATCTCAAAGGCTTGTGAGTGAGGGAGTCTGCAACAGGGAGGAATGTTATTATCATCTCCTACATGATGTGCAATATTTATACTACACAGTTAGGAGGTATAGTGTAATGCACTCCTTTAATATATAAAGGAGGTATTCTGTAATAGACCCCTGTACCAGTTAATAATGGAATAACTATGTCATATCCCCTATATAATTCTCCAGATAGACTTGTCTATCATTGTATATTACAGGGGGTTCCCTGGATAGCATAGGAGACAGTCTTGGCAGTCTTTGTAGTCTTGGCCAGATTATTAAGGGTAGCAGCTCGGGAATTAATATTATTCCCTGTGGCTGTGTTGGACTCTACCAGTGGCAGATCCTAACCCTAACCTTAAGCTTAGGACTTGTATTCCTTCTCCCTAGGCTTGTTAACTGCCTTGGCTTGCCTGTATACTCTTGTATACATAATCCCAACACTCTGTGCAATTAATTCCTTGGCCATCTTGGTCATTCAATGTTCAGCACACAGTCAGGTAAATCTGAACTCGGCATAACCAATGGCTGCTCGGCACACAGTCCGGCCATGTGTAGTCGGCCCAGTTCATAAATGCCTGTCCTGGCGAATTCGCTGCCATCATATGATATGCTACACTGTAGTCCTTCCTTATTAAGACATTGTTCGCTGGCATTCAGCGAACCCGTATCATACGCTACATTGTAGCTGTTTGCTGGACTGTATCATACACCACATTGTAACTGCCCAACCTGCTCGGACTCGGACAATAAGTGTGTATATCTGACTCAATTCATCAGGAAAATCCAATGCTCACTTATTATGCTTAATATCTCCTTATTTCCATTAAAATCTGAAATTACACCAGTAACTAACAGTGTCTTGCAAAACAACCATCTACTAGTAGTAGAACCAAGACTATACATACTCAGGTGTAGGTTAGAAGGCCACTTTGCAAATATTGTTCTTATTAGATATACTTCTTTGCAAATATCATTCTGATTAGAGACCCCAGTTTGCAACCTGCTTTGCCCGACAACATCAATGCCTATATACTGCTCACTGCAACACTCAGCAACTGGCGATTTCCTTTTTTGGAATCATCAATAGATAAGATACTGATAAGAGATCCAATCAGAAGATTTCCTTGTTGTGGGAGTGGGCATACCATGTGCCACTGGGTAATGGGTCACGCATAGTAATGGGTCATCCTCGTTTTTCTCAACAACCGCTGCAGCTTTCCTCACAGTTCCTTTTTGAGGCTCAAGGCTTGATGCTATGTGATGTCCTCAAGGTGTACAATCCAGTGAATCATTACATTGGGACTGGGAATCCTTAAGATGCTGTGTGGGATAGTGGAGTTTTTGGCATGCAAAATTTGCCATGGGGTGTTGTGTGTGCTGGTATTGGGTTCCCTGGATAAGATATGTGTGCTAAACCCTCAGTGTATTCCATGTCCTCATAATGATAACTGTTGGGATTATGTATACAGGCAAGCCAAGGCAGTTAACATGCCTAGGGAATATTGCCAGAATATGCTAAGTCATATAACACATGTTTAACTGAGGTTAACACATGCTGAGACATATAGGGGAATCTATCATAGGCTATCGGAGACTGAGCCTAGGATAGAGTGTCTAAGACACACCCTGCAGGAAGTGTAAGACTTCCAAGCCATGACAGCATATCTATAGGGGAAATGACATAGTTAATGAAACATTAACTATTACAGGAGTCTATGACTTCATCCCTCCTTTATATATTATAGGAGCACATTACAATATACCTCCTAACTGTGTAGTATAAATATTGCACATTACAATATACCTCCTAACTGTGTAGTATAAATATTGCACATCTTGTAGGAGATGATAATAACATTCCTCCCTGTGGCAGACTCCCTCATACACTTACCTTTGACTTAAACTCAATACCTCAAAAACCTCGTCCTCATCTTGTGCTCAACTTCTTGATCCCAATAATAACCCTTATGACCCCACATCCACCCCCAAAGCGACTCTAGGACCACACTCAACACCAATCAGACCCTAATCTGCTAGAATGGCTTAAAATTTTGATGTTCTGTCTTCATGCATACAGGCTTCAGCATGCCCAGCCCCTTTTCCAACCAAAGGCATACCATGCTGGGTCTCTGTTTCCAGTGTCAATAGCCAGTCACTCAACATCTCTGTTCATGAACAAGCCCTGACCTGTTATTATGCCTTTGACAAATTTGGACTGCCTGACATGCAAAATTGATTGAATTTTTTCTACCATGTTGGTTGTCTTATTGAATACATAGAACACTAGTTTACATCCTATATTCTATGTAATAAAAGACTTGAGGTGGATTCATCAAGCTCTCACCTCACAAGTTGAATTTTGGCTTGAAGTGACCCATTACCCAGTGTCACACAGTATCGCCAAAAGCGCTTGGCGATGCCATGTGATGTGTGATCATTTGACACTCCAATGAGTGACCCAAGCAATTTAAAGTGGGCACAAAAGCACCATTGGCTCAGAGTCACTTTCAAGAGCATTTCATATACATGTACAATAGTTCTGCTATCCTAGATGATCAATAAAAGCTCTTGAATACACAGATCTCAGCAAACACCAGCCAAAAACCCCCTTCAAATAGCCTGAAAACTCAAACCTATAGAACTCATTGTATACTGATCATACAGCTAAGGTCCTGGAGGCAACCATTACTGATTTTCCATGCTCTTTACATCTCCGGAGGCGGTTTTTGTAAAATAGTGCTTCTTCATCATGAAACACCCCATTTTGGGGTAGAATTTGCTGATTTAAATGGTTTAAATTGAAAACTTCAAACTTTGGTTTGTGGAGACTTATAGAGCATAAAATCTCATTTGGACCACTCTCTTACACCTAAGCAACCCATGTACTCTATGCCAAGCCCCACTCCTCAGAAGGGTTACCCACCAAGCAGAGTCACTGTAGTGTGTTTCTATGGTCATATGTTGCAACAACATGCCAAAACTGCATGGTACAAGCATGTCATTTCATATATCATGGTGGACAAACCCCCCAGACTCATTTCTTCCTACCCTAACAGCTGTGTTACATCCATACAGTTCTATTTAGTCTTTTGTAGTCCTCAACAAAGCAGACCCACTTGGGTGGTGCCAAGTTGAGAAAGGGGGTGCACATCCTATGACTGCCCCATTCCAGACAAAACTGTGTGGACCTGGAATTAGTACATTTCTGTAGATACCTTCACCATTATATCCAAGTTTGCAGATGCACATTCTCTTTCGAGTCTGGGCAGTTGTGGACCAGATCAAAGACAGGTGGTTATATAATACCATCTGGTGAAGAAGACAACCCAATATATTACTATAGCCATATTTCTGAAATTTCCCACCAAAGGTACCCAAATTACATTATATTTGCATGCACTCAAAACTAATAATAATCAAATCTAGATTATTCAACAACATGCCACCAAAAGCAATTATTGCTGCCCTGTAGTGATCCCGACCCCCAGGGTCAGGATGTTTGCATACATTATACTCAGAGGCAGCCAGTGTAAATAAAACTGGCTCCTTCCTAATTAGTACATAAGCCTAATCATAGCCTAAATCAGCACACACTTGCAATTATATGTTATTTGTACTCATTGCACTGTGTGATCCCTTTGGGCTCCCCCAGCTCACTACATGCCCAAATGAATAATATAGCTGAATTCAATGCAGCTTGACTGGACCTACCAACCCAACATCTCACTTCCAATCTTGGTGGTGGAAACACTGAACTTGCAGCACAGCTTTCAGATGCACAGGCCACTGCCAACATATTGCAAGCATCCAAACAGGCATTATCCAATCAAGTGTCTTTATTGGAGACTGAACTTTTCAAGGCTTTGGAGGCTTTAAAAGTAGAACAATCTTGATCAGCTGAGCTTTACTGATGTTTCTGTGTTGAACATCATGCTTGTCAGCATGGTGCAGCTCACAAGGATTTTCTTGAAAGTAAACTAGAAATCCTTCAGGTGACTAATGCACAGCATATTGCTGAACAAAAGCAGCTGATTCATGATACTACATGATATGGTGAAACTCTGGCACAGCTTGAAAAGAAGTACTCCAATTTGGAGGATCAACTTTTCCATGCTATGGATAGGTCTCAGATAGAGCTGGCTAAAGCTAAGGGAAATCTTGCTCTGGCACAGAAAAATCTCAAACAATCATGTTCTCAGGCTGCCTATTTTCACAAGTGTGTGAAAGTGCTACCACCCTTCAACAGAAGGCTGTAATCCAGGCAAAAGAGAAAGCTTGTCAGCATGCCATTCATGAAGAATCCACATGTTCACTTTTGCACAGGGGTATTTACACTCAGGAAACTTGGAATCTTATTCACCTACTTGTCAAATCTGGCTGTTCAGAGGAATATGTCAGTACAGTGATTGCAGCCATTCTGTAAAGTGCTGGGATTACAACAAAAGGATCCATTAGCTGTTGAACTATTTCATGTATTCTTATGGAAGGATATGTTGCAAGCCAAATTCAACTTGGCTTTGAAATGGCTGATGCTGAGGCACTCAAAGGAAGTGGAGATGGTACTAGCCATTGGAATGTGCTGTATTATTCATGGAATATTGATCTGAAGGCTAGTGACTATGAATCATCCAATGGAGCAAAACAAGTTACATGTTTTTTGGGCATTACTCCATCCTTTGATAGCTCTAGTGCAGAGTCAATTAAGGATTGGAACCTAGTGCTTGATTCGATTGCTGATCTATATAATGATGACAGATCATTGTGCAAAGGAAAAGAAGGATGTTCATACACTAGAGGAGCTGAAAAAGTCTGCTGTTTTACAGCAATTGGGTGAACAAAAGATTCTTGATTCTGGTAATCAAGAACTTGTGCCAAAGTTTTATATGTGAAATACCATGAGGTTATTTCAAAGCTTGGTGGAACTGGCACATAGAATCCTTTGCCTCTTGAAACACAGTGAGTTCATCTGGCAAGAATGTCTGAAGATCTTGTTATTGATCTGGGAAAGGATGTTTATCAGATGATGTCCAATAAAGAAAAACAATATTTGACATACTTTGTCTGGGCTGGCTGTGGTTGCCACAAGGATTTGAATAGTGTTCATGGTGGATATTTTGCAATGTCCAAATGGTGGAGGAACACAAGCAAACACCTCCTATTCTACTTGCAAACCATGACAATGCTGCTGTTCTTGCTGATCTGGTATCTGATAGTAATACAATCACACCAGCACAAGAACGAGCATTTGAGAGTACAGCACATGGTGGAATCAAAGCAACTCAATTGGCAGGTGCACTTTCCAATCACAAGGATGACAGAAAAGGGCATCACAATATTTTTTGCTTCTAGTGGTGAGACAATGTTGGCAGTGAATTTACTTTTTCTGATACATCCAATATGTTTTGGATCACACTGTGATGGTGCAACTGTAATTTTAGCACATCTTTCACAGTTTACAACATATCAAATATTACAAAAAAGCACAAAGAAGTTCAATCACAAGGAGCAGAACTTCTGGAATGCAATTCATGATATTCCCACCCTTTCTGAGCTTGCTGTCTTATCACTCTATGCTCAATCAATCTCTCATCCATATAAGGTAGGTGATAGTTATTTCCAGCACCTTATGTAATGCACTTTCCCATGGCCAAATCCGGAGCCCAGCAAACGAAAGTTTTTGTGATAGGTGCAAACAAGTGACTGGCAGGCCATCTGAGCTTTCATGAAGAATTATATGTATCTTGTTGGTTATAAACTACATTTTCACAGACTTTGTGACAGCAACAATGAAATTGGGAGGTAAAGTATGATGGCCATGGTACTTTTTGTTAGCCCAAACAGCCTGTGCTCCCAAAAGGCCCTGTGCATAGAATTGCACTGACCTGTTTGCATAGCTACAACAACTGATGGGAATAGTATGGATAGAATTGTAAGCCTGGCCCCAGGCTCACGACGCCGAACACATGCACACCGCTGCACACTGACCGATGCACACCGATGCATACAGGCGCACCGACACCGAACCGATGCACACCACTGCACACTGACTAGTGCACACTGATGCACACAGGCGCACCGACACCGAACTGATGCATACCGATGGCACACTGCTGCCGATGCACACACATACCGATGCTCACTGCCAATCGGTAAGTGCACAGCCATGACCGCAGGCGACTGCTACACACTGACTGGTGCACACCGATGCACACAGGCGCACCGACGACAAACTGATGCATACCGATGGCACACCGCTGCCGATGCACACACATACCGATGCTCACTGCCAATCGGTAAGTGCACAGCCACGACCGCAGGCACGACCACAGACGACCGCATACCACTGCCGGTCAGTACCACTGTCGACGCACACTGCTGCACACACCGACCGACGGCTTCACCAATCGGTAACACCACCGACTGGTGCACCGCTACTGACTAGGGTTTTTCACGGGTATACCGCGGGTACAAAATTCTATAACCGTAACCGTACCCGAGAACACCTTAACCTCTACGGGTACGGGTATAAACCCGTACCAAATATATACGGTATCACAAGATAACCGCGGTACCATGGGTACCCGCGGTGAAATGTCAGGCCGTTGGCCCTGGCGTGCAAATGAAGAAAAGATAGAGCCGCTAGTTCCGTCGATGTCTGTGCCCCTTGTACCGTTGTTCACCGCCTCTTCTCCAAAGCATCGGAGTGCGTGATGTCGAAGGTTGGCAGTCGAAGCCCGGTCTTTGGAATCTTGAAAGCGGCGTACACCCCCGGCTGTTGTTTTGCACTTCCGGGCAGCGCAAGGAAAGAAGTGACACAGCCGGCCATTGTGATACAGAACAGCAACGTCGTTTGACTTGAAGAAGGAGTAGATGGGCGAGTGCCAGGTCCGCTTGAGAGCATCTAAACGGAACGGTTGAATAACGAGCGAAAACGTCCAGAGCAGATGCTTACTCAGTTCCGCCTCAGGGTCCACAGGGCCTCCATCCAGTGGCTCTTCACGTGAGTCAAGCGAAATGACTGACGGTGGCTTGGAGGTTGAGCCCTTGTCTATAACGAGTGATTAGCAAGTGAAGCAATGATTGTAAAAATACATCAAATACCTGAGCCACCGAGGATGCTCGAAGACGAAGCCGAACGGATGCTCCCAGCAATAGAAGAGACCTTGGAGGATAACGTCGAAAGTGAAGTCCGCGCTCGCTTGAGCGGCCGAACAACAGCAGTAACAGCCGCCGAGATTTTCTTGGTACCTTTCGTGGCAGAGGATTTGAGGGACTGGATAGATGAGGCGAGGATTTTATTGCGTGTCTTCGCCATGGCAGTTGAAGATGGGAGGTGGGTGTGCACCGATTGAACGGTTTAAGTACCCAGAGCGGACCTGTAAATCAATGATATATGAGCACGGCGGTTAAAATGGGGAAAGAAGAGGCAAACGTACCTGCATATGAACATAACGGCGCAGGAATGGTAAACGGCGTTGCAATAATAAGTGGCGCAGGAACGGTAAACGGCGCAGGAACGGTAAACGGGCGCAGGAACGATAAACGGCTTGAAACGGTAAACGGGCGCAGGAACAATAAACGGCTTGAAACGATAAACGGCTTGAAACAACACAACTCTGCGGAGATCGGGAGAGTTGGCTGTATCCTTTTGAAGTTAGAATGAGCACGGAACAGGAGACGGCGGAAAGAATGCTAACCTGCTGCAGAAAGGAACGGAGGCTAGTGAAAGGACAAGGGGACTTTGCGGGCCCCTCGCCTATCGTGGCATACGCTATGCAGGAACGCTGTCCATCGATCGAAGATAATAGATATATTGTAATTAAAATTGGCCTGAAATAGAAATAAAATCTAGTGATCATTAGGTCGATGGTAAACATGAAGGATACTGACATTTACCATATGTCGAATGCCATCGTTAGGAGAGTAGGCGAAGGAATGCCGGCGAAAGTGATAGATGACGGAAACTTAAGCCATCGTGTCATCCAAACCCCAGAGAGCAGGGTTTGGGGGGGAGAAGCATGGCACGGACGGCTGTCTAGCGAGTTTGTGAAGGTAGACTTGAGGGGGGAGTCAGGATGAAACAGACGGCGAGAGACGCCAGACCTTGAGGTTGGTCACATGTCAGAGTTTCATCAGATGCTGTACTGTCGACAACGAAACTAAAAATAAAAATAAAACTCCAAACTCGGCCATAAATAGAAATACGGGGTGCCTGTAGTAACCCGTGGAATAACCGCAAACCGCGGGTACGGGTCAACGGTACTTCGCGGTGCGGCAGAATCCAACACCATACCCGTAACCGTCACACCCATGACCAAAACACCGCGGGAATACCCGCACCCGTGAAATACCCTACTACTGACACCACCAATGCATGTCGCATCACCGGCAACCCAATACCCATAGCTGGACATGCGTACAGATACTGGTGGCCCGACCACTTACCTGATATGAGAACTACGCTTGATGCGGCCATGGTTGAGATGCTGGATTTGGACACTTTCCAACACGGTCCAAACCCTTCATATATATACGATCTTTTCCCCTTTGTTGCCTCACTCTTACTACGTGCAACAAAGGTATAGTTACTATTGCTCACTCATGTATTTTACTGACTCTTACTACGTGCAACAAAGGATAACATTGTCCTGTCTGTCTGACTGAACTTAGTGAGGCGGCCTTTCCTGGCCTCCTTCCAAGAATGATAAAATGTGACACACAGATGGATCTGCACCAGTAGGACATCATCAAGGCTTGCAAGCACAATCTTCTCCATTTCCACAAGGTTTGTAGTCCGAGCCATCAAACAATAATGATACTTGGATGCCCCCTAATACCTTCATGTGCTTGAGCAGCATTCTGTGCCTTTGCCTGCTGGGCCCTAGATCTTTGAGGCATATTAGGACACAGTATGTGCTGTCATTTCCATCCTTGCTCCAACATATCACGTGTTTGGTCATGTGATGTGGCCAAATGTTAAGACTGAATTTTTTGAAAGTTGATCCTTTTTGCTCAGAACCTCAGTAGAAATAGATAGAAGTTGAAATATACAGGAAAATTTTTATTTGCCTACTCTTTCAATACTTGAGATAAATTGGAGGAAAAAGTTTATAGGAACTCTTGCTATACATGTAAACTATAGATCCTATAGAGTATAAGTGCTAAAAATTGAATGTTGCAAATGTAGTAGCAAGTATGAGGATGGGTATATTTTGCTTATGTAATGAGGTGCTGGAAATAGTTGTCATCTACCTTATGGAGAAAGTTTGTACTCCTGGACAGAATGCACTTGAACTTGGCCCATACCATGCCAAGGTATTGGATCATATTGGGGAGATAAATAGTAATCCTCATTTGCTCATTGGACCAACTCCTTCATTTATGACTGCAGCACTTGATGGGAAAAACTGGAAGTCACCCAAAATATGTGTACTTTACACTCCCCCACAAGTCTATGTAGACTCCCACTGGACTCCATGTACTATACATAGACTATACATATACTCCCACTGGACTCCATGTACTATACATAGACTATACATAGACTCCCACTAAAGTCTATGTAGACTCCATGTATAGTGTACATAGCAATTCCAAAGAAATAAAGCTACTATAGGGAGTCTACATGGAGTCTACATGGAGTCTACATGGAGTTTACAGGGAGTTTACAGGGAGTTTGCTTATTAGTCAATGTAAAACCCATTAGAGATGTTATAGGGTGTTTATAGAGAGTCTACATATAGTCTACATATAGTCTACATGGAGTTTAATGGGAGTTTGCTTATTAGTCAATGTAAAGCCTATTACAGATGTTATAGAGAGTCTACATATAGTCTACGTATAGTCTACATGGAGTTTACAGGGAGTTTGCTTATTAGTCAATGTAAAGCCCATTACAGATGTTTTATAGAGAGTCTACATATAGTCTACATAGACTTTGGCCATTCCTAGCCATCATTCCTAGAGGTAAGTCATTACTTCGAATATTAAATGTATTTATTACTATTTATGGAAACATCAATACTAGCGGAGATGTAAAAACACCCCAACACGCTAGAGGCGGGGGGGGGCATGTATTTACTAATATAATAGAAGACTAAATAATATGAAAAAAAATAACCCCTCCCCCATGTTGCTTGGAGTGAGATGGGGGAGGGGTGGGGGGTGGCATGGCACAGCAACTTGCCCCTCTCATAGCACCCTATTGCACCCCATGAGCAATGGCTTGTGGTAGTGGTTGGGGGTGCTGGCGTGGGGGGCTGTGGCCCACTCAGCGGCATTGTTGCTCCACCCGCACTCCACCCCATGAGCAGTGGCTCATGAGGCTGGGCCAGGTGGTGTCCATTGGGGTGCCAGGCTCACTCGTTGCATCACCCTCAGCGGTTGGGGCTGGTGATGCATCCCAGAGGTGTCTCCCATGTTCTAGGGGTCTCCCATCACGTCCCAGTGGTGTCCCCCGCATTCTAGGGGCCTTCTGTTGCATCCCCCATGGCTCCCGTCATGTCCCTCGGGTGCTGGGCCCTCTCATCGCATCCCCATGGCTGGCGGCATGTTGCATTGCGTCCCCCTCAGCTCCTAAGGTGGTTAGTGACATGGTGGACGGGGTGAGCCGTTCTGTGTGCACCTCGCGGGTACCCTGCTGCTTGGGCCCCCTGGAACCTCCCTATCCCCCTCCATGCCCCTCACACTCCTAGCTGAGTGGGGAGGATGGGCGGCACATTGGCTATCCAATGTTACATATGGAAAACTGAAAAAATAAATTTGAGCTTAAAAAAAAATAGATAAAGAAAAAATCCAACATGAGGGCCCCCATGGGTAGTGTAGGAGGGAGGGAGGGGGGGCAGGCAGGGGGTGTGGTGGGGATCAGGGGGGACAGCGCGGGTGTCAGTGATGTGGCATGCACATGGGTGGGAGGGGGGGCTTACCAGGTCACAGGGGGTGCTGAGGTCGCCGCCCCAGGTTGCGGGGGTGATACCTAGTGGGAGGGGGTGGCTAGTGATGTGGCACATCCTGCATTTCCTCATATATGTGGACTGCTTATTGCCTTCTTCAAAGGAGCAAAGGAGACATGGAAACAATTTACACCAGAGTTTGTACCTGATGGATTAATTGATCAGTCTACAGCTGAAGAGAAGGAACTTGCATGGATGTCAGCAACAAATGATGTCAATGAAGGTGCACTGGGTGCTTTTCACATTCAAATGCAAACAAAGCACCAACTTACCATGACAAATTATAATGCACTTGCAATGTTTGAACACAATAATACTCAAAACTTCATGAATGCATTATTTACAGAACCTGGAGATTTCAAGTTTCTTTGTGGGCAGGCTCATGCATATAAAGGAAAAGATCAGGCCAAACAGAAGGAAATGGTTGTACATCAACAAGAAAAAAATCAGAAGTGAGAGGAGGCTGCAAATAAACAGAGGGAAGCTGCAGCACAAAGGAAAAAGGAAATTGAGGAACTTCAGTTGGAGTTGGACAAGGAAAAGACCCAGAATATGGTGGGAAATGATCTCAAAAAGCAACTTGGAGCATTCAGAAATGCAGGTGCTCCCAATCTTGACAAGGTATCTGCAAGATCCAAAGTTAGAGACCTTAAAATTGACCTTATTGGTGCAATTTTGTCTTTGGAAACAGGAGAGTGGAATTTGCCTGGACAGAAGAAGGGAGAGGAAATAGATGATGATATTGGAGTGCAAGACCCAGAGGATGAAGGAGAGTTCATTGACTTGGATGTGGTTGAAGATGATGATGCTTCTGAATGGGAGGATGAGGATGATCTCTAATATTAGAATGCAGTCATTTACAGGCACTATTATGGACATGTATCACTATATTTTGCTGTAATAATGATCTATACTATATAATAACATGTCTACATGTCTCATTTGACTGGGGAGAACCATGTACAAGCTCAAAATTTGAGTGGAGACAGTGGGGTCACTGCTTTAGCCAATTTATTACATAAGCATCCAAATCTGGCTGATGTGGCTATAGCCAGAATTGCCCACTCCCACTTGTTGGTTGCTCCAAAAATGTTGATCACTGCCCATCACAGCCATCAATAGATTTCCTTATTGAGTTACTGCATCACTGTGATGGACAATTTGGCTCCCTCCAATGTTGCATTGTGCTTGTTGTTCCTGACAATGAGCACACTGTTCCATTCATTCTGGACCTTTTCCCTTTGCTTTTTTTGGTAGATAACACTTAATGATGTATATAGAGTGTTTATTAACAGTTATTTCCACTTTTCAACCTATATTCAGCATGCAGTAAGCTTGCTCCCCTGATCAGGGGAGAAGGGGATCTCTTCTCTTGATTGAGGGGCTCTACTATATGTACATGGATAGATAATCATATGTATAGCTATATACATGACTGGAATAGTTCTACATAGCATCCCTCTACCCATTGTTTAGTAGACTGTTAGACATGGAATCTGTGACAGAGTGACAGTAGTCCCTTCTGGACAGTCACCATTACTAGGCCCTATTGGGATTCCAGGGACAGAAAAGTGAACCGTGACAAACAGAACATCATTCAGTGATGGGAAGTTTTTTCCTTTCTTATCCATCGCCCTACTAGTAACACCCCCATTTGGTCATGAGCATGCTCCCTGTTGCCAATACATCCAGAAGCCCATTTACTGATGCTGAATGTAAAGTCATGCTACCTTTGTTGATGACTTTACAAAGGCAGATGCTCAAGGACACCTCCACATTGCACAGGTGGCAGCAACAAATTCAACCCATGACTTGTGCAAAGAGAATGGAAGGGAAAAAAACAAGTATGGTTATATCCTGACAGAGTGAGATACAATTGGGTTAATTTCACTCTTCAGGTGGTCAAGACTCTACTTCAAAGTCTCTCAAAGTCAAACTGCAAGTTGATCTGGCTGGGTGCATCTCATACCTGGACACTACAGCACATAGTTGCTGAAGAAAAGATGGCAGAGGTACTGGAAAAAGTTGGCAAGTTATCAGATGTGAATCAGGGATCCAGTGAATTCCTTGCCTTCTATCAACAAGGCTTATCATTTGTTCTTCAAAGCCTCTCACATGCTGAAAAGGAAAGGTTTCAGCAATGTGCCATTGAATGGACAGAGAAGGGGGCACCAGAACTTGTTCACTGAAGGTGAGAGATCTGCTCATCTTGTGCTGTTTTATTGCTGACAAGACTTGGTAGAAATGCTGAGAAATGTGGTGTGAAGCACCTGGCAAAGGTGATGAAGACAGTATTTGAGCAATTCAGCATGTGCCTTTTGTTGGGAATGGAGTGGTGAACAGTGACAGGAAGAGTTAAGGACAAGGTTAGAGGATGAAGTTAATCTCAAAGGCTAGTGAGTGAGGGAGTCTGCCACAGGGAGGAATGTTATTATCATCTCCTACATGATGTGCAATATTTATACTACACAGTTAGGAGGTATAGTGTAATGCACTCCTTTAATATATAAAGGAGGTATTCTGTAATAGACCCCTGTACCAGTTAATAATGGAATAACTATGTCATATCCCCTATAACAGTGTCAATAATAGTGACATATGATATCATGGCTTGGTAAGTCCTAGACTTCCTGCAGGGTGTGTCATAGACACTCTATCCATAGCTTTGTCTTGGATAGGCTATGATAGACATGGCTATATCTTGCCTATCCTATGATAGACATGCTGCAGGATGATTAATCCTGTAGCATGTGTTAACTGTGGATTCCCCTATATGTCTCTGCATGTGTTAACCTCTGTTAAACATGTGTTAATATGACTTAGCATATTCTGGCAATATTCCCTAGGCATGTTAACTGCCTTGGCTTGCCTGTATACTCTTGTATACATAATCCCAACAGGCAATCATCCTTGATGATGAATTCCTGGAAGCATACAAGCACGGAATTGTGATCAAGGGCATTTGGTGTTGTTTTTACCCTTGTATATTTACATATTCTGTGGACTACAAGGAGAAGTAAGCCTACATTTTTTGAGTGTTGGTGTCTGGTATAACTCAAATTTTCGCAGAATTCTTATAGCAAGCATTTGAAACCTTGGTCAATGCCCTTGTCCCTGTTGTCTGATACCATTAGATCATGTTGCCAACATGGGGATGCATTGAGATATGGCACAGTGCAGGACTCTCACCCAGATTGACAATGTGAAGCGGTGCACTCATGTTGAGATGGCATGCCAAAAGATATATGAGAAGGGCTATGTGGTTGACAGTAGGGCAGTAGAAGATCTCCTACAAGAAGATTCTCTTGTTTCAACAGTGGTATATGACTTCTCTACCCTATGATTTTAATGCTCATCCTTTGTCAGAATGCATTTTCAAGCAAGCTAGCACCATTTGG
This sequence comes from Tricholoma hemisulphureum, assembly GCA_964034925.1. Lineage (NCBI taxonomy): Eukaryota > Fungi > Basidiomycota > Agaricomycetes > Agaricales > Tricholomataceae > Tricholoma > Tricholoma hemisulphureum. The sequence goes on along the minus strand of OZ035928.1, from coordinate 1,359,643 downwards.
TTTCAACATGTTTGGCATGCTCACTGTGGAAGTCATGCACAAGGTTGAACTCAGCATATGGAAATTAGTTTTTATACATCTACTATGCATTCTAGATTGTCAGAACAAAGGCCTCAAGCACAAATTGGATAGACAGCAAGTTGTTCAAAGCCTCAGTATGTTTGGTGCTGATATGTCCATTAGGTTTCGAGAAATCCCTCCTTTCAGAGTTGACAGGATAAACAAAATCGGGTCAAACCAGTCAGAGCTTAAGAAGATGACCACTCATGATTATGAGGATATGTTACAAGTGGATGTTACTAGTATTCTCAGCTTCAACTAACAATCTCATTTTTCATGTAGTGTGCTATACCCATTTTTGATGGTCTTCTGCCTGAACCCGATAATATGTGTTCTCAAGCTCTTATTTGATTTAGCTCATTGGCATGGTCTTGCCAAACTCCACACACACACTGATACAACTCTGGATATTTTTCCTTGTGCCACTACATCTCTGGGAAACAGCCTATGCACACTTGAGGAAAAGGCATGTGCAACATTTGAGACTCAAGAGTTGGAATGTGAGTGGGCTGCTTGGCAATGGTGTCAGGAGAAATCTGCAACTACTGTGGTGTATAAATCAAGAAGACCTATGGCAGCTAACACTAATTCATGAAGCAGAAGAACTCAATCTGAGGACTTATAAAAACCATGTGCTTGGTGACTATGTTGACACCATCTGACACATAGGTACAACTGACTCATATTCCACTCAACCAGTATGCTTTTACATGACATCTTGCATAGTATTGCTTATTGTTGTGATGGCCATCAGAGCCAGCTTGAGCACTGGACATCCAAAACTAGAGTTTTAAAGTCCGGTCGGGTCCGGTTGTTCAGCCATTTCGGCCCCAACCGGACCCCAACCGGTTGGTCATTTGCATCAAAAAGTACCAACCGACAACCGAACCGGGTACAACCGGTTGGTGTCGGTTGCTCAGGCGGTTGTGACCGGTTGAGACCGGTCGCAACCCGACCTGGTTACAGTCGGTTGCAGTCGGTTGGGACCAACTGCAACCGACATCTACATAGTCACTTAATATACATACTGACTACTAATATTACTTTTTCTACTGTAATTTAAAATATAATATAATATACAAATAAATAAAACAATCCCCCCCTCAAGGTGGGGGGGATGGGGAACACTGACAACGGTGGCCATACTCGCTGTTGAGGTGAGGGATGGCGGACGAGAGGGGGGGACGGCGGACAAGTGGGGGGATGGCAAACGCGAGGGGGGGGACGGCATACACGAGGGGGGGGGGTGGCAAACACGAGGGGGGGATGGCAAAGTGAGGGGGCACAGCAAACATGACTCGCAAGGGGCAGGCAGTAAACGTGAGGGGGCAGACGGCAAACGTGAGGGGGCACAGCAAATGCGACTCGCAAGGGGGCAGACGGCAAACGCGAGGGGGTAGATGGCAAGCACGAGGGGGCAGATGGCAAACGCGAGGGGGAGGATGGCGGATGATGGGGGCGCAGTGGACAAGTGGGGGGGATGGCAGACAAGTGGGGGGGACGGCAAATGTGAGGGGGAATGGCAAACGAGAGGGGGGATGGCAAACGAGAGGGGGGATGGCAAACGAGAGGGGGGATGGATGAGAGTGGACGTCGTAGAGGTGGTCGTCGTGGGGGAAAAGTTGAAATGGTTGAAAAAAAAAGATGATGCATCTTGATCATCAGTACAAGCGTGTGCAAACACAAACGTGTCGCGACGCGTCATCGTTTATACTTGCACAACACATGTGCAAACACATGCAAACGAGCCAAAGGTATATAAACCCTTGCCCATCTGCCATTGTCACTTGGGCATGCCCCAACCTCGCTAAGAAAATAAGTATATAAGTAAATAATATAGTATACATTAGTGTATATACAAGTAGATAACTGGCCGGTTGCAACCGGTTGTAACCGGTTGTCAACCGGTTTGAGTACTTCTCAAATATGGCCAACTGCAACTGCGCAATACCCCTATGAGGCCCAACTGCGACCGGAAGTCCGGTTGCCCACGGTTGCAGTCCGGTTGGGTTGCCGGTTTTTTTCGGTTGCTGCAACTGGACCTGCAAAGACTATCCAAAACTTGTTCACCTCAAACTTGTGGCTGATCAATACCACTGAGGGTTGAGCAATGAGAGCACAATATCAGCATGATCCACAAGAGGCTGAATTGTCCACAACTTAGCTTGCTGACTACAACAGAACCCGAGGATGTTGCACATGATCCTGGAGTACAGCACAACATAGGAAAGTCACAGAAATGTCCTGTGCACATACCAACCTTTGTGAAAAAGAATGAGGGTGATCCTGCTATCAAGGTGAGCAGTCTTTGTATTCTTCTACTGAATTACACTAACCCCTCTGATGCAGGATTCTCTACCAATGTTGAGAGAGCATCTACTTCCTCAAATCCAAACAGTGCTTCTCCAGGAAGCTGAATCACTTTCAGGGCCTTCCAGTGTCAGAACAGGCTTGGATACTGCACCATTTCATAGCTCTGATGGAAATGCATGCAATGATGTGTTCCTAAAGAATGACTGCATGTACTACCACAAACCTATTCAATTCCACTTCACCACTTATGATGTTCAGCATAAACTGACATTGTTAACCCAGTGTCTTGTCACAATTTTATGCTTCTTACTGATGATGCAGAAGGTTCTAGTTCTGTTAATTCTTCAAATCTGCAACATTTATTGTATGCATGGGTCCTTGGCATATATCATGTAAATGCCATTTATACTAGGCCTGGTATGCGTGATTTTGAAGCTCACCACTTCGATTTTTTGTGGGTGCAATGGTTTGAGGTTGTTAACCCAGGTTCTTCAGGGTGGAGGACTTCCAAGCTGGACTCAGTCTGCTTTCCTCCTATGAACAAGAATTATTCTTTTGGTTTTGCAGATCTGAAAGATGTTCTGCATGGGTGCCACATTTTACCAGCCTTTGCAAAAGGAAAACAACAAAAGGATGGGATTGGCATCTCAAACTGTGCCAAGGATCTGCACTTTACACTCCCCCACCTTGTCTGCGTGGACTCCCAGCTGTCCGCGCGGATTCCTAGTAAAGTCCGAGTAGTCTGCACGGACAGCTCGGACATCATGCGGACTGAAGAATTGGGCCAAGTCCTAGCATCTTGGAACTGTAAGAAGTCCTAATGATGTCCAAGTTGTCCTAGCTGGTCCAAGTAATGTCCGAGTAAATAAAGACTAGGTAGATCAAAATATTGGTGTACCTGGCAGGGTTTGAACCCAAGGCACTTTGATCAAGATTACACAAACTGGGCACAATTAACCACTGTGCCAAATGGGCACACAATATTGATATTATTACTACTATTTATTACCTATTCCAAATACATGCTAGCAATAAAAAAAAAAGTTACTGTTGCTCACATCAAGCAACAGCACTCAAAGGGTGTCGTTGCCCCCCCCCTGTCCCCCATTCCCTCCCCTTCCCCATGCCCTTCCGTCACCCTCGCCTATTGCACCCCCTCCGCCCTGCAAGCAGTCGCCTGCAGCAGTGGTGGGGGGTGCTCTGTTGCCCTGGTGTCATGTGGTCGCGCGTCCCCTCGCTATGACAGAGTGGTATTTATATTAATTAAAATAGAGTACAAATAAAATACATATACAAGAAAGAAAATTAAAGGGGAGGGGGGGAGGAGTGGGGCGTGGCACGTCGCCCTCTCATTGCCCCCCTTCCCTGTCCCCCCCCTTCCCATGCCCATCCATCACCCTTGCCTACTGCACCCGCCTCCGCCCTGCGAGCAGTCGCTTGCAGTGGTGGTGGGGGTGCTCTGTCGTGCTGGGTGTCGCGTTGGGCACGTCCCCCTGCCCCCCGGCATTGCCCCTCCCTCCTATGGCGTCCCCCCATCCCCCGGCATGTCCCCCTTGGTGGCATGGCGGCCTGTCATCAGCATCGTGCTCCCCTTGCATCCTCCTCGCATCTGGCGCAAAGAGGTGGAGGCAGAGTGGCGGCGGTGGGTGCTGCGTCGGTGGCTGGTGGTGATGTGGCGGCCGTCGTCGCCCCCTCTCCCTTCCCTGACACCCCCCTGGTGCTGACCCTCATCCCATGAAGCCCCCCAGCTCCCAGCTAAGTGGGGAGGAGGGGTGGCGCATCGTTGCATACAGAAAGAAAACAAAGAGAAAAAAACATTTTATTAGCTTTAAATAAGAATGAAATAGATTTTAAAATACTTAACATGGGGGCCTTAGGCCCCCATGTTGTGCTAGAGGGAGGGAGGGGGGACGGAGGAAGGGGTGGAGGGGAGAGGGAGGCCATTGTCGTGATGGTGGGTGGCAACACGTGAGTTGGCAGTCACGACATGTCACGGTGGCAATTGTGGCCATGTGACGTGTGTCCGGTTAGTTCAGTTAGTTCAGTTATTCCTAACTGCCCGAGCATATCCTCTCGTTGGGTCACGTGACTTGCTAGGACAGTCCTTGTGGACTCCGTGCTAGGAACTCCTAGTCCGAGTTAGTCCACACAGACAAAACTCAGACATCACTCGGACACCACTCAGACTCGGAATGGAAATTTGGCATTATTTTCTGCCAAAGAAAATCCTAGTGAAGTCCGAGCGGACAGCTAGGACTCTGCACGGACAGCTAGGATTCCATGTGGAGTCTGCACAGATTAGGTGGGGGAGTGTAAAGAGCTCCCAAGGATGGTGGTGATTACAATCAATAATTTGTTGGCCAGTGGGTTCAATGCTTGCTTACTAGTTCTGATTTCATTATATCCTCCCAGGTTCTCTGACTGGGACCTTCTTATACGCTACCACTGGGGGCTAGGTATCGGCCACTTCCATGCACATCAGTCAGAATCAACGTTATGCAGTGTTTCTGATCTGGCTGATGATGCCCAGGGTATGATCCAGGATCCTGATATGGAGCTGCAGAAGGGATTGGGAGAGTCTCTTGCACACACCAACAACAGAGATAGTGACATGGGTTATGAATCAGACAGCCCAGATCTGTGTTTAGATGATCTCAACTTGGAAGGTTGGGATGACATTGACTTGGAAATGGAAGATGGAGAGGATGGTGATGTGGATGAGGACATTGAAGAGGCTGAGGATTTTACAGATATGTACTAGTTGCACATTTCTCAATGTGTCTGCTTAGATTGGACATCTGTGTATGTTGAATTCCTTTATTTGGTCTTCATCAGTTATTTTACAGGTTTCATGAACCATGTACTTGAGATTATGCTCCAAGTAAGTACGCAACTGATTTTAAGCAGACAAATGATAGTCAACATCGAAGCATGACATAGACATCATCACCTTGCTTGCCAAGGTTTCTCTGTACCCCATAATTGAAGCCTGTTTTCGTCTTGTGTGACATGATACAATGATACAATTAGTCATTAGTCTGTGACATATCAATTTCATGAAAATTTTTTAAGGCAGCCTTGCTGTCATGTTGAACCATAATGCATAATGGTGGATAATGGTAGAATCAATAAGTAAGTATGACATTATTCTCTATTTCTTGATTCTTCTAAACTAATCTTTTTCCACCATTTCTTTGTTATTTCATCCAGATAGTCCAGTCAGTCATTCTCTGCTAAAAGTTCAGGATTGTGTCCAGCTTTGAATGTCTCATTGTCAAAGTCCCACAATAGCCGAATGGTTGAACGGCCAGAACTCTGATAAAGCAACATATAGGTTGAAGAGACTCGGACCTCCAGTTAGAGGCAAGGCAATGTCAACCAGAACATAAGATATTGTCTGCTCTTGTGATCGGTAGTCGGTAAATGCATATGCTGCTGTCATAGGAAACTGAAAATGTTTGATGGTGTGATTTTATGGTTTTCCATCCACCATCATGGTGATAGTAAATGATTTTGATGTTGGCACAACAGGAATGACACATGGGGGAAGACCTTCAAGTTGAGTGACATGTGTCCTATTGAGCTGGACCAAGATATATGATGGAAGGTGCACCAGGTTCACAATGTTTTTGTCAGGTAGAGGTGGTTCATCTTTATTGAGGATAATATTGACGATAGTGCCATGTGCACCATTGGTGATGTCAAGGTCTGTTTCAACATTCTGTGTGACCATTACCTTCATGCCGATTGCCAACTGAATCATTTCTGGTAGTTCATTCTGTCCCTGTCATTTCCTCTGTCCCTGGCCCCTCAAAGCAACCATATATCGCTCAACAATCATCAACGGTTGATCTTGTATGGTGTCTTCAGCTTTGCAGATAAACAATTGCTGTCTTGACTGTTTGCAATGTTTCTCGACAGCTGAATTGTTCCATTCTGTCCGGCCAGCATGGCATGGTGTTACCAGACACATGTCGCTCCATGTGCCATTAAAGTCCATTGATGGGCATTCAGAGTTTGTGATAAGGAGCTTTCTGAGCATTGTCAGGTCATCTTCCTGCACTACTCCTTTTTGAAGCCGCCAAAGGAAATCCTGCCAACCAATATCTGTGACTTGGCCCTGTTCATGCAACATCATAACTGTCATGAACTCATCGTATATCATCCAGCTGGTCTTCAAATCACTAGAATCTGTGGACAGTGAGGAAAAATATAGTGGGTCCCATTTTGCACCTGCAACAGGTGGAAATTGATGAAGGTCTCCACAGAGAATTACATTGATGCTGCCAAATCCTAGAGAATCGTTGGTGTGGCTGGACTCTGGGTTGTTGACAGACCCTTTTGTTTTCCCAATCCCAATGTTTCTTGAAAGCTTTGCCAGGAATGATTTTGAGATCATCAAATATTCATCAATGATAAGGTATACAATGTTCTTCCAGAAAGCCTGCAGTTTCGCTGTTGTTTGGCTGCTCAAGAGATGCATTTTGAGATATCATTCTGATGGTGTGTGTGGTTTTCTCGTCAATGAGTGAAGCTGCAACTCCAGTGTATGCTGATTTGAGAAGCATGAAGCTCATGCCACCCTGAGCGAATGCCTGTGTGATGGTCTGAATAACCTTGGATTTCCCAGTGCCGCCTTCTCCATGAAGTATCAGACACCTGACAGTGTTTTATCAAGATGCCAAATCACAATGTTGTATGCGCAATGCTGATCTATCTTCAACTGCAAGGGATCAACTGGTGGTAGTGCATTTTCAGAGGGTTCAGGGTCCCCATTCGGGTGTGTAACGGCTTTGGGGGCATCAGGATCATAGGGGAAAATATCTCCCTCATCTGCATTGGTGTTGCCATCATATGCAGTTACTGTTGCAACTGCTTGATCATTTTGCTCTGTGTGAGAGGGAATGCTGGTTCCTGAGTTTTGTTGGTTCACACTGGCATCCATCTGTGCTTTCCACATCAAAAATTGCTGGAGACTGCTTCCAGTGGCATTGTTGAGTGGATTCTTAGAGTGGTCCATGGCCCAGGAGTTTGAGTCCTCATCATGAAAGATTTGAGCTTGATTAGCAATGTAGATGGCGTGATGCCCATGGTTTCTTTCTGCCCAAGGTATCATAGACATAATAATTTTTTGTAGTCCTTCTTCAGTAAATGAAGGTGTGAATTGTGCATTTGGAAGTGCATCCTCCTCAAGATCGAGCCCTCCTTCCATCGTTTCAATGTCTTGATCATCTGCTGTTGGGACAGAGTATACAAGAGTATACAGGCAAGCCAAGGCAGTAAGCATGGCTGGAGAATATTACCTGAATATGCTAAGTCATATTAACACATGCAAGGGCAATTAGGGGAATGCACAGTTAACACATGCTGCTGAATTATTGATCCTGCAGCATGTCTATGATAGGCTATCCAAGACAGAGCTATGGATAGAGTGTCTATGACACACCCTGCAGGAAGTCTGGGACTTGCCATGCCATGATATCATATGTCACTATTATTGACACTATTATAGGGGATATGACATAGTTATTCCATTATTAACTGGTACAGGGGTCTATTACAGAATACCTCCTTTATATATTAAAGGAGTGCATTACACTATACCTCCTAACAGTGTAGTATAAATATTGCACACTTTGTAGGCGATAAATATAAGATTCCTCCCTGTTGCAGACTCCCTTCACTCAATTGACTTTGAGATAACTTCATCATCCAAATCCTGACTGCCCTCAAGTCCTGCTTCCCAAAATCTGCCAAATGTGAGAGGTCTGCATTGGCTTGGTCACGTTTGATGGCCAATTTACATTCATGGAAGTATTGAATCCCTGAGAGTATGTGATGAACAGTTGTTGGTGCAGCAGCAGTGAATTCTTTGAAGCTGTCTTCCCAGGTCTGAGTTTGCATCTTCAAATCTGCCTTGAGACATCACCAGGGCTTGAGAAGGACAAGCATACCTGCACAGTAAAATTGATATACTTCAGGATCATCATGACGAGGAAAATATGGACCAATGAAATTTGGGACATTGGTGTGACCGGAAGTTCTCACAATTCGCTGCTTGGACTTGAAAAGTGGGTGTTTTTCGAGGTAGTGAACACGTGGATTCTTTCTTTGACCTCACTGAGGATGTCCTGAGTCATCATCAACCTCATCAACAGTGTGGGCTCCTGGGTTATTTGTTATGGTTGACTTTGAAGCAGAATAATTGACCTCATATGTGTCAACAAAGAAGCACAGCATGCTGTAACTGGCCAGTTTGTCACCATGGAGGGAGTAGCCAATGACCTGACATTTTTTGGAAAGTCTCCCAGCTGAATCACTTTGAAGTGTGATCAGGTCTTCACCGTGCTGGACTATCACTCAGTCATCTGTGTAATGGTATCATTTCATGCAAAACTTACCTCATTCATCCTTTCTTCCAACATGATTTCTGCGGATTTCGAAGAAATTTCAGCTTCTGACTCGAGAGTGCTCTTGCTTTGCTTGTGGCTGAGGATGTCATATGAGGACCATCATCATGAAGATAATTGCAATAAAACTCACTGGCTTTTCATTGGTGAAAGATCCGGGAATTCTCTGAGAAGTGCACCAGTGAATGATGACCAGAATATTGGTGTGTAGTGATGTGAGCGGTAGATATCTCCCCATCCCATCAGATACAACATCACCATAGGAGCAGCCAGCTCTTTTTCATGATTGATGGTGTGCACCATGTGGAATATCAATAGGCGCTGCTCATCCCGGCAAAATCTCTGCAGTGTCACAACATTGTCCATGGAAGGCATAGCCTTTTGCCATCAGTGCAGACATGTTGTGGTTCTTGCCCTGTTTTTTCCCCATGTATGAGAAGACATATTCACCAATGTTACATGTTTCACAACCATTTGAGATGAGTTTGAAGTTTGACATCATTGTTACACCAACAATGTATCAAAGTTGCAGGATTCCAGTTGTTGAGATATGGGTATAACCGCTTGGGAGCCCAGTTACCAGCCTCGTCAATGTATTCTTCTTCAGTGCATTTGAAAGGCGCACATCGCTTGCATTTTGGTCATCCTTTACTGTCATAGATGATGCATCATTGAAGCTCACATGTATGAACTTGCTTTGTGCGAGCAAGTTGTAGCTCAAAGAGCTTGATCTTATTCTCATAGTATTCACTGTCTGGGTGTGGTGATTGGGAGTAAGTGACATTGACATTGTTTGGAATCTTCTTGACAGCCTCGGCAGTTTCAAGCCCTGCTGCACATGGACGAACATTGGCACAAAGAAATGCTTTGACATGCTCACAAAACTCTTCACTTTTCAAGAGCTCCAGGATCTTGTCCCCTGTTGGCGCGTTTTTGAGCCAGAGAATCAAATGGAGATGGAGACTTCCACACCCTTGAGATTCAACTGCACCAAAATAAGCAGCAACACAACCATAGATCCCCTTCACAGAGCGTATTTGATAAGGGGTTACTTCAATTCTGAATAGAGTCTCAAGGACAGTTTTGATCAAGAAGTGGAAGAATTTGGCAGCGGTGTAAGGATCTTCAGCGATGTTTTTGGCTCGTTTGTCCTTGTCAGGCCCCACAAAGGCTGAGAATTTGTCCATATCAATCTTTTTGCCAGCAAAAATCTGAGTTATGGGGTCGTGTAGGTCACAGGGATTAATGGTAATCCAAAGGGAGGGTGGGCTTATGTATATGGTTGTGGACCACATTTGCGAGCAAAGCTGGTAATGAGACTGATCTGAGCCCATAACACGCCCTCCTGTAGCATGAACATGCTTGCAAAGAAGTCGAACAGCTGGATCAGATATTGGTAATTTCTTCTCTTCCTTGACTCGAGCTTGTTCTAACTTTGCAGGGGTAATGGTGGAGAGTATGTTTGCATTAGCTTTGGAGTTCCTCCTTGACATTTGAATCCGAGCAGATCTGAGGGCTTCCCGTCATTGTTGAATTCCAAATGCAGCAAATGGGAAAGTCTTGTGCTTTCAAAATCATTGATTGTGATATTTTAAAGCCCATTTGACGTGCTCCCCAAAAGATAGCTTGTTTTGCCGATCGGCCTCAATCCCCTCTAGCCCAAAAGGAAAAAGGCAAGGGAATGCATGCTCAAAGTAGTTGGGATCAAAGTCGAGGGTTTCTTTCAGAGAGGGGTTCTCCTCAAGTGATCAACCAAAATCATTCACAGGTTTTCGGCCATGACGGATGGCATATGCACTTTCCATGCTGTCCTTCCAGAGGTTCTCAAGGCCCCATGTCATGAGTTCATTTGCCGTGATCTTGGACAAGTCTGTGTCTGTCATTCCAGATACATTCCATGGAATTACATTGGGGTTTTCTGAGTCAGCTACATGACAATATTTATGAACAGGCAGTCACAGACAAATTGAAATGCTCACTGTCTGTATCTCTTTGGTTTGATGCACACATGTCTAGGGTTACACGATGAGTACGACCCATCATCATGCATCATGCATCAAACGGCTTACCAGGTTCCACTTCCTCTCTGGGTAAATATCCATCACTTTCCTGATCAACAACACCCACATTGGTGGACTGGTGCACAATGTCGATGATCTCCTGAGGTACGTCCTCCTCTGGCAAGGCTCTGAGTCTTTGTGGGTCAAGCTCAATCTTCCCATAGTATTTCTGGTTGTTCTCTTTGAGCCACTGCAGCGCTTTGGCAACAACATGTCTTTGTACATGGAAAGTGTTCCAGAGGCTTCTCTTGGGTAAGTCTCCAACTCCAATAAACGTGATTGTGATGGTTGACACCAGGATTTCTGGAGGGCATGGCATGAGATTGCCTTCCAACATGGTCGCAACATGGTCCATGTTAAGCTCGTAGGAGCTGACATTTCCTTGCATTCCTCACTGGAGATTGGCTTCTTGGTGGGCCCCGACCTTCTTTGGAAATAATTTGAAGGTGTAGACTGTTGGGATACAAGCCTATAATTGCTATATCCAGAGCGGTAATTATGACATTACTAATTACTGTTACTTCAGCATTACTTCAGCATTATATACTATATATACTATACATAATGTATAGTATATACTGAGACAAGTAATTCCTGACCTCTGAGACATACAGAGGAGTGCCCCCCTTTGTCAAAAAGCCTCTAGTCAGCTTCCAGCTTTACCTCCCAACAGGTTATGGGCCCTGGCTTATTATAAACAACCCAAAAATCTATTCACAAAACCTTCTACAATATGTCAAAAGCCTCAAGCAATGAAGAATTTGTCCCAGACAGTGACAAAGAAAACCCTCAAGAATACGTCCAGGAGTATAATGGGGACTTAGCTGACCATATGGAATTATTTGGGCTGTCACCAGCCGCTTCCCAATATGCTACAGTGGGAGCGCCGCCAGCCCCGCCCAAGGCGGGAATCCCACCAAAACAAAAGAAGCCCACGATCCTTCTAATTTGTACCAAAGAATATTCTAACATAAACAAGATCTCCGATCAGGATCACCTTACTGATGAGAATTGGCACGAATGGAGAGAAAGGATGAAACGGGTATTTATTAATTGTGACATCACTGGATATATTAACGGGGCCGTAAAACCCCCAAAAGAATCCAGGGATGCCGAGGGGGCGCACAACTGGGTCAAGAACGACACCTGGGCACAGCAAGTTATAATACATAACGTTACCTCTTCGCAAATGAATCACGTCGGATCAAAAACTACGGCAGAAGCGATGTACTCCGCACTATCCATTACTCATGAAAACAAAGTGTGTCAAACTGTAAATCATATTCAGTGCCTACTGTACGAGACAAAGGCCAACGCTACCAACGATCTCCTAAAGCATATGGACACCCTGAAATCTTACCATGACCGCGTCAATAAATTCCCTAATAAGGAATTTCATATCTCCAGCACCCGATTCAAATCTATCATATCAGCATCTCTACCATCGTCTTGGCAAACTTATGTGGAGCCATTCAATGGCAACGCAAATGATCCCAATGACTTGGATCCCAAGCGCTGCTTATCATCGGACGCGTTTATAGGATTATTACGAGAGGAATATAAACGCTAAATTGGAATGGGAATAATAACGGAACCGGCGGGAGTGTAAATCTGGTGTGAACCCAGAAAGCTACCGGTCCCAGTAAATCCCTGGAAAACCGTATTACCAAAAAGAAAACCTCCATCAAATCTTATTGCGATCATTGCAAGCGCGCGGGGCATTGGATGAGCAAATGCCGAAAATTTGATGGGAACAAATGCTGTAACTGCAGGAAATTTGGACATTACGTGAAGAATTGTTGGGGAAAGAAGAAAGAGAAAACGAAAGAGAAGAAGCCCGGGGATACTTCAATGATAGTAGAAGAACATATTACTTTCTCAGCAGACGAGGAAGGGCATAATTTTGATGCATGTAATAATGATGCCATAATTGATGAGCGCCTGATCTATTATGATTGGCTGGCCGACTCGGCAACCACTTCACATGTAACACATCAAAAAGAAGCATTTACCTCCTATGAGCCTATGAAAAATATATTCTCCATCTCAAAGACGTTCTGCATGTTCCAGGAACTCGGAACAATTTAATTTTGCTAGGAAGATAGGACGCCGCAGGAGGAAAATACAAAGGGGGACAAGGGGAAATAACCCTCATCAATAAAAATGGTAAAGCCATTGCACACGGGAATAAAATCAATAATCATCTCTTCAAAATGGAAATGATTATTAGAAACCCGAACGACACTGCCAACAACGCTGAAAATAATATAACTTTCAGTGGAAATGAAAAATCACTCAGTTGGGAAACATGGCATCGATGATTTGGACATATCGGATATACTGGGCTACAATTACTACTCGACGGAAATATGGTAAAAGGATTTAATGTTGATCTGGCCACCCCAAAACCAGAATGCGAGACATGTATAGCTGCAAAACAACACATTAAACCATTCCCAAAATCAGTCAAATGGAATACTGAAACCAGAGAATTGACACATATAGATTTATGGGGAAAATATGCCGTCAAGTCCATCAACGGAAAACACTATTATTTATTATTCGCTGATGACGCCAAGAGGTATGTCACCGTCAAATGTCTAAAAGAAAAGAGTGATGCAGCACAGGGAATAATAAATTATTTGGCCTATATAAAAACACAAGGCCAAACACCCAAGGGGATTCAAATCGATTGCGGAAAAGAATTCGTCAATGAAAAATTGGAAAACTATTCTAAGGAACGCGGGATACAAATACGATTAACTGCGCCGTACTCTGCATCGCAAAATGGCGTTGCAGAAAGAATGAATAGGACACTTGTCAAATTATCGCGAGCAAGCTCCCAGAATACCTCTGGGAATATGCCGTCATGCACGCCGCCTATCTCCGCAACCGATTGTATACGAAGCATCTTTGGAAATTAACTCCTTACGAGGGATGGCACAATGAACAACCGGATGTTTCACACTTATGCGAATTTGGCGCACCAGTATGGATCTTGTTACAAGGTCAGAAAAAGGAAAGAAAAATGCTTCCTAAATCAAAGCGCCGTGCATATCTTGGATACAACGACGGTGCCGGAGCAGTCAAATATTACAATGCCGAAACACATAATGTATTAACTTCGCGGAATTTCGGGCTATTGACTGGTACTCCAAAATCTAATGCCGCCGAGAATTCCAATTATAGAACCCGAACGTAGGCAGATTGAGGCACAGCCACCCCCACAACTGCCGATCACAAATGATGAACCTCTGATCAGAGCCGCATCACCGATCGGAGAAGAACCAGATATACCGGAAATAGAGCCTTGTAACCCGGAGAAGCAATTCCGGAAGTGGAAACGAGTTGATAATAATGATCGCATTGATATTGATGAACCACGCAAGACGTGTGCAATGCAGAGAAATGAACCGCAACAAATGCATGGAGTTTGTACCGACTATAAACCCTTGTTACACCTTACAGAAGAGGAAGAAGCGAATACCTTCCTAGATAACGATGAAGCCTATGCAATAATCGCTGGAGACAAAATAAACACACTCAAAGACGCACGGATCTCCCTTGATTGGCCGGAATGGCAAATAGCCATACAAAATGAATTGAACCTATTAAAGGAGAAGGGGACATGGGAATTGGTCCAGAAACCTCCTGACGCGATACCAATCACGAACAAATGGGTCTTTGTCCGGAAAAGAAATAAACAAGGGGAAATTATAAGATACTGAGCGTGATTAGTTGCAAAAGGATGTGCACAACGACCAGGCTATGATTATACAGATACCTTCTCGCCCGTAGTCCGGATGGACACGCTCCGAGCAGTATTAGTGCTCGCATCAAAGAAGGGTCTAAAATACAACAGATGGACGTAAAGGGTGCATACCTAAATGGCACATTAAAAGAAGAAATATATATGAAGCAACCTGAAGGACAAGAAGATGGAACAGGCCGGGTATGTAGGTTAGTAAAAGAAACTGCTTTATGGACTAAAGCAGGCAGGGCAAGAGTGGAATAATGAATTTGATGGTAAACTCAAAATTCACGAATACGGATGCTTATTTGCAGATCCATGCGCGTATATTCGAAGGGTCAACGATAACTTGGGAATAATAACAGTCTGGTTGAACGACACATTACTCTTTGTGTCTTCCAATTCTATGATGAAGCATATGAAAAATATGCTCAGTACGGAATGGGAAGTAACCGACCTTGGGGAGCCGAGCAAAATCGTTGGCATAGAAATTACGTGCCAAGACGACGTGATCAAGATATCTCAGGAGAAATACATTGAAAATATTCTCCGCAAGGAGGGAATGCTTGACACGAATCCAGTCGGAATGCCAATGGATCTCAATATTAAATTATTGGCGAATCCAGATTATAATGAACCCAACAGGAGTAATTCATACGCAAAATTATTAGGATGTCTACAATTCCTATCAAATTCCACACGACCCGATATCAGCTTTGCCGTTAACAAGTTGGCTGCCTACACCGCTAACCCGGGTTTACAACACTACGGTGCAATAAAGTGAATACTCAGGTACTTGGCTGGTACGAAAACTCTCGGGATAATTTATAAATCCCAAGATGAGACTGAAAACAATAACCTCTTCCACGGATATGCTGATGCTTCATTTGCTAATATTGAAGATCTTAAATCCACAAACAGCTATATTTTCAAAGCGTCCAGGGGAGCAATAACATGGAAATCTAAGAAACAAACTATTATTGCACTATCCTCTACCGAAGCTGAATATATTGCATTATCAGATGCTTTTTTTTTTTTTTCTTTTTTTTTTTTTGTTCAACAATTTATAGCGCGGTGTACGTACACAGTCCGCGGGCACGAAGTACAAACATACTAGAGTACACTACGCTCTACTATACCAGACCCCCGCCAGTGTGAGACCTTCCTCCCTCTTTTAACCTCTGAGGCGGGCAGATAGACCACATATAAAGCTCGCTGGAGCCGGGAAGGCAGAGCTGCACCCTTGTGCCGCCACATGCCAGAAGACTCCCCACCCGCAGATAGTCCGGTCCCCCCACGCGCGGCCAGCCGAGGCCAGCCGGTGAGTAGTGTCAATTCACCGTAAGCCCCCGCATCCCGAAGGACCCGGAGGTGAACCGTGTTCCCTAGCAGGAGAAAAGGTGGACCACCCCCCTCATCGAAGGGCGGACCGTTGACCGGGCCTGGGCACCGTCCGACGAAATGGTGGGCCGAGGCCCAGAGGGCCCAAACGGCGCCTGTAAAGGTAGGTACGCAAGGCAGGAGTAGAACCCCCACACCGCGTACCCATGACGAGCCTAAGGCATAAGCCCCAGGAGCCCCCTGCCCGTAGCGGCTGGAGGCGTGTAGTGAGCCCTGGTGACGCACCAGGCACTCCAGAGAACAGAGGTGAGGCGGCACCGCAGCACCGCCCCCAGTCTGGAAAGGTGGAGGGCACAGGGTTGGACACTTGTGCACCTCAGACATGGCGCGGCCCTCATAGGGCGGGGCTGTAGTGGGAGGGGCCACTTAGGGGGCCATCGCCGAGGGATGGTGGCCCAGAAAACGGCTGGTGCGCGGTATGCGCCCATTGCTGTGCAGTGCGGCCCTTGGCGCTATGCGTCATGGGCCCGGTAATAGTGGTGCTGGGGGAGCGATTCCCCCTGCCCTCCACTGACCGATCTAACCGATCGCAGATAAGCTGATGCCCCCTGATAACAGGGAGGCAGCAGGCGGTGCTCGATCTCTTGTGCGCAGCAGGGATCGCCAGCCCCGCGCGGTGTTGGTGAGCAGACAAGTCCTGGGAGCGCAAGCGAGGGGTGCAAGTGCTCGACACAGGATGTGGAAGGGGAAGCGCCGGCGCGCACACCCCTGACGTGGAGCAAGGACCCACCCAGATAGGATGGGCAGTATCCTGTAGCCGTAGAGTAGCTTAACCCTCAAGATAGAGTCATAGTAGACGCACCAAATCCTGAGATCCTCTCCAGGGATCTGGAAACCTCTAAGAGAGCGCCCCCTAACCTAAGCGTTCTCCCCCCGACCCCAGAGCAGGGCCCCCGGCCTAAGCCGGCAGTGTTACTTCACCATCGAACCCCCCCACCGATTGGCGGAAGGTGCCCCATCCCAGAGCCCAGGATCATTGAGCCCAGGTAGGTAAAGATGGCAGACAGTAGGACACCCTCTGAGTGGGCATCCGTGCACGATCCGTGGGGATTGGTCAGGCCAATCGCCAGGGGGGTTGGGATAGCTCCCAAACGACTCCTGGGGAGTGGGATAGGCTGGTCTGATCAAAGATCAGGCCAGGGGATAGACTGCTGGACGACGAGCCAGACAGTGTACAGAAAGTTCCCACGGCACATGGTGGCGGTAACAAGTTGCTTTATCAGATGCTGGACGCGAAGCCATATGGCTAAGAAATTTATATGAAGAACTCGGATTTGCACAACAATTCCCCACAGTGATTAAAGGCGATAACAAAGAGTCAGTAATTTTAACTCAGAAAACTCAATTTCATCAGAGATCAAAACACATCGCTATCCACTATCACTGGGTCCGGGATCTCGTGGCCAATAAATCAATAGAAATTCAAAACTGTTGTGATCCGGAGCAAACTGCAGACGTATTAACAAAGGCTCTGCCGAAGCCTAAATTTACATGACATAGGGATGAGATGGGAGTTCAGTCAGGTTAACCCAGCAGCTTTCCTCGCGTGAGTTGGATTTCTTCCAATGGGTTTTTTCCACCACAGAGGTTTTAATGCAACTGGAGAAACTTATTCCACCCTTGACTTCAGGGGGAGTAATTTAACCATTTCACCCAGCCGTTTTAGGCTTGAGGGGGAGTGTTGGGATACAAGCCTATAATTGCTATATCCAGAGCAGTAATTATGACATTACTAATTACTGTTACTTCAGCATTACTTCAGCATTATATACTATATATACTATATGTATAGTATATACTGAGACAATTAATTCCTGACCTCTGAGACATACAGAGGAGTGCCCCCCTTCATCCAAAAGCCTCTAGTCAGCTTCCAGCTTTACCTCCCAACATAGACACATGGATAAACATGTGCAATGAGTAGTTGTTCAGAAAAGGTGAGAATGTCAAGTTGTGTTGGGATTATGTATACAAGAGTATACAGGCAAGCCAAGGCAGTTAACATGCCTAGGGAATATTGCCAGAATATGCTAAGTCATATTAACACATGTTTAACAGAGGTTAACACATGCATAGACATATAGGGGAATCCACAGTTAACACATGCTACAGAATTAAACATCCTGCAGCATGTCTATCATGTCTATCATAGGCTATCAGAGACAGAGCCTGGGATAGAGTGTCTAAGACACACCCTGCAGGAAGTGTAAGACTTCCAAGCTATGACAGCATATCTATAGGGGAAATGACATAGTTAATGAAACATTAACTATTACAGGAGTCTATGACTTCATCCCTCCTTTATATATTATAGGAGTACATTACAATATACCTCCTAACTGTGTAGTATAAATATTGCACATCTTGTAGGAGATGATAATAACATTCCTCCCTGTGGCAGACTCCCTCATACACTTACCTTTGACTTAAACTCAATACCTCAAAAACCTCGTCCTCATCTTGTGCTCAACTTCCTGATCCCAATAAGTTGCCATGGGATGCAACCAATCCATAGATTGTTTGCTAACAAGAGTTGTGGTGGTTTGTTTTTGCTGTTCTGCAGGTCACAAAGGCAAGTGCGACAGATGCAAACTTGCACTGCATCATTATCTACCACAATGCCTCATGGTTCAAGAAGTAGCCCATCATAAAGGTCATGTTGCAGGTGTGCAGATATAGGAATAAGGGAATGTGAATTGGGTAGGTCCTTCAAATTAAATATACTGGGTTGGTCTTCCCACATGCTGATTTCCTGTGCACAGACACCACAGATGGACAACTCCAGGGCGTTGTTTGAAGTCATATTGTGAAACCGACAATAGCAATCCCTAACCTTTTCCTCAGTTGGGAGCTCAAGGAACTGATTAATGTCATGATCCTCCTCAAACTGTGCACTTCGGTCGTCTTCATCCACAATGGTTTCCACTCACTTCACCTGACAACATGCCTGCTGGTTCTCAGCATGCTTTCATTTTACTGCAAGATAAGATGCTGTTTTGTTGTCTTTCTTGCTCTGTCTTGTTGTCGGAGAAGATTAACATGCTCAGCTGGAGCTGATGAAAGTACATGTTCAACCAGCAGTTCCTTGTTGCTTCGGAGCTTATTTGAACACTGTAGAACACCTTTGAGTCGTCCAAGGATTTCATGAATGGTCAATGTTGAAATTTCTTTTTGAGCTTTGTCTTTGTCAGGACGTGAGCTCTCCATGACTGGAGGCCAGCGGGGGAGGGGAGAGTGTCTGCAACATTGCAATTGAATTCAGTTCCTTCCAACCCTGTTGGGGATACATTCAATCACAAAAATTGCTGTCAACACCACATTGGCGCACAGACCAACTCAAAGTTATATAAACCCCCTATTTTTTTGGGGAACTCTCTATTCACAACCGTTCCACTCTTTCCTCCTTTCAGTCACCTCCACTTGCCCTCCTCGAACTCATTGTTGCTCCTTATGGCCTGCCTTCTCACCCCTCCCCCTACCCCGTCCGTCAAACCTTTCATTGACCTCCCCACCAAGTTACGAAAGGTCAGAGAGTGCCTTGTTGACTCTGGTGCCTATCTAGGAACAACTTCAGTTCGCAAAAATATCACTTGGGCCCATTTCGGGAAAGTGCACAAGGCAGTTTTTGTTGAACATTCTGCTGCAGAGGCTGACTCCTTTGCCTCATCCCGTGCTACTTCTCCAACATCCTCTCCATCTGATCCCACTGAGACTGAGGGTGGCATGGCTCTAAGATTGGCCAGGACAATTTTTATCTCACCTCCAATGGTGGCTATTGTGGTCCTGGCAAGTTTATCCAATCTCTAGCACATGTCAATAGAGTTTTAAAGTCCGGTCGGGTCCGGTTGTTCAGCCATTTCGGCCCCAACCGGTTGGTCATTTGCATCAAAAAGTACCAACCGACAACCGAACCAGGTACAACCGGTTGGTGTCGGTTGCTCAGGCGGTTGTGACCGGTTGAGACCGGTCGCAACCCGACCTGGTTACAGTCGGTTGCAGTCGGTTGGGACCAACTGCAACCGACATCTACATAGTCACTTAATATACATACTGACTACTAATATTACTTTTTCTACTGTAATTTAAAATATAATATAATATACAAATAAATAAAACAATCCCCCCCTCAAGGTGGGGGGGATGGGGAACACTGACAACGGTGGCCATACTTGCTGTTGAGGTGAGGGATGGCGGACGAGAGGGGGGGACGGCGGACAAGTGGGGGGATGGCAAACGCGAGGGGGGGGACGGCATACACGAGGGGGGGGGTGGCAAACACGAGGGGGGGATGGCAAAGTGAGGGGGCACAGCAAACATGACTCGCAAGGGGCAGGCAGTAAACGTGAGGGGGCAGACGGCAAACGTGAGGGGGCACAGCAAATGCGACTCGCAAGGGGGCAGACGGCAAACGCGAGGGGGTAGATGGCAAGCACGAGGGGGCAGATGGCAAACGCGAGGGGGAGGATGGCGGATGATGGGGGCGCAGTGGACAAGTGGGGGGGATGGCAGACAAGTGGGGGGGACGGCAAATGTGAGGGGGAATGGCAAACGAGAGGGGGGATGGCAAACGAGAGGGGGGATGGCAAACGAGAGGGGGGATGGATGAGAGGACAGTGGACGTCGTAGAGGTGGTCGTCGTGGGAGAAAAGTTGAAATGGTTGAAAAAAAAAGATGATGCATCTTGATCATCAGTACAAGCGTGTGCAAACACAAACGTGTCGCGACGCGTCATTGTTTATACTTGCACAACACATGTGCAAACACATGCAAACGAGCCAAAGGTATATAAACCCTTGCCCATCTGCCATTGTCACTTGGGCATGCCCCAACCTCGCTAAGAAAATAAGTATATAAGTAAATAATATAGTATACATTAGTGTATATACAAGTAGATAACTGGCCGGTTGCAACCGGTTGTAACCGGTTGTCAACCGGTTTGAGTACTTCTCAAATATGGCCAACTGCAACCGCGCAATACCCCTATGAGGCCCAACTGCGACCGGAAGTCCGGTTGCCCACGGTTGCAGTCCGGTTGGGTTGCCGGTTTTTTTCGGTTGCTGCAACTGGACCTGCAAAGACTACATGTCAAGCCTGTCATTTCCCATGCAAGCCTGCGACAGATCTCCGGCGGATCACCGACGGAGCCGCCGTCACATCAAAAAGACTATTTCAAATTGTATTTCAAATTACTCCTGTTTTGTTTATATCACATATCTATCATTACTGATCATCTTACTTACTGCGTACTTGGTACTCCGTTGATCCCGCCGTAGTTACCCCAGTTACTTACTTACTATAAAACTTAGTATAACATCACTTGTAACTTCAGTTTGATAATTGTATTGTTATCTCCACAACTCTCTCACTTCTAAAGTCCTCGCTCTCTCTTAACTTCCGGAACTCCGCCAGACCTCCGCTCTTATTACCATCACCTTGTAAATTGGACATTGGGCGTAGAGAAGGGCACAATCCCTTTTAGATTGAAGCCAAGTCCAGTGCCGCCACGGAACTCCGTCGTAACCCCACCTACGAGATCAGTTCGTAACAAAGCCCTCCTGCAGTGGAGGAGTCCCCAAAGCCGAGCCCTTCAACAGTGACTTCACCACTACCATGGATAACCTTTGTTGGCTCCTTGGTGAAGGAATCACTCCAGGCTTCAAAGAGAAGCATGGTGTTATGACCAGGCCTACGCATATCAAAGTCCAACATCTCCTCTTTGAAGTAAGTCCTCATATTTAGCATCAATCTGAAATAATACTCATTTATCATCACAGCCCAATGCTGATCCAGATAGCAATGCAATGACAGACAACAACAATAGTGATAGTGCTGATGAAAGTAGTGAGAAGAAGGCCAACGATGATAGCGCTGATTCTAGCATCAAGAAAAAGGTCAACAAACATGGTAAGTATCTATATCTCAAGCATCCATGCCTCTCTCACAATCATTCATTAGACCTCAGTCACATAGAGAATTGGCCAGTGACAACAGATGCTGCTCGTGAGGAGCTGGTGATGATGTTTCAAACCCATTCTGTCAACCTGATACCTGCCTAGAATATGCATGGGTACCTTATCCACCCACTCAGCTATTGAAACCGGCTAGCAGGTGCCACTGTAGAGCTCCATTTTGAGCTGAGCCACTGGTCAATGAAAGGAAGAAATGGGGAAGCATCCTGTGACACCTATGCAGCTGACATAGTTGCAATCTGTGTCCTTGTTCCACCCAAGCCCATCTTAGTTACCCTGTGCAAACATAAGGTGTTTGATAAGCTAGATCCATTTTCTTCTCCATCTCCTCATTAGAAGGCTCGCCTCATGACTCTCTAATCATGTTATCTTCTGAGGTCTACTTATCATACTTCATACTAGTGCTTATCCATGGCCTGCATATATTATACCCCTGTTCATACTCAATACTACTGCCTACTCACACAATCCTTTGACTACCTTATATCAACGATAATTCCAGTATACCCAGTCACTCTTTAGATAGATAGTTTTGCATGTGGATTTAGGTCTTACTAATGGTAATAAGCACAATTTGCTGATATTTTCTCTCCTGGCAAGCAAGGTTTTTGTTGATGCAGTTGGCCATTCCCAAGTACTAGTGGCACAGATATGCTCTGTAGTCCATGTTCTGCTGACATTCCTGCTGATATATTGTTGGGATACAAGCCTAGAACCCATATCTAGGATTAGTGACTACCAGCTGTAGAAAGGAGTATGGACACAGTATCCTATGCAGGGATAGACAAGTGAAGGAAGCCAAGGCTATCTCATGAGTAATCCCCCCTTTGATATATAATGATAGACAAGCCTATTTTGGGACCATGAGTCATTACTACACAAGCTCCTATAGACATTACATTATAACTCCTATAGCTCCTGTAGTATATATACTGCTACATGCTGTAGGGAACACATAACAGATATAGCCCACATAACAAGACATTCCTGCTTGTCCCACTCACTCTCAAAGACATAATCCAAATATATATAACACTCCTTCTCGGCCTCCTGCTATCACATGGTCAGCTTCTTTATTATTTCATTGTCTTCATTTGGTGACAGCTTGGGTATGATTTTCTTCAACTTACTTTTTAGTTCAAGTCAAACACTTTAACAAAACTAGTAGTAGAATAAGAGTCTGTGGTTTCTCTCACTTACTCTGAATTACATAGTTGTGAGTCTCTTTTTGTTCTATCTTTCTTCCTACCACCAATGTGTTCTCATTGGTTTACTTTAGCCCCATGCCCCTCCCCATCTATGCCATCCATGTATTTCAACCTCAATCATCTATCAGTCATTTCCTGGTGCACTGGTGCATTCAAGCCACAATTAGATGGCATTGGGCCAATATTGTCTCAAAGATTGGCAACGCAAATACATATCAGTGGATAATTTGGTGAGTCCTTTATTTATATCTGCATTTCTTGCTGGATGAGCCCTGTAGCCAAAATCTCCCCAAGGATTGTGGATGGCCATGCACTTCAAGCACTGGACAGTGCACACCTTCAAAGCTGGCTCCTCATGTTTTTACACTCTACACATCTACCCTGTATTGCCACCTGAGAAGTTCCATAATGACAGGAAGCACTAGGTTTTGTGTCATCTGTGCCCTAAGAGCCTGTTCAGCTGCATGCTAATTTGGAATTTGCATGTTTGTCTCTGTTAGGATACAAGGCAGCTCATGATTTTGTTGCCGTTGGTCTTTGAAATTGGGTGTCACTGATCAGATAGATAGTGTTGGATAGATAACATCCAAACATCATGGTGAGGCCTTCACATCTCCAAGCAAGGATGAATCTGCATCATACCATCCTGGTTACTATTACACTGCAACTGTCTCTTCTCTTGCCAACACTTATGTGTCTGATCATTTGTTGCCACATGAAAGAGCCATATCACACCTCAATCCTTTCTGGTTGGGTGCAAGAGTTACTGAATGGTCATCCTGAGTGTATTTGTACTGAATTTGGAGTGCACAAAGAGGTTTTCTATGCTCCAACTGAAGAGCTACAATCAATGGACCATGGAGATACCAGATATGTGACACTTCAGGAACAAATTGCCATATTTCTCTACATGTCTGTTACTGGTTTAACCATATGTCATGTTGGAGCGCGTTTTCAATGAGCAAATGGGACCATCTCCAATTGAGTATTCCCTGATTGTGATCTCTAACAATCTAACAATTAGATAGCAGGTACTTTGGGAAGATGACTATTATCTTTTCATCTCAACCCTTCTATGGCCAATATATTCAATGTTCAACCCCCAATGATCCTGTTCCTCCTCATATCCATGATAATGGCAAGCTATGGCCTTTCTTTCAAGGATATCTTGGAGCCATTGATGGTAGTCACATACACCTTTCTCCACCTGCTGCTTTTCAAAATCTCTATCAGAATCGGAAAGGATTTCTTTCACAGAACTGTCTTTTCATATGCAATTTTGACATGCTCTTCACATATATTCTCACAGGATAGGAAGGGTCTGCAACAGATGCATGGGTCTGGGCTGATGCAATAGCAAAGGGGTTTTCAGTGCCTGCAGGATTTGCATACTGCCTACAACTCCTTGTTCCATTTCATGGAGTTCAGTACCATCTTCAGGAGTGGGGAGCTGCAGGTGTTCAGTATGTGCTTGCAAGATATAAATATTCATTATTCTTATAGCCCTGTAAATGCAAAGGAGCTATTTAATCTTTGTCATGCTCAGGCTCATAATGTGATTGAGCATATCTTTGGGGTTCTCAAACAACACTTCCAGATTCTCCTCCTTCCTCCTCATTATCCCCTTGCCTTCCAACCTTGCATCCCTGCTGTTCTGTGTGCTCTTCAGAATTTTATTCAAGAAATTGACCAGGATGAAGGCAAAATATCAGATTCAGATCAGGCAGCTTATGAGCCCTTTCCTCAGATGTCAACAGTGATCATGATGGTGGATTTATTACAGATGATGATGATGAAGGAAATTCAGAGGTTAAGTCACACAGGATGAATATTGCTAACAAGATGTGGGAGAGCTACTTACAGTATACTGCAGATGGTGGTGATGATGATGATGATTTTTTTTTCTAGTGAAGAATAGTGTAATTGACAATATATATTAAACGCTATCCTAAAAATGATATTACAATGAGTGGATGCAAGACATTAAACAGTACATGAGTGTGGTGAAAATACAAAATGAAAAAGTAAATGATGGGAAGACATATGCAGTGGACTAGTTTGACATCAAAAAATCATCATCAACATTCATGCTAGTTTTACCCTTTCCCCTTCCCATACAAAGACCTGCAACATCAAGTTGATGCAAAAGAAAGTGATGTTGCACTGCTGGCTTGTTGCTGAGAGTGATGAAGGTTTGTGAAATGCATACTAGCTCATTTGAAGTATCAGAAAAGAAGAGTGAAGCAGCGAGTAAGTCATCCTCAGATAAGAAATCCTTATCAGCAGTGATGATTCCAATTGCCTTATCAAGGATTTCAGAATCAGATGTCAATGTCAATGATAGTGTGGATGGAGGACCCTGGAGCTGAGAGAATATCAACAAAGCCTGAGGAGATGATGATAGTGCTGGCTGAGTGGTTGGTGCCTCAATAGAGGTAGCAGTAACATCCAGAGACTTCCCCATGACATCAGCAAGACAAGTGAGAGTGGAATTAAGCTGGCTGGTAATAATGACAGGGTTCAGGTTATCCATTTTGTTGTTCTTTGACGCTCCCTTGGAGCTGGGCAGTAGCATCTCCCCAGTCACGTCACACTTGCATATTCACTGACTGCTGCTGGTCTCACTAGAAGTGGTGTGAGAAGGAGCTGAATCTACAGAGACCCAATGTTTTTGAGAGTGAAAAAGGGGATCAAGAAGGGTTGTTGGAGAGATGGAGAAACTCAATGGTGGACATGTCATGTCGCTTTGGGATGTTCCCACAAATGATGCAGTGTTAGAGTTAAATGGGAAAAGAGATGACAGGACAGCAGTGGAGGGAGAAGCATGATCTGGATGGGTTTCTTGAGAAATATGGGGACACAGGGGCATTGCATCACTTTGGGGGGCACCTATGGGCAATGTGGCACTGGGGTCATGCAGAAATAAAGAAGTCATTGCAGAAACAAAGGCTGTTGGTGCACTGGCCACAGGGGAATCAATAGGGGGATGTCCTATTTCTCAGTCACCCATGTCTTGGGTGACCACTTGGGTGACTATTTCTCAGTCACCCATGTCATGGGTAACCACTTGAGTAACTGTTTCCCAGTCACCCAGAGCTTGGGTGACCACTTGGGTGACTATTTCTCAGTCACCCATGTCTTGGGTGGCTACTTGGGTGACCACTTGGGTGACTATTTCCCAGTCACCCATGTCTTGGGTGACCGCTTGGGTGACTATTCCTCAGTCACCCATGTCTTGGGTGACCACTTGGGTGATTATTTCAGGACTGTTTCTCAGTCACCCAAGGCATGGGTGACCACTTGGGTGACCACTTAGGGGACTGTTTCTCAGTCACCCAGAGCTTATCACTGGATGCACAACCAAATATTTTAGGCCAAAGTATTGAAAAAATACTGGAAAAATATTCCAATCAAAGTTAAAATATATTCATGATACTTTGATAGAAAGGTTTGTGAAAATATCAAAGTACTTCTTTACCATACTGAGAGCAACATTACTTTGAAGATATCTGTAAAGCATATCATGATACTTCTCAAATATGTTTTCAATATCTTTATCAGTTTTTTGTAAAAATCACAATATCAAAAAAATATTGGAGAAGTATCATGATATTTTTTACAAATATCTTCAAAGTAATGTTGCTCTTAATATGGTAAAGAAGTACTTTGATATTTTCACAAACCTTCCTGTCAAAATATCTTGAAAATATTTTAATTTTGATTGGAATAACTTTTCAATATTTTTTCAATACTTTGGCCTGAAATATTTGGTTGTGCATCCAGTGTATGTGACCACCTGGATGGCTATTTTCCCATGTCAGCTACCCAGAGCCTCAATGGCAAACAAATGCTGAAACATTGTGATGGTATCATTATGTGCCACATATTTGCACCTATTTGCACATGTCGATGTCCAAGCAATTCATTATTTGACACATGTTGTTGTCTTTCAATCACCACTTTCCCAGCCATCTGCTGTCCTCCCACCTAAGACCCCTTTGTTTGTTCTTCTGCCCTGTTGTTTTTTTCTCATCTTTCTCTGATGCACTTTATGTAGTAATTGCTTGTATTTGTATTTGATGCCAATTAGCATTGAAGAAGAAATATAAACAATCTAGTTTCTTGGTAGTGGACCAAGCTAGATTGTGTTGCATAATGGTTGAGGGCAGGTTTCTTTAACTTGGGGACAAATTGACCTTAAAAAAGCTGCAAACATATGCAAATATTATCATTCAGATGGTGGCTGGTGATTGAGGGCAGGTTATATACTACAAAGATTTTTGCAAACCAACACTTGAACAACAAGTGTTCATGGTTCAAGCACTTAACCTTGCATTCAAAAATTTAATATTTGAATTCAATGGGGAATTTTATCAGCAGCTCGAAGGTATTGTGATGGGTGTCAGTTGTTCACCTGACGGCACAAACATTAGTGCTGCAGCAAATGAAGATGCCTTCATGGAAATTGAAGAGCATCGCCCCAATCCTCAAATCGCCTTTTACGGGCGATATATTGATGATGGTTTTATGATTGTCTATGCCGAGACCACGGATAACGCCTTAGCGTACGCGAAGTCAGTGGTGGCATTCGACAACCTTGAATTGACATGGGAAGTCTCAGGGGAAAGCCTAGCCTTCCTGGACCTGTTGGTTTACATCAATCTGGTCTTAAAGACCCTCCAATGGAAACCATTTCGCAAAGCCCAAAACAACCTAGAACACATCCCATTCACATCCCACCACCCCACAGACGTAAAGCGTGGGACTTTCCTCGGGGAGATGTCACGGATGGCCGTCCTCAGCAGTTCGCCTGCTAACTATCTTGACGCATTGGCAGACCTGTCAAAGATCTATCCGGCGAGAGGATACCCATACCCGTTGGTGAAGAAGTGGCTTAAAGAAAACTCAGCTAAGAGATGGGCAGAAAGGTTCTCCGTGAGGAGGACGTCGTCAGTTAGTGACGATATGCCGGATTCGAGAAAACTCTTAGTTCTTAAAACTACTTTTGACCCTGTATGGGACGCGTTCAACCTCCATGGTCTTTCAGATACCATTTTGAATACTTGGACCAAAGAAATCTCATTCTACGAACAAAGATGGTCTCGACTTTGGAACTCAGGACCCGAGTCTGGTCCTTTTTTTTTTTTTTTTTTTTTTTTCAACAATGTTTAACGTGGTGCACGGACGCAGTCCACGGCTATCTACTACATGAGATGGCGGGTATACGATGTAAGTTGAAGGGACTACAGCCCCGATAAGGCACATGAGTGCGTGAAGGCCAGCGCACTGCCTGCTAAGGCATCGCGCAAGGCCGGACTACAGGCCGAGGGCGCTCGGGCGCCTCCCCGAACCAGCTCGCTGGCACTCCCGACGGCGCGTACTAACACCCCCAGTGTCCTACCCCCACTAAGCCCCTGCACTGCCCCTATTAGTCATGCGCACCCACTGACGCACCGGCCAGGAATGAGGATTATGGGCCTTCCCACAGGTCGACCAACCCGCCAGCCATAAGGCCCAACGGGGTTCGGAGCCCCTCGGTTGCCCGAGTACAGCCCCTCCTCTTAGCCGCCCCATGCATGGGACGGTACCCACCAACTGGCAGGCCCCCCAACCTTGCCAGCGATGAACCCGAGGTTCGGTGTTACCGACAGAGACATCGCAGGCTTGGAACAACTGAGCGCGCGTTCGGCATGCCATCAGGCTCACCAGGCCACCAGACGGGGGTCATACGCCCTGCGCGTGACCCTCATCCTGGGTCCCACCCTTCCAGGGGGGCAAAGGCGAACGCGCGCGGGTTTGCCTCGAGGAGTTCAACGAGGTCCGCAATGAATCGTGGGCCTTGCCGAGGTTTCTTACGCTTCACGTGGGGGCATACACGGAGCAAATGATCACGGTCCTGGAAGGGCCGGGGGGGGCATGTGCAGTGAGTGTCCTCACTGGGAAAGAAGCGGTCACGGTAACTCCCAATGGGGGCATGCGCCGTGATGCACCAACAGAGTCGGGCTGTCAACCTGCAGTCGTATGCAGTTTCCTTGAGCCAAGGTCCACAACCAGAGGCGGTGGGCGTTGCGGGGGTCTTCCGCTGGGCCCTTAGGTCCAGGAAGCTCCTCCCTCAATACTTGGGGTCCGCGAAGCGGGCCGCCCAGTCCTTCTCTGCCGTCTCCTTAAAGGAGGCAATCAGCCAGTTACGAGTGGCTTTAGGGGAGATCCCTAGAGGCAATTGGAGTGACATCGCGACGTCATGAGCCTGCTTGTGTACCGCCCACTCCAGCTTGGAGGGGACGAACCACAGGTGGATTTGGCGGTCCTGGCCTAACTTGAACCAGGGCTGTAGAAGGCGGCACAGCCTAAGGGCGTGCTGTTGACCCCCCGTCGGGGAGCAGTCCACCCACGCATTGGCGAGTGCGAGGGTGTCCAGGAATACCACCACCTTCTTGCCTCCAGCAGCAACGGCTGCGGACACTCCAAGGTGGAGGGCGCGGTAACACGGCGGACCTCTTGGTTCCCGCGGAACACAAGGGCGGCGGCCGCGGTCTGGTGGGCTGTCTTGGGCACAGACCGATCACAACCCACGATAAGACAGTCCGGATCGTGTCTGGCTACAGCCAGGACGCGGTCCAGACGGTCGGGATAATCTTTGCGTTCGTCCGTCCCCTTGGGGGGCGGGCGGTGGATGGAGATCCTGTCCGAGAACAGGTCTATCAGCCGATCTCCGGGTTGGCTCTCAGGGCCGTAGGCCTCGAAGGGTTGGTCGGAGAGGGTGCAAACAGTAACCGCGTCCACTGCAGGGGACACGATTTTCCGGCGGGCGCCGGGCGGGAGGGCCTGAAGTCCCAGCGCGTGCCGGGGGGCGTCTCCCACCAGGTCCCCCTCCAAGATGGCTCGGACGGGGTGTGTACGCATCAAAGTAGCCGTCCGAAGACAGCTCTTATCCGCCAGCTGACGCAGCACCTGTGGCATAGGCAACAGGGCGGCGAGACACTCCATAGCCCCCACGGGGGTCGTACGGAAGCAGCCTGTGATCCAACGGGCAGCAGTGTGCTGCATCTGGGACAGGGCTTTGACCATGCCTTTGGTACGGGTACCTCGGCAGAACCAGAGATGAAGTCCATACGTCGCCACTGGGATGACGCAGGACCTGTAGAGGAGGCGTTTGTTCGCCAGGGAAAGTCCCCTGGACGAATTGCCAAGCATGCGCATGGCGCTCACGGTTGTGAACGCCTTCGTTGTGTAAAACCGGACGTGTTCCTTAAAGGATAGCTTCTGGTCGAAGAAAAAACCCAAGTACCGCCAGATCGGCTTGGGCCTGAGAGGGGTGGCCCCAGTGAAGGGGGCAACACCAAGGTCGATGGGGGGGTTGGGCGCCACCCGTGCTCTAGAGAAGTGGAAGACCTCGGACTTGGCATGTTCCAACACCAGTCCCAGGGCCGTGAAGAGGCGGAACACTTCGTTGTAAGCGTCCACAAGTTTGGGGAGGTTGTCCTCCACCTGTTTAGATTGCGCGATGAGAGTTCCATCGTCGACATATGAGATCAGATCCGCCAGCGGCCGGGGGACGCGGGCGAAAAAGAGGCGCATCACTGGCGCAATATACAGCGCTGAGCAGACGGGGGACAGAGCCGAGCCCTGCCCCACTCCGACATCGGCAGAAAACCTGCCCAAGCTGTCAGTGTTCCATTTGTAGGTCGTAAAGCGACCTACCAGATAAGAGCGGAAGAAGTTCACCACACAAGGTGGGAACCCCGACTTCTCGATAATTGTTAGCAGAACCTGGTGGTTCAGCGACGGGAAGAATTGAGCGATGTCGAAGGCGACAATGCTCGTTTGTAGGCCCTTTGTCCACCCCGCGCGGACGAGGTGGGTAAGGTATACTCCAGCGTCCTCAGTGGAACGCTGGGCGACGCCTCCAAACTAGTTAGGATGGAAGACACTGTGTGCCACGCCGTCGAATTGGAGCCGTCTAGACAGCAGCTTTTCGACCAATTTCCCGAGGGTGTTCAGGAGCACAATTGGCCTGAACAACTTCGGGGTGGAATAGTTAGGTTTTCCAGGCTTCGGTATGATGACCGAAGTGGACTCCTTAAAATGAGAGGGCCAGTGGCCCAGTGTGACGCACACTTCGGCGATGCGGACAAAGAGCTCGGCAATTTCAACATTGCCGGCCCAGCGCTTGAGGAAGGACCACGTAACGTGGTCCGGCCCCGGAGCAGAGCATGATGAACACGCTTTGAGAGCTTCCCGCAATTCCAGCAGGGAGAAGGGAACCCACTCCCAGGGGGGGAGGGGGTCGTAGTCGTCGAGCACCGAGAGGTCTACAGGGCGGTCATTGGCTGCGTTGTAGGTACCATCCAGCGCCGTCCAAAGCGCCTCCAACGTGTTGCAAGGGGCACCTCCATAGGAGATGGCCTCGCACGACGGGAGGTTACGTTGTTTGACCCAGGGCATCAAGTCCCAGGGTCGCTGATTAGTGAAGGAGACTTCTTTGATGCGCGCATCAAAGAACTCCTGCTTGGCGGCTTTCACAGCCTGCTTAAACATGGACCAGTCCTCGGGATCCCGGGACTCCCGGAACTCCTCGAGGGCTGTGTGACATTCATCCGACCACCACTCCTTGGAGCGGCTACAGATGTTCTTAGACCGGGCATGGGTGCGCCACGCCGTTGCGAACGCTTCGGAGATGGCTTGCACCACCTCGTCCACCTCTGCCGGTGAATGGCCCGTCCAATTAGACAAGGCCGAAAGTCGAGTGGTGACGTCCTGCAAGTAGGCCGTCTCCTCGTCAGAATCCGGAGCAATCCCTTTCGTCTGCAATGGCACGCGGTAGAAGGGGGTCCGAAGATCAACCAGGAGGGGCGCATGATCCGAGGACCCGCGATGCTCCGGGAAGATGGTGTGCTCAGTGACCGCTTCGTCCGCTGAGTTGATGAAAAGGAGGTCAATCACGGTGGGATTGAGCTCGTTGTTATAGGGATAATGGGTGGGCTTTGCCTCGTCAGGATGGCAGAGCGACAGCCCGAGGCGAGTGGTGGCCGCCAAAAGGCGGTCAGTGTGGATGTTGGCCGCCGGTCCCTGGGGATCCCAGAGGCGGTGGCGGCAGTTAAAGTCCCCCCCAATGAGGTGGAAGTGATGAGGCCAGGTCTCCGCCCCCTCAGAGAGTAGGCGGACTCCGGTGTGGTTCCTGTCTGAGTAGATGTTGGCGAGAAAAATGAGGTTATCGCCCGCACCCAAGGTGAAGACGATGACGTCACGATGATCGATGAGATCCCGGCGGTAGCTGGGTCTCAAGGCTTGCAGCCGCTTGTCAAAGTAGACAGCAACGTGTGGGAATTCCCCGCGATCGTTCCTAGGGAACGGAGCGGCGTCATTAGGGGCCGGGGCAGTATCTGTCCCGGCTTGTCGGACCATGCAACCCCAATTGGGGTGCATAGGGGCATCAATCACCGCCTCTCCGTCCCTAGATGCGGACGAAGGCGCGTGTCTAATTAGGTTCCAAGGAGGATCCTGGATTAACAGAATGTGGAACTCATCACTCTGAGACTCAAGTAACGTGTCAAGAAGTCCGTAGTTACGATTTACATTTTGACACATGATCCGTAAATAAGATATATCCCAGATATTACTCATTTATGCTCACCCACCGCGTCCTGCGGGGAAGGGGTCAGATGAGAGGGTGCAGGCGGCGCGGCGCTCACGTACCTCAGCGTAACGCTTTTTAATCCAGTCACCGTCGAAACGGTGCTTAGAAAAATTACAGCGACGATTGTCAGCTGCGTGTTCCTTGCGGCAGTTGGGGCAGCAAGGAGGATGAGGGCACGCGGAATGCTCCGGCATGGGGGGGATCGGGGGCGTCGCCTTGGTGTTGCCCTTGCAACAACCCGCTAAGGTGCGGTGGTGCTCCTTGCGGTGGGGGCCGCTGCAGATGGGGCAGCGGATTTGCGGGGCGCGGCAAGCATTGGTCGGATGACCCCACTTCCAGCACCGTTGGCAGAGAGAGACGCCGGGGTTGGCCCGGGCCTCACGGATGGGACAGACGTACAGTCTGAACTAGACCGCACGCTTGGAAAGCGCCTTCGCGCGAGCACCGCTGACTGAGTCAGAGACGTTCATATATACCATAGCAGTATCAGACTGCTTGGAGTTGCGGACGATCCGGAGGGGGGCGTTAAGCACTACCAAGTCCTTAAGGCCAGACTTGGCGATGAAATTGAGCACCGACTCCACAGTAGTGGGACGGTGGTCTTGGAAGAAGGGCACATCGATAATTTTCATGTACGATGTGGAGGATGGGAGCTCCACCGTAATGTGGAAGTGATCCCTGACGAACGCCGCGGCGATTGCCTGTCGGACGATGCGGAGATCCTCCGCAGAGGCCACAGCGTCAGTGGCAATGGAGTAGCCCCCATAAGCCAAAGAGACAGACTCTGCCCGAAGGGTGGAGCGGTGGAGGGACAGGGCCAGGCAGACCCGCTTGAGGATCTCATGGCTCTTGACAAGGACTACCGGGGGAGGGGGCATGCCGCCTTCACCCAGAATCACGTGAACGATAGCAATGACCTGTCGTCGCGACGGGCCATGGACGGTGGACGAAGATTTGGGCTTCGACGCTGTAGGTTTGGCCTGCTGGTGCATGGCAGCCAGCCTGGCGGTGGGGAGCTTGGGGAATGCCTTGGCCATACGGACCAGGCCGTCCACTGAGGAGGTAGGGACATGACCGCCCTTGAAGTGGGCAGCCTGTGCAAACGTGGGAGCCTGGGCAGGGCCAGGTCTAGCCATGGGGGCCCTCTGCTGTGGAATAGCAGGGAGCGGACGCCCGCCCTTAGGGCGGGAAGTGCGGGGGAGGCGGTTGGCCAGCCCTCCTCTGCGCGGTGGTGGGGGACCAGGACGTACCGGGGCCGCGAGGGGCATGGGCACATCATGGTTGGGAGTGGGTGTCATCTCTCGATCAAATGAATCGACGAACGAGTCGAAGGACATGGACCTCAGAGGGTCCATGACCGGAGCTAAGGGTACTCCAAAGTTGTCGGCCACCTGAAGGAGGCCCGACAGCGCGGAGACAAGATCAGGAGTGCTGCCCTGCAGCAGCTCCTCAGATGCACCCCGAGAGGCGAGGGAGCCAAGGGTATTGGCCCCCTGGATGATGGATTCGACCAGGACTCTCACCTCGAGCTCTGTCACTGGTTTGACATCATACATATTCCCGTCCTCTTCGTCGGACGAGGGGGTGGTGCTGGGAGGACTGCCTATGACGACGGTCGAAGCCCTAGAGGCAGCCTGCGAGGCGCTGGACATGCGCGGTGCATGGGGGGTGTCCTGGCTGTGGCCATATGGCGACGGCGAGGGAGATGTGTGAGGTGTGCGGACTGGGCCGGCCTGCGAGGAGACTGGGGGCCTCCCAGTGGACCTAGAGGCCACCGGCGAGGCTGTGGAGGAGGGGTTGGCTCTGCTGGGAGCAGGGGGTTCGACGCGCGGGTTGCCCCGGATCGTGCCGCCCGATCCTCGTGTGGGTTGGGATGGCATTGACATGCACTGCTAGCAGTGTGGAGAGGACCAGATCGAGGGGATCAGAGACGGGTAGGAGGCCACAGGACGGATGAGACGATGAGGGGCTGTAGAGATGTGGCTGTACACGTCGTGGTAACAGATCAAGAGGCGATGCGAGTCTGGTCCTAGCGTTAATGTTAACACTGATTACGCAGTGGCTACAGCTTCAGGTCGTAGTTCAAAGCCTAGCATGGTGATCGCTGAACCCTCTGCTGATGAAGTAGGCACGGCAGCCAAAAACTCAGACAGTTTGGTACTAGGTGCGCCAATGGTGAGCAACGAAAACTTGTGGTTGTCATACCTGCGGAAAAGTCGGTATGGCAATGCGATGGCTGTGACACAAGTTCTGGATGTATCCAAAGTCGGTTTCACTGATGCACGTTGGCTGGTAAGCCGGAAGCGTACTGCCGGCCTTGGTGACCAGCTCAACAAGCTAAAGCGAGAAGCCCTTGATGCTAACTCACAACTGAAAGATCTCTGGGCGCTATGTGAGAGTTTGCTCCCACTAGACTCAGAGTCAGGAGATGAAGCCATTGGCTATCTTCCCTCTGACATGGAGGAGTAGACAACTGTGTGTTAGTCTGAATTGTCGTAGACAGTGGGAGACTTCAAGGGATCCCCCTTATCCTAACGGAGCCCTATCCCTAACCCGGACCCTCTAACAACCCTAACCAGGGACACAAACACTACCCTATAGGGTACGCCCCCTGGCAGGAAGAGTGTCTGCTGCCTTACGGCAGGGGACGGGCTGACCCTAACAGGTGCCATTAAAAGCTGTGGGATGGCGCAAGCCATCTACGACTCTGGACAGTTTAATACACTATTGCAATGCAAGAGTCGAACTGAAGAATGATCTTCCACGCTGTTTTTGAACAGTACTCTGACTGAGCCGGGATGTGATACCATCGGTATTACACTCACGCCGACTCAGGCCTTTCTGGGAGCCAAGGCGGCCTCTGGCTGCCCTGGTACCTGCGCTTTGGCAAGCATGGGAGAATTTTCCTGTTCTGGAAAAGCTTCGGCTTAGTACAGGGTGGGGTGCCCGCCAGCCCAATTGGGAAGGCGGGTACCGCCTGGACGCAAGTCCAGTGGCTAAGGTCCAGTGGCCCCCCTGATAGGCACAATGAGTGGAAACCCTTGGGAAGCATGGTGTGGCCCTGTGTGCTAGGCACACAACACCGAGGCACTGCCCTCCCTCATGACTCAGATCAGAGATAAGGAAGTCAGGTGAGTCGGGAAACTGACTCATGTTCCGTCTTGTGATGACAAGGTGTTAGCGGATCTTGTCAGATCGACTTCAGATGACTCATTGCTGTGCATTTGCACATGGTGATAAGAGCCTTGAGGCTCTTATCTGTGACTTGGCAGGTGCTGGATCAGGGCATAGCCCTAACGTCTTAGTACTCCTGAGTCAGATGTCGTTCCAATGCGTTTGGTGTTTGCCAGAAGGCGGAAAAAGCTTAGGCAGTGGTGTCCTTGGTGCTGTGAGCTTGGCTTGGTGCCAGTCACATGTCGCACAGCCATGGTTGGCTATAAAAGACCCAGCAGAAGTACTGAAGAGGCTACAAGCCGAAACACATCCCTGGAGCTGTCTCTAGGATTTGTTTACTTTCTGCTACCTCTTCTACCACAAGAAACTTGCTCGCCCTTTGGGCTCACTCGTTCTAACCCTATAACTCCCATTTGCGACGCCATTGATCTCGGACCTCTCGTTCAAGCCCGTCCTCTATGGGCCTCTTGTAGATGAACTTGTTAAATACACGCTCAACACCATGGCAGTATTTGTTCCAGTCGTCTCTGCCAATCTTAAACCACATATCTTGCGTCTCGTTTTTCTTCAGGACATTGTTGAGTGCCTTCATAAACTCAGTCGTCAGTATGTTGGGGATGACGGTCTGTTTATCCACAAGCACTGTGTCTGTCAGCATGGACCAGCCTTGATGTCCCCGCACAAGTATGTCTTTGTCACCATCATCGGCTTGGATTTCTTTCTGGTACTCGCGCCAGAGGTTGCTGTCCATCATTTCGAACGACGCAATAGGCGTAAGTAGAGAACATAAGATCTTAGACATGTGGTCCATCACACAGGAGATAACCTATAGTACATTGAGTATTTTATCTACAAATGAATCATATATAAAATACTTACACCACCGGATACATCATGTAGATGTTTCTTTGTCCATCATGCAGAGAAGACAATCTCATAGCCAAATAAGGGGTCAAATCGATGTAGCGCCAGGAGATATTTGCGCATTTCCAAATTGTTCATTACCTGCCCAACAACCGAGTTTGTCTGCACACCGAGCTTCAGAAGCCATGCATCCACTGACATTCCATCGGCACCTGTCGACTGCAGTCCCAGGTATTTGCATACTGTCATCACGAGGCCCTCGCGGTCATCTTCACCCATATGCTTCGTTTCCTCATTCCTCGAGATGTGGTACGCTAGGCGCATACCGTCCTTTAACATTACCTCTGTTCGTTGTTTTGTACTTCTTAGTAAAATAAAATAAAATATGTGCTTTGGACTCACTGGCATCATATACCATGACACCCCATACAGAAACTGCATTGATGAATGCTTCCTATTTTTGGATTTGCTTCTTGAGCTGCGAGATGCCGCTCGCTTGCGCGATTCGTGACTTTTCGCCTTTTGGGTCCTTGTTCTCAAGCGTCGTAAGCTGCGCTTTGTATTTGTCGACGTGCTTCTGCGATTGCTGCGACGCTAGCTTCCACACATGGTAGCAGTGATTCCCCCCTGCAAGCTGAAGAGGCCCACGCACCTTCGCCACTTCCGTGAGTTCAAGAAATGGCACCTGCGCACCTTCGCTGATATTCATTGTAATACTCGATTCTAGTATGTCCTCATGGTACGCCACGACTGGGATCCAGTTTGTGAGATTGAAAGAGTGCACACCTTGCTTGTGGATATTGTCCAGCACCTCCTTGATGTGCTTCTCGACCAGAGGTCCGCTGTTCCACTCGCCAAAGTGCAGTGCGTGTGGAGGGCGTCGAAAATCAATCTTGCACATCATAAAAATCGCTCGTTGCGCTGCCAGGTCTTCAGTACTTACACCCCCACCCATGCCTTTACCCTCGTCCACCACCATCTCATCATCATCATCCTCGTCATGTCCAGTAACATCAGCGGCTTTCTCTTTCCCCTTGCCTTTCGAAGCGCCAGTGCTCTCACCTTCCACTTCCCCCGTTCCATCGTCGATCTCCCCATCTCCGTCACTTTCATCTGTCCGATTTTCTTCGGCCAGAAGCGCTGGTGCCCTTCCTTTCCACTTGCAGTCCCCCCCCTCTGCTGCACCCCGCTTCCCCTGTCCCCCTTCTCCCTGTGCATCCTTTGAACCACTGATCACTTCAACATTGTCGCTGATTGCGCTCAGCATTGTCAATGGTGTCAACAATCGTCCGCGATTTCTTTGACTGTCATTTGGGGACAGGCCGCATTCTTGGGGTAGGTGCATCTTTGGACGCGTTCGTGGCGTCAGCGTCTTCCGCCACTTTAGATCTGTATTTCTGTGGCTTGATCGGGTCGGTTGCGATTATTTTGTGGGGTGGCATGGTATGCAGAGGGGTTGATGGTGGGGGAAAGTAACGATGGTGCACTTGCAGGACTATCGGTGCACATTTCATCTCAGTGATCGGTTGATGCGATCTCGGATCAAGTCGCTTATTTTGCAGACCGGATTTATTAATAGAACATTTGACATATTGTTTCATTTCATCCGCGCTGTTCGGATATGCTCAACTGGCGCTGCATGGTCTGTGATCGTACACTGGTCAGCCAAGTTTGCACCAGTCAAACATGTTCAAATAGCGCACACAGCACTGGTACTATCCTTGGAATTTATTACTCATATTGTAGTTCTGTTTGTTACTGGTTTCTATACTGCGCCAGTCGATGGTGTGTGACTGGCGCATATTTTCATCATACAACTTTTGTTTTATTATATATATAGTATGTCTGGGTTGGCAATATTTTGTCATTTTGAAGTGTGCCAGTAGTATACATTCGAATGGCGCATACATTTCTCAATCGGTTTTGTTTGTCTGTATGCGGGTACATGTGATGATGTATTTCATTTTCCCTATGTATATATTCATATTATTTGACTTTGTGCTTTATAACTATCCTTGTAATTGCATCATATTTATATGTGCTGTTTAAGCTGAAGGACTGAAGATGTATATGTATAACAAACAATGAGACCAGGTCAGTAAA
The DNA here is from genome assembly GCA_964034925.1 of Tricholoma hemisulphureum. NCBI lineage: Eukaryota > Fungi > Basidiomycota > Agaricomycetes > Agaricales > Tricholomataceae > Tricholoma > Tricholoma hemisulphureum. Next base: position 1,320,693 of record OZ035928.1, on the reverse strand, counting down.
TAGCAAAATGTTCTATGTTGCATACAAGCCATCAGTAAGAGCAGCAACACTCACAAGCACCCAGGACAAAAGCTAGAGTTTTAAAGTCCGGTCGGGTCCGGTTGTTCAGCCATTTTGGCCCCAACCGGACCCCAACTGGTTGGTCATTTGCATCAAAAAGTACCAACCAACAACCGAACTGGGTACAACCGGTTGGTGTCGGTTGCTCAGGCGGTTGTGACCAGTTGAGACCGGTCACAACCCGACCTGGTTACAGTCAGTTGCAGTTGGTTGGGACCAACTGCAACTGACATCTACATAGTCACTTACAATACATACTGACTACTAATATTACTTTTTCTACTGTAATTTAAAATATAATATAATATACAAATAAATAAAACAATCCCCCCCTCAAGGTGGGGGGGATGGGGAACACTGACAACGGTGGCCATACTCGCTGTTGAGGCGAGGGATGGCGGACGAGAGGGGGGGATGGCGGACAAGTGGGGGGATGGCAAACGCGAGGGGGGGGACAGCATACATGAGGGGGGGGGATGGCAAACACGAGGGGGGGATGGCAAAGTGAGGGGGCACGGCAAACATGACTCGCAAGGGGGCAGACAGCAAACACAAGGGGGCAGACGGCAAACGCGAGGGGGCACAGCAAACGCGACTCGCAAGGGGGCAGGCAGCAAACATGAGGGGACAGACGGCAAATGCGAGGGGGCAGATGGCAAGCACAAGGGGGCAGATGGCAAACGCGAGGGGGAGGACGGCGGATGACAGGGGCGCAGTGGACAAGTGGGGGGGGATGGCAGACAAGTGGGGGGGACGGCAAATGTGAAGGGGAATGGATGGATGAGAGGACAGCAGACGTCATAGAGGTGGTTGTTGTGGGGGAAAAGTTGAAATGGTTGAAAAAAAAAGATGATGCATCTTGATCATCAGTACAAGCATGTGCAAACACAAACGTGTCGCGACGCGTCATCATTTATACTTGCACAACACATGTGCACACACATGCAAATGAGCCAAAGGTATATAAACCCTTGCCCATCTGCCATTGTCACTTGGGCATGCCCCAACCTCGCTAAGAAAATAAGTATATAAGTAAATAATATAGTATATATTAGTGTATATACAAGTAGATAACTGGCCGGTTGCAACCGGTTGCAACCGGTTGTCAACCGGTTTGAGTACTTCTCAAATATGGCCAACTGCAACCGCGCAATACCCCTATGAGGCCCAACTGCGACCGGAAGTCCGGTTGCCCACGGTTGCAGTCCGGTTGGGTTGCCGGTTTTTTTTGGTTGCTGCAACTGGACCTGCAAAGACTAACAAAAGCTGATCATATAATAAGTTCTATAGAGTCAGTACACATCTTTTATATTTTAAATGTCAATGCTTTATTGGTGTGCATCAAGATGGCCCCAATGATTAATTCCCCTACACTGTGGGCTACATTATATGGGCTACTGTTGATTTCATGACTAAAAACATAAGTGGACTTTCCGAAAAGAATCGATCACAAGAAAAGCATATACAACAATCAAAGCCTACGGTTATATAAGTAATCTATATAAGTACTCTATAGCAGACAACACCAGTTAACATCAGTTAAACTGTTCTAACAATCAGCATACACATAAAGTTCAATGCAGCGACATTCTAACTACACTATGAATGGGTATATAAAATGTTAAGCTATGACCTGCCAACCAAACTGTAAATATTAATGAAAACCTTACCATCAGGAGTATATACGCCACTTTCATTATCACCAGCACCTGTGTGTAATTCCCCATTTAATTATATGCAGTACCCTGTACATATACTTAGTTTCAAATATTCAAAAGATAGTTATAAAGCACAAAGTCAGATAATATGAATATACATATTATGCAATTAAACACAATACTCATCTTATACAGTTGACTGTTCAGGTCACCTGTGTCAATTGTGCATCACATCATGAGGACATTAAGTAACTGCTGCTTATTTGGTCTGCTACATCATATATTATGAATCTGTTATTTATTGCCTTTGAATATTGACTCATTGTGATATTCACTTTCTGTAGATCCTGTAGTGACTATCATATTTTTGTGGGTAATCATTCAAATACTTCTCTTTTGTGTTTGTGTTCATTGTTGCGCTGTTCACTGTTTTTGACCAGTGCATGTTGCTTTGTCCTTCAGGTCCTCAGAATTGTATGATCTTTCGGCACTTGGTGGGGCTGTATACTTATTTTATATAATGATTCTGGTGTGTGTGGGTGATACTTACTACTATTATGCACCAGTCATTCACTTTTGAATGGCGCTTCATATTGTGGGCATATGGCATCCATTTGGACAGCGCACTTTTTGAAGGGAATTCCTATACCCAAACCCTGCCCATACCCCTACCCATGCATCATAGATAGTACAGAATTAATAATTTGTATATTGAACATAATATTGTTCTATTGACTGACTTTATATACTTATTACTTATGTGTGTACCTTTCATTCATTCATCCTATAAGTTTCAAATAGTTATGTAGGGCTCAACAGGTAATAATTTATGTGCCCTGGTGACCTTTTAAGGTGGCTGTGCTGAGTGTAGGTTATAACCAGACCCTTCAAGCTGGCCTGTGGATGATTAGACTCACTCCTGGTGAAATATATCTTGGTACATGTCACTTTCATGTGCCAGTTGATCATCTTTGACTGGCACACTGTATTGTTTGCACAGAGCATTCATTCAAATGGCACACATTTTTATTGTGTCATCCATGCCCTGACCCTGCCCATACCACTACCCATGCATCATATATAGTACAGAATCTGAAGAATGATCTTCTGCACTGTTTTTGAACAGTACTCTGACTGGGCCTGGGATGTGATACCATTGGTATTACACCCGCACCAAAGTTTCCTGTTCTGGAAAAGTTGTGCTTTGGCTGACTTAGTGCAGAGCAGGGCACCCCCTGGCCCTTTTGGGAAGGTGGGTACCACCTGAGTGCAAGCTCAGTGGCTAAGGTCCAGTGGCCCCCCTGTTAGGTGCAGTGGGTGGAAACCCTTGGGAAGCATGGCACAGCCCTGTGTGCTTGGCACACAAATGCTGAGGTGCTGTCCTCTCTCATGACTCAGATCAGGGATAAGGAAGTCAGCTGAGTCATAAAAATGACTCATGCTCTGTCTTGTGATGACATGGTGTTAGCAGATCTTGTCAGATCAACTTCAGATGACTCATTGCTGTGTGTTTGCACATGGTAATAAGAGCCTTGAGGCTCTTATCTGTGACTTGGCAGGTGCTGGATCAGGGCACTGCCCTAATGTTTTAGTACTCCTGAGTCAGATGTTGTTCCAATGTGTTCAGCATTTGACAGATGGCAGGAAAAGCTTAGGCAGTGGTGTCCTCGGCACTGACAAGCTTGGCTTGGCACCAGTCACATGTCACATAGCCTGGTTGGCTATACAAATCCAGCAGAAGTACTGAAGAGGGTATAAGTGTTATGAACTGATCTCGTAGGGCAGAGTTACAGAGGCATTCCAACAGAGTTCTGATGTGACAATGGACTTGGCTTCAATCTATAAGAGATTGCGCCCTTCTCTATGCCCGATGTCCAATTTACAAGGTGACGATAATAAAAGCAGAGGTCCAGCAGAGTTCTGGAAGTAAGAGATGAAGAGGACTTAGAGTTGAGAGAGTTGGAGAAGTAACAATGCAATAATCAAACTGAAGTTACAAGTGATGGTATCTAGGTTTTATGGCAACTAAGTAACTGAGGTAACTATGGCAGAGCCTGTGGAGTACCAAGTATGCAGTAAGTAAGATAATCAATCAATGATATGTGATACAAACAAAACAGGAGAAGTATATGAAATAGAATTTGAAATGGTTATTTGAAATGGTTATTTGAAATAGTGGTGGCTCCATTGGTGATCTGCTGGAGCTCCATCGCAGGCTTGCATGGGATATGACAACAAGCCAAAACATTTCCTTTGAGTCTGCTCAGGGAATTTGTTTATTTTCTGCTACTCCTCTTCACACAAGATAACTTGCTCACCCTTTGAGCTCGCTTGTTCTAACCCTAACCCTATGATTGATCATCCTGCAGGTGCATGAAATATGGAAAATGCTGTTCCACACTGTGCACAACATTTTGGGCCATTTCAGATTCAACAAATCTTATGGCAACTTATGTGACTCATTCTACTAGCTGAATATGAGGTGTGACTTAGAGAACATGTATGTGCCAGGTTGTGTGGATTGCCAGAGGAATAAACCAACAACCAAGAGACCAATAGGTCTGCTGCATCCACTCCCTATCCCATATCAGCATGGCAACTCAGTGGCAATGGACTTTATCAGGCCTCTGCCTGAAGACAATGGCTGTGATTTCATTGTGACATTCACTGACCAACTGAACAGTGATATTTGAATCATCGCAACTTGGACTGACATTAGCACAGAAGAATTGGCTGTGGTATTTTTCAACGAGTGGTACTGTGAAAACGGGCTGCCACTAGAGATTGTATCAGACCATAATAAGCTATTCATGTCAAAATTCTGGCAGAACCTTCACAAGATCACAGGTGTAAAACTGAAAATGTTGACAGCATACCATCCACAGTTGGATGGAGCCTGCGAACAGTCAAATAAGATGATTAACCAGTGCCTGCAATATCATGTGGAGTGAAACCAAACTGGTTGGCAGAGAGCACTGCCACAGGTACATTTTGACATTATGAACTCTGTGAACAGTTCAACTGGTTTCTCCTCTTTCCATCTTTGAATGGGATGAAGCCCTAGGGTAATACCACCTCTTGTGGCTCTGGAGAATGGGATGGTGGAAGACATCCAAGCATCAAGTGTGATTGAGAGGCTGCAGATGGACATGAAGGAAGCTCAAGACAATCTCTTATTGGTTAAGATTTCCCAGTCTTTGGCAGCTAATGCTCAGCATACTAATGATTTTCCTTTTGAGGTTGGGAGCCAAGTGGTGCTTTCCACCCTGAACCAGCATCAAGACCACAGGATGCAGGGCAAGCAACACATTGCAAAATTTATGCCGAGATATGATGGACCATATTCCGTGATGGACACTGCTGCCAAGATCTTGACCATGTCACTTGACTTGCCTAATGCACCAAACACTTTTGCAACTTTCCACACATCACAAGTTCTGCCATTTGTTGAGAACAACAGGGACCTTTTCCCTGGCAGAGAGATGGACAAGCCAGAATCTGTCATGGTTGTTTGCAATGAGGAGTTCTTCATCAAACAATTTTTGGTAGTGTTTAAAGGTCCAGTCCAGTCCGGTTTTTTTGCCTAATTTGGGCGAACCGGAACCAAAATGAGTTGCCACTTATGGTAAGACCGTGGAAAACTGGACTGAACCACAAAAAACCAGTCCAAAACAGTTTGAACTGGTTCAAACTGAAGTCCAGTCATAACCAGTTCAGACTTGTTTGAACTGATGAAAACTGGTTTATGGTGATAACAAATTTTTACATATGAAAAAATACAGCAATTAGATGTTGTATAAGTTTGGTTTGGCAGTAGGATATTGTTTTGGCCATAGCACATGCAGTTCTGGACTGTTTGTCTTAAAAATTGGGTCAAAGATGCGCATTTATAGGGTGTACCTGGTGACAGTTTGAACCGGTTAAAACCAGTCTGGTTCGGTCCAGTTTGGTGTGGTTTTGTTATCATGAGAAGTTTGAACTGAAACTGGAAGTCTGACCTTTTCCAGTTTAGGTCCAGTTCAGTCTGGTTTTTTTTCAGTTCATAGGACTGGACCTTCAAACACTAATTTTTGGATGAATGGAAGAGAGGCCAATGGATGCAATACCTGGTTCAATGGACCAGCTACAGACCCAAGGAAGATCAGTGGTTGCCAGGAAGCAAGGTTGCTGACTGCAAAGCACTGGACATCTGGTTGGCTGGGAAAGAGGCTGTGTTTTGTACATAGTTTTCATTTTCTTTGCCAGCCAGTAGCTTTTCCCCAAAGGGGTTTTTAATGCACCCATGCTCATGCCCTTTTACCTACCTTTCTAACTGATGACATTTTCCTTATTTTCTTTTTCTTTTTATCTTATTGGTTATTTGGATTTTTTCAGAGGTGGGGAGGGTGTGAGCATGATGCTTACCACATACTGTTGACATCTATTTACAGCCTTGATCATCACATTGATCCCCATCTTTCTCTCTCTCTTAGTTACTATGACTATCATCCCCTCTATTCCTGCTCTTGAATCAATATTGTGAACTTGCTCTGTCTTGTCCAATTTCCCTTCTCTTTTTCCTGTTGCCTTTCTAGTGAATCCTGTGCCCCAGGATTACACTACCCTGTGATTTTTAACAGCATTTTTTGGTGAATACTTGGATTTTGTGATCTGGAAGAAAGCAAAAACAAATAAAACAAATAAACCCAGGCCTCCAGGGCTCAAAGAGCATAAGTGTACTGGCATTTGAGGATGCACATGGGCTGTGGTATGTTCAGTAATTTTCGGAGGAATATTTTCAGCAAGCAGTTGAGTCCTGATATCTGTAAGAAAGCAGTGGTAAATCTGTTAAGATATGCCCCCAAGGGGTCGGATAACATAAGACATACCAAGTTTGTACAATATACACAGGCAGTGCTATGTTTTTTTTTGGCAACTTTGGCTGGCAAAGACTTGACTTGAGATATCTGTAAGGAAACAAAAGTAACAAGCAACTGAGTAGTTTACTCTTTAATAAGAATCAGTTAGATTACAGTCCAAACAATTACAAAAAAAGTAAGCCAAGATGAAAGTTGATGTTTCTTATTTATAGCTGTTAGAAGCTAGTCTACTCCAGCATATATACATACTATCATAACCTCCCCACACACTACACTACACTACTATAACACTACCATAGTCTCCCCATAGTAGACTACACACAGTATAGAGCAGTAGAGTTACAGTAGAGATGTATAGTAGAGTAGTGGGGGAAGGGAAGAATGAGTGCCAGTGCCAAACAGGCCCTCTATTTATACTTTCTGGAGATGGTCTGTGCACACTCCAGAAAGATATAAAAGGCCTGCCACTCTGGCTCACTTCCCCCCAGTCAATTCACTCACCTTCACTCAATCCTTCACTTGTGACCTCAAACAATAGCTTAGGTTAGAGTTCTGCCTGAGTGCCTGCAAAAGAGGATGGGATGAGGATGAGGGGGTGAGGGGAGGAGACAGGGGCAAAGGAGGAAAGGGGGGAGATCTGGGGAGAGGGGGAAGGGGGAGAAAGGATCTGCACCAATGGGCTAGAGGAATGGGGGTGGGGTGTGAGGGAAAGGGGAAGGGGAAGGGGAGGAGGGGCTGAGTAACATGTCATGTTCTTATTTCCTGATCCAGAATGTCATGACACTCACAGAAAAGATTAGTGTTTGAGGGTCCAGTTGCTGCAACCGAAAAAAGACCAGGACCCAACTGGACTGAACTGGTCACAACCAGAATTTTTGGTTGCAGTTGTGACCAGCTGTCGACGGTCGCGGTTGCAGTTGCCCCAAATCTGCTGGGCTTCCAACCGGGTTGCAACCGGTTGCAACCAGTTACAACCATCCTTAGTTAGGGCTTACTATTTCATATCTAATTTAATTTTCGTAAATAATGTGGGGCATGCCCAATTAAATGAGTGGACAAGCAAGGCTTTATATACCTTTGACTAATTTGCATATGTTTGCACATGTATTGTGCAAGTAAACGGTGACGCGTCATGACACATTTATGTTTGCATGTGCTTACACATCAAAGATCAACATCAATGTTCAACTTTCAACATTCAACATTCGACGTTGTCCCACAACCACAACCACCCCCCCTGTGTGTGCCATTCCCTGCCCCACCTGCATCCCCCTCTTGCCCTCTTGTTCCCTGCTCTCTGTCTGCATCTGCGTGTTCCCCCCTCTCGTCTGCATTCCCCCCCTCTCTGTTGTAGTGCCCCCCTCTTGGTTGTAGTGCCCCCCTGTCGTCTGCGTTCCCCCCCACTTGTCCGCGTTCCCCCCCTCTCATCTGCATTCCCCCCCTCTCATCTGCGTTCCCCCCCACTTGTCTACGTTCCCCCCCCTCGTTTCCCTCCCCTCCCTCTCGTCCACGTTTCCCCCCACTCCATTGTAGTGTTCCACCTCTCGTTCCCCCCCCCCTCTCGTCCGCACTTCCCCCCTCTCGGTTATAGTCCCCCCCTCTTTACGTTCCCCTCCCGTTTGTGTTTTTTTAAGTTAATTGGTAGACTACTTTAGATAAAATTAATAACTACTAGTAGGATGGTTGCAACCGGTTTCGACCGAGGTGCAACTGGTAAGCAACTGGTCCCGACCGGTTGGCCGCAGTTGCGGTTCCGGTCGGGAAGTTTTTGTGAGTGGCACAACCGGTTGCGGTTCCAGTTGCAGCCAAAAAGGGCCACGACCGCAACTGGACCGGACCTTCAAACTCTAGAAAAGATGGCATCTGTAGCTGTTTCAGCAGTAATATTCACAGCTTGGCTACCTGCTGTGGACAGTTGACTGTCACTGCATATCTCATCATAAGAAGGTATGTAGAATGCAGTCCTTGCTAAGCTAGTTCCCATCATGGAAAGTTTGACAACATGGCAGCAATGATTGCTAAATCAAGATGAAATGGCAGGTAAGATTGATTGGAGGCTAGTGCCAAACAAAAGCAAATTACAAGTGGTGCCAGTCACTCATGGGCTTTCACAAATCTAAGCACACTCATATTCTCAAAAATGCTGCCAGTGAAAGCCCACTGCAACAGGGTAGTGTTGGACCCTACGTCCTATCATCTCAGCGCTTACGTACATTACACGATCACATGAGCTCCCCTTTATAACCGCGCGCCACTCCCATCACTCCTCAGTTGTCAACCATCACGTCCCTGACACTGAGGAGTAAGTCCGCTCTCTCGTTTATGACTGTTCGCTTACTTACTATACCTATAGTTGTGATCTCGTCTCATAGGTACTAATACTAGTTGTCAACCATCACGTCCCTGACACTGAGGATCGTGATCTCGTCTCATAGGTATCACCCCATCAGGTAGGAGTCTGGGTTCAAACAAGTAAAACCAAGACTATAGACACCATTCCAACTATCCTACAAAGAGCATCATCAAATTTTCTCTCTACATATCAAGTTGAATTTCTGAAAAAAGGTTTTTGTCCCAGACATGGCAGTGGAGCCAAGAAATTGGCTATATTGAGAACTAGGGCAGTAAGACTTAGGCAAGACCTGGAGTGAAAATGAGCAAGATATAAGTGAGTGGTATAAGTGTAAACTGAGCTAGTAACATAAGAGTCAGTTGAATGTAATGAAATGTCTGGGCAATTAAGGGTTCAAAAATCAGCAACTTAACCATGCAATAATCGGCCCAGTTTGACTGCAACCCATGGTCCATTGTATAGTACCCACCACTAATCCCAGAGATAAATCAAACCCTCATCGGATGGGAGTAACAACAGGTAAAGGGGCTAGCTCCCGCTTGCCCGCAGGTGTGCCAGTGCACAACGCTGTTGGAACTGCCACAGCCGTCGCATCCCACGCATTAGGATACGAGCACCCAGAAACCGTAACGATCCCCATCGCCGTATCCGCATTATTAAACCACCCATCTCCACCATCAACTGTCGTCGCACCAGCAGTTGGCACTGGGAATGACTGCGTAGGGAGCGTCGGCACGGACCCAGTGGCGGTATATGTTGGTAGTAGCGCAGCATCGTTGATAAGGCCAATGGATTTCGGCGGCCATGGGTATTTGGCCAGGTCACCTGGGTTGATGGAGCCGGATGCACCTGGGCCACCTGTTTGGTATGCTTCGTATGTGCCATCGAAAGGTGCATCTTGCGGGATGCCAAGGGAGGCGCAATGGCCCTTCGGGGAAGTGTCAGAGACGCAATGGTAGTCGATGGATCAGGGAGACATACGATAGAATCGCGAGGGTTCTTTGGCATCCAGCCATTGTCCAGGCCGAGTTTGTATGACCATAAGGGTGAGCGTGGGCTATTGTCTTGGGCACTTGGGCCGATCTTCCAGGTCCAGAAAAACCAGTGCTTTAAATGCGCGTTAGGAGAAAGAATGAAGCTGATGGAGCAGCAAGAGTGACCTGCAGGGCATCCATAGACGACATGGCAAAACTCTTCAGATTTTCCTTCTGTGTACTGGTATAATTCTCCCAGATGTCCCACTGATCACAATCCTTGGTGACATGCTCATCAGCAGCGGAGTGTAACATCAGGCCGCCTACACCAACAAGCATCATTATCGTATCCAATGCCTCAAGTAGTAGTAAGTCGTACAGTCATTGAAACCAAGAGAAAACTCTCCCCCTGTGGTCACTCCAAAAGACTTCTGAGAGTTGTTCATCATGGCACCCCAGGCTCGGCAAGGTGCCAGGATATAAGGCACTACGTCCAGAGAACCTTTACCGTCAAAAGCGAAATACGGGTGTTGTTCCAGGGCGATGCGGTCGGAGCCCTGGAACGTTGGGAGGTCGGGGTCCCCTGAGTGACAAGACGGGACGTTGAGCAGTACTAGGGGGGAGTAAATGTCTTACCGGCTTGGATGCTAATGTAAGGGCCATTCCCTGCCCCAACTCCAGTGATAGCACGGATCATGCGGTGTGCCTCGATGTAACTGCAGATAGAGGTCTCAGCATATTTTCAACGTCAGCAAAGTAAGGACGCACAAGCTGCTGGTCGGTTCTATGGGCGCTAAAGGTTCGTTGACGAGGCCAAGCATAACAATGACATCCTTGTATCTGAGTAATTGATGAGGAAACGCAACAGCATTCGTTCCTTGGACTCACTGCGGTTGGGAGATAAACTCAGTGAAAATCCGTATGTAGTGCAAGAGGCGTTGGGCGTTTGCGATGCCCTGTAATGCATTCAAGGAGGGTTTTTCGATAGATGATGGGAATCTGTGCATACCATTACCCCATTCAAGACATTGATCTTGCCACTTTGGCCACTATGATTATACCTTACAAATGACCATCAATATTACCCTACAAATGTATCGTGCCTGTCGAACGCGCACCCATTTTGCGAGCCTGGGGTGGAGTGAATATCGAGCATGATGCGGATGCCATATTTGCGTGCCCAGTCAAATGCCTTGAGAGCGTATTTCCAACAGACTTTGGGTAGGAAAGGTTCGCCAGGCCATGTATCTATAGCCCAAAATGGGATAGGCAGGCGAATCCAGTTGAGTCCCGCGCCGGCAATCTGAGCGAAGTCTTCCTCGGTCTGACATACCGCCCCTCTGGGTGTTAACAATCCTTATAGTATGTGCGAAGGATATCAAACGCACGATGAAAGTTTTGTAGTGCTCCTCAAGCTGGTTGATTCCCCCGCCGGCTGTGTCCGCTGCCATTAATGTATGCAAGGTCCATTCATCAATGGCGCCGGGGTATTTCTGATAAAGAGCAGGAGTAATAAAAGGTTCCAACACAAGCCAGCCTCCAAGGTTGACACTACAGGGTATGTCAAAAATGATCAAAGGTGAACGAAAGCCAGGGGGGAACAGAATCTAATTACCCGAGGATCTGGTCCTTGCCGAACCGCCAACTCTGGTTCAACGGGGGAGACCAAGACTGCGCTCGAGCATCGTTGTTGAATGGGTTCTCTGGGTCCTGTGCGAAGTACCCACCAAACGAGTTGTTATAAACAAACGTTGTGCCGTCTTCTGTGGTAACGATGGTGCCATCACCATTCAAGATTGTGGAACTAGGCTTGCCAGTGTTGCCACTGGGCGTTGGTGATGCCACCGATGGGGAGGCAGAGTGATTATCGCTGGATTTCTTACTACGGGTGACGCCAAAATAGACACCAAGGGCAATGCCCACAGCGACGATAAGAAGGACCAATAAAATGAGCAGCAAGCGTAAGCGGCGGGTGCGATGAGGAGATTTATCATACGGAGCGTGGCCAACTTCTTGTTTACCATGGAGAGGAGCTATGTCGTCCCCAGACTGGCCTGGAGGGTTGAGTGAGCCAGACTGTCGGGAGGTGGTGTGACTGGAATCGAGATTCAAATCCAAGGCAGCGGTTGCATGATCTGTTTGTTGCATGAATGAGGGGGAGGGGAGGACAGAGGGACTCAATGGTAAAGTATCGTCAATGAATGGATGGGTCTCCGAGTTAGCACCTGGAGGTTCGTTCATTGCAGGTGTAACATTACGTGGGAGATGGGCAGCGGCGTGTGCATGATGAATGTTGACTTTCGTTCCTATATCAGGCCAAATGGGGTATGCAATTCGACAAACAAAGTTACTTACAGCCTGTCATAACCAATACTATCACTACTGCTGGGTTTAAAAGTGAGTGAGTGTTTGAAAACTCGATACTAGGCCTTGTTCCCCTGGACTTGGAACCTCGGAATTCTCGGAATAAGTGCCCACGGCATCTGTTATTTTGTTCCTAAAATTTGGGTGAAGGAAATCCATTCAGTTTTGGTGAAATTATGGGAATGAGAAGCGAAATTTCGACTTATTGGGAGTAAACACCATCGGATAATATTTCTGTTGACCATGATCACTACAATGTATATTCGTGATCCTTATATAACTGGTTTGAGTGGGCCGTTGCTTGCAGCACGGCAGGACCTCGTTCTCCTGACTGGGATCATGGGTGGATGGAAGGTATTACATAAACAGCACAAGTGGTGATCTGTGACCGACAGGTCCCCAAAGTTAGATACCACAAGCTTCAGAAGCGCGCCTCCGGCGCTCTTCTCACTTTGCTCGCATCGCTCCTGCAGCCCGCTTCTGCAGCTTGTCAGGGGGCTGCGCCCCCCGAACTAGTGATGTTCCAGCCCGGCTTGGCCCAAAAGCCCCGGCTTTGGCTTGGCTTGAGGGGGCTCTGGCTTTCTCGAAACCTGGGCCAAGCCAAAGCCCCCACTGCTGGCTCGGCTCTGGCTTGGCTTGGCCCAAGCCATGGCTTTTAGCAGACGATATACATATTAAATGGTACAAGAAGAGGAGTGACAGTTCAGCTAATCTGAATCAGACTCATTGTCAGTCAAAGCCCCATCATCCTCGTCTTCCATCAGCAAATCATCCCAACCATCAGCAGTATCAGATGCCTCTCCGTCATCCTCGCCATCCTCGCCATCACCATTGAACTCTGCTTTGAGGATTGAAGAAGGAGCTGGTTCCCGAAATAGTAGGTCATGTCGGATTGCACATTTCACACACTGTAAGGCCTCAACAATATCTCCTTTGAGTCGGTTTCGTCATTTGCTGATCGTAATACCACCTTGCGAGAATGCACATTCGCTCGAAACAGAAGACGACATAATGGACAAATAGTTGCAAGCTAGTGAGGCCCATGCAGGATGATAGCGTGAAGAATTAACCTGTGAATTTATGGCGATGAGTTGTCGGAATATTGAGCCTCGGTACAAACACTCACCCCCCACCATTTAATGGCAGACCAACCATCTGGTACTTGCTCGAGAACATCCATGTATGCATGAAAGTACCGGGACCAAGGCCGGTCAGGATCCTCTGAATCATCAGGGGCTGTATTAGTGGGGTTGTCTTCATCATTGCTCAGACAACGACACTAGCACTAATGCTGCCACTATGGGCCAGGACAATGACGGGGACAAGAAGACAACAATGCCCACTGCACAAGACCCCTGCGCTGCAAGCAACTGCTCATAGGGAGGAAGTGTTAAGGCAAGAGCCTCAACTACTCAGTGCAAGTTATTGAGTTCGTTAACAACGAGGCTTTCATTGCTAAGTTATATCATGCTAAGTCAGAGGCTTTCTGCTTAGGTCGAGTCACGCGTTTGAGAGCAGTTCTAAGGCTGCAAATTGCCTAGGTCAAGCTGAAGAGCCTTGACCTCTGTCTACTACAGTTTATATAGGTACGTTTATGACTACATGTCAAATGCGTGTCTACACATATAGTAAGAGTCAGTAAGTATCTATGGCTGTGTAAAGCTGTAGAAAACGAGGTAAGTAAACAGCTATCTACTCGGTGTCTAATATAAAGGGAAATATGGGCGCTGCCCCAGGAGTCACACAGACAAATCAGAGATAAGGAAAATGATCAGGTAAGCACTGCCGTGATGAAGGAAGAAATAGATGGAAATGAAATTGTAACAGGAAGGCTGGTGTGTACGGCACAGCCATGATGCCAGGAGACAGGGGGGACAACAGCCCAGCACCAGACACCCACCGCTGCGAGCCCTTGCTCACAGGGTGGATCGGGTGCTAATGGACATGTCAGTACCTGATGACAGGAACGAGGGGGAGGGGGAGATGATGATGCCATGCACAGTATCAAACTCCTCCACTACGAGCTACTGCTCGTAGGGAGGAACACTGGTGCAGTACAATAACAATGACCAGCACCAATGCCACCAGGACAACAATGGGAGGGGGAGGCAATGACAGAGGGAGAGGGGTGAGTGCCCAGCACCCGACACCCACCACCGTGAGCACTTGATTGCAGGGTGGATCAGGTGCTAATGGGGCACGTCACCTGCCTACACCCTCCCCATCCATCTTGCCAACCTGCAAGGTGGTTTTTTTTTCCTTTTTTCCATTTCTGGGTAGTCTTCTATTGCTCGTAGTTCATTTTGTAAGGAGTATAAATGTTAAGACAAGGGCTTTACTCTTGTCAACTAGAGGTCGGTTGTCGTCTACTACTTGAGGCCTTCAAGTAACTGTCTAGTTCTACTAGCTCCAGAGGCTTTCTGGACTAGCTTAAGTTCGAGTTGGGCAAGGTAAAGCTGTAGATTGCTTAGGTCAAGCTAGGGAGCTTAGACCTTTGTACTACTGTTTGTATACATGAGGAGCGAGGCTCTACTAGATGTGGTGCGATCCAAGGAGTCTGAAGAAAAGAATAGAAGAATGGTAGAACAAAAGAAAGGAAGCATACCAAATATATCAAGAGAAGAGGAAGCAAGAAGGCGTTCTGGGTGTATCAAAAGAAGGGAGAGAAGAAGGAAGAAAAGAATTTGATATGTACCCTGATGACAATGACGATGCTGATCAGATAACTGTAACAATAAAAGAATACATATATTTACTAATGGAATCTCCACTGCTAAGTTAAACTTATAAAAGACTCGAAAACATGCCCCTGCTTTACAGATGAACCGGTGAATTCAACAAGTCATTTGAGGTGGAGTTTGAATATGCCGAGGCCTGCCAGAGGAAGGTAAAATGCATTTTGGCTTCCTTTTTGTTCTTTTTACATTCCAGGGGTTACACAGTAGCCAAAAAGGAGCTGAAAATGGCTACTGTGAATGACCCTAGTGGGGCATTGGCATAAAATGCTAATTTGACAACTGGAGGTAAGGGAATCCCCTCTATCCAATGGATGATTGTTTGGGCAATGTAGTGAAGATGATGTGATGGGACGAGTTGCAGCTAACAAATGATCCAGAATAGATTGAGTTCCAGTGTGTCTACCCCAAGCAAAAACTGTAGAGTTTATTCTCTGCAACCATCGTCGCACAAAATCACAGACATCTTCCAGACTGTATGCAGTACCATGAGGTCTAGTCTGTAAGAAGCTATCAGAAATCTGACCTAACAACTCATTGTTGATGTCTTTGAATTGATTTGCTCTCACCACAGTGTCATCTTTCCAGATGTTATAAAAGACAGACATGACTGCATCAAATGCACAGCTATTGTTGCTCCACTGTGTTCCACGTGGACTAATCTGTGTGTAATACCCATGTAGGTTACTTGATATCATGTTGTTCATTTTCAGTGTAGTTTTATCCTCTAGTGCAGAGAGTCCAGGTGTACTACATAATTCTGTTTTAACCTTTTTCAATGCATTTTCATCCTCCTTATGATCAAGTTCTGCACTAAGCTTTTTCTTTCCAAGAATCATCATGGCAGCTTTGTGCCCTTTGCCGGTATAAAGCAAGAAATTTC
This sequence comes from Tricholoma hemisulphureum, assembly GCA_964034925.1. NCBI lineage: Eukaryota > Fungi > Basidiomycota > Agaricomycetes > Agaricales > Tricholomataceae > Tricholoma > Tricholoma hemisulphureum. The sequence goes on along the minus strand of OZ035928.1, from coordinate 1,304,807 downwards.
AGATTTTTTTTGGTGTGTAGTAATTGGCTTAGAAGAAACCACAGTTTTCCAATTTGCCTCAGTACCATTTGACAAGTGAAATGGATCATTGTCTTTCCAGTGGTGATGTGTTTCTAGTGTTCCTAGCTGTGAAGAAGCACTGGAAAACTAGAAGAGGGAAGAGTTAGTTTAAAGGGTCCCAGAACTGGCCTTCTTCTACAAGGGTGGAAGTCTGTGATGTCTGCTGTTACCGATGTACAGCCTAAACAAAGTGCGAAGAATGCAAAGTTAGTAGAAAAGGTTTGTGAAACATCGCAATAAAAGGTAATCAGTAGTTCACAGTCTAATAACACAGTTTGATGAAAAGTACTTTACCAATGAACTAGGATTGTCCCAGTTCCTGGTTGCAGTAACACAGTGACAATATTTGAATAAGTCATGAGTCAACTTTGCAGTTGAACACAAGAGGAAATGAGAGTTGAAAGCTTAGTGCTGAGAAAGGGGGAGACAAGATCTCTCTTCTAATATTTTATATAGACTTTTTATACAGAATAGAGTAAAGTGGATACTCTGCAAACTGTGGATACTGTCCATGTCCATTGCTAACAGACTGCCTACACTAACTAATTAAGGGCAACCCAGGTAAGTATGAAGTGGGTCAGTTCACAAACTCCACGAAGTAGCTGCAAAGTGTGCAAAGTCTGTAAAAGTGAAATATAGGTAGGTTTGGTTCACAAAGGGTGTTCGCATGTCTTTTGAAAGGGAATGGAGAGAAACAGAACAAAGAGGAAGATCACCCCACGACCCTAAAATACCGCGAAATGTGATTTCGTCGCCCATACCTGGTGGAAGCCTATCAGCGGATTGCTAGATTAACATTTGATGGCACATATCTTTCACCCCTAACTAGACAAAAGGTTGATATGAGCTCATTTCTACTGTTTCCTACTACTGAAACTGGCAGCTTTCCATTATAATGCAGTGTGGTTATATCATCTAACATCTCAAGCTCTCTGAACTCCTGTTGCAGTGCACCTGAAGCCCCCCCTGTAATTTTGTATGTGTCAAAACCCTGCAGTATCACTGTACCTGCTGCTGATGCACTCCTAGATAGTGCAGTGTAATAAGACTGGTGGCTCCTTGCACTGGAAAGATCAACAACATTGAATGATCTTGTCTTACCTTGAGAGGTATAATCTGTCATAGCAAAGTTTGGTAGCACCTCAACTTGACTTCTGGAGATATTAATTGTTGCATCATTTGGAAGTACACACTGAGTATTGGTGATTGTTCTAGTCAATAGTACAACATTTTCTGGTAAATTGTCTAGTTGCACAGTCTGTGGTGGATTCACAAGCTTTACAAATAGTGTATCAAGCATACACTGACCTCTAGAACCCTGGTTGTTTGCAAGTCATACACAATTGCATCTTGACCTTTGGTCATGCACAATTCTGTTGCACTATTCAAGTGGATTATCACAGGTAGACCACAACAAAGTGACAGTTTTCCAGGTATGTTCTTTGTATTACTGCTAGGTGGCAAATCCCAAAGGGTCTGCTGTAGGGCTGGTGACAGGGAAGGGATTTGGACCCTTTTATGTCCCAACTTCATAAATCTCTTTTTCTTACTGGAGCCTTGTGCCCAATCATCTGTTGAACTAACTGTGTCCTCAGAATAGAAGGAAACAAGCTCTTGTTCAGCCTCAGCTGCAAATCTTTGAGAACCAAGGTCATTAATGACATCCTTTGGCAGATTCAGAGTAGTAATTATTGACACATTATGAAAATTTTTATCATTTAGACATGGGTGGCCATCAAGCTTGCTGGATATGTGAGAACACAAAAATGCAATATCATCAGGTGTGCATGCTTTGTATCTCATATTTCTGAATGCCTCACACAGTCTTGCATCATCAGGTGTTTGAGTTTTTTGACACATGTTTTGATGCAGAATAACAACAGTAGTTATTTGATGCCAGAGGGCCTTCCCAATTGCAGCTTCCTGATCACAAAGACTCTGTGGGTTTGAACCCACTGTTCTACTATATAAGGATGCATGTTCTTGCCCAATTGCAGGAGGAAGTTGTGCAAAATCACTGGCAAAAATCATGTTCAGTCCTCCAAAGGGCTCTTGTGTATTGTTTTACTCGGGCAAGTCTTTCACTAATCCTATAGATATCCTTACAGGACAACATTGAAACCTCATCCATAAAAATGTAATCAACACCTTGTAATCTCTGCTTTACTTCTGCAAGTTGCAAATTTGCAGACTTGTTAGATGTAAAATCATTTATCCCAAACATATAATGGTAAGTTAAACCCCCAAGTAATGCAGCTGCACTGCCAGTTGGTGCTACAATAACAAAACAATGGGACTCTTTTTTATGCTTGAAAAAACTCCATCAGGACTTTTAATACTTGGGACTTTCCAGTTCCCCCCATTCCACCAATATGCATTTTCAATTGCTCAGAGGTTGGAGAACAAGCATGGTTGGCAACTATATGAAATGCATGCTCCTGCTCTGCATTTAATTGGAATGTATTTACCACAGATAGGGCATGGCACGGGTAACCCTCGGGTATATTTCTTCATACCCTTACCCGTACCCATGAACACCGTACCCACACGGGTAGGGGTACAGTGTTACTGCGGGTTGTGCGGGTTACCCATGGTTATTCATGGTGTTCAGCATGAATATGTATATTTAGATAATCTAATTACTTTATCAAAAGAGAAACCCCCTTCACTCGCGTTTGCAGCGAGGGGGGGGGGGGTGGTGGAGAGGGAGTCGTCGTCGGCATTGCCTAGAGCCAAGAGATAGCCCCCTCCAACTCGTGTTACACACGAAGGAGGGGGAGTCGTCGTTGTTGCCTACAACCACAAGATATCCCCTCCAGCTCGCGTTTGATGCGAGGGAGGGGGTCGTCGTCACCGTCGTAGTTGCACAGAACACAAGAACCCCCCCACTCACATTTGATGCGAGGGAGGGGGTCGTCGTCATCGTCATTGCCCAGAACACAAGAAAAATCCCCCACTCGCGTTTGGAGCGAGGGAGGGGGGTTGTCGCCATCATCATTGCTCATGTTTGATGCAAGGGAGGGGGCCGTCGCCATTGTTGTTGCACAGAACACAAGAAGAGCACCCCCACTCGCGTTTGATGCGAGGCAGGGGGTCGTTGTTGTTGTTGTTGCCCAGAACACAAGAAAAACCACCCCACTCGCATTTGGAGTGAGGGAGGGAGGTTGTTGTCGTCGTCATTGCTCGCGCTTGATGCGAGGGAGGGGTTGTCGCTGTCATCGTTGCCCAGAACAAAAGAAAATCCCCCACCCACTCGCACTTGGAGCGAGGGAGGGGGTTGTGGTTGTAGTCGTAGTCATCGTTGCTGTTGATGTTGGTGTTGTTTGTGATCAACAACATCATATGATCACGCACATGACCGGCTGTCAGTACCCGTAAACCCGTGGGTAAGGGTACGGTGTTGCACGGGTAGGGCAATGCCATACCCATACCCATACCCCTGCATACCCGTAAGCGGAAACATACGGTGTTACCCGTACCCATGCCATGCCCTAACCACAGAGTTCATCTCATCTTTCCACTCTGGCCTAATGCAATTTTTCTCTAGATAACTTTTGTCAACAATTTTGACACCTTCAAATATACCTTTGTCTGTTGGAGGAGCATCAGCACTTCTACTGTCATGGTAACTTTGTAACCAGGACTCAATAATGTGCTGTCTTTTTGAAGTGACCACATTTTTCCATTCACTTCCAACACATATGCCTGAAACAGACTTGTGAGATATTGTGTCATGATCATTTGGAAGGGTATCCAGTTGGTGTGCAGTCCAACCAAGGTGGGTCATGATAAGCTTGGCTATGGACATTGATTTCATCTGTTGGTGAAACCATTGACTTTGCTGATCATCAATTTCAATCTCATCAGCTGGTAATCTGTCCACTGGAATATCATCTAATTTGTCCAAAAGTCCTGACTGATGCAATTCATGGGCAATGGTATCACCATTCATCCAGCCAGGTACAGCAGTAGCCCCCTTCTTCAATTCAGATAAAAAATCATCACTCTGAACCAGGCATTCATATCGGATGTTGAAGTTTTTCATTATTCTTTCCTGTCAATCAGTAAATGTGTGAGCAACAAATGCCTCATCCCAGGAGGCATCTTTTGTTTTGAGAGTAGAACCAGTTTGCCATGGTTTAAACAAAGTCAACATAGTCATGCAATAAAACTCTCTATCACCTTGGTCACAACGAGGAAGTGTTTGTCCTACAAAATTAGGTACAAGTGGAGAGGGCAAAGACTTCAAGCCATGAGTAGCAGCTAGTGGATGAAACTCTGTGAATTGCAGCAGACTGCTATTGTGTATACCATGGTCTGGACAATCATTGGCATTCTGGTCACCAGCAGCATCTTGACCATAATCAGCTTCTTCAGCTTCCTCAACATCATCATTATGATCAGATGGATCAGATTTCTTTGTAGTTTTACTTGGAAACTTCACATGTCGATAGTTTGATATCCAATCATAAAGTGACATATCTTCCAGATCAAGTGGTTGGCAAACAAAATCATCCACATTTGATATTCCAATAATTCTCCATTATGCTTCAAGATTGCAACTTTTTGGGCCTGCTCTTCAAGTTCAGTGTGATCATCATCCCAGGCCTTTCTAACCTCATTGACAAAGGACTGCCAGTAAAATGGTACAAAATTATGACTGGTGTAGTGGTCTGGGTTACCAAGTAAGTACAAACATATCATGGGTGAACCCATTTCCAATTTTGTACACATTGTGTTTACCATTTTTGTCATAAGCTTCCTGGCTTTCACATGAATACTCTCACAGCCACTTAGCATTTCTGTATTCTTTTGGAATACAGAATGGATGGATTTGAAAACTACATGTGTCTTCAAGCTCATCTTCATTATATAGTCTGAAACATATAACAGAGTCCCTTTAATGGCAGTCCCAGATCTGAGACTTGTAACATCAGTGTTGCAGTGGAACAGATAGGATATGGCAGATGAGAAGTTGTTGATCCATGGCTCCAATTTTTTCATGTTGAGGGCACTCTCAAGATATTTGACTATTTTTTGCTAGAAATCAGAGGTGGGATCAATTATACAATCTCTTATCTCATCTGGAGTTAGGCCACCCTTAATCCAAAGCAAAAGATGTATATGAAGTGTAAGTCGAGCTTGTTGTTCAACAGTGCCATAGTATGCAGAAGTGTCTCCATAAAGCCCAGGATGGCCTGAGTCAACACCAAGTACATGTTTGATGAACTGTTGTACCATGAAGTGGAAAAACCATGCACAGGCCACAGGATTTTTGGCAATAAGTCGATATTGGGCCTCTGGAAGCCTAATATATGGCTTAAATGTAACATCTTGGTCAGCATAGCACAAAGCAATGGGATTTTTAACATCAGCAGGTGAAAGTGTGATATACCAGAGTGGAGCACCTTGATGGGCTATCAATGACCATATTTCATTTCTCATTTACTTCTTACTAGTGACTGAGCCAGAGATCTTACCACCTATATGATCCAAGTCTCGAATAACTTGAAAGCAGTCCTTTTCTTCTTGAGTAGATGGTTTAACTATATCCCCTTTTGACATCTTATCAGCCATTGATGACAGAACCTCTTGATCAAGATCGAGAAGACAATTTGCTATATCATCAAATTTTTTGGTTTCAGCCAACAGGAACCCACCTGTAGTACTGGCCTTTATCTACTCATGGCTGAAGGCTACAAAGGGAAAGCTGGTATCTCTCTGGAAGTGCTTGTCATGATACATAAGGAGATGTCTCTTATGCTCTTTATCAGACAGTGAAGTAGACCCAATTCCTCCATGACCATAAGGAAAGAGCCAAGGAAAGAGTTGTGGGTATAGTCCTGGATTTTCATAAATTGACTGAGCATATGGACTGTGACCAATTACTAGAGCCTTTCCTTTTCTTGCCCAGTGCTGAAGAGCAAGGGCCTTTTGTGCATCAAGTGTTTTTGTATCTAATTCAGCTCCTGTTAAGCCATGAACAATGAAAGGGCACTCTCCTTCCGCAACTCCATCATTTTCTGCATTGTCAAATGCACTTGTACCTTCAGGAACTTTATTAGAGTCTGCTGGGCAATATTCTACAGACACAGGAGGCATATCCTCAGGATAGCCATTTATATTTTCATATGATATGTCCAAGTCACTGTAATCAATATGATTCAGCTTTAGCCATTCAAGTGCTTTTGCTACTTGGTTCCTCCTGACCAGAACTGGTATATGTTCCAAGTCCTCTTGAGTAGGCTTCAAAGGCCCTGTAAATAGAATAAGAACATCATCCATTTCTTCAACTGGAGGGGGCAGAGTATGGTATATCTTTGGGAGAGGGGATTCAAAAGCAATTACATGAGCCACCATTTTTCTAAGAAGCTACTCTGACAAAACAACAGCTGTGACATATGCGAGCAACAAGAAGTCTTTCCATATAGTTGAGGTCTGACAACACCCTTGGAACTTTGCCAAGCCAAAGGATATTAGCTAAAGCAAGGTGTGGCACTTTTCCTTTTCTTATGCTCTTGTGGCAGTTATCACAGACTTTGTCACACTGGTAGTCAAGAACAGGACCCTTGAACTCATAAATTGTTTGAGAAGTAGTCTTGCATTTGATGTGAGTCACACCTGGAGCTGACAAAATTCCAAGCAAATTTTTTATAGCTTTGAGATGACTCAGCTGGGTGACAGGCACTAATTCACCACATACTGCACATCCAGATTCCTCAAGGATTGATGGTTTTGATTCATTGCACCATTCTCTGACTATAGTTTCACTCAATTCTTCTATTAATGGCAGAGGAGGAAAAGTAGCAGGTGGGGTAACAGGTTCAGTGCTTTCAGTACTGGCTTTAGGCTTACTGTGCTTCAAAGGTTTGCGCTTTTTAACATTTCACTCAACTCTTTGCTCTTTGGTGAATTTTGCAAATGAATTTGCTGATGCTTTTTTCTTCTTTGAAGAAGCAGACAGTTGAGCCTCAAGAACAGAAGTGTAAAGATTGCAATTGACACAGTTATGACCCTGAAACAATTTTACAAGCTCATCCATCTTTAGTGAAACCCCAGTGCATACTGAAAGAGATTTTATGTATATGTGCTATCTTCTGCACCATCTGTTTAGAAATGTGTGGTACAAATTTCAGTAAGGGGCAAGTCAGCATATACAAAGCCATGCTGTACAGGATAAGCCAGGCACCCTATATCATCTACATGGTCTACATAGCGAAAAACATGAGCAGAAGATAGTTGATCATTGCTGTTCTTAATAAGGGATGATACTGATGGATGTGGAAATAAATATGGTCTCCCTCCACCACCAGGCACTGAAGCACCACCATAGACATTCAACTTGGGAGAACTTTTAGGTGGACAAATACAAACTGGAGGTGTACACAAACATTTGGAGGCCAAACAAAAATCAGCAAGTGCAGAAGAAAATATACTAATCAGATTACTCGTCAGTACCAGCAAGGTTATTCCATAAACAACTGAGCATCTACTATGACAAATACAAACATGCTTTTGAGGGGCATGCAGTGATCCAGCAGACCAAGAATACAACAGAGAAATAACCCTAACCAGGTAATCATAGCAGGAACACTGGTTCTGCAAGAAACTGAGGGCTACACAATGACAGGTCACTGAGATGTGGTGCAAAGGAATAACATAAGTGCAAAGTAGTAACTGGAGAAGATGCGAACAAAAATAGTCCAACAACATTGTAGAAAAGCGCATAATTAGAGCTCTAATGCCACACAGTGTGGAGAGTGATAATCGATAGAACAAATGCAGACACTTAGCATATACAGTTGAGAAAACACTGGGATTGCAGGTGTGTCATATGTTTGATGCGACCCTCAAATTGAGTACATAGTCTAAACATAAGTTTTTGCTTTGCATGAAGAGGGGAAGGGTGGTCTCACGAGACTGCACATGCAGCTTGAGCAGGTTGACAGTCACAGTAGAACTTTCTACCAGATGGAGAGGACAGAAAATTCCTAATGAGCAAGAAGATTTGACAGCAGGCAACCAACATTGGATAGTGCGGCCTGACTCATGGAGGTACTTGATCAGCATCTTCCAATGTGCCTCGATGACCCTAAACCATGTCTTCACCAAGCCCCTCCGGAATTCCACCACTGCAGGGCACTCTCTGCCACCCCGTTTGAGGCCAGGACCAAATGCAACTGCCTGTTCAACCAGCTCGTGTGGAAAGAGTGTTGTGCCACCAATGGTCTTCTTCCCCTGCTTGACGGAGATGAGGTATGCCTGGAATTCATCAGGATCGTGCTGAATAAAGTGATCTGTGTTGTTCTTCATGCATGCTGAGGCGACATGATTATTGGGATCAGGAAGTTTGAGCACAAGATGAGGACGAGGTTTTTGAGGTATTGAGTTTAAGTCAAAGGTAAGTGTATGAGGGAGTCTGCCACAGGGAGGAATGTTATTATCATCTCCTACAAGATGTGCAATATTTATACTACACAGTTAGGAGGTATATTGTAATGTACTCCTATAATATATAAAGGAGGGATGAAGTCATAGACTCCTGTAATAGTTAATGTTTCATTAACTATGTCATTTCCCCTATAGATATGCTGTCATGGTTTGGAAGTCTTACACTTCCTGCAGGGTGTGTCTTAGACACTCTATCCTAGGCTCTGTCTCTGATAGCCTATGATAGACATGGCTATATGTTGGGATTATGTATACAAGAGTATACAGGCAAGCCAAGGCAGTTAACATGCCTAGGGAATATTGCCAGAATATGCTGAGTCATATTAACACATGTTTAACAGAGGTTAACACATGCAGAGACATATAGGGGAATCCACAGTTAACACATGCTACAGGATTAATCATCCTGCAGCATGTCTATCATAGGATAGGCAAGATATAGCCATGTCTATCATAGGCTATCAGAGACAGAGCCTTGGATAGAGTGTCTAAGACACACCCTGCAGGAAGTCTAGGACTTACCAAGCCATGATATCATATTATTGACACTGTTATAGGGGATATGACATAGTTATTCCATTATTAACTGGTACAGGGGTCTATTACAGAATACCTCCTAACTGTGTAGTATAAATATTGCACATCTTGTAGGAGATGATAATAACATTCCTCCCTGTGGCAGACTCCCTCATACACTTACCTTTGACTTAAACTCAATACCTCAAAAACCTCGTCCTCATCTTGTGCTCAAACTTCCTGATCCCAATACTATATCTTGCCTATCCTATGATAGACATGCTGCAGGATGATTAATCCTGTAGCATGTGTTAACTGTGGATTCCCCTATATGTCTCTGCATGTGTTAACCTCTGTTAAACATGTGTTAATATGACTTAGCATATTCTGGCAATATTCCCTAGGCATGTTAACTGCCTTGGCTTGCCTGTATACTCTTGTATACATAATCCCGACAATGATCTGCTTCCCTTTTTTTGCAGACATGAGAGGCTCAGGGGGGGATGTGGCTTTTCCAAGGGCGGTGAGCACCTGGCGCTGATGGGATGCATGGTGGACAATGAGGCAATCCACGCCAGGGTCAAGGGCAACCTGCTTGAGGAAACGGGAATCCTCCCTGAGGCACTTTGCAAAGACTTGAGACAAAATGCACTACTTGGCAAATGCGTCAGCAGATGGAGCCAGGAGTGGAAACTAAGTTACTTTGGCAGCATAGTGGGTACTTCCCGATGAGCAGGAGATTTGGGCGGTGGATGACTGACATCAAACGTCGCAAGGCAAGATGCACTAGCATAAAACAAGTCAGTGGATGGAGTCAAGCAGGAACTAATAGTGCAAAGTGAGGTGCACTGGTTAGCACACAAGTCAGTGGATCGAGTTGAGCAAAAGTAGTGTTTGAGGGTCCAGTTGCTGCAACTGAAAAAAGACCAGGACCCAACTGGACTGAACTGGTCACGACCGGAATTTTCGGTTGCAGTTGTGACCAGCTGTCGACGGTCACGGTTGCAGTTGCCCCAAATCTGCTGGGCTTCCAACCGGGTTGCAACCGGTTGCAACCAGTTACAACCATCCTTAGTTAGGGCTTACTATTTCATATCTAATTTAATTTTTGTAAATAATGTGGGGCATGCCCAACTAAAAATGAGTGGACAAGCAAGGCTTTATATTCCTTTGACTAATTTGCATATGTTTGCACATGTATTGTGCAAGTAAACGGTGACGCGTCATGACACGTTTATGTTTGCATGTGCTTACACATCAAAGATCAACATCAATGTTCAACTTTCAACATTCAACATTCGACGTTGTCCCACAACCACAACCACCCCCCCTGTGTGTGCCGTTCCTTGCCCCACCTGCATCCCCCTCTTGCCCTCTTGTTCCCTGCTCTCTGTCTGCATCTGCGTGTTCCCCCCTCTCGTCCGCATTCCCCCCCTCTCAGTTGTAGTGCCCCCCTCTTGGTTGTAGTGCCCCCCTGTCGTCTGCGTTCCCCCCCACTTGTCCGCGTTCCCCCCCTCTTGGTTGTAGTGCCCCCCTGTTGTCCGCGTTCCCCCCCACTTGTCTACGTTCCCCCCCCTTGTTTCCCTCCTCTCCCTCTCATCTGCATTCCCCTCCTCTTGGTTGTAGTGCCCCCCTGTTGTCCGCGTTCCCCCCCTCTCGTCTGTGTTCCCCCCCTCTCGTCTTGATTGCTTGGTGGTAGGATATTTGTTCCGTGTTCTGATAGACAGACCAAAATCTAAGTAAAGTGGCCAGCCAAGGTAGTGCAGAAGAAGTGCAGAATCTGGGATCCAAGCACTGCATTTTCTAAAGTCCGACTGGCTAAAACCGCATGAATAGATGTCTGACCTGTTTTTTTTGGCTGGTCCAGGTTGATATAAGACTGAGTCCTCAATACTGAGAACTCAGAAAAGCAAAGTTCTATGCCAACTTTTGGGGCTAGACACCAGCTGGAACCTGCTGGATGAAGAGTTTGAAATGAGTGTGACAATCCTGCTAAGTGGAGTTTGAAATATGTGTCCAACAGTTGGAAAAGTTATGTGAAATTCTTACTGCCAGTGTCTGTTATGCTTTCCATTCTGCTTGTTGCATTGCACATCCAGTTATGTTTGTTTTACCTCCAAACCTTGCTTCAATCTGTACTTGTATTATCAAAGTTGAACACAGTAATTGATATTTACTGAAGTTACTACCCATCACAATATCCTATAAACACATGAACAACAAGGTGATCTGCTGGCGCAGCTCAGCCCTTTGCTCTAGTGAAGACTTGTTAGGGGTCATCTACCATAAAAATTGACAGCATGTTGTTTGTCAAAATTGTCCCAGTGGTGCATCAGTCTTGTAAACCCCTGCCCTGGATTTCCTAAGTCCTGTGCTTCCAGCCCTAGGCTTGTCAGTTTGATACAGACCCCCTAGTGGCAGATAAATCAATCAAAGAAATTCCTAAGTCTTTCCTGAGCATGTTAGCTCAATACAAGCCTTTCACTTGCAGATAAATCAGTCAAAGAGTTTCTGAGCCTTGTACTTGCTGCCCTAGGCTTGTTGGTTTGATACAAGCCCTCCAGTTGCAGATAACTTGATCAAAGAATTTCCTGAGCCTTTTACAGGCATTATTGTCATGTGTTGGTTGGAAACACATGGTCATGTGTGATCGTTTTGTTTATCAGTGACACACACTGCCACCACCACCAACATTGACCACACTGCTGCCACCTCTGCCTCCCTCACACTGCAACTGCCACCACCTCTGTCCATGACCACCACCCCCACTTGCAGTGGCCCAAGATGACCAATGCATGTCATTGACCCGGACCCCACTGGTAAGCCCCCCCCCCCTGATGTGCCATGTCACTGACTCCCCCATGCACCAGGCAACACCCCTGAAACCTGGAGTGACAACCCCAGCACCCGCCACTGCCTGGTAAGCCCCTTGCCCCCCCCCCCATCTCGCATGCCATGTCACTGACACCCCAGCCTCCCCCCCAGCCTCCCCCCCTCTCTGCCTCCCCCCCTTCCCTCCTCCACTACCCATATTAAGCACTTCCAATCATTAAATATACTTTTAAGCTAACAAATTTCTCTTTTACTTGTAACAGCAGAGACCCAGTGTGCCACCCCTCCTTCCCACTCAGCCAGGATGGGAGGGGCTCGGATGGGGATAGGGGGGTGCCAGGAGGCCTGAGCAGTGGGGTACCCACGAGGTGTGCACAGAACAGTCCACCAGGCCACCACCTTACTAACCCCCCACCCCCTTTTGCCCACACACCTGTGCTCGCCACAACAGCAGGATGGCACCACCAGGTCACTGCAATGAGAGGTGGATGTGACGGGATGCCAAGGGTCCCCCCACTAGCTAAGAGGGCATGATGTGATGCACTAGGCCATGCCAGGAGCTGAGGGGGAGGCAATGCAATATGCCACCACCCAGCAGGACGTGACAGAGACCATGAGGGAGGCGACAGAAGGCCCCTGGATCCAGGGAGACACCCCCAGGCAGCAACAGGATGCAATGGGAGCTGAAGGGATGCCCTAGGATGCCCCAGGATGCCCCAGCAGGCCAGGACAGCTGAGGGGGATGCAATTGCCAGCAGACCAGGACAGCTGAGGGGGACATGATGGGAGGGCCCAGCAGCCTGAATAACACCACCTGGCCCAGCCTCATGAGTCACTGCTCATTGGGGTGGAGTGCAGGTGGGGCAATGGCAGCACCAAGCGGGCACCAACCCCCCATGCCAGCACCCTGAACCTGTTTCCATAAATGGTAATAAATGGATTTAATATTTGGAATAATGACCTAGTACCTCCAGGAATGGTGGCTAGGAATGGTCTAGGAATGGTCTAGGAATGGCTAGGAATGGACCAGGATTCCTAGGAATGTGAGGAATGAACCAGGAATCCACCAGGAATCTAGAAATTGACCAGGAATCCACCAGAAATCCACAAGGAATGGGGGGGGAATGTAAACACTTGTGCATTTCCACTACTTCATTGCTTTATTATTCTTCTCTTGTGTTCTGATTGGTGCAAGAGTATGCATGCAATCACATGTGCATATAGGTGTTGTTGGCTTGCAAAATTCTCTTCTAATTGGAAGAGAAAGTGTATGCAAACTTCATTCTAATTAGAAGGGTTGGTTATGCAAAATATTTTGCAAAATCCTCAGAGCACTTTATTCCCCAATTGGTCCACCATTTGATGGCAACAGTGCCATCAGGCACCCATGAAGGAGATCAAATAAGTCTTACTATCTTTGGTTGTATTGCAGTAGTTCTTGATCAGGTGTAGCCAATTGCTGATAAACCCAAATTGAATTAACTTGGACAACTATCCATGCTCTCTATGCATGCTATCAATAGCTACAGCTATTGGTGCCTTGCCTTCTTTGGCATCTCAAATGCTTCGCCTTCCCAGTTCAATCCCCACTTATGCTTTCTCCCACCAGCACAATCCTTTCCAGCCTCCATCTGCTTCACTTCCTCTGCTTCCTTATTGGCTGCTCATGTTGCTGCTTGTTTCTGTGCTGCAGTCAGGGCACATGGAGGAGTGCCAACATTCTCCACATCTCCATTCTTGTCACCCTTTCCTCTAGGTGTTGGTTGCTTCCTCATTGGTTTCATTGGTTTTGTTGTCTTCTGAGGTAGTGGAGATTGCGAGGTGAGCACATCATCAACAATAGCTCCTGGAAGTTGGTAGTCAGTGAGTGGGGAACAGTTGGTAGGATGATCCAGAAGTATTGGGTCAATGTTGTTGTAGCTTGGTGTGGAAGGGGCAGGGATGTGGATTGATGCTGCACCTGCAGTCAGATGCACAAAAGCATTTTCAATCAGGGTCAATGGAGAGTTTGGAGCAAATGGGGTATCATAAGGTGGGGAGATGGAAGTGGACCAGTGATCTGATTGCTCTGGAGCTGTACCTGTCATCAGTAATCCAGGTTCAGGGGTATGTTGACTATGAGTTTTCTCATGGCTGTTGTCAGTAAAGTCAACAGATTTTATGGTGCTGTGCTTAACACCATTATTGTCTCCTTGCAGATGTGACACCAATGCCAACTTGGAGGGCTGGCAAATTGGACTGACTGTTTGACTTGTTGTATCCATGGTGTGAATATTGATGGTGTCAGAAAGTTTTCTGATGTCCATTTCTTCCTTATCCTCTGCAGGATGGGTCTTCAAGGTACATGCTCTTTTTTTTTTTTTTTTTTTTTGTTCAACAATATTTAACATGGTGCACGGGCGCAGTCCACGGCTATCTACTACAGAAGACAGCTGGTATACGACATAAGTTTGAAGGGGAGATTACAGCCCCGATACTGCACATGAGTGCGTGAAGGCCAGCGTGCCGCCTGTCAAGGCAGCGCACAGGGGAGGACTACAGGCCGAGGGCGCTCAGGCGCCTCCCCAAACCAGCTCGCTGGCACTCCCAACAGCGCGTACTAACCCACCCAGCCCCCTACCCCCACTAAGCCCCTGCACAGCCCCTATTAGTTGTGCGCGCCCACTGACGCGCCGGCCAGGAATGAGGATTACAGGCCTTCCCACAGGTCGACCAACCCGCCAGCCATAAGGCCCGACGGGGTCCGGAGCCCCTCGGTTGCCCGAGTACAGCCCCTCCTCGCTTAGCCGCCCCACGCGTGGGACGGTACCCACCAACTGGTGGGCCCCCCAACCTTGCCAGCGGCGAACCCGAGGTTCGGCGTTACCGACAGAGACACTGCAGGCTCAGAGACCAAGCGCGCGTTCGGCGGCCATCAGGCGCACCAAGCCACCAGACGGGGGTCATACGCCCTGCGCGTGACCCTCATCCCGGGTCCCACCCTTCCGGGGGGGCAAAGGCGAACGCACACGGGTTCGCCTCGAGAAGTTCGACAAGGTCCGCGATAAATCGCGGGCCCTGCCGGTGTTTTTTGCGCTTCACGTGGGGGCACACGCGGAGCAGATGATCCCGGTCTTGGAAGGGCCGGGGGGGGCACGAGCAGTGAGTGTCCTCACTGGGAAAGAAGCGGTCGCAATAGCTCCCAATGGGGGCATGCGCCGTGATGCACCGACATAGTCGGGCCGTCAATCTGCTATCGTAAGCAGTCTCTTTGAGCCAAGGCCCGCAGCCAGAGGCGGTGGGCGTAGCAGGTGTCTTCCGCTGGGCCCTTAGGTCCAGGAAGCTCTTCCCTCGGTACTTGGGGTCCGCAAAGCTGGCCACCCAGTCTTTCTCTGCCATGTCCTTGAAGGACGCAATCAGCCAGTTACGAGTGGCTCTGGGGGAGATCCCCAGAGGCATTCGGATGGACGCCGCAACGTCATGGGCCTGCCTGTGCACCGCCCATTCCAACTTGGAGGGGACGAACCACAGGTGGATTCGACGGTCCTGGCCTAACTCGAACCAGGGCCGCAGAAGGCGGCACAGCCTAAGGGCGTGCTGTTGGCCCCCCGCTGGGGAGCAGTCCGCCCATGCATCTGCGAGTGCGAGGGCGTCCAAGAATACCACCACTTTTCTGCATCCAGCAGCCACAGCTGCGGACACACCAAGGTGGAGGGCGCGGTGTTCGGCGTCGGTCGCTGAGGCGCGACCGAGGAACGCGGTAGCACGGCGGACCTCTTGGTTCCCGCGGAACACAAGGGCGGCCGCTGCGGCCTGGTGGGCTGTTTTGGGCACGGACCCGTCACAACCAACGATGAGGCAGTCCGGATCAAGTCTGGCCAGAGCCAGAACGCAATCCAGACAGCCGGGATACTCTTTGCGTTTGTCCGTCCCCTTAGGGGGCGGGCAGTGGGTGGAAATTCTGTCCGAAAACAGATCTATCAGTCGATTTCCGGGTTGGCTCTCAGGGCCATAGGCCTCGAAAGGTTCGTCGGAGAGTGAACACACGGTGATTGCATCCGCTGCAGGGGACACGATCTTCCGGCGGGCGCCTGGCGGGAGGGCCTGAAGTCCCAGCGCATGCCGGGGGGCGTCTCCCACCAGGTCCCCTTCTAAGATAGCTCGGACGGGGTGGGTGCGCGTCAAAGTAGCCGTCCGGAGACAGCTCTTATCGGCCAACCGACGCAACACCTGTGGCATGGGCAACAGGGCTGCGAGACATTCCATAGCCCCTGAGGGGGTCGTACGGAAGCAACCTGTGATCCAGCGAGCAGCGGTGTGCTGCATCTGGGACAGGGCTTTGACCATGCCTTTGGTACGAGTACCTCGGCAGAACCAGAGACGAAGTCCGTACGTCGCCACTGGGATGACGCAGGACCTGTAGAGGAGACGCTTATTCGCCAGGGAGAGACCCCTGGACGAATTGCCCAGCATACGCATGGCGCTCACAGTTGTGAACGCCTTCGTAGTGTAGAAGTGGACGTGTTCCTTAAAGGACAACTTCCGGTCAAAAAAGAAACCCAAGTATCGCCAGATTGGCTTGGGTTTGAGAGGGGTGGCCCCAGTGAAAGGAGCAACACCAAGGTCAATGGGGGGATTGGGCGCCACCCGTGCTCTAGAAAAGTGGAAGACCTCGGACTTGGCATGTTCCAATACCAGACCCAGGGCCGTGAAGAGGCGGAACACTTCGTTATAAGCGTCCATGAGTTTGGGGAGGTTGTCCTCCACCCGTTTAGACTGTGCGATGAGGGTGCCATCGTCCACATAAGAAATCAGATCTGCCAGCGGCCGGGGGACGCGGGCGAAAAAGAGGCGCATCACCGATGCAATATAAAGCGCTGAGCAGACGGGGGACAAGGCGGAGCCCTGTCCCACCCCGACGTCGGCAGAAAACCTGCCCGAACTGTCGGTGTTCCATTTGTAGGTCGTGAAGCGGCCTACCAGATAAGAGCGGAAGAAGTTCACCACACAAGGTGGGAACCCCGACTTCTCGATGATCGCCAGCAAGACCTGGTGGTTTAGCGACGGGAAGAATTGAGCGATATCAAAAGCGACAACGCTCGTTTGTAGGCCCTTAGTCCACCCCGCACGGACGAGGTGGGTGAGGTAGACTCCAGCGTCCTCGGTGGAACGCTGGGCGACGCCTCCAAACTGGTTGGGATGGAAGACGCCGTGTGCTACTCCGTCGAATTGGAGCCGTCTGGACAGCAACTTTTCGACCAATTTCCCGAGAGTGTTCAGGAGCACTATCGGCCTGAACAACTTCGGGGTGGAATAATTAGGTTTTCCAGGCTTCGGTATGATGACCAAAGTGGACTCCTTGAAATGAGAGGGCCAGTGGCCTAGTGTAACGCACGCTTCAGCGATGCGGACGAAGAGCTTGGCAATTTCGATGTTGCCTGCCCAGCGTTTGAGAAAGGACCACGTAACGTGGTCCGGTCCCGGAGCGGAGCGTGAGGAACACGCCTTGAGGGCTTCCCGCAGTTCCAGCAGGGAGAAGGGAGTCCATTCCCAGGGAGGGAGGGGTTCGTAGTCGTCCAGGACTGAAAGGTCTACTGGGCGGTCATTAGCCGTGTTGTAGGTGCCATCCAGTGCTGTCCAAAGCGACTCCAGCATGTTGCAAGGCTCACCCCCATAGGAGATAGCCTCGCACGACGGGAGGTTGCGTTGTTTGACCCAGGGCATCAAGTCCCAGGGCCGCTGATTGGTGAAAGAAACTTCTTTGATGCGCACATCGAAGAATTCCCGCTTGGCGGCTTTGACAGCCTGCTTAAACATCTTCCAGTCCTCAGGGTCCCAGGACTCCCGGAACTCCTCGAGGGCAGTGTGACATTCATCCGACCACCACTCCTTGGAGCGGCTGCAGATTTTCTTAGACCGGGCATGGGTGCGCCACGCCGTTGCAAATGCTTCGGAGATGGCTTGCACCACCTCGTCCACTTCCGCCGGTGAGTGGCCCGTCCAGTTGGACAGGGCCGAAAGTCGAGTGGTGACGTCCTGAAGGTAGGCCGTAGAGGCACGCGGTAGAAGGGAGTCCGAAGATTGACCAGGAGGGGCGCGTGGTCTGAGGACCCGCGGTGCTCCGGGAAGATGGTGTGCTCAGTGACTGCTTCGTCCGCTGAGTTAATGAATAACAAGTCAATCACGGTGGGATTGATCTCGTTGTTATAAGGATAATGGGTAGGCTTTGCCTCGTCAGGACGGCAGAGCGATAGCCCGAGACGTGTGGTGGCCGCTAGGAGGCGGTCGGCGTGGACGTTAGCCACCGGGCCCTGGGGATCCCAGAGGCGGTGGCGGCAGTTGAAGTCTCCCCCGATGAGGTGGAAGCGATGAGGCCATGTCTCTGCCCCCTCAGAGAGGAGGCGGATCCCGGTGTGGTTCCTGTCGGAGTAGATGTTGGCTAAAAATATGAGGTTATCGCCCGCACCTAAGGTGAAGACAATGACGTCACGGTGATCGATGAGATCCCGGCGGTAGCTGGGTCTCAGGGCCTGTAGCCGCTTGTCAAAATAGACTGCGACACGTGGAAACTCGCCGCGATCGTTCCTAGGGAACGAAGGGCATCACTAGGGGCCGGGGCAGTGTCTGTCCTGGCTTGTCAGACCATGCAGCCCCAATTGGGGTGCATAGGGGCACCAATGACCGCCTCCCCATCCCTGGTTGCGGATGAGGGAGCGTGCCTTATTAGGTTCCAAGGAGGTTCCTGGATTAACAGAATGTGAAACTCATCACTCTGTGACTCAAGCAGCGTGTCCAAAAGTCCATAATTCCGGTTTACATTTTGACACATAATACGTAAATACTCGATGTCCCAGACATGACTCATTTACGGTCGCCCACCGCGTCCTGCGGGGAAGGGGTTAGACGAGAGGGTACGAGCGGCGCGGCGCTCACGTACCTCGGCATAGCGTTTCTTAATCCAATCACCGTCAAAGCGGTGTTTCCAGAAATTGCAGCGACGATTGTCGGCTGCGTGCTCCTTGCGGCAGTTGGGGCACCGCGGGGGATGAGGACATGCGGAGTGCTCCGGCGTGGGGGGAATCGGGGGCGTCGCCTTGGCATTGCCCTTACAACAGCCTGCCAAGGTGCGATGGTGCTCCTTGCGGTGAGGGCCGCTGCAGGTGGGGCAGCGGAGTTGAGGGGCGCGGCAAGCGTTGGTTGGGTGACCCCACTTCCAGCACCGTTGGCAGAGGGAGACCCCGGGGTTGGCCCGGGCCTCGCGAATAGGACAGACGTACGGTCCAAACTGGACTGTCTGCTTGGAGAGCGCTCTCGCGCGTGCGCCACTGATCGAGTCAGAGACGTTCATATAGACCGTAGCAGTGTCGGACTGCTTGGAGTTTTGTACGATCCGGAGGGGGGTGTTAAGGACAACCAAGTCCTTGAGACCGGACTTGGCGATGAAGTTGAGGATCAACTCCACCGTAGTGGGTCGGTGATCCTGGAAGTATGGCACATCGATAATTTTCATATACGATGTAGACGATGGGAGCTCCGCCGTGACGCGGAGGTGGTCCTCAACAAACACCGCAGCGATCGCTTGACGGATAATGCGGAGGTCCTCCGCGGAGGCCACAGCGTCGGTGGCAATGGAGTATCCTCCATACGCCAGAGAAACCGACTCGGCCCACAGGGCAGAGCGGTGAAGGGAAAGGGCCAAGCGGACCCGTTCGAGGGCCTCGTGGTTCTTGATCAGGACGACCGGGGGGGGGGGGGGGGCATGCCGCCCTCGCCCGGAATCGCGTGGACAATAACGATGACCTGTCTGCGCGACGGGCCATGGACAGTGGACGAGGCCTTGGGCTTCGCCGTGGTGGGTTTGGCCTGCTGGTGCATCGCAGCCAGCCTGGCGGTAGGGAGCTCAGGGAAAGCCTTGGCCATATGGACCAGGCCGTCCACTGAGGAGGTGGGTACGTGGCCGCCCTTGAAGCGGGTGGCTTGCGCAAATGTGGGAGCCTGGGCAGGGCCAGGTCTCGCCGGGGGGGCTCTCTGCTGCGGAATAGCAGGGAGCAGACGCCCACCCCCCTCAACGCGGTGGTGGAGGAGCACGACGCACCGGAGCTGCAAGGGGCATGGGTACATCCTGGTTCGGAGCAGGGGTCGTCTCGCGATTGAACGAGTCGACGAAGGAATCAAACGACATAGACCTGAGGGGGTCCATGACTGGAGCGAGAGGGACTCCAAAGTTGTCAGCCGCCCAAAGGAGACCCGACAACGCGGAGACAAGGTCAGGAGTGCTGCCCTGCAGCAACTCCTCAGATGCGCCTCGAGAGGCGAGGGAACCAAGGGTGTTGGCTCCCTGGATGATGGACTCTACCAGGACTCTCACCTCGAGTTCGGTCACTGGTTCGACGTCATACATATCTCCGTCCTCCTCATCGGACGAGGGAGTGGTGCTGGGAGGACCGCCAGTGATGACGGTCGAGGCCCTAGAAGCAGCCTGCAAGGCGCTAGAAATGTGCGGCGCACGGGGAGTGTCCTGGCTGTGGCTGTAAGGCGACGGCGAGGGGGACGTTCGAGATGTACGGACTGGGCCGGCCTGCGAGTGGATAGGGGGTCATCCAGTCGGCCTGGAGGCCACTGGGGAAGCGACGGAGGAGGGGGTAGCTCTGCTAGGAGCGGGGGGCTCGACACGCGGGTTGCCCCGGATCGCGCCACCCGATCCCCGTGGGGGTTGGGAAGGCGTGGACATGCACTAGTAGCAGTGTAGAGATAACCAGATCAAAGGGATCAGAGACGGGTAGGAGGCCACAGGACGGATGAGACGATGAGGTGCTGTAGAGATGTGGCTGTACACATCGTGGTAACAAGTCAAGAAGCGATGAAGGTACATGCTCAGCAAAGGTGATCAGCTAGATTACCTCAATAATCAGACCAATCAACATTCACAGATGACTCATGGAAGCAGTGTGTGAGATGAGCCCCAAAAGGTTTATGGAACCCTTCATCAAATCCTGCATATGAACCCTCGAAATCGTTTCCCAATGGGGTGAGGGGGCCAAAGTAAAAGCTGATGCATACCACAATTAATACAAATGTTATATTTATTACTTCTGCTTACTTTTCCAAATAGATGTGTTTTTTGTCACTTGGGTTCAGACCACCAGCGCTAATGAATAAGACCCAACCAGTTGCCTCTGCCACAGCTTGGAGGGCTGCCTGTAGCATTGAGGGAAAGGCCAACACTGCCCTATTTGCAAATGGTGCATTGAAAGGCTTCCACATGGATGATGATTGACTCACTTATGATACTCTTCAGGCATCCTCTGTTCATCATAGCATGGAATATCCTTTGCCTTTACTCTGTCCCCATTGTTTTGCTGGCTGGCCTCATCTAGGATATCCCCAATGATGTCTTTGTCTTCATTGCTCCACATCTTGGCTGTGACCCACAAGTGAATTTTCATGTGATCCTGTGCTGTTGTGGTGCCTATTTGATCAAGTTCTGCTCTCAAGCATGTCTTGATGGCCTCATTGTTCCATTTCTGGTAGAGCTCAACTGGTTGAAGTGCTCGGCTCCTCTTGTTCTTGCTTATGGCATCGGTCAACCAGGACAGGTCTAGCTTGGTCAATTTACATTTTCCCTTTGTTGCATTCCATTGCATCCAACTTTTTATTTGCTGTTACACGTTTAGGTCAGTCAGAATCAACCTCCAGACTAGAATGTGTTTTCACTTCATGATTGCTGCTGTAATCCTCCTGTCCTCCTCAGAAGGCATAGGCATAGGCTCATCCACAGTAGAAGGGACAAGTGTGTCACTCTCAGGCCACTTTTCAAACCAACACTCAGCAAGCCCCTTCATGAATGCAGGTCCTTGCCAAACTCATCGGGCTGTGCAAAATCCAGGTAGTTCAGCTTGCAAGAATTCTTAACTGTTCCTTAGTAGTCCAGGAAGTGGGCATGGTTGGGGCATCAGGTGTTTTCATTTCAGATCTGGTAGGAATATTTGCAGAGTTTTTCAAGCCTAGAGGTCTCCCTGATGTGATACATTCAATTCTCAGATCCCTGATAATATTCTCAGGAAGTCCGTACACAACACAGGGTGATACAACTAACATGCCACCCATGTGCTTTCCAAATTACGTGGCAGTAAAAAGTCTGTTCATCTGAAATTTTTATTTCCTGACATGATACATTCGATTGTCAGGTCCTTGTTCCTATCCTCAGGAATGCAGTGCAATACAAGCTGACTAATGCATGCTCTCAGAACTATGCAGCAGTAAATAGTTGCTCAGCAAAACAGTTCTTTGTTATCATTGGGATTTCTGCCACCAGTCATATTGCCAGGGGTGATTCCAACCATGAGTGGTGGCAGTAACTCTCTGATTCAATTACGTCTTTTCCCATGGCCATTTACGTATTCCCACCTTCCTCATGTTATTGATGCTGTGTGATACAATGCACTACCAGAATACAAAAGCCCACCTTATGAATTCAAACCAGCAACAACAATTTCTAGTTTGCCATGACCCAGCTTGACTATACTCCAGGTGCAGAAGAGGTGCCCTGCCACTGATGCTCTGCATCTGTGGAGGCCCTGAAGATCTTGGTGATGGCATTACAAACTGCAGTTCAAGGTAACCCTCTGAAAAATTTCCAAACTGCTCAAACTGACCTGTTTATGCATAGCTGCTCAGTACATTCATGTTCCTATTTCTGGTGAGTCCATTCTAATTTATTCCAACAACCCTGACCATCCTACTCAAGGAGAGCTGCCATTCCATCAAGTGGCACCTGATGAAATCCCTCAAGAATTTAAAGATGTTTGTGATCATTTCGGATATTGCCTGGTGGATGCTCCATGTACGTACTTTATTTTTCTCATTCAAGCTGACAAATCTCATTACTCCATGGCATTCTGTAGTGGAAGCCATCATGGCTGTGTACCCCATGAACAGCGCACACCCAGTTGCCATTGAGCCTGAGTCACAAGGTAGCAAGGTTGTCACTGCATCAGATTGGGAGCAGGAGTTTGGGGTTCAACCAATTCCACTTTCCACAGTGCCACCCTCACCAACTCTCTGAGGTGAGACTATTTACAATTCAGTACCCCCACCATTTCATTTATTTATCAGCATCTGATTTGATCCCCTTGGAGTTATCCTCTATTTGGTCCCCAACTCCCAGTGATGAAGAAGTGTGGTATGCAGTTTTTGTTGGGAGGAATCCAGGAGTATACCTTGGAATGTGACTCTTCCTGTTGTAGTTTATCTTCAAGCCTTGAATTCATAACCCATTCAGCCACAATGTCCATCCCAATGTCAACAGAGTCCCATGTGATTTTGCTAAGTGTTACCCTTCCCAACAATGCACCCAGACTGCCTTTGACAATGCCATGGACAATGGTGATGTTGTCCAGGTTACATACATTGTATCAAGGTGTGTAGTTACCCATTGTTGGTAGAATAGTTGTTATCTCTGATGGCTAAACTTAGTGGTATTGGACACTCCCATTAGTTGTCTAAATGAAATATATCATCCATAGTCAATTTACTGCACCATATCAATCTATATTGAGTTGCCTAAAGAAGCTACACTACTATTCTGACCCCTCTGAGCCTTCATCATCTGCATCATCAGTGTCATTGCCATCAGAACCTTTGCCATCAGAGTTGTCACTATAGGGAACTGGTGGCAGCCACTTTATGTTCCACAAGTGAGGGAGGATAGAGCACTGTGTTGATAATAGTGATCCCTATTGTCAGCATCTCCACAAGCTCTACCTGTAGCCTCCATAGCTCCTTTACCTTGTATGGCTCTCTCAGTAGACTACCTCCCATACTCTACAATTGTGCCAATAGATGGTGGCCAGTCGAAGCATGGTTGAGCAACTGCTCTTGCCACAGGCTTTGTCAACCTTCTTCAAATGTGCATGTAAAGGAGTGGTCAAATGAGATTGGCCAATAAACGATTCCTCCCCATCCTGAGGCCCATTCCCAGATCTCCTCCCTCAAGCAAGTTGTTCTATCAATTTCCTGCATCCCTTCTGGAATCAGGTCAATGATCCAGTCATCTTGAATCACCTGCATCACCTCCCCATAACAAGCAGCCTTACTCTTCTGTGAGGCTGAGTAAAAATTGGATGGAAGCCTTGGTTGGCCCTGAATTTTTGGCGGTTCCACTGGCAGGCATTTGGTTTTGACAGGACTACAATAATACTCAGTCTGATGGGAGTAGTAACTTGGTTGTGAGAGGTCGTTTGGTCTGCAACTCTGGCCCTCAACTTCTTTCTGGGATGTCATCAATCCTTTGGAACTATCCAACAATCCAGAGGGTACTTACAATTCTTCATGACATTTGCACTCACACTCCTGGGCTTTTTGCTTAACTTCTGGATGCCTATTAAATATTAAGTTGAGTTATCATTGTCAATCATGTTGACCACATGGCACAGCTTACCATCTGTAATAGTGCTGAGATCTTGTTAGACCATCCTCACTGAGTACCTTGTGTTTCTTACTAGGACTGTCAGTGATGAAAGTCATCAGGAATCCTGGTAGTGGTAGTGTAATGGGTGGTGTCTGTTACATTTTGTTGTACATTTTATTATCAATACCATATTCCATTTCCTATGGTCTGCACTGTTTGATGTCAGAAATTTTTGCGTATCATAAATGCTATCCAATTTCAACACTCTACACTTCACATGACTACCAATCTCCCACAAATTCTGTACCATTCCTGACAGGTGACACTGCTTCAGCATGTGCTACACTGATCTATAGTCACACGTTTTTGATGGCCTGTGGCTAACAGCAAGTAATATTCACACAGATGCTGATGACTTATTGGGAATCTGAATACCTCAGGACCAGTCTCAGACACATGTCTGTGCCTGTGCCTGCATTCTCTCACAGACACTAGGCTTGGAATGAAATTACACTAATCTCTGCAACCGGTGATTTCTTGTGCCATCTAGTAATGATACATTCAGACTCACCCTGTTTATGTTCTATGTAATTGACCCTGAAAGACTCAGACTTCAAACCAGGAATAGCAAAAACAGTTCTTGATCTATCAGGCTGCCTGGCAATGCACCATTTTTCAAGTCTCCTCTCTAAGGTATGTCCTTTGTCAAAGGTTCTTGGCTCAAGTAATTCAGAAGGGACATCAAATATGCATAAAATACTGGCACAAAAGAATGATTTTAGACACCATTCCAGCCAGTGATGCCCATATCATGGTATTCACACAAGTACCTGAATGTACCAGCTCTGAAGCATCATTGTCAACAATGGTGAAGGGCTTATTTCTGCCATCCAATCGCAATCTCACACCATCCACAATATCCAAAAGTGGGAGCAAGGATATAGGTGTGTAACTTTAATTACACAGGGGCTATGTGTCTGAGTCTTCTCGATGTCAGGGAGAGCACTTGCAAACTCAACCATCATTATGCATTGGTCACCTAGCTGAAGCTTGAGTCCCCCAGGATTAGAACCTCTTACTGATAGTGAGGACGGAGGTGCCTTGATTCATGCACATATGATAATCTCACTCTGATCACAACTCACTTAGGTGCCAAGACCCCTGCTAAGATGTACTGCTGTGTTTGCTGTGAACAACTGTTGAGAAAGCACAGGGTGCATAGCTTCCAGCATTGTTACAGTAGGTTTCTCTCCTTTGAAATTCATTTATTACTGCATAATTGATATCCATCAATCTTACCCAGGCATTGATCCTTAGATGATTCCTACTGGAATTCCTTGCTGCCCTGTGCAGGCCAAATTGGTGTTGGAGTTCTTACTGGATCTCGATTTGCTTAGTGGGATAGGGCTCTTGCCAAGACAATTCTGGATGCTGTTCTCCCATTGTGACAACTGTGGCAGGATTATGACCAAAAGGTCATTCTGTAACCATGAGTGCCTTGATCAAGACATTGACTCATGCCTTGATCATCATCAAGATGTTGGGTGCCCCAGTTTCAATAAAGACTGTGAAGTTATTGACCTTACTCAGGATGATTAAGGCAATGGGACCACTATTAACTGTTCCTTCTTCATTTCCCTCCTTAGTTATGAGAATTAAATTGTCATTCAGTGTTATCCAGTCCTTGCTGAAAATATACTTACTTTGATTGTGCTGATACCCATTTTTTGCATGACCTTAACTTAGGATCACATGACCTAGTAGTGATCGTTTGATAATGTGTTGAGATTGCGATAAGTTCTGTCCACCTTTGTCTACTTGCCTATCCATGTACTTTGCCATCCTTGCTTAAACACCACATGAAACATCAACCATGGTGTCATTTAACATAGCTAAGTCACTTCTTCAGTAAATTTGTCCCCCCCGACATCAATCACTATTACTCAGTTACAGTGAGACATTGTGTTGAGGCACAATTTTTGGTGATGTCAAGGACTGGCAAGTTGTTCCTGTGCTGAATTTTTTCCTGCGAGCACTAGTCAATCAGGGTTAGTGGTCAGCACTAGTGGTGGATGAGACAACAATTGTGCAGTAAGCCGTTCCTTATCCAAACACCCTCTACCTACCTACCTACCCTCAGTGGAACAGGCAACCAATCGACTCTGGTATCACGATGAAACATAAGAATGCCTCCACCAAGAGTTGTATGACTTGCATCCCTTTGGGTGGTGAACTCAGTGGTCCCTCCAATCACAAAACCTTCAGCATCCCCTCCATGCAATACCATGTTCTGCCTAGTGGGAACCTCAGTTCCTCTTCCAACATACTCCACATTCCAGCTATGGAGCCAAAATCACTTTCCAGTCATGGTGGATCCTTGGATAATCAACATTCTTTTGTCAATAGCACTTCATCTTCAGACACAGTGGCCAATTTTCCACCTCAGGTAGACACAGCTTACATTAGCATCTTAATGAAGGCTTCATCCCTGTGAAGCATCCATGCATCCATATGAGTACTCCATCATTTTGTTTTCTATCAACTTTGTTAGGAGAGTGTTTCAGGAAGCTTAAGAGAGGCTTTAGGATGAAGGGGGGTGTTCCTCTGAGTGTCTCAGAGGTCAAGGAGTTATTGTCTCATGTACACAATTACATGTAGTATATATACTGCAGAATGTTAAAGTCTCAGTAATTAATATGATTATTATTACTGTCTTGGATATAGCTCTAGGCTTGCTATCCTAATACTCCCCCTCAAGCCAAGGTGGCTGTTTGAGGAATAGTTTATAAATCATTACTCCCCCTGAAGTCTAGGGTGGAATAGTTATTATTTCTTTCAGGTGCATCAAAACCTCTGTGGATGGAAAACCCATTGGGAAAAACCAATCTCACCTAGGAAAGCTACTGAGTTAATTTTGACTGAATTCCCATCTCTTCCCTATGTTGTGACAACTTAGACTTTGGTAAGGCCTTTGTTAATATGTCCACTGTTTGCTCCTGATCATGACAGTTTTGAATATCAATAATTTTGTTGGTGACTAGATCTCAGACCCAATGATGCCATACAGAGATATGTTTTGACCTTTGATGAAATTGAGGGTTATGGGTTAAACTTATTGACCCTTCATTATCGCCTTTAGTTGGATTTTCTTGGGTGTATCTGAGTTCACCATACAAATTTCTTAGCCATGTGGCCTTGCGTCCAGCTTCAGATAGTGCCACATATTTGGCCTCTGTTGAGGATAATTCAGTAATTGTTTGTTTCTTTGATTTCCAAGTTATTGATCCCCCTGCTGTCAGGAAAATATATCCCATGGTGGACTTGAGGTCCTCAGAATTTGCAAAAGATGCATCAGCATATCCATGGTAATTTACACTCCTCCACATATTCCAGAAATTCCGCTCGAGTCTGGAAATTTCGGTCGCATTCGGAAATTCCAGACTCACTTTGGAGGAGTCGCCCTCACCCCTTGCACCCCCCTCCACCCTGCGAGCAGTCGCTCGCAGCAGTGGTGGGGGGTGCTCTGCCATCCTGGGTGTCATGGGGTCGCGCATCCGTGCCCTCACTCTGACAGAGTAGTATCTATATTAATTAAAGTAGAGTAAAAATAATATATATTTATATGAAATAAATTAACGGGAGGGGGGGGAGGGGGGCGCAGCGTGTCGCCATCATTGCCCCTGTTCCCTGTCCCCCCTTCCCCATGCCTGGTGGTGGGGGTGCTCTGTCGCACTGGGCGTCACGTCTGGTGCGTCCCCCTGTCCCCCCACGCGTCCCCCCATCCTCCTGGCATGTCCCACGCGTCCCCCACTCTCCAAGCTTGTCCCCTCTCATTCCTGGGGCATCCCCCTGTCCCCCCTATCCCGCGGCCCATCCCCCCGCCTCCTATGGCATCCGGCCGTCCCCCCATGCATCCCCCTTGGTCCTGGCGCATCCCCCCCTCCTAGTCGGGTGCTGGGTCGGTGGGCGGTGACATGGCTGCGCCGCTGTGGTGATTGGTGGATCGGTGGGTGCGTGGCTGTGCCGCTGTGGTGGTTGGTGGATCGGTGGGTGGTGGTGACGTGGCGGTGGCGGGTGCTGGGTTGTGGCTGGGGGAGGTCGGTGGGTTGGTGGGCAGTGACGTGGCGGTGGGTGCTGGGATGGTGGGCATGACGTGGCGGCGGCAATGGGCGCTCAGTCAGTGGGCGGTGATGTGGTGGCAGTGGTGGGTGCTTGGTCGGAAGGGAGGCGGCGCTGGCATGACGTGGCAGGTCTCTATGAAGCCCCCCACCTCCCAGCTAAGTGGGGAGGAGGGGCGGCACGTTGTTGCATACACAAAACTGAAAGAGAAAGAATATATATTTGATTAGCTTTAAATCAAGATGAAATGGAACTTGAATTAAAATACTTACCATGGGGGCCTATGGCCCCCATGTTGTGCTAGAGGGAGGGAGGGGAGGGGGAGGGGGGAGGCCGTTGTCGTGATGGTGGGTGGCAACATGTGAGCTGGCAGTCATGACGCGTCACGGTGGCAATTGTGGCCATGTGACACGCGTCCGGTGAGTTCGGTTAGTTCTGTTTTTCCTGGTTCGGGTAAATTCCGGTTCAAATAATTGAACTGGAATTATCCTCTACCCGGAATCCGGAAATTCTGGGTAAATTCCAGCCGGAATATGTGGGGGAGTGTAATGTACTCATGGAAAAGGTTATCGCTTCCAGTCTCATCTTGGGATTTTCTATAAATAATTCCAAGAGTTTTTGTACCTGCTAAGTACTGTAGTATCTGCTTTATTGCACCGTGGTGTTGTAAGCCTGGGTTTGTGGTATATGCTGCCAGTTTATTTACAGCAAAGCTAATATCAAGTTGTGTGGAGTTTACAATGAATTGTAGACATCCCAGTAATTTGGTGTATGCATTACTCCAATTCAGCTCATTATAATCTGGGTTTTCAATTAATTTAATATTTGGATCCATTGGCATTCCAACAGGGTTCACATCAATCATGCCTTCTTTTCAAAGGACATTCTTGATATATTTTTCTTGAGATATTTTGATGCCATTGTTGGTGCATGTAATTTCTATGCCCACAATTTTACTAGGCTCTCCAAGGTCGGTAACGTCCCATTCTGATGTTAATGCATTTTTCATATGCTTCATCATTTTGTCTGCTGATGCAAAAAGCAGGGTGTTGTCTACCCATACTGTTATGATGCCTATATTTTCTTTGTCCTGTCGAATATATGCACAAGGATCTGCCATTAATTGTCCATAATCATGAATTTTAAGTTTACCATCAAATTTGTTATTCCACTCTCAGCCTGCCTGCTTTAATCCATAAAGTGGTTTAATTACCTTGCATACTTGGCCTGTTCCATCTTCACATCCTTCAGGTTGTTTCATATATATCGTCTCTTGTAGTGTGCCATTAAGGTATGCGCCCTTTATGTCCATCTGTTGTATTTTTAGACCTTTCTCTGATGCGAGTGCTAAAATCGATACATACTATTCCTGCGGCTGTGTATGACAAAGCGCATAGCCACGTCACTGCCAGCTCATCACCACTCCCTTCCACCACCACCACCACTATGACGGCCTCCCTCCCTGCCCCCTCCCTCCTTCCTCCCCCCCTCTAGCACTCCATGGGGCCCTTGGCCCCCATGATAAGTATTTTAAAATCTACTTCATCCTTATTTTAAGCTCATAAAATGTTTTTTTTTAGTTTTTCTTTTTGTATCTGTATGCAATGACATGCCGCCCTGCCTCCCCACTTAGCTGGGAGGTGGGGGGCCTCATGGGATGAAGGAAGGGGCCAGGGACCTGCCAGGGAAGGATGAGGGAAGGACTGCAGCCACCACGTCACCAACGCTGCCGAATGACATGCGTCACCACCAGCGCCACCTCCCTTCTGACCGATGGAACAGTGAGAGTTGGCAGTCACATGACCGTAGCTAGTAGATAGAGAGTCACATGTCATAGAGTCACATCACAACATTGCTTGCTTGCTGCATCCACAGCATTGCCTGAGCAAGGACCACCCCTGGCATGTCCATCTTGGTGATGAGAGCAAGATTCAACTCACATCTCTGCTGACCTTGGCTTCCCTAAAGCCCCCCTGCTTTTGTTGATTTTTGATGTCCCACTCTGTGTTTTGAGCCTTGTTGTGCATCTCTGAGCTTCTTGTGTCTTGTGTCTTATGTTTTGAGTCCCTTTTGAGCTGAGCCTATTGAGTCCTGAGCCCCACAATCTATTTTGCTAAGCCCCGACATCATCGTCACCCCATCTGTCACCATGCCTGGTCCTGGACAGGGCAAACGAAGCCAGGAGAAGAAATGGTGCGATAACGCGAAAAACGCAGCCACTATATGCACCATTACAACAGTAACAGAGCCTACTACTACAGACACAGCAGCTACAGCACCAAACGACGCCAGCAATGCGACGCGCGTTGTCAACACAGCCACCACCACGTCAACAGACTTGGACAATGACGACACTTTGAGCTTTGTTTTCACCCATGAAGAGGTGTGTGTCCTGCTAGAAGAAGCAAGCCTTCGAGGATGGGAAACAGGAGTAGAAGAAGGCCTTAAGAAAGGCAAGGCTGACCTGGAGGAGCATGGGCACAAGATGTGGCAGAAGGGAAGGAACATCGGCTACAGGTTTGGACTAAGGTGCAAGCTCGAGGACGAGGAGAACAGGCTGGCAGGCCGTCCATGCCCTCTGAGGCTGAATGTTGCCCCCACCCTCTGCTCGGTCGCCGTCCAGGCGACGTCACCAGTTGACGAAACCCCCCCTTTGCCAAAACGCCCCCAAACGGCCACCACTGTGAATGCCACCGTCCAGGAAGCCCCCCCGACCTCCGAAACAGCCTCACAGGCGACCTCTGCCACTCAGTGCTTATCTGCCACTGTCCAAACAGCCGCGTTCGATGACAAATGCCCCTAGCCTCTCAAAAAAGCGAACGCGCCCCCCACGTCAAACGCCGGCGCTCAGACCATCCCCCGCACCTCAGAAAGGGCGGCCCAAGCCTCTGACGGTCCCCAGCTCTCCCCAGAAACCCCTGCCAAGCGTGCCCGAGCCTCAACAGGCCCTCAGACAGCAGCCACCAGTGACAGCCACCCCCAGGCTACCTCTGGCCCCCCCAGAATGACGGTGCACAACGGCGCCATGCCCCTGCGACCACCTGAGTCCCCCAGCATGTCCAGAACAGCCCCGAAGGCCGGTGTCACGTCACTGACACCCCAGACAGCATCCCCAGCCCCCCCACTGCATGAACAGCACCCCACAGTACCCAGCACTGCCCCAACCACTCCCAGACCCCTCAGGACAACAACGCAAGCCTGCACCGACCCCCAGCTGGCCCCACACGCCCCCGTTTGATGCCGCTCCCCCCCCCTTGCCCCTGCCGTGTCACGTTCGACGACGCCGACCCCCCACAGACCCTCTCGGCCCCCCAGACCCTCCTCCGCACCTCCCTTGTCGAACGCTAGGTCCCAAACACCGACACTGACCTCCCTGCCACTGCCCTTTGCCCCGCCATCATCCAAATGGCCCCCCACGGCCCCTGCCCCCTCAGCCCTGCCTCCCGCACGCTTCGACTGGGCTGAAGACGCCGTGAACCTGCCTGTTACCCCCAGCTGTAAGCCTGGCCCCAGACTCACGACACCGAACATATACAGGTGCACCAACGCCGAACCGATGCATACCGATGGCACACCGCTGCCGATGCACACAGACTGACGCCCACTGCCGAGCGGTAAGCGCACAGCCACAACGGCAGTACCGATCGGTAACACTACCGATGACACTGCCGGTCGGTACCACTACCGATGAGCACACCGCTGCCAATGCACACCGCTGCACACTGACTGGTGCCCTTGCACACGAACCAAACGGTACCACCACCGATGGGCATGTCACTGCCAACGTACATTGTTGGACACACCAACTGACGGCATCACCCATTGGCAACACCACCGACAGGAACGCCACTGCCAGACCGATGCACGTCGCATCACCGGCAACCCAATACCCATGGCTGGACATGTGCACAGGTACTGATGGCCCAACTGCTTACCCGATATGAGAACTACGCCTGATGCGGCCATGTTTGAAATGCTGGATCTGGACACTTTCCAACACGGTCCTAACCCCTCACATATATACGATCTTTTCCCCTTTGTTGCCTCACTCTTACTACGTGCAACAAAGGTATAGTTACTACTACTTGTCAACTTCATAGGAGTCATCCATTGGCTTGGCTACTGCTGTTACGATTTCCTTTTACTCTATTTCCTTCTCCGTCGCGGCAGTGTTCATCTTGACTCGTCTGCTTATCTCTGACTCGTCGGGCAGCGCCCATATTCCCTTTTTCATTAGACACCGAGTAGATAGCTGTCCGCTTACATCGCACTCTACAGCTTTGCACCTATAGATAGTTTACTGACTCTTACAATACGTGTAGACACGTATTCGACACGTAGCCAGGTAATTAGCTATATAAACTGTAGTAGACAGAGGTCAAGGCTCCTCAGCTTGACCTTAGGCAATTAACAGCCTTATACTGCTCTCGAACGCGCGACTCGACCTAAGCCAGAAAGCCTCTGACTTAGCGTGATTTAACTTAACAACGAAAGCCTCGTTGTTAACGAACTCGATACTTGTGCTGGGTAGTTGAGGCTCTCGCCTTAACAAAAGGTCAAGCTGATCCATGACGTCCTCTTACTCAAGAGCAGACTCCCCTCTCTCCAGACGACCTACCCGACACTCTCCCGATCGACCGCCGCAAGGCGCCACCCCTGAACCCGACACCCTTTGGTACAGACACAAAGGTCGACTAGTACGTTACTCTGAACCCTCTGAACGCTGGTACAGCCAGAGAACGAACACTGAACCACCTCGATACATCCCTGACGAAGAATTCGAGCCAACCAACCCAGACGAAGAAACCGAACCAGAACCCACAAATCAATTCCTTGACACCACCGACACCGACGCTTACGACATGACGTCTAAAGAAATCAAGATCCGCGCGCCCACCGACTTCCACGGAGAAAGAACGAAAGCAAGCACGTTCCTCTCTCAGGTCTCACTCTACCTCCGAGCAAATGAAGACATCTACGACACCGACGACAAGAAGATCATCTTCATGCTCTCGTTTATGAACGGGGGCACGGCAGCAGGATGGGCAGAGTCGAAAGCAGGAGAAACAGCCTTAGGGACGTGGACAGAATTTAAAGAAGCATTCAAAACCGCGTTCTCGCCAATTGATGATGCAGGAGACGCACGACAGAAGATGAAGGCACTCAGACAGACCGGAGACGTCGAAGACTACATCGCCCAGTTCAGAATCCTGAAAGGAAGGGCCAAAATCAACGAAGACGTCTCCCTTATCGAATATTTCATTGACAGATTACATCCCAAGTTAACAGAGAAAATCTACAACATGGAGAAAGTCCCCACCACCCTCGACAACATGATGGAGGCAGCCGCAAAGTACGACGGTCAATGGAAGAGAGCGCGCGCCATCGCAGGAAAAACGCGCACGATCTACGAACCCAGATCTACTCCCCCGATCAAAAGAGAAGCCACTGACATCAACCGATTAACTACTGCTGAACAAATGGAGCATATGCGAAAGGGGCTATGCTTTATTTGTCACAAACCCGGACACCGCTCCGGCGATCACAAGAAAGACGGGACGATTGCGACATCTCCCTCCCCCAAGCCTTGGCAAAAGAAGACAGGGCAAGGGTTATACAACAACCTCCGCACCATGATGGGAGAATTAGACGAAGAAGAACGAGAGAAGGCTCTCGCAATCCTTGAAGAGAAGGGTTTTTAAAGAAGCGGACTGGAACGACGTCAGACCCCGCTGAGTTAACGGTTTCATCTGTATTAGTAGCTGATATGAGACAACGCTCCATGAGAGTACCCATTAAGCTAGAAACAGAAACCAAAATCGTCGAAACAGAGGCGCTCCTTGACTCAGGAGCCGCTGGAACTTATCGATCAAGATTTCGCACGCAACCGCGGATTTCGAATGACCCCCCTGGCTAAACCAATCAAGACCTGGAACGCCGACGGGACACTGAACAAACAAGGAACAACTCATTCTACAACGGCCCGACTCACCATCGGAGAAAGACAAACGGACGAACGATATCTGGTAACTGGCTTGGGAAAAGAGTCAGTGATCCTGGGATTGCCTTGGTTTAGAAAGGAAAACCCCGATATCAACTGGAAAAGAGGTACAATCACTTTCCCTGACAAAGAAGAACGATTCGCCCGAATCCGGAGAATCATTGCTAAATCTAGGGAAATGATCAAAGACACGACATTCAAACAAAGCACCGAGGAACAGATCAGGAAAATCACCCCTATCAAAGAAGAACACCCGATCGAAGACAACAGCAGCGAAACCCCGGACGACATCCCTTTAACGTCAGACAAAGCCGAAACTGAACCAACAAACGACCTCGTCATTGCTTACATCAAAGGAGAACCCGTCATCGGAATATTCGACCCTACCACCACCGAACCACCCCTCACCTTAGAATACGACGCGCCAAAATATTCATACTCGAACAACACGAAAAGGATATCGAGGATAATGTCATCAAGAACTTCGCCACGGTTTTGCCTTGGACAAGGGATCTGGATCAGAGCTAAAACCTCTATTTCGCAGAAGCTCGCTCACAACAATCAAACGGACAACCCAGAAAAGACTAAGACACTCGACGATATTCTTCCGATACAATATCAAGAATATCGAAAAGTATTTGAAAAAGCGGCATCTGAACGATTCCCCGAATCAAAACCCTGGGATCACGCAATCGACCTGAAAGACGATTTCCTACCCAAAGATTGTAAAGTTTATCCACTGACACCAGCAGAACAATCGAAAATGGACGACTTTCTTGAAGAAAACTTGAAGAAAGGATATATTCGACCATCAAAATCACCCATGGCATCACCTTTCTTCTTCGTCGCAAAGAAAGACTCTGAAGCACTCCGACCCTGCCAAGATTATCGATACCTCAACCACGGGACGATCAAGAACACCTACCCACTCCCACTGGTTAGCGACCTTCTCGACAAACTGAAGGGAGCGCAATATTTTACAAAACTCGACATACGATGGGGTTATCACAACGTCCGAATCAAAGAAGGTGATCAATGGAAAGCAGCTTTCAAAACGAATAAAGGGTTATTTGAGCCAACGGTAATGTTCTTTGGATTATGCAATTCCCCTGCCACGTTCCAAGGCATGATGAACGACATCTTCAAAGATATGATTGACGAAGGATGGGTAGTCATTTACATGGACGACATCCTCATCTTTTCCAAAGACAAACAAGAACATCAACGGCAAACACAACGAATCCTACAAAGACTACTTGAAAACGACCTCTACCTCAAACCAGAGAAATGCAAATTCGACGTCCAAGAAGTCGAATTCCTCGGGCTAATCGTCAAACCGGATCAAATATTGATGGACCCCACAAAACTAGCAGGAATCAAAGACTGGTGTTGTAGAGTCACAAGCTTGCCTCGTAGACTTTACAGTCTGAGATCGTTTATTTGTTGAAGTGTTTACTAATGTTTGCTTATGTCAGGAGGAGCATCAATCGTTGATGTACTGCTGTGTCCATCATTCCTCTCTTGAATCATACTCCCTCGGTTTTTACTGGTTACCACTGAACTGTCCTTTACATCACAGAACGAACTTTAGTTGCTCATCACTTGACTACTGATTGTCACCAAGTTTCATGGGAGGACCTTCAGGGGCGAGCACGGAGCAATTAGCCGAGGAAGATTATTTGATTGACGGATTTTGGACAACCAGGCTTCTCTTTCAGGTTCTGTTAACTGATATCTTGACGTCTTGTGTAGCTCACTTAGGATTACGGGCGAATTCTCTGCCGTACCGGTGCTTCTCTGGAATCTGGGATCTGGGACGTAGGGTCGAGTGTCGCAACCTAGAGAGTCTCGCGCCTGAAGGCGGCAGGCGACGCACGTCAATAGGACTCATGGGTTTGTTGTCACCTCCCCAAGTCATTGCCTAGACCCCCGGAATCTGGAGTACACTGGTACGAGGTCGCTTGAATGTCTTCTCTTCGGACTCTTTCTTATCACATGCAACCTGTCAAATCTACCCTCTCGATTACTTTACCTTGTTGATCTGCAGTCGGACCGGCGCAAGAGTACGCGCGCGGCCCGTTTTTCTCTCTCGTTTTGTATTTAGGTGTCCTGCCACCTCGCGAATGCAGCAGAAAAATCTTGCCTCTCGTTTACGTCTCTCGACCCTAAGTTCTACCCTCTACCAGTGAGGGTCAAGTTTGCTACACAAAAAGGTGTAGTACCAGTGTCTATTGCTTTGGAAGCTGACTCTTCAGCTCCTCGCCCTCTCGAGAAT
Source organism: Tricholoma hemisulphureum (assembly GCA_964034925.1). NCBI lineage: Eukaryota > Fungi > Basidiomycota > Agaricomycetes > Agaricales > Tricholomataceae > Tricholoma > Tricholoma hemisulphureum. The sequence goes on along the minus strand of OZ035928.1, from coordinate 1,268,165 downwards.
TGAGGTCTAGCGAGCCAGGACAATAGTTTCTTACTCGGATCCCTGAGTCCTTAGATTCTTGTCCTTCCACCCTCGACGTTCTATTCTACGTCTATCATCGACCTCCCATATCCACCTATAGTGACAAGATCTATAAATCACTACCCACGGCCACTCATTCCCCAGAGTTCCCTCGTGAATTCCCTTTTGCGTCCTTTCCGGGACCTTGCGTATCCGCTTCCTGAAGTCTTCGACGACCGGAACTAGAACCTGCCAGAGCCCCGCGCACCCTACCGCACTGGCCAGAACCGACAAACGTCAAAGGAGTACGATCATTTTTAGGATTTGGAAACTTCTATCGAAGATTTATCGGGAGGTTTGCCGAACTAGCGAAACCATTAAATGATCTAACCCGAAAAGATGCTAAATTCGAATGGACAGAAGCATGCCAAACGTCATTCGATAGGTTAAAAGCTAAATTCGCACAGGCACCAATCTTGTCAATGCCAGATCCGGCAAGACCCTTCACAATCAAATCAGACGCTTCGAAATTCGCCACCGGTGCGGTACTCAGACAACAAGGCACTGATGGACAATGGCACCCCTGCGGATATATTTCACATTCGCTTGACGCGACCCAACAAAATTATGAAATCTACGATCGGGAACTCCTGGGCATCATACGTGCCCTAGAGACCTGGCGCCATTATCTCCAAGGAAGTGCACACCCAGTAACAATCCTATCCGACCACAAGAACTTGACATACTTCCGCACCGCCCAAAACTAAACAGGAGACAAGCTCGATGGAGCTTATTCTTATCCGAATTCGAACTAAATCTTTTACATGTACCAGGATCGCAAATGATACAATCCGACGCGCTATCAAGAAGAGAAGACTGGAATCAAGGAACAGAAAATGACAACGAGAACATCACACTTCTCCCTCCAGAAATCTTCGTAAACGTCATCGACACAGACATGCAGACAGCTCTGGTTCAAGCGACGATGAAAGACGAGCTAGTTGCAGAGGCAATCAAGGCGCTCAAAACTAACGGAACCCCGCCGATCAAATCCGATCTGACAGACTGGGAAGTAAAAGACGGTCTAATCTTTTTTAAAAACAGATGTTATGTACCACCCGACACCGAACTCAGAAAGAAAATAATCGAATTATACCACAACTCGCTACCATCCGGACACCCTGGACAATTCCAGACGATTGAACTCATCCGCAGAGACTACTGGTGGCCGGGAATGACGGTATTAATCAAGAACTGGGTAGAAGGCTGCGCAAAATGCCAACAAATGAAGGTCGTTACACATCCGACGACACCACCGCTCACGCCAATTAAAAGCAATACAACGCGCCCATTCACGCTCGTGACAACAGATTTCATCACCGACCTACCCCTGTCCGACGGGTTCGATTCGTTAATGGTCGTGGTAGACCATGGACTTACTAAGGGGGTAATTTTAATCCCCTGCAACAAAACGATTGATGCATTAGGAGCTGCGGACGCATATCTAAAAAATGTCTACACCCGGTTCGGACTACCAGACAAGATAATCTCCGACAGAGACCCCAGATTCACGTCGAAACTTTACCAAGAACTCGGAAAACTCCTCGGAATCAAACTCGCGATGAGCACCGCCTTCCACCCTCAAACAGATGGAGAAACAGAACATGTGAATCAGGAAATCGAGGTCTACCTTCGGATGTTCTGCACGAACAACCCTGAAACATGGAGAAGACTCCTTCCCACTGCGGAATTCGCCCACAACCAACACACGCATTCAACGGTGAAACATTCCCCGTTTTACCTCATGATGGGATACGAACCCTGAGCGATACCCACGGCCTATCAGAAAAGCGACGTACCCGCAGCAGAGCAACGCCTAATCCAGTTATTAAAAGCACGGAACGAAGCACTTGCAGCGCACGAGCTGGCTTGACAAATCATGGCGGAACGAATCACAAGGAAATTTACCCCATTCGAAAAAGGACAGAAGGTGTGGCTTAACTCAAAAAACCTAAAACTGACAGATGTGACAAGGAAACTCTCTCCGAAACGAGAGGGACCCTTCCCCATCAAGCAGGTTCTGTCGCCACTCTCCTACGAGCTGAAACCCCCCCATCAATGGAAGATCCACCCTGTATTCCACGCCGCCCTCCTCACACCTTATCGCGAAACCGCCGCCCACGGCCCCAATTACCTAAGACCACCCCCTGACCTGATTGACGGACAGGAAGAACATGAAGTGGAGTCAATCATCGCCCACAAGAAACGAGGCAGAGGACATGTATTCCTGGTGAAGTGGCTAGGCTACCCCACGTCTGAAAACACATGGGAACCTACGGACAATTTAAGAAACGCTGCGGACCTCCTTACTGCATATAAGGAGAAGAAACATCTCTAAACCGACCCAGCGAACTCATCCGCAACCATCACCATCAAACGAACATGTCTGACCTCCCCTCTTCTCACGCCCTCAAAACCCTGAACATTCTCCCCCCTCTCGCTGAGTACACGAACAACTACCTCCAAGACCCCGGACATCACACCGAAATCCTCCGCGAAGTCCACGACCGACCCCTCGAAGAAACCCTCCAACAATACGATCTCACCCTCGATACCATCTCAAATTTAGAACGACTCGCCCACAGTATGATGTCCCAAATGTTAGAAAAAGGAATGGCCTCTGTAGTTAGTAATTACGAATTAAAGTACGCAAAGCCCAACACCGCTACCGCCCCGACACAAACCCGAGCAGAAACACACGCATTACAAACGCCCCCATCTGGATCCGCGACCTCTTCCTCCTCCTACCACCTTCGAAAATCCGCACGAGCCGCATCCGCCAATGCCTGGCAGCCTTCTCCCCCGAAACGAAAAGAACGACCTCCGACCCCTTTCTACGTCCGAAGTATGACCCTGACTGCTAACCAGCCACCCTCCGCAGTTCCACCCCACATGAAAAACGAAGCCTGTTTCAGATGCAAAGGGCTGGGACATTTTGCGTCCTACTGTCACCTCTTCACCTGCGACATCTGCAAGAAACGAGCGCCAGGGCACTACCCCAAAGACTGTCCCCGGAACAAGAAGCGATCGGTCACCCCTGATCAGAAGCGAAGTGGGAGCGAAGAAGAAACGGCATATACAGCGGCCGAATACTTCTCCAATTTCGATGACAGCGCTTGGGCAAATTCGACCGGAGAACCCGGACCAGGGTCATTCCACCCCTATTAAAGGACAGATGTTCGTTGACATTCCCCAGCACCACCAGAAACCCCCACTCCAACCATGACATACATGCAAATAATCGCCCTCGCCCTCGGGCTCTTCTTCTTTAGCTGCTGGATGATCCTATTGTCGCTCTCTTATCTCTCTATTCGCGAAACAGAACGCCGACACAACTTATACGAACTCGGTGAAATCCTCTCCCACATCTCTCCGACCCCCTCGAACGCCCTACTCGACTCGACCCACATCGCTGTCCCCGCGCCCGCTTACATCCCACCTACACCGCGTGTACCGCCGCCAACGCCACCCACCTTCTTGCCAATTGACCAAGAGTTATGGGTCTATCGACCGCTCAACAAGTCTACAGAACGAGTGGAGAAAGGCTTAGAATGAAACGAAGTTGGAAACTTCGAGGATAGGGGGGGGGCAGTGTTACGATTTCCTTTTACTCTATTTCCTTCTCCGTCGCGGCAGTGTTCATCTTGACTCGTCTGCTTATCTCTGACTCGTCGGGCAGCGCCCATATTCCCTTTTTCATTAGACACCGAGTAGATAGCTGTCCGCTTACATCGCACTCTACAGCTTTGCACCTATAGATAGTTTACTGACTCTTACAATACGTGTAGACACGTATTCGACACGTAGCCAGGTAATTAGCTATATAAACTGTAGTAGACAGAGGTCAAGGCTCCTCAGCTTGACCTTAGGCAATTAACAGCCTTATACTGCTCTCGAACGCGCGACTCGACCTAAGCCAGAAAGCCTCTGACTTAGCGTGATTTAACTTAACAACGAAAGCCTCGTTGTTAACGAACTCGATACTTGTACTGAGTAGTTGAGGCTCTCGCCTTAACAACTGCAGTCTTTGTCGTGTACTCACGCTGTGTCTTTGTGAGGCCTGCAAAATGCTTCTGGAGGTCAGCCGAAATCCCTATTATTTCCTTCAAAGGTGGCGTAATCATGGTTTCAAGGATTTTTGACTGTATTACATCACCGTTCACCATATCCTGAACAGTCAAGGTGAAGTGATAGCCGCCTGTCAGTTTTACCAGGGGTCAAGTCCCGTCCTTCATGTCAAAGTCTTCGAGGTCTTTACAGTGCCCCATATGTTCCGCGCGGATTTTCACGGACTCCGAGATAGTCCGTACGGACTTCTGAGAAATTCATTTGGCTTGTAGTCCTGCTTAATTCCAGATTTTGAGTCGGCACGGATCTGTACGGATTTTTTCTTTTTACGCGGATTCCACGGAATTATTCCGTCCGAGTCCGAGTACAGCACAGGTCGGACAGCTCGGACGTCCGAGCCCATCCGAGGGAGTAATTAATTTAATGAATAATTAATATTTTTATTATTGTAAATCTCTAAAAGGTAGGGGGGGCAGGAGGATTCGAACCCACGACCGCAAGGCCACGTGAGTGTGACAGGTAAGCAATTAACCACTAGACAAACAGACTGTATAAGCCATGCCAACATGTGCCAATTTACTGGGCACCGTTGTCACCACGTCACCAACGTCACCCCGTGACTGCCAGCTCATCACCCTCACCACTACCACCCACGACGCCGCCTCCCTCTCCCTCCTCCCTCCTCCCTCCTCACCCCCCCTCCTCCACTCCACCAATAGGGGGCCCTGTGGCCCCCATATTTATAATCCCAATCAATTTATAAATAGCTGATTATTTCTTTTCCAGTGGTTTCTACTGTCCATGCAACGACGGCCACCCCCTTCGCCCCCTCACTTCTGGGTCCCCCCCCCTCCACCACTCCACCATTCTGGGGGCCTGGGGCCCCCATAGTAAGTGTTTTTGTGTTCTAGTCATTTTTTATTAAGCTAACTAATTTTTTTCATTGCTTCTATTGTACATGCAACGACGGCCCCCCAACGGCACGCCCTCCTCCCCACTGAGCTGGGAGGGGGGGACTCAGGGGAGGATAGGACAGCCCGAGGGAGGTCCCGGGAGGCCTGTGGAGTGGGGTACCCGCGAGGTAAGACCCGAACGCACCCCCTGCGCTGCCACGTCACTGACCACCGGCCAGCCGCGACGATCGCCCCCCCCCCGCGACAGGAGCCAACCAGCAACGACGCCGACACCACCAGCCGCGCCACGACACCACCCGCATGCAAGGCAGCACCCGCCCCCACTGCCATGAGCGACTGCTCGTGGGGTGGATGGGTGGGTGCACTTGGGACATAGCGAGGAGGGAGGGGACGCGCCGGGGCAACAGGGGACGCATCAGGGAGAGAGGGGACGCGTCAGGGAGCAGGGCAACGTGCCAGTGGGGAGGGGTACGACGTCACGAGCGGCCCCGCCCAGTGCCACGTCATCACCGCCGTACGGCGTCCCGACGACCAGGGGAAGCATGGGACGCGCCAGACGCCCCAGGGCGGACGCCAGCCGAAGGGGGGATGCCCAGACGACAGGGGACATGCCACAGAAGGGGGGGATGCCAGGGAGACGAGGGACGACGGGCGAGGGGAGGGAACCCAACGACGACACACCACCCGCCCCCAGCCTCGCGAGCGACTGCTCGTGGGGTGGAAGGCGGGTGGAACGATGACGAGGGGGGCGACGAGATGAGGGGGGGGGGGCCGACGAGACGAGGGGGGGGGGCGGACCAGACAAGGGCGGGGGGGCGGACGAGACAAGGGGGGGATGCCAGGGAGACGAGGGACGACGGGCGAGGGGAGGGAACCCAACGACGACACACCACCCGCCCCCAGCCTCGCGAGCGACTGCTCGTGGGGTGGAAGGTGGGTGGAACGATGACGAGGGGGGCGACGAGACGAGGGCGGGGGGGCCGACGAGACGAGGGGGGGCGATGAGACGCGGGCGGGGGGGCCAGTTTATAAATGTAATTCATTTAAATATCTATATAAAAATTACAGAGCCTATGGGAATCCGCATGCAAATCATGTGGAGTCCGCATAGTCCGCGTGGATCTGCGCGGAACATATGGGGCAGTGTAAATTACTGAAGTCTTCTGTCGTCGGTGCCACCTTGGAAGGTTTGTTGTTGGGCACCTTTTTACACAAACGCCAGGCATTTTCGGTGTTTGATGGATGTAGTTGTGGTGTTGGAACCGTTTTCGGGTTCACCTTTGGCATCTGGGGCCAGGGTTCTGGAGGCATGGGCACTACTGGCGGCTGTTGAGGACATCACTCAGGTGGTACTTCTTGCAGTTTTGGAGTTTGTGCCATTCGCGGTTGCAAACATTCTGGAGTGGTAGGCGGAGGTCGTACAGGGTCAGACATAGGGGTTTGTGGTTTTTGACAAGCTGGTGCTGTGGTAGGGACCTGAGGGGATTCTTCGTCAGTTCATTTACCTGGTCTATTGCCTTTCATCGGGTCAAATCTCTTGTCCCTTGTCTGAGAATGTGTCACTGGGAATGCCGAAGGGTAAAAAGTACTCAAAGAAACAGCATATCCATTGTCAGAAAAGAAGTCATTACCATCTGCCATTTGTAGACTCGCTGAATGTGCCATGTGAGGAGGTGAGTCTCGTCTCTCCCCAGCTTTACCTTTTAAATCCCTTGATGCTCGTTGTTCATTCCATAGCGCCTTAGCAACTCCTCCCCCATTGTATGATGCACAAGGCAGCTCTGACCCATCTGGTTGCATTAGCCGTCCCGCAGGCGAATATTGGGCGAGGCCTTCCTTTATGAGTACCAGAACTTCTGGGCAGTAGTGCGCCCCTGGTGTCACATATGAAACACTTTACTCTGGTGTTGATATATCCCATAGGTGCGGAGTGTGCATGGCCATTCATGGACTTTATGGCTGAGAGTTCCCGCAGCAACGTAGCTTGTCCCTGTCATAGGTCCTCCATCTGTCGTGCTTGATAGGCATACATGTCCATTAAGTAGGTCCTTGTCGCCATCCAGTCCTTTCTGGTCCAATGAGGAGCCGATTCAATGATGTTTCAGATGTGCCTGTGACAGTAACATAGTACGAATCCCAGTAGATCAGTCTGTGGTATATTAGCAGCCTTCCCATGAGCTTCAAGTGAATCCAAAAAGTCCGTGATGCGTTCACCCCTGAAAAGCAGCGCATTTGGGGAACCAGGGGTCAGCATGGGTAGAGCAAGGAAGGTCGCAATGGGGACATGTGCCATGGTTATACTAGGTGTTTGATGTACGGACAGGTTGATGGTCTGTTGATTCATTGAGGCTGATGGGTCTGCTTGATGAAATAGCGGGGTTGAAATGGGTTTTTTAGGCACAGGAACAGAGTTTTCTTGATGGAAAACCATCGGCGTCGATCGTATATGACTGCGGCAAGGCAATCGATGGGAAGAACGGCCTGGAACTAGTGGAAGTGGAGGGATCAAGGCCAAGGGAGAGTGTTGTGAATCCTAGACTGATTGAGAGCTTGGGGATGGAGTTTGGTCAGGTGAATCGAGTCCACTAAGCAAGGTTGAAGGGGCTGAGGCAGGTGTAGAAAGCTGGGGAAGTTCTAGGAAGTGTAACGAGTTTGAAAAAGTGATCAGTTCTGGGGATCCTGAAGGTGTGCATGGTGTCGAAGAAAACGGGTCCAGTGTTCTAGAAGTTGATGGAGCCGTGGTTGCTTGAAGTGATGCCGTCATTGTCAAGCTTGTAGACTACAGTCGACCCCAAGTCAACTGCCAGAAGGACCGCACAGTAGACTCCAAGTCTAGCCGTGTGAAGGATGGTACAGTTGACCCCAAGTCAAGCTGTATGCACGAGTTGCTGAGTGTATGCATGTTGGTGGAGCCATTGATAAGAGACAAGTTCTGTAGGCGACGAATCAGTGATTTGATATGGAGAAGGACTCACTGTAGGCCTTTTCTGTGAACAGGTAGTGAAGAATCTATACCCCTGTCTCAGTCACCACTGTCGAAGGGCTGCCAATCCTCCGAAGGTTCTTGGAACCAACATGACCTGTCATGGCTTACAGGGTGAGTGTGTATGGATATGAGAGATAGAATGTGTAGGAACACGTTCAAAAGGAGATGAAGGTGGTCCTGAGTAGTCCCTGAGGACAAGGCATGTCGAGTGGAGGAGGGGGACTATGGAGAGCTGAGCTTTGGTCGCCATGTGCGATGATCAACAAAACTCGTGTGAATTTCCTGATCAGGTAATTCGGCAAGAGGGGACAAGATTTGACGCATCAAATGTCAGGTCCAGCAGTCACAAGTAGTTCAAGTCAAAGAAACTAGGTACGTCGAAAGGGCACTGGGGGGGGAGAGCCAGGAAAACAAAAATGGAATGGGGAACCGATAACTCAGCTGAGAAACTACACTGTTTTGTGTAGGGAGGCTTGAATTCTTGAAGCTTAGGATCCGGGAAGGTGGAAGTCAGGGATTACGAAGATGTCTTGTTTGAGAGGGTCAGGGCCCCCTTTTATACAATTTAGAGGTACAAACTGTATGCACTTTGATCGTGCATGTGCTCTCGCGCTGACCAAACCATTGGGGATGACAAACAAAATAATAAAAAGTCCAGATAAAAATAGAATTCTTGAAGCCTTTGGTCGGTGCACAATTGTTGGTCCAGCTTAGTCAGGCCTGCCTCTTGGGGAGTCAACTGCCAGGAATGGCTCGGGAGGGGACTAGCATTGAGGCCCTCTATTGACAATACATCACCTGTGCCCCAAGCAGGTGCGGAGTACCATCCAATGCGTCCCCTCAACCCTACTCGTCTGACAGATCGGCCCATCAAGTAAGGCATGATTAGCTGCAGAAGGGGGAATGTGTCGACGAGTTGGGTCTTGAAAGAAGTCCAGAAAAACATAATAAAATATGGAAAGGATAAAAATAAAATCCCAGTCTGTGTAGCTCCCCTTTCCAGGGAGGCTGATCATGTTGAGAAAAAGGTGTCAGCTGTTAGAGGAAAAGACGGAATGATGGGCAGACATGTATAAGCCACATTGGGGGTGTTGCAGCTGTCTGTGAAAGGTCTGCAAAGTCCAAGTAAATCATCAACATTATAAAATGGAAGCTAAACAAGTAGAAAGGGTTCTTCAGGTAATAAAATATACAATCCCAAGCTTTGGGAGGCCACCACAGAAGATCCTCAGGAGGGGGAAATTGACAGGTGTGTCGGTTCGCCCTTCCAAAATGTCCTCATGGCTGTAGCAGGTTGAATGTGCATTGAAGCTCATCGCATTGGGAATAATCACCATTGAGATGGTGCAAAAGGCCAAACACTTCCGAAGCAATTAAATCAAGCCACAGGGAAGGTCTCTAATCAGTTCACAGTGTTCAATGAGGCAACATGGGGCAGGCGCTGTTCTTCTTATGTTAAATCAGCAAAAAAATTATCTGCTTCTGGATTTGATGAAATCATTACAATGTCTGCCAAGTACATGAAAGCCAGCCATATCGACATCCCTGATGATGATGATGACGACATTCGTGCCAACATCATCGATCATTCCTCTAGTGGTGAAGATGATTCTGATTGTATGAACATCTATCTTGCTTGGCTTGCCTTCTAGTTACTAACTGATTATTTATTCTAGAGGTGACGAGGATGTGATGTTTATTCAACCTCTGCCAATTATCATGATGCTCCTCTATTTTTTTGTCCTTGATCATTTCTTATATGCACAATGAATTTCCTTATGATCTTCAATTACACTTTCCATACTTCCTTAGATGATGGCATATACACGTTTTTCTGGCTGAATTTCCTTAATGATGCTTATAAGAGCTGATATTGACAGCCTGTTGAGATTTTTGACACTTAGAACTATGCTTACATCAACTTTTGTAGCTGCTTAATGTCCTTAGATTGCTCCTTAGAATCCCCTGAGATTGCTCCTTAGAATCCCCTGATGACCTTGTAGCATATACTTAGAATAAGCAAAATAAGGAAGTACTAAGGAAGCGAATAAGGAGAATTTGCTTAATTCAGGAAATGACCCTTATTATTCTAAGCAAAATCTCCTTGATGGAAATTCGCTTAATGCTGGTTAATAGTGAGAATAAGGAGCAATAAGTCAGCATTGGACTTTCCTGATGAATAGTTCGTTAACATGCATTTCAAGTGCATTTCCAATGAAAGCAATAATTTACAAACTCTTTCTAGTAAAAATCAGCATGACCAAAGCCACAGCCTGGGCCGCCGACTTTGGCTTTCAGCTACCTTGATCCGGGCCAAAGCCAGTGTTGGGCCGTCACCAATGGCCTGGCTTGGCTCAGCCTAAATTGGCTTGGCTTGGCTTGGCTCATGGCTTTGAGCCGGGCCAGGCACATCACTAGGCTAAGCTTCCCAAGATTTTTGTGGATTTTCCTGATGTAATGTTCTTATATGGCCAGTAAATGCAATTGACCCAGCAGGTTGTGACGCAACACGTGCATGACATGTGATGGGAATCTCAGTGTTTGTTGATCGAAAAGGTTTCTCGTCTGCTTCGCCAGAATCACCGTGCCCGCCACCACGCCATAGAATGACCATTGAGGAGAAACGAGCCGGATCACACCAAAAATGGGCCCAAACGATGTCTATCGTCGTTCGGGCCCTAGGTAAGTTTTTTATATCCATTTCTTCCTCTTTTTTTCCAACTGACAAATAGTTTTCATTTTATAGGTTATAAACATGCTGTCATGACAGCCCTTGAAATGACATGCTAACGACGAAGAACACGGGCACGTGGGCCCCACAATGACGAGGAACAGCCGAGCACCCGCTTCCAGCCCTGCGAGGTGCTGCTCCAGGGTGGATGGCGGGTGTACGGAACTCACGACAACATCCACGGGCACCAGCACCCAGGACCAGCATGACGGGGGAGCACACTGTTCAGTATATAATACATGTACTTTACATCTCCCCCGAGGGAGGAAATATTGTGAACTATACGTGGCCAGCGGACTGGGCCCGCGGTGCGTGCATATCGGATGGGCCCACCACATAAATATTGGATTGGCTAGCTAGTAGGCCAATCAGAACTCTGGTGCAGGGGACCATAGAAATGTAGTGCCCTAGTCTGTCTCCCAGAATGTCTCCAGGAATGTCTGGCAATATGTCTCCAGGTCCAGGGATGGGTCTCCGAGAATGCAATATCCAGGGAATGTAGTGAATTAGGCAATGTAGTGAAATAATCATATTGACCTACCCAGAGGATCGGCTGATGAAATGAGCTAGTGAGGCCTATCAGAACTCCAGCGCAGGGGACCCAAGAAATGGAGTGGAGTTAGATAGTCTGTCTCCAGGAATGTCTTCAAGGAATGTCTCCACGTATGTCTCCGGGAATAGGTCACCCGGAGAATGTAGTGAAAAGGGTCGCCCAGAAATTCTGAAAGTCTCTGGGAATCGGTCTCCAGGAGGGAATCAAATAATATGCGCCTGTTGCATGAGGCAGATGTTCGTATTCTATAAGTAGTGGACACGTTGCACACAACAACCATGGCACCATGCTTGGAAACCCAGCTGAATTTCACCGACATAGTTGCACATTACATGGTCGAACTCTTTCAGCACTGACTTCGACCAAATTGCCATCAGGAGCCAGAATCACCAGATAGCCTCAGTTTACAGTTACTCTGCGACTGTCAACACGTTTGCACAATGGCGGCTGCAGCGTTCGGAAACCGAGGTATGACAGATACTTAATGTATGACCCCAAACCACATTTACATGCAGTGGCAACCACATGGGATGCCGACCAATATACAGATGCAGTTACCCCGAAACAAAGTGGCCGGAACCCCAAACAAGAAGCCAAGCTCCGGAAACGATATGCTCCGTTGAACCCCGAATCCACTCTGGGGCTTTTGCTTGTGAAACCGGGGATTGTTACTGATCGACATGGGAATATTTTGGTTTGGCATCTCCCTGAAGTTTTAAGTCCAACACAACAGGTATTATATCTTCTCCTGCAGACAACCAAGGTAAAGAAACTTGGAAGAACTTATTATGGGAATCATGCCGGATCCTTGAGTCAATGCTGGAGATCAACGAAAGGAATTGGAGGGGAGAGGCTGAACTCTACCAAATGAATAGATCATTAAAGTTGAGTGAAGTCCATCTCTCGCCAGCTTGGCACCAGGTGGGGAAAGAGGTATATAAATCAGGTTAGTCCAGGATAGCCCACTTACTCCGGCTTAGCATGCACCACCGGAAGTGTCTGCATCGTTGAAGGCCACAAATTCACCTGGGTGGAAATGGCTGAAAACCATCTTGGAATACTCCGCATTATGTGGAGGAATATTAGCAATCATTCACCCGGAGCAGTATAGATTGGGAATCAAAGCCATGCAAATGCTACTAGATAATCCGGAGCTAGTACAAGAGGTTGACGAAGTAGAAGGCATTGTTGACCTGTGGGCATCTCCATTCGGAGGACTGTCAGTCATGAGCAACCGATGGACTCTAAACCATTGAGATGTCAATGGACGGTTTACTTGGTATGACTGTCTGACCACCATTGGAAAATACGACCACTGCTGTTTGGAGCTAGAAGGAATAGGAGTGCGTTTATGTTATGAGCCTGGGACAATAGTTGGGATTGCTGGAAAGACAGTGGTCCACGGAGTGCGGGCTGTCGATGGCAACCAGGTGTGCATTGCACATTGGACTCAGAATCACATTCACAAGAGGTTTGGACTTCAGGCTGGGACCTGGATGAATGTGTCAATAAAGAAACTATGTAATACATTTCCAAGTACAAAATCTATCCACTCGTGTGCAAGCGCAATGTCATTTTGCTTTAGAGTTGCCATGGCCTTTTCCCATGTGTCTTGCAGAGTGTCGTAGGTCTCCATGATCAACCGGAGTTCAGCTTGGTCTCCAGCGGCGAGGGGGGTTGCCAGGATGTTTGTCCATGAGATCCCTGTCTACATGACATGTTAGTGTCATCCAAAACTTCAGAGACTAATTGTGAATTATACCTGCATGCGGTGGACATTTAAGTACCTCTCTGAGTCAAAAACATAGTTCACCATGTGAACATCTTGCTGTCCAGGGGACAACCACCATGAATCAAGATATTCCGGGACCTCACGTGAGGGATTGTGTGGATCTCCGGGAAGGGAAATAACTTGCCCAAGCGCCTCATCCAGGTCCAGACTCTCATCGCCCGAGTCGTGAGCATATATGGCTCGCAGCGGGGATGCGGCCCTCACAAGAACTTGGGGAACATAGGGATAATGTGCCTCCGCCATCATCCGACCTACTGCCAGTAATGCCTGTTGCTACTGACATTTAGTAATCATGACACCAATAAAACAAATTGATTACGATTTCAACTGACATCTGCATCCCCCACCAATCCGTCTATAGATCAAGCCCATTATCTTTGCTATCTTTGTAATACCTCGACCAAGTGCCCACCGCAGCCCGGACCCTTGACGTGGCATATATGACAAGCTCCTGCCCTTGACATGCAGAGTCTGATGGAACAGGTAATATCCCGTCACTTGGCACTACATCTTCCGAAAGCTCCCATGCATGATTTATTCTAGTTTGAAATTCTCCAGTGTCGAAAGGGAATGTGGGGCTTTGCAAGAAAGTCCTGTTCTGGGCCCGGGCATGATCAATGTTACGAAGAGTGGTCAGTAACTCTGATGTGGGTGGGACCTGAATGGAGAGAATGTTAAATGGGCTTGGGGGACCATTATCCAAGAATCCATAGGTTTCCAGCAACTGTTCCATGATGATGGTGAGGAAACCTGATAATCAGATTGTATTGTGACAGTCACGATGTCAACTGATTCCAAATGAAATATTCCAATGCAATGGATACTGTGAAGCAAACAGGAGGTTATGCACCAAAGACAGTATCATAGGACGGATTCACAAGCTTAAATACTTTCAGAGCAGCTGAACCTAACATACTCCACATTGATGCCTGCCTCAATGCATAAGCAATAGCTCCTGGGGAACTTTGGGAGTTGCTTCTGGACTTTGCCAACCAAAATTCTCCCTTCTGAGTGAAGTAGGCAGTAATCCATACCATCTCGTGCTTTGTAATGCTCAACTCCTCCTTCCATCAATGGTAACGGGCATGAGCCCGGAGCCAGTGAATTTTGTAAACTGTAGTTGACGATCAGTATCAAAGCATTGATAGATTAGCATTTCGCCTACATTCTTGAAGCATTTCGCCGGCCTCAACATTCCTATTCAAGTTCATTGTCCAGAACCAGGCCAACGGCTCATCTTGTCTACGGCCTCCGGCTGATAAATTCCCCATTCCTACAGATCTCACTGCTGCCGTGGAGACCTTCAGGTCCTCTCTCCTGAGAACCTTGAACTGCTCCTGCAACTCTGGAGATGCACCTAAAGCTATAATTGCATCTCTAGCCACATGGTAAATCCATCGTTGCTGTTGAATGCGATGAGTAACCGCATGGACCTTTGATCATGCACGCCCCTTCTTAAATTTGCTCTTTGCTAGACGTAGGTCCTTCTGGAATATGAATGTCTTTTCTCCAAGGGCCATTCAAATGGCCTGCAGGGCATCATTCGCTTGTCCCACTCTTAGCTGAAGTTCCTTTGCAGCAAGCTCCTGTAAACCCAACGAAGCAATGTCCGAACTGACAAATGATGATGGAAAAGGAAGTCGACGAGTTTCAGCACAAGTAACCAAGAATGGAGTCCCTCGAGGAACAAATGGGTTTTCATTCACATCTTGTCCATCTTTGGAGTCCCATCCTATATTTGTTGTCCGGAACCAAGGTAGGACCCGGGGGGGGGTATCAATCATCATGGAATAAGTATCAAGGGCTTGTTCATTAAGAATAGCATCTGCATGAGATACAAACAAGTCAATTTTTGCATTGAGGGATTCTCTTTTTGTCGCCAAGTTGACTTTCTCCCTAACTGAGAGGATATTGCCCATTTGATGTATTGAGTTTCTCAAGGACAGCCTAGATTTAGGTTGGTTAATGTAATCAAGGAAGACATCATTGACTTACTGTGCATCCTGCACCTTCAATCCCTGTGCCAACCAAGAGGTCTCTCCTTTCCTGTAACCGGAGGAAGCCTCGGCCATCAGCAGCTCCAGTTGTGAAGAGGCACAGGTTGTTGTGGCAGCCCCCGGATCCATATCATATGTATCCATGATGTTGGGATTATCTAGTCGTTTGCTCATGCAACGATTGGCAATTGCTTCCCAATTGGCAAGTTCCTCAGGCTGTGAGTGCTCGGAGAACATCTCCAAGTCACTTCTACTCTCCTGCTCACCATCTAAAGCCTCTTGATATCTCCGGCAAGTGGTTACAACTGTAAAATAGTGACATCCTGGTAATAATATAGGACCTGGAATGCTTACCGATATTTAACATTTTTTTTCTATTTGAATCACCCATATGATCGTCGAGCATCTTGGTCCGGGAGGCGATGGTTGCATTTTGAGTGCTAGGAGATATTTCATTCAGAACAGACCAAAGTGATTCCAGAATTTCTCCATCAACCTGGCCTGCACCGGGGATTAAGGTAGGTGAGAATCTTGCAAAACACTGCCACAAGTGTCCTCCGACATGGAAGAGGCCAATTCCAAGATACATTGCCACCAAAATTGGAATTGAAAGGTAATCACTTTCTTCATGCCATGCTGCCATTCTTTTATAATACTGGCACATCACATCATAAATAAGAATGACAAATTTCAAGCCAGCAACATTGGAGTTTGAGAGTGCTTGGGAGGTCTTTACTGTGCCCCACAAGTTCCGATCGGAACCAGTCGGAACCAGTCGGAATCCGAGCGGAATCCGGTCGGAAATTTTTGATACAACTGCCTGCCAACTGGCTTGCCATTGTTTGAAATTTTCCGACCGGAATCTGACCGGAATCAAGAATCCGATCGGTACTGAGCGGAATTTTTCTGACCGGATTCCGAGTGGAACCACTCGGAACCAATTTATATTATTTAACCAGCAATTTATGTTATTTAAATTTATAATTTATGTTATTTAAATTTATAATTTATGTTATTTAAATTTATAATTTATGTTATTTAAATTTATAATTTGTAAAATAAATGCAACAGCAGTGAATCGAACTCATGTTTCGGGAGACACAAATTAATGCAAGCAATTAACCCACTAACCCACTAAGCCAACCTGCCATATATTGTGCTAGGTATTTCACACACTATAGACCCCTCAAACGTGACATCACATGTCAGCCTCCGGCAATCTGCGGCTGCTCGTGTCGGCGGCAACCCCCGGTTTGTCGTGAACGTGTTGACGTTGCCACGTTGGCCTTCAACGAGGCGACCCCCCCCGTTCCAAGCGCAAGGCTTCCAATGCGGACAAAACGGCCCAGAAGCGCCCCAGGACCAAGGAAGACGACGAACCGGAATCGAGAGGGAAGGGGAAGGGGGGCCGAGAGGGGAAAAAGGAGCAGAAAAAGAAGAAGGGGAAACGAGCACCCAGGTAAGCGGCCATGACTGCCTCCCTCTCGTTTACTCACGAAGGCCCAATGCCTCAGGAAAACGAGTGCCAACAAAGCAAAGGAGGAGGCAGCCGCACAGGCGGCTGCCAAACATCTTCGGTGAGTAGCTCAACACTCTCCACGATGGCTACCCATGCCTCCTGCTAGGAAAACCGAGCATAAGCTCACTCGGAGCAGCATTCCCCATGCCCCCCCTGGCCGACCTCATCGTTCCACCTCCGCCCAGCTGGCAACCAGCAGCAGCCGCCAACGACGCTCGGACCTGCGAGGAGACCACGAGACGAGTACCAACACCTCTATGACCAGCCATAGCGAGACCGATACCTCTAGGACCAGCCGTAGCGATACCGACGCCAACAGCAGCGGGTCTGGAGGTGGCAGCACCACCTCGAGTGACAACGAGGCCGACCCTAAGGCCAGACGCGACACCCCGTCAAGTGACGATGGGGCCAACCGTAAGGCTAGGCGTGACTCCACCCCTTCAAGCAAGGACAGTGCCGACTCTAAGGCTAGGATGGCGGGTGCTACGGCTGGAGTCGACCCTGCCGACTCGAGCGACGACAGTGCCAACCCCAGGGCTAGGGCGACAAGGGTTACTGCAGGACTTGACGACACTGTGAGCAATGGTGATGGGGCTACAGCCGGACTCGACACGGCTGATGCCAATCTTGCTAAAGCTGGCAATGATGCCAACCACCTGGCAGCTGGCGCTGAGGCTGGAGACGACGGCACCCCCCTGAAATCTAAGGCTGTGGGTGCTATGGCTGACCCCATGAGTTTGGACAAGGACCAACCTGCTCCGTCCTCATCAGGTACGGACTCTCATGCGGACCTACCTGATCAAGGTACACCCTGGCATTTTATTTTAATTATTAGTAGTTTTAATATTACCATGTTAGATACACAAATGGGTAGTCCACTGCATCTTACTCAAGTTGAGTTACAAGGTGCTTCTCGCACCACTGGGGGGATATTTCGTGGCAGGGCCCATGGCAATAATCCTAATCTTGCAGACCTTGCTGAGGACGACAACCCTCTTATTCCTGCTATTGGGCAGGTCTACTTGTACATCTCTGCAGAGGATCCTGCTTATGCCAACTGGGACATGGCAACAATGAACCGGCAATCATTTAAACATGATGTAACCAATTCTCTTGCCCATGTTCTGGAAGAAATAGCTGACAGACATTCTCCTGTGCGACGTAAGAACCAATTCTAGATCTCTCAATTAATATAGACTTACTATGTGCTAGGCCATAACCAACGTATCTACACCTATGAGGATGGCGAGTGGATGATAAAAGGGCGATATGAGCTGGCCATTAGAAAGAACGAGGATCTGATCTGGTCAAAGGAGAATGAAGAATACAAGACTCGAATTCTTATTGTAAGAATTTTCTTTAATTTCTCAACATCAATGCAATAATATATGCTTCAGAGCACCCATGATGGTACACTGTCTGCACCAGATTCTCTGCCTGCTACATCTGCTACGCCATCTGCTATTCCCTCTATTGCTCCATCAGATTCAGGGATTGATGCTCAGTTTAGTGAGCATGTCACCAATAATCCTGTTTTGGTGCAAGTTGCCAATGCTTTAGACATTGATCCTGCTCTGACGTACCGCAATGACTCTTCCCTCCACCTCTGGTACAAGAAGTATACCG
Organism: Tricholoma hemisulphureum; assembly: GCA_964034925.1. NCBI lineage: Eukaryota > Fungi > Basidiomycota > Agaricomycetes > Agaricales > Tricholomataceae > Tricholoma > Tricholoma hemisulphureum. The sequence goes on along the minus strand of OZ035928.1, from coordinate 1,249,919 downwards.
CATATCATCAGGCTGTTGCTGAATTGAACAGGTTGAAGGCCAATAACCAATGGACTCTGGCATCTATTGGTCGTACAGAGATGATCAACCTTTTTTGTGGGCGCTCATTCTGGCATTCTCATGTCAACAGTGGTTTTCGTGATATTCAGAATTACAAGGACATGGTGGAGTGGCTGGAACGAGGGGAGAATGACAAGGAACCTTCGGATCTTGAGGTTTGGCATCTTCAAAAATCTCATTATTCTTTCAAGGACTTGGGAATCTGGAAGAAGGAGGGGACTTTGGATAGAGCTTATCAGAAGCGGTTGAAGGATAAAGAAAAGGAGAAAGCAAGAAAGAAAGAACAGAAGGAGAAAGACAGAAAGGCTAGGCAGGATGATAGTTCGGATGGGGGTGGGCCATCTAAGAAAGCAAAGAAATCAGCTCGTGGGAAAGGTGGAAATTCTTTGAAAGCTTCTAGCTCCAAGTCCCGAAAGTAGGTTACAATTATGTTCTGTACTTGTATCTGATCATTTTATGTTGTCTTTTCTTCCTCTTGTATGGCTGTGTTCCTGTACTACTATGGCACATTCTACTGTTGGCATATTCTGCTTTCAGTTGTAGAATTGTGGTGCTATTGATCCTGCTTTTAAGCATACCACATGTGGCTGCAATGTCTGATGTACAGCCCTTTCCAAATATCACATTCAAAGTTTTTAGTGACTTTGTCTCTCAAAACTTTAGTTCTCGTATTTCCTTGGCCACAGTACTTCTGGTACTGTTTAGCTTAACAGACAATCCGGATCTTCTAAATTTGAACAGCCGTCAAAAAAATCCATGTATTCAGGGAGAGCGAAAAGAAACATGTACTGGGTGGATCAAAACATTGGCTAGAGCTGTAGAGGATCGCTTGGGCATTGATGCTAAAACCTTGATGAAACACAAAGAAATTCCACAAAACATGGACGATAATGCACTGGTTACACCAATAGCTGCCAAGCTTGATAAAATGGCCAGTATTCTAAAACTGGAGCCTGTTTTTTCAAAGTCTGGAAAAATAAAACGGAGACTAGTTACCATCTCTCATCAGGACATTGCAGCAGTTCATGTAATTTGTCCAACTTCATTTGAATGTGAAGATACCAATTGTCAACCACTTGCTTTACATCAAGATACTCGTCCTCGAGATCTTCCTAAAGTGACTTTGATAAAAGGAACTACAATTCATAAGAAAGTCTATGCCATGACTGGAAAATGTGTCAAGTGTGATACAAAATATCATGCTGATCATGAAGGCCTCACCCAGCCATCAGGCAGGAGAAATAGAATCTATCTGAATTCAGCAAGATATATAAAGATTGGCCAACATATATGGGTTGACCGTTCTTTTTCAAATGCTGTTGTTAATGGCATGTATAGCTTTCATGCTTCAGCTGCTGCCTATACTGAGTATTGGAATAACACATTTGGTCAAATTGACTTGAACTATTCTGCTAAACTTGATCGACGACATATATGGCAGGCATTTGTTCAAGAGTCAATTCGAAGCATTGCTACTAATCAGAATGAATATTTGGAACTAAATGAAGATCTACCAATTGATGATGTGACTAGAAATGCATTTGCAGCTCTTGGAAAAAATGGGGTTATGCATGCTGCCAATGGTCATGCTTGTTTGGAATGCACACAGCCTTATAAGCATTCATCAAATGATAATCCAGACAATATGGATGTTGACAATGCAGATGTAGCCATGCATGTTCTTGATGGAATAGTAATGGGTCCAACACACTGTGCATATCAAAATTGTGATGCTGATCTTTTAAATGCTCGTGGTGGTGCATTCTGTGCAGTACATGAACAGGAATATGGAAGTAAATGTCGTATAGTTGGTTGCCAAAATACTAAGGTGCTTCCAACTCAGGCTTGTCAACAGCACAAGAAGGAATGGGATAAGCATATTCAGAATCGAAGCCCAGGTGCACTAGCAGGTGTTCGCCGGATGTTAAGAAGGCCCACTGAAAATTTGGAATGGCTTCCAAATATCCAACGAGAGTCCTTGCCTCATGATGGACCAGCACCACCTGAAAGAGATAACAAACATTACTTCAGCCCTAATAGATTTTACTGTGTTGAAACTATTTGTGCTCCTTGTGGAACTGTTATAGCCTGGACAAAATTTGACAGATCTGAATCTCCAACAAATATAATGAAATTTCTGAATAGTATTTATCCAAAGAAACACGGCCAGCCTATATCTGCATAGACAAGGCATGTGCAGTACTGAAACACATTGTTGCCAATGATGACAATAATGATTGGCTTGAAACCACTCGGTTTATTGTAGATTCATACCACTACACAAATCATAAAGCAACTGACAATTTATGTCATACCTGGTGTAACCCTGCTCCAACTGATGGCTCTGCACCAAATTTGGTTCTTTCCACTGTTGATAAGCATGGAAATCCATGTTATAAACGTGCATTTAACACACAGGCTTGTGAACAGTTGAATTCATGGCTAGCAGGTTATGAATCTATTCTTAAGCGCATGACTCCTGGGAACTTTAATTGGTTTTTACATGCAATGGAGGTCTTTACAGTGCCCCATATGTTCCGCACGGATTTTCACGGACTCCGAGTTAGTCCGTACGGACTTCTGAGAAATTCATTTGGCTTGTAGTCCTGCTTAATTCCAGATTTTGAGTCCGCACGGATCCGTACGGATCCGTATGGATTTTTTCTTTTTGCACGGATTCCATGGAATTATTCCGTCCGAGTCCGAGTACAGCACAGGTCGGACAGCTTGGACGTCCGAGGGAGTAATTAATTTTATTAGTAAGTGATTAATATTAATATTTTTATTATTGTGAATCTCTAAAAGGTACGGGGGGCAGGAGGATTCGAACCCACAAGCTCAAGGCCACGTGAGTGTGACAGGTAAGCAATTTAACCACTAGACAAACAGACTGTATAAGCCACACCAACATGTGCCGATTTACTGGGTACCGTTGTCACCACATCACCAACGTCACCCCGTGACTGCCAGCTCATCACCCTCACCACTACCACCCACGACGCCGCCTCGCTCTCCCTCCTCCCTCCTCACCCCCCCTCCACCACTCCACCATTCTGGGGGCCTGGGGCCCCCATAGTAAGTGTTTTTGTGTTCTAATCATTTTTTATTAAGCTAACTAATTTTTTTCATTGCTTCTATTGTACATGCAACGACGGCCCCCCAACGGCGCGCCCTCCTCCCCACTGAGCTGGGAGGGGGGGACTCAAAGGCGGATAGGACAGCCCGAGGGAGGTCCCGGGAGGCCTATGGAGCGGGGTACCCGCGAGGTACGCGCCTCATGCCCCCCCTGCTGCCACATCACTAACGGCCCCCCCCGTGTCCTGCCACGTCACCACCACCACTCCCACCGCCACGACGCGACCGAGACGCGACGGGACACGACAGGACCAGACGAGAGGGGGGCGCGCCAGACAAGGGGACTCCAGACGACGGGGGGGCTGCCCAGACAAGGGGGGGGGGGGGCACGCCAGAACACACCGGACGAGGGGGGCCCGCCCAGACGACGGAGGGGCCGACGAGACCAGGGGGGGCACGTCAGACAAGGGGGGGGACGCCAGACGAGGGGGGCGCGTCAGACGAGGGGGGGGCGCGCCAGAACACACCAGGGGGGCCCACCCTGACGACGAGACGAGGGGGGGGGGGCTGACGAGACAACGAGACGAGGGGGGGGCTGACGAGACAACGAGACGAGGGGGGGGCTGACGAGACAACGAGACGAGGGGGGGGGGGCCGATGAGACAACGAGACGACAAGACAAGGGGCGGGGCCGACGAAATAAATAAATTATTGTAATTTAATTGTAAATATCTATGTAAGTAAAAATTGCAGAGCCTGTGCCAATCCGCACGGACTAGCATGGAGTCTGTGGACTCCACATTCAAATCATGTGGAGTCCGTGGACGTCTGCATAGTCCGTGCGGATCCGCGCGGAACATATGGGGCAGTGTAAATTACTGATGCAATGCTTTTTTATCATACCCAACATGTGTTGAACAAACAAAAGTTAAAAAAGGAAAAGGAAGAAAAGGGAATTCAGGATGATACAAGCGATAATGACCAAAATAGTGACTCTGAGTAAAAGAATAACTTAATTATTACATTGTAGTGATATGATGAATAAAAACTATATTTCACTCCTTGCTCTGAAAAAGAACAGAAATGCCATCAACCTCTAAGATACATCCAGTTTCAACAGAAATACACCATCAACCTCTAAGATACATCCAGTTCCAACAGAAATGCACAATTGCTTTCCGATGTATAGCCAGTCCAACAGAAATACACCATCAACCTCTAAGATACATCCAGTTCCAACAGAAGTGCACAATTGCTTTCCGATGTATAGCCAGTTCCAACAGAAATACACCATCAACCTCTAAGATACATCCAGTTCCAACAGAAATGCACAATTGCTTTCCGATGTATAGCCAATCCCAACAGAAATACACCATCAACCTCTAAGATACATCCAGTAAAGTACAGATGTATAGCCACATTCACACCAATCACCTCCAATGTATAGCCTCTTCCAACCAGATACTCCAAATCACCACCAATGTATAGCCACATCCAATCAGATGCGCCAATAACCATCCAATGTATAGCTATTTCCGCTCGGAACCACTCAGAACTGCTCAGAACTGCTCGGAATCTGGTCGGAACCGCTCAGAACCACTCGGAACCGCTCGGTTCCGATCGGAACTTGTGGGGGACAGTAAAGTACTGGTGCTTGGGACAAGGAGTAATGCATATTTGCTTGCCTGTCTGGAAAGAAACTCCAGAGTGAGTCTTCTAATCATGAGAAACCATACCTTTTGCCCTTCTGAAAATCTACCACTGCACCGGGGCAAAAGCAGCCATGTCGCCCACATGCGGTTGCACCAGCTCCAGAGATATCCAAGCCCTTATGCTTGACAAATTTATCCTTGATCACATGATGTTCATTGCAGGTTGGTTTCTATTGCGATAGTTAGATAATGTTTGCTAAGTTCCTGGGGACTGACCTCTTTCACCTCCTTTTCCAGTGCTAGATGAGCTTTATATTGATTTGGTTCCGTCATAAAGAATTCTCTGTGGGTTAGGCGTACATCCCGGAGTGCATTGTCCCATTGCTGGTGTATTGCTGTGAAGTTGCCGTCCATAACAAATGTTCTGGTGTACGAATACCTGAATTGGATGTCAGTAAAATGACAGGAAAAGGTATCCACAACAAAAAAAGCAATGTACTGATCTGGGTCAGACTGCCAATTCTCCAGAATATTCACCCCCGGTTGTGGACATGCCGCACAGAATGTCGCCATAGATCCAGGCAATACTGTATCTCCAGGGTCCATCCCAGTCCATTTGTTCTCCTTCAGAACCCGCATTATTCGGAGTGCCCGGAGCAGCTCACGATAGCGGTCCTACAACCCGGTCAGGTGGGCAGTGGATTGGATGTTGAGACTAACCTCAACAGCTCCCGGGAATAGAGGTGATGTTAATCTCCGGAGCTTTTTGTAGTATTGATAGGCGGAGGATTTGCATTCCAAGTTATTCAAGCGGGCGTCCTTGAGGACTTTGTAGGTGAAACAAGTTCGAATATTCTTGTAGCTGACTGGAAAAAGTCTCATTTGTAACAGGTGCTCCTCCTGCCGGAGCCTAGAGTTGGGACAGTTGCACCATTTTGTCCAGACCTGATGGACTCCGGAGATATCCACCACCGTCATCTTATGGCAGTCATCCAGAGTGGGCAGGGGCCTGGAGGAGAGATTGTAGATGCCTGCCACCTCTCTAAGATAGGTTACAATGTTTCCTTGGGTATCCCCCTCAGTAATATCTTTGTCGTCATCCTCATAGCCATCGTTTGGAGGCAGAGTTATATCGGGAGGATCAGAGCCGAGGTAGGCAGGACATGGAGCCCCACCATGACCCATGTTTAGAATCACACCAACTTGGAAGAGCCATGCAGGTTCAAAGTATAGTCCAGTCCAATGTTCTACACGATGAAAAGGGAGGTTAGAGTGTTGGTCCCGACAACAGGTTGCACAGAAGACCGGAGACCCAAAGCAGTCGTTGCATTTCCAGTCACCGTCCATGGCATTACACCCACGACATGTCCATGATACTGGAACTTCATTATCCATCATGGCTTGGAGGTAAAACGATTTCTTTGGGATCCACTCCTCGATGTAGTCCTGCTGTGTCTATCCAAAGATTTAAGAAAGCCCTCCCTGAAAGCATTGGATAACTATACCTTGGTAGTCCGGAACTCGCCATCAAGTGGGAGCAGCTGTGCACCAACATAATGGAGCATATTTGACCCAGCCGGAGAGCTTCGAGTGCTATCTCTGATGGATGACTTGCGTGGACTTGTGAGTGGAGAGTGTCATGTTTGAACTGGAATGGTCCTGGTGCGGGGACCTCGGATGGTGTTAGTCTGTACAGTGGTCATAAGGGTTGACCCTTTTCGGACTGTATGAATGCGTCCCTTTGCCATCTGAACATGCTGAGAGGTCCATATTCCTTAGCCTTTATATCTTCTCATTTCATTGTCTGGCTAATCCCCCTGGCACCGGAGTAATTCTCCACCAAATCTTAGCATCTCAATGCAGTTCTTGTTTGTGCCATGGTAACAGCTCCGGGTTATCCATCAGGGTCTCACCAAGGTAACTGAGGTTATTCATCAGGATCTCACCAAGGTAACAGCCCAACTTATTCTTTTTGTTTTTTTTTAGTCTGTGGTTCCCACCTGCTAGCACCATGATAGAGCATTGTCATCGCAGTGCTGTTCCCACCTCGCTGCACCATGGAAAGAGCTCCCAGTGATATATATTCTAGATGCGGCCCAAACTCCGGTCATACGTTGGGTAACAAGCACTCCAAATGTTCCGGGTTATGTAATGCAGCATACATTTATACATAGTAGTACTAGTGCGAACACTAGGGATGATCCATCTTCATGACTAGGGCCACCCTGATTGAGATAAACTCCGATGGTTCAGTGTTGGGATATGGCATACAGGCAAGCCAAGGCAGTAACCATGGCTAGGACATATTCCCCAATATGCTAAGTCATTAACACATGTTTAACAGGAGTTAACACATGTAAGGACTATTAGGGGGATGCACAGTTAACACATGCTGCACAGTGAAACAGATATAGCATGTCTATGATAGGCTATCCAAGACAGAGCCTTGGATAGAGTGTCTAAGACCCATACTGCAGGAAGTCTCAGACTTACCAAGCCATGATATCATAGGAGGTACTATGACACTATTGTTATAGGGGAAATGACATAGTTACTCCAAGATTAACTGATACAGGGGTCTATGACAGAATACCTCCTTAATATATTATAGGAGTATATTACACTATACCTCCTAACAGTGTTGTATAAATATTCCACACTTTGTAGGAGATGAATAGACATTCCCTGCCTGTTCCACACACTCACTACTTCGTCTGAGTGATCCCCCACTTGCTCTCAAAGACCTAATCCCAATAGGTTATGGGCCCTGCTTGAGCTTTATTTTGTTAAACTCTCCCAACATTATTTCAAGACATGGACATGGACCATGAACTAGACAATGAAGAGGCTGATGAAGACAAAGCCCCTATTACACAAGTTAGGGCAAGAGACAGCTCTTCAATAACAAAATTGAGGGAGCCCCTAAATGATATTAATTGGGTGGTATGGAGAGAACTCATGAAGAGAGTACTCCGGCTATGCAATGTTGAACAATATGCCCAAGGGACAGTCAAATACCCTGAGGATGCTGAAGAGCAACTAGCTTGGGATTATAATGACAATTATGCCCAGACTCTTATCCTTGGCAATGTCTCTTCAACAGAAATGGTTCATGCTGGACAATGCACCACTGCAAAGGCCATGTGGGACAGTCTTGAAGCTGTACATTAGTCCAAGGGACATCAAACAATTATTTCCATCATATGAAATCTCTTCCACACCTCAGCTGATGATGAAACAAATATCAGTTTACATCTCAATTTGCTCAAATCTTACTGGGAGCGCATTAATTTAATGGGTGACAAAGACTTCAAAATATCCGATATATTTTTCAAAGTCATCATTTCATCGTCATTACCCCTATCTTGGGATGTTTTCACAGAATCTTACATTGGTGGGAGAAAAGGAATTACCGAGATGGACCCAAAGAAAATGATGGGATCTCAAGAGTTTATAGGAATTCTTAAAGAAGAATATCTTAGGAGACAAAACCGTACCCAAAATGGAGAAAATGGAAATCAAATAAATCGAACCTCACTATCCTCAATATCCAAAATGCAAAAGCCCAAGCCATACAAAAGAAATCTGGCAAACCGTATATCATCAAACAAATCTAATGGCAAATATTGCAAGCATTGTGGAAAGCCTGGACATGTTACAGACAACTGCCGCTGGCTTGGAAATTCCAAATGCAAAACATGTGACAGATTTGGTCATGAGAGCGCCAACTGCTGGGGAAAATGCAAGGTGACATCAGATGAGAATAATAAAGATGAACGGTTAAACAAGAGGGCTAGGAGAGAGGAAGCTAATAATATGGCTACAGAACAACAAGACAAGCTTATTGTCTTTTAATCAACGATTATTGATAACTAATATATATTTTTTGTTGAATTAGATTATGATATCACTCCAAAGGCAAAAGGCAAAGGGAGATATTTATCGACAATCACAACATCATCAAATATTAAATTGAATATCGCATCAAAAAGGCCATACTGTGGCAAATGCAGAAATTTATTCAATGAATGTGTTGAAGATATACCAACACACTCCAAGCATTCATGAATGACATTTATCTGGGAGGACTAATCAGGACATCTGAATGCACCAGATATTGCTTTCAAGACGACGGGAGAAATTTACAGAAACATCCTGAAGCCATTTGATATTTCCTACCATTCTAAGGAAAGGCAACCCTGCAAAGAGGATCGGATCGCTTCCGATACACCTTACAAGGGAAGTCCAATGGGGGCACATAGCTCTATAAAGGAAAACAAATGGGAGATGTAGACGTCCATGCAGATGCCGCACATATATGTTACAAGGGCACAGAACAAAAGGACGCACAAACTTCAACATACCAACAAGAAAGACATGCTACCAATGATAGCCGAGATCACCAGTCATATGACTACTGGATAGAGCAACAGCAGAAGCATGTCTTACAATTCAAAAAAGGTGTTGAAGATATGCAAATATATTCCAAATGCCTCATGGTGATGAAGACATTTATCTGGCATATTGTTGAAGATTTCCCAACTACCAGATATCGCTTCAAATGCAAAGGAAAATATTTATATTCATATCATTAAAAATACCTGATATTTCCTGCCATTCCAAGGATGGGCACACCTGCAGAGAGAATTATGGTCGCTCCTGATTACCATGCAAGGGAGATGTCTAATGGGGGCATAATGCTCTATAGAGGAAAAAACAAGCAATTGAAATACAATGGACTATCCAACAGACTACTAGTCACCTGTCCTTAGATCGGATGAGTACCTCTTATGGTCTCCAACTCTCTGATTACTTACCATCGCTTAAAGAGGCACCTTTCCAGACCCAATTGTCTGAGGGGGAGTCAGATGGAAGCATGCAGCCAATGGGCATGGAAAAAGAAAAGAACCAAAAATGCAATAGCTTAAAGAGAAATCAAGAAGAGAAGGAGAAGTCCAAATGCAACACAGCCATAGAAGATATTGGAGACTGTGAAAATTGCAAAATGAAGTTGAATAAATGCCAACTTTACAGGATATTGCTTCAAAGGCCTTATGAGGCAAAGGGAGACATTTATCCACAATAACTCAGTAGCTTTCCTTGGTGAGATTGGTTTTTCCCAATGGGTTTTCCATCCACAGAGGTTTTGATGCACCTGAATGAAAATTAACCACTCCAGGGGGAGTGATGACAACAACCATTCCTCATGTCCTAGACTACCTAGGCTTGAGGGGGAGTGTTGGGATATGGCATACAGGCAAGCCAAGGCAGTAACCATGGCTAGGACATATTCCCCAATATGCTAAGTCATTAACACATGTTTAACAGGAGTTAACACATGTAAGGACTATTAGGGGGATGCACAGTTAACACATGCTGCACAGTGAAACAGATATAGCATGTCTATGATAGGCTATCCAAGACAGAGCCTTGAATAAAGTGTCTAAGACCCATACTGCAGGAAGTCTCAGACTTACCAAGCCATGATATCATAGGAGGTACTATGACACTATTGCTATAGGGGAAATGACATAGTTACTCCAAGATTAACTGATACAGGGGTCTATGACAGAATACCTCCTTAATATATTATAGGAGTATATTACACTATACCTCCTAACAGTGTTGTATAAATATTCCACACTTTGTAGGAGATGAATAGACATTCCCTGCCTGTTCCACACACTCACTACTTCGTCTGAGTGATCCCCCACTTGCTCTCAAAGACCTAATCCCAATATTCAGTGTTGATTTTGGCCGTTGCCAGCACATCACCCCCTCCAAGCACTCCTGCCATCAAATTCATCACTTTAATAACCTCACAGCTATGTCTGTTAAGATTGTCTCTTAACTACTCAGTAAGTTCGAGATGTCAAGGTGCTTCCTTGCGTCGAGTTCATCATTTAGAGTCTAAGGTACTTCCTTAGGTCGAGTTCTTTGTGAGCAGTTTAAAGAGTTGATATCTTTAGGTCAAGCTGAGGCCTTGACCGACTATCTACTACAGCTTATATAGACTATTAGTTACTCTGGTCTATACAACGATTGGCTAGTAAATATAACAGTTATCTACTCAGGTCTTTTAAGGAGTGTTTCAATAAGTAATGATGCACTGGCTGTCGAGTAAGCGCATGTTAGAAAGTAAATATAGCACAAACGATAGAATCGTAACATTACCCCCTTACTAAGATCGAGGTTTCCAGCCTTCGATAACTCTTCTAAATGAGTACTTTGTCGCTAGGTTGCTTGGGATTTCTCCAGATCCAGACGCATGAATGTCTCAATGGTCGCATGACAGGAGGAAGCAGTCGAAGTTCGACGTCGACGTTGATAAATGGTGTAAGGATAGGTGCGGGTTGGCGATTCTGAATATGCCAATAAATGATAAAGGAAAAGATAACGAGCTAGCATAGAAGTATGAATGAACAGAAGACAATGGCGAAGACAATTTGGCCGTCCATTTTCGAGGGGTTGTGGTTGCTGAAAGGAAAAGAAAGGGGAGGAGACAACTTCTTATAAGTCTCCATAGGGTTCTCCCGTGATATTTGCCCACGCTGCATCGTCCCAAGTATTGTCGTAATTGTCTTCAGGGGGAGGTCATAGACTCGATCTAATAAGACCTGATTAAGACTAGCGTAGATGGGTGGTGCTGACGCGCGTCGTCGTTTGGGGCAGGTGACAGGGTAATGTCCGGGTCTTCTCTTCTTGCATATACTGCAGATAAATTGGTCGCAATATGTCGCGAAATGGCCGATCTTCCCACATTTGTAGCATTTCTCTGCTTTCATATGCGGCGGTGTCAGAGTTCTGGGTCGGATGTTCATCGGGGTCAGTGGGCATTGTGGCTGTGAGATGGGTGATGTGAGATCGATGTGTTGGGATTATGTATACAAGAGTATACAGGCAAGCCAAGGCAGTTAACATGCCTAGGGAATATTGCCAGAATATGCTAAGTCATATTAACACATGCAGAGACATATAGGGGAATCCACAGTTAACACATGCTACAGGATTAATCATCCTGAAGCATGTCTATCATAGGATAGGCAAGATATAGCCATGTCTATCATAGGCTATCAGAGACAGAGCCTTGGATAGAGTGTCTATGACACACCCTGCAGGAAGTCTAGGACTTACCAAGCCATGATATCATATGTCACTATTATTGACACTGTTATAGGGGATATGACATAGTTATTCCATTATTAACTGGTACAGGGGTCTATTACAGAATACCTCCTTTATATATTAAAGGAGTGCATTACACTATACCTCCTAACTGTGTAGTATAAATATTGCACATCTTGTAGGAGATGATAATAACATTCCTCCCTGTGGTAGACTCCCTCACTCACTAGCCTTTGAGATTAACTTCATCTTCTTAACCTTGTCCTTAACTCCTCCTGTCACTGTTCACCACTCCATTCCCAACACGATGATCTCAGGTACTGGTGGCAGGGTCATTTTGATTTTAATGATGCCGGGAATAGAAGTCGACGAACATCGCCCCTTTCCAGTCGGGGGCGCTTCGTTTGAGATCGTTTTCTTTTGGGGTGAAGAGGTCGGTAACCCAGTTTGGGAGTCTTTGAGTTGGGTCAATTGGAAGGAGTAGTGGGGGGATACTGAGGTGGCGGTCGGTTGGGTGAGAGGAGTAGGGGATCGAACGCTTTCTAACCGTTGTTTCTGGAGACGATTGATGGCTGATTCTATACCCTGACTCATCATCGTTGCGAGGGTTTCGTCGGCGAGTCGTTCTTGGTCTCGTATCAGGTCGAGGATGGCGTCATAGTGGTGAAGGAGACTGTTTAAGACGTCTTGGTCGTGATTGACGAGGTAGTGGGCGAGACGGGCGCGGTTGGTGGGATCGATTAGGAAGTTCTCGACGAACTCGGCGAGAGGTGGAAGGTTCTTTTCGGCAGAGGAAGAGGCAGTTGCGTTGTTGGTATGCATGGTGTGTGTGGGTGTGTTCGATGTTTCGTTCTAGAGGTTTTTCTTTTCTTTATATAAGTTGAGGATTTCTTCAGCGTGTTTCAGGTGTGACTCTGGTTCCCATGTGTTTTCAGAGGTTGGATAGCCTTTCCATTTCACGAGGTAAACATATTTTGATCCGCGTGGTTTGTGGGCGGTGATGGTTTCTACTTCGTATTCGTTTTCTCCCTCGATCAGGTCGGGGGGAGGCTTCAGGTAGTTTGGGCCGTGTGTTTCTGTTTCAGAGTAGGGAGTGAGGAGTGCTGCGTGAAACACCGGGTGAATCTTCCATTGAGCCGGTAGTTTCAGTTCGTAAGAAAGCGGTGAGAGAACCTGCTTGATTGGGAATGGTCCTTCTCTTTTCGGGGAGAGTTTCTTGGTGTGGGGGTAGATCTTCAGATTTCTGGAATCGAGCCATACTTTCTGACCGAGGAGGAACGGGGTGAACTTTCGGGTGATTCTTTCTGCCATGAGTTGTCGGGCCAGTTCGTGTGTGGCTAGGGCTTCATTTCGCGCTCTTTGAAGTTGGACGATTCTTTTCTCTGCAGCAGGTACATCGCTTTTCCTGTAAGGTGTGGGTATCGCATGTGGTTCGTACCCCATCATGAGGTAGAACGGAGAGTGTTTCACTGTAGAGTGAGTCCATTGATTGTGGGCGAATTCTGCGGTGGAGAGGAGTTTCACCCATGTCTCGGGTTGATTCGTACAGAACATGCAGAGGTAGGCCTCGATTTCCTGGTTCATTCGTTCAGTTTGTCCGTCGGTTTGTGGGTGGTAGGCTCTGCTCATAGCCAATTTGCTCATAGCCAATTTGATTCCCAGGAGTTTTCCTAGTTCTTGAAATAATCTGGATGCAAATCTCGGGTCTCGATCGGATATGATTTTGTCGGGAAGACTAAATCTGGTGAATACGTTCTTCAGGTAGAGATCTGCTGCTCCTAGGGCATCGATGGTTTTGTTACAAGGTATTAAAATTACCCCCTTTGTAAGACCATGGTCTACCACGACCATTAGGGCATCATGTCCGTCTGATTCTGGTAAGTCCGTGATAAAGTCGGTTGTAACCAACGCAAACGGTCTTGTCACGGTTGATTTAATTGGTGTGAGGGGTGGTGTCGTTGGGTGGGTGTTAACCTTCATCTGTTGACATAGTCCGCATCCTTGTACGAAGTTTTTGATCAGTGTCATCATTCCTGGCCACCAATAGTCTCTTCAGATTAATTCCAGTGTCTGAAATTGTCCGGGGTGTCCTGCAGTGAGGGAATTGTGATATTGTTCGATTAACCTTTTTCGTTGTTCGGTGGGATGTAGCATCTGTTTTTGAAGAAGAGGAGTCCGTCCTTTACTTCCCAGTTGGCGAGATCAGATTTGATAGGTGGCGTTCCGTTGGTTTTTAGTGCCTTGATTGCATCGGCTACTAATTCGTCTTTCATGGTTGCCGTGACCAAAAGTGATTCCATTTCTGTGTCGATGGTGTTGACGAATACTGTTTCTGGCAGCATTGTCAGGTTTTCGTTGTCCTTGTCCGTGTCTTTTCCTAAATCTTCTCTTTGGGATAGTGCGTCGGATTGGACCATCTGCGATCCAGGTACATGGATCAATTTGATGTCGAATTCCGATAAGAAGAGGCTCCATCGTGCCTGTCTTCTATTTAACTTTTGTGCAACCCTGAAATACATCAGATTCTTGTGATCGGATAGGATTGTGACCGGGTGTGGCGCTCCTTGTAGGTAGTGCCTCCATGTTTCTAAGGCTCGGATAATTCCAAGCAGTTCTCTGTCGTAAATTTCATAGTTTCGTTCCGTAGGGGTCAAGGAGTGGGAGATGTACCCGCATGGGTGCCAGTCTCCATTGGGTCCTTGTTGCCTGAGTACCGCACCAGTCGCAAATTTGGACGTGTCAGATTTGACCGTGAACAGTTTGCTGGGATCTGGCATCAGCAGCGTTGGTGCCTCGCTAAACTTAGCCTTTAATTTGTCAAATGATTCTTGACATTCCGGTGTCCATTTGAATTTGATGTCCTTTCTCGTTAGATTGTTGAGTGGCCGTGCTAATTCGGCGAAGTGTCCAATGAATCTGCGGTAGAAGTTTCCGAATCCGAGGAACGATCTTACTCCTTTGACGTTAGTTGGTTCGGGCCAGTCTCGGATGCTGGAGAGTTTAGTCGGGTCCATCAGGATCTGATCCGGTTTTACTATCAAGCCGAGAAATTCGACTTCTTTGATGTTGAATTTGCACTTCTCGGGTTTAAGATTGAGGTCGTGGTCTCTGAGCCACTGCAGAATTTTTTTTGTTCGATCGGCGTGTTCCCTGGGGTCTCGAGAGAAGATCAGAATGTCGTCCATGTAGATCACTACCCATCCTTCGTCGATCAGATCTTTGAAGATCTCATTCATCATTGCCTGGAATGTGGCCGGAGAGTTGCATAAACCAAAGAACATGACTGTTGGTTCGAACAGTCCTTTGTTCGTTTTGAAGGCTGCTTTCCATTGGTCTCCGTCCTTTATCCTGATGTTGTGATATCCCCATCTGATGACGAGTTTAGTGAAGATTTGCGCTCCTTTTAATTTGTCAAGGAGGTCTCCAATCAGGGGCAATGGGTAAGTGTTCTTGATCGTTCCGTTATTCAGGTACCGATAGTCTTCGCAGGGTCGAAGCGCTGTGGAAGGGGTCTCGGCCCTCTTGAGGTCAATCGGTTGGGTCGTCACGTCGCGCTGTCAAAGGTAAGGCTGGATGGGGTGAACGTGTGACAAAAGCATCAAATGCGCTGTGATTGGGGAAATGGAAACGAGACACTGAGTTCTCGATAGGTTCGAGAACTCAAGGTCGAGAGTGTGCAAGGGGGACGCGTTTGTGCTCAATGCGTCGTGTTCCGATCGATCGATGATCGGTGCACGTGGGAAAGGGACAAGAGACAGACAAGAGACAGAGAGATTGAGGCTGATGGCACTCGATATGAGAAAACACATGTGGGCGTGAAGTGGGAAACGGAGGACTCATTGGTCCAATCAGAAACGTCCGAGAAAAGGGCCGTGGTGCCCAGTAACTGTAGAAATGAGAAGACTTAGCTTAGAAACTACACCATCGTGTGTAGTTGTCTTGAGGGAAGGCGATCCGTCGAGGGAAGAACTTACAGAAACCAAGAAAAGGGAGGGAAAGAAGCGTACTCCATTCGAGAGGTGGGAGGTCACCTTATATAGATACAAAGCTTTGGGGATCAACTAACATGTGATTGCGCACGTACTCTTGTGCCAATTGGACCGAGAGAAATGAAAAATAAAGTAATGAAGGAGCGGAAATGTACGAATGAGGAAGTAAAGATAAAAATAGAATACTCAATAAAAAAAAGGGCTGGGAGGTTGTCGGTCCAGTGTCGTCAAGTCCTCATCTTGGGGCCTCAGCATGTGGGGATGACTCAGGGAGCAGCCTACCTTTGGGGTGCTCTATTGACGAAACGCGACTCGGACCCAGAACAAGTGCAGAGCACTCCCAAAAATAAACTCTCAACCCTACCTTCCACATGATCAGTCTGTCAATTCAGATTTTGACTTGCTGTGGGAAGGGGAATGAGCCGAAGTGTCCATTCTTGAAGAAAAGTCCAAAGAATGAATAAAAATATTTGAAAAACAGAAAATAAAATGAAAACCAAAAACCAGTCCTTCAAGATGAGAGTGGGAAACTTGAAGAAAGCCTCGAGAGAGTGTGGAAAGTGACAGGTTCTTGAGATTGGCACATGGAGTGAATCCCTGGGTCTTCAGGACTGTCTCACAATCTACCTGAGGCTCAGATTCATAGAAGAGGTTTGTTAGAAATGCGAATAAACAATAAATGAAAGAAAGAAAGGAATTATACAAATACTCAAGATTCCCTGGCCATGTCGAGGGTCCCATGGGAAATACCGAAGTCGACAGGTGTGTCGTCTTCCCCTTCCACAGCGCTCCTGCATCCTTCTTTGCTACAAAGAAGAATGGTGAGGCCATAGGTGATTTTGACGGCCGGATGTATCCTTTTGCCAGGTTTTTCTTGAGGAATTCATCCATTTTCTGTTGTTCGACCGGAGTGAGAGGGTAGACTTTGCAGTCTTTTGGTACGAAGTCTTCCTTCAGGTCTATGGCGTGGTCCCACTGTTTTGACTCAGGAAATCTTTCGGAGGCGGCTTTTTCAAAGACTTCATTGTATTCTCGGTATTCCGGTGGTATGGTTGCTTTGTCCTCTTTTTGATCTTTCTGTTCATCGTGTGCCAATTGTTGAGAGATCGATGTTTTGGCTCGGATCAGGGTTTCTTCCAATCTAGCGATTGGGGTGTCTTCCGTGGTGTTTCTCTGCTCAAAAGGGGTTCCCTTCATGAGCTGCTGGGTTTTGGCTACTGCTCGTCGGGCAGCTTCCAATGATCTGTTCTTTCGGTATTGCAATGTTCCGATTTCCCAGTTGATTAATGGGTTCTCCTTTCGAAGCCAAGGGAGTCCTAGGATGATAGATTCTTTTCCTAGTCCTGTAACCATGAATCGTATTTTCGACTGTCTTCCTCCGATGTCTACCGAAGCGGTGGTGGAGTGGTTGATGGTGCCTAGTTTATTTTGAACATCCCTCCTGCTCCTGAATCGAGGAGGGCATCGGTTTCGACAATTTCGTTCTCAACGAATAGCTGCATTGGTAATCTCATAGATTGTTTTTCCATGTTAGCTATGAGTACAGATGAGACCGTAATTTCAGTGGGTCCTTTTTTTTTTTTTTTTTTTCAACAATGTTTAACGTGGTGCACCGACGCAGTCCACGGCTATCTACTACATGAGATGGCGGGTATACGATGTAAGTTGAAGGGGAAACTACAGCCCCGATAAGGCACATGAGTGCGTGAAGGCCAGTGCGCTGCCTCCTAAGGCATCGTGCAAGGCCGGACTACAGGCCGAGGGCACTCGGGCGCCTCCCCGAACCAGCTCGCCGGCACTCCCGACGGCGCGTACTAACACCCCCAGTGTCCTACCCCCACTAAGCCCCTGCACGGCCCCTATTAGTCGTGCGCGCCCACTGACGCACCGGCCAGGAATGAGGATTATGGGCCTTCCTGCAGGTCGACCAACCCGCCAGCCATAAGGCCCGACAGGGTTCGGAGCCCCTCGGTTGCCCGAGTACAGCCCCTCCTCGCTTAGCCGCCCCACGCATGGGACGGTACCCACCAACTGGCAGGCCCCCCAACCTTGCCAGCGACGAACACGAGGTTTGGCGTTACCGACAGAGACATCGCAGGCTCAGAACAACCGAGCGCCCGTTCGGCGTGCCATCAGGCTCACCAGGCCACCAGATGGGGGTCATACGCCCTGCGCGTGACCCTCATCCCGGGTCCCACCCTTCCAGGGGGGCAAAGGTTTCTTACGCTTCACGTGGGGGCATACGCGGAGCAAATGATCATGGTCCTGGAAGGGCCGGGGGGGGCATGTGCAGTGAGTGTCCTCACTGGGAAAGAAGCGGTCGCGGTAACTCCCAATGGGGGCATGCACTGTGATGCACCGACAGAGTCGGGCTGTCAACCTGCAGTCGTATGCAGTTTCCTTGAGCCAAGGTCCACAACCAGAGGCGGTGGGCGTTGCGGGGGTCTTCCGCTGGGCCCTTAGGTCCAGGAAGCTCCTCCCTCGATACTTGGGGTCCGCGAAGCGGGCCGCCCAGTCCTTCTCTGCCGTCTCCTTAAAGGAGGCAATCAGCCAGTTACGAGTGGCTTTAGGGGAGATCCCTAGAGGCAATCGGAGTGACGTCGCGACGTCATGAGCCTGCTTGTGTACTGCCCACTCCAGCTTGGAGGGGACGAACCACAGGTGGATTTGGCGGTCCTGGCCTAACTTGAACCAGGGCCGTAGAAGGCGGCACAGCCTAAGGGCGTGCTGTTGACCCCCCGTCGGGGAGCAGTCCACCCACGCATCGGCGAGTGCGAGGGTGTCCAGGAATACCACCACCTTCTTGCCTCCAGCAGCAATGGCTGCGGACACTCCAAGGTGGAGGGCGCGGTGTTTGGCGTCGGTCGCCGAGGCGCGACCGAGGAACGCGGTAACATGGCGGACCTCTTGGTTCCCGCGGAACACAAGGGCGGCGGCGGCGGTCTGGTGGGCTGTCTTGGGCACGGACCCATCACAACCCACGATAAGACAGTCCGGATCGTGTCTGGCTACAGCCAGGACGCGGTCCAGACGGTCGGGATAATCTTTGCGTTCGTCCGTCCCCTTGGGGGGCGGGCGGTGGATGGAGATCCTGTCCAAGAACAGGTCTATCAGCCGATCTCCGGGTTGGCTCTCAGGGCCGTAGGCCTCGAAGGGTTCGTCGGAGAGGGTGCAAACGGTAACTGCGTCCACTGCAGGGGACACAATTTTCCAGTGGGCGCCGGGCAGGAGGGCCTGAAGTCCCAGCGCGTGCTGGGGGGCGTCTCCCACCAGGTCCCCCTCCAAGATGGCTCGGACGGGGTGTGTATGTGTCAAAGTAGCCGTCCGAAGACAGCTCTTATCCGCCAGCTGACGCAGCACCTGTGGCATAGGCAACAGGGCGGCGAGACACTCCATAGCCCCCACGGGGGTCGTAAGGAAGCAGCCTGTGATCCAGCGGGCAGTGGTGTGCTGCATCTGGGACAGGGCTTTGACCATGCCTTTGGTACGGGTACCTCGGCAGAACCAGAGACGAAGTCCATACCTCGCCACTGGGATGACACAGGACCTGTAGAGGAGGCGTTTGTTCGCCGGGGAAAGTCCCCTGGACGAATTGCCAAGCATGCGCATGGCACTCACGGTTGTGAATGCCTTCGTTGTGTAAAACCGGACGTGTTCCTTAAAGGATAGCTTCTGGTCGAAGAAAAAACCCAAGTACCGCCAGATCGGCTTGGGCCTGAGAGGGGTGGCCCCAGTGAAGGGGGCGACACCAAGGTCGATGGGGGGGTTGGGCGCCACCCGTGCTCTAGAGAAGTGGAAGACCTCGGACTTGGCGTGTTCCAACACCAGTCCCAGGGCCGTGAAGAGGCGGAACACTTCGTTGTAAGCGTCCACAAGTTTGGGGAGGTTGTCCTCCACCTGTTTAGATTGCGCGATGAGAGTTCCATTGTCGACATATGAGATCAGATCCGCCAGTGGCCGGGGGACGCGGGCGAAAAAGAGGTGCATCACTGGCGCAATATACAGCGCTGAGCAGACAGGGGACAGAGCCGAGCCCTGCCCCACTCAGACATCGGCAGAAAACCTGCCCAAGCTGTCAGTGTTCCATTTGTAGGTCGTAAAGCGACCTACCAGATAAGAGCGGAAGAAGTTCACCACACAAGGTGGGAACCCCGACTTCTCGATAATTGTTAGCAGAACCTGGTGGTTCAGCGACGGGAAGAATTGAGCGATGTCGAAGGCGACAATGCTCGTTTGTAGGCCCTTTGTCCACCCCGCGCGGACGAGGTGGGTAAGGTATACTCCAGCGTCCTCAGTGGAACGCTGGGCGACGCCTCCAAACTGGTTAGGATGGAAGACGCTGTGTGCCACGCCGTCGAATTGGAGCCATCTAGACAGCAGCTTTTCGACCAATTTCCCGAGGGTGTTCAGGAGCACAATTGGCCTGAACGACTTCGGGGTGGAATAGTTAGGTTTTCCAGGCTTTGGTATGATGACCGAAGTGGACTCCTTAAAATGAGAGGGCCAGTGGCCCAGTGTGACGCACGCTTCGGCGATGCGGACAAAGAGCTCGGCAATTTCGACATTGCCGGCCCAGCGCTTGAGGAAGGACCACGTAATGTGGTCCGGCCCCGGAGCAGAGCGTGATGAACACACTTTGAGAGCTTCCCGCAATTCCAGCAGGGAGAAGGGAACCCACTCCCAGGGGGGGAGGGGGTCGTAGTTGTCGAGCACCGAGAGGTCTACAGGGCGGTCATTGGCCGCATTGTAGGTACCATCCAGCGCCGTCCAAAGCGCCTCCAACGTGTTGCAAGGGGCACCTCCATAGGAGATGGCCTCGCACGACGGGAGGTTACGTTGTTTGACCCAGGGCATCAAGTCCCAGGGTCGCTGATTAGTGAAGGAGACTTCTTTGATGCGCGCATCAAAGAACTCCTGCTTGGCGGCTTTGACGGCCTGCTTAAACATGTACCAGTCCTCGGGATCCCGGGACTCCCGGAACTCCTCGAGGGCTGTGTGACATTCATCCGACCACCACTCCTTGGAGCAGCTACAGATGTTCTTAGACCGGGCATGGGTGCGCCACGCCGTTGCGAACGCTTCGGAGATGGCTTGCACCACCTCGTCCACCTCTGCCGGTGAATGGCCCGTCCAATTAGACAAGGCCGAAAGTCGAGTGGTGACGTCTTGCAAGTAGGCCGTCTCCTCGTCAGAATCCGGAGCAATCCCTTTCGTCCGCAATGGCACGCGGTAGAAGGGGGTCCGAAAATTAACCAGGAGGGGCGAGTGATCCGAGGACCCACGATGCTCTGGGAAGATGGTGTGCTCAGTGACTGCTTCATCCGCTGAGTTGATGAAAAGGAGGTCAATCACGGTGGGATTGAGCTCGTTGTTATAGGGATAATGGGTGGGCTTTGCCTCGTCAGGACGGCAGAGCGACAGCCCGAGGCGAGTGGTGGCCGCCAAAAGGCGGTCAGCGTGGATGTTGGCCGCCGGTCCCTGGGGATCCCAGAGGCGGTGGCGGCAGTTAAAGTCCCCCCCGATGAGGTGGAAGCGATGAGGCCAGGTCTCCGCCCCCTCAGAGAGTAGGCGCATTCCGGTGTGGTTCCTGTCTGAGTAGATGTTGGCGAGAAAAATGAGATTATCGCCCGCACCCAAGGTGAAGACGATGACGTCACGATGATCGATGAGATCCCAGCGGTGGCTGGGTCTCAAGGCTTGCAGCCGCTTGTCAAAGTAGACAGCGACGCGTGGGAATTCCCCGCAATCGTTCCTAGGGAACGGAGCAGCGTCATTAGGGGCCGGGGCAGTGTCTGTCCCGGCTTGTCGGACCATGCAACCCCAATTGGGGTGCATAGGGGCACCAATCACCGCCTCTCCATCCCTAGATGCGGACAAAGGTGCGTGTCTAATTAGGTTCCAAGGAGGTTCCTGGATTAACAGAATGTGGAACTCATCACTCTGAGACTCAAGTAACGTGTCAAAAAGTCCGTAGTTACAATTTACATTTTGACACATGATCCGTAAATAAGATATATACTCATTTATGCTCGCCCACCGCGTCCTGCGGGGAAGGGGTCAGATGAGAGGGTGCAGGCGGCGCGGCGCTCACGTACCTCAGCGTAACGCTTTTTAATCCAGTCACCGTCGAAACGGTGCTTAGAAAAATTACAGCGACGATTGTCAGCTGCGTGTTCCTTGCGGCAGTTGGGGCAGCGAGGAGGATGAGGGCACGCGGAATGCTCCGGCGTGGGGGGGATCGGGGGCGTCGCCTTGGCGTTGCCCTTGCAACAACCCGCTAAGGTGCGGTGGTGCTCCTTGCGGTGGGGGCCGCTGCAGATGGGGCAGCGGATTTGCGGGGCGCGGCAAGCGTTGGTCGGATGACCCCACTTCCAGCACCGTTGGCAGAGAGAGACGCCGGGGTTGGCCCGGGCCTCACGGATGGGACAGACGTACGGTCTGAACTGGACCGCACACTTGGAAAGCACCTTCGCGCGAGCGCCACTGACTGAGTCAGAGATGTTCATATATACCGTAGCAGTATCAGACTGCTAGGAGTTGCGGACGATCCGGAGGGGGGCGTTAAGCACTACCAAGTCCTTAAGGCCGGACTTGGCAATGAAATTGAGCACCGACTCCACAGTAGTGGGACGGTGGTCTTGGAAGAAGGGCACATCGATAATTTTCATGTACGATGTGGAGGATGGGAGCTCCGCCGTAACGCGGAAGTGATCCCCGACGAACGCCGCGGCGATCGCCTGTCGGACGATGCGGAGATCCTCCGCAGAGGCCACAGCGTCGGTGGCAATGGAGTAGCCCCCATAAGCCAAAGAGACCGACTCCGCCCGAAGGGCGGAGCGGTGGAGGGACAGGGCCAGGCGGACCCGCTCGAGGATCTCATGGCTCTTGACGAGGACTACCGGGGGAGGGGGCATGCCGCCTTCACCCAGAATCGCGTGAACGATGGCAATGACCTGTCGTCGCGACAGGCCATGGACGGTGGACGAAGATTTGGGCTTCGACGCTGTAGGTTTGGCCTGCTGGTGCATGGCAGCCAGCTTGGCGGTGGGGAGCTCGGGGAACGCCTTGGCCATACGGACCAGGCCGTCCACTGAGGAGGTAGGGACATGACCGCCCTTGAAGCGGGCAGCCTGTGCAAATGTGGGAGCCTGGGCAGGGCCAGGTCTAGCCGTGGGGGCCCTCTGCTGTGGAATAGCAGGGAGCGGACGCCCGCCCTTAGGGCGGAAAGTGCAGGGGAGGCGGTTGGCCAGCCCTCCTCTGCGCGGTGGTGGGGGACCAGGACGTACCGGGGCCGCAAGGGGCATGGGCACGTCTTGGTTGGGAGCGGGTGTCGTCTCTCGATCAAACGAATCGACGAACGAGTCGAAGGACATGGACCTCAGAGGGTCCATGACCGGAGCTAAGGGTACTCCAAAGTTGTCGGCCACCCAAAGGAGGCCCGACAGCGCGGAGACAAGATCAGGAGTGCTGCCCTGCAGCAGCTCCTCAGATGCACCCTGAGAGGCGAGGGAGCCAAGGGTATTGGCCCCCTGGATGATGGATTCGACCAGGACTCTCACCTCGAGCTCCGTCACTGGTTCGACATCATACATATCCCCGTCCTCTTCGTTGGACAAGGGGGTGGTGCTGGGAGGACCGCCTATGACGACGGTCGAAGCCCTAGAGGCAGCCTGCGAGGCGCTGGACATGCGCGGCGCACGGGGGGTGTCCTGGCTGTGGCCATATGGCGACGGCGAGGGAGATGTGCGAGGCATGCGGACTGGGCCAGCCTGCGAGGGGACTGGGGGCCTCCCAGTGGACCTAGAGGCCACCGGCGAGGCTGTGGAGGGGGGGTTGGCTCTGCTGGGAGTGGGGGGTTTGACGCGTGGGTTGCCCCGGATCGTGCCGCCCGATGCTCGTGTGGGTTGGGATGGCGTTGACATGCACTGCTAGCAGTGTGGAGAGGACCAGATCGAGGGGATCAGAGACAGGTAGGAGGCCACAGGATGGATGAGACGATGAGGGGCTGTAGAGATGTGGCTGTACACGTCGTGGTAACAGATCAAGAGGCGATGTTGATTTCAGCGGGTCCTGATGTCGGGGCAGTCCGCTTTCTTAAAAACCCGACTCTTCCATGAGGTTGAGGGTTTCGTCTTTTTCTTCTTTGTCTAGTTTGCCTATGAGGGCTCGTATTTTCCCATAGGTGTCTTTTCCGCTTGGTTTCTTGGCAGTAAATCTTCTGACGGGTCCAGGTAAGAACTTTCCCGTCTTTTTGTCTTTGTGGTCGATGGCGCGATGTCCTGTCTGGTGACAGACAAAGCACATTCCTTTGCGCATGTGTTCGGCACGATCTTGTTGTGTCATTTTGTCAATTTCCATGGCGTTTGGATCGACGTCAGGGACGGCTGAGGGAGTATAAGCCTTAGAGGGTGCTTTGTTTCCTCTGGTTTTTCCCACGATTGCCTGTGCTCGTTTCCACTGCCCTTCGTACTTGGCAGCGGCCTCGTACCATCCGTCAATGGTAGTGGGCATTGTTTCTTTGAGGAACACCTTTTCAAGGAGTTTTGGTTTCAGCCCATCCATGAAATATTCAATGAGGGCGACGTTTTCGACTATCCCCGTGCGTGCGGCAAGGATTCGGAAGTCGGAGATGTAGTCTTGCACATCTCCTGTCTGAACTAAGTTCTTTAGTTTGGTTCGTGCAGTTCCTGCGTCATCTACAGGGGAAAAGGCGGCGGAGATGGCTGTTTTGAATGCTTGCCAACCGCCGAAGTTGTTGTTGGCCAAAGACTCTCTGATCTTTGCTTCTTTCCATCCTGCAGCCGCTCCTCCTATCATGAACGAGAGGGCGAATGCGATTTTCTTTTCATCAGTGTCGTAGGTGTTTGGGTTCACTCGGATGTAGAGTTCTACTTCCTGTAGGAACTTCGTCGTCTTTTCTCTTTCTCCAGAGAAATCGGAGGGGACTCGGATTTTTACTTGGGCATCTCTGTTGTTTGCCATTTCAAAGTAAGCAGGGTTATATAGACTATTAGTTACTCTGGTCTATACAACAATTGGCTAGTAAATATAACAGTTATCTACTCAGGTCTTTTAAGGAGTGTTTCGTAACAATGTCGGTTTCCAATGATTCTACCTCTCCGGAGGGTGGCCCATCGGTTGATGCTCTCGGTAATGAAACTTTGGAGAGTAACAGACAGGTAGAAGCACCCAGTTTTGTTAGAAATAAAGGAAACAGGCGTCAACTGGACTACCGAGCAACGAAGGCCGACCTACAAAAGCTGCCAGAACCACCCTCCAAAGAGGACTTGCAGAAGGTGGGTCCCATAGAAATTGTGTGTGATACCAACGTAACATGATGACAGCATGTTAGGACTTAGTATGCAACCAATGCTTGAACTCTGGCAAAGGTAGAGGTTGGTGAGATTCCGAAGCGGAAGGCAGTTATCGCAGCACTCTATGGGGAACTATTCCATGAACGGATTATGAAAATAAATTCCAGTCTTATGAGATCCTCCGGGACTTACATGGGCCTATATACAAAGGTATACAAGGAACTGAACAAAGAAATCAAGGCAGATCCCAAGCGGAATGCGGAGATTGAGGCAATGCAGCTGCAATGGTCAAACAGTGGACCACCAGCTGATAAACATCGAAAGTATGTGAATTCAAGCAGTTTCCTCCTGGACTTAATTTTTCTTGTAGGGATGCAGACATGTCCTTGAAAAAGCGGATGAATCAGTTCGCTAGGACCATGTACCTGGAAATGGGAGTCCGGATGGTGGTTCTCGGAGCATGGATTGGGACCGATAGAAGGAAGAAATGGACCATGTAAGCAATTTAATCTGTTACAATAAGTATGGTCATCGAAATTAGACTGCAGATTTGATTCTAACGACACTATGGGCCACGAGAAACTCAGCTTCAAACGTGAGTACCCACACTGGGCAATGTCGGATATGGTGGCCGACTTCTCCCACTATATCCAGGACAATCTGAGTGGAACGTCCAGTGATGAAGCTCTGGAGAGGATTGCTTCATTAACCAAGCCCAAGCAACTCCTTGACATTGGTTCAATGGGACAGCCTATGCTCCCCCTGAACTGTTTGGTCAGTTACCCTCGTAAAGGCAAGTACCTGGACTATCAGAAGGACATTCTCCAGGCATATATCAAAAGGTTATACAGTGAGGGTTTCTGTTTTGATCATCTCCAGCAAATGGTAACAGTTGGGCAGACTATGGTGCGGGTCTGTTGGGATTATGTATACAAGAGTATACAGGCAAGCCAAGGCAGTTAACATGCCTAGGGAATATTGCCAGAATACATGCTACAGGATTAATCATCCTGCAGCATGTCTATCATAGGATAGGCAAGATATAGCCATGTCTATTATAGGCTATCAGAGACAGGGCCTTGGATAGAGTGTCTATGACACACCCTGCAGGAAGTCTAGGACTTACCAAGCCATGATATCATATGTCACTATTATTGACACTATTATAGGGGATATGACATAGTTATTCCATTATTAACTGGTACAGGGGTCTATTACAGAATACCTCCTTTATATATTAAAGGAGTGCATTACACTATACCTCCTAACTGTGTAGTATAAATATTGCACATCTTGTAGGAGATGATAATAACATTCCTCCCTGTGGCAGACTCCCTCATACACTTATCTTTGACTTAAACTCAATACCTCAAAAACCTCGTCCTCATCTTGTGCTCAACTTCCTGATCCCAATAGGGTCGCTCCACCGGCTCTGTACCATGGACGGAGCTCAGGGTGAGACAATTGGAAATGATTAACCAGCCGGAGTACATGCCTCTTTCGCGTCCGGGGTTGAGATCCGGACACAGCTGGAGTCTTGGCCAGCGGCCCAGATGAATATGTCGTACTATGGGATCCATCCAAGATGCATAAATGGGAGATAGTGCTCTTGTTTGAGAGGTGGTTACCTATTCAGAATAATGGTGGTGTTCCTTTTCAGTTTGAAAAAGTCCTGATTCATGCCGGAAATGATATACCAAAGGCTGAATGGAAGAGCAAGGATGCTGTACAATTTGAAGTCAATGGGGATATGTCTCCTCTGCCAACTCTCCCACCAATCATCAGGGCCAACAAAGGGCACCAACCAGTGGCACCGCTCAGAGGCATGGCCAACAATGATGATGATGTATCGGACAGAGTTGGAAGAAAAACTCCCAAGCCACGGACACGGCGCCGGAGACTCAGAGTAGTTACCTCGGGAAGTGAAGGGGATGATGAAGGACCTTCCCCGAGACTTAACAGGCTTACTGCCCTGGCCGATGAAGAATGGGACCCCATTGGTGGGCCAGTGAAGACATCTCCCAGCTCGCCAATTGCATCTGCATTTGTGGCTCCCCGGACACCTTGGTGGGCCCAGTCTCTGTCTCTTTGATTCTGGCTGGCAATAGTTCCAACAACTTGTATACTGACGGTGGTGAACTGAATATTGATCATCCAGCAGTGCAGGCAGCCATTGATGCACATGTCCGCCAGAAGGAAAGGACATCCATCCCTTCAGTCCATAAACAGGGAGAGCCAGAGGCGGAGCTCTCCCAGCCTGAGTGTCCAACAATTCTGGAGCCCGTACTCCGGACACCAAGAGATGGTAGCCCGGACTCACAGGCGTGCGTTTACCGGTGTGCAACCAGAGAGAAGATATATCCGGGACAGGGTCCGGCGGACCCAATCATTGCTATGTCTCAGGATACAGTCACTCCAAAGAGGATCAGGGTCCCTTCCATGAAGCAGAAGCAAAGGATAGAGACAGAAATGAAAAGACAAAAGTTGTCTGGGGGCCAAACTCCAGGGGGGAACAAGTCAGGTAAAGGCAAGGAGAAGGAAGTCCGGCCGGCAAAGTCCGCTTCTAGACCGAAGCCTCGGAAGGCGATAAGCAAGGCTCCAGCTGGGGACCATTATGACGGAGACTTACATGGGAGGCGCAACCCCAAGAGCTGAGCTGATGCGTCATTCCACCGTTGTCACTCTGAGACAATTAACTTCAACACTTAACTACATTTATTTTTCTTCCCCACATCGGGACGGTGGATACAGTATGGAAAATAAAACGGTGTTCGTAGAAAAATTCACTATGAAATGTCCATGTCTTGTTGAGTCATATTTTCCTCCATTATCGACTCCAGCACCTCCGGCGGAATGAAAGTTGGGATCGAGCGAGATCGAGAGCGTGGAATGGTACTGGAGGAATTGCCTCCGGCCACAGATGGTTGGCGTGAGGAGGGCTGGGATGATATGCGCAGAGTGATTCCGGCTGTGGTGATGGTAGCTAGAGGAACAGGGGGTACAGGGGCCACAGGAATCACGGTAGGGAGTGTGGATGAGGAAAGTCGACCCCCTGGAGGCGTGCCCGGAGATGGTGGAATAGGTTCGGAAGTTGCGGGGGCACTGTTTGGCTGGGAAGTGGGAGTGTCCGAAGACGAGCCCTCGTCGCTGTCCTTCCCGTTGTCATCTGACTCATCCTCGCTGTCATCCGGTGTATCCTCCCTGTTTTGTCTGGCCTGAGCTTCTTCCACTTCCTGCAGGCATTTCTTCACCCCACCAAGCTCCGACTCCAAGGCGCAGTTCCGCTCCAACACCTCCTCGAGCTGCCGGGACATCCTCATCATGCGTTCCTCCATCTGCATGTCATCTGCCATCCAGGCATCAACGGTGTTCACATCCCTTTCCAGCCATCCTTTTAACTCTTTCATGCACTGAATCCATCCCTTCATTGCCTTGTTCTCGTCCAGAAGTATCTGATTCTGCTGCTCCAGCTTCGTGACGGTGGACTGGATTGCCTTGTACTCAGAGCAAATGCCAATGACACTAGAGACCAAAAGTCGATGGAGGTGATCCGGAGACAGTGCTTTGAGGTCCTCCCACTGCTCGTCCTCGCTGAGATGTTCAGCATTCATGACTGAAGCAAATAAGTGTTTAAAACCAGAGAAAAAGTGTAGGTAATTATGCACCCCATCGCTTCCAGGGAACTAAATTTCTCTCATCTGGAGTCATTTGCCTTCCCTTGGATCACCCTGCTAACGTTGTTAATGCCTTAGCTGAGGATGCCGCGGGTGCAATGACAGGGGACTTGGCCTTCTCCGCAATGGCAATGGGCTTCTCGGGGGTTTTCTCCGGCATCTTGCCTTTCGTCTTGACCTTGTCTTTCACCGTTACCTTGACTGGCTCCGGGACTTTTGGCAGTGTGTCAATAATCTCCGGGTCGCTGCTGTCATCCTGTTCATCATCAGTTTCTTCAGTTCTCTTCCTCTTCTTCCCCAAACCATTGGCTGTAGACCGAAGAAGTCCCAACTTCTTCTTCTGTCTGTAAAGTGACTTCCCCAGAGTACAATGAAACTACATCCTGTCTTCTTCTGAGTGCACCAGTAGCAGCTGTAATTCATCCCATAGAACACACACTCCCGTTGATCCATCACGGATTTCTTCTCGCATTCTGCACAAATCTTACCCAGCCTTTCTATGGAAGACCAAATATGATCTTCCGTGAGCCCGGCCAGGGTGTGCAGACGGGGCATTCGGTTCTTTGCCTGAATCAAGGTCCGTCGGTGTCGATGTGGGGGGGGCTCAGAGTGAGGAATTGGGTCCGCCATGTTATCGGTAGGAGGTTGAGGTTGTTCAGAGTTTGCCGTCGCGAGGGTCGACTTTGCTCCAGTGGCCTTCCGGGGTTTTTTTCGCAGGGGGTTGGGTCCGGGATCCAGAGGCGACAGGCAATTCGCTCCGGAGGTGATGGAGAGGCACCTCAGGGGGCAAGACGGTGAGTTTCACTTTCTTTGATGCTGCGTAGGTGGTCACCTGCGGCTTGTTCGCCTTCGCCTCTATCCACTGACACTTCCCCACTTCTGTTGCATGGGCGAATCCCTTCCCCTTTGACTTGGTCTCTCCTTTCGCACCACCCCCCACGCTAGGCCCTGTAGTTGTCTCACAAGTGGCAGCCGGTGGTTCCAACAGCAGGCTCGCGATTGGTCGTGGGGTGATCACCAATGGGTTGGATTCCGGGGCTGCATCAGGGTTGGAGGCAGGTACTGGGGTGGGAGGCGCAGTTGGGATGGTGAGAGTGACTGTGCCATACTCCGTGATGTCCCTGATATTGTGCCAGGGGATTGGCTCTTCGGGGTGTGCATTGCGCCACTGTACCCACTCGCCCACTATCTTCAGCGCGTGCAGGAGGTACCGGGGGATTTGAGAGATATCGGTTCCCTTTTGTGCTCTAGAATACTGTCCCTAGATGGAAGTGGTATTAACATGTATGGAATGTTAGGATGGTAAAACTCACCAATTCCCATATCATCACAAAGTCCTCGTCCTGACTGTGAGGTCCAGCCTGGATGAAATTACGAAGTTGCCGTTCCATATCAGGCTGCTGACCAAATAGAGTGGGGCCCTGAGGCAGTTACTGCAACACCTGAGGTAGACATGCGTTTTGCGGTATAACATGAAGTCGTTAATTGCAGTCAACACGTAATTGGCGGCGGTCATAAGGCTTTATTTATTTCTCACGACCTTTGTTGATTGGGACTTGAATGATTTTTGTTTCACTTCTGCGCCAATCATTACACTTTCATTAGCTTCAGATCACCGTCTTTCGCATTCAGTCAAACACTTGATCAATGCAAAAATCATTCATCAATATGTTACCATCTGTGGAGGATTTCAACCTAGACATGCACCCTGAAGATGGCACTCCCCACCTTCCATCGCTGGCATCAACAGGAAAGTCCGGAGGTCGTACAATTTATCCCCAAAGGCTGATCGGTTTGACATTTAGTATCTACCTCGTCTCTGCTTGAGGTTGCCAGTGTCATTCCAGATGCATCGGACTTCAACATGGAGGTTATTCCTGCCAGGCATTCTCTGGACACTACTTCCGGAGCATTCCTGGGCTCCGGTATTTCCTACTATTACAGGGGGAAAAATCACTAATGTATCCCCATGGTCCCACAGGTGCTACCGATCTTCCTGATGGGTATGACTTTGAGTTGTTCACAAAGAGCCCTTTTTGGAATTCACCTCCAGTCCAAGATCCCCCAGACCCATCCAACCATCCTTCCCACCACCCTTCTGACCTCCACCTGTCCAATACACAATGGGTGGCATTGGGCCAGGAGACAGGTGAGTTAAGCACATTGTCCTGTCCTTGTGATGACACGACGCACCAGACATTACATTGACCATCTCGCCAAGCTCACAGGGTCTAATGGTACCCCAGAGGGAGGTTTCTGTCCTCCGGTGGGTGCTCTGCCCGATCCAGGCGACTTTGACTTTGAAGATGTACACATGGGGGCTCTGGAGGGTGTACTAGATACAGGTGTCTTCGACCTCCCTGGGATCAGCAATGCATCTGCCCAACCCCCTCCGGCAAGTGGCCCTGATGCTGGAGACTTTAACCTGCTGGGGAACAAACGGGTTTCCGCCCCACACCCTCCGGCGAGTGTCACAGATGCTGGCAACTTCGACCTCCCCGGTGCCAGCTGCTTCAATCTCCCGGGGATGGTTAATTCAGCCCCACACCATGTTGGGATTATGTATACAAGAGTATACAGGCAAGCCAAGGCAGTTAACATGCCTAGGGAATATTGCCAGAATATGCTAAGTCATATTAACACATGTTTAACAGAGGTTAACACATGCAGAGACATATAGGGGAATCCACAGTTAACACATGCTACAGGATTAATCATCCTGCAGCATGTCTATCATGGGATAGGCAAGATATAGCCATGTCTATGATAGCCTATCCAAGACAAAGCTATGGATAGAGTGTCTATGACACACCCTGCAGGAAGTCTAGGACTTACCAAGCCATGATATCATATGTCACTATTATTGACACTGTTATAGGGGATATGACATAGTTATTCCATTATTAACTGGTACAGGGGTCTATTACAGAATACCTCCTTTATATATTAAAGGAGTGCATTACACTATACCTCCTAACTGTGTAGTATAAATATTGCACATCATGTAGGAGATGATAATAACATTCCTCCCTGTGGCAGACTCCCTCATTCCCAACACACCATGCATTGAGTCTCCCAGACACCGGCGACTTCAACCTCCCAAGTATTTCTCTGGGCGCCCCTTCCCCTCCGGCAGGCGCCCCAGATGCCGGAGACTTCGACCTTCCTGATGCCGTAGGGATCGAACAAGTTTCCGCCCCACATCTTCCGGTGAGTGTCCTCCCAGATGCCGGCGACTTCGACCTCCCCAGTGCTGGCAGCTTCAATCTCCCGGGGTTGGTTAATTCGGCCCCACACCATGCATCAAGTCTCCCAGACACTGGCGACTTCGACCTTCCAAGGATTTCTCAGGGTGCCCCTCGCCCTCCGGCAGCCGTCCCAGATGCCGGCGACATTGACCTCCCGGGGATCGATGATTCCGCCCCATACCTTCCAGCGAGTGTCCTCCCAGATGCCGGCGACTTTGACCTCCCTGGTGCCAGCGGCTTCAATCTCCTGGGGATGGTTAATTCACCCCCACATCATGCATCAAGTGTCCCAGAAGCCGGCGACTTCAACCTAGGTATTTCTCTGGGTGCCCCTCGCCCTCCGGCGGCCGTCCCAGATGCCGGCGACATCGACCTCCCGGGGATCGATGATTCTGCCCCACACCTTCCAGCGAGTCTCCCAGCCACCGGCGACTTTGATCTCCCCACTGTTGGTGGCCTCAACCCCCCGGATGCTGGAGACTGCATCTGCCGAGCACTTTCTCTGGCCACCTCATGCCCTCTGGCGGGCAGTCCAGATGCTGGAGACTTCAACCTTCCTGCTGCCGGAGACTTCAACCTCCCTGCCCCCAGTGACTTCGACCTCCCTGCCCCCGGAGACTTCATGCTCCCGGGGTTCTGTGATGTTTCTTCCCAACTCCCTGAGGATCCAGTGGCCTCAAACCATGTGCCCTCCCTGTTAGACCCATACGGCTTTGAAAAGATGGAGATGGATGCTCGGGCATCCTGTGTTACCAATGCCAAGGACTGCCAGGTCCAGATTGATTCCCCAACCTGTGAGTGACAACCATTTATTTGTTGGGCATGTCCTTCAATTTCTTAGTTAAGTTTAGGTTCAGTGATGTCCTGTCGGATGATGACGACTCTGGAACGTTTTCCATCCCTCCGCCACTCTGGGATATTGCCTGTAATCCTATGGAACACGATGCGGGAGGAGAATCGGCATCTGAGTATCGCGCATCCTGCTCTACGGAATATGACCCTGACGATGGGACCATGAAGAGGCCCTGTCGTTATCGCTTTTGCTTTGATCTGCCTACGGAGGATGACTTCGACGATGATTCCTTCTCGCTTACTGACTTCGAATTACCGGATATCCCCCGGCCTACTGTGAGGTTGCTCCTTCCCGGTCAATCAGACCATGCTATCCCTGGCTGCACACATTCCACTCTGGCAACCTCCCAGGAGTTTGCTCCCAAGGTGAGTTGTTTCGGTCTTGAGATGGAGATGGAATGGCTCAGTCCACTTAGCAAATCACTCAGTATCGGGAAGCTATTGAACTTGGGTATCGCGAGTCATTAAAGATGTCGAGATCCCACATTGCTGTAAATAATCAACTCCACAAGCAGTGCCGGGCTTTGACAGCCACAATGGAAAACACAGAATTGCTGCTCAGACAGAAAGAACGTAATATGATGTTTTCTCTACCTCGATAGTATTTGCCCCCAGGTTCCGGCGTCCGGATCAGCCTGCTCCAGTCCAGAGCTCTCTGGTCCGGGGGTCGTTTGGCCAGTCTCTGGCAACAGAAATACGGCGGCTGATGTGATGCTCTACCTTATCAGCCCACGCGTGTTCTTCTGGTACTTCCCCCTATTGGCCCATCCACCACCTTCGTCCTGTCAGCCCATCTGTCACCTTCATTGCATCAGCCCAGTCTGCTGGCCACAAACTTTAGCCTATATTTTTGTCCTCGGGGGAAGCGAAGACCACGTCTTTTTTGACTGAATGCCCTGGGGGGAGTGTGATTGCCACCACTAGCACAACGGTTCTAACGACAAACACCACAGCACCTCCTCCCCATTCAAATGGGATCTGAGGCCATTAGGACAATGGAGAGGAATGCCAAAGACGCAAGAAACGAGATGCCTGCATGGTACGCACCTACACACCCACCCCCACCACTATGAGCATTCGCTTGCAGGGCAGAGCGGGTGCTAACAGCCACATCACCACTACAGAGATGGATAGCAACAGGGGGGCGGGTGTATTGGGATCAGGAAGCTGAGCACAAGATGAGGACAAGGTTTCTGATGTATTGAGTATAAGTCAAAGATAAGTGTATGAGGGAGTCTGCCACAGGGAGGAATGTTATTATCATCTCCTACAAGATGTGCAATATTTATACTACACAGTTAGGAGGTATAGTGTAATGCACTCCTTTAATATATAAAGGAGGTATTCTGTAATAGACCCCTGTACCAGTTAATAATGGAATAACTATGTCATATCCCCTATAATAGTGTCAATAATAGTGACATATGATATCATGGCTTGGTAAGTCCTAGACTTCCTGCAGGGTGTGTCATAGACACTCTATCCATAGCTTTGTCTTGGATAGGCTATCATAGACATGCTGCAGTATGAGTAATCCTGTAGCATGTGTTAACTGTGGGTTCCCCTTTGTGTCTCTGCATGTGTTAACTGTCCATTCCCTAGGGTTATGGTTAATCTGGATTAACCCTAACCCTAGTGTTGTCCTGACTTAACACATGTGTTAATATGACTTAGCATATTCTGGCAATATTCCCCAGGCATGTTAACTGCCTTGGCTTGCCTGTATACTCTTGTATACATAATCCCAACAGGGTGACAAGGGGAGATGACAGGGAGGAGATGAAGGGAGAGACAACAAAGGCAGATGACGGCGAGGGGGGCAAGCGATGATGAGGGGGACGATGACGAGGGGGGCAGATGGTGCAAGTGGCTGGGGACTGTGTACGACCATACCTGGGGCAGCCCCCTCACGCACCTTGCGCGAGGGTTTTTTCATCTATTTGATTAGTTCATGGCCCCTTCCTCACAACATGAGATCGGAAGGGCCAAATTTTTATTAGTTAGGAAGTTAGGATATGTCGCCCTTGTTTATGCAAGGGGCTTAGTTTAATATATAAGAAATCTTGAAATGTCACCTCCCTTTGTTTGGGTACTGTAAATTATGATTCTTGTAGAAAAGACGGGACATCATTGACAACCCACTTGGCCACGAGCTGGATAGCGAAGCTATTCGTCGCTCGCGGAACACTATAGGTTACCAGGTGCGTGGTAAAATGCATGACCCTGGAACGGTAATGAAAACCACCTAAATACAACACCATGTATGCTACTATGCCATCGTTGATACTCTTTAGTAGACCCCTAGCTCTCCGGGGACTGTTTACCTCAACTCTCGATATCGGAATTGCTTACTTTGGCCTTATTTACCCTACACGTGGTGCATCACAACCTGCTGAGCTGCCCCAGCCCTCCCCCACACTGACATTTCCAAAAAAAGAAATTATGTCATAAATATCATGAAATCCTAATCACATGTACATGGCCAACTTTCAGCGTATGTAATGCCAACGCATAACGTATTCCAGACACTGCAATGGACAACAGCACTCTTCCTGGAATGAAAAAATGTTCCAAGGCTTGGTATAAGCAGCCCCTGCCTCTGGAATCCAAACACAAAACTTGCAACCACTGTCGAGAGTGGGATCGGCAAACTAAGAAGGCCCAGAGGGTACGCGAAGCCCAGAAGAAGGAGGACGAGGCACGCAAAGTAGGCAAGAAAGACAAGCGGCCCCAAGGGGATGCATCTGGGGATGAACAAACTTCCACCCGACAATGCACAGAGATTGTTTATCTGCTCAAGAGTGAGGATGAAGATGAATCTAAAGACTGTGGAGGTCAGTCACTGACTATCAACAAGTATAGCATACTGACAAACCATGACATTGATATTCATAGATTTTTGACTCAGGCAAAGAGCTATACAATTCCCTTTGAACTGACTTTAGAGCACATAGTGACATAGAGTTCAGAGGGGCATATGCTGTTCCAAATGACCCTCTGGTGTCTAATAGAGAACATGTCGACATGGTTGCACAAGAGATCTGGAAGGTGACAGGGTACAGGTTTACGTGAGTATAATCTCTTGTGATTTCGGCCACATGCTTACCTCTTCACAGGGTAAAAGACCATAAGGAACAGAGCCAGGGACATCGGACCCACTTTTGGTGCAGCCAGGACGAGGCCAGAAGAAAGAAGTCAAAACGTGTAGAAGCATCAAATATACAAAATCATGATACTGTTGGAATGAAACAATACCCATGCTGCAGTCGACTAAATATATCCTGCCGAGCTGGTGGGGTTCGTGGCAAGAAGATGGTTACCATTAAGCTTGATATGCGAAGCATGTGCACTATGTCAATGTTGCCATGCCAGCTGGTGCTGCAGAAATTATTCGAGAGAACGTCGAGTGGTTAACACCAGTTGCAATGGTGGCGAAAGTACAGGCAGCATATCCAGGTGTAACAGCAGCCCAGATCCACACAGCTTGGATGGATATGAGTCAGCTGTTTTGGCGTCGCAATGATCTACAGTTGCCATCAGCACAAAAACTTCTCATTGAGTTGGGAGAGGAGGTTGACATTATCTCACCGAAGGGTGTTCCTGAAGGGGTGGATATTCTGTGTTGGGGAATGAGGAAGATTGAGAAGCCCTTACATGGCAAGATTATTGAAGTGGGGCTTGACGCAACATGTAAGCCCTGCTCAACCCTCAATAGACATCAACCTTACAGACATAACAGATAATACAAATTCAAAACACCTTGAGCTTTACAGCATTATGGCTGAGCATGATAATGCTGGTTTCCCTATATCGTACTGCCTGCTATCAACAGCTACTTCAATGGAACAAGGAAAGTGGAAAAAAGCACTCACCACATGGGCTACATGCATTACGCAGGTGTATGGTATAAACCCAGTCTTCACACATGTTGACAAGGATATGGCAGAAATCAGTATGGTGAGGGAGGTCTGGAAGACAAAGATCAGCCTTTGTTGGTGGCACCTTCGGCGTGCTGTACGAACCCGCCTCAGTCAGGGAAAACTGTCAATGACACCATACAACGCCCCCCGTGCCCATGCCGAGTTCCCTTTCATTGATGTGGCCCATGTCCCTCCTGGGCGAGCTGATATCGAAGAATACGAGGGAGGCCTGCCAGACGATGTACCAAGCATATTACCTGTGGAAAGCCGCTCGAGTGCACTGAACGCGGTTACGAAAGAAACAAATACCTTATCCATTACAATTCCCACACAACTGTCAACTGCCTTATCCACACCTGTCACTGAGTCATGAGCTGATAAAGAAAATCGCCCGATGCAAGAAAATCTATACAGCAATAACATCAGTAAATGAATCACCATCAAGGTACCCCCACTACGTGCCACACAAGCATCATTGAATGATCCAGTTGTTGCAAACAAGGCAAACGAGAGTGACAAAGAGAGTGTTGACGAGGGTGAAGAGGGAGAAATGAAAAAAAATCGACGTACCTTCTGCCCAGCCATATACCGCCAGCCAATCATTACGATGTTGGCAAAACATTACTGTGCTCATCCACTAATTCCAGGTTATGCGCACCCGAGCCCTGAGGGAATCAAGAAGTGGGCAGTTCATCAAATGTATGACTTCTGTGTCAAGTACAACTTGCGGGAGGCATGAGCATACCTATGGGAAAATTGGTACAGGAAAGGCCGCTGGGAGTTGTGGGCAAGATCTGCACATGCTGAGATACCTGTCTTGAAAACGACGATGATTCTAGAAAGCCAGTGAGTGCCCATCAAATTCTGAATAAATTCATCGCTTACCTCTGATCCAGTTGGCGACGAATAAAGCATGATTTCCTCCACCATTTCCACATGCCGCGATGTGACCTTCTGGTCTGGATTCTCATTGTTAAGCTTGCGCCATCATATTATAGGAAATTAGAACAAGTACTTACCAACACAGGCCGGTTTTGAGAACTCCCATCGTGGCAAAAACAGTTCAAGCGGAATTGGAAGAAGCTCTCCAAGACACCTATCACAATGCCCCTCAACGAAGCATATCGGCCAGATGTAACCCGATGGGTCTGCACCTGTCCTGCGATGATTATCAACCGATTTCTTCTCTGCAAGCACCTGGTTCAAGCTGTTCGTCCTGTCCCACCAGTTTTCTTCCTCGAGGTTAGGCGTAGACGCACAGCTCTGGTATGGAGTCACCATCTCTTGAAGCCACTCGATGATGAGTCCTCAACACCCCAAAATGTCTCATCCAGTGTCGCAGCTACAGGAGAGGAGAACGAGACACGAGAGGATGACGAGGCAGGCAGTGCCTCATCTGGTGATGAAACTGATGACAATGAGGAAGAACAGGGAGATGTACAGGCTGCATTGCATGAGGGTTTGACATTCGAAGAAGCAATGAATGAGAATATTGCCACTATCGGGGATTTTCTGGAGGGTTTGAAGTACCAGGTCCAATTCAGGGATCATCGCATGCTGCAGGTGTTGGAATGAGAGGGTGGGTCATTCTTGAGGTTGGCAAAGGCTTGTCTCAGTAAGGAGAGGTGTATGAAGTCGACCAGAGGTTTGTCACCAACAATGTGGGAGTCAGCAACAAGAACCGCAATGTTCTACCGCTCTAGGCCCACACGTTCTGATGAGAACACATGACATGAGCAACGAGGCGTAGAACGGCTCCAATTTGGCGAAGGAAAGACCGATTATTAGATGATGTTACAGATGAAGAGGGAGTTATGAGACATAAATTAGCTTAAAAGAACATCGTATAGAGTAGCATAAGTACGAAGATATTCACTGCTAAGAAGTCCTTATCTCATCTTATCGATATTACCATTTTAGGAATGTCAGTGTGGGGGAGGGCAAGGGTACTTGGTTTTGACGCAATCATGTGATGTGGAAATAAATGTTGACCCCGAAGTCAGTCCATAATAAATAGCACAAAAAAAGAATTTACTTATATCAAACAACATATACAACCTGTATTTTATTTTCCCTTGGGGATTTTCTCAATGACAGAAATATACTAAATAACCCAATCGCACAGAGATATCAACTTCGCAAGGAAAATTAGCAAATGTACATCTCAAAACCTCACAACCACATTTATTGAACAAATATCAATATATATATATATTGTTTAAATGGATGTATTAAGGTATTAAATTATATAGCATCCCTTGCACATGCTCAAGGGAGGTGAAAAAAATGAAATAACAAAAGCCCCTCCACTTTGTATCTTGCACAAGGGAGGGGACTGTTGGCCAGAGCACCACTGCTTAGTGTTGCCAACAGCTCATCTCAGAGCCGCAAGCCATTGAGCTGAGCTGCTATTTTGGGTGAGCCATGCTGGTAATTCAGCTCATGGCTATAGCCAGCTTGGCTGTCAGACTGGGTGGCTCAGAGCAGCTCAAAGTGGCTAAGCTGTCTAAAATTAGTGTGCCTGAGCTGGCTTTGGAGTGGTGTATTTCTGTTGTGTCAGGCCACTCACCCAGCATTGCCTCTCCTCTCCTCTCCTCTTCTATATCCTAAAGCTTTGATTTTCTCTATGTTCTATTGCTCTCCAGCCTCTAGAGCCTGTAACATCAGAGTTATATATTCTTTTATCTCCTTGATCACAGCAATTGATTAGTCTTATCTGCCTGTCACTATCTTTCCATCAACAGAGTGTGGAACCTCATGTGTGCTGCGTGTATGGCAACACATGTCATGCAGCCTTGCAAGCATCTGCTTGCAGTGTGGATAGGCATGCTGATGATGACTCTACATGATGCGCTGCCTACACCCACTGTGGGGATATGGCATACAGGCAAGCCAAGGCAGTAACCATGGCTAGGACATATTCCCCAATATGCTAAGTCATTAACACATGTTTAACAGGAGTTAACACATGTAAGGACTATTAGGGGGATGCACAGTTAACACATGCTGCACAGTGAAACAGATATAGCATGTCTATGATAGGCTATCCAAGACAGAGCCTTGGATAGAATGTCTAAGATCCATACTGCAGGAAGTCTCAGACTTACCAAGCCATGATATCATAGGAGGTACTATGACACTATTGTTATAGGGGAAATGATATAGTTACTCCAAGATTAACTGATACAGGGGTCTATGACAGAATACCTCCTTAATATATTATAGGAGTATATTACACTATACCTCCTAACAGTGTTGTATAAATATTCCACACTTTGTAGGAGATGAATAGACATTGCCCTGCCTGTTCCACACACTCACTACTTCGTCTGAGTGATCCTCCACTTGCTCTCAAAGACCTAATCCCAATACCCACCCCCTTGAGAAACTGCTCCTGGCATGGACTGTGGGGCAATGCCAACACTGGATGACATGTTATTCAAATCGTATTGCTTGATGCACATGTAACACAATCCCCATTGTATCATGAGAAGCACCAATCTTTATGAAAATCTGCCTCATAGAAACTTTATCTCATTTTGATCTCCTTGCTGTATTATTAGTGTAATCAATACTTCTGATAAGAGAAGGAGGTCCACACTGTGATTTCTTTCCTTCCCCCCATCTGCTTCCTGTACTTCTTTTACCATGCCTCACAGTAAAAAATCTCTAAAAAATCCAGAAAAGAATTCCCAGCCTACTGGTAAGCAAACTGTTGTTACAGTTGACTGTATGCTATCCCTTCTCTGACTATTCATGTATTAGCTCCTGATGTACTTCCTGACACCTCTGGTATGTACTCCATAATATTTTCTATATAGTAAATTCAGTTGAGGTATCTTTGCAACTTTTGTAGCAGCTCATGCTCACAATCTCCAGAAGGCATCTTCAAAACAAACTGGCATGTCATTTAATAATCTGTTCATTTATATTGCTTATGTCATATCCCATGCAAGCACCCCTCGGAACTCTGCCTCGGAACTCCGACGGAACTCCGTAGGAACTCCGAGTATTTCAAATTCCTCATTTCAAATTACCTCTCCTGTTTTACTTACATCACATCTTCTGTAGTTTACTCAAGTCTGTTCTAGCCTTAGTATAAAACTACTTTACATACTTTGTATTCTTCAGTTCAAATATTAGTTGTTATCAACTTATCATTTGTCAACTTTAAGACCTCGAACTTCTATCTTAATCTTAGGACCTCCGGACCTCTGCTTTGTTCCTGTCCCTTACTTCGGACTTCCTAATCGGAACTCCGCTTTTGCACCTTTTCCTTACCTCGGACTTCCGCACGGACTTCCGGACTTTTCAGTTCCTTGCAAATTGGACACCGAGCATAGAGAAGGGCGCAACCTCTTAAAGGTTGAAGCCAAGTCCTCGTCGTACATCGGAACTCCGCCGGACTCCGCCGATTTCCCGCGCCTTAGGATCAGTTCTTAACAGCTTACTGCATATCATAAACAGCTGCTACCACCAAGTTGTCATCCAGTGTTGCTATTCAAGGTATGTTTTTTACAAACTTTAGATTCTTAAATGATTCCAGTGTATATATGGCATAGATGTTACTACAGGTGTACTACCAGGCACAGGTTCTTCTGTTCCCACTCCTGCAGGTTTGTAAATTTGTTATAACTTGATATTGTAAATGATGATAATCCCCTTAAAAGCCTCTATACCTCAAGCATATCTCTGCCAACCATCTAAGTGTTTGCAGCAGGAAAGTCTCAGTATTCTCAAAGATATATATACAGTTCATAGGATCTATTTAGATTGATCCATTACAACCATTGACCCTGGTAAACCCAAGACAATTAAGGCAAAGCCTGCAAAACCATCTAAGGCAGCAAAA
The DNA here is from genome assembly GCA_964034925.1 of Tricholoma hemisulphureum. Lineage (NCBI taxonomy): Eukaryota > Fungi > Basidiomycota > Agaricomycetes > Agaricales > Tricholomataceae > Tricholoma > Tricholoma hemisulphureum. The sequence goes on along the minus strand of OZ035928.1, from coordinate 1,208,158 downwards.
CCCTCCAAGACCACTAAAAAGTCTAATCCCCAGACTCCAGTTGCTCCTGTGTCTATTTTTTCTGCTCATCAGATTGAGGCATCTCATAATAAGCAGTCAGCTACACTCTTATTTACTCCACGTAAACCACATGGTGGTCAGATTTGCTTTGCACATGAACCACAACCTTCACCAACATGTCAGCATGTTTCCCAGAATGTACCTTCATTTGGATCTTCAAATAGTGACTCAGATATTGAAGAGGAATTGGTAGAAGGAGTGCAGTGTTTGGACTTTCATGCAGATTCTGATTCTGATTCACACTCTGGGTTCCAGTCAGGCTCTGTCCCTCAGTCATCTTCAGGCTCTCATTCATCCTCTGGCTCTCCATCTGTCTCTGGCTCTTGTTCTCATTCACGTGCACAGCTACCACGTGCAGGACCACATAGCAAGCCATCCAAACATCATCCAGTGGTGAAAGGTGCTAAAGATATCTAGTCATTTTTCACAAAGGTCAAGGGTCAGCATGAGTGTGTACTATGCCAGTATGTTTCATACTTTAACTCTATGGTATACTGAGTAATTGGTGCTTCAGACATGCTCAGAAGTCCAAGTCCTCACATGCTATTGCCCTATATGGTATAACAACAAGCACCTCAAATCTACAGAAGCATTTATATAGTGAACATATCGAGGAATGGGTTACTGGTTGTGATGATCTGAAGATCAAGATCACTGCTAAAGCAGCCTTGCCAGCTGTTTGTGAATTTAGGGCTGAGCCTGAGCCTACATCATTGGAGGCAGAACATCAAGAATATACAAAGGAGGCATTTGTAGAGGCTATTCTTGAATTCATTGTTGGTGATGATCAAGTATGTTTAAGTCCCTCTATTGAACATGTTGTATTATTGACCGGACTTCAGTCTATCAATATTGTGGAGTCTCCAAGGTTAAAGAAGATATTTCTACTTCTTCGTCAAGAGCTGCAGGAGTCTGACATCCCAGGTTGTTCTACAATGCGCACCTGCATTGAAAAAGCTTATGAAGAACACTTGAAGCAGCTTGAAGAAGAAATGGTGGTAAATTAACTCTTCAAATTTTAAGATACATACTGAGTCCAAAATTTTATAGAAATCAGTTCGAAAAATATCATATACCACTGAAAGGCTGCCTGGTTAGGTAGCCTCACTAAGTCAGACGGTAAGACAGGATCACGTTATCTTTGTTGCACAAGGTAAAGAGTCAGTCTAAGATACATAAGAAGGTCGGTAAACTATACCTTTGTTGCACAAGGTAAAGAGTGGGGCAACAAAGGAAAAAAAGATGGTATATATATGAGATTTGAAACCGTGTTGGAAAGTGGCCGCATTGAGCATAAGTTGATATATGAGTTCGCCAATGTTCGCCAATGTTCAGGGTGGCTGTGTAGCCATTGTAAGCATCAATGTGTGCCGATGTTCGCCGATGTTTGTGGTGGCTGTGCATGTTTGTGTCATGAGTCTGGTCGCAGGCTTACAACCACTGATGCCTGGACTGATCCAAACCAGACATCTTTCATGGCTGTGACTGCACACTGGATTGAGGCTATAGAATTGAAGGTATCTAGTGGCTCTCAGAAAAATCTCCGACTTTGATCAGATCTTGTTGGATTTCATAAACTTCCTGGACGTCACACAGGGGAACATCTGGCACATTGTTTCTTGTTCATCACAGACCACTTAAAGATTACAGAAAAGGTAAGTAGGATAATTTATATGTTCAGACTGTGACAGACTCAAAGTCTATTATCATCTCAGATGGGATGGATTACCTGTGACAATGCATCCAACAATGACACCATGTTCAGATGCCTGACAACTCTTCTCCAAAAGCACAGAATCAAGACTAAGATGGATGAATGAAGGATTCGGTACATTTATAATCTGCTGTATGATCTAATTTTGATGATATTTGATAGCTGCTTCCCTCATATTAATCTTGCATGCAAAGCAGCATTAGCAGCAATCACAGATCTGACATATGTTGATGACACTATTGACACCTATTCTGATTATGATCCCAGTTTCACTATCACCAAAGATTGCATTGCAACTGCTCGCTCCCTTGTAAATGCTATAAACTATATTTTGATTCATTCTTGCCAATTTTGATTAACAATATCAACAGATACAAAACAGTAATATCAAGAAACAGCAACTTTCTACATATGTTCAACAGTATTTTAAACATGACTATCAGCTCCTTTGTGATGTAGTAACAAGATGGTCATCAACATTGCTAATGATCAATCAGGTTTTGAAGTTAAAAGATGTAAATTTGGCATCTTGTTAATTTATTTTAGGCTAATAGTGTTATAGGCTATTGAAGACATCACACATGATAATGAATTTAAAGAACTGTGGAAATATCAGTTAAGTGAGGAAGATTGGGAGTTGTTAGCAGATTATCAGCAAATCCTCCAAGTAGTCATACAGCTTCCAACAATTAACCTTACTGACATAATGCCTCTAGGTTCCTCATGCATTCCAGGATATTTTGGCAGCTGAAGCAACACCCACAATATGTTATTCAGTTCCTGCATACTCTGCCTTCATCAATAGGTGGACCCTTCTCATGGAAGATAACCTGCAGTGGGCCAGCATCATCCAGCCAGGTCTGGATAAGCTAGAAGATTATCAAAACTGCCTAGCTGAAACTCCAGCATATGTGGTGGCAATGGGTGAGCTCAATTAAATTGGCTTGGGGGGGCTAAAAATGATATGGAATAGCAATTGATCCTGCAAACAAACTAAGTTACTATAATGACTAATCTCCAGCACAGTACACAGCCAAAGAGATATTTTTGAAAGCTGTAAGCTTCATATTTGTAACCTGTTGCAAACCTGATACTTTAATTCTGATAGCTTTGTCCCTATGATGACCAAGTCAACACTGTGCCTAACCAACCAGCAGCCAAGCCTTCATCTTCTCACCCAACAGCAATGGATATTCTTGGTCTAAATCGAGTTTGAACATCAGCACATGCAAATGTTTCATTGGAGAAGGAAGTAGACTAGTATCTGAGCAATTCAAATTCTGGATCTGGTATCTTGGCATTTTGGCAGGTAATATATGTATTTTCCATCTGCAATTGGCTGCTTCACTGGGGTGTATTCCAGGAACATAATCAACAGTATCCTCGTATATACTGACTTGCAATGGATATTATACCTATCCAAGCTTCAAGTGTCCCCTGTGAAAGAGTATTCTCATCTGGAAAGGAGACAATGGCACCTTGCAGAAGGCACATCTCAGCTAGACTGATGGAAGCATTACAGATGCTAAAGTACTCAATGAAAAAGGACAACCATTGAACTTTACACAGGGTATGTGCTGGACAGAAGAGCTTACAGAGTTTGAATTTGCAGCAAGGACAGAGCCTGTGGGTGATGCTGAGGCATATGGGCATAGCCTGGGAGAACCTGAGATAGATCTGGATGGTATTAATGAAGACCTTGAAGACCTGGAAAAAGATCTGGAAGCATTGGAAGAGCAACTTCTGAGTGGTTCAGGTGATGGTATCGATGATGATGATGATGAGGAGGATGAAGAGGAGGAAGAATGATTTCCATTTCTGCTCTATATACTGTACATGTATGTCCAAAGGTATGACTGATGTTGTTGCTAGTGACTCAATACAATCTTGACTGTACAATATCCCACCAGCAAAACTCCTTGTCAGGGGTATGATTTTTCTAAAGACAATTAAAACTATTATTTTCATTATTTGGTTGTGATGACACTTTTATGTACACACAGTAGATGCAAGGTCCTTATGATCGAGCACATGGCTAAGGGTAGGTGCAACACATGGTGCACACATGGCTGACATGCAGCCTGATCAGTCTCATGGTAGACACATGTAGCTGCGCACCTCACACTGTCGGCATGGTGCTGTGCCCACTGACGACTCATGGTCTAGGCATGGTTAACGCATGGATACCTCATGTAGAGTAGTATATATATCTGAATAAATCACCTAGAGACACTAGTCGTCTTCTCTTAGGTTATCCGCTATTCCCTAGTGTGACTGTCTTTGACTATGCACTGCCCCCCTTCTTTTGTTTATGTTTATTTGGGAGGCCTCATTGATTCCTTTGGGATTAGCATTGTCCTAACACTCCTCATTTTCCTGCCAGAGTAGTAGATGACTAACAAAGTAGTTATCAAAGCACTTATAGGATTCACATCTTACCCATGGTGATGGTGGTGCTCAGTGCTGTCATCTCCATTCCCCCTGCAGTCCACCCCATGACCAGTTGCTTGAGGGGCTGGTTGCAGGCAGTATGTTGTCCATACCCCTGTGGTGGTAGTGGGTGCTCAAAGGACTCTCCCACACCAATGTCAACACACCACTAACAATACTACAGCACACATGCATACCGTCATACTAACCCACGTCACACCCCAACTCACTTCCACACACATGAAGTCAACTGCAGTCAATCATTTGCTGATGAACAGTTAGCATGTGCCAATGAACAATTTGCATGTGCTGACGAACAGTTTGCATGTATATGACTATGTTACAGTCACTCTTGGTTCTCTTTGTTTTTTTGGAAGGCTTCCCTAGAGCCCTTGATATTGGAAACCATGAGAGAGGACTGAAAGAGGGAGAGGACTGACGGAGAGCAAAGGAGCAAGAAGGCTGGGTGTAAAACCACGGGTAGGGCCTCTGCACCTCCCTGGAGGTGTCAACATCCCCAATCCAAGTTACCACTGATGCCGCGACCCAAGCAACCCCCACGACTGTTCAAACAGTACCTTTGCCAATGCCATTACACAAACGGCACTCCACGACGAGCTGCTGCCTCCACTGAGTGATGTGGGGACATCTACTGAACCCCTCACAAGCTACAGCAGGGCCTCACAGACTGACGATGACCAATAACACCCATAATCCACCCTGTGAACAATGGCTCACAGGGCTGGGTGTAGGTGTTGTCACAGGGAGCTGGGGAGCTAGTTCTTCATGGTGGGGACCTAATGCTTGTGTTGTCAGAGGCATGGGGGCCATCAATTATTAATATGACCTAAAACTAATGAAAATGGTTAGTGGGTGGAAAGAAACACAACAGAAAGCTTACTGGTATAAACAGTGTCTATTGTCATTTAGGTCATCTTGATCAACATTCAAAGTTGGTTTTGCAATCCAGATCAACAGAAATTTTCCCATTACATGCTGCAAAAGCAGCACAAATGATGTGCCAAAACATGCTGGGTGTATTGCAAGTTCAGTAGCTGCCCCAATAATTTACATATCTTGACAATACAAGCAGGAACCTTCAGCCTCTGCCTGCGTGGAGGAGATACTATAGTAAATTAATAGTAAGATAGTAAGTTAATAGCTATGTAGCCTTATCTATATCAAACACTATTGATACATCCCTATATGCATCTTATTACCACAGTCAGCAACCAAACATTTCCTGTGTCTGAGAGGGGAAGCCATTTCCAGTCCAGTTGCCCTGTGTGATATAGCATACTCCTAAGGAGATCAGCCTAATAGAGGAAACAGATGAACAAAGCAGAGTCAGGTCATCTCCCTTAATGCCTCTAATCTCACACAGCCCTTTCTTAGTGTTATCCATTTAATATTCATCCCCCTGCTTCACTGTCTCTCACCCCCCCCCCTCCCCCCCCCCCTACCCCTTATATTCTTCTCCTTCTCCTCCAGACACTCCTCCAATCCTCCCCTCTTCTCCACACCCCTCATCTCAGCCCCTTCCCATCCCACCCCCATTATTCTGCTTCCTCACCTTCACATCCTCTCCCTCACCCCTCCCCCTCCTCCTTTCCCTCATATATCCTTCTCCCTCTGACACTCCTCCCCATCCCTTACTCCTCCCTATTGTCTGAATGACTGTATCACTCTCCCCACTGCTTGTCTCACCTCACACCCCTCCCTCACTCTCCCCACTGCCTCCTTCCCCCTCTCCCTCACACCCCTTTTCCTCACACCCCCTTCCCTCCCCCATCTCACCCCCTTCCCTCCCCCATCCCATCCCATCCCTCCCCCATCCCATCCCATCCCTCCCCCATCCCACCCCCTCTCCCTCTCACTCATATCCTTCTCCCCACCACACTTTTCTCTATCCCTCACCCCTCTCTTATTTTCTGTATTACTCTTCCTGCTGCCTGTTTCACCTCTCACCTCCCACCACCCATTCCTCCTCCTCTCACACTTCCCCTTACACCTCTCCCCACTGTCTATCCCACCCCCCTCACCCTCACACCCCTTTTCCCTCACACCCCTTTTCCCTCACACCCCTTTTCCCTCACACCCCTTTTCCCTCACACCTCTTCTCCCTCACACCTCTTCTCCCTCCCTCCCCCCCCCCTCTCCCTCTCCTCCTCTCCTGTCTCCCCCCCTCTCCCCTTCCCAGGCCTCCCCCCTCTCCCCCTCATTCCAGGTCTCTCCCCATCCCCCTGTCTCCCTGTCCCCCTGTCCCCCTGTCCCTCTGTCCCTCTGTCTCCCCTCCCTCACCTTCTCAGGCTTATAATTGCTTACATTGCTTATTTCAGACTGACTTGTAGTGGTCATGTGCTGGGGTCATGATGTTTAGAGGGTTGTGGCTGTACACTCTAAGTATTAGAGGATGGTTTGTCATGCTTAGTCATATTCAAATGCTTAGTGTAACTGTCCCATGACACCAATTCTCTGCTACTTATGCACAAGCTTCTGAAGTGCACCTCTGGTGCTCTGCTTGCTTCACTTGCTCCTGCATCCACTTCTTTAGCTTATCAGGGGGCTGCACCCCCCCAACCCCCTGCATATATGTAGGAGAGTTTTTATAGCACCTCCTCCTCTCCCCCATCAGCTCCACAGCTCTTAACTTAGCACTAATATTCAGCCCCTCTCCCCTCTCCCCATCACCATCATACTCATCTAGTGTTGCCACTGGATAAGTCACTTATTTTCAATATTCTGGCCATTGGATCCAAAGTAAAATCCAAAATATTTGACACAGTAGATGATCTAGAAAGCAGGAGGGTCTTCTGCCAACATTAGTTTGTCCAGTCAGCCATTCCTCATTTATTTAAATTTAGCCACTTGGTGAGCCACTGGCTCATGGGAAGTGGCTAAATTTGAATTGCTCACCAATAACTGATGGGATCAACGAATTTTGGCAGAAGACCATCCAGCTTTCAAGGTCCTCTATGATGTCAAATATTTTGAGAAATTTACCTATTTGATTTGAGATGCTATAGCCAGATATGGAAAGCAAGTAGCTTAGCCAGTGGCAACACTATACTCATCCCATCCTCACTCTAACTCAGTACTCCAACCTAAGCCATAAATAAAAAAACATCAACTTACATCTTTATTTAGCATTTTTTTGTAATTTTTTGCACTATAATGTAGTCTTTTCTAACTGAGTGAATTTATTTTTCACTCACTCATTTGTTACTCAGTGGTTGTTAGTTGTTGCTCTGGTTATTGACCTTATTGAATTCCTCTATTTCAGACTAACTTATTGTTGGGAATGGAGTGGTGAACAGTGACAGGAAGAGTTAAGGACAAGGTTAGAGAATGAAGTTTAATCTCAAAGGCTTAGTGAGTGAGGGAGTCTGCCACAGGGAGGAATGTTATTATCATCTCCTACATGATGTGCAATATTTATACTACACAGTTAGGAGGTATAGTGTAATGCACTCCTTTAATATATAAAGGAGGTATTCTGTAATAGACCCCTGTACCAGTTAATAATGGAATAGCTATGTCATATCCCCTATAACAGTGTCAATAATAGTGACATATGATATCATGGCTTGGTAAGTCCTAGACTTCCTGCAGGGTGTGTCATAGACACTCTATCCATAGCTTTGTCTTGGATAGGCTATCATAGACATGGCTATATCTTGCCTATCCTATGATAGACATGCTGCAGGATGATTAATCCTGTAGCATGTGTTAACTGTGGATTCCCCTATATGTCTCTGCATGTGTTAACCTCTGTTAAACATGTGTTAATATGACTTAGCATATTCTGGCAATATTCCCTAGGCATGTTAACTGCCTTGGCTTGCCTGTATACTCTTGTATACATAATCCCAACACTTATTGTCTTACTTGGTTGCTTATTGACCTTACAATTGCTTACTTCAGACTGACTTCACTTACTCAAACTCAAACTGAACCTTATCTACAATTCATGGTAGTCATGTGCTGGGGTCATGAACAGGTTTTTGCATTTTGTTCAGCCCACAAGGTTGTGGCTGTACACTCGATGTTAGAGGATGGTCAGGTGCTGCTTAGTCAAATTATTCATCACATCCCATAGGCCACAAACATTTACACAGCTCGAAAAAATCACACACAGTTGCTAAAAACCCATGACCCCACCCCATGACCACCTGATGCTCTATTACTTATGTATACACTTTGACTGTCAAACATAATTTATGAGAAAAACATATCTTTATTATAATATCAACTATATAACATTATATACCACAGTTGCATTCACATAAAGTTTTAAAAAGGCACCTGTTACTTGAAAGTGGTTTTTGGTGACATTTAGAGAATTCTAATCTCTCATGATTGTTTCACAATCATTTGGCTGCTACCAGTCTTGAATATGAGAAACTACAACCACCTACCAAATAGACATGTATGCTAACAGTAATAAAAAAAACACCCACATGTTACATCACCTTCCCCCAATGGAAATTGATGTGACATTCCAAGAATTCAGGTTTGTTTCATTTCCAATTGGCTTTCACCAGTCTTGGATATGATAAACTACAATCACCTACCAAAAATACTTGTAATGTAAGGGAGCACTACCATCCAGGTAGTGTTTATAGATGTTTTGACCAAGGGCTGCCAGACTTATAGCCAATGTCAGCTATCTGGCAACAAGTCTTATACCACCATGTAGCACCTGAATATATCTAAGTCATATTCTGTTGCCTGTGGTTCTTAAGCACCCCCTATCACACACTTTACACTTTGTTGAATACCTCTTGTATTCAGTGCTAAGGGAATACCCTAAGCATTACATCTAGAAATAGTTTTGTTCATACAACTATATATTATACTTAATTGGCTTGGCTCAAGACGTTCATGGATAGTTTCAAATCAACTACTAAAGCTAAAGGTAGAAGAAAGCAAACCATGAGGGGTGATCCCACTATAGCTCCAGACAATCCACTGGGACAGGATCTCAGGCTCAACAAAGGTGCCACATCACATGAAAGTGATGATGTGCAAGTACTAGGAGGGCATGACAGAGGACCTATTACTAGGTCCAGCTCAAAAAAACTAGAGACAATAAACAGCAGTTCATCATCATCAGCAGCACCCAACACAGGCACTGCTGAGGTAGTAGGCACATCCTTGACATTAAGGATGATCTCAGATGGTAAGGAAGTCATTGAATCCTTCAGAGATCCAGTAACAGGATCATCCTTGACAAAAGCAAGCACTGAACATTCAAGAACAGCGCCCCAATGGATTGCAGGACTCCCTGCGTCACCTAAGCTATTTGAATCATTTTTGTCAAAAGGAAGGATGGTATCCCATCCTACAATGTCGCCAACACAAACATTAATGTAGGAATTCCAAAGGTTTCAGAACTCAGGTCGTGCAACAGTGACAGTGATGCCGATGATTTAAAGGTGGCTAGTTAACCTCCTTAGGTGGTTTTGGGCCAACTGATACTGCAGTAAAGGATTGGAAAAGGAATGCCTGGTATGCATGGCATTGACCTGGGATGATGATAATGTATTGGGTCTGTGCTGAGTGAAGGACACTTGGTCCCTCAAGCTAGTAATCACTGGATTATATGATCAGTTCATACACCACACCATACTAGGCATGGCTGCCGATAAATTCTGGAATGTGACTCACGCTCCAGGGGAAACAGTCTTGGACTTTTACCATAGACTAACCAGATATGCAACATGAATGGTCCGCCCACCCAACAGACATATGTTCAAGTGTCAGCTTGTTATGAGGCTGCCTAGAGATGTGTTCAATTATCTACTGAACAAGGAAGTCACTGCAAAGCATTCCACAGTGGAGAATAGTACAAAGAACCCAACAAGAAGCCAGGGACCAGCAAGAGGATCAAACAGGTGGATAAAGACACCTGTTATGGATGTGGCCAGAAGGGCCACATAGTGAGAGACCCTCATTGCCTGAAGAACTCACTGGGCAAGAAACCTTTGGCTCACACCTTTGCAGCATGGGATATCCTAGTAGAGGATGATCCTGACACTGATCAGGAACATGCCAAGGAATAGAGTGCCATCAATGACAAGGGCCAGGGTGGTACTGAAGAGAGAAATCCCATTGAATCTGAAGGGGAACAGGAGGATATGTACTTCAGATCCCAGTACAGTTCTGAAGGTGAGGAATTTGTATACAAAGACCTTGCAGATAATGAAGTGGAATCAGCAGTCTATGAGGAGGGCAGAGAACAGGATATATTCAAAGCCATCCAAGACAGCATAGAACTACCTTTGAAACATACCATAGACAGGGTTGGAAACAACCAACCCATGTTACTAAGCAAGTCAAGCAAACAACCTGATCGCCTGATATAACAGTGAATAGAGACATGTACATTCATAGCTCTAGTCAAGATAAATGGCCATGAGGCCATAGTGTTACTGGACTCTGGATGCACAATAGATGGCATATCACCAGAGCTAGTAAGAATCACAAACCTCAAGGTTTACAAACTAACTGAACAAGTGCCCTTACAATTGGACATTAAAGGTAGTCAATCAAAAATCAACTATGGCACAAAATCATGCATTAAATATGGACCCGTAGACATGAGTCACTATTTTGATATAGTAAATATTGATAGATATAATGTCACACTAAGCACTGTCTTTATGAGAAAACATGGCATTGTGTTGGACTTTGACAGTGATGAGGTCAGACACAAGCAAAGTGTCCTACTAATTTTCAAGGAAGGAATGGATTGATACCTAGTGCCATGCAGACAGGCAATGAGATATCACCAAGAAATGACACCAGGTGAGAAGGATCAGAAAGAGGATCCAAAATTGGATCAAGTGACTCAGAAACAGCAACACTGCCATATTTCAGTCTAAGAAGGGGAGGGTGGATAAAAAATATGCACCCTCAGGATTGCCAGTCATCCTTGAACAAGATGATGAGATTACATCAAGAGACATATCAAAATTGGATGAAGTTGTCCAAGAGTTCTCAAGAGGTCCAAGGATACTGTATCAAAAGAAACCTTTTGGTTATACTCTAGATCACCAGCCAAGGGGCAAGGTGAACATGAAAGTGAATCTAATGTACTTAGTGGTGATGGAGGACCAATGCTCCATCCTGAACAAAGGATCACTTACAGTCAAAGACATTCCTTGGCTGCATGAGGAATGGGTGAAGTCCAACCAGGACATCATGCAAGGAGCTCCAGAAAGGTTACCTCCACTATGGGAGGTAAATCATAGGATACCACTGATTGATGAGAACAAAAGGTCCAAGTACCACTCACCTAGGTGACTGGACTCTCTGAAGCCCAAACTCATGGAAAAAATAGCCCACTGCACATGAGCGGGCTGGTGGGAGGCCACTCATGCAGAGCAAGCAGCTCTGATGCTGTGTGTTCATAAGAAGACCATGAAACTGAGGACAGTTGTTGATGGTAGACAATGGAATGATAATACAATAAAGGATGTAACACCTTTTCCAGATCAAGACCTCTCAGATGTGCATGAGCTTCATTTGTGAGCTATGTCATGTGTTGGGATACAAGCCTATAATTGCTATATCCAGAGTGGTAATTATGACATTACTAATTACTGTTACTTCAGCATTACTTCAGCATTATATACTAATATATACTGAGACAATTAATTCCTGACCTCTGAGACATACAGAGGAGTGCCCCCCTTCGTCCAAAAGCCTCTAGTCAGCTTCCAGCTTTACCTCCCAACAGGTTATGGGCCCTGGCTTATTATAAACAATCCAAAAATCTATTTACAAAACCTTCTACAACATGTCAAAAGCCCCAAGCAATATTGAAGAATTTGTCCCGGACAGTGGTGAAGAAAACCCTCAAGAATATGTCCAGGAGTATGATCAGGACTTAGCTGACCATATGGAATTATTTGGGCCATCACCAGCCACTTCCCAATACGCTACAGCGGGAGCGCCGCCAGCCGCGCCCAAGGCGGGAATCCCGCCAAAACAAAAGAAGCCCACAATCCTTCTAATTTGTACCAAAGAATATTCTAACATAAACAAGATCTCCGATCGGGATCACCTTACTGATGAGAATTGGCACAAATGGAGAGAAAGGATGAAACAGGTATTTATTAATTGTGACATCACTGGATATATTAACAGCGCCGTAAAATGCCCAAAAGAATCCAGGGATGCCGAGGGGGCGCGCAACTGGGACAAGAACGACACCTGGGCACAGCAAGTTATAATACATAACATTACCTCTTCGCAAATGAATCACGTCGGATCAAAAACTAGGGCAGAAGCGATGTACTCCGCGCTATCCGTTACTCACGAAAACAAAGCGCATCAAACCGTAAATCATATTCAGTGCCTACTGTACGAGACAAAGGCCGACACTACCGATGATCTCCTAAAGCATATGGACACCCTGAAATCTTACTGCGACCGCATCAATAAATTCCCTAATAAGGAATTTCATATCTCCAACACCCGATTCAAATCTATCATATCGGCATCTCTACCATCGTCTTGGCAAACTTATGTGGAGCCATACAATGGCAACGCAAATGATCCCAATGACTTGGATCCCAAGCACTGCTTATCATCGGACGCGTTTATAGGATTATTACGAGAGGAATATAAACTTCGGCTAAATCGGAATGGGAATAATAACGGAACCGGCAGGAGCATAAATCTGGTGCGAACCCAGAAAGCTACCGGTCCCAGTAAATCCCTGGAAAACCGTATTACCAAAAAGAAACCTCCATCAAATCTTATTGCGATCATTGCAAGCGCGCGGGGCATTGGACGAGCAAATGCCGAAAATTTGATGGGAACAAATGCCATAACTGCGGGAAATTTGGACATTATGCGAAGAATTGTTGGGGAAAGAAGAAAGAGAAAACGAAAGAGAAGAAGCCCAGGGATACTTCAATGATAGTAGAAGAACATATTACTTTCTCAGCAGACAAGGAAGGGCATTTTGATGCATGTAATAATGATGCCATAATTGATGAGCGTCTGATCTATTATGATTGGCTGGCCGACTCGGCAATTACTTCGCATGTAACGCATCAAAAAGAAGCATTTACCTCCTATGAGCATATGAAAAATATTTCCGTAACAGGTGTAGGAGGGAAAGAGGCAAAGATAGAAGGACAAGGAAATGTTGATCTAATTGCGACATGTAATGGAGAACAATATATTCTCCATCTCAAAGACGTTCTGCACGTTCCAGGAACGCGGAACAATTTAATTTCGCTAGGAAGATGGGACGCCACAGGAGGAAAATACAAAGGGGGACAAGGGGAAATAACCCTCATCAATAAAAATGGTAAAGCCATTGCACACAGGAATAAAATCAATAATCATCTCTACAAAATGGAAATGATTATTAGAAACCCAAACAACACTGCCAACAATGCTGAAAATAATATAACTTTCAGTGGAAATGAAAAATCACTCAGTTGGGAAACATGGCATCGACAATTTGGACATATCGGATATACTGGGCTACAATTACTACTCGACGGAAATATGGTAAAAGGATTTAATGTTGATCTGGCTACCCCAAAACCAGAATGCGAGACATGTATAGCCGCAAAACAACACATTAAACCATTCCCAAAATCAGTCAAATGGAATACTGAAACCGGAGAATTGACACATATATATTTATGGGGAAAATATGCCGTCCAGTCCATCAATGGAAAACACTATTATTTATTATTCGTTGATGACGCCAAGAGGTATGTCACCGTCGAATGTCTAAAAGAAAAGAGTGATGCAGCACAGGGAGTAATAAATTATTTGGCCTATATACAAACACAAGGCCGAACACCCAAGGGGATTCAAATTGATTGCGGAAAAGAATTCGTCAATGAAAAATTGGAAAACTATTCTAAGGAACACGGGATACAAATACGATTAACTGCGCCATACTCTGCATTGCAAAATGGCATTGCAGAAAGAATGAATAGGACACTTGTCGAATTATCGCGCGCAATGCTATCCGCGAGCGAGCTCCCAGAATACCTCTGGGAATATGCCATCATGCACACCGCCTATCTCTGCAACCGATCGTATATGAAGCATCTTTGGAAATTAACTCCTTACGAGGGATGGCACAATGAACAACCAGATGTTTCACACTTACACAAATTTGGCACACCAGTATGGATCTTATTACAAGGTCAAAAAAAGGAAAGAAAAATGCTTCCTAAATCAAAGCGCCGTGCATATCTTGGATACGACGACGGTGCCGGAGCAGTCAAATATTACAATGCCGAAACGCGTAATGTATTAACTTCACGGAATTTTGAGCTATTGACTGGTACTCCAAAATCTAAACCTTCTGAAGACAATACAATGGAACCCTCGATGCACGAGGGGGAGTCTGATGGAGGCGCACCGCCGAGAATTCCAATTATAGAACCTGAATGTAGGCAGATTGAGGCACAGTCACCCCCACAACTGCCAATCACAAATGATGAACCTCTGATCAGAGCTGCATCACCGATCGGAGAAGAACCGGATATACTGGAAATAGAACCTCATAACCCGGAGAAGCAATCCCAGAAGCAGAAACAAGTTGATAATAATGATCACATTGATATTGATGAACCACGCAAGACTAGAGTTTTAAAGTCCGGTCGGGTCCGGTTGTTCAGCCATTTCGGCCCCAACCGGACCCCAACCGGTTGGTCATTTGCATCAAAAAGTACCAACCGACAACCGAACCGGGTACAACCGGTTGGTGTCGGTTGCTCAGGCGGTTGTGACCGGTTGAGACCGGTCACAACCCGACCTGGTTACAGTCGGTTGCAGTCGGTTGGGACCAACTGCAACCGACATCTACATAGTCACTTAATATACATACTGACTACTAATATTACTTTTTCTACTGTAATTTAAAATATAATATAATATACAAATAAATAAAACAATCCCCCCCTCAAGGTGGGGGGGATGGGGAACACTGACAACGGTGGCCATACTCGCTGTTGAGGTGAGGGATGGCGGATGAGAGGGGGGGACGGCGGACAAGTGGGGGGATGGCAAACGCGAGGGGGGGGACGGCATACACGAGGGGGGGGGTGGCAAACACGAGGGGGGGATGGCAAAGTGAGGGGGCACAGCAAACATGACTCGCAAGGGGCAGGCAGTAAACGTGAGGGGGCAGACGGCAAACGTGAGGGGGCACAGCAAATGCGACTCGCAAGGGGGCAGACGGCAAACGCGAGGGGGTAGATGGCAAGCGCGAGGGGGCAGATGGCAAACGCGAGGGGGAGGATGGCGGATGATGGGGGCGCAGTGGACAAGTGGGGGGGATGGCAGACAAGTGGGGGGGATGGCAAATGTGAGGGGGAATGGCAAACGAGAGGGGGGATGGCAAACGAGAGGGGGGATGGCAAACGAGAGGGGGGATGGATGAGAGGACAGTGGACGTCGTAGAGGTGGTCGTCGTGGGGGAAAAGTTGAAATGGTTGAAAAAAAAAGATGATGCATCTTGATCATCAGTACAAGCGTGTGCAAACACAAACGTGTCGCGACGCGTCATCGTTTATACTTGCACAACACATGTGCAAACACATGCAAACGAGCCAAAGGTATATAAACCCTTGCCCATCTGCCATTGTCACTTGGGCATGCCCCAACCTCGCTAAGAAAATAAGTATATAAGTAAATAATATAGTATACATTAGTGTATATACAAGTAGATAACTGGCCGGTTGCAACCGGTTGTAACCGGTTGTCAACCGGTTTGAGTACTTCTCAAATATGGCCAACTGCAACCGCGCAATACCCCTATGAGGCCCAACTGCGACCGGAAGTCCGGTTGCCCACGGTTGCAGTCCGGTTGGGTTGCCGGTTTTTTTCGGTTGCTGCAACTGGACCTGCAAAGACTACGCAAGACGCATGCAATGCAGAGAAATGAACTGCGACAAACGCGTGGAGTTCGTACCGACTATAAACCCTTGTTACACCTTACAGAAGAGGAAGAAGCAAATACCTTCCTAGATAACGATGAAGCCTATGCAATAATCGCTGGAGATGAAATAAACATGCTCAAAGACGCGCGGATCTCCCTTGATTGGCCAGAATGGCAAATAGCCATACAAAATGAATTGAACCTATTAAAGGAGAAGGGGACATGGGAATTGGTCCAGAAACCTCCTGACACGATACCGATCGTGAACAAATGGGTCTTTGTCCGGAAAAGAAATAAACAAGGGGAAATTATAAGATACCGAGCGCGATTAGTTGCAAAAGGATGTGTGCACAACGACCAGGCTATGATTACATGGATACCTTCTCACCCGTAGTCCGGATGGACACGCTCCGAGCAGTATTAGCGCTCGCATCAAAGAAGTGTCTAAAAATACAACAGATGGACGTAAAGGGCGCATACCTAAATGGCACATTAAAAGAAGAAATATATATGAAGCAACCTGAAGGACAAGAAGATGGAACAGGCTGTGTATGTAGGTTAGTGAAACCGCTTTATGGACTAAAGCAGGCAGGGCGAGAGTGGAATAATGAATTTGATGGTAAACTCAAAATTCACGAATACGGACGCTTATTTGCAGATCCATGCACGTATATTCAAAGGGTCGACAATGACTTGGGAATAATAACAGTCTGGGTCGACGACACATTACTCTTTGCGTCTTCCGATTCTATGATGAAGCATATGAAAAATATGCTCAGTACGGAATGGGAAGTACCCGACCTTGGGGAGCCAAGCAAAATCGTCGGCATAGAAATTACGTGCCAAGACAACGCGATCAAGATATCTCAGGAGAAATACATTGAAAATATTCTCCGCAAGGAGGGAATGCTTGACGTGAATCCAGTCAGAATGCCAATGGATCCCAATATTAAATTATTGGCGAATCCGGATTATAATGAACCCAACAGGAGTAAAGTAATTCATACGCAAAATTATTAGGATGTCTACAATCATCGCTTCTTAACTTGTTACCACCACAACGTTCCGTGGGAACTTTCTCCACACTACTGGGCTCACCCCCTAGCAGCTTATCTCCAGGCCTGATCTCTAATCAGACCTGTCTATGGGACCCTCAGAGGACCGCTTGGGAGCAATCCTGAGTATCCTGCTGATCCGTCCACCCGATCTCCACGGGTGTTCCCCAGACGGCCGCCTTAGGGGCCATGTCTCAGTTTGTCTCATCTCTCTTCCAGCTCGAGGATCCGAGGCCTCAGGGTAGGGCATCCTCTACCTAGGTGGGGGGGCTCGACGGTGAAGTAACACTGCCGGCTTTGGCTGGGGGCCCTGCCCTGGGATCAAGGGGAGAACACGCTGAAGGTGGAGAGACGTTTTACAGGGCTACTGGATCTCTGGTGAAGATCCTTGGCTCTAGGTGTGCACTGTGCTCTTCTGCAGAGTTGCTAACTACGGGATCTGTCACTGGGCTCTGCCCTCCCCATGTTTAGGCGTTAAACCAGCAACTCCACCTCCCTCAGTAGTCTTACTCGCATCTCCCTCCAGATGTGAGTCTCTCTACTGCCGGACTCGCCGTCACCCCCCTTGGTGCAGGCCTGGTGCCCTGCCCTCCCCTCTCAAGTGATCTCTGGGTGTTCACACCCTCTCGCTCTTAAGCGCGCCGGGCTCTTTTCCCACACTAAGGTCTTGGTCTCATACCATCACCTTCTTACGTGCGCAAACCACCCTTTTCAATGGATTTCGATACTGACTACCCCGATCTACATGATCCTGTTGACTCCCTCCTCCCTCGGGATGGGGGTCCCTTCTACCCTCCCCACTCTGCTAGGGGACGGCTAGATCGGTCAGATCGGGAGGGTGAACCCTCCTGGACTGACGACTCAGATGACGAGGATGAGGTCAATCCTTGCGCGCACCACGCCATCTGTTCTCCGGTTCTGGACTTTGGGGCTAGGGCTAGTTTGATGCCCACCCATGATATCCGGTGGCAGCGCGAGGAGCGCCGTGCTGCCGCCACTCTCCACGGGCCGTTCACCCTGAACGACTCATTTATGGCAGAAGAGGGTCCCGATTCTGCCCCTCCTCCCTCCGCTCCAAGGCGCAAGGCTGGGGAGATGAGGGATATGTCCCTTCAAGTCGTGAGCGCGCTACCATCGCCAACGATGCTCACGCCTTGGAACATTTGCTGGACGACGCCATCTACTGGGTAGGGCATGTTCCCCTGTCTTCCCTGTCTCTGGAGACGAGGGAATCTATACAGCAGCTGGCTTGGGAGCTCTTCGCTTTCACCACTGCTCGCTTCTCAGACTCACCTCTGGCCTCGGCCCTAGTGGAGTCCACCGACATCTCCTCCCCGGCTGCATTCGTTAATGCGGCCCGCGGTTCTTCTGGACGATCAGGAGGCGGGCCTGCCGAGGCCGCCACTGAGACTCCAACGGGGCCCCTTCCCCACCGCCGCCATCGTCCACGATGGTGGCACAACTGATCCTCCACTTCGAGGCTGGGGCTGGCTGCGGCTGTCCCCAGCCCGTGCAGTCAGGCATCCCGCCCTCTAAATAGAGGCGGGGCCCTTCACACACTCTGCCGCTACGGGTAGAGTGTTCCTGGGACTCGTCCCGGGCATGTTCGGATGAGCAGGAGAAGTGGGTCGTTACCAACCACCCTCCTCCCCCTGCTTGCCCACCTTTACCGGCTTCGTTTGGGCCGTACATGGTCACAGCCAGGTGCCTTCATGGGACAGTGACAGCACTGGACCCATGGTCCGCTGCTCACGGGCAGCAGTCACCATTCTTTCTCCGGACGGGGAAACGGTTAACCTCCGGGCCCTTGTGGTCTGGGGGCTTACGGTGAATTAACACCGCTCACCGGCTTCGGCTGCGCGTGGGGGGACCGTGGCAACCACTGGGGGGGGAGTTTTCTGGTTCACGGGCCGCATAGACGCGGCGGACCTTCACGCCCCTGTGGGCATTATCCGTGGACTCACCTGTCCACCTGAGCGGCTACCAAAAGAGAAAGGGGTATCACACTGGCGGGGGTTAGAGTGCGGTTGAATCGTAGTGTACTAGGTTGTATTTTACCTCAGGCCCGCGGACTGCGATCGTGCACCGTGTTATAAATTATTGAACCAAAAAAAAAAAAAAAAAAAAAAAAAAGGATGTCTACAATTCCTATCAAATTCCACACGACCCGATATCAGCTTTGCCATTAACAAGTTGGCCGCCTACACCGCTAACCCGGGTTTACAACACCACAGTGCAATAAAGCGAATACTCAGGTACTTGGCTGGTATGAAAACTCTCGGGATAATTTATAAATCCCAAGATGAGACTGAAAACAATAACCTCTTCCACGGATATGCTGATGCTTCATTTGCTAATATTGAAGATCTTAAATCCACAACCGGCTATATTTTCAAAGCGTCCGGGGGAGCAATAACATGGAAATCTAAGAAACAAACTATTATTGCACTATCCTCTACTGAAGCTGAATATATTGCATTATCAGATGCTGGACGCGAAGCAGTATGGCTAAGAAATTTATATGAAGAACTCGGATTTGCACAACAATTCCCCACAGTGATTAAAGGCGATAACAAAGGGTCAGTAATTTTAACTCAGAACCCTCAATTTCATCAGAGATCAAAACACATCGCTATCCGCTATCATTGGGTCCAGGATCTCGTGGCCAATAAATCAATAGAAATTTAAAACTGTCGTGATCCGGAGCAAACTGCAGACGTATTAACAAAGGCCCTGCCAAAGCCTAAATTTACACGACATAGGGACGAGATGGGAGTTCAGTCAGGTTAACCCAGCAGCTTTCCTCATGTGAGTTGGATTTTTTCCAACAGGTTTTTTCCACCACAGAGGTTTTAATGCAACTGAAGAAACTTATTCCACCCTTGACTTCAGGGGGAGTAATGACAAAATATTTAACCATTTCACCCAGCTGTTCTAGGCTTGAGGGGGAGTGTTGGGATACAAGCCTATAATTGCTATATCCAGAGCGGTAATTATGACATTACTAATTACTGTTACTTCAGCATTACTTCAGCATTATATACTATATATACTATATGTATAGTATATACTGAGACAATTAATTCCTGACCTCTGAGACATTCAGAGGAGTGCCCCCCTTCGTCTAAAAGCCTCTAGTCAGCTTCCAGCTTTACCTCCCAACATCATGCAGCAAGGAGACTGCAATACACCCTCTACATTTCAGAGGTCAATGAACATAATATTCTATGATTATATAGGGATATTCCTACATGTCTACCAAGATGATCTGTTCATATACAGTGATACAATTGAGGACCACTAGTTACATTTAGAACTGGTATTGGCTCATCTTCATAAGCACAAATTGTACTTGTGCAAGGACAAGTGCAAACTATTTGCAGACAGGATCATGTTATTGATGACAAGGGCCTCCACATGGATGCCAACAAGAAGAGTAAGATATGCGAGTGGAAAACCCCATGTAACATCAATGATGTTCAGAGGTTCTTAGGCCTCATTCAATATCTGGCCCAATTTTTGCCAGACACATTGGAATACACTGGCCCATTGGCTGGGATGACCACAAATGGAACACCATTCTTTTGGAGACCACTTCGCAAGAAGTGTTTCCAGTCAATAAAGGAAACTTGTTCATCTGGAAATCGGCAGGGGTCTGGTATAACTAGACTGATCTGATCAACAATTAGCACTCCGCAATCAGTTGATAAGACTTGGCAAGGCCTTACAAGATGGTGAAATAAAGGTGACAAGGGATCATGCACTGATGCTTTGACTGGCAGAACTGTGAGGCATGATAACATTTTACCATTACATACAGTTGTTCAAGTGCCAGAAATGACCATATATTAACATCTCCTTTAATATAATTCTTCTGTAGAATTTTCATGCACTGATAAGATATTCAAATTCTTGCAAAAAATGTTCAACAGCTGATACTTTGTCTGACAAAATTGCAAGGCATGATAGTATTTTACCATAACAAAGAATTTTTTGAGTGAAAGAAATGACTGTATAATAACATCTCCTTTAATATCATTCTTCCCTAGAATTTTCATGCACTGGTAAAATGCTAAAACCCTTGCAAGAAATGTTCAACTGCTGATGCTTTATCTGACAGAATTATGAGACATGATAGTATTTTATCATAACATATCATTTTTTGAGTGAAAGATATGACCATATATTAGCATCCCCTTTAATATCATTCTTCCCTAGAATTTTCATGCTGGAAGGAAGCCAGAGCTTCCAACACTCAAGGGGAACGAGAGATGTTAGGAACTTAGTATATTCGGAGATAATAGCTAAGATACAGGACAAGGCCTCAAAGTATACTACTGGAATAACGTGTGATACTAGGTGTGGATGGGGATAAGCTTCGATCAGTTGAAGAGGCACTCTTTGGTTGTCGCTGCGTGTTGACGAGGGTGTCGACGAGGATGGTGATGGTGACAGGCACTGGACACGGTGCAGGGGCTAGGGGTTGAGAGGT
The DNA here is from genome assembly GCA_964034925.1 of Tricholoma hemisulphureum. NCBI lineage: Eukaryota > Fungi > Basidiomycota > Agaricomycetes > Agaricales > Tricholomataceae > Tricholoma > Tricholoma hemisulphureum. The sequence continues at coordinate 1,186,481 of OZ035928.1, read as the reverse complement.
GACATGGACAGGGTGCTAGGACAGGGGCAGGGTGCTCGTGGGTGGGCGTGTGGTCGACAGGGTGCAGGGGACAGCAATGTGGGATCGAGGTCAGCAGAACAGCACTGGCAGGGGACGTCGTGGAAGACGTGGCAAACAGTGGGCAGCGGGAGGCCTGGAGAGATGGGTGGAGGTCGTTGTCGAATGCAAGGTGACAGGAGAATGGCGGCATTCAAAAGCTAGGCCGTCTCGATGCTGGGGGCCGTCTGGTCGTTCCCTGTGTTGGAGAACGGTCATGCATCGACTGACAGAGTTGAAAGCTGGCTAGCTGTCCGAGTCCCAAGTGACAAGGAGCATATTACTAAACTAAGGCCATAAAGGGCAGGGTGCACCGTGACATACCAAACATCTAGTACCCATTTCTAACGCATGACTACACATTATTGCAAAATTTGTGCATGGCGTGAACGTGAATTCAACCTGAAGATATCATGAATTCATAGTGCTAGGAGAGACCACATGAGAACACTTAATTTGATGTTCGGGTCATCTCCAAGTCATTGACGTCTTCAAGTTATTGTAACTGTACGAGTGATATAAATTTTATTATACTACACAATCATGATGAACTAGAGTTGCATAGTGAGAATAGAATGACATTGTAAGTATATCAAATAGAGCTCACCGATATCCCACTCTTCCATGCCTTTACATCCAAGTGTTTTCTATAAAAGTAACCAATCAGCGTATCACATGAAAAACAAATGTTGCATGACTTACCACCCAATCAGATTTCAGCATATTTGTTAGGGCGCAGACGACGCGAAACCCAGTGCTTCCCGCCATCATGAAACTTCTCGGGCGGCAAGATGGGGTAGATGTGTAGGGTGTAAAAACGTGAGGAGCCAGCTTTGAAGGCGCGCACTGTCCAATGCTTGAAGTGCATGGCCATCCACGATCCTTGGGTAGAACGATGAAGATTTCGGCTAGAGGCGTCATCCAGCAAGAAATGCAGATATAAATAAAGGACTCACCAAATTATCCACTGATATGTATTTAGGTCGCCAATCTTTGAGACGATATCGGCCCGATGCCATCTAATTGTGGCTCGAATGCACCAGCGCACCAGGAAACGACCGATAGACAATTGAGGTCGAAATACATGGATGGCATAGATGGGGAGGGGCATGGGGCTAAAGTAAACCAATGAGAACACGTTGATGGTAGGAAGAAAGATAGAACAAAAAGAGACTCACAAGTATGTAATTCAGAGTAAGTGAGAGAGACCGCAGACTCTCGTTGTACTACTAGTTTTGTTATTGTTGGGCGTTTGACTTGAACTAAAAAATAAGTTGAAGAAAATCACACCCAAGCCGTCGTCAAACGAAGACAATGAAATGAGAAAGGAGCTGACCGCGTGATAGTAGGAGGCCGGGAAGGAGTATTATATATCAGCAGGAATGTCAGCAGAACACAGACTACAGAGCGTACCCAGAATGATTTGTGCTATGATGTTTATATTGTGCCTCGACACCATCCTCGACGCCCTTGTCGAGCTTGTTGAATGTGTGTACTAGTAAACCAAAGCTGTGGATACGAAGTAGCAGTACATATACCAATTCAAGGAATATCCGCAAAACTTGTCAGATGCCAAAGTGCATTCACAATCGTCTTCTTCGTTCACTTTCCCTCGAGCTCTATCATTGCGATAGAACATGTTCACGAATAGCGTTCACCTTGCCTTTCGACTTCCGCATCGTGCTCCGAGTTTGCTATCGAATTGCGAATTGCTTGGGAAAATTCTTCGAATGATTCCACCAGCTCATCGAAGTCATCACGAACGTCTTCCACCAAAGTTTTTACCTCAGTGTCCAGAACTTCTGCCAAAGAATCCAAAACCTTCAAGCTCAGGCTGGTAGCTTTTGATGGCCCAGCAACAGTCTCAGCATGTGGTATCAATGGCTTGGTGTTCGTGGATAGCTGAGTTGTGGGTCGCACGATAATATCTCTTGCTGATTCGGCACTCTCGATCCATGTGAGTTCGACGCTCTCGACTTTAAGAGTGGCCAATGCGGCCAACTGCAGACCGACTGGATAATATGGTCAAAGGAGTTGTAACTGGATTAAAAACTGAAAGAGCCACATCCCTAACCGATGTAGTAACCACCAGTTTGGTGGCTCCTGCGGTAATGGCCAAGACGGCAGTTTGATTAACCTCGAAGCCAAAGAACTTCCAAAAGGTAATAGGGGGGTCATCCATTGTGATAGATGGCGTGCGGAATGCTGTATTGACCGCAAATCCAACTATAAGAGACATAAGGGCGAATCTGTGATGGAAATCGTTATTATGTATATCGATGAAGGAAGATAACATAAAATGTTACCGCATGCACAGAGCTGTGGTTAGGGATAGATCCCATCGGTCTCAGGATAGCGGCTGATGGGCCCGCCAGTGCCAGGAGCAGAGAAAGTCACGGGGAATAGCTTTAGAGTCATGCAGCGCATCATCACCACTGAAAGGAAGAAGAGCTGCGGAACATTACTACTAAGCCTTGATGATCCCGGTAGTTGGTAGCATTTTCTCCGATGCCGTCGTCAAGCAGTGTGCTCACGAACCAACTCTAGAGTCAAGTCTTCTGTCCATATGCATGCATAGCTTGGCGAGACATTACTGATAGGCTAAATCAATCAAGACTTTGAGAACATATGCATTATGGGGTTCTGGATGGCCTTTGACTACGTAAATATGATTTGTCTGTTTGGAATCAGTTGCAGACTTACTTGGAGCATAATCACAAGTGCCGAAACCTATAAGATAACTGATGAAGACCAAACAAAGGAATCCTACGCAGTAGACAGATATCCAATCTGAGCAGACAGGTTGAGAAATGCGCGACTAGTACATATCTGTAGAATGCTCAGCCTCTTCAATGTCCTCATCCACATCACCATCCTCTCCATCTTCCATTTCCGAGTCAATGTCATCCCAACCTTCCAAGTCAAGGTCATCTAAACACAGCTCTGGGTTGTCTGATTCATAACCCATGTCACTCTCTCTGTCGTTGGTGTGTGCAAGAGACTCTCCTAATCCCTCCTGCAGCTCCATATCAGGATCCTGGATCATACTCTGGGTGTCCTCAACCAGATCAGAAACACTGCATGAGGTGGATTCTGACTGATGTGCATGAAAGTGGCCAACGCCTAGCCCCCAGTGGTAGCGCATGAGAAGGTCCCGGTCAGAGAACCTGGGGGATATAATGAAATCAGAACTAGTAAGCAAATATTGAACTCACCGGCCAACAAAGTATCGATTGTAATCATTACCATCCTTGGCACAGCGTGAGATGCCAATCCCATCATTTTGTCGTTTTCCTTTTGCGAAGGCTGGTAAAATATGGCACCCACGCAGAACATCTTTCGGATCCACAAAACCGAAAGAATAATTCTTGTTCATAGGAGGGAAGCGGACTGAGTCCAGCTTGGAAGTCCTCCACCCTGAAGAACCTGGGTTAACAACCTCAAACCATCGCACCCACAAAAAATCAAAGCGGCGAGCTTCAAAATCACGCATACCAGGCCCAGTATAAATGGCATTTACGTGATATACGCCGAGGACCCGTGCGTACAAGAAATGATGCGGATTCGAAGAATTAACAGAACCAGAACCTTCCACATCGTCAGCAAGAAGCATGACATTTCGACGAGATGTCCCAGGGTTAACAATGTCCGTTCCGCGCTGAATGTCGTAAGTGGTGAAGTGGAAACGAATAAGTTTGTGGTGGTATATGCAGTCATGCTTCAAGAATACATAATTGCATACATTTCCGTCAGAGCTTTGAAATGGTGCATTATCCAAGCTGGTTCTGATGCTGGAAGGCCCTGAAAGCGATTCAGCTTCCTGGAGAAGCACCGTCTGGATTCGAGGAAGTAGATGCTCTCTTAACTTTGGTAAAAAATCCTGCGTCATAGGGGTTAGTGTAATTCAGTAGAAGAATACGAAGACTACTCACCTTGATTGCGGGATCCCCCTCATTCTTTTTCAGGAAGGTCGGTATGTGGACAGGAACTTTCTGTGATTTTCCTATGTTGTACTGTACTCTAGGATCATGTGCAACATCCTCGGGTTCTGTTGCAGTGAGCGAGCTAGGTTGCGGACGATTTAGCCTCTCACGAATCATGCTGATACGGCGCTCTCGTCGCTCAATCCTTGATATTTGCAGTGGTATTGATCGGCCACAAGTCCGAAGTGAACGGGTTTTAGATGTCCGGTGCTCAAGCTCGCTCTGATGACCATCAGAACAGTAAGCAATACCACGCAAAACATCATGTAAAGCTTACTGGTTGAGTGGAATATGAGTCAGTTGTGCCGATGTGTCGGATGGTGTCGACATAGTCGCCGAGCGCATGATTCTTGTAAGTCCTCAGATTGAGTTTCTTCTGCTTCCGTGCATTACTGTTAGCTGCTGTAGGTCTTCTTGATTTAGACACCACAGTAGTCGCAGATTTCTCCTGACGACGTTGCCGAGCAGCCCGCTCACGTTCCAACTCTCGAGTCTCAAATGCTGCACATGTCTTCTCCTCAAATGTGCGTAGGCTGTTTCCCAGAGATGTAGTGGCGCAGGAAAAAACGTCCAGAGTCGGATCTGTGTGCATGCGGAGCTTGGCAAGGCCATGCCAATGAGCTAAATTAAACAAGAGCTTAAGAACAGATGTATTGTGGGGTTCAGGCAAAAGACCATCAAAAATGGGTATGGCACACTGTGTGACAAATGATATTGTTAGTCAAAGTCAAGAATACTGGGAAAACCCACTTGTAACATATCCTCATAATCATGAGCGGTCATCTTCTTAAGTTCCGACCGGTTCGACCTGATTTTCCTTATCCCGTCAACTCCGAAAGGAGGGATTTCTTGAAACCTAATGGACATATGAGGACCAAACCTACTGAGGCTTCAAACGACTTGCCGTCTATCCAATTCGTGCTTGAGGCTTTCGTTCTGACAGTCTAGAATGCGTAGTAGATGTATAAAAACTGCTTTCCATACGCCGAGTTCAACCTCATGCATGAGATCCACAGCGAGCATGCCAAACATGTTGAAACCGAATGGCGCTAGCTTGCTTGAAAATGCATTCTGACGAAGCATGAGCATTAAAATCGATCATGTGGTGGAGAAGGCAAATACCGCTGTTGGAACGAGAGAATCTTCCCGTAGGAGATCTTCCACTGCCCGACTATCAACCACATAGCCCTTCTCATAAATCTTTTTGCGCGCCGTCTCAACACGAATACGTCGTTTCACATCGTCAATCCGGGCGAGAGTCCTGCGCTGTGCCATATCTCGACGCATTCCCATGCTGGCAACACGATCTAATGGTATGAGACAACGGGGACAAGGGCACCGACCCAGATTGCGAATGCTCGCTATAAGAATTCTGTGAAAATTGTGAGTTATACCAGACACCGACATTCAAAAATTCTTGACTTACTTCTCCTTGTAGTCCGCAGAATATGTAAATATGCGAGGGTAAAAGCGACGCTGAATGCTATCGCAACACTTAATCACAATTCCGTGCTCATATGCTTCCAGGAATTCATCATCAAGGATGATCGCCCACTGTGCGTGATAGACTTCTCGATGGCAATGGGCCATGAATGCATTGTTTGGGCCCTTTCCACCAAGATGCTCCGTGGCGAAGGCTTTAAATGCATCGGGGAGCTGTCATTCGAAAAGGAATGGGGGTCACATACTAGGACAAAACCAAAGAGATCCTACTCACTGTCTCTAGGTAAGCAATGTGCTCAAATGCTTGACAGGAGGGTTTTGACCTTCTGTCCTTCGACTCATTCCCCATTGCAAGATAAATCGGCCATAGTTTAGCAGTGCTGAACGCTGTGAGCTGAGTGCCATCTGAGGCGAACATAAGACCCACTACAACCTTCGGAAGGTCACAACCAGGCTCTCCGGAAGATTCCTGAAGGTCACGGTGAGCCTTGATGAATGCTTCTGAGGTGTAGAGCTCTCCGTGAACTTTGAGTGGTTTAGAAGCTTCAGTTGGTTGCCAAAATAACCCATACGGCTCGAAATGGAGGTGTTGGTGGCTAGAGGGACGCATAATTTTCTCTCTAATCACCCACACCAACTTGCGGTGATGAAGGGTTCCCGCATCAAACTCCTTTTGCCCTGGATGCAGTGACCTTTTATGGAATGGGACCTTGATCTTGATTGAAGTTTCAACCCAATCACCGTTATCCTCTTCATCCTCCCAGCCATCATCATCATTCAAGGGCCGATCTCCACTAAGCTGTGCATCAATAAGCCGCCAGTTTGTCCCTGCAACGTCCTCTGGTCGAAAGGTTGGATGTCCGACTATCTTGACAAGATCCTGAAAGCCTGATTGTGTTTTCTTTAACCCGCCGTTCCAATACCATTCACCTAGCAAAAACGATGACTGATTGGGATATGGGTGGTAGGAGTCAGCTGGATAGACAGAAAAAATATCCGGCGACGTATCCATCAAGTCGTCACGCGTTGCACTCGCATTGGGATCGTGGTCTGGGAAGCAGGTTGCATGATACTGTCGAAAAAGACCAAATTTATTCCGTGTAGATTTCAGCAGCTTCCTCACACGGGGATAAATTTGCTCGGCGGATGAGGGTAATGCTGGGACGGTAGGGTGAGGCGTGGTTAGCGCACATTGAGACGTGACTGGTTGGGATGTTGGAGGAAGGGCTGCTGGAGGGTCGGGTAGTACATCCCGATAGCGCTTGGGCAGTTGGCGGTTTTCTCGGCGACCCCTGCGCTCTGCAAGTGGTTGATCCAAGTCTTCCTCGTTCGTGGAGGCATCCTGACGGTATAGCAGCGATTCAGTGAGTAATGAGTTGCACCAACATTAGATGTCTCACTTCATGTTGCAAGGTGAGTGCAACGTCATTTGATTCTTGTTCGACAGCTACAGTTTGTTCCGGAGGGTTTTCCACAGTTGGAGTTTGAATTTTTCGACGCTTCTTGGACTGCCAGGCCTCTTTGGCTTTCTCCAGAGCGCTGGAAAGCCGTTTCTTTGTCTTCTGACAACTACGTTTGTGGAAAGTATAGGCTTGTAGAACAGAGAACGTGCGGCCGCAAACACAGACTTGACACCAAGCCGACGGCAGGTCCATGATGCTGCAAGGAGGATGGGCAGAATGATGCCGAGTCTTCTGGAAATGGCAGGGCTGAACCTTAGAAAGGAAAGGTCAAAAATTGCGATCAGCTATTATAAAGGTTGATATGACTACGCATGAGTCACTGTATGGAGTCACTTGAGGAATTGGCATTCCGATCTTGATATTCGGCGATGAGCAAATATGCTATGGAGACATTATATTAAATTGAGGAAATATTAATACTGACCTTCTCCATACCTTTCAAATTTGAACTTCGAGAAGTGTTCTATTTCGAAGCAGCAGTGGAAATCATCAACAATAATTGTAGGGTCATACCTTTGCTTTGACCAGATATTAAAATGTCTGGAAGTTTGGATCATGTACAGGCTAAAATATTTTGAGGACATTTGCAGATTTTACATGATATATACAGATAACTATGGAAGGCGGGTAGGAATAGTTGCGGCACGGCCAAACGAGCGATAGAAAGTTTGCGTATAAAAATGAGCTACGTGATCCTCAAGTTGCTGGACATCTCCTTCGGTATACATGCAATGAGAGGCCAGATCAGGTAGCAAAAGAGGGGTCGGCTTCAGTCCATCCCAATCCCTCATTAATGCCCTCAGCGCGAGCAAAAATGGTAGCCTTTCTTGCCAGTCATGAGCTTGTAAACCACAATTTGCCCGGCGTACATCGACAGCAACAAGGGAAGGTACATCAAAGCACTTCAGCACCATGGCCTGTCGCTCATTTTCGTCCTGATGGGATGACGAGCCAGAGGCATGTTTATCAAGTGACAGAAGCTCAAAACGGAAATTCAGCTCTGTCAACTCCCATAGGGTTTTCTGTGCCTCATCAACTGGCACTGTCGGACAATGGTTGGACGGTGGAGGACACAGGTCAATGTGAAGTTCATCTAAAACATCTGCAAAGATAGCCTTGACCTGTTCGCGTTGACGAACCACACTTGACGCGTGGCTGCGTGCCAAAAGCCCATCAAGAAGAAAATCCCGCCACTGTTGGCCGGACAAGGGGGATGCTAAGCTGTCCGCTGAAAAAACTCGTAAGATGCAGGCAGGTCGAAACACATTCCATGTGGCAAAGAACTTTGCCCGGCGAGCCTCATTCGTGGAAGCAAAAATTGCTGCCTCAGGAAATAGATATCGCGTACGATAAGACGCCGGGGCTTCGTCCCTTTTAACCGCTTTCAGCGCATCCCTCCAGACCGGGATTGGGAGTGACATGAGGGGGCTCTCGTACACATCAAACTTGTCACGGCCGGTTGGCGGATTCGAAGATTTTTTCTGCTTGTTTCCTGCTGTAGGCGGGTGAGATGACGTATGGAAAAACAACTCTGGTTACTTACGAACAACTCCTTTTCCCTTACTTCCGTACGGGGCCCTGCCCTTGTTGGGACCGCGTTGATGACTAACACCCACAATGGCCTTGGGGTTTGGTCCGTCTTTTGTTGCCTGGGTTCTCGCTGACATGTTCATTTCGCTGGTATGGTGAGAGAACCGGATAGCGCAGGAAGTTCCGAGCGTACTGTAAGATTGCCTCATGTTTTTGGGTAGAGCTAGCAGGTCCTTGATATATAACAGGGTACTTGAAGCGGTGTAGCTCAAAGCAAATCCCATAGAACCGCGATTCAAAAGGAGGGATGACACGAAGTATATTTGTTCTGCCAAGGTCTGAAGCCGGCCGTATCAACCAGAATGGAAGACCTGCATGGAAAAAGTCCTGGGCGACGCGAACATCACTGGTGAAAACACCAATGGTATCGGCAACTTCGACTGGTGGGGAGCCCACTGCCAACTTAGCTGAGTCCATCCGAGGTTTGTACACCTCCATGTAATCCAACATTGCCATTACCTCAAGCCAACACCTCTGCACATCCCTCACACCAAACGCCATCTGACGGAAGTTGGTCCATACCGACTCAAGGCGGACGAGACCATGCTCAATCATTTTAACCATTGGGCCGAGGGAAGGCGGGGCCCGAGATTTGGACGGATTTGACAGGAATGCATGAACCCGAGATAACAATACCGACGCAGAAGACTTCAGTTCGCCCAACATCGATTCCGATAGCTTGCCAAGGCCCCGAATGGGGGATGCCGGGTTCCTCAAGAGGAAAAAGTCCTCATGCGTAGGTTCCGTCCATATAATCAAATGGGCGGAAAGCGAATTACGCTTAGGAATTGCACCGTGATGACAGTTAAACGCGTTATAAGGTTGTGGCCAGAGAATAGGATCGTCGTCTGCATAGAGGCTGTCGGCACGCATCATGACTTTACGGTCTCCATCTGGGGGTTCGGGGATGAAAGTCTGATTAGGAGTGGTGACAAAATATTCTCCAGCGAGGAGGAGAGCCCCCACTCTGCCATCCGTCGCACCAATGTGCTCTATAAAAACACGTTTAGCGGGCAGGCCATCGCAAACTCAGGATTCTTTCTGGTATATATTGTGATATTTGCCACCGCTACCATTCCTTATAATCATTGGGACTTCTGGTGAGTTTACTTCACTCTTTTGCCAATTTTGCTGACCTACCATTCTGATACTCACGTTCTGCAGTGAAATTTATTACAGACATTCCCAACATGTCACTGCCTTATATCCGTTGGCATGAGCTACCTTTCTAGTATATATTGTGATATTTGCCACCGCTACCGTCTTTTATAATCATTGGTGCTTCAGGTAGGTTTCCCTCACTCTTTCACTGCCTTATATCCGTTGGAAAGAGCTACCTTTCTGGTATAGGTTGTGATATTTGCCACCGCTACCGTCTTTTATAATCATTGGTGCTTCAGGTAGGTTTCCCTCACTCTTTCACTGCCTTATATCCGTTGGCAAGAGCTACCTTTCTGGTATAGGTTGTGATATTTGCCACCGCTACCGTCCTTTATAATCATTGGTACTTTGGGTAGGTTTCCCTAATTCTTTTGCCAATTTTGCTGACCTACCATTCTGATACTCACGTTCTGCAGTCAAATTTCTTACAGGCATTCCCAACATGCCACTGCCTTATATCTGTCGACAAGAGCTGCCTTTCGTGTATATATTGTGATATTTGCCACTGCTACCGTCTTTTATAATCATTGGTACTTGAGGTAGGTTTCCCGCACCCTTTTGCCAACTGTTCTGATCCATCATGCTTGAATTTTCAGGTCATTAAATGATACATATGTGTACCATCTGGTCTAACAGTACTATAATTGTGGAACATCTCAATTCAGGTGGTGCTTGCGAAATTTGTCAACCCTACCGTCCTTTAAATAGCATTTCCAGACTACATATCAGAATTGCATATATTATTAATAATTTGCTTATTTCAAGACCTTATCTACCCTTAACCTTTTCGGCCCAAAACCCAGATGTTGTTGGACACCTATATTATGTCCAATAGAACATAAAACAAATGAGGTCATTTGTGATGCCTCAGTCCACAGAGTAAGGGCAATGTATCGCCAGGGAACTACCTGGCATACCTGCAGACCAGCATGTTTTATGTCTAAGAAGTTCACTGATGCACAGAGGAACTATTGCATTTTCAAGCATGAGATGGTCACAATTCTAGAAGCCCACCTCAAATGGGAGGACAAACTACTGGGATACTGTATACATACTGTTGGGAGGTAAAGCTGGAAGCTGACTAGAGGCTTTTGGACAAAGGGGGGCACTCCTCTGTATGTCTCAGAGGTCAGGAATTAATTGTCTCAGTATATACTATACATATAGTATATATAGTATATAATGCTGAAGTAATGCTGAAGTAACAGTAATTAGTAATGTCATAATTACCGCTCTGGATATAGCAATTATAGGCTTGTATCCCAACACATACCATAATGGATCACAAGGCCCTTGAGTTCTTCAAAACTCAAGCATGTCTGTCTAGTAGACAAACAAGGTGGATGGAATACCTCACGAGATTGATTTTGACATTAGATATGCCAAAGGACAGCTGAATAAGGTAGTGGATGTGCTATCTAGATACTATGAACATGACTACTGGACAAACATGCCAGAGATACAGGACTATGTCAATGCAGATGTCTGCCTAGACCCAATCATGGATAGTCTTCCATGGGAAAGACTCCATGCCCTGAGAGAACATGTCCAGGAAAGGGACATTCTAGTGTCACAAATGCTGGAGACTCAGGAGAATAACAGTCCTTGGAGTCAAGGCATTCCAAATGAAGAGGATCCCTTGATCCTAGAGTCCAGAGTGCAGGGAGATGATCTTTGCATCATGATGCTTCATGATGACTCATTTGAGGAGGATATCTATGGAGGGTACCACTATGATGACTTCTTCAAGAAAGTTATATTGAATGCTGTTACAAGCCCATCATTCAAAATACATGACAAGATAGTGTGGACTCAAAACAGAGGGGGAGAGGATGTTGTATGCATCCTGTAGGGAGGTAAAGCTGGAAGCTGACTAGAGGCTTTTAGACGAAGGGGGGCACTCCCCGAGTGGTGGGACACTTCAGTTCACAGAAAACTGCTGACTACTTATGCCAGTGGTACTGGTGGCCAAGGATATACTTGGAGGTCAACAAGTTCTGCAGATCATGCGAGGTTTGTGCACAATTGAAGGGCAACTACAGGGCAATAGTAGGGAAACTACACCCACTGCCCATGGTGACCAGACCATGGGAGTTGATAGGAATGGACTTCATAGGTCCCTTCCCTGAAGTCAGGGGCTTCAATTGCCCATGGGTAATAATATGCAGGCTGTAAAAGAAGTGGTTAGGCTGCATGGCCTGCCATCCTCAATCATATCCAACTGAGACCCAAAGTTCACATCAAAATGTGGCATGAACTTGACAGAGTCATGGGCACAAAACTGCTCATGTCCATGTCATTCCATCCTCAGATGGATGGTGTCACTGAAAGGGCCAATAGATCCATTGGCCAAATATTCAGGGCATAAATCAATCCTGACCAAAAGGACTGGGTCAACAGGATGCCATTAATCAAGTTTCCAATTAATGCAAGTGTTAGTAAAATGACGGGTTTGGTGCTGTTTGAGATTGTTAGAAGCTAGTCTACTCCAGCATATATACATAACCTCCCCACACACTACACTACACTACTCTAACACTACCATAGTCTCCCCATAGTAGACTACATACAGTATAGAGCAGTAGAGTTAGAGTAGAGATGTATAGTAGAGTAGTGGGGGAAGGGAAGAATGGGTGCCAGTGCCAAACAGGCCCTCTATTTATACTTTCTGGAGATGGTCTGTGCACACTCCAGAAAGATATAAAAGGCCTGCCACTCTGGCTCACTTCCCCCCAGTCAATTCACTCACCTTCACTCATCCTTCACTTGTGACCTCAAACAGAGATCAACAGCAGGTATCTACCTGCTATGATCAGAGAGGTGAGAAATAATGAATGCACACCACCAGGTGTGTGTGACTTTGCTCAGAATGCATTGAGGAACACCACCCTAGTGCACAATGTATTTATTGAGGTGCACATCTTCCAGCAACATCATGCTGACAAGAAATGACATGATGATCCAGAAATTAAGGTGGAGAATCTGTTGATGCCAAAGGGGAGAGCCAACAAGCCCTCACCAAAGTTTGTTGGACTATACAAGGTGTTGAAGGTGATACCTTCAATGTCCAACTATGTGTTGAACTACCTGAGGAACTTGCCAGAAGGCAAATTCATCTGAAGTTTCATGTGAGCCTACTTAGACCACAGAATCCAAACGATCAGAAAGTCAAACCCTGCAACTTTGGGGCACCAGACGATGCCAAATAGTATATCAACAAGATTGTCAGTCACAGATGGCAAGGCAGGAGCCTAGAGCTCCTGGTGAAGTGAAACCTAGGGGACTCCACTAGGGAATCCCTTGGAAACTGCAATGAACTTACTGCATTGGACAGCTACCTGGCACTCATGGGTGTCAACAACTGGAGAAGCCTACTGAAGAAACGGTAGGCTTGTGATAGCTGTGTTTTTTTTAATTAAAGTCATCAACCATTTTGGGGGATTATTAAGGTACATGGCTAGGCCCATGTTCAAAATGTTGGGACAGAGTCTGAAACCATTAGTAAAGTTTTTTCCTTCTCACCACTACCAGCCTAGCCAACTACAACACCGCTAGTGATTGGCATGGGTAACCCACAGGTATTTTGGGGCTACCCATACCCTTACCCATGAAAACCCTTACCCTTCCATGAGGGCATGTGTTTTCATGGGTAAGGGTATGGGTACCCAGGAGTTTTCACAGGCACAGTAAGTATTACATGTTTCAGCACTCATCTGAGTGCTGAAAACCATTTATTTACTTATGAACTATGTAATGAGTTGGTCTTACTTAATTTATATCCTAATCATGGGGGAAGCAATGCCCCAGGAGAAGAAGGAGTGTGTGGAAGCAGCACATTATATACAAAATGATGTTTGTCACTATTTGGTTCCAGTACACAAATGCAATGTGGTGTTGCCTACATGTTGCATTTATGTACTGAAACCAAATAGTGACAAACATCAACTTAGATATAATGTGCTGCTTCCACAAGCTCCTTCTTCTCCTGGGGCATTGCTTCCCCCATGATTAGGATATAAATTAAGTAAGACCAACTAGTTACATAGTTCATAAATAAATAAATGGTTTTCAGCACTCAGATGAGTGCTGAAACATGTAAAGTAATATGACTCATCATGACTTTGGGACTTCCCAAACTGGTGACTACACCTGCCAACCTGCCCTATGGGTGTGAGGGTTTGGGTTGTTGTACCCTCACCCGCACCCACACATACCCTTGGGCCAAACCTGCATGGGTATCAAAACCCATGTTATTCACTAAACACCGCTCAACATGAACAATGACCCCCCGGGTTTGGGGGATGTGGATGGTCATGACAACTGACCCCTGAGGAAGACAGGATTGCACTCCCATAGGAGAAATGAAAATGAGAACCTTGGTTGGACTTGGAGCCAAGGACTTGGCATCATCTACCACCCAAGAGGGTGTGAGATATGCACTGCTTATGGCCTCCACATCATGGAGGCTAAATTCACCAAGGACAGCCGCTATGCTGATGTGGACAGGCTCAGATATGAGCACTCTGAGACCTGGAGGTTCAAATACTCCAGATACATTGACAACCTGGAGGACACAGAGGCTGCCCTCCACCAAGCCCAAGCTCACATCAGAGAGCTTGAAGATGAACATTCTCAAGACTACAAGGACAAGCAGTCAGGAAAATGTGTGATGTATGACTTGCTGTACTCACTAGAGTCAGGGACGTGGTCTCTGATGATCCCTGCCTGTTGGGATATGGCATACAGGCAAGCCAAGGCAGTAACCATGGCTAGGACATATTCCCCAATATGCTAAGTCATTAACACATGTTTAACAGGAGTTAACACATGTAAGGACTATTAGGGGGATGCACAGTTAACACATGCTGCACAGTGAAACAGATATAGCATGTCTATGATAGGCTATCCAAGACAAAGCCTTGAATAAAGTGTCTAAGACCCATACTGCAGGAAGTCTCAGACTTACCAAGCCATGATATCATAGGAGGTACTATGACACTAGTGTTATAGGGGAAATGACATAGTTACTCCAAGATTAACTGATACAGGGGTCTATGACAGAATACCTCCTTAATATATTATAGGAGTATATTACACTATACCTCCTAACAGTGTTGTATAAATATTCCACACTTTGTAGGAGATGAATAGACATTCCCTGCCTGTTCCACACACTCACTACTTCGTCTGAGTGATCCCCCACTTGCTCTCAAAGACCTAATCCCAATACTGCCCAACTGAGCGGGTCCAGACTGCCAGTATGGGAAAACCCTGTACAGGTGGAGAGGGCTGAACCTCCCCCAAGGTCAATTCACATCCAGGAGGACAACAATATGGAAGAAGGGGAAGTTGAACACTTTCCCCCTCTTTCAGAACCCACCCCCAGTGCCCCAATGATGAAGGGGACATGGCCTGCTCCTGTTGCAAATCGGATGCCAGCCCCTCCCCCATCTAGAGGTGTAAGGGAACTCCATCCTAAGGGCAGGGGAGGCTTTGGGAGGCACCTCATTTCTATGAGCCTCATCCCCAGGAGCGAGGCAGAGCTAGAGCAACATCTCAAGGTGGCAAATCAGCTGACCAATCACCTAGCACTGGCACAAATGCATGCCTACATCAGTGAAGTGCAGACACTACCCTGGCGGCTCAATCCCCAGTACAAAATGCCACACTGACAAAGTGGAGGACACCCACTTGGGTGCTTGAGGAGGACAGGCCACCGCCTAAAGGTGACCCAAATGCACCTGCTGGGGTTAACACCCCCAGACTCACAGATTCTCCCAAAGACTAGGTGCATTGGCTCTGGAGATACCCTAATGAGGTGGCCAGATGCCCAGGGTAGGGACAGGATATCCCTCTCCCTAGTTAGAGGCATGTTGTTGGTAATGGGAAGAGCACCCCATGGCCACAGTGTGGCATGTGCTAGAAGTGCCTTCCTGCTCAGGGCAGCCCAGCTGCTGGCCACTCCGGGTGTACCATTTGATGGTAGAGGAGCTGCACCTCACCATCTCTACAACCCCTTGGGTGACAGTACCACTAGTAGCTGGCATTATTGTTAACAATCTAGCAGTGTCAGTTGATAGGCCATTGTGCACAGTACTGATGGTTTTATTGCAATGACATTGTAATAGATATCCAATAGATGTAGTAGATTTTATTGTTAATGGTTGTAGATGGTACTACAACCCATTGTAATATATTGTTAATCATTGCAAATGGTACTGGGGCAAGTGTTGCTGTGGCTTGGCTAACCGTGAGCCAGCTTGCCAAAACGGCAGCTTTTTGCTGGTTCCAGTTTGTGATGGCTTGAGAGCTGATCAAATCATGCTTGGCTCAGCTTAGCTGATGGCTTCGAACTGGTTATAGCCAGTAAATGTTGGGCAACTGATAGACTTGCACATTTGATATACAATGAGGGTAAATGTGTAATAAAATTTGAGAAAGATGTACATTGTAATAGCAAGTAAGGTTGTATGCAGTATATTGAACAAAAAAGGCCCTAGCAACCATTGTCATCCTGTCCAACAATGTGAATTACCTCATCAATATCTATAGCATTCTCTCTACTCTCCAAAGTTAGCTTCCCTAACATATGGGCTGCATCTTCGTCAACATCTGCATAGTACTCTTCATCTTCTGTGACAGCCCATCCCTCCATAAAGTTTAGCCATTGCTGCTTGAGCAAAAATTTCAACATTTGAAGCACTTCCATTAAAATAGGATTGCCTCTTCATATCAGTTTCAGCACTGGATGAAAAAACGCGCTCAGAAGGCACAGAGGGGTAGATAATCCAATGCCATCACGGACAATACTGGATGATTTTTTTTGCTTATCTGCAAATAAAACAGTAGTGGCAAATAAGAGAATAGTGAGACATTGTACTTACCACCCAAAACCCTATGAGATCCATGCCAGATGGTTAGAGCAGCCCATCTCCATACGACTTGAACTCCCCTTTGATTCCTTGGCCCAGCTCTGAAGTAGCATGTGAAACATTCATCATCTCTTTGAGCCTGTATTGTCCAGCTAAATCATGCCAGCTTTTCAGTAATTTACACTCCCCCATGTGTCCTTGCGGAATCTGTGCAGAATCTGAGTGAGTCCAACCTTGTGCTTCCAAAAAAGGAAATTGTGAGCAAATTCCGTGCAGAGTCCGTGGGAGTCCGCACAGATTCCGCACAGAATCCAGACTCAAAATTTACTAATTTTTGAACATATTTAAATAAATGTACTTATTGCCTATTTACATCCATACAAAACATTCACCTCCAATGACAGAGGGGTTTCTACTAATTTTAAGACTACAAAAAAAGAAGGATCCACCCCCTTGAGATGGGGGGGTCCCCATTCTTAGCGTGATCGCATCGCAGTGCCCTGCCCCTCGCATAGCACCCTGTTCCACCCCACAAGCAATGGCTCATGGCAGTGGTTGGGGGTGCTGGTGTATTGGGCCATGGCCCACTCTGGTGTCATCATCATTCAACCCGTGCTCCACCCCACAAGCAGTAGCTCATGGGGCTGGGCTGGGTGGTGCTGGTTGTGTCCTCCGCATCCCCCATCATCTGGTTGTGTCCTCCTGTGTCCCCTGTCACTGCCCCCCCTGCGTTCTGTGGCATGTCCCCCCATCATCTGGGTGCCCCCCCTTTGCCTGGGTGTCCCCCTGTCTTCTGGGCACCCCCCTTGTCATCTGGCATCCCCCCCATTGTCTGGGTGTCCCCCCCTTGTTCAGTGGCATCCCCCTTTCACCTGGGCACCCCCCTCATCATCTGGCATCCCCCCCCTCCCCCTCATCTGGTCATGTCCCCCTGCAGCCCCTGTTGTCTGGCACATCCCCCCATTCTGTGGTGTCCCCCCCTTCATTCAGTGGCCTGGGGCCATTGTCATTCCACCTGTGTCCCACCCCACAAGCAG
Organism: Tricholoma hemisulphureum; assembly: GCA_964034925.1. Classification (NCBI taxonomy): domain Eukaryota; kingdom Fungi; phylum Basidiomycota; class Agaricomycetes; order Agaricales; family Tricholomataceae; genus Tricholoma; species Tricholoma hemisulphureum. The sequence continues at coordinate 1,168,875 of OZ035928.1, read as the reverse complement.
TGGCTCATGAGGCTGGGCACAAGTGGTGTGTTGTCCGCCATTCCTGCCATTTGATGCCAGGGGCGTCGCTGGCATCAGTCTTCCAGGCTGGGTGTGGGTGCTGCATCGTATGCCAGCAGTTGGTGATGTGGCAACGTGGCAGGTAGCTGGATAAAAAATGCAGCCCCCCGCCCACACTGTGAGCAGGGGCTCTGAGAGCTGTTTTGGGGGCTGCTTTAGGGCTGTTAGAGGGAGGGGGGGGGGGTTGTTAGTGAGGTGGCAGCAAAGGAGGGGGGGCATTCAGGGCGCACCTCCCAGGTACCCTGCTCCATGAGCCTCCTGGCACCTCCCTGGGGCTGTCTTAACCTCTATTGAGCCCCTCACATCCCAGTTGAGTGGGGGGGAGGGGTGGTGCACAGTTGGGAGCCCATCGTGGGGGGAGCCATTGTTGTAGATACAATACAAACCACTGGAAACACACAATGAGCTAGCTAATAATATTAATAAAAAAAGAAAATACTTATTATAGGCCCCCATAGAGGTGGAGAGGGGGGAGGGAGGCGGTGGCATGTGGTAGTGGTGAGTGATCGGTGCTGGCAGTTATGCATGATGATGGAACGTGAGGCAACATGACACAGTGCAGTGATGAGGGTGGTTAGTAAACAATAATGTATATAAGTAATATGTACCGGGATCAGGAAGTTTGAGCACAAGATGAGGACGAGGTTTTGAGGTATTGAGTTTAAGTCAAAGGTAAGTGTATGAGGGAGTCTGCCACAGGGAGGAATGTTATTATCATCTCCTACAAAGTGTGCAATATTTATACTACACAGTTAGGAGGTATAGTGTAATGTACTCCTATAATATATAAAGGAGCTATACTGCAATGACTTCATAGTGACCTCATTTCCCCTATATAATTCTCCAGATAGACTTGTCTATCATTGTATATTATAGGGGGTTCCCTGGATAGCATAGGAGACAGTCTTGGCAGTCTTTGTAGTCTTGGCCAGTCTATTCCTGTATAGGAGACTGCTATTGCTCTAGGGTTAAGGGTAGCATGTGCTAGCCCTAACCCTAAGCTTAGGACTTGTATTCCATCTCCCTAGGCTGGTATCCCAACAATATGATACTGCAGTGTAATGGTTAATACTATTGGTTATCTCATAGGTTGTCCCAAGGGCTCTGGTTCAATTGGCTGCCCTGGCAAATATTTTACTCTCTATTACTTGATCTGCTTGGACTGATGATGGACCAATGCAGATGTCTGTGCTGGTCCTAGTCCACACTGATCACAATTAGCTCGGACTTGGACACTCAGAATCCATGATTCCGCGTAAAACAGCATGGATTCTGTGCAGACTGACTCAGACTCCATGCTGCTGTTACACAACTAAAATGTATATTTAATTGTGTGTGGACTGACATGGATTCCACACAGAATCTGCACAGACTCTGACCATTCCATGTGGATTCCATGCAGAATACATGGGGGAGAGTAAAGACCTTCAGCTTTTCTTCTTTTGCTTTGATGCTGCTGTATCAGGTGTAGGTTGTTGAATTTGTCTACTAAGAAGGGCACGGTATTTTCACATCTGTTACCAGTATATTAGGATACTGTCACCATGACAAACTGAGAGACTTAAAACTTTCTTTATGGTTTCAATGGCCCCAGTAACATAGTGAGGCTCCCAATGTTGTTGAATTCATGACAATCGCACTGAGGGATTGAGAACTGGCTATGTCAAGTTATTAAATGACATATGAATCTGAACTTTAACTCACCCATTGTGATAATGTAGGCACGTGAATCATCCATTTTCTTGTAATAGGTTGTTGCCCACTGGATTCCAATATCTGTGTATTGTGACAAGCCGTGATATGCCTTAGGAAATTCTAAGCGGTGATTGTGGGAGAATTGTCGAGAAAAACTTAGGAAAATTCTCAAGAACATATAGGAACTCACAGAATAATTGAGCACCAAAGGACGAGCATTAGTATGGGGAAGCGGGACTGTGGGACTTAGGAAGCGTTGAGCGTCCGATCCCCAGCCGTTTTGATGCTAGGTGTTGATGCGATGTACATATTAATCGACGGATCAGGGCAGACAGGCACAGCCACCCGACCGACACCTTAGGAGCCCATAGCAACGGCGGATCAGCTTAGAAAATCAAGCATCAAGATCAAAAGATCGACATCGTACCTGATTGATGGCGGGGTGGAACACCATAGGAGGTGAAGGCCAAGCAATAGAGGGCGTTATCTAACATAAGTCGGCGAGATTTCCTTTTATACCATTTTTCTATCTCATTTAACAGACCGTGCGGATGGGGCAATATCACCCCATCGCGATGTGATTCTATCTTCTAGGGTAACTCCACCGAGCTATTTCCAACATACCATATAAAGGACAGTTTCATTATCTATTTCATATTTCGTACTTGTAGTAGAGAAGTTCAGACCCCAGAATATACCTCTCTCACAAATCTCACATCTTGCTCATTGCGTGACATGGCAAGCACGCTCAAAGTTGTGTAAAGACTCAGAACCAAGGACTAGGACATAGGAAATCGGGCGTGGGAAGTTTCTCCCTTGCGCGTCGAAGTTGTTGAAAGCTCAGTGCTGTTGACAACATCGGGCTCGTCGAGCTTACTAAGGATAAAGGATTAGGAAACCAAGGATCTAAGGAATAAAGGAACGAAGTTTAGGATCTTTGGACTTGGGGTCAAAGATTGGGAAACTGAGGCACAAGGACAAGGATTTGAACTAAGGATTAGGAATTCTAAAGGACATAGGAACAAGACTTAGGGAAAGCTTAGGAAACTCTTAGGAAATCGTACTTAGGAAACCCTTAGGAAATCAACGGGAAAACGGAAAGACATTAGGCAGGATCTAAGGATATCAAGAATATTCCAAGGAAGAGGCAAGCTTAGGAAGGAACCTTAGGAACTAAAGGCTTGGCAATAAGTTCTGCAAGGGAACTCTTTGGCCCACTCGCAACCATTCAGATAGTGCATTGGTGTGTGTGTTTTGTGTTGGTTAGGATATAGGATCTCGGTGTCAGATGCACACCACCCGTTTCAGCGGGGGTGATTTTTCCCAAGCTGCTCCCACATGGTTGCTTAGTTGTCATGATTTGCTGCACTTGATGGGTTACCTAAACAAAAGACTTAGCTTTGAACAGGTATCAATGTTAAAGACACACCCAGTACAATCTTGAAATCCTGAAGTACAGTCCATTCCATATCAGTTAGTTTAAGTTTCACAAGCTCTCTATTGACAGGCAAAGAAAGGAAATACTCAATGGCCTATTTTTATGAATAAGCATATAGTTATAAACAATGGGGTTCAGACATACTGCGCATAGTTTACAAAACTGATTGATCATGAAATAAAAGGAGTCCCACCGAACCTTCATATCACATACAAGTTGTAGTTGCTTAACTTGTATAGTCATGGCCAGATCCTCAGTTGACTTGAACCACCCTTTCTTGTTTCCATCTGTTATTACTTCCACCATAAGGCCATGTTGTCCACCTGAGGTGTGTACTGCTCCTACTGTACTCCAGCACAATGCAATTGGGTCGCAAATAACTGCATCTTCATAGCTCTGATTATCAGGATCACTTGGAGGGCCCATTGCAGATGCAACAAATCCCCCTGCATCATCTACCAGGGCAACATTGGTAAAGGCTTCAATGATGTGACTGGAACATATGTTGGTAACATGTGGGAAGCATATTATACGGTTGTGCTTGTGACTGAAATCAACATCATGAGGGCCTAAAAGTATCTCAAATTATTTGAGGAAAGTACCATTGAGTGAGGCGTTATCAAGGGTCCAATGGCCTCCCTGTACAGATGTAAGCATAAAGTAGAAAAAGGTAAGAAAATGAAACTTAGACATGCCTTGACTGTGATCCCAACTCAATCCAACAGATGGAGAGCAATCCTTGCTAACCTGGCCCCATTGTGACTTCCTCAAAGATGGTGAAATGCGATTAGTGTCGCGCACAGCTGGAGACCATTGGTAGCTTGGTCTCTATGTATCCAATGTGCAGTCATGGCCAGGTATGGGTACTGAGCTTTGATTGACCAAATATCCACTGTGAAGGAAATTTGTTGTGGTGCATCCTAGAGTGATTGGTAAATGCAGGGAAACACACATCTTTGTTTGGTGGGGAATGTCTTTGTCCTGGAGCTCCTCACGTAAAAGCCAGAGGAGCTGTCAAAATTCTGAGCATTCAACAATGTATATAGACTGCGGAGGAGGTTAGACTAATTCCAAACATTAAAAGCATACTTTACCAACCTGATCATCCACAACAATGAAGTTTAGGAGGTGCTGTATAAATGCCTTCTGTGAAAATGGAGGATGTTGTGTTTCACGTCCAGGGGCTGCAGGTAGTGATGTTCCGGCCCGGCTTGGCCCAAAAGCCACAGCTTTGGCTTTCTCGAGAGCTGGGCCAAGCCAAAGCTGCCACTCACGGCTTGGCCCAAGCCGCGGCTTTTGGCACACATGAAGGCCCCATGTGGAATAAAAAAAACCTTGGAATGTGATAGAACAATCTAGTGTAAGCCTTTCATCTCATGGGGGTATCAAACAACATATATATAAATTAGAATGGAATATAAGATAATAAGAAACGAAGCAGAAATCACCGAGTTCTGCCACACCCAGGGTGTGGGCACTACATAGTGAAAAACTCGAAATGCGAAAGAACGGCACATCGCAGGCCTCTTGTTGCACTGGGCCCTTCAGATGACATGTAAGCACATGAGAATCAAGTGCAGGATGATAAGAAATGAATCAGGACTCACCGAGTTCTGCCACACCCAGGTTGTAGCTACTACATAGTGAAAAACTCGACATGCGAAAGAACAGCATGCCATGGGCCTCTCGTCTCACTAGGCCCTTTAAACGACATGTAAATATATCAGAAACGAGCAAACAAGATAAGGAACGAAGCAGAACTCACCGAGTTCAGCCACACCCAGGTTGTAGCTACTACATCGTGAAAACATCGAAATGTGAAAAACGGCACGCCGTGGGCCTCTCCTCTCACTAGGCCCTTTAAACGACATGTAAATTAATTGGAATTAAGTATAAGATGATAGGAACTGAAGCAGAACTCACCAAGTTCTGCCACACCCGCGTAGTACTGACGCGTTGTTGATGGCTGTTTACCGACGCCATGTTTCTCGTCAACGTACTACGAGCTATATGATATACTTCAAATTACAAAACAGAATGGGTTCACAAAAGGTTCAAAAAGTAGTAATTTACACATGCTGTACATCTTCATCAACAGACTGCTTGTCCAAGCCAGTAAAGTTGAAGTCTTCTCAAGAACTGGGATTGTCATGAACGTTGACTGGCATGGCTCTACATCCAGCTGTAGTATGAGGTGCTGGCTGCTGTGCTGCAGTTGCTGGCGTTGTAGGGCTACAAGCCCAGCTCATAGACCCCACCAGTGGGGAGTTTTTCCTTGTTGAACTGTTTGCTTATGTCAGGAGGATGCTCAAATGTTGACATGTTACTAACTCCTTTATTCCTCTCTTACTCCCCAATCCCCCTACTCTTTCTTGTTACCACTGAATGACTTATCCCCTGACAGTTTGATCTCCCTTCACTCATCACAAGATGGCTTCTGGTCATTGGATGTCATGGCGGAGTCTCTGGGGGTAAACATGGAGCAATTATCCGAGGAAGAACATTCACTTGATAAATTTTCAGGGACTTGGGCTTCTGTTGTATTGCTTTCGATGTTCACCTTGATGTTTGGTGTAGTTCTGCTAGGATTACAGTCGTCTTCTCTGCTGTGTGAGTGTATCTCTGGGATCTGGGATCTAGGATGTAGGGTTGAGTGTCATGACCCAGGGAGTCTCATGCTTGAAGGGGGCAGGTGATACATGTCAATAAGACTCATGGGCCTGCAGATGTCTCTCCGAGCCATTGCTTAGACCCCCAGATTTTGGAGTGCATTCATATGAAACCACTTTGCCCCTATCCTTTCACCCCCTTTTGTATCACATGCAACTTGCCAATCTCTTTGTCTCAATTAGTTTGCATTTTTGATCTGCAGTTGGACCAGCACAAGAGTATGCATGCAGACCATTCTTCTCTCTCATTTTGTATTTAGGTGACCTGCCACCTTGCAAATGCAGCATATTATTCTTCTCCCCTCCTTTTTCCCCACTTCTCTAAGTTACAACCTCTGCAAGAGAGGCCTGAGTTTGATTTGCTGCACAATAAGGTGTAGTACTAGTATATTAGTTTTTAAGACTGACTTTTCACCTTTCAGATCCCTTGAGAATTGGGATCTGGACAGCTTTGACTACAGCTTCTTACATTAGGGCCCTAGACTCTGGATTCTTGTCCCCCCACTCTCATTGCTCCATTCTCCACCTATTGATGACCTCCCATAACAATTTACAGTGACGAGATCCCTCAATCACCACCCACAGCCACACCCTCTTTTCTCACTCAAACTCACATTCACATCCCTTTACAGACCACTGTTATCCATCCCCTGAAGCTTTCAATAACCTGAGCAAGAATCTGCCAGTGCCCCACATACCATACCACACCAATCATCTGCCTCTACCTCAAGGCATTCTGGAAACTGGGTGATTTACAGTGACATAACTGTAGCATAGTATATTATAAAGAACTGTGGTTTGGAGGTAGCACCTCACATGCCATTAGTGCGTGTATCTAGTATAAATAGCAACTTGAGGAATTAGTATGAAGGAAACATCATAATAGTTAATTCAATCAGTGCCTGCGATTGAACGTCTCATCTACTAGGTTCTTATATGCTGAGATATGCACTTCAGGCTGCACATTACAGATAGCCATCCAACTCAAGGCTGTACAGCTGAAAATCCCAAAGATCACTTGCAGGAAAAAGGCAAGGATGATGCTAAGAAAAAATCAATGACTGCAAGGCTGTGCCCAGCTGAATTCTACCATGAAACTTGATCTGCCATCAACATTAAGTTAAAGCAATCATGCAATAAGAAAAATCTACACTCTTACCCTATGCATTGCCATTAACCTTGGTTTGGCTCATTTGTAACCAGTGTTTGAAGGTAATCTTGAGTTGTTTGTGGTGATTGAATACTAGGAATGATTCAGTTCTGAGTCGAACATCATGAAATATAGATAGTTACCCTTACACTCTAACAAACACTTGCAGATCTGATCATACACATCTGTAGAGCTGGCATATCAGTGATATCACATCTGTCAAATTAATGGTTAGCACATCAAATAGATCAAGTGATTCAAGTCATATATGAAGTATAATGAAACCATAGGCCACACATGCCCAGAACGCATGGCACACATCTACAACACAAAGCCCTTCTCCACAGATAGGCTATACACTACAAGTGTGTTCTACACATTGTAGCATAGCCATTTCGTTTTTTTTTGCTCATTTCATTTCATTCCATGTTTATATTAGGGTAATTCACAGTAGCCATTTTCAGCTACTTTTTGGCTACTTTTTGATCTCCTTTTTGGCTCCTTTTTGACAGTTTGGCAGAAGAATGATCAAAAAGTGACTGAAAAGGAGATCAAAAGTAGCCTGAAAATGGCTACTGTGAAACCCCTGGAATGTAAAAAGAATAAAAAGGAAGCCAAAATGCATTTTACCCTGCCAACAGCAGGCCCTGGCAGGGCTTGGCACATTCAAACTCCCCCCAAATGACTTCATGATTTTTTTTTTTGAGTGCATCACCAAAGCAGGTGGCTCATTGAGTCTTTGCAAGGGGATTCCATTGAGAAATATATATATTCTTTTATACTAGTTGCAAAATGAACTATGAAGTATAAGACAGTCCCCAAGAGAAAAAAAAGACTGCTGCAGGGGGAGAGTGTAGGTGAGACACCAACCATTGGCACCCAATCCACCCTGCGAGCAAGTGCTCGCAGCAGTGGGTGCCCCCCTGTTCTCCACCTTTGCCCCATCCCAGTTTTCATGGCTGAGCCGCACCGCACCAGCCTTCCTCCCTACGAGCAATAGTTTGAAGCAGAGGGGTCTGGTGCTGTGGGCAGCATCATCATCTCCCCTCACCCTTGTCCCAGTTGCCATCCTGGCCCACGTTGGCAGCATTGATGCTTATGCCATTGTTGTTGTTGTTGGTGCCGGTGTTGTGGTTGTCCTTCCCTCTCCCCCGCCCTGTTGTCATCTGCACCCGTGATCCACCCTACAAGATTGCCGCCCCCCTCCCCTCGCCCCCCTCTTCCTGCCTGTGATTCGTCCCTTCATTGTTGTCACTGCCCTCTCATTGTCAGCTGCAGTTGTGGTCATGGTCACATTAGCACTCATTACCCCCCCCCCCCCCCCCCTGCGAGCAGTTGCTCACAGGGGCAGGGGCAGGTGTTGGGTGTGTTTGTCGTAGGTCGTAGTTAGTAAAAGTAACAGGCACAAAAGAACAAAAGAAGCTTATAAAATTGTCATTTGGGCCATGTTTTGTTTGCTTTTGGGTGCCATACGTTGGGGCCTGTTGTTAAAAGAAGTTTGGAGCCTAAAAAATAATTAGTAAAAAAAGAATGCAAAGGAAAAACCAAACATACCTAGGGCCCAAACAATGGCAAACGTCATTTGGCCCGCGTTGCATCCAAGATCCATCGTTTGCAGCACTTTGTTGGTGTAGGAGTGGGAGTGGTGGTGGTGGGTGGCAGAGGCAGTAGTGATAGAGGAGGGAGGAGGGAGGAGGGAGGAGGGAGGAGGGAGGAGGGAGGAGGGAGGAGGGAGGAGGGAGGAGGGAGGAGGGAGGAGGGAGGAGGGAGGAGGGAGGAGGGAGGAGGGAGGAGGGAGGAGGGAGGAGGGAGGAGGGAGGAGGGAGGAGGGAGGAGGGAGGAGGGAGGAGGGAGGAGGGAGGAGGGAGGAGGGAGGAGGGTGGAGGGAGGAGGGTGGAGGGAGGAGGGAGGAGGGAGGAGGGAGGAGGTGGAGACATCATGCCTAGGGTCACCTCCTTTGTTGTTGTGGGGTCAGTGTCAGGGTGGAGTTTAAAAGAACGACAAAAAGTGAAAATGAAAATGAAGACGAAAAGGAACCTCTTTGCAAAAATGGGGGGTATAGGCCCATTTTGCAAAAAGGCTCCTTTTTGACTTCATTTTCAAGTCATTTTGAACTTTCATTTTTGAAAAAGTAATCAAAAAGTAGCCAAAAAGGAGCCAAAAACTGCCACTGTGAATGACCCTATTCATTACACTAATAACTCTACTAACTATGAAATGTTTAGAGTACTTACTGTGGACAGTGATGGCAATGACAAAGTGAGATGGTGGTGGTTAGTAGAAGAGTGAGAAGGTGTGTGAAGCTGCCAGCATGTTTGGTGATGTTGCATGAGAAGTTTGAACATCAGGTATAGAGATACCCGACATTCAAACTTTTCATGCAACATCACCAAACACTCTGGCAACTTCACACACTTTCTCACTCTTCCACTAACCACCACCATCTCACTTTGTCATTGCCATCACTGTCCACAGTAAGTATTCTAAACATTTCATAGTTAGTAGATAGAGTTAGAATAATTGAAAGATCTCTGAGAAAAAGAATAGGTCATGATAAAACATGCATAAAAATGCATATCCATGCCAAAGGCATGTTATGTTGATGGATAATATGCATGGATACATGAGGATAATGCACCCGGATACATGATGGGTGATGTGCCCAGATATGCAATAGATAATGTGCCTGGATATGCAATAGATAACATGTCCAGATATGCAATGGGTGATGTGCCCAGATACAAGATGGATAATGCACCTCCATGTGGATGTAGTCATGGTGTTGATACCTTACTTCATTTCATAATGAATGAATGATTTCATAGATCTGAAGACTGACCACCTATCTACAGACAGAGAAACCTCTTGCAATAGCATTATGAGCCAAAGTATGATGACTTTATAGGACATTCATGTAGCATTGTGCTCACTTTGCTTGCCCAACAGATCCCTTGTGCTGTTCATAGGTTTCTTGATCTTGAGGCTGGTGTGGACAACAACAACGACAATGTGGGTGGGGACTGTGGGGATCTGAGGACAACAAATTCACTCCATTAATTATTCCTCAAATTATTTTTCATGGTACTAAACTTTATGTAGATGACATCATGAATAATGACAAGGACCCTGCTGAGCTGGATGATGCCAGTACTCAACAACAGTGTAAGCTTGGCTTACATAAGACCATTTGCATCTGTTTGTACACGGTTCATTTCGTGACCTTATTAACCACGACGTAGATAGATTTCCCCATTCTTCCTTTTCCCCATATCATTTCCCTTATCTCTCATTGTTATATTGTCTCTCACTCCTAATTACATGTTGTTGTCTTGTCATTCACATGATTAGTTGTGAGTTCCCTGTTCTTCCTCCTCCCTCTTTCTTTCCCCAGTGTTTCCTATTCCTGGATTACAGGATAGGTTTCCACTTTTTTTTTGACAATGACAACACCATAACATACTGCGCTGACATAGTCTCTATGATAATGACAGTAGAACACTGTCTCGTAAGCCTTCTGTTGACATCCCACTTACTACTCGTGGTAAGGCGAGGAAAATGAACACTCCCAATGCCGCTGACCCCATGACCTTGCTCCATCCCATGCCTGCCATTAGAAATGACATGCACTCCCCTGACACCAGTAATGCCACACCCCCACCCACTGCCACACCCGTCGGAACAAACGATGCGCATACAGCCACTCCTTCCATGCCTGTTGGAGTGTTGTGGAGCGACCCTCCAGGCCTCCTGAGCATGCCTGTGAGCTTTGTTTGGCTGTGTTTTGCAGTAGCTTTAGAGCTTAGTCAGCATGTAGCTTGTGTAGAGTCAGAGCGAGTTCCAATCATCATTTGGTTTGCACGCATCCCCAGGCCTTGGGTGTCAGCTAGGGCCACTCCACCGTCAAAGCAGACAATGCACTACAACCACCCCTGCCATTAGACCTTGTCATAGACGAGGATCTAGGGGCTACCATGGATGTGTCATATCCGGATGAACATCCATGGATTATGTAAACTTATGGATATGTATGGATATGGATGTGAGGTCATGGATATCCATGGATATGTGGATGTCACTCATTCACTACCTGCTCCCAAGGTTGTCCAAATAGCAATATACACAGATAGGGATCTAACCACAAGTTTTGTACAGGATTTCTCAAGCTACAGGTACAGGTGGTGACATTCAGGTGGCTTTTCTGTGGCATATTATGATGTCACTGTCACATAGACTGATGTTGCCTTCCCTCCGACTCTAGGCTATAGCATGGGTTATGGGTACAAGTATCCTTCAACCCCACTGACATACTCCTCTACATGCCAAGCACAGCCATGGCCAATGGACAGAAAATGGGCCCAAATGCTGATGTACAGTGTTTGGGGGTAAGTTTTTTCTTTCTTTTTCTTCTTTTTACTAACTACTTCGATTTCATTTTTAGGTTATAAGCATCTTGTAAATGGCACCCCATTACACTGCCCTACTTGTAGGGTGGTTGATGGCAGGGCAACGACCAACTGGCAAACCAATTCCCAATGATGAGGAACAGCAAATGACAGGGAACAAATGAGGGGATGACCCAACACACACCAGTAGGTCCAGTACCAGCACCCAAATGACAAGGGATGAATCGGATGATGGGAATGGGGCAGGGAGGGTGATGGCAACAATGAGGGAATGGGGATGATGCCACCAATGCAAGTGCTGCCCGTCAATGACGACTAGCAACCCAGCGCCTGCCCCCAGCCCTGCGAGCAACTGCTCATCAGGTGGATCACAGGTGTTGGTAGCCAACAACGAGGGATGACAGACATAAGGGCAGGATGATGGGGCCAGGGAACAATGGCAGAAAAATGGCCCAGGAGACATCAACGCCATAGGTATGTTTTTTTCTTTGTCTTTTCATTTTATCATTACTGACTAAAAGTTTTCAGTGCTAATTAGTGACTAAGATGGTTGCTACCACCACCATCAACCCACCACTATAATGGCACCCCCAACCGCTGCCACAAGCAACTGCTCATGGGGTCAAAACAGGGAGCAATGGGGATAGGAACGATGGGAGAGGGAGCAGGCCACAGGGTGGCACATGAGGAAAAGGGCCCAACAATGGCAATGACAACAGGCACCACACGGCAAATGACACACCACCCACCCCCAACCTCACAAGCAACTGCTCATGGGGTGGATTGTGGGTGGAATAATGAGGAGGAGGGCTGAATGAAAAAAAGGCCCAAGAGATGTCGACAACGTCTCTTGGGCCACAGGTATGTTTTTTTTTTCTCTCATTTCATTTTCATTTTACTAATGAACGTTTTAGGTACTATTTTAACTATTGACAACCACAAGGACAATGTGACGACAAGGACAAGGATGATGGACACTGCACCTCCCCCCATGTCTACGGGCTACTGCTCATAGGGTGGATCATGGACGACAGGACCACCAGGACCACCCAATGAGGACAGAATGGGACAACATGGAGGGAGACGAGGAAGATGAGGACAATGAGGACCACAATGAGGAGGGGACAATGGTGGGGAGGGGACAATGAGGAGGGGACAAAAGGGAGAGGACAATGACAACAGGGGACCAGCACTCACCACCACCGTTGCGAGCCCCTGCTCATGAGGTGGATCTTGGGTGCTCAACCATGAACCAACAATGATGAGAGGGGGAATGAAACAGGGGCAAAAAACACAGATACGGGGACAGGGGACAGAGACAAGGAGACAGAGACAGAGACGCATGATGGAGATGACAGCAGGGAGGGGGATGAGAGATGAGAGACAATGACGATGACTACGACCAGACGAGGAGGGGGGAGGGGAAGGAGAAGAGGAGACGACAAGAGGGCCACCACCACCACCACCACAGCACCCCCAACTGCTGCCACGAGCAACTGCTCATGGGGTGGAAATGGGGAGCAATGGGGATAGGAACAACGGGAGAGGGAGTGGGCATGACAATGACAATGATGACAAAAATGATGGAATGGGGAGCAATTAGGCAGGGACAACAGGGGGCCCAAGAGACGTCAACAATGTCTCTTGGGCCACAAGTTTATTAGTTTTCATCCTCTTTTTTTTATTTCTACTAACTAATGTCACTTGCATGAAGTCATGACTGCCACCTCCCTCCTGGGGAGGTGACAATTAGATTAGTTAGTTTAGATAATATAATATATATTTGGTATGAGACCCATGTGGAAATTGACACAGCGCTGGGTGTCAATGAAAAGCTGTGATGCTGCACTGCCTTGTGTGGTGTACCACTCAAATTCGAATTGAAACTCCACCTATCAACGTGCAGTGAGTTGTTTTCCGAATGACGTGGCCTTCCTCACTCACCAACATTGTGATACCACATACAAATGCCTTGAAGGCCTGCTGCCCCTAGTGTCCCTGCTGCTGTTGCTCCACTTACTGCCCCTGCTCTGGTTCAAGTAGACTCTGACAGTGACAGCAGTCAACCAGGGCCTGCCATTCTTATTTCTCCTGTCAAGGCTCAGGCTGCGAAGAGAGGGATTGCTAACAAGAGTGATAAGGATGTATGTTCCCCCAAAAGAATAGAGCTGATTTGTGGATATTTAGAGGCTTCAAAAGCTACCTGGCACTCATCTGTCTATGATCACTTTGATATCACCCTATGTCATGAGATGGATGCTAGGGGTAGACCCAAGGTGTTATCCTTTGTATTTAGTTGTAAGGTTGACCCTGCCCATCATCCTGCCAATATTCGTGCCTGAATGTCCACTGGCCATGGAATGAAAAATATCCAAGATGGTGTCAAGGCATGTGATAAGTGTATGGGTACTGTTACCAACACTACCACTGTTGAATCTACTGGCCAGCCCTATTCACCAGCAGCCCATCATACCCTGATTGCTATGTGGTGTGCCAAAAACCACCGCCCCTTTAATTCTGTCTTGGATGAAGATTATCTGGCAGAGGTAGAGATGCTCCGTCCTGGAACCATTCCCCCTGGTCCTCAGACAGTCTCACGTGATATCAATCTATCTTTGCCGAAATGTCAAAGAATGTCCAAAATTATTTCATGGTGACATATATTCTATTTTAATGCAACTGTTACCATATTAATAAATATATGACTAGGCTCATAACTCCACCATTCATTTGGTCCTGGATAGGTGGACAGCACCCATTGTTGCATCTTTTCTGGGAATTATTGTTGTGTGGTTTTCAAATGGTACTATCCATTGTGCTATCCTTGAATTTATATGGTTAGTGTCCCTTATAGCTCAAGATGTATTCTGTCTGACTCATTTTAGGTTAACTCAAAAACATGATGGAGTATATCTTGCCACAGTTGTTGCTGATTGTTTGAAACAGTTTGGACTTGAGAAGATGGTTTGCTTCTTATTTTTCTTTTTCTTTTTTAATCCAAACTAATGAAAATTAAATTTTAGCTTCTTTCCCTTTGTATGGATAATGCTAGTAATAATGATGCACTGGCAAGATATCTTCCTATCCTTATTCCATCCTTTCATGGAATGGCTGCTCATGGTCGGTGCTTTCCACATATTATTAATCTTTTGGCAAAGGTACATTTCAATACAATCATTTTCTCATGGCACTAATGAATTTTCAGATTTTTATATCTTTCTTCTTTTGACTGCCAAAGAAGAAACAAGCTGCTACTTTCCACAGTGAGTTTAACACTATTTATTCAATTTGTTGAGAGAAGAGAAATAACCCATAGCTTCAGCTGCTGTTGAATCTGATGATGTCTCTGATGATGAGCTTGCTGTGGAAGAGGAAGGTGTTGCAACTGATGCTGCTGCTGTGCCAGATGATGGTAGGGATGCTCATGATTCAGCCATTGTCAGAACTACTCGTGATAAGGCCATTGAGAAAATGAGAGCTGAGGGTATAGAGATTGATGAAGAGGAGAACAAAATGGCCCTTCAGCTTTTCCCCCAAGTATGCATAACATTTTTGTGTCATAATTGACTTGTATGACTTTAATTTTGTGTATTAGGTTGCTGGTCTTGCTCGATGTGTTTATGACAATTCAACACTGAAGGAGAAGTTCGACACTCTTGTTTCAAATGACAAGGACCTTCCTGGAGACAAGACAGCACTTGATCGCCATGTTCCTACTCGATGGAATTCAGATCTCACATGCTTAAATGCTCACCTATACTTCAGAAGTCCTGTTGAACAACTCACTGGGGCTGCTGTCAATAAGCTACAAGCTTACCAACTTTCAGAAGAGCAGTGGAATCTTGTTGAGACGCTAAGTGCCATACTTGAGGTTATAATTCTTGTCTTTCATGAGCAAATAACTGATTTTAATTTTGTGACAGATTTTTGAAGAACCAACAAAACTGTTTTCACAATCTCAGGTTCCTCTTATTGCAGATGTCTTACCTATGCTAGATTTCATTGAACAATCAATGACCCTTGTTTGTGATGATGAAGACATGGAGTTGCCAAATGTTGTCCATGTTGCAGCTCAAGCAGTCCTTCTTCTGATTGACAAATACTACTGTCTCATGAAGGACTGTGAGCTATACACAATTGCTATAGCTTAGTACTTTTTTTTTCTTTCTCTGTTCTAGGCTAATATTATTCAGTCATGTGCCCTGACAAGAGACTCAAGTGGTTCAAGGATCATGGCCGCTCTGCTGCACAGATCCGAGATATCAAGAAGTTGGTTGTCACTTGTTGGAATGAAACTTACATGGGAGATGAAGAACCTACCCCAGCTACTGAAGCTCCTCGAAGAGGCAAGGTAAGTGACTCCATTGTGACTCTGAGTTTAAATAACAATGCTTTTATTCTAGATGAAGTCAAAGTGGGTTAGAACACAGGACCGTGATGATTCTCAAGACCCTGACACAATCAGTACATATTTGACTGACCCAGTTATCAAGTCTTCTGCTGTTAAAGAGGCTGGGGGAGTTATGAAGTATTGGGATCAAGCTACTCAGCATCGTCCTCAGCTGTCAAAGATGGGACTTGACTTTTGCTCTGCACCAGGTGACTTTCACTGTTTTTATTTGTATCTTTACTAAACCTTTTGTATAGCATCTTCTGTTGATGCAGAGCATGCATTTTTGGTTGGGAGGCTTGAGGTTAACTATCTTCAGCATAACACTAGTCACACATTCAAGGCTCAGGTTGCCATTGGATCCTGGGCAAGAACTCCATTGTACCCAGGACTTTCAGAGACCATCAAGATTGTTGAGAAGCAGATGTGAGGTGAGAATAGGACAAGGGCAGGTGAGAAAGAAGCTGAGACAGATGATGAAGAGGACTCAGATGAAGAAGCCAGATTTTTTTTGTGATATTGAATTTGTAACAGTTGCCATGGTATTTGTTTTTTTGCATTTCTGATGACCAGCTCTCATGCTTTTGTATATGCAATATTCATTTGTCTTATATATATATTTAAAATTTATGAAAATTTTTGTGCATATTGTACCAGTAAGGGTGTTTAAGGAGAAAAAAATAAATTCTTGATTTTGTGCAATATTTGATAAGAAAATCTCAAAATACTATACCACATTGGTGTAACTCTATATAAAATGATCTTTAGGCCATTTTCAAGGAATAAAATAAATAAATCTGAACAATAAATTATATAGTCCAATACACAAATCTTGTAAGCACCTACTCAAATATTTTCATGATCTTACATGCCCAATTGAATCAGTGGCATTCAATTTCTCTTGGTAATATCCAAAAATGCATTGAAACACTAAATTTGCCTTTTCCTCAGTGATAGGTACTTCAAACACATAACTATTAGTTGTATACTAGTAGTTACACATCAACAGTGCATATTACAACAACCTTTTGGCAAAACATTCACTTATCAGTTTTGTGGATGATGTGGATAATCCATGGATATCATCCATATCCACAAGAATTTATCCACCATCCATGGATATTTACCCGGATGCATCCAGATGCATCCATGGTAGTCCCTACGAGGATCCTCATCATCTTCTGACGATTATCATATCATTCATTTGACCACAACCATGTCCTCCATGACTGCTACTGCAATCCTTAGCCTAAACAACGGGAAATGGCCCATGATCTCCACAGGCACATGATGCCATAGTTGTTACACCGCTTTGAACACCACGCACAGGGTCACCTCCAGAACAAGGATAGCCTCGAGGCAAGGAACTTTGTCGATCACATCATATACTCTTTTGAGGACCCCCTCTTTTCAGATTGGTACCAATCTCAGTAAGACCTGTTGTCCATACTCACCTTCACTGATTTCATGGTGAAAGTACATGCTCGTTGGTTACCGAAACATTGGCAACAGGAGTTAGCCTGCAAGGTCTGGTCAACTAAACAAATCAAAACCGCATTCTCTGATTTCATTGATGGCTTACACCGAGATAACCTGCTGCTCAAGGGCTCCCAATTCCACCTCTCTCCATTGCAGCTACGCACTCAGATCAAATCAAACATCTCCCCAGAGCTTGCTGCTGCCTTTGATAGGTGGAAGGACAACCATGAATCGTCGGACAAGGAGTCCGAGAAGGAGAGCGAGCCCCCTGCCAATCCAGACAATGCACTCCTATAATATATAGAGGAGGTATTCTGTAATAGACCCCTGCACCAGTTAATAGTGGAGTAACTTTGTCATATCCCCTATAACAGTGTCAATAATAGTGACATATGATATCATGGCTTGGTAAGTCCTAGACTTCCTGCAGGGTGTGTCATAGACACTCTATCCAAGGCTTTGTCTTGGATAGGCTATCATAGACATGCTGCAGTATGAGTAATCCTGTAGCATGTGTTAACTGTGGGTTTCCCTTTATGTCTCTGCATGTGTTAACTGTCCATTCCCTAGGGTTATGGTTAATCTGGATTAGCCCTAACCCTAGTGTTGTCCTAGCTTAACACATGTGTTAATATGACTTAGCATATTCTGGCAATATTCCCCAGGCATGTTAACTGCCTTGGCTTGCCTGTATACTCTTGTATACATAATCCCAACAACCTGCCTCCCTGGGTGAATGACTACCATCAACTCAATAGCAACACAATCACAGATTCTCACCCCTTACCTCGTGTTGACGACATCTTGGCAGACGCCGGTTGGGGAAAGATCTGGAGCAAGCTGGACATGACCGACAGCTTCTTCCTTCTTCCACACAAAAATGGACCCAGACAGCATAGCTTTGACCACTGTCACCACACCTCTGGGCTTGTGTGAGTGGACAGTGATGCCACAGGGACTCCAGAATGCCCTGCCTGTACACCAACGACGAGTGACGGCAGCATTACGTCCTTTCCTCGGGATATTCTCACACATTTACTTGGATGACATTGTCATCTGGTCGGACTCACTGGAAGAGCACATGAGGCATATCAAACTGATAATGGATGCACTTTGAAAGGCTCATTTGCACTGCAACCCAAGGAAATCTATCGACTCCATGCAACTGAAGGACACACAAAAGAATTACCCAGTACACAAGAACGAGATGCTCATGATTGTACAGGCTCTGAAGAAGTGGCGTTTGGACCTTCTTGGTTCTCAATTTATTGTGTATA
This sequence comes from Tricholoma hemisulphureum, assembly GCA_964034925.1. NCBI lineage: Eukaryota > Fungi > Basidiomycota > Agaricomycetes > Agaricales > Tricholomataceae > Tricholoma > Tricholoma hemisulphureum. Next base: position 1,150,314 of record OZ035928.1, on the reverse strand, counting down.
CCAACCACCGGACATTAGAGAATCTTGCCACACAGAAAAACCTGTCACATTGACAAGCGCAATGGATGGAACACTTGTCACAGTTTGTTGGGATTATGTATACAAGAGTATACAGGCAAGCCAAGGCAGTTAACGTTAACATGCCTAGGGAATATTGCCAGAATATGCTAAGTCATATTAACACATGTTTAACAAAGGTTAACACATGCAGAGACATATAGGGGAATCCACAGTTAACACATGCTACAGAATTAAACATCCTGCAGCATGTCTATCATAGGCTATCAGAGACAGAGTCTAGGATAGAGTGTCTTAGACACACCCTGCAGGAAGTGTAAGACTTCCAAGCCATGACAGCATATTTATAGGGGAAATGACATAGTTAATGAAACATTAACTATTACAGGAGTCTATGACTTCATACCTCCTTTATATATTATAGGAGTACATTACAATATACCTCCTAACTGTGTAGTATAAATATTGCACATCTTGTAGGAGATGATAATAACATTCCTCCCTGTGGCAGACTCCCTCATACACTAGTACCACATCAAGAGGATCATCGACGAAAGAAGAAGAGGTTGTGGATTGCAATACCTTGTATGATGGTTGGGTTACTCTGAGAGTGATGACCTGTGGCTACCCCAATGGGAGCTTGAAGACTGCGAGGCGCTAGACCGATGGAAGGCTAGTAAGGCAGAGGGAACGTGGTAGCTTTTTCCCTCTGGGTTTTTTGATGCACCTGTCGTTCATGGTTGATATAGAGTTGATTTTTATTTTTCTTATGCTTTCACTAACTTTTTTTGTGGTTCCCCAGACATTTTTCTAAGAGTGGGAGGGTGTAAGCTTGGCTTACATAAGACCATTTGCATCTGTTTGTACACAGTTCATTTTGTGACCTTATTAACCACGACTTAGATAGATTTCCCCATTCTTCCTTTTCCCCATATCATTTCCCTTATCTCTCATCATTATATTGTCTCTCACTCTTAATTACATGTCATTGTCTTGTCATTCATGTGATTAGTTGTGAGTTCCCTGTTCTTCCTCCTCCCTCTTTCTTTCCCCAGTGTTCCTATTCACAGATTATGGGATAGGTTTCCAAACAGCTATCATGGACACAACTCCCTGATTGAGAGGATGGGTTTGGGTAACTTTTGACAGAGATCTTGAAATGGTCCCTACATTCCAGAGGTAGAAACTTTGCACTTCAAGAAGCCACTGAACATCCCTATGAAGCCATCGCTCAAGTCACAATGCCACCTACCTCTCATGATTTTCCACTTTGGCAAGTTGCCTGCAGGGTAAGGCTTCTCAATTCTTTTCATGATGAGAACTTCTAGGTTAAAAATTCATCTAGCTAGGCATAAAAGAAGAGGCCATTTTTTCTTTGCTCCAGTTGGCAGCTCCCCGGCATGAGCTGCATTTGCCCTTTACATGGGGTGTTACAATTTCCTTATGCTCGTTCTCGTTACTCCGTTTCCTTTCTTGATACTTAGCAGATACTGACTCGACAGGCAGCGCCCATTAGATACTTATGTTTGTAGCGCAGCAACAAGCGCAGCCGCTTACTGTACAGTAGACATAGCCTTCCGTAGTATAACAGCTATATCGCTGCGCACGCAGCAAGTAGTACATGTCCACATACTATTAGACGATTAGCTAGATACTTGTAGCTATATAAACTGTAGTAGTTTATGGTCAAGGCTCCTCAGCTTGACCTAGGCAATTACACCTTAACTGCTCATTGACGAACTCGACCTAAGCGGAAAGCCTCCGTCTTAGTGTGATTGAACTTAACGACGAAAGCCTCGTCGTTAACGAACTCGATAACTTGAACTTAGTAGTTGAGGCTCTGCCTTAACAAAAGGTCAAGCTGATCCACAACGTCCTCTTCTTCAAGAGCAGACGCTTTATCCCGACGATTGAACCAACAAACCCCTGACCGCCCACCTCGTGGTGCTACCCCTGAACCCGACTCCTTGTGGCATCGACACAAGGGACGATTAGTACGTTACTCCGAACCCACAGAACGCTGGTTTAGCCAGAGAACCGCCACTGAACCTTCTCGTTATCTCGAGAACAAAGAATTCGAATCATCCGACTCAGAATCAGATCCTGACGAAGAAAACCCCGACCCATTTATCGACATGGCCGCACAGAACCCCAAAGAAATTAAGCTTCGCGTGCCCACCGACTTCCACGGAGAGCAAACCAAAACCGGCAAGTTCCTCTCACAAGTCTCGCTCTACCTAAGGGCGAACCCTGACGTCTATGACACCGACGATAAGAAGATCATCTTCGCCCTCTCCTTTATGAATGGAGGGACTGCAGCAGGATGGGCAGAAGCGAAGGGAGAACAGACCACCCCGTGGGGGACCTGGGAAGCCTTCAAAACAGAAATCAAGAACGTGTTCTCGCCGATCGACGATGCCGGAGACGCACGCCACGGGCTCAAAACCCTGAAACAGACTGGGGATATCGAAGATTACATCTCGCAGTTTAGAATCTTGAAAGGGAGGACTGGGATAAACGAAGATATCTCCCTCATTGAATATTTCGTTGATGGACTAAACCCCAAACTTGTAGAGAAAATCTACAACATGGAGACAGTCCCAACCACCCTCGAGAACATGATGAAAGCCGCCGCAAAGTACGATGGGCAGTGGAAGAGAGCACGTGCTATCACGGGAAAGTTACGCGCCGCCTACCCTGCACCCTCCACCACCACCGTCAAACGTGAACCCGCCCTCGACCTTAACCGCCTGTCCAACTCCGAACGCATGGAGCACATGAGAAAGGGGTTATGTTTCATCTGCCACAAACCTGGACACCGCTCCGGGGACCACAGAAAAGACGGGACCATCGCCACCACGTCTGCTCCGAAACCCTGGCAGAAGAAGACTGGCGAAGGGGTCTACAAGAATCTCCGCTCCATGATGGCAGAGTTAGACGAAGAAGAGAGGGAGAAGGCCCTCGCCATCCTTGAAGACAAGGGTTTAAAGAAGTGGACTGGAACGATGTCAGACCCCGCTGAGTTATCGGTTTCCTCTGTACTAGTAGCTAATATGGGCAAACAATCTATACGCATCCCTATTAAGCTAGGAACAGAAACCGGAATCGTCGAAACAGAAGCACTCCTTGACTCAGGAGCTGCAGAAACATTTATTGATCGAGACTTCGCGCGCAGCCGCGGACTACGAATGACACCCCTATCGAAACCGATCAAAACCTGGAATGCCGACGGCACCCTGAACAAAGAAGGCACGACCCACTCCACCACAACCCGATTAACCGTCGGAGATACGCAGACGGGAAATACTTGGTAACCGGCCTAGGGAAAGAATCAGTAATCCTCAGACTACCCTGGCTTCGGAAAGAAAACCCTCACATCGATTGGAAGAAAGGTACCCTTACCTTCCCCGAAGAACGGCTCACTCGTATTAGAAAGATTGTGGCCAAAACTAGGGAAATGATGGGCAAAACGGCATTTGGACAACGGATCACAGATAAGGCACAGGAAGAAGAAAATGTCATTACTTCCTCCATCACCCCCGAACCAAAAGAAACGATCATGGAACAAACCCCGAACCCTCCGAAGGAAGACATTCCACTCCGAGACGAAGTCCAACCTGAAAACAAAGACCTCGTCATCGCCTACGTCAAAGGAGAACCGGTCTTAGGAATCTTCGATCCCAACAACGTCACCAAACCACCCCTCACCAAAGAATACGAAACGCCAAAATATTCCTACTCCAGAAAAACGACTAGGATATCAAGGATCATCTCTTCATTGACTACCCCACGGTTCTGTTTCGGACAAGGGATTTGGATAAGAGCAAAGACTTCCATTTCACAGAAACTCGCTCACGGTGATCAAACAGATAACCCGGAGAAAGCCAAAACCCTCAACGATCTACTACCAGAACATTACCAAGACTACAAACGGGTCTTTGAGAAAGCCGCTTCCGAACGATTCCCCGAATCCAAACCATGGGACCATGCCATCGATCTGAAAGACGATTTCGTACCGAAAGACTGCAAGGTCTACCCACTGTCACCCACCGAGCAAGCCAAAATGGACGACTTCCTTGAGGAAAATCTCCAGAAAGGCTACATCCGCCCGTCGAAATCCCCAATGGCCTCCCCCTTCTTCTTCGTCGCAAAGAAGGACTCAGAAGCCCTCCGACCATGTCAAGATTATCGCTACCTGAATGGTGGAACAGTTAAGAACACTTACCCCCTTCCACTAGTCAGCGATCTTCTCGACAAACTCAAAGGAGCGCAATGGTTCACAAAACTTGACATTAGATGGGGATACCACAACATTCGGATTAAAGAGGGTGACCAATGGAAAGCAGCCTTTAAAACGAATAAAGGGCTGTTTGAACCAACGGTGATGTTCTTCGGATTATGCAACTCTCCCGCTACGTTCCAAGCAATGATGAACGAAATTTTCAAGGACATGATTGACGAAGGATGGATAGTCATTTACATGGACGACATCCTCATCTTTTCAAAAGATCTCAAGGAACATCAGAAACGGACTAGACGAGTTTTGCAACGACTCGAAGAACACGACTTGTACCTGAAACCCGAAAAGTGCAAGTTCGACGTACAAGAAGTCGAGTTCCTCGGCTTGATCGTCAAACCGGATCAGATATTAATGGATCCAACGAAACTAGCAGGAATCAAAGATTGGCCGGCACCGACTAACGTCAAAGGAGTACAATCCTTTTTAGGATTCGGAAACTTCTATCAAAGATTCATCGGGAGGTTTGCCGAACTAGCGAGACCCTTAAATGACCTGACCCGAAAAGACGTCAAATTTGAATGGACAACGGCATGTCAACAATCCTTTGATGCGCTAAAAGCGAAGTTTGCACAGGCACCGATCTTGCAGATGCCAAACCCAGAGTGACCCTTCACCATTGAATCCGACGCCTCGAAATTCGCTACCGGCGCTGTATTACGACAACAGGGAACAGATGGAGAATGGCATCCTTGTGGTTACATTTCCCATTCCCTCGACGCGACACAGCGAAATTACGAAATCTACGACCGAGAACTCCTCGGAATCATACGCACACTTGAAACATGGAGACACTACCTCCAAGGAAGCCCGCACCCCGTCACGATCCTGTCGGATCACAAGAACCTGACGTATTTCAGAACCGCTCAAAAGTTGAACCGAAGACAGGCCCGGTGGAGTCTGTTCTTATCAGAATTCGAGCTAAAATTACTGCATGTCCCCGGATCACAGATGATACAGTCCGATGCCCTCTCTCGACAAGAAGACTGGGGCAGAGGAATAGAAAACAACAACGAAAACATCATGCTCCTCCCAGAAAACGTCTTTGTCAACATCATCGATACAGAAATGCAAACGGCCCTTGTCCAAGCAACTATGAAAGATGAACTAGTTGCTGATGCAATCAAGGCACTGAAAACCAACGGAACACCCCCGATCAGATCCGATCTGGCCGATTGGGAAGTAAAAGATAATGTCCTATTCTTTAAAAACCGTTGCTACGTACCGCCGAACGCTGATCTACGAAAACAAATCATTGAACAGTATCGCAACTCGCTCCCATCCGGACACCCAGGACAATATCAAACAATCGAACTCATCCGACGAGACTACTGGTGGCCGGGAATGACGACATTAATCAAAAAATGGGTAGAAGGATGTGCGAAATGCCAACAGATGAAAGTCAACACGCACCCAACGACACCGCCTTTGACACCAATCAAAAGCACAGCGACACGCCCATTTGCGTTGGTTACGACAGACTTCATCACAGACCTACCAATCTCGGACGGATTCGATTCAATCATGGTCGTGGTAGACCATGGTCTTACGAAGGGGGTAATTTTAATCCCTTGCAACAAGACGATTGATGCATTAGGGGCAGCGGATGCGTATTTGAAAAACGTCTACACTAGATTCGGACTACCGGACAGGATTATTTCCGATCGAGACCCTCGATTCTCATCAAAGCTCTATCAAGAGCTCGGAAAACTCCTTGGGATCAAACTGTCGATGAGTACCGCATTTCATCCTCAGACTGACGGAGAAACAGAGTGGGTGAACCAAGAGGTCGAGGTCTACCTTCGAATGTTCTGCACCAACAACCCCGAAACGTGGAGGCAACTCCTATCCACGGCAGAATTCGTGCATAACCAAAGGACGCACTCAGCAGTGAAACACTCCCCATTCTATCTAATGATGGGCTATGAACCTAGGGCTATACCGGTGGCGTATCAGAAGAGTGACGTGCCCGCAGCTGAGCTACGTTTCATTCAGTTATTAAAAGCACGAACAGAAGCGTTGGCAGCGCACAAACTGGCTCGACAAGTCATGGCGGAACGGGTCATGAGAAAGTTCTCCCCATTCGAGAAAGGACAGAAGGTCTGGTTGGACTCACAGAACCTGAAACTGACAGACGTCACAAGGAAGATCTCCCCAAAAAGAGAAGGACCCTTCCCTATTAAAGAGGTACTGTCGCCACTCTCTTACAAACTGAAGCTTCCTCATCAGTGGAGAATCCACCCGGTGTTCCATGCCGCCCTCCTGACCCCTTATCGCGAGACGGACGCCCACGGGCCTAATTACCTGAGGCCGCCACCTGACCTCGTCGGCGGACAAGAGGAACACGAAGTCGAGGCGATCATCGCGCACAAGAAGCGTGGATGAGGACATGTGTTCTTGGTGAAGTGGCTAGGTTACCCCACCTCAGAAAACACCTGGGAACCTACGGACAACTTGGGAAATGCTGCGGATCTCCTTAATGCATATAAAGAAAAGAAACACCTCTGAAAACCAACCAGCAAACCAAACCGCAACCATCACCTCGAACAACCAGTCTATTATGTCTACCTCGATCCCTGCCGGCGCCTGACCTCTCCCCATTCCTCCCCCTCTCGCCCAATCCGTTCATGACTACCTCTCCGACCCCGCAAACCGAGCTACACTCATCCGTGACCTCCTGAACAACGACCTTGAAGAACCCCTCCGACAATACGACCTTCTTCTCCAGAACATCGTTAGCCTGAATCGCTTAGCTCACAGCATGTTATGCCAAATGCTGGAGAGAGGATTAGAATCCGCAGTCAGCAGCTACAGAAACCGGTACGACCCTCCCGTCCCATCCACCAGCCGCCCCCGACCCAGAATAGCAAAGAGATCCGGTCCATCTCGCTCTCGAAACGAGCCATCCCCTCCTGGATCCGCGACCTCTCCCGCTCACAGACTGTCAGCTCGCGAAGTGTCTGGCAATGCGTATCAGCCTTCGCGTAGCCCGCCCCGAAGCCGCACCCCTCTCGTCGTTCCGTCGATGCGACTCTCTGCCACCCACCCTAGCTCGGAAGTACCACCGCATATGCGCGGAGAATATTGTTTCAAATGCAAGGGACAGGGGCATTTCGCCTCTTATTGCAACCTCTACCAATGCTCTCACTGCAGGAAGAGAGGACCAGGCCACTATTCACGAGATTGCGAATCAAACCCGAACCGACCCCCTCCCAGATATCGTAACACTCCACCACGACAGGTCCCTGTTGATGACAGATCCGATCAAGAACCGGGCGCCGAGTACTTAGCGACATTTGATGGAGACGCTTGGGCTAACGTCACAGGAGAACCCGACCCTGGTTTTCGCCTGTATTAAAGAAGAGAAGAAAAGAATGACTCGACAATGCAAACACCCCATCATGCAGATCTCGAATATCCTTGTCTTAACAATCTTTTTATTCTTTATTACGTGTTGGTTGATCTTCCTCTTTCTCGCCCTCCAATCCATCCGCTCCACCGAACGCTCGATCCACGTCGACAGAGACCTCCTCCTTGTCAACCTCAATCGCAACCTGACGCCTCTACCCCGTCTGACCTTGATCACCGAAGAAGACCTCGTCGTCGTCCCCCTAGAGCTGGTCTCACCCCCCGAAGACGCGTATATTCCCCGTCGTCCGAACCATTCTCCACCGCCGCCTCCTACCGACCCACCAAGAGACGCACATTTCTGGGTTTACAGAATGCCGAACGCATCTCAGTTGACGATGGAAGAATTTTAAAAGGGTCGAAGTTGGAAACTTCGATGATAGAGGGGGGGTGATGTTACAATTTCCTTATGCTCATTCTCTTTACTCCGTTTCCTTGATACTTAGCAGATACTGACTCGACGGGCAGCGCCCATTAGATACTTATGTTTGTAGCGCAGCAACAAGCGCAGCCGCTTACTGTACAGTAGACATAGCCTTCCGTAGTATAACAGCTATATCGCTGCACACGCAGCAAGTAGTACATGTCCACATACTATTAGACGATTAGCTAGATACTTGTAGCTATATAAACTGTAGTAGTTTATGGTCAAGGCTCCTCAGCTTGACCTAGGCAATTACACCTTAACTGCTCATTGACGAACTCGACCTAAGCGGAAAGCCTCCATCTTAGTGTGATTGAACTTAACGACGAAAGCCTTGTCGTTAACGAACTCGATAACTTGAACTTAGTAGTTGAGGCTCTGCCTTAACATGGGGTCCAATTCCCAGTTGGGTCTACTTGGTAGGGAGTGGCACGGGTAACCTGCAGGTAGATTTGGGTGTACCCCTACCCATACCTGTGTCTAGCCGTACCTGCAACCCACAGGTCATGAGACACAGGTCAGACAGGTATGGGTAGGCCCACCATCTGCTGTTGTGGCACTGCACCTGCATCTGACAACTCCACCCCGCAAGCAGCTGCTTGCGGTGGTGTCATCATCCAAGTTATTATGTTGTAATTATAGGTTTCAGCACTCAGACAAGTGCCGCAAACCTCCTATTTACTTATAAACTATGTAATAGACCAATTTAGTATTTTATACATCTTACTTAAGGGGGAAGCGATGCCCCAGAGGAAAGGGGAGCTTGTGGAAGCCAGGATATATATACCAGTTGATATTTGTCACTATTTGGTTCCAATAAATGAACATGAATGTGATGCGTCACATTCATGTTCATTTATTGGAACCAAATAGTGACAAATATCAACTGGTATATATATCCTGGCTTCCACAAGCTCCCCTTTCCTCTGGGGCATCGCTTCCCCCTTAAGTAAGATGTATAAAATACTAAATTGGTCTATTACATAGTTTATAAGTAAATAGGAGGTTTGCGGCACTTGTCTGAGTGCTGAAACCTATAATTACAACATAATAACTTGTATATAGAAATTTGGTGGTGGGTTGGGTGTGGGTCATGGGTACTCAATGTGTGAACCCGTGCCTACCCGTACCTGTAACCCGCATGGGTTGGCAAACCCGTGCTATTCCCTACTACTTGGAAACAACCATGAATGAACATATCAATTGCCTGCTCAAAATTATGCCTGGAATTGAACAAATCAAAATAATCTCAGCCATCATGAACAGGATGGAGGGGACTGGGGACAGGCTTACTGGGGAACAATTAGAACTTGATGCAGGCCAGCTTTGTGTGAGCTTCAAGACAACAGACAAGAAGAAACAGAATGATATGCTTATGACTGCCCTTCATGAGGAAGCACACAACACATGTGCAAAATAATTTTACTGATTTGTTTTACTGATATCTATACAATGGTGCATAATAATCTTGTATGTTATCTAGTAATTCTATATATCTTCATTCAAACTTTTTTGTTACATTTTATGACCAGCTTAGCCAGCTCCAGCTGGTTTCTGAGCTGGAGCCAGAATTAACCAAGACGTGGGAGCCACCACTTGACAGTCTGGATTGGCTTCAGCTAATATCAGCTCAGCTCCTGGCTTTAGCTGGCTCTGAGCCAGAGCCACAGCACTAACTAGGGCCCATTGTTAATCATTATAAATGGTACTGGCACCCATTGTAATACATTGTTAATGAAGAAATAGTATTTCACTCTATTTTAAGTTATAGCAGAAATATTGCCAAACAAATGTCTAGTCTATTGGATACCACAAAGTGTAATTAATGTGGATGAGTAGTTCAAGATCTGATAAATGTTAGTTTGATCTCAAAAAAAGGACACCACATACTTTTTTGTGGCAGGCAATTCCCCATTTTCAGTGTCATCAATCCCTCACTTTTTCCCCTGATCCTCTCTGGCATCCAAGGCAATCTTCAGCCGGACCAAAGTCCAACTAACATCAATAACAACAAGAAAGCCATTCACTCCACCACATAACAGCTGTGACCATGAAGGATCAGAGGGTATAAGTTGAGAGAGTTCATCACCCTGCCAGGCTGGCTGGACAGCCTTCCACCATGCAAACCAGAAATTGCCAAAATCTTTGATATTCTTCAACTGTGGCATTTGTTTGGCTAACATCAACTCCATGTTGTCTGCAAAGTTGTCGATGTCTTGCGCTATCCCGATGCAGCAGCTTCACTAGAAGATGAGGCCTGTGCTTATGCTGCTCTGAACGGTCTCCAAGGTGAGGTGATACCCACACTGCGTGGCTTTTATGAAGTTTGGGGAATTCTGTGGCTCCTTGCTCTGCAGCCTGTCGGTAATGCCATTTCTGAGTATGAACAAATCGACCAGACACTTTGCACGAGGGTGGAGGCGGCTCTCCGATACATTCACAATGCTGGGTTTGTCCACGGCGATATCGCACATCATAACTTTTGTAGGACGGATAGCGGTGACATTTTCTTGGTGGACTTGGAGCAATGTCAGCATACTGGGAACCCATCTGAGCTGAGCGATGAGATGAATGAGGTAGACCATTTGTAGATTCTGCATCTCACTATCACTTGCATACATATTACACATATGTTTTCAAGGTAAGTAGGGGTATCATTTATTGGTTGCTGATAGTTGATCATTACATTACTTTTGACAATGTAGTTTGGGTAAAACACTAGTTGTTGGCTCTCGAAATTGCCCAGTTCAAGGCAGGCTCCTAGAACCAGCATCTCGTATCACTTAGAAGGTTGCTTTATCCCAGTACCGAGTGTTATGTAAGATATGTACAAACATGAACAAAATAAACAAGACCAAACCCAACAAACACAACCAACCAAGTGATAGAGAGGCTGGCGGTTTATAGACTTGGTCATCTTGGAGATCATTTGTCAGCCCTCAAAAAATACCCAACAAATCCGTTTACTATCATCAGTGTCACATTGGCAAACCCCATTGTCACAACATCAATCTAATTGGTTTGAGATTAAGTAGAATGAAATGATTGGATTCAAATAATATGTACCTATGCTTCCCAATTTGCAGATCAAGGCCATTTTGAACATTCTCCATTCCCATGGCACAACATTGCTTGAATTTATAACTTCAGTACTGCAGAGCACTGATTGTGATACCTGCCACTCAGCAGATGTTATCCTATGTGACCCACAAGTTATCCTCAAGACCATCGGAAGCCATCCAATATCCCGATCAGCAACACAGCAGTGGGCAAAAGGGGTAACAATAGAAATATGCCATCAACAGGTACTGCAACATGGTACTTCCCCTCTTCGATCTCCTATAGACTTGAAATCAGTATAAGTGAGAGTGTTTGCAACATGACTTCACCTTGAATGTCTCTGGATTTGCATTGTTGGGACTAATGGCCACTGTGCTAAGGCCCTCATTCTCCAGCATTTCAACATTCTGCTTGCCAAGAAGATTCAGAGGTGTAATGATGATCGTCATCTTATCCATCCTGTCTTTGAGGGCCATTTAAGAGAGGAATCCAGAATGAAAGAGTTTTTCCTGCACCAGTTGCAGCACACCCAATGATATCCTTCCCAGCATACAACATGAGAGCAATTTTGACAACAGTGTCAAAACGGTCATCATGGACTGGTAGGGGGTGTAGGGGACCAGTGGGTTTGGAAGTGTTGGGATTATGTATACAAGAGTATACAGGCAAGCCAAGGCAGTTAACAAGCCTAGGGAGATGGAATACAAGTCCTAAGCTTAGGGTTAGGGTTAGCAGCTGCTACCCTTAACCCTAGAGCAATAGCAGTCTCCTATACAGGAATAGACTGGCCAAGACTACAAAGACTGCCAAGACTGTCTCCTATGCTATCCAGGGAACCCCCTATAATATACAATGATAGACAAGTCTATCTGGAGAATTATATAGGGGAAATGAGGTCACTATGAAGTCATTGCAGTATAGCTCCTTTATATATTATAGGAGTGCATTACACTATACCTCCTAACTGTGTAGTATAAATATTGCACATCTTGTAGGAGATGGAAATAACATTCCTCTCTGTTGCAGACTCCCTCACTCACTAGCCTTTGAGATTAACTTCATCTTCTTAACCTTGTCCTTAACTCCTCCTGTCACTGTTCACCACTCCATTCCCAACAGGAAGTGTGGGTTTTATTGCACTGGCATTCAGAGCATGATGGTATGTATGCTTTCTTCAAGTCCCGGCACATGTTCAGCCAGTAGTAGGAGCCATGGAGGGATTTGTAGCTTTTGTCAAAGCCAAAATGGCCCAGAGTGTCATGGGCAAGGTTGTAAAGGAGTTCACAGACTCAGAGATCTTGTGGGATCACCAGCCAGCGGCCAACATAAAGGAGTTGATCGGTGAGGGTTGCCCCTTCAATGCTCCCCATATTGATGTCCTTGGTGAGTTGTTTGGCAAAATCATCGGTCTCATAGTTAGTAATGATTGCATCAAGCAGAGATTGGTCAGCAGCAATATTGAGTATGCTGGCAGCCAGGGTTTTGGGTGCATTCCATGTGTGTGCCATTGCACAGGCTGCAAGGCAGGCATTAGGCATGGCATCAGGCATGTGGGATAGGGCATCGGCAGCAGTGTTGTCTTTGCTGCGGATGTAGGTGATGTGATAGTCAAAATCTGCAAGATACGTTGACCATCTCATTTGGCGTCTCGACATCTCCTTCTGTGATTGGAAGAACTCAAGAGTTCGGTGGTCAGTGAAGACTTTGAACTGGGCGCCAAGCAGGTGGGATCGCCATTTCTTCAGTGCCTTGACAATGGCAAGAAGCTCCTTCTCATGGACCGGATAATTTTTCTTGGCATCATTGAGCTGGTAGGAGTCATAGGTGACTCGCTGTGCTGTTTTCCAGGTTTTGCCAAAGCTTAACACAGCACCGGTCTGGCGGCCACTGGCATCAGTGGTGGCATAGATGTTTGATGCCTTGTCTTTGTAATTAATTACAGTAACACAGTCAGCACTGAGAACAAGTTGTTTGATGTGGTCAAATGCATTCTGATGCTCTGGGGTCCATGTGGGGAACCGTTGGTCGCATTCCTTGGTAGTGAGGGGGGTGAGGACACTTGTGTATTCTGCAAGTGCCGGAAGGAAGGTGGCAATGTATCTGGTTAGTCCCAAGAAACCTCGGACATTGGTGGCAGTTGTTGGTTGGGGCCAGGCTGCAATACGGTCAGTTTTGCATGGGTCAGGTTTGATTCCAACCCCAGAGACAATGTGGCCGAGGAAACATAACTCAGTGGCAAACAGGCTGGATTTTGCCTGGTTGCAATAGATGCTGGCTTCACAGAGGGCCTGAAGAACTGTGTTGCAGTTCCGTTTGTGTTCCTCCATGGTTTGTACCAGATGATGATGTCATCAAGGTACACATGGCAAATTGTTCCAATGTGTTCTCAGAGTGCATCAGTCATTCGGCGCTGGTGTGTGGCTGTGGCATTGCATCCACCCTGTGGCATGACAGTCCATTCATAGAGTCCCCATGGTGTTCTTACAGCAGTGAGGTGAATGTCCTCAGGGTGTACCCGGCTTTGGAAGAAGGAGTTAGTCATGTCCATCTTCCTGAAGATCTTTCCCTTCCTGCAATCAGCAAGTATGTCATCAATGCGAGGTAGGGGGAAATTATCTCAGACAGTGTTACTGTTGAGGCTCCAGTAGTCATTTACCCAGTGGGGGTCAACTGTTAAGTCTGGGACATCAGCTTTGTATTTTGGGACACAGAATGCCAGTGAGGCATATTCTGACAAAGATGGTTGTATTCAGCCAGCCTTCAGGTGGTCATCAAGTAATCTTTTCCAAGATTCTTGATATTTCTTTGGTGCTACATATCCTCTACCATTATTGACCTCGGTGGGGTCTTTGAGCCGGATGCGGTGGAACATGTGACCGGGGACTTTGGCAGTGCTGTCCGGCAGCTGAAGTGGGAAACAGTCGGTAAATTTTACCTTCATTTTTCGGTCAGCTTCTTCAAGGACCACTTGGAATGTGAGGCCCTCAATGTGATCTCGAACAGCAGCCATGATAGGGCCAGGAAGGAGGTAGCCAGCAAGTGTTGGTTTTTCAGTCTGTTCAAGAGTGGTTGGTTTGGGTACCTGAACCTTCTTCAGGGTTGGGGGGGTTTCTTGAGGCATGTTTAAGGCCTGAGGTGTGAGAGGAGGAGTGTTCATGAGGTCGTAGCCAGTGCATTTGTCGATGGCTGTTTGCTCATGTGGGTCTATCAGGATCTGTTCCAATGAAATAAATGGCATTCCTAAGATAATGGGGAATGGTAGCCCCTTATTTACTTTCATCTTATGTACCCCCAACTTCCACAATCCCCGTTCAGAGCTGAGATCTAGTTTCATATATTTCTTAGAGATGAGTGGCAGCATCAATAAGGAGGACATGTTGTTCTCCTTGGCAGGGAGACAATATCATCAGCGGCCGAGTTTTTAGACAAGCTCCAGGTTAATCACTGTGCAGGCTGATCCAACATCAATTAGTGGTTGGACTGGCATGGGAAATTCAGGGATGAGGGGACCAGTAGCAAAGAGGTTGGTGTATAATTGTGGGACAGTGAGGGGGACATTGACAGGGGAAGTGACACACGAGTCTGTGTCAGCATCTGAGATGTGTCCAGCCGCCATTGCAACATTCTGGGCTGGTGCTGTGAGGGTCACATAAGTCACTGGGTCAGGCCTTGAGTTAGTTGCAACCATTGGGCAGTTGGTGAAGGTGTGGCCAATGTTGAGTTTCCAGCATCAGGTGCATCCATCATGGTCACAGATGAGGGATCTCTCAGCTTCAGTGAGGGCCAGGAGGCGAATTCTCTCAGCCTTCTTAGTTTGGCCAGTGGAGGTAGAGGCGCCAGGGGTTGATGGCGCATCTGTGAGGCAGGAGAGGAGATCTTTCTTTTCACCTCAGTGTGCAGTGCAGGCAGCAGCCAAGGCATTGATCATCTTCTGGGTCTGGGCATCTTCAGCCTGCATATGGTCATCCCACTCCTTAACCTCAAAGGCCCAGGTAGCGAGATCAGTGGTTAGGACTGGTTCAAGGCTTAGGTTGAGCCTCAGATCTGAGTGGAGGTTGGATTGGAGTTGGTCCTTGAGCTGGTCCTTGGTGAGCACTTTGCTTGGTGCTGAGGTGGTGAGGATTGTGTTGAGGTTCTCGACCTCTATTCCCCAATCCATAAATGCCTAGTTGCCTTGGGTCGAGGAGAGGATGGTTTCAAGGATGTCATGGGACCAGTTCTTCTCGAGGACCAGTTGGGCCAGCTCAGTGAGATACTGATCCAGGGTGAGGGCATCAATCCGAGTTTGATCAGCCTGATACCAAGAAACAAGGCGTGGCTCAAACATCCCCTCAGCAACGTAACTGACAATTTCAGCACTGGTCTTCCCACCATGCTTCTTGTATCATTTGCATGCAAGGGTCCATGACTGTATGATGAGTGGGGTAATTCTGCCAGCAGTGAGCATTGGGTATTCCTTCATCTTCGTGACCTTGACTTCAGCAAGGGGTTGTGTAGTTGGTGACATGGCAATTTGGGCAGCAGGTAAGGTGGCTCGGTGGATGCAATGGGAGGTGGCTGTGGTAGGTGTACTTTCATTGTTAGATGAGTCAGTACTGGTGGATGGAGATGGGGGCAGAGATGCTGGGCTGTTTGGCTTGGGGCATTGGTGTGTGTCTGTTAGTGTCTGGAGTTTGGCAAGTTGGCCAGAGTCCTGCAACTGTCTTCTTGCACTCCTGGTGAGGAGTGGTGTTGGGAATGGAGTGGTGAACAGTGACAGGAGGAGTTAAGGACAAGGTTAAGAAGATGAAGTTAATCTCAAAGGCTAGTGAGTGAGGGAGTCTGCAACAGGGAGGAATGTTATTATCATCTCCTACAAGATGTGCAATATTTATACTACACAGTTAGGAGGTATAGTGTAATGCACTCCTATAATATATAAAGGAGGTATTCTATAATAGACCCCTGTACCAGTTAATAGTGGAGTAACTTTGTCATATCCCCTATAACAGTGTCAATAATAGTGACATATGATATCATGGCTTGGTAAGTCCTAGACTTCCTGCAGGGTGTGTCATAGACACTCTATCCATAGCTTTGTCTTGGATAGGCTATCATAGACATGCTGCAGTATGAGTAATCCTGTAGCATGTGTTAACTGTGGGTTCCCCTATATGTCTCTGCATGTGTTAACTGTCCATTCCCTAGGGTTATGGTTAATGTGCATTAGCCCTAACCCTAGTGTTGTCCTAGCTTAACACATGTGTTAATATGACTTAGCATATTCTGGCAATATTCCCTAGGCATGTTAACTGCCTTGGCTTGCCTGTATACTCTTGTATACATAATCCCACCAGTAGGTCTTGCCAGGGAGTGCAAATTTTGAAAGCAAATATTGACTGGGGTCTTGCAGGGGAGTGCAAATTTTGAATGTAAATTTTGACTGGGGTCTTGCAGGGGGGTGTAAATTTTGAATCCAGTTATTAACCATAGGTCTTGCCAGAGACTGGAAGTTTTGCCTGTGGTCTTGTGTCATGAACTGATCTTGTAGTACAGATTACTGGCAGCAGTCTATGGAGTTCCAATACAATAAAGGACTTGACTTCTTTCTTCAGGGGATTGTGCCCTTCTCTACACCTGATGTCCAATTTGTAAGTTGTTGATAAGTAATTGTGATGTCTGGTGGAGCATAGGTTATAAGGAAGTCAGACTTAGAGGTAAGTACTTGTGGTAATGTGGTGGTGTTCTCTGGAGTACTGCAATGTCATCTGGAAATCCATCAGGAAATTGAAGGGATGCTGGCATGACCAGGCAGAGTTTGTAAGCAGTAAGCAGGCTAGTGTTGACTTGTATTGAAATATACTGCAATATATGGATTTGATCAACATAATACAAGAAATTTATAAGTGATTGTCAGATCCAATAATTGTGACAACAGATCATTTATGTCAAAGGCAGGCAGAGAATAGATTTACTGGGGACCTCCAGGTGGTCAGTCACCCCCTGTAGTCAGTCATGGTCCTATATCTTGTTGTTAACATTTAATGTTATGTGCATGAACACTGAACAGAACATATACCACTTGAGGTCTGTGCCAAGCAAAATACCCAGAGGATCATGGGATCCTAAGGTACAGGCCATTTGTTGGGGGAAATAGGGCAAAAATGGTGATTTTGGCTGCTTTCCAGCTATCAAAAGCTGATCTGGGTAAACATGTGGAAACACCCTTGGGCAAAATTGACACAGAAACCACTCTAGTATATAAAGTCATGTTCTAGGACACAAAACATTTGACATAAAGCATCAAATGTACATCATATTGAAAGGTCAAGTGCTGATTTTGGCTGATTTTGACTGTTTTCCAGCCACTTAAGGTTGACCTGGGGGTGAATGTGTGGAAACACCCTTGGGCCAAAATGCCACAGAAACAACTCCAATACATAAAGTCATGTTCTAGGACATAAAACATAGGACATTAGGCATCAGATGCCTGTAGTATTGGGTGGGCGACTGACTTCTGGGTTTGTCCCAATTTAGCACCCAGCCCATCACACTGTTCAGCAGAACACAGATACCAAGGAAATTGTCTCTGAGGTGCTCTCATTCATTGTACAAGACTGCTGTCATGGTGTCAAGCCCCAGCCACTGTCAGCATGGCTAGTGTGACATGAGGTACATTTTGATTTTGCCTATGTGACTGACTATACCATACTGGACAGTAGCTTTGCAAGGAGTTGGAAATAATTATATGGGTTTGATCTACATAATGCATGAATTTTATAACTGATCATCAGATTCAATAAATGTGACAACAGATTATTTATGTCCAAGGCTGGCAGAGAATAGATGTAGCTTTACAAGGAGCAGGAAATAATTATATGGGTTTGATCTACAATTTTATAACTGATCCATGGATTCAATAATTGTGACAATGGATCATTTACATCCATGGCTGGCAAAAAATAGATAGTGCTTTGATCTACATAATGCAAGGATTGGTAACTGATCATTAGATTTAATAAGTGTAACAACAGATCATTTATGTCCAAGGCTGGCAGAAAATAGATAGTGCTTTGCAGGGACTAGGCAAGAATTGTGGAGTGAGTATTTATGTACAAAATTACAAGGCTAGTTTAAAAAAAAGGTCTTTCTAAATCATTCATAAATAATTCTGGATCATATTGCAAACGGGTAAGAATTGCTGCATAATGAGCATGTTTGACACAAAGTATTAACAACTTGAATAGGTAAGAGCCCCTCCAATGGAGCCAACACCCATGATGAACCCTGGGCATGGTGCTGCAGATGAGAAGACATGCCCAAAGTTGTGGGGAATAATGATAGAGTGGAAGCATAGGGAGCATTCCTTGGTGTCAGAGGGGTAACTGCCAGCCCATGAGTGCAAAACTGACACAAAGTTATCTATGTGCTTGTGCATGATGTGAAGTTGGGAATGATAAACCTCTAGGAGGTAGGGGGGCTAGTTTGCAAGGAGGACAAGAAATACATGGGTTTGCAAAATGCAAGAACTTTGCAACCAATCATAAGATTCAATAATTGTGATGACAGATCATTTACTATCCACCCTCTGAGTCTGCATTAAGACATGACCAAGCATTAAAATGATTGCCTATAGGATTCTCCTTGAACTTTCATGAGATCTGTTTGCTTATGCTTGGTGTCAGACCATTCAACCTTCAGGACTTGAATTCAGCAGACAAGGTCTCTTGTGGAGAGAAACA
Organism: Tricholoma hemisulphureum; assembly: GCA_964034925.1. NCBI lineage: Eukaryota > Fungi > Basidiomycota > Agaricomycetes > Agaricales > Tricholomataceae > Tricholoma > Tricholoma hemisulphureum. The sequence continues at coordinate 1,131,386 of OZ035928.1, read as the reverse complement.
TTGTAAGGAGAGAAGTCAATACCTTGACTGCCAAGCCTAATGTGAACTCAGCCCCCAGTTCATCAACATGGCATTAAGGATGGGATCAAGGTGTTCCACATCTTGGAATGGAAGGGGGTTACCAAATCAAAGGGCGCTTTCCAAAACTTTCAAAAAGGATTAACGAGCAGCCCACATGCTTCACTTGTGTGCTGCACAATTTCAAAGTTAAAGATTGGCTGACTCAGGTAATCCCCCCCCCATTGTGTTGTGCAATTCCTTTGCCATTTGCATTGTTGCATTAAAGTTGACAATGAAGCCGCCATCACAGCAGATAATAACCCAAGATTTATACCTGCAAAACTGGCATGTGCAACATGAAAAACATATTAAGCATGCAAAGTAAGATGCAGGTGAAGAAAGCTTAACCACATAGGGGATTATTTGGCCAGAAAAAAGAGCATGCCACACTGGCAGCAGGAAGTCAACCTGTAGCTGGCCATTGAGTAAAATACAACAAGCACCTATTAACACACAGCAAGCTACACACATGACCTTTCCTATACATGGACAAGCCACCCACAATGCAACCTGTGCTTTACTTCCTGACACACAAACATCAATGCTTGTTGGGAAGTGGAGTGGTGAACAGTGACAGGAAGAGTTAAGGACAAGGTTAAGAAGATGAAGTTAATCTCAAAGGCTTGTGAGTGAGGGAGTCTGCAACAGGGAGGAATGTTATTTTCATCTCCTACATGATGTGCAATATTTATACTACACAGTTAGGAGGTATAGTGTAATGCGCTCCTTTAATATATAAAGGAGGTATTCTGTAATAGACCCCTGTACCAGTTAATAATGGAATAACTATGTCATATCCCCTATATAATTCTCCAGATAGACTTGTCTATCATTGTATATTATAGGGGGTTCCCTGGATAGCATAGGAGACAGTCTTGGCAGTCTTTGTAGTCTTGGCCAGTCTATTAAGGGTAGCAGCTTGGGAATTAATATTATTCCCTGTGGCTGTGTTGGATTCTACCAGTGGCAGATCCTAACCCTAACCTTAAGCTTAGGACTTGTATTCCATCTCCATAGGCTTGTTAACTGCCTTGGCTTGCCTGTATACTCTTGTATACATAATCCCAACACTCCCCCTCAAGCCTAGGCAGTGTAGGACAATGAGTGGAATGGTTCTGTGAATGTCATCACTCCCCCTGGAGTGGTTAATAATTTTCTTTCAGGTGCATCAAAACCTCTGTGGATGGAAAACCCATTGGGAAAAACCAATCTCACCAAGGAAAGCTACTGAGTTATTTTTGACTGAATTCCCATCTCTTCCCTATGCCGTGAAAACTTAGGCTTTGGTAAAGCCTTTGTTAATATGTCCACTGTTTGTTCCGGATCACGACAGTTTTGAATATCAATAATTTTGTTGGTGACTAAATCTCGGACCCAGTGATGCCGTATAGCGATATGTTTCGACCTCTGATGAAATTGAGGGTTATGGGTTAAAATTACTGACCCTTCATTATCGCCTTGAATAATTGTCGGATTTTCTTGGGTGTATCCGAGTTCACCATACAAATTTCTTAGCCAAGTGGCCTCGCGTCCAGCTTCGGATAATGCGACATATTCCGCTTCCGTTGAGGATAGTGCAATAATTGTTTGTTTCTTTGATTTCCAAGTTATTGCTCCCCCTGCTGTCAGGAAAACATATCCTGTGGTGGACTTGAAGTCCTCAGAATTTGCAAATGATGCATCGGCAAATCCATGGAAAAGGTTATTGTTTTCAGTCTCATCCTGGGATTTTCTGTAAATAATTCCAAGAGTTTTCGTACCTGCTAAGTACCGTAGTATCCGCTTTATTGCGCCGTGGTGTTGTAAGCCCGGGTTTGCGGTATATGCTGCCAATTTATTAACAGCGAAGCTAATGTCAGGTCGCGTGGAGTTTGCAATGAATTGTAGACATCCCAGTAATTTGGCGTATGAATTGCTCCGATTCGGCTCATTATAATCTGGGTTTTCAATTAATTTAATATTTGGGTCCATTGGCATTCCAACAGGGTTTGCATCAATCATGCCTTCTTTGCGAAGGACATTCTCGATATATTTTTCTTGAGATATTTTGATGCTATCATTGGCGCATGTAATTTCTATGCCCACGATTTTGCTAGGCTCTCCAAGGTCGGTGACGTCCCATTCTGATGTTAACGCATTTTTCATATACTTCATCATTTTATCTGCTGATGCAAAAAGCAAGGTGTCGTCTACCCATACCGTTATGATGCCTATATTTTCTTCATCCCGTCGAATATATGCGCAAGGATCTGCCATTAATCATGAATTTTAAGTTTACCATCAAATTCGTTATTCCACTCTCGACCTGCCTGCTTTAATCCATAAAGCGGTTTAAATAGCTTGCATACTCGGCCTGTTCCATCATTACATCCTTCAGGTTGTTCCATGTATATAGTTTCTTGTAGCATGCCATTGAGGTATGCGCCCTTTACGTCCATCTGTTGTATTTTTAGACCTTTCTCTGATGCGAGTGCTAAAATCGCTCGGAGTGTGTCCATTTGTACAACTGGTGAAAAAGTTTCTGTGAAATCATAACCGGGTCTTTGTGCATACCCTTTTGCAACTAGCCGCGCTCTGTATCGTACAATTTCCCCTTCTTTATTTCGTTTCCGAATAAATACCCATTTATTTTTGATTGGAACGGCATCTGGAGGTTTTTCGACAAGTTCCCAAGTACCCTTTTCTTTGAGCAAGTCTAATTCAATTTGCATTGAATCCTTCCATTCCGTCCATTCCGGGGATTGTTTAGCGTCTTTGAGACTGTTTATTTTGTCTCCGGCTATTATTGCATAGGCTTCTTCTATATTTAGAAAGGTTTCGTCATCTTCCTCTTCCGCAAGGTGGTAAAGATGTTTGTAGTCGGTACGAATTCCACGAGTTTTCCGTGGTTCATTATCACTTGCACGCGTCTTCCGTGGTCTGGTGATATCTATGTTTCCCTCATTTTCATTCCGTTTACGCTTCCGAGGCTGCCTTGCCGGTTCCGTGATCCGTTGATCGGAGTTACCCGTCGGCGGCACATTCGGTGTTTCCCCACCAGACTCCCCCTCCGTCGAGGGTGTAACATCAATGTCTTCGGGAGGCTCAGGTTCATCTTTAGCGTCTGTAAGTCGGAAGTTCCGAGAGGTGAGAACATTTCTTGTTTCGGCATTGTAGTATTTTATTGCTCCCGCGCCGTCGTCATAGCCGACATATGCACGACGCTTTGATTTAGGTAGCATTTTTCTTTCTTCTTTCTGGCCTTGTAATAATACCCATACTGGGGCTCCGAATTCACGTAAATTTGATACGTCCAGTTTTTTATTGTGCCAGCCTTCATAAGGTGTTGTTTCCCGAAGATGTTTGGTAAATGATCGGTTCCGGATATAGGCAGCGTGTAAGACTGCAAATTCCCATAAAAATTCTGGAAGCTGCTTAGCAGCCAGCATTGCTCGGGATAATTCGACCAGGGTTCTGTTCATCCTTTCCGCAACTCCATTCTGTGATGGTGAGTATGGTGCGGTAAGTCGATTTTCTATACCTCTTTCTTTGCAATATTTTTCCAGTTTTTCGTTAACAAATTCTTTTCCACAATCAATTTGTATACCCTTCGGCTTCTTGCCTTGTGTTTCCAAATGGGCAAGGTAATTTATTACCCCCTGTGCTGCATCACTTTTCTCTTTGAGGCATTCAATTGTGACGAACCTTTTAGCATCATCCACAAATAGGAGATAATAGTATTTGCCATTAATAGATTTGATGGCGTATTTTCCCCACAAGTCGATGTGGGTTAATTCTCTTGGTTTCATGTTTCTTTTTGTCGACTTCGGAAAAGGCTCCTTATGTTGCTTTGCACTGATGCAAGCTTCGCAATCCGGTTTAGGACTATTTTCGTCGACATTGAAACCGATCACCAAATTTCGGCTCAATAATTGTTGAAGTCCAGAATATCCTACATGTCCAAATTGTCGGTGCCAAGTTTCCCAACTAAGTGGTTTTACGTTTCCGACGAATGTTTGATTAACGGCAGGAGTTTTAGACGGCTTGCTTGAATTTTTTAATACCATTTTCATCTTGTATAAATGGTTATTAATTTTCTTTCCTTCTGCAAGTTGTTGTCCGTCTTTTGTTGTGAGGATTAATTTTCCTTGTCCTCCAATATATTTTCCGCCAGCCGCATCCCATCGCCCCAATGAAATTAAATTGTTTCGTGTTCCAGGCACATGTAGGACGTCTTCCAGATGAATATTAAAATTTTGATTATTGCATGTTGAAATTATTTCAACAGTTCCTTTGCCTGCAATTTTAGCTTCCAATCCACCTACCCCAGTTACGGAATTATTTTTCATTGGAGTGTATGTTTTGAAGGCTTCTCTTTGATGCGTGACATGCAATGTTGTTGCTGAGTCAGCCAACCAGTCGTAGTAGATCAAACGCTCGTCCATTACGGCATCGTTATCATTACAAGCATCATAGGAATCAAAATTATAATGTTCTTCTTGAGCTGAAAATGCAATAAATTCCTCCACAGCGTTGGACTGTTCCACAGGTTTTATTTTCCCTTTTTCCTTATCTTTCTCCTTTTTCTTCCCCCAACAATTTTTTGCCTGATGTCCGATTTTTCCGCAATTATGGCATTTATTGCCTTGGAATTTTCGGCATTTACTGGACCAATGTCCAGGGCGCTTGCAATGATCACAATATGGCTTCAGGGATTTTTTACGATCGGTAAGACGGTTTTCAAGGGTTTTCTCCTTTTGGGCGGTCGTCTGGATTTTAGCCAGGTTTACAATTCCGCCGGAGTTATTATTCCCGTTATTCCGGTTAAGCCGTAATTTGTATTCTTCCCTTAATAATCCAATAAATGCGTCCGAAGTTAAGCGACGCTTTGGATCTAAGTCATTTGGATCATTTGCGTTTCCGTTGTAGGGCTCGACATATGTTTGCCAAGAGTTTGGTAAGGATGCCGAAATGATCGATTTAAATCGGATATCTGAGATATGGAAATCTATATTTGGAAACCTGTTGATCCGGTCTCGGTAAGACTTCAAGACGTCCAAATGCTTTAGGAGGTCGTCGGAATTATCAGCCTTTGTCTCATATAATAAACACTGCAGTTGATTAACTGTTTGATGTGCCTTGTTTTCATGAGTAACCGATAATGCGGTATACATAGCTTCTGCGCTTTGTTTTGATCCGACGTGATTTATTTGCGAGGAGGTGACGTTGTGGATAATGACTTGTTGTGCCCAAGTATCGTTTTTGTCCCAGTTGTAAGCACTCTCCGGATCTATATTTGGATCCGGTCGGTTTGTCTGCCCAAAAACATATCCCGTTATGTCACAATTAATAAAAACACGCAACATTCTCTCTTTCCATTCGTGCCAGTTTTCATCCGTCAAATGATCGCGATCAGCGATCTTGTTTACGTTTGAGTATTCTTTGGTCCGAATTAAGGAAATAGGTATTCTTATAACCGGATCAACCTCTGGTGTATTGATCCGTTGTCTGCGCTTCTCTTGTGCTCTGGAAGTATATACTCTTCCTGATCGTTTAGGGGTTTCTTGTGCTGGGGGTTCCCCAAATAATGATAAATGGTCGTCTTCTTGGTCCCCTTCATAATCCATGTCTAGTTCAGGGTCAGGGCCCATAACCTGTTGGGAAGTGGAGTGGTGAACAGTGACAGGAAGAGTTAAGGACAAGGTTAAGAAGATGAAGTTAATCTCAAAGGCTTGTGAGTGAGGGAGTCTGCAACAGGGAGGAATGTTATTTTCATCTCCTACATGATGTGCAATATTTATACTACACAGTTAGGAGGTATAGTGTAATGCGCTCCTTTAATATATAAAGGAGGTATTCTGTAATAGACCCCTGTACCAGTTAATAATGGAATAACTATGTCATATCCCCTATATAATTCTCCAGATAGACTTGTCTATCATTGTATATTATAGGGGGTTCCCTGGATAGCATAGGAGACAGTCTTGGCAGTCTTTGTAGTCTTGGCCAGTCTATTAAGGGTAGCAGCTTGGGAATTAATATTATTCCCTGTGGCTGTGTTGGATTCTACCAGTGGCAGATCCTAACCCTAACCTTAAGCTTAGGACTTGTATTCCATCTCCATAGGCTTGTTAACTGCCTTGGCTTGCCTGTATACTCTTGTATACATAATCCCAACAATGCTGCCTTATGGAGTGGGACTTAGAGCAGCTTAAGTGTCTTTTCGCAGAAGCAGTTGCAAGTTGCAATGGGATGAGGCGTTCACTGGGGCTCAGGTGGATGGCCATGTAAGCATCTACAAGCCATCATGCTCCCATTACTCACATTCAGCTCTGGATAACCAACAGGAGGGGGCTACATCCCTCTCCATTGGACCCTGTTTTCCACTACACCATCCACAGCCTGGACAAAAATGAGTTATCCATCAGCACCTTCCATTTATACTGTGATAAACCTGCACAAGGATGGGCAAGCAGGGGGTAAGCATTACCTGGGCAACAAAAAGGGACTAACATACATATGGTATGTCTCCCCCATGGTGATTGTCTCCCATTACGCTTACAACTTGCATGATCCATCTGCAGAATCTTCATAGCTGATCATCCAGTTTCTCACTGCTCCACATATATTCCCCTCATCTTTGTTTGTATCTGTAATACTTTTATGCTTGCAAATTCAAGTTCTCAGAAGAGACAACCATGCCTGAATGCATTATTTTTGCTACAAACTAAGGAAAAGAAACACTAAGCCCACATCAGACAAGACCTCTCCACACCCTCTGTTGGGAATGGAGTGGTGAACAGTGACAGGAAGAGTTAAGGACAAGGTTAGAGGATGAAGTTAATCTCAAAGGCTAGTGAGTGAGGGAGTCTGCCACAGGGAGGAATGTTATTATCATCTCCTACATGATGTGCAATATTTATACTACACAGTTAGGAGGTATAGTGTAATGCACTCCTTTAATATATAAAGGAGGTATTCTGTAATAGACCCCTGTACCAGTTAATAATGGAATAGCTATGTCATATCCCCTATAACAGTGTCAATAATAGTGACATATGATATCATGGCTTGGTAAGTCCTAGACTTCCTGCAGGGGTGTGTCATAGACACTCTATCCATAGCTTTGTCTTGGATAGGCTATCATAGACATGGCTATATCTTGCCTATCCCATGATAGACATGCTGCAGGATGATTAATCCTGTAGCATGTGTTAACTGTGGATTCCCTATATGTCTCTGCATGTGTTAACCTCTGTTAAACATGTGTTAATATGACTTAGCATATTCTGGCAATATTCCCTAGGCATGTTAACTGCCTTGGCTTGCCTGTATACTCTTGTATACATAATCCCAACACCCTCTGTGGTATTGAGACAACTCTGTAAGAAGTCCCAAGCAGCAGCTGATGCTTGCCACTTTTGTACTCCAAAGCTTACCTATACCCCCAGGCATGCATGGCTTGATCTCAATATAAATCAGAAAACAAACAAACCATGTTGAATGCCTTGAACTCCTGCCCCTGGTTGCAGGCACAGTTGCCATAGAGGGCAAAGGCCACATGCTTTTTGCCCATCTACTTTTGCACTGATGGAAGCCTGTGTGCCAATGATGTCATTGCAACCAAAGGAAGGGGTGAAGGTGTGGATAGAGCCTCCCTTTCTCTGGAGTACCTGGCTTTTTCAAAGCTCTACACCTCCAGTTAGCCTCAAACAAAGTGCTCAATCCCCTGGTGGGCAGTATGCCAAATAAACAAGAACTGAAGTGTTGAGCCACTCTTGTGGAAAATCCTTGTGCAGCACACCATGGCAATCAAAATTTTGGAAGGGAGAGCATCCGAAGCAGGAAGCTGGATGGCCATGAACATGTTCCCCAGAGGAGCTATGGTCTGCAGAACTAAGTTCTATGGGGCAGTTGAAAGAGAAACTTTTGGGGTGGAAAGATGCTTATAATCAAACTGTACCTCTTGAATGCACAGCAACATATGCATCCACACCTCAGATGTCACTCCAATCAACAGAAAATCAGAATTTTGATAACATAAAGTATACAGGTGATCTACAGGAGGCTATGCTGCATCCAACTTAATGTAGCAAGTGGACATACAGCAGCCATGGGTGGAGCATGGAAGCATCATAAAATACCTTGGGGGCAGGATCTTGGACTAAGAGCGTTTGAGGCTGTGGGGTGTGATGTAGCGAGACTTAGTGTGAAAGCCAGCAAGGAATAACTGGTGCACATCTAAAACAATTATAGAAAGAGCAGACATAGAATGCTGTGATTGCATCTTCAAGGCCCTCAATTTATTGCTTAGCTTGTCAGAACTTCATTACCCTGGCCATCCCTGAGCCTGCTACCTGATAGATCTATGCCAGGTCTGGCCCATGCTTCCTTGCCTCCTTCCATAAGTGACAAGCGAATTGTTGGGAACCCCCTACTGAACCCTCAAAGTAAAGTATGAGGTGAGTGATTAGAGTGGTTAGGCATCCTGCGATAGTAGCATGGGCATGGCCTCTATGGCATCATTGAAGCCTACATGAACGCCAGGTGTTCCACTCTGGCCCATTCAAGTTCTTTTCCAAATGGTTCAGTGACAACCCGAAGGTCCTCTGGTGGGCACAGCTTGTCCTGCTTTGAAGCACCACAGTTGCACCAGAAAAGCATGTTAACCATGCTCAACCTCATCCGCATTTTCCCTGAAGGCTGCAGCAGGGGCCCCTTGACCCCCTTCCCTGGTGATGCAGAAGGGCACAAATCTCACTGGGGTAGCCCGTGACAGTGGGGTATTTGTCAGTGTCAGACTGTGGGCCAACACCCCTGCCCCTCTTCCTGGGTGTATCGGCAAAGAAGTAAAAAGTGTAACACCCCCTGTAAATGCACCATTCTTCGAATTGGGCTTGGCCTTGTGCATATGCATCAGCACGTTGGCATCAATTGGTGGCTTGGGTTGGATAGGAGTGGAGGAAGTGCACATTGGAGGCATGGGAGAGGGCACTGCCTGGTCAGGGTGCAGGAACATAGCAAGGGGCATCCTGTCTTAGTCTTTGGAGTCAATTGTGGGGATGGGGTGCATGGGCTGCAGGTTTAGATGGAGTGGACGAAGGGGGTGTGGGGTGGTTAGATTGGGGTGTGTGCTGGGGCAGGTTAGGGCTGGAGTGGGAGGCCAGAGGGTGGGGGGAGGGGTTTACATGCATGGTTAGTGGTATCAACTTTGTAGAGATTGTTTTGAATGGACTCACACACTGCACACTGGAACTAAACCTGTGGCGAGAAAATGAGAAAAAGAAGAATAGCATCCCAGTCCATGGTGCCCACTGGGGCTAGAAGGAGTGGGCACCTTCTGTCACTTTTGGTCTGCCTTCAGGGGGGGGGGTCACACCTGAAGAAAAAAATGAGGCCCTGATTGTTAGTGCATAGGCAGGGTTCAAAGGAGGTAACATAAGGGCATGCCCACCAGACCCAGCGCAAAGCCAGACCCAGGGCATGAGGGTAAGCTTGGCCCTACCCTTGGGGAAAGCCTGCCTCAGGTGCTCTGGTTCCAAGGTCAGATCCTGAGCACCTGAGGGAGGCTGCCCCTCTGGGAGAAGACTTGCAAAAATGCACATAAAAAGGGGGCTAAAGCAATGCATGCAATGGAGTGCCCAGGGAGGAGAAGCACTTGCCTGGCATGGGTTCAGAAGGGCTCTGTCCAGAGGACTCATTGCATGGAGGCATCAGCCATTGTGGTATTCAAGCCACTGGCAGGAGTCAGATCAAACGTAGATGGCATCCAGTTGATCTGAATGGTCGATGTGCAGCATCACAACCCAGGACATGAGAAGGGGCACCTCAGACTAGAGGCTAGTGCTGCCAGTGGGATGCAGACAACACCAAGTCAATCTGATGGGTCAATGCACAGCATCTCAACCCTGATTGTGCACATAAAATTCAAGTTCAAAGGCGTCAAAGTGTGGACAAACCATGTGCAAGCAGGTGTGGGTTGGAGGGAGGATCTGAAAAAACTTGAACCCACATGACTCAGGTCGGCTAGGCCCAGCCCTGGGGTAAGGAGTAGCTGCAGCCAGCTTTGTACCTATTTGTTTTCTTACAATATTTCAGTCACTACTATAGTACATTTGAACAACTTGAACCACTGCAACTTCACCAATACTACAAGTAGTATGTTTGCCCAGCCATCATGACCACCATGCCCAGGGAAATGATTCTCCCACTACTTAGAAGCGGCCTACTCACCAGGGCTGCCAGGCTCCATCTGAGCTGCCTTTACACATCTTGGGAAGTTGTGACACCATGCGTTGACCCATTGGATTGACTGGATGTCATCTACATCCCAGAAGCTGCTGATACCTCTGAGCACCCCAAGCCCTCTGGGTAGAGGGAATATTCCAACCCCTGCAGGGCAAGGGCCTCTCCCACCTAAAAGGTGCCAGTTTTCTTGCCTTTTTCTCCCACCCTCTATGTGCATCTTCTGTTGGTGAGAAACACTGTGGAAGGGGAATTTGCCCAAGTGGGGTCTTTGTTGTTGGGTCATCACATTGCAGTGGCAAAGGTAAGGCTGAAAGGGGAAAATGCGTGACAAAAGTGTCAAACACGTTGTCAGTGGAGGATGGAAATGAAACAGGGAGTTCTTGAAAGGATCAAGAACTCGAGAGCCAAGGGGTCAAAGTGGGACATGTCCATGAATGACGCATCGCAATTGAGCTGATCAATGATCGAGCTGCATGGGAAATGGGGGAAAGACAGTCAATGAAAGGCAAGATCAAGTCTGATGAGGCTCGATATGAGAAGATGCGCGTTGGCGTGAATAAGGAAACAATGGACTCATTGGTCCAATCAAAGATGTCCGAGAAAGGGCCGTGTTGCCCAGTAACCATAGAAACAAGAATACTTAGCTCACAAACTACACCATTGTGTGTAGTAGTCTTGAGGGGAAGTGGGCCATCGTGTGGAGTCCTTACAGAGAAAGAGAAAGTGGGGGAAAGAATCATGCTCCATTCGAGAGGTGGGAGGATACCTTATATACATGCAAAGGTTTGGGGATCAACTAACATGTGATTGCACACATACTCTTGTGCCAGTCGGACCGAGGGGTATGAAAAATAAAGTAATGAAGGAGTGGAAATGTACGAATGGGGAAGTAAAGATAAAAATAGAATACTCAATAAAAATAAGGGCTGGGAGGTTGTCAGTCCAGTGTCATCGAGTCCTCGTCTTGGGGCCTCAGCATGTGGGGATGACTCAGGGAGTAGCCTACCTTTGGGGTGCTCTATTGACGAAACGCAACTCGGACCCACAACAAGTGCGGAGCACACCCAAACATAGTCTCTCGACCCTAGTACCTTCCACACGATCAGTCCGTCGATCCGGATATCGACTAGCTGTGGGAAAGGGAATGTGCCGAGGTATCAATTCTTGAAGAAAGGTTCGAAGAATATTCGAAGAATGCAAAATAAAACCAAAACCCAGAACAAGTCCTTCGAGAACAGAGTGAATATGTCATATAAATCTTGAAGGAGTGTTGTATGCGACCGGTTCATGAGTTCGGCTCGTCAAGTAAATACTTGACTCTTCGTGACTGTCTCAATGATCTACCTGTAGCTCAGAATTACAGAAGGGGTTGATTAGAAATATGAATAAATAATCAAAGAAAGAAAGAAAGGAATTATACAAATACTTGAGAATATCCGGCCATGTCGAGGGTCCCATGGGAAATGCTTCGGAAGTGGGAAGTCGACGGGTATGTCGTCTTCCCCTTCCACAACGCCCCTACACCAGCAGGGTTTAAGAAGTACATATGTAGGGACCGATACACGTACAATAACTTTCGGATGTGGCTGTATCCCGGGAGACATAACCCATGAGAAATCCGGATCTCCTACACTATTCCCACCACTTGGCATGGCGAAACGTCCCTCCACTCCTAACCTCCGCAACACCTGTTCAACCGGCACATTTAATGCGACTTGTGCGTGGGAGCCGATTCTTTCCTCGTTCTCAACAATGGTGTTCTCCATCCAACCGCTGATGTCAAAATATCTTGTGGGAAGGAGGTCCAAGGCGTGAGGGTTTGAAGATCTGTCTTAGGATACGTCCGTGGACTGGATTTAGAAGCACTACGGATACCAGATGCATGGAGAACTGCATCTCCATAATTCATAAAAGGGAGATCTGGGAGGCGGGTTCACATTGTACAACTGAAGCCTGCGCGAGGGAGGCACCTAATGGCAAGGGGGCAGACTGGCGCTATGAAGATGTTAACGAGCACAACCCAGGGGGCGGCCACCGGAGAAATCCGAGACATCCACTACATGAGACTGATAACATCGATAACAAGCTACATCTCGTACTCCTCTAATCCTCACACAGTCCTGCCTACAAACCTACCCTTCTCGCCAAGTAGTAGTAGAGTCCTGCGCTTCCTCAGTCGGCTTCAAGCCCAAACCTGAGCGTACACATCACAAGATCGAAGACTTCGATTTTACCGGCTGTGGCGACAGAGGTTCAACCTGAAGCACTGGGTGCTGTGAGATAGGGGGCATGGAAACAGATAATTGTAGCCGTTGGTGCTTACGACTCTCATTTATCACGACCATCGGGTCGGGCTTGGTTTGTTCCCCTTCTCTTTCCCTGGCGCCTTTCCCCTCTCGCCCTTTATCTCTCTTTGCCTCTTTCCCGTGAACACTATTACTTCGTCCAAGGAGACTGGAGGATCGCCCTGCAGAAGTTGGCACCCCGTGCACTGATGCTGAACTAGACCAAGCCGTTGCTGGCATCCAGGGGGGCGACGCTGTCTCGTCAGCTAATGGGGAAGAAACCTGCAGTGCTGACGGTGAACCTCCAGCTTGTGCCTGTGGGAATGTGTATGATGACAGCAATTGGCCAAGGTTTCGCGTACTCGATGCATGACGGGACGTCGCGGTCGGTGAGAACGTGTGCTCCGTCCTTAGGATAGGCATGCTGGGTCGCTGCAGCAGCAGCTCAGTTGTTGTTGAAGTTGAGCATAGTCTAGTGCACATCGAAGCTGAGTGAGACAGGCTGGGTCTGGCACGTTTGTGAGAATCTGGGGCAACAACGGGAGATCGAGGATGGCTGTGTGATGAGGAAGGGCACAAGGGAGCTTCCTGAGAGAAGCCAAGGGCACGTGTTGAATGACGAGGAGCAAGGGATTCAGAAGATGAAGGTGAACAAAGGGTCGAAGAAGGTGTAGAAAGCACTAGGACAAAATGAGAATAGTGAGAAGACGGAAAGTTCATCAACAGGAAGGAATAGAACCTGAACACGGAGGTGTACTTGAATGCACCGTCGTCACGATCCCAACAGGCTCGAAGGCCTTTCGTTTCTCTAACAGATGACGTCGATCCTCCGCAGGGGTCTTCGGGGCCTCTTCAACGAGGACGCCCTCCTGGAAGTCAAGACGTGACTGTGTAGCGACAGCCATAGTTTCTTTCCGTGCAAGCTTTGCATCTGCCTCCACCTTTCGCTGTCTTGGCAAATCGGCCACCCATCCCTGCCACTCCGCTTCGCTACTTTCCTCCTCACTATCAGTAGCTTCCATCAGCCTCCCCGCCACACTTGTCCCCGAGTCAGAAGAAGCAGATACACCGACCCCTGCATGTGTAGTACCACGGACCACGGTCGTCCCGTGGTGTTTCCCGAAACTATGGCTCCCCGCAGTTCCTCGTCGTTTCCGCCGGTCCCTATCTGCGCACTCCCGATTCAGCACACTCCGAAGGTCACGCGCAAGCTGCGGATCACACTGCCACACCGCCCATCCCAGCACGCCCCCAACATCACGCATACCCGCCTTCTGCGCCCGCACGACCAGTTCCAGTCGCCACTCGGGGTATGCTAGCGCCCCGAACGTCTTGTGCAACGACATTTCTGTGAAACTGGAGAGTTCGGTGAGCGCAGGCGGATGCTGGTGCTCCTCGAATTGGGTAGGTGAGGGCTGGAACTGTTCTCCTGTGGGGCGATGGACATACAAGACTTCTTCGCTCTCATCGTCGGACGGTGAAGACTGGCCAAAGTGGGACCGGGTTGGCCTGGGTGATACTGGGCTGGGTGTTGGCGTGCATGATGAAGAGGGAGTGGGGGTGGAGTAGCTGGGCAAGGCCGAGACAAAGGACGAGGACATGGGAGCAGGAAGGTGTCTATGGAGGATGCGCAGCAGACTCGAGAACGCTAGGAAGGGCAATAAATAAACCTTTGAGGAACCAAAAGGGAGAAATACCGAGATCAGTTCCCATGTCGAGCACAATCCATTCTGCTTTCTCCTTAGCCGGTTCTGCCTGCTCGTCCCTGCCTATCCCTCTTCCGTCGTTCATCCGTTCCTTCCCCGCTCGCGCCTTGTCCTCTTTCAACGCCGCATCGTCATTCTGATCGTGCAGCCATTGATCGTCCCTCATGTCCTCCCATCCTCCACGTACCTCCTCACCGTCCTTCCCGGCCCTCCAAACCTCGGCGTCCGCGCTATCGTGACATGCGGATCCATACGTGTACCCAAACCGATACACCCAGTCCTTCCTTCCGTCATCCGACACACAGTCCTCGTCGCTCTCGGCACTACGTCGAAACACCGGGAACGAAAGCGCGACCGACCCTTCCGAGCCACTGTCTGCGTTGGCCAGCTCTGTCTGCAGGGGATGGGCCCGTGCTGCTCTCAGCGTCGTCGGCGGAGGCCGCGGTTCAGAGTAGGGGGAGTCTTCGCATACCCCTGCATCTGTGTCCTCATCGACATCTTGCCCTGCGTCTGCATCATCATCGCACCCTGACCCGCCCTCGGGTTCTTCAGCGACGATCGCAGCATCCAGAGTGGTCCCGATATTAGCATCGGGGTCCTCAAATCCGTCGCCTTCGTCGGGCTTGGTATCGAAGTACCGACATGTGTGGGTGGAGATGTCCATCGTTCTGCCCAGGTCTTGTTCCATTCCTCTGCCCTCGTCGAACTTGGCTTCGGGCTCATCCAGCTGCTTCGCCTTGCCCTTGTCTGGCAGTTTCACTTTGCCCTTTTTCATACCAGGGATCCCCAGACCCATTCCGAAACCCTTGTCCCTGTCTCGATTCAATTTCGCTCCGGGGAAGGCAGACATCCAATCCTTGTTCTTCTCCTTCTCCTTCCCTCCGCCTTTGTGGGGAACCCCGGGGAACTTTGCCCCTTCCTTCTCCTTCTCTCGGCCGAGGAGGTTGACCAACGTTCGCGAGCCCTCTGCGAGGCCCAAGGATGGGAGACTTGATTTACGCAGGTATGGGGTACGTTTTTCCTTCTCCTTCTCCTTTCCTTTCCCTTTATCCTTTGCAGATAATTTCTGGCCCGCCGACGTAACGTATCCCGACGTACCGAACCCATATCCGTCGATCGCACCACCACCTCCACTGCCGGCGTGATCGCCAGCAGCACCAAGGAGTGCCCCATATCCGATCGTTGACGAGTACTTCTTCGGGTTCTGATGCTCGCTCTTGGGCGGGACGAACGGGCCCCGGATTTTCCCGCCTGCCTTGAACTTGATGCAGACAACTTTGAGGTCCGGGCTCTCCAGCTCGCTCGTGCGCACCCCGGGAGCTTTGCTATCCCTCGCCGAATCTGAATCCAGGTCCGAGGCTCGCTGGCGATGGCGCGCATGGTGGGCGTCTGTGGAGGAGGCGTAGCGGTGCCCGTGGGACGAAGGAGGGGCGCGATGGTGGTGCTGCGATTCGCCTTGTCGGTGAGCGGGGTGTTTTGTGTTCTTATCTTTGTTGGCCTGGAACTTTAAGAACTGCGATGACGCAGCGAGGTGGTCCGCCCCGCGGAGCGCCGTGAGTGCAGGAAGAGGATAGGCTTGGGCTGGTGCTTTGTCCTAGACAATAGGGGAAAATTTAGATTAATTAAATGTCGCTTAAGTGGACAAAGAGTCGGGGGGAGTCCAAAAGGA
This sequence comes from Tricholoma hemisulphureum, assembly GCA_964034925.1. Classification (NCBI taxonomy): domain Eukaryota; kingdom Fungi; phylum Basidiomycota; class Agaricomycetes; order Agaricales; family Tricholomataceae; genus Tricholoma; species Tricholoma hemisulphureum. The sequence continues at coordinate 1,115,439 of OZ035928.1, read as the reverse complement.
AAATCTCGCACCTCGCGACCTTTTGATAAATACAACATTCCATCTCTCACAATCGCCCATCTAAGCCTCCACTCCAACCTCGTCGTCCTAGAACGTGCCCTGTCTCTCCCTCTGCCATACCCTATTCCGTACCCGTCATGCCCAATATCTTTTATTTTCATTGCTCGCAAATCCCTCCCCGCCGGATCTTGCCCCATCACAGCGAGGGCTGGCACAAAACCTCCAAGTGCCACGTCACCGCTGCTGTGCCCATACATGGGGTTCGGGAAGCTGGAGGCAGTTTCCTCCCGCCAGACGACGCGCAGGGCACGGACGTAGCCCTCCCAGTAGGGTTGGACGTACGATGTGGGAGACGCGCGGTTGAGGGTGGGGAAGTAGGTGCGTGCGGGAAGGGAAGGGGACGGATCGGAATGGCCATTTGGGAGGTTGGAATAGGTGCGGGAGAGTTGTCGGGAGAGGGAGGAGCTGCTGGGTGTGCGGGTGTGTTGTGACGACTTTTTGGGAACGGCGAGCCCGAAGCTGGCTGGGAGGGGCTGTATGGGGGCGTGCGCATGGAGCTCGAGGAGCTCGTTTGGTGCGAGATCATAAAATGATAGCTGGAACTCATCTTCTAGTTTCTGCCCCGTGGAGAAGCGGAGTAGGGAGTATGTCGAGGTGTTGGTATTGTATTTGCTTGGAAGTAACGCGACGCTGGAGTTTATGCTCTGAGATTGAGATGGCGAAGCAGAGAGATGTTGATCGGGATGATGATCGAGGTCAAAAGGGGGACGTTTTGGGTGTATAGTGCTTCCTTTAGCTAGGATTTCGTCTGCATCCCCCGCTGCCTCGTCATCCGTGTCCCACTCATCATCTTCCTCGTACCCACCAATGCCATCATCGTATTCCGTATAGCCATCATCCGCCCGTCTGCATCTTACATTCCGTGTTCCCCGAGAGGAAACCTTGTTCGCTTCATTGCCCAGGCGTTTTGGCCTCACTTTGTCCACCGGCTTGGCGAACAACAGAGGAGAGACAGGTCTATTTCGTGGGTCCGGCGCAAACGTAATGGGAGATGGAGGCCGACACCGAGCTGTTGGCGTCGAAGAGCCTGCAACGTTGCTCCCGCCTGTGCTAGTAGCAGTATTCATACCAGCACAAACGAGCCCTTGGTCGCGTGCGTGCAAAGCGACGCCAAGGCACTTTCCAAGAAGCCATAGCTTTACTTGTTTTACCTTCCACGAGGGATCGATGTGTGTGGTCAGCCACTGGTCGTATGGAACTGTAAATGATAGTGTGTGAACGCGTGATCACTGCTGAAAACCGGGGTTTTCGTACTGAATCGACAAGAGAGCGAGACTAGGGACGGTTCTGGCCTGGAATCGACTCTGACTTGGTCCAGAGACCCGTCCATCGCCAGTCAACAGGATGGCAGAGCACCTGTAAGCGGCTTTTTCAATGTTTTGCGTTTTCGGGAACTGCGCCGGGGTCCGAACCTGCCGCAGATGATCTAAAGGCCGTCGCACTATTGAGTATCACCCCCTAGAGCCCATATTATCTACTAGTAGAACAGACATATTTGCCTCCAAGCTCTTATTCAAGTTGATCGTACAAAACACTAGTCGTAGGACACGACATTGAAGGATGCGCCTATGCATCCAACTTCAATCTGACAATTAAAATATTATTTACATACTGTCATGAACTTGAATCTGAGGCATGTGGTTGGTGGCTATTTTGGGTATGAGGCTGTTCAAACGTTTATCAAGCCATCGCGAGTGAAGCGGTACAGATCCATTGAATGTCAGTCACCATGGCGCAACTTGCAAGGCCATACACAAGCAAACTGCCCACAAACGATCCAAAGTACAACGAAGTGGTCGAGGCGTCGCCCAACTTGCTGCGAAGAAGTTCTCCTTTCCTCCTCGATAATCTGAGACTTAAGTTCCTGTTCTTCATCAGGTTTAATACCGCCAATCTTCAGAACGGATCTAAGAATCTTGGCCGGACGCACCCGGGTGATGGAACCTGCAACTTCGAATGCTTTGTCCAACCGACGGCGCCGGTGACGACGAAGCTGTCGCACTGTCGCACGCAAGTTGGGACTTGGCAGGTGACGCAATTATGAGATGCCATGGGAATGCGAGCCCGTTTGGGGGAACCGCATTGATCGTGCCATCAGCAGTGCAAGCCCTATGAGGAAGGCTGAGTGCTGCGACGGTGTGCTCGAGAGGGAGCTAGATCAACGGACCCGTTCAAGTTGCACGAAATACCATAGCGTCATCGAGCTACATTGTAGAAATCTGCCGATCTTTGAGGTGTAGGACTTGAAGCCCACCAAGAAGACACCTTGAAACTATGCCGATCAGTTGGACTCCGGGGCAGCGGAGGAAGTTAAGCGTTCGACATCTGTCCACAAAGAGGTCCTGGATATAGTTCACGACTATCACTTTGATTCAAGGCTGGTTCTCAGCGACCGTCCAGACAAGACCTCTCGGCCAGTACTTGGAGAAATCAGAATCGAGTTGCATGCAACCCGAATCGAGCGGATAGGCTTCTCGGCGATGACATGCTTTCTTGCTTCCTTGGACGCCTTCATAATGAGACAAGGGTGCTAGGGCAGATATCGGCAGGACGACCCTGGCTGAAACAATATGATCAGATCTCGCAAAGACGCGTCCATCGGTAGCATCCGAGTCGCCGTCATAAGACACGAGATCGCGGGAACGGTACACTGAAAGTAAGGAGGGGCTGCTGCTGCTACCACCACTACAATACCGGGCCGAGGATTAGTTTCGGGATGGTGAATATACTTCTTTAAGGGTACGGGCCCTATCGCCTAATGCAACAAGTGCGGGCAGATGCGCTCTAGACTCTGTGCTTGGATGAAACATAACAAGTGATGCTAGTTGGAAAGGATAAAAGACCTCTCTGGTGAGTACTGAATTTCCCGGGGCCGTGGTCCGAAGATAGCGATTCCAATGAAAGTATACACCATTGAGGACGGAATTCGAAAGGCCCGGGCTTGCAACAACGGCATCACGCACATGGCACGTGTCAGACTGTACTACCGACAATTCTCCGCCTCACCTGCGCTAATTTTTCGTGAAGGAGATACCTCGACATCTCGTTATGGAAGTTCTCGATCAGGCGCTCACCATTTCACCAATCCTAGCCCTAGGGCACGGAGAAATATCGGCAATGGTTCTCCCAAACATTCAACTTTGTGTAGATAAATAACAGCAGTTCGGCAACTGGCCATGCTCAAATCATCTTTCTATCGCGGCCCAAATGACAACTTCCACAACACCGAAACTACCTGCAGATTTTCTCTGGGGTTTTGCAACTGGTACGTGAAATATAGACAAAAGTTTCTTTATTTTAGAAAAAAAAAATTGACGACTCGCTACTAGCGAGCTTTCAAATCGAGGGTTCTGTCGCCGTTGATGGACGTGGAGAGTCTATTTGGGACGAGTTTGCGAAATGTCCTGGAAAGACGCTGGATGGCCGCAACGGGGATGTCGCTACGGACTCGTACAGGCTTTGGAAGCAAGATTTGGCGTTGCTGGCCGAATATGGCGTCAAGGCTTATCGTTTCTCGATATCTTGGTCGCGCATCATCCCTTCTGGGGGTCGGAATGATCCCATAAATCCGAAGGGGGTTCAATTTTACTCGAGCTTCATAGACGGGCTGCTTGGTCATGGTATCACCCCCCTTGTCGTAAGCGCCTCTGAATGTATAACATCTATCGCCCTTCTGACTATTTTCTCTCTCGCTAGACACTGTACCATTGGGATCTCCCGCAAGCCCTTCATGACAGATATGGAGGCTGGTTAAACAAGGATGAAATCGTCAAGGACTACACACGTTATTCTCGGGCACGTTGTTTTTTCTCCCACCTCCTCCTGCATCCTTCATTCAATTTCAATATCTCCTGTTCCCTAGGTCTGCTTCCAAGCTTTTGGTGATCGAGTAAAACACTGGTACTTGCCTCGTAGCACACATACTGCATTTCTTCTGATAAACGACAGGCTGACAATTAATGAGCCGTGGTGTGTTGCTGTTCTGGGTTACGGGCGTGGGGTTTTCGCACCAGGGCGATCAAGCGATCGCAAGCAGTCTCCGGAAGGCGATTCCTCAACAGAGCCGTGGATGTACGTTTCCATTTCTCTTTGTTCAACCACACAAAAAAAATCCCTCCGGATCTCCATTATGGTTCAGCGGCTAACGATACTCCCCCCAGCGTTGGCCATAGTTTGATAATCGCGCATGCAACCGCTGTTAAGCTATACCGCGACGAATTCAAGGCGAAACAAAGAGGTCAAATCGGGATTACACTCAACGGCGACTGGCAGATGCCTTGCGATGATCGTCCTGAGAGTAAGACATGCATCTTCAAATTGACTCCCCTCGTCCTCACATCATCCACTTTCAGATGTCGACGCCGCACAACATGCGCTGGATTTTGCCATTGGTGCGCTCTGATAGTCCGTTCACAGTTATTAATATGTCCTTCAGCTGGTCCCGTATGGCAGGGTGGTATGCGGTGAGCCAAGTTACAGGAGGCCCCGGGATGTCGTTCACAGTTTCATGTTCCAGGACCCGATTTATTTAGGGCATTATCCGCCCTACATGGGAGAGGTTCTTCAAAGTAGGCTACCACAGTTCACGCCTGAGGAGTTGTTGCTCGTCAAAGGCTCGTCAGACTTTTACGGGATGAATACATACACAACGAATCTCGCCCGTCCGTGCATTTACTCTCAAGGGAGACCGACGTTTAAGTGCTGATAGATCGTTGGTGTAGGTGCTGGTGGCGATGATGAGTTTCAAGGGCTGGTCGACTATACCTTCACTCGAGCTGATGGCAGTCAGCTTGGAACGCAAGGTACGCGATCCTTGGTACGGTCTTGGCATCTCGATGCTCATGCCTGATCGTAATCAGCTCAGTGCCCGTGGCTGCAAGATTGTACGAAAAAAACTATTTGTGCTTCATTTTCGGACTGCGCTAATGTTATTAACCATCCAGATCCCGAAGGTTTTCGTCGTGTTAGCACTTGTTTCTCCATCCCTCTGTAATTGAATAACTCATTCATACCCTTAGCTACTAAATTATATCTGGAAGGTCAGTGTGCTCTGTATGCATAGCCTTGCGACAAGCCTAAAATCGATCCCAGAGATACAAAGTGCCAATATTGCAAGTGTGTTCATCAGATTCTAACGCGATTAATTATCACAACACTTCAGCATTACCGAGAACGGGTTCGCCGTTCGGGGGGAGAATGATTTGCCCCTGGATGAAGCACTCAGAGACACCGACCGCGTCAACTTCTTTAGGGGAAACACCGCAGCGCTTCTCGCGGCAGTGAACGAGGACGCCGTTGACATCCGGGCGTACTTCCCATGGAGTACGTTTGCCAGTTGTCGCCCTCACACATCTCACCTGACCCAGATTCTTGACTAGGTTTCTTAGATAATTTCGAATGGTGCGAGCATCCCATTAGCTCCGTTTCTCGCGTTTTTTCATCCTATAAACGCAGGGCGGACGGTTACCTAACGCGATTCGGCGTCACCTACGTCGACTACAACACTCAGAAGCGCTATCCGAAGGAATCGGCGAAATTTCTTATCCAGGTACGTTTTATCATCTCGTGCGGTTGTGGTTTGTGTATTGTTTTCCCGAAATTCATCCACCCCGCCGCGTGCAGTGGTTCAAAGAAAATCACGAGCAGCCCGGGCCGGGACAGAATAGTCCTCCGGGGATACCGACGAGTTTGGGCAGCTCCAGCAGCACCAATACGGAGGGAGGGAAAGCGAGTGTGCCAGGCAGTCCGGTTGTAGGTATGCTGAAGGGTGGCAAGATGATTAGGCAGAAAGGGGGGTTAAGGGTGTGGTTGGCGAAATATTTGAATGGCTTTGTCCGGTCGTAAATATCTTTTCACTGGAGGCACATCTCGTTATTCTTCGATAGAATAAATAGGGTCGTTCACAGTAAACATCTTTGGGCCATTTTCAGCTCATTTTCGGCTTCATTTTTGGATCATTTTCGCGTGTTTGGCAGAAGAATGATCAGAATGATCCGAAAAATGAAACAAAAAATGATGTGAAAAATGGCTACTGTGAACACCCTGGAAAGCAAAATTAACAAAAATGAAGCAAAAATGCATTTTACATGGTCCTCGGCAGTGCTGGCAAGTGCTCAGCATATTCAAACTCCCCCTCAAATGACTTGGTAAAATTTCTTTCATGAGCTGGTCACTAAAATTGGTAGTATCTCCTCATTGTCTTCAAACTTGATATAGTGTTTAGCAAATATATGCATTCCTTTATACACTCCTTTGTGCTATGACAAAAATATCTATGAAAAAAGAATGAACAAAGTAAACAGCCACATGTGCCCTCCTTTCCATGTCATGGTGGCTCCTCCTGTTGCATCGCACTGTGAGTCTGCACCCCATCATGTCACCCCCTTGGCACCCCATGGACACTGTGTGAGCAGTTGCTTGCAGCAGTGGTGGGGGTGCTGCCATCACCATCGACCCTCGTTGTTGGTCCCCTCCCTGTCATCACCCATATGCACCAGTCTTCCTCCCTATGAGCAGTTGCTTGTAGCAGAGGGGTCTGATGCTATGGGCATTGTCATCTCCCCCTTGTCCATGTCATTGTCATGTCCTGCATTGGTGGTGGCATTGGCATTGGTGTTGGCATCATCATCGCTGTCTCCTCACCCTCCCCCTTCTTGCTTGTCATCATCATCATGGAGATGATGACAGGCCCATTAGCACCTGTTCCACCTTGCAAGCAAGGGCTCGCAGTGGTAGGTGGTGGGTGCTGGAGCATCATCTCATCCTCCTTGTCTCTGATGTTTCATGTTGGGGGCACCTAGGCATGTCAGTGACATGGCACCAGGAGGGGGGTTCACTAGTGCTTGCCTGAAGGGTGTTCCTCTCTGCAGGTCTCCTGATGCCCCTCCCTGACCTCCTAAGCCTAACTGAGGCCCCTCACATCCTGTTTGGATAGGGAGGAGGGGTAGCACGAGTGGGTGTGGGCATGGGTTGTACCCCATTGGCATCTGTTGTTACCAGTAGAATGGATCCTGAAAAATGTAAAATTATGGTGAGTCAGTTTGTAAAAAGAAGAAATGAACAGAAAAAAAAGTACCCTAGAAATGATGGGCTGACATTGTTTGGGCTCACATTGTCTTTGATATGGATCATTTGTGGCAACTTGTAGCTCTTGCAGGCATGGTAGTGAGTGTGGGGGTGGTGACTGCAGGTGGTGACAAAGTTGTGGTGGTAGGGGTCAAGGGAGGGAGGTGGGGACATCGTGGATGGTGGTGGTGAGTGCACATGAGGTGTCAGAGTAGAGCTTGAAACAACAATGAAAATGGAACCTGAAAATGAAAGTGAAAATGATCATTTTTGCAAAATTGAAGGGGGTGTTCACTTTTTCAAAAATGGTCATTTTTGGGCTCATTCTGGTCTCATTTTGAAGTTCATTCTGGAAAAATGAGATTGAAAATGAAATCAAAAATGAGCCAAAAATAGCCCAAAAATGGCCACTGTGAACAACCCTAATGCACATATCACAGTTGCAATGCACCATATGATATGCTCCAGTGAATGGATACAGTGTAGTATTCTGAGTTGCAGTACATGCTGGACTATGTGATCATTTTTATCCATCCATTTGCTTGCTGTGGGAAAATGTCTGTTTTATTATTGCACTAAATGCTGCAGCACTGGATACATAACCTGATATTTCAGGGCAAAGTATTGAAAAAATATTGAAAAAATATTGAAAAAGTATTCCAGTCAAAATTAAAATACTTTCAAGATACTTTGACAAAAAGGTTTCTGACAGCTGTTTTGAAAATTGTAGATGTCTTCTGAAAAATCAACAGTGCTGCAGCAACACCAAGCCAAACAAACAAAATGGGTAAGAGCTGACCAGTGACCACCACCATGTGTTGGAGAGTGCTGGATGTCAATGCTTGCCTTTCACCCATTGCCATGTCAAACCATTGTTATATACCACCAGCACAAAAAGACTTGATGGCTCTCAACCCTACTCATCTGCACAATCAGCCCATTGACTTGGGTGTTGACTAGCCATGAGAAAGGGGATGTAACAAGATCTTGTACCTTGAATTAGTGTTTGAAGATCCAGTCCTATTAACTGAAAAAAAACTGGACTGAACTGGACCTAAACTGGAAAGGGTCAGACTTCCAGTTTCAGTTTGAGCTTCTTGTGGTAACAAAACTGCACCAAACCAGACCAAACCAGACCAAACCAGACCAAACCAGACCAAACCAGACCAGTTTTTACCAGTTCAAACCATCACAAGGTACACCCTATAAATGTGCATCTTTTGACCCAATTTTTAAGACAAATGGTCCAGAACTGCATGTGGCATGGCCAAAATGATATCCTACTGCCAAACCAAACTTATACAACATCTAATTGTTGTATTTTTTCATATGTAAAAATTGTTATCACCATAAACACCTTGCAGTCACCTTATGTACACTGTATTACATAGTTTGCAGCTGGTCTTAGTACCTAAACATTGCACAAAGACCAGTTTTCATCAGTTCAAACCAGTCTGAACTGGTTATGACTGGACTTCAGTTCAAACCAGTTCAAACCGTTGTGGACTGGTTTTTTGTGGTTCAGTCCAGTATTCCACAGTCTTGCCATAAGGGGCAACCAGTTTTGGTTCTGGTTTGTCCAAGTTAGGCAAAAAAACTGGACTGGACTGGACCTTTAGAGCCTGTTCAACAACAGATATCAACAGCCTTTCAAACAAATTCACGACAAATTCTCATGTGACTGCCAAGCATGCTGTGATGGGATATCAATCCATCGATAAGTCAATTCTAAGTCCATCAATCATCTTGAGCACAGTGCAGCATGCCTAAATGGCTGAATAAACATCATTGTCTTACCACCACCATTAGCCTACCCATCTACATGAGTACCTGTGCCAAGCAAAGGAATCCCAATGCAACAAGGCCCAAGAATCCTAGCTATTTGAGTCGGACGCTTGGGGGGCGCAAGCACTTTCCATCCCCATCCGGGTTTTTCTTCCCACATGCTTCCCTTCATCCCGACCGACCCCAAGGCCCATCTTTTTTTGATCCAGATCGCGGAGCCCGTCCCGTGCTCGGCTCCCCCCTTCCCCTGTTAAAGGCTCATGCGACGTTCCCTGACGTTGAGGCTCATAAGGGAACCACGCAGTGGGTTTCCGTGCGCCCTCCTTGCGCTCAGAGCACCGACCTTCCTCACCTTTTTCTCAAGTTATGGCTCATCCATCGCAAAAAAATAAAATTAATATATTAAAATGTTAAAGGGGTTCGTTGGAAACTATGGTCATCATTGAAAGACATGGGCTGCAGTCTGGACCGCTCCTAATCGAGCGTCTGTCCAAAACGGCACTCACCTTCTCACCCTGTTCCGTTCTGGAGGCTTGCATGTCGTACCTACCCCTCACCGTGAGAGGAGGGGCCTGGCGATGGGCCAGTCATGATCGACTGCCACGCATCTTTGCATCTGCGATCGGCCTAGGCGCATCATTTATGTCATGGAAAGATGGCAATGCGAGCGCCTGTCACGGAAAAGATGGGAACAAAAGATATTATAACCACACAAACGCACGGACCGTCCAAGGATTCTGGGAATGTATAAAAGGCCAACAGGCCTGACGTTTTATTTTTTTGCTGGCCCACTTTCCCCCTTATGCCCTCCATCCGTCCCTTATGCGTAGCTGTACCATGTATCCCTCCCTTAGGATAACAATAGAATTCATTTGTCCCTGTAACCGCCCCATCGGGGTGTTGAGTTGGATTCCCCTGGCTAATAATGTTAGCTGGGGGGGGTGCAGTCGGGTTTGCCTCGATGCTCCTGTGACCTGCTGGGGGGGCTTGGACTTGGGAATGCTGGCTGTAGCTGGCTGGGGGGCAATTGGGAGCGACCGGCCCTTGTGGCTGGACCTTCCAGAGTCATGAAGTCATCTGATGACCGTCTGACTGATTCGAGAGCAAGGGGGATAGTTCGTGAAAGACTGTGTTGAACCGTTGCGGCGGGTATTGAGGGTTGTCAGACTCCGAGGAGAACGCATCCCATGGGTGTCCATTTAAGTTGTAATCCCACGCATACTCTTCACGTTCTTGAAACCCTTGTGTTAGGATCTTGCATCTCAGCTGGTGAAAACCACTGACCTTTGTGCATCCCTGAGCATCGTCCGCTGCTCATGTAGAACCATTGCATAGCTATCCACCCTGTCCGCTGCAACCCCCCCCCCCCCCCTCTATGTGGTCCTATGAGTAAAATAAATAAATAAAAAATGAGCCTTGGATGAGTGACATGATCCTGAAGGGTCAGTGAATCTGATGCCTGCTGAACACGGCCACAGCGCCTGAGCCTGTTGAGCCCATATGAAAAGCCTTCTTTTCCCCCTCGAAGCATCCATCCTAGCCATCTATGAACGCTAACATTGGGCTCGCACAGCGGCATGCGCATTGAATCAATGAGCACACAGGGTAGGGCCTCGTAATGACCTTGGGCAAATGAACGCTCTGTTTAGAGCACACAGGGTAGGGCCTCGGAACGAATGACCTTGGGGAAACGAGCGCTCCGTTCAGAGCAGATGCCAGGGTCATGGGCCGTACGGTCATAGCCCTCATTCCCATTTCAGCGAATTCAGCCCACGGAGGCTCGCATGTCGTACCTACCCCTCACCATGAGAGGAGGGGCCTGGCAATGGGCCAGTCATGATCGACTGCCATGCATCTTTGCATCTGCGATCGGCCTAGGCGCATCATTTATGTCATGGAAAGATGGCAATGTGAGCGCCTGTCACGGAAAAGATGGGAACAAAAGATATTATAACCACACAAACGCACGGACCGTCCAAGGATTCTGGGAACGTATAAAAGGCCAACAGGCCTGACGTTTTATTTTTTTGCTGGCCCACTTTCCCCCTTATGCCCTCCATCCGTCCCTTATGCGTAGTTGTACCATGTATCCCTCCCTTACTAGGATAACAATAGAATTCATTTGTCCCTGTAACCACCCCTCGGGGTGTTAGCTGGGGGGGGCAGGGGGGGTGCAGTCGGGTTTGCCTCGATGCTCCTGTGACCTGCTGGGGGGCTTGGACTTGGGAATGCTGGCTGTAGCTGGCTGGGGGGCAATTGGGAGCGACCGGCCCTTGTGGCAGGAACTTCCAGAGTCGCGAAGTCATTTCATGACCGTCCGGCTGATTTGAGAGCAGGGGGAACAGAGGGCAAACAGGGTGCATTGAATCCATGCGTGGAGTATTGAGGGTTGGCGGACTCCGAGGAGAAAGCTGACCCATGGGTGTCCATTTAAGTTGTAATCCCACGTGCACCCCAAAACCTTCTGTTCTCGTTGTGTTAGAATCTTGCATCTTGGCTGGGTGAAAACCCCATGACCTTTGTCCGTCCCTAACCATCTGCTCTTCCCCTGGCCATCAGGCTCTAACCCATGTCGCCTCTAGCCCCCATGTTGTTGTGATAACCTATAGATTTTCTTGATCAGTGGCGCTTGAACCTGAAGGAGGCAAAACGTGAGTGGCCAGCAGCAAAAGCGCTGGAAAGGTATCTTGTGCATCAGACCAGTGACATGCGCACTCTTGCTGCCCGAGTAAGTGCAAGGGTGTTAGTCGTAAGCGCCAGCTTTGAGTTGAGGGGTGTATCGACCTCGTTAGGATATTATTAATATCATTTGACCTTTGTCCATCCCTAACCGTTGTCGACCACTTCTGTAGCCTTGCATAAGCATCCTCCACGTTGGCTGTGACCCCAATGTTGTCCTACGAGCACATGAGACGACCCTACGATGAATGACTTGTTCATGCAGTAAGTAGCATGGCGAAGAAGTGGACTTCCAGCTGTGATGAGCTCAGCGTTAATGTGGACTGGGCTTGTAAAGCCCCCAAGATGCATTGTATAGATCGCGAGTACGGACATGGAAAGATGTAAGGGAAATCATAAAGGGAGACGATATGTAGAATAGAAAAGATTCTTTTGCACAGGCGTTCCACAGAAGCCGCACACGAGCAGGCGAATCAACCCAAGGGAAATCATAAAGGGAGACGATATGTAGAATAGAAAAGATTCTTTTGCACAGGCGTTCCACAGAAGCCGCACACGAGCAGGCAAATCAACCCAAGGGAAATCATAAAGGGAGACAATATGTAGAATAGAGAAGATTCTTTTGCACAGGCGTTCCACAGAAGCCGCACACGAGCAGGCGAATCAACCCAAGGGAAATCATAAAGGGAGACGATATGTAGAATAGAAAAGATTCTTTTGCACAGGCGTTCCACAGAAGCCGCACACGAGCAGGCGAATCAACCCAAGGGAAATCATAGAGGGAGACGCACGCTGGATGTGGGGAAGCGTGGACCAAGAACGTAAACAGATGACCGTATGCAAAGGCGCCCCACTAAGGTCGCACACTAGCAGTCAAGTCACCCTACGACGTAGCAAGGTAACGCAAGCCAAGATGAACAGTGGATGAACAGTGGATAAACGAGGGCAGCGGGAAGCGTGGACCAAGAACATAAACAGATGACCGTATGCAAAGGCGCCCCACTAAGGTCGCACACTAGCAGTCAAGTCACCCTACGACGTAACAAGGTAATGCAAGCCAAGATCAATGGTCCTTCAGCCTGTGGAGAGTGCAAGGGAGAACGAGGGAGAGCGCCCAAGGTAGGATAGGAAGGCTACAACCTGGATAATCCAGGGTAGTAGTTGAAGACTCGTGGAGGAAGGCTACGACCTGGATAATCCAGGGTAGTAGTTGAAGAGTCGTGGAGGAAGGCTACGACCTGGATAATCCAGGATGGTAGTTGAAGCGTTTTGATGTGAGAAGAATCGTGCATAGATAAACAAAATCAACACGACCATGTGACTAGCATGACTTGCAGCCATGTGCGCTGGGCGCCTCATCCATAGTGGACTGGTATAACCAGCCCCTTTTCCTCCCTTTCCTCAGCGTTCTGGACTGGTATAACCTGCCAGACGACACGATTACTATACTTTCATTGCCTTCCGTCGCTGATTCGTCGATCACAGAGTCTTCTTTGGATCAACGATCACCAACGATGCGCATATAGTCAACCACGGCCCCACCATTCCCAACGCTCCTTGGTTCCTCTGAATCTCGAAGCTCTCCTTTCAAATTCCACGCCGCCTTTCTTTCTTCACGACCATCCTTACGTTCTTGAACCTTCTCCTGTCATCCAATCAACAACGCATCCAAACGCATCCAAACGTGTTCGACGAACCGCATACACGGACCCCTCGACGAACCTCAAGCTTGAGTGTGACAGCGTCTGTCCCTCTCACGGCTTGACTTGGTGTCTGCTGTGCCCTTCAAGACCGGAATCTGTGTTGACTTGGAGTCAACTGCCTGGAATAGACTTGGAGTCATTCTAGTCCCTTTGACCTGCTCAGGCTCTCGTCCGCATCAAGAAATCACCTCTGCAAACGTTCCTGTTCCCGCTCATCCATCCACTCACCGTCTTTCGATTGGAATCTTTTCGTCTAGGCTCTGTGACTTCGACAACGCACATATACGCGCTCTGCTCGGCCCACGTCACCTTTCCATCGACGATCTCTCTTTCGACGCTTTCCAAGGCAATTCGCAGGCGCATACAGCTGCTCAAACAACACATCATCCATCCACTCCCTGATGGCCCGCCCAGGATTCCTCTTTGCTTTGCCCATGCCAACACCTGGATCACCAGATGCACCTCTTTTCAAAGGACAACGCGTGGCCGATTGTCTTGATACCCTCGAAGCACATGCCAACGCCGCTAGGGTGCCTTTCAATGATCTCCCGGTTTATGTTCTACGGTACTGCCACCAACGTGTCCGCGATATCATCGACTCATCGACGTGCTGGGCTGAACATGACTGGGCTGCAACGCGTGCTCACCTACCGGATCTGTATAGCTCAAATGATCGCAAACCACGGGTCTCCCCTGAACGGCTACGAAAATGGACAAGACTACACGCTGACACGGGTTCTATTTCCAGTCTTCAAGACGTCGACCGATACTACAGAGAATTCACGACCCAGTCGACTCAACTCGAGGCTAAGTCTCTCATCACGGTGAACGAGGCTAATCTTCTATTTTAAAAAGGGATCCCGAGCTCCTTGCGCAAGAAGATCAGACACAGGATCCCTGACGACCAGCAAACGGTTACCACGGCTCCATCAATCATCAACATGCTTGGTTACCTAAGGAGCGAATTCGATGTGGATGACATCGATGACGACTCGGACGACGTACAATTTTCCTTCGACCCAGAAGAGGATCTTTCGGATATTGACGACGATCTGGAACTGCCGGTCAAACGCCCTCGCACACGCAGCTTGAAGAAGAAGGTAGAATCTAATGAACGACACGTCCCTACAGATCCTGCACCCAAGTCTCAAGTTCCGCCATCCCTTCCCGCCCTCACAGCCCAACTTCAACTTCAAACCATCAAGAACGACCAAGACGTCATGTTACGGGAACTGACCGCCATGACTGCAAAGGCTATGCACGCGGCTTCAAAACATGACAAAAGGTGTTTTATTTGTGACCGAGCTAGAGACTGCACGTCTCCATCTGGTGACAACAGGTCGATTCGACTCTGCATGCGCATTTCAGCCTTTTTCCTCATTTTCCCAAGCTTTCGTCACCTCTCGTAACGTGTGCTTCTGCTGCACCACTGCCCTCGGTACCAACACCTTCTGCATTCCGTCACTTGTCTACTGTCATTCTGAAAACCGTCATATTCTGTCTACTGTCATCCTGTCATACTGTTATCCTGTTAACTGTCACCTCTCCACTGAGCTATCACTATGGGAAAAAAGAAGACAGCTACGAAAACGGCAACACCACCAGTGACGATACCGTCACTACAGAACCTCGAAGCCGAAATAGCTGCAGCACGCGAAGAGGAGCAAGAAGGAGCAGCATACAACCTCGTGGCCCACATGAGAATCATCAAGAACCATCAGAGCGACGTCTATGAGGCTATCCTAAAGCTGGGCCGAGAAGAGGCCTTCGAACTGACGAAAGAGGCTATTGGGAGGACACTAAGGAATGGAAAGGTGACATTCCTGGCAGAAGGAAAAGAGGAAGGGAGAAAAGAAGGATATGAGAAAGGACTGAAGGACGGGGAAGAACGAGGAAGAGCAGCCGAGAGACAGGCCTGGACAACAAAACCCAGGCCCACAGCCATCGAGACGGCCACCCAGACGGCCCCCACTATTGATGCCGGAACACCCGATGAGCCGCTGCGTCCACTAAGCGACGCAGGGACATCCACAGAACCGCCCAGCACCTGCGACGCAGCCACGCAGGCCAACGACGGCCCCGAGCCACCTGCCCCACCACCCCCTGTATCCCAGAGCCTTGCCACGTCACCGCTAACGACGCCGGCACAGCCCCCATCAACGACGCCATCGTCGTCAACAACGGCCACCAACGACGGCCCCCCAGCTTCAGAACTAGCCCCAGCACCTCAAAAACAGCGGCACACGCTGCCCACCCAACTTACGGCCCCCCAGCTCGCTGCACAGGCCGGCGTTCGGCCCCACAGCCCAGCTCGAGCCTCAACAGGCTCCCAGACAGCCATTCTCGCAGACGGCCACCCCCAGTCCACCTCTGACGCCTCCAGGATGACGACGCACCCTTGCGTCAGCCCCCTGTACACCCCCTGCACCCCTGCTTCGCCAAGTGCGACCGCTGCAGCCGACGCCACGTCACAGACGCCTCGGACGACGTCCCCCCCCCCCATGCTACTAGACCGGCACCCCATGGCACTCAGGGCGACGCTGACGACCTCTCCAGCACCTTCCCAGATGAACGCCACCCCACTGCACGTCCCACAGCTCCCTGCCATGCCCTGAGAGCTGCACACTGCCCCTGCCACGTCACAGAGGACGATGTCCGTGCCCCCAGCCCTAATGCCGCCAACTGCGCCCCCTGTGGCCTCCCTGGCACCTCAGCCGACCCCCCCACTGCCTCATGTGTGCCTACACCCACCCTCTGCACCCAGAACGGCCGAACGGCCGTGCGTTCGATGCCCCTCAGCCAGCCCAACCCCTGCCTCGTCGCGTTCGACGACACCCCCCCTCTGCACTCCATTCGCCCCCCAACGGCCTGCCGCACCCCCAAACTCCTCTGCAGCCCCTGGAACAACGAGACGACCCGGCGCTCGACGGTGCTCGCCCCCTGAGGCCCCCTCTGTGTCGCGTTCGACGACGCCAACCTCCCTCTGCCCTCCCAGACCACCTGCCACCCCCCGTCGGCTCCCTGTGCCCCCCGTACTCGCTACCAGGCCCCAGCTCATCCATAGACGAGCCATCTTGCCGCCGACCGCATCCCCCATCCGCCCCTCGTCACCGACAACCCCCTGCTCACTGCCCATCCCCCCGCTCCATCCCATATCCCCGCGTTTCAGCTGGGCTGACGACGCGGCATCTCTGCCCACCACAGCCCCCCCTGCAAGAGCCTACGGCCCACGAGACCTCTGCACTTCGCTCTGCCGAACCGGCCCCGTTCCGAACCCTTCGAAGACGTATTCGTCGTCGCACAGGTCATCCTCGACCTGCATCTCGAGGTCGTAGCTTGAACACCCTGAAGTTTGACTGGGATCAGAACCCCCAGTTTGCTGATCTGAGCCGAGCACTGCGAGCCTTGGGATGGACCCCACCTCGTTGAGCATTTATTTTTTTCTCTCTTCATTTTGTTATGAATATCCTTTGCTATCCCATGATACCCCCCCTCTGTTTTTCCTTCTTGTTTCCTTTTGTGGCTACTGTCTCATAGGCAACGAGGACGTTGCCTTCGTGGAGAGGGCCAAATGTAGCCGTGAGGCCAGCCCCCCATAGACTGTAGGTAGACACGGTCATGTGACCAAAGGTTCATACTCTCGTACATGTAGACACTGTTTGTCCATCGCATACCACTGCTATAGACGGCTTGCCCTTGCTTTCGGGCGCATCTCCACTGCTTCTGCTAGAGACTGCACGTCTCCATCGTATCATCACCTTGAAGAAGCGTTTGGGGGATTCGCCGACACTTAGGTTCGAAATTGGCACGCCGATGCTTGCTCAACACCTTCGTCGACACCTCCGTCTTGACCGGCCTCCAACTCTTAACAATGCTATGAGATTCAGTACCTTCTATGATCCATGGGTGGGGGTATGGGCAGGGTTTAGGCAAGGGAAATCTAGCCAGAAGTGCGCCGTTCGAACAATTGCTAAAGTCCTATAAGTAAACAGATAAGAAACTAGATAAAAATGCCAGCCAGATTGAACCAAAAAACCACGAGCACAACATGTCTATATCTCTCAATCAATTTACATGATGATATTGAATACATTATAATGCGCAGATCAACAGTATATGAACAGCGCAATTGGTGTCAGTATAACAATTGGAATGAAATGACAAACATATATGCAAGGATGGAAAGAAAGTGCGCCATTCAAAAGAATGAGACTGGCGGAAATATAAACCCCTGATTACAATAAGCACATAATCATGTTAACAGAAGGTGCAGCAACAACATGGAGCAACATATATATTACAGCAAGGCAGACATCATGTATGCTCCATAATCAAAAAGTAGAAGAATATACAAAACAAAGGTAACGAGATTTGAGCCCAAAGTCCATAACCCACAACATCTGGATGATCAATCTATCGAGTAGCAGAGCGAGAGTAAGTAAGATAACCAGCTAGCACCATGCATAACACATACATATTCATTAACAGCCACGTATTGTTTAAACTCGTAAAGTACAACAAATAGATCATGCAGATACATACGCAGCCACCAACACCTAGCATCTCGAGATGCGTTAACATTTGAATACAAAACGACCACATACATTATACCCACTTTTTCTGAGGGTACCCTTATCTTTTTTTCATTGAATTACAGCAAGCTTAGTATCTCAAATCAAGGGTATATAGAGGGTCATACTAGGGCCTAAATTCCTAAGAGATTGGCGGAACCGTTTTGGAGATAAAAAGGGACAAAGTTGTGTTGTGCTGGGACTGTGACACCATTGTGTGAACATCGGCAACTCGTGTGAACATCGGCAACTCGTGTGAACATTGGCAACTCATGTGAACATCGGTGACATTTAGCAATCCAGTCATTGCATGGGCATATTTTATATAGGTGAATTTAAACTTGGGATATCAGCACAATTAAATTCACTCCCACTGCAACTTGCTACCCTCTCACCCTTAAATCAATACTCAACAAAGTAGCTGTCTTTTTATATTTTATATGGAGAGTAATTGCAACCAAGAATATCAGGTCAGCCATTTCAAGAAGAATGAGAAAGCCATAGATGGGCACAACATATATATACAAAAAAAACATGGCCAGGCGCAATCCTTTTTTTTAAAATGGTGGTGAGGACGATGGAGTTAGATCTGAATATGACAAGTGGGGCAATCATAAGCATCCCACTCCTTGTTTAGAAAATCAGTCAGAAAGCCATTCCCCAAGATCTCCTCCCAGTCATTGGGAGGTACACCTGCAGTCACCCAGGCTTTCAACTTCTGAATTTGCTTCCCACTGCCACTGATGAGCCATGTATTGTGCTCGTCATATTGTCCATGGAACCCGCGCACGATAGGATGCCAGTTAGATGAAGAAAATTCTGCCAGCACCATTTCCGCTTTGGTGGCATCGTCGAGCCAAAGTAGGTCTGCATGGGTCTCACCAGACTCACAAGAGTCATCAGTATCTACTATCGAGAAGTCGGGGTCATTGCCATCTTCCTTGGGTCGAATGCACTCAACCTGCCACCAAGTCTGACAGGATGCACAGTAACGTTGGCGATCCAGGGCAGGATCATACCAATGATCACAGCAGCAGGTTGGGCGCCGGGTGCAGGTATACCACGTCTGACCGTCCACGCGCTCTGGGCACTCCAGGCTGTCATTGAAGTGGACAAGGTTGGGACCCATTGTATCTATGAGGCATTACTACAATCACAAAATTGTATGAATGTTGCTTACCCTCAATAATATCTGGGCTATCCCAGTATGCATGAGTCATGTCGGCAAGCTCCAGCTCGTACTGCCCTGTTGGAATTTTGACCTCCCCTGTCTCCTTAGCCAGTTCCTCCCTTTCCAAATATTCAACACTCATGAGCTTAATGCATATTATGGACTCACCGCCAGTGCAACAATCGCTGCTCATCAAGGTATGGCAGGAATTTTACTTCTTTTATTTTTTTTGTGCTTCGCCAGGCGTGAATCTTCTCGACGCGTGCATGGGTATATACATGTTCTGTTGCAGAGGGTCCTTCCACACGGATGTAAACGCTAGTTCATGGCTCACATCAAATCAGCTTTACATAATACAATATGATGTACCTTGTGCCCACTGGCACATCGCGCCATCTTCCTCCGCGTTCCACTCGGAATGAATTGACAGAGATAGGTGTTCGCTTAGGAGGCATGGTGGTTATCAAAGATCAGTTGGGCGGTACATATATACCAAACTTTGCCAAGCTTTCCCCAAATTTGGCAAGCTTTGATCTTATGTTGTGGCGTGTGAACATCGGCGAACATCGGCGTACACAGATGAACTCCGCCAAGCTCTGCTGCATATGATTTAAATGCACTCTAACTCCTACCACCATGGTGTACAAACACACCGACCGGCGGAACCGTTTTGGACAAAGTTGTGTCGTTCCAAGGCAGTCACAGATAGGAAAGGGTTGTGTTGCAGCTGTCTTCTTGAGTAGGCACATGAACCAAGTAGGAAGGACCTCATGACCCTCCTACCCACCAATCACCACTCGACTTTGAGAAATAAGCCATCTTCTTCTCTGGTTAGTAATTGTGTAATTGTGACCTCAAAGAGAAAACTTTGGATAGTATTTCATGACGAGATAAGCTCTAGATGGGGACGATGTATATTCCAAGACAGAAAGAAATACAAAAAAAAAATACAAAGAGGGCCAAAAAGAACAAGATGAGAGTTGTAGCAGTAAATATTTTTTTGAGGGAGAGGGGGGGGGGGGGGGGGGGGGGGGGGGGCGAAGAAAACGGAGGTGACAGTCTCAGATGTTAATTTTACAATCGGGGCATTGATAAACGACCCACTCCTTGTTACCCAGAAAATCAGTCAGAAATCCTCTGCCCAAGACCTCCTCCCAGTCATTGGGAGGTTCACCTGTGGTCGCCCACTCTCTCAACCTCTGTACTTGTCTCCCACTGCCACTGATGAGCCAGGTGTTGTCCTCCTCATACCTTCCCTGGAACCCACGCACAATTGGATGCCAGCTCGATGAAGAAAACTGAGACAAAATGGTTGCAATTTGCTTGGGGTCGTCAAGCCTGAGGAGGTCAGACTGGGACACCTCAGACTCGCCAGAGTCGTCGGAATCAATCACCAAGAAGTCCGGGTCGTCACCGTCATCCACAGGTCGAATGCACTGAACCTTCCACCAGGTCTTGCAGGTCGTGCAGTATCGTTGACGATCAAGAGAGGGGTCATACCAGTGCTGGCAGCAACAGCTGCTAGTTCGGGTGCATGTATACCATGTCCGGGCCTCCACACGCTCTGGGCACTCCAGGCTGTCATCAAAGTGAACCAGGTTGGGACCCATTGTATCTACAAGGTTTTCCAAAAGGTTACTGCATGCACAAAAAGGAGGGTAGAAAGGTTTGCTTACCCTCTATGACGTCTGGGCTATCCCAGTATACAAATGAGGTATCGGCAAGTTCCAGCTCGTACCGCCCTGTTGGAATCTTATCCTCCCCGTTCTCCTCAACCAGTTCCTCACTTTTTAAATATATGTCAGCACTGATGTACTTAATGCGCATTATGAACTCACCGCCACGTGAGCAATTTTGGCTCGTCAAGGTATGGCAAGAACTTCACCTCTTTGATTTTACCTGTGCTCCGCCAGGCAAGAATCTTCTCGATGCGCGCATGGGTATGCCAGGGATCATCCTCGTCAGACTTCCCTTCAACACAAATATAGACACTAGCTTATGGCTTATGACAACATTCTTGGCATTACATAATGCTCTGACATACCTTGCGCCAACCACCACATCACGCCATCTTCCTCCGCGTTCTACTCTGAATGAGTCTACAGAGATAGGGGTGTGCTTTGGCGGCATGGTGGTTAAGATTCTTAAGAAGTCAAGAAGCCTTTATATACCGAACTTTGCCAAGTGTTTCCAAATTTGGTGATGATTACCTCACATGTGAACATCGGCGAACATCGGCGGAACTCCGCCCAGCTCCGCTCAAGATTCAAAACACTCTATCACCACTACCACCATGTTGACCAGAACACACCCACCAACTGGAAGTCGTCAAGGTCAACCTGAAATAGGTCTTGAAATATGTTCCCATACATGTGGATGTGTGGCCCCCAGTAATGCATTAACCAAAGGTCGTCGTAAGCCAAAATTCTTGAGGCTTTCTCCAGTGTATCTCAGGGATGGAGGGTCTTGTAAGATCCATAATGCACAAGCTGAGTGGCACCAGCAATGTGGCCCCCACTGCCCTGTTTTTGGAAACCCTGGCAACAGCCGGGATCTCACAGACGAGGAATATAGGGCTTGGACACCCCATCTTGGGCATGCCCAAGAGCTTCATCGTCACATCCCAACGAAATATCATCACTTGTTCCCAGCTGAGCCTCAAATAGACTATGAGGGTGCTTTTCCGACTCACCCCTTGACTGCGCCGCCCAACACCGCTTCCTCTCAGTCTCCCGTTCAAACCCCTCCCCTCATCTCCCAGCCATCCTCATCCCTTGCAAGCACTCCCCTCATCCTCCCCCCGAGTGTTCCCACTCCCCAGCTACCACCTGTAATGCCTTATGCTATGTCCACCACCCCCCCCCAAGAGCCCACCTTGTCAGGATCTGCAGACCTTGGTGCCCGACGAACGGTTTGCTTCATCGAGGCTCCGAGGATCGGGGGCCGGTTCTTAACTCTGGCGGAGTCCCATGATTTGCTAGGGTTCTTCACCTATGTGGATGCGGTGCAAACCTCTCCAAGTGAAAACAGTGCTGCAATTCACGAAGCTCTAATGACCGCTCCAGTTGGCTATACATTTCTGGAACCGCTGGACCCTGATGACAGCAACCAAAACGTCCACACTTGGCGGATTCATGACATGGTAATTGCATTCCTTTGACCTCAATTGCTAACCCACTGAATGATCAAATATAGGTGTCCTGGGCAATTACTTTCATCCTAAACAACTGGACCGTTTGCTGGCTTAAGTGGTCGACATTTTATGAAGTGGTTTTTAATGCCAGCTGGGAATCCTGCATAGAGCTGCAGGGTGTAAACCTTGTGGTAGGGGGCCTCTCTTTGGCCACCGATTACCTGTGGGACTCTCTTTGAAATAAAAATAAAAACTGCTGTGCTCACATGAACTCTTACACCAGCACCAACCACCCTGGCTTGACTGGAGTTACATTTGACACCTTCTGGAGCAACCTGCTGCTGTTTGCCTCCAGAAAACCGATGTTTCCACATCCAAAGGATCTCGTCGCCTCTGCAGCCAAGCTCCAATGTGACAATGACCTCATGCTGGTAGCTCTCGAAACAACCAAGACGGCTTATCCTCGGGCTGTGCCATTACGGAACCGTGAAGAGTTCCTGAAAGCATGTTCCAGCCAGCAGTTGGTTGTCAAGCGGGACTTTAGTGATTGCAATGTTCACCTGCTGGTGCAAGCAGACCCAGCACAGATAGAGCACACACAGCTCCAATGGAAGAAGACCCAGGAGATGTACAGAAATATCAGATGTTTGCCTCGCCCGACATGGTTTGCCCAGCGGTATGTTCCAGCTTTGCAAGAGAAAGGGGAGCTCCGTGTTTTTGTCGCGGGCACCAGGATGTTCCACTGTGTCCATACATGGGTGGACAGCAAAGGCAATGTATGCATAGAGGTTGTCGACAATGTGACGCCTTTGAATCTCATGGTGTAAGGTTCATAATTCTGTTACTGTGGGTTCGTTGCTGACTGCTCGACACTGTTATAGAGCTGGCCCTGCTCCCAACCTTGGCCCAATGTATGCACGAGATCACCAAACGCCAGAATTGTGCAACGAGAACCTCTCCCAGAATGACCGGGAATGTGGCTGGGCAGAGCTCCGGTGGTTTGTGGAAAGCACTGTCGCTGGTTTGTTGGTTCAGGAGAACAAGAGGTCAGGGGATTTTTCTTCATCCCTGCAGGTTTTTTGTCGGCTTGATATCAGTGTGATTGAACTCCAAGACCGGAGCCTGCAATACTTTGTGAGTGAATTGGAAAGGAGTCTAACAGTGGGGCTCTACCGACTCACGTGCCCTAACCACTTCTCGGCACTGCTTGATGCGGCTGTGCAAGCGATCCCCACTTATCTTGACAATTACCCACTTGCAGCATCATGACCGTGTATTGCCAGTTAATCCTGTAGATCATGTCTGACTTCAATATATTTGTTGCTGGCTTCAACAATGGGCTCCGATGATCACTGATTCAAGAACTAGTATTTACGAATATTGGACTGACTATTATAACTATGTACAGTAATAATTATAGAAAGCTTGAGGCCATTATGTATATATGTATAAGCAAACTGCTCATGCTTGTGAGTCAGGACCGATGGCATTCAGCAATAGAGACATTGCTTTCATAACATTTGCTTGACTTGTCTGATTGCTTGTGATTTTTTTCAAATTAGGGATGAGCCTAATGGCATCTTTTATAGTGGAGATTGCATCATGCTAAGAGGGTCAAAAATAAGTAACATAACCTCAGGAAGCAGAAACAGCTCACATCAGTGCATAGCAAGCTGGCCAATGTTGCAGAACGGTTGTGACCCTCTGGGAACTTTGACTTATCTGCCAGAAAGTCAAAGAATGCTGCCAGTTGAGTCTGTGACTTGGGATCCCGCCTATTGACCACATGTAGAACATCTTTAAATTCGAGCAGTTCGTTCAACCACAGGACCATGGATGTCCGGCTGTTGGCCCCTGATTCTGGAGAGGCATAACCATGGCTCAAGATCCCTGACGTCGACTTCACTTCAGGTGCCTTGCCCTTTGCTGTCAAGGGGGTCCATGTCGACGAGGTGGCAGGGAGCTGTGCAAGTGACCTACATGGCATGGTCGGGCTGCTTAGTGAGCTGTCAGTCCCATCTCCAGAGCTGTCACCTTGACTGGACAAATTCTCTCGCCCTCTCTTGCCAATTACAGTGGCCAGTGGTGACCATGTAGGATGGTGCTCATCTTCCCAATCCCACATCATTGGTTCCATGATTGGAGCTGCCAGAGATTTCCAGCATTGTGAACACTGTGAGGTTGGCATAATAACTCACCTGACATGTTGACATCCTCTTCCTCACTATCAGGGATTATTTCATCATGGGGCATGGGGTCTACCATTCTTGCATTGTGAAAAAATGTGGGCTGCCCCAAACACTTGCACAAGTCAGTAACATCACTGGTTCCATTATCCCCCAGTGAGTGATTGGAGGTGGGGCTGCTCCCAAACAGATCACTCAGTTCTCCTGAGAGGGTTGTCAGTCTGGCCTGTCTTGTACAAAAGAATGACAGACATCACACACCACTGGCCATCGTGATATCATCAGTGTCTGCCTCCATATGATCTATATGATCTGTTGTTTTAGCAGCTATATAGTTTGTTGTAGGGAGTCCCATAAACTGGACTATTGTAACACTAACTGTTAACCACAAGCCTCGTATCTGCCAAAAAAAAAAAAAACTCTAAGTTCAGAACGACATAGATATTAATAGACACTGACCTAAGCCACAGAATGCTTTTTTGGCACATTCGATCCTCCTTAAATTATCACCGTCCGCAGGTGATACATATGCTGCCCCCAAAAAAATACCCTTTTCATCCTGCTCCCAGTCGAACAAAGACCCGAATGAGGGGTAGCTGGCATCGGCTGGATGGGTCGATGTCAGCGGCATGGTTTATTCAGCCTGAGTTGAAATGAAATTACATTCAAGTAATAATCCCTCAACGACAGGGCACAAGAGTTTCACCATGTCCCGCGGGTCCACCTCGGCAGGTGGCGACAGGACCCTACGCCGCTTGTGGGCTTAGAGTGATGCTATAAGAATCAGCGGGTGAAAAGAGTTTAGCACATACTCGTCAGACTTCTTCTTGGGATTGTTTTATTTCCTGGCATATCGCATGCGAAGAAGGGGGACGTGGCAGGAAATAGTGTCGTCTTTATGCACGCTGATGTTCGCTGATGTTCACAGGGTCACATGACATAGAAACCAAACGTTTATATAATAGCTCAACTACTATCTCCCATCACCGATCATGGAACTCAACGTCGCAGGTGTGTCCTCTACCGAAAATGCTGTCCCTACTACACAAGATCCTGCACCCCCCACTGGCGATGCCCTGCGTCACCTTGTCAAGCAACTGCGGGCTGAGAAGCGCAAAAAGCGCAAAAAGCTGGCAAAGGCTGTTCCGGGGCTGGAAGCTGAGGAGCTCGCCAACAAACGAAAGGCAGCGGATGAAGTCGATGCGCCAATGGCCCCCAAAAAGCAAAAGCGGGTGGAAGAGGACGAAGAAGAGGAGGACTCTGACGACGATGATGATGAGGAAGAGGAGTATAAGGAAGAGAAGATCAAGAAAGGCAAGGGAAAGGGGATGGGCACTAGCACTGGGAAGGCAAAGGCAAAGGCAAAGGCGGAAGTGGAAAAGGAGGAGCCAAAAGTCGACAAAAAAGGAAAGGGAAAGGCAACGGCAGGGGTAAATGCAAAGGTGGGTCTCATCTTTGTCGAAGAAAAAGCGGTGACAACGATTGTGAATGGACAGCCTGCTGTGGGCGCGTCGAAGGTGAAGGGAAAGGCGAAGAAGATGGAACCAACCCCTTCACCCATGCCTGACAGGGAGCTCGAGCGTATGCATGCATTTTTATGCTTGCTGAAGAAGTTGGTGGTCGTCGATCATGCAATCAAAGCTGGTTTGATGTTGGTGAGAGAAACACTGGAGGATGAATTTGTTCTCCAGGATAGCGGATCGGAGAGTTCAGAGTGTTCCACTGTTGACGATGACATGCTGCAGGACGAAGTGGCCAATGTGCATTTGGAGCAGAAGATGTATTGCACCTGGGAGCAGAGCATAACTGATGCAAGCGAGGAGGGCTCCAGGGAGGAGGATGCAAGCTGGGAGGCGGACAGCATCGTGTGATAGAGCCATGAGCAAGGGTGCCAATATCTCTCTAGCCTACCGAGAGATTACCGGCAACTGACGTCCAGCCAAGCATCAACACCAGCACATTGATCACTCGTCCCTTACTTTTTTTTTGCTCACACTATTTGCTCGTTTTATTAATCACTCTCACTCGCTATCTTTTCACCCACCTATCCACCCTAGTACTAGTTCTATCTATTGCCTTTGTTTCACTAAACAGACTTACGTATATAGTTTTGACCACTACGCATAAGCTACAGAGGACCACATAAATTTACCCTCACTGTTGCATGATCTGTTTCTAGCTGCAAAAATCACGACACAAATGATTCCGCCCACCCAGCGGCTCATTCTGCTTCGTATATATCATGGGCCTATTCCCCATCCTGTGGTGAGATTTGCCTTGCCATTCCACCTTGCTCATCTGATTCCGCTGTGATTGGCATGCCGATGTTCGCCGATGTTCGCCGATGTTCACATGGGAATCAATCGGAGTTCGAATGTGACTTACAAAATCATTAAATACCATCCAACATTCTACTTTCTGCCAAACATTCCACTTGCCGCAAAGTACACCACAATGTCAGGTAAACCAGGTAAGTATAATGTTATAAGAAAATGTTACAGCAACGCTGAGCTCCGCCAAGGAAACCAATCAAAGGAAGTGGCCACACCTGCGAACGTGCAGGCTAAAGCTTTGGTGTGGGATCAGATTACCAAGACGATGCAAGAATTGATCAATGTCCACACCTCCATTGCAGAAGAGCTTTGCATACTGGCACCAGAATTGAAGGAGCAGTTGGATACGCCGGGATCAATTGAAGAAGGGTTAGATGAAATTACAGCAGAAATGGTGAATCGGCAGCAGGATTATGATGCATATTTGAGATGGTGTTCTGAGCAGGTTGGTGGCAACGAGGGGGAGATCAAGGACAAGGGTGGGTTAGAGAAGGGCATGGGTGACGGGCAGGGGGACTGACCTACAAGACCTCTGAGTCATGGGCCCACTGTGTAATATAACCATTCATAACGCAATCAACCCATAAGTGACATGGCCAGTAAGTCTACTATAAGGAAGCCAACTTCTGTTTATACTGGGCAAATTTCTGATTCTCCTATCAACCCTACATGCTGTTGCCACAGTTGGGACACTCATACCATGTCCATTCCATCCTCACCAGATGTCGGAGCATCTGTTTTCCAATCTTCCTCTCCCAATTTTTTGGGGGATTCTGATCCTCAAGCCACTCTCGAGCCTTCATCACTGGCCACCCATTGCCATGGTACTCCCAAGTAGGAGTGTCCCCTGAGTTTCCAAGCCCACGAACAATAGGACTCCTTGCAAGTTTGATGAGGTTGACATCCCCCTCAGCAACCACAGGTTCTGGGGCTGAACCTGCCTCCATGCATTCCGTATCCAGCCAATCTTCACAAGTCAGGCAATATCGTTGCATGCCTTGAACCATATCATAGACTCCCTTGCAGACACATGTCTCATTGAAACCCTGCCAATCTCAAATCATGCATTGAATCCTTGGAGAATGGCAGTGACCTACTGATAAGCAGTTTCCAGCAGCATCAAAAGTTCCCCTCTGGAACCAATCTTGGGCCAGAAAGGCCTTTGGTGCCGGTTTCATGTCATCAAAGGCATGGATGGTGCAGATATCTAGGTTCAGCCATGAGAGAACTTGTCAACGAGGGAACATTGTAATTAAATCTGACCTTCAATGGCTCCCACTTCAATAATGTCAGAGTGATTTGAAAGGACTAGCTCCGTCGGTGCCAGTGCTTCAAGGATGTTGCTGGTTGTAATATTAGCCATGTTCAGGCAATCAGGATTCAGAACTTTAGCCACTTACATTTGTTCGCAACCCAATTCTTGTAGGTCCTGCTTAGAATAGAACCACAGGACTCGTGCATGCTGTCCAATCTTCTTGTTTGATCACAACTCAATGATTTTGCCCTTCCAGTAAGCATCTCCTGGGTAGCAACCAGGTTCCATCTCGGGATGCCGAATAAATACGCTGCAACGTGTTCCTGTCAGTCAGTGCCTTCTGTAGTCATAGGCTCAGCTTACCAGTCACCAGGATGGATAGTCCGTTGCAGATCTCCCGGTTCATTCTTTATAACCAGACTACTGTGCAGTGTCAGGCGTTTCCATTGTGCATCTGTAAAGACAGTCATTGTGTTGAAAGTGGTGTTGCAAATGTGGGACATTTATACTTATGTACATGTGACCATGTGAACATCGGCGAACATCGGCGAACAATACACAAACACACTGATCGCTATCAGATCCTGAAACCTGCTCTTACCACCATGTACTCAAGCACTGACAGTCTTGGCCCCTTTGCTGCACGTCTCACTCAGATTGCACACACATCCAACAGTAGTGTGGACAGCTTGCTCTTAGGTGCAGACATCATCACACAGATGTCACCTGCATCCTCGGACGAGTACCTAGAAAAGCTATGGCATGTCCTGCAAGTTTCACAAACACAAACCAAGCATAAAACCACAAGGAGATTGACCAATGATATGTCATTGCCTACACATCCATACACAACCCACTCACAAATCAAAAGCCAACCCAGCTATCCATTCAGCAAAGACTCCACCCCTACAGAAACATCTGAGGGTCCTGACAATGATGGACCATATCTGCCTGAAAGCCCCATAATACCTCCAAGTCACCAAGAACATAGGGTTATAGGGTTAGGGTTATAGGACATGATAGGGTCCTATTAGGGTTGGTTGGACCCTTGTGCATGGAGAGACTAGGGTTGGTGAAACCCTTGTGTGCGGAGAGGCTGGGCATTGACAGTAATGTGTTTGTATTATTAGAGAATGTATGCATTAGCAAGTAAGACTTGCACAATAATGTGCATGCAAATATTATATTTCATTCCAAGCTGGTGATCAAGCAGCTTTATAAAGGAATAGGCCATATTTATTCATCTTTCTTCTGAGAAGAAGGGTTTTTGAAGACATGACTTTTGTTTCAGCAGGGAGTTAAGCAATTCTAACAGTTGTGAATTTTTTTCAACAGGCTGTCAATAAATTTGAATGAGGGCTTATGGTAATTAACCATTCATCATAAATGAGGATTTGTTCATGACAAGACCTCTATGAGAGAGACACAATACTTGCACCATAATGGTATGCATGCAAATATTATTGATGGGGGGATGGGGATGCATTAATTCACCTTTCCTCGTAGACGATGGTTTGTTTAAAGATATGAAGGCAATCAAGAAATTATAGAATGTGTTCCAACTGGTGGTCAAGTAATTCTAGTGGGGGGATGCAGCCGCGTTTATTCACCTTTCCTCGTAGACGATAGGTTTTTTGAAGAATTAAATTCTGTTTCATCTGGCAGTCAAGCAATTTTGACAGGGGCATGGGGCTGATTTTATTCACCTTTCAATGTAGACAATAGGTTTACTGAAGGACTGCCTCAGCCGGCAGTCAAGGAATTTTCACAGGGGTATGAGGGCATGTTTATTGACATAGACGATGAGTTTTTTAAGAAGGGAATCCGTTTCATCTAGCAGTCAACAAATTATAGCAGGGAAGGTTGGCAAGGGTTGCGATTATTCACGAAGATCACACAGTGATGTCATTGACAAGATACATACAATCACCAGCTGTAGAAGAAACGCTCAGTCATAAAATATGTGTGGATCGTGATACAGAAAAGGGGAACAGCACATAATTCCACCGGCAGGAAGAATGAATGTGTTGAAAAATAAATGTATATAATCCGTCGAATAATTATGCTTCTTCCCTTCCTTTGAGAAGAATACGTGGAGCTGCACCGTCGGAACGGGAAGGATAGTGTACAAAACCTTTAAGGTGCTTTGTTGACCACATCTTGTCCTGACAAGCGTGCGGGAGCCAGGCGAACTTCAAAACCCTTTTCCGGATTTCAAGGCGAATAAAGTTGACAGTATTTGCATCTGCAGTGTGGCATATCTCTTTCCACTTGATATAGTAACCGCACTGAAGGTAATTCTGTACCTTCCCTGTCTTGTGCCCCAGCGGAGGGAAGAGATGCTCGAAAGCACGTTTGAAGTCTTCACTGCTGGCAGACTTGTACTGGCACCTACACCAAACGTCAGCAAGCCGGCGGTTCTTGAAAAGGTCCTCTGTAACGGAAAGTCTCGCTGCGCGGTCAAGGGTGCAATATGATGGAGTGTCGACACCACGGGGATTTGGGACTTTGTTCATAATATCCATGAGGAATTGCCGGAAAAGGTGGGTGATGGTTGCATCGATGTTGTCTTCTTCGTCTTCGACGTCATCTATATCCTCCAGGTCTGAACCAGAATCGACAGCACGCGCGGGAAGCTCATGCCCATGCTCTGCAAGGTGGAAGAGTACGGGTTGAATAGTACCGGGTTCTGGGATAAAGGTGGGCGTCCGCTTGGATTTGTTTGTGACCACCTGGGTTTCTGTGAGGGCGTCCCTAGGGATGATGCCGACTTGATAGTAATTGTGTTCAATCATATTTTCTGTGGCACCAAAGATATACTTGAAGGCTACAGGAGTCAGAGACCGACCACCTGCCCTCATGCGTGGCAAGTTGTTCAGCATGATTCGGCGAAGAAAGATGACGCCGAATGGGAAATATGGCACCTGTGGAAACGTGTCATCATCTCCTGAATTCTCCTCCTCACCATCTCCTGGCCGGGGGTGGTAAGCGATGATCAAGCGGTCAGGATCCTCGCCATCGGTTAAGGGTAAGATAGCCTCCATCAAACATCTCCACGAGGATCCATCGTCTGGGCGAGCGTGCAAACAATTGATAAGCCAGACGCATGCAGCCATAAGTAGAAGGGCTTCAGATTTTATGCAAAGGCAGGTGCGCCCACAGCTTGTGAGGAAAGTACACGACTAAGAGCAAGAAGACGATAGTTTCTGAAAGACCTATAAAATCAAAAGATGTGTTTTTAGTGACCTAATAACGTGTAGTGGTCAGGAACTACTCACCACCAGGTTTGTCTATGGAAGGACAGCAAAGACTGTTCAACTACATCAGCATCAATGTTGAGGAGAACCATGTTCGCGTAGACGAAAGGAACTCGAACTTCAACGCGAGCGTTGGACGAGTTTGAGTCCCTTGCGTTGTAGTATAGCTCGTAAAGATTTTGAATGAACAGAGCTGGTTGCGTTTTGCCCATCGCTTCCTTCATCGTAATTGCCTTCCCATGGTGTCCTTTTTCTGGATTATAGGTAAGCGCCTTCTCATTCGTATATTGCTGGTAATACACAGCATCAAAAGGGCCTGCAGCACGAGTTCCTGGTTCTATGCGACAACCTGACAAGGCAGGAAGGTGACTAGCAATGTCCCGCAGGAAGGTGACTAGCAATGTCCCGCTGATACTTGGAACTGCCAAGGGTCGTAATGCGACTGGCATCTTCATCTGAAATTTGGAGAACTTCTTTCACAAAGTGATAGTGGGACGTCGTAGCCCATTGAAGGCAATGGTCCAAGCTGCTGGCAAATTCGACACCAATATCGATGTACCATTCACCACCGTGTTCAATTACGGCTGAGGAAAGATGGGCACTGTCCAGGAATTCGTCCAAGGAGAGGGAAGCAGCAATGCCATTGAGAGAATGTTTGGTACCATTCTTAGTGCCTCTGACGGTTTGCATCACATGGCAGTCATGCGCCCAGTCGATACCATTTTCTGAGAGGCTCTCACGAATGTTATCAACGAGGACAGGGACCGCGAACCTCTGTAGCATCTTTGTCTGGAATGCCATGGCGCCAGAATGTTTCCTTGCCCTAAAGAGTTCCCCTTCGTATGTGGCAGGCCAATTGTTTCTATCAAGGGGCACTAAGTTCTCAATAGCTGGACGGAGTCCTTTCTCATAGAATGCCTTCCTCTCCTTTGATGTCAGATAGGCTCCGGAAGGACGCGCCTCGGAATAAAGCGAAGGAAAGAACAGATGGATCATATGACGCTGTCCAAAGACACCCAGCTGAAGGTTCGGTATTCGATGGTATGGTTTGAAAGTTGTCATCTAGCAGCCATAGGTGCGTTAGTGGGTTGGGTTCGAATACTCGACAGGACTAATCATACTCACGTTTCCTCGTTGGATAGCACATTTGATGTGTATGCTAGTGGTAAGAGTGTCGGCAGGGTTGCTGACCGGGTATACGAAGATGCTGGACAGGACGACAATGTTATCGGTTATGCCGAGGAGAGAGTCGATATCGCGTGTAGCTAAGAGTTGCTCTGCCTGACGGAGGGTGGACCCACGCGTCGGGTCCACTACAGCTTGATGCATCTCAGGCTCATATCGTCCCGTGAGCACAAAATCCACGAATTCGCGCAAGGCTGCGTCAACTTGTTCCTCGTCATCTGTTTGTGACTTTTCCTGGAGATAGCGGGCTGTGTTGTTGAAATCTGAGAGAGAGTAAATCCGGCGTGGCAAAGTACTATATAGTCCTGCCATGCTATCCACCGTGCTACGATGGAAAAAGCGACGAATGAGGCAAGCGTCGAGAGTCTAACGCTGGTGCAAACTCCAAGGTATGGACACAGAAGCTTGAGGACGGAATCCGGAGTCTGGCTCAGATCAATCCAGAGCAAGGTGGTCTTCAGGTCTTGAGGGCAAGTGGTTGGTTGGTTGGGCCGAATGAAAGAGATCGTCGTAGACGAAAGCCGAAAACGGGGCTGCGGGTTGTAGGGTTATAGGGTTATGGTTGATTATACATAGCGCAATGAACGGCATAGGTCACATGGGACATATTTGAAAATGGAGCATACTGAAAATGGAAAAGACTTGATTAACATCAAATGTTCTAGGGAAAGCATGATAATTTTACTAACCTTGTAAGTAAACCTGAAAGAAATGTTCAGACGAAAGGAGAAAGCGGCTCTGCAACGCGACTGGTGTTTACCTGATGTTTTGTAGTATCAGAAAATTTTATTTGCCGTCTTATACGAAAGGAGAAAATGGATATCCCAGGCAACGGCACAAAACATTTAATGGGGGAACCAGGTCAGCAGGAAGGCGGCACACTGCACTGAAAATGAAAGAGTGTAAGAAACATTCTGTAGTATCCAAAAATTGTACCTACCGTCTTAGACGAAAGGAGAAAACGGGTCATGGGAACAGCCGCGCATAGTGCTGAAAAAGATAGCGTGTAAGAAATGAGGTAGTTCATATTGAGAATTGAGCATACCATCTTGCAGGGAAATCATAGGGTTAGATCGTCTTAGAAGAAAGCCGAACGCTAGGGTGCCGGGCGTGAGATGCATGGTACACAGGGCCATTTGATGGGATCCATACCCGGATATGATCTATGGATAGCAAGTGGTAATACTATCCTTCGGGAGGGAGAGGCGGCGAATCCAGAGAGCGTCGAGTCCAAAACCTGGTGCGAACGCCAAGGTTTTGTACATAAGATGGAGGCCTGAACCTTGCTCGGATCAATCCAGAGCAAGGCGCGCGGGGTCTTGAAGCTTGAGGTCTTGAGGGAGAGTGTCGATGTTCGGTGTTCGGTGTTGCAGCCAGTGACTTTCAAGTTGAAGTTGAAAGTGATGTAAGTCATGTGGTCATGTGCCTCGATCATATAGTATTTGGCTTTTCGATCGCACCTTTGTTTGGCAACATCCAAACCATCATATCGGTCACTCGCCTCAACCTTCAACCTTCAAGCCTCAAGGCCTCAAGCTTCAAGCACCCGCGCGCCTTGCTCTGGATTGATCCGAGCAAGGTTCAGGCCTCCATCTTATGTACAAAACCTTGGCGTTCGCACCAGGTTTTGGACAAGGACCTCCATTTGCTATTATGTATGGCTCCCGTAAAATGTCCCTGTGTATCATGCATCTCATGCCCCTGCAGCCGGGCGTTCGGCCTTCCCCCAAGACGACCCCCCCCAGACTTCCCCGCAAGACGGCATGCTCTGCCGACCCGGTTTCTCCTCTCGTCTAAGACGATCCGTTTCCAATTTGCTGCAAGGTAAGCATAATCACATACGTCGTCCCTAATCTCATGATTTCAGCATATTAATCCTCAATTTTCAGCGCTTTGTGCCGCCGTCCTTATGTCCCATTTTCTCCATTCGTCTAAGACGATCCGTTTCCGATTTGCTGCAAGGTAAGCGTAATGATCACATACGTCGTCCCTAATCTCATGATTTCAGCACATTAATCCTCAATTTTCAGTGCTTTGTGCCGCCGTCCCTATGTCCCATTTTCTCCAATCGTCTAAGACGATCTTTTTCATAGACAAATTCATTGTCATCATGGGGTCAGATAGGCATCCCTGTCATGTGGCTCGTGTCATTGCTCAACCCACTTTTCCTTTTTAGTCGTCCGCCTTCTACCCCGCCCTTCCGTTGGACACGAACTTGAATCCTACTTGGATTCCCAGCACCGTTCATTGGTGATCAGTCATCTTTCTCATCACCTCTTCTGGCGTCTCACAGCCTCGCATACAGGTGCTCATCAATCCCTTTCGATTTTCGTTTCGTCTCTTAATCACTCCATTCCTCCCACACTTATTTAGCATAGAACCTGTTCCTGTAATAAATTTTCACAACAAACCTCCTGATGCTCCGTATAGTCTAGTTTACATTATTATGCTACTCTTGCATTACGGTAACGTTAGAAACCATTATCAAACAACTTTTTTTTTCTTTCGTCGCAGACGCATGTGACTTATTCAAAAACTCTATATCATTCCATGGTTTGTCCATAAACACCCAACCTTTAACGTTCCCCCCCCCACCGCTATATATATCATGCCAAGTCATACGGCTGATAGCGCCCTTATAAAATTATACTTTTTATCAGACCACCGTGGAGCGCCTTGGATCTGGCCCCAGTGGCAGGCCCTTACTGGGGTGAAGCACGGTCTCTTCCCTGTCAACGATGATTTACTTCCCGAAGGGTGGACCCGAGAACAAGCCAAGGACATTTTTGCCTACTTCAGCCACTACAATGCCCTAGACACCGAAGACAACAAGATCAAATTCGCAGCCGGCTCAAGAGCCGGTCCTCATTTCCCCGGTCGAGATCTATGGCGGGCCTATATCCGCAAGATGTGGGAGAAATGGAAGATTCACGACACGATTGTTAAAGCCTTCCGACAACACCATATTCATCCTATTGGGCTTCTCATCGCTGGGGGCACACTGGAACAGTGGCCAAACGCGGATAGCTACATACCTTTAGCCCTGGATTCGATCGGGATGGCGCTGTTTGGGGTCGAAAGCTTCAAAGGCCAGGAGCTCCTTTCTATGGAGATTCGCAAATGCGTTACAATCTTTGCCCAACGGTCATGGACGAGAATTCGTATGCAGGTCAAAAAGGATAAGGGGCGCCTGGAAACCCTTGAGTCAGCCGCGATGAAGGCATTCGAGGGTATAATTGACATTGTCCCTCTCTTCGGCATTGATTTGACACCGCTTTTGCAGACCTCGACAAAGAAGGTGCCACAAAGGCCACAATCACCAGAACAATTCGCGCTGTTTCGAAGTGGAGAGATCTAGCTTCCATATATGGTACAGAAGAGAACACGCGGAAGGCAGATACCATGCTTTCCGACATAGAGGGGTTGTTGGAAGCCTGTGGTGCCAAGGTACAGAGGAAGTCAACAGGTTCCCGTGGCACAAAACGTGCGTTGTCTTCAATCTCTCATTGACGTAACCCTCTTGACGTCTATGAAGGGTTACTCAGGAAGCAGATGCAGGAGTTTGAGAATCTTGCCACCGAGGCAGATTTGCAATACTTGACTGCGATCTACGAAGACTATTTCAACGACAATTCCGATGGCGACGACGCTCTCATCAATCCTCTCTCCCTGCTCTCCTTTGAACTCGATGATGCACATGCCGGTGACCTAGGGATGGAACAAGAGAAATCGATGAGCCCCAATGTCCTGGCAGCTCGGATTGGTTTCACGAGGCAAAATCTCCCATACCAGCTCATCACCCTCCGTCATAAGTCTGGCCTGACTGCTTGGGAGCATCCTCTGTTGTTCGATGTTACACCCCAGCCTGACTACCTGGTTAAAAACCAGCTATACTGGCATCAGATGGCAGGGGTACACTCATTCGCACGTAATGTGTTCACATATACCCCGGATCCCAACCATTGCACAGGCGGCCTTGCCTGTGACGAGGTAGGGCTTGGCAAGACGGCACTTGCCATTGCCGTGCTTGCTTTTCTCAATCAGTGTATCTTCCTGCAAGAGCGAAAACAAGATCTTCCGCCTGTATTAGGTGAGCCCCTTTGTTTTTCAGGAGACCCAATGATTTCATCATGATTTCCCAGCCGACCGTAAATTTCTTGCTGGGAAGGAAATCATCGAGCCCCTTCCTCACCTAATCATCACCCCAGGAACGTTACGAACCCAATGGATCCAAGAGCTTCAAACGCTCTTTCTCCCACATAGTGTTGACATACTTGTCTATGACAGTTCCAAAACTGGAAACAGTTCCTTCTGGGGCCCCGCTGGGCCCTTTCAATTGTCACGACAAAAACCGCAAAACAAAATAATTGTCACAACACATTCGGTACGCAAAACCTCTTTGTCGTCACTCAAATACTCATATGCATCAAACTGTTGGATACAGTGTCTCTCACAGGAAATGAGTCTAGTCTATCTTTCAAAGCAGGAGAAGGGCAAGCGGCCTTGGGAACTTCCTGTGCAGAAGGGCTCCGTTGATGGAACACTCTTCGGTCAGCGCTTTTTATCAATCACTATTGATGAAATGCACCATATGCGCAACCTGGGTTTGAAGTATTTTTCTGTGTTGCGAGTTTTCCAGCAAGCGACTGTGAAGCTTGGCCTTACCGGAACGCCCCTTCTCACTGCACCCAAAGTATGTTTACCCTCAAATCACGAACCTGTTCTAAAATTCAGTGCGTCCAAGGACATTGCCGCGATGGCTCGACTCACCGGTGTTCCTCATTTCCTGACCGAAGCATCATGGGATGAAGAGAAGGAAGACAACTCAGCTTTCAGGAAGGCAAAGAAAAATCAGGATGATGGTCAGTCAATGCGCGTGGCACAGATCGCTGCGGTCAGGCGTATGCAGAAACAGTTTCTCGGCCACATTATTCGACGAACGACCAATAGCCAAGACTGGAAAGGCGAAGAGCTTATTAAGCTTCCTCCCCTCAAAGAGATCATCGGTGTTCTCAACATGACAGAGCGAGAGACGAACATAATTCACGAGCGTGCGGAGACGGCCAGGGCAAGGTACAGCACTGGCAAGTATTTACATAATAAATTCTCCTCTCATTTTCTTTTGCAGCGTCATCAGCGCCAATGAATCTGGGCAGCTGCACACCCGAGTACATTACCGATTATCAGTCTTTTGGTCATAGTCTTGACTTTTTGCCACAGAAGTTTTATCATGAATACCGGACCGCGGTTTCCTACGCCCAAGAAAATCCTGACACCCCCCTTCCCAGCTTTAAAACCCTTGCAGATTGGGAACCTGTCAAATCGACTAAGATGGATGCCTGTGCTAAAATCTGCCAGCATTATTTGTCTCGCGATGACATTCCTGATGTCGAATTCGTGGATGGACAACCTGTTTTCCCCTCGGTGCCAGCCCAGGAAACCCTGAAACCGTCTACAAGGGAATGCAAGGTTTTGATTTATTCAGAGTCCCCTAGCATGACTGTTCTCCTCGTCAATGTAAGGAGGGACTGGTATTTGTAATGCTTGCTGATAGGGTTAATTTATGTAGGTTTTAAAACTGCATGGGATCGCTAGCCTTTCAATCGATGGGACAATACCCTTCGCCAAGCGAGACAAGATAATTGCTGAATTTCATGCTCCTGGAAGTCCGAGAGTTCTCATATTCTCGAGCGTTGGTGCGGCCGGACTCAACTTGTCAATCGCAAACATAGTCATATATTTCGTGAGCAATATCTATGATCACTGCCGTTTACACTTACACATGTATATCTGTTGTAGAATCAAGTATGGAGTTACCAAGATGCCACGCAGATTCGGGCACGAGCTCACCGTCAAGCGCAAAAGAAGACTGTCGTAGCTATCCACCTCCTAGCTGGTGGATCATCAGACCTCCTATTAAACAGTATTGCCCTCCGAAAGCGCGAGATGTTTGACGTCTTTGTGACTAAGGAGCTAGGCCAAGGTAAGCTCTTGTCGTTACCACAAATATTACAAATTCATACTAACCCTCTGCAGAACTTGTTGATCTCATCACTGGTCAAGTTGTATGTCGCCCTGGTGAGGACGCCAGCATGGACCCAAACATTCTTGACAACTTTGACAATGATGCCGCTCTGGCCATGGACATGGCGAAGAAGAACAAGCCTTCCAAGAGGCCTCGTCAGTCAAAAAAGAAGAAGCAAGAAGCGGAGTCTGCGGTCGCTAATCCTCCCCCTGTTCCAGAGCCCAAGTCATCAGAAGCAGTGACTAGTGATGGCCAGATCAGCAAGTTGGTGACGCCCACTACCAATAGTCAGGGGTCCACGCCGGAGATGGACACCGCTGATGCCCAGGTCAGCAAGTTGGCTATGCCCGCTATGGACAAATCGTTATTCGTCGGCGACGATCAGGGGTCCAGGGTGGAGACACACACCGTAAGCGAGTTTGATCAGTCGACCATAAATGACGCATCAACAAGAGGAGCATCTACTGATGCGTCGATGATGGTGGGCGGTCTATCTGACACAACAACGACTCAGCCATCTGATGGAGACAACCTGGGAGTCCATTCGGACAGTATGTCAATGTATCCTTAGTTAGGAACTTTACTGACGTCTGCTCTCCCTACAGTTGATAATCTGCCATGTGATGATGGAGAGATCCTGGGGGCCTCTTCAGACAGTACGTAGATACTTTCCAGTGTAGGAACCCTACTGACGTTTGTTTCTCTAATAGTTGACGCTCAGGCTCACGTCTCTGGTCTATACCAATTGCCAAACCGCAGCAGTGAGTGCAAACACACACACAATCCGTTCTCATTATTGATAGGGGAAGTCTAGGTTCGTCTGCTGACTTGTCTATGACGGATGGGTTATCTGATGAGATGATGAGTCTGCCATCTGATGGAGAAATACTGGGTGTCTCTTCAGACAGTACGTAGATACGTTCCAGGCTAGGAGCCCTACTGAGACATGTTTTCCTAATAGTTGACACTGAAGCTCACGTTTCTGGTCCATACAAGTTGCCAAACCGCAGCAGTGAGTGCACGCATACATTTGATCTATTCACATTATCAAACTTGGTAATCCTAGGTTTCGACTTGGATTTATCCAATATACCCTATTGTCAGCATAACCTGTCTTATCTAACACACAATACTAACCTGCAGGTTTTAGCTCCACGACGAAGCAAGTCCTCGGGCTCCTCTGGATCATCCCTCTTTACTCCGTGCCCAAAACGCCGAAAATCGGAGAAAGGTAGGTCGTTCATCCACTTACCTGGCCGTCAAGTAGCATCGTCAGAGCATTATACGATAACTGGTGCAACAAATGAGCCCCAAATATTGGCAGGTGGGCCGTGCGGTTCCGGCACTCCACTGCACAGCTCTGATAATTTACCAGCAGAACGCCTAGCATTTGACGCTTCACGCCGAAAGCTATCCAATGTTGAAGGTATGCTATGTCTGAATACCAGTCCAGTTTCAGCTCATGGGGTCCATAGGCCCTATCCTCTCACAACAACCATCCAATGACGTTCGTGGGATTGATTGGACAGACACATATAGTATGCAAAGTGAGTTAGGGGTTAGTATTCATAAGCGCCACAATACTCACTGGAATCATAGCTGGGAAGCGACCTAACCCCTTCGCTAAACGCGGTGATTTACCAGCATCATCGTCCTCGTCTCGTTCTACAGGTGCAGGTGCGTTGTGCCATTTCGATGACGACAAAAAGTCTGGCTTAGGGATGATCATGTCCTAGATCGAATCCCTTTGAACCCTTTCATCCGCCCCCGGGACGAATCTCACTCGCCCCACAAAGATAATCGAATGACGGATGCACCCAGAGGTTAGCTAAATTTCTTATGGTATGGACACATTGTCATGTATTCAGAAGGTCGCCCCAAGGAATCTTTCAAGAAAGCTCGTGGGCCAATCAATGGTGTGATTGTTCCCTTCCTCTCATCATGATCACTCAAACCCTTTGCCATAGATCTGGCTCCCTCTCACCGTCAGCCAACAATCCTGCGGAGTGAAGATTCCTCGCCACCTAGTTCCAACGCATTAAGAGAATACATAAAGAAGAAACATGAGAAACGGAAGTAATGGCTGTCTGCAGTTTACTCGTGTATACATATACAACTATCTGCCCCTTCTATGATTGGTTGTCTCCTCGTATTTTCGTGTCGTCGCTTCACGCAGGACGTTGAGATAATCCTTTCGTCGCAGACGCATTGATATCATTCTTATAATCTCCTCACGGGCGGTGGACTATCGGCATGCGAAGAAGAGGAAGGTATGTTGGGATATAGGCAAGCCAAGGCCAAAGACCCATTCTAGGGTTAGGATCTACCACTAGTATAATCCAACACAGCCACAGGGAATAATATTAATTCCCGAGACTTAAACATTCCGTAGTATATATACTACATGTATAGGTCTACCTAAGAGAATAATAGCCTGGCCTCTGAGACACCCCACCTCGTCTTAAGGTCTCCTCTGAGCTATCAGATTTCATTCCCAACAAGGTACACCTTCTGTGTCATCACGAGTCTCGCCGTCGTGGTCGGTGTCGCCTGGCTGGGCAGCGTCTTCATCGCCCGGCTGGGCAGTCTCTTCATCATGCGGCACCCCGGCCTCTTTGCTCTCCCCGCTGTCCTCACTCTCCTCGTCGCTGTCCTGGCTTTTCTTGGACTCCTCGTCATCGCAGGCCAGTATGCTGGCCTTTTTGGAACGCGCTGCCCTCTCAGCACGGTCCTTCTGCTTCTCCTGAGCGCTTCTGGTTGCAGGAGAAAGCGCGTCTCCAGGACAGCAGCACAAAGTGCTGAGAAGAGAAGGCGTAAGAAAGATAGAAGTCTGAAGCCTAGAATAAATTAAGCAATGAAATGACAATAATTGCGCTTACCTTGCAGCTAAATCGTAAACAGATCGTCTTAGACGAGAGGAGAAAACGGGTCGGCAGGACGGCGGCATGCAGCGCTGAAAATGAGAGTTGTAAGAAACATTCTGTAATATCCGAAAATGATACCTACCGTCTTAGACGAAATGAGAAAACTGGTCCCCTGGACAGACCCACATGGCGCTGAAAAAGAGGGGCGTAAGAAGCGAGGTAGTTCATATTGGCAATTGAGCATACCATCTAGCAGGGAAATCTGAGAAAGATCGTCTTAGAAGAAAGCCAAATACTGGGCGTGAGATGCGTGGTACACAGGGACTTGTTCTGCGAGCCATGTCTGGATATGATCGACGGATAGCAAGTGGAGAAACCGTCTAGTCCAAAACCTGGTGCGAACGCCAAGGTTTCGGGAATACAGTTAGACGGAGGCCTAAACCTTGCTCGGATCAATCCAGAGCAAGGTGCGCCTGGGGCTTGAATCTTGAAGGTGGAAGGTTGAGGTCTTGAGGTCATGAGGTCTTGGTGACGATGCGTGACTTGAACGGACACGGAGTGGCTGTGCCCTGAACTTTGATCCTCAATTTCAACGTTCACAAGGTAAGCCTCGTCAGTTCTCTCGACGCTTAATTCAACACATTATTTGAAGGCCTCTCCTCAAGATTCGTATTCTCACTAGCTTTCGGGTGGAGCTTGCACCCCCGATCGCATCTCAGGAGCACCGTAAATACAAGTGGAGCTTGCACCCTTGTATCTCAAGAAACGGTGTCGCTGTCGCCTAGCGAACGCACGAACCATCTCTGTCCATCAGGAGCCCGAGCAAACAATTCTTCGTCCATTTGGAGTGCTGAAACCCCGCGTCCCCTAGCCTTTTCATCGTCGTGCCTAGTTAGTACCTATCTGCCAACATAAGTACGTATCTGTCGATATACTTTCGTGTCGCTGTAACTGATCTGCCAAT
This sequence comes from Tricholoma hemisulphureum, assembly GCA_964034925.1. Classification (NCBI taxonomy): domain Eukaryota; kingdom Fungi; phylum Basidiomycota; class Agaricomycetes; order Agaricales; family Tricholomataceae; genus Tricholoma; species Tricholoma hemisulphureum. Next base: position 1,073,203 of record OZ035928.1, on the reverse strand, counting down.
TCCAGTTCTCTCATCACCTCCATGTCGTCGCAATCGTCGAACGCAATCCATGCGCCTAGACCGCTCGTCACCGACGTGTTCTATGACTCGCAACTTGGCGTTTGGTCCTCTCCCAACGCCACTTCCCTTGTCCGCCCCATTCCGCCCTACAAGATGGAATTACCATCCAATTGTAGATATGCAGACCTTAGGCACCCACGTTGGCTGGCGGATTTCTATCCGTACCTTGCATTTTGGCCGTTACAGCCGTCGTTTAGTGGTCCAATCTTTTCTAGGCTGAATATATGCTACGCGAACCTTAAAATCAACTTTCGTTACAGTAAATACATACTTGCGCCCGAAATCATTAGTTCATGGGAGCGCCTCGAAGAAGCCCTGATTGGCCTCGCTCTTTTCCTGCTTAAACAAAGTTTCCCAAACATAGCGCACTTCCGCTTCCTGCAACTCCCCCGCGACTGCGGGTACAAGTCACATCATCTAGAGGAGCGATGGGTTCGCAAGTGTGCTTACAAGGCGGTGGATGCCTTCGTGAGCCTGGCAACGGTTTGCTCGTTCACCATTGCGGCCAGCCTAAACATATATGACAAGCTCAGCGTCGAACCCAAGTGGGTGACAGCGTGTCGGGAGGAAGGCGTGCATGCGCAGTGGCTTGCCGACCTCCAAGATTCCTTCGTCTGTAATTTTACGCCAGGATTCCGAAGTGGCGCCTATGTCAATGCGTACAAGTCGCCCTGGGCCCATTTTTTTCCGGCATTTGTGTCTGCGAATGTCCCACTTTGGATTGTCTGGGGTGAACATGCCAACAACGCCATGCACCCTCAGATGAAACTATATTTGCCAACACGCAGAGAAGTCGAGGAAGCCAAAAGCCGCAGTTCGATGCTCGTGCCATTCTCTTCATCTTTGCCGAATGATGCTGGACCTCCCGAGCCATATGCAGGTTCACGTCAGCACCAGGGTGAAACGCTGCATGAGTTTGTGTGTCGTATGTACCAGGAGGAAGAGGAGCATTTCAAACAGGAAAGCGAGGAAGACAGAGAAATCAGGCTGAACCGGGAGACGCAGGCAGACATTGAAGTGCAGGACACCATGTTGGCCAAACCAAGTATTGGGACCGCAATGTACGAATGGGTGATGACCCCCAGCGGGCACATGCTTCGAAAACAAATCCGCTGCCTGGAGTGGAGCGCGAGATGGGGTTTTTTTACACCGTCGCAGAGGAGGTATTACGGCTTCTTGGATGAGTGGGATCTTGAAGTGAATGTGGATAGTGTAGATCCATCGTCAGCAGGAAACGGATCAGACCACGACTTTGGGATATTTGGCGATGACGACGCGCCCTTCTCACATGCGGCTCTGCCCACCACCGACAACAACGATGATGCTTTTCTCCTCGACGTCCAGTCTACATATGGCAACCACATCCCCCCGAGTACCGTCGACATTCTCCCTCTGCAGGACGTCCTCCGAGTCCGTTATGGGTTCCTATGCCGAGAGGCCTATAGCACTGACCCTCGCATGATGGTGCCAGCCACGACGCCGAAGATTGCCAGAACTCAGGACCAGGCGATGGCGAATCTGGCAGTCAAACATTGCACGAACTCTGGTCTTGACCAGGCCGTTTTCGACCTCCACAATTTCCTGGTGCATAAAGGCACTATGCCGATTGCTTTCCCTCCACTGTGGGATTACTCCTCTGGACTACTGGACCAGATCCGGAAACATAATTACTTCCAGTATGTGAGGGTCCGCCCTGACCTTCATCTCATCGGTATCCATGGCCAACGACTTGAGACACAGTGGTATCTCTTAGCTCTACAAGAGGCTACGACGATTCTCCAGATCTTCCGGCAGCAGCACGAATCCATGGGCTCGATCGTCAGAAGCCTTGTCGCCCATGGAATTCAGTTTTCGACTGTCAAATGTGTTGGCAGGGCACCGAGGGCAGTTCGGGAACGTTGAAGCATTGGATTAGGATTGCGGCCTAAAGACCACCGGTTTGACTTTATAGAGTACCTGGCATATGAGAAGGTGAAGAATGACTTGTTGGGCAGCAGCGTTGGGCGGATAGCGCTGATGCATGGCGGTATAGTATGGCGGTTGGCAAAGGACATCGTCAAGGTAAAGGCGGTCAACAGAGGACCATCGTCATCCTGCCGTACACAGGGCGATGTGATCGGTCGACTTCGCGATGATGTCCTGGTTGATGACCGCCTGGATGATGCCGATGAGGATGTGATATGTGGTGTTTACCATGTTTCAACAGGTATTTCTTTTGTTCATAGTCTTCCTACGTCGTTCAAAGTGTCATACAGGCAATCAAAAACAGATGGCACAACTCTCTTGGTGGCCAAAAGCCTCCACCTGGCGTCATTCGGGCTTAGATCTCGGCTATTGGTCAAAAGATTGCGAAGTTTTCTACCAGAGGCGTCTCGACGAAATCCGGCAAGGAAAAGCCCAGTTGCTGAATGCAAGGCAGTGGCGAGACAGGATTAAATTCAAGGCGGCTCAGACCCAGGGGTTCCGCCAATCCGTCGAAACCCTTTCCGACATGCTCCTGGCCGGGGATCGTCGATACTGGCAGCCGTAATTACCCTTGTAAGTCTTGTTGCTTCACATGCAATACATCCATTGACATCACAAATAAGGCTATGGACTTCTTTTTTGTACTTGAATTTGTTATCATCATCAGGCCTTCTATTTTTTTCTTGTCTTTCCGTCTTTCACTTTGTCTACATCCATTTTTCGAATACATTGTTTATGTTTTTAACACAAGCGGATCTATGTTGAAATATACTGGATGGCAAAACCACGTCCAAGCTACTAGCGAGATTATAGATTGGCTCGATTCGAGCCACCTTACTCTTTCGAACCACGTCCAAGCCACTCGTGAGATTATAGATTGGCTCGATTCGAGCCACCTGGCTCTTTCGAACCACGTCCAAGCCACTCGTGAGATTATAGATTGGCTCGATTCGAGCCATCTGGCTCTTTCGAACCAAAGTCCATGCTACTCGTGAGGGATAGTTAAACATTAGATCGTAATTAGAATTTTTAAACATTGTCAGTTTTGGCCCAAATGCCAACTACCTTGATCACAGTGGCTGTGCTCTCCGCTTTGATCATCAACTACTACAACGCAAGTTTAGTCGTACATCTCCTGCAACCTTCAGCCCTCACCATACACTCCAAGAATCACCATACTTAATATTCCCATTCTCACTGTCTTTCAGGTGGAGTTCGCTGCCCTGATTACATTCCGGGAGCTCCATACTACAAGTGGAGCTTGCACCCTTGTATCCCGTGTTCCTGTCACCTTTACCAGACGAACCGTTCTTTTCAGTCCACCAGCGGTCTGGGCCAACGATCATTAGTTAGTCCATTTCAAGTGTTCAAACCCCCTATACCCTAGCTTTTTATCGTCCCCTTGCAGTTCATGTCCAACTCCTCCAACCCTCTGAAACGTGTCCTCCCGGAAGACCCACTCCCGGAACTAGGGCCAAAAAAAAGGAGGGAACGGGTGAGATCATTTCGTACTCTACCAACTAACCCATCACACATGCCTAACTTCTACCTGTATGGCATTCCAGCCTAGAAAAGTCAGGACATTGCATTTCTGCACATCTTTTGGTAATCATATTTATTTTGTAGAGCTGCCCCCATACATGCCAATCATGTAAAACCCTTTCTGGTGGTGGAGGCTCTCTTACCGCTCATCAAGCAAATAATAAGAAACATAGCAGCTGTCACCCAGAATGTCCTGGTCATGAGTATCTAACCGGAAACACCAGAGGCCCAGGCCAACCAGATTCTGTCAAATTTCTATGGGTCCTTGGCGAACAAAACACCGAACACCCCGAACGACAAAACGGCTTCCCAGCCATTGACTGGTTGACCCGTCATTTTTCTGACTTGAATGAGGCACGATCATGGACTTCTGAGCAAGAATCTTATTGGTCATCTACTCGCTTGCCTGAACATTCAAAAGCCTGGAGGTGTGCGGCATATTTGGATGCGAAGAACAAAAAGGAGCCATCCGTGTCAGTACTTTCCTGGGTAAGTCAAATTCTTCACAGAACGAATCGAGATCGCTCAAGCCCAGCAGGTGGTGGTCGCCCTTGAGCTCCTTAAAAGTGATCCTGGATCATCTGGAGAACTCATCACATTTAAAGACTTCATCGGCCATATCAACAGAGGTAGTTTCGAACAATTGAGGGCATATGATGTGATCATTCTTGATCTTTCCATGCAGACAACGTGCGTGAAAATTCTGAATCAACAAAAATGTTCATATCCATAATATTTTATCATAGCTCGCAGGACACGTGGAATCTTATGTATAGCAACATTTTCCGTCTAGACAAAATGGTCCCCATCTGGCCACCGCTTTGGGAACAAGAAGTCCACCTACAAAAGTGGAGTCTTGAGCAAGATCTCGACTATATCGCACGCGAAGTAACCCATACCCATCGCCCAGTCACCCAATTGTCTGTCCCTCAAGCTGGCACTTGGGTCTCGAAAAGGTATTTATTTACCTCACTAGAATCCCGCCCACTGACAACCCTCTTCAGGTCATACTCCTGGGGATGCCGTCATGTCCGATCATATAACATTGGCTCTCCACCTCCACAGCCTGACGGCATCGCCACCTGGTTTTATCAGGAACATAATCCCTTGATCCTCTCCGCAGGCGAATTGCGAATATGGTGTAACGCATCTGGAGATATTATTCAGAAATGGTTTTCAGACCCTGAAGAGCTGGGCACCCCAATTTGGACGAGAAGCATCCTTACAACACCTGTTCCGCTATCCAAATGGAAACACCTGTACGTCATTGACATCTCTGATTCTAGATTTATTGCTTATCATATCATAACAAGGGGCAATCCTCAAAGCTGGAAATTAAATCAGGGTGCCCAAATGTCACTCACCCAAAAAGAGAAGAAGCAAGGTTTGGACGACCTCCATTCCTATCCATTTGAGTCGGACGCTTGGGGGGCCCAAGCACTTTCTGTCCCCATCCGGGTTTTTCTTCCCACATGCTTCTCTTCATCCCGACCGACCCCAAGGCCCATCTTTTTTTGATCCGGATTGCGGAGCCCGTCCCGTGCTCAGCTCCCCCCTTCCCCTGTTAAAGGCTCATGCGACGTTCCCTGACGTTGAGGCTCATAAGGGAACCACGCAGTAGGTTTCCGTGCGCCCTCCTTGCGCTCAGAGCACCGACCTTCCTCACCTTTTTCTCAAGTTATGGCTCATCCATCGTAGAAAAATAAAATAAATATATATTAAAATGTTAAAGGGGTTCTATGGAAACTATGGTCATCATTGAAAGACATGGGCTGCAGTCTAGACCGCTCCTAATCAAGCGTCTGTCCAAAACGGCACTCACCTTCTCACCCTGTTCCGTTCTGGAGGCTCGCATGTCGTACCTACCCCTCACCGTGAGAGGAGGGGCCTGGCGATGGGCCAGTCATGATCGACTGCCACGCATCTTTGCATCTGCGATCGGCCTAGGCGCATCATTTATGTCATGGAAAGATGGCAATGCAAGCGCCTGTCACGGAAAAGATGGGAACAAAAGATATTATAACCACACAAACGCACGGACCGTCCAAGGATTCTGGGAACGTATAAAAGGCCAACAGGCCTGACGTTTTATTTTTTTGCTGGCCCACTTTCCCCCTTATGCCCTCCATCCATCCCTTATGCGTAGTTGTACCATGTATCCCTCCCTTAGGATAACAATAGAATTCATTTGTCCCTGTAACCGCCCCTCGGGGTGTTAGCTGGGGGGGTGCAGTCGGGTTTGCCTTGATGCTCCTGTGACCTGCTGGGGGGCTTGGACTTGGGAATGCTGGCTGTAGCTGGCTGGGGGGCAATTGGGAGCGACCGGCCCTTGTGGCAGGAACTTCCAGAGTCGCGAAGTCATTTCATGACCGTCCGGCTGATTTGAGAGCAGGGGGAACAGAGGGCAAACAGGGTGCATTGAATCCATGCATGGAGTATTGAGGGTTGGCGGACTCCGAGGAGAAAGCTGACCCATGGGTGTCCATTTAAGTTGTAATCCCACGTGCACCCCAAAACCTTCTGTTCTCGTTGTGTTAGAATCTTGCATCTTGGCTGGGTGAAAACCCCTGACCTTTGTCCATCCATAACCGTCTGCTCTTCCCCTGGTCATGTCATCAGGCTCTAACCCATGTTGCCTCTAGCCCCCATGTCGTTGTGATAACCTATAGATTTTCTTGATCAGTGGCGCTTGAACCTGAAGGAGGCAAAACATGAGTGGCCAGCAGCAAAAGCGCTGGAAAGGTATCTTGTGCATCAGACCAGTGACATGCGCACTCTTGCTGCCCCGAGTAAGTGCAAGGGTGTTAGTCATAAGCGCCAGCTTTGAGTTGAGGGGTAAGAAGGGTGAGCTCTTGCAGTAAGTGGCATATCTGTGCGACGTTCAAGAACAGAACTTGATGCTCCACAATCTGCTGAGAAAATCGTACTTTGATGGGCATGTATTCGCAAACCATTCCTCTTTCTCCGATGTCCAGCGGCCATAGGTTCTTCCGGATGTAGCATGCTCCCAAGCCCATGGAAGAGGGAACCATGATTTCGTCGCTGTATGGCCGTCTCCTAAACAAGAATCCCTGGTGTACAGGGTTGTTGCACTTGGTGTACGTCCTGCTCTTTTATTTTATATATATCCACTGCATGGCCGCCCCCCCCCCCCCAACATGTAGTTGTAATACCCCCATGTATCGACCTCGTTAGGATATTATTAATATCATTTGACCTTTGTCCATCCCTAACCGTTGTCGACCACTTCTGTAGCCTTGCATAAGCATCCTCCACGTTGGCTGTGACCCCAATGTTGTCCTATGAGCACATGAGACGACCCTACGACGAACGATGTAAACCTGAGGGAGTACAGAGCAAGTTAGCCATTGTTAGTCTCATATGATCAAAGTGTGAAGGTGTGAAGACTTGTTCATGCAGTAAGTAGCATGGTGAAGAAGTGGACTTCCAGCTGTGATGAGCTCAGCGTTAATGTGGACTGGGCTTGTAAAGCCCCCAAGATGCATTGTATAGATCGCGAGTACGGACATGGGAAGATGTAAAGCAAAAACGAAACAAACAAACAGAAAAAAAAAAGAAACGACGCCCGGGCATGAGAAAGAGGGGCCCCACACCCTACGACATAGCAAGGTAACGCAAGCCAAGATGAACGGTGGATGAACAGCGGATAAACGAGGGCAGCGGGAAGCGTGGACCAAGAATGTAAACAGATGACCGTATGCAAAGGCGCCCCACTAAGGTCGCACACTAGCAGTCAAGTCACCCTACGACGTAGCAAGGTAACACAAGCCAAGATGAATGGTGGATGAACAGTGGATAAACGAGGGCAGCGGGAAGCGTGGACCAAGAACGTAAACAGATGACCATATGCAAAGGCGCCCCACTAAGGTCGCACACTAGTAGTCAAGTCACCCTACGACGTAACAAGGTAATGCAAGCCAAGATCAATGGTCCTTCGGCCTGCGGAGAGTGCGAGGGAGAGCGAGGGAGAGCGCCCAAGGTAGGATAGGAAGGCTACAACCTGGATAATCCAGGGTAGTAGTTGAAGAGTCGTGGAGGAAGGCTACAACCTGGATAATCCAGGATGGTAGTTGAAGCATTTTGATGTGAGAAGAATCGTGCATAGATAAACAAAATCAACACGACCATGTGACTAGCATGACTTGCAGCCATGTGCCCTGGGCGCCTCATCCATAGTGGACTGGTATAACCAGCCCCTTTTCCTCCCTTTCCTCAGCGTTCTGGACTGGTATAACCTGCCAGACGACACAATTACTATACTTTCATTGCCTTCCGTCGCTGATTCGTCGATCACAGAGTCTTCTTTGGATCAACGATCACCAACGACGCGCATATAGTCAACCACGGCCCCACCATTCCCAACACTCCTTGGTTCCTCTGAATCTCAAAGCTCTCCTTTCAAATTCCATGCCGCCTTTCTTTCTTCACGACCATCCTTACGTTCTTGAACCTTCTCCTGTCATCCAATCAACAACGCATCCAAATGCATCCAAATGCATCCAAACGCATCCAAACGCGTTCGACGAACCACATACACGGACCCCTCGACGAACCTCAAGCTTGAGTGTGACAGCGTCTGTCCCTCTCACGGCTTGACTTGGTGTCTGCTGTGCCCTTCAAGACCGGAATCTGTGTTGACTTGGAGTCAACTGCCTGGAATAGACTTGGAGTCATTCTAGTCCCTTTGACCTGCTCAGGCTCTCGTCCGCGTCAAGAAATCACCTCTGCAAACGTTCCTGTTCCCGCTCATCCATCCACTCACCGTCTTTCGATTGGAATCTTTTCGTCTAGGCTCTGTGACTTCGACAACGCACATATACGCGCTCTGCTCGGCCCAGGTCACCTTTCCATCGACAATCTCTCTTTCGACGCTTTCCAAGGCAATTCGCAGGCGCATACAGCTGCTCAAACATTTTGACTTAGTTGTCCTTTTGTTCCTTAAGATCTGAAATAAGTGAAATAAGCGAAAAAAGGGGGGGGAAATCCGTATATTCTACTTAGGCCGAATCCCATTTAAGTGCATGTAAGTAAATAAAAGTAATAAGGGTATTAAGGAGTGGTTAAAAAAGATATAAGCTACGGAGTAGGTAAACCTCTTGTTCATGACAAGGTGGTGGGCACAGAAGGGGTGAGCACGGTTAAACAGCGGTCCATCTCGCTTCAATAGCGAGGAAGGAGAACCGGGTGGTGGGCACAGCCGCCGTTAAACGGCACCTCTCCACGCCTCCGAGGCGAGGGAGGGATGAGCACCGCTAGCCAGCGGTCCATCTCGCTTTGAAGCGAGGGAAAGGGAGCGGGAGCGGGAGGTGGCGAGGGATGAACGCCGCTGACCAGCGGTTGGTCTCGCTTTTGAAGCGAGGAAAGGGGAGTAGCAGGTACCTCCAAGGCGAGGGAGGGGGAACAGGAGGTGGCGAGGGATGAGCGCCGCTAGCCAGCGGTCCGTCTCGCTTTGAAGCGAGGGAAAGGGAGCGGGGAGCAGTGGGCACGGCTGCCGTTAAACAGCACCTCTCCACCTCACCCTGAGGCGAGGGAAGGGGAACGGGAGGTGGCGAGGGACGAGCGCCGCTAACCAGCGGTCGGTCTCGCTTTTGAAGCGAGGAAAGGGGAACAGGGGGTGGGCGCAGGTGAAGTCAAGCCGTGGTCCGTCTCGCTTTTGAGGCGAGAAACAGGGGTGGGGGTATGGGTGCTGCAGTGGTCTCTGACGCCAGGGGGTCTTATTCCATGCCGTTGGGTCCTCGTTGTTGTTGTGGGGTGTCCCTCCATGCTACAGAGACACAGCTGTTGTGCTCCATATCGATTTGGAAGTGGGGAACGGATAGGGCGATTGGGCACAACGGAGCAGGAGGTGTGGAAGGCCAGAAGCAGGAGGAAACAGTCAAAAGAGCGGACGCCAGTCGAAGCAAGGCAGAGGGACAACCATCGAAACGAAGGAAAAGTGAAAAGGCCGTTCAAACTCCGCCGTCCGATGTCACATGCCCAATGTCACGAGGTGGTTGAACTGGAAGTTCAACCACCGTCTCCCTCCCAACTTCCACCACTACCCTAGGGACCTACCGGAGCCTCTGAGGTTTTTTCCTTAGTATATTTGTTATTTCTATCACCTAACTATGTAAGAACCACGAGAGGATCTAACGAAGAGTGAAGAGGCCCCCAACGACAACGGAACGCTGCTGGTGGCGACAGAAACCCTCAACGACGACAGAGAGCCCAAGCGAGGATGGGGACCACGAGGACCACTCAGCAACGATGGAGAGCACTCAGCGAGGACAGGGACCACTCAACGACGATGGGGACCACCCAGCGACGACAGGGACTCAGCGAGGACGGAGAGCACTCAGCGAGGACGGGGACCACTCAGCGAGGATGGGGACCACTCAGCGAGGATGGGGACCACTCAGCGAGGACGGAGAGCGCTCAGCGAGGACGAGGACCACTCAGCGAGGACGGGGACCACCCAGCGACGATGGGGAGCACTCCAACGCCGAGGAGGACCCAACGAGGACCCTGCGACGATGGGGATCCACCAATGAGGACAGGGAGCACGCAACAAGGATCCAGCGAGGATGGGGAGCCACTAGCGTGGACGGGGAGCCACCAGCGAGGACGGGGACCACTCAACAATGACAGGGAGCACTCCAACGCCGAGGAGGATCCAACGAGGACCCTGCGACGATGGGGATCCACCAACGAGGACGGGGAGCACGCAACAAGGATCCAGCGACGATGGGGATCCACCAGTGAGGACGGGGAGCCACCAGTGAGGACGGGGACCACTCAACGATGACAGGGAGCACTCCAATGCCGAGGAGGACCCAACGAGGATGGGGAGCACACAACAACGATCCAGCGGCGACGGGGAACACTCAGCGATGACGGGAGCACTCAACGCCGAAGGGGAGAACCAACAACGCCGACGGGGAGAACCGACAACACCGACGGGAAACACTCACGGCAAGGACGGGGAGCGCTGATGAAGAGCCCCCAGCGTGATGGGGGAGGCGACGGAGGGCACCCTGCGAGGACCGGGAACTCACAATAAGGACGGGGAGCACCCAACAAGGGCAGGGGACCACCAGCGACGACGGGGAGCACTCAGATGATCCCGATTCTGGTGTTGATAGTTAGATGTATAGTATGTTACTGGACCCTCATATGTAGCCTTCCTGCAAATTCCATGTCTTTATTGTGTACCCCTACTTTTTGCCATTAATACTTGAATTCAATCATATTAAGTGGAATAAGGCTGAGGATTAAGCCTGTTAAAGACAAAAAGGCAACATTAAGCAGAAAAAAAGTGAAGAGACCTTATTCTAAGCAGACTTTCCTTGATTTAAGGAGCCGAAATTCTACTTAAATCTCCTTTTTTCCGAGATTAAGTAGATTTAAGTATGATAAAGTAAATTCAGATTTTCCTGATGTTGCTCGGTTGGTCACGTGTCCCAAAAAACAAAAGTGACAGGTCACGTCACACCTGTTGAACAACAACCACCAAGAACGCGCGGGACGTCGTCAACGACTCCCCGCACATCGTCTCCAATGTCCGTCCTTGTGGGTGCAGGGGGCCTAAAAGGGACACACAGCGTGTCGTCAACGACGTCTGTCCTCAGGGGTTCAGGGGGCAGAAAATGGACTCACAGCACGTCACCAATGACGTCCATCCTTGTGGGTACAGGGGGCTTAAAAGGGACACAGCGCGTCGCCAATGACGTCGTCATTGTGGGTACAGGGGGGCTTAAAAGGGACACACAGCGCGTCGTCAACGACGTCTGTCCTCAGGTCCAGGGGGCTGAAAAATATGACGCCTGTTCTTGTGGGTACCGGGGACTTAAAAGGGACGCGCAGCACGTCGCCAATGACGCCCGTTCTTGTGGGTACAGGGGGGCTTAAATGGGAGACACAGTGTGTCATCTACAATGTCCATCTTTGTGTGTACAGGGGGCTTAAAATGGACTCCCAGCGTGTCGCCAACAGCGTCCATCCTTGTGGGTTTATGAGATGAAAACGGACATGCAGCATTTTATTCTATGCCGTGCCTAACCAGCTAACTGAACCCTACAATCCTAACTGGTACGCCCCCCGGCGGTGTGGGAACTAACTGACTACGATGCTTCCCCCTAACCGGCTAACCAAACCCTCCGGCGTGTGATGCATCTTTCTGGCTCTTGCTAACTAGCACTGTATATGGGTTATGAGTCGGTGTGTGCTGGAGGCGTCTTTAAAGATGATGGCCTGCGGGCGATGGTAACAGAGGCCGATCACGAACATCGCGAGGAATGTTGTCGACTTTTAAGTGCCAGTAATGACTGTGTGGTGGTAGGAATGGTAGGCGGTAGCTGTAGGAGACAATTGATTCGTCCAGGACAAAGAGCTGACAAAAGCTGTCTGATGCATCGACAGATGGGTGGAGTGGAATTTGTGCAAGCTTGGAAAGGTGAGGGAATCCACTGCGATCGAGTCGGTGAGTTACCATGCGGGTGCTGAGTAATTGGTCTTCCATGTTGGTTTTGTATTAGAATGCAGCAGGGTTTTGGGTTGCGGGATGCGTCTCTTTGCCGCACGAGGGCCATTCGTCCAGGACGAAGACTTCGTCTTGAGAGGCCGAGGGGTTCGGTGGCCGAGGTAGCATGCTCTCCTGGCAATGACATGGGAGCTCGATTGCGAACAACGTGAGGGCTGTGTTGACTTCAGGATCTGTTAATGATTGTGTGGTCGCAGAGAGTTGCACGACCCAGTGCAATGTCGCCGACCCGCTTGTGTTAGCGATGTTGAATGCTGATGGTGTGTGCGTGACCTCTTCAGGGAAATGGATATGGAGCTTCGCGTGACAGTCCAATGAAGGTGGCGAAGGGGATGTATAATGGGAGGGTTTAGACAAGGGTTGTATGGGCTGTCTACAGCTCCATTAGAGTAGCATGTAAGGTGGACGCACCATATAGACCCAGGCCATAGAAATAATAACACGCCCCTATCCATTGCTGTGGCTAAGGACGACACCGTGCTCGTCCCACACCTTGTCCTGCGGGTGTAGGACGTCCAACCTTAGTATTATATTATAATAATTTCTTGTGCGAACTCCTTGTATTTTATAAAACGATCATCATTGTATTTTCGACAGAAACCGCAATTACCAAAACGGCTGTTAGTGATAAATTGCTACGTGACACTGGGTATGGTCAGAGCAAACACCGAAGTCGGGTGGACAGCTGGACAGTTGGACATACAAATAGTTGGATGGATGGACAGATGGTGTGGTGGTGGTAGGATAGTTGAACGAGCACAGTGTCATACTTAGTGAACAAGTTGGCGGCTTACACCGCTAACCCAAGCCTGCAACATTACGGCGCACTGAAACGCATACTCAGATACTTAGCGGGAATGAGAAATTACGGGATCACTTACCGAAAATCCCAGATGAAGCTGGACACGATTGCCTCTTCCAATGATACGCTGATGCCGCTTTCGCAAATGCCGACGACATGAAATCGACAACTGGATATGTTTTGCTATCTTCAAGGGGAGCTATCACCTGGAAATTGAAGAAACAGTCAGTTATAGCACTGTCTTCGACGGAATCCGAATACGGAGTGGTGTCGGAAGCTGGACGCGAGGCAGTATGGCTTAGGTGACAGTGCATGTTGGGCCAGGTAGAATGAGTCGAGAAAGGCCCATGCTGGATGGAGGGATGGGTATCAGAGCTGCCGGCGGTTGCAGTATACAGAATTCCATTACTTACCTTCCACGCTATCCCTTTCCTTCGTCTTCAGCGAATTGAATCTGTTTCCACACCAGCTCCACACCACAGTCGTGGATCCCGAGTTCGAGGAGTCCTATGCTCGGATGGCTGTGTGGACCGTGTGTTCGCGACGGCCTGCAGCTGCGTGGAGGTTCCGTGCTTGTTCGATCAGGGGTGAAGAGTGTAACGGTTCGTCGTCGAGCTCCTGTCCCTCCCAGTCCTTTGTCGCTGAGTAGCGTTGACAAAGGCTCGTCGTCTCTTCCTGTAGCGGCTATCCATGAATTCCAGAAACTATGAACGGATTGGGGGGAGCGGGGAGAGTCGTGTCTCCGGCTCCTCATCGTTACAGTTGTTTCGAGTTAGTGATGATGGTGAACAGTTCGAATTGCCCGAGACTAAGAGACCAGTGAGGTGGGATTTAAATAAACTTCCGTATGGATTCGATAGATGTGAGCGTATAAAGGTGGCAAATCCATGTGTCCTGGGCGAAAGGCTGAGAGGATGTCGTAACACTCTTTGGCAAAGAACAGCCCAGGGCTCCGAGCGAGCAAAGAGAAATCAGGCACCTGGTGCGAACTCCAAAGTGCAGTGGCGAATGAAGACTGACATAGCTCGGACAAATTTAGAGAGCAGCGATGCCTGAGCTGGCTGACGCAGAAAGATGTGTGGTTGTATTTGGTTCAAAAGCCGCTACCGTTGAAAATGTGCAGCCCAAATCACCACCATCGAATTCAAAAACAGCCGCATCTGGTTTTTTCCAGACCCTCCTTCCTGCTCTCCGTTTCCCTCGTGTTCGGACCTCTAACCACTCTCAGCGTCACCCAACTTTTGTCCTAAAACCCGACTTTTCAACAACCACGACCAACTTTTTCCAAGTCATGCCGCAGTTCCGTGCCGTCTATCGATACTCCTGAAACGGCAGCCTTGCAATCAAATATATTCTCTTATTAAATGGCCAAAGTTTAAAATTTGGACGACAGGCAAATGCATGAGAGGGTAGCGGAACGGAATAGATATTTTGGTAGAAAGGTGCTGAGCGGCAACATACGGAAGTTGGGGAGGAGGGGGCAAGGTGAGGTCCCCGTTCGTTCCTTTCGATTTTTGGCACGCTAGAGAATAGATCTAACACCAAGGACATGAAAGGCTTCGATAGCACGTTTATCAAAGGCGAACGACTCTCTCATAAAGAGCTCAAGTCTGACCCTCATGAGCTGGGATCGGATGACATCGTGGTACGCATCCACTATCTCTACTGAACTAAGCAACTTCTCACACAATGAACTTCACAAAAAGTAATTCGTAATTGACATCGCACGCGAAGACAAATCCACCACAAAGGCTCTGCCTGAGTGGCCGGCATCTACTCCGCAATAGACGTTCAGTACGTCGCTCGCTCCTAACAACACAAAGCAACGCACCCTTCCTCGCTCTTTTCCAACCATCGCCCGGATCATCATCCCCAGACACAGCCAACTCGTCGTTCAACATCCAAGGAGGCATGGTCAGCGACGACAACCCCCATGGCTCCAAAGCTTGGGTGGGAGTATGCGGAAGAGCGGGCTGACGTTCGGTTAAACCCTTGAGTCAGTTACAAGAGGAGTTGCAGGAACAATGGCGTGGAGCCGCATAGTCTGACGAGAACGTAAAACATGATACCCTCGGAGGGGCTTTGGTGCGTCCCATTTACGTATATTATTGTATTATTTTTTGACATTGACAACGAGTGTAGCCGCCGACGCTTCTGCTATACCAGCAATCTCTGTGAACCATTCTTCCACAATGCCGCCACAACAGGAACAGCAGCGTCAACCACCTCGTCAACCGACTTCAACCACCTATCGTCATTGTGCCCACCACCACAACCAACAGCCCCAGCAGCGATAACACCTTCTCCCGACATTACCCAACTCCAAAACCAGCTGTGCAGGATACAATCATCGCCACGCATATCCAGCAGGTCCGCATGCTCCACAGTGTGTTAGCGGAGCACGAGGCGATCAAGTCAAAGTCCTTTAGTGCTATTCCTCGTTGAAACACTGCAACGCTACGATATTGGCCTTGTAATGATAATCTTGCTTTGCATCCAAAACACTCCAAGTGCATAAAGTAATATGACATGGAGTTTACGTCCCGAGAGTAAATACATAGAGAAATTCCCATCCCTCCGCCCAGCCGTCAACGAAAAGTCAATATCCACACTCTCCTCTACCAAACCGGGCAAAGTCTTCCGATTGGGGCGAGCGAGCAGCGGGCGTTGGATGAGGCTAATGGCGCTGGCGCTGGCGAGGAGGATGCTGAGAAGGGGAAGGAGGGGGAGAAGAAGTCGGAAGGGGCAAGAGGGGGACAACCGAATGTCCTGGCAGATGGCACGTATGCGACTGAGACTGCATTCACCAGTACAACGAACGCGAAGTTGGATGCGATCAAGGCTGCGTCGAAGCCGCCTTTGAGGAGTGAGTGTATGTCTTTTGTTGTGGGTACGTATGCTGATGGTCTGGTAGCTTTGATTATCGGAGGGGATTCCTTCACTGCAGCCGTGCTGGCTGTAGCACTCACGAGCTGGTACTCAGGTTTGAGAGACATCTGCTGATAAAGCAAAATTCAACGGGCTCAAGGCCGAGGTCCGTGTTCAACAGTATTTCTCCACGTTTCGTATACTCACTACGAAGTATTTACTAGGCTAAGCTAGTCATGACCTGCGTAATCCGCGTCGGCCAATCCAAGTTCGTCACAGTTCAAATCCGCGAAGACTCTCTCGAACGAATCATGAACTGTATCCAAACTCTGAGCGAGCTGGACGTCAAGGCGAAAGCGAACGTGCGGGAGATCATTTGGAGGATGGGAGGAAAGTGATCGGGAGGATGTTGGGTGCACAGGAGAAGAGGGCTCAGGAGAAGAAGGCGGTGGAGACTGATAAGAAGATGATCGTGCGGGTGGACGATCTGTTGATGTCCAGGCAGTTCCCGAAGAAGGCTGCCGGTGAGGCTATTGATGTATGTGGTTCCCAGCGTCATCTCTATTGTGTAGCTAACATTTCGTCTGCGGACAGTATGACGAGGACGGGCGAAGGGCGACAGGTGCTGGGGAAGTAAAGGAAGACTTCATATCGAACCTGAGTGGCATTTCTAAGCTTACCGGTGAGCTTGATCCTGTTTATTTAAGCTCAGAGAACTCAAGGAGTTGACGGGATCTACCAGTCGCCGGGTGTGTAATCAGCAACATGCACCGCACACGCTTACTGACTAACTGACATTCGTAGTGAATATCTTTGCCTGTTACTTGTTCACTTATTCTACCTATGGTTCTCGTTAGTTATGGTGTACTTTAATATGATCGTTGTGAGTGTCCGAAGGAGTGTGCCCACCGCAACTATTACATATCTGGAACTAGCACGATGCCGTCCTGTTCTACCTGGAGTAAGTGTCTATGCTTTCACGTCTTCGTTCACCATTTTTTGCTTGATGGTAAGGGATGAACCCTTCTTTGTGAGTCGTATTGCTGGATGAAACCCTATCTTTTAAAAAGATCCTCCTTAATATTATATGTTGTAAGAATACCATTATGTACTGGGTACTTTATGGCAAACTGCCTCACAAGGGTTACACATATTCAAAGAAAATACAACCCGCCCCTTGATTAATTATGTGTTTTGCGTTCCAAGACACTCCGCAACTCGCCCAAACGTCTATCTGATTCCAGGGTGCCAAATGCAACAGGCGGAGGCCATTCAAGGCCTTTCCAATCAGAGCTAACCACGGTATATTCATCATCCACAGGGCGAACAACATTGAAAGGCACTGAAAGGTGGCACCAATAATCGCCAGCTACGGCAACTGCGATGAGGCTCAGAGCGTGCCTATATTTCTTGAAGGCATAGGCACATTGAGATTCCAAGTCACTTATAGCTTCAAAGAGACGACTCTGAAGATCAGTGTGAAATCTTGGGTCAAACAAGGCAGCATCCTCCCTCCTTTTAGGCATTCGCTTGTTTTCGATGATGACCGGGCAACACTCGTGCGTAATGCGAATCCCGGCGAGTTGAATGAAGCGGGGATGGTTTGGGCGGAGTGGTTTTATGCGAAAGTGTAGGATAACGAAGTCGGGCAAGAGCTCAGAAGCGTTACGTTCTGGAACTGTGATCAAACTGTCCTCCGTGGTATCCGCTTCGACACAGTTCTGGTCATCATCATCGGGTTCTAAGCGTAGCATCGGGTGATTAGCCGCCAATGCATTCTGACCTGGGGTCCTGCCAGTGGCCGTTTCGTCTGCGTCCCTTTCCTCGTGGTCGTCCTCATCCGCTTCGTCAACGCCCTCGTCATCTGAATCAACACCATCCTCTGCTGATAGCCATAATGGATACTGCGCAACCACGACCATGTTCGGGAAGGGGTCTGCAAGGTCATGCCACACTTGGGCAGACCTGCCGTACCAGGGCCCCTCCAAGTTGCGACCGTTCCATAGATAAGATGCTGCGAAGGATCTGGCAATGCGAGCCTTCATATCCATGCCAGTGAATCCATCCTTTTGTTGTTGCAAGAACTGATGAAACTGATGAAGCTGGTCCATGATGTGTTGGTCGAGGATGTGAACATTTGACACTGGCAGCAGGTGGCAGCCCGTCCAACAACTTATCACATGATTACAGGAGCACTCGAGCAGTACTCGAGCAACGTTCAGTCGTGGGAAAGCTATCCCCGCCCTCATCATCATCATCGCCAGTCCCGTAGCTAAATTCATTCAATCTTTCAGGTCAGTGCCAATCTGTGGCGTAAATCTGCACCCTAACGAGTACTTTAGCATGGACCCAACACCTGCACCGCCTCCTGCTCCCCCGCCCTTTTGCAATGCTATGACAGGTGCGAAAACGAAGCCGACTAAACGCAAACGACCTCGGGTTTGGAAGCAGTATTATCGCGGCTACATTCTAGACAGTGCCTGGTACAACTCACAGGCTCGATTGCTATTTGCCACTGAGCATGAGCCTGATGCCTTCCATCATCGCACGCGCTTCTTGTTTGGGCTTCTGGCAGAGGCTGGTCTCAGCGGCGGCCATGCAAAACTCAAAAATGTCAAAGTCGATGGTGGATCAGCCCTGTGCATTGCACTCGCGTCTAATAGCAGCGAAAGCGCCATGATCCTTCCACCACAGGACAAGATTGAGAAGTTGAAGTCGCTGCTGGGTACGGATGAGCCACCAAAGTGGTATGAGTACGATGGTTAATGTTAATTGAGCTGCAGGGGCTTGTATGTTTGTACTCCTTTTCATTGTTTGTAATCTTTGTTAATGGTTATTCCTTGACGACACGACAGCCACATTTCATCCTTTCCAAGTCCATGACATTACTTGTACTCCTTAATGACATACCTTTCAACAGTTTCGCGCGCTTGTATGCAGTGGCTTTCAAACCTGAGCTGCACGTTATCCTCTTTGCCATCTGAAACTAATTTCCATCTTCTCCAATACCTTGTGCTCCATATCAAAAATATTACAAATGTTCCAGATCGAAGAGTGGCATCGGGCATTCCTCCCTGAAACGTCATCTTTCAAAGTTGTATTCGATCTCTCTCGGTCTCTCTCTCTGTCTGTCTGTCTGTCTGTCTGTCTGTCTGTCTCTCTCTCTCTCTCTCTCTATATATATATATATATACACACACATCATCCCTGCTGAGCACAATGTCGTGCTCGTCCTTTAAGCTCGTCGGAAAGTCCGTCTTGAGCTGCGTCGACGACAGGGTGATACCCAGGCGGTAGAAATACAAAACCATCCGTCCTTCAACGAACGGACTTGGAACGGACACGCCGTACGAATAATCGAGTTGCTCGTAGACAAACACTGGGCGTGCGGTCTGACTGCACTATACATGATTCAATAAGTATATATATATATATAGGACAAGGGGGTCTCGAACGGATGCGCAAACAAACCCTCTTGTCTCGATTACAACGTCGCTGTACCCGTACGATCCCATTAAGCCGTGGATGATGACGGCCATCAGCAAATCAGCAACAATGACTCGGAAAGTGTCGGGGAACGGAGAAGCGAGCATTTGAGAGATGATGAAGACGCTGGATGTTAACGCAGACTCGAGCATGATCAGCATGTCGGAAGTGTAGAACGGCCTAACGGGGTAGGTTCCTCGTTGTCAGCTGTGAGTTCCTCCCTTTCGTACGTTTCACTTGATGCTTACGGCAATGCCTTTTAGACTGGGAAATTGGTATGCGCGAGTCTGGGGGACCCAAATGGCGGCATTCGGAGATTTGCCATGAAGTCGACCCACATAGTGATGCACAGATTTTCACAGAATCTGTGATTGGGAAGCCCTGGTAGATGACGAAGGCGAAAATGGCATTGGTCGACAATCTCTCCCTCCAGAATGCCATCCTCAACGCGCGAGCCTTATCGTTCCAGGTGACCAACAGGTGGAAGAGCACTACGATGGGGCCTGCCCTACTACTCTCGAGGCCTCACCCCGACGCCTGCATCATTCGTGTCCCTCATCACCGAAAGGGAGCCAACATGGGAGCATGGGCTTCTGAAAAAGCTGCGTCACACTGGCACGACCATGTGGTCTTCCGCAAGGAAATGACGACAGCTTTCTGAAAAGGCTGCGTCGCGCTCACAGAGGAATATAACACTTTTTTTTGCAGTTTACCTTAAGTAAGCTTAGATCAGCCGGACTACTAGTATTATTTGAGTATTATCATGTGAGGGGGATGCACTGGCAGGAGTGGCCTGCGCCTTAATCAAAGTCCATAGGAAAAATAGCCTCTAGAATCTGTCTAGAGTCAAGATTGTAGGACATGCAGGATGCAGGCGTCGGGACGAGGTCTCGAGAGTAGTAGGGTAGGGATAGCAATCGGTAAAAATGATCGATCGTAAATTACATAAGTACTGTCAGACGCAGCATGGGTCCATGATTACACGTGGACTGGGCTAGCCTCGCAGGGTGATGCGCCATGATATAAATTAAAAGGTTCGGCATGATGGAACCCGGTTTTTCAAGCTGCGGAATGCCAAAGAAATTGAATGAGGCCGTGTAGGGCGATGAGCATCGGTATGAAAGTTATTCCTACTGAATAGAAGTCAAGATCAGAAAAAGTAGCAACGTTCAAGAGCCCTAACTTGGTAACTGAAACACTTTTTTTATTTTTTATTTTTTAATTGAATGCTATGCTATACTTATAACCCTGTTTTAGGGTTACATCATTACTGGTAGACTACTAAGCCAATGGCTGTCCTTTAAATGTACCCAGTATAACATACTAAATATGCTACTAAAAGATTACTCATCATCATCAGATGCTCACATAAGAAGTAATTCACATATCATAGTGCTTTTATATGTGGGGTCTAACCCCTCAATCTCATATCAAAGCACAATAATGTGAAGCATTCTGGTGAGGATTGCTATCTGAACCATACTCTAAATAAACCATATTAAAAACCTGTTATAATGGAAATAAGGCAGATGAGCCATATCGAGAGAATGAATCATACGATGATCTTCAGAGTCTTCCTTTTGAGTCAGTTGCAGATTGTCATTCATCATCACATCTCGCATCACTATCCTGGGTAAAGCAGAAAATTCTATGTTGCACAAGTCAGAGTTTATATAACATGTATATATTTGAATCATACCAGGACTTAGCACTCGGAATGTCCAATACGCCTCACTATCGTCTTTCTTCATCTTTGCATAGTCTTGTATAACCCTTTCAACTCATACAGACAAAAGTAGTAAATCTTGTTCCCCTTTCATATATATAGGCTTATATAAGCAGAAACAAGTACATAATACCGTATGCTTACATAATCACCACCCAACTCTGCATGTCAGTCCATTCTAACCACAGAATATGTATATTCCAGTTAAGAACATTATACTTAATTATGTATTACGACTTCTTGCAACTTTTTTCTTTTGTTCAGCTGACACAAATCCTGGCAATTCCATGTCCCCATTCAGTGCCACTCAAATCGCAACATCCTCTCCAAACACCTCTTGAAATGCCAAATATAAACCATGATCAGATGTCTTCAATAGTCCTATAACCTTCACATAAAGTGGTTGTAACGCCTCAAGCGTCTTCATTTCCCAATTACTTCCATAGTTTGGCGTTCGGAGTAATCCATTCTTCAAGCATCTTGCCAGTCCCAATCGTACCATGTTAATTCGCCTCACTATCATCTTTCTTCATCTTTGCATAGTCTTGTATAACCCTTTCAACTCATACAGACAAAAGTAGTAAATCTTGTTCCCCTTTCATATATAGGCTTATATAAGCAGAAACAAGTACATAATACTGCACAAGTCTTATGCTTACATAATCACCACCCAACTCTGCATGAATACTAAGCCAATGGCTGTCCTTTAAATGTACCCAGTATAACATACTAAATATGCTACTAAAAGATTACTCATCATTTATTATAGTTTCAGAATTTAAGCTACTATCAAAATATTAAAAGTAAGATTGACTATTAGATAGGTATAATTTAATCAATATGCAAAATGTATTAATTATTATATTACTAATTAATAAACTCATGACTAGAAATAATATTATATTCATCTAGCACTGCAGACATAATAATAAACATAACACTAACAGCAAGTATACAAGTAATATATTATGACAATAGCCAGCCTCTGTTGTACAAAATGAAAGCAGCAGATTCTGCTTATCAGAGGATGGCAGAATTTTGCAACACTTCTCTTACTAAAACAAGTAGTGTATGCATGTTCTAGTTACAGGCATGTTTTGTAAAATGCATCTAGACATTTTGCCAAAGCCTTGCTTATTGATATCTGCAAATACATTCATCAGCTTGCTACATGAGAAATACAAGATTCATGTTAACTACCATCATCTCCATATCTTGTTAGTAGTAGCCAGAGTCTACTCACTAATATAGTCTGCTTTTATATCAACTTCTGACAAGTGTAATTATAAGGCAATTTTCCACTCAAACTTTAGTCTTTATATTATAAGACTAGAGCTTAGCTTTATTGTTCTCAACATACAGTTCTATTAACTGTATCTCATCTTTTGCTTGTGATTACATATTTCTGTAGGTTAATAGGATTATCTAAACTAATCTATTACCAACTTTAGTTCATCACTAGTTCAACTTATTTTGTTGATATAGTCATTTGTATAAACACTTACTTGGTTACTGCCAAGTTCTATATTTATAATGAACAACTAGAGAATAGTCCAATTATAGATCTGACATCTTCTAGGTGGTATCAAAAACAACTCTTTTTACCATGGTATAATTTGGAGCCCACCATGAGGGATTACATATATTTAGTCTAAGCTTGACAAATAGTCCTTGCCAAGTACATATACTAATTGTATGACTTCATTCAAAATATTACTAGTTGACTTTGTTACACCACAGCAGCATTCAGAGATGACAACACCTTTATCATTTTCAATGGCATCAACACCAGTTTTAGCATTTTCAGGCAATTCACTTGCTAGTCTGAACAAGACACCAGCTATAATGCCTGCTTGTGGAGAAAGAGGCTCTCTACCCAAGATTAAAAGTAGTTATGAGATTTCTTCAGTGCCATAATAATGTCACTTCAATTTATAATGTTCCACCTCAGAACAAATGTGAACATATCATTGACTATTGATGACAAAAAGTTAGGTGATTGATTGAATTCTTAGAAAGCTATATCCAGAAGAACTAGTGAACTTTTTCCTCTGATGTTGTGATGCAAATAGGCACGAAACAAAATATATTATCTATGCTTTGTCAGAATTGACAAAAAAATGGAAACACAAAAAAATTAAATCACTTACCCATTGGAAACATTAAAAGCACAAATTTGTCACTATAGCAGGATGGCTACATGAACAAGAGAAGATAAGTGACAATGAGCAAGCAGCATTGTTTTGGCATGATTAGACAAGAAGCTCAGCAACTGTATAGAAAATAGGCTTCTTGCACAAGTTCCACCATCATCAGTCAAAGTACTATTGTCGATTAAAGAGGTCATCAAGATAGCAGAGCAGTACTTTGAAAGAGACAGCTTTGATTATTACTTTACAGACTCAGATTCAGACTTACTCTTGGGTTATTTACAAGGGAGGAGGATGACTTAGGGAGCAGTTGAAAGTCAAAGAGAGACAGTAAATTCTCATATACTCCTATTATCAGTAGTAGGTGTACTATGTTCTATATTTAGTATGTTCTATTAATAGTATTACTTGATTGGATATGGCTAGGCTTGCCAGTATCCCAACACTCCCCCTCAAGCCTACCACAGCAAGAGTAAACAGAAACAGTAATTAGTCTTTTACCAAGTGCATCAAAACCTCTGTGTGGTGGAAAATCCCATAGGAAAAACCTATCCACATGTGAGAAAAGCTACTGGGTTATAGTTGCATCGACTGGATGCCCATATCTTTGTAGGACCTTCTCTAATTGACCATCACATGTTAAAACTAATTCAACAGTTCCCTGGCCTGCTACTATTGCTTCTTTATCCCCAACGCCTATTATAGTGCTATCTTTCAAGGGCGAGTAGGTTATAAAGGCTTCCCTCTGGTGGGTCACATATGAGGTTATTGCTGAATCGGCTAACCAATCATAAAAGATCAAGCCCTCATCATTTCCCCCAAGGTTACAGGCATCAAATGTATCAAAATTATGAAGTTCTTCATATACTGGGAACACAATATGTTCTTCACCTATGTTCATCTCATCATTCTTTCCACCACTATGTGACAGGGCATCAGGAGTAATGGGTGCATATCAAAAATGCTGGTAAAATGATGCCATATAGAAATCTGAGATAGCATCCTCAAGTTTGATAATTTCCTGATTATGCCAATGGACCTTTTCAACCTGTAGAATAGCAGGCACTTCACCTTGCCATGATATACATCATGACTCTTTTCAATGCATGTAAATAATATTATTAGTGCTTTCTCTTCCCAGTTCTCACTTGCTAGACCATGGTTAGCTGCATCCAAATCTGTGACCAAACACAAGCCCAAAGTACAGTTAGGAAAACATGTTGAAACTAGTGCTTGACATTCGGACTCCAAGTCTAAGCTAGTAGTAGTGCGAGAGTCAAGAGCAAGAAGCTCAAAGCAGAAATTCAATTCTGCCAGTTTCCAAAGAATTCTGTCATGTTGAAGATTTGATTCCTTAATGCCAACTTCTGCACCATTGCATTTAACTATAGTGGATTGAACAAGATCAACCCCTTTGACAGTGTCAATGCAACCTTGCAAGAAATCTGTAGGCTCTAGTGGAGGGGTATTTAAGGATTACCAGAGGTAACACTTAGGGAAAATTTCCCATAGCCATATCTGTACTCATGAACACTGTACCTGCACAGATACAGATGTGGTTTTACTGTGGGTTGCCAGAGGTTACTGTAGGTAATACCAGAAAGCTAAATTTAGACCAATTAAAGATCATTTCTGTTAAAATAATGGAATGATGGAGGGGGTTACAGACACAAATATTGAGAGAGAAGAGCACAGACACAGATACAGATACAGAATGGGTGAATAGTTGTTGTTGTTAGATAGAACATACAATAGTGGGTATATAAGCATTCTGGAAAGGGGCAGTGTGGTGGCTATAACATAGCCTTAGCATAGACCTCTGAACAGCATCCAACACAGCTTGTACCACACCATCAACACAGCAGCAGCATCCAACACTGCCATGAGCAGCTGTGCAAATCAAATCCAACAATTTCCTTAAACGATAACGGAGTTTTTGATTGTTCCTTATCGGCAGTCATGTATTTTGTATAGATATTTATTGTTGCTTTCAGCAAAAAAAAAAAATAGCCAAATCTGATCTTACTCTTCAAAGTAAATTGTAAATATCTCTGTATTGGCTGATCGGATTTGGCTAATTGTTTTTTTTGCTGAAAGTAACAATAAATCTACACAAAATGCATCCCTGCCAATAAAGAACAATCAAAAACTCCATTATCATTTAAGGAAATGATCTTTGATTGGTCTAAATTTAGCTTTGATTGAATCCATAAACCCATGATTATGGGTATAGTGTTTTGTGGATATGTTAATCCGGAACCCATATCTGTAGCTGTGCATACCTGTGGCCCAATACTCATGGTGTTACCCATGGCACTCCTTAGATATATTCATTGTACTTTGGAATTTTAACCATGTATTAATACATGGAAGTATGTATAATGATTCTGATGCTGTGCTTTTTGCACAGATAATAGATACATTGCTGGCTCTGAGAAGACATATTCCAGGTCTGTGGAATTGACATCTAGGGTGGTTGAAGTAGAAGATTTCTATATGGTAAAATTTGAGTACAGAGTTGGGGTTCAGATGATGCAAAGCTAGAACAGATAGTATTAAACCCCTGGTCTCAAGCACTTGAGCACTTGACATTGTAAATAATATATATATATAAACATTTCACACTACCATCTTCCATTTTCAATCAATGTTGATTGTGGTTGCTGGACATCATATTCCAGTCCTCGTCTCAGCAAGTGGTGAGGTGGAATGTGGCAACAGTGCTCTGTTTCGGTTCCTGTCTCAACAAATATTAAGGTAGATTGTGGCTATGGTGCTTTTCTCTGATCCCCGCCTCAACAACTGTTGAGGTGGGATGTGGCTATGCTGATCTTCTTTGGTCTCTGTCTTAACAACTGTTGAGGTGGGATGTGGCTATAGTGCTCTGCTTCGGTTTCTGTCTCAACAACTGTTGAGGTGGGATGTGGCTATGGTGCTCTTCTTTGGTCCCCGTCTCAACAAGTGTTGAGGTGGGATATGGCTACAGTGCTCTTCTCTGGTCCCCATTTCAACAAGTGTTGAGATGGAGTGTGGCTATGGTGCTCTTTTCTGGTCCCCATCTCCACAAGTGTTGAGATGGGATATGGCTATGGTGCTCTTCTTTGGTTCCCATCTCAACAACTGTTGAGGTGGGATGTGGTACTTTTGCTTCTGAGATGGAGTGTGGCTATGGTGCTCTCTCTTGGTGCCTGTCTCAACAAGTGTTGAGGTGGGGCGTTGCTATAGTGTTCTGCTTCAGACCCTATCCCAACAAGTGTTGAGATGGGATGCATCAGGAAAAAAGTAGATGTCCACATTGCAGTGTATTGTATATGTGGCATAAGTAGTCTGTTTGCTTGCTTCCTAACTTATAGTAATCTGTAGTGACACCTGAGCAATCTGTAGTCCATAGTTGTTGTGGAAGCTCTATGTAGTCCTGTGGTCTTGTAGTCTCATAGCCTACATTATGCAAGATAGTTCACTATAGTTTGATGGTACAGTTATGCAGTTGATTATTGACCATTGTATAAATAATTTCAACAACCAATTGGGTAGTAATGTCACAAAATAGGAGGTCTTTATACTCCCCCACCTATTCTGAGCGGAGTCCGCTCGGACTGCTCAGACTCCAATCGGACTTTGCTCAGACTGGTTTATCAGAAGACTCTCTTGTTTTGGATAGTCCTAGTCTGAACAAAGTCCACATGAAGTCTGATCAGAGTCCAAGCCAATTGCTCGGACGGACGGACTTTGCTCAGACTGTGCTCAGACTAATTAATTAATTATAGGAAGTGCAAAATAATGTTGCCAGTAAGAATTGAACCCTCGATCACAGTTGGATCACATAAGCACGCAAGATAACAACGTGTAACTGCTACACCAAGTAGCCATTGCCAGCTTAGGGTATAGTAACCATAAGTACTCACTCCCATCACATGCCACATGATGGTGACAGATCAACAAATGCAACATGAACATCAATATCAACCACAACCACTACAGCCATGCCAACAACAATGCTGGGGACAACAACAACAACTGGAGGAAAGTGACGAGACATGGCACCGCCACCACTGACAACAAACAAGGGGGCTGGGAGGCAGTGCCTCCTGGCCTATTGTGTATTTTTCTTTTCTTTTTTTTCACTGTTTTTATTAATTCTTCTACTAATGACAACAAAACCTACAGACACACAAACAACGAGGGGCCTCCCTGTTGTATGACAGCCCCAGGAACAAACAGCTCCCTCCCTTGAGTCCCGAACGGCAAAGGGGGACGCAGAGCAGGACCAGATGACAGGGGGGAGGCCCTACCAACGACTGGGAGGCCTCGACAGCACTGGCAAGCCTCCAATGACAACATGGGCCCCTCACCGCCAAGGGGGATGCGTCAAGGGCAGCATGAGACCTCCAACGGCAGAGGGAAAAGCTGGGTGACTTTACCGGCGAGGGGAACATGTCAACGGCAAGGGGGACACATTGACCACCACAAGGAGGCCATAGCGACAATGGGGAGCCATTGACAAAGATTGGGGGGCCCCACTGGCTGGGGGAGGCCTCAACACAGACAGGAACCCCCCACTCTTGAGGGGGAGATGTCCAGGATAGCACAGGAGGGCTCAGTAACGATGAGGACCCCCCCACCAGGACAGGGGAGGCATCGACAACGACAGCCAGGAGCCCTCCCCAGCAAGCAGGATGCGTCGACAATAGCCAGGAGCCCTCACGGGTGACAGGGACGCGTCAATGATGGTGGGGAGCCCTCCTCAGCAAGCAAGACACATCAAGGATGGCGGGGAGGCCTTACCAGCAAGGGGGGATACGTCGAGGACCACAGGGAGGCCTCAACGTCAATGAGGGGGGCTCGATGAAGGCTGGGAGACCTCACCGGCAGGGGGAAGGACTCGACAATGACTACCAGGATGCACCAATGATGGGGAAGCACCTATGATGAGGGGGAGGCCCTAGCCACAAAGGGGAGGCCCAAACAATGACCAGGAGGCACTAGTGACCACGAGGAGGCCCAAACAAACACAGAGAGGCCCAAACAGGCAGGGGCAGGAACTAGCAGTGAGGGGGAGGACCTAGTGACAACCAGGAACCCCCAGCAACAAGGGGGAGGTGCTCAGAAGCCAAGACTGATGACCAGAAGGCCCCAGCAATGGTGGGGAGCCCCAAAAGATGACCGGGAGGCCCTCAGCAACAAGGGGGAACACTAACAGGCAGGCTTGGGGGGAATTCCCCCCCTCAAGCCTGTATCCAAGGGGGTTGCAGAGTTTGAATTTACCATATCGGGACAGTTAGTTAGTCCCCCCAGAGTGGTCGTTAAAATTTTGTTGTGACCAGGTGCCTGGCGGGGTCTCGGCACTGTGATTTGATGCGACCCAAGCTCGCGACAGCTTCCTTTTTGGAAAGAAGCACCAGAAGAGTGGAGGGGGCATGCCAGGGACGTGATAAGGAGGTGTGTGACAACATGACTGAAATGGATCAGGGTGCTCAATCCAGGAAAGGTGCTTATCATTGGAGATGATGGTTGTGTGCTGTGTCCTGAATGCAAAACTCACATAAAAACAGAGAATGGTGGGATACAGAACTTTATCCAACAACATCAGGGATCTGCCCAATGCATGGCCAACAAAAAGAAGAAGAAAGCCAAAGAAACCGTCAAGAAGAACAAGCAGAACACAATGAGGTGGTTTCGACCCCAAGCTCCAGCTGTGCCACCAACTGTAACTGCCCCACTTCCTGTCCACCCCCCCCTCATCAACCCCACAATAACATCCACGGGTGTCAGCCTCACTGGCGAGAGACCTTCCACTCCTACATCTGTACTACCTCCACTGTCTGGATGCCCCATTGGAACAGCACTCCTGCAAAAGTTTTGTGCCCGTATTGAGGCACTTCCTCATGACATCGAGGAAGCCGATGAGAACCATCCACTTGCTGCATTTGCTGGAGACCCTGTGGGATGTGTTGGCAAGAACGAACATGCATGGGAGACATTTGACGGACTACTGAATGGCTTGCTTCAGAAGCCCCCCAACGAGCTGTGACAACTAGTCTGAGTGGGAGAGAGAGGTCTCATCGGACTTTGCCGTTTTCTGGAATACCTCATCGCATATCACCAAGTCACAGGTTATTTATTTGAAGGTAAATTGAAACAGCTGATTGCGGGCTATTGATGAAGTGTACGTTGTCAACATTGGAATAGACTGCACTTTACCTAATTTAGCTTCAGGTCCCCACCATCCACAATCGAACCACAGAACCAAGAGATTGACAAGGCACATGTTACCATGCAGTCTGATCCCCCGATAGACATTGATGCCCAAGACCACCCCCCATGCCCTCCACCACCACAAGTGATCCCAAATTGAAGATGTGCTGTGGTATCCAAGTTGCTCATTGTACCCATATGGCATCCATGACAAGCTGGGGGACCCTTGGGATTATTCCATTATCAGTGGGGTCATGGTACTACATGCCAAGGGTTGCACATCGAAAGCCCAACGCACTTCTGGATGTTGTAAAAATAATTGTGAGGCACTCACTGAAAATGGAAACCTACAAGGCGTCCTGCGGCAAATTGAAACAGGCATACATGAAAAGACACACCTGATGTACCACAGTGTTGGAGGCCTCGTAACAATAGTGCAGAGAAAGACTGGAGAGGTTCATGCATTGCGCTTGAGGAGGCTCAACGATGCCCAAAAACTTGCAGGGAAGGCTGTAGCATTGGATGACTTCAAAAGATGGGTCATGGCTGTTGGTAGTGGGAAGGTAGAGCAGGTGGATCGTCTGGTCAGGGTTAACCTTGCAAGAAAGGGTGGGATTAGGAACCTTCTGGATCTGTACAATCATGCAGCTCAACAAGTGTATCATCCAAGGAACTACACTGAGGAGGACGACTTGTGTGGGCTGTTATTATGGCGACTTGGCGGTGCTCAAGTTGCAGGAATTGCGCACTGTGCTTTAAATCTCCCATCGCTCAATACCCTCTGCCGCTGCACACTAATCCCTTGTCTCTTGGTCTCTTCACTTTTGCCTACCAGGCTCGAAGTTGAAACAAATGTTGACAGCAACTTTGAAAGCATATGTGATCTCCTCCAAGGCTGCCACGTAGTCCACCAGATCCTAATGCTCAATGAACTCAAGACTGAGGAGAGGTTATGCCATGATGACAAAACCAACAAGATCTTGGGTGCTTGCCATGAGCATGGGCACAGGACAAGCCTAGAGTTCAACTCCGACAAGGAAGTAGAACTCTTGATAGGCAGTATTGACAAAGGTGAAGTGCATCTTGCTGTTGAGGTGGGTGATGATTGATCGATGATGGTTGGCATTTGATTTCTATTTCTCACGAGTCAAATTAGGCAACCGTTGGCACGCTTGGCGTCTTAAGTGGTGAAACACAATTGTACGGCACAAGGCCAATCCTGATCTCAGGCTCTTGCAAATGTGAGACAGGACTTCAACATGCAGCTCTGATCAACACAGCATGTGTATCCAGCCAGAAATCCGGGCTTAGAACCATTAGCATTGCTTCTGATGGTGAATCTCGGCATGGCGAAGCACTAGCCACCTGTGTAGCCACTTAAATAACTTGGGAAATATTGATCACATGACTTAGTGTTGGCAGGTGACCCCTTGTCTTTTGGGGCCTTCTAGCTTGGACAATATCTTCAGCATTTTCGCTATTTTATTTGCAAAGTTGGCAAAAACACCAGCTAGAGCTGTGGCAACACTATGTGGAAGATGCCATCACTGAAGAAATGCCCTATGGAAAATACAACCCATGTTTCGAGCTTGATGGGAAGGAGGTCTACAAAGCCCAGTACCTGAACCACGCATTTGCACAATACAAGAAGACAGGATCAACTGATTGGTTGAAGCGTGTGGCAAATATCCAACGCTATTCTATCAAGTCACCCAATATTCACACTGGTATTCTCGAACATGACCCAACATCAGGCGACAACCAAGTCCAGATGGACTCGCCTGTTGCATCATTGGTTCGATGCAATGGGCATGTGTTCATGTGCATCGGTGAAGTCAATGACATTACATTCGACAACCAGCACACTGACCACATAGCTGTCGAGTACCTCACTGAGCCATCCGTTTTCATGTCCTTTCAGGTGCTGTATATTGTTCCAACAAATGTTGAGGATGACCCCGATCTCAAACATGATTGGCGGTGGTCTTGCAAACGGGGCTCCTCACATCGAGTATCTGGACGTCTTATCCAACCAATCAACCCAAACCTTTCCACATGAGAGCCTGGAAACCCATTCTACCTCTTTGAAAGTAGTGTCCTGATGGCTATCGGGAGTACGTTACACTAAGCCACCTATTCTGGTCGGATTCCGGTTATTCCGACCGGAATTACTGGAATTTCTGGAATCTGGTGGACTTTTTTTTGTATGTAGTTTCCCTTTGTAGAAGTATTCCGGACGGACTAATAATCAATTTTATACCCGGAATCCATGGAATCTTGCCGGACTCATAATCAACCGGATTAACCGGAATAACTGGACGTGGTAATGGAGACAACCGGAATAACCGGACTTCATGTGGTTCGCCGGATAAAAGATTAATATTTACTGGGAATCGAACCCTCGACTTGTTGAAGACATGTGCATGAGAATCACAACGCTATAGACCACTAGACCACTATCCATTTGAAATCCCGGGGACGCTATCGGCCCCAGAATTTCTTTATCCAGGTTTTTTCTCATGGTCTAACCATAAACGGCAAAGACCTGCCAACCTGGATTATTGCCTAAACCAAAACTAAACCAAAAACAGTAAAGACTGGCCTCACTGTTCTGACCCTCATTTCCTAATTCAACGTAGAGGTTTGTACTACTGTCTGTCATCCTCTTTCCTCCCCCCCCCCCCCCCCCCCCCCGTGAGCGTGTGCACATGCGTGCATGCATGTGCATGTATATATACATCCATTTGAAATGTATATTAGATATGACAGAGATATGCTCTAAAAGGAAGTGAGTGAAGCCGCTATAATCAGGTTCCACTCATCCCAAAAGAAGTGAGTGAAGCTGCTATAATCAGGTTCTGCTCATCCCAAAAGAAGTGAGTGAAGCTGCTATAATCAGGTTCTGCTCATCCCAAAAGATGAAGAAAAAACAAACTGACGATTGAACCCGAGCTCAGAACCCAAATGGAGCTTTTTCTGTGCCGCCCATCTTTTGAAATTGCATTATTGCGTTCAGGTCCCCGTTTTGCTCACCATCAGGTAATGCGCATTCCTCTGCTACCCGCTACTCCAGAAAAAGAAAAAAAAAATGAAGGGAAAAAAAAAATGATCAATTGAAATGGTTAAATAGTAACTACAGGGTTTGGCGCTCAGTCATCATCAAGTGGAACCCCCCTCTTCATTTTATTCTTATACTTGCACACTCCAACCTTCTAACAAACCGTCATGCCTCCCAACCCACTGATGTGTTCCTTCTGCCATGCAACTTTTGCTGATAAGACAGAACTAAAAGCCCACAGCGCCTCCCATGGCACTTTCAAAGTTCAAGGTCTTAGGCATGTAACTGTAAATACGCATGCTCCCTCCTTCTTCTCACCTCTGGCCTGTAGCATGACCGCTCCTCCTCCTCCTGCTGCTGGCTCCCATTCTGGTGATGAAGTTCATTTTCTAAAACCTTCATGTAAACGTAAGCATCCAAATGCTCCTTTCTCTTTTATTTTTATACCCCATGCCTTTCTCTGTCTTCTAGGCATCCAGCTGGAAGGAAATGTGTCGTATTTGGTCTCCAACCCCTTCTTGGACGGCCTGGGGCTCAGGATCCACTCCGCCCTCCAAGTGATTTTGTGCATCCAGTGTGGTGAAGCGCACATCCCTCGAGACATGCTTGGCCACCTACACAAGGCTCATTCATTCTCTCATATTTCCGCTGATGACAAGATGACCTTCCAAGCCTTTGTCCCTTCTTATAACCTCGTCACAAAGGCAATCAATGGACCATTGCCATCCAATCACGGCCCTCCTGTTGAACTTGTGCATGTCCACCATGGATTTATGTGTGGAGTGGAGTCTTGCTCCTATGCGGCGCTTGCCAAGGATACTATATCACGACATCATCGAGAGGTCCATGGACCAGGGGGATACGAGAGAGAAGTGGAAGCCATGGTGCAGACACTGTTCTCCAGTGTCGGAAAAGAATACTTTGTCGTTAACCCTTCCCTTACTGGCTACTCATCTGAAAGTCCGTTTTCTGTACTAATCAGCTCCATCCTGCCATTACTGCCACAGCTGGAGCAGGAAGTCCCTGTGGAGGGGAGAGAAATCCCACTGTTCCATAGGGTAACTCAATGGTGGGATATGCTAGGCAGTGTGGTGGATAGCAGGGAGAGTCGCCGACGTGTCATCACTCTTGCCACAGTTCCCGCTCGGAATGAAGCTGGACTGGGCAAGATCTTAGGACTTTGCCATCAATATCTCACCCACGCTCAAGAAGCTGCTCAGAAAGCCGGGCATGTTGTTCGACGGAAGCTGGTCCCAGATGCGGATGAATAAGCCTCTCTTTTCTTTTTCTTTTTAAAAAGTATTTTGTTGTGCTCTTGCTCTTTTCTCCATCCCCTGCCTTGCAGTTAGTCTGATCATTGCAACACCGTTTCTTGTTATAGGGACAGCCGAAGAACCTACTGGAAAGATCTGACAACAGATCAGTCTCTCGACACATATTCAAGAGACATAGCTCGGGCAATCACAACTTACATTCGTGGAGCGTTGGACAAGGACCCTGTATATGAACTCCCCATAACTCCTGCTGGGAGGGAAGATGCCAAGCACCTCCTCGAGACCCTGGTACAGGGTCATCCTGGGTGGAAATGCCTTCATGACTTGATGAGGAGGCTTTGGGAAGCGCCAGTACTGGATGGACCAACGACTGGGCGTTCAACGTATCTGATGGCGTTCTTGGCTGCTGCTGCTTTGTGTGAGGATTCTATATACTTTTTGCACAGTGGGTCGGGGGTGGGTCTGTGCTGGGGCTTGGTTGGGCCTGGGTTGTAGTACAGTGGTGGGTGTAGGATGAACTGACATGAGAGGGTGGTACCATGTGAATGTCTAGTAAAAGCATGTTAAGCCTATAGAAATTCAGGTGAGATACAGTGGATAAGCAACTGTGTGTATGACGTGCAGGTCAAACCACTTGACCTGGGAGAGAAGGTCACACCTTGAACCACTCGACCTGTGAGAGAAGCTCGCACCTCGAACCACTCGACCTGCGAGGGAACCTGCAGCTCGAACAACTCGACCTGCAAGAGAAGCACGCACCTTCATAGCCTCGCAGGTCGAACAGCTTCGACTTGCGAGGTGGTTCCACTTCTGAGATAACATCGCAGGTCGAGTTGTTTGAGGTGCGAGCTACTCTAGCAGGTTGAGTTGTTCAAGGCATGTTCGAATAGTGCTGTTCGATCATTCAGACATGCCTTGAACCACTTGACCTGCAAGAGTAGCTCGCACCTCGAACATCGACCTGCGATGTTATCTCAGCAGTGGAACCACCTCGCAAGTCGAAGCTGTTCAACCTGCGTGGCTATCTCGTGACTGGAAATAAACTTCAGCCGGATTCTATCAGAACCCTTGATGATATCAAATGTCTTAACCCTATCAAATGTCTTGACAATATCAAATATCTTGAAGATATCAAATGTCTTGACGAAATCAAATGTCCTTGAGGATATCAAATGTCCTTGATGATATCAAATGTCCTTGATGAAATCAAATGTCCTTGACATCAGAGGCATATCTTCTTATAACTTCAAGATTTATCCCAGTTGGGATTTATCCACCATCTCCCATCATGCCTGCCACCCGCCAAACAAGATTTACATCAATGGAACCAACTACCAGAGTTCATCTCACATTGGATGAACTCGTGAATATGCCAATGATGGATGATGATGGTGATGAAATCCCTATCTATTGTGACAAGGGTTACATTATTCCTGGCCGCATCCCTTACTTCTCCTGGAACACACCTGCGCATGGCCTGTTGCTCAATTTGAGAACTGTGAAAGAGTTGTTTGATGGCGGATTGGACGAAGATGAGGGTCTGGATTGGGACAACAAGGATGACAAGCCCATTACGACACATGTGTATCCACAGGCAGGACTAAGAACTGCTGGTCATTTTCAGGCAAATGGGATCATGAGACCCTTCAAGCCATTCCTGGCAGAGGTCAATGTGGCATTGGCAGATGAAAACCACAGTGACAAAGGCAATGGCTTGTCAGAAAGGGTTCCCAAGATTGTGCAGGATATTGCAAGTCAGGGATATAATGGGGTGATGCATAGCACACAAGGGCAATCAGCCCAGCATCATGATGCACAACTTGGGATCATCACTGTGGCTCTCGCAACAAGGTGGGCAAATGGGGAGACTAACAAGCGTGTTGCAACAGAGTTTCAAGAACAGTGTGCACACCCGTTGCCACACCAGGCATTTGAGGAAAAGATCAAAAACCCCAATATCATAAGGGACTTGAGATTAGAAAATGTGTATTATGTGGATGCAAAGAAAATGCGAGAGAATGACCGGACTGGAAGGTATGGGTTTCAATGCTTCTGATGTTAGTGATTGTTGATGGCACATTCACAGTACAATCTTGGAGAAAATAATCTATCCTCTGACTTATGCCTGGAACCATCTGGCGGTTATGGATGAAATTAAGCCAAGAGTGGTGTTGCTGAAGCCAGAGGTCAGTGACAACAAATATATATGATTACATACAAAGCCCTCATACAAATAACTTGGACCAGGCATACCCCATGATATACAATTGGACAAGTTATCCATTGACTTACTTGTTGCAACATGTCTGGCATATAGGGCAGGAAGCTTTGGTCCAGGAGAAACAGCCTCAAGCTGTATTGGTGGAACTATGTGCCAGCCTGGAACGTGCATTGAACTTTATGCACACAGGAAATGCGGCAGTAATTGCTACATCTCTGATGAACCCACTCTGGATCGGTCAGGGGATCATTCAGGATGGTCTTGCTTGCATCAATACAACAATCGTACCGGCGTTCACAAGTGTGCTAATGATCAACGAGCTAGAATGGCCACATGATGACAAACAACAACCGAGGTCTGCTTCAAAAGGGTCACAGTTACAAAACTATGTGGTTGGACACTTTAATGTGAGATTCTCATCCTCACCGGCTCTGTACTGGCAGCAGATCATGTCTGCTCAAACAATGCAGTTGTTTCAACAACCCTCGCAGGTCGAGTATATTCGACCTGCAAGGGTTTTGAGACTCCCACAACAAAGGGAATCAGAGTAACGACCCAGATGTTGATTGAATCTCACGAGATTCTTTAACATTGATGTCCTGGACTGGAGATTCATAACTGGTAAAGGGGACATCAACACAGTGATGGCATGGTTAATTCACCTCCACGGCCAGCCAAGTCTGTTGAATTCATCCACTGCACTGCGGGGGAGTTGGAGTAATTGCACCACTGGGCAAATACATTGCAGAAGTGAATGATGCCTGTCTCAGTGTCGTTTGGCTTGAGTGTCGAGTGTGGGATTGTCTCCAATTCTCTTCACCTTTCTGTTCCAATGCCTTGCACCTGGCCATCCCTTGCAGGTCAAACATGCTCGACCTGCGAGGGATGGCCAGGATTCGCTCAGACTCACCGGCATATCGTTTCGAATACTTTGTACCTGTCCGTACCTCGCTGGTCGAGTATGTTCGACCTGCGAGGTCCAGGTGGGATTTACTCTGACTCGCTTCTGATACCTGACACTTGTCACCTACAAGCCAACCCACAGATTGCCGTCCAAGCATCTCACCAGTTGAATAACATCATCTGTCAATCGATACTGGGTATTTGTTGGGATTTACCTCGCAGGTCGAATATACTTGACCTGCGAGGTATCCCACAGATTTGATCCGATTCACAATTCACCTGGCAGGTTGACTGTTGCTAACAGGCGACCAAGGGCTGCGATTTATTTTCATTTGCCTCGCCTGATGAGTAGGATTGGCCTTTAGTCTGCAACTTTGTCGAGGTCATCCTGGCCCTCTTCTTTTGCTGCTCGATTGTACTTGACCTTCACACATCACTGATACGTTCTTACACCCAGGTCTTCTATGCGCATCTCACAATGCAAACACTTGCTCCATCATGATTACCGGCCCTCTTCCATCACCACAATGCTGTATACACAGCTGCCAATGCTGTTATATACCATTTACTCAAGTTGTTTATTCAAGACTGCAAGGATTTGGTGAGTCCACAGTACAGCAAAGTATCAAGTTACAACGCAGGAGCCATGATGTTGTGACTAAGAATCATGG
This sequence comes from Tricholoma hemisulphureum, assembly GCA_964034925.1. Classification (NCBI taxonomy): domain Eukaryota; kingdom Fungi; phylum Basidiomycota; class Agaricomycetes; order Agaricales; family Tricholomataceae; genus Tricholoma; species Tricholoma hemisulphureum. The sequence goes on along the minus strand of OZ035928.1, from coordinate 1,035,743 downwards.
AACAGCTCGGCAACAGGCATTGAAAATATGGCTATCTATGGACAACCCGTTGTCTTATGGTGATGGCAGATCTCATTCCGGTGGGGGATATAGGCTCCTGCTGATCATTCTTGATGAGGACCCACGGAACCCAATCTCCGATCTCCAAACAAGTGACGACCAATTCACATACAATGAAATGGGGAAACTCTTTTATTGCAATGGGGTCACTTTCTCATCAGGTCAAGTATCCTGCCCTATGGTTCGACATGGATCTTGTCTGACAGCATTGAGATTGGGCTTTGCACGGATCAAATATATCTGCAACCTTGGGCATGATGACCGAGAAACGATTGTGGCATTGATTGCACACATGGTATGGAAAATGGACATCCAAATTGTGCCATGGCATAAATCAGAGAATGCACATACTCATGCACGTGCAGTACGTGGTGATTGGTGGATGAATATCAAGCATACAGGGAGTTCCAGTGCAGAGAAAGCTTTGCATGGAGAGGGTGGTAATGAGCAGGGTGATTTGGTGCAGCACAGATTGGATTGCAATGCAGATGCACCATGGAGTATGCCACCGGAACTCATAGACATGGGTCCATTGTGGAGCAAGTCTACATTGCCTGCACAGTGGGGGTTACAGTATGCCTCACTGCCAGAAACCAATCCAGGAGATGACAACCACTATATAAAGGAGACATATGAATATGTCAAAGATGCGTATGATGGGAAGATTTGGTGGCATCATATGGGATTGGTATGGGCAATGATGTTTTCAAGGACAGCTCCTTTTCTCTGTGTTGCCAAGGGTACAACTATTCAGGCATCAGAATCGATATCACAAATGACAAAGGAAGTGCAAGAAATTCCATGGATCAAATCAGAATCTAAAAGCCATCGTGGAATGACATCACCAATGCCATTTGTATCAATGATGTCTACAAGGATTATTTCGTTGCTGGATGCACGTTCACCATTACAAAGGCGTATGTCAAGGCATGGCAACTCAATGGGTTCTGTATGGACAAAGAAACATGGTATGATTAAAAAGTTAGATAACAACTGGTGAAGGACACAAGGAAATTAATGGAATTAACATGGTACGATTGGGACTGGCAAGATGCTTGAAGAATGGATTACTCCGAATGCCAAACTATGGAAGTAATTGGGAAATGAAGACGCTTGAGGCGTTACAACCACTTTATGTGAAGGTTATAGGACTATTGAAGACATCTGATCATGGTTTATATTTGGCATTTCAAGAGGTGTTTGGAGAGGATGTTGCAATTCGAGTGGCACTGAATGGGGACATGGAATTGCCAGGATTTGTGTCAGCTGAACAAAAGAAAAAAGTTGCAAGAAGTCATAATACATCATTAAGTATAATGTTCTTAACTGGAATATACATATTATGTGGTTAGAATGGACTGACATGCAGAGTTGGGTGGTGATTATGTAAGCATAAGACTTGTGCAGTATCATGTACTTGTTTCTGCTTATATAAGCCTATATATGAAAAGGGAACAAGATTTACTACTTTTATAAATAGTCTGTTTGGCTATGATTATGATATGTAGAGAAAAAAATATTATTATGCATGCTTGGGTATTGACTGTTTCATGGAGTAAATAAGATAGAAGACAATTTGATAGTAAGCAGATGTGTTAAGCATGATGTAAGTTGCATGAGTTTTTCTGCAAGAAGGTTGGATGACATGTTTGGGTTTTCAACACAATGAGTGTGGCAGGATTATAGGGTTATAGGGTTAGAAACGAGCGAGCCCGAAGGGCGAGCAAGTTTTCTTGTGGTAGAAGAGGTAGCAGAAAGTAAACAGATCTCTGAGACAACTCAGAGGATGTGTTTCAGCTTGTAGCCTCTTCAGTACTTCTGCTGGGTCTTTTATAGCCAACCACGGCTGTGCGACATGTGACTGGCACCAAGCCAAGCTCACAGTGCCGAGGACACCACTGCCTAAGCTTTTCCCGCCCTCTGTCAAACGCCGAGCGCATTGGAATGACATCTGACTCAGGAGTTATAGGGTTAGAATGAGCACACCAAAGGTGTGCGAGTTATCTTGTGTGAAGAGGGTAGCAGAAAGTAAACAAATCTCCGAATCACTTCAGAGGATGTGTTTCGGCTTGTAGCCTCTTCAGTACTTCTGCTGGGTTTTTATAGTCAACCAGACTATGCGACATGTGACTGGCGCCAAGCCAAACTCGTCAGCGCTGAGGACACCATGACCCAAGCTTTTCCCGCTGTCTGTCAAATGCCGAATGCATTGGAACAACATCTGACTCAGGAGTACTAAGACGTTAGGGCCATGCCCTGATCCAGTGCCTGCCGAGTCACAGATAAGAGCCTCAAGGCTCTTATCACCATGTGCAAATGCACAGCAATGACTCATCTGAAGTCGATCTGACAAGATCCGCTAACACCTTGTCATCACAAGACAGCACATGAGTCGGGTTAACGACTCATCTGACTTCCTTATCTCTGATCTGAGTCATATGGGAGGGCAGCGCCTCGGCGTTGTGTGCCTGGCACACAGGGCCGCGCCATGCTTCCCAATGGGTTTCACCCACTGCACCTAACAGGGGGGCCACCGGACCTTAGCTGCTGAGCTCGCGCTCAGGCGGTACCAGCCTGCCCAATTGGGCTGGGGGGCGCCCCGCCCTGTACTAAGTCGGCCGAAGCTGACTTTTCCAGAACAGGAAAATTCTCCCACGCTTGCCAAAGTGCAGGTACCAGGGTGGCCAGAGGACGCCTTGGCTCCCAGAAAGGTCCTGAGTCGGCGCAGGTGTAATACCATTGGTATCACATCCCAATCCAGTCAGAGTACTAACTATCTTATCTGGGTAAAGGGGCCCCCTTTACCCCTGTTTCAGTCAATTCAGCCTGTCTGTCCACTTTTTTTTAGCAGGGTTGCACCCAGAGACCCCAGTGTGAAGGAAAATGGCTCCCTGGGTGCTATTTTCCTTGCATCTGGCCAGATTGTCATATTTCTACCCTCTCAAAGTGTCTATCAAGCCCACACCTCTTATATCTTTAGTCTGGCTGACTGGTTAGTGAAAACCCATATTCATATGACCATGTCAAGATATGCCTCTCAACCCCTTTTGAGCAGTGTTTTACTCAGAGACCCCATCACTTGGATAAATGGCACCCTGGGTGCTATTTTCCTTGCATCTGGTCAGATTGTCATGTTTTGTACACTCTTAAACTGTCTACCAGGCCTACACTTCTTATATCATTAGTCTGGGCCACTGGTTGGTGAAATTCCACATTCATACACTCAGAGATCCCATTACTTGGATAAATGGCACCCTGGGTGCCACTTTCCCTGCTTGTCTTTCAGCCAATGGAACAGCACCCTGTCATATGACAAACTCTCCAAAGATTGACCAGTCACATGATTAAAAACTCGGACATATGTGCCAAAGGAACATCCACCGAAAATCAATGTTACAGCCATGGATCAATCCATTGGTGATCTGCGAGGAGTGCAGGCCATGTGATATTATTGCTATGACAGCATTCAAGTGGCCTTTCCACAGTCCTGCCTTGTCTTTCAGATGACCAAGTTCAATGATGGAACAGGATACAGCTGTCTAGATCAGAATGGTGCAGAGCTATGTTCTGTTTGCATTGATTGTAAGCACTGTAATTTCTTTTAAAAGACAACCAGACTAATGATAAATAAATGAACAGATTACAAAACCCATCCATATAATGAAGTATTTATTCTATATACCTTTTAAGCAGCAGGTTGGGGTAAGGCCTGTGCAGGGCCTGTGTTCTGAGAGGGAAGGTGCCACAAGTCAAATGGAGATAAATGATGTATATGGGCTTGGAATGGTATGGTAGTAGTAATTTATGGATAGAAAGAGTACTAACAGATAAGTAATGAGAAGTGAAACCTGTGGTTGATAGACAGTAAATGCCAGAGGAGCCAGACGTGTGATAAGGCTAGTGGAAGGTGTTTGATCTGATGTTGATATTTGAATGTTAATGAATCAATGTGGTTGTTTGAGCTGTTGAAATGATGCAGGTTGAAGGTGTCTGAGCAGCGTCTATTAAGGGGGAAATTCCACCCCAATGATAAGTAAGAATGGTGTGATATCTAAAGTGAATGTGTGCACTGGTTATACTATGTGCAAGTCAAACAGTTTTGACTTGCGTGAATGACCGATGACTGTTGTATACGCAGGTTGAACAGTTTTGACTTGCATTTGAAGGACACCCATTCCATGCTCAGGTCGAACGGTTTTGACTTGTGAATGAGTGATGATTATAGTACATACACGCAAGTTGAACAAATTTGACCTGTGACAGAAATCAAACACGAAAGAACAGATATTAGTAATAAGATAACATGTGAACAAGGAGGTGAAATTGAAAGTCACAATGCAATCACATGACAAACATGAGGCAGTCACATGAATTACATGAGGTGAACACATGGTGGAAATGGGATCAGAGTGATCAGTAAATCTGCATCACTCTTTGTTGTTATATCTTCCACCATTGCGACCTGTCTTTACAAACAGTGAGTAACATTATTTGTAGTGGACTTACAATGACTGACGTGGTTACATTGATGAAATAGACTGATAGATCCGATGAGTGATAGACCACAACCACGGCCTTGAGCCAAAGGGAGAAATGTCAAAGGTATGTAATACAGTGATCTACTGTTGAATGTTAAAATCTACTAATAGAATGTACAGAGGTGAACGAAGCTGGCGCCACGGGTGGGTCAACGGACATCCAGGGGTCAACAGGTGACATTAAATTTATATAGACAATTTAGGTTTTAAACTACTGATCTGACCAGATGATTAGTGATAGACATTGACCAGGTGCAGAAAGAGGCAGCGGGTGATGCGATGGAGGTAGACACTGGAGAGCAGGGGGATAAGGGCAGTAAGGAGGTAGAGAAAGGAGGACGATTGAAAGGAAAAGGAAAAGGCAAGGTGAAAGTGATGGCGAAAATGGAGGATGGAGAGGAGATGGAGGATGAAGATCTTGACAAGATTGTGTTGCCCACGACAGTGGTCAATGACCTGGACAGTCTGTGCGCATGGGCATTGTTCTTGTATGCCCAGGTGAATATCCTCTAACCACCGGCGAAGGACCAGTATGGAGCATGGAATGACCAACCAATCAATAACAAGAAGGTAGATGGCCTGGCAGACATGATTATCACGCAGAAATTCCGACTGTTTGCATCAGACAGTCTCTTCCCACTTGTCATTGATAAAAGCACGGTGGACCCGAAGAGTTTTCATACAACGCCGAATGTTGAAGTTATATACATTAAGAAGCCACTCCAGAAGATGCACCTCTACTTCAGCTTACGGAAGAGGCGGTGCAGAGTGGGATAATACTTACTTTTGTGGGTGGATGACATCAAAAAAGAGCAACGGAAATTGTCAAGAAGCGATCTGAGGAGAGGACAGCCAAATATGAAGAAGAGATTGATGAGATCAAGGTGAAGCTCAAACAGGCAAAGGCGGGGTCTACAATGGCTGAGAGTTTTGAAAAGAAGGTACGGCTCTGGGCTGCCCAGATCGATATGGAGAAAGAGCTACAAGGGAAGATTGGGATTTGGGGTGTGGCTTTGTATGATGCAAGTGAGTCCATGACCCGAGTATGAGATGAAAGATGGAGACTAACATGTTAATAGAATCTATGCTGGCCAATGGGCAAGCAGGAGCGCAACACCTGTCATCGAACAAAGAGGTGCACCACTATAATGGGGGGCCATCGGAAAAAATGGACCAACACGTTTGCGAATACTGGATGAAGAGTGAAGCAGGGAAGGTGGAGTTGGGGCAGTGGATTGAGCAGATCACAAAGGCAAGTTCGAAATTTGGGCAAGTGTTCAACCACGAGGAAATGGTTTTGTACCTCGAGACGGTCTGGCAATACTGACCACATTTCAACATCGATCCTCTCTTTTCAGTTCCGTTCTGCATATCACATCTACACAAGATATACGGGGGGGGGGGGGGGGGTAAGTGGGCATTCCGATGAGACTGAAATTGAATACTGATTAATGTTAACATTGTACAGATATTGATAAGGACAGTAAAATATGGAATGTCCATCATCCAAGGATTGTTCAGTGTCAATCTGCTCGAACTAGGGGACGGTGGAGAGTTGGAGAAATACAAGCAAGATATGGGCGAATTGGATGCAGCAGGGATGGAGCGAAAGTGGAAGATACAAGTTGGATGTAGCTGGAATGCGATTCAAGACACTGCAATTGATGACAAGGAGGAATACGAGGTAGCGACGACAATGATCACACAACAACTACCAGAGTTGGATGCTCTCTTTGTCATGCACTTCTTGAAACAAACCCAGTTCTTCATGACGACAGTGATTTCGTGGACCTCATTGATGGCGATGTATACTGATGCTTTAGGAAAGTATGCAGACAATCTGGCGCAACAACCAACCTGGGGGTTCCCCATGGATGAAGAGATTCCGGAATGAGTTGCCGGACAAAGTTTGCTTCGCCATGCTGGACCCCAAGTCCCTCCACATAGCTCCGCCTTTCCCATTGATGAGTGTCAGTGCACTTGGTATGACGGTGGACACTTTAAGGGACATTTCGCTTGCAATTTATGAAGTGAGTTGCCTTATTCATTTATAGCCTGTCTCAGCTCCGGTCCATTTGCTGGTCCTATACCAATGCAAACTAGTGCATAGGGAAGTGATCATGTGTGACTTCCGATGCATTACTTGCCACATCTCGAACACATCTGACCTGCTGCAATATTTAACCGTTGTTGTAGGGCTACAAGCACTCCTCGTAGACCTAACAGTTGAGAACGGATTCTTGATTGGAATATTTACTGATGTTTGCTTATGTCAGATATGTGTTCAAACGCTGACGTGTCAATAAGTCATTACTTCCATCAACTGATCCAAAATTCTCTCCTGTGTATTGGCTACTGACGATCAACATTCTATTTAGTTGATTCAAACCCCTCTATTCACTACGAAAACAGCTGCTATAATCAAGTTACAAGGCAAGGCCTTTAGTGTCCACTACGGAGCATTCACCCAAGAGAAGGCATCTTGATTGATGGATTTTGGCAACTTGGACTTCGCTTTCAAAGATTTCATTTATCTTGTTGACATTTGATGTACTTCTTCAGGTGTTACGGACTTTTTCTCTACCGTATGGGTGTATCTCTGGGATCGGGGCTCTGGGACGTAGGGTTGAGAGTTGCAACTCAGCGAGTCTCATGCTTGAAAGGGGCAGGTGACGCACATCAATAAGACTCCTGGGCCAGCGACAACTCCCCGAGTCATTGCCTAGTTCCCTGTTTTTGGAGTCCATCAGTATGCGGCTTTTGTTATCTGTTCTCTTCAAGTTTCTGGGTATCACATGTGTAACGACGATCCTCGAGATTTCATTAGTCTGGATTGTTGATTCAGTACCTTCTATGATCCATGGGTGGGGGTATGGGCAGGGTTTAGGCAAGGGAAATCGAGCCAGAAGTGCGCCGTTTGAACAATTCCTAAAGTCCTATAAGTAAACAGATAAGAAACTAGATAAAAAATGCCAGCCAGATTGAAATAAAAAACCACAAGCACAACATGTCTATATCTCTCAATTAATTTACATAATGATATTGAATACATTATAATGCGCAGATCAACAGTATATGAACAGCACAATTGGTGTCAGTATAACAATCAGAATGAAATGACAAACATATATGCAAGGATGGAAAGAAAGTGCGCCATTCAAAAGAACGAGACTGGCAGAAATATAAACCCCTGATTACAATAAGCACATAATCATGTTAACAGAAGGTGCAGCAACAACATGGAGCAACATATATATTACAGCAAGGCAGACATCATGTATGCTCCATAATCAAAAAGTAGAAGAATATACAAAACAAAGGTAACGAGATTTGAGCCCAAAGTCCATAACCCACAACATCCGGATGATCAATCTATCGAGTAGCAGAGCGAGAGTAAGTAAGATAACCAGCTAGCACCATGCAAGCACCATGCATAACACATACATATTCATTAACCGCCACATATTGTTTAAACTTGTAAAGTACAACAAATAGATCATGCAGATACATATGCAGCCACCAACACCTAGCATCTCGAGATGCGGTTAACATTTGAATACAAAACAACCGCATACATACATCTATGAAAACATGTGTAGTAAATAACATAGAACGTAGACAGAAATATCTGCCAGGTGAAACAAATAAACATAAACGAGACACATGTAAATCTGTGAATAATCTGTCAAATACAATGTCGTCCACAGGTCAAAAATATACGAACTGCTCAGTGTAAGTGTATTATTCAGAAAGAAACAACTAGCGTACATAAAACGATTACAAAAAGATAACGCGCCATTTGGAAGAATGAGACTGGCGGAAATACAACAGACCAAATGCGCCAGTCCTAATAAGCAGGATGGCGCACATATAAACAGTAAAAAAAATCTAAAATCCATCCATCAAAGCCAGCTATGCAATACAATAAAAATGTAGGATGGTCTATTTATATCAACAGGACGGAAATCTCTGGACCATATTCGCTGAGATTGAACTGATCAAGCTGATTGTATCTGATCGATATGCGCAGCTCTTGTTATAATCCTTCATCAACACATCATTGGGCATAATGCCGCCACATCGAATTACGGCAATAAACCATATTGACCCCATGCGCGGGGGAGTCGAAAGCGCATCAAAGTCGGCCGATGTCGTCACAGGAGCGAAGCGCGGCGCGGGAAGCGCAAAAAGGGGGGGAGGACGTCATGGCATGAAAAAATCAAACAAGATCGCCGATGATGGAGTCGATGTCGAATCAACTGAACAGCTTGAAGGCGAGGGGTCAGGGGAGGAGGAAGAAGAAAGCGCGACTCACGAGGAGAAAGGGGCAGGGGGGAAAGGCAAGTCGACGAAGACAGATCGCAAGGTGGCAGGTAACGATAGTGATAGCGATGAAACAGATGAAGAAAGAACGAGGAAGGGGGGTGAGGAAAAGGAGGAAGAGGATGAGGAGAGTGATGAGGAGAAGGGGGCCGTGAATACACATTCAAGGGACAAAGGGAAGGGGAAGGCCGTCGAGGCGACAGGTAACAATGACAACGACGATGATGAAGATATGGAAGTGGATGAGCCGATCGCGGGTGTTGGAGGGAGCGCAGAGGACCAGGAGGCGCAGAGCACCATTTTCTCACTGAATAAGATCGATTTCCGCAACCCACCTGCGGATGTTCACTTTGGTAAATGGAACAAGCGGCCGCTAGTGGAGTCGCATGCGCAAAAGATGCTGGAGATCATTAAAGCACAAGGTAACCGGGCGTTCAACCTTGCGAACCGATTACCTGTGATCGCGTACCGCAAAGATGTTGATGAAGCGTGTATTACCATGGAGATGAGTCTAGGACCACGAGGGCCTGCGCTACTACTTAGCCCGGCAGGGAAATCGAAAAAAAAAGATTGAATTCGCAGGGGGGAACCATCGATACCATGCGTGGAAAATAGCATCTGAACAAAGCAAGAAAGTCATTGAGAAGCATGAGAAGAAACTGGAAAGTCTGCGAAACAAGGCCCAAAAGGGAGGCAAAGCGCAGGAGACGCGCGATGAGAATATAGGGCGACTAAAGGAACAAATCACAGCAGAGAAAGCGTTGCTTGACGCTATGTCGGTATGGGGGATCACGCTGTATGATGCGGGTGAGTGTGTGCATGCAAACCAACACAATTAATTAAAGAGCTATGAATTCCATATAGCTATTATGACAAACAACAACAACCACCTAGCGAACTATGTGTCCTGGAACGAAGAACGGAAGTACATGGGAGAAGACAACCACGAAGGAATGGTAATGACTCTGAAAGAATACCTTACGCTAACATCGAACGGAGACAACGCGCGGTGGGCGGACACATGGCTCACGAAACTGGGAAGCCACAAGAATTCAATCGTCGGGCAAATCATGAACCATGACGAAACCCGTAAGTATATGTTAAACCTGCATCACTTCCACCCTATTTTCGGGCACGAGGTTGTTTTTTCTGCGCACTGGATGAAGAAGTCATTCCACGACGTCTCCAGAGGAGTGAGTTTTTCTTAATATCATACATCAGTAAGTCTAATAACTGGCTAGGTTATGTCTTATGTGATCGAATACATGGCGAACACGCTTCGCTCACTCAGCACTCCTTTCTCCTACTTTGAAATGACGGACGATTCACGCTGGACATCATATCGACAAGAGATAGAAAAAGAGAACGGCACCACAAACATCATAATGCAAGGCACGCGAGCGTGGACATCGTTAATCGACAGTGACAGCGTTGACAAGCGAGACATGGTACCCAACTTGCTAACGAACGAATTTATGAAAGCACTCGACAAAGTTGTGATGAAAGAAACAGCTGAATTAATGTGGTACAAGGATTCTGGAGACGACTGGGCCACATACTGCGAGGAAGTCGAACGGGTATTCAGCCAGCACGTGTACAAGAAAACGTTCAACCACAAAGATGAACGACAAGTGCGAGACCAATGGGCCTGTAAATGGGACTTCGTAAAGCTCCATCACTATGAATACCATTTCCAAAAACCTTTAATGATTCTAATGCCGACAGTAATCGAAGCGCTGCCAGCAGTGTTAAACAAAGTCCGTGAAGCAATCTCTGAGGTACGTCGTTACATATTCAGTTGCGCCAAAAGAGTGTATATGATTGGCGCAACATATACTGTGACTTTGAAAGATGCAACAGCCGCGCCAGTCTGGCACTGTTGACTGCAGAGTTGAATATCAGCGCCAGACAAGAATGCCAGACTGGCGCATGTGGTGCACAATCCTATCCATTCTGAGAGCGCTGGTCATATGCATATGACTGGTGGTGTCCAAAGGGTGGTCAATGAACGCGCCATTCAAGAATGGTTGAATGGCGCATCATTGCCTTTACCATGATATGTTGGGATTATGTATACAAGAGTATACAGGCAAGCCAAGGCAGTTAACATGCCTAGGGAATATTGCCAGAATATGCTAAGTCATATTAACACATGTTTAACACATGCAGAGACATATAGGGGAACCCACAGTTAACACATGCTACAGGATTAATCATCCTGCAGCATGTCTATCATGGGATAGGCAAGATATAGCCATGTCTATGATAGCCTATCCAAGACAGAGCTAAGGATAGAGTGTCTATGACACACCCTGCAGGAAGTCTAGGACTTACCAAGCCATAATATCATATGTCACTATTATTGACACTGTTATAGGGGATATGACATAGCTATTCCATTATTAACTGGTACAGGGGTCTATTACAGAATACCTCCTTTATATATTAAAGGAGTGCATTACACTATACCTCCTAACTGTGTAGTATAAATATTGCACATCATGTAGGAGATGATAATAACATTCCTCCCTGTTGCAGACTCCCTCACTCACAAGCCTTTGAGATTAACTTCATCCCTTAACCTTGTCCTTTAACTCTTCCTGTCACTGTTCACCACTCCATTCCCAACATGATACTTCAGTGCGCCAATCATGAATGATTGAATGGCGCATATACGAACATTCTGATATGTTACTATCCTTTGCGCTAGTTAGCAACAGATGAATGGCGCATGTTAACTGTTGTTTGTTTTAGTTTTGGCGCTGGATTGACCCCGTCGGTCAATATTTCTATGACGGCTTAAAAACATCAAGTGAAGCAAAGGACCAATCTGCATGGGCCTTGCGCTACATCCATCAGAACAAAGAAGGGTTATTCGAAGATCCCCATGGTGCAGCTTGCGAGGTAAGATTTAAATACATGAACACAATCCTTTATTTATTTTATTTATTTCACTAGTTAGCGCATTTTGTCGTGAAATTCCTTGAAGTATTCCTAGCCATGGAATACGATATTCATGAACATGGCATTAAGATTCCTGTCCGTCCATCTACACATTCTCCTACAGACCTCAACAGCATCCGAACGACGTACGAGAAAGATGTCATCATTCTGGACGAGGAGGCGACAATCAAGAAGATGCGTGATGCTGCGAAAGGCCACGACAAGGCTTCGAGTTCGAAACAGACACAGTTCAACGATCTAATTCTGGATCGTTGTGGACCGCATGATTGGCGAGATTCAAAAAACCCCACCCGCGACTATCAGCGCATTGCGCTTATTTCGATCATAGAACCTCGTTTCGTCCGGAAATACAGGCAAAAACTTCTAGAAAAGTCACCAGCAGCAGCCTTTCTCTGCAAGACAGCACGGGACATTCTTTCACGTCACGCCAAGGCTCGTCAAATCATCAAAGGAAACACGAAGAAGCTCGCGACGGTCCGACGATATTCCTACCCGGACGGAATCAAAGTAGCTGCGGTTGATCAACCGGACGTCGACATAGAAGAAATCATCGCAAAGCTTTCAGATGCCGATACTATGCAGACGCACATGCAATCCGTGAAAGCGATGTTCAAAAAATTATACAATCTTCCTTATGCTATCGCTCGCCCCGACGTCTCCCTCCTTGCGCCAGATGTCAAAAGTTCGCTGGACAATGCCTTCGATGTAAGCGAAAAACATTATATTTATGTATACACTGAACGGTAGATATAAGGCTTTTATTAAAAACATACACTCACTCTCGGTGATGCGGACACAAGCGTCTGCTTATGACCTGATTGACCCCCTTGACAAGAAGTGGAACCTCACCTTGAAGCGCGTAGAGCCTCCTCGGAAGGAAGCATGGACATCTGATTGCGTGAGTCATTGTAGCATCTATTGTGGCACACACTAATCACAGTTATTCTTAACAGAAAGAGGCTGTAGCTATAGACGAAGCCCAAAAAAGACATCAGGCAAAACAAACACGATCAGCAAAAGATGACAACAAATCGGATCCAGACAATGAAGACAAACATCCCTCTTCATCTCCCCACAAACCCACACCGCCTCCTAATCAACTCGTCATCTTGCGCCGATCGACAAGTATCGACACACCCTCCACTGATAGAAACAAAGATGCAAGTTATTTCATTTCATCCTTCTGCACTTTGTTATATTATTCCCAGACGCGCCAATCAAATATCGCTGACCAGCGCAAGTCTGCAACGCCATCCGCAGCATCCACATGCTTGCAGGTGAATAAATCTCGCGTATATCTTTATTACAATTCATCGTGCGCCAGTTGGACAATTTTGTCCAGCGCAACAAACTGTTGTCCCCTGTCCCCGAGGGAAGTCAAGATGTCGACATGGCCATCGATAATGAAACGACATCTCCTGTTGACCATCTCCATGAGCCAAGTCCTTATGACCACGATGACAATCAGGCATCGCAAGTTGCAACACAACCCACCACTTTACCATCCTCTTGTATGTTAATGCTTTCTTTCTTCATTGTCATCTCATAGCTATCATTACAGTACCACCTATCACACCATCTCTTGAGAACATAATGCGTCAGGGCCTCCGTTTGCAACAAAGTAAGAACAACTTCCACCATGATACTGCGTTCTTCAATTTTTATATAGATCCATTCGGGCAATCATGTTCCTCAGAATCGTTGAGAACACGTAGTATGCTTTTCACTCTGACTAATATTTACTTTTCTTAAGTCATATTGCAGCCCCCAGTCCCAACCATCTCAAGCGAGACCAACCCGACAGCGCCCATTCCCCTGGTATCTTTTATTCTCTTTCCCCACATGTGGCTTAAGTTCACGTTATTTGTAGAGCAAAGGCAAATCAAATCCCGCCCAAAGGCTCAAAGCACAGAGCCACAGGGCTCTCAGGATGTTGAGCAAGAGCAACTCCATCGTCGGCCAATGTCCCGCAAGCGCTGAGGTAATCCGTCTTGTTACAAAACAATTATGAAAGTCATACATTGATACAATGTATGCATTCTGTAAATGTATAATAGCAAATCATACTCCTGTTGTTACTGTGGTCACAATCAAGTCATCTACATGTAACTAAGTTCATCCAAGAGTACTACCATGACACACCAAACCGGTCAACAACTGAGTAAATGGATTATGGTGAACGCTAACATGGCGATCCATTGTCTTCCACCAGTCAAACCGACTCGATGTGCACATCTTTATGGCTTGCATATTTTCGTGTACCGTTCTGATGCGCCACTCATATAACTCCGACCTGTGCACAATTACAACCACTTCAATATTGGATAAACACACATATTTTTAAAGAAAACTCCGCCAGTCAAATTACTCCGAACTGCGCACATCATACATGAAACTTGTGTGTTCGTTGACTCATGTCAGTCTGTACTCATATTTCTCAGATGACTTAGTCACATATTTCATATGTACGGCTGCCTCTCACTGTTGTTGCATTCTTACTCTCTGGTTCTGGAGTTATCCCTGTTCATCCCCCCACTGTCTTTTCTGTTGTTCTCATGGATGCTCAAGCCTTAACCCTTCCATCTCTCATTCCTTTCCTTTTCTATCTGCTCCTCACTTGTTTATTTCCATTCGCTGGTTCATCCTTTTCCTTCACCGGATCTTTACATGTACATCATGGGTATATATATATATACACCGCTATTCATTCACATCCTCGCTTGTATTCCATTTGCTAGCATTACCAATGACTGCAGCGCATCATACCTTGTAAAATATATACAAGAAGCGTCTTGAAGTTACATATAAAGTTTTAACATAATTCTCTTCCAGTATTTTACTTGTGTTCTCCACTCAATACTTACATCACAGTAATGTGCCCCTTACCCAGGCTAATATATTCACTCCTCATGGCCTCCTCTTCCCTTCCCTTGTCCGTTCCATATAGGTTACTGTTATGCACTTTTATATACACTTCACAATGTAATTACTGATACCCCTACAGGGAAACTTCCAACCTATTAATCATCACACATTATTGTTTATCCAGTAGTTGCTAGAAATGGAAAGTTTTAAAAATTTATGCACTTTGTTCATTTGGGCTACAACAGTAAATCACAAAATATCTACAAGTAAATTGAGACTGTAATATGTCTCTTTGTGGCCTTGTTAAGCGGATTTTCACACTTGGAGTGCTCCCTTCTTGGCATTGACTTGAGTCTCAATGATTTTGATGCCCTTTTTTCAATGCTTCAAGTGGCTTTAGCATGTTGATGATTTCATGTAATGAGAATTATATTGCCCTGCCATTGCAAGTGGAATGTCCGTCCACAACTAAGTCCGCTTTCATGCTTGGCATGTCAGCGCATCAGCTACTCTTTGGCCATGTGCCACAGTGGCCATCACATGAGGACTATTGATCAATTCTTTGTGGCGTTTGCTCATTCAGATTCTATCCAAGTATGTATAAAGCACATCTGTGAAAACTGATGCAGAGCTATCGCCTATCGCGGACAGCACAGTTATCATTTCTTGGTGCAAAATCCCCAGATCCAAAATCATATCAGTTACTGTAGAGTATCAGGTATTCGCCATATTGCTTATCTCAGAGTCATCTGCATTACATTACATCTTTTAGTCAATTCGCACTTTCTTGACATAAATTCCTTCGATTCATTATTACACTAATTAATTAGACACCCTCGCCGTGGTCCCTGCATCAAATGTCTGTTGGAAGGAGGCCAGGAAAGGCCGCCTCACTAAGTTCAGTCAGGCAGACAGGATAATGTTATCCTTTGTTGCATGTAGTAAGAGTCAGTAGAATACATGAGTGAGCAATAGTAACTATACCTTTGTTGCACATAGTAAGAGTGAGGCAACAAAGGGGAAAAGATCATATATATATGAGGGGTTTGGACCGTGTTGGAAAGTGTCCAAATCCAGCATCTCAACCATGGCCGCATCAAGCGTAGTTCTCATATTGGGTAAGTGGTCGGGCCACCGGTATCTGTACACATGTCCAGCTATGGGTATTGGGTTGCTGGTGATGCGACATGCATGGGTGGTGTCAGTAGCGGTGCACCAGTCGGTGGTATTACCGATTGGTGAAGCCATTGGTCGGTGTGTGCAGCAGTGTGCGTTGACAGTGGTACTGACCGGCAGTGGTATGCGGTCGCCTGTGGTCACCTGTGGTCGTCTGTGGTCATGCCTGCGGTCGCCTGTGGTCGTGGCTGTGCACTTACCGATTGGCAGTGAGCATCGGTATGTGTGTGCATCGGCAGCAGTGTGCTGTCAGTATGCATCAGTTCACCGTCGGTGCGCCTGTGGTTGTCTGTGGTTGTGCCTGCGGTTGTGCCTGCAGTCGTGGCTGTGCACTTACCGATTGGCAGTGAGCATCGGCATGTGTGTGCATCAGCAGTGGTGTGCCATCAGTATGCATCAGTTCGGTGTCGGTGCGCCTGTGTGCATCGGTGTGCACCAGTCAGTGTGCAGCAGTGTGCATCGGTTCGGCGTCGGTGCACCTGTATGCATTGGTGTGCATCGGTCAGTGTGCAGCGGTGTGCATGTGTTCGGAGTCGTGAGCCTGGGGCCAGGCTTACATCTGTGGTTTTATAATCTTTTCACCACATGTCTGGGCTACTACTCCACCCCCCTCTCTTTCTTACAACAAGGCGCATCTCTTATTTCACACAACTGAAAACTCTAGTATGGATTATAGCTCAGAGTATGATGATGATGTCAACATTCAGCAAGATCTTCTGGTCCCTTTCAACGTCGCTCTGGCTCCCGAAAATCTTATCACAGATGATGCACCTTCCCAGGATTGTGTTTTTCAGGCCGCCATTTTCAATACACATCTCGAACAGGACGAGGAAGACAGTTTTGACTGTCAGCCAAAACAATGTTGGACCCTTGAATTCTACAAACAGATGTATGACCATCAAGACTCTTGCCATGCCATTTCTTTGTTGGACCATCGGGCTGAAATCAATTTCCGTAACTCACCTTTCATCACTCCATGCCATGACCCAGACCTTGCCTGGATGCCCCATGACCATTTTCTGGACATGATGATATGTGTTGGTGACGGGTTAGGGCTTGGAGCCCTCCTGCCCAACCTCCAAGTGCACCACACATATGAAATGACGGTTGACTTATCACAACCCTTCAGGACGTTTAGCGCTAAATTTGCCAAACTGGGCTATGACCCCACTGGCTCCATGCATTTTGTTGTATAGGGACAGGCCAAGGGAGCCAAGGCTATCTCCTATGCTATCCAGGGATCCCCCTATAATATACAATGATAGACAAGTCTATCTGGGGAATTATATAGGGGACTATGAGGTCACTATGATATCATTACAGTGAAGCTCCTATGGACATTATACTATACCTCCTATATGCATTGTAGTATATATATGCTACATATTACAGGAGCAGAATAGACAATCCCCCTTGCTCTTGTCCTCATCCTTCCTCTGTGTGATCTTCCACTCACTCTCAGTGACCTGATCCCAACACATTTTATCGGCCGCTCACCTGCTTCTGAAGACGTCTGGGTTGCATGGATGCCACAAGTTCAAGATAATGATGAGATCCCTGTTGGACAATGCTCAGGAAGCACTGCAATGTTGGCACAAAGATCACGAATGTCTGTCATGTTTTTAGTCATGATGCTCCATCAGATTGGGGCGCGTGATGTTCTAGTGTTTACTGAGTACCCTGACTTGGACGACAACAAGGAGTTCAGACAAGCTACCCGTGTACGGTGAGCACATTTACATTTACAATTGCGCCATTGCTACATCTGTGAATGGCACATTTTTCACGTCATATCACAAACCATGAGGTTATCCATGCCTGTCTGCCAGTGCGCCGTTCAACCATAATCGAATGGTGGGCTTCCTGTGCATGGTTGTATGTGTGTTGGGTATCTTCTTTTGATGTGGTCATACCATCATCTTGCGCCAGTCCGATGCACACTAATAGCGCATATCAATTATATTCAAATTATGGGCAGATCAGACAATGTCGAATAGCGCACTTCCATGCTATACTTATGGGCTGGTGCACTGTTACTTACTTTGTTTTTAGTGCACGCAACAAAATATTTCTTACTCTCTGGCAATTATGGCATCTCGACAAGGCTATCATTCAGGGTTACAATAGATGGGTTCAACGTGCACCTTCACAGTATACAGAAGATGGATTCCTCCTCGCACGACACCCGAAGAACGCACAAACTGGGAGAGAGACAGGCAGTATCATAGGCTTCACTACATATCGGTCGCTATTGCTACACATCTCCGGTGGAGTACTTCCTCTTTGTTGTTGTTTTCGTTTCTCAAATTAGACTCTCTGTACCATACGCCACGCAACAGCTTGGGTAGACAGGGACTTGGAGGACATCATTGATGAATATCATGATGGCGTATTCACAACACCTTATCCCAGCACTCACAAGGAGGTTGCATTCGAGGAACTAGGCAATATCCCCTATGTCTCGGAGGATGGAACAAACATTCCGTTGTTCTCAAAGGATGGCTTTCAAATTCGGAAAAGAACTGCATCATTCTCTCACAACGTGAAGCCTCATGGGGTATTGGTGGACCTCCTTAAAACAAGAATTTTGTTCTCAAACGACGTGGATGAGCACATGGATGAAGAACATTTGTCCGTCAACTTCACTGTGTACCCTCAGGCTGGTTTAAAAACCACAGGCCATTTTCAGGCAAAAGGTTTGATTTTCGGGTGCTACCCCTTGTTAAAGAGGATCAACAAACAGGTCACACATGTGGCTGAGGATGATAGCGATGAGGATGACAACGGTAACAATGATCTGTTTGATGCTCCTGTCGTATACGGCATCGTATCTCAAGGTTATATTGCTATGATGCACCATACACGTGGAAGAACAGCACAGCACCATGATGTACAGGTTGGCCAAGTGACCGCTGCACTGGCAGGGATGTTTGCCAAGACACCTCAGCATATTGGTTTATCGAAACGATTGAATCGGACATGCCAGCAAGCTTTACCTCATCAGGCTTTTGCAGAAAAAATACAGAACCCTGCAATCAGTACCGATTTGCATTTGGAGAACATCTATTACATCGACATACAAGCCCTCAGGCCAGACCAAAGGAACGGAAGGCTCGTGCTGTCCATGATTTTAAAATGTGTACAGCCAATGATAGAACAACTGTTCAAATATAGGACAATACTGGAAGACATATTGCTTCCCCTTTGCACTGTGTGGGAACATGGAGATGTACTGAACAGGCTTAGAGAATCAGCTGTCCTATTCAAACCAGATGTGTGTATCTCTGGTCATATTTTATGCACTGAATATTCACTGTGCACCTATAGGCATTTCCTGCGGTATATAACTGGACAAGTTACCCATTGACATAGGTTATTGAAAGCATATTCCGGCAAGCTCAGACAACATCATCGAATGGATCAAAGCAGGACCCATTGCTGGTAGAGATATGCTCAGTGGCTGAACGTGCACTTAACTATATGCATACTGGCAACGCTGCTGTCATTGCGACCTCCGTGATGAACCCATTGTGGATTGGCATGGTGATTATCCAAGATGGGCAACCTTGCTTCAATCCGAACTATGTCATTACCACCCACGGAACTCGCCTACAAGTATTACCAGAGGCATGGCCTCACAACAGCAAGAAACACCAGCCACTGAGCAGCTCCAAATGATGCCAAGTGTTAACATATGGAGAAGGATACTACAATGTGAGTTTAAAGAATGATACATGTCTCATGCCTCTGTCTTTGCATGACTCGTTCATATATGAATGGATGGAGCACATTGATAAAAGTGTTAAATCAAAGTGCGCAAGTCGGTGCTGGTTGCATGGTGCACCTTGGACTTGGTTGTATAACTATTTTTGACCACCATTCAAGGGAAATAAATGGTATGCCGTGTGCGCCGTTCAAATCATTTGGACTGGCGTGTTTTTTCTCCTTTTCACTCTGGTGTTTTTTGTTTGATTACTGCTCGGTGTCACTCACTAATACATTTGTATTTAGATTTTCTTTGCACACTTGAGTATAAAGCTAGCAGCTAGCAGGCCTGCAATGGAATGGACAAGTGCTTCAAATGCTAAGGATGCAGCTTGTCGGTCAATCATCTTCCATGCACTGGGCATATTCATACAGGATTGCAAGACTTTGGTTGAAAACCATGTTCGTTCTGGTATCACCCGTGGCACAAACAGTGATGACATCGATGAGAAAGAATTGGGTCTCCGGCGGAGGAAGGCTTTAAAGGATTGGTTGAACACATTCTTGGCTTTGGCTTGGTCATCAGGAAAACAATCCAAGGCAGAGACTTATCGCTATCTCATGACAATCCTACACACCGACCCTTTATCACAGCCTAGGCAATTGGACAAGTCTCTGGATTCTTGGTCTTACGAAATACTCGCAAAGCATTTTTACAAGCTTGCAACAAATGATGCTGGAACAGGGGAGGCTCCTGTTACATCAAATGGATCATTTGTTATCACTCTC
Organism: Tricholoma hemisulphureum; assembly: GCA_964034925.1. Lineage (NCBI taxonomy): Eukaryota > Fungi > Basidiomycota > Agaricomycetes > Agaricales > Tricholomataceae > Tricholoma > Tricholoma hemisulphureum. Next base: position 1,015,323 of record OZ035928.1, on the reverse strand, counting down.
CCGTTGGCCATTCACTACATCCGATCACTCCAGGGGTATTCCACAGACACAGATACATTCATAATCCTGGAAATCGCCGCAATGATGTGGAGGATGCACATAGATTTCGTGCCTTGGAAAAAGAATGTGAAGGGTGCAAGAGCTGCTCAGGCTACGGTGTGGATGATACTGCATAAGGGTGGAGTTGCAAGAATGTGTGGACTACAGATTGCACCAAGTGCAGAGGAGGTTACACAAGAATTGGCAGAGGAAGCAAGGGATGGGGAGCCTGGTGTGGAATGGGAGATACCCAATCAGCTGTGTGAGGTGGAAAAAAGAGGTGCTGCCTACTGACTGGGACATCAAACATGCATCCCTACATGCACAAAGACAAAAGGCAGAAGCGGAATATGTGTGGAAAACATATGAGTTTGTAGAGAAACATTACGATGGGACATACTGGATGCATCATTTGGCTCTGATCTGTGGGATCTTGTTCTCATGTGTTGCACCAATGATCTTCTTTCCGAGAAACACATTGTTGCCACAAACGAATAATATTCAAGAGCTGACAAAAGCAATCCGTCAAGTGCCTTGGACAAAACACAGTTCTGGAAGTCACAAGGGAATGACTGCTCCTCGACCTTTTGTGACCATGGTAATGACTGCACTGATTGGATTTTGGGATACAAGGACAGCATTTGCACAACATCTTGAACGGAACAGGGGAGCACAAGGAGAGAGTTGGACAAGCAAGCATGGTGAGCCATATGAAATTGAAAATCTATGGAAACTGATTTGATTGAATTACTAAAACAGGAAACAAAGAAATCCATGCTATGAACTTTATCCGTATGGGTCTGGCAGAAGGATATCATCCTGGAGTAACACGACTTTCGAAATATGGGTCTAATTGGGGGTTTTTAGGGCAGGAGAGGTTGAGACATGTGTATATGAAGTTGATGGGAATGCTTGTTGGAAATGATTACAGGGAATATTTTGCTATCCACTGGATGTTTGGAGGAGAGATTGCAAAGGAACTGTCAAAGCAGGGACAGATTCTATCACCAAAGTCAGAAATATAGATATAGGGTGGTAGATAAGAGGTATTGTTATTTAGCATAATAAGTAATTCATGTTAAACACTATGAAAAACAAGAAGGATACAGTTTTCGTTTTATTTAAGAAATGCGCCAGTGACACTTGGTTGACTGGCGTGTGATTCAGAGTATAAAATTACACTTGGGTGATGTGTGGCTGGTGTTGGAATGTATCACAGTACATCCATAACTGCTTAAAAAACGCGCCAGTCACATGTGGGTGACTGGGGGGGAGATCAGTGGTGGATTAGACAGACAAGTAAGTGTGGTGCTGCCCATCAGATCATGGGATGCTGTGTTTGTTATAATATGTTGTGTGTTGGCTTTGTGAGTTTCTAGCATGCCACAATTTAGTGGGTCATATTTTCAAAGCATCGACATTCTGTTGATCTCATTTGATGCTGTGTATTTCTTATTTTGAAGTTTAGAATGGGTGAGTTGTAAAATGTGATTTTGCAAGAACACCAGTATTGATTTATGTTACATAGATGTATGGGCATCTAATGTGTGTATGATGAAATATATATTTTGTTTATTTATGCACCACATTATATGCCATGACATCAACAGAAACCATTTCGGTGTTTGGATATAATATGTTTTTTTGCACTTTCATATGTTTATATTATATAATATGTTCTGGGTTTGACATCCACTCCTTGTAACTTCAGGGCAGTACATAGTGTATTACTTGTGTTTCTGATACACTTACAACAGGTCTCCATGGAAGGGGTGGATGGAAGGCATGGGCATGTTCTGCAAATAATCTGAGCTTGTAGGCTGTATGCACTGAAAAGACAGGCAGGTATTCTTTCACTGTTTGCTAGGAAATGTCTCGTGGTAAAGGAGGGTACCAAGGGTAAGGAGCCTTTTCTTAGGCCTCTGAGCCGCTCTAAGCTCCTAGTGCATGCGAAGCATGCACCTGCACTTTATCACACTGCCACATCATCCATCTGCACTCGACCGCAGGCAACCACAGGCAACCACAGGCAACCGCAGGCGCATGCACCTGCACTTCATCACTGCGCCTGTGTGTGCCATATCACGCCCACACGCACATTTCCACATTCACATGCACCCATGCAAGTACCACCTCTTGCACCATTTCCCAGCATGTGATTAGCCATGCTGAGAGCGTGTTCTGGGCGTCGAAAATCACGGTCCGGCCGTTTGATGGATTTAGGAGACACCAAGTTGTTCCAAGGGTATGTTATTATTCATAACCCCTATAAAGATGCTAAAATCCTCAGAACACGTCATGATCTGGATCTGATCCATGATCCGGTCGGATCCCCTACCAGTATTCCTCTCCAGAATCCTTTAGCATTCCGTGGCTGTGCGTCACCCACAGATTTTGTTTTGCTTATTATGGCTGATCCGCTGGGCTGATCGCTCATGTCAGACACCCAGCATGTCCAGTTTTTCGATCCCATTCTGATGGTCATGATCTTGTTTGTGTATCTTTGTTGGCTGGCCCGCAATAGCTGCGGGTGACTGTGGGTGTCGGTCACCCACAGCCTGCATTGTGCCATTTGTCACTGTCATTCTTGCTCAACCATCACGTGTTTGGTATCAGCAGAAAGTTGATTGTTATGGCAATGTGACAATGCCACATTTGTATGTGTTTGTTTGCTTATACAGTCAATTTCAGCATATTAGATACCATTCTGCTCAGAAATTCATGCTGAGTGTAAAGGCAGTGCTTGTTTGTTTGCATTTGTTTACTCAGACACCAAGAATCCAGAAATTTGCTAAGTCACACAAACCTGCCCTCAGTCATATAACCCTGCCCTCAACACTCAGGGAACTCCAATTTTTACTAAGTTATAAAAACCTGCCCTAAACAGTGAGATATGGCCTGCCCCTAAAGCATATAAGCTTAGAAAAGATTTATGAGAAAATTATAATATAAACTAGATATAAATAAGAAATGGCAGGGTTAGGGTTTGGGGAATGAGCTTTATCTTTATCTAGTAGTGTGGACTTGTCCTTCATACTGCATTGGCTTGCCTGCAATATATCACAACAAAACTTCTAGTAATAAAGCTTGCAGTAGTGTCACTGAAATCATAACTGAATATGAGACTGCATATTGTGCCATTTGTCATCCTGAGTGAGTTTGTTTGCATTTGTTTACTCATACACCTGGAATCCCAAATTTTGCTAAGTCACAATAACCTGCCCTTCATCACCAGCCACCATCTGAATGATAAAATCCTCCCCTCAACTATATGCAACACAATCTGGCTTGGTCCACTATCAACAAACTAGATTGTTTGGATTTCTTCTTCAATGCTGATTTTAGAAATATTGGCCCCAAGCACATATATAGCACATTATGGGAGATATTAATTGTCCCAACCCACCCTGGGTGCATGCAGTGGCAGTTGGTGAAGAAATTAATATACTTGAATAAATACATCAGAAGGAAAGGTAGAAAACAAGAGGGCAGGACAACAAACAAGTGGGTGGTAGGAGGGGGAACAGCAGATGAGGGGAAAAGTGGTGATTGAAAGACAATAACATGTGTCCTATCATCATTTACTTGCACATCAGCAGGTGCAAATAGATGCAACTGTGTGGCACATCATGGTACCATCACAATATATCACACCAAGTGGACATCCAGGCTCTGGGTGACTGACAAAGAGTCACCCAAGACCCAAGTGGTCACCCAGTCCTGGGGTAACTAAAAAATAGCCATCTAAATGGTCACCCAAGCTCTGGGTGACTGAGAAATAGTCCCCCAAGTGGTCACCCAAGTGGTCACCCAAGCCTTGAGTGATTGAAAGATAGCCATCCAAGTGGTCACCCAACCCTTGGGTGACTGAAAGATGATCACCCATATGGTCACCCAAGCCTTGGATTGCTAACAAACAGCCATCCAAGTGGTCACCTGGCTATCTTTCAGTCACTCAAGGCCTGGGTGACCACTTGGGTGACTCCTTGTCAGTGACCCAAGGCTTGGGTGACCACTACTTATCAGTCACCCAGAGCTTGGGTGACCATTTAGATGGCTATTTTTCAGTCACCCAAGTGGTCACCCAAGCCTTGAGTGACTGAAAGATAGCCATTCAAGTGGTCACCCAAGCCTTGGGTGAATAAAAGATAGCCATCCAAATGGTCACCCAGGCCTTAGGTGACTGAAAAATAGCCATCCAAATGGTCACCCAAGCTCTGGGTGACTGATAAATATTGGTCACCCAAGCCTTGGGTCACTGACAAGGAGTCACCCAAGTGGTCACCCAGGCCTTGGGTGACCACTTGGATGGCTGTTTGTTAGCAATCCAAGGCTTGGGTGACCATATGGGTGATCATCTTTCAGTCACCCAAGGGTTGGGTGATCACTTGGATGGCTATCTTTCAATCACTCAAGGCTTGGGTGACCACTTGGGTGACCACTTGGGGGACTATTTCTCAGTCACCCAGAGCTTGGGTGACCATTTAGATGGCTATTTTTCAGTCACCCAAGTGGTCACCCAAGCCTTGAGTGACTGAAAGATAGCCATCCAAGTGGTCACCCAACCCTTGGGTGACTGAAAGATGATCACCCATGTGGTCACCCAAGCCTTGGGTGACTGATAAACAGCCACCCATATGGTCACCCAAGCCTTGGATTGCTAACAAACAGCCATCCAAGTGGTCACCCAAGGCCTGGGTGACCACAGACAGTAATCCAAGGCCTGGGTGACCATTTGGGTGACTCCTTGTCATCATCCAAGTGGTCACCCAAGGCCTGGGTGACCACAGACAGTAATCCAAGGCCTGGGTGACCACTTGGGTGACTCCTTGTCAGTGACCCAAGGCTTGGGTGACCACTATTTATCAGTCACCCAGAGCTTGGGTGACCATTTGGATGGCTATTTTTCAGTCACCCAAGGCCTGGGTGACCATTTGGATGGCTATCTTTCATTCACCCAAGGCTTGGGTGACCACTTGAATGGCTATCTTTCAGTCACTCAAGGCTTGGGTGACCACTTGGGTGACTGAAAAATAGCCATCTAAATGGTCACCCAAGCTCTGGGTGACTGATAAATAGTGGTCACCCAAGCCTTGGGTCACTGACAAGGAGTCACCCAAGTGGTCACCCAGGCCTTGGGTGACCACTTGGATGGCTGTTTGTTAGCAATCCAAGGCTTGGGTGACCACATGGGTGATCATCTTTCAGTCACCTAAGGGTTGGGTGACCACTTGGATGGCTATCTTTCAGTCACTCAAGGCTTGGGTGACCACTTGGGTGACCACTTGGGGGACTATTTCTCAGTCATCCAGAGCTTGGGTGACCATTTAGATGGCTATTTTTCAGTCACCCAAGGCTTGGGTGACCACTATTAATCAGTCACCCAGAAATAGTCCCCCAAGTGGTCACCCAAGTGGTCACCCAACCCTTGGGTGACTGAAAGATGATCACCCATGTGGTCACCCAAGCCTTGGGTGACTGATAAACAGCCACCCATATGGTCACCCAAGCCTTGGATTGCTAACAAACAGCCATCCAAGTGGTCACCCACACTGACAAGGAGTCACCCAAATGGTCACCCAGGCCTTGGATTACTGTCTGTGGTCACCCAGGCCTTGGGTGACCACTTGGATGGCTGTTTGTTAGCAATCCAAGGCTTGGGTGACCACATGGGTGATCATCTTTCAGTCACCCAAGGGTTGGGTGACCACTTGGATGGCTATCTTTCAGTCACTCAAGGCTTGGGTGACCACTTGGGTGACCACTTGGGGGACTATTTCTCAGTCACCCAGAGCTTGGGTGACCATTTGGATGGCTATTTTTCAATGATTCAATGTGTGCAGACTTGCTTTTAACACAAGAATGACTTCAAAATGCTGCTTACATAATCACATTTCCAGCCTCAGAATTCTTTCATTTCTACTTGTATTATTTCCAATTGTACTCATATCATATCCTTACACAACCCTTTAAATCAATACAAGTCACTCATCGACTTTATTCAAATAAATCAATATTGACTTCAAAATGGCTGCTTAAGTAATCAACCCTATTCACCTTGTTTTCAGTCTTGCAATTCGTTTTGTTATACTCAAATCAATTTATATCATATCCTATTCCATCTTTATGCAACCCTTCAAAATTAATACAAGTCACTTATCGACTTTGTTGCCAGTCTATTCAAAGCAACCAAGATTGACTTTAAAATACATCTATAGTGCTGCTTACATAAGTAATATAAGCAATGCTATTAACCTTATTTTCCATCAGATGTTTTGTAAGAAAATAGCAACTTCAACTGGCAAATAAAACATTATGCCCAATTACACTGAATTACACTCAGTTATCCTGAATTATGCTCGGTTAAGCTGAATTATGCTCAGTTATGCTGAATTACGCTCCATTAGCCTGAATTTGTCATGTACCAATTTTTTAGTTGTCATACCAGATTAAGTATGCTGGATTACACTCACTGATGCTACCATACATCTGTTATGCTGAATTAGGCTGGAGTAACAAATGGTCCTTTCAATTGATTGACTCAATGTACGATACACTATACACCACCCCATAACTGCAATAATGGGTGGCAATGCTCCCTTCGGCATCTACCGGGGTCCCAAGTCATGTGATTCCTTGTTGATGTTTCATTGGAGTTTTGAATGCAATCCTTGTCTTCTTCTCTTCTCACTGCATGGCTGTCCTTGGTTTGTTTGGAGCGGCGCATGCCTGCGCCTGCTTAAAACATCCATAAGGGCTATGCCAGTGCTCTAGGAAGGTTGAGCGACCTTGGGAGTTTCACCATGGTCCCATTTGGGTTTGTTTGGAGCAGCGCATGCCTGCACATGCTTAGAATGACTCTAGTGACCATGTGTGGGCTCTGTGAGACATGCTATAGATAGTGTATATAGTGTAGATTACATATTGTAGTATTCCAATGAAATCCCTAGAGGGAGAGTATGTCTGACCAAGCTATTGACCCTGAGAGCAAAGTTATTCTAGTTCATGCCTCGCAACAGTCACTCAGAAAACATCATGTTATTCCCCAGTTATGCTCTGATTATGCTATGATGAGACTTGCAGGCAGGACAGGCTACGTGACACCTGAAGATGCACACTTTAAGAAGTAGTTGTGCCAAACTTTGTTTAATTATCTCAGCTCTCAATCGAGTTGGTATTTTGACTCTTTTTGAAATACATATTATGTTACATATTACAAGACATTACCACAAAGCAGCCTGCTCTGCTTGTCTTGCATGTCTAACCGCCACCATTAATTTGAATGCTGTGGCTATGTCAGCCACTATCCAAGCTCCCTGCCTTTCGATGTAATGGAGGAATAGCAAGGTCCCGAGGGATGCCTCCACCTCGTTTGGGAAGTAATGATACCGGCCTGCCCAGTCACTGAAGACTGATGAAACAGGTGGTGTGCGCCTAACACCTAGATCCTATATCCTAACCAACACAAAACACACACACCAATGCACTGTCTGAATGGTTGCGAGTAGGCCCAAAGAGTTCCCTTGCAGAACTTATTGCCAAGCCTTTAGTTCCTAAGGTTCCTTCCTAAGCTTGACTCTTCCTTAGAATATTCTTGATATCCTTAGATCCTTCCTATGATCTTGCCTAATGTCTTTCTGTAATCCCGTTGATTTCCTAAGAGTTTCCTAAGTCCGATTTCCTAAGAGTTTCCTAAGCTTTCCCTAAGTCTTGTTCCTATGTTCTTTAGAATTCCTAATCCTTAGTCCAAATTCTTGTCCTTGTGCCTCAGTTTCACAATCTTCGACCCTAAGTCTGAAGATCCTAAACTTTGTTCCTTTATTTCTTAGATCCTTGGTTTCCTATTCCTTTATCCCGAGCCCGACGTTGTCAACAGCACTGAGCTTTCAACAACTTTGACGCGCAAGGGAGTAACGTCCCACGCCTGATTTCCTATGTCCTAGTCCTTGGTTCCGAGTCTTTAACACAACTTTGAACATGCTCGCCGTGTCACACGATGAGCAAGATGTGAGATTTGTGAGGGAGGTATATTCTGGGGTCTGAACTTCTCTGCTGTGCAGCTACACTACCCCTAGTATTTGTACAAGTACAAAATATGAAATAGATAATGAAACTGTCCTTTATATGGTATGTTGGAAATAGCTTGGTGGAGCTACCCTAGAAGATAGAATCACATCGCGATGGGGTGATATTGCCCTATCCGAACAGTCTGTTAAATGGTATAAAAGGAAATCTCGCTGACTTATGTTAGATAACGCCCTCTATTGCTCGGCCTTCACCTCCTATGGTGTTCCGCCCCGCCATCAATCAGGTATGATGTCGATCTTTTGATCTTGATGCTTGATTTTCTAAGCTGATCCGCCATTGCTATGGGCTCCTAAGGTGTCAGTTGGGTGGCTGTGCCTGTCTGCCCTGATCCATTGATTAATTTGTATGTCACATCAACACCTGGCATCAAAACAGCTGGGGATCAGACACTCAATGCATGCTTGACGCTTCCTAAGTCCCACAGTCCTGCTTCCCCATACTAAGGCTCGTCCTTTGGTGCTCGAATATTCTGTGAGTTCCTATTTGTTCTTGGAAATTTTCCTAAGCTTTTCTCGACCATTCTCCATCAATCGCCACTTAGAATTTCCTAAGGTGTATCAGCATTACTGACATCACAATCTCATGGAGAGCCTGAAGCATGTAGAGCTTGGTGCCCCAGGCAAGGCTCTGCCCCAGATCAGGGTATAGACAAGTTTGTCGCCCAAGCTCGTCCAGGTGGCACATCCACGCATTGACTTGGTCCGGAAGCATGGGGTCCTGGTATTGGCAGTTTGGGTTCCTAATTGAGTGTGATCAGCGAACCTGGTAGAAGTGATTTTCAATTTCATGTCACTTACATGAAATCCATGTCGAATTCTGCCCCCCTGATCATGAGGTTGGCTTCTACTAACCGCTGCCAGGTTGCCCCCTGGCCTGATACCAAGGCCACCTTATATTCTGGCCAGCTCATGATACATATGTCGGACTCTTCACCTGTCCATGTAGCCAGAGCATGAAGTACATAGAGCTATGTCATAGTCATATCAGTATTAAGCAACAGACAAATGGTTGGCGACCCACCCATTCCCATAAACAAAACTGGTTCTTTGCCTTCTTGAATGCATGTTGTGGGGGCATGCTCCAAAAAGTACCTCTGCCATTTATTGTCCAGAGGGATGGTCGAACACATCCACGAATCACATGCGAATGCATCGGCCCTGGTGGTATGGCAGGTGGGCCTCTCAATGAGCACAACAGAGATGAGGTCTGTATAGAAGCTTGTCCCATCAAAATGAGAGGGGTTGATCCAAGGAGTGTCAAAGTGCACTCCACTGGGTCGGCAATATTCATCGAACCCCTGGGTACTAGCCAGCACAGAGGGGGGAATCGCGGAAACTGATCGATCTACAAGCTGGCATCCAACCGCCATGAACATTAAAATCCCCTCATCATCGCTCTTGCCTGAATTTCTTCCTCAGTGTCTGGGTGACTTAAGGGAGCCTGAGTGGCATCCTCTTCCTCATCATCCTCCTGATCTGGTTGGGCAGGGAAATGCTGCTGTATGAACTCCTGAGCGTGGGATTGTTGGAGTAACGTAGCACTAGATCAGACTCAACTTCCTCCCAATCTTGCGGTGTTGGAGGAACCCATTCCTGGTGCTGGGGATGATCCGTGTGACCTACACAAGACGGGGTACAGTTGGGATGCAAGTTGGACTGCATATGGTTGCTGAATGAGCTGCCAGCATTGTAGAGGATGTAGTTGTACATCTTGCCACCCTGTGGCGCTGGAGCATGATGACAGGTATGGGGACACTTCTGAAAGAAGACCATGTTAGGTTTGTCAAGAGTAATGATTTACTGGGTAGAAGGTAGTGGCACAACAATAGCCAAGCAACTGCATCGCCCTTGGGCATTCACTGCAGGTGAAATGTCATGTGACTACAATCGATTATGCTCGATTACTCTCAAATATGGTGGATTATGCTCACTCACTCTCACTCACTCTCAGTAAGCTATGCTCAATTACGCTTGGTTACGCTCAATTATGCTCACCTAGTTGCGCTTGGTTATGCTTGGTTACGCTCGCCTAGTTATGCTGAATTACACCCAATTACGCTCAGTTATGCTCAGTTAAGCTGGAGTCACATAGATAAGTAGTGCTTGAAAGTCCGGTCTGGTCCTATAATATTCAATATTCAACAGAACCACAACCGAACCACCCAGAAGGTCTGTCTGCAGTTCTCAGCCGGTTTCGACCAGTCTTACACTTATATACCAACTAACTTTTGTAACTAGGATACTTACAGAAAAAAAGAATTACAATGTAAAAAAAAAAAAAAAAAACAGAGTCCACCCGTGAGCAGCAGCTTGTGAGGCTGGACATTAGGTTCACAAAAGAAAAAAAAAGACGGAAAAAAGGAAGCACCCCCTGCACTTGCAAGCGAGGGGGCATGTCAGCATCATCAAGGAGGGGGCATGTTGGCGTCATCGTCAACGAGGGGGCGCATTGGCATCATCATCAGCGAGGGGGTGCATTGGCATCATCATCAGCAAGGGGGCATGTTGGCGTCATTGCCACCCCTTGTCATTGTTGGCCCCAGTCGTTGTTGCCCGTCCATCATCGTTGTCCACTGTCATTGGCAATCCACCCTGCAAGCAGAGGCTCGCAGCGGTGTTACAGAAGGGTGGGGAACATGGCGGTAGTCTTCTGAGGGAAGTGGCATTGAGGGAGGAAAGAACAATTTAGTTGTTATGCATTGTTTGTATGGGATCAAAAGTTGGCGAGAAGTTCAATCAGAAAAGAAAAAAAGGATGGCATCTGTCAAAAATTACCTAGCAACACTAGTGCTATCAAACAAACAAATGCAAACTCACTTAGGGTATATAAACCCTCTATATTTTATTCTTTTGTTCCTTGGACTTCTGTCCCCTTGTAACCATAGAATAAAATAAGTAATATGAGTAAAATAGTTATTAATATCTAAGATGGTTTGAGACGAGTTCTAACCAGTCTTCAACAGGTCTCCTCAGTTCTCTTGAGATCAGTGGACCGGGACCCCACTGATACCATAACCAGTAGGACCAAGACCATAGGTCTGGTTGCATTGGTCAGCAGTCTTTTTTCAGTCTACGAGACTGGACCTTCAAGCACTATAGATAAGGGCCATGCAGCCCTTATCTATGACTCTGACCATTTCTGTAATAAAATTAACCCTATAATATAACATTCATTGACGGTGTCTACCTTAACCCAAAGGTCATCAAGCTAGCACTTGAGGATCTCTGGATCAAGGTAAATGCCATCAAGGAATACTGTATTATAGTGTTCATTTTAACACAGAAATAGTCACCACACTGGGGACTGAACAAAGGCCCTCCTGGACATATATGAGCAGCTCCACCACTGAGCTATTAGGTCTTGTTGGATGCAACTCGGTTGCTTATTTTACTCTGAATTATGCTGAATTATGCTGAATTATGCTCATATGGATTATGCTCAGTTACACTCAGTTATGCTCAATTATGCTGGATTACGCTAAGTTACACTAAGTTATGCCCAACTACCCTGAATTACACTGAATTATGCTCAGTTATGCTGAATTATGCTCAGTTATGCTGAATTACGGTGAATTACGCTCAGTTATGCTGAATTATGCTGAATTACACTCAGTTATACTCTGTTATGCTGGAGTCACAAGTGGTCACACATGTGATGACTTGTTATGCCTCATCATATATAGACCTCCTTTGAATCGTCCATTGCTGCACAACCGTTCCACCAAATTCTTAGCTTTTTGGCAGAGCTAATTTTTCATATAAGACCTTACTTTCATCCACCCAAACTTTCCCAATTTTTTCCTTTTGTATATATGAATAATCTTATACAAGTACTGTATAATCTCTTGATCCTTAGTCCTTAATCCTTGAGCCTCAGTTTCCCAATCCTCAATCCTAAGCCCAAAGATCCCCTAGTATTTGTACAAGTACAAAATATGAAATAGATAGAAGACTGTCCTTTATATATCATTTTGGAAATAGCACAACTGTGCTATCCTAAAAGATAGAAACATATTGGGATAGGGTGATGTTACACAGCCCAAATGGCCTGTTAAATAAGATAGAAAAAGAGTATAAAAGGAAATCTTGGTGTATTATGTTGTATAACAACCTCTGTTGCTCAGCCTACACCTCCTATGGCATTCCACCATGCCATCAATCAGATACAATGTTGATTTTTTGATCTTCATTCTTGATTTTCTAAGCTGATCTGCCATTGCTATGGGTTCCCAAGGGGTCGGTCAGGTGGCTGTGCCTGTCTGCCTTGATCTGTCTATTAATTTGTATACCAGATCAACACCTGGCATAAAAACCAGCTGTGGATCAGATGCTCAATGTGTGCTCGATGCTTCCTAAGTCCTACAGTCCCGCTGCCCCATACTAAGGCTTGTCCTTTGGTGCTCAAATAGTTGGTGAGTTCCCCTCAGTCCTTGGGAATTCTCCTAACAACAACCTGACCACTTTTGGTCAATTGTCACTTAGAATTTTCTAAGATGTATCACTGGACACAAATAAAAGATGGGCATTCCACACCCACTGATAGGGCAGGGGATGGAAAGGGGGTCTTCACCTTCTGAGGGCATGTGACCCTTTGATAACTTGAAGCTCTTGTTGGCAAGTTTGCAGTGTTTTTGGCAGGACAAGATTTTAGCAAACTGAGTGATGAAAAGTCAAACTCAAGGACAGGTGACAAAAAGTCAGACCTGGACACACATGGATTGGGGAGGAGGAAGAATCAAGTGAAATTCAAAGAAAGGCCAGGAATAAGCTCCAGGAGCTTAAAAACTCTAATCTCACCATGGACTTAAATGACATAAGTGCCTCTAGCTTCTTAGGAATCAGCAGCAAGCACACAGTGAAATGTTTTAAGTCACTGTTGAGGGTGATAAGATGAAAGATAATGAGATTGATAAAAGAATCACCAGACCTTTGCAGTTCTGTACTTGTAGGAGACACCCATGGTACACACATGTCATCCACCTCAACTTGTGTATTCTGCAAAGGATTGTAATGTGCATGATGGTGTGAGAAGCAGAGGGGGTGGTCCCATAAAAATAGGTCTTTGCCATAACTAGACCTATATCTATCATTAGTCCACTGTCAACCCAGAGAACAAAATTACCTCCATACCTGTTCCTATACAAAGTGGCGGAGGTTGGGACAATGGCACAAATTGGAGCCCCCAGTCCCTCAAGCCATAAGTAGCTCTTTCCATAGATACTCAGACCAACCAAATTCAAAGTCCCTTCCTGACTCAACAGCGCCGACCACATTTTATAGTTCAAACTGAAGCTGTGAAACCACCTTCTTCAATGATTGGGAGATCCTCATTGCCCACAATGGATTTCCCGCAATTCTGCAAATTGGTACAGTGCAGAGCAGAAAGGTGAAGGAATTCTGTAGGGTGCAGTGTGCATTAGATGCTAGGCCATCTTCCTGGCTGAGGGGCAGCAAAACAAATCCTGGTAATGCAGAGACTCTATCCTACAGCATGATGGTAACAGTATAATGTTTTCATTTAATGTGCAATCTTGAGGGTAGGGGTGGATATTACATGACTATGCTAACTCTGTGCTCAAATCCAAGGGCAATCTCAAGGTCAATGTCACCTCAAACAACAGTGCCCACAACATGCTAGCTGTTAAGGCAGAGCCTCAACTACTAAGTTCAAGTTATCGAATTCGTTAGAGATGAGGCTTTCGTCACTAAGTTTAATCACACTAAGACGGAGGCTTTCCGCTTAGGTCGAGTTCACGTCAATGAGCAGTTAAGGTGTGAATTGCCTAGGTCAAGCTAGAGAGCGTTGACCGTAAACTACTACAGTTTATATAGCTATTGGTATCTAGCTAATTGTCCAATAGTACATTGACAAGTACTACTTGCTGCGCACGCAGCGATATAGCTGTTATACTACGGAAGGCTATGTCTACTGTAAAGTAAGCTGGCTGTGCTTGTTGCTGCGCTACAAACAGTTGTATCTAATGGGTGCTGCCTGACGAGTCAGTTATCTGCTAAGTATCAAAAAGGAAACAGAGTAAAGTAAAGGAAGAAAGGAAAATTGTAAAACTAGCTCCTCTGTGCTCGAATCCAAGTGGAAGCTGAGGGGGTATATTAGGTCAAACAACAGTCTGCAAACATGCTAAGTGCTTGAATGCAAGGCCAATGTGAAGTCACACAGCAGAGTCCACAAACAGGCTAACTCTATGCTTGAATCCAAGAAGGGCACATATTGGAGGAAGGTGAGCTTCAAACAGCAGAGTCCACAAACATGCTAACTCTGTGCTCAAATCCAAGGGAAAGCTGGGGGTAGATGTTAGGTCAAACAACAGAGTCTGCAAACATGCTGACTCTGTGCTTGCCAGTAAATCCAAGGACAATCTCGAATGAAGGTGAGGTCAAATAACAGAGTCCTCAAACAGGCTGACTCTCCAATGAACTGAATGAGTCAAGACTCAGATTCATCATTTCAACTCTGTAACAAGTCACAGTCACTGTGACTCCCATGTTGCCAATGGTATTAAACTAGACTTGTGTCTCTACATGCACTCAATGCTTGCTCATTGTACTAGGGATCGGTCACCGGTCTAGTATTAAACTGGAGTTAGCACCATGTTGGCATCATACTAGTATGTTGAACTAATGAAGTTGCAAACACATTCTTTTGAACTTGAAATACTAGGCTGGACAAAAGACTTGATTTGGATGGCTTGATTGTCCACTGGCAGGCAGTGGAAGGAGTCCCAAAGGTAACTTTATTTTGGGACAATCATGGTGATGTGGACAGAAAAGACAAACATACAAAGTTAATTGTCATTGGCATAATTGAACACAGCCACAGTGACTTTCAAGTTGGTGGCTGCTCCAAGTCAGGCTGGCCCAGATATTGGCATGACATAATGTACTCGCACTCAGGCTATTGATCAACAAACTAGCAACAGTACACTGAGGGAGGAAAGAGAGGTTCCATCACCATTTTTCAAACATACACACAAGAAAATATCCCCAACTTGAATGTCATATAGTACAAAACAGAACATAACCAGTACATAATAGTACTCGAGTATTTAGTATTATGCATGAGCAAATATGACTGTACCCATTGGCAGTAAGTAAATAAAAGCCAAAGACTCCTAGTCATCCAGGACCCTCCAACTCAGTTAAATACACTTTCTGGCTTTTCTCCAACTGCAAACCAGTCCTCCAAAACACATCATTCTATGACAATTCCCTATTGATGCTCCCTGCAGTATTATAAGGAACAGTGCCAGGCATGACAAAACCAAGGAGCTAGGAGCAGCGCTGCCATTGATGACCCACCCCCTGTAGTCCCTGCCGCACAGCCATCCAGATGCCAACCATGCATAGTAGGCCTGCCTATCGCATTTGCTCTGCTGATCTTTCCCCCTTAGCACCAGCATTTACTTCCTGGATCGATAGTAGGTGGCATTATTGATAACAATCTATTGGTGCCAGTCAATAGGCCATTGTGCACAGTACCGATAGTTTTATCTGTAATTCACACTCCTCTACATATTCCAGAAATTCCAGTCAAGTTCAGAAATTCTGGACTCATTTTTTAGGATGGGGGAGTGGGGCACATTGCATGTGTGTCTACTGTTGCATTGCCATCACTGCCCCCCTCCCATGCCCCTTGACTATTGCACCCCCCTCCACCCTGCGAGCAGTCACTTGCAGCAGTGGTGGGGGGTGCTCTGTTGCCCTGGGTGTTGTGTGGTCACACATCTGGTGTGTCCCCTCAATCTGACAGAGTAATTTAAATTGATTAGAATCTAGTATAAATATGTACAAAATAAAATTGAAGGGGAGGGAGGAGGAGTGGGGCACAGCGTGTCACTGTCATTGCCCCCCTTCCCTGTCCCCCCCCTCCCTGTGCCCATCTGTCATCCTTGCCTACTGCACCCCATGAAGTGGTGGTGGGGGTGCTCTGTCATGCTGGGTGTCACGTCTGGCACATCCCCCTGCCCCCCAGTGCATCCCCCCACCCTCCTATGGAGTCCCCCATCACCCCATGTGTCCCCCCTTGTGTCCCACATGTCTCCCTCCCTCCCGGCATGTCCCCCCATCCCCTGGTGTGCCCCGTCACCCTGAGGGACCTCCCCTTGTCCCTTGTGAGCCTGGGGGCAGGTGATGTGTTGGTGTGGTTATCCCTGGCTGGGGGAGGGTGCTGGGTCACTGGACATGACATGACATGGCAGCAGCGGTGGGCACTTGGTCTGTGGGTGTTGGTGATGTGGTGGCTGCCAGGTGCTGGTGAGGTGGTGGCGGCAGTGGGTGCTTGGTCAGTGGGCAGTGATGTGGTGGTGGTGGTGGGTGCTGGGTCAGAAGGGAGGCAGCAGTGGGTGTGATGTGGCAGTACTGGACTAGGAACAGGGCAGCAGAGGGGAGCGCTGGCAGCATTGGTGATGTGGTGGCTGCTGTCATTCCTTCTTCCTCCCCTGGCAGGTCCCTGGTGCCTTCCCTCATCCCATGAAGCCCCCCACCTCCCAGCTAAGTAGGGAGGAGGGGCAGCCCATTGTAGCATACAAATGCAAAAAGAAAAACTAAGAGAAAAAGAAACATCTTTTTAGCTTTAAATAAACATGAAACAGACTTTAGAATACTTAACATGGGGCCTATGGCCCCCATGGTGTGCTAGATGAGGAGGGAGGGAGTGGGGAGGGAGGCTGTTGTTGTGATGCTGGTGGGGTGGTGCCAATGAGTGAGCTGGCAGTCATGACACATCACGGTGGTGATTGTGGCCATGTGACATGCGTCCAGTTAGTTTGGTTACTTAAGTTTTTCCTGGTTCGGGTAAATTCCAGAAATTCTGGAGTAATTATTCAAACCAGAATTATCCTCTACAGTGAGAAATACACTCAAAAAAGTACCTCCAGAATCCAGAAATTCCGGAAATTCCAGCTGGAATATGTGGGGGAGTGTAATGTATTCATAAAGTTTCTGATAAATTCTTGATAGTTTTCTTCCTTGACAAAATATGCCCACCCAGGAGCAATTTCTGGATCATTTATTCCACACTCCTTTAACTACAGTCTGAAGTTTCCATCAACTGCCAGAAATTGTGTATACAAATATCTACAAGTCATATATTATGGCTGAATCACCATTGAGAATAGTGCTTACTGCTTTGGATCTGCAATATTCCAATTATCAGGTTGGGGGCAGGCAGGACATTTGATAGCCAGTTCACCATGTGAAGTCACCTGGGCACCTTCAGAACAATGTCCACGGCCTGATTGTTTGAGCATTAGAAGATGCCACCATATGCGAACAGCCTGTCAGAACTCAGATAGGCAATCCTAAAAGGGAACTTACAATAAGCATGGCATAAATTATATTATTGTACCCCAACTTTCTACAGTTGAAAAAGCAGACAGTGCTGTTATCACTATTCTTCCTTTCTTGAAGAATATTTTAGATGAAGAATTTTGGTCAATCTATTGAAAAACTGGGTTTTGTTTGAGACTGAAAATCCACCAAACACTGTAAGTGCTAGCCAATTACCAATTCACAATCTAATAGTAGCAATGTCTAGTGTTTGCCTACCAAGAATCGACTTAGTGAGATTGGAGTATGGCTAAAGAATGGCTACCAGTTACAAGCCAGTCAAATGCCACAGTTAAAGAATATCAGAGATTTTGGCAATCACTAGTTTGCATGGTGGAAGGCTATCCAGCCAAGCTAGCAGGGTGATGAACTCTCTCAACTTGTACCCTCTGACCCTTCATGGTCACAGCTGTTATGTGGTGGAGCAAATGGCTTTCTTGTTGTTATTCTTGCCTTGGCTTAGTGGATGCAAGGTAATACTTCTTCTGGTGATTCTGATTTGCCTCACCTTAAAACAGCAGTGGTGGATGTTAGTTGGACTTTGGTCCAGCTAAAGATTGTGTTGGATGCCAGAGAGGACCTGGGGGAAAAGCAAGGGATTGATGACACTGAACACAGGGAATTGCCTGCCACAAAAAACTGTGTGGTATCCAATAGGCTAGAATTATAATCACATTTGTTTGGCAATGTTTTTGCTATAACTTTAAATAGAGTGAAATACTAATTATTCATTAGCAATGGTTTACAATAGTTCAAATATTATTTACAAGCATTAATGATGAGTCCTAGTACCATTTACAATGATGGACAATGGGCCCCAGTATGATTTACAATAAATAACAATGAACCCTGGTACTGTTTACAATGATTAACAATGTATTACAATGAATGCCAGTATGATTTACAATGATTAACAGTGGGCCCCAATATCATTTACATTGATTAACAATGAGCCCCAGTACTGTTTACAACCATTAACAGTGTATTACAATAGACAGCAGTACCATTTACAATGATTAACAATGGTCCCCAGTACCATTGATAATGATTAACAGTTGGTTGTAGTACCATCTACAATCATTAACAATAACATCTACTACATCTATCAGATATCTATTACAATGTCATTGTAATAAAACCGAGTACATTACACTCCCCCACATATTCTGGCCAGAGTTTCCAGAATTTCTGGATTCTGGAGGTACTTTTTTGAGTGTATTTCTCACTGTAGAGGATAATTCTGGTTTGAATAATTACTCCAGAATTTCTGGAATTTACCTGAACCAGGAAAAACTTAAGTAACCAAACTAACTGGACGCATGTCACATGGCCACAATCACCACTGTGATGTGTCATGACTGCCAGCTCACTCATTGGCACCACCCCACCAGCATCACGACAACAGCCTCCCTCCCCACTCCCTCCCTCCTCATCTAGCACACCATGGGGGCCATAGGCCCCATGTTAAGTATTTTAAAGTCTGTTTCATGTTTATTTAAAGCTAAAAAAACTTTTTTCTTTCTTTTTGTATTTGTATGCTATGATGCGCCACCCCTCCTCCCCACTTAGCTGGGAGGTGAGCTTCATGGGATGAGGGAAGGCTCCAGGGACCTGCCAGGGGAGGAAGAGGGAACGATGACAACCACCATGTGTTGGGAGGCAAGTCTGGAAGCTAACTGAAGGCCTTAGGACGAAGGGGGGTGCTCCTCTGGGTGTCTCAGAGGTCAAGAAGAATTGTCTTAGACTAGACTATACATGTAGTATATATACTACAGAATGTTTAAGTCTCAGTAATTAATATCAATATTATTACTGTCTTGGATACAGCTTTAGGCTTGCTATCCGGATATTATCCCAATACCATGTCACCAATCTGACTCTTCCATGTCAAGCGCTTACTCCATTTGTTGCGACATGATGACATCAACGGACCTTGTTTAGTCCATTCCACCCTGCCACAATGGGGACATCACCATTTGGAAGATGTGCAGATGGAGTAGGGTGATGTGGTCACCCACTCCAGGCAGTCATGCAGATGGAGTAGGGTGATGTGGTCACCCACTCCAGGCAGTCACGTGGCTGTAGCTAGTAGGTAGAGTCACATGTTGTAGAGTCACACTATCACATAGCTTGCCAGCTGCCACCATAGCGAGAACCACCTCTGGTGAGTCCACTGGTGAGGCACAAAATGGGGTGGACTATTAGATGCTTCCAACACCATGTGGAGCAGTGGAGACAAAGAAAAGAAGATGGAACATCCCCAGGCCATTTGATGTATGCAGCAAGGCAAGAGGCTATGTGGTGGCAATTTGCAGTCTCTGCAAAGGACCCATTTTCCAGTATTTTTTTAGAATGAGCAATATGTACCTTGCATTCAATAGTGAAATTGGCATTGTGCTGCTCAGTCATTGGTGGGATTCTGATAATCCCTAGTGCTCCCATCTCACTGTTTCAGCTTCACTGCCATTCAAGCTCACTGCCAGTGGGTCTCACTCCTGGTCATGCCATCCCACTGCCATTGGGTATCACTGCCACTTGGTGTTGGGAGTGAATTCTGGAGGCTAATCTGGAGGCCTTAGGATGAGGTGGGGTGTCTCAGAGGCCAGGCTATTATTGTCTTAGGTAGACCTATACATGTAGTATATATACTACAGAATGTTAAAGTCTCGGGAATTAATATTATTCCCTGTGGCTGTGTTGGATTCTACCAGTGGCAGATCATAATGGTCTTTGGCCTTGGCTTGCCTATATCTCAACACTTGGTATCACTGCTGGGGGTTTCACTGCCAGTGGGTATTCCTGTATTACTGCCATTCTAACTGGTGGGTATTACATCAGTTCTCCCTCACTGCTGGTAAGCATTACCACCATTCTACCTCACTGCCTGTCCATATCAAACTTCTCTAGAACTGTCCATTTCCATGTGGTTCACCATGGCCATAACCTTTATGACCCCATGTTAACATTACTTGAATACATTGGAAATATTATACAGCAATAGTATTACAGTACAGTACAGTCCATGTATGAATAAGGTAGAGAAGGGCAATTACCTTGTCACCTCAAGATCATGGTTTACTGGGTATCCAGCAGCCTTGAACCTTAGGAGGCAGTCCCACATTTGGTTGACACTTTGCCCAAGCAACATCTCCATTCCCAGCAGCCAACAGAGTACATTCTCCTGCTCATCCCATCATTTCTTTCTCTTCCCTCTGGACTTACTCACACACTCTTCAAAGTCCCCTGAAAAGAGCTCAATCCTACTCTTCCAACCACCATCTTCATCATCTCCAGTTCCCTCTTCCCAATGCTTCCCATCCTGGTTGTGTGATCTCACTGAGCCAGGCAGGTCAACTTCCATCAGGTCTGTATCCATCTGCCCAGTACCACCAGCACCCACCACTGCCACCACATCACTGCCCACTGACCAAGCACCCACTGCTGCCACCATGTCATCAACACCCAGCAGCAGCCACATCACCAACACCCACAGACCAAGTGCCCACCCCTGCCACCACACCATGACCACACCCACTGATCCAGCACCCTTCCCCAGCCAGGGATAACCCCACCAACACATCACCTGCCCCCAGGCTCATGAGGGACAAGGGGACATCTCTCAGAGTGACGGGATGCACCGGGGGACAGGGGGATGCACCAGGAGGGAGGGAGATGCATGGGACATGAGGGGGGATGGGAGACATCATAGGAGGGAGGGGAGACATGCCAGGGGACAGGGGGACATGCCAGATGCAACACCCAGGGCAACAGAGCACCCCACCACCACTGTGTGGGGTGCAGTCGGCAAGGATGACGAATGGGCATGTGGAGGAGGGGGGTGGACAGGGAAGGGGGGCAATGACAGTGACACACTGTACCTCACTCCCCCTCCCCTCCCCTTCAATTTTATTTTGTACATATATATTGTATTTATACTAGATTCTAACCAATTTAAATATCATAAATATTACTCTGTCAGATCGAGGGAAAGTGCCAGATGCATGACCACACAACACCCAGGGCAACAGAGCACCCCCCACCACTGCTGTGAGTGACTGCTTGCAGGGTGGAGGGGGGTGCAATAGGCAAGGGGCATGGGAGGGGGGCAGTGACGGCGATGCAACTGCCAATGTGCATGCAACATGCCCCACTCCCCCATCCTCAAAAAATGAGTCCAGAATTTCTGAACTCAACTGGAATTTCCAGACACACACTGATGCACACAGGCGCATTGACACTGACACTGATGCTGAATGATGCACACAGGTGCACTGATGCTGGCTGGACCGATGCCTACTGATGGCACACCGCTGCTGATGCACACACCAGCTGATGCACATGGATGCACACAGGCACACTGACTCAGGGCTGATGCATACCGATGGCACACCACTGCCGATGCACACTGGCTGATGCATAACAATGACCGACGCACACCAACAGCCAACACACACTGCTTCACATCAACCGATGCTCACTCCCAATTGGTAACCCTACTGACAGGCGCACCAATACTGAACTGATGCATACTGATGAAACGTGCTGTGTGCATCTAACACTGAAACCCCTATATCCTAAACCAACACAAAACACACACAAAAAAGCACTGTCTGAATAGTTGTGAGTGGGCTAAAGAGTTCCCTTGCAGAACTTGTTGCCAAGCCTATAGTTTCTAAGGTTCCTTCCTAAGCTCGACTCTTCCTTAGAATATCCTTGATGTCCTTTGATCCTTCCTAAGATCTTTCCTAATGTCTGTCCATGATCCCTTGATTTCCTAAGATTTTCCTAAGCCTTGATTTCCTAAGCCTTTATTTCCTAAGCCTTTCCTAAGCCTTGTTCCTATGTCCTTTAGAATTCCTAATCCTTAGTCCAAATCCTTGTCCTTGTGCCTCAGTTTCCCAATCCTTGACCCTAAGTTCAAAGATCCTAAACCTTGTTCCTTAACTCCTTGATCCTTGGTTTCCTAGCCCTTAGTTCCTTGTCCTTTATCCTTGATAAGCTCAATGAGCTCAATGTTGTCTACAGCCCAGAGCTTTCAACAACCTCGACATGCAAGGGAGAAATGTCCCACGCCTGATTTCCTATATCCTTGTCCTTAGTTCTTGATCCTTAGCACAACTTTGAATGCACTTGCTGTTTCACACAATGAGCAAGATGTGAAGATTTGTGAGAGAGGTATAATCTGGGGTCCGAACTTCTCTACTGCGCAGCTACACTACCCCTAGTATTTGTACAAGTACAAAATATGAAATAGATAATGAGACTGTCCTTTATATGGTATTTTGGAAATAGCTTGGCTGAGCTATCTTAAAAGATAGAATCACATTGCAATGGGGTGATATTACCCCTTCCAAATGACCTGTTAAATAAGATAGAAAAAGGGTATAAAAGGACATCTCACCATCCTATGTTAGATAATGCTCTCTATCGCTCAACCTTCACCTCCTATGGCATTCCACCCTGGCATCAATCAGGTACGATGTTGATCTTTTGATCTTGATGCTTGATTTTCTAAGCTGATCTGCTGTTGCTGGGGGCTCCTAAGGTGTCAGTCGGGTGGCTGTGCCTTTCCGCCCTGATCCATCAATTAATCTGTATGTCGCATCAACACCTGGCATCAAAATGGCTGTGGATCAGACGCTCAATGCATGCTCAATCCTTCCTAAGTCCCACAGTCCCGCTACCCCGTAATAAGGCTCGTCCTTTGGTGCTCAAATATTCCACGAGTTCCCCTTTGTTCTTGGGAATTTTCCTAAGCATTTCTTGACCATTTTCCATTGATCACTGCTTAGAATTTGCTAAGGTGTATCAATGGGAGCGGCACATCTGGAGGATGTGGATGCTGACTCATATGCCCCTCCCCCTGATGAAATCCCTTTCACCATTCCACATCTCTATGCATGGTTGACTGCCACTGGACCATGCATCACTGAGTTCCCAATATTGATCAGAGCGCTGATTGACGTTGGATGCCCCTCCACAGTGATTAGCTCTGACCTCTTTAAAAGACTAGGTCTTCGAAGATACCACCTCCCAGAAAGGGAGGACAACCTCTTGTCCCTTTCAGACTCACTGCTCCTCTGCAAAGAGCATGTGAAGCTGGAACTGCAGTTGGGCGCTGGTCAATGGAAGTCAAGGGTGACAAGGATTAAAGTACATGTTGTACTACCTGTTCCTCTCATTTTGGGAATGCCATTCCTTTCAGCTGAGCACATTGTGATTGACAGCCATGCAAGGACAGCAATTGATAAGTGCATGGGGTACAACATAGTGAACCTGCTGCTGCATGTGTCCCAACTGATATCAAAACCATGATTACTGATGCCACCTATGTCAAAGGTGGCCAGGAAACCCAGACAGGCCCTGGCCCAGACAGCCATCCACCCTGCCCTGGCCGGCTGTGTACTCTCAGTGCCAATAATGGCTGCTGTAAGGGACTGCCTCAAATTGCTTGCCTTCCAGGAACTCCTGGCGGAAAAAAATGAAGCAATGAAAGCAAAGTTGCCAATCGATTTCCAGTGAGACTCCCAGAGACAACCACTGGTCTACCAGACCACATCTACTATTGCATCCAACTGAGGGACTGTTACAATTCTCTTTTCTTTTTCCTTGCTATCTCCTTTTCTGATATTTAGCAGACTCTGACTTGTTGGGCAACACACTGTGGACCTAGCATGGTAGTGATTTGAGCCATTTAAGTGCAGAAATGTGAATTTCCCACAATAAGTGGCTGAATTAACAGTGGATGAATTGGGGATGAATTTTCATCCATCATATTTCATCCATCCAAGGGATGAAATCCATATGTGTTATTTTACAAAAGCTTCATAGGTTAATGGGATGAAATTTCATTCCATAAAGGAATGAAATGTAAGGGATGGTTTTCATCTAAGATGACAGTTTGGATTTCAACCATTTAATAGATGAATTTTCATTCTTGTTACAACAAGTCTTTCAACAATTTATGGGATGACATTTCATTCCATAAAGGAAAGAAATGCAGGGGAAGTTTTTCATCTAAAATGACAGTTTGGATTTCAACCATCTAAGTAATAGATGGATTTTCATGAATATTTCATCCCATTGATTTCACCCATAACAAGATGAAAATCATCCTATCCTAGATGAATTGGGGGGTATGACTTTGGACAAAATATGGCTGAGATTCATCCAATTATCTCATCCCTTCTAAGGCTGAAAAGACCTCCCCCCCAAGTGGGGGGTTTTCACTTGAACTCCTGATGAAATTCAACCCATTTCTGGGTGTTATCAAAGATGAAAATTATGCCCTAAATATATTATTTTCCCCTCACATAACTGGATGAAATAAGGTATGATTTTCATACTGCTGGGGCCCCACAGTGCTAAAGAATGTTTTTGCAGGGAATCTCTCAGACAATATTTCATACAACAACAGGCTGAATTTCTCTGTGTTGTAATTGTTTACTCAAAGTCATTTCAGCCCACCCTCAACACATCACATGATTAATGTTGAACATCAATGCCACGTCACATCAATGTTCAACATCAACCACCAGTGGCACCTTCAACACCACCACCTCCCTTTTTAAGGTTCCTTGGCCCCCCCCCATGTTAAGTATTTTAAAGCCTGTTTCATGTTTATTTAAAACTAAAAAATGTTTCTTTTTCTGCTGAAAAGTATTATGTAACCTGATTTTCCGATTTGGTACAACGCAACAACACCATATTTATCCTTCCACTAAGTTAACCACCTCGAGCTTCATTCTGAGACCCATCGCAAACCATGCATCCAGTTCTTCCATTGTTGGCCCTCTGACAATCCCTGGTTCGTCCAGCTATCCGCAGACAGCAGCGGCAGTTCCTCCGGTTTGCCTCCAACTCGTCGCTGGAGAACACCCAAAAGGAGGCCCAGGAAACACTAGGTAACGTCTGGGAGGGCACGAAAAAGTTTTTGGAGCCAGCTGGTAGAAGGATTGGGCAGATGCTGGGATGTACATGTCATGTCACTTGTCTGGGATGGTTTTCTGGTTCTGCTTTCTGCTAGGGTAATTCACTAACACCAAGTAGAAGGTGGAATTGCCACTTCATTGTTCTCATTCACATTTACACCTAATCCTGATGTTAATACTCGGGCTGATTGTGGATTTTTTTAAATTACCAAATAGCATAGAAGCAACCTCTACTTTACGACTTGTCTGTCACACGAGAGCTCCTCAAGCACATCTACTGCTGGAGACGTCTAGTCTCATGGAGGCAGGCTGGGACACGAAGCGGGAAGCCCAAAGCACGGGGCGAAGACTGTATAGCAGTAGTCTAACCAAGCCTACAGATCATGTCTATGCTACGCGAACATGAACCCAGGTCACGTGATCATGTATGCCTGGGTGGCTGGCCACATAGCTACATGTGGGCCTCTCCTCGAAGGCAACATCCATGTTGCCTCTGGAACTCTAATCAAGGAAGAAAAGAAACAGAAAAGCCTAAAATCCTAAAATTAATAACTAAGTTGCAACAATAGCAATAGTTTATAGGTCTGGTTTTGCTGCCACAAGACATCATTTTGCCAATTAAACTAATCTTACCTCTTTTAAATAAAACAAAAAAGTAATTAAAACACAAATATATAGGAAAGGAACCAAAATAGGAAGGGTATGGTAGAATAGCAAATGGTATATGTAACAAAAAAGAAAAGAACAATAGAAAAAAAAGGCTCAACAGGATGGTGTCTATCCCAGAGCATGAAGAGCTCGTGATAGGTCAGAGAGCTGAGGGTTGCCCTCCCAGTCAAGTTTCGCAGCATGTAGTGGCGATGGCTCAGAGGGCTGCATCAACAGTGCAGTGCCACAGTGAGGGCATCATCAGATGGTTCCGAATGACTTTGGGCAGTCCAATCTGAGACAGGAGAGGTCTCGTAGGGAGACACTGGGGGTGATGGGCAGTGACATGGCGTCTTCAGCCCAATCGAAGCGCATGGGACGCAGAGAGGGGGGCGTCAAGGGCGGTTCGGACGACAGGGGGGTTCGGGGCAGAGGCGGGAGAAGTGGCGGTGTCTGGGACGCGGTGTTTGAGGTGCAGGGGACATGTGCGGTGGCGCCGCTGGCCATCTACGGGCGAGCAGGGGTTGGGCAGGGAGAACATGGGGTACGGGGGGTGAACAGGGGGTGTCAGGGAGGCAGGGGAGGTGGGGGGAGGTCGGCATGTTGAACACGATGTGGAGGGGGCAGCAGGGGGGGAGCGGCGTTGAACATGGGGCTGTTTGGCTGTTCTAGGCACAGGGGGTGGGTGAAGGCAGGTCCGAGGCAGTGGAGGGGTCGGCTGAGGTGCCAGGGAGGCCACAGGGGGTGGGTGAGGCAGTGGCAGTCCAGGGGACCGCAGCGGTGGCATGCGTGACGTGGCATGGGCAACGGGGCATTTGACTCGTCGAACGGGGGCTGCAGGGGCAGGCTTGGGGTTGGCGCAGCTGTGTGCCATTGTCCTGCAGGGTCTGGGAGCGGTTTGGGCAGTGCTGAGTGCTGGGGGGCACCGTTCAGACACTGGGGGAGGTGGGGACGCCATCCATGGCATCAGTGATGTGGCAGTGGTCATGGTTGGCCTCACAGACGGGGCAGGGGCTGTGGACAGGAGCTGGGGGACAGCGCAGGCGTGCGCTGTCGTTCTGTGGGCTACAAAGGTGGTCTGGGGGTGGCTGTCAGAGGTGGCAGCCATCTGGACACAGGCTGAGGGCCGGACTCGTTGTGGAGTCCGGCACAGGGCTGGTCAGTGGTCTGGAGGGCTGTGGAAAGGCTGGGGGGCGAACAGTGCCATTTGCGAGGTGCTGGGGCTGGTCTCAGAGCTGGGGGGAAGGCAGTGGTGGCCGTCGTTGACAACATTGACAACATTGCTGACACTGTTGATGGGGGCTGTGCTGGCATTGTCAGTGGTGATGGCAGAGCTCTGGGATGCAGGGGGTGGTGGAGCAGGTGGCTCGGGGGTGTCATCGGCCTGGGTGGTTGCATCGCAGGTGCTGGGTGGTTCAGTAGATGTCCCCGCGTCACTCAGTGGACGCGGCGGCTTGTCGGGTGCTGTCTGCACAGCAGCGTCGGCAGTGGAGGTGGATGCAGTTTCGCAGTCCTTCATCAACACGATCCAGTACAGCCTAATCAGCATGCACAGGCCATCTCCATGCTCTGTAGCAGCAGCCGTTGCTGCTGCATTCCCTTCCTCCCATCCTAACAACCTGGCAGCTTCCACTAGTTTGATAACTTCGGCTACGGGGTAGCTGGTGCATTGTGCATTCTCAGCTGTTGTAGACGCGGCTGTGGCTGTGATGGGGTAGCTGTCAATGTCATGGTGGAATTCTTTTTTTTAGAAGCCTTCTTGCTGCCCGGACCTGGCATGTTGGCAGGTTTTCACGGAAAGCAGGACAGATTTAGATCAGTTGACAGGTGATAGAATTACTGTAAACAGAAGCAGTATGGCAGCAGACAGAATAACAGATGACAGAATTATCAGAGTTATCAGTGACAGATTTGACAGGTTTATCAGGTTACGAGAGGTGGTGAAAGCTTTGGTGAAAGCTTGGGAAAATGAAGGAAAAAAAGGCTGAAGTGCGTGTGCAGAGTCGAACGAGCTGTTGTCACCAGATGGAGACGTCTAGTCTCATGGAGGTGGCACACCAATGGCCTATGCACACCAATGGCTGATGCACACCACTGCACATTGACCAATGCTCACTCCCAATCAGTAACCATACCAACAGGCGCACTGATGCTGAACCAATGCATACCAATGGCACACCACTGCCAATGCACACACAGACCAATGCTCACTGCCAACTGTGCACAGCCACTGCATAACACATGCCCAATGCCTGACATCTATACACCTGCCAATGGCCTGCCCGATGTGGGACTACACCTGATGCAGCCACATGGACTATGGTCAATATATCATATATCAACTTGTGCCCAATGTGGCCACTTTCCAACACAGTCGAAATGTAATATATATATGATCCTCTTTCCTTTGTTGCCCCACTCTTACTTTGTGCAACAAAGGTACAGTTACTAGTAGCTTTCTTTTGTACCTTAGACTGACTCTTACTTTGTGCAACAAAGACAACATTGTCCTGTCCATCTGACTTGGATTTGGATGACATGGTGTGTTTAATGTCTCCAGATTTCCAAACTTGAATATGTCTAATCTTTTTCTCAGACTCAAAATAAAGTCCATACTGCAACTCAGCCATTGTCGACACTTGCAAAATGATTAACATGTTGTATTAGAGCCCACATTGCTAGATGGTGTGCTGAGAGCAACAGGCTGATGAAAATTGTGAAAGATCGCCAGTTCAAACACCCGATGAAGGCTGGACGCCCTGGAACCTCGCTTCCAAGCCCAATGATGGTGGCACACAATGTCAAAATTTTGTTTGATAGGTACCATACCCACATTGATAGGATTCTCAAGGTATGTATCATGTTCTACTTACTTCAACCATATTCTGATACCTTTGCAGGAGAATTCAGGTCATGTTCATTTCGCTACAGATGCATGGACCTCACTGAGCCATCATGCATTTGTGTCGTGAATGGTCCATCTCCACCACGATGGCCATGTATTAGCTTTTGTTCTGGATATTGTTGAAGTTCCCAAGGTATGCTATCCCCTGGTCCTCTGAAAACAACTGCTGATATCATGTTCCAGTCACACACTGGAGAAGCCCTTACCCAGGCATTTCATGACATGCTGGTAGAACATGCTCTTGTCAATAAGGTATGTTTTACTCAGCATAACTGCTTTCAAATGTATCTGAAACCTCTACTGCTAGATCCTCACGTTCAATGGTGATAACGCTACATCAAATGACAAGCAGACGATGCATCTCAATCAACTCCCCAACTCATTAGAGGCCGTCAATCATGTACAGTGCTTCAACCACACCATGCAACTGTCTGCAAAAGCTCTCCTTAAGCTGTTCAGCAACTTGCCCAAGGATGATGACACTACTGAATGCAGCAACGATGATGGAGATGCTGAACTTGGTGTCAAACCAATTGACGAAGGTGAGGATGACAATGACAATGGTGAGGATGAGGATGATGCAACAGATGATGTCGATGACGATGACGACAATCCATTTAAGATGTTGGACAAGGTGGAATGTGAGCAGCTATTGGAAAATACAGTGGCTGTGCATGCGATGCTGAATAAGGTGTGGATTGTTACCCTTGCTTTAACCACTGATACTTACAAATAAAATTAGATTCAAAGACTCTCTTTTGCCATCATCCACTCCACCACCATTGCTCTTCCTGCATGGTGCAAGACCTGCGCTGCCCACAAACTTCCCATCTGCCTCATTCCGCATGATGTGAAGACACATTGGAATTCAACTTTTGACATGGCGAAGGTGGCACTCAAGTACCGCTCAGCAATTGACAACATCACTGCCAACAAATCCCTGAAGCTGCACAAGTTTGAGCTTGATGATGATGACTAGAAGATTATTGGCAACCTCTTACAAGTTCTTAAAGTAGGTTGTTCCTGGTTGAAATAATATCAGATACTAATTGTTCATGTCAGATATATAAAGACACCACCCTTTTCTTCTCTCAAGACCAAGTTTCAACCATTGCCAATGTTATTCCAACTATGGACCTCATTGACTCATTGCTCAGTGATGCCGCTACTGAGCCACTCTCTTCATCTGTCAAGCACGTGCTCACCTTTGCACACAAAAGCATCAATAAGTACTATTCTAAAACAGATCTATCTAATGTCTATTGCATCACAATCAGTATTTTCGAGATCATCCTGTGATGCCTTCAGTTGATCTAACCTGCCCAGTCATTCTAGTGCTCCACCCACAATTAAAGCTCAAGTATTTCCAACAACATGGCTGGACACAGGACTGGATTAGCACTGCAGAGGCCATTGTCAGGGAGGAATTTGTGAAGTATGATACTCCCTCTGTGCCCACCCCCATTCCTGTATGTTCTACACCATCTATAATCTTTCATGCCACATGCTTACCTCAACAACAGACAAAGGCACTTGTTGATGACATCGATGTTATGACGAACTTCCTGGACATCCCAATGGATGGTTTGTGTGATGTCAATGAACTTGATGACTATCTTTTGCAGGTGATTGAGAAGGTGTCTGACCCTATTGCCTGGTGGTGGAATCATTGAAAGGTTTGTCCAAATCTCTTGGCCATGGCTTTTGACTATCTTAGTGTTCTGGGTATGTTCCAGGGACTCTGTTACATTGAGACTTGTTCACTGATGAAGGTTTTCAGCAACATCTACAGCCATTGAGCATCTTTTCTCACAAGGTCAGCAACTGCTTCACTTCACTCGCAACCTCCTTTCGCCATCTATGATATGTGCCTTCTTATGTCTTGGAGATTGGGGAAAGAAGAATCTTGTCAACATGCCAGAGTTGGTTGGAACTATTCATACATCACATCTGGGGAAGAAGCATGCTCAGAGCAAGTCTCTGTCTTCAAATGAGAGTTTCTAGTATTTCACAGGAGTTATTTTGGCATGGACTAGAGGCTTATAGATAGAAAAACCTCAGGTCAAACCCATGGTCTTGGTAGATGGTTACTTGGTATACCATGGTGTATCAACACTGTGGTGATTGTATATAAACCGTGACTTTGCACCGCACCTGTGAATATGGTGTGTGATGCAGGTACAGTGTAACAGGTTATGGGTGTGGTCTATCTTAATTGACCCATGGTATACACCATGTGATACCCTAAACCCAATGGAGCTTGACCCTGAAGTTGCCAGTGCCAGAGGAGCAGGACAACTGCCCACCGCCAGTGCTATTGAAGCAGACTGGTCATCATATATCTCCAAATTTTCAGGCTTGGTGTTACGAACTGATCTCGTAGGGCGGGGTTATGACGGAGTTCCGATGGAGTTCCATGGCGGCACTGGACTTGGCTTCAATCTAAAAGGGATTGCGCCCTTCTCTATGCCCAATGTCCAATTTACAATGTGACGGTAATGAGAGTGGAGGTCCGGCGGAGTTCTGGAAGTTTAAGAGAGAGCGAGGACTTAGAAGTGAGAGAGTTGTGGAGATAACAATGCAATTATCAAACTGAAGTTACAAGTGATGTTATACTAAGTTTTATAGTAAGTAAGTAACCGGGGTAACTACAGCAGGATCAGCGGAGCACCAAGTGCGCAGTAAGTAAGATGATCAGCAATGATAGATATGTGATATAAACAAAACAGGAGTAATTTGAAATACAATTTGAAATAGTCTTTTTGATGTGACAGTGGCACCATCGGTGATCCACCGGAGATCCGTCGCAGGCTTGCATGGGATATGACAGTATCCCCCCCTTAGGACCGAGCCTTCGAGGTCATGTGATGTTCGGATTCTGTATTTAGGAATTTTGATGTCCGCAGTTCTTCAACATCCAACCACCATGTCCAGCTCGCAAAACACGTCCTTACCCACTCCCCTCTCATCCGCCGCTGAGGAATGCGCCAAGTTGATGGTGTGTCTCGAAGAGTTGGCTGCCCAGGAGGAGGCCGCAAAGAAGGCTGCCACGGAGGAGGCAGAGAGAAAAGCTGCCAAGGAGAAACGCTTGCGCAGGGAGGAGAAGGCGCATCGTCACGAAGCACACCGCGCAGAAAAACGAAAGGCCACGGAGTCCGCCACCGAGGATGATGAAGGGGTGGTCGCGAAGCCGCCCAAGAAGAAGACCAAGGCGGTGGCAAGTGAGGCTGCTGGTAGCGGAGAGATCGCGGGGCCATCGACAGAGGCCCGTTGCAACAGGTAAGTGGTGTTTGTCACCACTTTATTCTTCTTTTTTAGTTGATTTGTTTTAGGTGTCGATATGTGGGCCAGGCGTGCATGAGGTCCGGTGGGACCCGCCGCCTCGCCTGTGATCACTGCTTCAAGTTGAAGCAGAAGTGCGAGGGCGGGGTGTGACGAGAGGCAAGGGCGATGAGGGCAGGGACGGTGGGAACAGCGAAGGTAGGTCAAAGGGACCGGCTCAAGGAGATAGTGGGATGGATGGCGGCGATATCGAAGGGGTTAACGGAGTTGACGGCGGTGATGACGGAACTCAGCGAGTTCCAGAAGTGGGGCAGGGAGACCAAGGAGGGCGACAAGGATTGGGTGGAGGAGCTGATGTACTCGGGTGAAGAGGCGGAAGTGGAGTGGGAGTTGGAGTGGCTGGAGGTGGAGGAGGAGGAGTGCGCCGCGTTCAAGGCGTTGTTAGGACAACACAAACCACTAGGGCTCGCGCTGGCTCTCACAGTCGAACAAGGGAAAACAACAATCAAATAGTCTATAGGCAGCCATACAGGAATGTGGGTAAACCTAAGAGAACTCGATTAGAGTCTCTAGGCATAATATTGACAGTTAAATACTACAATACATGAGCTAACCATGAGGCAACAGCATGTGCTACATGAGGCATAATAGCCATGCTTGAGTCATGCGGCATGCGTGATGTACGGACGCCATGTGTTTACTGTGTGTCCACTAACTCTATAATAACCACAATGAATGTAAATAAAAGGAAGTGCATAACTAAATAGTATTAATTGTCTTTGAAAAGATAATGAAAATCGTACTCATGACAGGCGTGGCAAGCCAAGTGGGACCCGACGGAGCCAATGGGGTCTTGAAATAGTACGTACGGAGATCCAACAGAGGACCGCAAAATGTAAATACTTGGTTTGTATGTAGATAGATCGTTTTGTAATATATATTTTTTGTTTTGACTTTGTTTTTGTTTTGTAAGTAAGGAGTGATCTGATAAGTAATGTTGTAAGTAAGATGACGGTTTTTTGAATGATAATAATGAAATGGCTTTGTTTTTCTTGTAAGTAATGATGGTGTTCGATAGGTAATGTTGACTTTGTTTGTTTTGTTGTACGTAGGGTGATGGTATCTGATGGTTTTGTTTTTAGTACATAATAGTACCATATAAGGAAAAGTAAAATGGCTTTATTATTTTTGAAGTGACTTTGTTTTATTGATGTAGGGTGAAGTTATTGTGGACCAGGTTTGTCGGGGTACTGTGCATGGAAGTCCGCGATGGCTTCCTGGGCATGCTCGAGTTCTTCAGCAAGTAACCAGGACTGTTCCAAGTCAGTATTCTCATAGCCTGACCAGTGCCCAGGTATAACAATGGACACCGCCACCGCTTATCGAGTTTGGAGTCCAAGATTTCTGCAATCTTGTATTCAATTTCATCGTCGATAGTGATCGGCGGAGGCGGCGGCTGAATCTGGTTAGGAATGGTATTGACGGGTGCGGGTTCAATTTGTGATACGTGAAAGACCGGATGTAATGCGTGGAGGTGGTCTGGAAGGCGAAGGGTGAAGGAGTGTGTGCCAGCTTGGGCGATGATTTCAAAGGGACCAAGGTTCTTTTCTGACAACTTTTTGAAGGCCTAGTAGTGCGGATGTTTTCAGCATTAAGGTAGACCTGATCACCAACTTTAAACGGCGGAGCGGGGTGCCAGCAGCAGTCCGCAGGAACTTGATAACGCTCTTGGGCAAATTTGATTTGCTGGCAGAGTTCCATGTGAAGTTCATCAAGATCCACGACGAAAGACCTAGCCTTCTGGGAAGCCAGCTCGCGTTCAGGGTAGACGGTGATGTTAGGGTCATAGCCTTTGTTAGCATAGAACAGTGAGATACCAGTAGTAGCGCTAGGCGCATTGTTGTAAGTAAACTTGGCAAGGGGAAGGAGTTCTGACCAGTTATCCTGCTGATAGTTGCAAAAGATGTGCAGGTACTGTTCTAGTGTCTGGTTAAGTCGTTCAGTTTGTCCGTCGGCCTCCGGGTGGTAACCCGAAGTGAAGTGGATCTTCATGTCGAGGGCTTTACCTAGTGACTGGAAAAACCTAGAGACGAATTCAGAGCCGCGGTCACAAGTGACGTGCAATGGAACTCCCTGTTTAAAAAATACGTGAAGGATGAAGAGCCAGGCGAGCTCTGGGGAGTCAATTTCGTCAACTGTAGGAATGAATATGCCCTGTTTAGAAAGTCAGTCAACGACGACCAAAACGGCAGTATAACCGAGGGATGGGGGTAAGTGTTCAATTAAATCCATAGAGATGGAGTTCCACGGCTTCTCCGGGATTGGTAGCTGCTTCAATAGTCGGTATGGCTTGTGCTGCGGTGACTTGGTGTGTTTACACAAAGTGCACGTATTGCAATAATCCTTTACAAATGTTCTGAGTTTAGGCCAAACATATTCTCGGTGTACCAGTTGTAATGTTTTGTTTTGGCTGAAGTGGCCTGAAAGGATATGATCGTGTTTGTATTGGAGAACGCGTAGTCGGATGTCCGCGGAGTCCGGGACGTAGATGCGATCATTGAGACGAAGAAGTCCATCATCCCCAATTGACCAGGGTGTGGAAGGTGTAGTAAGGTGTGAAGCTATAGCGGGGTCCGATGGAAGAGCCGCATGGATGTCTGCGTGCAAGCTTTCTATGTTGAGGGCTACAGCACTGCGTAATATTGGTTCAGCAAGGTAAGTAGCTCATAATGACACAGTGAGTTGTTCTTTGGAAAATACCAGGCAGAGGTTATGTGGATTATCCGTGATGGAATCGCTATTTCCCCCTTTGCGGTAGACGTCCCATCGTCTAGTGAGAGCATCGGGCTTCATACCAAGTTTCCCAGGACGGAAGCGAATAATGAGGTTAAATTGGGAGAGGTACTCAGACCAGCGGGCTTGCTGCCATGTGAGTAGTTTCGTGGTGGAAAAATATTATGATCAGTAACGACGGAGACCGGAGTTCCGCTACCTTCAAGGTATTGATGCCAATGTTTAAAGGCTTCAAAGATAGCTAGTAGCTCCTTGTCATGTGTGTCGTAATTGAGTTCGGGAGGTGTGAAGGAATGGGAGTGGAAGGCGACCGGGTGCAGCTCGCTGTCGGTGGTGTATGTCGACAGTATAGCGGCAAGTGCGCAGTCAGAAGTGTCCGTTTCGACGATCATAGTGTTGTCTGGAGTCCAATGTGCAAGGACCGGGGCATGCGTAAATTCTTCCTTGAGTTTCTGGAAGGCTTGTCAGCATTTGTCAGTGAAAGTCCAGGGGATGTTCTTTCTAGTTAGACTGGTAAGGGGAACGGTGATATCGGAATACCCGTGAATGAACCGCCGATAGAAATTACAAAAGCCTAGGAACGATTGTATGTTCTTGATCTTGCGAGGCTCTGGCCAGCCCATAATTGTTTGGACCTTGTCAGCGGACATCTGTAGGCCCTCCGGTGACAGAATGTAACCAAGGTATTCTACAGTGTCGACATGGAATTCGCATTTCTGCGGAGCTGCGTAAAGGCCGTGTTTGCAGAGTCGTCGTAATAATGTGCCTCTTGTGTTGAGACATGTCATTGGAGTAGATCAGGATGTCATCCAGGTAAACAATGACGGAGACATCAAGCATATCACTAAAAATGACATTCATAAAATGTTGGAAAGTGGCGGGAGCATTAGTAAGTCCAAAAGGCATTACACACCATTCAAAGGAACCATAATGGGTACGGAATGTAGTTTTCCATTCCTCACTGTTGGCGATACGTACCAGATGATAAGCATGTTGTAGGTCGATTTTGGTATAGATGCGGGCGTTGCATGGGGTGTCTAGTAGGTTGGAGATGAGGGGTAGCAGATAGCGATCTTTTTTTGTAAGCTTGTTAAGCCCATGGTAATCGACGCATAGCCAGAGTTCACCACCCTTCTTGCAAACAAAAAGGATCAGGGCTCTGTGCGGGGATTTAGATGGCCATATGAAACCTATCCGGACGTTTTCCTCAATGAACGTGCGGAGAGCGTTAAGCTCTGAGGTGGACAAGGAGTACATACGACCCGGCGGAGGTTCCACCCCCTCCTCGAGTTCAATTTTGAGGTCGTAGGGTCAGTGTGGTGGAAGTGTGTCAGCCTTTCCTTTGCTGAAGACGTCTGCAAACTCATGATACTCCTCAGGGACTTTGGATAAGTCTGGTGCGGTGGCTTTGCCGAAGACTCCGTCATCAGGGAGGGAGACCGAGAAAGTCTGGGAGCCAGGAAGGCGAACAGCATGAGCGTAAGCGGTGGCATTGATGATCGAGATGTTGATGGGTTTGGTGACAGCAGTGGATATCGGAGACTCCGCCGAAACGTTGGGTAGACACAGTTCTAGGGGAGATTTTTTAGGTTCTGGAAAAGGAATTGCTTCACCTGAGGATGTCGACGGTGCAGGACCTCTGTACCCAGCCGTCCGGAAAGTGACTTGGCCATAGGTCCAGTCAATCAACGGATTGATTTGCCTAAGCCAATTTAGTCCAAGCACGGCGGAGTTGCTAGAGTCGAGCGGGGTAATGTAAAACAATATGTCGAATGACCCGCCAGTAGGAAATGAAACTAGCAACTGTACTTGTTGCATTATTCCTGAGAAATACTGGGTGAACTTTGCCAATTAGTTTATGGTATGCGCATGATTCTCCAGCATGAGATCAGTGCTGGGGATCTGGCAAGAGCACATCTTTCACTTCTTCAATTGTGTTGTGAATTTGAAATGCTCTACTGTCAGCAGCATCCAGAAAGACTTCATTTTGTGCATCAGAGTATCCACACTCTAACCCATCTCGCACCTGAAACTGTTCAAATTGGACCTCCTGTTTGATTGGCAACTTGGTTGCAGAAATATGCCAGCCTTCTAACCCATATGCAAATCTTTCACAACATGGCCTGCAGTGATTCTAGGCTAATGCACTAAAAGCAATATTGTCAGGAGTATGATTTTTGCAACTCTAGGGTTACTTTGGGTTAATCTAGGATATCCTATTAATTACTATTATTTTCTTTGTTATATGGACACTTTTATGTACACAAGGTAGACACATGGTGCTGTGCACCACATGCTAAGGGCATGGGAGGCTATCATGATGTAAAGCTGTGCACATGAGGCTTACACATGGGCACAGTGCCTCACAGACAAGGCATGGATTACATATGGTTAGTGCATGTTCTGTAGTATATAATAAGTTGATATATCACCTAGAGACTCTAGTTGAGTTCTCTCAGGTTATCCACTATCAAGTGTGACCGCCTTTGACTATAAGACTTCCTTTTCTTTTGTTGTGTTTGCCTGTGAGAGCCAGCACTGTCCTTAGTGATAGTGTTGTCCTAACAAATATTTCCTGATCTGGATGATGAAACAAATACAATACCAAGAGGAGGTATTGATCTTGGCAGTGGTTTTGCACTTCTCAGAGCAAAGGAGAACACATAATATTTGATGGAGTTAAGAAATTTTCTGCTAAAGGCCTATAGCATGCTTCTGACCAAGGAAACACCTGTTTCAGTGTAGTGATGGGCTAAACTTTGTCTTCCTACTGGCCTAGTGGCATGATCTAGCTGGAAAGAAACTTTGAAACCATTAGACAAGGTGCACATGGCAAGAAATGTCAAGGTGGATCAGTTCATGTTTACTTTCTATTTTATGAATTACTGATCTCATGATTTATGCAACTCCAGATAAAAATGTCAGATGGAAGAACAGGCTTTGCTGAAGTGCAGTTCTTTTTCCAATTTCCTATTAAACCTAATGGGAGACAAGAACAAATTGAAACCTTGGTATTTGTTTCAGAACATTCCCATCCACATTCTGATATCTTCAAAAAATCCACATTCACCTTTTGCCAGTGCAGACCTAATGCCCACCTTAGTGTGATTAATGTGCAACATATTGTGTCTGTTGTTTCTATGATCTCAAGGCAAATCCCAGGAAGTCAAGAGTTATGGTTATTCCTCTGTGAGAAGCCTGGGCTTCATGTTGGATCCATGGGAGGAGCTATAGAAGCAGCTGATGAATGCTAGCTTGAACTCGTCTATTAAATATCAGAAGTGTTGTTCAGAAAAATCCTATTATGCCTACATCACCAATCTCATAATTACCAATAGCAAAGGTCCATGCCTTCATAATGCTATACAGCACTATAGAGAGGTGACATGTAAAAATATTCTCTGATCCAATGTTGATGGCACTTTCCTTTTCGGAAGATAGCGGAGTCATATATAATATGTACAGTATACACACATGTCACAATCACGCCATTGTGACAGCGTGTCACACTTTCTCCAAATGCCTGCGACTACCAGTGGCACTGGGCGGTCCCATTCCACCATCTCTGTCTCACCAGAGCCGATTGAACCTGCTCCATTAACTTTATTCAGTGATGAAGATGATCTGCTCGATCAGCTACATGAGGATGAGGCGAGAAAGGAAAGATCGGCCACCCCATTTATCAAGCGCGTTTCAAGTATTCGCCTCCCAGATGACCAATCTTCGAAGGACGTGGATGATCTTGCTGTTATGCTACAGCTGGACCTGGATAATGACGATCCCTCTTGTTTCGCCGACAGCTTGAGTGATCTGCTCAGCGCCACAAATGGCGTATTTCCGGATTCAGTGTTGCCATTTGTTGTCGACAACGATTTGCTCAAACGCTTACCGTCGAGTGTTTACGATGCGAAGAAATTCACATGGGTAATCCCCAGTACAAATACCGAGACCGTAAAGATACACCTTTCGCTATGGAAAATTGTAGCTTCTGACAGAAAAATTGGACAGAAATTTGCCCGATTCATGAACGTTGTTTGCGATGCAATAGCTGAAATGACGGGCAAGAAAAAGCTCAGATACTGGAGTGCCGCATATCATAATACTCCGCTCCCTGAATCGGGGTTGAGTCGAAAGCCTGACATAGTCCTCCTTGATGTTGCACATCAGGGAGCGGTGACTTGGCGTTCTGCTCGTGCTGTTTCTGAAGTAACCTCGAAAGATTATGATTCCAAGACGATGGAGGCTACTGTCAGGGACAAGTCATACATCGTTTTGACTTCCCAAGCCAATCGTGTCTTCGTCCCAGTTCTCAGTTTCTGGAGCCGTTGTAAATTCCGGTTTACAGTGACCGACCGCGAGGGGCAACTGCGTTCCCATATTATCAACATCGGAGGTCGCAGACCTCCTGCCGATTCGCTTGCCTTTCTGAGGGCTATGGTTGGCCTATGCTTTGCAGAAAAGGAATATATAGGGTATGATCCGACCATGACCACTGGTGCGACTGACAAGGTCCGAAAAATTATGTGTGGTGACAAATGGTTCAAGGTCGTGGGGGCCATCTACGAGACGCAATCGCTTGTCGGTCGTGCAACACGGGTCTGGCATGTCAAGTACCGTAATGAATACTATGTCCTCAAAGATGCCTGGGTAGAAAGATCGCGTCCTGTGGCCGAGTATGACCACCTACGACATATCGCCGGAGTTAAAGGTGTCCCCACCCTGATCTGTGGCTGGGATGTGACCGTTGGTGGGAAGCTGCTCTGCACGAGTAACATACGTGAAGGCCTGGGTACCGATATTCAGATGGGACGTGTCCGACGAAGAGTTGTCAGTGGCACAATTGGCTCCCATATTGCAAGCTTCCGCTCAAAGTACGAGCTGATCTCAGCGTTCAGGGATATTACAATGAGTGTGTTAGGCTTTCCCTCTCACTCTACATCATACTGATGCTCCTAATTCTCAGCACTCAAAACACTTGCCATGGACAAGGATACTCTCCATCGTGATATCAGTTACAACAATATCCTTTTGTCTGGTCTTGAACACCAAAACTCCATGGAACTGCGTACTGGCTTGTTGATTGATTTCGAATATGCTGCACGCCGAAGTGCACACCAACCTCTTGCACCTGGCCGTCGTACAGTCCGTGTCTCTGCAGTGCTCCTGTCGTTGTATGGTCTAATTTTGTTTTACAGGGTACAGCACCTTTTATGGCAGTAGAGCTGCTCATATCCCAAGGTCCAATATACCACAAGGCGCAACACGATCTCGAATCCCTCTTTTTCGTATTGATCTACATTTGTACCAACCTCGAGAGTCCTGGTCGTCTACGGGATGTAGAAGACCTTGACCGGTTCGAGAGCGTGCCTATGAGCAGCTGGTTTGATCCGAAGAGTTCCCTCATGAGGTTGGGGTTAGACAAGGCTGGTGCAATGGCGCTCTTCGAGAACCGCGTACTGCCGTATTTCTCGTCTTACTTCGACGATATCAAGCCATGCATACGAGCCCTACATAAGACCCTCTTTCCAACGCGCGCATCTCTTTATGCCGACGACACCACAGATGTGATGCTGCATGATACTTTCATCAGTATCTTTGACAAAGCCCTGCAGAGATTGAATCGTGTCGACGTCGTCAATATTCCCG
Organism: Tricholoma hemisulphureum; assembly: GCA_964034925.1. Taxonomy (NCBI): domain Eukaryota; kingdom Fungi; phylum Basidiomycota; class Agaricomycetes; order Agaricales; family Tricholomataceae; genus Tricholoma; species Tricholoma hemisulphureum. The sequence goes on along the minus strand of OZ035928.1, from coordinate 974,647 downwards.
TTGCGCTCTCGCACTCCACATCGTCACGATCTCGGAAGCATCCTCTTGGTTTACACGATGACAGGTTGTCCCAACGCAAGAAGAAACGTGTTCGTCTGTCATCTAGTCGCAACGCCCGCGGCCAATTCTCTCTCGTCCACAGCAGCAGCAGGTCCTATAACCCCGGAAGCTCTAGCACTGCCCCTGCCAACAACCATCCGTCATCTCGTCGAGGGAGGACAAACGCTAGAAGTCAACAACGCGCTGAGTAGCTTACCCCTCGATGCTCACTGCTGTCACTGTCTCAGATTCCTAGCAGTAGGTGAACGAATGGGAGGCGCTGCCCAATGACATCGACTTTTTTCATGTTTCATATATCTGGTATACTAGCTTTACTTTTTTTACTCCGGGACACTACACATTTGTTGTATGTACGATGTGCATATGTAGGCATGTTCAAGTTGTAAACGTCTGTACGCGCTGTACGATGTTTGTTTTTGTTATTATTTTCAACCACTTACCTTATTGAGGGTTAGCTTAGTTAACTTAAACGTTGTTCAGACCATTGATGCGGCTCGACATCCAATAATCTGACATGAATTCTGATACCATGCAATCGCGCTCCAAGTATCTCAGGGGTGATGTGGTTGGGAGTCACCGAGGTGGAGGCCCTTTGCCGCGCTCTATTCCTCCATTGAAAGCGAGTGAACTGATGATGCCTACCAGCCTGAGTACATCAGAAGACAGTACAAGCTGGTCACCCCAGCTATGGGATTCTTACTATGTATGGTGGAAACCTTTTGCAATATCTCGTTGACCATTTTTCAGTCAGAAAATGACATTGTTTCCGGACCGCCATCCTCTTGTTCTATATCACACTTTAGCATGACGAGCGCTAGATCTCAGGATTACAATTCACTGCTGCTTGTCAATCGGAGACTAGAACAAGAGAAAATTATCCTTGAAGCAAAACTTAGCACTCTACAGTAAGCAACAGTACGAGTGATTCTCAAGCTAATTTCTTTTTAGGGACGCCTATTCAGTTCTGGCACGGTCTGTCCAGTCCACTGGTAACTCCTCGGTTAACGCCTTCGCGAATGCTTCAGTTAAAATGGAACACCCGCTTGCACCCATCAGCGCACCCATCAGCGCCCTTCCAAACGCGGAGCGTGACGATTATCCCATGATAAAATATTGGTACAGACGTGAATGGACTGCTGACAGCTCCCAGGTTGCGGTGATTGGTGCCCCGGGGAAGACTCGAGCGTCGCAGGGGGAAAATGTTTCGATGCGATTTATTGAGGACGAGAATGGAAACGTGATTGATGGTTACAGAGCTTCTATCATTCGCAAATTCGCGAGAGAGCTCTGGTCTGGGTTGGCTAATATTGGGAAGGCACCGAAAAGTTGGGGCAAGGTTGATGCTAGAATCGCTGCTGAATACCGAACAGAAATGGGCCGAAAGTTTTCGGAACTTCGACTTTGCGACGACAACTGGAAAGCTGACCTTATAGCAACAATAAACTACCCCTCATGGTATAGCAACAACGTTGAAAAGGAAGATAATTCAAAACGTGTCTCTGCCGACTCTTTACCCGAAGCGAAGAGAGTCAAAGTGATGCCAGTCGCCTCCCGTACTCACACTAAGAAAAAAGGCATCAAATGGCGAAACCGCGACGTCCTAGCTACAGCCACAGATACTTTATCTCAGGTAAGTTTTTAACCGAGAATATATATACCATCTACTAATACCTGCAAGTCGGAAAACACTGGCTCCCAGTCTTTCATCCCAGATTCTTTACCACCAGCGGAGAACGGTCATGCTCTGATACAACCAACCCTACTACCACCCGAAGCAAGACCTGTGCACGACGATACTGACTACGTGATGCAGCCAAACGTATCAGCTGGGGCAACCAGTATGCCATTAGTAGGGGCTCGTGAACTCGATCACATCGACCGTGTCATGGAATCAAGCCTACCACTTGGGGTGACCAGTATGCCATTAGGGGCTCGTGAACTCGATCACGTCGACCACACCATGGAATCAAGCCTACCACCAACAGAGGCAGCCACTATGTCAGCAGGGGTCATGCAATCAAGCATAGTACTAACCGGGCCAGCCACTACACCACGAGAAAGTCACGAATCAAATGTACCGACAATCACTTTACCTCAAGCAGACAATGTTGCGCTTGGTGACACTCGCCCAAAATCATGGGTTGGTCCACCTCCGAGACCGATTATATTACTAATTATGGTACTTTTAGGTCAGAGACCCTCTTGCTCCCGGAAGTATCATAGTACCTCCCATAATTACCAACTGTACCACCCATCCAGCTTCTAATGCTGTATCTGTCTCTACAACTGGAGCCAACACCCCAGCCCTGCCTACAGTTTTGCCAATGCTATTAGCCTTTTCTGCGAATTCAACGTCAACCTTTGCATGCTCCAATAGCTACATGGAATCTCAAGCTCAAGGTGATGGTGTAGTTGCTGCAGAGAAGGTTGACAAGGCCAAGAAAGCAAGTGTAATGCGACCAAATCCTCATTCGACAACTGCGAGGCGAGTCCTAGATTTTTCAATATAATGACCATTGATCATTGTACTGACTTATGTGCAACACTGAACAGGAATCTCTGTGCCCTGGAGTGGAAAGAGCATAATCCACAGGGTTTGACATCAGAATTCAGATTATACTATGACAATCTCTTGTCAGAACAAAAGAAGGTTGGTATATAAATTCCTCATGGATTGTGTATATTACTTATTTCCAAATTACAGTATTGGAAAGATTGTGAAGCCACTTCGGTATGTGTGGTAAGTTATGATGGGCTTATGTGAAATGTTTCATTACTGTTTCTGTTCGAAGAAGGCAGGTGGTGTTATACAAGGTGGACCCCCATGAATGTTAACATCTGCCTCACTTGCCCCTGAGATGCCCGAGCATCTGGATAGTGTTGATTTTAGGTGGCCTGGGCAGGGGGAATGTGATGATTTACTAGATGATTCTAAATCCTGTTTTATGGATTTTAATTGATTTTAATCCGATGTTCTCGATTTGCCTATAGTGTGATCAAGAAGTAATACAATTTGTTGGAAATAGATCCTATCCTATATTGATAGTAGAGAACATTTCCTAAATGTCATGAACCAGTTTTTTCACAATCTATGTTGATTGAGCTTGATCTACTTTGACCTACATGTCTCCAGCATCTGAGAAGTCTCATTCCTTGATTGGACTTGTGTTGGATCTAGTCAAATCAAGAACTTCAATTTCCCTCATATTTATTTGCTCCGGTCAGATCCGGTTTTGACTGGGATTAATCACACCAGGGAGTTCAAGTTTCTGGGTTCATTGAAAATGTTGCCAAAATTAGAAGTTTTAGGAACTTTGCCTGAAATTTTCCATTTCAGGCACCCTGAAACTCTGAAATCCTTGACTGAAATCAATAATTTTGATCCTGACCCTGAAATCACAAATTTCGGCAAAGTACAGTCAACTCTGCTATAACTCATACCCCTCAGAGGACACCCAAAGTCTTGGGTTTTCACAGAGTATGGGTTCTGGAGGTTGTTATAGGGTGGCCCAAGCAGGCTGTAAGTATATTATAACTATGTAAAGTAACCAATATTGAGATCCAAGCTAGTTGCAGGTGAAGTAGTCAGTAATATAAGTTGTTTCCATCATGCAGACCTCTTCCAGCCATGTTTGGCATCTGAAGCTTGCCAGAATGCCCTCCAGCTTGTGGGCAAATGGGTCATTTGTGTCAGTGATGTACTTCTGAAGGGTAAAGATCATCCTGTCTTGCTTTAACAGAATCTTTGAGGTTGTTTGGTTGCCAATATTCCATCCAAATCTTTAATATTCTACTGCAATATGTATGCTACATGTTATAAAACCTGCCTCAAATCCACTCACTACTAGTGAAGTATGGGTTGTGAAGTCAGATATGGGTATGGTTATGGGTTATTACAGGTTTATGGGTTTTCCCTGGTAATGGAGTCAGTGGATGCTGAAAACCATGGGTTATTGCAGGTTATGGGTTGTCAGAGAGATGGGTTATGACAGAGTTGACTGTATCACTGCAAGTCAGAAAGCATGTCATATGCTATCATATGATCAGATAAAACCCTTGATCTAAATCACAAAGCAAATCAAGAAAGATCATGATATGTTGCAATGTGCACTTAGCAATGATTCTCAAAAGTGTTTGCTGGATGATCATGGGCATCTTGATACTTCCAAGTGATTTTCCCAACTCCTACATAAGTATGATGCATGACATGGCAAATAATTTTGGACCTGGCAAGGTACAGGGCCAATGCAATCATATTTATTGAACCAGCTGTAACTTTAATAGACTGCTGCACACAAGCTGGAAATAGAATTATTTATATAAAAGCTATCATAATGGCAGTCAGGTAGGGACTGTTGCAGCATGGCCAAAGAAACAAAAGAAAGATTGCGGAAGATTGGGCAATACTGTGCTCCAATCGTTGAATGTCTACTTCAGTGTACTAGTAGAGGCCCAGGTTATGTGATGCTAAATCAGGTAGTATCATGGGCATAGATTTGTGGCTTTCCCACCTGTGAAGTAATGCTTTCAAAGAAAGTACATATGGCAGCCCAACTTGCCAATCCACTGATTTCAGGCCAGCATTTGCAAGCTTGGGATCAGAAAAAAGAAGATCAGAGTAAACATTCTATGGTGCATTTCACTTAAGCACCACCACATTTGTCCAAGGCTCACAAAATATTCAGAATTTATCATTTTTTATTTTCCTTTAGTCCTTTTGATGAGAGGAACAATCCCTCTAAACAGATTTCTTTAATTCTCAAATTGAGCAAGATTTTTATTTTGTTGGGCCCCAATTTGGCGCATAGGTACACAACACCTTCCCTAGCTATCAAAAGCCCATGCTGCACGTTCTGGTTGAATGTGTGTTGGGATCAGGTCACTGAGAGTGAGTGGAAGATCACACAGAGGAAGGATGAGGACAAGAGCAAGGGGGATTGTCTATTCTGCTCCTGTAATATGTAGCATATATATACTACAATGCATATAGGAGGTATAGTATAATGTCCATAGGAGCTTCACTATAATGATATCATAGTGACCTCATAGTCCCCTATATAATTCCCCAGATAGACTTGTCTATCATTGTATATTATAGGGGGATCCCTAGATAGCATAGGAGATAGCCTTGGCTCCTTTGGCCTGTCTGTCCCTATAGAGATGATAGGAGGCTGTGGCTGTATTCCTTACTACCACTAGTAGACTTGACCCTAGACTATTCTAGGCTTGTATCCCAACAATGTGTCAATGTGATATTCACAATCAGATTCTGGTTCTGAAGTGAAAGGCGCATGATCTGTGAAGTCGGTTGCTAAATCAGGATTCAAGTTGACTGCTAGGAGACAGAGATGAGGTGGAGGTAATGGATGTTGTTTCTTCTTTTTTCTAGCTCTTGCTCGTGCTGCTGCCATGATTTTTGTGTTTTCAAGCCATGTAAAACAAGCAGAAAATTATGATTAAGCTTAAACACTCAGGTAAGATACACTAACATAAATCGGGAACTGAGCCCATGGGCGCTCGATTCTTTTCTGGATATCCTGGTGTAGTTAGTGTTTTGGATACATTTTTTTAACTCCTCAGGCCAATTTGGCCCATGGACAAATGTGGCAGTGCTTAAGTGAAATGCACCATAAGACCATTGCCTGTCGCTCATCCTCATCATGCTTGCATGACAATGCACATTTGTCAAGAGCTAGAAGCTCAAAATGGAAATTGAGCTCTGTCAATTCCCATAGCATGTGTTGGGCTCACAGATCAGTGATTAGGGTGAATGTGTTTATGCAATTCATAATCACAGATGATTTCTGTCAAGACACCATCAAACCAATACTTGAGGATGATCATCAGTCGGTGTGTTGGACAGTGTGTTCATAATTTCTGCCACTTCAGGCATAAGACCACATCTTGTAGTTTGAACTGAAGCTGTGAAACTGCCTTCTTCAATGATTGGGAGATCCTCATTTCCCACAGTGGACTACTGACAGTTCTGCTAATTGGCACAGTGCAGAATGGTGTAGTGAGTTGTAAGGGAACAATACTTAAGGGGACCATCAAGAATACAAATGACATATATTGTTATTGTGTTGACAGTAGTGGTAAGTATGTTACATTTTTACATCACAACTGGCCTTAAATAGGCCAGTCAAAGCTGTAGACTTTCTATTATAATATATACAAATATCTGGGTTATTGCCCCATCTTTACATGATGGCGAAGGTACTTGGGAGATGGGGGTCTCATGGGATATGCCCTGTGACAGTTTCTCAACTGACTGGTCCTGCACATTACTGGTCCCACTAAGGGGCTTTCCAACAAAGAATTTGTCATTGGAACTTGTCCAGTCACATGTGCTATCACTGTCTAGCCTGGCTTTTATTCTCTTCTTTTTTGATGTATTTGCAAATAAATCAAAGGAGTTGCCACCACTGCATCCTCCAAACCCTCTCGGAGGGATGATGGCAGTGGATCTCCTTTTCTTCTTCTTCAGTGCATACTTCTCTGCACTTGTCAGTTGCTTCACTCAGGGGAAGTCCCACCCAGCAAAGGGGTCACTCTCAAGGGCTGGTTGCCCTTGAGCAGAAGATGTGTTGGAAGTCCCAATAGATGGGACTGTGGCAAAAGATATGTTGGATGTCCTGATAGCTGGGACAGTCAAAGTTCCACTAGCTGGAACAGTGGAAGTTCTGCTAGCTGGAGTAGGATTAGGGGGCACAGGATATTCATCCATGTGCATCATGTCTGACATCCCTTCTGCATGAACAGGAGAGAGATAATGAGGGGGGGCAGACCTGTGTGGCCATAGCCCATGGGTTATGGTGCCCCTCCTCTCATAGGGTCAATCCCCTTGCACTTCCTCTTGAGGTGGGGGGCAAACATTGGTATGTTGGTGGATGAAGGTGTCCACCAATTGGGCTCAGACACCAGAGGAGAATCCTCTGATTGCTCATTGGCAATTTGCTCCAGACAATTCAATATGTCTGGAGCAGCTGCCAGTCCCTCTAGCTTCAAGATTGCACATCAGAGGGAAGTGTTATACCATGTCCCCATGTTGTTGTTGTGCTATAGGATGGTATTTCTGTGTCATCTGGATTCTTTTGGCTTCCCCTCTGTCAGGGAAGATGGCACTGTATCAAGGTGAGACCACCTTTCCTTCCCCTGTCCTATCAGTGAGTGTGCAATGCATGTCCTTTTCTCATGCCTGGGAAATTGACACAAGCAGTGCACATGGGCCCCAGGGTGGCAGCCAATAAAAGACTGAGTACTGACCAGTCTACTCCAGCATGGGACAAAGCCCACCCAGCTGCCAGCAAGGTATTGATGTTTCCTACAACAGATGTGGCTGGCTGCAATGATGTAACATCCAACCTCGTCTTCCTTCTAGGTTCACCTTGGATTTGAGCACTTTACATGTTTGCAGACTCTGTTGTTTGACCTAACATCTACCCCCAGCTTTCCCTTGGATTTGAGCACAGAGTTAGCATGTTTGTGGACTCTGCTGTTTGAAGCTCACCTTCCTCCAATATGTGCCCTTCTTGGATTCAAGCATAGAGTTAGCCTGTTTGTGGACTCTGCTGTGTGACTTCACATTGGCCTTGCATTCAAGCACTTAGCATGTTTTCAGACTGTTGTTTGACCTAATATACCCCCTCAGCTTCCACTTGGATTTGAGCACAGAGCTAGCATGTTGTGGGCACTGTTGTTTGAGGTGACATTGACCTTGAGATTGCCCTTGGATTCGAGCACAGAGTTAGCATAGTCATGTAATATCCACCCCTACCCTCAAGATTGCACATTAAATGAAAACATTATACTGTTACCATCATGCTGTAGGATAGAGTCTCTGCATTACCAGGATTTGTTTTGCTGCCCCTCAGCCAGGAAGATGGCCTAGCATCTAATGCACACTGCACCCTACAGAATTCCTTCACCTTTCTGCTCTGCACTGTACCAATTTGCAGAATTGCGGGAAATCCATTGTGGGCAATGAGGATCTCCCAATCATTGAAGAAGGTGGTTTCACAGCTTCAGTTTGAACTACAAAATGTGGTTGGCGCTGTTGAGTCAGGAAGGGACTTTGAATTTGGTTGGTCTGAGTATCTATGGAAAGAGCTACTTATGGCTTGATGGACTGGGGGCTCCAATTTGTGCCATTGTCCCAACCTCCGCCACTTTGTATAGGAACAGGTATGGAGGTAATTTTGTTCTCTGGGTTGACAGTGGACTAATGATAGATATAGGTCTAGTTATGGCAAAGACCTATTTTTATGGGACCACCCCCTCTGCTTCTCACACCATCATGCACATTACAATCCTTTGCAGAATACATAAGTTGAGGTGGATGACATGTGTGTACCATGGGTGTCTCCTACAAGTACAGAACTGCAAAGGTCTGGTGATTCTTTTATCAATCTCATTATCTTTTCATCTTATCACCCTCAACAGTGACTTAAAACATTTCACTGTGTGCTTGCTGCTGATTCCTAAGAAGATAGAGGCACTTATGTCATTTAAGTCCATGGTGAGATTAGAGTTTTTAAGCTCCTGGAGCTTATTCCTGGCCTTTCTTTGAATTTCACTTGATTCTTCCTCCTCCCCAATCCATGTGTGTCCAGGTCTGACTTTTTGTCACCTGTCCTTGAGTTTGACTTTTCATCACTCAGTTTGCTAAAATCTTGTCCTGCCCAAAACTTGCCAACAAGAGCTTCAAGTTATCAAAGGGTCAAATGCCATCTCTTCTTGACTTGTTACCACCACCATGTGCCATGGGAACATCCTTCACACTGTCTGGCTCATTGTCCAGCAGTCCATCCCCTGACCTGATCTTTGATCAGACCAGCATATATCATCCACTGGGGGCTGTTTGGGAGTATTCCTGAGCACCATGCCAATCTGCTTGACTGATCCCCTCGGATTGTCTGCAGATGCCCACCAGGTGGATGTTCTACTGTCCACCACTTATCTCTACTAGGCTCGATGATCCTTGGCTCTATGGTGGGGTATTGTCCACCAACTGGTGGGGGGGTTCAATGGTGAAGTAACACTACTGGCTTAGGCTGGGGGTCCCACTCTGGGGTTGGGGGGAGAGCACTTAATCTAGGGGGTGCTCTTTTAGAGGTTTCCAGATCACTGAAGAGGATCTAGGGGGTGTGTCTGCTTCTACTTCACTTTCACATTTAAGCTACTCTATGGCTACAGGACACTGCTCATCCTGTCTGGGTGGGTCCTTGCTCCATGCCAGAGGTGTGCATGCCAGTGCTTCCCCCTCCACATCCTGTTGCCAACACTTGCACTCCTCACTTGTACTCCCTGGACTTGTCTGCTCACCTAGACTGTGTGGGGCTGGTGATCCCTGCTGCCAGTACTTTACACTCCTCCATATGTCCACAGCAGACACTGTGGACACCTGTGGAAATCACATGACCAAAATGGAAAATCATGTGACTTTCATAGCGGAATTCCAAAGAGAGTCCACAGAATTCCACAGATTCCACAAGTGCCATGGCTAGTGTTTGCAGGTCCAGTTGCAGCAACCAAAAAAACCAGCAACCCAACCAGACTGCAACTGTGGGCAACCAGACTTCTGGTCACAGTTGGGCCTCATGGGGGTATCACACAGTTGCAGTTGGCCAGATTTGAAAAGTACTCAAACCGGTTGACAACTGGCCAGTTATCTACTTGTATATACACTAATATATACTATATTATTTACTTATGTACTTATTTTCTTAGCGAGGTTGGGGCATGCCCAAGTGACAATGGCAGATGGGCAAGGCTTTATATACCTTGGGCTCATTTGCATGTGTTTGCACATGTGTTGTGCAAGTATAAATTATGACACATCATGACATGTTTGTGTTTGCACATGCTTGTACTGATGATCAAGACATCATCTTTTTTTTCAACCATTTCAACTTTTCCCCCATGATGACCACCTCTACAATATACGCTGTCCTCTCATCCATCCCCCCTCACGTTTGCCATCCCCCCACTCGTCCACTGTGCCCCTGTCATCTGCTGTCCCCCCCCCATGCTTGCTATCCCCCCCCTTGTGCTTGCCATCCCCTTGCCTGTCTAGGTGCATCCTGTCCTATCACAGGGGGTCCTAGCCCCTCCCATTGCAGTAGACACGCCGGTGACGTGGGACCTGTTCTGGTAGTCCCCCCATGTCCCCTCCCTTCTAGCAGCATACCTGTCACCCAGTGTGTCCCTCTCCCTCTCCCTCTCCCTCTCCCTCTCCCTCTCCCTCTCCCTCTCCCTCTCCCTCTCCCTCTCCCTCTCCCTCTCCCTCTCCCTCTCCCTCTCCCTCTCCCTCTCCCTCTCCCTCTCCCTCTCCCTCTCCCTCTCCCTCTCCCTCTCCCTCTCCCTCTCCCTCTCCCTCTCCCTCTCCCTCTCAATGTGTCCCTCTCCCTCTCAACACATCTCCTCATCACCCCCACCTATTGCACCCTGCCTCTGCCTGGCGAGCAGTCACTTGCAGCGGTGGTGGGGGGTGCTCTGTCATGCTGAGTGTGGGGTGGTCACAGTCTGTCACACCCCCTTGTCCCCCTGTGTCCCTTCAATCTGGCGCATCCTCCTCCTTCTGATGCATCCCCCCTGCCCCCCAGTTCATCCTGTCGTCCCTGGCATGTCCCCTAGCTGTGAGGGGCATTCCCCTGTCTCTTGTAGGCCTGGGGGCAGGTTGGGTGTCAGTAGGGGTTGTCCCTGGCTGGGGGTGGTGGGCAGTGATGTTGCAGTGGCAGGTGGTAGTAACATGGTGGTGGGTGGTGACATGGCAGTGGCAGGTGGTGGAAATGTGGTGCTGGGTTGGTGGCCATTGGTGATGTGGCAGCCATCGTTGTCATCCTGGTAAGCCCCCCACCCTCCCCACGAGCAGGGGCTCACAGGGCTAAATGGGGGGCTAATTGGGGGCTGTTAGACATCAGGAAATTGAGGATGGTCAGATAAAGATTTATCTGGTATTATAATGTAAATAATATGGATCATAAATAATTGAGGATGGTCAGATAAAGATTTATCTGGTATTATAATGTAAATAATATGGATCATAAATACAATTCTGGTAGATCACATTGTAGGGGGTTATAAATATAGGTTGCATTTATTTGTATGACAAGTGCCAGTGGGCAGACAAACCTGATGGATGGTCAATACCTTGCACACATGCTCAATGCCATAAGAATGATAGTGGATAACCAGAGAGGGTGGTCCGGAATGATTAGATCAGGACTTATCTAGCATTATACTGTTGGATCAATTGTAAGGAATTATAAATATAGGTTGTGTTTATATTTATGACAAGTGGCATCAAGTGGAATAAAATAGTTGTAAAAATAGACCATAAATACTTTCCTGATGATTGCGCTCCAGGGGCTATATATATGAGTTGCATTTATTCATATGATAAGTGGTGCCCACTTGCCAGACTTGATGAATACATGCACAGCATTCAAATTATTCGGGTACCGAAAGAATTGCCAGGGAATAGCTTCTTGGGAACTTCTGGACAATTATGTCTTAGAGCGTGGAGTGACAGAAGAGTGCAACCCTGGGATGCCCATGAAAGGGCTGTTGGTAATACAGAAAAACTCGCTAACATCATTCAGGGAAAGATGATCGTGATGTCATCATGTGTTGGAGGCTTGCTATATATACACAATGGCGAATGATGACTGGGGCCGGGAAAATGGTGCTGCATGACCAGGGGAGTGACTTATTTGGAATAGTGGACATAAACCTGCAACGTTAGTGGAGAATGGCTGATGAACTTCTGACCTGCTCTTTGTTGAGTGATCGCAGCAGTTTCAGAAGGGTGGTTCCTGCCAGTTGCCATCAGTAAGACATAAGCAAGTCTGAATTATCAGAGTGATGCCTGTTTCAATATTTTGACATCAGGTGAACATTGTCTGGAGCAGAGGAATGAAGCCACAACCAAATTCTGATGATCAACTTATTTCATTTCGAGTACTTGCTCAAGTTATGCAGAACACCATTACTTATATTTTTGGCTGGCAACAAACAGATAGCTATAATTGATAAAATGACTAATCTTAGCAGACATTAGCCTCCAATTCTCTCTGTAGTAGGGCGCGCTTTTCTTTGATTCTCGCTAGTGCGCTGTTCTTAGTCACCGGTCATTGTGGTGCTGATGATTGGTCAGGGAAAAATTGCCTGCAATGACCTTTTGTCAGCCACCAGTCATGTGAATCAACAATTCAAGCCTACCTGTTCCACCATGAAGGGAGTAAATTTACCTCCACTTGTTCTTCAATATCATGGAGCAGGTAAAAAACAGAATTATAAAAGCGCTCTGAGTCGGTAGTCGCATCAGTCCTTGAAAATGCAGGCACAGGGCTGAGCGCAAAGCGGACCTTCCGGCACATGGGTGAGTAATGAAAAGCAAGTTTGAGATAAAGTTACATACCTGAGTTGCAATGTATGCAACAGATGCAGAAGTGACACACGTCATTCCATGAAGGTGAGCATTACCATCAGGGAACTGTGGATATCCTGGTATTTCCAGTCAATAGTGACAAATTGCTATGAAAATGTTAGGTAAGGAGATACAATTAAATAATTTTATCTTTATACTGCAAGTAATTTATTATCAAAGCTAACAATACAATGTTAAAGCAGTATTTGAGTTCTGGGCCATCAGATATAAGTCTGAGAAAGCATTGGATAAGGATGACAATTGCTTTACAATTATGTTGCAGAGCTGAAAAGCTGTGAGAATATTCTATCAGTCTTGTAGCCAATTGTAGCCAACCTGCCAGAATTGGATTATATTATCCCAACAACTCAAAAATACCAATAGTGCACAGATAATGGAATGTTACAATTGGAGTTGCTGAATTCATCATCTTTATATTGTTGGTTTGTTGTCAGAGTATAAGATTCAGGATGTTTTCAACAAATTGAGTATGCTCAGCTTGGAGTCAACTTAAACTTATTTCGCATTTATTGGACGCGATACGTGGGGTTAAGACTCATGCAAGGGACCGAAAACATAGCCAAGGAGCCACCGCACATTATTTGTCCCTTACAAGAAGCGATCCGATGCCTCCACCATGGGATATTCACATTTAAGCCATTTCAACAAGTCAACCAGGTTGAAACGGCATAAGGTGAATAACACATGGTGGAGGCATCGTATCGCTTCGTGTAAGGGACGAATAATGTGCGGCGGCTCTCTGGCTATGTTTTCGGTCCTTTGCACGAGTCTTCACCCAACATATTGCATCCAGTAAATGCGAAATACGTTTACGTCAACTCCAAACTGTGGCAACACTATGCACAGCCACAACCTCGTGGCCTCAACAAAATGCAAAAACCTGTTCATTACCTCAGCCACAAATAAATATAGGTGTGTGAGTAAGCATGTAAGATTGTGTGGGGTGGGACGGAGAAATAAACAGGTGTTGGGTTGATTATAGGGTGACAGTTTGGCAAATTTACTAAGTCAATTACTGAAAACAAAGTATATGAAAATGGAATTAGAAAGGACAAAAATAGTGCTATTTCCATTCCTCTTGTGCCCCAATTACAAGGTTTGACCCATGAATAGAAAAATGCCAGTTAATGGTCAAATCCATCAGTCTGGTAGATCTGGTGGAATTGGCCAAGTCAACTGTGCTATATCTGACATTAGCAGAGGGTGTGCAAGAATTAGACTTGTTATACTAAAGATTTAACTTATCAGGTATTGTATAATATTGTCTAATATTATCATTTCCTCCTTGGTTTCCTGATGACCTGGATGAGTGGCACTAGATTCCTTATGAACTGAACTGGGTGATGTGAAGATATACTTGAAAGCCTGGTAAAAATCAGCTGAGATGAATGATACACATTCACGTGAAGGATACACATTTGCGTGAAGGATACACATTCACATGAAGGATACGCATTCACGTGAAGGATACACACCGTTACAAGAAGAGAGCTATGTGGGGGCCCCATCCAAGGGTCTTCAGAGTCATATCTGTAGCCTTCATGTAAAAAAACAGGCCACTGATCACCGGCAACAATCATCTCGCCCGACTTAAGCTTCTCCTTCATGCTAACAAAGAACAACACTAAGCAGATCTACGTTATGAAACAATGCATGTGCTCTGGATCATTCCAGTCCAGACCAGTGGGGCAAAGCAATTCGCCAGTATGTTCATGGTGAAATCCATGGTTGGCCTTGACATTATGCGATAGTGGGGGAATCAATGCCTGACCCTTTGGTGTAATCCAGTCAAGAATAGCACCCTTAAGGCTCTTGGTGTCATCAGCCCATGTGCTATTTGCACCCTTCTGGATCTAGACAGCATTCAATTCACCTACTCAAACGGTAGGTAATGGAGTGCAACAAACCAGGTCAGCAATCTTAAGAACATCTGCCTCCTGAGCGTTAAACACGTGTTCCTGGAGGCCAGGAATAATCCGGTGATAGGTATCAGGAGCGTCCAAAGCTCTGAACCATCCCATTTTCACATTTTTAATGACACCTCCTCATGCCACATTCTACAATCATCATAGGACCTCACACACATTACTACCAATACTCATGCTACTATGCAACCTCAAAACTCTTCATTGTTAGCTCCCACATCAGTTATGTTGACCTCCACCTCTTGGCCCACTCCGTCATCCACCTCACTCTCTTCTTTCCTGGCTTGGGTCACCACCGCATTGTCCTCTGGTCGCACTTGATATTGTTCAACTCATTGTTGGCAAAGGAAGAAGATATCTCACTCACTCCAGTCAAGGCTCCATTGTAATGGGTCACAGAAGATAATGGGATCATCTCCTCCAACAGGCAAATTTTCTGTGTTGAGCTCTGATGAGAATCGTCCCCACACAATAGCGCGTCTCCATTTGTAGGCCATCAGGATGCAGATAATCAAGAGGATGATGAAGAAGAAAAGGACAAGAGAGATGTTGTTAGAGATCATGGTGTAAGGTTCTAGTGCAAGGAACGGTATTATCAACAGTCCTATGATTTTGGTCACATGACAAAGTTCCCAGGATTACATCATCATCCTCTCCAGTCCCTATCACCTGCCTGACAAGCCACTGGACGCATTTTTGGATAGGAGGCAAGTCCTATTACATCAGGTAGATTTCTTACACCAGGTAGATTTCTTGACCTAGTACCCACTCTTTATTCCATTACCCACTCTTTATTCCATTACCCCTCCCCCCCCCTTTTCTCATTGGCATCTGATTCCTTCTCATTTTACTTGGGTCCTCTTCACCCACTTCAATTTTCTGGCCCCACTTAGAATATCTATATAAGACATCTAGTAGATAAAAAAAAAAGCAGAAATAAATCATTTCCCCTCATCATATAGAGCACAGAGCTCAATTCCAGAGTCTTATTATCGTATTATCTCGTCTCAAGAAGCACAAGTCGTTGTCCTATTATCGTATTATCCCTTCATTCTCTTATCATCTTGCCTTGTGTCAAGCACCAACCCAAAGCCACCTCGCTCCCTTCCTCTGGTCTAGTAGGACTATCATTTGGTGTGTGTTTCCAGGTGATTCCTCGGACTGAGTATTATCACTGGAGCAACTGGTTATAAACCTGTTGTTCAATATGCTGTCTTATGAGGAAGAAGCATCAATATTCAAATGAGATAAAGTCAATAAGAAAAACTCACTCAGCAGGAAGAGTTTCATCTGAATCATGGTCTGTATCCATTTCTCGCATAAGCCCATTAGTTAAAAGCGAATGGACTTGGGATAACGCATGAACGATATGTCCAAAGTGCTGACCACGGTGAACCAGGGGATCAGAATGATGACTAAGTGAAGCTGTAGATCAGTCAGATGCATGCACTATGAGGAACTTACGCTTTCTTCCTTGGGCCCAGCTGAAGAGCACCACCCAATTCAGCCTCAGGTTCCTGGGCATGGTGACCAAGCCGTACGGGAGAAGGGGGGTTGTTTTTGTTATTTGGAGACATTTTAGAGTGTTGAGGACAAGAAAATTCAACCTCGGTGCAGCCTGTAGTTAATTGTATTTAGTGTGAGTAGATGGGGAGAGGGTTCTGAATGCTAGGAAAGCAAACATTTTTACCATGAAATGGCAGCAGACTTGCCCTTGCCAGGACAGCCTTCACCAGATTTCTGGTTTGTGACATCAAGCGGAGAGCTAAAGCCATCATGATAAATGTGTTCAACCTTACCATGGACCCATGGTTGGAAATGGTCGTTCATCAATATCAGGAGGTGAGCTGAACCTGCGATCTATGGCATCAAACGGTGTGCTAGTAGCACCCTGAACTTCCAGAACACTCACCACGATAGGGGGCCGCTCCACAAATCAAAGAATTGCGCCAAGTTAATAGACCAGAAGAAGTTAAAGTAGGAGTCTCTAAGTGGTGTTTAACTTACCTTAGGCTACACAAGAAATAAACAATTGAGGTCCACCGCAAAAATCCAAGAAATTCTGGAAATAACAATTGTCAGTATCAGGTATGCCAAGCCTGTGAAGCCCAAAAACCAAGAGCTAAACCACGACCGGATGGTGTCATCGCACACATGCAGAAAGACAGTGTGAAAGACCTGGTGCGGACTTCAGAGATTTTCTAAGGCTTGGAAACAGATGGTGCGGTGCAGTGCCAAAAAAGGTTAAGACTGTGTATGGAGCTGTTGGCCCAAATGTAATGGAGGTTTACCAAGGATTGGAAGCAGGCAGTTCAGTGCTATGCCAAAAAAGGTTAGGATGGCCTACAGAGCAGTCAGCCTGAATGTAATCAACCTGAGGTGAAACACAGCGCACCACCTAATTTATGTATGAGGGATGCCCTCTAGAACCCTCAGGCAGACCTCTCTGAGGTGCATAAATACAGAGGAGTGTTTTGACTGCCACCATCGATTTACTCAACTTCCTTTACCATGTCCACCATTCAGGAAGACCCAGTGAGGATCCAGGGTTATTTGCATCACATAAAAAAGCAACAATCCTCCCCCCACCCCTACATCTTGCACTTTGATAGTGAAGTTGGGGATCTGAGGCCATGGTTGTGGTGAGTACAAACCAGGTTTCCTCAAGTGTCATTCTGAATCCAACCCAGGCCAACCACCGTGGTAGGGGAAAGAGTCACCCCAAGTGACCTAGCAGCCTTCCGCACACCAGGCTTCTGCCTCCCATCGTGTTTATGTGTGGTTCCTGGGTTAGATGGCATAGGCATAGGGTACAGAGAATCCAGCGTCTTCATGTCGATCGGAAGGCAAGACTTTGGTGAATACATGGTGGGGTGTGCCAATCAAAATGCAGATATTGAGGTGGGTCCTTCACTTTGCATTTCGTACTCCAATAGAACGAGTGTCAATGACGTGCATTCTACAGTCAGCATTGAGTGGTCATATAGCCTGCTGGGCTTGCCCTTGCAGCCATTTCATCGCAGGGGTGAGATCAACTCGTTCCTAGAGTGATGGGCACTGATGCTGAAATGATAGCTCCCCACCCAAGGAGATGTGCACATCCCTGTAGGCCTCAGTGAATAGATAGCTGTAGGTCATCGATGCTGATATCCACAACAGAATCTGAATACCTTGTGCAGGGATATCAAAGATCTGGACCCAGGCACCCATAGCAGTGGCCGAATCTCTGTTCTTGAAGCTCATCAAGCTAGACTCATTTAGCCAACCAGGTTTGCTGGAGTCGGAGTTTTTCAACTTATTCACGATGTGCCACCAGTGTAGATGGGTCGCCACTAGGTCCACCTTCTGGCACCACCGATGCCATGCGCCCCAGGTCGTCATTGACCTCACTGCTGACGAGGATGATTGGTGTGCAGAAGGCAGGTGCACAGAAACGTGCTGCATGGGTGTGTGTCATGGGCATTGATACACCTTAGGAAATTCTAAGCAGCGATCGCTGGAGAATGGTTGAGAAAAGCTTAGCAAAATTCTCAAGAACAGATAGGAACTCACAGAATACTTGAGCACCAAAGGACGAGCCTTAGTATGGGGAAGTGGGACTGTGGGACTTAGGAAGTGTTGAGTGTGCGTTGAGTGTCTGATCCCCAGCCGTTTTGATGCCAGGTGTTGATGCAACATACAAATTAATCGACGGATCAGGGCGGACAGGCACAGCCACCCGACCGACACCTTAGGAGCCCATAGCAACAGCAGATCAGCTTAGAAAATCAAGCATCAAGATCAAAAGATCGACATCGTACCTGATTGATGGCGGGGCGGAACACCATAGGAGGTGAAGACCGAGCAATAGAGGGCATTATCTAACATAAGTCGGCGAGATTTCCTTTTATACCATTTTTCTATCTTATTTAACAGACCATTCGGATGGGGAAATATCACCCCATTGCAATGTGAATCTATCTTCTAGGGTAGCTCCACTGAGCTATTTCCAACATACCATATAAAGGACAGTTTCATTATCTATTTCATATTTTGTACTTGTACAAATACTAGGGGTAGTGTAGCTGCGCAGTAGAGAAGTTCAGACCCCAGAATATACCTTTCTCACAAATCTCACATCTTGCTCATCACGTGACATGGTGAGCACACTCAAAGTTGTGTTAAAGGCTCAGAACCAAGGACTAGGACATAGGAAATTGGGCATGGGACGTTGCTCTCTTGCACGTTGAAGTTGTTGAAAGCTCAGTGCTGTTGACAATGTCAGGCTCATTGAGCTTACTAAGGATAAAGGATTAGGAAAGTAAGGATCTAAGGAATAAAGGAACAAAGTTTAGGACCTTCGGACTTAGGGTCAAAGATTGGGAAACTGAGGCACAAGGACAAGGATTTGGACTAAGGATTAGGAATTCTAAAGGACGTAGGAACAAGACTTAGGGAAAGCTTAGGAAACTCTTAGGTAATTGGACTTAGGAAACTCTTAGGAAATCAACGGGATTATGGAAAGGCATTAGGAAAGATCCTAAGGATATCAAGAATATTCTAAGGA
Source organism: Tricholoma hemisulphureum (assembly GCA_964034925.1). NCBI lineage: Eukaryota > Fungi > Basidiomycota > Agaricomycetes > Agaricales > Tricholomataceae > Tricholoma > Tricholoma hemisulphureum. Next base: position 955,665 of record OZ035928.1, on the reverse strand, counting down.
AAAGTTGAGCTTCAGAAGGAATCTTAAGAACTAAAGGCTTGGCAATAAGTTCTGCAAGGGAACTCTTTGGCCCACTCGCAACCATTCAGACAGTGCATTTGTGTGTGTGTTTTGTGTTGGTTAGGATATAGGATCTCGGTGTCAGACGCACACCACTTGTTTCACCGGGTTGGTGGGAGTCTCAGTGTTGCCCTAACATTATATATCTAATGGAATGACCACAATAGGAAATTATAACCATTTCTTCAAGTACATACCACCCCAAAGGTTGACCAGTCATATGAATGCATTCCCAGTTACATTTCACATGATTGGTCATCCTATCCATATTTGGACTTCCACCTTCTAATTCTGTCACCACATATACGCCGCCTACCCCTCTAAAGTAAAATAATGCTGACTAAATGTTCAAGGCCAATGTTCACAATTCTGGCACTGGTGTTCTCATTCAAAGCTCCACCAGCTATTACACATCAAGGGGATTGGTCCAAAAAACTAAAGCCAGCACACAAGCATCTTCTGCCAACTCCACCCTGAATGCTTTGCCCCTCCAAGTCTCAGAAGAACATGCATGTCTTCACCCCCTGCCATGAGCAAGTACATCATGATGGGTTTGATTATGATGCTGCTATGATGGAACCATTGAAGCTTCCCCAATCCAAGGTACGTCAATCTCAGTCATGGTCTCTGGGGAACTTTAATTATTTTGCTACTTCTAGTCACAAAATGATTACCTCAGGGAAAAGAAAGTTCTACCTCTCACAGATGCTGGCTTCAGAGGCTGGCCCAGCTTCACGTTGGTGTAGTGCATGTGGCTTGGCAGCAGAATGGCAGTGCAAGAATTGCCTGGGCTATCCCCTCTTTTGCAGTTCATGCTGTAGATCTTCCCATGCATGCACCCCCTTCCACCTCATTCAACAATGGACCAGCAAATTTTATCAAGATTCTTGGCTGATTGAGACAGGCCTTATGCTCCACTTTGGACATGGGGGGAAGCCTTGCCCCTCGTATACCCCGACAGGGACTTTGACAGGAATCCCGGACATCCAATTTGGACTTCCGGACATCCCTGATGAGCTCAACATTATGGAAGATGAGTTGGATGCCAATCCTCTGCCTGAGGGGTTCATGGAAGCAGAGGCCGAAAAAGGACATCATGAGGTGGAACACTCAGAAGGGGAGTTCTTAGACCCGCATGACCAGGCAAGGTGGACGAGGGATAACCTGAAATATGGGACAAATGTTGTGGTTATTGTTCATCAAAACGGAATTCATCACTTGCCCGTTCGGTGGTGTAGGTGCCTAGGACATGCACCGGACGATGTTCAGGCCCTGGACCTCCACTTCTTTCCGGTGTCATTTAAGAAACTGTGGACGCTATTCACCTTCCAAGGCCTTGATTCCTTCCTTGCAGAGAATCAAGAATGTAAAACTTCGGCATAGCATTACTATCAGAAGCTCCGCCGGTTCACATCCGGCTGTTTTCCGCACAGCGTCCTGGTCTGTCTCACTACCGATTTATAGCTTATTTCTCATACATAATATAGGACCAGTACAGGGAGCTGTTACATTGCACGAGACAATACAGGAACCTGAAACATCTCAAATGGCATGGCTTTGGCCATGAAGCCAGAAGTGTGGGTCTTGGAGATCTGGCTGTTCTCTGTCCGGCATGCCCACAACCAGGCATGAACTTGCCGGAAAACTGGGAAAATGATAATGAACAGTGAGTTCATTCCATCCCATGATGACCTGGAAGGAATTGAAGTCTTGTTTCCCAGGTGGGTATACACCAGATCATTTGTGATTGATGGGAATTTCACGGCATCTCACCAACCTCAGAAACGTCCTGAAGATGATGTCCCATTAACAAATGGTCATTCATTTATGACGGAACCGGTGACATATAAGAACATCTCAAGGTGGCTCTCGAGTCCAAATTGGCTCCAAGTACATGCAATGAATTCAAGGCAAACCGGAAAGTGGACGTGGCAGGGTATGACGCCACAGGGATCGGAGCAGTGGCATGCCTTCTGCATGGCTTCTTCCAACCAGAAGCCACAGTCGACTTTCAGAGAGGAGAACAGTGTGTTATTGAATTGTTTCCGAGTGCACAGTTATGCTAAATACTCACAGACAAAAGAATATCAACTATGCAGTTTGCAAGGCCCTGAATGGGAAGAACATGGAGAAGGTGAAATGGGCATTGCTCGTATACAATATATTTTGCCAATGGTTTATCAGCTTCAAAATCCGGGTTGATCACTCACCATACCATACCTTTCAGTCCCAGAGGGGATGGTTGTAGAGGGAGGGATTGGGGATTTCCATGTAAAGGGCCATGTGGACGACTGCTTCACGTGGTTTGGACTACTGTTCATTATAGGGAGCAGGGTGATCAATGGGGAAATTCCGGAGATGTTGTGGGCTGTGCTGAATGAGACCTCCCAGAGTGCCAAGGGATCAATGCTTGCCCACCGGAATGAAATTCTGGACGACCACATGAATCATTCAAACTGGAAAAAGTTGATTGGAATGGGTATGAAATGTTGTACCAGGTGCCAATTAGATTGCTAACTCGATATCAGTTCCAGCTCTGATATGGAAGATGAAACGGGCCCAGGAATTGGTTCTGACTGCCGAGGATTCATACAAGAATTTGACAGAATCAGCATCGGCCCGTGATCTTAATGAGTGGAGGCAAGGGGAGCAGCAGGCACAGGAGGGCCGGGCAGAGGATGTCAAGAGTATGGATTATTTTGATCTGAAAACACAACAAGGTGCGTAGGTGCTATGTGTGGATATTCTGTGTTGACATGCCTTATGTTAAACATAGCACCGGGGAAAGCAGACATTCAGCTCTGACTTGTGGATGAAGGAATGTTTTCCGGCCACTCTGGTCTCATTGATTTCTTAGCAAAGGGACTGAGTATTCAGGAATCGCAGTGAGTAGGACTACATTATATTGATGGTGTAACACTTATTTGGCTGGTTGGTTACAGAATGTCCCTACAGAGTTACATTAGGCATGCTGGAAAGGCACCAACGACAGAAGAACAGATCGAAATCACTAAGCGACAGAGTCGGTTATTTAACCAGATTACGGACCATCAACAAAAGGCCATGCGATGGATCAGACACTCCGTTTGAATGCTCAAATATATCAATCTTCGAGGGAATCACTGGTGGATTTGGAGGCACCAATGGCAATGACAGACCAGTTCCAGGTTCTAGAGACGAAACATCTCAAGACAAGCACTACGCTCCTGGACCCCCGGCAGGATGGTTTCAAGCATGCGCAACTGCCTTGGTTCTGGTATCTGGATGTCACTGGGGATAGCATATCAGCCAGCCATTTGAAGGAATGTAAGTTCACGCATGAATGATTATGAATTGAGTCTGACCATAAGAAAAAGTCCACAGGGTTAACTGGCTACGAGAAAAAGCAACGTTTGTCAGAGTGAGTGAGGAATTGGTCCTTGTGAGGCATGAAATGGGGTGGACTATCAGATGCTTTGAACACCATGTGGAGCAGTGGAGATGAAGAAAAGAAGATGGAACGTCCCCTGGCCATTTGATGTATGCAGCGAGGCAACAGGCGATGTGGGGGCAATTTGCAGTCTCTGCAAAGGACTCATTTTCCAGTATTTTGTTAGAATGAGCAATATGTATATTGCATTCAATAGGGTAATTGCTGTTGTGCTGCTCAGTCATAGGTTGGATCCTGACAATGACTAATGCCACTATTTCACCGTTTCAGCTTCACTGCCGTTCTACCTCACTGCCATGTTGTATCACTGCCGGGCAGTAGCAGTTGCTCGTGGGGAGCACTCCAGGTCAGCACCAGTGCCAGTGGAAGGCTGCTACCTATAGACTCTGCCGTTGAGGATCACTGCCCAGTTGATCTGCCATTGGGGATCACTGCCAATTCCATCTGCAGTTCCGTCTCAGCGGGTGACCAAAGGCAGTGATTGCCGGTCAGTATCACTGTCGAGGCTCCAAATCATTCAATGAGCTAGTCACCCTAAATCCTTCATTGTCCCACTTGATATCCTGTTTCGATGCCAATGTCAATATCGGCTCTGTAGTATATATTGGATGTTTTTGTGCAATAGCTCACTGCCGTTTGGTCTCACTGCCGTTTGGTCTCACTGCTGTTTGGTCTCACTGCTGTTTGGTCTCACTGCTGTTTGGTCTCACTGCCTTCTACCTCACTGCCTATGCATCTCAAGGATCTCTGGAACCATCCATTTCCATGTGGTTCACCATCGCCATAACCTTTACAATCTCAAGTTAACATTACAAGAATACATTACAAACATTATACAGTAATAGTATCACCCTACAGTAGTCCATATACCAATAAAGTAGAGAAGCGCAATTACCTTGGTACATCAAGATCATGGTTTACTGAGTACCCAGCAGCCTTGAATCTTAGGAGGCAGTCCTGCATTTCATTGATGCTTTGCCCAAGCAACATCTCCATTTCCAGCAGCCAACGGATTACATTTTCCTGTTCATCACATTGTTTGTTCATCTTCCCTCTGGGTTTCCTCACATGCTCTTCAAAGTCTCCTACAAAGAGCTCGATCCTTCTCTTCCAACCACTGTCTTCATCGTCCTCTCCAGTACTCTCTTCCGAATGCTTCCTGTCCTTCATGCGGGATCTCACTGAGCTGGGGAGGTCAACTTCCATTGGGTCCGTATCCATCTCATCAGTGCCCTCCTGACTTTTGATTGATGGTGACCTGCCGGTTGCAATTGGCCACTTAGGTGATCCCAAGCTGCATGATGTGGATGGTGGTGTGGGAGGGAACGGAGGCATTGGGGACGAGTCAGGTGTCTCACCTGGTGGTGGGTGGGCAAGGGTGGGAGTGACAGGTTGCTTGCATGCCAGAGAGGGGGCAAGGGCGGGAGGGGCGGGAGGGGCAGGCGTCCGTGGTGATGGATTGACTACAGTTGGCGGTAGAGTGGCTCTGAAGCCCCTTTGTGGGTGGGTGGTCACTGGCAATGGTGGGGCAGGGCCAGGGGCAGATGGTGACGAACAGGGGTTGGGCATGGCAGATCCTTTCATCGAGGCCTCTGTTGAGCTATCCCACAGGAACAATTGGTCCTGACGAGCTGGGACAGCAAGGTGGGGAATGGGGCTGATCTGCCGGCGCTTCTGGATGTGCAAGGGCGTTGCCTCCTCCAAAGGGGACTTGAACTTCACTGACCATTTGGGAAGCGTTGCAGCCAGGTCACTGAGAATGAATGGTGATCGAAGTGTAGTCTCTTCGATGGAGGGGGCTGGTGTCATGGGCATCGGGTTATGATCAGGTATGTGGCTGGGACCTGCTATGTCCAGGTTGGGCCAGCGCCATTTGGGAAGAGGGACAGGGATGAGTGATTGGTCAGTGGTGGTGTCCTGAAGCCCAGCATCAAGCCTTGGCCTCTTGAGATAGAGGAAGCTTGATGGCTGGTAGTCAGCAGGCATTGGGAGTGGAGAAGGGACTGTGGACAACGCTTCCACAGCTGGATTCATTCCGGGCTAGACAGAGATCATAACTCTGCATCATATCAACCAAAACCGGTTACTCACTTTTTCTTTGATGTCCTTTCAGCGTGCCATGGGCTGTACTTAGTACAAGTGTCAAGTTCGTTTTGATCGAGTAGCTGAACAGAACCGAATAGTGGTTAGTGATGGCCGGAGGGTTGCGGCAGCATGCCTTCCGGTTGCCATGGTAACATTAATTAATTTTCAACCACTTAACCATCCAATCCCATACCGGGTGGAATATCAATGGTGTTCTATTCATCACACTCACAAGTGCTGTCCAGCCACTCAGTTCTCCAATCATACCAGTCTCAATGTCTTCTCTCACAGCACCACTTGTTGCACGGGCAACCGTCTTTGTTAAGCCTCGGCTGCAAGAACTCGCAAAGGCAGCCATCCTCGGCTATGATGAGGAGCTGCAGCAGCTGCTCATGGCGCTTCCAGGAAACCCGGTATGTTATCAACATCATTAGGGACATTATCTGTTCTTATTCACTTCCAGTCGTTCAATTCTTCTACTGCATGGAAGGTCCAAGTGTGGATCGACACCCAAAAGATTGACTTAGCAATCCAGCAGTTAAAACAGGGGGTGAAAATTGATCCAGCCAGTCTGGACTCCTACATAGTAAGTGCATGATCCTCCTCCGGTCTTCACCTGGATGGAAATGCTAATATCTTGTTAGCTTGATACATGGGCCCTTTCCAATGCGATCCCTGAAGATAATCTAGGGGACTACCAGCCTTCGCGCCTCCTGCTCAGCGGTACTCTCCGGCTTGACCACGGGCTGGCACACAGTGAACCAACGGATTACACGGCTGTCAGCAGGCATGATCCTGCACTCTGGTCCCACCTGTTCCTCATGGACAAAACATCGTTGACCAGCCAGTGGTTCCAGGGGCCTGGAACATAGAGATGGACACTGGGTGAGTTGATCTGTTGTTATAATCCAACGAAGGCTAAAAGGGTATGGATTCACAGTGCCAGAGCCCTTGAAGCTAACGAGGGCTGTAATGACAGTGACACACCGGGCAGCAAGCCCACCAATGCCAACCCCCACCATTGCCCAACTGACACCAATCCGTCCCCAGGCGACCCTCCTTCAGGACGCGGACAGACTAGTACCAGACGCCCCAGCAGAACCCCGAGGAAGGGCCAGACAAGTCCCTTCAAAGCGGCCCTGCTCAGTCACCCGGTCAAAGTCAAGGGCGAGGTCATCAAGGATCAAGAGCACTGAATATGTGGCAGATTCCGATGATGGTGGGGCGGTTCAAGCGAAAGGGAAAGGAAAGAAAAAGGCTGCCGATGAAAGCATGGATATCGATGAGCCGGCCACCTCGAGCAGTCGCATCTGGCCACAGCGGCTGAGAGCTGCCACTCCACCCTCCACTCTTCCCCATGATTCCACCATGCCTATGCCAGAGCCGTGTGATTGATGTACCTGTCTCCAGCAACCATGTGAGGTTGTTGGCTTGGCTGCAGCATGCAGGGGGTGCCACAAAGCAAGTACAGGTGCACAGGGATCGCAGCGGAGGCCAGAAGGAAGCCAAGGCCAAAGAAAATGCCAACGTCACTGAAGACCCCCAAGCGGGTCAAGGTGACCAGCGGTCAGACACCTGCCCCTGAAGACAAACAGGCCAAAACTCCCCATCCGAGGTCTAAATCTCAAGCGCAAAGCATCGACCCCCCAACCACTTCAACCATTCCTGTGGATGATGGGGCCAAAACTCCCCAACCAAGGCCCAAATCCTGAGCCCGAAGCATTGGCCCCCCATTGACTTCAAGCATTCCTGCGGATGACACCAATACCACCCCCAGGACACGATCAAAGACACGGTGTGGCAGGGTCAATGGTCCTACTGGAAAACCAATGACGAGGTCATCTCGTCGCGAGATGTGAGGTAAGCGTGAATGGGAAAAAGGGAGGAAAACAAGTGTGGAACGAGCCTTTAGCTCGTTTAGTGAAAAGTGAAGGTAGAACAACACTAGGGAACACGGCCGATGTAAGACGACGATCAGCAAAGTGATCAAAAGGTTGAGAGTCAGGGAATATGGAGGAAAAAGGACTTCAAGAACAAAGTGACTTGAGGACTTGAGGACTTAACTGAGAAACTACACCTTAATGTGTAGTAGACTTGAGGACTTGAGTGACTTAGGTGAGGGAACGACGAGGGTGAGTCTGAGGTAACCTGGTCCCATTCGAGAGGTGGGGAGACACCTTATATACATTTTTGCAGTAAAGACGAGAAGACTCGGACCACGCGCATTCTCTTGCACCGGCCTGACCAAGCAACGAGAGAGATAGACTAAGAAAGAATCACAATAGAATACTAAAGAAGTCCAAGATCTTGATGTGATGTCGGAATGGTGTTGCCAAGTCCTCGTCGCAAGGTTTCACAGACTGGCAATGACTCAGGGAGGGGTCTGCCGGTGGGACTCTCTATTGACGGTACGTCGCCTGTGTCCCCAGCAAGCGCGGAGAGTCACCAGACGACACCTCTCAACCCTACCGTCCAGCAGTTCGGCCCGTTGATCTGGATCATGACTAACCACTGGAAGGGGAACCGGACCGAGTGACAGATTGACGTCGTTGCCATATCGAGAAAGAGAACATCAAAAGATTAATGAAAAACCGGGACCGCTCCATCGTACCGAAAGTGGGGCTGTCAGGTGAGAAACCCGAGGAAGCGGAAATCATGAAGGGATGTGTGATTTGACGCGTCGTGCTAACAGGATATATTTATCTAAAAAGTGGCAACCTAATAATGGATTAGAAATTAGTTGGACAAGGTTAGCAACACGAAATATTAAGAAAATTAAATAAAGACAGGCATATACTGTTGTCCCTCTATGTTGGCACTTGACAAAGGAGTTGGAACGGATATACTCTGGGGGGGGAAGTTGACGAGTAGGCCAACTTGCCCTACCACAACGGGCACTCACTGCCATCCCTACCCCTCCTGTCCCTACCAATGATACTGCTGCGGGGCCTTCCCTCGGGGCAGGTGACATCTCTGTCCCCAATCTTGGTCAGGTCCCCTCACAGTACATATACCTGGTCGCCGGTCAGGGGAAAGAGGTTTCGAGTGGGATTTGCTTACAGGCTGGCGAGTCTGACGATGATGTGGGCACTGACCACCAGGAACCCAATCTTCAACAGTTGCAGCAGGCCAATCAGGAACTGCAAGCATGGGTGACAAAGATTGAAGGTGAACTCGAGGCATTCAAGGCCATTCCCTGCCCGGCTGCGCAGTTCACAAGTGCCATTTCCCTAGCTGATCACCGGGAGGTCGAGCTTCAAGAGTTGCGACAGGTGAATATGCAACTTGGGGAGCAGGTGCACAAGGTGGAGGATCAGCTGGGAGCAATGAAGAACCCCGTCTCGATGTTGCTTGCCGGGCAGAATGGTCATACAGCGACCCTCGAGAGCCATTGGCTCATGTTCATGAGCTGGGACCAGTCATCATCAAGGCATTCATCGGTGTTCAGTGCTCCATCGCCTAGCATCGAATTCATTCTGGCACCGGCACCCACCCCAGACTCTGTGTATGGCGCTGATCTGAGTACCGGACACTCTTGGCCTGGATGAGTGGCCTGAGGAGATGTTCAACATGGCAGCATTCCATGGTCATGTGGAGAGAGAAGTGCCCCAGTTGGATGCAGCTGGGGGTTCATACATGCCTTAGAAGGGCTATCATTTTTTTATTTCTGTTTATCCCACATACTTCGTAGATTCCATGTAATCACAAATTTTCTTGTACATAATTAATTACCAGTCGAATCAAGTGGTAATGCATCTCTGTTGTGATTACGGCAAAGCATACACAACTAGTGAGGGACATTGTATCTGATGCATCTTATGAGGAACACATCAACATGGCTATACGCCTGGCGCCCAGACTTACTAGGCAACTTACTATAGACAGCACCATATGAACACACTAATGCACACTACCGATGGGCAATGCTATGGACTTAATAAAGCTACCATTTCACATGCCGATGAACAGTTAACTTATCTGGTCCACTTGCCAACAGACCAATGTACACCACTGCCCACCAATCTATATTACCGATTGGTGACACTATGGAGACTCCATCCGGACCCTTTCCAAGAGTCTGAATGTCACACGATCTTGCCCTCTGTTGCACTTTACTGCTGTGAACAAAAGGTCGAATTTATTACTGATGTAGCATAGACTTGTAACTGCAACAAAGCTAACATTGTAAAGTGAAGTACCGATCCTAGTGTAGCCTCCCCTGGCGCATCAGTACTGATTAGTGGCACTGACACTGCGCAAACTATTCACCATCACTGCCGTTTTAATGCCGTTGACCCTCCCGGCCGGCTGGTATCACTTCCTGGTCTTACTGCCAGTCATTTTCACTACAGTTGAACCTTGCTGCTGTCCTACCTCACTGCTGTCCTACCTCACTGCTGGTCGGTCTCACCGCCGTCCTACCTCACTGCCGCCCTACCTCACCACCATCCCACTTCATACCCATCAATATCACTGCCGTCCTACCTCACTGCCGGTAGATCTCACTGCCATCCTACCTCACTGCTGTCCTACCTCACTGCCACCCTACCTCACTGCCGTCCCACTTCATACCCATCAACATCACTGCCGTCCTACCTCACTGCCGGTCGGTCTCACCGCCGTCCTACCTCACTGCCAATCAGTATCACTGCTGTCCTACCTCACTCCCAGTCGGTCTCCGCCATGCCGCATCACTTCCAGTGGGTTCCTGTTCCGAAGCTCATAGACCCTGTTCTTGTTTCCCATTCCCATGCCATCATCCTGAAGGATGTCCAGAATAGAATGATCATAGTCTACTGCCTCCAGCAGCTCACACCTGGGCCCATCCATCGCCCATGGTCTACTGCCTCCAGTAGCTAGACCATGGGCCCATCCATCACTCATGGTATACTGCCTCCAGTAGCTAGACCCTGGGCCCATCCATCACCCATGGTATACTGCCTCCAATATATCACCCATGGGCCCATCCATCACTCATGGTATACTGCCTCCAGCAGCTCACACCTGGGCCTACCCATCATCAATGGTCTCACTCACTCAGTCACATCACAATGGGCCCACCTTATCCACATGGTGTATCCCATTAACATGGGCCCACCCTTATCCTATGGTCTATCACACAAGATGGGCCCATCTTAGCTGGACCATACTACATGGGCCAAAAGCCACCATTAAATGCTCCATATGCAATGGGTCAAATACACTGAAGGCCCTGGTGTTGATGGTCATTGAAAATGCCAAGCAAACCGGAAATTGGTGACAATGCAATAGCAATGGTAGGTTCTGCGCTGATTGTTCCAATGTGATCTGAGGGATAATAACTATGTTTCCTGCAAACTTTGCATCCCCACTGATAATCCTGCATTTCAATACACATGGTCTGGCTTCATGGATGATAAGCCAAGTTCCATTGCAAAGACCTTCTGAGACATCCAAATTCCATAGAAGCATGACAGGACAGCCTAACTTGAGTGCCAGTTTTGAAAGGGGAAGGCCACTTGCTTTGAGGCCCAGTGTTCTCTGTATATCCTCTAACTCTGCTTCAACGTTCATCTGGATTGGTCATTTGTAACATTTCCAAATGGTCTGCAGCCCTTCTTCTAGCTTGCTCTCCTTCAGGAGTAGAAGGTCTTGTTGAATCCCTGCAAAACCATTACTCAGTCTCCAAATCATAATCATTATCCATGGACAGCTCACATGTTTAATGATAGTATATCCCAATAACAATTGCTTGATAGCCAATTGTAATGATAATAGCAATCTTTGTAACAGCTGAAGCAAGGTCAACAACAACTCCTTAGCAGGCAGTTGTAGTAACACTCACAGTATAACCAATATTTTTTGTAGCCAATCAATTGCTCAATAGCCAATTGTAATAACACTTTTTCAAGTTGTAATGATAATCACAAATTGCTTATTGATAATAGACAGCAATTGCAATAGTATCACTATTATATCCAATGCCCAGATCTTGTGTGAAGAGAGGATACTGTAGCCAATTACTCAATTCTTTACATAGTAGGAATATCTGTGGCAGTGCCCGAAAACCGTGAGGTGTGAGACCACCATATCGCGAGTGGGGATTACATAATTGAACCTTCCTTACTGGTAACTTTGGCTCTACATACAGTAATAGACCATCTTCTGCACCATGATCAGCCATATGCACCAAATGAAGTTATTTAATTCACTGCCCCACTTTCACGCTAACTTACTCATGAATTTTGAAGATCTTACAAAGGTCAGTAATGGTGCAAAACGGTTTGGCGATCACTTGCTTTGAACCTATGTGGGATGGGTGTGATTGTGGGTTTGTACACCAAATTGGGTGGTGCAACAAATATCACTCCCACGGCCTGGAGCACCAGACTGGAACCTTGACAGCTGCAGTCCCATATTGTGCAGTAGACTAAAAGTGTTTTAGATCATTCTGTATGTATGTAGGAATATTTTCACCTGAAAAAAACAGTGGTTTAGACCCATGGTTGTGCTCATAGAGATTTGTTGGTGCAGATGAGTCAGAAATGCTATTTTTAGCCCTCTCATCAATTTGCCTCATAGCTCAGCAACCGGCTGGAATTTCGCCTCCTAACATATCCTGTCAGACACCCAAAGGTCAGGGCATTGACATCAAACAGCACAAAGTTCATTCAGTTATCATAATCTTGTTGGGCATGGCCATCTTATTTTTGTTGGTGCAGAAGATGGTCTATTACTGTATGCGACAATGCTTTGTCATAATTTGTCAGTTCTGACTAAGCGATGACAAAGCTGACTAATTCTGACCAAGGCTGACACATATTACCAATTTCTACTTAATTGTTCCCACATTGCAGTTGTCCCATACAAAAAAGCTGATGGAATCACAGGATCATTTCCCACAAAACAGTCATGGCATATTTTATAGATAGGATATCCCAGACAGTGCTATCTCATTTTGGACATGTTCTTGTGCGACTCTAGTCCACTTTCCTTTTATACTCACCCTGTTAGCTGTGACAGGTTGCTCGAGTTCAAAGAGCCTTTGGAGGATCGCCAGCTCTCCAACAGTGGTGACTGAGACAGGGGGTTAGATTCTCCATACCCTGTTCACAGACGAGGCCTACAGTGAGTTTTCCCCATGTTGAATCACTGATTTGCCACCTGTAGATCTTATCTCTTATCGACAACTTCATTGGCTTGGATACACACACATCAAACGAAATCATGCATGCAGCCACGCATCCCCTTCCCCTCCCTGAGAACATGACAGTGTCTGTCCTTCTTGCGATTAGACTTGACGTCAATTGCACTCTGCAAGTTTGATGGGCATATATGGACTCGGAGTCCCTATAACGTCGGTCTCTGACTTGTCAACTGCAAAGCAATGGTGTCGCTTCAAGCAACCATGGCTCCATCAAGATCTAGAATGCTGGACTCACACCCTTCAACACTGTTTGCATCCTCAGGATCCCCAGAATGGACCGTGGTGTCCAACTCATTACACTTCCTAGAACTCCCCAGGCCCTCGATGCCAGACTTGACGCCTTCGGCCTCTAACAGAACACCTTCCCCAAGCTCACAATCGGTCTGGGATTCGCAACACTTGCCCTTGGCCTCCATTCCTCCACTTCCACCAGTCCCAGGTCGATCATCTCACCAATTATGCAACCACAGCCAGACACATTCCACACTGACCATTTTTCATCAAGTACCGACAGCCACTACAACTTTCGAACCTACCCCTTTCCCGTCATCTTCCCAACAAGCTCCATCAAACTCAATAACCCATCAATCTGTCAGCCAGCCCTTACGACATACACCCCATGTAACCATGGCACACGTTCCTGTTGCCACATTCCTTGCATTGCCTATGCCTACCCCTGGGTCCCCCAACGTGCCCCTTTTCAAGGGTGAATGCATCACAGACTTCCTAGATTCGCTTGAGGCTCATGGTAAGGCCGCAAACTTGCTGCTGACTGACCTACCTGGGTTTGTTCTCTGCTACTGTCACAGACGTGTCCAGAACATCATAGAGTAGGCCCCCCACTGGGTAGGAAGAGACTGGTCAGCCACGAGGACCTATCTCACCGACATGTATGCTTCAAATGACTGCAAGCCTCATATTTCACTGGACTGACTTCTGAGGTGGATCAAATTACATGCAGAATCAAGGACCTTTGTTAGGCTACAAGACGTAGGTAAATACTACTGGGAATTTTCTTCGCAGTTGACTCCCCTTACTATGACCTATCACATGACAACTAATGAGATAAACATCCTTTTCTACAGGGGCATACCCTCAGACATGAGGAAGAAGATTTGATGCAAGATTCCTGCTGCACAACAGACCTCAACATCTGTTCCTATGATTGCAGCATTACTCATCCTCTTATGGGATCAATTCAACAAGGATGACATTGATGTGGATGATAATGATGTGGAACTTGAGATTGATATGGGGGACAAATATGACTTATCCGACACCGAAGATGAGGACTCATCATGAGGACGCCCCATAAGGCTAAGAAAAAGGTTAAGTTCAATGTCAAAGAAGTGCCTGCCATGCCCATCGCCCAACCACCAATGCCTATGGCAATCAACATGCTCATGCATCAAATGGAAGATTTGCAGATCAACCAGGCATGGCAAATGGAAGACTTGCGACAAGGACAGGCTACATTACTACGGGACCTTTCTGCTGTAAAATAGATGAACCATCACGCTCACGTCGTACCACAGGGACCGATGAACACAGGGATAAGATGTTTCATATGCGACAGACAGAACTACCACCGTCTGGGTGCACACTACTGCCTGGAGGTTCCAGTGCTCATTAAAGAGGGCTTTGCGCAATATTCTCCTGTGTGAAGGCTAATGCAACTGGATGGGTCTGAACTGCCTCGCACTTTGCACAACGGGGGCGGGGTTGCGAAGGCGCTACAAGATGAACATTTTGCATCAAAGGATTTAAAAGGTAAAGCCAGGGAGAAAAGAGACTCACCTCCTCACATGGTGCTGTCAGCGAGTCTACAAACAATGGATGGAGACGACTTCTTTTCAAGTGATGTTTATGCAGTTTCTTCAAGTACTTCTTACCCTTTTGCATTCCCAGTAATGCATTCCCAAACAAAAGACAAGAGATTTGACCTGACGAAAGGTAACAGACCAGGAAAACGGACTACTGAAGAACTCCCTCAGATCCCTGACCCTACACCGGTTTGCAGAAGAGCCCAAAATCATATTCCTACTCCTCAGATTCCGACCTCGCAGGTACCACAGACCATGCCTCAAGAGCCTACACATCTCCCACCTACCATTTTGCGAGAGTCCGTACAACAGCCTCAACCATGGTCACAGCAAGTTCCAAAGACACCAGAAGTGCCATCTGTACCACCACCTCAACCATTACCAGCCGCTCCTCCCTGAGTCCGACCTCTGGGACCAAGGGAGCCCCCAAGATCTGTTCCAGAACCCCAACCACATCCATTGAACACAGAAGGTGCCTGGTGTACATGCCAAAATATGTCCTACAACAAGCCTTCGAACGAGGTACCGACAAGAGGGGACGTCAATATGCAGGATGGGACTTGACCTCCAGTAAAAACGATGGGAGGATACCATTTTACCTCAACGGTTCAAGATATGGTAAACAGGGACATGATACAGTCAAAAATTCTAGAGACCATGATAAACCTCCTTTAAAAGAAATTATAGGGATCTTGGCTGACCTCCAGAAGCGTTTCACTGGGCTCACTAAGACACAACGCGAATATACAATGAAGGTGATAGTGGCTGAACCAGTGGAGGGCTTCCTTGAAACAGACACAGCCTACATCGAAGAGTATGATGACTGGGAAACAGGGGAGTTCCATGACGAGGGAAAGGGAGACACTCCAGCTTATTCAATGGTGCACCTTTCCTATGGAGAAGAAGAAGACTTAGACGATGTGCTCCTGTGGTATTTATCTGCAGTAAAGGTTGTAACATCTCTACTCTTTGCCATGACGACAGGTCGGTTCAGTGGGACCATTGCTGGACAAGGTGTCACATTTATGGTCGACTCTGGGTCCGAACTCAACCTCATGCCTGAAGAACTACACACATGGACAGGGGTGGCTATCGGCCTCGACAGCTCAAGATAGTCTCTGAAGGGTATCAATGGAGGCATGGTGCCTCTTGTGGGATGCTGTCAGGAGGTCCCTGTTTCAATTGGGGGACACCAGTTTGACCAACAAGACGTCATTCTCAGACAGCCTTGGCTACAACGGTACACCACAGTGCTCCTATATTCAAGAACAGGTGCTGTAGAGATGAAATTCTGGAAGAAGGGGGATCGCAAGGGTGGAGAGAAGCTGACAATTTCCACCTGTCTGTGTGCTGCTAACGCCCTGCAGAACACAGAACAGCTAGTCATGAAAGGTAGGAAAGTGATGATGGAAGACTATGATGAGATGGACCAGGAAAATTGAGGGAGAGTGTGCAGTCCAGGCCTGCAGAACATCAGGACGCACTTATTCCGTTTGTTGGATGCTCACTAAAATGCCTAGTAGGAGAAATAGGAGAAAGCCCACATGATTTCCATGCTCTTGAACTTGTTAACCCTCCAGAAGCTTATGACTCTCTTTTAAGGACCGTATACCATGCAACTCCAGTAGAAAAAAAACCATTAGAAATGCCTTGGACTCAACGCGCATACTTGAGGACCCTTACATCATTCGCTCAAACGTTATCCGAAAGAAGTACAAGCCAGTAGACCGCAAAGTCCAGCCCATCCCCACATATATGCCTAACCCTACAGGCCAAGTCTTTAAATGCGTAGAAATTCCAGAACTTTTACCTCTACCTTTTGATGTTCTGGAATTGACAGATTTTATCCCTACAGAATGAATCATGCAAGAACGGCTAGAGACAATGCTTAAAATGATTCTGAAAAATTTCCTATTACCTTTTGAGATTAACTTATTAATATACCTTCTCAGAAACCATGAGAACATGATTGCTTTTACAGACATGGAAAGAGGTACATTCTCTTGGGCTTACTTCCCTGACTACGAAATTCCAGTGATTGAACATACCCCTTGGGTCCAACCCTCTATCCGAGTCCCCAAAGCCATTGAAGATACAGTATGGAAGATGCTTATAGAACAACGAGATGCCGGGAAATATGAATATTCAACAGCCTCTTACTGGTCTCATGTATTTACAGTTGCAAAGAAGATTGGGCTACGTATAATACATGATGTACAGGAACTTAACAAGGTCACAATTAGGGACACGGCTTTACCCCCTCGAGTGGATGACTTCGCAGAGAGTCCACCCAAGTGGTCACCCAAGTGGTCACCCAGGCCTTGGGTGACTGAAAAATAGCCATCCAAGTGGTCACCCAAGTGGTCACCCAAGCCTTGGGTGACTGACAAGGAGTCACCTACCTTGGGTGACTGAGAAGTGGTCACCTAAGGCTTGGGTGACCACTTGGGTGACCACTTGGGTGACTATTTGGATGGCTATTTATCAGTCACCCAAGGCCTGGGTGACCATTTGGATGGCTATTTTTCAGTTACCCAAGGCCTGGGTGACCACTTGGGTGACTCCTTGTCAGTCACCCAAGGTGTTGGGAATATAATGGTGAACAGAGACAGGAGGAGTTGAGGACAAGGTTAAGATTATGAAGTTAAGCTTAAAGGCAAGTTAGTGAAAGGAGGCCAGGAAAGGCCACCTCACTAAGTTCAGTCAGACAGACAGGACAATGTTATCTTTGTTGCACATAGTAAGAGTCGGTAAAATACATGAATGAGCGATAGTAACTATACCTTTGTTGCACGTAGTAAGAGTGAGGCAACAAAGGGGAAAAGATCATATATATATATGAGGGGTTCAGACCATGTTGGAAAGTGTCCGGATCCAGCATTTCAAACATGGTCGCATCAGGTGTAGTTCTCATATCGGGTAAGCAGTTGGGCCATCGATATCTGTACACATGTCCGGCTATGGGTATTGGGTTGCCAGTGATGCCACGTGTATCGGTTCAGCAGCGGTGCGCCTGTTGGTGGTGTTACCAATGGGTGATGCTGTCGGTCAGTGTGCAGCAGTGTGCATCGGCGGTGACATGCCCATCGGTAGTGGTACTGGTTGGCAGTGCCATTGGTGGTGGTACCAATCGGCAGTGTCATCAGTAGTGGTGCCATTTGGTTAGTGTGTGAGTGCACCAGTCAGTGTGTGCAGCAGTGTGCCCATTGGTAGTGGCTGTAATTTACACTCCTCCACATATTCCGGAAATTCCGGTCGAGTCCGGAAATTCCGGACTCTTTTTTTGGAGGATGGGGGAGTGGGGCGCGCCGCATGTGCGTCGCCGGGTGCGTCGCCGTCACTGCCCCCCTCCCGTGCCCTCCCGTCACCCTCGCCTATTGCACCCCCCTCCACCCTGCGAGCAGTCGCTCGCAGCAGTGGTGGGGGGTGCTCTGTCGCCCTAGGTGTCGTGTGGTTGCGCGTCTGGCGCGTCCCCTCGCTCTGACAAAGTAGCATTTATATTTATTAAATTAGAGTATAAATAAAATAAATCTATACAAAAGGGGGAAGGGGGGGAGTGGGGCGCGTCGCGTCGTCGTCGTCGCCCCCCCCCCCTCCCCGCGCCCGTCCATCACCCCCGCCGCCGCCCTGCGAGCAGTTGCTCGCAGCGGTGGTGGGGGGTGCTCTGGCGCGCTGAGTGTCGGGCGGCCGCGGTCTGTCGCGTCCCCTTGTCCCCTACGCGTCCCCCTACGCGTCCCCCTGTCCCCCTACGCGTCTCCCTGTCTCCCTACGCGTCCCCCTCCCTTCTAGCGGGTATCCCTGTCCCCCGGCGCGTCCCCCTCCCTCTCGACGCGTCCCCCCATCACCCCCGCCTACTGCACCCCGCCTCCGCCCTGCGAGCAGTTGCTCGCAGCGGTGGTGAGGGGTGCTCTGTCGCGCTGAGTGTCGGGCGGTCGCGGTCGATCGCGCCCCCTTGTCCCCCTCCGTTCTGGCGCGTGCCCCTGCCCCCCGGTGCGTCCCGTCGTCCCTGGCGCGTCCTCTCGCTCTGAGGGGCGTTCCCCTGTCTCTTATGGGCCTGGGGGCAGGTCGTGTGTCGGTGGGCGTTGTCCCTCGCTGGGAGTGGTGGGCGGTGGGCGGTGACGTGGCGGTGGCGGGTGGCGGTGACGTGGTGGTGCTGGGTCGGTGGGCGTGACGTGGCGGCGGCGGTGGGCGCTCCATCGGTGGGTGTGACGTGGCGGCGGCGGTGGGCCCTCGGTTGGTGGGCGTTGGTGACGTGGCGGCGACGGTGGGTGCTCGGTCGGAAAGGAGGCGGCGCTGGGGTGACGTGGCAGCGCTGGGCTTCGTTGATCGGCGGCGTGTGGCGGCGTTGGTGACGTGGCGGCTGTCGTCGTTCCCCCTTCCTTCCCTGGCAAGTCCCTGGCGCCTTCCTTCATCCCATGAAGCCCCCCACCTCCCAGCTAAGTGGGGAGGAGGGGCGGCGCGTCGTTGCATACAAAAAACTGAAAGAGAAAAATAAATATTTGATTAGCTTTAAATAAAGATGAAATAGATGAAATAGATCTTAAAATACTTACCATGGGGGCCATAGGCCCCCATGTTGTGCTTGAGGGAGGGAGGGGGACAGAGGGAGGGGGGACGGAGGAAGGGGGGCAGGGGAGAGGCCGTCGTCGTGATGGTGGGTGGCAACGCGTGAGCTGGCAGTCACGACGCGTCACGGTGGCGATTGTGGCCATGTGACGCGCGGTCCGGTTAGTTCGGTTAGTTCGGTTTTTTTCTGGTTCGGGTAAATTCCGGAAATTCCGGTCTAATTATTTAAACCGGAATTATCCTCTACAGTGAGAATTACACTCAAAAAAAGTACAACCGGAATCCGGAAATTCCGGACAAATTCCGGAAATTCCGGAAATTCCGGCCGGAATATGTGGGGGAGTGTAATGTACTCGGTAGTGGTACCGATCGGCAGTGTTATCGGTAGTGTTACCGATTGGTACTGCCGTTGTGGCTGTGCACTTATGGATCGGCAGTGAGCATCAGTCTGTGTGTGCATCGGCAGCGGTGTGCCATTGGTATGCATTGGTTTGGTGTCGGTGTGCCTGTGTGCATCAGTGTGCACCAGTTAGTGTGCAGCGGTGTGCATCGGTTCAGTGTCGGTGCGCCTGTGTGCATCAGTGTGCGGCAGCAGTGTGTGGCAGCGGTGTGCAGCAGTGGTGTGCATCAGTCAGTGTGCGGCTGTGTGCATGTGTTTGGTGTCATGAGTCTGGGGCCAGGCTTACAGTTAGTGAGGGAGTCTGCAACAGGGAGGAATGTTCTATTCATCTCCTACAAAGTGTGCAATATTTATACTACACTGTTAGGAGGTATAGTGTAATGCACTCCTATATATATAAAGGATGTATGAAGTCATAAACTCCTGTACTACAATAACTATGTCATTTCCCCTATAGTTATGGTGTCATAGTACCTCCTATGATATCATCACTTGGTGAGTCTTAGACCTTCCATACCCTGGGCCTTAGACATGCTATTACTGAGAGTACAGAGTGGGCAGTCCACGGGCAGTCTTGATGGACAAGACACATTGGGAGGGGTGAGGGATGACAGAGAACTGAATGTCGACCACTGTGTGTGGCAATCAACAGAGTCCGTGTGAATTACCCAATAAGGTAGTTTGTCAAGAGCGAATGGGGATCAACATGTTCAATGACAAGTACAGTAGCTAATAGAGGTTTGGACAGTAGAAACTCAATGGTTTGAGGTAGAAAACAAAGAAGAAGGGCCCAGAATATGAGAAGAGAGATGGAGGAGTCAACACTCAGCTGAGGAATTACACTGTTGAGTGTAGTGAGGCCAGGACACTTGAGGCTTAGAGACAGGGAATGTGAGAATCAGGGATTGCAAAGGTGTATTCATCAAGAGGGTCCAGGCCCCCTTTTATACAAACTGGAAGTACAGACTATATGCACTTTGATCACATGCATGCTCTCACACCGACCAAACCATTGGGGATGACAAACAAAATAATAAAAAGTTCAAAATAGAAAAATAAAGAACCCAGATAAAAATAGAACTCTTGAAGCCTTTGGTTGGTGCATGATTGTCAGTCCAGCATAGTAAGGCCTGCCTCTGGGGAGTCAACTACCAGGAATGGCTTGGGGAGGGGGCTAACATTGAGGCCCTCTGTTGACAATACATCACCTGTGCCCCAAGCAGGCATGGAGTACCATCCGACACGCCCCTTCAACCCAACTCATCTGGCAGATTGGCCTGTCAAGTAAGACTTGACTAGCTGCAGAAGGGGGAATGCATCAACCAGTCGAGTCTTGAAAGAAATCCAGAAAAATAAAATATAATACAGAAAGAATAAAAATAAAAGCCCAGTTCATACAAGTCCTTCTTTCAGAGAGGTCGGTCATGCCAAGGAAGGGATGTCGGCTGTTAGAGGAAAGGGGCGTAATGATAGGCAAGCACATATAAGTCACATTGTGGGTGTTGCACCTTTCCGTGAAAGGTCTGTAAGGCCAAGATAAATTATTAATACCGAAATGAGGAAGTAGAAAAAAAAAAGGGAGGTCAGGCAGTAACATAAATGAACCGGGCGATGGGGAGGCTGTCACAAAATATCCTCAGAAGGGGGGAGTCGACGGGTGTGTCAGCTCACCCTTCCACACCGGCACCTTAGAACAGATGACTGGCACTGGCACTATAGAACAGGTGACTGGCACCAGCCCCTCCAACCAGGTGACTGGCACTTCCACCATCAAACAGGGGCACCAGCACCTTAGGACAGCTGACTCTCCCTGGCATTTTATGTGCTGTAATGGGCATCGGCAGTTTGACATGCACCAGCACATTCATGGCATACCACAGCCTGGTGAATTTGCTGCCACTGTATGATATGCTACAGTGTAGTCCTTCCCTATTAATCAGTCGTTTGCTGGCATTCAGCGAACCCATATCATATGCTACATTGTAGCCATTCGCTGAACCAGATCATATGGTTCACTGTAACTGTACTATGTGTACCTAAGCCATCCTGACAAAAGTAACTGGGAACCAAGCCAGGGGTATGACAATCAACTATCTTTGGCCAGTCCTTGGCACCAGCAACATTTGTTGGAACTGATAGAATGCTGATGCTGCCATGGCAATATCCTTGATCATCTTGTATACATTTCTTATATGTAGATCTTCCCATATTCAACATAATCAATGTGAGCTTTGAGCTAGGCCTGAACCTGTGGTACTGGCCTTGGTTGGCCTGCATGTCCTCAGCCCAGCTAACCTCAGTATCAATTGGCCCCAGCTTTGATGTCATGGCTTTCTATGTCTTGGGTTCTATTGGGATAATATCTGGAAAACAAGCCTAAGGCTATATCCAAGACAGTAATAATAATATTATTATTACTGAGACTTGAACATTCTGTAGTATATATACTACATGTATAGTCTAGTCTAAGACAATTCTTCTTGACCTCTGAAACACCCAGAGGAGCACCCCCCTTCATCCTAAGGCCTTCTGTTACCTTCCTAAACTTGTCTCCCAACAGGTTCAGCTTCATTGATATCCAGGTATCAGCCCATCCATATTGAATGGGTTCATTTTTTTTTGGGCTGAACCATGTTGAACAGGCTTTATTTGATGTCTGGGCACACACATCCCTCAGAGACTTCTCACCTACATTTGCTAACTTCCTATATTCATAATTTCTTACAATGTGATCCAACAGTATGACACTAGCTAAGTCCTGATCCAATCATCCTGGACCACCATCTCTGGTTATTCAATATCATTCTTATGGTATTGAGCATGTGTGTGTATTGAGCATCCATCAGGTTTGTCTGTCTGCTGCCATTTGTCATACAAATAAATGCAAACTATATAACCCCTTACAATGTGATCTACCAGAATTGTATTTATGACATATTATTTAGATAAATTAGATTAGATAAATCTTTATCTGACCATCCTTGATTTTCTGATGCATATGAAGTCTTGCCACCCATGTATGGTAGGCATGTGATGTTGCAGGTAGGGCAGTTACAATGTACCGTATGATACGCGCCAGCAAACTGGTACAATGTAGTGTATGATACGTGTTCGCTGAATGCCAGCGTATGATACATGTTCGCTGAATGCCAGCGAATGACTGATTAATAAGGAAGGACTACAGTGTAGCGTATGATACGGTGGTAGTGAATTCGCCAGGTTATGTACGGCACACTGGCAATGCTGCCATGGTATGTGCGGCACAGAGGGCAGCCCGCCGGCACATGCTAGCACTGGCACATGCTGGCCCACTGGCACATGCTGGGCAGATCTATGAAGGATTCGTTCGTCCCATTTTGACAAATAACATTTATTCCTATTCGGCACCCAGTCGGCCATCCTATCATCATACACTGACAGCAACATGCTAGTAGCATCAAATGCAGTCCCCAACCAACTTAGATAATGAAAGGCATACAAGGCAAGGATAACTCCATACTTTAACTGAGCAACAAAATGTAAAAAAAACTACTAATCAATTTCCATGCCATCAACGTCTCCATCCAACCAGTGGGTATCAACATATGCAAAATCATCTGGCCCATAGGTATGAGGCATGGTGATATCATCAGTATCTGCACGTATACATATATTTTTGTCACTGGATTTGTCACCATCACTTGAAGACGACCAAGCAGCCGCAGCATCATGTGAGGTGATAATGTTTGATGAGCTAGCCGCAACACCCAGTTCATCTGTAGCAACCCGAGGAGCTGTTGAACGATAGGTGATCATCACCCTGGCACCAGTCACACCGGGATTAGCATCATTGGCACGGGTAGGGACCGACACATCGGCACCTATGAGGCTGGTATTGGAATCATCTGATGATGATTCCCATGCATCTGCAGCATCCTGAGCACTGACACCAGCTGCAGAAAGAGAGGGTTCATTATCTGACAATGCCCATGCATCAGCCGCGTCATGAGCAGTGACATGAATTGTTGAATGGGAAGAAGCAGAGTGAGGTGGATCAGACTCGATGAATGACTCGCCTGAAGACTCCCATGCATCAGCAGCCTCCTGGGCACTGATCTTGACTGGGATCTCAACTTCCCCAGTGACTTTCACACCATGAAAGTGTTTCACAGTTTCATGCATGGGCTCATCACTAGCCTGATCAGGACTTTGAGGATCGACTGGCACATCATCATCGGGACTGCATTGACCGGCATCTTCTTCACTGGCACTAGGTGCGCCGGCACCTTGATCATCGGCCCTTTTCCTGCCGGCACGATATTCATCGGCACTGTGCACACCGGCAGTGACTTCATCAGCAGTTCCATCACCGGCATATAACACGGCTTGGTCCTCAGCCGAAGCGCTAACGGCAGAAAAGATTCCCGAAGTATGGGGATTAGATGGCATGTATGAACCAATGCCGGTTGTTGAGCCCGGTGGCAAAGACAAAATGTACTCTGAATGGTCATGTGTGGTATCTTGCTTACCGATTTTCAACACCTTGGCCAGTGTCAGTTCGGCACCCCATGTCCATTTGGCCAATGATGTAGGTATTGAGGTCAAGGCTTCAAGTGCAGCCTTTGCTGCTCAGTAATCATACGGGATTTTGCATTTACTTTTCTTTGGGACTTCCAGCGACTGCTTCATGGTGGGGAGCTAAGAGGAGGAGCAGGGCCCAGGGAGGCCATTTGGGCAGGCAGCGCACATGCTGCAGGATCACTCTCTTTTAATATGACCTGTTCATGTAAAAGGAATAGGCCGGCAGCCCGCCGCCGATTGGCATCGAGCTGAACGAACGACGCAACCTCCATACCATCAACAAACTGAAGAATCTCCCAAAGCTCTTTCTTCAATTCATAAATGGTAATATCCTTCGATCGGCACCGGCCACAATCCCTGTCGGCCCCAAGTGCAGCTGAAGGTGTCAGACATGGGGGGGGCGGATTTCGAGTGTCCATTGGGTGGAGATTGCGATGCATGGATAAGCATTCGGTAAGCATAGAAAAACTCAGAATGTCATGGGGTGCCGGTGGGACATCGGCCAACCACCAAGGAAATGCATATTGTTCGACCAAACAGTCGTAGTTAGAACTGTTGGTGCCAACATCGAGGGTCGCCAAGAGATCCAGATGAAATGGCACCGGCAGTTGATGATCACCAAGGTGGCCGAGACTATCAGCAAGGGACCTCACGAGGATCGGGATTTCGATGACGTGACCGACCGCATCAGCCAGACCTACATATGACAACACAAAGAAGTGGAGAAAAAATGACTGAAAATAATGAAAACACGAGAAGAAATTACAAACAAGTTCCGAGTGTAGCACGATTTGCATCCATTTACCATCTTTTGGATCAAACTCATCCAGATGTAAAAGGCTGTGCCGAAAATGAGACTCTGCATAGTACAACACTTCCTGAGTCATCTGATGAGCAATCTGGTTAGATCCACATTGCAATGCAAAAGGATTAAAAAGTCTAAGCATATGTTTTGCCATTGCAGAGGTTGCTGAGTGACAGTTGAAGATAAGGGCAAAGCACGATTGTTATCTTCTGTATGACCAATGGTCACGTGACCTGACTACTTAACTAAGACAAAGGAGATTTGTAACGCGGACATGTGGACCTAAAGGTTCTATCTGCAGAGATTGCAACAGAATGCCATGTGTTGCATTGGCGATGAGCATAGGCAGCAGCTCCCTGGGTAACTGCTGAGTTGCAAGTGGGCCGATTGGCATTTAAGGTGCCGGTGGCCGAGGTGCTGGCACCTGGGATACTTGTGGCCGTGGTGCTGCTGCCGAGTGTGGTAGTGGCTGGTGTGCCAGTGCAAATGGTGCCAGCGACTGGAACTGAGTTTGGCCACTCCGCAAATGAATCATCACATGGTACTGCCAGCCCCTCACCATTGGTTGATGCAGTGCCCAATTTCCATTGATCCCTCAGGTGCATGAAATAACACACTGTCCATTGCATTTCATATCCAAGGAGCGTGACTGAAAGCCTGTGTCTACAGGCTCACTGAGACAAGACCCAAGCATAAAATGACCACCATATATTCCCAAAGCGCAGGGACTACATGAAGGCGAGTGCTACAATGTCTAAGGTTCAACAATGTCACAGCCACTGATCAGTTTCTACATATAAGGTTTGGCTTACAAACTGTAAGCCTGAATGGAACAGAAACATACAACTGGCCATTGGGGCAGGGGCAGGAGTAGCTAGGGGTAAGGAGGCATGTGGTAAGGCTGGGGATGCCAGGCTTACAGTGACCTCTTCCTGCCATCTGGCTTTCTGTGCCTGGGCACGTAGCCAATGAATTCACTGGACTGTTGATCCTTTCAGAGGCAAGCTGAACATTTTACAATTCCACGTACATTCTAACTGTGGCCAGTGAACATTGGCCAATGGACCGGCCTCTTGTTGGGCTGCCCCCCGATGATTTCCCCAGATCCATGACAAACACAATGAGGATGATTGGGGGTTAAAATGGCTGTACTGGCACTGATGTCATTCCTTGTCAGTGGTTTGTAGGCCTCAAGGATACTGATACCGGCACCAAGCAAAACAAGAGCGGACCGGCACCGATTATAAGTGCGACTGTGGACAGCGATCTCTGTGTTCAGATGCACAACGGTCATCTGGGCTCGCGTTTGAACACTTTTCCTTGGTGCTGATCGCAAGACATGGGAGTAATGGAAGGACTTGTCCAAAATCAGATCCCGAAGCCATGCCAGTTCATGTTTTGCTTGCTCCACACGCAAGGACAATTCTAGTTCCCTATAGTCCAAGCCAGCATTCCCGTGGGAGGGCATGAACAAAGGTTCCCGCTCTACAGGTCTGCCACCAAGCGGTATGGGTGCCAAAGGATCAGGCCCGCCCGATGATGCCTCATCGAGGGTATCGAATTCCTCTTCATTTTCAAATTCCACAGCACATGCACCACTGTGTGTTGCAATATCCCCACGATCCTGGAGTTCTCTCAATTTCACTAACAGTGTCCCCAATTGTGCCCGTTCTCTTTCAATTAAAGCCGAATCAGCAATCCAGCCATTACGTGTCATATTCCGAATTTGGTCTTGAATTTCAATCCTGACCATTCAAAGTGAGAACAGACACATGCGACATGTGATGGATTTACGCACTGCTTTTCTTCTACCATCAATGCAAACTGCAACCATTCTTCAATGGGGTTTGATATGGCCGGTGATGCGGTTGGTCCTGATGGTGCTGGTGATGAAGTGTTGGCCGGGACTCTGGCCGCATAAATGTCCATTGCTTTCAAATTGGTCTTTCGGAGCACCTCGGCACTGGCGATTTCAGCTTCCCAGACCTGGACAAATTCTGGATTCACAGCCATCTCGTTAAAATACTTTGCAATTTGAGCTGCCATGGCCGATGCATCCAAGTGTCGGTGCTGCAAGTACCTCACCATCCCGAGGCATTTCTTGTGATTTGAGTCGCTGGCATGGTCATCTAGCATCTCTGCGCGATGTGGTAATGTTGCAGCCCAGACAGTGGGGGAAATAGAGTTCAGGTTTGCCCACAGTGATTCAAGAATTTCACCAGCGACAACTGCAAATCCTGGGATAAAGGATGTTGCAAAGCGGAAAAAACATAGATCCTTGTGACAATGAACATGGAAAAGGCCAATCGCGTACTCCAAATCAAGGCCGACCGGCAGGTATTGCCCGATGCATTCCAACATATGGACCCACCATTGACAAACAATGTCATATATAACCCCCACACCTTGTTCGGGATCAACATTTGTATATTTCAGGGCCTGGAGGAAAGCAAAGTCCACGTTCTTCTGTTGTTCACCCTTAAACAAGTTGACCAGAGAATTTGGTGCATAACAGCCATGCCGGGCACAGGCGAAACACACAACACCCGTTATATCACATGCCTTTGAAGCAAGGAGGGCATTTGTAATGGCCCTGAAGGTGTTTTCACAGGGCGCTTTCTGGAGATATGAAAGTCAAACTGTGCTTCCGTAAAGCAGTCAAGGGCACCGGCATGCATGGGCAGCGAGCCAGGAGGTGGCACTGGCACATGGTCTCAGCACCATGGATGTGCACCGGCACCAGGCATGTGCACCGGCACAATATCATGTACCGGCACCACAAACCAGAACAATATTTTGTACCGGTGCAGTAGAGTGATTGGAGCGCTGGGGGGTTCTAGTTCCGGTCGTCGAGACCTTCAAGGAGGGGATAAGCGAGGTCCGGGAGGGGATGCAAAAGGGAACTCGTGAGAGAAAGTGGGGAATGAGTGGCCGTGGGTGATGATCAACAAATCTCTTCACCGTAATCAGTTACAAGAGGTCGTCGAGGAATGAAAAGATGTAGATCGAGAGAGGAAAGTCGGATGAATGACCGAACGACCTCTAGGATAAGAAATAGTAGACCTAAGTTGTCAAGCCCCAATTCTCGAGGGGTATGACAAGCAAAAGTCAGTGTTAAAGACTTAGGGATACTTTTACTACACCTTTTTGTGTAATGACTTCAGAATTCTTAAGTGGAGACCAAACTCTTGAGGGGACACTCGAAAATGATGGATAAAAGTTTGGTGCTGCATTCGAAAGGTGGCAGGTCACCTAAATACAAATCGTACAAGAAGAACGGACCACGCGCGTACTCTTGCGCCGGCCCAACTGCAGATCAACAATCTAGACTAATGAAATCTCAAGAGGATCGTCATTACACATGTGATACCCAGAAACTTGAAGAGAACAGATAACAAAGGCCGTGTACTGATGGACTCCAAAAATGGGGAACTAGGCAATGACTCGGGGAGTTGTCGCTGGCCCAGGAGTCTTATTGATGTGCGTCGCCTGCCCCTTTCAAGTGCGAGACTCGCTGAGTCGCAACTCTCAACCCTACGTCCCAGAGCCCCGATCCCAGAGATACATCCGTACAGTAGAGAAAAAGTCCGTAACACCTGAAGAAGTACATCAAATGTCAACAAGATAAATGAAATCTTTGAAAGCGAAGTCCAAGTTGCCAAAATCCGCCGATCAAGATGCCTTCTCTCGGGTGAATGCTCCGTAGTGGACACTAAAGGCCTTGCCTTGTAACTTGATTATAGCAGCTGTTTTTGTAGTGAATAAAGGGGTTTGAATCAACTAAATAGAATGTCGATTGTCAGTAGCCGATACACAGGAGAGAATTTTGGATCAGTTGATGGAAGTAATGACTTATCGACACGTCAGCATTTGAACACATATCTGACATAAGCAAACATCAGTAAATATTCCGATTAAGAATCCGTTCTCAACTGTTAGGTCTACGAGGAGTGCTCGTAGCCCTACAACACCAGCACCAGGCATGTGCACCGGCACAATATCCGGTACCGGCAGGAAGCATGTCCACTGGCACCATGCTTGCCAAACCAGCACGATATCTCGGACCAGCACCAGGCATGTGCACTGGTAGCATACCTTGAACCAGCACCACACTGGCACCATGCCTGTGAACCGGCACCATCCCATGTACCAGCACCTCGCTGGCCACCAGCAATGCACTGGCCCAGGCATATTCACTGGCCATTTGCATGGGCATTGGGTGTGCACTTAGGACCACACCTGCACACCATCACCACGCATCGGCACTGACACATGCCTGTGCTGGCACCATGCATGGGCACTGATCTGTAAGGGCACTCACTGTTGATCACTCCATGGCTGTCTTCAGGAAATCAGAATATTCTTGCCAATTTGCCATCATTCCAGCACCATCATTGAGCCAAACATCAGTCTCTGTGGTCTTTTGCCGCACATGATCGGCCTTGAAGTTCCCGTCGGCCACAAATGTTCGGCGATACACATATCTGGCCTTCAATGCAATCAAGATACATATGATCATTGGGCAATTCTCACCTGCATGGATCACTTTTCCAATCTACCAGAAGATTTATTCCTGGTTGAGGGCACGCCGGACAGAAGTTTGAAAGTGCACCTGGCAAGGGGGCATTAGGATTCTGATTGTTGTGGCCATAACCGGCCCATTTCAGTTTCTTTATCCAACGCCACAATCGCGACATCCAACAAAATTCATGGTATAAATTTGGGACAGAAGCCGGTGATATAGGCAGGGTGAGCCGGCAGATGAGCTGGTAAAATTGATAGGCTGAGGCCTTCAGTTCGAGATTACATAGTCTGAAATAATCCAGTACTTGTGTGGTGAAAAGTGTACAAATGCGATCAAAGCTGGCCGGCACCAAGCGGGATGACACCAAGTCAAGTGGAACTTGATGCTCACCTTGACATTGGCAGGTAACCATTGCAAGATGGTGGATTCTGTTTACATGGACCACCCGAACATATGAGTTATTGAGCGCATCAGTGTGTGGTATCTGAGCCTGGGAGTACTGTCCGGCACCGGCACTTGAGCTGGCGCCTGAGTGAGGACCAGCAGTTATATCGGCGCTGGCATTTGACTCAGCCCATACATTTTCATCAGCCTCCCCTCCCTCATTGAGGGGCACGTTTTGAGCAGCTCCTCGCGATAAATACTGAGGTACATTTACTTCATCTTCATTGGCATCTTCACCATCATCACCATCTACCTCATTTCCGAGGTCTCCTCGCAGTTGTGTTTGCAATGGCTCCACATGAGCGAAAAAACGTTCATCTGCAGCACTCTCCTGGTCCCAGTTCATAGGACTTGACCCATCAACCTCTTTCTGACTTATATTGTCTCGGGGTGCCGGTGTGGCCGGTGCCATATAGCATGGTGCCGGTGGTCCTAGTCCTGTCCACTTTTCCTGTTCGGCCTCATCAGCATGATGCTGAATACTTTCCAGATGCTTTTTCTGAAACTCTAGCGCCCTGCAAGCCGTTGTTGAGTTTTGGTGTTGTACCAGAATATAGGTGCCGACTTCCCAAAGCGCTGCCCGACGGTAGAAGGTGCCGGTCCAGTATTCAATTCGATGCAAGGGGCTTTGCTGATGGCTGTGGCACATGCATCTATGACACATTGGCTTTGGTAGGTTACAATCAATGCACCTCCAGACAGCCCAATTGTTTGCTGAGCAATCCAAGCACTTCTTCTGGTCCATGCTCTCGCGTACAAGAAGTGATTGCAGTAACTCGTCCACACGGTCTACAAACTGAAGAACATAGTCTCTTTGAGTCTTTGGGAGAGTATTCAATCTCAAATCAGTGTCATTAGCCAGTGAGTCTCGAACCTTGTGTGATTTTGTACTGTGTACAGCATCTTCCTGTACATGTCCATGATCATGATCAACATCCATCGCTATATTGATCTCATTCTCAGGTGCAGTGGATAAAGAACCCCTTTCATCAACAATCCCAACCAGAGGTACCTTGACGTGTTTCATAGTAGTCCCTGTTTTGGTAGGAACAATGATGTTTTGATGTGTTGCGGCCTCAGCTGCTTTGGCATCACTTTCATGGAGGGGAGCATTCTTCTTTGGTATCCTCTTCCTTTTGTATCCTGCAATGGTGGGGGATTGGCTACTCATATCTTGAACGTGACAACCTTGATTTATGCCTGATAACCTTAAAAGCTTGCTGAGACCCGTGGCCCTGAACTAACATGTGGTGAACACATGTTTTGTCGCCTCATGGCAATTGTCGTCTTCTTCCACCCACCATCATATTTTATTTCCCCCCTGCCAAATGTCTTCTGAAGTTCCACCCCCACACAAGAAAAGGCCACAAAGCAACTGCAAATACACCGCAGAAGAACGGCAAGTCATCGAAGTCTACAAAGTGGCTTATCGAACAGCAACAACAAAGGAGGAGCGTGTGGTTATTCTGAGAAGAGATATCCTGCTGGCCATATTTGTCTACTGGGCTGGCAAGGGTCAAGACCCACAGACCGAAGAGGAAAGTCGTTTCCGTAGCAAGGTTCATCTCCCATATACTTATTGATGATGGAGGCTGAATATCTCGGCAGGAGGTCATAAATTGGATTACAAACAACTGGCGGCCACAACAAGTGGAAGGGAAAAATGATGTGGGGCTCAGAGTGAAGCAATCAGAGGTGGTATGGAATCAGAGGAAGAGTGAGGTATTCATCGAGATTGGCAGGATGCTTGGCATTGAGAATGCCAGTGAGAAGACACCAGGCTGGTTTCCCAAGAGACTGCAAGCTATTGAGAGAATAATGGATCGCATGAATGAGGGTGAGAGGGCAGCACTAGATGCAGAGGTGGAGCGCATTAATGGGGTGGGATACCCTGATGATGTCAAGCACAGGTATGAAATATTTTACACAAGCCTTCAAGTGGCTGAGAACGTACCACTGGATGCACAACCAAATATTTCAGGCCAAAGTATTGAAAAAATATTGAAAAGTTATTCCAATCAAAATTAAAATATGTTCAAGATATTTTGACAGGAAGGTTTGTGAAAATATCAAAGTAGTTCTTTACCATATTACAGCCGTTTCCGAATATAATGAGACACGTGTTTTTTTTTCCCCCTTGAATTCAACAAATATGCATACTGTAAACAACTACAACGAACAACGATGGTGAACCACAGGATCAGTGCTGACCTCAAAGAGTGTGCTCTACAACTCTATGCAGCTGGCTGGGATGAGGACGACATTTGCTCTGCTCTTTCTGTGTCTCGTGCTAGTTTGTATCGCTGGAGGGCTATCTTCGACACGTTCGGCTCAGTCAACAAACCACCATCACCACTCAAGGGACGGACTAGGCTCCTCACGAGAGCTGTTCTCACTGCTGTTCATCAAATCTACAACACTAGCTCTGACATCTATCTTGACGAGCTTGTCTGGTGGCTTGCTATCCACCACGACATCATCATCAGCCGCCCTGCTCTCCAGCGCAATCTACAGGAGGCTGGTCTAACACGCAAACTGCTTCGGAAACTGGCGGTTGAGAGGGATGCTGGATTGAGACTTGAATGGAAGGAGTTCGTGCTGGAATATGGGGATGGTCATGGTCGGCAGTTCGTGGTTGTCGACGAGACCAGCAAGAACGACCACTCAACTGCTTGTCGCTGGGGTCGTGCTCTATCGGGTGAGCGTGCCGAGCTTGTTGACGTATTTGTTCGTGGTGACCGTTACTCGCTTGTTGCCACTATGACTGTGGATGGCTACATTGCGGCACATGTGGTACCAGGCTCCTTTGATTCCACGTCTTTCTATGACTTTATTGCGGAGGATGTGGTGCGTCCCTTGTTCCTGATCCATCTTTTCGGTAATTGACAATGTTTGTAG
Source organism: Tricholoma hemisulphureum (assembly GCA_964034925.1). Classification (NCBI taxonomy): domain Eukaryota; kingdom Fungi; phylum Basidiomycota; class Agaricomycetes; order Agaricales; family Tricholomataceae; genus Tricholoma; species Tricholoma hemisulphureum. The sequence continues at coordinate 922,883 of OZ035928.1, read as the reverse complement.
CTGCCTCAAATGAATCCATGGCCCGATGACCGCTCAATCCTTGTGCTTGACAACTGTAGAATCCATCACAATGATCTGTTGGTTGATCTTGTACACAGTGCTGGTAGGTGGTTGAATATATGCAGTCAGATTTGATGATAGAACATGATAGGCTGTATTATCGCATACTTGCCTCCCTATTCACCAGACCTGACGCCCATCGAAGAATCCTTTAGCTGTCGTATGTCTTTCTTTTGCCACGCACCACAACATAGACTCAGTTTATAGGTTGACAGTAAAAGCATATATTCGACGGCAGGGATGGGTCATACGAAATGAAGACAATGCGATTGAGGCACTACTTGAAGCATGTGGGTGCATTACAGGAGAAAAGGCTTATCAGTGGTTCAAACATGCAGGGTATGTCGTAGAGTGATTGTAGTGAAAATCGAACACATGCAAAGAGAAACAACACATAGTTACCCCCAAACACCGCTTCTGATGTCTTGGACGAATTGCTTATGCGCGGTGAGAAATCGACCCCAGCCAAGCCGTGAGAAGCCGACCTCCTTCCAATATTCTGATTCGAGTTTCTCGACAGCACGATCGCCAAGATGAACCTCTAGTGCAGCCAATTTGTCCTTGTCCGATTCCGAGATTTCATAATGCAAGCAAAACTCTTCAAGCGAGATTGGGCGAGGGAGCTTCACGATATTACTGGGGGAGGATGCTGCTGAGTTGGGTACTGAGCGAGACACCGCCGGAGTGTTAGAGTCTGAGGTGACCAGAGGAAGACCACGAGCAAATGGGTTGAGGGCGCCACCAAACATCATCATTGCCGCATTTTGCTGAAGAAGCTGCTGAAGAAGCTGCTGAAGAAGCACAGAAGGGTCGAGCGTAGGAACCATGAGGGACGGGGGAGAGATGGATTGTGAGGTGGTTGCAGGAGGCACTTTGAGTCGTTTTTCATCACTGAAATGTTTTGAATTGGGTGGTGCTTTGATATCCGTATTCTTACGAGCCTGGAGATGTGGGCAATAAGGACATGATGAAATCAGCAATAGAGACATATAATGCACAATCGCCGTCGCCCAGATTTCCAGCCGGAGACTGTCCAGCTCCCAGTAACGATTCCCATCTTGATATACGCGTCGATCTGGAAACAGGGCACACTTCCCAATCGGATACTCCCTTTTCAACTCCTCGACGATTGGCGTGACATTTTCTCTGATGTTTGCCTGTAAAATATGTTATACGATGAGCAAAGATGAATCAGGCCACACACTATTTGATGCTTCGGAAGATCCGTCGACTGCCCCTTGAGGATACCTTTGATGCTTTCGTACAGTTCGTTATCTTCTGGGTTGTGGTCATCCTCCCCTGTATCCCAGGGCTACGTGCCGTTAGCTGTACATAACGCGGCACACTCTAGTAAAGCATACCGTCTCGGGTTTGGCTGGTGGTGGCATCAAAATACGAACAACAAAGTTCTTCTTGCGTTCGAGGATGCTGCTGATCATTGCCTCAAATCCAACCCGATCGGAAACGTTCTTTGGTCGAGAATTGGCTGGGGTTTCGAATTTCCACGTTATTTGGTTCCAGCTGAGTGAAGATGGTGAACAAGGGAGTGTCTTGGCGACCATCGTTTGAAAATTGGTGAAGTCGGTGTCGCTGAAGAAAAAAAATGGTCCACGTTGCAGATATTCGGTCTTAGAGGTCTTTTTTCGTGCGGGAACAGCTGTATTAGGGATGATGACATCGATATATGTGGTTATTTTCATCGCGAGTGTGGACACGTCGTCGTCGTCAGAGACATCGGGAGATGGTTGGTTTTCCTTTTCATGCGAGGGATTTGAGATTTTTGCCTTCTTTCTATGTTCCTTTGCCTCATGAGCCTTTCTCTTTTTCTCAGCAATCGCAGGAGGGACAACAAAGAGCTGCCGCACTACAAAAGCAGGTTATCGCAGACATTGAAAAAAAAGTAGCAACTTGGGTGAGACTTACTCCTACTGCCCTCTGGGCAGGAGTTTACTAACTCGCGAATATCACTTTCTACGCCATCGAGCTCGTTGCGAAGATCAGCCATGGTAGACAACACTCAGGATGAAGGAACGGTGCATAGGGTCAAGGGCGAGTGAGTCTTTCCTTTCTGGGAATGCGCCAAAAAAAAAAACACGTGTCTCATTACATTCGGAAACGGCTGTAAGAGCAATATTACTTTGAAGATATTTGTAAAAAATATCATGATACTTCTCCAATATTTTTTTGATATTGTGATTTTTACAAAAAACTGATAAAGATATTGAAAACATATTTGAGAAGTATCATGATATGCTTTACAGATATCTTCAAAGTAATGTTGCTCTCAGTATGGTAAAGAAGTACTTTGATATTTTCACAAACCTTTCTGTCAAAGTATCATGAATATATTTTAACTTTGATTGGAATATTTTTCCAGTATTTTTTCAATACTTTGGCCTAAAATATTTGGTTGTGCATCCAGTGTACTGAGCCGGTGATTGTGCCGGTCTCCGGTGTGTGGCCGTTTGGCTGGCCGTGTTTCCACCCTGGCCGATATCACGGTACATCGGCCAGGTGAGTGGCCGGCAAGAGCCGGTGGCACCAGCAGCCACTCATTGACATATTCATCAGTGGCTGATGCCGGTTTTTAGGATGGCTGACAAGTTCACCACAAAACGAGTGAGTGAGAATGATAGGCGGAATTGGTTGGAGATGGGTGTTGTGTCCATTACCTTCACAGCATATACAGCACCAGATGGGCAGCTGGTCATTGATAGGTATGACTATATGGATCTACTGTCGGCATCTGTCATCTAAATGTGATCATGCAGTCACGACAATATGGCAAATCACATATCACTGCTCACCAGGCCATTCACACAGACTTATGAGGATGACGTTGAGCACACGAAGCGTAATCTCATGGCCTACATGAAGACTTTACATGCCTTGGCCGAGCCCAATGTGCCGACTTTCCCGACTCCTGCGATGAAAAAGGCAGAACAAGTCTCATTGAAGATGACACCAAATGGGTCACCAATTTTACCAGATGTCAGCACCATCCAATCATATAACAAACAAGCCCTGGAAGACTTATTGGCCCTTTACCTGGGACATCACTACAGTAGGTGCCAGCCTGTAACAATGTGCCGAGATGGGCTGACTTAAGCACTCCAATGTAGAACTAGCAACTAATGGACGAACATCACATGCACCATTCAAGCAGTTGGGCGAAAATACCTCATCGATGATCAAGAGGCAATACTTGCCACCGAACTTTAAGATTCATAACCCACGAAATATGCACAAACAGACTATCGTGGATTTTTTTTCGTTCGTTTCGAAGTGTCAGGAAGAGCACGGTGCAGATGCTGCTTTCTGTTTTAACAAAATTGTGGAGGGTGCTGATCTGGTGCCGGCACTAAATAAAAAAGCAAACAAAGACACTCAAGATGCAGAAGAACAACAGCTCCGCAGTCACTGCTCTGTTCCAGCACAAGCTGATATCATTTGATGATCGTCATGAAATTGGTCCATCCGGGTCAGATACAAGGTTGACCATTGTGGATCAAGCCACGGCGGATAGATTATTAGCTGCAGGTCTTGCAACCCCATCGCCAGTCAATGGACCAGGTGACGGACCACCACGATATGCCATACAGACATCCACGTTAGCATCAATGGTTGCAGCACCACCGGCAGGGTCATTGGCACAGTCTGAAGCTCTGTCATTGGCACATCCTGGAGCGGACACAGTGCCACATCGATCAATGTTGTTACTGGCACCACTTCAATATGGAACACTGGCATCAATAAGAGAACCGGCACCGGCAGCTTCACTGGCACATCCTGCAACTCTGTCACCTGCACATCCTGATGTGGCACAGTCTGCAGCTCTGTCATCGGCATATCCTGAAGTGCAGTGCCACATCGATCAATGTTGTTACTGGCACCACTTCAATATGGAACACTGGCATCAATAAGAGAACCGGCACCGGCAGCTTCACTGGCACATCCTGCAACTCTGTCACCTGCACATCCTGACGCTCAATATGGAACACCGGCATCAATGAGAGCACCAGCCCCGACACTGTCACCGGCACATCCTGCAACTCTGTCACCTGCACATCCTGATGTGGCACAGTCTGCAGCTCTGTCATCGGCATATCCTGGAGTGGACACAGTGCCACATCGATCAACTTTGTCACCAGCACCACTTCAATATGGAACACCAGCATCAGTATGACAACTGGCACTGGCAGCTTCACCAGCACATCCCACAACTCTGTCACCGGCATACATTCAATGTGACATGCCGTCCTCCATGCTAGCACAAATTGACCCCTTACTTTTAGATTCACAAGGCCTCCATGCCCCTGCATTGCCACCGGGAACACATCAACCACTTTCACCGGCCCTTGCAGCGGCACATCCGCCAGCTGGCATTACACCTCGTCTGAAGCCAGTTCGTTACAGACGGCGGACAGATGGCCAACTAGCCGCCAAGGAAGCCCTTAATCTTGGTGAGGTCGGAACCAGAAGTAGAAAGAAAAGACTTCAACATTAAACGGAATGCTATATACATGACAAATTCTTGTAACAACAATATAAATATACTCGTTATTTTTTCCCATTGATTGGCATCTGAGGACCCAAATTAGTGACGGCACTAGCGAGTCTTGGCGATCGACAGATGTCAACAGCCGGCATGATAATTGGGGGAATGGGACTAGCCAGTCTCGGTGAACAACAAAGATCGCCGGCAGGGACTGGTGATTGGGACCGGGACCGGGGAGGAAGGGGTACTTCAAGTGTTCTGGGTTCGTCGACTTGCATTGGTGAGGAGGGGCGTGCATCTATATTCATTGGTGCAGGTGGTGGGGCAACTTCCTGAGACCCATGAGGTGTAGGAGGAATGAGGCCGAGCACAGGAAGGGGGGCAGAGGGTAGCATTGCCGGTGATGATGACAGTGCCGATGTAGGGAGACGCAGTGGAGGAGGGAATGTGAGCATTGCTTCGCCGGGCTCAGCAGCTGTCTGGGCATGCAATGGGGCCAGTGCTGCAAGACTTCGCAGTGCTGGTGGCGTTGTAGCAGCCGGCGAGACAGCCACTGCTGGCGATACTGCAGGTCATTGTGCCGGTGACATCGGCACCAGTGCCAACTCCTTTGCCAGGGGAGGCCCAGCTCCGGGCGGTGAGCCAAGTGGCGGGAGGGTCCTTGTGATGTGCCCGGTGGTGGGGTCGACCACTGGTGCCAGTGATGGAGGTGACATCACCCTTGGTTTGCCTCGGACATTGCGCACTATGACACTGGGCTGGTAGTTCGGCAGCATCAGTGGCCTGATGTCCCATGGTTCCAGGCCAAGGTATTCGCACAGGTCATTGTAGTGCCAGCTCAGGTCCTCATTATCCTCTTCGGGTTCGGCAATACGTGAGGTTGCTGAGTCCAGCTTGTCCTTTATTCTGGTCATGGCCCATCTAAGCTGCATAATTTCCTGGCTGAGCCTTTTGTTTTCCAGGAGAGCGCTGTGTGTTGCAGCCGCGCAGTCCTCCAACCACTCATCCATCATGACTACCTGCATTTCCCACATGATGTGGTCATTATTGACTGCTTCGGCTATGACTATTGAGATTGAGCCATCGACATAGCAGTAAATGATTACTTACCTTGGCCCTTCCCTTTCTCCTCCTGTGTGTGATCCCGACTTGACGAGGCTGCTGGTGCTGGTGCCGTTGCTGGTGCCGGTAACTGTGAGGGCACCTGGATGGTCGGCCTGCCTATCTCTTTTGCCGCTGCTCTCCGATTTTGCCTTCATCTTCCTTCCTCTGTTAGCCCACAATGTCTTAACCCCCTCCCCATCTCTCACGCACTTTGACTTGTTCTTCCCGCATGGCCAGCATGCGGGCGAACCACTGGCTTGGACAAAGCACTGATAACCTTGACGTGCGCAGCGGTTGCACAGCACCTCGTGCAACGCATCCCCACGTCTAGGCTCACGGCACTCTCGACGCTTTCGCTTGGTCCCCTGCCCCGGTTGGTCAGTCTTCCAATCCTCTTCGCCCTCCTCTCGATGCCTTTTCATTTCCCTGCGCTTCAAATTGGTGCCGACAGGTGGTGCCGGGAGAGCAGCGGCCAGTGTGGATTGCATGGCCATGCGGGAGGCCAGCATACCTTTTGTTCCCAGCTCTCTCGTCGACCTCCCTGTGGCAGGTGCCGGTTGCGTGCTCGCCCTTGCTGGTGCTAGTGTCACCGCAGTCATCGGAGCCGGTTGTGTATTTCCCATGGCCGGTGCCGATGGTGCTGCCATGATGGGTTCTGCTGCAGACGGCTTCAGGTGTGATGCCTTCTCCTCGGCGAATGCCACCGTTTTCTCCACTACGTGTTGAGCCATTCCTGGGATAGCCGGCTTGGACTGCGGTGCTGGAGGTGCCGATGCTGGTGGGTGCGCCTCATCCCACTTCACCAATGCTTGTCGCTGTTGCTTTATGAATGCCTTGTCGCCCACGGACCCAGCTTTCTTCCACTTGACGAGGAATTCCCAAAGAAATATGTTGACAGTGAAGACATCGGCTATCTCAACCGGCACAGTCTTCTTAGAGCGGAACAGCGCTTTCTGAAACATGCTCAGCTTGTTTGCGATCAATTTTTCTTTTGCCATGCTTACCACTTGAGGTTTGAGGACGGCCATCTCCTCATTCAGTCTTCCATTTTGAAGTGCAGCCCAGATGGATTGATCAAGAGCAGCAATGGTGGCACTTAAACTGGCAGCGGATGGTTGCATTGTGATGTATTCGGCAACGATGTTGGTCGGCAGAATGAGGAAAGAAACAATGTTTGTTGACACAAACTTCAACCATCATGTGACCTCTGCATGATCCAATCTTCTATCGATAGCGATCAGCATACATGTTCAATGTTTATCCTTACTTACTTCAATGAATCAGAACCAACAGCGCAGCTCCTCATCCCATATCCCAGAGGGGTATGTCACTATTGTCGGACCTGGTGGGGAGCAGTACACTGTCCCTCGATTTTTGGTTCCCTCGACACATGAGGTGTTCCGATCTTATCAACAGAGCGTTGATTTGAATGTGAAAGAGGCATCAGGAGGGGTAAGTCCTTTCCATTTTGCAACTATGCTTAAACAGTCATGTGCCGGTGCCCATGCATATGCCAGTGCCCATGCCGGCCCCCTGTGCTGCCGGTCCCTGTGATTCCTGCCTGGTGCTGGTCCCCTTCATGGTGCCGATAGCCCTGAAGTCATATGCTCTCACTAATAACACAAGCAGTCTCGTAACACCTTAGACCTGCCTTATGTGCCAATCAGTGCAGAGAGCATTGAATTTCCTCCTGACCCTGTGAGCTCCATGAGCTCCATGTGGTCAGCTACCGTTGCTTACTTATGATTATTAGAATTTAACTGACAGGGAACGTCTTGGGCTTCATGCTGATGTTAAAGCCCTCCAGGCGGCCCTCGGCATCTCATATAAGGATGCCTGTCATCATTTGTACATGGCTGAGGTTGAAAAGGTCAAGTGGGAAGGCAGTACACATGCTGCTTTTGTTGCTTTGAAGGCCCATATTGGAAAAGCTCTCGATCGGGTGGAAAGCAATGCGACGGATATGGAGGAATGAAGTGTGCTTATTATCTGTAGAATCATTGTGGATATGTATGACCTATAATTCAGTCCAATGCTGGCCCTAACTTCCTATGATTACCATGAGCAATGTGCGGCCGAGGCATTTCCTCGCATGTGCTGGTCCCATGTCATGTTTCCTGTATGACGGTACCCTGCCTGGTGCCGGTACCCTGTGGTGCCTGGTGCTGGCACCCTCCCTGGTGCCTGGTGCTGGCACCCTCCATGGTGCCAGTCTCTTTTGCTGCCCGTGCCTAGCTTGGTGTCGGTATCCCTGTATCCTGCGGTATCCTGCCTTGGCGCCCAAGGATTGCCAGTCGCCTGGTCTCTGTGCCGTACATAGCCTGGTGAATTTGCTGACACCGTATCATGCGCTACACTGTAGTCCTTCCACTGGATGCACAACCAAATATTTTAGGCCAAAGTATTGAAAAAATACTGGAAAAATATTCCAATCAAAGTTAAAATATATTCATGATACTTTGACAGAAAGGTTTGTGAAAATATCAAAGTACTTCTTTACCATACTGAGAGCAACATTACTTTGAAGATATCTGTAAAGCATATCATGATACTTCTCAAATATGTTTTCAATATCTTTATCAGTTTTTTGTAAAAATCACAATATCAAAAAAATATTGGAGAAGTATCATGATATTTTTTACAAATATCTTCAAAGTAATATTGCTCTTAATATGGTAAAGAACTACTTTGATATTTTCTCCTGTCAAAATATCTTGAAAATATTTTAATTTTGATTGGAATAACTTTTCAATATTTTTTCAATACTTTGGCCTGAAATATTTGGTTGTGCATCCAGTGTTCCTTATTAATCAGTCGTTCGCTGGCATTCAGCGAATCCGTATCATACGGTACACTGTAACTGTACTATGTGGATGTTGTCAAAGGGATAGGTAAACAAAACCAAAGTGGGTCAGGGTTACCCCTAACCAAAAGTGTAATTGATGGCTATATGAGTAGTATCATAGTAAATAAATTGTAAAAATATGGAAAAATTGTATAAGAGTTTTTTTATGGCTCTCCTAACATCTTACTCTTGTCCTACACTGCAGGATTTGGCATACCCCGCAGTTCACATACATGCAACAAGACATTAAGAAGATTCAAAAACCCTCTCTCGTCATATTTGCAAAGCCACTGAGCATATTCAGCATCATCTGGGACACCCACTTGTGTACCACCACTTTCTGAGTGTTGAAAAAGACTTTGAATCAAGATTGGAACATGATAGAAAACGAATGCAAGAGGCTTGAGCACAGCCTTCCAATGACAGTTCTGATCACTAGGATGGTCATGGATGCGGAGCCTCTGGCCTGAATCTGATAAGTAAACCATCTAGAAGGATACTGTGTAAGCTATGAACCAAAGCCATGCAACACTCCAAACCTTTTGAGGGCAACCACAATAAAAGCAACAGCCAACAGGGAGACGCAAACCAGAGTCCCACCTTTTCCAACCCTCATTGCGGAACTTCGTCGGACTCCAGCAACAATCCACAAGACTATGCGAATGGTATTCGAAACCATTGCACCAACAATTAACACACGACTTCGCAAGATTTTCACATGCGGTACGAATACAGTGCCCCAGTTCCTGAGCATGTGTTGGTCTCGATGTCCCAGATGCGAGGCTAGCATTTGCGGCTGCAAGGTGTATTGGGAACGTGGCTGAAGGAGCGGGGAGGTGTACTGGGTCAGGTGGAAGATGCATAGAGACATTCAAGTTTGTATTGATCTGTCCGAACATGGTTGGTTGATCCGAAGGCAGGGAGCAAACCAGGAGATCGGGAATACGACGCAGGGCAGAATCTGGTAGTTGACAACTTGATTGAGCAGTGCAAATATCGCAGAGTTGTGCACCAGGCATCATTGCACAGGGGACACCAACACCATCAAGAAAAAAGCTAGGGCGTAGCCTTCGACAAAGTGTTCCATCACGTAACATATCATAGATGACCTGTTTGCCGAAAGGATCACATGAACTTCTTGACGGACATCGCAATGACATTGGATCAAAATAGACGATAGATTTGCCAACACTGCCATCTCGACCTGCACGACCAATAGCTTGATAATAATCAATGACATCTCTAGGAGGACCCAAGTGAAAAACATATCGAACGGCGGGGTAATCGAGGCAACAGTTGAGCATTGAGGTGCATGCTAATCCAGATACAGCTCCACCCTTCCATGCCTTCATCTCTTCCGAGCGCTCTTCGATCGAGATAGATGAATGATATGGTTTCCAACCCAGCTTTCTGGACATGCGTTCACATTCATCACGGGAGTTGCAAAACAGCAGGGCACGCTCCGCATTCTTCATGAGGCAGGTGGTAGAAATAATTTTTTTCGCCACCACATCCTCGAAATTATTGGGGTCAGCTTGGATCGAGATCATTTCCTGAGAAATTTCGGGTCTGTCGGTGCTTCGTCGAATTACATGATAAACCTTCCTGCCAAGTTTTTCAAAGAGTGCCTTCTCAAGGCTGGGGGGACACGTCGCCGTCATCAGAACAATAGAGATGGAAAGTCTTCCCAAGAAAGACAAGGTCGCCATGCAAGCCCTGAATGACTCCTGCTTTTCCAGCAAGTGTGCTTCGTCAACAACAACGCGTGCCAAACGTCCCAACCGGATAAGGGTGTTGATATGAGCCTGTAAATCGCGCCATGAGCAATTTTCAATGGCGACCAGGAGAAGCGGTGGGGCGGTCGTGATATCACAGTCGCTTGTCCATGTCTTGGAGCTAAGGCCGTACTGGTGAGCCCTGAATCGGTACTCGTCATGCATTGCAGCAAGAGGGAGGATCAAAATGGTCGCGGCACCGTTGTCGTACATCCCAATGCTCATGAAAATTGGGAGAGTCTTTCCTGACCCTTAGGACGAATGGTTATCGGGTGAGCATAAAAAACACGAAAACTCTCCATACCAGTTGGCCCTATCACAAGGAGAGAAGGTTCTTTTCCACGGATCAACTCCAAAGCTAATGCCTGCTGAGGGTCTTTGAACGAGGCAGAGTCGTTCTTAAGGAAGGTGCGGAGGTCATGCAATCTCGATGGATGCATCATATGTGTGACTGGCTGCATGAGAGCTTGTGACGGCGGACTTTTTGGATTCATACCGATACTGGCCAGTAGACATGAGAGATCGTTTGCACGGGATTGCGAAATGGCTTCCAGAATGTCTGGGAGTAATCTTCTCTTGACCTCTTCCACGATGTCTGTAGCGGAGAAAAGGGAGGAGCAGAAATCGGTTGAAGGGAGACGTGCAGACAGTGTACCATCATCGATCCGGGATGGCATGCAAGCCATATCCTCCAGCAGGCTGCGCTGCGACGAGAGTTCAAGAAGATTATGCCATGTGCCACTTGTTCGCATTGTTTCGAAGAACCTGTGGAAATCAATCCCGGCTGGTAAACGGACATCAGCCGCATATAATGCATGCGAATCCTCGCCATGACCGGATTGGAAGGCTAATCCTGAGCGATTTAACAACTGATGGTGGTCGCGAAACCGTACGGAGTGGTAGTTGAGAAACCAAGTCACAATGTGTCGCCAAAGACTTATCGATATTTTGACATTCAAGAGTCGCTGAGTATGACGTGACAAATTTCGTGAAAGCTCTGGAGAGGTGACCAGACGGTACGGCCCAAAGAAAAGGCGATTCCTAGCCCTCTGAGCCGCCTTTCGTCCACTAAAGTAGTCCTGCCACAAAACAATGGTAGGCCGAATAAACGTGAGATAGAGGATCCACAGGCGCCCGATCTCTGGGTGCGGAACTCTCATCATGGTCACGTCGTGTCCAGTCATAGCGCTGGTTTTATTAAACGTTCCCATCATACAGAAATATTGGAACATGACAAAAACATTCCGGATAGTCCCCGCAGTGACGTTTTCAATCAGGTGGGATGCAAACTCCGAACCCCGAGGAGGCTCGCCGACGCTAGTCTGAGTTCCACAAAAAAGGCGCATTTCCACTTCATGACAGGTGGCCATGTATGCGAAGCAGGGTCCAGCCTTCCAGACTATCTTCCGCTCGTTCGTAACAAAATGAAACCGTCCGCGCAGCGACGGATGCGTCAGAATGGCCCGTAGGTGGTCTAGCCGATGCCGGCGGAAGGGGTTTGCTGCGTCATGGAAGCAAGAATAGCCGATCATTCGGTTTCTCGGTTCTTCGTGAACAACACTCGGAGACCAATTGATGTCGAAGATATCCAGTCCAAAAAACAATTGGGCCTGTAGCAACTCCTTGACCTCGCCTATAATGGCTTCAATGAAATAACGGATATCTCGAAGATACAGTACTCGGCCTGCAACAATAATATTCTCTCCACTGAAGTCGAGTCCTGTAAAACGGATGGTTCCCTGTTCAGCCGAAGAGAAACAATTCAAATATCGCATGATTAGGTACATAGATGGTATCGGCCCCTCTCGGTCATCGTCAAGAAATGGCATTACTGAGCGATATGCGCTGGAGGATGTGATCTCAGAGGAAACCCGACAATGATCTAACGGCCAGGAACTCACTCAGAGTAACGTAAGCCAGAACACTGGACAACGTCATTATGCATTACAGCCATCATGACCTCCCGACCGCAAAATAATAACGCAGCAAAAATTTGTGTGATACGGCGTCCTGCAAGCCACTGTCCGTTCTTTGTCGATGAAAAGAGAACTACAAAGCGAACGACAGGTGAATAGAATTTGTCGTCCGAGCCCTCAGGAAGATGGGTAAACAGAGAGATAAGTAAGTCCATGACACAGCGCTGCACAGGGTTATCAACGAGATCAGTTTGTAGCTCCATGTGTTCATGTTGACTTTCTTCCAAATCTTCATCATCTTCGTCATCCGAACCTTCAAGTTCGTCCTCCTCGAAGCTCACAGATGTGTCGCCATCCATAAGGGCCCATAAATCGTCTTCAGTTCCGCTAGTTCGTGGTTGTCCCACAAGAACGTCCCGTAATGACTTGCATGCTTGCTTTTGCAGCGGAGACAACTTCATTTTGTAGCTAGATTTCCAGCCTTGAAAGCATCTAAAAACAAAGCATATAAGGCACGTTACAACCAGGCCATACTTCTTCAAAGATTCAGGTTGGACATCACGATGAGCGATTGTTCTGCTACCATCGTGGCTGGGTGATGCATGAGTGTTTAATGAACAAATGAGAAATGAACAACCAATACTTACTTGTCGCTATCAGGAAGAGACCGTCATTAAGATCCAAGCCCGACTATTACAGAGAAGGAACTGACTTACGCAGGACGTTTTCCAAGCAGCCGCCGAACATGATATCCCGCCCTTCCTATAGCAACTTGAATATTAAACATGACGGTGGTAACGTCACGTGCAAGAATGGGTTTGAGGATCCCCTCTTCAGTAGGCGGAGCAGTCAATAGCGAAAGTTCAGATCGGGAGTTCCCAGATACATGGTTGATCCATCCTTCCTTTGCTAAGAATTGGTTGAGCTCGCGGTAGTCTTCAGGCTCTTCGACAACGTCCTCAGATGTGGGAAGATCTTGGAAACCTGATTGAAATAGGTCAAAATCGTCACCAGGAGCCTCATCTGACACTGAAACAGGAAGCTCGACTGGAAAATAGCAGACTTTCGGGCCACGAAAGAATGTTTGCACGAAGGAAGTAAAACATTCTGGTCGTCCCTCTAAATCGACATCTTTTCTTCTGCAAGCATGATGGCGCCAACTTTCGAAATTGCAGTAACCACGACAGCAGCGAGCACAGATGGTGTACACATGAACGGAAATGGCCAACCCGAAGACAGGTCTTATGACTTCCAGCGGATGTATCGCTTCCGCAACGAGGCCTGGAAACTTGGTGCTGAGCTCACTGGCGAAATCCGCTCCAACTTTGCAGTGTCCGTGATATTTACGGAGGTGTTCCACGACATGGTCAGGATTAGGGCAATATCCACAATCCGCACAGATGAGGGTCGTGTATTTCTTATTCACGACATAGGGCGTGCATCTGAGAAGGGGTTCGTCGATGATAGAGTGCTCGTCTAGCGATGTGTACACTTTCCAATCGCTCGGTTTTGACATGGCTGAATGTTCGGGAGTAGTGGAATCATCACCGATAGTCATCGGTGGACAACCAGGGTTTTCGTCCCGTACCGACGACTCTGCAAGAGGCACAGGAGATGCGCCCCCGACAGCTGCACGACATTCTCCAGGCACAGGAAGGCTTGCAACGTCCGGGTGAGATATGGCAGAAGTCCCTGGTTTGGGGGTAACTTCGGTCATTGAAAGAGAAATCGACGTGTTAACCACTGCAGGATATTCAAGTCCAGGTACCGGCAACAGCAGTTCATCGGAAGGATTGCCCAAGATTGTTTGTTCCTGGGCTGGGGTTGGGTTCACAGCGGGTGGCGATGGCAACTGACCCGGAGTCTCAGCTTCAAAATGGGTGTCCTATCATAGTGATCAACAAACGAGAGAATCAATTATTAAAGGCATCTCACCCCAACTTTAGTGCGACAATGACGAGCATGATTCTAGGACCAATGATGAATACGGCCCTCCAGCATGTTCAGAATGATGTTACCTTCATATTCTGGTCCTTTTTTATCAACTTCCCGCACCGAATACACTTGAAAGAACCGTCAATGCGATGCAAGGTGATTGGCTGTCCATCGCCATCGGAGTGTAGATTAGGATAAGCGCAAGAAACGGTCTTCCGACTGCAGACAGCCCTGTGAGATCGTTCGCTACCATACGAGGTATTACAGTCATTACAATAGTTGGTCGGCCTGCGCCTACATATCAAAACGCTTTATAGAATGGGAATAAAAGGCGGCACACTTTTCAATCCGTTTTGCAGGAGGCAAAGCAGCTGGTAATGAGAGCGATGCTTTTCGCTTTTTGTTGTCAGAAGGCATGCTCAAAGTCAGATGTCGTGGTAAGGTGAATGGGTGTGGTAGCTCACCGAAACCGGATCTGATCAGAGCGGACTAGAACGAATTCGATCGATGAATTCGATTTGCCTCGATCTAGCCCTCTTGCAATCGAGTCTTGAGACACTTTCCATCTTTCTTCAGATTCTCTTGAATGTCGATGTCATGAAATCGAGTTAAAACAAGCCATAATAGATAATTGATTTACAATCCTCATCAGGAAATCCCGATGCTGACTTCAAGTTATTATGCTAGACTCGTAACCACTCCTTCGTACATGCATGAGCAAGCGTCGCCTATACATCGATGCTTGCTCATGTACTAGGATCGGTCACCGGTCTATTATTATGCTTAATGCTCGGTAAAGTCAAAATTAAGCAGAATTAGAGCTTAGAATAAGTAGGGTCGTTTACTGAATTAAGCAAGACTCGCTTAAAATCCTTATTTATAAGTGGATAAAGCTAAAAGTGTTCAGTACGTCAGTAAGAAATTTAAGTGGGCATTAAGCTGAAGTATAACTAGAAAAAGAATAAAAAAGCACCACAAAGCATAGTGACTCTGTCCCTCGTTGTCGTCGTTGGCTGCGCTCGTCATTGGCCGCGCTCCCCTCTTCCTACCTCCTCACTGTCGTCGTTCCACCCTTGACTCGGACCCACCCCGCGAGCAGTCGCTCACGAGGCTGGGAGCGGATGATTGATCGTTGCCATTCATATTTCCCCCTCCCACTAGCCTTCCCCGCCGTCCTTCCTCGTCGTCATTGCTTACATTCCCCCCCGCTACCACTGCTAGTCCCTGAGAAGATAATTAGAACTTTAAACGGTCATATCATCACCGAAACCGAGAGATCATGGGTTGGCCTTCCATGATTTGTAATCTTTGTCCAAATATGGTTCAAGGTGTAACACATTGTAACCGGCTGGGTAACAATATAGTACACTCAATGTCACGTCTTGAAGTAACACATAAAGTTTCCTATAATATTGTAATCTTGTGTCTGAAATATCCCTTCACTACAGGGGCTGGAGTGGCATATTCTATGTCCTCTCCCCATCTTCCATATTAATTCTGAGCTCTTACAAATGCATACTGACATGGTCCTTAATTTTGAGTATTCCTCCTCACATGTCATAATTTTTCCAACATTGTAGAGCCTCTCCACTGGTAAAGGCTTATTCCCTGTCCTCTCCCCATCTTCTACAAGTAGATACTAGCATGCTCCCTAATTTTTAGTATTCCCCTTACATGTATTAATATTTCCAACATTGTCATGCCTCTGCACCTGTAAGTGGCATATTCCATGTCCTCTCCCCATCTTTCCTATTAATTCTCAGGTCTTACAAGTAGATACTAGCATGGTCCTTAATTTTTAGTATTCCCCTTACATATATTAATATTTCCAAATTTTCATGCCTCTGCACCTGTAAGTGACATATTCCATGTCCCCTCCCCACCTTGCATATTTATTCTCAGGTGTTGCAAGTAGATACTAGCACAGTCCT
Source organism: Tricholoma hemisulphureum (assembly GCA_964034925.1). Taxonomy (NCBI): domain Eukaryota; kingdom Fungi; phylum Basidiomycota; class Agaricomycetes; order Agaricales; family Tricholomataceae; genus Tricholoma; species Tricholoma hemisulphureum. The sequence continues at coordinate 906,819 of OZ035928.1, read as the reverse complement.
TATTGCCCTCACAAGTCATTACTTCCCTCACATTGCAGTGCCTCTGCACCCATAAGTGGCATATTCCATATCCTCTTCTTTCATAGTAATTCAAATTACATACCAGCATGGTCCTTAATTTTGAGCATTCCCCTCACATGTCATAATTTTCCAACATTGCAGAGCCTCTCCACCTGTAAGTGGCCCATCTCCCTTCGCCACCCAGAAAACTTGTCAAGTCCCCACCTTCACTGCCACATTCTCAGTCAGATTGCTATTGAGTTTGAGATGGGATTAATTGTGGTGAGGCATAAAAAAGAAGTAGATACACTGAATATATACAACTAGGCTTGAGAGTAGTCAGAAAATACTTCAATGGAGGTGACAATATGTGCCTAAAACTGTAAACACCGCAGGACAATAGCAGAGTACGCTTTGACTAGATCTTGAGAATAAATGTTAGTGAGCAATTTGACAGGTGAAAGAAAGCAATAAATAATAACGAGGCACACCTTTTCATATTTAGAATGAATGAAAATTTTCTTGGTCAACTTTTGGGCGCAAGTGACGCTGCAGGCCATCCCATTCAACTGAGAGGCAGTCCTAAGCACATGGGTGGTTGGTGAGTTGCGCAGGCCACTGTCAACTACATACACCCACACCATGTCGCAGCTGGCTGTTGGGAAGATGTGGGCGGTGAAAGATAGCCAGCTAGTTGAGTCAAACCCTTGGATGGTGTGGTGGCTGCTAAGGGTATCAATGGTGACAGGTTCTGGGGAAGGGTAATCAGCAAAGAAAGCAGTATGCTTAACAAAAAGCAACAAACTGCCACACAAGATCCATGATGCCAGCGCTCATGAGCTCAGGTGCATATCGTCTTCTCACCTCTAACAACATCGGCAGCATGTTTGGGGCATCACAGGGTGGACACAGGATGTAGCACCAAAGCCAAAGAATGCTAATATAAAATTCAAGGACAACAACAGGATTAGTAGGCGGGGTGATGAGGATTCTCAGGAAACTCACCTGGCCATGTCGGTATGCAGGATGCTGACTTGAGAAGACAAATGTGAGTATTTTGTCAACCTGGTTACAAATGGCAGTAAATGATTAGCGAATACAGCAAAGCAGTAAATTGAAAGGCACATACCTCAGAATAACATAGGACAATGGTGCACGCTAACGCCGTGCCCCAGCTCACTCCTCTGGCCCCCTGCCCTGCGGCCGCTGCCTGACCTGCCCCCCCCGCCTTCACGGCACCCCAGCAACCCCCCACCCACTGCCTTGGACATGCCCACACCCACTCCCTGCATGCACCCAGAATGGCTGAACGGCCTCGCGTTAGATGCAGAACCCCCCCTGCTGCCCCTTCCCCAATGTGTTCAACGATGCCAGCTGCCCCACACCCCTTCACACCTTCCACCACCCTGTTCACTCCCAGTGCCCCCCGTTCACTCCCACCACCCCTGTTCACTCCCAGTGCCCCCCACTCGGCTGCAGACCACCAGTGTCACCGCCACACACGTTCCCCAGCCACCCCATGTCACCACCAACCCCTGCCAGCTGTCCGTACCCCCTGCTGCCCCAAAGCTCTCCCCTGTGCATCCCTCAACACTTTGAATCCGAGACACCACCAATGCTGTTGTGCGGACAGCACCCAATGAGGCACGCCATCCACTGAGCGACGTAGGGATGTCTACTGAACCACCCAGCACCTGCGACGCGACCACCCTGGCTGACAATGCCCCCGAGCCACCTGCTCCACCACCCCCTGCATCCCAGAGCCCTGCCACATCACCGCTGACAATGTCGGCACAGCCCCCACCAATGGTGTCAACAACGTCATCAATGTTGTTGATGATGGCCACCACTGCCTTCCTCCCAGCTTCAGAATCAGCCCCAGCACCTCGCAAACAGCACTGTTTGCCCCCCAGCCTTTCCACAGCCCTCCAGACCACCAGCCAGCCCCACAACGAGCCCCAGCCCTCAGCCTGTGCCCAGATGGCCACCACCTATGACGGCCACCCCCAGATGACCTCTGTTGCCCCCCAAACTCAGGCTTAATTTTAGCCTGTGACAACAGTCTCTGCTTTGAAGTTTCCTTCTCCTCCGGCACTGCAGCATCACTGCGTCCCAAAACAATCTCATCATCCTCCACATCATCTTCATTGAACAATGCCTTCTCATCAAGGGCAGGATGAGAAACCACTTCCATCTTCAAGGCATGTTGTTCGGCATTCTGCTTCACCTTCTTCAGGTGCTCATCACCGCTGTGTGCGTATGTTCATCATACACATGGTTATGAATTCCCTGCCCACCGACGTGGTGGACCAAAAAAGGTATGGGATTTCAGAGTTTATGGGTATGGGTTAAGACAGGTTCGACTATACCTGTAAGCAAGTAGTCAGAAACTGTGTATATTCTCAAAGTGAGGGGAAACCGAGCAGACAAGTAATATATATTGAAATATGACAATCAGGTGGGTATTGTGTCATATGCGAACAAAAGGCTATGGATCCACAGCAACATTGGGTTAAAGTATGAACAAGCAACACGCAAAAATGAGAGTATAGTAGTGTTCACTGAGCCGGCTGCCCCTTGAAGAGTGATGGAAACCAATTTGAGTAGATAGCTGTGAAGATTCCACGATCGGGATGCTCCAAATGACTTGGGACAGGGGAAATCTTGTGTGATTCTGTGGAGTGATTCCGCTTCCTCTTCACCGGGTTTGAGAGCAATGCACAAAGTGCTGTTCTCAATCGAGCTCCAAAATGCTCAAGCATCATATCAAGAATGTCCTCTGGAATCCATGGTGGTAACAATGATACGCTTTAGGAAATTCTAAGCAGCGATTGCTGGAGAATGGTCGAGAAAAGCTTAGGAGAATTCTCAAGAACAGATAGGAACTCACAGAATACTTGAGCACCAAAGGACGAGCCTTAGTATGGGGAAGCGGGACTGTGGGACTTAGGAAGTGTCGAGCGCGCATTGAGTGTCCGATCCCCAGCCGTTTTGATGCCAGGTGTTGATGCGACGTACAAATTAATTGATGGATCAGGGCGGACAGGCACAGCCACCTGACCGACACCTTAGGAGCCCATAGCAATGGCAGATCAGCTTAGAAAATCAAGCATCAAGATCAAAAGATCGACATCATACCTGATTGATGGCGGGGTGGAACACCATAGGAGGTGAAGATCAAAAGATCGACATCATACCTGATTGATGGCGGGGCGGAACACCATAGGAGGTGAAGGCCGAGTGATAGAGGGCGTTATCTAACATAAGTCGGCGAGATTTCCTTTTATACCATTTTTCTATCTTATTTAACAGACCGTTCGGACGGGGCAATATCACCCCATCACAATGTGATTCTATCTTCTAGGATAGCTCCACCGAGCTATTTCCAAAATAGCATCTAAAACAACTTGTCACCTGGACAAGTTGTTGGGGGGACATACAATGTCACATCCTGGCAGTAATTTACACTGCCCCATATGTTCCGCACGGATCCACGCGGACTATGCGGACGTCCGCGGACTCCACATGATTTGCATGCGGAGTCCACGGACTCCGTGCTAGTCCGCGCGGATTCCCATAGGCTCTGTAATTTTTATATAGATATTTAAATGAATTACATTTATAAACTGGCCCCCCCGCCCGCGTCTCGTCACCCCCCCTCGTCTCGTCGGCCCCCCCGCCCTCGTCTTGTTGCCCCCCCTCGTCTCGTCGGCCCCCCCCCCTCGTCTCGTCGCCCCCCTCGTCATCGTTCCACCCGCCTTCCACCCCACGAGCAGTCGCTCGCGAGGCTGGGGGCGGGTGGTGTGTCGTCATTGGGTTCCCTCCCCTCACCTGTCGTCCCTCGTCTCCCTGGCATCCCCCCCTTCTGTGGCGTGTCCCCTGTCGTCTGGGCGTCCCCCCTTCGGCTGGCGTCTGCCCTGGGGCGTCTGGGGCGTCCCGTGCTTCCCCTGGTCGTCGGGACGCCGTACGGCGGTGATGACGTGGCAGTGGGCGGGGCCACTCGTGACGTCGTACCCCTCCCCACTGGCGCGTTGCCCTGCTCCCTGACGCGTCCCCTCTCTCCCTGACGCGTCCCCTCTCTCCCTGACGCGTCCCCTGTCGCCCCGGCGCGTCCCCTCCCTCCTCGCTATGTCCCAAGTGCACCCACCCATCCACCCCACGAGCAGTCGCTCATGGCGGTGGGGGCGGGTGCTGCCTCGCATGCGGGTGGTGACGTGGCGCGGCTGGTGGTGTCGGCGTTGTTGCTGGTCGGCTCCTGTCGCGGGGGGGGGCGATCGTCGCGGCTGGCCGGTGGTCAGTGACGTGGCAGCGCAGGGGGTGCGTTCGGGTCTTACCTCGCGGGTACCCCACTCCACAGGCCTCCCGGGACCTCCCTTGGGCTGTCCTATCCTCCCCTGAGTCCCCCCCTCCCAGCTCAGTGGGGAGGGGGGCGTGCCGTTGGGGGGCCGTCATTGCATGTACAATAGAAGCAATGAAAAAAATTAGTTAGCTTAATAAAAAATGACTAGAACACAAAAACACTTACTATGGGGGCCCCAGGCCCCCAGAATGGTGGAGTGGTGGAGGGGGGGGGACCCAGAAGTGAGGGGGCAAAGGGGGTGGCCATCGTTGCATGGACAGTAGAAACCCTGGAAAAAAAAGAATCAGCTAAATATTAATAAAAAACTTAAAGATGGGGCCACAGGGCCCCCTATTGGTGGAGTGGAGGAGGGGGGGTGAGGAGGGAGGAGGGAGGAGGGAGAGGGAGGCGGCGTCGTGGGTGGTAGTGGTGAGGGTGATGAGCTGGCAGTCACGGGGTGACGTTGGTGACGTGGTGACAACGGTGCCCAGTAAATTGGCACATGTTGGCATGGCTTATACAGTCTGTTTGTCTAGTGGTTAATTGCTTATCTGTCACACTCACATGGCCTTGCGGTCGTGGGTTCGAATCCTCCTGCCCCCCCTACCTTTTAGAGATTTACAATAATAAAAATATTAATTATTCATTAAATTAATTACTCCCTCGGATGGGCTCGGACGTCCGAGCTGTCCGACCTGTCTGTACTCGGACTCGGATGGAATAATTCCGTGGAATCCGCGTAAAAAGAAAAAATCCGTACGGATCCGTGCCGACTCAAAATCTGGAATTAAGCAGGACTACAAGCCAAATGAATTTCTCAGAAGTCCGTACGGACTAACTCGGAGTCCGTGAAAATCCGCGCGGATCCGCGCGGAACATATGGGGCACTGTAAAGACCTCCATCCTGGAAGGAGGAATAGCCTGAGAGAGCCAAGAGATAGAGCTGAGAGAAAGAGTAGAGGGCCTCTTGCGGAAGTTATGGACATACAACGTCGTGCCCTAGAATTCACGGTGTGTGTGCCAGTGTTGATGAACCAGAGAAGGGACAGAACTCACTCTTATGTATCCTATTTACTAACCGTCTTCAAGACTTATACGAGGAGGGCACAACGAGGAGGACAAGCCGTGAAAGAAGAGCAACTTCAAGTTCAAGTTCAAGTTCCTGAAACATCGATCATATTGTTCCAAATGTTCCGAATGCAAACTGGTTGGCCTTCCATGATTTGTAATTTTTGTCCAAATATGGCTCAAGGTATAACACATTGTAACTGGCTGGGGTACATTCAATGTCACGTCTTGAAGTACCACATAAAGTTTCCTATAATAATGTAACTTTGTGTCTGAAAGATCCCTTCACTGCAGGGGCTCTGCAATGAGGGGTGGCATATTCCATATCCTCTCCCCATCTTCCATATTAATTCTGAGCTCTTACAAGTACATACCAGCATGGTCCTTAATTTTGAGTATTCCCCTCACATGTCATAATTTTCCCAGTATTGTAGGACCTCTCCACCTGTAAGTGGTATACTTATTCCATGTCCTCTCCCCATGTTTCATATTAATTCTCAGGTGTTACAAGTTCAAGTTGTTACAAGTAGACTACTGGATAGCAGATTCCAAATGTAGAGTATTCCTGCCACATTTCGACAATGTAGAGCCTAGAGCCTTAAATAGCAGGAGGTATTGAGTTCATATACAGAATATCTCGTCACTTCCATTTCAATAGAAAGGCATAGTCTATTTCTAGCATCTTTACATCCCAATAAAACTGTGTAGATACCATCTACCCTTAGATAGATCTCAGTCAGGCAAACCAATCTCCATCCCAATCTCTTGCCTTTGCAAAATGTCAAACTCAATACCCCCTTTCAAGTTCAAGTTGGGAACTTCTGATGAGTTGGGCTGGATGAAAATCACCAAACTTACCCCCAAAATCCTGATCCAGTCTTCCTCTCCATCTCTCGATCATTTTGACCATACTTATATTATTTTTCTGCCTGAGAGTGGTGCCTTTCATGCCAAGCTTATCTACATCGACATGAGATCTTCCCCTTCCAAGCCTACCTGGCCAATCCAGACCCAGGCCATCCCCAGCTTCCTACAGTGCAACCCATTCACCTAGTTGATGGCGCATGAGGAGCTTCCACAGACTGGGAGTCTGAACGATCTCCACTGTTCCAATGTGCCATTCATGGCCCAGTCTGATCCTGCCCTGCCATCATGGTGTATTTGGCGCACAGAATGTATTCTCCCCTGTCTCCCCTCTCACAATCTCAGGCTCTCACATACCAATACCACTTCTCCCAACATCCACCACTGCCCTCCCCCTCCCAAAATCAAACCCCCCTCTGCCTTCCACCAGGCTCACTGCCCCCTCCTCTCCATCACCAGTCTGAACCACACACACTGTGCGCTGCTTGGTGGACTACCGATGCATGCTAGTTTGCCTGGTTCGTCAGTGTAGTTCCAAGTCTTTGCTGGTTCTGGCATAAGGGATGTCAAGTCCAGGGTGCTAGACGAACCCAGCCTCTGCCTGGTTATGGACAAGTCCTGGAATGGTGGGCTCGATGCTGCCAGGCCAGGCTGTAGAATTGGGTGGCTTTGGAGAGTAGTATCATCTGTTGTTGTCCTATTTTACTTCTCTTTTGCAGTATTCAAAATGACCACCGCCTCCGACTCCAGCCTCATGGACAAACTGAGTGACTTAACCAAACCTTACTAGAACATACATTTCCAATGGACCATTCCACATCCTCCCCACTTCCCTCGCCATCCAAGGCCAAGACATCATGAAGGACAGCACATTGCCTGGCTATACTGTGACCATCCCTGTCACCAACAGCAAACCACTACATCTGGGGGCAGAAACGGGATGACATCAGCAACAACAACATCCACAATGTCCAGTGCTGGGACTGTCCCAGTGTGATACCATGAGGCTGTGGGTGCAGGCTCCCAGAGAGGGCGCAGAACAGGAGCAGCGCTGCGGTGGTTGAGAGAGACTGGTGGGTGGATGGCAGGCCATCCTGGACTCATTAATTATTATTATTCATGGTGAGATGTGGAGAATGGAGCCTGTGAGCTGAATGTCTTGGATTGAAGTTTTGTTTTACATTTGATGCCATGTCTAGATATAGATCCCCTCTTTGGTAGTGTTGTAGCTAACTGACTTATGTCAATGACCTGTACTCTGCTTTGTTGTTGGACGGCGTAGATAATGACACCTGGAGAAACCTTTGATACCCCATTCATACATTGTATTTTTGTTTAGTTGATGGACAGATAGATGTCAGTGAATAGCTAGATACCCCATCCTCGAACTCGTGCACTGCCCACCCGCCCTGGTCTCCAGGGCACCTAAAATCCCAACCATCATCATCATTGTCAATATTCAACTGCTTGTCCAGGTCCCCTGGGCACCTGAAATTTCAACCATCATCATTATAATCACTTACTATCACTCCCCACTTCTCCTTGTAGTCCTTTTCTGGCCAGGAATCCTCATTCATACAATGCAATGGCACCTTCTGGAGTGGGCTTGCCTCGCACAGAACATAGGGATCTGCTTGGGAAAATGGAATAGTGGGTGGAGATTGGAACTCCGACCCTGCAAAAGTGGGCTATTGTGGGTGCATGGAAGGGAGGCGAGAGGTAAGGGCAGGGCACTCACTCAGGATGCTGCTTGGGGATGGTAATGGGCGGGAGGTAGGCACAGATGGGAGTGATTTTTTTGATTTGCAAAACAATGATTTTATAAACATCGTAGTAATTAGGTTTTAAGTCGGACTTGGTTGTTTCTTGTATGGCAGCTCGCCTTGGCTGTGATGGTGGGCGTTGGATTCGATCAAGCTGTTCAGGTGAAGGGAAAAGGATCTTACAAAACTAAAAATGAAAAATCAGTAAGCACTAGCCTCCAAAATTCTTTGGGCAACTTACACGTCCTGGTAATATGGATGAGCCTTGATCTCCACAATTGAGGGACAGCACCTAGCAAGCAGATCTCTGAAGAGCATCTAAGAGAGGACAAATGTGTTGAGTAGAGGCACCACACAAACAAAAACAGTTGTGGGCATAAGCATTCTGAATCCAGCATGATCTAACAACAAGCTGTGAAGATTGTGTGGGACACTGAATTAACAATTGAGTATTACCTGCCAGGCCGTGCCACCCTGCTTGGTTTGATAAATCCAGGCTTGAGTACAAGAGAAACAAGATCATCATGTTAATAGTGATATAAACGTATAAAGATCCAATCGCTTATCGAGTACAGTCATTCCGCACATCCAAAAGCTGAAGAGCAACAAGCAAGGCACCCAATGGAAAGGCGACCAGGAAGCTCCCTTCAAAGCTGACTGAACAAATAGGCACTGAACACATACCAAAAAGATGAGCTTGCACTATGAACATAATTGAGGCTGCCGCATCAACACATCTTGCGCTGCAGACGCATCCCCAACAGATGGGTTATCATGAATAACCTGCAATTCCTCAATGATTAACTCCCAAGAAAAAATGATTAAATGGCCATACATGCCTCCAATAGAGCATAGATGCATTGTTGGGCTTGCCAAGGTCAAGGGCACTTCCTTGCCTGATCAGCCTTACACTGCTCATCCTTGTCAAAATTTGGTCTTGCCCTTTCTAGTAAGTGTTGAAGGGAATTATTTGCTACTAGGAGCCCTCCAGGGAGCCACTATCAAAGCTGACTACCAGTACATCCGGGATATACAAGTAGCTGAGTTCAATATCCAATAGATGGGTGGTGGACTAAATCTGGGACTGAAGATGATGTGAAGGACTTCCAAACATCATCATTGTGTGCATGAGCTTTAAAATTAAACTTCTGTCGCTGGATAATCTTGGACACGTGTCATGTAGTCTGTAGCTATTCATTAGAGGACAACAAACCTTGAGAAATGATAGCCTGGCTGCTGTGCATCTGGCTGAAGCCCACTGGAAGCAGGTGAAACTATTCCCATGAGGTTGCCGGTTCCTGTGATGAGGGGGCCAAATATGCTGGCGGTGGCTTTCTTGGCTATGGGAACAAGATCCACGCAAACGTGATGCAGGTGAAAACTTGGGGAGGGGGGGGGCATGTCTGCCTTCCGCACTGCACGTCATTTATCTGGGCATGTGAGACTGTTTTTGGACCCAAGGCTCCGGTGATACAAAGCCAACAAAGCAGATAAAACACCTCCACTATTGGCTGAGAGGCTGCAGACATGGCAGGATCATGTTCAATATTGGTGCTAGTAGACACACTGTTTTGTTGGCATTGATAAAAGTCCCAGAAACCCGAGGTGGGAGGTCTCTTGGTGAGGAATCACCTGAAGAAAGAGAGGTAGTACCAGACGAAGAGGTTACAGCAGAGAGTGAGTTTAACAGGCTTGAGGAATCCCCATTTTCCATATAGTCGCAACATGATCTATGGCTCAGATATTGGAGGATATTTGTGAATGTACAGTGGAGATAATGAACAGTGTCGTTGGTTTTACAATTGGTATAATTGTCTTCATTCCCACAAAGTTGCTCCTCCACCATTCTACTGTCATTGCTGAGAGCTTAGGCTTCGCCTCCTGAAATTGACTTGCTTTGAAACCCCCTTGGAACTTGTACAGTGAGACCATTTGTGAATGTGCTTACCATGACCACCCCTGTCACCAACAACAATACCACTACATCCGGGAGTGGGAACGGGACTGCGACAATGAAAATGACATCCGCAATGTGCAGTCCCAGCACTGGACATTCACATCCACTACCTTTACAACCAATGACAATAGTAGTGATCATGATGCTCTGGAGCCTACCTCAAAGGTTCTAACCAGCTAGCGGTTGCTGGCGAGGAGGCCAAGGAAGAAAAGGCTGGGGCCCTCAAGCACTGACTTGGAAACACTGCAAAAACAAATTGCTGCAACCATCCGGTGATCGCCTTAAGAAATTCTAAGTGGCGATCGATGGAGAATGGTCGAGAAAAGCTTAGGGAATTCCGAAGAACAAATATGAACTCACAAAATATTTGAGCACCAAAGGACAAGCCTTAGTATGGGGAAGTGGGACTGTAGGACTTAGGAAGCATCAAGCGTGCGTTGAGCGTCTGATCCCCAGCCGTTTTGATGCCAGGTGTTGATGCAATGTACAAATTAATTGACGGATCAGGGCGGACAGGCACAGCCACCCGACTGACACCTTAGGAGCCCATAGCAACAGTGGATCAGCTTAGAAAATCAAGCATCAAGATCAAAAGATCGACATCATACCTGATTGATGGCAGGGCAGAACACCATAGGAGGTGAAGGCCAAGTGATAGAGGGCATTATATAACATAAGTCAGCGAGATTTCATTTTATACCATTTTTTCTATCTTATTTAACAGACTGCTTGGACAGGGCAATATCACCCCATCATGATTTGATTCTATCTGCTAGGATAGCTCCACTGAGCTATTTCCAAAATACCATATAAAGGACAGTTTCATTATCTATTTCATATTTCATACTTGTACAAATACTAGGGGTAGTGTAGCTGCGCAGCAGAGAAGCTCAGACCCCAGATTATAAATCTCTCACAAATCTCACATCTTGCTCATCGCGTGACACGGCGAGCATGTTCAAAGTTGTGCTAAAGACTCGAAACCAAGGACTAGGACATAGGATATCGGGCGTGGGACATTTCTCCCTTGCGCATCGAAGTTGTTGAAAGTTCTGTGCTGTAGACAACATTGGGTTCATTGAGCTTACTAAGGATAAAGGATTAGGAAACCAAGGATCTAAGGAATAAAGGAACAAAGTTTAGGATCTTTGGACTTAGGGTTGGGGGTTGTGAGGCTGGGGCACAGGGACAAGGGTTTGGACTGGGGATTAGGGGTTCTAAAGAACATAGGAACAAGGCTTAGGGAAAGCTTAGGAAACTCTTAGGAAATCAATGGGATTACGGAAAGACATTAGGAAAGATCTTAGGAAGGATCTAAGGATATCAAGAATATTCTAAGGAAGAGTTGAGCTTAGGAAGGAATCTTAGGAACTAAAGGCTTGGCAATAAGTTCTGCAAGGGAACTCTTTGGCCCACTCGCAACTATTCAGACAGTGCATTTGTGTGTGTGTTTTGTGTTGGTTAGGATATAGGATTTTGGTGTTAGACGCACACAACCCATTTCACCAGCCATGGCCCAACACAGCCAGGACGAGATTGCAGCAGTAAATTTAATGAGAAATAGCTAGGCAGAAGCACACTTGCAAGGAGTGCACAGTGGCACTATGGGGAGCCGTGGTGAACACTACAGAGTATCTATCAGCCAAAGAAACTAAAAATTGCAACAATAGGGTTACCTCTCATCAACCCAATCATACTCTATAGGACAGAGGAGTTTACCAGTTAAATCATGTTCAAACCCATGCTCCGACTTATTATTGGGTGAGAGTGGCACCATAGGGTTTTTGACAAGTTCTGTGAGCCAGCTAACAACAGCTGGCTTCAAATTAGCCGCATTGTCACCACGAGTGCCTGAAGCTCCCTTTTGTAGCTGTGTTAATAAATCATCAGTATAGCAGTATGATAAGGAAAAAAGGGTAAAAAGCACTTCTCCAATGTATACACCAAGTTCAGCCACATCCAGGGTGGTAAGCCTTTCCTCAAGTGGTGCTATGTGCCACACCAGAATTTGATACCCCCAAAAAGTGTGGTTTTCACTGGAAAAAAGTTAAGTTTTGATTGCACCAGAATGCACATATACTGAGAACTCACTCAATACTGTGCTCAGCTGGATCACTCCCACCATCAATTTCCAGGGCATGGCGACGATCATTCTCGTCAACTAACTCCTCAATTGATTGAAAGGCTGAGACTATCCAAGGGATGATACGACCTTGGGTAGTGTTTGAAACAGGGTCCCTGTTACATGATACCGATGAATCATGCTACTTTGCGAAGGAGTGCAGCGAATGGTACTGTATGATTTACACTCAGCACCAGCACTCCACAAGTCTTCCAATTGTTGTTCAAGAGCCATGATTCACTGTTTGGCACCAGAATAAGTAGCATGAAGGCCCTCCTCTTCCTGTTGATCTGCAGTGCTGGCCATCAAGTGTGAAAGAGATATCTTGTCACAAGTCGGGTATTAATGAAAGCTAGGACAGTAGCTGATGGACTCTTTCTGAGTCATCAAACTAAAACTTTGATGGATTGATCCCATGTCAGTTTATGACTCTGAATTTTTTGACTCAAGTCAGCCAAATATAAATAAGGGAAATAAATGTGTTTATGAGCACCCAAGCATACCCTGAACTACAATAGTGCAGATTACAACGCCTTCAGATATGACCCGGAGGGACGCATTGCCATGTACTTCTATGGGCCCACCTGGCAACCAGTCCACAGTCACAATGATCCATGTCCTACTGGCCATGCAATTGGGCCACCTAGATACAGGCCACCAGCATCATGGCAGATTCCATCACTGCGCGATAACTTCATGGCTCGTCTACCCCCCTGCTACATTGGACAGCCAGGTGTATATCTGCCAGGCCCAAACACATTCGACATGACAAACTTTGCTGCCCTTTTTCTTACCTTGAAAGACCAACCTACACTAACAAGAAGTCTCGAGGCTCAATATGGGCATCGAATTTTGGAAGGACTCCCTATTGGTGAAGTCAAGGATGGAGGGGAGTTCTAGGTCTAGGTACATCTAGCCTTAAAACAACTTACCCCTTATGATAGTATTCTGGATGTCGGTGCACTATGTGTTTGAGTCACAGAGATGGGAGTTTTGTATCATGACCGACATGAAGTGGAAGACTTTCCAGAAAGTGGTCTGTAGACACCTGCATCTTGATGCTACACATGCCCGGCTTGCATACAGGCTTTACATGGATGGCATTTCAGAAGCAGATGCTCTCACAGGCCTGGTCAATGAAAAAGGCTGGCATAGATTAACTGATGACATTGGAGAAGAATTCACATACAGTAATGATGTGGAATTGGAAATCCTGGATGTGAATAATGCTGTGAGTTCTACAGTAGGATTGCTGCTAGAAACAATATTACAATACATGCAGTGTCCAAAGGGTAATGCAAAGAATCCTGGTTGGTGCATATGGCACAACAGCATCAGACCTCAGGCCCACCATTCATTATCTTCCCATGCACCAGACATTGAGACATATGCTTTCTTCTACCCAAGTGTCCTATTTGACTTACCGGAGGGATATGAGGGGGTAACATCTGAGGAAGTAGAAATTATCTGGGGTGCAGGCATCGAGAACGCTGACAACTTTACATTCCTTTCCCTGTTGAATCTCTGCCTTTCAACAGGGATTACACAAAGAAAGATTGTGGCATTATATTGTTGGGTGGAGGGGATGATTGCAGGTGTCCACAAGGAACAGATGGAGACAATTTGGATTTCATTGCAGATGCATGATGATCATATGAGGAACTTGAAATGGGACATAACTTGAAACTCGTTAAAATGTGCCAGTGGGATGAAGGAGCTGGGAAGGTGCCAAAATGAACCATGGCTATCAGCATAGAAATGCAAGCGAACAAGTCAATGCCACTGTGTTCAATTCAGACTTGAAATTCCCTAACAAGTAATGAATTTTCTATCTACAACTTGAAGAACATTGGAACGGTCATCTATACTATTTTCTTCCCCAGAGGATTTGCTCAAGGGAAGACAGGGAAAATGCCCCAAGTCCAGTGGTGGCTGTTCACTCTTGGACATCATTCAACTAGGACGTGAGAGGATCACAAATGAATCATGTGACCCTCATTCAAAATAATTTCAATCATTAACCCTCGCCCTCAGGCTCTAACACAATCACTGGCATGATGAGTCCGAGAGAGGTGCATAACCTAAGAGCCTACATCATGATATTTCTCTTGCATTTTTGGAATATTTAATATATGATAATTTGACCTATTGGGATTATGAGAGCAAGTGGAGGAGGTATTCAGAGCAAATAGGAGTGTCTTTAGTTTCTGATCCTACACTATGTAGCAGATATTTTATAGTCTATAAATAAGTTGAAGGTAATAGTAGCATGATGTACATGCCAGTGCTATATCCATTACTGGGACTTGGCCTCTGAGTCGCCTTGCCTGTCCCTAACATTACCCCTAAATTAAAATTTCATTCTGCTTAGCCTTATTGGTTTTGAACAGAAGACTACTAATTCAGACAGGATCCGGCCATAAATGACAACTTGTTAAAAATTCCTTCAGGAATCAAAAATTCATGTCCTGCTAGTGCAGTGTTTTTTTTTTTTGACCCTATCATTCTATCATAGGTAGTAGTTGGACTCACATTAATTACTACACATAATAATAAGTCAGTGAAGCGCTCTTTGGGAGTGTCCAACACATCAATAATTTCCATAAAGAATTTCAAGTAACCACACTACTACAAGGACAGTGGCATGGACTAGTATATCGACTTGAAGTTACTGTATCTCGACCTGGCAAGTTCACAATGTGCTTTGCCAAGCATTCCACAGCATTGTGTCAAATTGTAATAAATCATCATGAACCATGCTACCTTCAGCAAGGTTCATGGTCTGAAATGCATCCTGCAGCATATCTATGACAGAAATGTGGGAGGTGAAATGAAGTCAATCGCTACTTTGAAGCAATTCAAAAGATTGGAGACCTTTTCGCTATGTCTGAGGGCATTATAAAGCATGAGTAAAATGAGCTTACCTGATGAGGGCAACCAGGTGGAATAACAACAGCTTCCCCTGGTAGTTGAATCATATGCCACCCACGTACCCTGCTACTAAGAAATGCAACCTTGGCTGCATCCAGAGGTATATAATACATTTATGATACAATCGCTTGGCCCAGATGACAGTGTCCATCAGAGGCAGGGGGTTCCAATACCTTTGAGAGTGAAAATATGCTAGAAGACGACCAGATATCCCAGTGAGCTCCCAACATCTTGCCATTGTGGTCTGGTTTGCTGTAAAACATCATATTGACTGCCCCAGCTTTATCCATGTGGACATGAGTTGTTCCATTGTCTTTCAGATTGGCCTGCTTAATGGTAAAATCTAGAATACTATCAATGGAAAATAATTTACCTCTGAGACATAAAGTTTTGGGCCTAGGCAAAGGAGAAATAATTGTTTAGTAATGCACTTATAAAAATTACATAATAAAACTATACATACCCAAGTCGGGAATCACACTACCCTGTGGAAAATAGGAAAATAGATTCAAGGGTCCATGTGGAGCAACATATGCCCCAAATACTTGTTCCATATGGCTGATGAAAGTATCATGGAGCCCTGGGTGAACTTTCTTAAGATCACTTTTGGGTGGGTAATTCTGGATTTCTTGTGAGCACAGCAGCGAAACATAACACCAAGCCAAGGACAGACATACCCTGATCTGAAGGGACCTGTTTGGTAATTGGTCCCTCTCCCAAACTTTGAAGTAAGACCCAAGTGTCAATCTCCTTGTGTGTCATATTCCATCATCATAATAGAATGTCGTACAATGTTTTGCTCTGTTTCTCTTCAAGTCGAGTAACTTCTCAGGGTTTGTTGGCTCTACAATTCCCGTTAAAATGAAAGGCTCTCTATTGTGCCATTTTTCAAGGAAAAGATCATTGGTTAACTCTCCAGCATTATACTTGGGCATATTTTGTGTATATGACTCCATGTGACAATTAACTTCAGGAACGATAGGTTGCTCATTAGGCACAGTCAGGTCCTTTGGAGGGGGTAAAGCCAAGATAGCTTCCATAGCTGCAATGTGGTACATCCAGGGTGAAAACCGTCACCGGCTTGAACCATTTTTTGCAATGAATGTCTCAACAGAGCTGGGGGGGGTCTATATTCAATGTTGGGCATGTTTCATGGCACAAGCCACATAGTTCAAGCCCACAAATGAGGCAGAACCATGTTTGGAACAAGAGGTTACTGAAGCAGATGTCTAAAGAAAAATGTAAAAAAAGAGGAAACAACAACGCTAGCAGGGAGAGACCATGCCACATCCATATTTTGTGCTTTTTGGGAACACTGAAATCTGGACTCCACCCTGCACATGGCTAAACTCAGCCTTCAACTTTGGTAGCAGAGCCAGGGCAGTGGAATACTATAAGCTATGTAAGACACAGAATCATAGAAGTTCATCCAACAACACCTTTATGACTGCTATGTGGTCCATGGTCTGAGAAGGATTCCAGTTATAGTACTCGTGCTCATGCTCGGTGCTTTCTGGATCAAACATCACACTCAAATGCCCATATGAGTCTGACTTCATCATCTGGAAGCCAATGAAACGACACTTCTCACAGATTCTGTCTTGGCTATGCGTCTTTGAAAGAACTCCCCTGCATGCCATGCACAACAACTCTGCGAAAAGTATTCTGTACTCAATGCATGCACGGTTTTGGACCGTAAAATGTTCTTCAGCAGGATCAATTGGTTTTGTCTTTTTCAGGATAGGTGTTTCTTTGGCTTTGATGAACTTGCTTTTTCTTGAAATGGCAGATGACTGTTGACTGGTACCTTGATCGATAGGAGGGAATGGACGGGTGACAGTTCATATGTGCTGTTAGCTGTAGGTGGCACAGGACTCGCAGCATGGACTTGTTGATTGAAAGTGACTATTTTATGGTTAACATCTATGGCACAGAAGATGTGCACAAGCATGAACCTCAGCAGTCATATGCTCCCATTGCCCATCCATGCTTATGGTGATCTCCTTTTCCCCAATCATCTTCAGGCATGATGGCAGCAACCACACGAACAGAGGTCTTTACAGTGCCCCATATGTTCTGCGCGGATCCATGCAGATTTTCACGGACTTCTGAGAAATTCATTTGGCTTGTAGTCCTGCTTAATTCCAGATTTTGAGTCCGCGCGGATCCGTACAGTTTTTTCTTTTTGTGTGGATTCCATGGAAGTATTCCGTCCGAGTCTGAGTACAGCACAGGTCAGACAGGTCGGACGTCCGAGCCCATCCGAGGGAGTAATTAATTTTATTAGTGAGTAATTCATATTTTTATTATTGTGAATCTCTAAAAGGTAGGGGGGGCAGGAGGATTCGAACCCATGACCGCAAGGCCACGTGAGTGTGACAGGTAAGCAATTTAACCACTAGACAAACAGACTGTATAAGCCATGCCAACATGTGCCAATTTACTGGGCACCGTTGTCACCACGTCACCAACATCACCCCGTGACTGCCAGCTCATCACCCTCACCACTACCACCCACGACGCCGCCTCCCTCTCCCTCCTCCCTCCTCCGACCCTCCCCCTCCTCCACTCCACCAATAGGGGGCCCTGTGGCCCCCATATTTATGTTTTTTTATTAATCTGAATCAATTTATATTTAGCTGACCGATTCTTTTTTTTCCAGGGTTTCTACTGTCCATGCAATGACAGCCCTCATCGCCCCCCTGCTTCCAGCTCCCCCCCCTCTCCACCACTGCACCATTCTGGGGGCCTGGGGCCCCCATAGTAAGTGTTTTTATGTTCTAATCATTTTTTATTAAGCTAACTAATTTTTTTCATTGCTTCTATTGTACATGCAACGATGGCCCCCCAATGGCGTGCCCTCCTCCCCACTGAGCTGGGAGGGGGGGACTCAAAGGAGGATAGTACAGCCTGAGGGAGATCCCGGGAGGCCTGTGGCGCAGACTAGCATGGAGTCCACACTAATCCATGTGGACTAGCACGGAGTCCGTGGACTCCGCATGCAAATCATGTGGAGTCCCCAGACATCCGCATAGTCTGTGCGGATCCATGCGGAATACATGGGGCAGTGTAAAGTATTGACACGAACGACGAACAGAAGCCTTTTCTGGAAGGAAAACACCCTGATATATGTAAGGGATTGGCAACAAAATCAAACCCTCAGACCTACATCTAATGCCTACACATGTCCTTGTGGAATTACAATTAATGCAGGATATTGGGGAGGATGATGACTGCCACCTACAGGCATGCATAAAAATATTCTCACAAGAAAAAGTTTGCATATCTATCAATTGAATCTTGCCCGAGGCCATAGAGATTCCAAGTCAAAGCCATGAATGAAGCCCTTCAATGCATCTGTACCTTGATTGCCCAACATTGCAAATGGACTTCTTGGAGCGAACCACCCAGGAATAGCCAAAGTCGGTGTCCGGGCCTCAAAGAATAGGGTGGGCATTTTCTGAAGATCATCCAAGGCATAAAACTGCACCCCAGTATCTACCTCATGACCGAGGATCAAGCCAAAATCGCCCAATACAGCTGCAGTAACACTGAACCTCATTTATACCTATTCCCAGCACTATAGTCAAAGAAGTACTTACAGATGATCCTGTGTAACCACCCCTCTTATGGTAGTGCAATTAAGAATATCAAACTCGATGCTGTTGTAATGATCATCAATATTGACAGGAGTCCAAGATTGGTAGCTGTTGGCATCCACATACATCTTTGATTCTTGCAAGAAGAAAACAAGAAGTCGCATTTTAGACACAAGGTGAAGGTGTGTTACCCAGGATTGATTAATGAGTGGACGGTTTTTGTTAAAGGACATAACAGGGAGGGTTGTTAAAGAAGCTTCCAGGGCATTCTGTTAATGTAGGTAATTGTAACGACCAAGACAAACGCACCACATTCCAGGTCTCTCACAACGATGTCAGATTCAACCATCAATGCAACAATCAATTCATGACATGTTACACTGCCATGGGTGAATGGGTTCTGGCTAGAATGTGCTTTTGTAATGTCCTTGAATCTAAATTGATCTGGGGCCAGACTTTCGGTGTGGTCTGTTGGAGTCAAAAACACTAGTTGTTCTCTGCTGCTAGACAACATGATGAGCTGGACACAGTCATGGTCTCCGAGTCTCCACGTCATATCCAACACACTGCCTGACCATGACAATTCCGAGCCAAGGGGTATGGTCTGAATAATATTGTTCTCCAGGTGTTGTGTGTCCCATAGGATGAGCCAAGGGAAATTTCCTGGTTTCTGGTATTTGATATATCACCAGCGTTGCAGTAAAAGAGAAAGTACTCCCACCTCTGATGACGACACTATGACCATCAGCGCAAAGTAGAACCTTCTTGACTTTTCCTGTCTGTCAGTTCAGCAGGGATCCAGACAAATTTGAGGCCATGTGTCATCAGCCCAGCCTGAACTTGAACCCGTAAGCATGATTAAAGGCTCTGTGTGCAACTTCCACTTACAGTGATTCAAAGTTGTCCAAGGCTGAAGGGGCCATTACTAGTAAGTTAGTACTAGTAGTAATAACTAGTCATGGCAGTGGCCATGGTGCAACTTATGTGACATGTGACAACTTGAAGTTGAAGTTGAACATTCCTAGCCCCTGAATTTCTGAGTCCGAGTGCTCATGCCTCCATCTCGTATCCAAGGTTTTCGTCATCCTAGCTTCGATGATCCAGTGCCCTCTCGCCCAGATACCCTGAGTCCTAGCTTTGATCATTCAGTAGTATGACATCACTGTTCCAGACCAGGTCCAGGTCAGAATTCTTCTGGCTTCGACAGTGTTCGCTCAGCCCCTGGCCCTGCAAGGTCAAACTATTCAGGCCAACCACATCGCTCTAGCCGCCGAAGTTGCACCCCTACGGTCTTGGGTAACACAGGAAGATCCACTGCCTGAGTACCACCTCTCACTGCTGTTGAAGGTATGTTTGTTGTTGCAGGCTGTGAATAGTTCTACTCCATACATGGGTCGTCGCCTTCCTTCATTGTGGGTATTGGTGCCTTGACCGTTAGTCTCTCTGTTGATTGTCATCCAGGCTAGATGGCCTGGATGAGCCCTCAGCAATTGCATCCAAGTCAGGAGCAAGGAGATGACTCATTAACAAGTTCAACTTGAAGTTGAGATTGTGCCAGGGTGTCACATGGTCCGACTCATATGCATCTGACCAAGATAGAGCTTGATGACCTGGATGAGCCCTCAGCAATTACAGGGGAGACTCCAAGAGAGGAGATGACTAGTACTATCTTCAAATGCGCCAGAGGGGCACATGGTCACAGTATCTGACTCAGAGATCTGAGTCATTGGTCAAATATGATATCACAGACTAGAATCAAATGCAAACTTGTGGAGGAATGCTACTTATACCATAGAGTGCCGACATGGTGGAAGCCAATGGCCAATTACATACACTTTAACTTGAAGTAGTAGCAAGCCAAATGTGGAACAGTCACAGGCACAGACTCAGGGTCGGATCATTGGCACTAGCCTGTGAGTCACCATCTCCTTACAAGATGCTGAAATAAAGGTGACAAGAGATCATGCACTGATGCTTTGACTGGCAGAACTGTGAGGCATGATAATATTTTACCATTACATACAGTTGTTCAAGTGCCAGAAATGACCATATATCAACATCTCCTTTAATATCATTCTTCTGTAGAATTTTCATGCACTGATAAAATATTCAAATTCTTGCAAAAAATGTTCAGCTGCTGATACTTTGTCTGACAGAATTGCAAGGCATGATAGTATTTTACCATAACATAGAATCTTTTGAGTGAAAGAAATGACTGTGTAATAACATCTCCTTTAATATCATTCTTCCCTAGAATTTTCATGCACTGATAACATGCTCAAACCCTTGCAAGAAATGTTCAACTGCTGAAGCTTTATCTGACAGAATTATGAAACATGATAGCATTTTATCATAACATATGTTTTTTGAGTGAAAGATATGACTATATATTAGCATCTCCTGTAATATCATTCTTCCCTAGAATTTTCATGCTGGAAGGAAGCCAGAGCTTCCAACACTCAAGGGAAACACTGGCAAGACATGTTAGGAACTTAGTATATTCTGAGGGAATAGCCAAGATACAGGACAAGCCTTGTCCTGTAGTTAGTAAAAAAGAATGCAAAGAAAAAAGAAAAGAGAACTATACAATAGATTATTTATCTTCTGATCCTCACAATCAAAGATTTTTCTCATATTTATCAGCCTTTACTGCATAGGGTCCAACAACATTTGCCGTCGTTTGGCTCGCATTGCATCCAAGATCCTTTGTTTGCAGCACTTTGTTGGTGTAGGCGGTGGTAGTGGGTGGTGGCAGAGCAAGCAGTGGTGGTAGAGGTTGTGAGAAGAGAGGCGGCAGTGCCATCATGCCTGGGGGTAGCTCCTTGTGGGTCAACCTGAGAGCGTCGGAGTGGAGTTTGAAAGAACGAAGATGAAAATGAACATGAAAAGGAGGCTCTTTCAAAAAAGGGGGGCATAGGCCCATTTTTCTTTTCACCTTCATTTTCAAGTCATTCACATTCATTTTTGAAAAAGCAACCAAAAAGTACAACAAAAGTAGCTGAAAAGGAGCCGAAAATGGCTACTGTGAACAACCCTAATGTACTAGTACTACATACAGGTATACTAGTACATGTAGGTACATAACAGTAGATATAGCAAAAAATACATCACTCAATCTATCATATTCGGCTGTAGTGAGAAAGTCCTAGTTAAAATGTTCAGGTTGGAGACCCACCACCTCCGATGCACCAACCAGAATACCACTTAACCATTCAGCCATTCATATCTCCTCACCATCGACTGGGCCATGGATTATGCTTGTCCATGGCATGTGGCAGGGACATAAGCAGAAATGGAGGTCA
This sequence comes from Tricholoma hemisulphureum, assembly GCA_964034925.1. Taxonomy (NCBI): domain Eukaryota; kingdom Fungi; phylum Basidiomycota; class Agaricomycetes; order Agaricales; family Tricholomataceae; genus Tricholoma; species Tricholoma hemisulphureum. The sequence goes on along the minus strand of OZ035928.1, from coordinate 884,874 downwards.
TGACAGGAACAGTAGCGAGCAGAATTGAGACAATGTTAACAAAGGAGGGATCAAAATAGATTGAAAAGCCACAAATATGGCAGCGAAGGTAGAAATGTGTCAGATGGTTCCAGTTTGAATGATCAGAGCTGGCTCCTGCCAGTGAGCGCTGAGTCTTGGTCTTCATATGCAGCTTCACAGTCTGCTGAACCATCTGCTGTGCTGGAGCTCCTTACTGAAATCATACTTTCTATAGACCAGCTCTTGGGTTTATGACTGAAGTGAAGGTTTTTACCGCCCTGGATCTCCTGGATGGCATCGGTGATTTTGGACTGGATTTTGTGTCTGACCATCATTATCATGCTCTCTTGAACATCGGGGGAAAGGAGACATGGCAGATCGACAAGGTATGTGGTAGAGTGGCAGGCCCGGGCACAGAAACTGATACCCTTCTGCACAAGGGCTATGTTGACAGCAGTAAAAGCCTCCCAGCAAACTGGACAGCATGACTTCAAGACAGAGACTTTGTATACACCCTCCTTTATCTACATAACTTAGTCAGTTAATGGTCATGATAGAAAACTTGAGAGCATTCCTGGAAAAGTTCTTGTAAACAAGATAATGCTGAGTCTGAGTTAGATGGTTCAATAGTTGCAATATAAGCCAGCACTGCTATCAATATGGCTTCACAATGCTGGCATGAATTGATGTATTGGGGCTCAGCATTTGGATCGTGAGCAGTCAACTTGAACAGGTTGTGGAAGGGAAGGAGAACATTCTCCTTAATTTGAGATATTGTCCCAGGTGTGGGAATCTTTGATTCGAAGTTTTGGATTGAAGTTTCTAGATAGTTGATATATGCATCCACTGAATTTGGGGGAGTCATATCCCGAATCATGGCCTTGACAGAAGACCAAGCGGGAACCTTTGTCCTCCACTGATCCACACCAATGAGTGAGATTTTTATCTCATCAGATTCCGAAAACTTGTCGCAGGCATGTTCCAAGAGGCAAATGGATGTGAAGTGCTTAACAAGACTCATTATCCACCTTCTAAATATTTCAGAAGTGGCAGTGTGTCCAATAAACTGGTTGTCATCATCATCTGAGCTGGGGTTGTTGTCTGCCTGGTTGTCATCATTGACTGCAGTGCTGCCACCAGGGTGGTCCGAGTCACCATGCTGGTCATCACTTCAGTAGCAAATCCTGGAAGCTTTTAGGTTCATGACAAAATGTTGAACTTCCTTACTTCGCTGGCAGTGGTTTTGAATCAAAGTTGCAATAAAATGTGTGCTACTCCCCACATCCTGGTTGTCGCACGACTTGAGGTACTCAAACATCAAGTGCATGTGCCTCCTCATTATTCTGGAATATGTTACGACAAAGCTGGCCTGGACAGAGACGGAGAGCAAATCAAACAATGACTGCAAAGTGTGGAGTTGGTCAGGATTAGGCACTTTGCCTTTCAATTTCTGGAGGGCCCTATCCATGAGGTCAAGGCGAATAGCATAAGCAACGAGTGAAGATGTAAGAATGTTATGGAAATTGATTGCCATGTCTGGGGAATATGTGTAAAATGTAGGGGATTTGGTAGCATCTATGAGCACCTCTGGAATAGGAGCCATGTCAGTGGACCAGTTCCTTCATGAAGGAGAACTGGGTGGAAGTCCAACAGCATTTGCAAGCACTGGTCCTTTCCTGTTGTGAGGAACTTATGAAGGTCTGGGTCTGGTCCAATGGAGAGCGGTTCAGAAGCCGAGCAAAGAGCTTTAGCAATTTGGTCATGATCGATTGCAGACAACTGCTTGATCAGGGTGAGGGTGGACCAGCCAAAGACATGATGGTGCATCTTGGGCCAACAGCTTGTCAGGATGTATTTGACAAAATTGCATGAGGCTTTTAGATCTTCGCCCAGTTTGAGTTTCCTGTACTCATTGAGGTAGGAGTGAATCATTTCCATTTGGCTTGCCAACTTCATTCGGGGAGCAGAGTATAATTCTTTGGTTGTGTGGCTAAGGTGATATCAAAATGTAAACAATGACACATAGAAGATGGAAGCACACCATTCCTTGTCTTGCTTCACTGTTAGATAGTGAATTGGATCCTTCTTCACTTTCTTCCAAAGACTCTCTCCTGGATCAAGGAGCTTGATCTGGTCAGATTTGGGTCCAAGTTTGCAATCACGTTGGGGATTAGTAATTCCTGCGACATGGGACCCAGGACAGAAATGGCTACCTGTATCATAGAAATCCAGATCCACTGAGGACTGTGGATCTACTAGTGGCACTGGATCTGGCTGAAATGTGGGATAGTTTGAACAGGATGCCACGAGGAGAAATTGACAACATACCTGAGGCTTCTCATTTGTTGATTTTCCCTCAGACGACTCAGAGAACATGAGCCCAGACCCAGGAGCAATCTCCACTGCTGCAATGACCTCATCCCTCCTCAAGCCAAGGGTAATCAATGCATCCACATAACCATACCTTTTCATCATAAAGTGATTGAATGACCTGGCATTGCCAGTGGTTTCCCCATCAAGATCAGCAGGTGAAGCCTTCCACCCTGGAAAACCCAAATGAACAGTCGTTAGAAGTTGGTAGATGACAAGGAGGGTTCGGAAGACCAGCAGCCTGTCAGGGTGGTCAGTGCTGATAGGAGGAGTTGTAGCCTGCAACTCTGGCCCACTATCTGAGGCCATTGGCAGGCTGGGGTCATCTACCGATTTGATGTTTGATGCAGAAACCTGAGATGTACTATTAGTAGCACAATTCTCAGCCAGTGCATTGCGATCACAGGTCACATTGGCCCTGCCCCAGGGATCTGGCTAGGAGTGGTGATGCTGTGTCACAGTGGGTGACAAAAAGCTAAAGATCCCAGCCATGATCTCCACAATATTAGGAACCCACAGCATCAGGACAATCCACTTGGGGGAGGAGGAAAATGGGGCTTAGGCATTGTCTGGCAGTGATCAGTGACTGACACGGATAAAAACCCCTGTGGCAGTGACTCCTAGGTGCCTAGGCCTTGTCTCAGAAGTTGTTGAGCAGTGCAAGTGAGCACTGTGAGAAAGGGTCATCACAGTGCAGCTACTGCGTGAGGATGACACATGACAGCTGGATGACAACACAGATCTGATCAATGATTAGCACTCCGCAGTCAGTAGATATAACATCTTCTTTAATATCATTCTCCATATATTCGGAGAATAGATAAGATACAGGACAAGGCCTCAAAGTATACTACTGGAATAACGTGTGATACTAGGTGTGGATGTAGATAAGCTTCGATCTGTCAGAGGCACTCTTTGGTTGTCGCTATGTGGGTGTTGACGAGGATGGTGATAATGACAGGCATCGGACATGGCACAGGGGCTAGGGGTTGAGAGGTGACATGGACAGGGTGCTGGGACAGGGGCAGGGTGCTCGTGGGTGGGCATGCGGTCGACAGGTGCAGGGGACAGCAATGTGGGATCGAGGTCAGCAGAATAAGCACTGGCAGGGGACGTTGTGGAAGACATGTAAAATGGTGGGCAGTGGGAGGCCTGGAGAGATGGGTGGGGGTCATTGTCGTCAAATGCGAGGTGACAGGAGAACGGCGGTGTTTGAACGCTAGGCTGTCTTGATGCTGGGGGCCATCTGGTTGTTCCCTGTGTTGGAGAACAGTCAGGGGCATGCAGCAGGGGTCAGGTAGGGAAGCCAGGGGGCACAGGGGTGAACGGAGGCCAGTGCAAGCATGTGTCACTGAGGCATGCTGGGGCAGGGGGAGGGCAGTGGATGGGGGGGTGTAGTCAGGTGCGGGCAACAAGTGGTGGTGCAGCGGGGGGCATGGAACGATGGGGTGAGGTCAGCATCGTCAAACACAAGGTGGCAGGGGCATCAGGGCGCTCAGGTGGCAGACAGGGCATTGGGATGGGACAGGGGGCATTGTAGGCTGTCGGGGGGTGGGGTGGGAACACCTGTGGGCTGTCCAGGTAGCAGGAGGGCTGGGGATGCTGTCTGGGGCATCTGTGATGTGGCAGCAGCTGTGTGGGCCACAATCAACAAGCTGGGGGTCCTATGAGCCTTGATGATCCCGGTACCCTATTGGTAGCATTTTCTCTGATGCCATTGTCAAGCAGTGTGCTCACAAGAAAAGTTTTCTAGTCAAGTCTTCTAGTGTTGTGTCCATGTGCATATGGAGCTTGGCAAGACACTGTCAGTAGTAGGCTAAATCAATCAAGACTTCGAGAACATATACATTGTGGGGTTCTGGATGGCCTTCGACTACATAAATATCATTTATCTGTTTGAAATCAGTTGCAGATTTACTTGGAGCATAATCTCAAGCACATGGCGAAACCTGTAAAATAACTGTTGAAGGCCAAATAAAGGAATCCGATGTACACAGATGTCCAATGTAAGCAGACATGCTGTGAAATGTGTGACTAGTACATATCTGTAAAATCCTCAGCCTCTTTAATGTCCTCATCCACATCACCATCCTCTCCCTCTTCCATTTCTGAGTCAATGTCATCCCAACCTTCCAAGTCGAGGTCGTCTAAACACAGCTCTGGGTTATCTGATTCATAACCCATGTCACTATCTCTGTTGTTGGCGTGTGCAAGAGACTCTCCCAATCCCTTCTGCAGCTGCATATCAGGATCCTGGATCATACCCTGGGCGTCCTCAGCCAGATCAGAAACACTGCACTGTAGCCGTGTGGCCAGCCATCCAGGCATACACGATCACGTGACCTGAGTTCATGTTCGCGTAGCATAGACACGATCTGTAGGCTTCCTGGCTAGACCACTATACAGCATTTGCCCCTGCTCTTTGGGCTTCTCTGTGTGCTTCCCAGCCTGTGAGACCACACGTCTCCAGTGTGAGGCTGATTCTGACTGATGTGCATGAAAGTGGCCAACACCTAGCCCCCAGTGGTAGCGCATGAGAAGGTCCTGGTCAGAGAATCTGGGGGGAAAGAATGAAATCAGAATGAGCAAGCAGGTTACAAACCCACCTGCCAACAAAGTATCAATTGTAATCATTACCATCCTTGGCACAGCGTGAGATGCCAATCCCATCCTTTTGTTGTTTTCCTTTTGCAAACACTGGTAAAATGTGGCACCCACACAGAACCTCTTTCTGATCCACAAAACCCAAAGAATTATTCTTGTTCATAGGAGGGAAGTGGACTGAGTCCAGCTTGGAAGTCTTCCACCCTGAAGAACCTGGGTTGACAACTTCAAACCATCACACCCACAAAAAAGCGAAGCATCGAGCTTCAAAATCATGCATACCAGGCCCAGTATAAATGGCATTTACAGGATATATGTCAAGGACCTGTGCATACAAGAAATGATGCAGATTTGAAGAATTAACAGAATCAGAACCTTCCTCATCGTCAGCAAGAAGCATGACATTTCGACGAGATGTCCCTGGGTTGATGATCTCAGTTTCGTGCTGAACATCATAAGTTGTGAAGTGAAATCGAATAAGTTTGTGGTGATATATGCAGTCTTTCTTCAAGAACACATATTTGCATGCATTTTCATTGGAGCTATGAAATGGTGCAGTATCCGAGTTCAAGCCCATTCTGATGCTAGAAGACCCTGAAAGCGATTCAGTTTCTTGGAGAAGCACCATTTGGATTCGAGGAAGTAAATGCTCTCATAACTTTGGCAAAAAATCCTGCATCAGAGCGATTAGTGTAATTGAACAGAAGAATATGAAGATTACTTGCTTTGATTGCAGGATCACCCTCATTCTTTTTCAGCAAGGTCAGTACATGCACAGGAAATTTCTGTGACTTCCCTATATTGTACTGTACTCCAGGATCATGTCCAACATCCTCGGGTTCCATTATAGTGGGCAAGCTAAATTGTGGACAATTCAGCCTCTCGTGGATCATGCTGATACAATGCTCTCATCGCTCAACCTTTGATATTTGCAGCGGTATTGATCGGCCACAAGTCCAAAGTGAGCAACTTTTAGATGTCCAGTGCTCGAGCTCACTCTGATGACCACCATGAAAGTAAGCAACACAGTGCAAAACATCATGTAAAGGCTCACTGGTTGAGTGGAATATGAGTCAGTTGTACCTATGCATCGGGTGGTGTCGGCATAATTGCCGAGGGCATGGTTCTTATATCTTTTCCTCAAATGTGCATAGGCTGTATGAAAAAATGTCCAGAGTCAGATCGGTGTGCATGTGAAGTTTAGCAAGACCATGCCAATGGGCTAAATCAAATAAGAGCTTGAGAACACATGTATTATGGGGTTCAGGGAGAAGGCCATTGAAAATGGGTATAGCACACTGTGTGAAAAATTGGATTGTTAGTCAAAGTCAAGAATGCTGGTAACACCCACTTGTAACATATCCTCATAATCATGGGCAGTCATCTTCTTAAGTTCTGACTGGTTTGATCTGATTTTCCTTATCCCATCAACCCCGAAAGGAGGGATTTCCTGAAACCTAACCAACATGCCGAGGCTTTGAATGGCCCTTGCCATCTATCCAATTCATGCTTGAGACTTTCACTCTGGCAATCTAGAACACATAGTAAATGTATAAAAATGGCTTTCCAGATGCCGAGCTCAACCTCATGCATGAGATCCACAGCAAGCATGCTGAACATGTTGAAACCAAATGGTGCTAGCTTGCTTGAAAATGCATTCTGATAAAGGATGGGTATTCAAATTAATCATCAGGGTAGAGAAGGCACATACTGCTGTTGGAACAAGAGAATCTTCTCGCAGGAGATCTTCCACTGCCCTACTATCAACCACATAGCCCTTCTCATATATTCTCTCATGTGCTGTCTCAACCCGTGCAAGAGTCCTGTGCTGTGCCATATCTCGATGCATTCCCATGTTGGCAACATGATCTAATGGTATCAGACAAAGGGGACAAGGACACTGACCAAGATTATGGATGCTTGCTATAAGAATTCTGTATTTTTTAAGTTACAGCAGATACTGACATTCAAAAACCTAGACTTACTTCTCCTTGTAGTCCGCAGAATATGTGAATATGCAAGGGTAAAACCAATGCTGAATGTCATTGCAGCACTTAATCACAACTCCATGCTCATATGCTTCCAGGAATTCATCATCAGGGATGATCACCCACTGTGTGTGATAGATTTCTCGATGGCAATGGGCCATGAATGCTGCGTTTGGACCCTTTCCCCCAAGGTGCTCCATCGCGAAGGCTTTAAATGCATCGGGGAGCTGTCATTCAAAAGGGAATGGGGGGTCACTGGCCACATACTAGAACAGAACTGAAGAGATCCTACTCACTGTCTCCAGGTAGGCAATGTGCTCAATTGCTTGATAGGGCTGCTTGTGTCATCTACACATCATTTGTTTCCCGCTCGTTGATACTTCCTCAGCGATCCAGAGCATAAAAAATGCACTTTCATCACTTCCCAGGATTGCGGTGCGATCCTCCTTTCTCTCATGTTTATCAGTTTATGTTCCGAAGCGATGTGATCTATAGTTTACAGTAGCTAAGTCATTATTAGCGTATATTGCAACCTTTGCATCTTCGCATCTGACTTTGCACCTATTTTACTTCGCATACCTTGGTCTACCTGGGTTACCTAGAAAGAGTTTAGTGTAGGTAGTCCGTGGGCAATGGCCTTGGGTATGGACCTGATTAGCATAGTATCCACTCACCCTTGTACTTGTATATAAAGCTATAGTAGTAGAATCACAAAACAGAGAACATTCTCCCCTCTCGACTTGTGTTAGCGTTTAAGATTCGTCCTTGCGTTTAGACCTCCGAACTCCCTTCGTATTTCATCGTTTCGCTCGCAACTCTTTGCTTACTCCAATATCGTCTTTGCTATTGTGTATTTCATAGACTCGTCCTTCATCCGATTAACTTCACAATCTTTGCATTCCCAGATTCGTGCAGAATGCCTTCCAGTACACTACTTTGCATCCTCTCGTGCGGTCCCGTCGCTTGTAGAGGACGGTACTGAGACCCTTTTAAGCTAACTCCCACATTTCTTTATCGGAATTTTCCTTCAATAGGAGATCTACCAAAACACATCAATTTGGAGCCCACCGCGAGGGTTTTCTTTAAAGATTTTGTCAGACCAACCTCCGACAAGCGAGGGATTTACATTGGATCCACTCGACTCCATCCGACGCACTTTCGAATCCACTTACAATCGTTGATTTCCCTCAGATCCATTACGCCCTTCGCAGGCCTTTAGTGCAATATTCCCTCAAGTGTTTACACTACAACCAGCGATATTCGAAACTCGTATTCCAAACACTTCAGATTCCTCAGACGCATCATTGGACACATCGCCAGTAACATCGCAACCAAAAATCCAACTCCCCTTATCCACAATGTCTACAACAACAACACCACCTAATATGCCCACTCGCGGACACTCAAGTGCACCAAAGTTTATGCAAGACAAACCTCACAAATTAGGACGATACTTCGCAGAGCTAGAGATTGCTGAACTATGGGAAGCCCTACCAGAATATGCAGCAGGAATCACCTATGCAGATTGGAAAGTGGCCATTATCAAGTTATACCCAGGCACAAGTAGTACTGATCGTTGGACAGAAGCTGACCTGGACAAAGTTGTCGGCAAATGTTCACGACTAGGAATCAAGACCCTGGATGACCTCGCGAACTACTACAGACAGTTCTATACCATCTCGAAATTCCTAATCGATCAGACAAGAATATCAGGAAACAAACAAAGTCGTGCGTTCATTCGAGGAATACCTCGTCACTTATGGGAACAAATGTTGACAAGACTGATGATATCCCATCCGAACAACGCAGCGAACCAAGGATACACACTTAACCAGCTGTACGAAGCAGCGGTTTACATTCTGACTGCGGAATCGCCTAACTCGCATAGCAGTTATTCGCCAGCTCACGATCTACCTACACCACAATCCTCGACATTATGCGATTCGACGCCATCACCATCCTCATCTGCTGGGATCAAGATTGAAGATCTTAACACGATGTTCGAGAAGCTAGCGCAGACAATCATCGTAGCGGTCAATGCAAAGACAGGCAAAAGGCCTTCACAAGACAATCGCCCACCAAACAGCAGTAATTGTAACTTCTGTGGCGAACAAGGTCACTTCATTTCACAATGCCCAAAGTTAACGCTATACATTTCTTCCGGAAAGTGCAAGAAGAATGCTGAAGGAAAGGTTGTGTTACCATCCAGATTATTCCTCCCCAGAGCGATTGCTGGATGATGGTTAGCAGACAGACTGGACGAATACCACCGTCTCAACCCAGGACAAGTGGTTGTTTCGCAGGTTTCCACTACCTCCTCCACTTCCACAATGATCTACGACCGCGTTCCCTCTCCACCCCATATAAAAGAAATCTCAGACAATGGTTCGCGAATATCTGCAGAAGATCGCATTATCACGTTGAAGAAGAGGAGGTGATAATCCGGTGGTACACCATGCTAGGTCGATCTAATACTGCAACAAGAAAACTCAAAAGACGGCTCCGAGGAACCCTGATCAGTAGTACAAGCACTAAGCGAATGTATGCGCGAGAAAACGCGTTGCTCCTCTTGGAATCACGTCAAAGATATCTCTTGACGCGGTAAGAACTCTGTTGTTCAACAAGTATGTGACCCGTGGGAAATGTTCAATGAGGACTAGCGAACGACAGTATGCCGTACACAAAGGGGGTTTCGAGGCAAAGAGACTGGGGAAAAGTACGAGAGAACGAGTAGTCGTGGCTACTTAACTTGATGAGCTATACTTCGTGTATAACTTTCTTGAGTCTTGAGTTGCACAACTTGTGGGAACGATAACAGAGAAGAATGAGGGGAAAGAGAGATTGTCCCATTCGAAAGGTGGGGAGACACCTTTTATACAAACTCGTCTACATCTACAATACCATGTGAAAGTGCGCGTCCTCTTGCGCAAACCATTGGGGATGATAAGAAAATGACAAGGCTACTAAAAATAGAACGAGTTCAAAAATGGAACAAGTCAGTCCAAAATGTAATACGATGACGGCTGTCGGTACGATGTCGTCGAATCCCGCCCCTCGAGACCTCAACTACTGGGAATTGCTCAGGGAGTTGACCGTGTCGTATGTTCTATTGACGTGCGTCGCTCGGAACCCCAACAAGCGCGGAACATGCCGACAACAGCCTCTCGACCCTACTCATCCAGCAGATCAGCCTCTCGGGACAAGACGCAACTTGTCATGGGAAGGGGGATGATATGTAGGATCAGACAATGTGAGAACAATTAGAAATAGAATGCAAAAGAAAAGAAATGAAGATATAAAAAAAAGAAAAAGAAAAAGAAATAAAGAAATGTATACATCAGCTCAACTCGAAAATGAAAAGGACGACCCCTTGATGTAATTCTTGGAGCACTTCGCTCGAAACCTGTGTTTGACAGAGTCGAGATACCTAGGGTTCATCGAGGACCTCTGAATAAAGCAGCAACAAAACCCTCCCAGACAACGTCCGATATTGAACCATCCACATCACAACCCTCAGACACCAGCGCTCAGCCTTCCGAATCTGTTCCCCAATCCCCAACCAATAGTTCCAGTCACGAAACCACCTGTACACCCATTCACCAACATTCCAGAAGCGCACTATATTCCTCCCACCTCTCGCAACTTCGGAGCAGTTGACAAAGAAAAGGCTGTGAAGGAGCCAGCCTATCGCACCATTGCACCAATCCACAACTCCAAGTTTGCAGAAGAAGTTTACATTAGCACTATGAAATCTCCTTTTGTCACCTTGTCTCCAGAAGAGTTACTCTCTATTTCACCGGAGTATCGCCAAAAGATGCACGATGCAGTTACTCCAAAACGGGTTTATCCAACAGAAATAGAGAAGGTCTCAGACACTGTTGCCACCCATGTTCAAGAAGAAGCATTACCAGGGATCGAATATGAGCATGAAAATCCCACACATCGCACCAACAGTATCCCTCCTCCATCCGATGCTCTCATAGTCCACGATATCTACGACACCTATCTTAGCAACTTACGACCTGGTGAAGAATGCAGAACGATTACGGTCGCAAAGGAATCGCATGCCTTGCGATCTATTATGATGCTAGTGGATAACCAAGAACACATCAAAGCCATAATAGATCCTGGTTCACAGATTATCGCAATGTCGGAAACAGTCTGCTTCAACCTTGGACTGCACTTTGATCCCACGGTTCAGTTAAATATGCAATCCGCGAATGGTGAAATCGATCGCTCACTTGGTTTGGCAAGGAATGTCACATGTAGCATTGGAGACGTTACCATTTATTTCCAGATACATGTTATTCGCAACCCTGCATACGACATCCTCATTGGTGGACCATTCGACGTTCTGACAGAAAGTACAGTGAAGAACTACAAAAACGAAGACCAAACTATCACTATCATCAATCCAAACTTGGAATGAGTCACTACAATCCCAACCATTCCTAGGGGCAAGCCTAATCACACTCAACTTTGACAGAATGGTCCCGATGGAAATTTTCGCATACTTTCGAGGAATTGATAGAAGATCAAGGAGAAATCGCGTTCCTAATAGATGTCAATTCGCTTCAAGACTCAGCTTCTATTTATGCCTATGCTCCAATTCCCTCATCGACTTCTACTTCCATTTTTGCTAAAGCATATTTATTAGTCTGTGATCACCCAAGTGGCATAGAACCAGGCCTAGATTCACATCTCTCTGCTCTCGCTTTGCCAAGATTGCAACCTCTTGAAGAAGCAATAGCACCCACGACATCACCCATATCACATTTCATAGACACCATCCCAAGGAGAAAGGGGGTGGTGACAAAGAAGAAATACAAACCAGTAGCCCAGGAAGTTCGCTCTGTTGTTGCAGAGCTTCCAGAGAAATATTGCATTGTTCGCAACATTATCAGAGATCCGTTAGCTGATATGCCAACACTAGACACAAACCCGAAGACATTTACACCTACAGGTCAATATACAGAAGATCGACGCAAAGCCTTAGATGCAAAACACGAAGATTTTCTATGGCCTGCAGAACGCGATTTAATGCACGACTTCATGTGCAAACAGAATGAAGCTTTCGCATGGGATGATTCCGAATGAGGCAGTTTCCGCTCAGATTTTCTTCCACCAATCAACATCCCTACAATTCCCCATGTCCCATTTATCGAAAAGAACATTCCAATTCCTCCAGGGATATATGACGAAGTATGTGCTATCATTCGGAAGAAGATCACAGCTGGGGTATACGAAGCCTCAAATTCCTCTTATCGCACTTGTTGGTTCAGTGTCCTTAAGAAGGATGGAAAAGGATTGCGTCTTGTCCACAGTCTCGAACCGCTGAATCGTATCACCATTAGACACTCCAGAGTTCCGCCAATTCCCGATCATCTTGCAGAACAATTCGCTGGCAGAGCATGCGGTGCGATGTTGGATTTGTATGTGGGATATGACAAGCGACTTATTGCAGAAAGCTCGCGCGATTATACAACATTCCAAACACCATTCAGCGCACTTCGCTTGGTTACCCTCCCAATGGGATGGACGAATTCAGTGCCAATCTTCCATGATGACGTCACGTTCATTCTACAACCCAAAATTCCAGACCTCACCATCCCTTATATCGACGACATCCCAGTTAAAGGACCAGTTTCGCGCTACATTTGCGAAGATGGCTCATTCGAAACCATTGCCGCGAATCCACAGATTAGAAGATTTGTCCGGGAACATTTCAACAATGTCAACAGAATTGTACAACACATGAAATACTGTGGAGGTACATTCTCAGGAACAAAGCTATTGATATGTGTTCCAAAGTTTTGGGTCTGAAACAAGCTTTAATATCATCTCCTGCACTATGACCCCTCGACTACACCTCCGATTCACCTGTTATCCTCGCAGTAGACACTTCATACATTGCAATCGATTACTTTCTCTGCCAATGCGCTCCAGACAATCTGAAAACCCGATAATACAACCGATTTGGATCTATTACTCTCAATGACAGAGAGGCCAGATTCTTGCAACCAAAACTAGAAATCTATGGCCTTTTCCGAGCATTTCGCGCCCTCAGGCTTTGGCTTATAGGTGTTTGCAATCTCATAGTCGAAACGGACACACGCTACATTAAAGGCATGCTTCCACACCCCGATATCAACCCTTCAGCAAGTATCAATTGCTGGATCATCGTGATTCTATCATTCCATTTTGAACTTGTACCTGTCAAAGGTACCCTACATGGACCAGATGGATTGTCAAGAAGGCCACGACAACCAAACAATGAGGATATAGCCGAAGAAGATGACTTTGAAGATTGGGTAGACCGACTACATGGCTTTATACACATTATTCACGATCTCTCCTTCCCTCCAACTTTGCAACACACCAAACCAACACAACCACTTATATCAATTCTCGCTACCGCTCAAATCTCAAGTCAGGAGGAGGAGAGCTATGCCATTATTCCACGCTCAGAAAACGCGAAATCAGCTGATTTGAAGCTCACTGCAGTGCGAACTTGGCATGAGGATTTACAGAGACCAAGCGAAATGACAGACTCACAATACGTGAAATTCATTCGATACACCACCCAATTCTTCCCCCACCACGATTGCCTATGGAAGAGAGATTCCCATGGAGCACACAAGCTTGTTATCCCTCAGGAAAGATGCCTAGAAGTTCTGCGAAATCTCCACGATAACATAGGACACAAACGCTATTACGCAACACGTTCCACACTCCTCTTGCGATTTTGGTGGCCCCACATACATGCAGATTTGATATGGTATGTGCGAACCTGCCACATTTGCCAGATCCAACAAACCACCAAACCGCGAATTCCACTGACCATTGCCACCCCTGCTCCATTATTCCTAAAAATCTACATTGACACTATGCACATGCCAAAGTCAGCGAATTTCAAGTACCTCATCCAAGGAAGATGCTCACTTGTTCATTGGCCCGAGTTTTGCATGTTAGCCAACAAAAATGCGACTTCGATAGCCAATTGGATATTTCAGGACATCATCTGCAGATGGGGCACACTTCGCAAAATCGTCACAGACAATGCTCCAGTATTCCTCAAAGCCCTAGCAGTTCTAGGCTAGAAATACAAGATACACCATATCCGAATTAGCGGCTACAACTCTAGAGCAAACGGACTAGTAGAGCGATCCCACTTCAACGTTCGACAAGCGCTATTTAAAGCAGAGAATGGAGACGAAGCTAAATGGTCCCAGAGCTGTTATTCAGTCTTTTGGGCAGAGCGAATTATGACAAAGAAGATGATGGGCTGTTCACCCTACTTTGCAGCAACAGGGACACATCCACTCATCCCACTTGATATTGTCGAAGCCACATACCTCTAACCCCCTCCTGATTCCATACTTTCAACCACAGATCTTATCACATGACGGGCAGTCGCCCTCCAGAGATGAAAGGCAGACTTAGCCAAGTTACATACCAAGGTCTTCGCAACACGCAAACAAGCCGCGATTTGCTATGAAGCAAAGCACATGTGCACAATTCATAACTTCAATTTTCAATATGGAGACCTAGTTCTAATACGAAACACCAGAATTGAATATTCGCTAGATTGCAAGCTCAAGCCACAGTATCTTGGACCTCTTATCGTTATCTCCAGAAACAAAGGGGGTGCCTACAACGTTTGTGAACTCGATGGGACTGTCATGCATAGGCCCATCACAGCATTTCACCTCATCCCTTATTATGCTCAACGCACCATCCACCTTCCACCTGGAACAATCGACATCGATACAACGCATCTCAGACAATTAGAAGAAATGGACTTAGCAATAGACGAAGAAGAACAAGACCCATTAGACCTCGACAACAGCAGCGATGATGAAGAAGATAACCCAGACACATAGTATCGTACCTTTCTCAGATATTCTTTCTCTCAATTCCTTTACTTACATTTTACTTCACACATTTCACCAGCACATATACTCCTTATTCTTTTCCTAAGTCGCGATATCATTTCCTTGATGATTGCGCAAATCCTCAGGGGTTTACCGGCAATGATGATGACTGAGCCTTCCCCTTTCTTTTATTCTTCTTTTATTTCTCTTTGCAAATTCCAGCTGTCTCACTTCGCATTCGATTTCACAACCATCGCTCATTTCCTTTATGATCTATGCATTACTTACTTCATTTCTTACATTTTCCTTTGAACTGCAGCTCCAGAACACTAGAAACAAAAGTCTATTACAAAAGCACAAGAAACTAGATATATGAAAAATCAAGACACAAAAATCAAACACCCTCAAACACCAATCACTCTTCATCTTCTTCGTCGCTGGAGCTGGCGTTCTGGAAGACTTCGCGAAGCTCTTCGACACATAAGGGATGTGCAGACAATTGGTCCTGCAGGAATTCAATCCAAGATGCTAGTCGAACGAACTCTTCTTTTGTGACTTCGTAATCAACGCGGGCCCTCTCCTTGTTGACCTTGGGCGCAATGACACGCACTCTTTTGACGTGGGGCCTCACTTCACGAGTCTTCGATGAAGACACCTGTGGCTGCTGCGGTACTGCGAAAGATATTGATCAATGCGAAACCATCCAGATACCGACAAGCCACGCACCAATCACTACCTCCACTTTGGACTTCAAAGGTCCAGCCTTTGGTGGTGGGACAACTGTCGCCATCACCTCTGACTTCGCCTTCACTCCCACGTCGCCCTTTCCATTCACCTTCGCCTTTCCAGTATGCAAAATCCCCTCCCAATAACATCCAGCCTTATCCAATGCACTACTGCGAAACGATTAATAAACAGAACAAGAAATATGGATATAAAGTCGTAGGGGTCCCTCTACCTCGCGAAGAGACATCGCAGCCACCGGAGTAGCAGGCGACACCTTGAGGGTCCTTGTCCCTCCCATCTTCGTGCCAGGAGCTGGCGACCACCTGTCGCTCACGATCACCTCCGAACTCGCAACACGTCGTTGCTTGGTTCAGGTGGGTCTTACTACAGCTTCGACTCCTTCAATCTCGCCAGCCACTTCATCGACGATCATTGCATCGTCCTCCTTCCCCTTCTCTGCATCTTTAACCTCTTGCTCCTTCTCCTTCCCCTTCCCTTTAGCATACTCTGCCTTCCCACCCTTGTTTGCAGCCGACTCATCCACTACCATCTCCTGCGAAGTCTTCGCCGCTACCAGCGAAGACTCCACCTCCACCATCCTTCCCTGAGCCACGTCTTCCTCCTCCTCCTTCTTCAGCATTGCCTCCAGCACCTCCAGCGCCTCGGATTCTTGTTCATTGATCTCATCCCCCATGTACATGTTCGTTGCGTCAGAGAGTCGTTGCGCCCTCAGTGCCGCGCAATTGGGAAAGCTGGGAGTTGATTCCGAAATAGACACTGGTTGAATGGGGAAGAGAATCCCTCCCCATTCATGCCAGGACGGACTGTCGAATTTCGCGAAAGCCTCGTGAACTTGTGACAGCACGGCCTTCATTTCGTCATTGGCCTCTGGATCCTGAGCCAACTTTACCAGCTTAGCCTGCCAAAAAGATATCAACAAAACCTTACACAAATCTCTAAAGAAGTTTGCGACGCACCCAGTTCTTCACAAATCACTTTCCCCACAATTCATAGTCTTCAGATTTGGCGACCCCATCAGGGAGGGTCATCAAGTCACCCTTGATGGTATCCTGAACCTTTGCGATGAGAAGAGAAGACATTTTGTTGCTAGAGAAGCAAGCAGAGAGATGGTACACAAGTTGGAGTATGGACACAACGAAGAAAAACTCTCAAACTCCGCTATCAACAAACAACTTCAACATCATGCAATCGCGTCTTGGCATCTTCTGTTTTATTCCCATCCGAGCTCTACCTCTTACACAGAATACTAAATCATTTTCACAAGACACTTCACTTTGGTGCCACTCGACTTCGCAACCTTCGGCGAACATCGCGAACCCCCTTACGATTCAACCTCCACTCCCTTACATTCCGCAATCACCTTGTGCTCATCACGGCACCTTTGCTCCTTCTGGTCTACTTTGATGAATGTTTCCCTATCTCTCACTACCTTTTCCACATCTTTCCCCATTACTCCACCCCACTTGCACACTTCGTGAAACACTACAGCATGCTCCTTCCTCATGTGCCAACAATGGCATTCTTTTTCCTCCCCTTTTCCTCCTCTTTTTCCACTCTTTTATATCATCACCTCCCTCTCTATCATGATTATATCCTCTTCCCAGTTGGGTTGGACCAGGGACAGTACCTTTCTAGGGCCATTGAATCATTACAACACTTGTTTGGCTCCTACCACTTCCTCCTCGGTTCCATCCTACACCTTGCCATATGCATCAACGCCACTGTCAAACGGGGACCTGGATGCCATTTCTGGGTTTTTACTTAAACTTCTAAAGCTATGCCTTCTTCTACATGTCTTTTGCCCAACGTTATCATGATTAACCAAACCATCAACCACAAAGACGCTGCCCTCTTCACTGCCATTGCTACACTTTTGGCACTATTCGCCTTTCTTTTCTTTGTGATTATGTTCATCCGGCGTCGCTCTCCCGTCAGAACTACTCTACCTATATTCGAAATGGAATGACTTCGCACCCACTTTGCTCCCTCACTCTCAGAAAGTGTCGAATCTATTCACTCACTCATCAACTCATTCCCTCGAGTGCCCTCTCTTGCATCCACATGTTACACTCGCGCACATATTCCTCCTTGCCCCATATTTGCTGCGCCGCTCCCTCCACTTAACGAGGAGAATCATCTCCCAACTTCAATGGACAACATCCTCTCACCAGCGATCGCGATCACGCCCCCTACACCTCAAAATTCGTACAAATCTGAATGGCGCGACCTATTCACAGGGCCCATGGATCCTTCACGTTTAGGGCCATGCCCTTACATTCCGTTGCAAGGCGAATCGAATAAAGACGTTAGCGAAATTCCGAGTTGGTCTGTGAGGCTGAGGGTGGCCTCTGTTTCAAGTCAGGAGGAGGTGATGCTTCCTCAGCGATCTGGAGTGTGAAAAACACATTTCCTTACTTTCCAGGATCGCAGTGCGATCCTCTTTGCTCTCATATCTATCAGTTTATGTTCCAAAGTGACGCAATCCATAGTTTACTGTAGCTAAGTCGTTATGAGCGTATATCGCAACCTTCACATCTTCGCATCTGACTTTGCACCTATTTTACTTCGCACTTCGCATACCTTGGTCTACCTGGGTTACCTAAAGAGTTTAGTGTAGGTAGTCCGTGGGCGATGGCCTTGGGTATGGACTTGATTAGTATAAATCCACTCACCCTTGTACTTGTATATAAAGCTATAGTAGTAGAATCACAAAACAGAAAACATTCTCCCCTCTCGACTTGTGTTAGTGTTTAAGATTCGTCCTCGCGTTTAGACCTCAGAACTCCCTTCATATTTCATTGTTTCGCCTGCAGCCCTTCGCTTACTCCAACATCGTCTTCGCTATTGCATATCTCATAGACTCGTCCTTCGTCCATGATTAACTTCGCAATCTTCGCATTCCCAGATTCGTGCAGAACGCCTTCCAGTACACTACTTCGCATCCTCTCGTGCGGTCCCGTTGCTTGTAGAGGATGGTACTGAGACCCTTTTAAGCTAACTCCCACATTTCTTTATCCGGGTTTTCCCACAATATGAGATCTACCGAAACACATCAGCGCTCGGCGGGTAATGTCTCCTCGAGGTCTTCCAGATTCGTGGGGGGAGGAGGGAGGTCAGGAACCTCAAGACTGAGATTGGCGAGGGTCGGGTCGCACGTCATGATGTGAGGTGGTGTCGGGGGAATAGAGATGAATCAGGTGCGTGGGAAGACGGAGTGTCTGGTCCAGTCGCTGATGGCAGGTGAAGCGGATCGGTGGGCGAGTGGAAAAGTGATAGTCCCTTGGAGCGGGCACACAACCCTGCTGTGCTCCTTAGGGTCAAAGACGGGAAGACCTGGCTGGGTAGTATTTTGCTGGTGAACTCACGTCAGGGTCTCAATCCCCTGCATGTTCAGAACAGCACAAGACAGGCTCAATGTTTCTCGTATGGTCAGTCACCCGAGTGGACTATGCCTTCTGCTTGTGGCGTTCTAAGAAAATCTCTGCACAAAGCACGAGACTTAAACTGGATGTGCAACGTCACAGGTTTCAGGAAGGGGGAGGAGAAAACTGACAGGGGAAGCGGGTGGAGTGAGTAAAAAAGGAGGATCAGGGGCGTGCGTACCAGTGTCTCCACCTTACTCTCAGAACTAAAGTTTGTCTGAAGTAAGTGACAACGAAAGTATACAAGTACACATGACCTTGAGGGGAGGGGTGATGCGAACAGTGAAAGGTCAAAGGCATCTTGTCTTCAATGAAGGTGTCTTGTCTTCAACGAAGGTGTCTTGTCTTCAACGATGGCGGTGCAAGCTTGCGCGTGTCATTTCAAGTGAGGCCCAAGGTAAAGGATAATGAGGATGGTTGAAAATGTGAGAGGGAGTGTGGGAGAGGAATTGAGTTCTTCTGTTAGGACAACACTATCACTAAGGACAGCACTGGCTCTCACAGTCAAACAACAACAAAAGAGGGATCAAGAAGTCTTAAGGCAGCTGCACAGATAGTGGGTAAACATAAGAGAACTCGATTAGAGTCTCTAGGCGTAATATTAATGGTTTAAATACTACAATACATGAGCTAACAATGAGGCAACAGCATGTACTACATGAGGCATCTGATCCATGCTTGAGTCATGAGGTGTGCGTGATGTTCGGATGCCATGTGGTTACCGTGTGTCTGCTAACTCTATAATACTGTCAATGATCGTAAATAAAGGGAAATGCATAACTAAATAGTATTAATTGTCTTTGAAAAGATAATGAAAATCGTACTCTTGACAACGTTGTATCCTTGCGCCTCTGGCAGCCCTGTAATGAAGTCTGCAGAGATTTCTTTCCGTGGCTCCATAGGGGAGTCTATTGGTCTCAGCTTCCCTGCTGGAGGTTTCGGCATGTTCTTGTACTGCTGGCATTTGCCACACCCGTCAACATAATCAAATACAAATTTTGTCATATTGGGCCACCAATAATTACAGGCCACCAATTCTAGGGTCTTCCATGGCCCAGGGTGCCCTGCAATCACTGAGTCGTGATGTAACTTCACAATCTCCCATCTCAACTGTACCTCTTTGGGTACATACACTCTTCCTCTGAACAACACCAGCCCCTGCTCCTCGCTCCATTCCTCTGTCCTGAGTTGCTTCGTTGGCGATCTCTTCAGCTCCTCCACAGCCTTCACCACCAACTCGTCCCATTCCTTCACCTTTCATACTCTGCTCAACAACTTCTCCTCAGAGCCCTCAATCAACAAGTGACCATGTTGCATAGCCTTGATCACAAAGAATTCTGGCTTAAGCAGCGTCACATCCTCATTGTCGTGCTCCCCATCTCTCTTGAAGTCTGGCCTCCTGGACACGGTGTTGGCCTTTCTCATTGCCATGCCAGGTTTGTTCACCAGCTCAAAATCAAATCTAGATAAATAAAGCGCCCACTGTGCTTGTCTCCTGTTCAACTTCTTTGACATCATGAAGTATCGGAGATTGGAGTGATCCATCCAAATCTCAATCTTATGTGTCGCACCTTCTAGATGGTGCCGCCATGCTTCCAATGCCCTGATGATGCCAAGCATCTCTTGATCCTGTATGTCATAGTTTTGTTCAACATGTAAGCCTGGCCCCAGACTTACCACAACACATACACACACCCATCCTCTGGAACCTGGAGCCCAGAGCCCGGTGCCCAAAGTCCTTACCATGACACAACACACATCTTCACATATCCCCTGGAGTCCGGAGCCTGGAGCCCAGAGTCCAGAGTCCGACACAACACACATCCTCCTGCACTCTGAACTCACATACATCCTCCAACCCTCCAGAGATATGATATTGTCTTAACCCAGAGCCCGGAGCCCGGAGACACTCACATCACTCCAGACACATGAAACCTGCCTCAGGGATCCCCAGACAGCAGGCACCCCTATGACAGCATGCCAGCACGACTCCTTACCTAATATACAACTATGCTTGATGCATCCTCTCATAACCACACAGCTAGGCTCGATGTGGACTATTACTTACACGGTCTGTTCCCTCTAATATATATACCATCTTTTTCCCCTTTGTTGCCTCACTCTCACCCTTGTGCAATGAAGGTATAGTTACAGATTATTCCACCTTGTACATTACAGATTATTCCACCTTGTACATTACTGACTCTTACCCTTGCACAACGAAGATTATATTGTCTTGTCTTTTTGACCCACCTTAGTGTAGGCTGCCCAACCAGGCCGCCTTCCACAACATCATTTAACGATTTCAAGATGAAGGCACATGGCCTCCACTTTCCGTCCTCTGTCTTCATTGACAACACCACCCCTGTCACTACTCCAGAAGTGTCTGCTTCAACTCGCTGGAGATGTGCAGTCTCTAGCAGAACATGAACAGGGGAGACGACAGAATGCTCAGACATGATCATACATGTTGAAAGGCAAGGATGGAATGCTGTGCTACAGTGTCTACACATGCGGATATCAACATGATCACGTGATCTCTACTCTATGTCTACTGTGGTCATGGTGCATGGCTACATGTGGTCCTCCCCTTGAAGGCAACATCTGTGTTGCCTCTGGTCAGTACTCCTAAGAGTCTTGGTCCCTTTCTGGTGGCAGGCAAGCATGGCAGGGTGAACATGGTGGGCAGGGAGTGTTGTTCAGTGATGGTGAGGCAGGGGGTGGCAGCAGGGGTAACAGGAGGGGGCTCGGGGGCACGGTGCTCAACAGGGTAGGCTCGTGGCATGTAGGGGGTGGTTTGGGGGCTGCAGGGCATGAGGCCAGGAAGCAGGGAGTTCGTGGACACTCAAGGTGGCTGGCGAACACGGTTGATGGCGCGCTGGCTCGTCAACAGGGGAGCAGGGGTGGGGCAGATGGAGCAGGGGGTACAGCAGGGGAGTGGGGGGTTGCAGGCAACAGGGAGGGGCCAGAGGTGGTCAGCATCATCAAACACGAGACGACAGGGGTGGTGGGGAGGCAGGGGGAGGTTGCCGTTGTCGAACACATCATGGCGGGGGCAGTAGGGGGTTCAGGGGGGGCGTCGGGCAGCTGGGGGGCTGCAGGGGGTAGACAGGGAGAGGCCGGTTGCTTAGGAGGGCAGAGGGTGGCCTGCGTCATCAAATGCGATGCGGCGGGGGCAGCAGGGGGCAAGGGGCTTCGAACGAGGGCCTGTGGGGGGCTGTGTCACCTCCTCTGAGGTGTCGAGGTCTGCTAGGGGGGGGGTCTAAGTGCGGGAGGGCTGGCACTGTTGGCAGCATCGTGCGTGACGTGGCATGGGTGACGGGGGGCTCGGAGTGTCTAGAGGGGGGTCCAGGGGGAGCTGGGGGCCGTCAGGGACTTGCGTTGCCTGTTCTGAGATGCGGGGGGTGGCCTTAGTGCTGGTGTTTGAGGTGGGGGGCGCATTCACTCTTTTGGGGGGTTGGGGTTGCTCATTGTAGAGAGACACCCTTTTCAGGGCTGCTGAGGGGTCGGTAGGCTGAGCGTTTGACTGGGGAGGGGTCTGGGGGGTTGACAGGGGTGTGCTGGGGGCCATAGAGGGCCATTTTGGGGGCGGAGGGGTTAGGCATCCAAGGGGCGCCATCAGTGATGTGGTGTGGGTAACGGGGGGTACAGGGGGCAGGTGGGGGCCATGAAGGGTGTTCGCCCGCTGTTCCGGAGGGTCTGGGGCTGCAGGGGGCCGTTCTGAGGGTGCTCAAGCCGACGGCGTCCTGGGTAATGTGGCACGGCTGGTGTGGGGCATGTCATGCAGAGGGGGGGCTTCAGGGGCTTGGTGGGGGCTGTCAGAGGTCAGGGCCAATGCCTCATTGGTGCCAGGGGCTGCCTGCGCACCAACGACGGCTGGGGCGGTCATTTTTTTTTAGAGGGTCCTCAACAGCAGGAGTGGTGGTCAGTGACAGAGTTGCTGTTGTTGATGTGGCTGATGGGGGCTGTGCGGGCATTGTCAGCGGTGATGCAGCTGCATTCGTAGGAATGGGGGGGCTTGAGATAGGTGCAGGGGGGGGTGGGGCTTCACTCCTGTGGGTTATGGTGTTCTTTGGCCACTCAGCCTTGAAGGCCATGCAGAGGTGCTCCCAGGAGTCCTTTTTGGTAGCAGGTAGGTTCCTCCACCACAGATCTATGTATGAGAGGGACTTCAGATGTATTTTAAATGCCCGAAGGATCATTGCATCAGTGACTTCGGCATCCAAAGGAAAAAGCATCTTGAGCTTGTAGAGAAAGTCGAGAGGGTCGTCATGTTCAAAGTCTCCCCAAAAAATGCCAATAGACATTATTTTGCCAAATGTGTTCAGCAGAGGGGATCGATGCGACATGGTAGACAGAACTGAATGAGCCTAGTGCTCAAGCAGGGAGAGAGACCAAGACAGAAGCAGAACAGAAACAGAAGGCAGTTGAGAAGGAAAACCCTGTTGTCACCAGATGGAGATGTGCAGTCTCTAGCAGAACACGAACAGGGGAGACCACAGAATGCTCAGACATGATCAGACACATCGAAAGGCAAGGATGGAATGCTGTGCTACAGTGTCTACACATGCAGATATCAACATGATCATGTGATCTCTACTCTATGTCTACTGTGGTCATGGTGCATGGCTACATCGCAAGGGCTGGAAGGATCCATGGTAGTGAGGATCGCGTTCCATGTGAAAAGCACCTTGAGTCCATTAAACAACTCCTGCTGCTCCTTCCCCCATTCCCCCATTCCCACTTCTTCTCTTTCCTCAATAGATTATTCATCAGGGCTGCTACCTTCGTGAAGCCTTCGGCAAAGCATCGGTAGAAGTTCACAAGACCCAGGAAGCATTGGATGTCCTTCACTGAGTTCAGAACCGGCCACTCCTCTATTGCCTTTGTTTTTTCTCAATCCATTTTGATTCAAGATGGGGTAATGTGCAGTCCCAGAAATTCGACTTCGCTGACTTCGAATTCGCACTTCTCCAATTTCAGGAACAGATCATTTTCTTCTAGTCTTTTTAGCACCTCTTCTACAATTTCGTTATGTAAATTTTTGTCCTTTGTAAATATGAGAATATCGTCTATATAAACTACTACTGACCCCTGGTCAATGAGGTCCTTCAGCACACTGTTCATCCAAGTCTGGAACGTGGCTGGGCTGTTGCAAAGTCCAAAGTACATAACCAACGGCTCAAATGCACCCCTGTGGGTTGTGAATGCTGCTTTCCACTCATCTCCTTCTTTTACCCCAACATTATTATATCCCCATCGTAGGTCTAGCTTTGTAAATACCCAGGCACTACCTACTCTGTCTATTAAGTCACCGATAAGTGGTAATTTTTTTCTCTTTCTTTGGGACGAAGAACACTGCCAACATCTGTGGCGACTTGCTCTCTCTGATATATCCCTTTTCTAGCTGATCATTCAAGAAGTTGTTGACTTCGCCTTGCTCCTGTGGGGAAAGCCTAATGTTCTTGGCCTTCTTTGGTTTGTAACCTGGTTTCATTTTTGATTGCGTGATCCCACGGTTTCTGCTTCGGCATCCACTCAGATGCTTTCTTCCAGAACAGTTTCATCCATCTCCGGAACCTATGCTGAATCTTTGCCTCAATCTCCGACTCTGTCATTCAGATCTCATGCTCCTCATCACACACCGGATTCGTGTTTCATTCCTGGGCAATTTCCTCCAGGATTCTGTCTCCATCTTTCATTGTTCCTCCTGCTTGAACAAACATCTCCTCATCCTCTACTTCCTTGATTGTAGGACGGTACTTCTGTTGCTTAGCCAACTTTCGCCTGGCCCTATCCTTCTTCACTGCTCTGATAAATACAC
Source organism: Tricholoma hemisulphureum (assembly GCA_964034925.1). Classification (NCBI taxonomy): domain Eukaryota; kingdom Fungi; phylum Basidiomycota; class Agaricomycetes; order Agaricales; family Tricholomataceae; genus Tricholoma; species Tricholoma hemisulphureum. The sequence continues at coordinate 860,045 of OZ035928.1, read as the reverse complement.
TGCACTCCTGCAGGCAGCCCGTCATTCTCACGTCTCCGGTCTCCCAGTTGATGTCTGGGTTGAGTTTCCTTAACCATGGATGTCCCAAGATGACCATCGTCTTCCCCAGGTCGCACACTTCAAAAACAGCCTTTTCTTTGTGACCTTGGAATGGAGGTCTTTACAGTGCCCCATATGTTCTGGGCAGATTTTCATGGACTCCGAGTTAGTCCATACGGACTTCTGAGAAATTCATTTGGCTTGTAGTCCTGCTTAATTCCAGATTTTGAGTCCACGTGGATCCGTACGGATTTTTTCTTTTTGCACAGATTCCACAGAATTATTCCATCTGAGTCCGAGTACAGCACAGGTCAGACAGCTCGGACGTCCGAACCCATCCAAGGGAGTAATTAATTTTATTAGTGAGTAATTAATATTATTATTATTGTGAATCTCTAAAAGGTAGGGGGGGCAGGAGGATTCGAACCCACGACCGCAAGGCCACATGAGTGTGACAGGTAAGCAATTTAACCACTAGACAAACAGACTGTATAAGCCATGCCAACATGTGCCAATTTACTGGGCACCGTTGTCACCACATCACCAACATCACCCCGTGACTGCCAGCTCATCACCCTCACCACTACCACCCACGATGCCGCCTCCCTCTCCCTCCTCCCTCCTCCGACCCTCCCCCTCCTCCACTCCACCAATAGGGGGCCCTGTGGCCCCCATATTTATGTTTTTTATTAATCCGAATCAATTTATATTTAGCTGATTCTTTTTTTTCCAGGGTTTCTACTGTCCATGCAACAATGGCCCTCATCGCCCCCCTGCTTCCGGCTCCCCCCCCTCTCCACCACTGCACCATTCTGGGGGCCTGGGGCTCCCATAGTAAGTGTTTTTATGTTCTAATCATTTTTTATTAATCTAACTAATTTTTTTCATTGCTTCTATTGTACTTGTTCTTGACTTTAAGTGATCAGACAAAGTGCATAACCCCCTCTTTAGGCTTTTCAGTATCAGTGTCTATTTTCGTAACTACGGGTGAAAGGGGAATTAAGCATGGTTTTGTACCGCTGAGCTGACTTTTGTCAGGCTCCCCAACATTGTGACTACTTACAGTTGAGCTATCAAAGCTATCTACCACCATTTCATCAGAGTCCGTATCTAAGTCCATATTGTCTACTGTAAGCATATCATACTTGTTCTTGGAAGCAAGCAAGGGGGGTCTCACTGGCCTCCAGCAGGAAAATCCTTCTTGGCTGCCATTTCGGCCTCTTCTGCAAGCTTCTGGACCCAGTATCCCCTGAGGTCCTCATAATTCATTGCCCGGATATCCAGGCGGCTTCTGCAGTCATGGGCCATGTGCCCGGGCTTCCGGCACTTGTACCAAATGAGCAGGGGTCACTTCACCGACCAGTCCACATCCATCGCATTGGGGTCTCGGACATGAGGGGTGTTTGAAGTCCCCTGTGTTTGTTGTTGCCCGGATTGTTGACCAGGAGATGATGACAAGAGGGTTGGTGGCCCTCACTGGGTCGGTGTGAAGGGGGCCCTCGCATTCTGAGCTCCCCATGTGGGCTGTCGGTGTGTTCCGAACAACTGCTCTTCTGCATGGGCCTGTCCCCATTGGCGGTCCATGCGCATTGTGTTGCCGTACCATTGATCTATGGTCGTTGGCTGGTTCTCCAAATTGTTGAGCTGCTTGCGCAGCCCCTTGTTCAACGACTGCTTGAACTCATAGATGAGCGGCGTGCCCTTGTAACCAGACTCGTGCGCCGCAATCTTGAAGTCCTGGATGTGTTCATCCGCAGTCTTCTCGCCTTGTACCATGGTGGTGATTTCAAACACCTTGGTATCCTGAATGTTGGGGTCACCAAATGTGACTCAGATGGATGTGAGGAGGTCCCTTGCAGTTGCAAAGGGTGGGTCTCCATGCAGCATTTCTTTAACAGCAACCTCGTGCCATTTGGACATGGTGCCTCCCTGCAAGTACAAGAGGATCCATATGATCTTGGAGTCCTTGTCTCTGAATTAGTCGGGGCATCCCTGCATGTACATGTAAACCACGGTTTTGAAGCTGTCAAGCTCTGTGGCTTTCCCTGAGAACGGGAGCAGGCACACTACTTTCGACATGCACCTGGACAAACTGGGTGCGGTTGCCTGCTCTTGTTCTTGTTCTCTTTTTTCCTTGAGTAGTGCTTCCATAAGTAGGTCATGCTCTGCCTGAGCGGCTCTCAGCTGTGCCTCTAATGAGGACTCAGCAGGTGCCTCTGTCAAGTCATCGATATCGGTGGGGAGAGGGAGAGGGGTGGTGTCATCAAGGCTTAGCTCCTGGAGGTTGGCCATGATGTGGGGTGGTGTCGGTGGTATGGAAATTAAGCAGGGGTGTGGAGAGCCAGTTTGTCTGGTCCAATCACTTATGGCCAGGGATGAGGATCGGTAGGCAAGAGGAAATGCAAGAGTTCCTTGGAGCGGGTGCACAAACCTGCTGTGCTCCTTAGGAGCAAAGGTCGGGAGACATTGCTTGCCAGGCAACATGGTCAAAGAATGTGGTGAGTGGACGATGGCGGGTAGAGTTTTAAAGTCTGGTCGGGTCCAGTTGTTCAGCCATTTCGGCCCCAACCGGACCCCAACCGGTTGGTCATTCACATCCAAAAGTATCAACCGACGACTGAACCGGGTACAACCGGTTAGTGTCGGTTGCTCAGGTGGTTGTGACTGGTTGAAACCGGTTGCAACCCAACCTGGTTACAGTCGGTTACAGTCGGTTGAGACTGACTGCAACTGACATCTACATAGACTTACAGTACATACTGACTACAAATTATTTACTGTAATTTAAAATATAATATAATATACAAATAAAATAAAAATGCATAGCAGACGATGGGGACAGCGGATGAGAGGGGGGGGGATGGTGGAAGAGAGGGGGATGGCAGACAAGTGGGGGATGGCGGACAAGTGGGGGGGGAGGGAGTGGAGCCAGCGGATGACAGGGGGGGGTGCAGTGGACGAGAGGGGGGCGCATCAGACAAGTGGGGGGGGACAGTAGACGAGAGGGGGGGCCCAAGAGAGGGGGGGACAGCAGACGAGAGGGGGTGTGGCAGACAAGTGGGGGGGGGGACAGTAGACGGGGATGGCGGATGAGAGGGGGGCGCAGCGGACAAGTGGGGGGTGCAGCGGACAAGTGGGGGGCACGGCAGACAAGTGGGGGGCAGCAGACAAGTGGGGGGTGCAGCAGACAAGCAGGGGGGGGCAGACAAACAGGGGGGATGGCAGATGATAGGGGGTGCAGCAGACAAGTGGGGGATGGCAGACAAGTGGGGGACAGCAGACAAGAGAGGGAGGAATAAACAATGTTGTGGTTGTGGGGGAAAGTTGAAATGGTTGAAAAACTTTTGATGATGCCATCTTGATCATCAGTACAAGCGTGCGCAAACACAAATGTGTCACGACGCATAATCATTTATACTTGCACAACACATGTGCAAACACATGCAAATGAGCCAAAGGTATATAAACCCTTGCCCATCTGCCATTGTCACTTGGGCATGCCCCAACCTCGCTGAGAAAATATGTACATAAGTAAATAATATAGTATATATTAGTGTATATATAAGTACATAACTGGCCGGTTGCAACCGGTTGTCAACTGGTTTGAGTACTTCCCAAATCTAGCCAACCGCAACTGTGCGATACCCCCATGAGCCCCAACTGCGACTGGAAGTCCGGTTGCCCACAGTTGCAGTCTGGTTGGGTTGCCGGTTTTTTTTGGTTGCTGCAACTGGACCTGCAAACACTAATGGCGGGTTTGTTGGTGATGTACTACTCTTGCTTCATACGTGAGGCTGGCAAACAATACTACAAGAACATAGTAGGTCGTCCAGTGGTGGCGTGAGCGGGATGTGAAACGGTAGAGGGAGAGTGCCATGTTGCAACGGGCTTGGGGTGGTCTGGCTGGGTAGCCTCTTGCTGGTGAACTCATGCCGAGATCTCAATCTCTCACACATTCAGAATGGTACAGGACAGACTCAACATTTCCTGCATGGTCTGTCACCTAAGTGGGCTATCCCTTCTGCTTGTGGTGTTCTGAGAAAGTCTCTGCACAAGGCATGAGGCTTAGAACCAGACGCGCAACGTCACAGGTTCAGAGTGCAATGATGGGGGGGGGGGAATTGTAAAGGGTAATGGGTAGGGGCTCATACCTTAATGATAGCAGGCTGTTGTAGCCATGTGTCATTTCAAGTGAGGCCCAAGAAAAGAGTAATGAGGATGAGAAAGATGTGAGAGGGAGCGCGAAGGGTATTCGAGTTCTTCTGTTAGGACAACGCTAATCACAAGGACTAGTCACTCAACAACCAAACAACAAGGAGAGAACCTTATAGTCAAAGACTGGAGTCTCTAGGCATTATATTAACAACTTAAATACTACAATACATGAGTTAACCATGAGGTAAGTGCATGTGCTGCATGAGGCAACTTGACTGTGCTTGAGTCATGAGGCATGTGTGATGTATGGACGCCATGTGTTTACCATGTATCCACTAACTCTATAATAACATCAACATATGTAAATAGAGTGGGGGTGTGTGACTGGTGGTGTTGGGTGTCTTTGGGGGGATAGTGAGAATCGTGCTCATGACGTGTACCACTGTGCATAGTGTGAGTGGTGCCAGTGTGGCTCATAGCATGTTGTATGTACATCAAGTTGGTCCTCTCACCATGAACTGCTTCACTCACTCCGAGTAACTTATGGTTTATCCTCTCAGATTAGTGAATTATGATGGTCCTCTATATTAGGGTATCTTAGCATTATTATTATTATTTTATCATCCAAATTTGATTTTTGAAGCCCTCTGTGATCTATGGTTGTTATGGCTAACCGCAGCCGTGGTTAACCCTAACCATTGTGGAAGGGGAAGATGACACACCCGTCGACTTCCCACTTCCGAGGCATTTCCCACAGGACCCTCGACATGGCCAGGGATTCTTAAATATCTTTATCATTCCTTTCTTTCTTTTGTTTATTGTTTATTCACATTTCTAATTAATCTCTTCTCCTCTTCTGAGCCTCAGGTAGACAGTCAAGACAATCCTGAAGGCCCATCGAGTTATCCTATGTACCAATCTCATGATCTGACCACACACCATGCTCCCTCAAGATTTCCCTTGAGTCTCCCACTCTCACGTTGAAGGACTGGTTCTTGGTTTTGCTTTTGATACCCTTTCTTTGCATGTTTTTATTCTTTCTTTTTACTTCCCTTCGAGATCCAAGATTCCGGCATGTACCCCCTTCCATGGCTAGTCACATCTGACTTGACAGGCTAATCTGTCAGAAGAGTAGGGTTGAGGGGGCTCATCAGATGGTACTCCGCACCTGCTTGGGGCCCAGGTGACGTCTTGTCAATAGAGGGCCTTGGTGCTAGTCCCCTCCCTGAGCCATTCCTGACAGCTGAGGCTCTGAGAGGAGGACTTGATGATGCTGGACCGACGACCACCTGTTCCCGAATTTGTTGAGTGTTCTATTTTTATCTCCACTTCCTTTTTTGTCCATTTCTGCCTCTTTATTATTTTATTATTCATCTCTTGAGTTCTGATTGGCGCAAGAGTACACACACAATCACATGTGCATATAGTTAGCACTCTCAGCTTGTATATAAGCTGTCCTCCCACCTTTCAAATGGAGTACACACTTCTTTCCCTCTCGTTTCTTGGTTTCTATAAGTTTCCCTCACAACGGCCCATCTTTCCTCAAGACAACTACACACGACGTGTAGTTTCTGAGTTAAGTCTTCTTGTTTCTACGGTTACAGGGCATCACGGCCCTATTTCTGGACTTTTCCTGACTGGACCAACGAGTCCCCTCTTTCCTGTTCCATGCCCACGCGCATTTTCTCATATCGAGTGCCATCTGCCTCGATCTCTCCATCTCTCGACTGTCTCTCGTCCCTTTCCCACGCGGTTCGATCATTGATCGATCCGATCGCAACACGCCGTTCATGAATGCGTCCGCTTTGACCCCTTGGCTCTCAGGTTCTTGACTCCTTTCGAGAACTCTGTGTCTCGTCTCTTTTTGTTAAGAATGTCTCTTAACTACTCAACAAGTTCGAGACAACAAGGTGCTTCCTTGTGTCGAGTTCGTCGTTTAGACTCTGAGGTACTTCCTCAGGTCGAGTTCTCTGTGAGCAGTTTAAAGAGTTTATATCTTTAGGTCAAGCTGAGGCCTTGACCGACTATCTAGTACAGCTTATATAGACTATTGGCTACTCTGGTCTATATAACGATTGGCTGTTAAGAATAGCAGCTATCTACTCAGGTCTTTTAATGAGTCAATAATGAGTCAGTTTAATAAGTAAAGATGCGCCAGCTGTCAAGTGAGCGCATGTAAGAAAGTAAATATAGCATATGCGATGGAATCGTAACACTTTTCCCTTTTCACCATGCATTTGACACTTTTGTCACGTGTTTACCCCATCCAGCCTTACCTTTGCCAGCGCGACGTGACGACCCGACCGATCGACCTCAAGAGGGCCGAGACCCTGTTCACACCGTGACTTCCTCAACCTGCCAGTGAAATTTGTTTGCCATCAACTCTCACCATTGCCAGTCCATATCGCTCTCTACTTTTTGGGATAGCCATGTCTGATGGTTTGTCACTTGCGTTGGACCATCATCACCCAACATCTAATATAGCTTTGAACAGCCTCTACACTGAATTAGACATGCACAGAATTGCACGATTTTACACACAATCTTTTTTTTGAGTGCTGCGATGGTCCCTACTCGACTGCCTTCATGCTAATTTGTTAGTCTGCAGTCGTTATAGAGTTGTTACCTGTTCCTGATAATATGATTGGAATGATCCAAGCTATGAGATCAGCAGTGACTATGTTTTTTGCATGATTCTGCCGAGTCGCACTGACCAGTTTAGTAATTTACATGTGTTGAATGCTTAGTAATTCAGGTTGAACTTTGAGATGTTGAACTTCAACAGGCCCAGACAGTGCTCTACTTATTCAACTTCTTCCAAATTGTTCAAGAAATTGAACGTTTGGGCTGCGGCATTTTTTCATCCATTATTAGCCTGTTTCTCTTCTGTGACGCCAGGTTTGACTTTCCGTCACCTGTATCAAGTTTGACTCTTCATCACTCAAGTTCAAGTGTCTTCTTCAGGTTGTGAAGCTACACTCACTGGCCACAAAAAAAATGACCGAATCGGAAGAATTCCATACCACAAGTGCCTTTTTCAGTGATATACCTTGGAGAACAGATGTCCTCACAACTCCCGGTGGTCTCCATAAACTTGATTTGGTTTCTGACATTTCTGTGAGTTGAATCAGGTTCTGATTATCTTCTGCTTTTGCTTAACTCCAGATTTTGTGCCACTGGAGGCATACTTGGCTGTAATTCATAAGCAGGAGGACAACATGTGCCCTTCTAGGTCAACCTCCGGCTATTTTCCAGGATTTGGGAGGGTGAAGTTGTTGCAGATATTCTGTTCCACAGGCACTGTGCCTCCGAATCAGTTCAACACACTTTTAAAGGAACTTTTGAAGTATCGCCTGCTGGATGTATTTGCTTTCGTCCATGGTGCGGCATCAGAGACCAACACCAAAGCTAGGGGGAAAGTGCCATTTACTGATAACTTAGTGTGTCTCTTCATGTGTATAGGAATGCTTTTCAGTTGAAATATATGCCTGCTAGGGCCAAGCAACCATGGGGGACTGGCCCAAGGTCATCGACAATGCAATCAAATGTATGGAATCTGATAGAACATCATCTTTGCTTCTTAATGCCACACTGGAGACTGGCCATGATCAGCTCTCTGCTTGCTTTGAAGCAGTTTGCCATGCGACTGGGAACATGCATAGGGCAAAGAAAATGCTGAACATTGCTGCTGCTGCATTCCACCTCTGTTACCTACTCCAAGTATGTGCCTTTCCCCTCATGATCTTATTTTTCCATCATCAATGCTATTAGGGTAATGCGCATTTGCCACAAGACAAGAACCAGCTAAAGGAGGAGCTTAGAAAGTAAATGCAATTGCATGATTTTGTAATGGACCTCCATTTATGTTCGCGACGTCTTAGATATGGTATCTCAGTGGATTGCTCAAAATTTGACATTGCACCAGAAATGTTACAAAACCCTTTGGTTGTTGCCCTTGCTGTTTCCCCGCTATTTCTCCTTGTTAATCGACCACTAACAAACATGTCCGTGGGCAAAAAGAAAAAACACAGTTGAAAACGGCTATGGAGGGTGAGTGGTAGCAGCAGACAAGTGTTGAACAATGATGGTGTCAATGCAGATTCATCCAATGAAGAAGAGGGGGAGCATGCCACTCCAAACATGATTGGAGGTAGTTTTGGTGGTTCTTCAGATCATGTGATTAAAGATGTCGACATGAATGGAGATTGTGACCATGTAGACAGTTCTTCCAGGAATGAAGGAGATGAACCTAGGCAAGAAACTACAGGGGAAGGAAGGGATCCTAGCACCATGAACACACAGGCAGGACATCCTGGTCCCATGGATGTAGACATGAGAGAGAATTCTCCTTTGGCGCACAATGGGAATGGGGGTGATCCAGAGGGCAATGCAACGATGCCCAATATTGACACAGAGGCAGGGCATTCTGCTCACATGGATGTGGACATGAGAGACAATTCTTCTTTGGAGCATGATGGGAACCAGGGTGATATGGAAGGCAATGCAAGGACAGAGGCGGGGCATTCTGACCCTGTGAATGTGGATATGAGAGACAATTCTCCTTCAGAGCATGATGGGAACCGGAATGATGAAGCGGGCAATGCAAGGATGCCCACACCCTCCGAGGACCAGAACAGCAGCGGCAGCCAGAAACAACAAGGCCCAATACGCGAGGAGAAAATAAGGAAAAAAGACCAACCAGCCCCTCCACTGGGAAAACCAAAACCGAAGCCGAGACAAAAGTCAAAGTTGGAGCCAGGATTAAAGCTGAAATCCCAATCTCACCTAATCGAGCACAATTACTTTGAAGAAATAGAATTTGGGGGCACTACCAGACTGGTTGATATGATTGACTTGACGCAAGATATGGTTAGTTTGTTGCTTCACAACAACACAATTTATTACATTTCTTAACAGGCAAAACCTGAAAAAACAGACCTGTTAATGACTACAAAGGCACGAGCAATTATATGTGCGACAATTAATAACTCAGATTTTTTACACAGAAATGATTCATAGGCAAAGCAGTAAAGCTATGGGCTCCTGGCAAGGATGACCCAGTGATGTACAGGCCATCATTCCATGTAAGCCTACAGAGTCATGTGTGGTACTACCCTGACACTAGGCACTCTCATAGTTCGCGGATGAGTGCACCATAATTAAAGCTATTCATGATGCAGTCACGGCAAGTTATAAAGACAGCCAACCACTGTGGATTACATGTCCAGAGGAGTCTGTGTTCTGTGTCATCTCAAAGCAAGAATTTGAGAGCAAGAATGTCTGGAATGTACAGGAACTGTTCCACTGAAAGCATATTGTTATATACGATCAGTTTGAACCTAAGCTCACATTTGACCAAATGGGTTTGGAGACATTGGGCAACTTATACAAGCCAGTGACAATCCATGGTATGTGAAATATACTCTTTCAGTTGGTGTTCTTATGATATCCTTGATATGTGACAGATTACTTGGGAAGAAAACACCTTTAACTCTAATTCTCAACACCACAAGGGCACTCTGGAAGACATGCTGACCTGCCACCTCCAGAAAAGTAGAATCCTCAACGCACTGGACTTCCCAATGCTGTCTGCTCCTCATCCCCCCATGAGTTTTGCATCGGATCTTGCAGTGTTCAATGCTACCATTGATTTTCCAATGTGTAGCCACAATATCTTGTTTCCAATTGCAAGTACTTGATGGGGGCTTGCTGCAACTTCAGGTGCACACCATCTGTGGCACATTGGCTGTAACAGCTTCTGCACTTACATTGACATGCAAACTGGTGTGAAATGGTGGATCATCACAAAACCCAAAAATGGCTCTATGCATTTCTCTGATGCGACATTTTTTACTGAGAAATACGACCTTAGTGGTGTACTTTACACTCCCCCACAAGTCTACATAGACTCCCACTGGACTCCATGTACTATATGTAGACTATATGTAGACTATACATAGACTATACATAGACTCCCACTAAAGTCCATGTAGTCTATGTTGAAGCTACTATAGGGAGTCTACATGGAGTTTACAGGGAGTTTGTTTATTAGTCAATGTAAATCATTACAGATGTTATAGGGTGCTTATAGTGAGTCTACATAGAGTCTACATGGAATCTACATGGAGTTTACAGGGAGTATGCTTATAGTCAATGTAAAACCTATTACAGGCGATACAGGGTGTTTATAGTGAGTCTACATAGAGTCTACATGGAGTCTACATGGACTTTGGCCATTCCTAGCCATCATTCCTAGAGGTAAGTCATTACTTCAAATATTAAATGTATTTGTTACTATTTATGGAAACATCAATACTAGTGGAGATGTAAAAACACCCCAACGTGCTAGAGGTGGGGTCATGTATTTACTAATATAATACAAGACTAATAATATGAAATAAAATAACCCCCCCCCCACGTCACTTGGAGTGAGGCAGGGGAGGGGGTGGCCCCACTGTGCCACAGCGACCTGCCCCTCTCATAGCACCCCATTCCACCCCATGAGCAATGACTCGTGGGAGTGGTTGGGGTGCTGGCATGGGGTGCTGTGGCCCGCTCGACGGCATCGTCGCTCCACCCGTGCTCCACCCCACGAGCAGTGGCTCGTGGGGCTGGGCCGGGTGGCATCCATTGGGGTGCTGGGCTTGTTTGTTGGGTCACCCTCAGCGGTCGGGGCTGGTGAAGCCTCCAGCCACGTCCCAGAGGCGTTCCCCATGTTCTAGGGGTCTCCCGCCGCATCTCAGAGGTGTCCCCCTCATTCGAGGGGCTTTCTGTCACATCCCTTGTGGCTCCCATCGTGTCCCTGGGTGGCACTCTCATCGCATCCCTGCAGCTGGTGGCACATTGTGTCGCATCCCCCTCAGCTTCTGTGGTTAGTGACGTGGCAGGCGGGGTGGGCCATTCTGTGTGTTGCGTCCCCCCTTGGCTTCTGTGGTTAGTGACGTGGCAGGCAGGGTGGGCCGTTCTGTGCGCACCTCACGGGGTACTACCCCTGCTCGGGCCTCCTGGCACCTCCATATCCCCCTCCATGCCCCTCAAACTCCTAGCTGAGTGAGGAGGAGGGGCGGTGCATTGGCAGCAGGCAGGAGGTGGAAGGGGATGGCGCAGGTGTCAGTGATGTGGCATGCACGTAGGTGGGAGGGGGGGTTACCAGGTCGCAGGGGGTGCTGAGGTTGCAGCCCCAGGTCGTGTGGGTGATACCTAGTGGGGGGAGGTGGTTAGTGACATGGCACTTCAGGGAACAGAGGGGGAGGGGGCCGCTTACCATCTGGGGGCGCTGGGGGTCGTCGCCGCACGTTGGCCGGCCTGAGGGAGCGAGGTTCGGGGCTGTGGACAGAGATGGCGAAGGGGGTGGTGGTGGTCGAGGTGCGAGGTCGGTGGTGGTGGTGGTGGTAGCATGTCATGTGTAACTGACAAACAAACAGTCACACAAGGCCACACATTCCAAGGAACACATGATGAACATATCACTTATAGATCAAAGTGACCACAATAAGCAAAGTCACATAGCCAAATGGTTATGTATGGCTACGTATGTAATATGTAATCCAATGGTTGTGGGTTCAATTCTCTAGCATGGCAATTTTTTTATATTTAATAGTATGAGGCTTAGAGTCTTTGCGGAGTCTACATGGAGTCTATGTGAAGTCTACATAGAGTCTACATAGTCTATGTATAGTTTAGTGGGAGTCCCACTACTCCTTGTAAATACATGGAGTTTACTGGGAGTCTACATGGAGTCTACAATGACTTGCCATCAACATGAATCCCATGTTTGGTGAACCCACACTCCACCTAAAGTCTATGTAGTCTATGTAGACTCCATGTATACTTGTGGGGGAGTGTAAAGCCCTCCCTTAGTGGTGCCAACCTGGAGAAGTGGGACCTGGAAGCAGTCCTTCTTTGTCCTGGATCTCGATTGTAAGTGGTGTCTGGTTAGAATTTTTGTATCTTAATAATTTGGCTACAGGCTGATGCACCTGAATATGCCACATTTCATTGTGACACCGGAGTCTGCAATTTTTCATGGTGGTCACTTCTATGTGATGTTGACAAGACACGATTTTCAGACTTTATCATATGGTCGTGGCCAGTCAAAAAGTGACGAATACAGAACATAGCCACAATGCGCATCTTTTACTTCAAAGGATGGTCATTTACATCCACAGTGTCCTCGTCAAGCTTGCGTCTAAGCCGTTAATGCAGATGACTACTACTCCACATGTTCCCAATGTCTCCACCTTCGAAGGGACCCTCGACCTCTTCATGTTATGTGTCATCATGGAACTTGGGGATCTCCTCAACCCACTGGCGTACAAGAAGAAATACTGTCGTGGTCGCAATTGTGACCATGACCGGTTGTGCACCATCCACGCACGCAGCCTATCCAGAGACCTTCGAAAATGGTGGCGTATGCAATACATCTTCCACAACCCTGCAATGAACACACATGGATAATGAAATCATATTCAAGGAGCTAATGTCCCAGCAGATTTGTGAACTGATTTCTTACAAGAAAGTAGCAGAGGAGGGTGGAGTTGAGGGTGAAGTGAAGGAGTGCATGGTAGAAGTTCTCAAGAGCTTGGTGTCAAAGTATTTTCCTCAACTTCTACATTTACATGGATCACTTAACAATGGCTTTGAATGGACGGGAGTGAGATATGTGGTTCAGGCTTGACAAGGAGTAGCATACACCAGATGTAGGTATTCTAATTTTGTTGAACTGCACCAATTTATAATGCATTTGTAGGCCAAGATATCTTGACCTCAGGGCAACCATTGTGGACATGGACTTCATGCAGCAGTACAGGAATCTGGGTGTGGATCTAGGCTCTGACATCTCAGATAGTTCAGAAAGTGATCTGAGTGATCTGAGTGATTCAGAATCAGATGGTCCAGGTATTTCTGAGGATCCCTGTGCTTTGTAGCTTGCTCACCTGCACATGTGACAGCTATTCATCAACATAAATGCAGCAGACTTGCATAATGTAAGGATTGCAGCCATGGTATTGATCCCAAGTCTTGTCTGCCTTCTTGCACATGCCTGTTCGCTCAGTTGACCCCAGGCTCTGGAAGCTGGTGTACTGTGTGTTTTTGTTGTCTGGCCTTGTTACATTTCCTCTCAATGCATATATTCATACAATTCTGCTATCATGATTATCTATCCTATCCGAGTCATTGTATTATTGTAACTATGACATTACATTGCTTTGTTCAAGGACTGGATGTCATTGAAAAATCCCATCCCAGTACCTAGGAGAGCGAGGGAAGCACAGTGCTTAGTACTAGGATTTCAAGTTGCTGGTACAACATGTAGTAGTAAAGTTCAGTTGAATTGAATACTACAATGGGAGCTTGAAATTGAGTCATAAGTTGAAATGTTTACTAATCAAGTTCAATTTACAACTTCAATTTAGACTGACTCCAAGTCGGACTCTCAGGCTTGTCGCTGCTCCTCTCCTTTGTCTGCCCTTAATTTTGTCTCCTGGTGGCCTGCAGGTCTGACTTTTTGTCACCTGCTTTGGTTGAGTCTGACTTTTCATCACTCAATCTTCCGAAGTTTGGATCCTTCAAGTTTACCTTAAAGTTTGAGCTCTCACCAGCAATGGCAGGGACTTGGGGTCATTGACATCACTCAGCAAGCTGAATTTCAACTTGTTCTCCCTGTCATCCTTCCTGTTCTCTGCTTGTGCTCCATGACTCATGGTCCTGCAGCCCTCCATTTGGATTACTGTTCTTTGGCCCTTTGATCCTATCACTAGCTTGATCTAAATCCTTTGATTGGATATCTTCCTCCTGCTAACTGAGCATGCCATTTGGATGTGTTCTGTGGTGCCCTACAATTATATTTAAGTCCTTGCCTCTTACCTCTTTTACCATTCTCATAGCTAGTAGGAACTTATCAAAATGACTGCCATGGTTATTATTAATGGTTCGATTCGTTGGCAGTAGTTTGAGCTTGAGTTTGCGCTGGACTTGCTACTGAGTACCTTCATACAGAGGGTAGATTTCCCAGTGCAAATGATCAATCATGGTTTAATCCCCCTCAAGTTGGTGAGCCAACTTCCTTCGATGGTGTTGTATATGCAGGTGTTGGCTTCATGTAGTGTTGACAATACACTTATCAACGCATCAGGTGGCCCCTCCAGGCGAGAGCCTCCTTTACTCGTGCCCACAAAATTGGTGCATATCCATGGGGTGGCACCCAATGAAAGATCGAGATGCATTTTAGTAGGAGAGAGATTTCTGGTAGCTAATTTATAAATCTGTCAAGGTACATAGGTGAAAAAGATTGAAATGGACAAGTCTAAACCGTCAACAGGTTATCTATGTGACCGTGTTTGTTTACTCTGAGTCTGACACTGTCAGCTCTGAGTTGTCTACCACCTGTCACTGTGGGTTGCAGTAGTGGAAGGTAAACATTTGATGCGTCGTGATGAGCTCACACACATCACACTTCACAAAGAGGCCAAAAAACTCGGCCTCCCTCAAACCCGGTTGGTCCATAGAGTTGAGTTTAACAAATTTGCACCAGTCCATTTGCTTGCTGTGATGATCGTCCTCAGTGCAATCTTCCATAGCCATCAAATCTTCACAATTCATTATGATCAGCTCATGTTCAAGTTATCACGGGGATATTCTTCACTTACTGGCTTGCACATAGGTTCTTTGGAGAGGGCACCGGAACTTCAAGGCCTCCTTCTCCCATTCATGAAGGACCGGGGGAGGGCAACATGTACCAGCCTCTTCATTGCCTTTGAGTACCTTTCTCTTCTTGAGAAACTTTGGTGACTGACCTCTGAATGGGCCAGCCTTTGTTGGAACGTTGCCCATGGCAGCTATCCTTTCCAGGGGCACTGGGTGGAGTATGAGTCCTTCATTCTATCATCAGTGAAAATGGAGACTGACCTAAGTATCTGCACCGACTCTCTGCACACTCTGCGACATACTCTCCACCGAACCGGCCAAATACTGGTATGTATATTGCAGCCTCTGTAAAAGCTGGCTCCTCACTCAACCTTTGCAATAAGGGGCATAGGCAGCAGGGACCAAGAAACTGGTGTTCTTTGTGATGCTGGCACAGTGCTCATGGGTCTATGCACTTTTTTCCATTGGTTGGCCTAAACAAAACATGAGTGGCCACCTGGTAGCAGTCAAGGTCACATACCAATACCATGTGGTTAATTGCAGTGTTTTCACATCCAAAGACAGGACAGAATGGGTTTCCTGTCCAAGCTGATGGAGTGGTGACTGCCGATAGGTGGCAACGGATCCAGAAGTCAGCGGTTGCGGATTCCCAGGCATGGTGGAGATTCTGTGAGTGAGTAACTATTTACGAAGGTGCAGGGGTCAACTCAGTACTAGAGGTCGAGTCTGATCAGCCTGGTTGGAATTTTTTATGCTTTATGAAAAGTCAAAAAGACCCTGACTGTGCCACAATGACTCAACCTAGCTCCACATTCTGCACTAATTTTTGATTTTGACTTGTTCTCCACCATCCCGATGTTTTAAAAAAGTGTGTGGCAGCCAAAAGCTGGACCCCAACCCAAGTGTGTGCCTTCCCTTAGCTGGCCTCCCCCTGTGCTCCCAATGTCAAATGAAAATGCCCCTTCTCTGGGCACCGATGCTTGAACCAATGCCCTGAAGCTTGGAAACTGAAAAAAACTGTGAGTCAATTTTCAACTGCAATGCAAGACTTACAACACTCCGACTGCTATGGTTCAGGTGTGCTGGCAATCCTTTAATCCATCATGGACAACATTTCGGCAAAATGGTGCATGCCATGTGCAATGTGAGGATGAAAAGGTTGCTGAAGAGTTGCTTACTTCTGAGTCAGCTCAAATCTTTCCATTCACTCCAACTGTGCACTAACATACCCTTCTGCAATGCAGGGCCCAAAAAGAGTTTTTCTGCTGTCTCAATTGGTGATCCTCCTAGATCAAAGTTACCCTCATGAGTTGTGATCATGACTCATCAAGTGGAGCAGTTTTGCTCCGGAGTGCATCCATGATAGGGGATGGTGTGAGGGAGCTTCCAGGTGTCATAGATTTTGGCTATACAACAATAGTTGCTGCAGTTTGAAGATCTCGTAGTGGCATGTCATCTGTAGCAACTGATCAATATGTTCAGAATGATGTTAGAGTATAAAACTGTGACTGAATCATACCTGGATAAACATCGGTGCAGTTGTTGTTGATAGCTATGTTCAATGGTACACCTGGCTGGAGGTGAAGATGCTGTAAATTTTTGTTTGAACCTAATACTTTTGCTTTAGCTAGTGTAGAACTAGCTGGAAGGGATATGGTCTTCTGTAGCTTGTTCTCGCTGTACACCATGGTCACATTATGACAATCGCCCATGAGATGTATGAGAACTGAATTGGTGTAGGAACTTTATTGAATGGTTGTTACAAAAAATCCCCATCACAAGATGATCAAACTTGAAATTGTCATGTCATGGTCAGCACAAAAGCTTCCTGTTATCAGGTCGATAGGCCCTTCCAAACAAAATTTGTTTAGTCGGTTTGTTTGGTTCAATCAGTGATGGACCCCAATGCCAATGAACCGATGGCCAGGATATTTGCATCTGACTACATAGTGTGTTCAGCGGCTCACCAGCATGAGGCTGCATCATGAATTAGAACCAAACAAACCACTAAACAGAGGTTGTCATGATGGGGCCTATCAACATGATAACAGCTGTCACGTGCAGGGTGGATATATCCTACCTGGATACCAGAAAAGGTGGGTATGATTGCCTCGCCACCAGAACTTACCTTGTTGGCCATGCAAGCTAGGCCTTTTCATGAGCAATCTGCTATACACCAGAGGGTCATCAATTTAGTAGATGAATACCTCCCAAGTCTTTCCCATTGTCAAGCTTCAGATCATTCCAATGATCTTCCAACGAGTTCATCTGTCATTGATTTGGTAGATGAATCCCTCCCAGATCTTTCCCATTGCCAAGCTTCAGATTTTTCTGATGTTCCGACAACAAGGGCATCTGGTGAAGGAGATATAGCCACAGCTTGTGTTGTGCATCATGATAACTTTGGCTAAATGGATAGGTTAATCGCATCTCTGTTTCCTCATACAATTCTCACTGCCTCCATATTGCAGGTCTTATGGCAGCTCATCGGGGTCACCTTAATGCAATTGAATCTTGAGACAAGTGCTGATTCTAGGCAAGAGGGGTTTAGGCATGGCAGGGTTGACAACACAATAAGCACGTTATTTCTTCCCTAACTCTGTTATTCTATATCTCTTACCCATCTAGTGCCCAAATGCTTCGTGAACAATCTATGGAACCCCAAAATACCACTTCGCCTTCTTCGGATGAGCCTTTGAATCAGGACACATTTGTGATTACTACAAAAGGAGGTGACCATAACAGTCCTGTGGCCACATCCCCAACCACAATCCAATCATTACCACAGCTTGCGTTATATACAGATGTGGACATGGATGAAGTTAAAGAAGCGGTTACAATTTCTTGCATATCTCCAGCCCTCATCACACCCATGGTTATCCCGTCCTTGGATGTAGGATGCAAAACTGGACCCATGGCTATATGTCCTACCCCAGATCAACCTTCCCCCTGACTCATTCTGTCCAGCTCAAACAGTGTAACCATGGATGAGGAAGCGGAAAATACAGTTGCTGTACATTCTATTGAGCCATCTTTATCAATGAATAGCATCCTGCACAGCACATCTAGTCCCATAGCTCCCATAGCTCCCATATCTATGCTCCTACTTATGGATATAGATGATGATGGCTGTGTATCCATCCTGAACAGTCCTGTGTCCATAGTTTTGCCCAAAGTCCAACCTTCTAGTCCAGAAGATCAGCTTTGTGATGGAGAGGAGTCTTCCTACTCTCATGAAGTGTTGGAAATACCCTCTGGATACTCAAAAATTACCTTGCTTTCAGTGTCCAAGCCTTGGTACATTATTTGGCATTCATTCTTCAAACTCTTACCACCAGCCTGTACACACACAATGTACACACCATCACTGCCACAGGGAAAATGATGTGGTTGGCCACCACTAGCAGCTGTGAGCTATCTTGTGGACCAACTGCTGCTCCCAGGTGTACATTTAAACTGCAAGTTTGTCTCCCAGACTGCATATTGTGGTGCTGCAAGTAGAGCAACTCATCAGTGGCTTCCAATGGTGATTGCGACTGGAGGCATACTGGATGTGAATATACAACTACCAATCTCTGATGAACTGCAATCTCACTCTGGTGAGCATCAGTCTTGTCCACAATGTCATGGTGGCTCCAGGAGAAGGGGCAGTGGAACATTTTTAAATCCTCAGCACTCCAGGACAGCAGGGCCCATGTTACTGTCTGAACATCTGGCTCAATCCCAGAGCCAGGCTCAGCCAGTACAGAGTGGACCCTCATCGTCACTTGTTGTCTCAATCCCCAACACCCAGCAGAATATAAGATGAGAGAAAATTACGTTTTCATCATGGTCCATACTATACGCGATCACCACATAGTCATGAGCATTCTGAAGTAGGTCGATCTCAGTCAGTATCACCTTGCAGGAGAAACTGGTTTCCAGGGCCAACAATCCCATCAAGCGGAGCATTGTTATCATCCTCGCTGCAATAGCCAGGAATGCTATAGAGTAGCTCAATCCTGGTCAGTATCCCCTCTCAGGAGAAGCCAGCCCCAGGACCATCTGCCTCACCAAGCGGAGCATCGATGTCAATCTCATGACAGGATCGAGCATCGTAACGAACTGCAATCTCATCCATCCATGTCTTGTGCATGGTCTCCTCAGTTCTCATATATGGAACAGCCATGCGACAGCAGGGGGTACTTCCATCCAGAAAGTCATAATCTGCTAGGCTTGTCTCCACTGCAAACCTGTGGATCTGCGCCCCTCATGCCTATTCCTCTCTTGACTTGGAACCCATCTTTGCTCTTGGAGGCATTATCATCTTGTGGGCATATCATTCTGGTCATCCTACCGAGTTGATGGTCCCCACATATCAATACTGTTCTCCCACCATCGGAAATTTGATGTATGACATGACAAGGCATCCGTTGTATTCCCAAACTTTGGCTGTGCATCCCATTTTTCAGCATGCTGGTGTCCCACTCTGCGACCAGATCAAGGGTGAGATGGAAAATGAGCAAGATGCAGATTTTGATAGACATGTGTCACTCTATCAACCAGCCTTGCCCTTTTTTTTAGGAAATGAGGAAGCAGAGGGGGTGAAACATAGGCAAAGTATGCTGCTCAATGGAGCATCCTCAACTGATAATTCTTGATGGACTGGTATGGATCTTTTCAGCATTTCAGGGTTGACTTGTACAATATCAAACTTAGTGTTGGGAATGGAGTGGTGAACAGTGACAGGAAGAGTTAAGGACAAGGTTAAGAAGATGAAGTTAATCTCAAAGGCTTGTGAGTGAGGGAGTCTGCAACAGGGAGGAATGTTATTATCATCTCCTACATGATGTGCAATATTTATACTACACAGTTAGGAGGTATAGTGTAATGCACTCCTTTAATATATAAAGGAGGTATTCTGTAATAGACCCCTGTACCAGTTAATAATGGAATAACTATGTCATATCCCCTATATAATTCTCCAGATAGACTTGTCTATCATTGTATATTATAGGGGGTTCCCTGGATAGCATAGGAGACAGTCTTGGCAGTCTTTGTAGTCTTGGCCAGTCTATTAAGGGTAGCAGCTCGGGAATTAATATTATTCCCTGTGGCTGTGTTGGACTCTACCAGTGGCAGATCCTAACCCTAACCTTAAGCTTAAGCTTAGGACTTGTATTCCTTCTCCCTAGGCTTGTTAACTGCCTTGGCTTGCCTGTATACTCTTGTATACATAATCCCAACACTTAGCATCGGAACAAACCTTTTATACTGTTTTAAATATGAAGTAGTAGGATACATCTAGATATGTTTATGCATCCATCTCATATCCTGTTGAGTTTCCCAGCAGTGTTTGGTGTTCTAAGTTGAAACCATGGCCAACCACGATGGCTCCGCATGTTAGATCTCACTGAGGCTATCTGTTAAATCCTAATCAAGCTTGGAGTGAACGTCTACATCATGAATAAAATAACAAAGTACAAAATTTTATTGATACTGTAAACACTGAACGCGTCCACCAGTGGATTTTCAGAAATATATCCACATAGGGTAAAGGTGAACTGAGATGGAGATGGGGAATGGGGAATGGGGAAGTCTACAAAATATCTGGTCGCAGGAGATCAGGTACTGCAACAACTTCAGAACCCAGTGAGGAAGTGGATCTTTCCTCATTGCGTTCACTCCCCTTGCCCTCCTCATTTCCTGTATTGGGATAATATCCGGATAGCAAGCCTAAGGCTATATCCAAGACAGTAATAATAATAATATCAATTACTGAGACTTAAACATTCTGTAGTATATATACTACATGTATAGTCTAGTCTAAGACAATCCTTCTTGACCTCTGAAACACCCAGAGGAACACCCCCCTTCGTCCTAAGGCCTTCAGTTAGCTTCCAGACTTGCCTCCCAACATCCTGCCATGTCTTGAATCCGTGCAATGTCATCCTGATCAGCGGAATCCATGAAATCCAGTGGAAATCCTGCCCTTTGGATGAAGGCATGAAGGCAGCCAACACCCATCTGAACAACAGATAGCTCACTGTCAGACCTGATTAGCTGCTCCTGCCTGAGATACAGCCTGTAGGCTGCCTCTCGATGAGCATGTTGAGACAACGCATGGCATGCAGCAGCACTGTCTCGCGATACACGTGCTAGCCTTAATAGTGTGTCAGCACTTTCTGGACTCTGAATCATGCAGTTACACCCTCATAGAAATTCATCAACTGTCGGGATCTTAAACGACATCAGCAAGTTGAAGCTAGGCCACTCAAGATTTAACACACACCCCAATGTTATCGAGATGTAGAGAGGACAATTGCACAGTGGGCAGGAGAGGAGCCAATAGTGGACCATCAGACATGGAAGATGAAGGTGCAGCAACAGGCACTGGAAGTGGGCTTTCCGTGGTTCTTAGGGTAGGGAGAGTCACTGAGACATTCACACCACAGGGCTGTTGACAGAAAAACTTTAGAGCTGAAACTAAATTCTCAGCTTACATACTTGAATATCAGGGGATCTAACTGGTGATGCATTGGTGTGCAGCCGCCCCAATGAGCGGAAAAACTTTGTTATCCATTGCCACAAACCAAGATAAAGGCTTTGTGAGGGTGGTTGGGCTATTTTGCTAGGAATAGGCATGATGAGGGAACTGGGATGCACCAATGCATCCAAGGCAAGGTACACAAAGAACTTTGCACTCAGTAGTACTACCATGACTAGATAGTAAGCAATTGTCATGGTTCATGACTTTACCTGACTAATTCGGTGTCAAGATACATCATGATACTAAGGAATCTGTAAGCCTGGCCCCAGGCTCACGACGCCGAACACATGCACACCGCTGCACACTGACCAATGCACACCGATGCATACAGGCGCACCGACGCCGAACCGATGCACACCACTGCACACTGACTGGTGCACACAGATGCACACAGGCACACCGACGCCGAACTGATGCATACCGATGGCACACCGCTGCCGATGCACACATACCAATGCTCACTGCCAATCGGTAAGTGCACAGCCATGACCGCAGGCATGACCGCAGGCGACCGCAGGCATGACCACAGACGACCACAGGCGACCACAGGCGACCACATACCACTGCCGGTCAGTACCACTGTCGATGCACACTGCTGCACACACCGAGCGACGGCTTCACCAATCGGTAACACCACCGACTGGTGCACTGCTACTGACACCACCGATGCATGTCGCATCACCGGCAACCCAATACCCATAGCTGGACATGCGTACAGATACCGGTGGCCCGACCACTTACCCGATATGAGAACTACGCTTGATGCGGCCATGGTTGAGATGCTGGATTTGGACACTTTCCAACACGGTCCAAACCCCTCATATATATACGATCTTTTCCCCTTTGTTGCCTCACTCTTACTACATGCAACAAAGGTATAGTTACTATTTCTCACTCATGTATTTGACTCTTACTATGTGCAACAAAGGATAACATTGTCCTGTCTGTCTGACTGAACTTAGTGAGGCGGCCTTTCCTGGCCTCCTTCCACTTTTTTTTTGACACTGACACTGTCTCGACAACCGTCGACTCCTACCCCCCTCCTCACAAGGAGAGCTCGACAACACCAGGCCGAGTTGGGGATCACCACAGACTTCCATATCCTTTCCACTGAACCCCGTCGACGAGGACCTCACCGGCAGGACTTCACCCCCACTCCACCATCACCAACTCCGTCCACTGAGACAAGTTTTTTTTTTTTTTTTTTTTTTTTTTTTTTGTTCAACAATTTATAGCGCGGTGTACGTGCACAGTCCGCGGGCACGAAGTACAAACATACTAGAGTAAGCTACGCTCTACTATACCAGACCCCTGCCGGTGTGAGACCTTCCTCCCTCTTTTAACCTCTAAGGCGGGCAGATAGACCCCATATAACGCTCACTGGAGCGGGAAGGCAGAGCCGCGCCCTTGCGCCGCCGCATGCCGGAAGACCCCCCACCCGCAGCTAGATCGGTCCCCCCACGCGCGGCCAGCCGAAGCCAGCCGGTGAGTGGTGTTGATTCACCGTAAGCCCCCAGCCCCCGAAGGTCCTGGAGGTTAACCGAGTTCCCTAACGGGCAGAGGGGAGAACCACTCCCCTCATCGAGAAATGGGCCACCGGACCGGCGTCCCTGCCGTCCGATGAAATGCCTGGCCGAGACCCAGTGGGCCTAAAGCCTGTGGATATGGGTACACCATTGGGCGGCCGAGGCCCCCACTGGTATGCCCATGACAGCCCCAGGGACGAGCCCCAGGAGCGCCCCATCCATAGCGATGGGGTGCGTGGTAGCACCGCCTGTATCCAGACAGGCAGCTTGCTGACAGTAGATAGGGGGTGTTACCCCCCCTGGTCCGTCGCACGAGCAGGTCAATGACGTCGCCGACGCTGGCGACGCCGCGGGGGGAGGGGCCCCTCAGAGGTGTCAGTGCCTGGAGGCAAGCTGTCCAACACTTCAGATAGATCCCGGGCGCTGCCTATGACAGGGGCCGAGGAGGAGGTCCCTCCTGCCAGGACGCGATTAATCACGCCCTCGGCTTGAGGGAAACGGAGGGCGGAGGCAAGAGTTGCCCCGGCCAGGTAGGCGAGCCGCTCTGGAATGCCAGAGGCAAGCAAATCAGGTGATATACATTCCATCCACTGGATGGCGGTATTCAGCATGTGTTCCACCGCTTCAGCTTCATACGATGCTTGGCGCATAGCTGCTGGGGTGGGAGGAATCGAGGGGCCCCCCGGGGGGGGGGCAGACCCCAGTGGAGAAGGAGGGAGGGTAGGAATGCGGTCCCCATCCCCCATAAACGTGTCGCACAGTGTATATGCGAGGGAGCAGTCCGCCTGGTGCCTGAGGGCACGCTGACGTTGGAGAACATGGCCTGGGAGGGCCAGGACGTGCCGGGCACGGTGGAGCATGGGGCCATCCATTGCCTCATGCGCCACAGACAACGGATGATCAAAGGGGTTGGAGACCCCCTCGTCGTCACTGTCGTCGACGTCAGACCAAGACGATGAGTCTTGATCGGACTGATCGCCTCTCCTCTGGAGGGAGCGGAGGGCGGAGAGGGGGTCCCCAGTGAGGGGGAAGAACGGATCGTCGAAATCGAAGTAATCAGTGTCGTATTCCATAGAAAATGCAAACGCGGACTCAGCAGAGGTGGTGGTTAAGACCAAGAACCTAGCGTGGGAGAAGTGCGTCCAGCACGCTTTAAAAGCGAGAGGGTGTGGCGTCCCCGCGATCGCTTGAGGGGAGAGAGCAGGGCCCCAGGCCTGCGCAGAGGGAGGGAGAGAGATAAATCCAGTGGGGGGCGTACCCCACTACCACCGGAGAATGGAGTCGCTGGCTCGAGTCCAAGGCACTAGAGATCCTGTAATGCGGGTCCCCGTACTCAATGTCAATGCACAGATGTACATTACACACCTGGAGCCACAGATCCTCTCCAGGGATCCCACAGCCCCGCTAAGTGTTCCCCCCCTACCCCAACATGTTCTCCCCTCGACCCCAAGGCAGGGCCCCCAGCCGAAGCCGGCAGTGTTAATTCACCGTCAAGCCCCCCCACCTAGGTGGAGGATGCCCCATCCCAGAGCCTCAGATCATCGAGTCAGAGCAGGAGTGAGAGAGATAGAGAGATGACTCCTGAGGGAGCCATCCGGGAGACATCCGAGGAGATCGGACAGACAGATTGGCGGGGTGCTCAGGACTGCTCCCAAACATCCCTCCAGGGATCCAAAGGTCAGGTCTGATCAAAGATCAGGCCAGAGGACAGACCGCTAGGCGACGAGCCAGGCGTTGTGAGCAAAGTTCCCACGGGACGTTGTGGTGGTAACAAGTCAAGAAGCGACGCCTGAGCACCTTGTCCACTGAGACAAGTGCTTCCACGGAATCCACCGTTGATTCCACCGCCCCTGTTAACCGCCAGACAAACATGTCCCAACGCACGGGAACACACCACATGGCGGAAGTCAAGGTCACCAAAATGAAAGACTGCCCTATGCTCACTGCCGGTCGTATCAACCCTCTCATCATGCAAGCTTGGTCCCTTGCCTGCCGCCGGTACATGAAGCATGCTGGGAAGACTGCCACCGAGATTGTCAGCTTTGTTGCTGAAGGCATGTTCGAGCCCCGGCTCATCGGCTGGTACCAGGCCGACCAGACCCGGATAGATGCACTTACCCTGGATCAATACCTGGGCGAGCTTGCAGGGCTTGTCTTAGAAAAGAACTGGGCGCACCACATCCTGGAAAAAATACTGTCCTCCAAACAGGGGGGACAGGCCTTCATTGACTGGAAGATTGAGATGGAAAATCTGAATGCCATCCTCACCACTTCCTCCCCCACACACACGCTCACCAAGGCGGCGCTGAAGCTCCAGCTCCAGTCCAACCTCCACCCGGACCTCCGGCTCAGCCTCTGCAATGAGCCCACCCTTGCCACAGACCTTGCTGCATGGTCTGTAGAGGTCAAGGAACGGGATCGAATGCAGGCAGAAGATGCCCGCACCCAACGGCTGATCGACGCCCACAGCATCAGTAGGTCGGCCCGCCGAGGGGAAAAGAAGGATCTCCTCTCCCGGCTCACAGACGCTCCAAAGACACCCTCCGCCCCCTCTGGCAGCCGGTCCAACCCCAGGGGAAACAAAGGGAATGCCACTCGCGTTCCCCCCCTTACTTCGGCTGAGCGATCACTCCTCTCCGAGCACAAAGGCTGTTACCGATGCCGCCAGTTCTACGTCAACCACTGCAAGGACACTTGTCCA
This sequence comes from Tricholoma hemisulphureum, assembly GCA_964034925.1. NCBI lineage: Eukaryota > Fungi > Basidiomycota > Agaricomycetes > Agaricales > Tricholomataceae > Tricholoma > Tricholoma hemisulphureum. The sequence continues at coordinate 834,448 of OZ035928.1, read as the reverse complement.
ATGAAGGCCAACAACACCTGGCCAGACCCCGCCACCTATGTCATACTCACCCCTGCCATGGCAACTGCCGCCACCCCACAGGAACAGGAACGGGAGCCAGCAGCGGCAATGGGAGCAGCACGTCTGGAGGATGTGGATACTGACTCGTACGTCCCTCCCCCTGATGAAATCCCTTTCACCGTCCCACACCTCTATGCATGGTTGACTGCCACTGGGCCACACATCACTGAGTTCCCGATATTGATCAGAGCGCTGATCGACGTCGGATGTCCCTCCACAGTGATTAGCTCTGATCTCGTCGAAAGACTAGGTCTTCAAAGATACCCCCTCCCTAAAAGCGAGGACAACCTCTTGTCCCTTTCGGACTCGCCGCTCCTCTGCAAAGAGTATGTGAAGCTGGAACTGCAGTCAGGCGCCAGTCAGTGGAAGTCAAGGGTGACGAGGATTAAAGTACATATCGGACTACCTGTTCCTCTCATTTTTGGAATGCCATTCCTTTTGGCCGAGCACATTGTGATTGATAGCCATGCAAGGACAGCAATTGATAAGCACACGGGGTACGACATAGTGAACCTGCCGCCGCGCGTGCCCCAACCGATATCAAAATCAGGGATACCGGCGCTGCCTATGTCAAAGGCGGCCAGGAAACCCAGACAGGCCCTGGCCCAGACAGCTGTCCGCCCTGCCCTGGCCGGCTGTCTACTCCCAGCACCAATAATGGCTGCTGTAAGGGACCGAATTGAATCACTTGCCTTCCAGGAACTCCTGGGGGAAAAAAATGAAGCAATGAAAGCAAACTATGCCGATCGATTCCCGGTGAGACTCCCGGACACAACCACGGGTCTACCAGACCACATCTACCATTGCATCTGACTGAGGGACCCTTCCAAGGTCACCAGTGGCCGGGGATATGCAGCCCCAAAGAAATATCAAGAGGCCTGGAAGAGGCTCCTTGACGGACATCTGGCAGCGGGCAGAATGCGACCGTCAGCATCGGAATATGCCTCTCCTGCCTTTTGTGTCCCGAAGAGCCAAGGCGGGATACCCGACTTAACTGTCGACCCCCGTTGGGTAAATGATTACCGGGCACTCAACAGTAACACCATCTGGGACAATTTCCCCTTACCCTGCATCGATGACATCCTTGCCGACTGTGGAAAAGGGAAGATCTTTGGGAAGATGGATATGACCAACTCCTTCTTTCAGACACGAGTCCACCCTGACGATATCCACCTCACAGCCATCCGAACACCCTGGGGCCTCTATGAATGGACAGTCATGCCTCAGGGCGGGTGTAATGCACCGGCAACACATCAGCGTCGAATGACTGATGCCCTCCGGGAACACATTGGTAAGATCTGCCATGTGTATCTAGACGATATCATCATCTGGTCACAAACCCTTGAGGAACACGAACGGAACTGCGAAACCGTGCTTAAGGCTCTCCGCGCGTCCAGTATCTATTGCAACGCAAAGAAATCCAACCTGTTTGCCACCGAGCTATTATTCCTGGGTCACATTGTCTCGGCCACCAGGATCAAACCAGATCCTCTGAAGACTGACCGGATTGTGGAGTGGCCACAGCCCACCACTGCCACTAATGTCTGGGGATTCCTTGGGTTAACTAGGTATATCGCCACCTTCCTGCCTGCCCTCACCAAATACACAAGCATTTTGACCCCGCTCACAAATAAAGAATGCGATAAGAAATTCCCAGACTGGACTGATGCACACCAGAGGGCATTTAATGAGATTAAACGACTGGTTCTCTCTGCCGATTGCCTCACCGTCATTGATTATGAGGACACCGATTCCTCCATCTATGTGACCACCGATGCCAGTGACCGCCGAACAGGAGCCGTCCTGAGTTTCGGCAAGACATGGGAAACGGCTCGGCCGGTGGCATACGATTCCTGCCAGCTCAACGCAGCTGAAAAGAACTACCCCACGCATGAGAAGGAACTCCTTGCCATTGTCAAGGCACTGAAGAAATGGAGGTCGCACCTCCTCGGTGCCCACTTCAAAGTGTACACCAACCACCGGACCTTGGAATATTTCCAATCACAGAAGGAGATGTCTCGGAGACAAATGAGATGGTCCATGTATATGGCCAACTTTGACTACAACATCACTTACATCCGTGGCGAAGACAACACTGCGGCCGATGCCCTATCCCACATGGCAGACGATCTGCCCAACACTGGGTTTGCTGCTTGTGCACTTGCACACACCCGCTCTCCACGGCATCTGCCTGCGGCCGGCGTACTCAACATTGCAGCGGACGAGTCCCTCCTACACTCAATCACTGCCGGCTACCTCACTGATGAATTTGCGAAACAACTCACCAAAGACATTGCTGCCGGGAGCATCGATGGCGCAACCACCGACAACAGTCTGATTTATGTCGGTCGACGCCTTTTGATCCCACAAGATCTCAGGGTCCGGGAATTGTTATACAACCTGGCCCACGACACCCTCGGACATTTTGGGTTTGACAAAAGTTATGAAGCACTCCGAGGCTCATATTATTGGCCAAACATGCGCAGGGACCTCGAATCGGCATATATCCCATCCTGTACTGATTGTCAACGGAACAAAAACAGGACCACCAAACCAATTGGGCCACTCCATCCACTCCCAATACCAGATGGCCGCTTCGACACAGTGGCACTGGATTTTATCGGCCCACTGCCAGAGGAGGACGGAAAGGACACCATCCTGACCATGACTGACCTCCTCGGTGCCGACATACGCATTGCTGGTACCCACTCCAGTTACACCACCGCACAGGTTGCCGTGGTGTTATTCAATGAATGGTACTGTGAAAATGGGCTAATGTTACACCTCATATCTGACCGAGATGCCTTATTCACCGCCGACCTCTGGACAGCGCTCCACAAGCTCTCCGGAGTCAAACTCAAGATGTCGACCTCCTACCACCCACAGACTGATGGCAGTAGTGAGCGGACTAACAAGACTGTGAACCAGTCCATCTGGTACCACGTTGACAACAACCAGAAGGGCTGGCTAGCCAAGCTACCACGCATCCGCTTTGCCATCATGAACACCATGAACGCATCCACCGGATTCTCAGGATTCCAACTGAAGACCGGCCGCTCACCACGTCTCATCCCACCAATAGCCGCCCTTCCTGCCGGCGCACCTGCCGACCAAGTCACAGCACACGACATCATCACCCAGGTTGAGCTTGACGTCAAGGAAGTGCAAGACAACCTCCTTGCGGCAAAAATCCGGCAGGCATACCACGCTAATGAACACCGTGCCCCCGATGAGAAGTTTGCCATTGGCGATCAGGTTATGCTCTCCACGGACAACCACCGCCGGAGCTACAAACGGAAAGGCAAGAAACGGGTGGCTAAATTTATGCCGCGCAATGACGGCCCCTACACAGTTGTCCATGCCTTCCCGGAATGGTCAGAATACACACTGAAACTCCCGAACAACCCCAACACCTTCCCTGGCTTCCATGCCAATTTATTGAAATGACACATCCCAAACAACCCCTACTCTTCCCTGACCGCGAACTGTCCCGGCCGCTCCCCATCATCACTGAGGATGGCATTGAGGAGTGGTTCATTGACAAAATTGTCGATGCCCGACACCACGGACGTGGTGTCCAATACCTTGTCCAATATGATGGATATGGATGTGAACATGATGAATGGCGCCCGGGATCTGAGATGCAGGACACCGATGCACTTGATGTCTGGGAGACTGAGAATGGCAGAGACGTTTAGGGGACACCAAAAGTTTACAAGTGGGGAGGGGTGTAAGCCTGGCCCAAGGCTCACGACGCCGAACACATGCACACCGCTGCACACTGACTGGTGCACACCGATGCACACAGGCGCACCGACGCCGAACTGATGCATACCGATGGCACACCGCTGCCGATGCACACACATACTGATGCTCACTGCCAATTGGTAAGTGCACAGCCACGACCGCAGGCGACCGCAGGCGTGACCACAGGCGACCGCTACACACTGACTGGCGCACACCAATGCACACAGGCGCACCAACGGTGAACTGATGCATACCGATGGCACACCACTGCCAATGCACACACATACCGATGCTCACTGCCAATCGGTAAGTGCACAGCCACGACCGCAGGCGACCGCAGGCACAACCACAGGCGACCACAGGTGACCACAGGCGACTGCATACCACTGCTGGTCAGTACCACTTGTCGATGCACACTGCTGCACACACTGACCGACGGCTTCACCAATCGGTAACACCACCGACTGGTGCACCGCTACTGACACCACCGACTGGTGCACTGCTACTGACACCACCGACTGGTGCACTGCTACTGACACCACCGATGCATGTTGCATCACCGGCAACCCAATACCCATAGCTGGACATGTGTACAGATACCAGTGGCCCGACCACTTACCTGATATGAGAACTACGCTTGATGCGGCCATGGTTGAGATGCTGGATTTGGACACTTTCCAACACGGTCCAAACCCCTCATATATATACGATCTTTTCCCCTTTGTTGCCTCACTCTTACTACATGCAACAAAGGTATAGTTACTATTGCTCACTCATGTATTTGACTCTTACTACATGCAACAAAGGATAACATTGTCCTGTCTGTCTGACTGAACTTAGTGAGGTGGCCTTTCCTGGCCTCCTTCCAGAATCCTCAAGGACAGTGCCATGGACTATTGAAATTATTGATGTGTTGGACACTGCCAAAGAGGGATAAAAATCAACAACCCAGGTGCTGAAAGAAGCAAGGCCGAAGGCAGCTGTCAAGGCTGTCCACCATCAGCTTACATAATGTGTGATTCTCCTATATATTATTGTAGCATTTGATCTGTGTGGGTGGCTCTTGGGCTTTCAATGCTCATCTGCACTGGTAGTATATATTTATGAATGTTCAATGTAGTTCAAAAGTAGTCACAATATAGTAGTAGCAGCCAATAATTAGCTTGATCTAATGCTTTATTCATAACTCACCATCATTGAGCTTGTAAAATCGTTATGATATTATATTGTATATGTTGGAGCCACTCAAAAACATGACACAGAATTAGAGCACAATTCCATGTCACTATCGATTCACTTAATGGAATAGATCATGAATCCCTTGATTAATCTCCTGAATCGACGTAACATACCACTAGTACTCATTTGTGACAAGCAGAGTCGAAGAGGAGGACCCTGAATGTTGACTGAACATGCCCAACATGCCACCGCATCAGTCACGACCCTCGATGTGTTCACATGACCAACCGATATCAGCCAGTCTGTGCCAACTCTGCAGGCAACCTAACCCCCAACTATTAATTAGCAACCATTTTAGCCGGCAACCCAGGGTTTCCACCAGCACCCGGGTTGCCAATTAGGGTTATCCGCCAAAGAGCGCTTTGCTGACTTATTATCATGTGTAGTAATTAATGTGAGTCCAACTACTACATATGATAGAATGATAGGGCCAAAAAAAGAAACACTGCACTAGCAGGCAAATTATTTATAGACAATAACATATCTGCTACATAGTGTAGGATCAGAAACTAAAGACACTCCTATTTGCTCTGAATACCTCCCCCACTTGCTCTCATAATCCCAATAGGTCAAATTATCATATATTAAATATTCCAAAAATGCAAGAGAAATATCATGATGTAGGCTCTTAGGTTATGCCCCTCTCTCAGACTCATCATGCCAGTGATTGTGTTAGAGCCTGAGGGCAAGGGTTCATGATTGAAATTATTTTGAATGAGGGTCACATGATTCATTTGTGATCCTCTCACGTCCTAGTCGAATGATGTCCGAGAGTGAACAGCTGCCACTGGACTTGGGGCATTTTCCCCGTCTTCCCTTGAGAACATCCTCTGGGGAAGAAAATAGTATAGACAACCGTTCCAACGTTCTTCAAGTTGTAGATAGAAAATTCATTACTTGTTAGGGAATTTCAAGTCTGAATTGAACACAGTGGCATTGACTTGTTCGCTTGCATTTCTATGCTGATAGCTGTGGTTCATTTTGGCACCTTCCCAGCTCCTTCATCCCACTGGCACATTTTAATGAGTTTCAAGTTATGTCCCATTTCAAGTTCCTCATATGATCATCATACATCTGCAATGAAATCCATCCTTGACCATTGTGGCTCATGTTCAATTCAGCAAATTCCCTAACAAGCAATAAATTAAATTTTTTATCTACATGATCATTTCTATATTTCTTTCCTGGAGGACACTCTCTAGGAAAGACTTGGAGAAAAGTGACGGCCCAGCAGTGGCATTTCCTGAAAATCACATGTTGCAAAGAAAGCTGAGTTTCAAGTTGGAGCCTGAGCAGTGTTCACTATTATGTTCAAGTCGTACTATGTCAACATTTCAAGAAGTTCAAGTTGAACCCACAGCTTCCAGGGTGTGATATTGTGTGTCCCCCTCAACCACTTGCCCTGGTGACAAGTTGTTTCTCCTTCAAGGCACCTGAGCCCTTGCAAGTCTGAGGTGGTCCCAATCCTTCCCCCCATGATACCAAGTTGGTGCAGAACATGTTATGGAGCAGCATGGTGCATGAAGTGTCCTGGTGTCCCCAAGAACTAATGTTACCATTAGAGAATCACAAGTTTATTTATCTTTCCCCCATTCTGTTCAAGTTGCTAACGCACCCACAGACCATAATCAATTTCTTCTGCCGGGCTTGTTCTCTCTTGCATATGCAGCGCAGCACAGATTCTACTGCTAATTGTCTTGATGCTCACCTTGTATTTTTGTTCATTGACTGGTGCTTACTCTAGAATTTGGGGCAGCCCTCTTCCGAACTGGACCCAATCCTTCCACCCATGGTGCAGGATGCATCGAGGAACATGACTATAATGCATGATCTGTGCTCCCTGGTGCCCCCTAAAATTGATCCTACGGTTAGATAGCGATAAGTTCAATATCATTATCTATTCTTATTCCCATTCCTATAGACTATATAGCATAATCAAATCCCTTCACTCGTGGGAGATTATGGATTTACTTCAACACGTTCTGCAGTGCTTTAAGTTCCACAATTGTCTCCATCTGTTCCTTGTGGACACCTGCGATCATCCCCCCCGCCCAACAATATAATGCCACAATCTTTCTTGGTGTAATCCCTGTTGAAAGGCAGAGATTCAACGGGGAAAGGAATGTAAAGTTGTCAGCGTTCTCGATGCCTGCACCCCAGATAATTTCTACTTCCTCAGATGTTACCCCCTCATATCCCTCCGGTAAGTCAAATAGGACACTTGGGTAGAAGAAAGCATATGTCTCAATGTCTGGTGCATGGGAAGATAATGAATGGTGGGCCTGAGGTCTGATGCTGTTGTGCCATATGCACCAACCAGGATTCTTTGCATTACCCTTTGGACACTGCATGTATTGTAATATTGTTTCTAGCAGCAATCCTACTGTAGAACTCACAGCATTATTCACATCCAGGATTTCCAATTCCACATCATTACTGTATGTGAATTCTTCTCCAATGTCATCAGTTAATCTATGCCAGCCTTTTTCATTGACCAGGCCTGTGAGAGCATCTGCTTCTGAAATGCCATCCATGTAAAGCCTGTATGCAAGCCGGGCATGTGTAGCATCAAGATGCAGGTGTCTACAGACCACTTTCTGGAAAGTCTTCCACTTCATGTCGGTCATGATACAAAACTCCCATCTCTGTGACTCAAACACATAGTGCACCGACATCCAGAATACTATCATAAGGGGTAAGTTGTTTTAAGGCTAGATGTACCTAGACCTAGAACTCCCCTCCATCCTTGACTTCACCAATAGGGAGTCCTTCCAAAATTCGATGCCCATATTGAGCCTTAGTGTAGGTTGGTCTTTCAAGGTAAGAAAAAGGGCAGCAAAGTTTGTCATGTCGAATGTGTTTGGGCCTGGCAGATATACACCTGGCTGTCCAATGTAGCAGGGGGGTAGACGAGCCATGAAGTTATTGGGCAGTGATGGAATCTGCCATGATGCTGGTGGCCTGTATCTAGGTGGCCCAATTGCATGGCCAGTAGGACATGGATCATTGTGACTGTGGACTGGTTGCCAGGTGGGCCCATAGAAGTACATGGCAATGCGTCCCTCCGGGTCATATCTGAAGGCGTTGTAATCTGCACTATTGTAGTTCATGGTATGCTTGGGTGCTCATAAACACATTTATTTCCCTTATTTATATTTGGCTGACTTGAGTCAAAAAATTCAGAGTCATAAACTGACATGGGATCAATCCATCAAAGTTTTAGTTTGATGACTCAGAAAGAGTCCATCAGCTACTGTCCTAGCTTTCATTAATACCCGACTTGTGACAAGATATCTCTTTCACACTTGATGGCCAGCACTGCAGATCAACAGGAAGAGGAGGGCCTTCATGCTACTTATTCTGGTGCCAAACAGTGAATCATGGCTCTTGAACAACAATTGGAAGACTTGTGGAGTGCTGGTGCTGAGTGTAAATCATACAGTACCATTCGCTGCACTCCTTCGCAAAGTAGCATGATTCATCGGTATCATGTAACAGGGACCCTGTTTCAAACACTACCCAAGGTCGTATCATCCCTTGGATAGTCTCAGCCTTTCAATCAATTGAGGAGTTAGTTGACGAGAATGATCGTCGCCATGCCCTGGAAATTGATGGTGGGAGTGATCCAGCTGAGCACAGTATTGAGTGAGTTCTCAGTATATGTGCATTCTGGTGCAATCAAAACTTAACTTTTTTCCAGTGAAAACAACACTTTTTGGGGGTATCAAATTCTGGTGTGGCACATAGCACCACTTGAGGAAAGGCTTACCACCCTGGATGTGGCTGAACTTGGTGTATACATTGGAGAAGTGCTGTTTACCCTTTTTTTCTTATCATACTGCTATACTGATGATTTATTAACACAGCTACAAAAGGGAGCTTCAGGCACTCGTGGTGACAATGCGGCTAATTTGAAGCCAGCTGTTGTTAGCTGGCTCACAGAACTTGTCAAAAACCCTATGGTGCCACTCTCACCCAATAATAAGTCGGAGCATGGGTTTGAACATGATTTAACTGGTAAACTCCTCTGTCCTATAGAGTATGATTGGGTTGATGAGAGGTAACCCTATTGTTGCAATTTTTAGTTTCTTTGGCTGATAGATACTCTGTAGTGTTCACCACGGCTCCCCATAGTGCCACTGTGCACTCCTAGCAAGTGTGCTTCTGCCTAGCTATTTCTCATTAAATTTACTGCTGCAATCTCGTCCTGGCTGTGTTGGGCCATGGCTGGTGAAATGTGTTGTGTGCGTCTAACACCAAAATCCTATATCCTAACCAACACAAAACACACACACAAATGCACTGTCTGAATAGTTGCGAGTGGGCCAAAGAGTTCCCTTGCAGAACTTATTGCCAAGCCTTTAGTTCCTAAGATTCCTTCCTAAGCTCAACTCTTCCTTAGAATATTCTTGATATCCTTAGATCCTTCCTAAGATCTTTCCTAATGTCTTTCCGTAATCCCATTGATTTCCTAAGAGTTTCCTAAGCTTTCCCTAAGCCTTGTTCCTATGTTCTTTAGAACCCCTAATCCCCAGTCCAAACCCTTGTCCCTGTGCCCCAGCCTCACAACCCCCAACCCTAAGTCCAAAGATCCTAAACTTTGTTCCTTTATTCCTTAGATCCTTGGTTTCCTAATCCTTTATCCTTAGTAAGCTCAATGAACCCAATGTTGTCTACAGCACAGAACTTTCAACAACTTCGATGCGCAAGGGAGAAATGTCCCACGCCCGATATCCTATGTCCTAGTCCTTGGTTTCGAGTCTTTAGCACAACTTTGAACATGCTCGCCGTGTCACGCGATGAGCAAGATGTGAGATTTGTGAGAGATTTATAATCTGGGGTCTGAGCTTCTCTGCTGCGCAGCTACACTACCCCTAGTATTTGTACAAGTATGAAATATGAAATAGATAATGAAACTGTCCTTTATATGGTATTTTGGAAATAGCTCAGTGGAGCTATCCTAGCAGATAGAATCAAATCATGATGGGGTGATATTGCCCTGTCCAAGCAGTCTGTTAAATAAGATAGAAAAAATGGTATAAAATGAAATCTCGCTGACTTATGTTATATAATGCCCTCTATCACTTGGCCTTCACCTCCTATGGTGTTCTGCCCTGCCATCAATCAGGTATGATGTCGATCTTTTGATCTTGATGCTTGATTTTCTAAGCTGATCCACTGTTGCTATGGGCTCCTAAGGTGTCAGTCGGGTGGCTGTGCCTGTCCGCCCTGATCCGTCAATTAATTTGTACATTGCATCAACACCTGGCATCAAAACGGCTGGGGATCAGACGCTCAACGCACGCTTGATGCTTCCTAAGTCCTACAGTCCCACTTCCCCATACTAAGGCTTGTCCTTTGGTGCTCGAATATTTTGTGAGTTCATATTTGTTCTTCGGAATTCCCTAAGCTTTTCTCGACCATTCTCCATCGATCGCCACTTAGAATTTCTTAAGGCGATCACCGGATGGTTGCAGCAATTTGTTTTTGCAGTGTTTCCAAGTCAGTGCTTGAGGGCCCCAGCCTTTTCTTCCTTGGCCTCCTCGCCAGCAACCGCTAGCTGGTTAGAACCTTTGAGGTAGGCTCCAGAGCATCATGATCACTACTATTGTCATTGGTTGTAAAGGTAGTGGATGTGAATGTCCAGTGCTGGGACTGCACATTGCGGATGTCATTTTCATTGTCGCAGTCCCGTTCCCACTCCCGGATGTAGTGGTATTGTTGTTGGTGACAGGGGTGGTCATGGTAAGCACATTCACAAATGGTCTCACTGTACAAGTTCCAAGGGGGTTTCAAAGCAAGTCAATTTCAGGAGGCGAAACCTAAGCTCTCAGCAATGACAGTAGAATGGTGGAGGAGCAACTTTGTGGGAATGAAGACAATTATACCAATTGTAAAACCAACGACACTGTTCATTATCTCCACTGTACATTCACAAATATCCTCCAATATCTGAGCCATAGATCATGTTGCGACTATATGGAAAATGGGGATTCCTCAAGCCTGTTAAACTCACTCTCTGCTGTAACCTCTTCGTCTGGTACTACCTCTCTTTCTTCAGGTGATTCCTCACCAAGAGACCTCCCACCTCGGGTTTCTGGGACTTTTATCAATGCCAACAAAACAGTGTGTCTACTAGCACCAATATTGAACATGATCCTGCCATGTCTGCAGCCTCTCAGCCAATAGTGGAGGTGTTTTATCTGCTTTGTTGGCTTTGTATCACCGGAGCCTTGGGTCCAAAAACAGTCTCACATGCCCAGATAAATGACGTGCAGTGCGGAAGGCAGACATGCCCCCCCCCTCCCCAAGTTTTCACCTGCATCACGTTTGCGTGGATCTTGTTCCCATAGCCAAGTGGGCTTCAGACAGATGCACAGCAGCCAGGCTATCATTTCTCAAGGTTTGTTGTCCTCTAATGAATAGCTACAGACTACATGACACGTGTCCAAGATTATCCAGCGACAGAAGTTTAATTTTAAAGCTCATGCACACAATGATGATGTTTGGAAGTCCTTCACATCGTCTTCAGTCCCAGATTTAGTCCACCACCCATCTATTGGATATTGAACTCAGCTACTTGTATATCCCGGATGTACTGGTAGTCAGCTTTGATAGTGGCTCCCTGGAGGGCTCCTAGTAGCAAATAATTCCCTTCAACACTTACTAGAAAGGGCAAGACCAAATTTTGACAAGGATGAGCAGTGTAAGGCTGATCAGGCAAGGAAGTGCCCTTGACCTTGGCAAGCCCAACAATGCATCTATGCTCTATTGGAGGCATGTATGGCCATTTAATCATTTTTTCTTGGGAGTTAATCATTGAGGAATTTCAGGTTATTCATGATAACCCATCTGTTGGGGATGCGTCTGCAGCGCAAGATGTGTTGATGCGGCAGCCTCAATTATGTTCATAGTGCAAGCTCATCTTTTTGGTATGTGTTCAGTGCCTATTTGTTCAGTCAGCTTTGAAGGGAGCTTCCTAGTCGCCTTTCCATTGGGTGCCTTGCTTGTTGCTCTTCAGCTTTTGGATGTGCAGAATGACTGTACTCGATAAGCGATTGGATCTTTATACGTTTATATCACTATTAACATGATGATCTTGTTTCTCTTGTACTCAAGCCTGGATTTATCAAACCAAGCAGGGTGGCACGGCCTGGCAGGTAATACTCAATTGTTAATTCAGTGTCCCACACAATCTTCACAGCTTGTTGTTAGATCATGCTGGATTCAGAATGCTTATGCCCACAACTGTTTTTGTTTGTGTGGTGCCTCTACTCAACACGTTTGTCCTCTCTTGGATGCTCTTCAGAGATCTGCTTGCTAGGTGCTGTCCCTCAATTGTGGAGATCAAGGCTCATCCATATTACCAGGACGTGTAAGTTGCCCAAAGAATTTTGGAGGCTAGTGCTTACTGATTTTTCATTTTTAGTTTTGTAAGATCCTTTTCCCTTCACCTGAACAGCTTGATCGAATCCAACGCCCACCATCACAGCCAAGGCAAGCTGCCATACAAGAAACAACCAAGTCCGACTTAAAACCTAATTACTACGATGTTTATAAAATCATTGTTTTGCAAATCAAAAAAATCACTCCCATCTGTGCCTACCTCCCGCCCATTACCATCCCCAAGCACCATCCTGAGTGAGTGCCCTGCCTTTACCTCTCGCCTCCCTTCCGTGCACCCACAATAGCCCACTTTTGCAGGGTCGGAGTTCCAATCTCCACCCACTATTCCATTTTCCCAAGCAGATCCCTATGTTCTGTGCGAGGCAAGCCCACTCCAGAAGGTGCCGTTGCATTGTATGAATGAGGATTCCTGGCCAGAAAAGGACTACAATGAGAAGTGGGGAGTGATAGTAAGTGATGATAATGATGATGGTTGAAATTTCAGGTGCCCAGGGGACCTGGACAAGCAGTTGAATATTGACAATGATGATGATGGTTGGGATTTTAGGTGCCCTGGAGACCAGGGCAGGTGGGCAGTGCACGAGTTCGAGGATGGGGTATCTGGCTATTCACTGACATCTATCTGTCCATCAACTAAACAAAAATACAATGTATGAATGGGGTATCAAAGGTTTCTCCAGGTGTCATTATCTACGCCGTCCAACAACAAAGCAGAGTACAGGTCATTGACATAAGTCAGTTAGCTACAACACTACCAAAGAGGGGATCTATATCTAGACATGGCATCAAATGTAAAACAAAACTTCAATCCAAGACATTCAGCTCACAGGCTCCATTCTCCACATCTCACCATGAATAATAATAATTAATGAGTCCAGGATGGCCTGCCATCCACCCACCAGTCTCTCTCAACCACCGCAGCGCTGCTCCTGTTCTGCGCCCTCTCTGGGAGCCTGCACCCACAGCCTCATGGTATCACACTGGGACAGTCCCAGCACTGGACATTGTGGATGTTGTTGTTGCTGATGTCATCCCATTTCTGCCCCCAGATGTAGTGGTTTGCTGTTGGTGACAGGGATGGTCACAGTATAGCCAGGCAATGTGCTGTCCTTCATGATGTCTTGGCCTTGGATGGCGAGGGAAGTGGGGAGGATGTGGAGTGGTCCATTGGAAATGTATGTTCTAGTAAGGTTTGGTTAAGTCACTCAGTTTGTCCATGAGGCTGGAGTCGGAGGCGGTGGTCATTTTGAATACTGCAAAAGAGAAGTAAAATAGGACAACAACAGATGATACTACTCTCCAAAGCCACCCAATTCTACAGCCTGGCCTGGCAGCATCGAGCCCACCATTCCAGGACTTGTCCATAACCAGGCAGAGGCTGGGTTCGTCTAGCACCCTGGACTTGACATCCCTTATGCCAGAACCAGCAAAGACTTGGAACTACACTGACGAACCAGGCAAACTAGCATGCATCGGTAGTCCACCAAGCAGTGCACAGTGTGTGTGGTTCAGACTGGTGACGGAGAGGAGGGGGCAGTGAGCCTGGTGGAAGGCAGAGGGGGGTTTGATTTTGGGAGGGGGAGGGCAGTGGTGGATGTTGGGAGAAGTGGTATTGGTATGTGAGAGCCTGAGATTGTGAGAGGGGAGATGGGGGAGAATACATTCTGTGCGCCAAACACACCATGATGGCAGGGCAGGATCAGACTGGGCCATGAATGGCACATTAGAACAGTGGAGATCGTTCAGACTCCCAGTCTGTGGAAGCTCCTTATGCGCCATCAACTAGGTGAATGGGTTGCACTGTAGGAAGCTGGGGATGGCCTGGGTCTGGATTGGCCAGGTAGGCTTGGAAGGGGAAGATCTCATGTCGATGTGGATAAGCTTGGCATGAAAGGCACCACTCTCAGGCAGAAAAATAGTATAAGTATGGTCAAAATGATTGAGAGATGGAGAGGAAGACTGGATCAGGATTTTGGGGGTAAGTTTGGTGATTTTCATCCAGCCCAACTCATCAGAAGTTCCCAACTTGAACTTGAAAGGGGGTATTGAGTTTGACATTTTGCAAAGGCAAGAGATTGGGATGGAGATGGGTTTGCCTGACTGAGATCTATCTAAGGGTAGATGGTATCTACACAGTTTTATTGGGATGTAAAGATGCTAGAAATAGACTATGCCTTTCTATTGAAATGGAAGTGATGAGATATTCTGTATATGAACTCAATACCTCCTGCTATTTAAGGCTCTAGGCTCTACATTGTCAGAATGTGGCAGGAATACTCTACATTCGGAACCTGCTATCCAGTAGTCTACTTGTAACAACTTGAACTTGTAACACCTGAGAATTAATATGAAACATGGGGAGAGGACATGGAATAAGTATACCACTTACAGGTGGAGAGGTCCTACAATACTGGGAAAATTATGACATGTGAGGGGAATACTCAAAATTAAGGACCATGCTGGTATGTACTTGTAAGAGCTCAGAATTAATATGGAAGATGGGGAGAGGATATGGAATATGCCACCCTTCATTGCAGAGCCCCTGCGGTGAAGGGATCTTTCAGACACAAAGTTACATTATTATAGGAAACTTTACGTGGTACTTCAAGACGTGACATTGAATTAAATGTCCGGACTCCCCTACTCAGAGTGCCTCTGAGCACCAAGGGGATCGCACCTGACTCGGAGGAGGAGACCGCCTATCTAGGGGACGTCTCTAACCGATTGTCTGCCCTCGCCAACTGGCAAGGGAACACCCCGGCGGCGGTCGACGAGGTGGTGCAAGCCATCTCTGACGCCTTTGCGACGGCTTGGTCTGCGCACGCCAAGTCCAAAACCATCTGCAGCCACTCTAAAGAGTGGTGGACGGATGAGTGCTATACGGCCCTCGACGAGTACCGGTCATCCCGGGACCCCGAGGACTGGAAAATGTTCAAACAGGCGGTCAAAGCCGCCAAGCGGGAATTCTTTGATGAGCGCATCAAAGAAGTCTCAGTTACTAATCAACGCCCTTGGGACTTAATGCCCTGGGTCAAACAACGGAACCTCCCGTCGCACGAGGCCATCTCCTACGGGGGTGAGTCTTGTAACACGTTGGAATCCCTGTGGACAGCACTGGATGGTACCTACAACGCGGCTAACAACCGATTGGTAGACCTTTCAGTGCTGGATGAATTCGACGCCCTCCCCCAAAGGGGGTGGGTCCCTTTCTCCCTCCTGGAGCTCCAGGAGTCCCTCAAAGCGTGCTCTTCACGCTCTGCTCCAGGCCCCGACCATGTCACATGGTCGTACCTGAAACGATGGGCCGGCAGCATCGATGTTGCCAACCTCTTCCTACGCATCGCGGAAGCGTGCGTTGTTCTAGGCCATTGGCCTACACACTTTAAGGAATCCACTTCGGTCATTATACCGAAGCCGGGTAAACCTAACTACTCCACACCCAAGTCGTTCAGGCCCATTGTGCTTCTGAACACGCTGGGTAAACTGGTCGAGAAAATGCTTTCTCGACGACTCCAGTTCGATGGAGTCGCACACGGCGTCTTTCATCCCAACCAGTTTGGGGGCGTCGCCCAGAGGTCCACTGAGGACGCTGGGGTCTACCTCACCCACCTCGTGCGCGCGGGTTGGGCGAAGGGCTTGCAGACGAGCGTTGTCGCGTTTGACATCGCCCAATTTTTCCCATCTCTGAACCATGAGGTTCTGTTGACGATCATCGAACGCTCTGGATTTCCGCCATGCGTGGTGAAATTCTTCCGCTCTTATCTGGTGGGCCGTTTTACGGTCTACAAATGGAACTCTGACTCCTCGGGGAAGTTCTCCGCGGATGTCGGCGTGGGGCAGGGGTCCGCCCTCTCCCCAGTTTGCTCGGCGCTCTACTTAGCGCCGGTCATGAAACTGTTCTTCGAGAGCCTTCACAGTCTCTCGACGGACCTCATCTCTTACGTGGATGATGGCACACTCATGGCCCAGTCTAAACGCTTGGAGGATAACCTCCCCAAGCTCGTCGGGGCGTACAACGAAGTATTCCGCCTATTTACGGCCCTCGGCCTGGTATTGGAACATGCCAAGTCAGAGGTCTTTCACTTCTCCAGCGCTAACTCGGCGGCAAACCCGCCCATCGATCTCGGAGTCGCCCCCTTCACTGGAGCCACCCCTCTACGCCCCAAGCCGGTCTGGCGATACTTGGGGTTCTTCTTCGACCGGAAGCTCTCCTTCAAGGAGCACGTCCGCTTCTACACCACCAAGGTGTTCACAACGGTGAGCGCCATGAGAATGCTCGGCAATTCGACAAGGGGCCTATCCCCCGCGAATAAACGCCTGCTTTACCGCTCGTGCGTCGTCCCTGTGGCGACATATGGCCTCCGCTTATGGTTCTGCCGCGGTACTCGTACCAAGGGAATCGTCAAGGCCTTGTCCCAGATGCAGCACACTGCTGCGCGCTGGATCACCGGCTCCTTCCGCACCACGCCCTCGGGGGCGATGGAAACCCTCGCGGCGCTGTGGCCTATGCCCCAGCTACTCTGTCGTTTGGCCGACAAGAGCTGTCTCAGGACGGCGTCTTTGACGCGCACACACCCTCTCAGAGCCATTCTGGAAGGGTCACTGATGGGAGACGCCCCCCGGCACAGGTTGTGCCTGCAGGACCTCCCACCTATTATGAGGCGCAAACTGATATCCCCTGCGGCAGATGCAGTCGCCGTCTGCGCTCCCGTCACGGAGACCTTCAAGGCCTATGGCCCTGAGAGTCAGCCTGGCACTCGCTTCGTCGACCTCTTCGGAGATCGCATCAACCTTCACCGCCCGCCCCCTAAAGGGACGGACGAATACAAAGAGTATACCGGGCGACTAGACAGGGTGCTGGTGGAGGCCAGATCCGAACAGTCTACCCTCATTGTAAGCTGTGATGGGTCAGTACCCAAGACAGCCCACCAGGCCGTTGCGGCCTCACTGGTGTTCAGAGGAAACCAGGAGGTGCGCCGTGTTGTCACAGCCGCGGGACGGACCTCTGCGTCCGACGTTGAGCACATGGCACTCCAAGTTGGGGTAGCCGCGGCGGTGGCCGCGGGCTGCACCAAGATGGTAATTTTTACCGACTCCCTCGCTCTCCTCGAGACGTGGGCGGATTGCTCCCCCAAGGGGGGGCAACAGCACGCCATCAGAGCGTGCAGACTTTTGCGTCCATGGCTCGGCAGGGTCCAGGAACGCTCCATCCACTTGTGGTTCGTCCCTTCCAAAGCGGAATGGGCGGTCCATAAACTTGCTCATGATGCGGCAGCATCGCTCAGGGTTCCGCTGGGGGCGTCCCCCCGCACTACCCGCAACTGGCTGGTCGCCTCGTTCAACGAGACAGCCGAAACGGACTGGAGGGCCCGCTTTGCGGACCCCAAGTACCGCGGTCGAAACTTCCTGGACCTTAGGGCCCAGCGCAAGGGCCCAGCACTCCCCACCACCTCAGGTATGGGGCCTTGGCTCAAGGAGACTGCATTTGATTGCAGCTTGACGGCTCGGCTTTGCCGATGCATCACGGCGCACGCCCCCATTGGGAGCTATCGCGCTCGTTTCTTTCCCAGCGAAGAAGACCGCTGCTCCTGCCCCCCCCGTCCCCTTCAGGACCTGGACCACTTGCTCCACGTGTGCCCACACGTGAAGCGCAAGAAACACCGCCAGGCTCCGCGATTCATCGCGGATCTGGTGGAG
Source organism: Tricholoma hemisulphureum (assembly GCA_964034925.1). Taxonomy (NCBI): domain Eukaryota; kingdom Fungi; phylum Basidiomycota; class Agaricomycetes; order Agaricales; family Tricholomataceae; genus Tricholoma; species Tricholoma hemisulphureum. The sequence goes on along the minus strand of OZ035928.1, from coordinate 816,298 downwards.
TTATTAGAGGCGAACCCCAGGGCGTTTGCCTTTGCCCCCCCTGAGGGGTGGGATCCAGGATGAGGGGAACGCGCAGGGCGTATGACCCCCGTCTGGTGTGTCGGGGCCCCTTCTTGGGGCCGAATGGTTGCTCTGTCTTGCGGACCGTACCGTTCTTGGTTGGTAACGCCGAACCCTAGGTTCGTCGCTGGCATGGTCAGGGGGCCCACCGGTTGGTGGGTACCCTCCCGCGCGCGGGGGGGCTAAGCGGCGTGGGGTTGTACCTGGGCAACCGGTGATGATACTCAGTCCGAGGAATCACCTGGAAACACACACCAAATGATAGTCCTACTAGACCAGAGGAAGGGAGCGAGGTGGCTTTGGGTTGGTGCTTGACACAAGGCAAGATGATAAGAGAGTGAAGGGATAATACGATAATAGGACGACGACTTGTGCTTCTTGAGACGAGATAATACGATAATAAGACTCTGGAATTGAGCTCTGTGCTCTAAACAATAGAGGGGAAATGATATATTTTCTTGTTTTCTATCTACTAGATGTCTTATATAGATTTTCTAAGTGGGGCCAGGAAATTGAAGTGGGTGAAGAGGACCCAAGTAAAATGAGAAGGAATCAGATGCCAATGAGAAAAAGGGGGGGGGAGGGGTAATGGAATAAGGAGTGGGTAATGGAATAAAGAGTGGGTAATGGAATAAAGAGTGGGTACTAGATCAAGAAATCTACCTGGTGTAATAGGACTTGTCTCCTATCCAAAAATGCGTCCAGTGGCTTGTCAGGCAGGTGATAGGGACTGGAGAGGTTGATGATGTAATCCTGGGAACCTTGTCATGTGACCAAAATCATAGGACTGTTGATAATACCGTTCCTTGCACTAAAACCTTACACCATGATCTCTAACAACATCTCTCTTGTCCTTATCTTCTTCATCATCCTCTTGATTATGTGCATCCTGATGGCCTACCAATGGAGACGCACTATTGTGTGGGGACGATTCTCATCCGAGCTTAACACAGAAAATTTGCCTGTTGGAGGAGATGATCCCATTATCTTCTGTGACCCATTACGATGGAGCCTTGACTGGAGTGAGTGAGATATCTTCTTTTGCCAACAATGAGTTGAACAATATCAAGTGCAACCAGAGGACAATGCGGTGGTGACCCAAGTCAGGAAAGAAGAGAGTGAGGTGGATGACGGAGTGGGCCAAGAGGTGGAGGTCGATATAACTGATGTGGGAGCTAAATATGAGGCTGCTAGTAGCACGAGTATTGGTAGTAATGTGTGTGAGATCCTATGACGATTGTAGAATGTGGCATGAGGAGGTGTCGTTTAAAATGTGAAAATGGGACGGTTCAGAGCTTTGGACGCTCCTGATACCTATCAACCTCCCCTTTACTGAATACCTGACTGTCCCAGTCAGTCCGTCGATCATTTGGTCATGACGTAACTCCAGGCGCGTCTTGTTCGGATCCGGTAGAAAACACGAGGCAACACTCTTGATACTAAACCATGGCGTCCGCATACTCATTTGTTCGTCCTAGTGGTCAACTACTAGAAGCGTCACCTCCTCAAAATCGGATCGTATTGCCTCCATTTACGTCTCTGATGCCAACACATGAAGCAGTGTGGGTCGAAGAAGCTTTGGGAAATTTTGGTGGAACCAGAAATGTGACAAACGAAAGTTTTGAGGCGGCAGGAAGCGGGGAAGTGGCATCGGTGAGTTGTGTCCTGAGTTGTAAAATGTCCTGATGTAATATGAGAGCACAGTGTGATCGGTGCCGTAAAACGAGGCGCGGCCTTGAGTGCGTGTATAATGAGGGACAGAGGAAGTGTGTTCGATGCACTAGATCTGGGAGGGGATGCTATTGGAATGGAAGAACAAGGGATGGGAGGTTTCCACGGGTGAGGGGGCAAATTAGAGATACAGGAGCGACAGCAATCGCGGGGCCATCGTCCATACAAGTAGAGGGGACGGAGGAAGAGGATGAAGAGATGATAGATGTTGATGCAAGGGAGAAATTGCGACAGGAAGTGATTGGGACGAGGATCCAGAGGTTGAAGATAGAGGTGGAATGTATTTTGGAGGAGATAGCGTTGTTGGAAGCGAAGATCTGATATGTTTTTTATGCTTGTTCTTTAGTAAAGAATTTTTATATGTGGAAAAGAAAAAGAAAAATAAATAAGAAAAGGGGAAAGGCTCAGAAGACCTTCATAGCCAGTAAAACCCCTGAGAGATCTTGCGCAACCATGCCGAAGCAATATTGCAACTTGTATACTATGATGAAAAGAAAGAGAAATTTAGTAAGTAAAAGTGAAATAAAATTGAAACATATCGTAAATGTGTCATAAAATTTTGTTGTCATATTGTGTCATCGGGAGAATAATCAGGGAGGTCTTCTAAGTCTGTAACCAAGTCATGATCAATATCAGAAGTGTTGTGTAGTTGTTTAAGGCGGGTAATGTCTATATCAATGAAATTTGGAGGGAGGGGAATGGATTTACGAGGAAAATAAGGAATGAGGCGGTAGGCAGCTATGGGGCGATGAAGGACTGAACCATCAAGTTCACAGAGAATGTAGGCGCCTCCATAGTTTCGAGCAATAACAATGAGGGGACCAAGATATCGTGGGCGCATTTTGCGATTGAGGGACTTCTCGACCTGGGTATGTCTCATTAGCACCAAATCTCCCTTCTGGAAATCGAAGTCTCGTAATGTCCTGCTGTGCTGGGATTCGAAGCGCTTGGCAGCATCTAGTCGAGAGGCATAGACCTTTGAATGAAGTCGTGTGAGGTCTCCTGAGCGTTTCTGAAGTGCAATGGCGCGGCGGGCAATGAGGTCGGTTGAGGATAATACAGAATCAGGAGGGGGTTGCAAATAGGTAGCTTCGGAAATGTCGAGAGGAATTATTGGATGTGCGCCTGTGATTGCAAAGTAAGGTGAGCAACCCATTCGTCGACGCACTGTGATCCGTTCTGCCCAAAAGACTGAATGGGCTACTGTTGACCATTTCTCTTCTATACCATCTGCTGCTTTGAACAAGGACTGACGGACGTCAAAGTGTGCTCGTTCTGCAATGCCATTAGCTCGTGAATTGTATCCACTGATGCGGATGTGACGAATGTGGTATCTTTTGGCAAGATATTCCATGGCGGCCAAGAAAGCGGCTCCATTGTCTGTAACAATCTCACTAAGGGATCCCCATCGACAGAGGACGTCTTCATAGATCCAATCTCCAATAGTTTGAGCATTCTCCTTGCGTAATTTGCGAAATTCCGGATAGGTAGTGAGTGAACATCGACCTTGGACGATAAATTTGAATCCACCCGAGGCTGGCATGACCATAGTATCTGCAAATATTTTGGAGAAGAGGGGGGCAGGAGTGTCGACTATTGGTGGGATGAGAACCTTTCTATGTTGCCGGATTTGACAGAGGTGACAAGAACGAATATACCAAGCAATATCTGACTTCATGTCTGGCCACCAAAAGCGAAGTGATATTGTTGCATGTGTCGCATAGATCATTTTGTGGCCAAGGTCGTCATGAGCATTGTGAATAATTTGTAGTCGGAGAGGAGGGATGGGAACTATCTTGTGAGCACCATGCGGATCTTTGCGCCATAATTTGGTAGAGTCAATAAAGAACTCTGTGCAGTACCGCAAGAAGGTTGCAAATTCTGAGTCTGATAGGCCTGTAGGTCGAATAAAATTCTGGAGGTAGTGTTGAACCAATAGGAGACGAGCATCAATTTTCTTGGCATGGGGGGAACGTTCTATAGCGTCATAGGCTGGTAGCTCCCCTTTACTGAAATCCGAAGCATTGGTGTAGACTGAGTGCTGTGACTGGGATTGGTGAAGGAGGGGGAAGTGCGATATAGGGTTAATTTGATGAATGAAGCCATGAAGGTTGTCAATCCAGTCGCCAAATTCTTCTTCATCATCAATTTCATCATCTCCATCCTGAGGCGGGCGACGGGACAGTCCATCAGGTCCATGGTGAGTGCCTGGGACGTGAACAAGATTGAAGTGAAATGTCAAAATTGAGACTATCCACCGATTTATACTAGCACTGGGGGCGATGTCAGGATTTGATAGCATGCCTTTGATATATCTTGCGTCAACTTCAATGACTAGATTTCGGACTCCAATCAGAAAAAGCCGTAAGGCTCCAAGTGCGCGGTAAAGGCCGTAGAGCTCTAGTTTGGCTTGAGAGAACCGAGATTCTCGGTCATTAAGTGTGATCGAACCAAACCGACTATAATATCGTCTACGTGGATTGTTTGGGTCGCATTGGGCTAAGAGGAATCCAATAGCGATGTGTGAGGTGTCGACAGAAAGAATAACTGGTGCATCAGATGTGTAGTCAATGGCACGGAGAGCTGGGGAGTCAATAAGAGCTTGACGGAGATCATCCTGAGCTGCAATCTGTTCTGGGCCAAAAACAAATGGAGTGTCCTTCCTAGTGAGCTTGACTAAAGCAGCGGCGCGGTGAGCAAAATTCTGGATGAATATCCGACAGACTCCAATGGTTCCTAGGAATGCTTTGACTTCTGTAAGAGTGTGGCAAGGTCCCCATTTACGGATAGCATCTAGACGTGATGGATCCACCATGCGGCCTTGTGGATTACACCGGTGTCCTAAAACTGTAATTTCTTCAACACATAAAAATGCTTTAGGGCCTGACCAAGTTCCTCCGCAGTACTTCATCCGTTGTACAACTCGATTGAGGTTTTCAAAGTGCTCCCAGACAAAACGACGGATACCGGAGTTTTCAGGGATAGTTTCGTAAGTCGCATCAGAGCGCTGATAAGCCGATTTGGGACCCTTGATGGGCGCATCATCTATATATGGAATGGTGATGTGAGGGATTTCAGGTTGAAGAATAAAGGTGACATCGTCATGTAATATTGGAACGGAGTTTGTCCAACCCATGGGAAGGGTTACAATGCAAAGGGCTCCGAAGGGTGTCTGGAAGGTGGTAAGGTCACGTGATGACTCTGCTACCTGTCGTTCATCAAATGCAACATAAAGATCGAGCATACCACCACATGCACGTCCTCCGAATTGTTCAGCTACATGCTCGGGAATTGGTACCACACCTGAGTGTTGGATAGTGACCTGGTTAAGGGGTTCTAGTGAGTGTACGAGTCGAAGCGACTTGGCCTCTTTCTTGGCAACACAAAACCAACGAGACCGATAAGAGGAGTTGCTGGGTTCATATACTCCGGAATCAATCTTCTTCTTGATGATATCACAGACCTGTTCATAAATGCCAGGGGGAATAGGAATGTTACGTTGTACCCAGGGAATATGAGGGATGACTGGGAATTCTATAGGGGGAAAGAAATCACGGCGGAAAGAACCTTTCTCTGATTCTGCCCATGCAAATCCGTCATCTTGATTTCTGATAAAATCGTGCATAAGTTTTCGTTCTTCAGGCCAAAGGAATCCTTCTGGATGGTTCTTGTCAATAATCGATTTGCGAGCCTCATTGTAACGAGCTGAGGGTTGGAAATTGGGTGGGTGAGGATTTAATGGAGGCATATCTTTGAGGGGGTCGCCAGTAATAGAGCGGACAATCCGGAAACGATCTGGAAGGTCAGCCACGACAGGCCGAATCTTCTGTGCTACTGGCTTGTATCTCTTTTTGGCAACTGTAAGTGTTGGAGTAGGGTCTTCTAAGGTGAATTCTAAAGGAGGCGAAGGATCTATGGGTTCATATGGATAAATAGACTTGATATCGGACTGGTTGGAGGCGGCAACATAGAGATTGGAGAGCATAGATTGGTGGATAAATGGTGAGGAGGCGAGGTCGGGAAGGGTAGCAGTGTGCTCAATAGATAAAGTGGAATTAGAGTGATCAAAGGAAATAATGCAAGCGCACTGTTCATCATCCGATAATTCGTCCTCTAGTTGTGAAAAACCGGTTTAGAAATCTTGCGTCGATGTGATCCCCTAGGGACTGTAGGGACTGTAGCTGAACGGGGTGAATTCGGATCGCAAATTGTTATAGTTTGGGAGGCGTCACTATAATTTCGGACTACACTGGTTGTAAGAACGTCGAAAGGTCGTCCAAGAAGAAAATCGTAGGCGGGGTTTCGGACGACGTGTACCTGCATATACAAGGTAATATTCCCGAGGTCACAGGGGACATTCCTAGCTAGACCGAGTGTGAGGTCGACTCCGCCATTGGCTGATTGCATTTCAAGCTGAATTGAGGGGTCGTATGTAAGGCCGAGGTCGTGACAAACATCTTCGGATACTGCTATGATCGACGAACCAGGGTCTACAAGACCTTCTACTTGTCGAGGGTCACGGTTAATATTTATTAGGACTGATCGAATAGCTTGAGACTCCTTTGCGATTTTAAAAATAGGGGGGGGCTCGTCTGGACCTAGCGCATTGAGAAACGCTTCATAAGGATCGGATAAAATGATGGATGGGTTGTCGTAGGCGTTAGTGATGGTATCCAATGGAACGCGTTTGGCTGTAAGCTGATCTTGCCATTTCGTACGAATTTCCGGGGCGAGCGAGAGGAGTTCTTCAGATGTAAGAGTGACGAGCGGCGCCTTCATCGAGCGATTGAAAACATCGAGTCCGATTTCTTCTTTCTGAATGGGCGCGATTGTCTTGTGGACCGGGCCATCAGCTGGCTTAGATTTACCCGGGTTGCCGAAATTTCGTTCATGAGGGGCGCGGTAAGAATTTTCTGGAATGCCGGCATAAGGGTGTATGGGCGGCTGCGGATTTGTAGTTGGATGGGCGATGGGCGCTATGGGAACTGTTGTTGGAATAACCGGCGCATTGGGTAGATCAGTATTTGATTGATCTGATGGTGCTGTAGCATGTGGACGTGGGGTAGATGATTCTGATGTAGCCACAGCAGGCTTGTCAGATGTGGAAGATACAGCCGGCGCATTGGGCGCGACAGGCTTGGCGGGCTTGGCGGTTACGGCAGGCGCGGCGGGTTTATGGAATGGGCGGCCGCTCCTTAACGCGAAAATCTCCTGTTCCAACTGAGCAATTCGCTCGTCTGCAAAATTCGTGAGATGACTGATGGGTAAGAGTCCCCTTTGTACTGGTGTAGAGACCGGGGAGGGGGCTATGCCGTACATCAACGTTGGCGTTGGCGTTGGCGCCACCGGATTTCGCTTATGCCATTCGTCTATCCGTTCCTTGATAAATCGCCCGGGGATAGCGCGTGGTGTGAACTGTCCGTTTGGTAAGACAATTTTGTTCTCGTTGTTTCATTTGCATTTCCCATCCGTGATATATGCCTCGCAAGTCAGACATTCGTTGATAAAATGTCCGGTGAGTCCACAGAAAATACAAGTTAAATTTTCGACTGATCCCGTTGGTCTGGCAGCATCTCGAGGAGGTGGGCGCGCTGTAGAGGAAGAGTGCGATGCTGCAATAGCAGTAGCGATAGTTGTTGCAAATTTGTCTAGTAACGCAGTAAAATCCTCGTGTTTTATTCCAACTGGTGCCGAGACGCTAGGGGCTGGGAGTACTGGTGGGGAATGGATTGGGGAGTGGACTTGTTGATCTGGGATGACGTCATTCGACGCGCTAGCCAGAACATAGCTCGCGGCTTCATGTATAGAGTCCAGAGGATACGGATCATCGGGATAGTGATCCGGTAATTTAAGTTCAAGGCGGCGCGCAATCCGTGACCAAAGGGCAGGCTGGAAACCTCGGACGAATGCTCTACTCTGTTCGGCTTCGGATAGACGTCCTCGTCCTCGTAAATATTGTGTGATGTTGTAGAATGATCTATAATATATTCCTAGATCAGCCAGATTGTATGTACCAATCCGGAGCTGTTCTCCAACTAATTTGTCCATGTCCGCGATTGACCATTTTCGGTCGTCTCCGGCGCCTGGATATAATTTGATGATGGCGGTCCTAAAAATAGCAAAACTGCTAGTGGGCTGAAATTCTGGAATTGATTCCCATAATTCTGCTGAGTCAATGTCAAGATACCGGCATGCATGCTTCTTCATTTCTGTGTCATCTGTGATCTGAGCTGCTCCTAAGAGTAATTCAAGCTCATCAAAATATCGTCGTAGCTCTCTTGGACGAGAGGGGTCAAACTTGGGTGCTGTAGAGTGGCCTCTAGCAGGCATATTAATAATGGGTGCAGCCATAGAGGGATTATCAGGGGGTGTTGGAGGTGGTGATGAAGTTTGGGGTGGATTACTGACTGGAGGAACTGGAGAAGGAGGTCTTGAAGGAGTTGGAGAAGAATTATCTGTAGTTGGGGAATGTGGGACTGGGTCAGGTGGAAGTGTAGAAGAGGATGCTTCAGGAACTGTAGCTGATGACTGTTTTGCTTTGGCTGCTGCTAGTCTTGCAGATGATCTAGTGGGGGGAGGCCGGGCTGGCCTCGGAAAATGGGTACCTCGTGCAAAAATGATTCAAAGACCCCTCGCGGTGGGCTCCAAAAGTGATGATACTCAGTCCGAGGAATCACCTGGAAACACACACCAAATGATAGTCCTACTAGACCAGAGGAAGGGAGCGAGGTGGCTTTGGGTTGGTGCTTGACACAAGGCAAGATGATAAGAGAGTGAAGGGATAATACGATAATAGGACGACGACTTGTGCTTCTTGAGACGAGATAATACGATAATAAGACTCTGGAATTGAGCTCTGTGCTCTAAACAATAGAGGGGAAATGATATATTTTCTTGTTTTCTATCTACTAGATGTCTTATATAGATTTTCTAAGTGGGGCCAGGAAATTGAAGTGGGTGAAGAGGACCCAAGTAAAATGAGAAGGAATCAGATGCCAATGAGAAAAAGGGGGGGGGAGGGGTAATGGAATAAGGAGTGGGTAATGGAATAAAGAGTGGGTAATGGAATAAAGAGTGGGTACTAGATCAAGAAATCTACCTGGTGTAATAGGACTTGTCTCCTATCCAAAAATGCGTCCAGTGGCTTGTCAGGCAGGTGATAGGGACTGGAGAGGTTGATGATGTAATCCTGGGAACCTTGTCATGTGACCAAAATCATAGGACTGTTGATAATACCGTTCCTTGCACTAAAACCTTACACCATGATCTCTAACAACATCTCTCTTGTCCTTATCTTCTTCATCATCCTCTTGATTATGTGCATCCTGATGGCCTACCAATGGAGACGCACTATTGTGTGGGGACGATTCTCATCCGAGCTTAACACAGAAAATTTGCCTGTTGGAGGAGATGATCCCATTATCTTCTGTGACCCATTACGATGGAGCCTTGACTGGAGTGAGTGAGATATCTTCTTTTGCCAACAATGAGTTGAACAATATCAAGTGCAACCAGAGGACAATGCGGTGGTGACCCAAGTCAGGAAAGAAGAGAGTGAGGTGGATGACGGAGTGGGCCAAGAGGTGGAGGTCGATATAACTGATGTGGGAGCTAAATATGAGGCTGCTAGTAGCACGAGTATTGGTAGTAATGTGTGTGAGATCCTATGACGATTGTAGAATGTGGCATGAGGAGGTGTCGTTTAAAATGTGAAAATGGGACGGTTCAGAGCTTTGGACGCTCCTGATACCTATCACCGGGGGACCTCGGACCCCACTGGGCCGTTTGGCTAGTGGGTTGGGCGACCTGCGGGAAGCCCTGTAATCGTCATTCCTGCACCATCGCGCTGGTGGGCGCGCACAGGTAATAGGGGCCGCCGAGGGGGGGCGGACTGGGGGGCAGTCTGGCTTAGTAGGACCTGGGTCGGGTCTCGGCAGGGCTGGTTCGGGGAGGCGCCTGAGCGCTCTCGTTCTGTAGTCTGGCTTGCGGGGTCGGGGCCGTAACCCCCCACCCTAGCCTTTCCGCGCTCATGCGCATTCTCGGGGCTGTAGTCTCCCCTCAAACTTACGTCGTATACCCGCTGCCTGCTTGTAGTAGATAGCCGTGGACTGCGCTCGTGCACCACGTTAAATATTGTTGAACAAAAAAAAAAAAGAAAAAGACGTGACATTGAATGTACCCCAGCCAGTTACAATGTGTTATACCTTGAGCCATATTTGGACAAAGATTACAAATCATGGAAGGCCAACCAGTTTGCATTCGGAACATTTGGAACAATATGATCGATGTTTCAGGAACTTGAACTTGAACTTGAAGTTGCTCTTCTTTCACGGCTTGTCCTCCTCGTTGTGCCCTCCTCGTATAAGTCTTGAAGATGGTTAGTAAATAGGATACATAAGAGTGAGTTCTGTCCCTTCTCTTTGTAACTTTACCTTCTCTGGTTCATCAACACTGGCACACACACCATGAATTCTAGGGCACGACGTTGTATGTCCATAACTTCCGCAAGAGGCCCTCTACTCTTTCTCTCAGCTCTATCTCTTGGCTCTCTCAGGCTATTCCTCCTTCCAGGATGTGACATTGTATGTCCCCCCAACAACTTGTCCAGGTGACAAGTTGTTTTAGATGGTATTTTGGAAATAGCTCGGTGGAGCTATCCTAGAAGATAGAATCACATTGTGATGGGGTGATATTGCCCCGTCCGAACGGTCTGTTAAATAAGATAGAAAAATGGTATAAAAGGAAATCTCGCCGACTTATGTTAGATAACACCCTCTATCACTCGGCCTTCACCTCCTATGGTGTTCCGCCCCGCCATCAATCAGGTATGATGTCAATCTTTTGATCTTCACCTCCTATGGTGTTCCACCCCGCCATCAATCAGGTATGATGTTGATCTTTTGATCTTGATGCTTGATTTTCTAAGCTGATCTGCCTTTGCTATGGGCTCCTAAGGTGTCGGTCAGGTGGCTGTGCCTGTCCGCCCTGATCCATCAATAAATTTGTACGTCACATCAACACCTGGCATCAAAACGGCTGGGGATCGGACACTCAATGCGCGCTCGACACTTCCTAAGTCCCACAGTCCCGCTTCCCCATACTAAGGCTCGTCCTTTGGTGCTCAAGTATTCTGTGAGTTCCTATCTGTTCTTGAGAATTCTCCTAAGCTATTCTCAACCATTCTCCAGCAATCGCTGCTTAGAACTTCCTAAAGCGTATCATCGTTACCACCATGGATTCCAGAGGACATTCTTGATATGATGCTTGAGCATTTTGGAGCTCGATTGAGAACAGCACTTTGTGCATTGCTCTCAAACCCAGTAAAGAGGAAGCGGAATCACTCCGCAGAATCACACAAGATTTCCCCTGTCCCAAGTCATATCACTCTTCAAGGGGCAGCCGGCTCAGTGAACACTACTACACTCTCATTTTTGCGTGTTGCTTGTTCATACTTTAACCCAATGTTGCTGTGGATCCATAGCCTCTTGTTCACATATGACACAATACCCACCTGATTGTCATATTTCAATATATATTACTTGTCTGCTCAGTTTCCCCTCACTTTGAGAATATACACAGTTTCTGACTACTTGCTTACAGGTATGTCGAACCTGTCTTAACCCATACCCATAAACTCCGAAATCCCATACCTTTTTTGGTCCACCATGTCGGTGGGCAGGGAATTCATAACCATGTGTATGATGAACATATGCACACAGCGATGATGAGCACCTGAAGAAGGTGAAGCAGAATGCCGAACAACATGCCTTGAAGATGGAAATGGTTTCTCATCCTGCCCTTGACGAGAAGGCATTGTTTGATGAAGATGATGTGGAAGATGATGAGATTGTTTTGGGATGCAGTGATGCTGCAGAGCCGGAGGTCGTATGGGGGTGGCTGTCATAGGTGGTGGCCATCTGGGCACAGGCTGAGGGCCAGGGCTCGTTGTGGGGCTGGCTGGTGGTCTGGAGGGCTGTGGAAAGGCTGGGGGGCAAACAGTGCTGTTTGTGAGGTGCTGGGGCTGATTCTGAAGCTGGGAGGAAGGCGGTGGTGGCCATCGTCAACAACATTGATGACGTTGTTGACACCATTGGTGGGGGCTGTGCCGACGTTGTCAGCGGTGATGTGGCAGGGCTTTGGGATGCAGGGGGTGGTGGAGCAGGTGGCTCAGGGGCATTGTCAGCCAGGGTGGTCATGTTGCAGGTGCTGGGTGGTTCAGTAGACATCCCTGCATCGCTCAGTGGACGGGGCGCCTCATTGGGTGCTGTCTGCACAGCGGCATTGGTGGTGTCTCAGATCTCAAGTGTTGAGGGATGCACAGGGGAGAGCTTTGGGGCAGCGGGGGGTACAGACAGCTGGCAGAGGTTGGTGGTGACATGGGGTGGCTGGGGAACATTTGTGGTGGTGACACTGGTGGTCTGCAGCTGAGCGGGGGGCACTGGGAGTGAATGGGGGGTGGTGGGAGTGAACGGGGGGCACTGGGAGTGAACAGGGGGTGGTGGAAGGTCTGAAGGGGTGTGGGGTGGCTGGCATTGTTGAACGCAATGGGGAAGGGGCAGCAGGGGGGGTTCGGCATCTAATGCAAGGCCATTCAGCCATTCTGGGTGCAGGGAGTGGGTGTGGGCATGTCCAAGGCAGTGGGGGGGGTTTGCTGGGGTGCCATGAAGGCAGGGGGGGCAGGTCAAGCAGCGGCCACAAGGCAGGGGGCATGAGCATCATCCTCTGTGATGTGGCAGGGGCAGCAGCTGGCTCTAGGGAGGTAGCAGGGGCCAGAGGAGTGAGCTGGGGCGCAGCGCTAGCATGCACCATTGTCCTATGTTATTCTGAGGTATACGCCTTTCAATTTACTGCTTTGCTGTATTTGCTAATCATTTACTGCCATTTGTAACCAGGTTGACAAAATACATATCATTTACTCACATTTGTCTTCTCAAGTCAGCATCCTGCATACTGACATGGCCAGGTGAGTTTCCTGAGAATCCCCATCACCCCACCTACTAATCCTGTTGTTGTCCTTGAATTTTATATTACCATTCTTTGGCTTTGGCGCTACACCCTGTGTCCACCCTGTGATGCCCCAAACATGCTGAAATGGGTGGTGTGCGTCTAACACCGAGATCCTATATCCTAACCAACACAAAACACACACACCAATGCACTGTCTGAATGGTTGCGAGTGGGCCAAAGAGTTCCCTTGCAGAACCTATTGCCAAGCTTTAGTCCCTATGATTCCTTCCTAAGCTCGACTCTTCCTTAGAATATTCTTGATATCCTTAGCTCCTTCCTAAGAGCTTGCCTAATGTCTTTCCGTAATCCCATTGATTTCCTAAGAGTTTTCTAAGTCCAATTTCCTAAGAGTTTCCTAAGTCTTGTTCCTACATCCTTTAGAATTCCTAATCCTTAGTCCAAATCCTTGTCCTTGTGCCTCAGTTTCCCAATCTTTGACCCTAAGTCCGAAGATCCTAAACTTTGTTTCTTTATTCCTTAGATCCTTGGTTTCCTAATCCTTTATCATTAGTAAGCTCGACAAGCCTGATGTTGTCAACAGCGCAGAGCTTTCAACAACTTCAACACGCAAGGGAGAAACATCCCATGCCCGATTTCCTATGTCCTAGTCCTTGGTTCCGAGCCTTTAGCACAACTTTGAATGTGCTTGCTGTGTCACACAATGAGCAAGATGTGAGATTTGTGAGAGAGGTATAATCTGGGGTCTGAACTTCTCTGCTGCGCAGCTACACTACCCCTAGTATTTGTACAAGTACGAAATATGAAATAGATAATGAAACTGTCCTTTATATGGTATGTTGGAAATAGCTTGGTGGAGCTACCCTAGAAAATAGAATCACATCGCGATGGGGTGATATTGTCCCGTCCGAACGGTCTGTTAAATAAGATAGAAAAATGGTATAAAAGGAAATCTTGCCGACTTATGTTAGATAACACCCTCTATCGCTCGGCCTTCACCTCCTATGGCATTCTGCCCTGCCATCAATCAGGTACAATGTCGATCTTTTGATCTTGATGCTTGATTTTCTAAGCTGATCCGCCATTGCTATGGGCTCCTAAGGTGTCGGTCGGGTGGCTGTGCCTGTCCACCCTGATCTGTCGATTAATATGTACGTCGCATCAACACCTGGCATCAAAACAGCTGGGGATTGGACGCTCAACACGCGCTCGATGCTTCCTAAGTCCCGCAGTCCCGCTTCTCCATACTAAGGCTCATCCTTTGGTGCTCGAGTATTCTGTGAGTTCCTATCTGTTCTTGAGAATTTTCCTAAGCTTTTCTTGACCATTCTCCAGCGATTGCCGCTTAGAATTTCCTAAGGTGTATCAGCGCTGCCGATGTTGTTAGAGGTGAGAAGACGATATGCACCTGAGCTCATGAGCGCTGGCATCATGGATCTTGTGTGGCAGTTTGTTGCTTTTTGTTAAGCATACTGCTTTCTTTGCTGATTACCCTTCCCCAGAACCTGTCACCATTCATACCCTAGCAACCACCACACCATCTGAGGGTTTGACTCAACCAGCTGGCTATCTTTCACCACCCACATCTTCCCAACAGCCAGCTGCGACATGGTGTGGGTGTATGTAGTTGACAGTGGCCTGTGCAACTTGCCAACCACCCATGTGCTTAGGACTGCCTCTCAGTCGAATGGGATGGCCTGCAGTGTCACTTGTGCCCAAAAGTTGACCAAGAAAACTTTCATTCATTCCAAATATGCAAAGGTGTGCCTTGTTATTATTTATTGCTTTCTTTCACCTGTCAAATTGCTTGCTAATGGTTATTCTCAAGATCTAGTCAAAGCGTACTCTGCTATTGTCCTGCTGTGTTTACAGTTTTAGGCACATATTGTCAACTCCATTGAAGTATTTTCTGACTACTCTCAAGCCTAGTTGTATATACTCAGTGTATCTACTTCTTTTTTATGCCCCACCACAATTAATCCCATCTCAAACTCAATCACAATCTGACTGAGAATGTGGCAGTGAAGGTGGGGACTTGACAATAGTGATGTGCAAAGCCCGGCTCCAAGCCTTCAAGCCCCAGCTGCCGAGTCGTCGAAGCCTGAGCCAAGCCGAGCCTTACTAGACAGCTTTATAGGGCTCAGGGCTCGGCTTGCACTTGATGAAGCCTGAGCCAGGCCCTCAAGCCGTGGCTTTCTAGCGTCAACGTGACTCAATGTGTTGATGTCATGTGCCTATTTTTGAGTTCCGGAATGCATTCCCATGATACCCTCAGCCCTGTCCTCTTTGCAAATTCATACTGCTGACATCTACTAGTACTCCATGGAAACGGTGACAGCTTCAGACACTACCCGCCGCATTCGCCATTTGGTCACCTCAAGATGAGCTGCTTATGTCGGGTTGCATGTGATCTACCCACTCGACCCTTCACAATGTCCACCAACAGCGTCAAAGGTTCAGCCTGGTTTAGGCCATGTTGGGAATTTCAGGAGATTTTTTCGGGACTGCAAAGTGCGTACCTTCCAGTATAAGATCAAGCTACTTACCCACTTTTCACTCCAGTCTCCTTGCCTCTATTCTCTCACGTCACGCCTCCATCACCTATACCATATTGATGACAACAAACACTGCTTCATCGGTGCCTCACCCAAAATGGTTACCGACAGGATCGGGGAAGCTCCTTGATACCTCTAATTCGGCCCCATGCTCTCTGCTCATAAACATGCCATTGACGCGGCGAAGTGAGCTGATGATGCTGCTAAATGATGTCAAGCATCGGCGTCAACATCTAGATCTTTGTCTTTTGCATCTCAGGCTGACACCGCAATTCCGACATCAACTCCCTCATCGCCACCAGCCAGCAACATTCAAGAAATCACTTCTGATTCAGATATTGAGTGTCAACAACCCTGTATGTTTTTCAACATGCACAGCAAATTCTGAACTGATCAATTTTGATTTAAACCAGGCAGGAAAAAATCACAGGTCCAAATAGTCTCCGATGACGAGAACCCTACATCGATCGAGGAAATCGCACAACCTGTGAGCAGCCCACACATCGAGAACTCTGCGCAAGGTACACCAGACCAATGAGATTATAATTTAGCAATATTAAATCGTTCTACAGTTCGCAAAGAGGCCCCGGTTCATTTGGATGCGACTGATTCGGATGGATTCCTTGCCAATGTTGATGTTCAACCTGTTCCTGAAGTCCCGAAGACTACTCTCAAAGATCACAGTCGCGATGTAGACCATTTCTTCTCACCATCATATCTAAACAAGGACAAGAATCATCGAAACTGTCGCTTATGCTCATGAGTGAAATTAGCTTTCTACAGGCTTCGATTGTCATACTTATTTAAATTTAGCAAAAAGTCTGCTCAGCACCCTGTGTCCCTGGTTGCCGAGGTGACTACACTGAGACAACACATGCAATCTACCCATAAGGTATCTCCCAAGCTGTTGAAATGTTGGTACTATGTGTAACACCTAACATGATTGCACCTGTCTAGGCAGTGTACCAGAAATGGGCAGAAGCAAATCATTTCTTATCAATGCTACCGAAGGATGCCGAGAAACACCGGAAAGATGCACATGCCAAGAACCAACCATGCCTTGACCCACATCTTAGGGAGAAGCTACCGAAAGAGACAACAATTCCATATACTGACGAGCTTTTCCATGATGCAGCCATCGAGTGGCTTGCGTCCACTGATCAGGTATGCAAGAATAACCCCTCGGACTTACTATTACGTTCTCATTCAAATCACACCTGATCCAAGCCTTTGAACACCTGTCATTTCAGAACATGATCCACATAGCAGCCCATGCTACCAATGGAGTTAAAATTCCTGACCGCTGCCAAACTTGACAGGCTATCATCGATACATTTAAACAGCAGCTGACAGCACTGTGGGATCGGTTGAACATATGAGAAACCCTGCACTATTTCCACCATTTTGTTCTAATGTTTTACTTCAGAGTGAGTCGGTGAGGGGAAGGGTAAGTCTAACATGTGATGCATGGCAGGCCTCCAACAGTGATGGATACCTTGCAGTGACTGGATCTTGGATAGAAGAAGAAAATGGCAAGTGGCAAGTTCAAAGTGCACTGCTTGGCTTCACACAGCTGAACAATGCACATAACAGGACATGTCTTGGACAAGCTCTGTTCAAAATTGTATCATGTCTCCGTATAGGCCACAAAGTAAGTATTACAGAGACCTTGTAGTAGTTGTCTCGAGAAATAATTACTTGTATAATCTAGATTGGATGGGTGACATGCGACAATGCCACGAACAACAACACCATGGTGGTCAAGTTTGCCAAGCACATCCTAACGTATAACGGAAAGGTTTTTGATGTGAAGGCTCATCACATCCGGTAATCTTCCTCGTTCCTCAGAGAAGTCTTTGCTAATAACAAAACAGGTGTCTTGCACATATCATCAACCTTGCGATGCAGGCTGTGATAACCACGTACAGCAAATGAAAGCATTATAATCCTGCTGAGCCCGAGGCTGATCTCACTGGGGTTGAACATGATGAGGTTGGGCTGGTGCGAGCAATCTGTGTGAAGGTACAATCTCACTACTATTATGTTCGTTTCACCTTGACATTGGTTGTTGTTAGGCTCGCTCATCAGCAAAACGTAAACAACTGTTCCTTGACATTCAAAAACGGGGAGGAGTGAAGGTTGTTCATCAAATTCTGCTTGACATGGCTGTGCGCTGATCATCAACATATGTCATGACATCACGGGCTGAGGTGACACGTCCAGTATGTGATACCTTCTATGCTATGAAAGACTACATTAACATATCATAGTTTGTTGACACATTTGTATATGAGATTGGACAAGAAGAGAAGGATCTCACAAAATGGCAAAAGATTGATGATTTGCAGCTCTCGGACTGTGAATGGGAGCACATTCGATTGTTTAATGATCTCCTTGCTGTAAGATGGGACTCATCTGACTTTTACTATCACTAACATTATCCAGCATGCTGATAATGCACAACAGGCATTTTCATCAGATCAGGCAACTACACTTCATCTTGCATTACCTGCTCTTAAGGCCTTACACAAGGCATGGACAAAATGTGCCAAGCGTGCTAAATATTTTGAATTTGTGCCTGCCCTGAATGCTGGGCTGGCGAAAATTGAAGAATACTATCATTGCACAGCTGAATGTGATGCATATACTTTTTCTATGTGTTTGACGACTTCCTCCTCCCTCTTTTAAACTCTTAAGAATTCGTTTTAGTACTTGACCCATCACAGAAGACGGAACATATTCGCAAATACTGGGGTGATGATAAGTTGGAAAGCATACTCAAGCAGGCTGAAGAAACAGTCAATGATTGTATTTCAGGGGTTGCTTTGAATGCTTATCAAACTATTTCTGCAGTACAAGAAGCAGTACCTTGAGATGTATAGCAGCAATTCAGTACTAGCACCACTACGACGAACAGGCAAGTCTGCAACACGCAAGGTCGGCGTGCTAATCTGCGAGCTGTTGGATGACAAAGATGACGATGGTGTTGAGTCGTCTCATATTGCTCCCGAAGTTTTATGTGCATCCTGGCACAAGGATTTCAATGGATACTTGAACTCCAAGGATCAACTTGGGAATATGACTATTGTTGAGTGGTGGGGTGTACGTATCTCTCGCATCTTGTTAGTATGACTACTTATCACGAAACTGTAGTGGAACACTACTCGGTATGATGTCTGGGCATCTCTCGCGCGTGATATACTCCCAATTATGGCATCATCTGTCTCAAGTGAACGTGTGTTCTTGTCTGCAGGGATTACTATTACAAAAGGCTGTAATCGACTCAAACCTGACATTGTGGAGGCTTTACAATTTTTGAAGTGCCTCTACCATCATGATCTGTTGTTTTGTGAAGAGGCTAGCACTCAATTTGAGGTAGGAGAATCTGGAGATGTTGAGCAAGTTGTGGTGGACACTGGAGAAAAAGCAGGTTGGGATGGAATAGTTGAGGATCTTGTTGACAATGAGGGCTTTGTAGATCATGATGATGAAAATGTATTTGTACAAAACATAGTGTAGGTGCCTGCTAGGGTCAAATTATGATAATTCTCTCTACCAAGCCCTGGCCTGAGCCCGGGTCAAGCCGAGCCTAAGCCGGGGCTTTTGAGCCGAGCCAGGCCCTGCACCTCACTACTTGACAAGTTTTTTGGGTGGCGAAGGGAGATGGGCCACTTACAGGTGGAGAGGCTCTGCAATGTTGGAATTATGACATGTGAGGGGAATGCTCAAAATTAAGGACCATGCTGGTATGTAATTTGAATTACTATGAAAGAAGAGGATATGGAATATGCCACTTATGGGTGCAAAGGCACTGCAATGTGAGGGAAGTAATGACTTGTGAGGGCAATAAGGACTGTGCTAGTATCTACTTGCAACACCTGAGAATAAATATGCAAGGTGGGGAGGGGACATGGAATATGTCACTTACAGGTGCAGAGGCATGAAAATTTGGAATTATTAATATATGTAAGGGGAATACTAAAAATTAAGGACCATGCTAGTATCTACTTGTAAGACCTGAGAATTAATAGGAAAGATGGGGAGAGGACATGGAATATGCCACTTACAGGTGCAGAGGCATGACAATGTTGGAAATATTAATACATGTAAGGGGAATACTAAAAATTAGGGAGCATGCTAGTATCTACTTGTAGAAGATGGGGAGAGGACAGGGAATAAGCCTTTACCAGTGGAGAGGCTCTACAATGTTGGAAAAATTATGACATGTGAGGAGGAATACTCAAAATTAAGGACCATGTCAGTATGCATTTGTAAGAGCTCAGAATTAATATGGAAGATGGGGAGAGGACATAGAATATGCCACTCCAGCCCCTGTAGTGAAGGGATATTTCAGACACAAGATTACAATATTATAGGAAACTTTATGTGTTACTTCAAGACGTGACATTGAGTGTACTATATTGTTACCCAGCCGGTTACAATGTGTTACACCTTGAACCATATTTGGACAAAGATTACAAATCATGGAAGGCCAACCCATGATCTCTCGGTTTCGGTGATGATATGACCGTTTAAAGTTCTAATTATCTTCTCAGGGACTAGCAGTGGTAGCGGGGGGGAATGTAAGCAATGACGACGAGGAAGGACGGCGGGGAAGGCTAGTGGGAGAGGGAAATATGAATGGCAACGATCAATCATCCGCTCCCAGCCTCGTGAGCGACTGCTCGCGGGGTGGGTCCGAGTCAAGGGTGGAACGACGACAGTGAGGAGGTAGGAAGAGGGGAGCGCGGCCAATGACGAGCGCAGCCAACGACGACAACGAGGGACAGAGTCACTATGCTTTGTGGTGCTTTTTTATTCTTTTTCTAGTTATACTTCAGCTTAATGCCCACTTAAATTTCTTACTGACGTACTGAACACTTTTAGCTTTATCCACTTATAAATAAGGATTTTAAGCGAGTCTTGCTTAATTCAGTAAACGACCCTACTTATTCTAAGCTCTAATTCTGCTTAATTTTGACTTTACCGAGCATAATAGACCGGTGACCGATCCTAGTACATGAGCAAGCATCGATGTATAGGCGACGCTTGCTCATGCATGTACGAAGGAGTGGTTACGAGTCTAGCATAATAACTTGAAGTCAGCATCGGGATTTCCTGATGAGGATTGTAAATCAATTATCTATTATGGCTTGTTTTAACTCGATTTCATGACATCGACATTCAAGAGAATCTGAAGAAAGATGGAAAGTGTCTCAAGACTCGATTGCAAGAGGGCTAGATCGAGGCAAATCGAATTCATCGATCGAATTCGTTCTAGTCCGCTCTGATCAGATCCGGTTTCGGTGAGCTACCACACCCATTCACCTTACCACGACATCTGACTTTGAGCATGCCTTCTGACAACAAAAAGCGAAAAGCATCGCTCTCATTACCAGCTGCTTTGCCTCCTGCAAAACGGATTGAAAAGTGTGCCGCCTTTTATTCCCATTCTATAAAGCGTTTTGATATGTAGGCGCAGGCCGACCAACTATTGTAATGACTGTAATACCTCGTATGGTAGCGAACGATCTCACAGGGCTGTCTGCAGTCGGAAGACCGTTTCTTGCGCTTATCCTAATCTACACTCCGATGGCGATGGACAGCCAATCACCTTGCATCGCATTGACGGTTCTTTCAAGTGTATTCGGTGCGGGAAGTTGATAAAAAAGGACCAGAATATGAAGGTAACATCATTCTGAACATGCTGGAGGGCCGTATTCATCATTGGTCCTAGAATCATGCTCGTCATTGTCGCACTAAAGTTGGGGTGAGATGCCTTTAATAATTGATTCTCTCGTTTGTTGATCACTATGATAGGACACCCATTTTGAAGCTGAGACTCCGGGTCAGTTGCCATCGCCACCCGCTGTGAACCCAACCCCAGCCCAGGAACAAACAATCTTGGGCAATCCTTCCGATGAACTGCTGTTGCCGGTACCTGGACTTGAATATCCTGCAGTGGTTAACACGTCGATTTCTCTTTCAATGACCGAAGTTACCCCCAAACCAGGGACTTCTGCCATATCTCACCCGGACGTTGCAAGCCTTCCTGTGCCTGGAGAATGTCGTGCAGCTGTCGGGGGCGCATCTCCTGTGCCTCTTGCAGAGTCGTCGGTACGGGACGAAAACCCTGGTTGTCCACCGATGACTATCGGTGATGATTCCACTACTCCCGAACATTCAGCCATGTCAAAACCGAGCGATTGGAAAGTGTACACATCGCTAGACGAGCACTCTATCATCGACGAACCCCTTCTCAGATGCACGCCCTATGTCGTGAATAAGAAATACACGACCCTCATCTGTGCGGATTGTGGATATTGCCCTAATCCTGACCATGTCGTGGAACACCTCCGTAAATATCACGGACACTGCAAAGTTGGAGCGGATTTCGCCAGTGAGCTCAGCACCAAGTTTCCAGGCCTCGTTGCGGAAGCGATACATCCGCTGGAAGTCATAAGACCTGTCTTCGGGTTGGCCATTTCCGTTCATGTGTACACCATCTGTGCTCGCTGCTGTCGTGGTTACTGCAATTTCGAAAGTTGGCGCCATCATGCTTGCAGAAGAAAAGATGTCGATTTAGAGGGACGACCAGAATGTTTTACTTCCTTCGTGCAAACATTCTTTCGTGGCCCGAAAGTCTGCTATTTTCCAGTCGAGCTTCCTGTTTCAGTGTCAGATGAGGCTCCTGGTGACGATTTTGACCTATTTCAATCAGGTTTCCAAGATCTTCCCACATCTGAGGACGTTGTCGAAGAGCCTGAAGACTACCGCGAGCTCAACCAATTCTTAGCAAAGGAAGGATGGATCAACCATGTATCTGGGAACTCCCGATCTGAACTTTCGCTATTGACTGCTCCGCCTACTGAAGAGGGGATCCTCAAACCCATTCTTGCACGTGACGTTACCACCGTCATGTTTAATATTCAAGTTGCTATAGGAAGGGCGGGATATCATGTTCGGCGGCTGCTTGGAAAACGTCCTGCGTAAGTCAGTTCCTTCTCTGTAATAGTCGGGCTTGGATCTTAATGACGGTCTCTTCCTGATAGCGACAAGTAAGTATTGGTTGTTCATTTCTCATTTGTTCATTAAACACTCATGCATCACCCAGCCACGATGGTAGCAGAACAATCGCTCATCGTGATGTCCAACCTGAATCTTTGAAGAAGTATGGCCTGGTTGTAACGTGCCTTATATGCTTTGTTTTTAGATGCTTTCAAGGCTGGAAATCTAGCTACAAAATGAAGTTGTCTCCGCTGCAAAAGCAAGCATGCAAGTCATTACGGGACGTTCTTGTGGGACAACCACGAACTAGCGGAACTGAAGACGATTTATGGGCCCTTATGGATGGCGACACATCTGTGAGCTTCGAGGAGGACGAACTTGAAGGTTCGGATGACGAAGATGATGAAGATTTGGAAGAAAGTCAACATGAACACATGGAGCTACAAACTGATCTCGTTGATAACCCTGTGCAGCGCTGTGTCATGGACTTACTTATCTCTCTGTTTACCCATCTTCCTGAGGGCTCGGACGACAAATTCTATTCACCTGTCGTTCGCTTTGTAGTTCTCTTTTCATCGACAAAGAACGGACAGTGGCTTGCAGGACGCCGTATCACACAAATTTTTGCTGCGTTATTATTTTGCGGTCGGGAGGTCATGATGGCTGTAATGCATAATGACGTTGTCCAGTGTTCTGGCTTACGTTACTCTGAGTGAGTTCCTGGCCGTTAGATCATTGTCGGGTTTCCTCTGAGATCACATCCTCCAGCGCATATCGCTCAGTAATGCCATTTCTTGACGATGACCGAGAGGGGCCAATACCATCTATGTACCTAATCATGCGATATTTGAATTGTTTCTCTTCGGCTGAACAGGGAACCATCCGTTTTACAGGACTCGACTTCAGTGGAGAGAATATTATTGTTGCAGGCCGAGTACTGTATCTTCGAGATATCCGTTATTTCATTGAAGCCATTATAGGCGAGGTCAAGGAGTTGCTACAGGCCCAATTGTTTTTTGGACTGGATATCTTCGACATCAATTGGTCTCCGAGTGTTGTTCACGAAGAACCGAGAAACCGAATGATCGGCTATTCTTGCTTCCATGACGCAGCAAACCCCTTCCGCCGGCATCGGCTAGACCACCTACGGGCCATTCTGACGCATCCGTCGCTGCGCGGATGGTTTCATTTTGTTACGAACGAGCGGAAGATAGTCTGGAAGGCTGGACCCTGCTTCGCATACATGGCCACCTGTCATGAAGTGGAAATGCGCCTTTTTTGTGGAACTCAGACTAGCGTCGGCGAGCCTCCTCGGGGTTCGGAGTTTGCATCCCACCTGATTGAAAACGTCACTGCGGGGACTATCCGGAATGTTTTTGTCATGTTCCAATATTTCTGTATGATGGGAACGTTTAATAAAACCAGCGCTATGACTGGACACGACGTGACCATGATGAGAGTTCCGCACCCAGAGATCGGGCGCCTGTGGATCCTCTATCTCACGTTTATTCGGCCTACCATTGTTTTGTGGCAGGACTACTTTAGTGGACGAAAGGCGGCTCAGAGGGCTAGGAATCGCCTTTTCTTTGGGCCGTACCGTCTGGTCACCTCTCCAGAGCTTTCACGAAATTTGTCACGTCATACTCAGCGACTCTTGAATGTCAAAATATCGATAAGTCTTTGGCGACACATTGTGACTTGGTTTCTCAACTACCACTCCGTACGGTTTCGCGACCACCATCAGTTGTTAAATCGCTCAGGATTAGCCTTCCAATCCGGTCATGGCGAGGATTCGCATGCATTATATGCGGCTGATGTCCGTTTACCAGCCGGGATTGATTTCCACAGGTTCTTCGAAACAATGCGAACAAGTGGCACATGGCATAATCTTCTTGAACTCTCGTCGCAGCGCAGCCTGCTGGAGGATATGGCTTGCATGCCATCCCGGATCGATGATGGTACACTGTCTGCACGTCTCCCTTCAACCGATTTCTGCTCCTCCCTTTTCTCCGCTACAGACATCGTGGAAGAGGTCAAGAGAAGATTACTCCCAGACATTCTGGAAGCCATTTCGCAATCCCGTGCAAACGATCTCTCATGTCTACTGGCCAGTATCGGTATGAATCCAAAAAGTCCGCCGTCACAAGCTCTCATGCAGCCAGTCACACATATGATGCATCCATCGAGATTGCATGACCTCCGCACCTTCCTTAAGAACGACTCTGCCTCGTTCAAAGACCCTCAGCAGGCATTAGCTTTGGAGTTGATCCGTGGAAAAGAACCTTCTCTCCTTGTGATAGGGCCAACTGGTATGGAGAGTTTTCGTGTTTTTTATGCTCACCCGATAACCATTCGTCCTAAGGGTCAGGAAAGACTCTCCCAATTTTCATGAGCATTGGGATGTACGACAACGGTGCCGCGAACATTTTGATCCTCCCTCTTGCTGCAATGCATGACGAGTACCGATTCAGGGCTCACCAGTACGGCCTTAGCTCCAAGACATGGACAAGCGACTGTGATATCGCGACCGCCCCACCGCTTCTCCTGGTCGCCATTGAAAATTGCTCATGGCGCGATTTACAGGCTCATATCAACACCCTTATCCGGTTGGGACGTTTGGCACGCGTTGTTGTTGACGAAGCACACTTGCTGGAAAAGCAGGAGTCATTCAGGGCTTGCATGGCGACCTTGTCTTTCTTGGGAAGACTTTCCATCTCTATTGTTCTGATGACGGCGACGTGTCCCCCCAGCCTTGAGA
This sequence comes from Tricholoma hemisulphureum, assembly GCA_964034925.1. Lineage (NCBI taxonomy): Eukaryota > Fungi > Basidiomycota > Agaricomycetes > Agaricales > Tricholomataceae > Tricholoma > Tricholoma hemisulphureum. The sequence continues at coordinate 791,221 of OZ035928.1, read as the reverse complement.
AGGCACTCTTTGAAAAACTTGGCAGGAAGGTTTATCATGTAATTCGACGAAGCACCGACAGACCCGAAATTTCTCAGGAAATGATCTCGATCCAAGCTGACCCCAATAATTTCGAGGATGTGGTGGCGAAAAAAATTATTTCTACCACCTGCCTCATGAAGAATGCGGAGCGTGCCCTGCTGTTTTGCAACTCCCATGATGAATGTGAACGCATGTCCAGAAAGCTGGGTTGGAAACCATATCATTCATCTATCTCGATCGAAGAGCGCTCGGAAGAGATGAAGGCATGGAAGGGTGGAGCTGTATCTGGATTAGCATGCACCTCAATGCTCAACTGTTGCCTCGATTACCCCGCCGTTCGATATGTTTTTCACTTGGGTCCTCCTAGAGATGTCATTGATTATTATCAAGCTATTGGTCGTGCAGGTCGAGATGGCAGTGTTGGCAAATCTATCGTCTATTTTGATCCAATGTCATTGCGATGTCCGTCAAGGAGTTCATGTGATCCTTTCGGCAAACAGGTCATCTATGATATGTTACGTGATGGAACACTTTGTCGAAGGCTACGCCCTAGCTTTTTTCTTGATGGTGTTGGTGTCCCCTGTGCAATGATGCCTGGTGCACAACTCTGCGATATTTGCACTGCTCAATCAAGTTGTCAACTACCAGATTCTGCCCTGCGTCATATTCCCGATCTCCTGGTTTGCTCCCTGCCTTCGGATCAACCAACCATGTTCGGACAGATCAATACAAACTTGAATGTCTCTATGCATCTTCCACCTGACCCAGTACACCTCCCCGCTCCTTCAGCCACGTTCCCAATACACCTTGCAGCCGCAAATGCTAGCCTCGCATCTGGGACATCGAGACCAACACATGCTCAGGAACTGGGGCACTGTATTCGTACCGCATGTGAAAATCTTGCGAAGTCGTGTGTTAATTGTTGGTGCAATGGTTTCGAATACCATTCGCATAGTCTTGTGGATTGTTGCTGGAGTCCGACGAAGTTCCGCAATGAGGGTTGGAAAAGGTGGGACTCTGGTTTGCGTCTCCCTGTTGGCTGTTGCTTTTATTGTGGTTGCCCTCAAAAGGTTTGGAGTGTTGCATGGCTTTGGTTCATAGCTTACACAGTATCCTTCTAGATGGTTTACTTATCAGATTCAGGCCAGAGGCTCCGCATCCATGACCATCCTAGTGATCAGAACTGTCATTGGAAGGCTGTGCTCAAGCCTCTTGCATTCGTTTTCTATCATGTTCCAATCTTGATTCAAAGTCTTTTTCAACACTCAGAAAGTGGTGGTACACAAGTGGGTGTCCCAGATGATGCTGAATATGCTCAGTGGCTTTGCAAATATGACGAGAGAGGGTTTTTGAATCTTCTTAATGTCTTGTTGCATGTATGTGAACTGCGGGGTATGCCAAATCCTGCAGTGTAGGACAAGAGTAAGATGTTAGGAGAGCCATAAAAAAACTCTTATACAATTTTTCCATATTTTTACAATTTATTTACTATGATACTACTCATATAGCCATCAATTACACTTTTGGTTAGGGGTAACCCTGACCAACTTTGGTTTTGTTTACCTATCCCTTTGACAACATCACATGCCTACCATACATGGGTGGCAAGACTTCATATGCATCAGGAAATCAAGGATGGTCAGATAAAGATTTATCTAATCTAATTTATCTAAATAATATGTCATAAATACAATTCTGGTAGATCACATTGTAAGGGGTTATAAATATAGTTTGCATTTATTTGTATGACAAATGGCAGCAGGCAGACAAACCTGATGGATGCTCAATACACACACATGCTCAATACCATAAGAATGATATTGAATAACCAGAGAGGGTGGTCCAGGATGATTGGATCAGGACTTAGCTAGTGTTATACTGTTGGATCACATTGTAAGAAATTATGAATATAGGAAGTTAGCAAATGTAGGTGAGAAGTCTCTGAGGGATGTGTGTGCCCAGACATCAAAAAACACCATATGCCATGGGCAGACAAGTGAATCCAAAAATTAACCCATACAACATGGGTGGGCTGATGCAAAATAAAGCCTGTTCAACATGGTTCAGCCCAAAAAAAAATGAACCCATTCAATATGGATGGGCTGATACCTGGATATCAATGAAGCTGAACCTGTTGGGAGACAAGTTTAGGAAGGTAACAGAAGGCCTTAGGATGAAGGGGGGTGCTCCTCTGGGTGTTTCAGAGGTCAAGAAGAATTGTCTTAGACTAGACTATACATGTAGTATATATACTACAGAATGTTCAAGTCTCAGTAATTAATAATAATAATATTATTATTATTATTACTGTCTTGAATATAGCCTTAGGCTTGTTTTCCAGATATTATCCCAATAGAACCCAAGACATAGAAAGCCATGACATCAAAGCTGGGGCCAATTGATACTGAGGTTAGCTGGGCTGAGGACATGCAGGCCAACCAAGGCCAGTACCACAGGTTCAGGCCTAGCTCAAAGCTCACACATTGATTATGTTGAATATGGGAAGATCTATGTGTAAGAAATGTATACAAGATGATCAAGGATATTGCCATGGCAGCATCAGCATTCTATCAGTTCCAACAAATGTTGCTGGTGCCAAGGACTTGCCAAAGATAGTTGATTGTCATACCCCTGGCTTGGTTCCCAGTTACTTTTGTCAGGATGGCTTAGGTATAATGCCTGTTTTACACATAGTACAGTTACAGTGAACCATATGATCTGGTTCAGCGAATGGCTACAATGTAGCATATGATATGGGTTTGCTGAATGCCAGCAAACGACTGATTAATAGGGAAGGACTACACTGTAGCATATCATACAGTGGCAGCAAATTCACCAGGCTGTGGTATGCCATGAATGTGCTGGTGCATGTCAAACTGCCGATGCCCATTACAGCACATAAAATGCCAGGGAGAGTCAGCTGTCCTAAGGTGCTGGTGCCCCTGTTCGATGGTGGAAGTGCCAGTCACCTGGTTGGAGGGGCTGGTGCCAGTCACCTGTTCTATGGTGCTGGTGCCAGTCATCTGTTCTAAGGTGCCAGTGTGGAAGGGTGAGCCGACACACCCGTCGACTCCCCCCTTCTGAGGATATTTTGTGACAGCCACCCCATTGCCCGGTTTATTTATGTTACTGCCTGACCTCCCTTTTGTTTTTTTCTACTTCCTCATTTCGGTATTAATAATTTATCTTGGCCTTACAGACCTTTCACAGAAAGGTGCAACACCCACAATGTGACTTATATGTGCTTGCCTATCATTCCGCCCCTTTCCTCTAACAGCCGACATCCCTTCCTTGGCGTGAACGACCTCTCTGAAAGAAGGACTTGTATGGACTGGGCTTTTATTTTTATTCTTTCTGTATTATATTTTATTTTTCTGGATTTCTTTCAAGACTCGACTGGTTGATGCATTCCCCCTTCTGCAGCTAGTCAAGTCTTACTCAACAGGCCGATCTGCCAGATGAGTTGGGTTGAGGGGGTGCGTCGGATGGTACTCCGCGCCTGCTTGGGGCACAGGTGACGTATTGTCAATAGAGGGCCTCGATGTTAGCCCCCTCCCTGAGCCATTCCTGGTAGTTGACTCCCCAAGAGGCAGGCCTTACTATGCTGGACTGACAATCATGCACCAACCAAAGGCTTCAAGAGTTCTATTTTTATCTGGGTTCTTTATTTTTCTATTTTGAACTTTTTATTATTTTGTTTGTCATCCCCAATGGTTTGGTCGGTGCGAGAGCATGCACTGATCAAAGTGCATATAGTCTGTACTTCCAGTTTGTATAAAAGGGGGCCTGGACCCTCTTGATGAATACACCTTTGCAATCCCTGATTCTCACATTCCCTGTCTCTAAGCCTCAAGTGTCCTGGCCTCACTACACTCAACAGTGTAATTCCTCAGCTGAGTGTTGACTCCTCCATCTCTCTTCTCATATTCTGGGCCCTTCTTCTTTGTTTTCTACCTCAAACCATTGAGTTTCTACTGTCCAAACCTCTTGTAGCTACTGTACTCGTCATTGAACATGTCAATCCCCATTCACTCTTGACAAACTACCTTATCAGGTAATTCACGCGGACTCTGTTGATCGCCACACACAGTGGTCGACGTTCAGTTCTCTGTCATCCCTCACCCCTCCCAACGTGTCTTGTCCATCAAGACTGCCCGTGGACTGCCCACTCTTTACTCTCATCTCCTTTTGGATGTGTTCTTGTGCGACTCTAGTCCCCTTTCATTTTATACTCACCCTGTTAGCCGTGACAGGTTGCTTGAGTTCAAAGAGCCTTCAGAGGATCACCAGCTCTCCAACAGTGGTGACTGAGACAGGGGGTTAGATTCTCCATACCCTGTTCACAGACGAGGCCTACAGTGAGTTTTCCCCATGTTGAATCACTGATTCGCCACCTGTAGATCTTATCTCTTATCGACAACATCGGCTTGGATACACACACATCAAACAAAATCATGCATGCAGCCACGCATCCCCTTCCCCTCCCTGAGAACGTGACAGTGTCTGTCCTTCTTGCAATTAGACTTGACGTCGATTGCACTCTGCAAGTTTGATGGGCATATATGGACTCAGAGTCCCTATAACGTCGGTCTCTGACTTGTTGACTGCAAAGCAATGGTGTCACTTCAAGCAACCACGGCTCCATCAAGATCTAGAATGCTGGACTCACACCCTTCAACACTGTTTGCACCCTCTGGATCCCCAGAACGGACTGTGGTGTCCAACTCATTACACTTCCTAGAACTCCCCAGGCTCTCGATGCCAGACTTGATGCCTTCGGCCTCTAACAGAACGCCTTCCCCAAGGTTGCAATCGGTCTGGGATTTGCAACACTCGCCCTTGGCCTCCATTCCTCCGCTTCCACCAGTCCCAGGTCGATCATCTCACCAATTACGCAACCACAGCCAGACATGTTCCACGCCAACCGTTTTTCATCAAGTACTGACACCCACTACAACTTTCAAACCTACCCCTTTCCCATTGTCTTCCCAACAAGCTCCATCAAACTCAATAACCCATCAATCTGTCAGCCAGCCCTTATGACATTCACCCCACATAACCATGGCACATGTTCCTGTTGCCACGTTCCTTGCATTGCCTATGCCTACCCCTGGGTCCCCCAACGCGCCCCTTTTCAAGGGCAAATGTGTCACAGACTTCCTAGATTCGCTTGAGGCTCATGGTAAGGCTGCAAACTTGCCGCTGACTGACCTACCTGGGTTTGCACTCTGCTACTGTCACAGACATGTCCGGAACATCATAGAGTCGGCCCCCCACTGGGTAGGAAGAGACTGGTCAGCCATGAGGACCTATCTCACCGACATGTATGCTTCAAATGACTGCAAGCCTCATATTTCACTGGACCAACTTCGGAGGTGGATCAAATTACATGCAGAATCAAGGACCTTTGTTAGGCTACAAGACGTAGATAAATACTACCTGGAATTTTCTTCGCAGTTGGCTCCCCTTACTATGACCGGTTGCATGACAACTAATGAGATAAACCTCCTTTTCTACAGGGGCATACCCTCGGACATGAGGAAGAAGATTTGATGCAAGATTCCTGCTGCACAACAGACCTCAACATCTGTTCCTACGATTGCAGCATTACTCGTCCTCTTACAGGATCAATTCAACAAGGACGACATTGATGTGGATGATAATGATGTGGAACTTGAGATTGATACAGGGGACAAATGTGACTTATAGAACACCGAAGATGAGGACTTCATCACGAGGACGCCCTGTAAGGCAAATAAAAGGTCAATGTCAAAGAAGTGCCTGCCATGCCCGTCGCCCAGCCGCCAATGCCTTTGGCAATCAACACGCTCGTGTGTCAAATGGAAGATTTGCAGATCAACCAGGGGCGGCAAATGGAATACTTGTGACAAGGACAGGCTACATTACTACGGGAACTTTCTGCTGTAAAATAGATGAACCATCATGCTCACGTCGTACCACAGGGACCAATGAACACAGGGATAAGACATTTCATATGCAACAGATGGAACTACCACCGTCCGGGTGCACACTACTGCCTGGAGGTTCCGGTGCTCATTAAAGAGGGCCTTGCCCAATACTCTCCTACAGGAAGGCTAATGCAACCGGATGGGTCTGAACTGCCTCACGCTTTGCACAACGGGTGCGGGGTTGCGAAGGTGCTACAAGATGAACATTTTGCGTCAAAGGATTTAAAAGGTAAAGTCAGGGAGAAAAGAGACTCACCTCCTCACATGGTGCTGTCAGCGAGTCTACAAACAATGGATGGAGATGACTTCTTTTCAAGTGATGTTTATGCAGTTTCTTCAAGTACTTCTTACCCTTTGGCATTCCCAGTAATGCATTCCCAAACAAAAGACAGGAGATTTGACCCGACAAAAGGTAACAGACCAGGAAAATGGACTACTGAAGAACTCCCTCAGATCCCTGACCCTACACCAGTTCACAGAAGAGCCCAAAATCCCATTCCTACTCCTCAGATTCCAACCTCGCAGGTACCACAGACCATGCCTCAAGAGCCTACATGTCTCCCACCTACTGTTTTGCGAGAGTCCGTACAACAGCCTCAACCATGGTCACAGCAAGCTCCAAAGACACCAGAAGTGCCGTCTGTACCACCACAACCATTACCAGCCGCTCCTCCCCAAGTCTGACCTCCGGGACTGAGGGAGCCCCCAAGATCTGTTCCAGAACCCCAACCACATCTGTCGAACACAGACAGTGCCTGGCATATGCACAAAAATATGTCCTACAACAAGCCTTCAAACGAGGCACTGTCAAGAGGGGACGTTGATATGCAGGATGGGACTTGACCTCCAGTAAAAATGATGGGAGGATACCATTTTACCTCAACAGTTCAAGATATGGTAAACGGGGACGTGATACAGTCAAGGTTTTAGAGATGATGATAACACTTCCTTTAAAAGAAATGATAGGGATCTTGGCTGACCTCCAGAAGCGTTTCGCTGGGCTCACTAAGACCCAATGCGAATATACAATGAAGGTGATAGTGGCTGAACCAGTGGAGGACCGACTTGTTACCGCCACCATGTGCCGTGGGAACTTTCTGTACACTGTCTGGCTCGTTGTCCAGCAGTCTATCCCCTGGCCTGATCTTTGATCAGACCAGCCTATCCCACTCCCCAGGAGTCGTTTGGGAGCTATCCCAACCCCCCTGGCGATTGGCCTGACCGATCCCCACGGATCGTGCACGGATGCCCACTCAGAGGGTGTCCTACTGTCCGCCATCTTTACCTACCTGGGCTCGATGATCCTGGGCTCGATGATCCTGGGCTCTGGGATGGGGCACCTTCCGCCAATCGGTGGGGGGGTTCGACGGTGAAGTAACACTGCCGGCTTAGGCTGGGGGTCCTGTTCTGGGGTCGGGGGGAGAACACGCTTAGGGGGGGGGGCGATCCTTTGGATTGCCAGATCCCTGGAGAGGATCTAGGGACCTGGTGCATCTGCTTTCACTTCCTTTTAGGATCCTAGCTACTCTACAACTACAGGACACTGCTTTCTCCCTGTGGGTGGGTCCTTGCCTCGCACCAGGGGTTTGCGCGCCGGCGCTTCCCCTTACCACGCTTCCCTTGGGCACCCGTGCTCTGTGCATGTGCTCTGGGGTCAACTTATCTGCTCATCCAGGATGCGCAGGGCTGGCGATCCCTGCTGCTTACAAGAGACCGAGCCATTCCCACTGTCCACCTGTTAGCAGGGGTCAGCGGAGTATCTGCGATCATTGAGATCAGACAGCAGAGGGCAGGGGGAGACGCTCCCCCAGCACTGCTCTTTATGGCCCTACAACACTGTGTGTTGTAGACCACACGTATCCTCCCCGGCCGCATTCGTTAATGCGGCCTGTGGATCTTCTGGATGATCAGGGAGCGGGCCTGCTGAGGCTGCCACTGAGATTCCAACGGGGCCCCTTCCCCGCCGCCGCCATCGTCCACGACGGCGGCACAACTGATTGATTGATCGGCGACGCCATCGACCTCTCGTGCGTCGGACCAGGGGGGGTAACACCCCCTATCCATTGTCGGCAAGCTGCCTGTCTGGATACAGGCGGCGCTACCACGCACCCCATCGCTATGGATGGGGCGCTCCTGGGGCTCGCCCCTGGGTTCGTTATGGGCATACAAGTGGGGGCCTCGGCCGCCCACAGGTGTACCCATATCCACAGGCTCTGTTTAGGCCCACTGGGTCTCAGCCTGGCATCTCATCGGACGGCAGGGATGCCAGACCGGTGGCCCATCTCTCGATGAGGGGGGTGGTTCTCCCCTTTGCCCGTTAGGGAACTCGGTTAACCTCCAGGACCTTCGGGGGCTGGGGGCTTACGGTGAATCAACACCACTCACCGGCTGGCTTCGGCTGGCCGCGCGTGGGGGGACCGATCTAGCTGCGGGTGGGGGGTCTTCCGGCATGCGGCGGCGCAAGGGCGCGGCTCTGCCTTCTCGCTCCAGCGAGCGTTATATGTGGTCTATCTGCCCGCCTCAGAGGTTAAAAGAGGGAGGAAGGTCTCACACCGGCAGGGGTCTAGTATAGTAGAGCGTAGCGTACTCTAGTATGTTTGTACTTCGCGCCCGCGGACTGTGTACGTACACCACGCTATAAATTGTTGAACAAAAACAAAAAAAAAAAAAAAAAAAAAAAAAAAAAAACCAGTGGAGGACTTCCTTGAAACAGACACAGCCTACATTGAAGAGTATGATGACTGGGAAACAGGGGAGTTCCACAATGAGGGAAAGGGAGACACTCCAGCTTATTCAATGGTGCACCTTTCCTATGGAGAAGAAGAAGACTTAGATGACATGCTCCTGTGGTATTCATCTGCAGTAAAGGTTGTAACATCTCCACTCTTTGCCATGATGACAGGTCGGTTCAGTGGGACCATTGCTGGACAAGGTGTCACATTTATGGTTGACTCTGGGTCCGAACTCAACCTCATGCCTGAAGAACTACACACATGGACAGGGGTGGCTATTGACCTCGACAGCTCAAGATAGTCTCTGAAGGGTATCAATGGAGGCACCATGCCTCTTGTGGGATGTTGTTGGGAGGTCCCTGTTTCAATTGGGGGACACTGGTTTGACCATCACTTCTTCGTCAATTCGGAAATGGGGAAACAAGACATCATTCTCAGACAGCCTTGGCTACAATGGTACACCGCAGTGCTCCTATATTCAAGAACAGGTGCTGTAGAGATGAAAGTCTGGAAGAAGGGGGATCATGAGGGAGGAGAGAAGGCGACAATTTCCACCTGTCTGTGTGCTGCTAAGCCCCACAGAACACAGAACAGCTAGTCATGAAAGGTAGGAAAGTGATGATGGAAGACTACGACGAGACGGACCAGGAAAATTGAGGGAGAGTGTGCAGCCCAGGCCTGCAGAACATCAGGACGCACTTATTCTTGGACGCTCACTAAAATGCCTAGTAGGAGAAATAGGAGAAAACCCACATGATTTCCATGCTCTTGAACTTGTTAACCCTCCAGAAGTTTATGACTCTCTTTTAAGGACCATATACCATGCAACTCCAGTACAAGTGAAACCATTAGAAATGCCTTGGACTCGACATGCAATACTTGAGGACCCTTACATCATTTGCTTGAACATTATCCAAAAGAAGTACAAGCCAGTAGACTGCAAAGTCCAGCCCGACCCCACATATATGCCTAACCCTACAGGCCAAGTCTTTAAATGTGTAGAAATTCCAGAACTTTTACCTCTACCTTTTGATGTTCCGGAATTGACAGATTTTGTCCCTACAGAACGAGTCACGCAAGAACGGCTAGAGACAATGCTTAAAACGATTCCGAAAAATTTCCTATTACCTTTCGAGATTAACTTATTAATATACCTTCTCAGAAACCACAAGAACACGATTGCTTTTACAGATGCGGAAAGAGATACATTCTCTTAGACTTACTTCCCTGACTATGAAATTCCAGTGATCAAACATACCCCTTGGGTCCAACCCCCTATCCGAGTCCCCAAAGCCATTGAAGATATGGTATGGAAGATGCTTATAGAACAACGAGATGCCGGGAAATATGAATATTCAACGGCCTCTTACCGGTCTCGCATATTTACAGTCGCAAAGAAGATTGGGCTATGTATAATACATGATGTACAGGAACTTAACAAGGTCACAATTAGGGATGTGGCTTTACCCCCTTGAGTGGACGACTTTGCGGAGAGTCCACCCAAGTGGTCACCCAAGCCTTGGGTGACTGACAAGGAGTCACCCACCTTCGGTGACTGACAACAAGTCACCCAAGTGGTCACCCAGGCCTTGGGTGACTGAAAAATAGCCATCCAAATAGTCACCCAAGCCTTGGGTGACTTACAAGGAGTCACACAAGTGGTCACCCAAGCCTTGGGTGACCACTTGGGTGACCACTTGGGGACTATTTCTCAGTCACCCAGAGCTTGGGTGACCATTTGGATAGCTATTTTTCAGTCACCCAAAGCCTGGGTGACCACTTGGATGGCTATTTGGATGGCTATTTATCAGTCACCCAAGGCCTGGGTGACGATTTGGATGGCTATTTTTCAGTTACCCAAGGCCTGGGTGACCACTTGGGTGACTCCTTGTCAGTCACCCAAGGTGTTGGGAATATAATGGTGAACAGAGACAGCAGGAGTTGAGGACAAGGTTAAGATTATGAAGTTAAGCTTAAAGGCAAGTTAGTGAAAGGAGGCCCGGAAAGGCTGCCTCACTAAGTTCAGTCAGACAGACAGGACAATGTTATCTTTGTTGCACATAGTAAGAGTCAGTAAAATACATGAATGAGCAATAGTAACTATACCTTTGTTGCACATAGTAAGAGTGAGGCAACAAAGGGGAAAAGATCGTATATATATATGAGGGGTTCAGACTGTGTTGGAAAGTGTCCAGATCCAGCATTTCAACCATGGTCACATCAGGTGTAGTTCTCATATCAGGTAAGCGGTTGAGCCATCGGTATCTGTACACATGTCTGGCCATGGGTATTGGGTTGCCGGTGATGTGACGTGTATCGGTTTGGCAGCGGTGCACCTGTTGGTGGTGTTACTGATGGGTGATGCTGTTGGTCAGTGTGTGCAGCAGTGTGCATCGGTGGTGACATGCCCATCAGTAGTGGTACTGGTTGGCAGTGCCATTGGTGGTGGTACCGATCGGCAGTGTCATCAGTAGTGGTACTGTTTGGTTAGTGTGCGAGTGCACCAGTCAGTGTGTGCAGTGGTGTGCCCATTGGTAGTGGTACCGATTGGCAGTGTCATCGGTAGTGTTACCAATTGGTACTGCTGTTGTGGCTGTGGGCTTACCAATTGGCAGTGAGCATCAGTCTGTGTGTGCATCGGCAGTGGTGTGCCATCGGTATGCATTGGTTCAGCGTCGGTGCACCTGTGTGCATCGGTCAGTGTGCAGCTGTGTGCATGTGTTTGGTGTCATGAGTCTGGGGCCAGGCTTACAGTTAGTGAGGGAGTCTGCATCAGGGAGGAATGTTCTATTCATCTCCTACAAAGTGTGCAATATTTATACTACACTGTTAGGAGGTATAGTGTAATGCACTCCTATATATATAAAGGAGGTATGAAGTCATAAACTCCTGTACTAGTTAATGGTCCAATAACTATGTCATTTCCCCTATAGTTATGGTGTCATAGTACCTCCTATGATATCATCACTTGGTGAGTCTTAGACCTTCCATACCCTGGGCCTTAGACATGCTATTACTAGCACTGTCTGGGATATCCTATCTATAAAATATGCCATGACCGTTTTGTGGGAAATGATCCTGTGATTCCATCAGCTTTTTTGTATGGGACAACTGTAATGTGGGAACGATTAAGTAAAAATTGGTAATATGTGTCAGCCTTGGTCAGAATTGATGAATCTTAGTCAGCTTTGTCATCGCTTAGTCAGAACTGACCAATTATGACAAAGCATTGTTGCATACAGTAATAGACTGTCTTCTACACCAACAAAAATAAGATGGCCATGCCCAACAAGATTATGATAACTGAATGAACTTTGTGCTGTTTGATGTCAACTCCCTGACCTTTGGGTGTCTGACAGGATATGTTAGGAGGCGAAATTCCAGCCTGTTGCTGAGCTATGAGGCAAATTGATGAGAGGGCTAAAAATAGCATTTCTGACTCATCTGCACCAACAAATCTCTACAAGCACAACCATGGGTCTAAACCACTGTTTTTTTCAGGTCAAATTATTCCTACATACATACAGAATGATCCAAAACACTTTTAGTCTACTGCACAATATGGGACTGCAGCTGTCAAGGTTCCAGTCTGGTGCTCCAGGCTGTGGGAGTGATATTTGTTGCACCGCCCAATTTGGTGTACAAACCCACAATCACACCCATCCCATGTGGGTTCAAAGCAAGTGATCGCCAAACCGTTTTGCACCATTACTGACCTTTGGAAGATCTTCAAAATTCATGAGTAAGTTAGCGTGAAAGTGGGGCAGTGAATTAAATAACTTCATTTAGTGCATATGGCTGATCATGGTGCAGAAGATGGTCTATTACTGTATGTAGAGCCAAAGTTACCAGTAAGGAAGGTTCAATTATGTAATCCCCACTCGCGATATAGTGGTCTCACACCTCACGGTTTTCGGGCACTGCCACAGATATTCCTACTATGTAAAGAATTGAGTAATTGGCTACAGTATCCTCTCTTCACACAAGATTTGGGCATTGGTTATAATAGTGATACTATTGCAATTGTTGTCTATTATCAATAAGCAATTTGTGATTATCATTACAACTTGAAAAAGTGTTATTACAATTGGCTATTGAGCAATTGATTGGCTACAAAAAATATTGGTTATACTGTGAGTGTTACTACAACTGCCTGCTAAGGAGTTGTTGTTGACCTTGCTTCAGCTGTTACAAAGATTGCTATTATCATTACAATGGGCTATCAAGCAATTGTTATTGGGATATACTATCATTAAACATGTGAGCTATCCATGGATAATGATTATGATTTGGAGACTGAGTAATGGTTTTGCAGGGATTCAACAAGACCTTCTACTCCTGAAGGAGAGCAAGCTAGAAGAAGGGCTGCAGACCATTTGGAAAGGTTACAAATGACCAATCCAGATGAACGTTAGAGGATATACAGAGAACACTGGGCCTCAAAGCCAGTGGCCTTCCCCTTTCAAATCTGGCACTCAAGTTAGGCTGTCCTGTCATGCTTCTATGGAATTTGGATGTCTCAGAAGGTCTTTGCAATGGAACTCGGCTTATCATCCATGAAGCCAGACCATGTGTATTGAAATGCAGGATTATCAGTGGGGATGCAAAGTTTGCAGGAAACATAGTTATTATCCCTCCGATCACATTGGAGCAATCAGCACAGAACCTACGCCATTGCATTGTCACCAATTTCTGGTTTGCTTGGCATTTTCAATGACCATCAACAAATCACAGGGCCAATCTGTATCACATGTTGGTCTGGATTTACAGACACCAGCATTCTCACATGGACAACTCCATGTTAGACTCTCAAGATGTACATCTGCTGCAAGGATAAAGGTCCTTCTGAATGATGGGAATGCAGACAGAAGGACAGCAAACATTGTATACAAAGAAGTATTGAATGGTGTTGTGGAATAAAAGTGAGTAAAAAATAGATTTAATAATAATAAAAAGGCTAACAAGAATTTTTAGGTAGAGTTGTAGAGAAATATAGACTTAGATTAGATTTGATTTTGTAATTGACTGGGTTTTGAAACTGGATTTAATTGTTGGACTTCAGGGCAGGTTGTTGTTACTTAGGTATAAAAATTTGTTATATTGTTTTTTTACTTGAGGGCAGGTTACTGTGACTTGGAGAACGTAAGAAAAACTACATGCCACTGAACACACCACACTTGCAACATGACTGTGGTGTGTTCAGTGTAAGAAAGACTACTAATCTCACAACATGAGCAATGTGAGTGTTGTGGAGAGAAAGACCCCTGGACACACAACACGAGCAACATGAGTGTTGTGTGTCCAGTTCTTTGTCCTGGCTGTAGTAGGATTAAACATTGTGCAAAGTACGCGGGGGGGGGTTGGGGGGCTTGCCCCCCTACAAGCTGAAGATGGAGTGCTGGAGTCATGGCCGAGCAACGTGAGGTCCGTGACAAAGGCATGTAATCATAAGCTTGTCACAGACATGCTATATCTGGTTTATGCAGTTAACATGTGTTAACTGTGCATTCCCCTAATTGTCCTTGCATGTGTTAACTCCTGTTAAACATGTGTTAATGTGACTTTGCATATTCAGGCTTTATTCCTTGGCCATGCTAACTGTCTTGGTGTTATGAACTGATCTTGTAGGGTGGGGTTACAATGGAGTTCTGATGGAGTTCCGTGGCGGCACTGGAGTTGGCTTCAATCTAAAGGGGATTGCTCCCTTCTCTACGCCCAATGTCCAATTTACAAGGTGACAGTGATGACAGCAGAGGTCCGGCGGAGTTCCGGAAGTTAAGAGAGAGCAAGGACTTATAAGTGAGAGAGTTGTGGAGATAACAATGCAATTATCAAACTGAGGTTACAAGTGACGTTACACTAAGTTTTATGGTAAGTAAGTAACCGGGGTAACTATGGCGGGGATCAGTGGAGTACCGAGTGCGCAGTAAGTAAGATGATCAGCAATGATAGATATGTGATATAAACAAAACAGGAGTAATTTGAAATACAATTTGAAATAGTCTTTGATGTGATGGCAGCTCTGTTGGCGATCTGCTGGAGATCCGTCGCAGGCTTGCATGGGATATGACAGTATCCCCCCCTTAGGACCGAGCCTTCGAGGTCATGTGATGTTTGGATTCCATATTTAGGAATTTTGACGTCCGCAGTTCTTCAACATCCAACCACCATGTCCAGCTCACAAAACACTTCCCTACCCGCTCCCATCTCATCCGCCGCTGAGGAATGCGCCCAATTGATGGCACATCTCGAAGAGTTGGCCGCTCAGGAGGAGGCTGCAAAGAAGGCTGCCACAGAGGAGGTGGAGAGAAAAGCTGCCGAGGAGAAATGCTTGTGCAGGGAGGAGAAGGTGCATCGTCGCGAAGCACGCCGTGCAGAAAAATGGAAGGCTGTGGAGTCTGCTGCCAAGGACAACAAAGGTGTGGGGGAAGAACCACCCATGAAGAAGAAGTCAAAGGCGGGGGCTGGTGAGGCCTCTGGCAGAGGCAAGGCCGCGGGGCTGTCAGCGGGGGCCGTTTGTACAAGGTAAGTGGTGTTTGTCACCACCTTATTGATTTGTAGTTGACTTGTTTTTTAGATGTTGTTCTGCAGGCACAGCGTGTGTGAGGTCTGGCGGGGCCTGCCACCTGGCCTGCGACCACTGCTTCCGACTGAAGCAGAGATGCGAAGGTGGGGTGCAACGTGAGGTGAGGGTGGGAACAGCAGGGACAACTGCGACAGTGGAGGTGGATCACGGGGACCACCTCAGGGAAATAGTGGGGTGGATGGTGGTGATATCGAACAGGCTGTCAGACCTGATGGTGGTGATGATGGAGCTGAGTGAGTTCCAGAAGTGGGGCAGAGAGACTGAGGAGGGGGACGAGGACTGGGTGAAGGAGCTTCTGTATCCGGGTGAAGAGGAGGAACTGGAGCGGGAACTGGAGCGGCTGGAGGTGGAGGAAGAGGAGTACGCCGCGTTCAAGGCATGGCAAGCGGAGTGGGAACCGATGGAGACTGACAGGGTCTCCAACTGGAGTGAAGAGGAAGGGGAGTTAGAGATGGAGGAGTAGAAGTTGTAAAGAAGTGAGAGTAAAAGTAATATAGTACGTATGGAGGTCTGATGGAGGACTGTAAAATGTAAATACTTTGTATGTAGATAGGATGGTTTGTAATGTTTCTGTTTTTTGGCTTTGTTTTTGTTTTGTAAGTAAGGAGTGATCTGATAAGTAACATTGTAAGTAAGATGATGGTTTTGATAATAATAATAAAATGGCTTTGTTTTTCTTGTAAGTAATGATGGTGTTTGATAGGTAATGTTGACTTGGTTTTGTTGTATGTAAGGTGACAGTATCTGATGGTTTTGATTGTAGTAAGTAATAGTATGGTATAAGAAAAAATGAAATGGCTTTATTATTTTTGAAGTGACTTTGTTTTATTGATATAGGGTGAAGTTATTGATATACCGTGAAGTTATTGATATAGGGTGAAGTTATTGTGGACCGGGTTTGTTGGGGTACCGTGCATGGAAATCCACGACGGCTTCCTGGGCATGCTCGAGTTGTTCGGAAAGTAACCAGGACTGTTCCAAGTCAGTATTCTTGTAACCTGACCAGTGCACCAGGTATAACTTCGTCATCGATAGTGATCGGCGGTGGCGGTGGCTGAATCCAGTTAGGAATTGTGTTGACAGGTGCGGGTTCAATTTGCGATACGTGAAAGACCGGATGTAATGCACAGAGGTGGTCTGGGAGGCGAAGGGTGAAGGAGTGCATGCCAGCTTGGGCGATGATTTCAAAGGGACCAAGGTTCTTTTCTGACAACTTTTTTGAAGGCCTAGTAGTGTGGATGTTTTCAGCATTAAGGTAGACCTGATCACCAACTTTAAACGGTGGAGTGGGGTGCCGGCGGTGGTCCGCAGGAACTTGATAACACTCTTGGGCAAGTTTGATTTGCCGGCAGAGTTCCATGTGTAGTTCATCAAGATCCACAATGAAAGACCTAGCCTTCTGGGAAGCCAGCTCGCGTTCAGGGTAGACGGTGATGTTAGGGTCATAGCCTTTGTTAGCATAGAACGGTGAGATACCAGTGGTAGTGCTAGGCATGTTGTTGTAAGCAAACTCAGTGAGGGGAAGGAGTTCCTACCAGTTATCCTGCTGATAGTTGCAAAAGATGTGCAGGTACTGTTCCAATGGGGGGTCGGGAGGGAAGGAGGAGGCAGCGTCGTGGGTGGTGGTGGTGGTGACTGATGTGCTGGCGGTCACGACAGCGGTGACGCGTTGTGACATGTGGTAATACCGAGTCCAGTGTGCATCCGGTCGATCCGACTATTCCGGGTAAAAATGAGTCTGGGTGGATTCTGGGGATTCCGGGGGTAAAATTGATTATTAGTCCATCCGGAATACTTCCACAAAGGGAAACTACATACAAAAAAAAGTCCACCAGATTCCAGAAATTCCAGAAATTCCGGTCGGAATAACCAGAATCCGACTGGAATAGGTGGCTTAGTGTAACGTACTCACCAGTTCGACTGCAGATCAACAAAGTAAAGTAATCAAGAGGGAAGATTTGACATGTTGCATGTGATAAGAAAGAGTCCGAAGAGAAGACAAGCAATCGACCTCATACCAGTGTACTCCAGATTCCGGGGGTCTAGGCAATGACTTGGGGAGGTGACAGCAAATCCATGAGTCCTATTGACGTGTTGCCTGTCCCCTTCAGGCATGAGACTCTCTAGGTTGCGACACTCGACCCTACATCCCAGATCCCAGATTCCAGAGAAGCACTGGTATGGCAGAGAATTCACCTGTAATCCTAAGTGAACTACACAAGACGTCAAGATATCAATTAACGGAACCTGAAAGAGAAGCCTGGTTGTCCAAAATCCATCTATCAAATGGTCTTCCTTGGCTAATTGCTCCATGCTCACCCCCAAAGGTCGTCCCATGAAACTTGGTCACAATCAGTAGTTGAGTGATGAGTGATGAAAGTTTGTTCTATAATGCAAAGGACAGTTCAGTGATAACCAGTAAAAACCGAGGGAGTATGAGTCAAGAGAGGAATGATGGACACATCAGTACATCAATGTTTGATACTCCTCCTCCTGACATAAGCAAACATTAGTAAACACTTCAACCAAGAAAAGATCCAGGGCTGTAAGGTCTACGAGGCAAGCTCGTGACTCTACAACACCGGGCAGAGGTTATGCAGATTATCTGCGATGGAATCACTATTTCCCCCTTTGCGGTAGATGTCGCATCGTCTAGTGAGAGCGTCGGGCTTTATACCAAGTTTCCCAGGATGGAAGCAAATAACGAGGTTGAATTGGGAGAGATACTCAGACCTGCGGGCTTGCCGCTGTGTGAGTAGTTTGGTAGTTGAAAAATATTCCAAGTTTTTTCTGATCAGTAACGATGGAGACCGGAGTTCCGCTACCTTCAAGATATTGACGCCAATGTTTAAAGGCCTCAAAGATAGCCAGTAGCTCCTTGTCATGAGTGTCATAATTGAGTTCAGGAGGTGTAAAGGAGCGGGAGTGGAAGGCGACCGGGTGCAGCTTGCCGTCAGCAGTGTATGTCGACAGTATAGCAGCGAGCGCGCAGTCAGAAGCGTCTGTTTTTATGATCATAGTGTTGTCCGGAGTCCAATGTGCAAGGACTGGAGCATGCGTAAATTCTTCCTTGAGTTTCTTCAAGGCTTGTCGGCATTTGTCAGTGAAAGTCCAGGGGACGTTCTTTCTAGTTAGTCTGGTAAGGGGAACAGTGATATCGGAATACCCGTGAATGAACCGCTGGTAGAAATTACAAAAGCCTAGGAATGACTGTACATCCTTGATCTTGCGAGTCTCTGGCCAGTCCATAATTGTTTGGACTTTGTCAGCAGACATCCGTAGGCCCTCCGGTGACAGAATGTAACCAAGGTATTCAATGGTGTCGACATGGAATTCGCATTTCTGTGGAGCTGCATAAAGGCTGTGTTTGCGGAGTCGCCATAATACCTCCTTAACGTGCCTCTAGTGTTGAGACATGTCGTCGGAATAGATCAGGATGCCATCCAGGTAAACAATGATGGAGACGTCAAGCATATCACTAAAAATGTCATTCATAAAATGTTGGAAAGCAGCGGGAGCATTAGTAAGTCCGAAAGGCATTACACGCCATTCAAAGGAACCATAATGGGTATGGAATGTAGTTTTCCATTCCTTGCCGTTGGCGATACGTACCAGATGATAAGCATGTCGTAGGTCAATTTTGGTATAGACACAGGCGTTGCACGGGGTGTCAAGTAGGTCGGAGATGAGGGGTAGCAGATAGCAATCTTTTTTCGTAAGGTTGTTAAGCCCATGGTAATTGACGCATAACCAGAGTTCACCGCCCTTCTTGCAAACAAAAAGGATCGGGGCTCTGTGCGGGGATTTAGATGGCCGTATGAAACCTATCCAGACATTTTCCTCAATGAACGCATGGAGAGTGTTAAGCTCTGAGGTAGACAAGGAGTACATACGACCCGGTGGAGGTTCCACTCCTTCCTCGAGTTCAATTTTGAGGTTGTAAGGTCAGTGTGGTGGGAGTGTGTCAGCCCTTCCTTTGCTGAAGATGTCCACAAACTCATGGTACTCCTCAGGGACTTTGGATAAGTCTGGCACGTCCTCCGTGACAGGCGTGGAGGCTTTGCCGAAGACTCAATCGTCAGAGAGGGAGACCGAGAAAGTCTGGGAGCCAGGAAGGCGTACAGCATGAGCATAAGTGGTGGCATTGATGATCAAAATGTTGATGGGTTTGGTGACGGCGGCAGGTATCAGAGATTCCGACGACGTGTCGGGCAGACATGGTTCTAGGGGAGATTTGTTAGGTTCTGGCAAAGGAATTGCTTCACCTGAGGATGTCGATGGTGCGGGACCTCTGTACCCAGCCATCCGGAAAGTGACTTGGCCATAGGTCCAGTCAATCAACAGATTGATTTGCCTAAGCCAATTTAGTCCAAGTACAGCGGAGTTGCTAGAGTCAAGCAGGGTAACGTAAAATAATATGTTAAATGACTCGCCAGTAGGAAATGAAACCAGCAACTGTACTTGTTGCATTATCCAGGTATTGGATGTTCCATCAAAAAGGCAGAGCCATATCGGTGGTATAGTTGTCGTCTGAATACTGTGACTTGATACAAACGACAAATCTATGAAACAATCAGTTGAACCACTGTCTAAGAGAGTAATCATAGTAGGGTCATAAATAGATGTTAAAGCAATTTGAAAAGATTTAGGATCGAAAAGAGCAGTGGCATTGAGGTGGACCTCCTTTGGTGCACAGTCGGTGTCAATGCAACCCCCAGCCTGTGCGGAGGCAACCAGATGGTTGCTGACTATTTTTTTGAATCCATGGAGGTTACCATGGGGGCCGCTGGAGTGGCAGTTTCCATTGTCGCTGCTCTGCCTTTAGGATTAGCTGCCTTCCTACAATCCTTTGCCTTGTGACCTGCTATTCCGCAATAAAGGCATAACCCTTCTTTCAAGCGGCGGGCCCGTTCATCTCTGGTGAGCTTACCATCCTTCCCTAACTTGTCGGCTATCGAGGGCTTCGTTTTGTTGTTGCTGGAGCCACTAGCATTGTTGGAAGTGTTGGAGTTGTTACCAGAGTTGGACTTGTTAGAGTTCTTGGATTTACTGGTGGAGGTGGAAGCGTCGTCAGTTTTGTTGTTGTTGTGTTAGACTTGGCGGGGTGGGTTTCAAGCGCTGCCTTGTCCTTCTGCATCCAGTAGACTTCATCGGCTCCTTGGGCCTTGAGACATAATGCTGGTAATGTTGTAGGCTTGCCTCCTCGGAGGACTTCAACATGGATCTGTAGCAGAAGTCTGCGGAATTATGCTTCACGGAGTGCTGAGTCGTTCCAATCAACTCGGGCTGCCAACTTCCAAAATTCAACGTTATATTTGACAATGTGTGCTGATTCCTTCATTTTGAGTGTGTAGAGAGACTTTTCGGCATCTCCAACAGGGTCATGTGGGCCGAAGTTGGTCTCGAGCTTGTTGATAAAGGCTTCAAAGTCCCAAATCCAATTGGCACTATTGGTGTTGTCCATCAGCCCTGGTTCAAACCAACCAAGTGCTTCTCCCTTCAGATAAGAAAGAATGAATAGAATCTTTTTCTCATCAGATGCAAAACGAGTAGGATGGTCATGGAAGTGAAGGTTACAAGAGATTAGAAAATCACGGAGCTTCCGCGGGTCCATTCCATCAAACGTGTCAGGTTTGCGTACTTTGACCTTTTCATTATGGGGTTGGCGGGAGGAGTGGATGCTGTCTGATAATTCTTGTAGTACGTGCAGGAATAACCGGTCGTTGTGGGGCTCTGACTCGGGAATGGATTGGTGGTCATCACCTTCTGGGTCATTGTCGTCACCATCAGGGTCATCAGGCCCATCAGGATAGCCATGACTAGGTTTGTTATTGACCGGAGTACTGCGGGGAACTGGCGGTGTTGTCGGAGGTGGTGCGTCGGGGTGTTCTGGGTTTGCACCCAGGCCAGGAAAGATGTTTGAAGGTCGCGGTGTAGTACCAAAGGTTGACAAAGGTCAGTGGAGGGTTGGTGAGGAAAGTTGGGATCTGCGCTCTGCTTGCAATCCGCTGCGGAGACCCACGTGTTGCGAATTGGTAGTAGAGCGTGTACACATAGTGACTGTTTGTGAAACTTGACATAAGATGTTAATAGGTTTGTGAAATGGGCATAAGAAGTGTGAATTTGATAATACTGTTACAAACTGATCTCGTAGGGCAGAGTTACGATGGAGTTCCAACAGAGTTCCATGGCGGCACTGGACTTGGCTTCAATCTAAAAGGGATTGCTCCCTTCTCTATGTCCAATGTCCAATTTACAAGGTGACGGTGATGACAGCAGAGGTCCGGCGGAGTTTCAGAAGTTAAGAGAGAGCAAGGACTTAGAAGTGAGAGAGTTGTGGAGATAACAATGCAATTATCAAACTAAGGTTACAAGTGATGTTATACTAAGTTTTATGGTAAGTAAGTAACCGGGGTAACTACGGCAGGGATCAGCAGAGTACTGAGTGCGCAGTAAGTAAGATGATCAGCAATGATAGATATGTGATATAAACAAAACAGGAGTAATTTGAAATACAATTTGAAATAGGCTTTTTGATATGATGGCGGCTCTGTCAGAGATCCGCTGGAGATCCGTCGCAGGCTTGCATGGGATATGACACTTGGCTTGCCTGTATACTCTTGTATACTGTCCCAACACAAGGCTTGGGTGACCCCTTGGGTGACCACTTGGGGGACTATATCTCATTCACCCAAGCTTTGGGTGACTATTTGGATGGCTATTTTTCAGTCACCCAAGGCCTGGGTGACCACTTGGGTGACTGTTTGTCACTCACCCAAGGCCCTGCCCATGTGGTCACCTAGGCCTTGGGTGACTGAAAAATAGCCATCCAAATAGTCACCCATGTGGTCACCCAAGCCTTGGGTTACTCACAAATAGTCACCCATGTGGTTGCCCAGCCTCTGGGCGACTGAAAAATAGTCATCACAGACTAGGGTAAATTCATTAAACTCAATTCTATGGACCAACCAGGTTTGATGGAGGATGAGTCTTTTGGCCTCTTTGTGAAGGGTGATGCCTGTGTGCTTATCATGACATGTCAAATGTTTACCTTCCACTACTGAAATCCACAGGCAGGAGATCATCTATAACAGGCAGCATCTGACTCAGAGCAAAAGAAACATGGTCACATAGATAATTTCAATGCTTTAGACTTGTTTATTTCAATATTTCCACTTGCCTACCCTGATGGATTGAAGTTGACTACAGTTACCAAACATCATATGTCATAAACTTTGTCAGAGGACCCTTTGACTACTATGGCAGCCATGTGTTGCAGGCATATGCTGTAATATACTGACTCTTGAATGTTTGGGATAAATGTTTTTCCCAATTGGTGATGCCATCAGTCGGTGTGTGCAGTGGTGTTCATTGGCAGTGGCATGCCTGTCAGTAGTGGTACTGATCGGCAGTGTCATCACTAGTGTTGCCGATTGGTAAGTGTGCAAGTGCACCGGTCAGTGTGTGCAGTGGTGCGCATTGGTCAGCATGCAGTGGTGTGCATCAGTCAGTATGCAGCAGTGTGCATCAGTTTGGTGTTGGTGCACCTGGTGTGGGCCATTGGTACAGTATTGTCTGTAGTGAGTCTAGGGCCAGGCTTACAGTGCCACTTGGTGATATGCCTTAGAAAATTCTAAGCGGCGATCAATGGAGAATGGTCAAGAAAAGCTCCCAAGAACAAATAGGAACTCACAGAATATTTGAGCACCAAAGGATGAGCCTTAGTATGGGGAAGCGGGACTGTGGGATTTAGGAAGTGTCAAGCACACGTTGAGCATCCGATCCCCAGCCGTTTTGATGCCAGGTGTTGATGCGACGTACAAATTAATCAACAGATCAGGGCGGACAGGCACAGCCACCTGACCGACACCTTAGGAGCCCATAGCAACAGCAGATCAGCTTAGAAAATCAAGCATCAAGATCAAAAGATTGACATTGTACCTGATTGATGGCGGGGCGGAACACCATAGGAGGTGAAGGCCAAGCGATAGAGGGCGTTATCTAATAAGATGGCAAGATTTCCTTTTATACCATTTTTCTATCTTATTTAACAGACCGTTCGGACAGGGCAATATCACCCCATCGCAATGTGATTCTATCTTCTAGGATAGCTCCACCGAGCTATTTCCAAAATACCATATAAAGGACAGTTTCATTATCCATTTCATATTTTGTACTTGTACAAAAACTAGGGGTAGTGTAGCTGCGCAGTAGAGAAGTTCAGACCCCAGATTATACATCTCTCACAAATCTCACATCTTGCTCATCATGTGACATGGCAAGCACGTTCAAAGTTGTGCTAAAGACTCGAAACCAAGGACTAGGACATAGGAAATCGGGCGTGGGACGTTTCTCCCTTGCGCATCAAAGTTGTTGAAAGCTCTGTGCTTTAGACAACATTGGGCTCATCAAGCTTACTAAGGATAAAGGATTAGGAAACCAAGGATCTAAGGAGTAAAGGAACAAAGTTTAGGATCTTCGGACTTAGGGTCGAGGATTGGGAAACTGAGGCACAAGGACAAGGATTTGGACTAAGGATTAGGAATTCTAAAGGATATAGGACACACTTAGGAAATGCTTAGGAAATGCTTAGGAAATCAAACTTAGGAAACTCTTAGGAAATCAAAGGGATCACGGAAAGACATTAGGAAAGATCTTAGCAAGGATCTAAGGATATCAAGAATATTCTAAGGAACAGTTGAGCTTAGGAAGGAATCTTAGGAACTAAAGGCTTGGCAATAAGTTCTGCAAGGGAACTCTTTGGCCCACTCACAACTATTCAGACAGTGCATTTGTGTGTGTGTTTTGTGTTGGTTAGGATATAGGATTTTGGTGTTAGATGCACACAACCCGTTTCATCAGTGCCCACCCAATAGGAAGCCACCTAACTGGCAAAAGTGTGGTGTGCAGCAAAGAGCCCACATGCTGGACATGGTGTGGCTCCCAGAGAAATGGGGGTGGTGCTGAGGCACAGAGGACATGATGTTCAGGGTTTCAAACTGCCCTACAGTCAATCACCCAGAAAACAGCTGGTATGTGGTGTGCACCCATTGCTGTAGATGATGGACTGACTGTTCTAAGTGATCGTAGATAAACTGACACCCCCTGATAACAGGGAGGCAACAGGTGGTGCTTGATCTCTTGTGTGCAGCAGGGAGGTCTTTACTGTCCCCCATATATTCCATGCAGAACTTTGTGGAATTTGCGGAATTCCATGGAATTCCATGGATTCTGTGAGGAATTTTCACCAGCCAGAATTGAATTTTGGCTGTGAAAATTTGGCACAGAATTCCACAAATTTGGCACGGAATTCCACAAATTCCGCACATTCCATTTGTCCACATCTGCGATGTCCACAAGAAATAGGCTGCAGACAGCAAGGAATTCCATGGAATTCCAGATGCACAGTATGTACTTCAAATAGGGGATAGAAAAATTATGCACCTAGGGGGGTTTGAACCAGATGCCTGGATCACACAAGAAATTAAAGAGAACCACGAGAACCAAATAACCACTACACCAGAGGGCTATCAGTACTATCCACAACAGGGAACTCATATGCCCCCATCTCTACCCAAGCCAGCTGGCAACGTCACTCATCATCAGGCATGACTGCCAGCTCACACACTCACTACCACCACCCACAATGTGTCCGCCTTCCTCCTCCGCCTCCCTGCTCCTCCTTCCTGCCCCCCCCCCCTCCTTGCCTCCTTCTCTCCATCATCATGGGAGCCCCAGGCTCACATAAGAAGTTTTTTCTTTCTTCTGTTTCATTTTTTCTAACAAATAATGATTTTTTAGTATATGTATGTGTTAGGAATATAATAGACAGTAGCAGGAGGAGTTGAGGACAAGGTTAAGAAGATGAAGTTAATCTCAAAGGCAAGTGAGTGAGGGAGTCTACAACAGGGAGGAATATCATATTCATCTCCTACAAAGTGTGCAATATTTATACTACACTGTTAGGAGGTATAGTGTAATGCACTCCTATAATATAATAAGGAGGTATCCTGTAATGACTTCATAATGACCTCATATCCCCCCAGATAGACTTGTCTATCATCATATATTATAGGGGGC
This sequence comes from Tricholoma hemisulphureum, assembly GCA_964034925.1. Taxonomy (NCBI): domain Eukaryota; kingdom Fungi; phylum Basidiomycota; class Agaricomycetes; order Agaricales; family Tricholomataceae; genus Tricholoma; species Tricholoma hemisulphureum. The sequence goes on along the minus strand of OZ035928.1, from coordinate 765,833 downwards.
TCCTTGGATAGCATAGGAGAAAGCCTTGGCAGTCTTCAATAATTGTTGTTAGACAATAATTGCTGCTAGCCCTAACCCTAAGCTTAGTGCCACATCTTCCCCTGTCACCTACCCCTGCCATGTCGCACCTGTGCGGTGTCAACATCCATCATCCCCCATCTGCTGCCGCTCCCCGATCCCGCCCTATGAGCAGTGGCTCATGGCAGTGGTTTGGGGTACTGTGGTGGTCATGGTCCACTGCTGGCCATGGTCATCATATGCATTGGATTGTGTCCTGGTGTGGTCACAGGCGGTGGTGTGACGTGGCACCCCTCCTGGTAGAAAATGCTGCCCCCTGCCCACCCTGTGAGCAGGGGCTCACAGGGCTGCTTGGGGGGGCTGTCTGGGGGGGGGGGGGGGGTTGTGGCGTATCTCATGGGTGCCATGATCCCAGGGGCCTCCCATCATGTCCTTGCCTGTCTAGGTGCATCCCGTCCCATCACAGGGGTTCCTAGCCCCTCCCATTGCAGCCAGGCACACTAGTGACGTGGGACCTGTTCTGGTAGTCCCCCCACATCCCCTCCCATCTAGCAACATACCTGTCCCCCAGTGTGTCCCTCTCCCTCTTGACATGTCCCTCTCCCTCTCAACACATCTCCTCATCGCCCCCACCTATTGCACCCTGCCTCTGCCATGCGAGCAGTCACTCACAGCGGTGGTGGGGGGTGCTCTGTCATGCTGAGTGTGGGGTGGTCACAGTCTGTCACACCCCCCTGTCCCCCCATGTCCCCTTCAATCTGGCGCATCCCCCTCCTTCTGATGCATCCCCCCTGTCCCCCAGTGCATCCTGTTGTCCCTGGCACGTCCCCTAGCTGTGAGGGGCATTCCCCTGTCCCCTTTTTTTTTTTTTAAATCAGCAATGTTTAACGTGGTGCACAGGAGCAGTCCACGGCTATCTACTACAAGGGCGGATAACGGGTATACGACGCAAGTTTGAGGGGAATCTGCAGCCCCGATAGTGCACATTCCCCTGTCCCTTGTAGGCCTGGGGGCAGGTTGGGTGTCAGTAGGGGTTGTCCCTGGCAGGGGGTGGTGGGCAGTGACATGGCAGTGGCAGGTGGCAGTAACATGGCAGTGGCAGGTGGCAGTAACATGGTGGTGGGCAGTGATGTGGCAGTGGCAGGTGGCGGTAATGTGGTGCTGGGCTTTTATTCCATATCTCTAGGCTTGTATCCCAACAGTATGCAATCATAGACCCCTGACATGTGGCCCCTCCTCCCCACTCAGCTGGGAGGTGGGGGACCTCATAACCTATTGGATGAACACAGGGAGGGGCTGGGAGGGCCCAGGAATGGAGTACATGTGAGGTATGACCCCAATGCACCCCCCTCCATGCTGCCACATCACTAACTGACCCCTGTCCCTCTAACAGCCCAGGCCTAGGCCTTGGGAGCCCCATGACATGATGGCAGCATGTACCCCTGCTGCCCCCCTCTCACCCTCCAGGCGAGGGGTGGGGCCATTGTATATATATAATTAGTAAAATTATATATAGTCTATTTTAATAAAATAGACCCCACTCCATTTCTCACTGAGCAATGGAGTGGTTATTTGATTTGTATACCACAAAAAATGACAATATAATACTATTAAAAAAATTACTATATATGGATATTTTACTTTGGTCAGAATCCCACTAAGTCACAAATTCTCAGATGCCATGGCTAGAGTTTTAAAGTCCGGTCGGGTCCAGTTGTTCAGCCATTTTGGCCCCAACTGGACCCTAACCAGTTGGTCATTCACATCAAAAACTCCCAACCAACAACTGAACCAGGTGCAACCAGTTGGTGTCAGTTGCTCAGGCAGTTGTGACCGGTCTCAACCAGTCACAACCCAACCTGGTTATAGTCGGTTGCAGTCAGTCCCAACCAACTGCAACCGATGTCTACATAGTGACTTGGAATACATACTAACTACTATTATTACTTTTCTACTGTAATTTAAAATATAATATAACATACAAATAAAATCAAACAATCCCCCCCTCAAGGTAAGGGGGATGGTGAACACTGACGACAGGGGTGTGAGGTGGCCATACTCGCTGTTGAGGCGAGGGATGGCGGATGAGGGGGGGGACAGCAAGCACAAGGGGGGGGGACGGCAAGCATGGGGGGGGGGACGGCAAGCATGGGGGGGGGGACGGCAAGCATGGGGGGGGGGACAGGGGCACAGCAGACGAGTGGAGGGATGGCAAACGTGAGGGGGGATGGATGAGAGGACAGCGGATGTCATAGAGGTGGTCATCATGGGGGAAAAGTTGAAATGGTTGAAAAAAAAGATGATGTCTTGATCATCAGTACAGGCATGTGCAAACACAAACATGTCATGATGCATCATCGTTTATACTTGCACAACACATGTGCAAACACATGCAAATGAGCCCAAGGTATATAAAGCCTTGCCCATCTGCCATTGTTACTTGGGCATGCCCCAACCTTGCTAAGAAAATAAGTACATAAGTAAATAATATAGTATATATTAGTGTATATACAAGTAGATAACTGGCCAGTTGTCAACCAGTTTGAGTACTTTTCAAATCTGGCCAACTGCAACTGTGTGATACCCCCGTGAGGCCCAACTGTGACTGGAAGTCTGGTTGCCCACAGTTGCAGTCTGGTTGGGTTGCTGGTTTTTTTGGTTGCTGCAACTGGACCTGCAAACACTAGCCATGGCACTTGTGGAATCTGTGGAATTCTGTGGACTCTCTGTGGAATTCCACTATGAAAGTCACATGATTTTCCATTTTGGTCATCTGATTTCCACAGGTGTCCACAGTGTCTGCTGTGGACATATGGGGGAGTGTAAAGTACTGGCAGCAGGGATCACCAGCCCCACACGGTCTAGGTGAGCAGACAAGTCCAGGGAGCACAAGTGAGGAGTGCAAGTGTTGGCAACAGGATGTGGAGGGGGAAGCACTGGCATGCACACCTCTGGCATGGAGCAAGGATCCACCCAGACAGGATGAGCAGTGTCCTGTAGCCATAGAGTAGCTTAAATGTGAAAGTGAAGTAGAAGCAGACACACCCCCTAGATCCTCTTCAGGGATCTGGAAACCTCTAAAAGAGCGCCCCCTAGCCTAAGTGTTCTCCCCCCAACCCCAGAGTGGGACCCCCAGCCTAAGCCAGTAGTGTTACTTCACCATTGACCCCCCCCCCCACCAGTTGGTGGACAATACCCCACAATAGAGCCAAGGATAATCGAGCCTAGTAGAGATAAGTGGTGGACAGTAGAACACCCACTGGTGAGCATCTGCAGACAATCCGAGGGGATCAGTCAAGCAGATTGGCATGGTGCTCAGGAATACTCCCAAACAGCCCCCAGTGGATGATATATGCTGGTCTGATCAAAGATCAGGCCAGGGGATGGACTGCTGGACAATGAGCCAGACAGTGTGAAGGATGTTCCCATGGCACATGGTGGTGGTAACAAGTCAAGAAGAGATGGCATTTGACCCTTTGATAACTTGAAGCTCTTGTTGGCAAGTTTTGGGCAGGACAAGATTTTAGCAAACTGAGTGATGAAAAGTCAAACTCAAGGACAGGTGACAAAAAGTCAGACCTGGACACACATGGATTGGGGAGGAGGAAGAATCAAGTGAAATTCACAGAAAGGCCAGGAATAAGCTCCAGGAGCTTAAAAACTCTAATCTCACCATGGACTTAAATGACATAAGTGCCTCTAGCTTCTTAGGAATCAGCAGCAAGCACACAGTGAAATGTTTTAAGTCACTGTTGAGGGTGATAAGATGAAAGATAATGAGATTGATAAAAGAATCACCAGACCTTTGCAGTTCTGTACTTGTAGGAGACACCCATGGTACACACATGTCATCCACCTCAACTTATGTATTCTGCAAAGGATTGTAATGTGCATGATGGTGTGAGAAGCAGAGGGGGTGGTCCCATAAAAATAGGTCTTTGCCATAACTAGACCTATATCTATCATTAGTCCACTGTCAACCCAGAGAACAAAATTACCTCCATACCTGTTCCTATACAAAGTGGCAGAGGTTGGGACAATGGCACAAATTGGAGCCCCCAGTCCATCAAGCCATAAGTAGCTCTTTCCATAGATACTCAGACCAACCAAATTCAAAGTCCCTTCCTGACTCAACAGCGCCGACCACATTTTATAGTTCAAAGTGAAGCTGTGAAACCACCTTCTTCAATGATTGGGAGATCCTCATTGCCCACAATGGATTTCCCACAATTCTGCAAATTGGTACAGTGCAGAGCAGAAAGGTGAAGGAATTCTGTAGGGTGCAGTGTGCATTAGATGCTAGGCCATCTTCCTGGCTGAGGGGCAGCAAAACAAATCCTGGTAATGCAGAGACTCTATTCTACAGCATGATGGTAACAGTATAATGTTTTCATTTAATGTGCAATCTTGAGGGTAGGGGTGGATATTACATGACTATGCTAACTCTGTGCTCGAATCCAAGGGCAATCTCAAGGTCAATGTCACCTCAAACAACAGTGCCCACAACATGCTAGCTCTGTGCTCGAATCCAAGTGGAAGCTGAGGGGGTATATTAGGTCAAACAACAGTCTGCAAACATGCTAGGTGCTTGAATGCAAGGCCAATGTGAAGTCACACAGCAGAGTCCACAAACAGGCTAACTCTATGCTTGAATCCAAGAAGGGCACATATTGGAGGAAGGTGAGCTTCAAACAGCAGAGTCCACAAACATGCTAACTCTGTGCTCAAATCCAAGGGAAAGCTGGGGGTAGATGTTAGGTCAAACAACAGAGTCTGCAAACATGTAAAGTGCTCAAATCCAAGGTGAACCTAGAAGGAAGATGAGGTTGGATGTTACATCATTGCAGCCAGCCACATTTGTTGTAGGAAACATCAATACCTTGCTGGCAGCTGGGTGGGCTTTGTCCCATGCTGGAGTAGGCTGGTCAGTACTCGGTCTTTTATTGGCTGCCACCCTGGGGCCCATGTGTGCTGCTTGTCAATTTCCCAGGCATGAGAAAAGGACATGCATTGCGCACACACTGATAGGACAGGGGAAGGAAAGGTGGTCTCACCTTGATACAGTGCCATCTTCCCTGACAGAGGGGAAGCCAAAAGAATCCAGATGACACAGAAATACCATCCTATAGCACAACAACAACATGGGGACATGGTATAACACTTCCCTCTGATGTGCAATCTTGAAGCTAGAGGGACTGGCAGCTGCTCCAGACATATTGAATTGTCTGGAGCAAATTGCCAATGAGAAATCAGAGGATTCTCCTCTGGTGTCTGAGCCCCATTGGTGGACACCTTCATCCACCAACATACCAATGTTTGCCCCCTGCCCCAAGAGGAAGTGCAAGGGGATTGTCCCTATGAGAGGAGGGGCACCACAACCCATGGGCTATGGTCACACAGGTCTGCCCCCCCTCGTTATCTCTCTCCTGTTCATGCAGAAGGGATGTCAGACATGATGCACATGGATGAATATCCTGTGCCCCCTAATCCTACTCCAGCTAGCAGAACTTCCACTGTTCCAGCTAGTGGAACTTTGACTGTCCCAGCTATCAGGACATCCAACATATCTTCTGCCACAGTCCCATCTATTGGGACTTCCAACACATCTTCCGCTCAAGGGCAACCAGCCCTTGAGAGTGACCCCTTCGCTGGGTGGGACTTCCCCTGAGTGAAGCAACTGACAAGTGCAGAGAAGTATGCACTGAAGAAGAAGAAAAGGAGAGCCACTGCCATCATCCCTCTGTGAGGGTTTGGAGGATACTGTGGCAGCAACTCCTTTGATTTATTTGCAAATACATCAAAAAAGAAGAGAATAAAAGCCAGGCTAGACAGTGATAGCACATGTGACTGGACAAGTTCCAATGACAAATTCTTTGTTGGAAAGCCCCTTAGTGGGACCAGTAACGTGCAGGACCAAACTGCCACAGGGGATATCCCCTGAGACCCCCATCTCCCAAGTACCTTTGCTATCATGTAAAGATGGGGCAACAACCCAGATATTTGTATATATTATAATGGAAAGTCTACAGCTTTGACTGGCCTATTTAAGGCCAGTTGTGATCTAAAAATGTAACATACTAACCACTACTGTCAACACAATAACAATATATGTTATTTGGGTTCTTGATGGTCCCCTTAAGTATTGTTCCCTTATGACTCACTACACCATTCCACACTGTGCCAATTAGCAGAACTGTCAGTAGTCTGCTGTGGGAAATGAGGATCTCCCAATCATTGAAGAAGGCAGTTTCACAGCTTCAGTTCAAACTACAAGATGTGGTCTTATGCCTGAAGTGGCAGAAATTATGAACACACTGTCCAACACACCAACTGATGATCATCCTCAAGTATTGGTTTGATGGTGTCTTGACAGAAATCATCTGTGATTATGAATTGCATAAACACATTCACCCTAATCACTGATCTGTGAGCCCAACAAATGCTATGGGAATTGACAGAGCTCAATTTCCATTTTGAGCTTCTAGCTCTTGACAAATGTGCATTGTCATGCAAGCATGATGAGGATGAGCAACAGGCAATGGTCTTATGGTGCATTTCACTTAAGTACTGCCACATTTGTCCATGCACCAAATTGGCCTGAAGAGTTATAAAAAAGAATGTAACCCAAACACTAACTACATCGGGATGTCCGGATAAGAATTGAGCGCCCATGGGCTCAGTTCCCGATTTATTTTAGTGTGTGTTTAAGCTTAATCATAATTTTCTGCTTGTTTTACATGGCTTGAAAACACAAAATCGTGGCAGCAGCATGAGCAAGAGCTAGAAAAAAGAAGAAACAACATCCATTACCTCCACCTCATCTCTGTCTCCCAGCATTCAACTTGAATCCTGATTCAGTAACCGACTTCACAGATCATGTGCCTTTCACTTCAGAACCAGAATCTGATTATGGATATTACACCAACGCATTCAACCAGAACGTACCGCATGGGCTTTTGATAGCTAGGGATGGTGTTGTGTACCTATGCACCAAATTGGGGCCCAACAAAATAAAAATCTTGCTCAATTTTGAGAATTAAATAAATCTGTTTAGAGGGATTGTTCCTCTCATTGAAAGGAGTGTTTTCACTAAAGGAAAATAAAAAATGATAAATTCTGAATATTTTATGAGCCTTGGACAAATGTGGTGGTGCTTAAGTGAAATGCACCATAGAATGTTTACTCTGATCTACTTTTTTCTGATCCCAAGCTTGCAAATGCTGGCCTGAAATCAGTGGATTGGCAAGTTGGGCTGCCATATGTACTTTCTTTGAAAGCATTAAAAGCATTACTTCACAGGTGGGAAGGTCACAAATCTATGCCCATGATACTTGTTGGGATCAGGTCACTGAGAGTGAGTGAAAGATCACACAGATGAAGGATGAGGACAAGAGCAAGGGGGATTGTCTATTCTGCTCCTGTAATATGTAGCATATATATACTACAATGCATATAGGAGGTATAGTATAATGTCCATAGGAGCTTCACTGTAATGATATCATGGTGACCTCATAGTCCCCTATATAATTCCCCAGATAGATTTGTCTATCCTTGTATATTATAGGGGGATCCCTGGATAGCATAGGAGATAGCCTTGGATCCCTTGGCCTGTCTGTCCCTATAGAGATGATAGGAGGCTGTGGCTGTACACATAGTACAGTTACAGTGTAGCATATGATATGGTCTAGTGAACAGCTACAATGTAGCATATGATACGGGTTCGCTGAATGCCAGCAAACAACGTCTTAATAAGGAAGGACTACAGTGTAGCGTATCATACAATGGCAGCAAATTTGCCAGGACAGGCATCTATGAACTGGGCCAACTATGCATGGCCAGACTGTGTGCCGACCCTACACCGGCCATGCTGTGTGCCGAGTGGCCATTGGTTATGCTGAGTTCACATTGACCTGACTGTGTGCCGAACATTGAATGACCAAGATGGCCAGGGAATTAATTGCACAGAGTGAAATAGACAAATAGTGAGAGGGCTGGTGATATGCCAGTTATGCCAAGGGTACCCATGCCAGCCTCAGTTCCAGGGCTCCATTGGACACAACCAATGTAATGGGCAAGTGCCATGTCAAAGCTGTGAGACAGTGCCAAAAATAGTAGTGCCATGAATGTGTGCTGGTGCATGTGGGCCGATGACCATGAAAGTACAGAAGGTGCCAGTGGCTGCTACTTGGCTGAGGGCCCCAGTGCCGGGAGCAGTGATGGGAGTCCCATGGACACAACCAGTGCCATTTCCAAGTGCAAGGTCAAAGGTTTCAGACACTGCCAACAATACTAAATGTGCCAGTGTATGTACAGTGGCAAATGTCCATAAAAGTGCCAAATGTGCCAGTGCCCATCACATGGCTGAGGGTGCCGGTGCCTGGCATGGTGCCGACAGACCCACGGAGGTAACCAATGCCATGCCCATGTGCCATGTAAAAATATCCATGCAGTGCCAAAAATACTAGTGCCATGAATGTGCCAGTGCATGTACAGTGGCCAATGTCCGTAAACATGCCAAATGTGCCAGTGCCCATCACATGGCCGAGGGTGCCAGTGCCTGGCATGGTGCTGACAGACCCATGGAGGCAATGAGTGCCATGTCCATGTGCCATGTAAAGATATTCATACAGTGCTGATAATGCTACTGCCATAAATGTGCTGGTGCATGTACAGTGGCCAATGTTCATAAACATGCCAAATATGCAGTGCCCATCACATGGCTGAGGGTGCCGGTGCCTGGCATGGTGCCGACCGGCCCATGGATTCAACCAATGCCATGGCCATTCATGGTCAAAGGTTTGAGACAGTGCCGACAATACTAAATGTGCCAGTGTATGTACAGTAGCTGAGGTACATAAACATGCCAAATGTGCCGGTGCCCATTGCATGGCCGAGGGTGCCGGTGGAGATGTGCAGTCTCTAGCAGAACACAGACAGAGGAGACCATGGAATGCTCAGACACGATCAGACACGTCGAAAGGCAAGGATGGAATGCTGTGCTACAGTGTCTACACATGCGGATATCAACATGATCACATGATCTCTACTCTATGTCTGTGTAGTCTGCTATGGTCATGCTGCACGGTTACACTGGTACCTGGTATGGTGCCAACAGCCCCACGGAGGCAACCAGTTCCATGTCCATGTGCCATGTGCAAATGTATTCATACAGTGCCAATTATGCTAGTGCCATTAATGTGCTGGTGCATGTACAGTGGCCGATGTCTGTAAACATGCCCAATGTGTGGTGCCCATCACATGGGCAAGGGTGCCGGTGCCTGGGACAGTGCTGAGTGGCCTATGAAGGCAACCAGTGCCATGTTCATGTGCCATATAAAAATATTCATCCAGTGCCGATAATGCTGGTGCCATTAATGTGCCAGTGCATGTACAGTCACCGATGTCCATCAAGATGCAAAATGTGCCAGCGCCCATCGCTTGGCGGAGGTTTCTGGTGCCTGTCAGGGTTCCGAAAGGCCCACTGACACAAGTAGTGCAATAGTCATGTCCCATGTCAACAGTTTGAGACAGTACTGACAATACTAAGAGTGCCGGTGTATGTGCAGTGGCCAATGTCCATAAAAGTGACAATAGTGCCAATACCTGGCATGGTGCTGAAAGGCCCACAGGGTTCCAGTTGCGGTTACTGTATGGAGAGTCTCATGGACACCACCAGTTTGATGGCCAAGTGATATGTCTTTATGTATATAAATAAGTAGATGTGACTGGAGAAGTCTGTGACCAAGACTCTTATACACTGGTTAATGCCCTCACACATCTTGAGCTCTGTTGGCTGTCTTCACTGATACCTTGTATCCTTCAACAAGTTGCAATTGGTTGGACTGAATGCAACTGACAGGTTGGGTTAGTCTTGTGGCAGGAAGTGAGAGGGGTTGTGTTTGGTCTTGTGGCAGGGGACAGGAGATGAGAGGGGTTGCATTAGATGAGAAGGGGGGATGTCAGGCAAGAGGATGGGATGCCAGGCAAGAGGGGGGGATGACAGACAACTCAGACCTCAGATGAGGGGGGACGGCAGCCAAGAGGGACAGCAGATGAGGATGAGAGGGGGGGATGATGATGGTTAGAAGACAACAACATGTGTCATGTCATTGATTCATTGTTTTCCAGACCATAGACCTGGTATGGTCTGGTGCAATGCTGGCATCTCCCTTCCATTGGCACATGCACAATTTGATTTGTGGAGGTATTGGCAAGATATGTTGGATATACCTGCCAGTGGTGCATAGGGTTATAGGGTTATAGGGTGAGAGGGTTATAGGGTTACAGGGTTATATCATATACCACTGTGCATGCACCAGTGGATTCATGCCTCAGGTAGTTGCAGCCCCATCTGAAAGCACTGACATACTTGGACATGGCACTGGTTGTGTGAACAGGCACTGGCACCCTTGGCTGAGTGATGGGCACTGGAAAGTTTGGCGGTTTTATGAACATTGGCCACTTGTATGCACATTCAGCACTGTACATGCACGGTCACATTGAGCACTGTTGGCAGTGTCTCAGGATGTTCACATGGCACTTGTCATTACACTGGTTGGCTCCATGGGACTCCCAGCACCATAACCAGAACTGGCACCCATGGCCGACTGACACGCACCAGCACTTTCAGCACTTGGACTAACATTGGCCACTGTGAGCACCAGCAGATGAATGCCATTAGTATTGTTAGCACTACCTGAAAACTTTGACATATCACTTGGCCATCACACTGGTGGTGTCTGTGAGACTCTGGGTACAGTAACCGCGACTGGCACCCTGTGGGCCTTTTGGCACCATGCCAGGGATTGGCACTCTTGGCAAAGCAATGGCGACTGGCACTTGTGTCATTTTATGGACATCGGCCACTGTACATACACTGGCACTCTTAGTATTGTCAGCACTGTCTCAAACTGTTGACATGGCACATGGCCATTGCACTAGTTGTGTCCGTGGGCCTTTTGGCGCCCTGACAGGCACTGGCACATTTGGCATGTTTATGGACATCAGCCACTGTACATGCACTGGCACATTCATGGCACTAGTATTTTTGGCACTGCATGGATATTTTTACATGGCACATGGGCATGGCATTGGTTACCTCCGTGGGTCTGTCAGCACCATGCCAGGCACCGGCACTCTCAGCCATGTGATGGGCACTGGCACATTTGGCACTTTTATGGACATTTGCCACTGTACATACACTGGCACATTTAGTATTGTTGGCAGTGTCTGAAACCTTTGACCTTGCACTTGGAAATGGCACTGGTTGTGTCCATGGGACTCCCATCACTGCTCCCGGCACTGGGGCCCTCAGCCAAGTAGTAGCCACCGGCACCTTCTGTACTTTCATGGTCATCGGCCCACATGCACCAGCACACATTCATGGCACTACTATTTTCGGCACTGTCTCATAGCTTTGACATGGCACTTGCCCATTACATTGGTTGTGTCCAATGGAGTCCTGGAACTGAGGCTGGCATGGGTACCCTTGGCATAACTGGCATATCACCGGCCCCCTCACTATTTGTCTATTTCACTCTTTGCAATTAATTCCCTGGCCATCTTGGTCATTCAATGTTTGGCACACAGTCAGGTCAATGTGAACTCAGCATAACCAATGGCCACTCGGCACACAGCATGGCCGATGTAGGGTCGGCACACAGTCTGGCCATGCATAGTTGGCCCAGTTCATAGATGCCTGTCCTGGCAAATTTGCTGCCATTGTATGATACACTACACTGTAGTCCTTCCTTATTAAGACATTGTTTGCTGGCATTCAGTGAACCCGTATCATACGCTACATTGTAGCTGTTTGCTGGACCATATCATATGCTACATTGTAGCTGTTCGCTGGACCATATCATATGCTACATTGTAACTGCCCTACCTGGGCTGTATTCCTTACTACCATTGGTAGACTTGACCCTAGACTGTTCTAGGCTTGTATTCCAACACTCCCCCTCAAGCCTAGGATGGCTGAGTGGTAATGTTAAGTATACAAATCATCACTCCCCCTGAAGACTAGGGTGGAATGGTTTTTTTGGTGGTCATCCAGGTGCATTAAAATCTTTGTATGGTGGAAACCCCTGTGGGAAAAACCAACTCACACATGAGGAAAGCTACTGGGTTATTGTGGATAAATGTCCCCCTTTGCCTCATAAGGCCTTTGGAGCAATATCCAATAAAGTTGGCATTTCTTCAACTTCATTTTGCAATTTTCAGTCTGCATATATTCTGCTTGACTGTGTGGACTTCTCCTTCTCTTCTTGATTTCTTATTTAAGCTATCACATTTTTTGTGTTTTCTCTTTCCATGCCCATTGGCTGTGTGCTCCCATCTGACTCCCCCTCACAGACATTTGGGTCTGGAAAGGTGCCTCTTTAAGTGATGGTAAGTAATCAGAGAGTTGGAGACCGTGTATGGGTACTCAGGTGATGTGTCTGGTCATTGTTTGGGATCTATTGTGTCCACTGTTGCCTTTTCACTGGATCTGTCACCTGACTGGTAGCCCATTAGATAGCCCATGAATCATTTTCATTGCATCCATTTGTTGTACATCCCAAATGTTGTTGGGACATCTATGTTGGACATCTACATCTTCTATTTGCTTTCCTCTATAGAGCTGTGTGCCCCCATTAGACTCCCCCTGACATGGTGTATCGGGAGCGACCATGATCCTCTCTGTAGGGGTGCCCTTCCTTGGAATGGCAGGAAAAACAAATAGCTTCAGGATGTTACTGTGATTTTATAGAAATGTCTCCCTTTGCTTTGGAAGTGATATCTGGTGCAGTTGGCATTCTCAACTAGTCCTCCAGATAAATGTCTTCCATTGCCACTTGGAGTGTATTGGCATATCTTCAATACATTTTTTGAATAAATGTCTTCATTTGCCACCATATGGCATTTTGAAGCGATATTCAAATTTTTATATCATGGTGTTGTGATTGTGGATAAATATCTCCATTTGCCTTTTGCATTTGAAGTGATATCCCAATCTATCAACAAAAATTCATCAAGTCAGCATATCATTGACTTGGTGTTGTGATTGTGGATAAATATCTCTCTTTGCCTTTTGCTTTTGGAGTGATATCCAAATCTATCAATAAAATTTTATAAAGTCAGCTTTCTATAATGCATGACTAAAAGGAAATATATTTGTCTGTTCCTTCAGCAGTATTTGCATTTTCTATCCTTGCCCTTTTCTGGTATGGTTCATCATTATTGTCATCAGGAGATGTCACATTGTGTTTCTTCCAGCAATTAGCACTCTCATGACCAAATTTGTCACATGCGCTGCATCTTGAATTTCCAAGCCAGCGGCAGCTTTCTGTAGCATGGCCAGGCCTATGACAATGTTTGCAGTGCATCTTGGGATGTGTGTTTGATGATATCCTATTAGCCAGATTTTTCTTGTATGGTCTGGGCTTCCTAGTTTTGGATATTGTGGATAGCATGCTTTGACTGCCATTTTCCCTATTTTGAGTACGATTTTGTCGTCTAAGATATTCTTCTTTAAGAATTCCAATAAATTCCTGAGATCCCATTGTTTTCTTGGGGTCTATTTCCACAACTCCTCTCCTGCCAACAATGTAGGATTCTGTAAAAACATCCCAGGATAGGGGTAGCAATGATGAAATGATGACTTTGAAAAAGGTATCTGATATTTTGAAGCCTTCATCGCCTGTTAAATTGATGTGCTCCCAATATGATTTGAGTTCATTGAGATGTGAGCTGATATTGGTTTCATCATTGGCAGAGGTATGGAAGAGGTGGCATATAATGGAGACGCCTGTTTGGTGTCCCTTGGACTCATGCACAGCTTCAAGGCTGTCCCACATGGCTTTTGCAGTGGTGCATTGGCCTGCATGGATCATCTCTGAAGAGGTTACATTCCCAAGCATTAGCATCTGGGCATAATTGTCATTGTAGTCCCAGGCTAGTCTTTCTTCAACATCATTGGGGAGTTCAACCTTCCCTTGAGCATATTGTTCCACACCACAGAGATGGAGTACTCTCTTCATGAGTTCATGCCATACTACCCAGTTGGTGTCATTTAGGAGCTCTCTCAATTTTGTGATTGAAGAGCTTTCCCTTGCCCTGACTTGGATAATAGGGGCATGGTCTTCATCTCTGTCTTGCTCAGAGATTAAACTGTTGTGGTCTGCCATTGCCTATAATAGGAGGCTTGATGATGGAGAGTAATTATTGAGGAGATTTTGTATTGAGTCTTTAAATGGCTGCAGGGCCCATAACCTGTTGGGATCAGGTCACTGAGAGTGAGTGAAAGATCACACAGATGAAGGATGAGGACAAGAGCAAGGGGGATTGTCTATTCTGCTCCTGTAATATGTACAATGCATATAGGAGGTATAATGTCCATAGGAGCTTCACTGTAATGATATCATAGTCCCCTATATAATTCCCCAGATAGATTTGTCTATCCTTGTATATTATAGGGGGATCCCTGGATAGCATAGGAGATAGCCTTGGCTCCCTTGGCCTGTCTGTCCCTATAGAGATGATATGAGGCTGTGGCTGTATTCCTTACTACCACTGGTAGACTTGACCCTAGACTGTTCTAGGCTTGTATCCCAACAATACTACCTGATTTAGCATTGCATAACCTGGGCCTCTACTAGTACACTGAAGTAGACATTCAACAATTGGAGCACAGTATTGCCCAATCTTCCACAATCTTCTTTTGTTTCTTTGGCCATGCTGCAACAGTCCCTACCTGACTGCCATTATGATAGCTTTTATATAAATAATTCTATTTCCAGCTTGTGTGCAGCAGTCAATTAAAGTTGCAGCTGGTTCAATAAATATGATTGCATTGGCCCTGTACCTTGCCAGGTCCAAAATTATTTGCCATGTCATGCATCATGCTTATGTAGGAGTTGGGAAAATCACAAATATCAAGATGCCCATGATCATCCAGCAAACACTTTTGAGAATCATTGCTAAGTGCACATTGCAACATATCATGATCTTTCTTGATTTGCTTAGTGATCTAGATCAAGGGTTTTTTTATCTGATCATATGATAGCATATGATGTGCTTTCTGACTTGCAGTGATACAGTCAACTCTGTCATAACCCATCTCTCTGACAACCCATAACCTGTAATAACCCATGGTTTTCAGCATCCACTGACTCCATTACCAGGGAAAACCCATAAACCTGTAATAACCCATAACCCATACCCATATCTGACTTCACAACCCATACTTCACTAGTAGTGAGTGGATTTGAGGCAGGTTTTATAACACGTAGCATACATATTGCAGTAGAATATTAAAGATTTGGATGGAATATTGGCAACCAAACAACCTCAAAGATTCTGTTAAAGCAAGACAGGATGATCTTTACCCTTCAGAAGTACATCACTGACACAAATGTCCCATTTTCCCACAAGCTGGAGGGCATTCTGGCAAGCTTCAGATGCCAAACATGGCTGGAAGAGGTCTGCATGATGGAAACAACTTATATTACTGACTACTTCACCTGCAACTAGCTTGGATCTCAATATTGGTTACTTTACATATACTTACAGCCTGCTTGGGCCACCCTATAACAACCTCCAGAAGCCATACTCTGTGAAAACCCATGACTTTGGGTGTCCTCTGAGGGGTATGGGTTATAGCAGAGTTGACTGTACTTTGCCGAAATTTGTGATTTCAGGGTCAGGATCAAAATTATTGATTTCAGTCAAGGATTTCAAAGTTTCAGGGTGCCTGAAATGGAAAATTTCAGGCAAAGTTCCTAAAACTTCTAATTTTGGCAACATTTTCAATGAACCCAGAAACTTGAACTCCCTGGTGTGATTAATCCCAGTCAAAACCGGATCTGACCAGAGCAAATAAATATGAGGGAAATTGAAGTTCTTGATTTGACTAGATCCAACACAAGTCCAATCAAGGAATGAGACTTCTCAGATGCTGGAGACATGTAGGTCAAAGTAGATCAAGCTCAATCAACATAGATTGTGAAAAAACTGGTTCATGACATTTAGGAAATGTTCCCTACTATCAATATAGGATAGGATCCATTTCCAATAAATTGTATTACTTCTTGATCACACTATAGGCAAATCGAGAACATCGGATTAAAATCAATTAAAATGCATAAAACAGGATTTAGAATCATCTAGTAAATCATCACATTCCCCCTGCCCAGGCCACCTAAAAATCAACACTATCCAGATGCTCGGGCATCTCAGGGGCAAGTGAGGCAGATGTTAACATTCATGGGGGTCCACCTTGCATAACACCACCTGCCTTCTTCGAACAGAAACAATAATGAAACATTTCACATAAGCCCATCATAACTTACCACACATACCAAAGTGGCTTCACAATCTTTCCAATACTGTAATTTGGAAATAAGTAATATACACAATCCATGAGGAATTTATATACCAACCTTCTTTTGTTCTGACAAGAGATTGTCATAGTATAATCTGAATTCTGATGTCAAACCCTGTGGATTATGCTCTTTCCACTCCAGGGCACAGAGATTCCTGTTCAGTGTTGCACATAAGTCAGTACAATGATCAACGGTCATTATATTGAAAAATCTAGGACTCGCCTCGCAGTTGTCGAATGAGGATTTGGTCGCATTACACTTGCTTTCTTGGCCTTGTCAACCTTCTCTGCAGCAACTACACCATCACCTTGAGCTTGAGATTCCATGTAGCTATTGGAGCATGCAAAGGTTGACGTTGAATTCGCAGAAAAGGCTAATAGCATTGGCAAAACTGTAGGCAGGGCTGGGGTGTTGGCTCCAGTTGTAGAGACAGATACAGCATTAGAAGCTGGATGGGTGGTACAGTTGGTAATTATGGGAGGTACTATGATACTTCCGGGAGCAAGAGGGTCTCTGACCTAAAAGTACCATAATTAGTAATATAATCGGTCTCGGAGGTGGACCAACCCATGATTTTGGGCGAGTGTCACCAAGCGCAACATTGTCTGCTTGAGGTAAAGTGATTGTCGGTACATTTGATTCGTGACTTTCTCGTGGTGTAGTGGCTGGCCCGGTTAGTACTATGCTTGATTGCATGACCCCTGCTGACATAGTGGCTGCCTCTGTTGGTGGTAGGCTTGATTCCATGGTGTGGTCGACGTGATCGAGTTCACGAGCCCCTAATGGCATACTGGTCACCCCAAGTGGTAGGCTTGATTCCATGACACGGTCGATGTGATCGAGTTCACGAGCCCCTACTAATGGCATACTGGTTGCCCCAGCTGATACGTTTGGCTGCATCACGTAGTCAGTATCGTCGTGCACAGGTCTTGCTTCGGGTGGTAGTAGGGTTGGTTGTATCAGAGCATGACCGTTCTCCGCTGGTGGTAAAGAATCTGGGATGAAAGACTGGGAGCCAGTGTTTTCCGACTTGCAGGTATTAGTAGATGGTATATATATTCTCGGTTAAAAACTTACCTGAGATAAAGTATCTGTGGCTGTAGCTAGGACGTCGCGGTTTCGCCATTTGATGCCTTTCTTCTTAGTGTGAGTACGGGAGGCGACTGGCATCACTTTGACTCTCTTCGCATCGGGTAAAGAGTCGGCAGAGACACGTTTTGAATTATCTTCCTTTTCAACGTTGTTGCTATACCATGAGGGGTAGTTTATTGTTGCTATAAGGTCAGCTTTCCAGTTGTCGTCGCAAAGTCGAAGTTCCGAAAACTTTCGGCCCATTTCTGTTCGGTATTCAGCAGCGATTCTAGCATCAACCTTGCCCCAACTTTTCGGTGCCTTCCCAATATTAGCCAACCCAGACCAGAGCTCTCTCGCGAATTTGCGAATGATAGAAGCTCTGTAACCATCAATCACGTTTCCATTCTCGTCCTCAATAAATCGCATCGAAACATTTTCCCCCTGCGACGCTCGAGTCTTCCCCGGGGCACCAATCACCGCAACCTGGGAGCTGTCAGCAGTCCATTCACGTCTGTACCAATATTTTATCATGGGATAATCGTCACGCTCCGCGTTTGGAAGGGCGCTGATGGGTGCGCTGATGGGTGCGAGCGGGTGTTCCATTTTAACTGAAGCATTCGCGAAGGCGTTAACCGAGGAGTTACCAGTGGACTGGACAGACCGTGCCAGAACTGAATAGGCGTCCCTAAAAAGAAATTAGCTTGAGAATCACTCGTACTGTTGCTTACTGTAGAGTGCTAAGTTTTGCTTCAAGGATAATTTTCTCTTGTTCTAGTCTCCGATTGACAAGCAGCAGTGAATTGTAATCCTGAGATCTAGCGCTCGTCATGCTAAAGTGTGATATAGAACAAGAGGATGGCGGTCCGGAAACAATGTCATTTTCTGACTGAAAAATGGTCAACGAGATATTGCAAAAGGTTTCCACCATACATAGTAAGAATCCCATAGCTGGGGTGACCAGCTTGTACTGTCTTCTGATGTACTCAGGCTGGTAGGCATCATCAGTTCACTCGCTTTCAATGGAGGAATAGAGCGCGGCAAAGGGCCTCCACCTCGGTGACTCCCAACCACATCACCCCTGAGATACTTGGAGCGCGATTGCATGGTATCAGAATTCATGTCAGATTATTGGATGTCGAGCCGCATCAATGGTCTGAACAACGTTTAAGTTAACTAAGCTAACCCTCAATAAGGTAAGTGGTTGAAAATAATAACAAAAACAAACATCGTACAGCGCGTACAGACGTTTACAACTTGAACATGCCTACATATGCACATCGTACATACAACAAATGTGTAGTGTCCCGGAGTAAAAAAAGTAAAGCTAGTATACCAGATATATGAAACATGAAAAAAGTCGATGTCATTGGGCAGCGCCTCCCATTCGTTCACCTACTGCTAGGAATCTGAGACAGTGACAGCAGTGAGCATCGAGGGGTAAGCTACTCAGCGCGTTGTTGACTTCTAGCGTTTGTCCTCCCTCGACGAGATGACGGATGGTTGTTGGCAGGGGCAGTGCTAGAGCTTCCGGGGTTATAGGACCTGCTGCTGCTGTGGACGAGAGAGAATTGGCCGCGGGCGTTGCGACTAGATGACAGACGAACACGTTTCTTCTTGCGTTGGGACAACCTGTCATCGTGTAAACCAAGAGGATGCTTCCGAGATCGTGACGATGTGGAGTGCGAGAGCGCAACGGGAATATTGACGACGTCGACACGATTCAATCTCTGCAGGGCTTTGTCAAAGATACTGATGAAAGTATCATGCAGCATCACATCTGTGGTGTCGTCGGCATAAAGAGATGCGCGCGTTGGAAAGAGGGTCTTATGTAGGGCTCGTATGCATGGCTTGATATCGTCGAAGTAAGACGAGAAATACGGCAGTACGCGGTTCTCGAAGAGCGCCATTGCACCAGCCTTGTCTAACCCCAACCTCATGAGGGAACTCTTCGGATCAAACCAGCTGCTCATAGGCACGCTCTCGAACCGGTCAAGGTCTTCTACATCCCGTAGACGACCAGGACTCTCGAGGTTGGTACAAATGTAGATCAATACGAAAAAGAGGGATTCGAGATCGTGTTGCGCCTTGTGGTATATTGGACCTTGGGATATGAGCAGCTCTACTGCCATAAAAGGTGCTGTACCCTGTAAAACAAAATTAGACCATACAACGACAGGAGCACTGCAGAGACACGGACTGTACGACGGCCAGGTGCAAGAGGTTGGTGTGCACTTCGGCGTGCAGCATATTCGAAATCAATCAACAAGCCAGTACGCAGTTCCATGGAGTTTTGGTGTTCAAGACCAGACAAAAGGATATTGTTGTAACTGATATCACGATGGAGAGTATCCTTGTCCATGGCAAGTGTTTTGAGTGCTGAGAATTAGGAGCATCAGTATGATGTAGAGTGAGAGGGAAAGCCTAACACACTCATTGTAATATCCCTGAACGCTGAGATCAGCTCGTACTTTGAGCGGAAGCTTGCAATATGGGAGCCAATTGTGCCACTGACAACTCTTCGTCGGACACGTCCCATCTGAATATCGGTACCCAGGCCTTCACGTATGTTACTCGTGCAGAGCAGCTTCCCACCAACGGTCACATCCCAGCCACAGATCAGGGTGGGGACACCTTTAACTCCGGCGATATGTCGTAGGTGGTCATACTCGGCCACAGGACGCGATCTTTCTACCCAGGCATCTTTGAGGACATAGTATTCATTACGGTACTTGACATGCCAGACCCGTGTTGCACGACCGACAAGCGATTGCGTCTCGTAGATGGCCCCCACGACCTTGAACCATTTGTCACCACACATAATTTTTCGGACCTTGTCAGTCGCACCAGTGGTCATGGTCGGATCATACCCTATATATTCCTTTTCTGCAAAGCATAGGCCAACCATAGCCCTCAGAAAGGCAAGCGAATCGGCAGGAGGTCTGCGACCTCCGATGTTGATAATATGGGAACGCAGTTGCCCCTCGCGGTCGGTCACTGTAAACCGGAATTTACAACGGCTCCAGAAACTGAGAACTGGGATGAAGACACGATTGGCTTGGGAAGTCAAAACGATGTATGACTTGTCCCTGACAGTAGCCTCCATCGTCTTGGAATCATAATCTTTCGAGGTTACTTCAGAAACAGCACGAGCAGAACGCCAAGTCACCGCTCCCTGATGTGCAACATCAAGGAGGACTATGTCAGGCTTTCGACTCAACCCCGATTCAGGGAGCGGAGTATTATGATATGCGGCACTCCAGTATCTGAGCTTTTTCTTGCCCGTCATTTCAGCTATTGCATCGCAAACAACGTTCATGAATCGGGCAAATTTCTGTCCAATTTTTCTGTCAGAAGCTACAATTTTCCATAGCGAAAGGTGTATCTTTACGGTCTCGGTATTTGTACTGGGGATTACCCATGTGAATTTCTTCGCATCGTAAACACTCGACGGTAAGCGTTTGAGCAAATCGTTGTCGACAACAAATGGCAACACTGAATCCGGAAATACGCCATTTGTGGCGCTGAGCAGATCACTCAAGCTGTCGGCGAAACAAGAGGGATCGTCATTATCCAGGTCCAGCTGTAGCATAACAGCAAGATCATCCACGTCCTTCGAAGATTGGTCATCTGGGAGGCGAATACTTGAAACGCGCTTGATAAATGGGGTGGCCGATCTTTCCTTTCTCGCCTCATCCTCATGTAGCTGATCGAGCAGATCATCTTCATCACTGAATAAAGTTAATGGAGCAGGTTCAATCGGCTCTGGTGAGACAGAGATGGTGGAATGGGACCGCCCAGTGCCACTGGTAGTCGCAGGCATTTGGAGAAAGTGTGACACGCTGTCACAATGACGTGATTGTGACATGTGTGTATACTGTACATATTATATATGACTCCGCTATCTTCCGAAAAGGAAAGTGCCATCAACATTGGATCAGAGAATATTTTTACATATCACCTCTCTATAGTGCTGTATAGCATTATGAAGGCATGGACCTTTGCTATTGGTAATTATGAGATTGGTGATGTAGGCATAATAGGATTTTTCTGAACAACACTTCTGATATTTAATAGACGGGTTCAAGCTAGCACCTTCTTGGTATTGTATTTGTTTCATCATCCAGATCAGGAAATATTTGTTAGGACAACACTATCACTAAGGACAGTGCTGGCTCTCACAGGCAAACACAACAAAAGAAAAGGAAGTCTTATAGTCAAAGGTGGTCACACTTGATAGTGGATAACCTGAGAGAACTCAACTAGAGTCTCTAGGCGATATATCAACTTATTATATACTACAGAACATGCACTAACCATATGTAGCCCATGCTGTTAAAAGCTAGTCTACTCCAGCATACATACATACTATCATAGTCTCCCCATACATTACACTACACTACTCTAACACCACCATAGTCTCCCCATAGTAGACTACACACAGCATAGTAGAGTAGAGTTAGAGTAGAGAAGATGTATAGTAGAGTAGTGGGGGAAGGGAAGCATGAGTGCCAGTGCCAAACAGGCCCTCTATTTATACTTTCTGGAGATGGTCTGTGCACACTCCAGAAAGATATAAAAGGCCTGCCACTCTGGCTCACTTCCCTCCAGTCAATTCACTACCTTCACTCTTCCTTCACTTGTGACCTCAAACACATGCCTTGTCTGTGAGGCACTGTGCCCATGTGTAAGCCTCATGTGCACAGCTTTACATAGCCTCCCATGCCCTTAGCATGTGGTGCACAGCACCATGTGTCTACCTTGTGTACATAAAAGTGTCCATATAACCAAACAAAGAAAATAATAGGATATCCCTAAGTAACCCTAGAGTTGTAAAAATCATACTCCTGACAATATTGCTTTTAGTGCATTAGCCTGGGATCACTGCAGGCCATGTTGTGAAAAATTTGCATATGGGTTAGAAGGCTGGCATATTTCTGCAACCAAGTTGCCAATCAAACAGGAGGTCCAATTTGAACAGTTTCAGGTGCGAGATGGGTTAGAGCGTGGATACTCTGATGCACAAAATGAAGTCTTTCCGGATGCTGCTGACAGTAGAGCATTTCAAATTCACTACACAATTGAAGAAGTGAAAGATGTGCTCTTGCCAGATCCCCAGCACTGATCTCATGCTGGAGAATCATACGCATACCATAAACTAATTGGCAAAGTTCACCCAGTATTTCTCAGGAAGAATACCATAAAACAATGCTGGCCCAAGCCCATAGATATAGATGAGAAACTCCCAGCCTTGTATCCACTAGATATTTTTTCTGCAGGACTTCTTGGAGGGCAATCAAATGAACCAGGAAGATATGGTGTACAAGCTGCAACATCCTTTCCATGACCGTCCCAAGTGCTGCCTTTTAGTACTGCCCAATCCCATGTCCTTTTATCATCAGTGGTATCACAGTCAAGTGTACCTTGCCATAAGTTTATCAGAAGGTCTGGAATATTAAGAGCTGCTAAATGCATAATATCAGAGCCAAAGCATCCAGGAATATCCAGGCAATAACATGGATTGAGGCCTAGAAAGATACTTGGCTTGACTATTCCTGTTTGCAAATGATGTTTCCTGAATTCTGCTTTATTTGGGGATTCTACAACAAATTCTAATTTCTGGGCATAAAATAGAGGGGAGCCTGTTAATGTCAATATCAGGATGATCAGAGCCTTTAACTGAATAGTTGTTTGGTTTCAGTAATGCTGGATAATGCAGAGGCCATTGTCAGGGAGGAATTTGCGAAGTATGATACTCCCTCTGTGCCCACCCCCATTCCTGTATGTTCTACACCATCTATCATCTTTCATGCCACATGCTTACCTCAACAACAGACAAAGGCACTTGTTAATGACATCGATGTTACGACAAGCTTCCTAGACATCCCAATGGATGGTTTGTGTGATGTCAATGAACTTGATGACTATCTTTCGCAGGCGATTGAGAAGGTGTCTGACCTTATTGCCTGGTAGTGGAATCATTGAAAGGTTTGTCCAAATCTCTTGGCCATGGCTTTTGACTATCTTAGTGTTCTGGGTAAGTTCCAGGGACTCTGTTACATTGAAATGGGGCTTCCCTCTTTTGTGACATCCTGGAAGTGAACAAAATAAACAGCAGCTATTTTTCCCATGATGACCCACAAGGCCATTCAGGTATGCCATACCAGGACCATCAGCTGGTACTAGGCCAAGAAATAGATGACAGATATTCACAGTATTGGTAGTAGAATTCCATATTGGAAGTCCCTCTCTTTGCAATGCTGCTAGATGATGCAGACCAGGAAAAGGAAAAGAGTCAGCATGCTTTGGCTTGTTTGGCCCTGGAATGAAGCCTCCAATCAGAACACACTTTTTTCTATAACAAGTCCCAGGAATGTTATCCATATGTATATCCAGCAGTCTGAAGCTTTGCTGGCATACAACTGGGCACCATCCATGGAAAACATCAGAACCATGTCATGTGTTTTGATGAACTCCTCATCCACTTTATCAATATATATGCTTGGCCAAAAAAGAAATCCTTTATAATTGGAATCTTTCCATCATTAAGATCTAGGTCCTCCATTATTTTCTCTGTAACAGCTTAGCGGTGGTCTGCTTCAAGTGAAGTCTGTGCTCCTCGTCAGATTGCCTGCAATTGGGGACCCAGTGGAATTATATGAAGTTGTTGGCAAGGCTTTTTGGAAACTGAGTCAAGGTGATGCTCTCCACATTCTGGACATATCTGTAGATCCTTAAATGGACCAGTGTATGCAAGACAACTATTGATACACATGTCATCTTGAATGGAGTATACTCCACTCAATTCAGCAACATAATCTTTGATCTGATTATATGAAGGAACTTCATCATAAGGGTAGGGTCAAAGAATTGCCTTTCTAACTAATGTGTATGTCTCCTGTGCCACATTGCTAACACTAAGATATAAATCCAATCCAAGTTGCCAGGAAGGGCTGTCATTAATATTGACAGGTGTGGTAGGAGGGTTTCACAATTGATTTAATGTATCCTTATCAATTTTCGACCATGCATCATCCAGTGATGCTGTTTTTTAGGCCTCAATAAATGTAATAGCTATTTTAATGGTGCTTTAATTGGGCCAAGCCTGAAAATTTGGAGATATATGATGACCAGTCTGCTTCAATAGCACTGGTGGTGGGCAGTTGTCCTGCTCCTCTGGCACTGGCAACTCCAGGGTCAAGCTCCATTGGGTTTAGGGTATCACATGGTGTATACCACAGGTCAATTAAGATAGACCACACCCATAACCTGTTGCACTGTACCTGCATCACACACCATATTCACAGGTGCAGTGCAAAGTCATGGTTTATATACAATCACCACAGTGTTGATACACCGTGGTATACCAAGTAACCATCTACCAAGACCATGGGTTTGACCTGAGGTTTTTCTATCTATAAGCATCTAGTCCATGCCAAAATAACTCCTGTGAAATACTACAAACTCTCATTTGAAGACAGAGACTTGCTCCGAGCATGCTTCTTCCCCAGACGTGATGTATGAATAGTTCCAACCAACTCTGGCATGTTGACAAGATCCTTCTTTCCACAATCTCCAAGACAAGGCACATATCATAGATGGCGAAAGGAGGTTGCAAGTGAAGTGAAGCAGTTGCTGACCTTGTGAGAAAAGATGCTCGATGGCTGTAGATGTTGCTGCAAACCTTCGTCAGTGAACAAGTCAGTGCTAATCCAGTCCTGTGTCCAGCCATGTTGTTGGAAATACTTGAGCTTTAATTGTGGGTGGAGCACTAGAATGACTGGGCAGGTTATATCAAGTGAAGGCATCACAGGATGATCTCAAACATACCCATTGTGATGCGATAGACATTAGATAGATCTGTTTTAGAATAGTACTTATTGATGTACAAAGGTGAGCATGTGCTTGACAGATGAAGAGAGTGGCTCAGTAGCGGCATCACTAAGCAATGAGTTGATGAGGTCCATAGTTGGAATAACATTGGCAATGGTTGAAACTTGGTCTTGAGAGAAGAAAAGGGTGGTGTCATTATATATCTGACATGAACAATTAGTATCCGATATTAATTCAACCAGGAACAACCTACTTTAAGAACTTGTAAGAGGTCACCAATAATCTTCCAGTCAAGCTTCAGGGATTTGTTGGCAGTGATGTTGTCAATTGCTGAGTGGTACTTGAGTGCCACCTTCACCATGTCAAAAGTTGAATTCCAACATGTCTTCACATCATGTGGAATGAGGCGGATGGGAAGTTGGTGGGCAGCGCAGGTCTTGCACCATGCAGGAAGAGCGGTGGTGGTGGAGTGGATGATGGCAAAAGAGAGTCTTTGAATCTAATTTTATTTATAAGTATCAGCGGTTTGAGCAAGGGTAACAATCCACACCTTATTCAGCATCACATGCACAGCTGCTGTATTTTCCAATAGCTGCTCGCATTCCACCTTGTCCAACATCTTAAATGGATTGTTGTCGTCATCATTGACATCATCTGTTGCATCATCCCCATCCTCACCATTGTCATTGTCATCCTCACCTTCGTCAATTGGTTTGACACCAAGTTCAATATCTCCATCATCGTTGCTGCATTCAGTAGTGTCATCATCCTTGGGCAAGTTGCTGAACAGCTTAAGGAGAGCTTTTGCAGACAGTTGCATGGTGTGATTGAAGCACTGTACATGATTGATGGCCTCTAATGAGTTGGGGAGTTGATTGAGATGCATCGTCTGCTTGTCATTTGATGTAGCGTTATCACCATTGAACATGAGGATCTAGCAGTAGAGGTTTCAGATACATTTGAAAGCAGTTATGCTGAGTAAAACATGCCTTATTGACGAGAGCATGTTCTACCAGCATGTCATGAAATGCCTGGGTAAGGGCTTCTCCAGTGTGTGACTGGAACATGATATCAGCAGTTGTTTTCAGAGGACCAGGGGATAGCATACCTTGGGAACCTCAACAATATCCAGAACAAAAGCTAATACATGGCCATTGTGGTGGAGATGGACCATCAATGACACAAATGCATGATGGCTCAGTGAGGTCCATGCATCTGTAGCAAAATGAACATGACCTGAATGCTCCTGCAAAGGTATCAGAATATGGTTGAAGTAAGTAGAACATGATACATACCTTGAGAATCTTATCAATGTGGGTATGGTACCTATCAAACAAAATTTTGACATTGTGTGCCACCATCATTGGGCTTGGAAGTGAGGTTCCAGGGCATCCAGCCTTCATCAAGTGTTTGAACTGGCAATCTTTCACAATGTTCATCAGCCTGTTGCTCTCAGCACACCATCTAGCAAATGTGGGCTCTAATACAACATGTTAATCATTTTGCAAGTGTCGACAATGGCTGAGTTGCAGTATGGACTTGATTTTGAGTCTGATAAAAAGATTAGACATATTCAAGTTTGGAAATCTGGAGACATTAAACACACCATGTCATCCAAATCCATATGCCACAAATGGAAGGGGGCCAGGGATGGCCACCTCACTAAGTTCAGTCAGATGGACAGGACAATGTTGTCTTTGTTGCATGAAGTAAGAGTCAGTCTAAGGTACAAAAGAAAGCTACTAGTAACTGTACCTTTGTTGCACAAAATAAGAGTGGGGCAACAAAGGAAAGAGGATCATATATATTTTACATTTTGACTGTGTTGGAAAGCGGCCACATTGGGCACAAGTTGATATATGATATATTGACCATAGTCCATGTGGCTGCATCAGGTGTAGTCCCACATCGGGCAGGCCATTGGCAGGTGTATAGATGTCAGGCATTGGGCATGTGTTATGCAGTGGCTGTGCACAGTTGGCAGTGAGCATTGGTCTGTGTGTGCATTGGCAGTGGTGTGCCATCGGTATGCATTGGTTCAGCGTCAGTGCACCTGTTGGTAGGGTTACTGATTGGGAGTGAGCATTGGTCGATGTGCAGTGGTGTGCATCAGCCATCAGTGTGCAATGGCCATTGGTGTGTATCTTACATCAGTGTGCATCGGTCATTGGTATGCATCAGTCTCTGTGTGCATTGGCCAGTGTGTGCATCAGTAACGGTGTGCCATTGGTATGCATCAGTTCAGCGTCGGTGCACCTGTGTGCAAAATGCTTGTGTATTCGGAAAGGGCAGGCAGGAAGGTGGTGATATACCTAGTTGACCCAAGGAATCCCCAGACATTAGTGGCAGTAGTGGGCTGTGGCCACTCCACGATCCGGTCAGTCTTGAGAGGGTCTGGTTTGATCCTGGTGGCTGAGACAATGTGGCTGAGGAATAATAGCTCGGTGGCAAACAGGTTGGATTTCTTTGCATTGCAGTAGATACTGGAGGTATGGAGAGCCTTAAGCATGGTTTTGCAGTTCCGTTCATTTTCCTCAAGGGTTTGTGACCAGATGATGATATTGTCTAGATACACATGGCAGATCGTGCCGATGTGTTCCCAGAGGGCATCAGTCATTTGATGCTGATGTGTTGCCAGTGCATTGCACCCACCTTGAGGCATGACCATCCATTCATAGAGGCCCCAGGGTGTTCGGATGGATATCATTGGGGTGGACTCACATCTGAAAGAAGGAGTTGGTCATATCCATCTTCCCAAAGATCTTCCCTTTTCCACAGTCAGCAAGGATATCATTGATGTGGGGGAAGGGGAAATTGTCCCAGATGGTGTTGCTGTTGAGTGCCCAGTAATCATTTACCCAATGGGGGTCGACAGTTAAGTCGGGTATCCCACCTTGGCTCTTTGGGACACAAAAGGCAGGAGAGGCATATTCCAACGCCGATGGTCACATTCTGCCCACTGTCAGATGTCCATCAAGGAGCCTCTTCTAGGCCTCTTGATATTTTTTTGGGGCGGCATATCCCTGGCCCCTGGTGACCTTGGAAGGGTCCTTGTTAAGGCTGGGCCTTAACTACTCAGTACAAGTTATTGAGTTTGTTAATGATGAGGCTTTCTGCTTAGGTTGAGTTCGTTCAATGAGCAGTAAAGGCGTGTGATTAACCTAGGTCAAGCTGAAGAGCCTCGACCATAACTACTACAGCTTTTATGGCTACAAGTGTCTAGCTAATCGTCCAATAGTAAATCAACAAGTGCTACTACTGCACGTGCAGCGAAATAGCTGTTAGTATACTACAGAAGGCAGTGTTCTGCTGTAGAGTAAACGACTGTGCTATTACTACACTTATACAAACAAATTAACTAAATAGATATGGGTGTTTCCCGACAAGTCAGAGTCTGCTAAATATCAGAAAAGGAGATAGCAAGGAAAAAGAAAAGAGAATTGTAACAGTCCCTCAGTCGGATGTGATGGTAGATGTGGTCTGGTAGACCTGTGGTTGTGTCCAGGAGTCTCACTGGAAATTGATTGGCAACTTTGCTTTCATTGCTTCATTTTTTTCCGCCAGGAGTTCCTGGAAGGCAAGCGATTTGATTCGGTCCCTTACAGCAGCCAGTATTGGCACTGGGAGTACACAGCTGGCCAGGGCAGGGTGGATGGCTGTCTGGGCCAGGGCCTGTCTGGGTTTCCTGGCCACCTTTGACATAGGTGGCATCGGTATTCATGGTTTTGATATCAGTTGGGACAGATGCAGCGGCAGGTTCACTATGTTATACCCCATGCACTTATCAATTGCTGTCCTTGCATGGCTGTCAACCTCTGCTGCATGGCCTAAGACGAAGATCTTTAGCAAAAACAGCAGGCTGCTGGGATGGACCGCTAATACATATTGCGAGGAGGTGAAGTGCTACAACAAAACGAACTAAATAAAGAACAACTCAAATTACTATGGTACTGTAGCAGGGGGAGCGGTGGGTAGGCTGCGAAAAATCAAGACGATCCAGAGATCGGTTTAAATGACTGTTGTGAGCGACATATGACTAAGTCAAAGTCTGTATAAAGAGATGGAGCCCTTACATTGTGAATAGCTGTTATAGGAAGCAGGGATATGTGATCCTGTTACAACAGCTAAACAAAATGTGAAGAACTGTACCAATAAGAAGTGTGGAGCACTTACCTGTGTTGCTTGTGCCAAAGTTAATGAATTTGGGAAGCAACACAGGGCCCTTTAAATATGCCTGGACTGTCTCAGCTTAGGCATCTGCTAGACTCTAGCACCTAAACTGAGACAGCATAGAAATAGGAGTGGGTTGAGCAGAGCTCAGTGTGGATGGCGGAGCCAGGCATGCGCAAAAGGGGATCCAACCGGATCACGGATCAGATCCAGATCATGACGTGTTCCGAGGATTTTAGCATCTTTATAGGGGTTATGAATAATAACATACCCTTGGAACAACTTGGTGTCCCCTACATCCATGGAACAGCTGGACCGCGATTTTTGAGGCCCAGAACACGCTCTCAGCGTGGCTAATCATGTGCTTGGAAACGGTGCAAGAGGTGGTACTTGCATGGGCGCATGTGAATGCAGTAATGTGCATGTGGGGGCAATATGGTACACAGGCGTGGTGATGAAGTGCAGGTGCATGCGCCTGTGGTCACCTGCTGCGGTTGCCTGCAGTCAATGAGTGCAGATGGATGATGTGGCAGTGCAATGAAGTGCAGGTGCATGCTTCGCATGCACTGGGAGCTTAGAGTGGCTCAGAGGCCTAAGAAAAGGCTCCTTACCCTTGGTACCCTCCTTTACCACAATCACAATGTGCTCGGCTGAAAGGAATGGCATTAAAAATGAGAGGAACAGGTAGTACAACATGTACTTTAATCCTTGTCACCCTTGACTTCCATTGACCAGCTCCCAACTGCAGTTCCAGCTTCACATGCTCTTTGCAGAGGAGCAGTGAGTCTGAAAGGGACAAGAGGTTGTCCTCCCTTTCTGGGAGGGGGTATCTTCAAAGACCTAGTCTTTTAAAGAGGTCAGAGCTAATCACTGTGGAGGGGCATCCAACATCGATCAGCGCTCTGATCAATATTGGGAACTCAGTGATGTATGGTCCAGTGGCAGTCAACCGTGCATAGAGATTTGGAACGGTGAAAGGGATTTCATCAGGGGGAGGGGCATATGAGTCAGCATCCACATCCTCCAGATGTGCCGCTCCCATTGATACACCTTAGCAAATTCTAAGCAGCAATCAATGGAAAATGGTCAAGAAATGCTTAGTAAAATTCCCAAGAACAAAGGGGAACTCACACAATATTTGAGCACCAAAGGATGAGCCTTAGTAC
This sequence comes from Tricholoma hemisulphureum, assembly GCA_964034925.1. Lineage (NCBI taxonomy): Eukaryota > Fungi > Basidiomycota > Agaricomycetes > Agaricales > Tricholomataceae > Tricholoma > Tricholoma hemisulphureum. The sequence goes on along the minus strand of OZ035928.1, from coordinate 735,211 downwards.
AGGGTAGCAGGACTGTGGGACTTAGGAAGGATTGAGCGTGCGTTGAGGGTCCGATCCACAGCCATTTTGATGCCAGGTGTTAATGCAACATACACATTAATTGACGGATCAGGGTGGAAAGGCACAGCCACCCGACTGACACCTTAGGAGCCCCTAGCAACAGCAGATCAGCTTAGAAAATCAAGCATCAAGATCAAAGGATCGACATCATACCTGATTGATGCCAGGGCGGAATGCTATAAGAGGTGAAGGCTGAGTGATAGAGAGCATTATCTAACATAGGATGGCGAGATTTCCTTTTATACCCTTTTTCTATCTTATTTAACAGGTCATTTGGAAGGGGTAATATCGCCCCATCGCGATGTGATTCTATCTTTTAAGATAGCTCAACCAAGCTATTTCCAAAATACCATATAATGGACAGTCTCATTATCTATTTCATATTTTGTACTTGTACAATACTAGGGGTAGTGTAGCTGCACAGTAGAGAAGTTCAGACCCCAGATTATACCTCTCTCGCAAATCTTCACATCTTGCTCATCATGTGACACAGCAAGTGCATTCAAAGTTGTGCTAAGGATCAAGAACTAAGGACAAGGATATAGAAAATCAGGCATGGGACATTTCTCCCTTGCACGTCGAGGTTGTTGAAAGCTCTGGGCTGTAGACAACGAGCTTGTTGAGCTTATCAAGGATAAAGGACAAGGAACTAAGGACTAGGAAACCAAGGATCAAGGAGTTAAGGAACAAGGTTTAGCAGTAATTTACACTGCCCCATATGTTCCGCGCGGACTATACGGACTCCGTGCTAGTCTGCGCGGATTAGCACGGACTCCATGCTAGTCCGCGCGGATTCCCATAGGCTATGTAATTTTTATATAGATATTTAAATGAATTACATTTATAAACTGGCCCCCCCGCCCGCGTCTCGTCGCCCCCCCTCGTCTCGTCGGCCCCCCCGCCCTCGTCTCGTCGCCCCCCCTCGTCTCATCGGCCCCCCCCCCCTCGTCTCGTCGCCCCCCTCGTCATCGTTCCACCCGCCTTCCACCCCACGAGCAGTCGCTCGTGAGGCTGGGGGCGGGTGGTGTGTCGTCGTTGGGTTCCCTCCCCTCGCCCGTCGTCCCTCGTCTCCCTGGCATCCCCCCCTTCTGTGGCGTGTCCCCTGTCGTCTGGGTGTCCCCCCTTCGGCTGGCGTCCGCCCTGGGGCGTCTGGTGCGTCCTGTGCTTCCCCTGGTCGTCGGGACGCCGTACGGCGGTGATGACGTGGCAGTGGGCGGGGCCGCTCGTGACGTCGTACCCCTCCCCACTGGCGCGTTGCCCTGCTCCCTGACGCGTCCCCTCTCTCCCTGACGCATCCCCTCTCTCCCTGACGCGTCCCCTGTCGCCCTGGCGCGTCCCCTCCCTCCTCGCTATGTCCCAAGTGCACCCACCCATCCACCCCACGAGCAGTCGCTCATGGCGGTGGGGGCGGGTGCTGCCTCGCATGCGGGTGGTGACGTGGCGCGGCTGGTGGTGTCGGCGTCGTTGCTGGTCGGCTCCTGTCGCGGGGGGGGGCGATCGTCGCGGCTGGCCAGTGGTCAGTGACGTGGCAGCGCAGGGGGTGCGTTCGGGTCTTACCTCGCGGGTACCCCACTCCACAGGCCTCCCGGGACCTCCCTCGGGCTGTCCTATCCTCCCCTGAGTCCCCCCCTCCCAGCTCAGTGGGGAGGAGGGCGTGCCGTTGGGGGGCCGTCATTGCATGTACAATAGAAGCAATGAAAAAAATTAGTTAGCTTAATAAAAAATGACTAGAACACAAAAACACTTACTATGGGGGCCCCAGGCCCCCAGAATGGTGGAGTGGTGGAGGGGGGGGGACCCAGAAGTGAGGGGGCGAAGGGGGTGGCCGTCGTTGCATGGACAGTAGAAACCCTGGAAAAAAAAGAATCAGCTAAATATTAATAAAAAACTTAAAGATGGGGCCACAGGGCCCCCTATTGGTGGAGTGGAGGAGGGGGGGTGAGGAGGGAGGAGGGAGGAGGGAGAGGGAGGCGGCGTCGTGGGTGGTAGTGGTGAGGGTGATGAGCTGGCAGTCACGGGGTGACGTTGGTGACGTGGTGACAACGGTGCCCAGTAAATTGGCACATGTTGGCATGGCTTATACAGTCTGTTTGTCTAGTGGTTAATTGCTTACCTGTCACACTCACGTGGCCTTGCAGTCGTGGGTTCGAATCCTCCTGCCCCCCCTACCTTTTAGAGATTTACAATAATAAAAATATTAATTATTCATTAAATTAATTACTCCCTCGGATGGGCTCGGACGTCCGACCTGTCCGACCTGTCTGTACTCGGACTCGGACGGAATAATTCCGTGGAATCCGCGTAAAAAGAAAAAATCCGTACGGATCCGTGCCGACTCAAAATCTGGAATTAAGCAGGACTACAAGCCAAATGAATTTCTCAGAAGTCCGTACGGACTAACTCGGAGTCCGTGAAAATCCGCGCGGATCCGCGCGGAACATATGGGGCACTGTAAAGACCTCAGGTTTAGGATCTTCGAACATAGGGTTGAGGATTGGGAAACTGAGGCACAAGGACAAGGATTTGGACTAAGGATTAGGAATTCTAAAGGACATAGGAACAAGGCTTAGGAAAGGCTTAGGAAATCAAGGCTTAGGAAATCAAGGCTTAGGAAAATCTTAGGAAATCAGGGGATCATGGACAGACATTAGGAAAGATCTTAGGATCTAGGATATTCTAAGGAAGAGTCTAGCTTAGGAAGGAACCTTAGAAACTATATGCTTGGCAACAAGTTCTGCAAGGGAACTCTTAGGCCCACTTGCAACTATTCAGACAGTGCTTTTGTGTGTGTGTTTTGTGTTGGTTTAGGATATAGGGGTTTCGGTGTTAGACACACACAGCACGTTTCATCGGTATGCATCAGTTCAGTATTGGTGCGCCTGTCGGTAGGGTTACCAATTGGGAGTGAGCATCAGTCGATGTGCAGCAGTGTGTGTTGGCCGTCGGTGTGCATCGGTCATTGGTATACATCGGCCAGTGTGCATTGGCAGTGGTGTGCCATCAGTATGCATCGGTCCTGCGCCGGTGTGCCTGTGTGCATCCATGTGCATCAGCCAGTGTGTGCATCAGCAGCAGTGTGCCATCAGTATGCATCGGTCCAGCCAGCATCAGTGCACCTGTGTGCATCAGTGTGCACCAGTCAGTGTGCAGCAGTGTGCACCCATCATTCAGCATTGGTGTGCCAGTGTCAATGCGCCTGTGTGCATCAGTGTGTGTCTGGAAATTCCAGTTGAGTTCAGAAATTCCAGACTCATTTTTTGAGGATGGGGGAGTGGGGCATGTTGCATGCACATCGGCAGTTGCATCACCGTCACTGCCCCCCTCCCATGCCCCTTGCCTATTGCACTCCCCTCCACCCTGCAAGCAGTCACTCACAGCAGTGGTGGGGTGCTCTGTCACCCTGGGTGTTGTGTGGTCATGCATCTGGCACTATCCCTCAATCTGACAGAGTAATATTTATGATATTTAAATTGGTCAGAATCTAGTATAATAAAATAAATATGTACAAAATAAAATTGAAGGGGAGGGGAGGGGGAGTGAGGTACAGCGCATCATTGTCATTGCCCCCCTTCCCTGTCCACCCCCCTCCTCCACATGCCCATTCGTCATCCTTGCCTACTGCACCCCACACAGTGGTGGTGGGGTGCTCTGTTGCCCTGGGTGTCGCATCTGGCATGTCCCCCTGTCCCCTGGCGCTTCTCCCCTCCCTCCTATGATGTCTCCCATCTGCCCTCATGTCCCATGTGTCACCCTCCCTCCTGGTGCATCCCCCTGTCCCCCGGTGCACCCCATCACTCTGAGAGATGTCCCCTTGTCCCTCATGAGCCTGGGGGCAGGTGACATGTTGGTGGGGTTATCCCTGGCTGGGGAAGGGTGCTGGATCAGTGGGTGTGGTCGTGGTGTGGTGGCAGGGGTGGGCACTCGGTCTGTGGGTGTTGGTGATGTGGCTGCTGCTGGGCGTTGGTGACATGGTGGCAGCAGTGGGTGCTTGGTCAGTGGGCAGTGATGTGGTGGCAGTGGTGGGTGCTGGGTCAGAAGGGAGGCAGCAGTGGGCATGATGTGGCAGCACTAGACTAGGGATGGGGCAGCAGAGGGGAGAGCTGGTAGCATTAGTGACATGGTGGTTGTCATTGTTCCCTCTTCCTCCCCTGGCAGGTCCCTGGAGCCTTACCTCATCCCATGAAGCTCCCCACCTCCCAGCTAAGTGGGGAGGAGGGGTGGCACGTCATAGCATACAAATACAAAAAGAAAGAAAAAACATTTTTTTAGCTTTAAATAAACATGAAACAAAATACTTAACATGGGGCCTATGGCCCCCATGGTGTGCTAGATGAGGAGGGAGGGAGTGGGGAGGGAGGCTGTTGTTGTGATGCTGGTGGGGTGGTGCCAATGAGTGAGCTGGCAGTCATGACACATCATGGTGGTGATTGTGGCCATGTGACATGCGTCCAGTTAGTTTGGTTACTTCAGTTTTTCCTGGTTCGGGTAAATTCCAATTCTGGTGTAATTATTCAAACCAGAATTATCCTCTACAGTGAGAAATACACTCAAAAAAAGTACCTCCAGAATCCAGAAATTCTGGAAACTCTGGCCAGAATATGTGGGGGAGTGTGATGTACTCAGTTATATTACAATGACATTGTAATAGATATCTGATAGATGTAGTAGATGTTATTGTTAATGATTGTAGATGGTACTACAACCAACTGTTAATCATTATCAATGGTACTGGGGACCATTGTTAATCATTGTAAATGGTACTGCTGTCTATTGTAATACACTGTTAATGGTTGTAAACAGTACTGGGGCTCATTGTTAATCATTGTAAATGATACTGGCATCCATTGTAATACATTGTTAATCATTGTAAACAGTAGCAGGGTTCATTGTTATTTATTGTAAATCATACTGGGGCCCATTGTTAATCATTGTAAATGGTACTAGGACTCATCATTAATGCTTGTAAATAATATTTGAACTATTGTAAACCATTGCTAATGAATAATTAGTATTTCACTCTATTTAAAGTTATAGCAAAAACATTGCCAAACAAATGTGATTATAATTTTAGTCTATTGGATACCACACAGTTTTTTGTGGCAGGCAATTCCCTGTTTTCAGTGTCATCAATCCCTTGCTTTTGACCCAGGTCCTCTCTGGCATCCAAGGCAATCTTTAGCTGGACCAAAGTCCAACTAACATCCACCACTGCTGTTTTAAGGCGAGGCAAATCAGAATCACCAGAAGAAGTATTACCTTGCATCCACTAAGGGCAAGAATAACAACAAGAAAGCCATTTGCTCCACCACATAACAGCTGTGACCATGAAAGGTCAGAGGGTACAAGTTGAGAGAGTTCATCACCCTGCCAGCTTGGTTGGATAGCCTTCCACCATGCAAACCAGTGATTACCAAAATCTCTGATATTCTTTAACTGTGGCATTTGACTGGCTTGTAACTGGCAGCCATTCTTCAGCCATACTCCAATCTCACTAAGTTGATTCTTGGTAGGCAAACACTAGACATTGCTACTATTAGATTGTGAATTGGTAATTAGCTAGCACTTACAGTTTTTGGTGGATTTTCAGTCTCAAACAAAACTCAGTTTTTCAATAGATTGACCAAAATTCTTCATCTGAAATATTCTTCAAGAAAGGAAGAATAGCGATAACAGCACTGTCTGCTTTTTCGACTGTAGAAAGTTGGGGTACAATAATATAATTTATGCCATGCTTATTGTAAGTTCCCTTTTAGGATTGCCTATCTGAGTTCCGACAGGCTGTTCGCATATGGTGGCATCTTCTAATGCTAAAACGATCAGGCCATGGACATTGTTCTGAAGGTGCCCAGGTGACTTCACATGGTGAACTGGCTATCAAATGTCCTGCCTGCCCCCATTCTGGATGAAACCTACCTGATAATTGGAATATTGCAGATCCAAAGCAGTAAGCACTATTCTCAATGGTGATTCAGCCATAATATATGACTTGTAGATATTTGTATACACAATTTCTCGCAGTTGATGGAAACTTCAAACTGAGGTTAAAGGAGTGTGGAATAAATGATCCAGAAATTGCTCCTGGGTGGGCATATTTTGTCAAGGAAGAAAACTATCAAGAATTTATCAGGAACTTTATGAGTACTTCTCACTGTAGAGGATAATTCTGGTTTGAATAATTACACCAGAATTTCTGGAATTTACCCGAACCAGGAAAAACTGAAGTAACCAAACTAACTGGACGCATATCACATGGCCACAATCACCACCGTGATGTGTCATGACTGCCAGCTCACTCAATGGCACCACCCCACCAGTATCACAACAACAGCCTCCCTCCCCACTCCCTCCCTCCTCATCTAGCACACCATGGGGTCCATAGGCCCCATGTTAAGTATTTTAAAGTCTGTTTCATGTTTATTTAAGGCTAAAAAGATGTTTCTTTTTTCTTTTTGCATTTGTATGCTATGATGTGCTGCCCCTCCTCCCTACTTAGCTGGGAGGTGGGGGGCTTCATGGGATGAGGTAAGGCACCAGGGACCTGCCAGGGGAGGAAGAGGGAATGACAGCAGCCACCACATCACCAATGCTGCCAGTGCTCCCCTCTGCTGCCCTGTTCCTAGTCCAGTGCTGCCACATCACACCCACCGCCACCTCCCTTCTGACCCAGCACCCAGCACCACCACCACATCACTGCCCACTGACCAAGTACCCACTGCCGCCGCCACGTCACCAACACCCGGCAGCTGCCACATCACCAACACCCACAGACCAAGTGCCCACCGCTGCCACCATGTCATGTCATGCCCACTGACCCAGTACCCTCCCCCAGCCAGGGATAACCACACTAACACATCACCTGCCCCCAGGCTCATGAGGGACAAGGGGAGGTCCCTCAGAGTGACGGGGCACACCAGGGGATGGGGGGACATTCCGGGAGGGAGGGACACATGTGGGACACAAGGGGGGACACATGTGGGACACAAGGGGGGACACATGTGGGACACAAGGGGGGACACATGTGGGACACAAGGGGGGACACATGTGGGACACAAGGGGGGACACATGGGGTGGTGGGGGACTCCATAGGATGGTGGGGGACTCCATAGGATGGTGGGGGACTCCATAGGATGGTGGGGGACTCCATAGGATGGTGGGGGACTCCATAGGATGGTGGGGGACTCCATAGGATGGTGGGGGACTCCATAGGATGGTGGGGGGATGCACTGGGGGCCAGAGGGATGTGCCAGATGTGACACCCAGCATGACAGAGCACCCCCACCACCACTGCATGGGGTGCAGTAGGCAAGGATGACAGATAGGCACAGGGAGGGGGGGGGACAGGGAAGGGGGGAAATGACAGTGACATGCTGTGCCCCACTCCCCCTTCCTCCCCTTCAATTTTATTTTGTACATATATATTTTATTTATGCTAGATTCTAATCAATTTAAATATCATAAATATTACTCTGTCAGATTGAGGGGACACACCAGATGTGTGACCACACAACACCCAGGGCAACAGAGCACCCCCCACCACTGCTGAAAGTGACTGCTTGCAGGGTGGAGGGGGGTGCAATAGGCAAGGGGCGTGGGAGGGGGGCAGTGATGGCAATGCAACGGTAGACACACATGCAACGTGCCCCACTCCCCCATCCTCAAAAATGAGTCCAGAATTTCTGAACTTGACTGGAATTTCTGGAATATGTAGAGGAGTGTAAATTACAGATAAAACTATTGGTACTGTGCACAATGGCCTATTGACTGGCACCAATAGATTGTTATCAATAATGCCACCTACTATCGATCTAGGAAGTAAATGCTGGTGGGGCCAAGGGGGGAAGATCAGCAGAGCGAATGCGATAGGCAGGCCTACTATGCATGGTTGGCATCTGGATGGCTGTGTGGCAGGGACTACAGGGGGTGGGTCATCAATGGCAGCGCTGCTCCTGGCTCCTTGGTGTTGTCATGCCTGGCACTGGTCCTTATAATACTGCAGGGAGCATCAATAGGGAATTGTCATAGAATGAGGTGTTTTGGAGGACTGGTTTGCAGTTGGAGAAAAGCCAGAAAGTGTATTTAACAATGCTGACCCATGCAGAGGCCTGCCAGTGCCCAAACAGGGTGACACTGCTAAATCATTCTCACTGTCATGTCATAGTGTGTGTAGTGATGCTGCCATGAACTTGAATAAGGAAAGACCTCAATATTCAACATTCAATGTAGAACTTCCACTTTCCAAACACTGCAGCAGTTGCAACCCTGACCCCAAGTCAGAGCTCTATCCACAGTCATCCGAGTCTCTCAGTGATTTCTAGTAAGGTCTGCCAAACCTCAGGTCCTCCTAACTTCAAGTTAGATATCCTCACTGAAATGCCATCCGATGAGTCGCCCATGCCTCAGAATAGCCCTGATACCCCAGGTTATCATAAGCCTCCTCCCAATTTATTTTCCATCCTCATGTTACTCCTCCATGCCACCTGCATCATCAACACCAAGAAGTTGGATGAAGAGGTATCCATCCCCAACATTCCATGTGGACAGTACTTTACACTCCCCCATGTATTCCACATGGATCCACGAGGACTATGCGGACATCCATGGACTCCATGCTAGTCTGTGCTAATCTGTGTGGATCCGCACAGACTCTGCAGTTTTTACATGCTTATTTACAATTGACTTACACTAATTTACTAAACAACCCCCCCCCTTGTCTGGGGTATTGCTCTCATCTGGTGCACCCCCCCCTCATCCGGGGTGTTCTGGGGTGTCCCCCCCCTCGTCTTGTTGCCCCCCCCTCATCAGGGTGGCCCCTCTGTCATATAGGCAGGTCACACCCCCCTTGACTCCTCATGTTGTCGCCCCCCCCCTTCATGTTGTCAGCCCCCCCCCCTTGTCTTGTCAGCCCCCCCTTGTCTTGTTGGCCCCCTTGTCTTCAGTGTCTTGTCAGCCCCCCCCCCTGTCTCGCATGTCCCCCCTGTGTCTTGGCGGCCCCCCACCCGCATCTGGGTGGCCCCACTGGTCATCTTGCCATGTGTTACGAACTGATCTCATAGGGCGATGTGGAAGGGAAGGGTGACATACCTGTCGACTTTCCCCTTCCAGGACATTTTATTTGATAACCTCATTTTGGTCGACAATATTCCCCCTGACCCTCTGATTTTGTTTTCCATGTCTTTTCACTTTGACAGCAGACTATTAATACCTTATTCTAAACTTTCAGATCTTTACAGAATTGTTTATGAAAGCCCCAAACTCAAGAGTATCAATTGATGTGCCCGACTCAAGTATTTTTGCTATTTCCTGCCTTCCCCTTATTTCTCCTTGGCGTAATCGACCTCATCCCGATGGATCTTGATGGGAGAAGGCTATTTTATTTTTATTTTCTTATTTTCTTGTGTTTCGTCATTTTTCTCAAATTTCTATTGTTATTCAACTCGTTGGCTCTTACCCTCTTCCGTGGCTAGTCGCCTCCAACTCGACGAATGGAACCTGTCAGACGAGTAGGGTCGAGAAGACGCGTTTGAAGGTGCTCCGCGCTTGTTGGGGGTCTGAGCATCGTATCGTCAATAGAGCCCTTCGACGTTAGTCCCCTCCCCGAGCAATTCCTGGCAGGTAACATTCCAAGAGGCAGATGTGACGACACCAGACTGACAACCGTTTATCTTTAGACATCATGATGCAGCCGATTTTGGTACGAGATCCCAAACTTCCTTTTTTGGACTTTTTTTTACTTTGTTGAGCATCCCCAACGGACTGATTGGCGCAAGAGTACATGCACTTTCACATGTTTCTGTAGGCAGTACTCGCGTTTTGTATTTAAGGTGTCTCCCCACCTAACGAATGGGATATCTCCTTCTTCTCTGCATTCTCTCGCTCTCTGTAAAGACTCCACTTGACGACTTCAACTTCATCAAGATTGTTTACACACGACGTGTAACAATTAAGTTAAGACCTTAGTTTCTTCAGTAATTGGACAATACAGTCCTTTTCTCGTATAAGTTCAAAGTGGATAAATCATATCCTCTGACCCCAGTCTCCTGCCAATGTGCATATTCCCTCTCCGAGTCTCATTAGATTCGATTTTGCTGTCTGTTGACCGTTTCTCATTGTTTTCCCACGAGTTTTGATCAGCGATCAACCCGATTGTGACACATTGTTCACAGGCATGCCCTTTCTCTATTTTTCTATCCTCAAGTCCTTGATCCTGTCGAGAACTCTCCGTTCTGTTTATATTTTACCCTGATAACATGTTTGACACTTTTGTCACGTATTTTCCCCATTTGGACTTACCTCAACAGCGCAATGTGACGACCCGACAACACTGACCTCAAGAGGACAGAATCCCCTTCCACAGCGGGGTTACAACAGAGTTCTGACGGAGTTCCGTGGCAGCACTGGACTTGGCTTCAATCTAAAAGGGATTGCGCCCTTCTCTATGCCCAATGTCCAATTTACAAGGTGGAGATAACAATGCAATTATCAAACTGAAGTTACAAGTGATGTTATACTAAGTTTTATAGTAAGTAATTAACTGGGGTAACTACAGCAGGGATCAGCGGAGTACTGAGTGTGCAGTAAGTAAGATGATCAGAAATGATAGATATATAAACAAAACAGGAGTAATTTGAAATGCAATTTGAAATAGTCCTTTGATATGATGTGGCTCCATCAGTGATCTGCTGGAGATCCATTGCAGGCTTGCATGGGATATGACACCATGTCTGGTCACATTGCATCATGTCCCCTGGGCTCTAGGCATGTCGTGTTCTGGGAGCTGCCCTGTTGCACCCCATCATTGTCTTTGCCTCCCCCTGCCATCCCATCATGTCTTGGTCATGGTCTCATCATGGCTGTGGGAGCGGTGGTGGTGATGTGGTGGGTCATAGGGGCCATAATAATGTGAGGATCCAGTCCACCGCTGTGGACGGGGTCTCGGCCCTCTTGAGGTCGATCAGTCGGGTCGTCACGTCGCATTGGCAAAGGTAAGGCTGAAAGGGGTAAACACATGATGAAAGTGTCAAACACGTGGTGAAAAGGGAAAGGGAGACGAGACAGAGAGTCCTGGAGGGGACTGAGAACCTGTAGACAAAAGTGGCAAACAGGGACACATCTGTGAATGACACATTGTGATTGGATCGATTGATGATCAAACCACGTGGGGAAGGGGCGAGAGACAGTGAACAGATCGAGAGATTGAGGCTGATGGCACTCAATATGAGAAAACACGTCTGGGCGTGGTACAGGAGACAATGGACTCGTTGGTCCAGTCAGGAAAAGCCAAGTAAGGGGCCATGATGCCCAGTAACTGTAGTAACAAGAATACTTAGCTCGGAAACTACATGTTGTCTTGAGGGAAAGTGAGTCGTCGTAATGGAAACTTACAGAAACCAAGAAAAGGGAGGGGAAGAAACATTCTCCATTCAAAAGGTGGGAGGACACCTTATATACAAAATACAATGCCTAGCTATATGCACATGTGATTGTGCATGTACTCTTGTGCCAATCAGAACACAAGAGATGAATAATAAAATAATAAAGAGGCAGAAATGCACGAAAAAGGAAGTGGAGATAAAAATAGAACACTCAACATTTTCGAGAACAAATGGTTGTCGGTCTGGCATCCTCAAGTCCTCCTCTCAGAGCCTCAGCTGTCAGGAATGGCTCAGGGAGGGGACTAGCACCAAGGCCCTCTACTGATGAGACATCACCTGGGCCCCAAGCAGGTGTGGAGTACCATCCGATGAGCCCCCTCAACCCTACTCTTCTGACAGATCAGCCCGTCGAGTTGGTACCAACTAGCCATGGAAGGGGGTACATGCCAGAATCTTGGATCTCAAAGGGAAGTAAAAAGAAAGAATAAAAACATACAAAGAAAGGGTATCAAAAGCAAAACCAAGAACCAGTCCTTCGACATGAGAGTGGGAGCCTTCAGGATTGTCTTGACTGTCTACCTGAGGCTCAGAAGAGGAGAAGAGATTAATTAGAAATGTGAATAAACAATAAACAAAAGAAAGAAAGGAATAATAAAGATACTTAAGAATCCCTGGCCATGTCGAGGGTCCTGTGGGAAATGCCTCGGAAGTGGGAAGTCAACGGGTGTGTTGTCTTCCCCTTCCACACCGCCCACCCTGCGAGCGGGGGCTTGCGGGGCTGTTTGGGGGGCTGTTAGCTGGGGCTGTCCTTTCCCCTTTCAAGCCTCTTCCATCCCACTTTAGTGGGGAGGAGGGCTGGTGCGCAGTAGGGGGGCCATCATTGCAATAACAACAGTGGTAGTAAAAAAACCTTTGAATCTAAACAAAGAAAGGACTTCCTATGGGGGCTTCAGGCCCCCATAATGGTGTAGTGGTGGAGGGGGTGTGAGCCTGAAGCAGGGGAGTGATGGGGGTGGCTGTTGTTGCATGGACAGTGGAAGCCACTGGAAAAAAACGAATCAGCTAAATATTAATTGATTGGGACTAATAAAAAACTTACATATGGGGGCCATAGGGCCCCCTATTGGTGGAGTGGAAGAGGGGGAGGGGAGGAGGGAGGAGGGAGAGGGAGGCGGTGTCATGGGTGGTAGTGGTGAGGGTGATGAGCTGGCAGTCACGGGGTGATATTGGTGATGTGGTGACAATGGTGCCCAGTAAATCAGCACATTTTGGAGTGGCTTACATAGCCTGGTTGTCTAGCAGTTAGGTCACTTACCTGTCACACCCATGTGGCCATGCAGTCATGGGTTCCAATCCTTCTGTCCCACTACCTTTTAGAGAGTCACAATAATAATAATATTAATTACTCACTCAGATGGGCTCGGATGTCTGAGCTGTCCAACCTCTGCTTTACTCGGACTAGGACAGAATGCTTCCATGGAATCCACACAAAAAGCAAAAATCTGCACAGATCCGTGTGGACTCCAAATCTGGAATTAAGCAGGACTGCAAGCCAAATGAATTTCTCAAAAGTCCATATGGACTAACTCAGAGTCTGTGAAAATCCGCACAGATCCACACAGCTCTGTGTGGAATACATGGGGCAGTGTAAAGACCTCCATGTGGATGCCCAGATGGCCAGTTCAATGAGGACAATGTGACCTTTTCACCCTTGGCAGGCATAGCTGTCACTATTTTGCAAAACAATGTTCTAATAAGAACAAATAACGTATGCAAACTACGGTCTAATTAGATGACATCTAAGTTTGCAAAACCTTGCAATGATGTTGTTCTTTCCAAATATGGAAGAAACATTTGTTTTGCAAAAGCTACAAGAATATTTCCATATGTCAGAATGACTTCAATTATATTTTTAAGTGTCAAAACACTCATATTCGTGCCTCAGATCGAATCAATCCTACACAGGTTGACGAGCTGCCGCCACCAAACAAAATGCTGCTCGTTGGCAAACAATCAATGTGCTTAGTAATAATATCGCCACCATGCACAAAGAGGACCGACCATTCGATGACTCTCCCCTCCCTCGCTGCGCTCGGGGGGTCCCCCGAACTGGGTCATCTTAGGTCAGCATGCTAAAGCCTTGTTCATGCATTAATGACAAGCTGGGCCCCTTTGGGGCAGCTAACAGTAACCAACTAACCCTAACCGGCTAACCGGCTAATGACCCTAACTGAACCCTAACTGCTAACCTGATATGCCCCCCGGCAGTGTGGGAATATTATTTCTCTATTTGGTGTGTAATGTGAATGGTAGCTTGGAAAATCAGGCTTCTAATTAGAGATACAATATGCAAAACAGTGATCTAACTTAGACCCCAGTTTGCATATAGCCTGTGTTCTAGTAGATAGTCATTTTGCAAGATACTGCTAGCTACTGGTGCCCTTGGATGGCATGGCTGCCATCCTTGTACAGCATGGTGAGGTCATTGCAACTAATTATACCACTGAGGGTGCAGTTGTAGTCACAGATTTGGTTACTGCAGGCTTGATTTTGAATTTGTTGCAACCATGAACTCCACTAAAACAGAGGATTCCCAGGCAGACATAGGCAACCCTCATAACCTCAGGGTTATGGATGGCATGGCACATTGGTGTGACTAAAAAGATGGATTTCAGTGGGCTTGTGCATTGTTGTGAGCTATTTCTTCATGATTGATGTGTGTTTTGATTATTCTGGTCTCAATTAATCAGCTTGCCAGTGCCTTTAGTGGACCATGCAGCAACTGTGTGTGCATACCTTGTGGGATACAGGGATGAACAAGCCAGTGAGAAACAGATGACACTTTCCAATCACTTTTCCACCTATCTTCATTCACTTTGCTGGCAAAATATGCACAGCTGTGTTATGTCCTGGCCCTTCATAGGTTTGATCTATAATATCTGGAACATGGACCACAAGGTGCTTACTGCAGAGGCTAATGAATTTGACTGGTTGAACTATGAGCCTGGCCTGTGTGACAGATCACTTGCAGGATTTTTAGGGCAATTGGGTGTTGGCCACCTAGTCTGCATGGTTGAGGGGGCTGCTGGCAGCTCTATACAGCAGTTAGTGCACACCTTCTGAATGGTGGCAGTGGACCAGAAATCCTTGGAGGAACCCTCACAGCAATTTAATGTCAAATTCTAGAGTCTAGACAAAAGAAAATTTCATGGATTTCCACCATCTCCTGCTTAGCTGCCTTGTCCTGTATGCAAAAGCTCTTCACACATTAAAGAAAACATTTGCCCATTGCATGAGATGGGGTGGGACAAAGACAAAACTCATGGCCGACCCAAAAAGAGGCATGAAAGAGGCAGATGTTGTAGCTTGTTTTGATAGGCTTGCACTTGTCAACTGACTTCTTGTTTTAATTCTATCCCCCAATTCCTTTGTTACCCACTTGAAGATAATGGCCTTGACCATTGCTATGGTGCCTTTCATCCAGCATATGACAATCTACAACAATTTCAAGTTGGTAGTGATAATGGTTAGGGATTTGGGAGATGATGCTGATGATATTACAAATAATGAGGATGATGAACAAAAGCTGGAGAATCGGGTATGCAATACTTAACATATGTCTTGATGTGATGCTGAATGAGCTCTAATTAAGTCTCCACTGGATGACTTTGAATCACTCCTCAAGTGGGTGAGGATGCTAATCCTCCACTTCATTGCAAAATGTGTGTTGGAAATGCACTGCAGGTCAGAGTGGGCTATGCAGCATCCTGTCTCTATTTCTATCATTGTCACAGATTTCTCCATCCTCCCATTTCCATCCTGGGACCTTATGTGTAGTGCAATCAAGAGGGTGCTATCCTCTCATGAAAGCCCTGTCAATGACAAGAACAAGGTCATGGAGGCCTTTAAAGGGGAAGTTCTGAATGCCAAAGTTGACCACCAGGATGCCAAACTTTGGAAGGCATTGCAAAACACCATCTACCATGACTTGGACAGCCCTGGCACTGCTCCAACTAAAGATGAATTTCCAGGTACACTTCACTGCAACGCAGTCCTTGCAGCAATGGGCACCTACCCTCATCTTGCTATTTTAAACAGTGATGAGAAATTGTTGAACATTGCAAAGGTAATGACTTGTTTTGCCTACCCTATCTGAGTCATACATTTAGTCTGACTATCCTGGTAGGCATTGAGCAAGAACCCAGGTCTTGAGGTGTCAAAGCTATGCTGTCCAGCTTGCTGCAAACTTTCTGCTCCTTAGTAAATGCCAATGTTTACTGCTTCAATGATCAACTTAAACCACCAGCAATGTTCACTCAGGTTTGTGGCTGTCATTCTGTGCCATATCCTGTCAAATTGCCCAAGTGGCTCCCTGAGGATGTCACTAAACATATGGTTGATTTTTTCACACCCATACTGGTGGATGCACTTGAGGGACTGATGCATGAGCCACTTCTGACTCATCTGGTGCCAGCAGGTCAAGTCCACCGCTCTTAACAAAGCAACTCAAACATCAGTATTGGCAGTAGTACTGTACTAACACATTCAATTTGTCAGTCACGGGTCACAAGCCTTTGTATCGAAATGAAAGGTCATGGAGGTCACAGGTCACAACAAACCATCAACGAACTTTGGAGTTGCTTGGGAGAGCCAAAAGCATTCAAAAAAGTCAATTTGGATGCATTTTTGGCTGAATTTTCGCCCAGGTCACCGAAATTTTGGTGACCTGACAAAAACAACTTTTCATTAGGTTGGTCACAGGTCACACCACCTGACGAATTGATTGCATTGGTACAGTAATGTGGAGGTTATGTACAATCCTGTCCTGGTTGACCAATTCAATAAGCAGCTGGATGAGGGGAATACGGCTGAGTTGGAGGGTCCTGGATGACTAGGAGTCTTTGGCTTTTATTTACTTACTGCCAATGGGTACAGTCATATTTGCTCATGCATGATACTAAATACTCGAGTACTATTATGTACTGGTTCTGTTCTGTTTTGTACTATATGACATTCAAGTTGGGGATATTTTCTTGTGTGTATGTTTGAAAAATGGTGATGGAACCTCTCTTTCCTCCCTCAGTGTACTGTTGCTAGTTTGTTGATCAATAGCCTGAGTGCTAGTACATCATGTCATGGTAATATCTGGGCCAGCCTGACTTGGAGCAGCCACCAACTTGAAAGTCACTGTGGCTGTGTTCAATTATGCCAATGACAATTAACTTTGTATGTTTGTCTTTTCTGTCCACATCACCATGATTGTCCCAAAATACAGTTACCTTTGGGACTCCTTCCACTGCCTGCCAGTGAACAATCAAGCCATCCAAATCAAGTCTATTGTCCAGCCTAGTATTTCAAGTTCACAAGAATGTGTTTGCAACTTCATTAGTTCAACATACTAGTATGATGCCAACATGGTGCCAACTCCAGTTTAATACTAGACCAGTGACCGATCCCTAGTACAATGAGCAAGCATTGAGTGCATGTAGAGACACAAGTCTAGTTTAATACCACTGGCAACATGGGAGTCACAGTGACTGTGACTTGTTACAGAGTTGAAATGATGAATCTGAGTCTTGACTCATTCACTTCACTGGAGAGTCAGCCTGTTTGAGGACTCTGTTGTTTGACCTCACCTTCATTCGAGATTGTCCTTGGATTTACTGGCAAGCACAGAGTCAGCATGTTTGCAGACTCTGTTGTTTGACCTAACATCTACCCCCAGCTTTCCCTTGGATTTGAGCACAGAGTTAGCCTGTTTGTGGACTCTGCTGTGTGACCTCACATTGGCCATGCATTCAAGCACTTAGCATGTTTGCAGACTGTTGTTTGACCTAATATACCCCCTCAGCTTCCACTTTGATTTGAGCACAGAGCTAGCATGTTGTGGGCACTGTTGTTTGAGGTGACATTGACCTTGAGATTGCCCTTGGATTCGAGCACAGAGTTAGCATAGTCATGTAATATCCACCCCTACCCTCAAGATTGCACATTAAATGAAAACATTATACTGTTACCATCATGCTGTGGGATAGAGTCTCTGCATTACCAGGATTTGTTTTGCTGCCCCTCAGCCAGGAATATGGCCTAGCATCTAATGCACACTGCACTCTACAGAATTCCTTCACCTTTCTGCTCCACACTGTACCAATTGGCAGAATTGTGGGAAATCCATTGTGGGCAATGAGGATCTCCCAATCATTGAAGAAGGTGGTTTCACAGCTTCAGTTTGAACTACAAAATGTGGTCGGCGCTGTTGAGTCAGGAAGGGACTTTGAATTTGGTTGGTCTGAGTATCTATGGAAAGAGCTACTTATGGCTTGATGGGCTGGGGGCTCCAATTTGTGCCATTGTCCCAACCTCCGCCACTTTGTATAGGAACAGGTATGGAGGTAATTTTGTTCTCTGGTTGACAGTGGACTAATGATAGATATAGGTCTAGTTATGGCAAAGACCTATTTTTATGGGACCACCCCCTCTGCTTCTCACACCATCATGCACATTACAATCCTTTGCAGAATACATAAGTTGAGGTGGATGACATGTGTGTACCATGGGTGTCTCCTACAAGTACAGAACTGCAAAGGTCTGGTGATTCTTTTATCAATCTCATTATCTTTTCATCTTATCACCCTCAACAGTGACTTAAAACATTTCACTGTGTACTTGCTGCTGATTCCTAAGAAGATAGAGGCACTTATGTCATTTAATTCCATGGTGAGATTAGAGTTTTTAAGCTCCTGGAGCTTATTCCTGGCATTTCTTTGAATTTCACTTGATTCTTCCTCCTCCCCAATCCATGTGTGTCCAGGTCTGACCAAAAGTGGTCAGGTTGTTGTTAGGAAAATTCCCAAGGACTGAGGGGAACTCACCAAGCATTCAAGCACCAAAGGACAAGCCTTAGTATGGGGCAGTGGGACTGTAGGACTTAGGAAGCATCGAGCACACATTGAGCATCTGACCCTATTGGGATAATATCCAGATAGCAAGCCTAAGGCTGTATCCAAGACAGTAATAATATTAATATTAATTACTGAGACTTAAACAATCTGTAGTATATATACTACATGTATAGTCTAGTCTAAGACAATTCTTCTTGACCTCTGAGACACCCAGAGGAACACCCCCCTTCGTCCTAAGGCCTCCAGTTAGCTTCCAGACTCACCTCCCAACAGATCCACAGCTGGCTTTTATGCCAGGTGTTGATCTGGTATACAAATTAATTGACAGATCAAGGCAGACAGGCACAGCCACCCGACCAACCCCTTGGGAACCCATAGCAATGGCAGATCAGCTTAGAAAATCAAGAATCAAGATCAAAATATCGACATTGTATCTGATTGATGGCATGATGGAATGCCATAGGAGGTGTAGGCCAAGCAACAGAGGTTGTTATACAACATAATACAGCAAGATTTCCTTTTATACTCTTTTTCTATGTTATTTAACAGGCCATTTGGGCTGTGTAATATCACCCTATCCCAATATGTTTCTATCTTTTAGGATAGCACAGTTGTGCTATTTCCAAAATGCCATATAAATTGCATCCCAGCTGTACCCCGTCTTGTGTAGGTCACATGGATCATCCCCAGCACCAGGAATGGGTTTCTCCAACACTGCAAGATTGGGAGGAAGTTGCGTCTGATCTAGTGCTACATTACTCCAACAATCCCTGCTCTCAGGAGCTCATACAACAGCATTTCCCTGCCCAACCAGATGAGGAGGATCAGGAGGACGAGGATGGGGACAATGATGAGGAAGAGGATGAGGACAAGGACAAGGATGAGGAGGAAGAGGATGCCACTCAGGCCCCCTTAAGTCACCCAGACACTGAGGAAGAAACATCAGGCAAGAGCGATGATGAGGGGATTTCAACGTTCATGGTGGTTGGATGCCAGCTTGTAGATTGATCAGTTTCCCTGATTCCCCCCTCTGCACCGGCTAGTACCCAGGGGTTCGATGAATATCATTGACCCAGCGGAGTGCACTTTGACACTCCTTGGATCAACCCCTCTCATTTTGATGGGACAAGCTTCTACACAGACCCCATCTCTGTTGTGCTCATTGAGAGGCCCACCTCCTGTACCACCAGGGCTGATGTGTTCACATGCAATTCGTGGATGTGTTTGAATGATAAATGGCAGAGGTACTTTTTGGAGCATGCCCCCACACATGCATTCAAGAAGGCAAAGAACCAGTTTTGTTCCATGCTCTGGCTACACGGACAGGTGAAGAGTCCAACATATGTGTCATGAGCTGGCCAGAATATAAGGTGGCCTTGCTATCAGGCCAGGGGGCAACCTGGCAGCAGTTAGTAGAAGCTGACCTCGTGATCAGGGGGGCAGAATTCAACATGGATTTCATGTAAGTGACATGAAATTGAAAATCACTTCTATCAGGTTCGCTGATCACACTCAATTAGGAACCCAAACCGCCAATACCAGGACCCCATGCTGCTGGACCAAGTCGATGCGTGGATGTGCCACCTGGATGAGCTTGGGCGACAAACTTGTCTATACCCTGATCCAGGGCAGAGCCTTGCCCTGGGCACCAAGCTCTACATGCTTCAGGCTCTCCGTGAGTGCAATGTCAGTAACGCACACCAATTATCTGGAGGTTGTCACCATTGCAAACCCCTGTGTGACGGAATACTTGAGAAACCCAAACCTGGTCATCAAACATTTGTTTAGCAACTCCACAGCTCATGTTTTGAAGCCTGGGGTCGGACGTGATCTGGAGACAATGAAGCAGCTGGTGCAGGATGCCCACATCCAGTACGATCATGAGTCATTGCGGAGGTTTGGCGTTAAGCCAGTATGGTTTGGGGTGCTGTTCATTCCCCAACTGCTTCAAAAGGGGGAGATTCGCTGTTTTTTTATAGGTGGAGTTCTCTCATATATGATTTCTACCAAGCCAGTGAACAGGGATGAGGTAATTTTTGTGCAGCCGGTGCATGAGATAATGCCTCTCTCACATCTTTCATACATTTCCATGACCTGACCACTGGTGTTGGGCTAATGAGAGCTTACAGTGAATCAGGGGGGACATCCTCCATGTACGAAACCGAGCTGCCATCCTATATTCATTATAAGGGCACCGAGGAGTTCAAAATTTTTGTCACACAGATGTACTACGGCCTCATCCACTACAAGGAACATATATTGAGATGAGACAGGCTGTCCGACGTATGCATTTTTGCCAGGATAGATGTCTCAGTCTTCAGTGACCGGGCAGGCCAGTATCATTACTTCACAAATGAGGTGGAGGCATCCCTCGGGACCTTGCTATTCCTCCATTACATTGAAAGGCAGGGAGCTCGGATAGTGGCTGACATGGCCACAGCATTCAAAATAATGGTGGCAGTTAGACATGCAAGACAACCAGAGCAGGGTGCTTTGCGGTAATGTCTTGCAATATGTAACATAATATGTACTTCAAAAAGAGTCACAATACCAACTCGATTGAGAGCTGAGATAATTAAACTAAGTTTGGCACAACTACTTCTTAAATTGTGCATCTTCAGGTGTCATGAAGCCTGTCCTGCCTGCAAGTCTCATCATAGCGTAATCAGAGCATAACTGGGGAATAACTGTTGTGAGGCATGAACTAGGATAACTTTGCTCTCAGGGTCAATAGCTTGGTCAGACATACTCTCCCCCTGGGGCTTTTCATTGGAATACTACAATATGTAATCTACACTATATACACTATCTATAGCATGTCTCACAGAGCCCACACATGGTCACTAGGGTCATTCTAAGCATGTGCAGGCATGCACCACTCCAAACAAACCAGAATGGGACTATGGTGAAACTCCCAAGGTTGCTCAACCTTCCTAGAGCACTGGCATAGCCCTTATGGATGTTTTAAGCAGGTGCAGTCATGCACCGCTCCAAATGAACCAAGGATGGCCATGCAGTGAGAGGAGAAGAAGACAAGGATTGCATTCAAAACTCCGACAAGACATCAACAAGGAATCATGTGACTCGGGACCCCGGTAGATGCCAAAGGGAGCATTGCCACCTGTTATAGCAGTTACGGGGTGGTGTATAGTGTATCATACATTGAGTCAATCAATTGAAAGGACCATTTGTTACTCCAGCATAATTCAGGATAACAGATGTATAGTAGCATCAGTGAGGTAATTCAGCGTAACTGAGCATAACTGAGCATAACTGAGCGTAATTCAGCATAACTGAACATAACTAGGTGAGCGCAACTGAGTGTAATTCAGCGTAACCGAGCATAATTCAACTTAGCCAAGTGTAGTTCAGGGTAACTGAGTGTAATTCAGTGTAATTGGGCATAATTCAGCGTAACTGAGCATAACTAGGTGAGCATAACTGAGCGTAACCGAGTGTAATTCAGCATAATTCAGCATAACATGGGTAATCTAATGGCCGCTCAACCCCATGCCTGTTGTAATCTACCTGTCTGCCTGTTTTTGCCTCTTATTCTGCACCCTCCTCCCTGCTCTGTGTGATTTCTTCCTTTTGATACTTGGCTGGTCCTGGTGGTCCATGCTGCCTGCTGCTACTTGAACTGGGTGACAGGGTGCCGCGGGGGGGTTTTCTGGACAGCAAGCTGCACATGCACATTTCCTGCCCTCAAAATAACTGTTGTCATCAGTGTACCATACCATTATTGATGCTTCTGGCTCAATCTCTGCACTTGACCAAAGCATGTAAGCATGGGAGTCTTTGACACTCTGTAACTTTAGAAAGATTCCTAAGCACAAACTTGGAGTAATATATTGAAGCCAGGCACACCTGACAGTTGGGCCTGCAGTCATGGTTAGCAAAACACAGGGGTCCTAACATCAGGCGAGGTCCCATCAGTCCTTTCTGACCTGAAGAGGAGGCAATGACTGAGATACTGGGTAATCCAGCAGGAACTAAATCTTGGGACATTGATGAAGAAATTGGAAAAATAGGACACCCAGCAGGTATTGCAACCCGGGCCTTGAGTCCCAAAGAAATATTAACCTCATCAAAGGAAACCTTCTGCAGAACCACTGGACTATCTGCCAAGTAGAGGATATTGTAACGATGGAGAAGACTAAAAACAAAACAATTAGAACACCAGACCCTCCCCAGTACTCAAAAACTACTATACTGTTGAATCACCAGGAGTTGGCCTGCAGAAAACACATTTGGAAGGGCTTTGAGCAGGGCATCAGCCACCTGTCAAATGTCCTCTCCCCATCCTCTGCTCTCTTTCCCTGCATGGTCCCCAAAGATGTTTCAAATCTTGATCCCTTCTTCTCAGGTTATATGCAGTTCCTCTTCCCCAAAGGCATGCTCAGTCCTAATAACCCTATATCCACTCACCTGTCATTTGGAAGCAAATAAACCATATACGAGAATGTCATCGACTGTGCTGAATATCTCCCAAGGGAATGACTGCTGATTGAGAGCAGTCACCCAACTCTCAAATTCATTCACAGGGCGATCATCAGGGTAAGCTGGTGAGAACTTGATGTCGCATCTTTGGGGGATGGATGAGCGTGACAAATGACGTAAGTTATCCATGGGGGGCAGGGGTGTTGGACACAGTGGGGGATATTGATGTGAATGTGGTTCAAGTGAATGAGTGACTCACCTCCGTCACTGTGGCAGTGTTCCCTGGGACTGCCGCAGCCGAGAGTTATGTTCCATGCTAAGTTATGCTGACTTATTCCGGGGTCCTTATTATATCTAATGCTTAATTACAGCACTAAATTGGAGCCCATATATTGTATATTAGTGGGAGATATATAATCAGCTAGATATGAGCCTGACACCCTGGGCAGGTGTATAACGCCCACTTCTTACTTGTCATCTCATTGACAAAATCCACCTCCAGGGTCACCTTCCAGTCTGGGGCCAGTTTCCCCTTGTTCAACCACTGGTTGAATGCTGCCAGCTTTCTGGCATTTCCAACTGTCTCCCAAGGTTTGCCGGACCCCCCATCCCAACCCCTCATGATAGGAACTTTCCTCAACTGTTGCAAGACAGGCATAAAACCTGCACCAGCTCCCTGTTCCTGAAAATCCAGACAGTCTTCATGGAACCACTTCAAACAGTAGCTGCAATATCATTGGCCGTCTAACGATGGGGAGTAGAACTTCCTTCTTGCACATGCATGTATAGTGGATGCCCTACCAACCAAGTTTAAATAAGCATGCCTTTATTTTTATTGAAAGTGGACATACCTGGAGTCTAGGTTTTCGTCCAGTTTGAAAGTCTACCTTCAATTGATAATACTAGCTACTGTTCAGAAGCCATTTGCTGAGGAGTTCTGTATCATCTCAGTGATGTATTTTGCAGTCGGCTTGAGACAAGGAGGTAATGGTCAACAACGGACAGATCAATGTAAATGATCTGAAATGGATGCACCCTCTACAGAGTCAAAGGGTATGATGTCCCAGTGGTTGCTGCAGACCAGCTCTGTGTTCCCCAGACTTTTGAGTTCCAGGTTTCTAGACAGGGTAAGCAGTTAGATATCTTTGCAAGTAGGGTCAAAGATCTATGAAAAGTCAAAGACTCACATCAATCCCAACTCTTGCAGCTGGGTCGAGGTATAGAACCACTGAACAATGATCCACCACTGAACAATGATCCACCACTTTCACCGGAACAGATGAATTGATATCACCTGGGCCTTCCAGCACTGGTGACCATGGGGTGGCACCATCATATGGTCCATGTTTTCGTGGATGACGAAAACACTATGAGATATCAGCAACATCTTTCTCAGGCAGTAGATTGGGCTGTACTCACCAGTCTCCTGGGTAGAACACATCAGATTCCCCCACTTCATTGACCAGTCAAAATGAGTCAGCGCTGGGAAGGTTTTCCACTAGGGGGAGTGATGGTATCGCATTGGCAAAGGGTGTGGCCATGTGGTGGGCTCCCCTCTGTACCTGAGTAGGGTAAGCGAGTTGGTTGACCCGGTGTAAAAGGTTGGTGGGAGTAGAAGGCATAGCAGAGTTGTTGGGAGAGGGATGAATGTGTATTGGAGTATGTGGCTGAGCGTGTGGGTAAGAAAAAACTACGACCCTGTAATGAGATGAGTTGTGAGAAGCCTAATTTGACTACATCAATGTCTAAACCCAGAGCCGAACAAGTCAATAGGCCCAGCATCAAGGGGATTAATGACCTGCCAGCTTGATAGACTACAGAGTATGAAAGTGGGCTGGGCATGCATTTGAGTACTGGGCGAGTGCCTTGGGTTATCACTCCTTATGATGTAATAGTGTGATCAAGTCAAAAGTCTAAAGCCTATCTAAAAATGGTAACATGATTAACATGATTCACCATATTGATGGTTCTACACCAGGGTCTCTTGTTCCATCCAGAGATCCAAGTCAGCTATCAGGCAGTTGAGCTCCATTACAAAACTAACAAAAGGGTTAAACTTTGCACCCAAGTGGACCCGAAGTGCCTTTGTGACCGCTGGTTGGACCACTGCTTTGGTAAATCTTTTGATCATATGAAGGAACCTGTCAAAACTCTGCTGGAAGAGACTTCCTCAGTGTGCACCCCATAAAAGGGTTCCAACTTACCCTGGTGCATATCAGATGCTTGAGCAATTGCCTCTCTTGAGGAATAGAGCTGTTCACCACTAGCCAATTTGCCAAGGGCACAGTTTGTTGGACCCAGGTGTCCTCCCGGTTTGACAGCAAGAGAAACCCCCTAACCCAAAGGTCAGTGGCTAGCTGGATCAGGGGGTGTTCAGCGGAGAAATCCGAGATATCAACTGTCGAGCTAGACCTACCTGATCGGTGCACGGGGTCCCAACACTTATCTAGCTTAGTAATTGCTTATCAACGTGCTGATCAGGGGAATTTACATTAGATTTATGCTGTACATACATTGTACACTATGACCATTGATGTTTCTTCTTTGTAGTAGGGGGCTGTGTAACATTGGATTCTGCTCTGTCCCTCTTCACATTCTGTCTCAGTACCTCTACATCATCACTAGGGGGTATGTCATGCTGTGATCTTGTTACAATTGATGATACAGTTTCTCTTTACTCTGTTTCCCTTTCTTGTACTTAGCAGATACCGACTCATCAGGCAGCGCCCATAGACACTTTGTTTATAGTGCAGCTGCTTACTTACAGTAAACACCCCATTCCATAGTATAGTAACAGCTATCTTGCTGTGTGCACAGCACTAGTACTTGTCGACTTACTATTGGATGATTAGCTAGTTCCCTTTAGCTATAAAAGCTGTAGTAGATATGGTCAAGGCTCCTCAGCTTGACCTAGGCAATCTAATTCCTTAACTGCTCATTGACACGAACTCGACATAAGCAGAAAGTCTCTGTCTTAGCATAATTGAACTTAGCGACAAAAGCCTTGTCGTTAACGAACTCAATAACTTGAACTAAGTAGTTAAGGCCTCGCCTTAACAGATATCCAAGCAGATGTAGCATGCCCATGAGTGTTTCTTCCTTAGAAGCAATGAAACTATCAATCAGGAACTCAGCAGGTATCTTTGGCAGTACACCACCTTCTGGAACATGTTCAGAAAGGAAGTGATTCATGGCATTATACTTCGAGATAGTTCTAGGTTGTCCAGAGGCTGACAGTGGACAAACTAGGCAGTGGATAGGAACATTGGTACAAGGGGATGATTGTGAACATGTTGCTGCTCTTCCATACACCATCTTTCCATAGTGATATTCACAACTAGATGTTATAGTATATGTATTTCCCTTCTTTGAAAGTTGAGTCAAGCATCCATCTCTTCCACACCATCCACAAGGATGAGGACCAATGGCAGCCCCTGGCTTAAGAGCAGAGAACTGTGCAAGACTTCTGAACTCAAATAGTATATGTTTCCCTACATCATTCCTCATGTCCTTGAGCTTGAACTTCTTTGAAGCTTCATTATAACATAGAAGACATTCAATTTCATCTTCTCATGTTAATTTCTTAACAGTCAGGTGTGCAGGCAGGTCTGATATTAACAAATGATCATTTCCCAGCCTATCTTTGTATGGCAAACTTGAATGTAATATCTGTTGCAACATACTAATATTGCCAATAATCTCCTCTGCATCAAGGCTGAGATCCATCCATGCAGAGTCAAGAATATCTTGCAGTTGAGCATTTGGAACAGACCATGTAGCAGATATCTTGTCCTCATCACCACTACCTGTGGAAATTACTGTTGGTGCCACAGGATGATGGGAGCATAAAAGGAATACTAGTAGCTAGATTTGAACTGGAAGAGGTTATACTAGTAGATGCAGACATGTAAACACAGTACTTGTAATGTGGGAGGAGATGGAAGGGAAGAAGCAAGTCAGAACAGCACTGATCAGCACGTTGATAAGCAATTACTAAGCTAGATAAGTGTTGGGACCCCGTGCACCGATCAGGTAGGTCTAGCTCGACAGTTGATATCTCGGATTTCTCTGCTGAACGCCCCCTGAGCTGGATGGCCTGGGATCATGGCAAGGTCAACAGATCGGCATTGTCCTCAGGCAGCTCCATGCAATTGTCCACAGGGAGCCCAATGCCAGTGAGATATCCTTTGGGCTGGAAAGTGTGCTACCAGAGGAGGTGCTGCACTAAGCAGATCCTATAGTGTTCATCGAGAGTCAGGGAAGGTAATGAAATGGAAGCCACAGCCTTACCTAAGGTCAGATCAGATCTCCTCCAATTGGAGAGGGTGATCGAAAGTATACTGAGGGGTGTTCTCATATATCTGGGGCCTATGATACTATGAAAATTATCTACCTCCTCTCAAGGCACTGCTTTCACTGGCCATTTCGTCTGTTTCTAATTGCTAATTCGTAAAAGTGTACGCTGAACATAACAAAAAAAAAACATACTCTACCAGTATTCCTCACAGGAATCCCATGTATCTTATCTGAGAAAACGGGCCTGTTTTCCCCCTGTTTCAGGCAATTCACCCTGTTGCTCAGCCTTTTTTTGGCAGGGACACACTCAGAAACCCAGTTGCTGGCAAAAATGGCATGCTGGATACTATTTCTGTGGTTATGGACAGATGGTTGAAACTGACTACCAATGCAATTGGATATAATATAAGTAGAATAGAAAGAATCCCAAGGCTCAAAACAAGGTGAATAGGTTTGATTATGTAAGCAGCATTTGGAAGTCATTCTTGTGTTAAAAGCAAGTCTGCACACATTGATTGAAAAATAGCCATCCAAATGGTCACCCAAGCTCTGGGTGACTGAGAAATAGTCCCCCAAGTGGTCACCCAAGTGGTCACCCAAGCCTTGAGTGACTGAAAGATAGCCATCCAAATGGTCACCCAAGCCTTGAGTGACTGAAAGATAGCCATCCAAGTGGTCACCCAACCCTTGGATGACCACTTGGGGGACTATTTCTCAGTCACCCAGAGCTTGGGTGACCATTTGGATGGCTATTTTTCAGTCACCCAAAGCCTGGGTGACTGAAAAAACATTTTAAATCAATGTGTGCAGACTTGCTTTTAACACAAGAATGACTTCAAAATGCTGCTTACTTAATCAAACCTTTTCACCTTGTTTTGAGCCTCGGGATTCTTTTTATTCTACTTATATTATATCCAATTGCATCTTTATGCAAATGACTAAATAAACACTTCCAATCAGTCCAAGTCACTCATTGACTTTAATCAAATAAACCAAGATTGACTTCAAAATACATCCATAGATCTGATTACATAAGCAATCCTGTTTCCCTTATTTTTCAGTCTGATCTTTCATTTCACTCATAAGCAAATAACAACTTCAACTCACAAGTCAAGTTCAATTTACACCCCCACAATGTTTTATCCAAGCGCAATATTTGCTAATAAACTGCCCTGCTTTCAAATATAATGATCATTTTCTTGCTACATAAGTAACCCTCTCACAATCAAAATTCCATTTACAACATCATAACACACTCAGAATCCTATTCAAATCATCAATAAACAGCTTCATTTTTCATTGTGACCCCCCGCACACATTCATAGTGATGCCCTATCCTCTCAAATCAATACAGATCAATCAATATCTTTATTCTCTATCTTTTTATGTTCATAGGAAACAAGATTCATTTTAAATTTAAGCTTTGACTTGCAAATAAAAACCAAGTCAAGTTTGATTTTTATAATGGCTGTTCAAGCATAGTGAAATACAAATATTTTGAAAGCCTGTTGGATTGCACCAAGTGCTTCCTGGGCTATGGAGTACGCAGAGTTGAAGTCTTCCTTTTTCCCAGCCTGTTATTTATTTCCAAATTTTCAAATTAAACTTGCAAATAAAAGCAATGACATTTAAGGTCGCTCTGTGACCCTAAATGAGTCAGCTAACCCTGACCGGTTCTAACCTGGTACACAATGTCTTATCCCAGTCTATTTTTTTTTTTTTTTTGTTCAACAATTTATAGCGCGGTGTATGTACACAGTCCGCGGGCACGAAGTACAAACATATTAGAGTAAGCTACGCTCTACTATACCAGACCCCTGCCGGTGTGAGACCTTCCTCCCTCTTTTAACCTCTGAGGCGGGCAGATAGACCACATATAACGCTCACTGGAGCGGGAAGGCAGAGCCGCGCCCTTGCGCCGCCGCATGCCGGAAGACCCCCCACCCGCAGCTAGATCGGTCCCCCCATGTGCGGCCAGCCGAAGCCAGCCGGTGAGTGGTGTTGATTCACCGTAAGCCCCCAGCCCCCGAAGGTCCTGGAGGTTAACCGAGTTCCCTAACGGGCAGAGGGGAGAACCACTCCCCTCATCGAGAAATGGGCCACCGGACCGGCGTCCCTGCCGTCCGATGAGATGCCTGGCCGAGACCCAGTGGGCCTAAAGCCTGTGGATATGGGTACACCTGTGGGCGGCCGAGGCCCCCACATGCATGCCCATGACAACCCCAGGGACGAGCCCCAGGAGCGCCCCATCCATAGCGATGGGGTGCGTGGTAGCGCCGCCTGTATCCAGACAGGCAGCTTGCCGACAGTGGATAGGGGGTGTTACCCCCCCTGGTCCGTTGCACGAGCAGGTCAATGACGTCGCCGACGCTGGCGACGCCGCGGGGGGAGGGGCCCCTCAGAGGTGTCAGTGCCCGATGGCAAGCTGTCCAACACTTCAGATAGATCCCGGGCGCTGCCTATGACAGGGGCCGAGGAGGAGGTCCCTCCTGCCAGGACGCGATTAATCACGCCCTCGGCTTGAGGGAAGCGGAGGGCGGAGGCAAGAGTTGCCCCGGCCAGGTAGGCGAGCCGCTCTGGAATCCCAGAGGCAAGCAAATCAGGTGAGATACATTCCATCCACTGGATGGCGGTATTCAGCATGTGTTCCACCACTGCAGCTTCATCCGATGCTTGGCGCATAGCTGCTGGGGTGGGGGGAATCGAGGAGCCCCCCGGGGGAGGGGCAGACCCCAGTGGAGAGGGAGGGAGGGTGGGAGCGCGGTCCCCATCCCCCATAAACGTGTCGCACAGTGTATATGCGAGGGAGCAGTCCGCCTGGTGCCTGAGGGCACGCTGACGTTGGAGAACATGGCCTGGGAGGGCCAGGACGTGCCGGGCACGGTGGAGCATGGGGCCATCCATCGCCTCATGCGCCACAGACAACGGATGATCAAAGGGGTTGGAGACCCCCTCGTCGTCACTGTCGTCGACGTCAGACCAAGATGATGAGTCTTGATCGGACTGATCGCCTCTCCTCTGGAGGGAGCGGAGGGCGGAGAAGGGGTCCCCAGTGAGGGGGAAAAACGGATCGTCGAAATCGAAGTAATCAGTGTCGTATTCCATAGAAAATGTAAACGCGGACTCAGCAGAGGTGGTGGTTGAGACCAAGATCCTAGCGTGGGAGAAGTGCGTCCAGCACGCTTTAAAAGCGAGAGGGTGTGGCGTCCCCGCGATCGCTTGAGGGGAGTGAGCAGGGCCCCAGGCCTGCGCAGAGGGAGGGAGAGAGATAAATCCAGTGGGGGGCGTACCCCGCTACCGCCGGAGAATGGAGTCGCTGGCTCGAGTCCAAGGCACTAGAGATCCTGTAATGCGGGTCCCCGTAATCAATGTCGATGCACAGATGTACATTACACACCTGGAGCCAAAGATCCTCTCCAGGGATCCTACAGCCCCGCTAAGTGTCCCCCCCCTACCCCAACGTGTTCTCCCCTCGACCCCAAGGCAGGGCCCCCAGCCAAAGCCGGCAGTGTTAATTCACCATCAAGCCCCCCCACCTAGGTGGAGGATGCCCCATCCCAGAGCCTCAGATCATCGAGTCAGAGCAGGAGTGAGAGAGATAGAGAGATGACTCCTGAGGGAGTCATCCGGGAGACATCCGAGGAGATCGGACAGACAGATCGGTGGGGTGCTCAGGACTGCTCCCAAACATCCCTCCAGGGATCCAAAGGTCAGGTCTGATCAAAGATCAGGCCAGAGGACAGACCGCTAGGCGACGAGCCAGGCGTTGTGAGCAAAGTTCCCACGGGACGTTGTGGTGGTAACAAGTCAAGAAGCGATGTTATCCCAGTCTATTAACTTCCTAAGCCCATTTACTTTCCAAAAAGCACTTTAAATCATCCTGTGCAGACTCGCTTTTAACGCAAAATGACTTCAAAATGCTGCTTACATAATCACATTTCCAGCCTTGGAATTCTTTCAATTCTACTTGTATTATATCCAATTGTACTCATATCATATCCTTACACAACCCTTCAAAGTGACTAAATAAACACTTCAAATCAATACACTATGACTTCAAAATGCTGTTTACATAATCAAATCTATTCACCCTTGGAATTCTTTCTATTCTACCTATATTATATCCAATTGCATGTATTCTACTCATATCATATCCTTACACAACCCTTCAAATCAATACAAGTCACTCATTGACTTTATTCAAATAAATCAATATTGACTTCAAAATGGCTGCTTACATAATCAATCCTATTCACCTTGTTTTCAGTCTTGGGATTCTTTTTGTTCTACTCAAAATCAATTTATATCATATCCTATTCCATCTTTATGCAACCCTTCAAAGTTGACTCAATAAACACTTCAAATCATTACAAGCTATGGCACTGGCTGAGGTACTTGATAAAAGGGTGTCCACTCATCCTTGGGATTCTTTCAATCCTACTCAAATTAATTTATGCATATCATATCCTATTGCATCTTTACACAACCCTTCAAAATTAATACAAGTCACTTATCGACTTTGTTGCCAGTCTTTTCAAAGCAACCAAGATTGACTTCAAAATACATCTATAGTGCTGCTTACATGAGCAATATAAGCAATGCTATTCACCTTATTTTCAGTCAGATGTTTTGTAAGAAAATGGCAACTTCAACTTGCAAATAAAACACAACTCAATGTCAAATAAACTGCCCTGTAATCCTCATTTCATGCACACCCTTTTAGCCTAGTGAAATATCAAAGTGCAAGCTTGTGGGACCTGTGTTCGTATGTTCATGTGAATGTGGAATTTCACTAACCAGTTTCCCAGACTAATGATATAGAAAGTGTGGGCTAGGTAGTCAGTTTCAGAGGGTACAAAAGATGACCATCTGTCCATAACCACAGAAAATGGCATCCAGCATGCCATTTTTGCCAGCAACTGGGTTTCTGAGTGTGTCCCTGCCAAAAAAAGGCTGAGCAACAGGGTGAATTGCCTGAAACAGGGGGAAAACAGGCCTGTTTTCTCAGATAAGATACATAGGATAGTTGAGTTTGCTCTGACTTCTTTATCACCCATGTCAAAAACTTCAGAAGATGTTGATGTGATACTTTGGAAGAACAGTTTGCACCTGGACCCTAGAGAAACAGTTGCATCCCCTTGGCTATTTGATAAGGAGAGGTCAATTTTACTCATCCACCACTTACCCAACCCTACAGAAATTCAACTTTCTGAACTTGCTCTCATCTTCTGTGCTCTGCTGGATCTACACAATTCCTATTGGAGTAGTGATTCTCCCCATTCTACAGATATTCAACAACACTCCCAGCTCACTCTATACCACAATAGGCTCAAGTCACATGTGGAGGCTGATCTCCTTCACCAACACCAGCACAATGCTGACTCTGTAATAATGATGCCTGAGGTGATCAACACTTGGATTCAAAGGACAATCATGCTTTACCCTCATGATGATGAGGGTAGGAGGGAATTTGAAAATCTCAGCTACAGTGTGCCATCTCAAATGCTGGATGGTAAGATATATATATAAATTTAGACCCAAATCACTTTCCTTTCTGATTACTCATTATAGTTAAAGTGGTTCTGAAGGCCCTACAGCTGGGAAATGTCAAAGAACACCTTGGTTCACTCATTGGGCCTCAACATAATAATAAAGAACCATTTTACCATTTGGGTCCACTGTGTTCATGGCAGCTCAAATGGTTCAATAGCAATGTCTCTGTTGCTAGCTGTGCTCTGGAGAAAGTGATGGTTGAACATTCCCATGGCATATTTCTTTCAGCCACGGAAACAGACAGCAGGAGGTTGCAGTACCACATAGACAACAAGGACTTTTGCAGGATTCTTGATAAGGGCTCCCTCACCTCTTCAGACTTGGAACACCTTGCTACAGGGAAGTGGATAAATGACGAGGTCATTAATGGATATATTGCACTATTGGGAAAGATCAAAAGAGCTGATCAACTTGTGCTTTCTGGATGGTTCTGGACCACTATCACTATGCCAACCAAGTCATCTAGGGACATATTAAAAGTTGTGAAAAGAACGGTAAGCACCTGTCTTTGGGGTTCTGGAGCATTGCACTTTAATATCAATTGTATATATTCTAGCTGCAGATTAGGAACCTCAATCCCCCTGCAAGGTCTGCTCTGGCTCAGTGGAAGTATATTTACTTCCCAATTCAATTTCAATAACAACCACTGGGCTCTTTGCAAAATTGACACAAAAAACAAAATATTTTTCTTGATGGACACCTTGAAGTCATCAGAATCCATTAAAGTGTTCACTACCAAGTCAAGGGTCAGTCAGTCCTGTGATGTTGCTTGCTGCCCAAGTCTAAGTGCTGCATACTTTGACAGCGCCTTCTGGATACCTTGGGAAAGATGGCTGACTGGAAGCTCCTATCACTAGATGTACCCCAGCAACAGGGCACCAACGACTGTGGGGTGTTTGCTATGCAACACATGAAGTTCTCCATCTTAGGGGAGGAGTTCCCTCAGTGTTCAAAGGAGGAGTTGATAAAGGTTCGCTGTACCATGGTCTTGGAGCTAGCAGAACAGGCCACACGCTGGAAAGAGGACTTGCAGGAGCCATACTAATACTTGTGATTAAAAAGGTTTAGTATACTGTTTTCTCATATCCTTATAACATACTTCATGTTTGAACCTTCTTGAACCTTCCTGCTTTGCTTGGACCCTGGGGAAATAATCTTTTGTTATGATAAACTACCACCAAGTTGGTTTTCAATCTCTATTTTTTGTGTTGTGTATCACACACTTCTTAAAGCGGAGGGTTATTTATTATTTTTTCTGGATCAATAATTAGAATCCACCCACAAAGAATGTCTGGCCAATGTTGTCATGGACTGCCTGCAGGATCTCTTAATGAGCAGGCCACTGGTCTAAATTTAAGTGTTGCTCATGCTCTACTACCAACACTGACTGCTCCTCCACATCATCGGAGGAGCAGGAATTGGAGGATGGAGAGCAGGAGCATCAATTAAATAGAGCCAAGGTGATAGGCTAAAGTACAATCTGTGGAAGAATTTTGGAGTGAATGAAGAAAGTACAGTCAGAAGCAGAGGCAGCATAGACAAAAGCATGAGAAGACATGGTCATTTCTCCCCTGGAAGTCAAGATGTACAAAGGGGGTAATGTTAGGAGAGCCTCATAAAACCAATTTATTTACTATATGTTGAGGTAACGATGTTATGAGTGCGCTCTTCAAGCGCCGACTAGTGATACGAGTATAATAATATTTGAGAATGAATTTAATAAAATAGTTTGTTGCATCGCTTCTTAGAATCACGTGGGGATGGAAGGGCGATGCAAGGAATTAATTATCTTAGTACATATCCAGTGCCAATTATATATTCTGGATTAATGTCTTACTTATTATCAACCCCGATCAGGTGCATGTGCCTGACCACTCAACACTATAGCATGAGCAGCATTCACACTGGGAAGTTGATCATTTCAGGACAGCTGAAAATGTTACCAAAATCCGAAGTTTTTTTACTCCTGAAACTATGAAAAGTGAATTGAAACTTTTAGTTTTTCTAGTAAATAGATTTTGACTAAAACTATAAATTTTGGGAACATTTTCAGTTGTCCTGAAATGATCAACTTCCCGGTGTGATTACAATTACCTACACAAAGGTTGATCAGTTATATGAATGTGTTCACATGCTTATATAATATGCTTGAAGCGAGTGCGCACATAACAACCACAACAAATAGTCATGTGATCTACAATTTTTGTCTTTCACAAGAGTTGTGTTGTTACCCTAACCCTATCAACTATGACTTCATATGTTACAAATATTTTCAACCGCTGTAACAATGTTGCCTTAGGATACTCCGCCTAGTTTAGTATGAGGCACATATCTCAATGTCAACTCACTTTCCCTGATTTGTAAATATAACCTTTTTGAGTGCACCTTGTCACCACTTCTTGTAGAGCCCACACATGTGCTGCCTGGATTGGTGGTAGTCTCAGTGTTGCCCTAACAACATCAGCCATATTCTCCCCAGAATGTTCTCCTGCAAGTTTCTCAAAAATCTGTACTGGAAATATCCCAATGCCTCATGATATACACACATGGACTTGCCTAAGGATTACTTACATGCCTACAACAGTGAGACTCTACTATGTGGTCACATGCCTGTGTGCACTCCCTACTCTGTCTACCCATCTCCAAAATGGCAACATCCTTGTCACATTGAACACAAATGAAACAGATAAAAAGAAATCTAGCCAAGATGCAAAGTCTGTTATAGTTTCTGATCTGCAAGGCCTTGTTGCAGGCCCTGGGGCCCTCAGTGGACATCCCTGCATCACTCAGTGGGCACAGCAGCTCATTGCATGTGGTTTGGAGGGTGAGGGAGCAGTGGACAGGGGCCAGTGTTGATCTAGGAAGCTGTCTGCAACCTGGGTTGCCAGTTATAAAGTGGGGGGTTGTTGGTCTTCACCAGTGGCCGTCCATCATCGGCCACTCAAACCCATTGGACATTGTCTCATAACCTCCAACTGGGCCAACAGACACTTTACCCACACGAATAATTCATTATGAGGCTCAGGCTGTCATATGTCA
This sequence comes from Tricholoma hemisulphureum, assembly GCA_964034925.1. Taxonomy (NCBI): domain Eukaryota; kingdom Fungi; phylum Basidiomycota; class Agaricomycetes; order Agaricales; family Tricholomataceae; genus Tricholoma; species Tricholoma hemisulphureum. Next base: position 699,549 of record OZ035928.1, on the reverse strand, counting down.
AGTTATGGCACATATTCAAACACGCAAGCAACTTGACGATTTCTTAACCCAAGTTGACATGTTTGGGTAAGCTTCAGAAGATGGTGTTGTTATATCACAACACTCATGTCAAGCTATGTTGGGATCAGGTCACTGAGAGTGAGCGGAAGATCACACAGAGGATGGGTGAGGACAAGAGCAAGAGGGATTGTCTATTCTGCTCCTGTAATATGTAGCATATATATACTACAATGCATATAGGAGGTATAGTATAATGTCCATAGGAGCTTTACTGTAATGACATCATAGTGACCTCATAGTCCCCTATATAATTCCCCAGATAGATTTGTCTATCATTGTATATTATAGGGGGATCCCTGGATAGCATAGGAGATAGCCTTGGCTCCCTTGGCCTGTCTGTCCTTATAGAGATGATAGGAGGCTGTGGCTGTATTCCTTACTACCACTGGTAGACTTGACCCTAGACTGTTCTAGGCTTGTATACCAACAACCTATTTACAGTAGTGAGCAGGAAGATGGCCTACAAGATGCACCTATCATTAACCACAAGGGCCATCTGCCTGGAAGGTTGTCCTCAGGGTGGGGGGGGAAAACACCCTATAACTAATGTTTCAGCACCCAACGACGGAGCACCAGCTGCAAAAAGGCAAAGTATTCGTTGTGGAGTTTGTTGGCAAGTGGAAGGAGGCCAGGAAAGGCCACCTCACTAAGTTCAGTCAGACAGACAGGGCAATGTTATCCTTTGTTGCACATAATAAGAGTCAGTAAAATACATGAGTGAGCAATAGTAACTATACCTTTGTTGCACGTAGTAAGAGTGAGGCAACAAAGGGGGAAAGATCATATATATATATGAGGGGTTCAGACCATGTTGGAAAGTGTCCAGATCCAGCATTTCAAACATGGCTGCATCAGGCGTAGTTCTCATATCGGGTAAGCGGTCAGGCCATCAGTATCTGTGCACATGTCTGGCCATGGGTATTGGGTTTCCGGTGAAGCAATGTGTATCGGTTCGGCAGCGGTGCGCCTGTCGGTGGTGTTACCGATGGGTGATGTCATTGGTCGGTGTGTGCAGCAGTGTACATCAGCAGTGATGTGCCCATCAGTAGTGGTGCCGGTCGGTAGTGCCTTCGGTGGTGGTACCGAAGTGGTACCATTCGGTTAGTGTGCAAGTGCACCAGTCAGTGTGTGCAGCGGTGTGCCCATCGGTAGTGGTACAGACTGGCACTGCCATTGTGGCTGTTCACTTACTGATTGGCAGTGAGCATTGGTCTGTGTGTGCATTGGCAGTGTGCCATCAGTATGCATCAGTTCGGCGTCGGTGCACCTGTGTGCATTGGTGTGCACCAGTCAGTGTGCAGCAGTGCGCATCGGTTCAGTGTCAGTGCGCCTGTGTGCATCAGTGTGCGGCAATGTGCATCGGTCAGTGTGCAGTGGTGTGCATGCGTTCGGCCTCATGAGTCTGGGGCCAGGCTTACAGCAAGTAGGTCAAAATCGTTCAACTTGCCCTATTTTGCAGTGCTCTCAAGGTCAATAACTCTTTGGAGTACAAAATTACATAACGCCGAGTGGTACCTGGCTGACTGCTTCCTTTGGGGGGACTTTTCCTGGCAACTGGGTGGCCAAATAAGAGGGGGTTGCTGATTAGTTTTATCCTATGCTCTAGTGGGGCAACATGTTGACTTGTTGGAGATTGTTTATGTAGTATGTAATGAATCTGATATTTCGGACATTCATTAATGTCAGAGTTCGAAATCTCCTTGAAAGTCATTAATTCTTGCTTCCCTTTTCCCCTCATCATTTCATCTACTTCCGTTGTTGCTTCCTGCATGTTGTGCTCCTGCTTGCCTTTTATGTGTTTGCCACCCTCTGGAATCTTATTGTCCTTATCAGCCAGGTTTTAGGTGTATAGTGGGAATGCCTTGGTATGTTGCTAACATCTTGTTTTGGCCTGGTTTCTGTCTGGCCTATGCTTGCTCCCCCTCTCCCCCTCCCCCCCTCTCCCCCCCTCTCCCCCCCTCTCCCCCCCTCTCTGCCCTCCTCCCCTCCCCCCTTTCCCTCTGCCTTAGTACATCTTAGATATATTGTATCATGGATTGTGATAGTTTTATAAACACTTTTTCCTTGGATCCACCCTGGAAACAGGGTGTGTGGATGATGTATATGAGCACCATTGTGGGTACTGCTACACAGATCTTTTCAGTTGATGAAGCTCCCCTGTGTTCAGAGTTGAGATTCAAAGTTCCAGAGTACAGTTGGACCACCTCGGCGGGTATAGAGGCCCCATTGCTCTCGAGCTTGGGGCCAGGGATGGTCTTAGTAATTCCCCGCTGTACTTGCAACTTGAAATTCTCATTTCTGAATTGCTTGGGGAGTCATCTGTGGAGTTTCTGCTGTAATTTCCTATTGGGCTATATGCTTCCTTCAACCCATTCATCCTGTATATTCATCTTCATGAGGTTCACCCAGCTGTCTTTCCATCATTGTGTTCATTCACATTGATCATCAGCTTGTTGCCTTTCCATGCATTTATATTTTTTGATCCTAGGCCAACTGCTGGGATCTTGACATCATGACTCTAACAGGAGAATATTTCATTTACAATCTAGTAGCTCATGTAAACAGGTGATGTGTGCTGGGTTGCAATTGCTGCATGAATTTCATGCCATTATTTTATGCTTTCAGCATCTACTTGGTAATTACAGCTCAAAATGCACTATCTAAATTGTGTGATAGTATTGAAGATTGCCAGATTCTAAGCCATTCTGGCAAAAGGCAAAGAAAGATATTACATCAATCATCAGATCTCTTGAATGTGGTACACTACATGTGTTTTCTACTGCATCATTCGCTGATATATATTTAATGGATATTCATCAGCATATGCCAAACTATATTAGAGACCAACCTAAGGATGCCACTTCTTACAGAACAAGAATAGAAGATCTAAATGAAAATCCAGCTATCTCTCAGAAGTGCTGGCAGGTATTTGTAGATCACTACCTTTTCAAGAAATTTAAAATCAAAGACCATCAACTAAAAAGTTCAGAAAGTTCACTTGAACTATAATAGTTCATCATTAAATTACTTTTTTTGGAATAAGGTTTGTTGAGAGTGGAGTCTGGTAGCTTAGAGGAGACTTTAGGATGAGGGCACTTCTGGAAGTGTCTCAGGGGCCAGGATATTATTGTCTTAGGTAGACCTATACATGTAGTATATATATTACAGAATGTTAAAGTCTCAGTAATTAATATTATTATTATTACTGTCTTGGATGTAGGCTTGCTATACCGATAAGGTTCAATGTCTGCTGTGCCACATCTGAATTTATTGTACTTCCAGGTGGATTGATGACAAGTATCATGAGATACATCTGTTGTTATCAGATTTGGAAGTATGTAAATGAGGTTAAAACATGTCTTTGCCAAGACTACAACCAACATTGAGAAATGAGAACTGCCACTTGGATTGGTGCTTATTAAACATCTGACAGGAGCATTGGTCTGGTGCTTGAAGACATCTAGAAAAAAAACATTTGACTTACATGATCAATATTCCAAATTAGGTGAAAAATACTGGATCTACATCATCCTCAGTCATCTACAATTGCTTAAAAAAAATTGTATTTCCTGAGAAATATGTTGCATCAGGACTTTTGGAATAAGTCAATGAGAACACCTTTCTGTATCTAGCCCTGTTGCACAGACCCAGTGACTTAAGATGCATACAACCCTATCTCCGAAAGCAGACTTTTTATTCTGAGTGTCATTTCTATGCTGAGTAGGCAGGTCATTAAAGCACAGAAACAGAGAATTTTAAACATCTGCTTTCAGAGATATCTTGCAATACATCTCAAATGTGTCTGTGCAACAGGCCTAGGTACATATGTTCTCATTGACTTATTCCAAAGTCCTGATGCAACACATGTCATTGATATTCTGCTTCACAAAACAAGTCTCACACAAAATTGACTATCACAGCTTCATAAACATAAATATTAGCATATTTCTCAGGAAGAAATACAATTTTTATTAAGCAATTATAGATGACTGAGAATGATGTAGATCCAGTATTTTTCACCTAATTTGGAATATCATGTGAATGTTGGTGGGTTATGGATGACTTCTACCTTAGTTGTGTCCACTGAAGTGCAGAGAGCTCAATAATTTCACTAAATTGATCATTGTCAGGCAGGATGTCATCATCCTCATCCTGTTCAAGGGCCATGGCATTATCAAAGAGACTCTGAGAATAGTCCGGCTTGGTGTTGTGCTTTCATTATCCTCACCATTATGCATGAGCAGAGCACTGGGAATGAATGAAGAATGTGCAGTTGGAGGCATAGGCAGCCACTAACGGAACATAAAGAAGTGATTTGTAGTTTGCACATGAGCTGATGCAGCAAATATAAACCAGGAGATTTTAGCATGACTTAGAACAGAACAGATTGTGGCTTAGCCCCATGAATAATTACTTGCTCATTGCTCATATTATTAGGGTCTTTGCTACCAAGTCTCTGTTGGGAGTGTATTCTGGTAGCTGAGAGGAGACTTTAGGACAAAGGGGGGGGTGTCTCAGAGGCCAAGATATTATTATTGTCTTAGGTAGAACCACACATGTAGTATTGTTGGGATACAAGGCTAGAACAGTCTACCAGTGGTAGTAAGGAATACAGCCACAGCCTCCTATCATCTCTATAGGGACAGACAGGCCAAGGGAGCCAAGGCTATCTCCTATGCTATCCAGGGATCCCCCTATAATATACAATGATAGACAAATCTATCTGGGGAATTATATAGGGGACTATGAGGTCACTATGATATCATTACAGTGAAGCTCCTATGGACATTATGCTATACCTCCTAAATGCATTGTAGTATATATATGCTACATATTACAGGAGCAGAATAGAAAATCCCATTTGCTCTTGTCCTCCTCATTCCTCCTCTGTGTGATCTTCCACTCACTCTCAGTGACCTGATCCTAACAAGTATATATACTACAGAATGCTGTGGTCTCAGTAATTAATATTTATTATTACTGTCTTGTATATAGTCTTAGGCTTGCTAGCCCAATAGTCTCTCCTCTTCTGTTTATATAATTTACTATTTTTTTCCATAGGGTTTAGGTCTTTGCCTTTTTGACAAGTCTTCTGATCTAACCAATTCCCCTACTTATGGGAGTGTACATCATTGTTAATCAAATGTTATTCAACTCAGAGGCTGAGGTCACTGAGAGTGAGTGGGATATCACACAGGTGAGGGGGTTATATTTATCCCAACAGGCTGTTCAGGTTGATTTGTTGATTATTGGACTTAGTTTCAGAGGGATATTTCAGAATCAGATTTTTTCTCAGCCATTATAGGGAGGGTGATTTGGTATTATTGATATATCTGAATAATGCAATATGACAAAGGGCAAATAAACTCTTGAAAATTGGGAGTGCACAGGTAGACACACAGTGCAGATATGTATGAGAGCATACTGAATAATAGGGATGAATAAATTAAGATTTAGGCAGTGTTCATCATTTGAGTACTTGTGAGGATGATAGCACATGAACCTCAATGCAAAAGCACATGCAAGTTAGTAGTTTTTAATTCAAGCAGGAGCTCATAGGTGTGGGATTGCTTAAGGTGCACTGCAGAATCAGTGACCTGTGATAGAAATAAATCCATTATGGTGTGGCATTTGTCACCAATGCTTGCCCTTCATTTTATAATCAAGCCATCAGAATTGACAAATAACTGTTATAAAAATTGTGGAATGAGAAAGTGGTGTCATAATTTAAATTTTGCTTACATAAATATTGAATGCCAAACACATCATTGTTTGTACACTGCACTATAAATACCCCATCTTTTCAATTTTATTTTCCCACCCTTCCTTCTTCCCCCCACTATCCAAGCACACAACTATGTCACCAGATTGGCTGTCGTTGGGAGGCATTTTTCAGTGTCTCCAGTGCTTGGTGCTTGTCAGCTCAGTTGCAACAATTCTCACATTGGCAGTCACCAGATTGGCTGTTTGATGGTTGGCACTTTTCAGTGCTTTCAGAGCTTTGTTCACTTCAGCATCCTTCCTCCTTTCCCTCCTACTATTCAAGCAGACAGTTTCAGTCACTGGATTGGCTGTCATTGGAAGGTATTTGCCAATGTCTATTGCTTGGTACTTTTTAGTACCTGTGGGGCTTTGTTCACTGTAGCATCCTTCTTTCTTCTTTACCCCTACTTTCCAAGCAGACACCAGATTTGGTGTGCACTTTCAGTATTTTCTAAGCTTTGTTTACTGTAGCATTTTATATCTTATATTTCATGATATTATTTGTATTCTTTGTTATCTAAATAGCTAGACTCTTCTTGCATTGGTTGACCTCTGTGATATATCACAGGGGGATTCTTTGCTATGAAGAAGAGAATGCTGTGCTATATCTGCAATTTTAAATATTTATTTTGCATTTAGAGCATTATAGGGACAGTCTATGATAAATATAAGGATGAGATAACATGGTTCTCTCCTGACTAATTGATTATTATTGGGCTTGAATCAATCATCTAAGTCAGTAAATCTGAATTGAGCAGCATGTTGGCAGAGCTCTTAACTCTTCAGCCAGTCCTGAGTAGTTTAGTTATCCCTCTAGGGTAGTATTCTGTTCTGCAGCTTGTGAAAACCCTCAGAACAAACTTGTTACTATTGATGTCACTTAGTATTGGGATGAGGACTTTAAAGAAGTGACTGAAGTATCACACAGATTATTCAGTTAGAAAGTGAGTACTCATAATCTTACTACAATGCTTAGGGCACTGGGTGGAGGGCACAATACCTTGTGGGAAATATGCAAGAAGTATATCTTGAAGGTACATATAAATGTTTTGACATAAGAATCCTCCTCAAATATTTTGGCAGCATTGTAGTCATTTAAATATGTTGGAATGTACTCCTATAGGCTAGGAGGCATTCTGTCATAGACTCCTTTACTGTTGGACTATTAGTAATTTTCTTATGCACTCCTATTAATATATATAATTGGATATGGCCTTGGCTTGTGTTATTCACTGTCTTGACTCAAGTTGATACCCTTCAAATTTTTGTAAAGTAATCTTCTTCCAATTGGACTGCAGAATGCAATGTATCAGTTTTAAGCAGACTGTAGAACATGCACATATAATATATATATCACATAGTGATGCCTCATGATGCTCACCATCTTCCTTTCTCCTCCCCTTTTATTGATATTACCTCTTCTTTCCTTCTTATCTTCTGTAAGGATACCACCAATACCTCCTCATCAATATTATCTTCCTGTTTCTTTCTTTTCCATTCATTCATCTACTACTCCACTCACACTCTCAAAACCTGTGGCTGTCCTACCTGCAGAAAAGTCAATACAGCAAAGCTATGGCCGTGATGCAAGTCCTCAATGTAGCCAAAGTCAGATTTACTCATGCACATTGGTTGGTCAGCTGGAAGCATACTGCCAGCCTAGGAGACCAGCTCAACAAGCTAAAGTGAGAAGCCCTTGATGCTAACTTGCACTTGAAAGACCTCTGGGTGCTATGTGAGAGTTTGCTCCCACTAGACTCAGAGTCCGGGGATGAAGCTGTAGGCTATCATCCCTTGGACATGGAGGAGTAGACAACCGTGTGATAGTCTGAATTGTTATAGACACTGGGAGACTTCAAGGGATCCCCCTTATCCTAACAGAACCTTATCCCTAACCCAGACCATCTAACAACCCTAACTGGGGACTCGAACCCTACCCTAAGGGTACACCCCCTGGCGGGAAGAGGTGTCTGCTGCCTTATGGCAGGGGATGGGTTGACCCTAATCAGGTCCTGTAAAAAGCCGTTGGGATGGAGCAAGCCATCTATGACTCTGGACAGTTTAATACACTAATGCGCAATGCACGGGTTAATTGAAGAATGATCTTCCACACCGCTCTGCAGCAGCACTCTGACTAGGCCTGGATGTGATACCATCGGTATTATACTGGGACATTTTGGAAGCTCTCTGAAAGTTGACTGGTCATGTGACTGGCAACTTAGGGGAGTACCTGTGCCCTGGCAAGCGCAGGTGAAATTTCCTGTTCTGGAAAGCTTTGGCTTAGTACAGGGTGGGGCGCCACTGGGCCCAATTGGGCAGAGTGGTACCGTTTCGGCGGCTAAGGTCCGATGGCCCCCTGGTAGGACCCTTTGGAAATCATGGCATAGCCCTGTGTGCTTGGCACACACCACTGAGGTGCTACCCTCCCATTGTACCTAGATCAGAGATAAAAGAAAGTCAGCTGAGTCGGGAAACTGACTCATGTTCTGTCTTGTGATGCAAGATTGTAGCGGGTCTTGTCAGATCATCTTCAAGTGACTCATTGCTGTGCATTTGCACATGGTGATAAGGACCATGAGGTCCTTATCTATGACTCAGCAGGCGCTGGAACAGGGCAGTGCCCTAACGTCTTAGTACCCCTGAGTCAGCTGTTGTTCCAATGCGTTTGGCAGTTGACATGGGTGGGAAAAGCTTGGGTACAGGTGTCCTCACCACCTGGAGCTTGGCTTGGTGCCAGTCACATGTTGCACAGCCATGGTTGGCTATAAAAACCCAGCAGAAGTACTGAAGAGGCTACAAGCCAAAAACTGGTCCTTTGGTGTAACCAAGGAACTGTTTTACTTTCTGCTATCCTCTTCACACAAGATAACCCTATAACCCTATAAACCTGCTGGACTCTAGCAACTCTGCTGATCTCAGACTAAACCAGCTTAAGCAGACCAATCTGTTGATTGACTGGGCCTATGGCCAAATATTTTCTGAATGGCTGGGCTGAGAGGTCCAGCACTGTCAACAACTATAGGTGAAGCAAATTCTTTGCCTGACCCTAACACTAATGCCCTAGAACTATGTCTACCCAACACACCAGTGGTATCTCTGATCCCTGCCATTGACCCAAAACCTATCAACATCTCCTTCATCAATGCTGCTGCCTATTCCAATGCCTGTCACCTTCCTGGCTCCCAAACATTCTCAATATCTCTCTGACAATGGAGTATTCAGTAATACTGCCATGCCTGCAGCAGATGACATTCCAGACTTTTCTAAAGTCCCTGAAGAATATCATAAATATGCAGATGTCTGACACACTTCTCCCACACTGCCCTTATGACCTCAGGATTTAGTTAGAGGATGGAGCAAAACCACCACCAGGTCACATGTATTCATTGTCTGCCTCAGAGCTTGATGTTCTTCATACATTCATTGAAAACGTCCAGATAGGTTTCATACAGCGGTCTAAATTGCTTCACAGTACACTGATCCTTTTTGTTTGCAAGAAGGGCAGTGAACTTTGCTTGTGTGTTGTTTACTGTGGGCTTAACAAACTCATGAAAAAAGACCACTACCCACTATCCCTCATTTCCGACTTACTGGATACCCCATGGCATGCCGGTGTCTATGCCAAAATTGATTTGCAACATGCTTATCATTTGGTAAGGACTGCCAAAGGTGAAGAGTCGAAGACTACTTTCCATACTCGTAATGGCTCCTTTGAATGGCATGTAATGCCTTTTGGACTTACTAATGTACCTGCCACTTTTTAGCATTTTATGAATGACATGTGATATGCTTCATATTTCTGTCATTGGTTATCTAGACAACATCCTGGTCTATTCTGACACCATACCCAACACAAGAAACATGTCAAGGAAGTATTATGCCATCTCTGCAAACATGGCCTCTACATGGCCCTGCAGAAATGCAAGTTCCATGTCAACACCATTGAATACCTCAGTTACATTCTGTCACCAGTGGGATTACAGATGTCTGCTGATAAGGTCCAAACTATTATGGACTGGCCAGAGCCACACAAGATCAAGGATATTCAATCTTTTCTTCCAGTTGTTATGCAGTTCCTGCAACTGGACCTTAAATCACTAGTTGGTATAACCAGACAGAATTTGTAAGTGGCAAAAAGGCTGATGTGACCTGATCTACAAATATAATTGAATATGCAACCTTTGGAATGATTTCAACATGCTTGTCAGACCATTTAATGATGCTAATGATTGAGGATTGACCAAAGGTTAAAATCTGCTTCACTTCTGTTGACCTTGTCCCTTCAAGAAACCAGGGCTATGTTGGTAACACCAGACAGAATTTGTAAGCAGAAAACAGCCTAATGTGGCCTGATCTACAAATATAATTAATATGTGACCTTTAGAAGACTTTTGACATGCTTGTCAGACAATTTAATGATGCTAATGATTGAGGATTGACAATATTGACTAAAGGTTAAAATCTGCTCTAATTCTGTTGACCCTGTGCACTTGAGAAATCAGGGGTGGTACTTATAAGTTATGCCCAGACAGAATTTGTAAGCAGCAAACAGGCTGATATGACCTAGATCTGCTAATTGTGACAACTGCTTGCCACAATTTAATGAGTATAATTATTGATCAAACTCCATAGCCCAAGTGACAGGACACACAGCATGACATACCCTTGTCAGGAGAGGTACCGGCTTGAATGAGTATTAATATCTGTTTGCCCACATCCAGTGTGAATCCCAAAGGTTGTAGTTTGACATTGTCTACTCACTTAAGAAATGATCATGCTGTATCAAACATTGCAATTGTCTATGTGGAAGTCCAAATGGTCCAAAAGGTGGAGTGGTATTGTGGTGACATGATAGCTCAAAAGAGGGGGGATTATGGATTATGCTGTTTCCTATGCAACACAGGATCATGCACTTCTATTATGTGTACATGCAATGGAAAATTACTGGATGGAGGAAAATAAGATCCACATAGAAGTCAAGAAAGAGGACAAAAACTGCACACCTCATCAAAATATTGGCAATCATGTCCTTCCAGCACTCCACAACCAGTTTTCTGTGAAACACTTTGTTGGGATACAAGCCTAGAACAGTCTAGGGTCAAGTCTACAAGTGGTAGTAAGGAATACAGCCACAGCCTCCTATCATCTCTATAGGGACAGACAGGCCAAAGGAGCCAAGGCTATCTCCTATGCTATCCAGGGATCCCCCTATAATATACAATGATAGACAAGTCTATCTGGGGAATTATATAGGGGACTATGAAGTCACTATGATATCATTACAGTGAAGTTCCTATGGACATTATACTATACTTCCTATATGCATTGTAGTATATATATGCTACATATTACAGCAGCAGAATAGACAATCCCCCTTGCTCTTGTCCTCATCCTTCCTCTGTGTGATCTTCCACTCACTCTCAGTGACCTGATGCCAACACACTTCCTCTAGCACCTTGTTTACAGTCTCAACATAATATGGTGAGATTTCCTTTTATACTCTTTTTCTATCTTATTTAACAGGCCATTCGGGCTGTATAATATCACCCTATCACGATATGTTTCTATCTTATTTAACAGGCCATTCGGGCTGTATAATATCACCCTATCACGATATGTTTCTATCTTTTAGGATAGCATGGTTGTGCTATTTCTAAAATACCATATAAAGGCCAGTCTTTTTATCTATTTCATATTTTGTACTTGTACAAATACTAGGGGTAGTGTAGATGCGCAGCAGAGAAGTCAGACCCCAGAATATACCTCTCACAAAGTTTCATATCTTGCTCATCATGTGACATGATGAGCCCTGGCACATTGAGGTTGTTAAAGGCACTGTTGCTGTAGACAATGTCGAGCTCACTGAACTTATTAAGGATCAAGGACAAGGAACTAAGGATGAGGACAAGGACTAAGGAACTAAGGAACAAGGTTTAGGATCTTTGTGCTTAGGATCGAGGATTGGGAAACCGAGGCTTAAGGATAAGGAACAAGGATTTAAAATGTTTAGAATTCTAAAGGACATAGGAACAGGACAAGGACATTAGGACTCAAGGATCATAGGGATTTAGGAACAGGGAACCATGACTTAGGAAGCAGAGCTTAGGAAATCTTAGGAAACAAGGAATCACAAGTTGACATTAGGACAGGTTGTTGGGATACAAGCCTAGAATAGTCATAGGTCAAGTCTACCAGTGGTAGTAAGGAATACAGCCACAGCCTCCTATCATCTCTATAAGGACAGACAGGCCAAAGGAGCCAAGGCTATCTCCTATGCTATCCAGGGATCCCCCTATAATATACAATGATAGACAAATCTATCTGGGGAATTATATAGGGGACTATGAGGTCACTATGATATCATTACAGTGAAGCTCCTATGGACATTATACTATACCTCCTATATGCATTGTAGTATATATATGCTACATATTCAGTGACCTGATCCCAACACAGGTCTTAGGAAGGACCTAAGGATGACAAGGATATTCTAAGGCATAGTCAAGCTTAGGAAGGGACATTAGGAACCATAGGCTTGGTAACAAGTTCTGCAAGGGAACTCTTTGGCCCATTCACAACCATTCAGACAGTGCTATTGTGTGTTTTGTGTTTGGTTTTTGGGTATAGGATTTCAGTAGTAGACATACACTGCATGTTTTAGAACAGTGGCCAAAAGCCTGCTGCCAAACCTGTGGGTGTGTTCCCAGCAACAAGGACATCCCCAGGTGCAGGGACAACACCAAGAGATACAGGGAAGGCAACCAGGTCAGCAGCAGACACAGGGGATGACAAACTCTCCTCGCATATGTGACCTGAATGCGATGGATGTGGACCAGAATGCCAAATGGCCACTCATCTGCTACAAATGCAGAAAGCCCAGGCATATGGCCCATTACTGGAGATTGAGGCTCAACATCAGAGCCATGAATTACGATGACCTACAACAGTATTGGGTCAGGAAGTCAGCAGAAGTGGCCAAAACAGTGGCCAAGAATGATTTTCCAAAAGGAAGTCAGTGAGACCCCCCTCACTCACTTCCCAGAACAAGTTCAAAGGACTCTTGGTTGACAACATGGACTCTGATATGGAAACGGACACTACTATGGTGGATAGCTTAGATAGCAGTACTGTAGTTAGCCACAATTGTGGGGGGCCCGATGGAAATCAGCTCAGCAGCCCAGAGCTGTGCTTAATTCCCCATTCACATGTAGCCACTAAATTAATTACCACTCCAGTCCCAAGAACCAAGACCAGACCCAACTGAACTGGCAATTGTAACCAGTTCTAGAGGTCCAACAGTCCCAGTTCAATGGCTTGTCAAAGTGGTCCGGGCTTGGTCTCTTTTTCTTGTCCACACTTACTAGGACTGTTGGGAACCAGTTTTGACTGGTTCCAGTCCAAACTTGCAGTCTGTATCTTAGTAGGTACTTTATATATTAGTATGCTACCAAAACATGGGGGGACACCCGAATTAAAAGGGTGAAATGCAAGCCGTTTAAATACAGGACCGGTTTGTTGACATATGGTCAGAAAACCAGGGGCGAACCAGACTTTCAAGCACTACTTAGGACCCAGCCTCTGGAACAATTGATCAGGGTCTACCACATTGATGGAACTTTAAATCTGGGCAGCCCAATCACTGAAGAGATCAACTTGATGGTAATGTTCCAGGGTCACAAAGAGAAAGCTGTATTTGAAGTGTGCAATCTGGGAAAGATGACAGTGATTCTGGGACATCCATGGTTATGCAAACACAGCCCGGACATTAACTGGAACACTGGAGAGCTGAAGATGACCTGTTGCCCAAGAGAGTGCAACATATTTATCAGATCAGCGAAGAAGGAATGGGCCAGGCAGAAGCTGCCTGAGAGACAGAAGTATGGTTCTACAATCCAGGAAGTGGAGGACAGCAAAACATTCATTTCAGTAGGAGGATCTATGGCTGGTGGAGATGGAATCCTGGAAGAAATTGCCCAGGAGTGGAATGAGAATCTGTCATGTGATGCAGAGCTTGAGATCTGAATGATGGAGCAGGAGATTGAGGAAAAGATTCTGTATAGGTTCCGGAGGTGGATGAAGGTCTTCTCAAAGAAGGCATCAGAACAAATGCTGAAGGGGAAACCTGGGGATCATGCTATCGAGATGAAACCAGGTTATGAGCCAAATAAAGCCAAAACCATCAGGCTCTCTCTGCAGGAACAAGGCAAAGTTGACCGCTTCCTGAATGACCAATTAGAAAAGGGTACATCTGTGAGAGCAAATCGCCACAGATGTTGGCAATGTTCTTCATACAAAAAAAGGACAAAAAAAAACAGGATGGTGCAAGACTATAGGTACCTGATTGCATGGAAAATTAGACACAAGTATCCGCTGCCGCTCATCGGCAATCTTATAGATAGAGTAGGTAGTGCACAAGTATTAAAACAGGTGGACCTCAGATGGGGATATAATAACATTAGGAAAAAGGAAGGTGACAAGTGGAAAGCAGTGTTCATGACCCACAGGGGTGCATTCGAGCCAGAAGCAATGTATTTTGGACTTTGCAATAGCCCAACCATGTTCCAGACCATGATGAAAGGTATGCTGAAGGACCTCATTGACCAGGGGTCAGTAGTAGTGTACATAGATGATATTCTTATATTTACAAAGGACAGAAACAGACATAATGAAATCATAGAAGAGGTATCAAAAAGGTTGGAGGAAAAAAATCTATTCCTGAAACTGGAAAAATGTGAATTTGAAGTCAGTGAAGTAGAATTCTTAGGACTGCACATTACCCCTTCCAGAATCAAGATGGATAGAGAAAAAACAAAGGCAATAGAGGAATGGCCAGTACCAAACTCAGTAAAAGACATTGAACACTTTCTGGGTTTGGCAAAGTTCTACTGATGCTTTGCTGAAGGCTTTGTGAATGTAGCCGCACCGATGAATAAGTTATTGAGGAAGGAGCAGAAGTTGGAATGGGGGATAGAACAGCAGGAGGCATTCGACATACTCAAGGCTTTGTTCACATGGAATATGATCCTAGCAACTGCAGATCCTTCCAAGCCATTGAGAGTCGAAGTGGACGCTTCTGGAGTGGCTACTGGGGCAGTGTTATCTATGAAGATGGAGGATGGAAAGTGGAGGCCATGCACCTTCATCTCCAAGTCATTAAATGACATCAAATGGAACACCGACATTCATGACTGAGAGATGCTTGGCATCATTAGAGCGTTGGAAGCATGGCAACATCACCTTGAGGGTGCAATGCATAATATTGAGATTTGGACAGATCATCCCAATCTGTGATACTTTATGATGTCTAAGAAGTTGAACCAGAGGCAAGCATGCTGGGTGCTGTATTTATCTATATTTGATTTTGAGTTACTAAACAAGCCAGGGACAGCAATGGGTAAGGCCAATGTGTTGTCTAGGAGACCAGATTGGAAGAAGGAGGGTGAGCATGACAATGAGGATGTAACATTGCTAAGGCATGAATTCTTTGCGATCAAGGCAACACAGCACAGTCACTTGTTCATCAATGGCCAGGAGGAGAAGCTGTTGAGCAGAGTACAGAAGGCAAAAGAGTGGGACAAGTCAGGGGTGGAAGCTGTGGAGAAGTTGAAGAGCTCACTGATGAAGTGGCTATGGACAGAGGAGTGGAGTGAGGAACAGGGCCTGGTGCTCCTTTGCAGAAAGGTTTACATGCCTAAAGACATACAGCTTTGATGGGAGATTGTTGGGATCAGGTCACTGAGAGCGAGTGGAAGATCACACAGAGGAAGGATGAGGACAAGAGCAAGGGGGATTGTCTATTCTGCTGCTGTAATATGTAGCATATATATACTACAATGCATATAGGAGGTATAGTATAATGTCCATAGGAGCTTCACTGTAATGATATCATAGTGACCTCATAGTCCCCTATATAATTCCCCAGATAGACTTGTCTATCATTGTATATTATAGGGGGATCCCTGGATAGCATAGGAGATAATTGGCTCTAGGGTTTTGCATGGGTTTGGTGACCTGCAAGGGTCACAGGTATGGGTAGTGACGGGTACGGGTACGGGTCACCAGTCAGTGACCCGTGTGTTGAGACTGCAGGTCGCCGCTAGGCGTCCACGCAGGGGAAGGCATTCTTGCTCTACATACCTTGTGTGTGTTGCTAGTGTATGATCTTACTCTGGTGGTGGTTAGAGGGAAAGAACTGCTTGTATTACTACGAGGTTTACAGCGTCTTATATACGTTTAGTACATGCGCACGGACCATGTATATGTAATCAAGCACGTGACTCAATAAGTGAGTCGTTGAGGTAGGTATTGGTTTTCAACACCCCCCCACAAGTAGTGCAGCATCTGCAGCCATAAAGGCGCTGTGTGCGCTTACTTGACCTTGGTAAATTCAATACCTAGGTGCTCTCTGCATTTTAGGAATAAGGTGGCGGGTAGGTTCTTTGTAAACATGTCGGCCGGGTTATCCTTTCCTTCGAGGAATACGACAGAGACTTTGTCGTTCTCGATGCATTCGCGTATGTAATGATAGCGAATGTCAATGTGTTTTGTCCGTCTTTCTTGAACAGGGTTTGATCCGATAAAGATGGATCCTTGATTATCTCCGCAAATCATAGTGCGGTTCAAATTAAAACCTAGTTCTTGAAATAAGGACTGTATCCACGTTATCTGCCGACAAGAGTCAGAGAGAGCCATGTATTCGGCTTCTGTGGACGAGAGTGCGACCGTCTTTTGGAGGCGCGATTGCCAGCATACAATGCCGCTAGCAAGTGTGGCAAAGAAGCCAGTAGTGGATCGGCGTTTGATAGGATCACTCGCCCAGTCGGAATCTGTATATCCGATCAATCCCTCGGATTTTGCACCATTATAGACGATCTGGTAGTTTTGAGTTCCTACGAGATAGCGCATGATGTACATCGCTTTGTCTAGGTGTTCCTGGCTTGGATTAGCCGAGAATTGCGACATTTTAATGACTGCAAATGCTATGTCAGGTCGCGTTCCGAGCATCAGGTACAGTAAAGACCCAATGACTTGCTGAAACTTCGAACGGCGGGTGGCATCAACCGGTTCGGTATTTTCCGATGGTATATAGCCAGTGGGCAGTGGGGTTTGAGCTATTTTAGCATTTGTCATGTTGAAGCGATCAAGGACCTTTTTCAGGTACTTTTGTTGATCAAGCTTAATGACTTGCGCTGTCTTTTCGACGCGCATCCCTAAAAAGGAAGTGACATCGCCAGTGTCACGACACTCCCAGTGCTTCAAACACGCCTGTTTCATTTTGTCGGCTAACTTCTTGTCTTTCGACATAAAGATACCGTCATCTACGTACACAATGGCGATTACGATAACGCCTTTCTTGTTTTTGTAAATGAAGATGCCAGCGTCAGAACTGGCGCGGTGAAAACCTATGGTCTTCATGAACGCCTCTAGTTCGCGCCACCAGGCAAGCGAAGCTTGTTTAAGACCATATAATGCGCGCAAAAGGCGCATGACCTTCTTCTCTTGGCCTTTTACTACAAAGCCTTGAGGTTGGAGCATGTATATCTCCTCGTCCAGTTTGCCATAGAGGAAGGCGGTTTTAACGTCTAATCCGGTCATGTACATGCCTTCTAGACTCGCCAGGGCGAACATCAGGTGGACGGTCTCGTAGCGGACTACCGGAGAGAATATCTCGTTATAGTCAACGCCTTCGACTTGTGAAAAGCCTTTGGCCACGAGTCTGGCACGTTTTCGATCATCAGATTTGATGTCGAAAACCCATCTGTTTTTGATCGCTTTGCGACCGTGCGGAAGATCCACGAGTTCGAAGACCTGTCGTTTATGTAAGGCGTCTAACTCGCCACGACATGCAGCCTTCCATTCTACTTGCTGCTTTTTATCTTTCAAGCGAGCAATGTCACTGTATTGTGTTGGAATTTCCATGTCAGAACTCGATGGTATTGCTTGGTTAAGCAAAAAGTTCATCAATGGATTTCCACCTTCTTTGACACGTGCAGCGAGCCATGTGTCCTCGTCCATCGGGTCATATTCGCGTTGAGTTCCAACCCTCTGATTGTTATCAGTTGCAGTGGAAGGGTTGTTATTATTGGAGGTAGGCACATCAACATGTGGTGCCGTAGAAGTACTTGGTCCAGGTTCCAAGTCACTTCGAGAAGTTTGTTGGGGTCTTCTCAGGCCTTGAGAAGGTTGACCAACTGTCTTCTTCCAATAATTCTCATGTCGGATATCTCGCTCAATATCCGTTGGTAAACGTTGTTCACCATACACGTTTCCCGGACGATTTGGGACGTTCCTGGATCTGCCAGATCTGCGTGGAAGTTCATTCCACTCATGTTGATCTTCCCTTCGCGGAGCAAAGTCTGCGGGGGTAACTGGAGCAGGTGGCGCAGGAGGAACATCGGCATTGTCATGTGCCTCTTGTTCTCTTGGTACGTCAGTCTGTGGTTCAGACCGTAAGAAGGGGCGGTTTTCAGGCGGAGGATAGTCATCATCGCCAACCTTTCCATGTAGAATGTCGTGATCTCTCTGTTCCTGAGATTCGTCATCACGATTGAAGTCCTCGCCGATAGGCGTTACTTCAGGGGTGTGGGCACCAGGGCAACGAGGGAATAATTCCTCATCAAATATTGCTGTAGCGCCAATGAACATTGAATTGTCCGAGCGCATAAAGTAATATCCCTTGATTCCGTCCACATCTGCCGAGCCTAGGTAGACCATTAGCTCAGAGCGCGCTGCAAGTTTGTTTGCACGTCTCTCTTTGGGCAGATAAACATAGGCTGCACATCCTAAAACTCTGTCCCTAGTGAGATCAGGCTTAGAGCCGTTAATCACCTCGTAAGGGGTTATCCACTTTAGTCTCGCTATTGGCGTGACGTTGTGGAGATGGATGGCATGCCGCACACAGAATTCCCACCAGGAAGCCGGTAGACACGCTGTGAAGCGTAATGTCTGGGCTTTTTCCGTGATTGTCCGAATGGCACGTTCAGCACGGCCATTCTGTTGATGTTGGTAAGGGACACTTTGTTCAAGTTTTATTCCCAAACCAAGCAAGAACTTTGTGAGCTCTGTACTTTTTAATTCTCCTCCAGCATCAATACGAATTCGTTTGACCTGTTTGTTGTGTTGAGTCTTGGCCATGGCGATGAACTCTTTGATTGAAGAGCTCGCTCCTGACTTTTTAGCTAAGCAGGACGCCCAATAGGCTGACGAATAGTCATCCACAAAAACAATAAAATATTTGAATTTGTGGTAAGACAGAACGGAGAATTCCTTGAGATCCATATGGATTAACTCGAAGGTTTCCATTGCTCTGGTGTGCGACTCAGGGAAAGACTTTGACGTCATTTTACCCTTGGCACAACCTGGACAAATCGGGATGTTCCTAGGAATCGAGATTTCCTTGGGTAATCCGGTGCATGTGGAAGGCATCTTTTTCAACGCTGCGTCGGACGGATGTCCTAAGCGTCGGTGCCAAGTTCGGTAGTCTGCAGCATATATGGTTGCGACAGAGGTTTTGGTTAAGCCCATTCCTCTTTCAATTGTCGACATTACCACATACGCTGATTCAATCCTCTCGGAAGGGAGACTCTGAACGGTGATGCGATTTGATTGATCATAAAAGTTGATGCCATGAATGGAACCTTTCACGGTCATCTTAGATCTTAATAAAACCCCCATGGAGATCAATCTCATATCCATGCCGGGGATGTGATGAACAGGGTACAAGCGAGTAATTCGCTGTCTGTCATTCACAAGATGTTTGATGAACACTGCACCTTTGCCTACCATCGGGACTGGTCCCTTGGCGGTTTGGATGTTCTCAGGTTCATCGAGCTTCTCGTAGGAGGCGTAATCTGAGATTTCGCCAGTGTAGTGTTGGGAAGCTCCTGAATCTATGATCCAGGTAGCTAAGTTTTGTGAGTCTTTGTGACTCGAGCACTCAGGTCCATTGCACATCAAAATAGTATTTATTTGTGTCTTAATGACACGCGAGTCAGGTACATGCAAGTAATTTATAGGCAATGTGATCGCCGTCCTGGAGCTAGAAAAGCATCCTGGAAAACTGCAATGAGCCTCGCTGAGTGCGTTTGGAAAGAGTACTGACCTTTCATCAAAAGCACCAGTATCAAGCCCCATGGGCTGATCGTCGCTATCCATCCTATTCTGGATTTCCTCATCGACTGAGTCCCAAATGAGCTCCTCATTAGGAAGCTCGGGGGTTGATCCGAGGGATACTAGATCCTCATCAGACACTTCCTCGATTTGAGCTGTAGGCTCGGACTGAGTTTCTTCGATTTTTCGGCGTTTGCCGTCTCGCCTATCAGTAAGGCGTGATTCGAGAGACTTTATGTTACCTTGGGATCATGACAGATCCAAAGCCTCGAGAGTGTCTCGGGCTATCTGGTAGTCCTCATATACAGACGGGGTCCCGATGAGGGTTCCCGTGAAGGCCTGAGCGGCGGGCCGCTTTCTCGGGTCTTTCGTCGTGATGGGGAGAGCCGTAGTAGGCTTGTAGAAAGATGGAGGGATGATGGCGCCGCTACCAGTTATGGTTGTAAAAAGCGGTGCCGGCTGATAAGTTGCTGAGGCGAGCTGTGAAGCTGCAGCCTTAGCCTTTTTCTCATTCCGGTCTTTGACCTGTTTGCCTGCGCGGCGATTTTTCCTCTTCTCATTAGAGGCCGAAGCCTCGGGCTTATCCTCATGCCTGTCTTTAGGTTGCCACTTTGGGTTGTTACCTTTTCTTTTGACAGCGGAGATTTTTTGAGCCGATTGAGTTTTAGAGGATGAGGAGTGATTCCTCCTCCCGCTTTCAGCGGTGATCGCCTCCTGGACCGCATTGAATGTCAAGTTGGTCGTGTCAGGGTGCGTCTGCAGGATTGTGGAGGCCAGCGAATCATACTCTTTGGGAAGAGCGTTCATCAAGATCATCGCTTGGACGATCTCGGGGATCACAACTTTGTTGGAGGTCAGGCGGGAAAAGTATTCCGCCATTTTGGAGATCTCTAGTTGTGGATTCGCTACGGACAGGCGCATGGAGACTGCCGCCTTAAAGTCCATAAAGATCTGGGAAGGTCCGATTTTCCCAAAAGCCTTGAGTAGTTCGTCCCAACACTCTTCGGCTGACATCTCATCCGCGATCAGATGGCGCATGGAGGGAGAGATTCTCATCCCTATGGATCCAGCAGCCTTATCATTCTTATCATTCCAGTCGGCAATGTCCTTTTGCAGCTCTTTTCTTTCAGCGCTCGTGAGAGTGCTGGCGGTAGAGCGCGAGGTGCCATCTGGTCTTTCTGAGACTTGAATGGTATGATCTGACGGGCAAGGAAAGGCTCCTGACGTAATCTGCCAGAGCCCTTGGGATCGGAGATAGGCTTTCATCATTTCAGCCCATGAAAGGTAGTTTGAGCCAGTAAGGACGGGAATGGAAGTCAAAGTTGACGACATTATTGATGCTGCGTGATAAACACGAATCAGCCTCAATTCATTTCCGTTGCCATGAGGCGATAACGCCGAAGGCAAAACACAATGTTCCCATACTCCTTGAGAGCATGTTTGGTAAGAACATTTTTTTAGACTTAAGTCACACAGCAGCTTGTGAAAGTGCTTAAGGTGTAGGGGGTAATGCTATCGGTCGTCGTGTCTGCATTAATGCTGACATTTTACTCTTTTTGCTGCGCTAGGCGCTGCAGAGAGTGACGGCGATAGGCACCAGGGCCCATAACCTGTTGAGACTGCAGGTCGCTGCTAGGCGTCCACGCAGGGGAAGGCATTCTTGCTCTACATACCTTGTGTGTGTTGCTAGTGTATGATCTTACTCTGGTGGTGGTTAGAGGGAAAGAACTGCTTGTATTACTACGAGGTTTACAGCGTCTTATATACGTTTAGTACATGCGCACGGACCATGTATATGTAATCAAGCACGTGACTCAATAAGTGAGTCGTTGAGGTAGGTATTGGTTTTCAACACCGTGTACCCGCACAAACCCATCTACTACAGCAGATCAAGCAGCATCAAAATCTCAGGTACCCAACTCCGCAAACCTGATAAACTGTACAGTTGGCGGAGTTTCAAGCATAACAGATGAAACATGACAGAAACAGTAACACGGAACCAACACTCATGCCTTCTTCCCGTAAATCTGATGGATCTATCAAAACTTCGACAAAAGTTACAAAAGCCTTAAAACGGAAAGCATCAAAACTTGTGAAGGTGGCATTGCCTAAAAAGAAGCAAAAGGGGCCTACTGGGGATACTATATCCTTATCGTTGACCGAAACAACAGAGATCGTAGCTGAGTCAGTTATTAGCAAGCCAACTGTTGTTCTCGGTGACGATTTGCAAACAGACACAGAGGAGAATGAAGATGCTGAGCTCAGTATGCAACTATACATGTCTACAATTTTCATAGGAGCAGGTGCTCATGAATACCTTTCAGATCATCTGAAGAAGAATTGGAACGCACCAGTCTATGGATTTTTCCACCCAATTCCCAATATTGACTATGACAATGGGCGAAAGTTCCATGAATTCACCTGTGCTGCAAAAGGTTGTCAAAAGAAAATGTGACGCTATCTGGATACAAAAGAGGCCAAATCGACAAGCAACTAGCGAAAGCATGCCAAGCTGTGTTGGGGTACCGACATAATTAATGCTGCAGACCAAACGAAGAATGATTCTGAAGCTCGGTCTCTTGTAAATCTGGGGCACAAAAATGGGTCAATCACAGCAGTTTTTGAAAGGGTTGGAAAAGGGAATGTCACTTACTCACACAGGCAGCATACCAAAACAGAGACAAAGTTTGTTCTACAGAGGTCTTTACAGTGCCCCATATGTTCCGCGCGGATCCGCGCGGATTTTCACGGACTCCGAGTTAGTCCGTACGGACTTCTGAGAAATTCATTTGGCTTGTAGTCCTGCTTAATTCCAGATTTTGAGTCGGCACGGATCCGTACAGATTTTTTCTTTTTACGCGGATTCCATGGAATTATTCCGTCCGAGTCCGAGTACAGACAGGTCGGACAGCTCGGACATCCGAGCCCATCCGAGGGAGTAATTAATTTAATGAATAATTAATATTTTTATTATTGTAAATCTCTAAAAGGTAGGGGGGGCAGGAGGATTCGAACCCACGACTGCAAGGCCACGTGAGTGTGACAGGTAAGCAATTAACCACTAGACAAACAGACTGTATAAGCCATGCCAACATGTGCCAATTTACTGGGCACCGTTGTCACCACGTCACCAACGTCACCCCGTGACTGCCAGCTCATCACCCTCACCACTACCACCCACGACGCCGCCTCCCTCTCCCTCCTCCCTCCTCCCTCCTCACCCCCCCTCCTCCACTCCACCAATAGGGGGCCCTGTGGCCCCATCTTTAAGTTTTTTATTAATATTTAGCTGATTCTTTTTTTTCCAGGGTTTCTACTGTCCATGCAACGACGGCCACCCCCTTCGCCCCCTCACTTCTGGGTCCCCCCCCCTCCACCACTCCACCATTCTGGGGGCCTGGGGCCCCCATAGTAAGTGTTTTTGTGTTCTAGTCATTTTTTATTAAGCTAACTAATTTTTTTCATTGCTTCTATTGTACATGCAACGACGGCCCCCCAACGGCACGCCCTCCTCCCCACTGAGCTGGGAGGGGGGGACTCAGGGGAGGATAGGACAGCCCGAGGGAGGTCCCGGGAGGCCTGTGGAGTGGGGTACCCGCGAGGTAAGACCCGAACGCACCCCCTGCGCTGCCACGTCACTGACCACCGGCCAGCCGCGACGATCGCCCCCCCCCCCGCGACAGGAGCCGACCAGCAACAACGCCGACACCACCAGCCGCGCCATGTCACCACCTGCATGCGAGGCAGCACCCGCCCCCACCGCCATGAGCGACTGCTCGTGGGGTGGATGGGTGGGTGCACTTGGGACATAGCGAGGAGGGAGGGGATGCGCCGGGGCGACAGGGGACGCGTCAGGGAGAGAGAGGACGCGTCAGGGAGCAGGGCAACGCGCCAGTGGGGAGGGGTACGACGTCACGAGCGGCCCCGCCCACTGCCACGTCATCACCGCCGCACGGCATCCCGACGACCAGGGGAAGCACGGGACGCGCCAGACGCCCCAGGGCGGACGCCAGCCGAAGGGGGGATGCCCAGACGACAGGGGACACGCCACAGAAGGGGGGGATGCCAGGGAGACGAGGGACGACGGGCGAGGGGAGGGAACCCAACGACGACACACCACCCGCCCCCAGCCTCACGAGCGACTGCTCGTGGGGTGGAAGGCGGGTGGAACGATGACGAGGGGGGCGACGAGACGAGGGAGGGGGGCGGACCAGACAAGGGCGGGGGGGCGGACCAGACAAGGGCGGGGGGGCGGACGAGACGAGGGGGGGCGACAAGACGAGGGGGGGCGACAAGACGAGGGGGGGGGGCGGACGAGACGAGGGGGGGCGACGAGACGAGGGGGGGATGCCAGGGAGACGAGGGACGACGGGCGAGGGGAGGGAACCCAACGACGACACACCACTCGCCCCCAGCCTCGCGAGCGACTGCTCGTGGGGTGGAAGGCGGGTGGAACGATGACAAGGGGGGCGACGAGACGAGGGGGGGCGACGAGACGAGGGCGGGGGGGCCGACGAGATGAGGGGGGGTGACGAGACGTGGGCGGGGGGGCCAACGAGACGAGGGGGGGCGACAAGACATGGGCGGGGGGGCCAGTTTATAAATGTAATTCATTTAAATATCTATATAAAAATTACAGAGCCTATGGGAATCCGCGCGGACTAGCATGGAGTCCGTGCTAATCCGCGCGGACTAGCACGGAGTCCGTGGACTCCACATGCAAATCATGTGATGTCCGCATAGTCCGCGTGGATCCGCGCGGAACATATGGGGCAGTGTAAATTACTGGTTCTACATATTGAATAATACCTCATCCTAACCCACTGGTTATAGAGCCGAAATCGTCCGCTGGGTTTCTGAGAGTGCCTGACCCTACAACATTGTAAATGACCATGGCTTTCAATCCTTGATGAAAACGGGGCGGCCAGGATATTACCTACCATCAGTGCCAGCAGTGACCTGGGATGTTCAGATGGTTTTTGCACGCACATGCCAGAGGATTGCTAACATGTTATGTGTAACCAATGATTCGTCTCTCAGCCCAGGGAAAGACTCACCAATCTCAAGGAATATGAAGGCGATCTGAATTTTGCAACCGATGCATGGACTTCCCCCAACCATGAAGCATTCGTGGCCCTTACTGTCCACCTTGAGAAGAACGGTGTACCACTTTGTCTTGTTTTGGATGTTGTCAAGGTGGCACAGTCTCATTCAGGTCTTAATCTGGCAACAACATTTGCGAAAATCCTGGAGGAATTCGGAATCACGGACAAGGTCAGTATAAGAGTTTTCCATACAAACAAGGCTCACCAAAGAATAGATACTGAGTGTCATATGCGATAATGCATTGTGTAACAACGTCATGATTGCCGAGCTCGCCAAAATCCTTCCGAAATTCTCCGAGCTCAGCCACACCTGATGCTTCCTACACATAGTCAATCTCGTTGTGAAATCAATAATAAAACAATTCGACATACCTAAAAAGCGAGAAGACGAACATCTTGACGAGGCTGAACAACAGCTGGGTGATTTAGCAGGTGACATCGACCTCAAAGAGCAAGAGGCCATAGAAGCAATGACGCAACATCAGATTGGTGGCAACATGGATTCGGAAGTTGAGCACAAGAGTGATGGCGACATCAATGGATGGGTTGACGAGATGATGTTACTGTCACCCGCTGAGCGTGAACAAGTCGAAGAAGATATCCGGCCTGTCAAATTGGTTCTTGTCAAGGTAAGATATAAAACAACACATAGGAATTTTACTTACATGTACTGGCAGCTTCGGAAAATCACATTTAAGGTCATTAACTCCTCAACACTCATCTTGCTGGCATGGTGAGAGACGCTTGAGGAGCTCAAGATGACGGACCGGATCATCCCTCGCGACGTTACAACATGCTGGAATTTGACTTACGACATGTTGAGATTTGCGCTTGAGTATCGTAAGGCCATTGACCTCTTGATGGCAGACCAAAACAACAACCTTTGAAGCTATGAGCTGAGTGAACGGGAGTGGATAATTGCAGTGCAGTTATGTGACATCCTCAAGGTGTGTGATGTAAGCGATCCACGGATCGCTGACTCATCATTCTTGAATCGTCATCTGCACAGGTTTTGAAGGACGCGAGTTTGTTCTTCTCGTGTTCCACGCCCAGTCTTGCTACAGTCATACCTGCTATGGATTTCATCAACGACAAACTTACTGCACATGCCCACGATCGATCTCTCTCGCCCTCCATCAAGGAATCTCTCGAGCTCAGAAAGAGAACGCTGAACCAGTACTACTCACTCATGGACTCATCTGAGGTGTACCGAATCTCTATGGGTATGCAATCTTATGTTTTACTTGACAATCCTTCTCACCCCATTACTGTTTAGTCCTCCATCCCCGCCACAAGCTCTCATACTTTACAACGGCTGGCTGGGAACAAGAATGGGTTGATACAGCAAAGGAATTGGTACGTGATGTGTTTGAGTGATCTTACAAACAGCCAGATGCTCGAGGGGAAGGAACACCGGCCCCTGCCCCTGCAACATCAGTGAAGGTGCGAGCCCTCTCTTCCCAAGGGATTCTTGGTGCAACTGATGTCTCTAGGCACTGTCCAAGCCGGTAAACATGTTTGACAGCCTGCCATCGCTCAGTGCCCCAACACGAAAGGAATTGCGGGACGACCTCGACAGGTACCTTAGCACAGACCCCGAAACGGTAAAGGACATCCTGTTGTCGTGGCATGAGCACTGCAGGATGTATCCCTCCCTCTCCCGTATGGCACTGGATTATTTAACAATCCCTGGTGCGTTACTTTCTTCTAAAGTTTGGTAGTCACCTCAAAACTTTTCTGTCAGCTACATCTGTCGACGTCGAACGTATATTTAGCCATGGCTGCCTCCTGTTGTCCCATGTCCGTAACCGGCTTTCCGCACAGTCTACACGAGCACTTTTATGCTTAGGCTCTTGGAGCTGACTAGGTCTAGTAAGAAATACCAATGTTTTAGCTATTACAGTACTTGATGATGTCGAGGGGGAGGAGGAACCAGAGCTTGAGGATGGTTGGGACCAAATTCTATTGTAACAGGTTCATAATAGATATTTTGTGACTGAACCTGCCTACGAAACCCGTACCCGTTTGGACCCGTGGCTTCTGACCCGTGGGTTGCAGGTACGGGTAGGTGTGGGTATGGGTACGGGTAAGCCAAAATGTACCCACGGGTTACCCATGCAAAACGCTACTTGGCTCCCTTGGCCTGTCTGTCCCTATAGAGATGATAGGAGACTGTGGCTGTATTTCTTACTACCACTGGTAGACTTGACCCTAGACTGTTCTAGGCTTGTATCCCAACACTCCCCCTCAAGCCTAGGATGGCTGAGTGGTAAGGTTAAGTATTCAAACCATCACTCCCCCTGAAGACTAGGGTGGAATGGTTTTTTGGTGGTCATCCAGGTGCATTAAAACCTTTGTATGGTGGAAAACCCGGTGGGAAAAACCAGCTCACACACACCAGCATCTATTCTGCTCCTGTAATATGTAGCATATATATACTACAATGCATATAGGAAGTATAGTATAATGTCCATAGGAGCTTCACTGTAATGATATCATAGTGACTTCATAGTCCCCTATATAATTCCCCAGATAGACTTGTCTATCATTGTATATTATAGGGGGATCCCTGGATAGCATAGGAGATAGCCTTGGCTCCTTTGGCCTGTCTGTCCCTATAGAGATGATAGGAGGCTGTGGCTGTATTCCTTACTACCACTGGTAGACTTGACCCTAGACTGTTCTAGGCTTGTATCCCAACACTCCCCCTCAAGCCTAGGATGGCTGAGTGGTAAGGTTAAGTATACAAATCATCACTCCCCCTGAAGACTAGGGTGGAATGGTTTTTTTTTTTGGTGGTCATCCAGGTGCATTAAAACCTTTGTATGGTGGAAAACCCTGTGGGAAAAACCAAGTCACACACGAGGAAAGCTACTGGGTTATTGTGGATAAATGTCCCCCTTTGCCTCATAAGGCCTTTGGAGCGATATCCAATAAAGTTGGCATTTCTTCAACTTCATTTTGCAATTTTCACAGTCTGCATATATTCTGCTTGACTGTGTGGACTTCTCCTTCTCTTCTTGATTTCTTCTTTAAGCTATCACATTTTTTTGTGTTTTCTTTTTCATGCCCATTGGCTGTGTGCTCCCATCTGACTCCCCCTCACAGACATTTGGGTCTGGAAAGGTGCCTCTTTAAGCGATGGTAAGTAATCAGAGAGTTGGAGACCATGTATGGGTACTCAGGTGATGTGTCTGGTCATTGTTTGGGATCTATTGTGTCCACTGTTGCCTTTTCATTGCATCTGTCACCTGACTGGTACTCTCATGACCAAATTTGTCACATGCACTGCATCTTGAATTTCCAATCCAGCAGCAGCTTTCTGTAGCATGGCCAGGCCTATCACAATGTTTGCAGTGCATCTTGGGAAGTGTATTTGATAATATCCTATTAGCCAGATTTTTCTTGTATGGTCTGGGCTTCCTAGTTTTGGATATTGAGGATAGCATGCTTTGACTGCCATTTTCCCCATTTTGAGTATGATTTTGTCGTCTAAGATATTCTTCTTTAAGAATTCCTGAGATCCCATTGTTTTCTTGGGGTCTATTTCCACAACTCCTTTTCTGCCACCAATGTAGGATTCTGTAAAAACATCCCAGGATAGGGGTAGCGATGATGAAATGATGAGTTTGAAAAAGGTATCTGATATTTTGAAGTCTTCATCACCTGTTAAATTGATGCACTCCCAATATGATTTGAGTTCATTGAGATGTGAGCTGATATTGGTTTGTTGAGAATGGAGTGGTGAACAGTGACAGGAAGAGTTAAGGGCAAGGTTAAGACACTATTATTGACACTGTTATAGGGGATATGACATAGCTATTCCATTATTAACTGGTACAGGGGTCTATTACAGAATACCTCCTTTATATACTAAAGGAGTGCATTACACTATACCTCCTAACTGTGTAGTATAAATATTGCACATCATGTAGGAGATGATAATAACATTCCTCCCTGTGGCAGACTCCCTCACTCACAAGCCTTTGAGATTAACTTCATCTACATATGATATCATGGCTTGGTAAGTCCTAGACTTCCTGCAGGGTGTGTCATAGACACTCTATCCATAGCTCTGTCTTGGATAGGCTATCATAGACATGGCTATATCTTGCCTATCCCATGATAGACATGCTGCAGGATGATTAATCCTGTAGCATGTGTTAACTGTGGATTCCCCTATATGTCTCTGCATGTGTTAACCTCTGTTAAACATGTGTTAATATGACTTAGCATATTCTGGCAATATTCCATAGGCATGTTAACTGCCTTGGCTTGCCTGTATACTTTTGTATACATAATCCCAACACTCCCCCTCAAGCCTAGGCAGTATAGGACAATGAGTGGAATGGTTCTGTGAATGTCATCACTCCCCCTGGAGTGGTTAATAATTTTCTTTCAGGTGCGTCAAAACCTCTGTGGATGGAAAACCCATTGGGAAAAACCAATCTCACCAAGGAAAGCTACTGAGTTATTTTTGACTGAATTCCCATCTCTTCCCTATGCCATGAAAACTTAGGCTTTGGTAAAGCCTTTGTTAATACGTCCGCTGTTTGTTCCGGATCACGACAGTTTTGAATATCAATAATTTTGTTGGTGACTAAATCTCGGACCCAGTGATGCCGTATAGCGATATGTTTCGACCTCTGGTGAAATTGAGGGTTATGGGTTAAAATTACTGACCCTTCATTATCGCCTTGAATAATTGTCAGATTTTCTTGGGTGTATCCGAGTTCACCATACAAATTTCTTAGCCAAGTGGCCTCGCGTCCAGCTTCGGATAATGCGACATATTCCGCTTCCGTTGAGGATAGTGCAATAATTGTTTGTTTCTTTGATTTCCAAGTTATTGCTCCCCCTGCTGTCAGGAAAACATATCCTGTGGTGGACTTGAAGTCCTCAGAATTTGCAAATGATGCATCGGCAAATCCATGGAAAAGGTTATTGTTTTCAGTCTCATCCTGGGATTTTCTGTAAATAATTCCAAGAGTTTTCGTACCTGCTAAGTACCGGAGTATCCGCTTAACAGGGTTTGCATCAATCATGCCTTCTTTACGAAGGACATTCTCGATATATTTTTCTTGAGATATTTTGATGCTATCATTGGCGCACGTAATTTCTATGCCCACGATTTTGCTAGGCTCTCCTAGGTCGGTGACGTCCCATTCTGATGTTAACGCATTTTTCATATGCTTCATCATTTTATCTGCTGATGCAAAAAGCAGGGTGTCGTCTACCCATACCGTTATGATGCCTATATTTTCTTCATCCCGTCGAATATATGCGCAAGGATCTGCCCATAATCATGAATTTTAAGTTTACCATCAAATTCGTTATTCCACTCTCGACCTGCCTGCTTTAATCCATAAAGCGGTTTAAATAGCTTGCATACTCGGCCTGTTCCATCATTACATCCTTCAGGTTGTTCCATGTATATAGTCTCTTGTAGCGTGCCATTGAGGTATGCGCCCTTTACGTCCATCTGTTGTATTTTTAGACCTTTCTCTGATGCGAGTGCTAAAATCGCCCGGAGTGTGTCCATTCGTACAACTGGTGAAAAAGTTTCCGTGAAATCATAACCGGGTCTTTGTGCATACCCTTTTGCAACTAGCCGCACTCTATATCGTACAATTTCCCCTTCTTTATTTCGTTTCCGAATAAATACCCATTTATTTGAGATTGGAACGGCATCTGGAGGTTTTTCGACAAGTTCCGAAGTACCCTTTTCTTTGAGCAAGTCTAATTCAATTTGCATTGAATCCTTCCATTCCGCCCATTCCGGGGATTGTTTTGCGTCTTTGAGACTGTTTATTTTGTCTCCGGCTATTATTGCATAGGCTTCTTCTATATTTAGAAAGGTTTTGTCATCTTCCTCTTCCGCAAGGTGGTAAAGATGTTTGTAGTCGGTACGAATTCCACAAGTTTTCCGTGGTTCATTATCATATGCACGCGTCTTACGTGGTCTAGTGATATCTATGTTTCCCTCATTTTCATTCCGTTTACGCTTCCGAGGCTGCCTTGCCGGTTCCGTGATCCGTTGATCGGAGTTACCCGTCGGCGGCACATTCGGTGTTTCCCCACCAGACTCCCCCTCCGTCGAGGGTGTAACATCAATGTCTTCGGGAGGCTCAGGTTCATCTGTAGCGTCTATAAGTCGGAAGTTCCGAGAGGTGAGAACATTTCTTGTTTCGGCATTGTAATATTTTATTGCTCCCGCGCCGTCGTCGTAGCCGACATATGCACGGCGCTTTGATTTAGGTAGCATTTTTCTTTCTTCTTTCTGGCCTTGTAATAATACCCATACTGGGGCTCCGAATTCACGTAAATTTGATACGTCCGGTTTTTTATTGTGCCAGCCTTCATAAGGTGTTGTTTCCCGAAGATGTTTGGTAAATGATCGGTTCCGGATATAGGCAGCGTGTAAGACTGCAAATTCCCATAAAAATTCTGGAAGCTGGTTAGCAGCCAGCATTGCTTGGGATAATTCGACCAGGGTTCTGTTCATCCTTTCCGCAACTCCATTCTGTGATGGTGAGTATGGTGCGGTAAGTCGATTTTCTATACCTCTTTCTTTGCAATATTTTTCCAGTTTTTCGTTAACAAATTCTTTTCCACAATCAATTTGTATACCCTTCGGCTTCTTGCCTTGTGTTTCCAAATGGGCAAGGTAATTTATTACCCCCTGTGCTGCATCACTTTTCTCTTTGAGGCATTCAATTGTGACGAACCTTTTAGCATCATCCACAAATAGGAGATAATAATATTTGCCATTAATAGATTTGATGGCGTATTTTCCCCACAAGTCTATGTGGGTTAATTCTCCTGGTTTCGTGTTTCTTTTTGTCGACTTCGGAAAAGGCTCTTTATTTTGCTTTGCACTTATGCAAGCTTCGCAATCCGGTTTAGGACTATTTTCGTCGACATTGAAACCGATCACCAAATTTCGGCTCAATAATTGTTGAAGTCCAGAATATCCTACATGTCCAAATCGTCGGTGCCAAGTTTCCCAACTAAGTGGTTTTACGTTTCCGACGAATGTTTGATTAACGGCGGGAATTTTAGACGGCTTGCTAGAATTTTTTAATACCATTTTCATCTTGTATAAATGGTTATTAATTTTCTTTCCTTCTGCAAGTTGTTGTCCGTCTTTTGTTGTGAGGATTAATTTTCCTTGTCCTCCAATATATTTTCCGCCGGCCGCATCCCATCGCCCCAACGAAATTAAATTGTTTCGTGTTCCAGGCACATGTAGGACGTCTTCCAGATGAATATTAAAATTTTGATTGTTGCATGTCGAAATTATTTCAACAGTTCCTTTGCCTGCAATTTTAGCTTCCAATCCACCTACCCCAGTTACGGAATTATTTTTCATTGGAGTGTATGTTTTGAAGGCTTCTCTTTGATGCGTGACATGCGATGTTGTTGCTGAGTCAGCCAACCAGTCGTAGTAGATCAAACGCTCGTCCATTACGGCATCGTTACAAGCATCATAGGAATCAAAATTATAATGTTCTTCTTGAGCTGAAAATGCAATAAATTCCTCCACAGCATTGGACTGTTCCACAGGTTTTATTTTCCCTTTTTCCTTATCTTTCTCCTTTTTCTTCCCCCAACAATTTTTTGCCTGATGTCCGATTTTTCCACAATTATGGCATTTATTGCCTTGGAATTTTCGGCATTTACTGGACCAATGTCCAGGGTGCTTGCAATGATCACAATATGGCTTCAGGGATTTTTTACGATCGGTAAGACGGTTTTCAAGGGTTTTCTCCTTTTGGGCGGTCATCTGGATTTTAGCCAGGTTTACAATTCCGCCGGAGTTATTATTCCCGTTATTCCGGTTAAGCCGTAATTTGTATTCTTCCCTTAATAATCCAATAAATGCGTCCGAAGTTAAGCGGCGCTTTGGATCTAAGTCATTTGGATCATTTGCGTTTCCGTTGTAGGGCTCGACATATGTTTGCCAAGAGTTTGGTAAGGATGCCGAAATGATCGATTTAAATCGGGTATCTGAGATATGGAATTCTATATTTGGAAACCTGTTGATCTGGTCTCGGTAAGACTTCAAGACGTCCAAATGCTTTAGGAGGTCGTCAGAATTATCAGCCTTTGTCTCATATAATAAACACTGCAGTTGATTAACTGTTTGATGTGCCTTGTTTTCATGAGTAACCGATAATGCGGTATACATAGCTTCTGCGCTTTGTTTTGATCCGACGTGATTTATTTGCGAGGAGGTGATGTTGTGGATAATGACTTGTTGTGCCCAAGTATCGTTTTTGTCCCAGTTGTAAGCACTCTCCGGATCTATATTTGGATCCGGTCGGTTTATCTGACCAAAAACATATCCCGTTATGTCACAATTAATAAAAACACGCAACATTCTCTCTTTCCATTCGTGCCAGTTTTCATCCGTCAAATGATCGCGATCAGCGATCTTGTTTACATTTGAGTATTCTTTGGTCCAAATTAAGGAAATAGGTATTCTTATAACCAGATCAACCTCTGGTGTATTGATCCGTTGTCTGCGCTTTTCTTGTGCTCTGGAAGTATATACTCTTCCTGATCGTTTAGGGGTTTCTTGTGCAGGGGGTTCCCCAAATAATGATATATGGTTGTCTTCTTGGTCCCCTTCATAATCCATGTCTGGTTCAGGGTCAGGGCCCATAACCTGTTGGGAATGGAGTGCTGAACAGTGACAGGAAGAGTTAAGGACAAGGTTAGAGGATGAAGTTTAATCTCAAAGGCTTGTGAGTGAGGGAGTCTGCAACAGGGAGGAATGTTATTATCATCTCCTACATGATGTGCAATATTTATACTACACAGTTAGGAGGTATAGTGTAATGCACTCCTTTAATACATAAAGGAGGTATTCTGTAATAGACCCCTGTACCAGTTAATAATGGAATAACTATGTCATATCCCCTATATAATTCTCCAGATAGACTTGTCTATCATTGTATATTATAGGGGGTTCCCTGGATAGCATAGAAGACAGTCTCGGCAGTCTTTGTAGTCTTGGCCAGTTTATTAAGGGTAGCAGCTTGGGAATTAATATTATTCCCTGTGGCTGTGTTGGACTCTACCAGTGGCAGATCCTAACCCTAACCTTAAGCTTAGGACTTGTATTCCTTCTCCCTAGGCTTGTTAACTGCCTTGGCTTGCCTGTATACTCTTGTATACATAATCCCAACAGATGATAGGATACTGTGGCTGTATTCCTTACTACCACTGGTAGACTTGACGAGTACATTACACTCCCCCACATATTCCGGCCGGAATTTCCGGAATTTCCGGAATTTGTCCGGAATTTCCGGATTCCGGTTGTACTTTTTTTGAGTGTAATTCTCACTGTAGAGGATAATTCCGGTCTAAATAATTAGACCGGAATTTCCGGAATTTACCCGAACCAGGAAAAACCGAACTAACCGAACTAACCGGACGCGTGTCACATGGCCACAATCGCCACCATGACGTGTCGTGACTGCCAGCTCACTCGTTGGCACCACCCCACCACCATCATGACGACGGCCGCCCTCCCCGCTCCTTGCCGCTCCCTCCCTGCTCCCTCCCCCCTACTCTAGCACACCATGGGGGCTATGGCCCCCATGTTAAGTATTTTAAAGCATGTTTCATGTTTATTTAAAACTAAAAAAATGTTTCTTTTTCTATTAGTTTTCTTTTTGTATTTGTATGCTACGACGTGCCGCCCCTCCTCCCCACTTAGTTGGGAGGTGGGGGGCTTCATGGGATGAGGGACGGTGCCAGGGGAGTGCCAGGGAAGGGAGAGGGGGCGACGCCAGCGCGTCGCCGCCACGTCACTGCCACTTCACCGCCAGCTGCCGCGTCGCCGCCACCCACCCACTCCTCCTCCACCTCTTTCCGCCAGATGCGAAGGGGATGCGAGGGGAGCAGGATGACGAGAGCCGCCACGTCAACGGCCACCGACCGGCACCACCACGTCACCACCACCCGCCACGTCACCGCCCACTGCCCACCACCCCCAGCGAGGGACAACCCCCCACCAACAAACGACCGGCCCCCAGGTCCACAAGGGACAGGGGAACGCCCCTCAGAGTGAGGGGACACGTTAGAGACGACGGGACGCACCGGGGGGCAGGGGGACGCGACAGAAGGGAGGGGGACAGGGGCGCGATCGACCGCCCGACACTCAGCGCAACAGAGCACCCCCCACCACCGCTGCGAGCAACTGCTCGCAGGGCGGAGGCGGGGTGCAGTAGGCGGGGTGAGGGGGGCGCGTCGAGAGGGAGGGGGGCGCGTCGAGAGGGGACAGGGGGATGCTACAGACCGCGACCGCCCGCGCCAGGAGGGAGGGGGGACGCCAGGGGACGGGGGGACGGGGGGACGCCATAGGTGGGAGGGGCGACGCGTGGGGGACCGGGGGACGCCATAGGAGGGAGGGGAGGCGACACGCCCGACGCGACACCGCTGCCGCCACGTCACCCCCACCGACCCAGCACCCTCCCCCAGCCAGGGATAACCCCACCGACACGTCACCTGCCCCCAGGCCCACGAGGGACAAGGGGACGTCCCTCAGAGCGACGGGACATGCCGGGAGGGAGGGGGACGCGAGGGACGCGAGGGGGGACGGGGGACGCCATAGGAGGGTGGGGGGACGCGTGGGGGGACGGGGGACGCGCCAGGTGCGACACCCAGCGCGACAGAGCACCCCCACCGCCACTGCGAGCGACTGCTCGCAGGGCGGAGGCGGGGTGTGGTAGGTGAGGATGACGGATGGGCACGGGGAGGGGGGGGACAGGGAAGGGGGGCAACAACGGCGACGCGCCGCGCCCCACTCCCCCTCCCCTCTTCAATCTTATTTCGTACATATTGTAATCAATTTAAATACTATAAATAATACTCTGTCAGATCGAGGGGACGTGCCAGACGCGCGACCACATGACACCCAGGGTGACAGAGCACCCCCCACCACTGCTGCGAGCGACTGCTCGCAGGGTGGAAGGGGGTGCAATAGGCGAGGGGCATGGGAGGGGGGCGGTGACGGCGACGCAACCGCTGATGTGCAGGCGACGTGCCCCACTCCCTCATCCTCAAAAATGAGTCTGGAATTTCCGAACTCGACCGGACTTTCCGGAATATGTGGAGGAGTGTAAATTACAGGACTTGACCCTAGACTGTTCTAGGCTTCTATCCCAACAGAGATTGTCAAGCTGCATCACAATTCAATGATTGTGGGACACCCAGGGCAGTGGAAGACATTGACTAAATTCATATTCAATTATGTTGATGGGTGCAACAAGTGCCAGCAGTACAAGAACATACCGAAACCTCCAGCAGACAAGCTGAGACTGATAGACTCCCCTGTGGGGCTGTGGAAAGCAATCTCTGTGGACTTCATTATGGGGCTGCCAGAGGTGCAAGGATACAACATGCTCTGAGTGGTAGTCGATTGGGCAAAGAAGCAAATGCATGTGATTCTGACAACAGAGGAAACCAGTGCATTGGGACTGGCTAAGTTATATCACAATAATATGTGGCTGTACCATGGACTCCCCAACTCAATCATATCTGACTGAGGACCCCAGTTGACCGCTGTGCTGATGCATGAATTAAATAAACTCTTAAAAATACAAGCAAAAACATCTATGGCCTACCACCCACAGACTAATGGTCAGACCAAATCAGTCAATCAGGGCATAGGACAGTACCTGCAGCTCTTTGTAAATTATCAGCAGGACAACTGGCCAGAGTGGATCACCTTGGGTGAATTTGCCTACAACAACTGCATCCATTCAGCAATCCAAACCTCACCTTTGTATGCTAATTATGGCTACAACCCCCAGATGGGCTTTGAACCAAGAAGGGAAGGAAAGGTTGAAGCAGTGGAGGACCTTGCAGAGAGAATGAAGTGGGTGCACAAGGACGCATTGACCAAGGCTCGGGACAAGATGAAGCGATACATGGACCAGATTAGGGGAGAGGCCCCAGACTACAAAGTTAGGCAGAAGGTGTGGTTGGAATCAGATGACCTGCAGTTGGAGTGACCCTCATGCAAGCTCACAGAGAAACGCTTAGGTCCTTACCCTGTCACTGAGCTGATGTCAACAAACACTGTCAAGCTTAAGTTACCAAAAGCCATTAAGATCCACCTGGTTATCAATGTATCAAGGGTCAGGCCCAACATGGAGGCCAAGACCCCAGGACAGTGAGCTGAAGCACTGCCACCTGAAGAGATAGATGGAGAGTTGAACTATCATGTGGGGGAGGTACTGGATTCATGGCTGTGCCATGGCCAGCTGCAGTACTTGGTGAAGTGGCAAGGGTATATAAAGGAAAATAACACCTGGGAGCCTCCCAGCAACCTTGAACATGTAGCAGTGGAAATTGTGGCCTTTCATCACTCACACC
The DNA here is from genome assembly GCA_964034925.1 of Tricholoma hemisulphureum. NCBI lineage: Eukaryota > Fungi > Basidiomycota > Agaricomycetes > Agaricales > Tricholomataceae > Tricholoma > Tricholoma hemisulphureum. Next base: position 662,122 of record OZ035928.1, on the reverse strand, counting down.
CCACTGCCCCATGTTGACTTAGATTGTTGGCACATTTTCTGTTTCAGCCATACAAAAACCTCACCGATACTCCAGAGGGCCTTGTGTCTCTTCTGGAATCCAAGCCCTAAAGAGGGGTTTATGTACACGACACTAAGGGTAGCTGAATGATCATTTTATGATCAAAGACATGGTCCAGGGTAGGTAGACAATCGGACATGCAGTAGACACATGTTGCTGTGCAACACATGCTAAAGGCATGTGAGGCCATGCAAGGCAGTGCACATGAGGGCAGCACCTCACAGCTTAGGCTTGGACTACACATGGTTACCACATGTACTATAGAAGGTGGGGTAGTCAGCCATGGGATAGTCCAAGAGGAAAAGGGAATGAATATGAATGATTAACAGTGTTTAACTGCTACTGGGACCATGGCTAGGATGTTGTGAGTCAGTTGGTATATGTTTTGTATTTTTACACCAAGTATTATGCACACTGGGAATATTTTTTGACTGAAACTGCCAAATTAAGAAAAACTGGCAAGTCGGCCAGGTGTGAGAAACTATCTGAAACACAACATATTGTCATTGTCAAAAGCATCGTTGACTATTAACAAGTTACTACTTTGCATACAGAGATATAATTGCAAGAAAATATACATTCCAACTCTTATAAATCAGTTTCATGCCTTGAAATACATTTGAAGTGCCCCTCCTACTCCCTGTCACATTCTCAGCCCCCATCAATGCAGCACTGGCTGTGCTGCTCAAAGAAGTCCTCAAAATGTTCATAAATACATGCCTACATCTTTGCCTTCCATCGCAACCACTGTAACTCCTCCTGTGCTTGTGGTGCAAAATTCTGGCTGAGGTGGCATCAGAGAAGGAATGGGAGGTTGGCTGTAGGATGGACAACACCTCTGTGGGATGCCTCAAGTAAACCTCATAATAACATTTAATGATACAGCTATGCATAGAGTTCTCAGGTCTGGTTGGGTCCGGTTTTTCGGCCATTTCGGCCCCAACTGGACCTCAACCAGTTGGTGATTCACTTACAAAGGCTCCAACTACAACCACAACCACAGTTGCAGTTGCTTTGCGGTTACTTCACTGGTTCCAACCAGTCACAACTGGTCACAACCAGTGTGGAAGGGGAATGAGCCTAGCTGAGGTCACTGTTGTCGGGTTGTCATGTCGCACTGGCACAGGTAAGTCTGAATGGGGAAAACATGTGACAAAAGTGTCCAATGTGTTGTCAGTGTAAAATGGTAACAGAATGGGGAGTTCTCTAATGGGTCAAGAACTTGAGAATGGAGAAATAAAGAAAAGGCGCATCTGTGAACAACGCGTTGTGATTGGATCGATCGCTGAGTGAAGCCCGTGGGGAAAAAATGAAAAATGGTCAACAGAAATGTAACTCAAGTCTTAAGAGACTCGATTAGAAGACTCGCACATTGGCAAGGAATGAGTTTGCTGACTCAAATAACAATAGAAGCAGAGCGAGCCTTTTTGAAGCTTTCAAACATGAAACTTGATCACTTAACAAACTTCTACACTGAAATGTGTAGTTGACTTCAAGAACTCTTGAGCCGTTGAGAGGATACTTTACAGGGAGTGAGAAAACCGGGGAGAAGAACTGTCCCATTCGATAGGTGGGGAGACACCTTAAATACAAAATGCGAGTACTGCCTATAGAATCATGTGAAAGCACGCATACTCTTGTGCCAATCAGTCCATTGGGGATGCTCAACAAAGTAAAGAAAAGTCCAAAAAAGGAAATTTGGGATCTCATACCAAACTCAGCTACATCATGATGTCCAAAGATAAATGGTTGTCAGTCCGGTGTCATCATGTCTGCCTCTCAGAATGTTACTTGCCAGGAATTGCTTGGGGAGGGAACTAATGTCAAAGGGCTCTATTGACGATACAACGCTCGGGCCCCCAACAAGTGTGGAGCACCTTCAAAGGGGTCCTCTTGACCCTACTCGTCTGACAGTTCTGTCCATCGAATTGGAAGCGACTAGCCGTAGAAAGGGTAAGCGTCAGTCCCTCAATTAACTACAGAAATTTGAGAAAAGTGATGAAAAGGAGAGAAAATAAGAAAATAAAAATAAAAATGGCCTTCTCCCATAAAGATCCATCGAGGTGAGGTCGTCTTCTCCAAGGGGAATTGAGGAAAAAGCAGGAAATAGCAAAAACACTTGAGTTGAACACATCAAATGATAATTTTGAGTTCAGGGCCTTCTTAATCGATTCTGTGAAGATCTAAGAATTTTAAAATAAAGTGTCAATGGTCAGCTGCCAAGCTAAAGGACATGGAAATCAGGGACAAAGGGCAGGAGGGAATATCATGGCTTGCAATGGGGTTACCAAATAAAAAGACCTGGAAGGGGAGAGTTGACAGGTATGTCACCCTTCCCTTCCACACCAGTGATAATACTCAGTCTGAGGAGACACCTGGAGAAAACACACCAAATGTACTCCAACTAGACTAGAGGAAGGTTGCAAGGTGGCTTTGGGTTGGTGCTTGTCACAAGGTAGAAGGTTGAAAGATTGAGGGAGAATACGATAAATGGAGCTAGGACTGGGCTTGCTGAGATGAGATATTATGATAGGACAATGCTAGAATTGAGCTCTGTGCTCTAAATGATAGAGGGAATGATAACTTGACTTGTTTCTTTTCTAACTACTGCATGTCTTATATAGATTTTTAATGTGGGGCTAAGGAGTAAGAAGTGGGTAAGAAGCCCAAGTAAAATGAAGGGAATCAAAGATCAAAGGAATGGAGAGAGGTAATTGAATAAGGAGTGAAGTAATGGAATATCATGTGGGTGATGGAATAAGGAGTGGCAGTATGGAGTATGTGTGGATAGCAAATGATGAAAATTCTACCTGGTGTAAGAGACTTGTCTCCTGTCAAGAAATGTGCCCACTGTCCATCAGACATGTGAGAGGGAGTGGAGGAGATGATGATGTGACCCTGGGTGTTGGGATACAAGCCTAGAATAGTCTAGGGTCAAGTCTACCAGTGGTAGTAAGGAATACAGCCAAAGCCTCCTATCATCTCTATAGGGACAGACAGGCCAAGGGAGCCAAGGCTATCTCCTATGGGATCCCCCTATAATATACAATGTTAGACAAATCTATCTGGGGAGTTATATAGGGGACTATGAGGTCACTATGATATCATTACAGTGAAGCTCCTATGGACATGCTCTTGTCCTCATCCTTCCTCTGTGTGATCTTCCACTCACTCTCAGTGACCTGATCCCAACACTGGGAACTATGTCATGTGACCCAATCATAAGACTGTTGACAATACCATTTCTTTTCACTATAACTCCCACTAAGCCATGTTATCCAGCAATACTTCTCTTGCACTGTTCCTCTGCATCATCCTCTTGATCCTGTGCATTCTAATGGGGTACCAACAGAGAAGGGCTGAAGTCTGGGGACAATACACAGCGGATCTTGAGATGGAGAATCTCTTGACTGGAGTAAGTGACATGTCTTCTTTGATCGGATAGGAGGTGAACTCCAATAAAGTGGCTGCAAGAGCGAACAGAGCATTTGAAGTGGATATTACAGATGTGATGGATGATGAAGATGAGGTTTCATTTCAGGATCGGATGTAGCACAAGGATTTGCAATACAATTGTTCTGTGAGGATCTGAAACGACCTATGTGCTGAGCAGAGGATTTGATGGAAAAATAAAAAAACAACTGGTTCAGAGCATAGACCGCTCTTGATACCTATCACCGGACTCAGTTGCAGTCGGTTGCAGTCGGTCAAGACCATATATGTACTTGGTAATTTAAATTCAATCAAATGTAAAACCAAAATAAATCATGCCCCCCCCCTTTGAGGTGAGGAAGGGGGGGACAGGGGAGAGTAGACGAGAGAGCCAGAGCCACCAATGGGTGTGAGTGGGGGACAGGCATGGGTGGGGGACGGGCATGGGTGGGGGATGGGCATGGGTGGGGGATGGGCATGGGTGGGGGATGGGCATGGGTGGGGGATGCCTGCCAAGTGGGGGACAGGTGGTGGGCAACATTCAGTGAGTGGGGGAGTGGCATGGGTGGGGGACAGGTGATGGGCGATGTTCAATGAGTGGGGGATGGACAACAAGTGGGGGACAGGTGACAGGCAATGGGCAATGTTCGACAAGTGGGGGACAGGCAGTGGGTGATGGGCAACATTCGACGAGTAGGGGATGGGCGATGAGTGGGGGACGTGCACAGGTGGGAGACAGGCAATTTGTGGGACAGGCAACAAGGGGGAAAGGCAACAAGTGGGGGACAGCCAACAAGTGGGGGGTTGGTGGTGGCCTGTAATTTACACTCCTCCACATATTCTGGAAATTCCGGTCGAGTTCGGAAATTCCGGACTCTTTTTTTGGAGGATGGGGGAGTGGGGCGTGCCGCATGTGCATCGGCGGTTGTGTCGCCGTCACTGCCCCCCTCCGGTGCCCTCCCGTCACCCTCGCCTATTGCACCCCCCTCCGCCCTGCGAGCAGTCGCTCGCAGCAGTGGTGGGGGGTGCTCTGTTGCCCTAGGTGTCGTGTGGTTGCGCGTCTGGCGCGTCCCCTCGCTCGGACAAAGTAGCATTTATATTTATTAAATTAGAGTATAAATAAAATAAATCTATACAAAATAAAATGAAGGGGGAAGGGGGATAGTGGGGCGCGTCGCGTCGTTGTCATCACCCCCCTCCCCGCGCCTGTCCATCACCCCCGCCGCCGCCCTGCGAGCAGTTGCTCGCAGCGGTGGTGGGGGGGTGCTCTGGCGCGCTGAGTGTCGGGCGGCCGCGGTCTGTCGTGTCCCGTTGTCCGCTACGCGTCCCCCTGTCCCCCTACGCGTCCCCCTGTCTCCCTACGCGTCCCCCCATCACCCCCGCCTACTGCACCCGGCCTCCGCCCTGCGAGCAGTGGCTCGCAGCGGTGGTGAGGGGTGCTCTGTCGTGCTGAGTGTCGGGCGGCCGTGGTCTGTCGTGTCCCCTTGTCCCCTACATGTCCCCCTGTCCCCCTACGCGTCCCCCTGTCCCCCTACGCGTCCCCCTGTCTCCCTACGCGTCCCCCCATCACCCCCGCCTACTGCACCCGGCCTCCGCCCTGCGAGCAGTGGCTCGCAGCGGTGGTGAGGGGTGCTCTGTCGTGCTGAGTGTCGGGCGGCCGTGGTCTGTCGTGTCCCCTTGTCCCCTACATGTCCCCCTGTCCCCCTACGCGTCCCCCTGTCCCCCTACGCGTCCCCCTGTCTCCCTACGCGTCCCCCCATCACCCCCGCCTACTGCACCCGGCCTCCGCCCTGCGAGCAGTGGCTCGCAGCGGTGGTGAGGGGTGCTCTGTCGTGCTGAGTGTCGGGCGGTCGCGGTTGATCGCGCCCCCTTGTCCCCCTCCGTTCTGGCGCGTGCCCCTGCCCCCCAGTGCGTCCCGTCGTCCCTGGCGCGTCCTCTCGCTCTAAGGGGCGTTCCCCTGTCTCCTATGGGCCTGGGGGCAGGTCGTGTGTCGGTGGGCGTTGTCCCTCGCTGGGGGTGGTGGGCGGTGGGCGGTGACGTGGCGGTGGCGGGTGGTGGTGACGTGGTGGTGCTGGGTCGGTGGGCGTGACGTGGCGGCAGCGGTGGGCGCTCGGTCTGTAGGTGTTGGTGACATGGCGGCTGCCAGGCGTTGGTGACGTGGCGGCTGCCGTCGTTCCCCCTTCCTTCCCTGGCAGGTCCCTGGCGCCTTCTCTCATCTCATGAAGCCCCCCGCATCCCAGCTAAGTGGGGAGGAGGGGCGGCACGTCGTAGCATACATATACAAAAAGAAAAGCTAAAAGATCAAAAAAACTTTTTTTAGCTACAAATAAGCATGAATCAGATTTTAAAATACTTAACATGAGGGCCTATGGCCCCCATGGAGTGCTAGAGGAGGAGGAGGGAGGGGAGAGGGAGGAAGGGAGGGACGGGGGAGGGAGGCGGTCGTCGTGACTCGTGATGGTGGGGTGGCAACGCATGAGCTGGCAGTCACGACGCGTCACGGTGGCGATTGTGGCCATGTGACGCGTGTCCGGTTAGTTCGGTTAGTTCGGTTAGTTCGGTTTTTTCCTGGTTCGGGTAAATTCCGGAAATTCTGGTCTAATTATTCAAACCAGAATTATCCTCTACAATGAGAATTACACTCAAAAAAAGTACAACCGGAATCCGGAAATTCCGGCCGGAATATGTGGGGGAGTGTAATGTACTCGTGGTGGTTGCAAGACAACATGTGTCATGTTAACAATGTCACCCTTTACTTGCACATGAACATGTGCAAACAATCACAAATGTGTCACAAATTTTGACGCATCATCATTTACTTGCACATGACATGTGCAAACATGTGCAAATGGGTCAAACATATATAAACCCTTGCACATCTGCCCAATAATGTTTCAGGCATGCCCCATTTCTGAGGCAAAACTGCAACCAAAGGTCCAGTTGCAACCAGTTGTGGTCTGGTTGAGTTCTGGTTTTTTGCAGTCCCTGCAACTGGACATGAGACCTCTAGCTATGCACCTGTACAGCCAATTTTGCCTCAATGTTGTCCCCAGGCAAAAAATTCATTCTGAAGCACAGACAAGCAAAAAATACCATTTTTGTGTAAGCATGTCACATATGAGAGAAGAAAATCATATAGAAATAATAGAATATCATATACAGGACAGGAATAGTTATGGGAACATCATATAAGAATGTTGAAGGCAGCAGGGGGACCATGCATTCACAATCATTAACTCAAAGTCACAGTGTTCTCAGGGGCAAGAAGCATGTTACCCAGCCTTATGAAAGAACTAGAGTAGTAAACAAGGTACATAAACCTATAAATCATGGCAGATGAAGAGCAGGCTTGCAAGAAGCATATCTGCAGCAAGTTTTGAGGTGAGAGGAAGAATAATGATGCTTGACACAGTGGATTACCATATCGGGCATGATCAGGAAATAAGAATATATGTCAAAACAATGTTTTGGCATGCATCAAGCCATCATATCTCAGCAAGGGATCAAAATTGGTGAATGAGGTTCAGTATACTATCAAAGGTTTGCCTACTCGGCCACACTAGGTACTTGGCCATTTCAATATGTAGAGGCTAGGAAGTAAACCACTTACTATAGTGCATGTTCAAATTTGAAGGGTGTATGTACCAGAAGTTATCTACATGAAGGCAAATTTGCCAAGGACCACTGAATTTGAGATATGATGGGTTGATGGGTGGCCATGTGGTGTTTGGGCATGTTTTCTAAGGCCCCAACCCCCCAATATGGCAGTGCCTCACCCAGCATCAATGTTCTGACTCTCGGCTTTACACTTGCTGACCTTGTATATACTGGTAGTCTTTTGCTTAATTACACCAATTTCTCTTGTTTTAACACACAGGGGCCTTGAGCTCCTGTGGTTGGCCGAGTTCCTAGGTTTTCTCAAATTCCCACCCTCTGTCAGAGGATCTCCACAAGTGCTGCAGGGTTGATTCAAAGATCATAGTGAGTATCCTGGGTCCTTCCCAACACTACTGCCAACTATCTGAGCAAAGCTTGAGGTGAATATTTGTTTTGGTTTATTGTTGTTCTATCGGGAATGCTTAGGTGGATGAGTACCTGACCATTGATAGCATACCTTCCTTAGGTCCCATTCTCAAAATTCGAACACATAACTACCCAAATTGGCAGTTACTTAACCATCAAATCTCTGTGTTACTGCGTACCCAGTTGTGGCCAAGTAGGTGATTGACTATAGTAGTATAGTATATAAATGTTAATATATCACTGAGGAACACTAGTCATGTTCTCTTGGGTTATCCACCACTACTGGTGTGACCACCTTGGACTACTAGGCTACTCTTTTTCATTTGTTGTTGTTTGTTTGTGGGAGCCATTGTCTTTGCCTTAGGGTATTGGTGATGTCCTAACAGTGTGCATTATCACAGGGGGGATCATGATATTGAAACACCGCAGTTGTCTCAAGGGTGACATTGTGGAGGCCCTCCAGGAACATGATGAAGAATTAGCAGACATGGCTGGAGGGGATTTGAGGGACCCTGAGGAGTCAGATGTTGAGAAGTTTTCCTGGGATGAGCTGCTGATTGAGGATGAAGACAAGGAGACTATGGATTGGTCTGAGTAGCATAGTAGCTTCTGTGACATACTACACTCCATGTGGACATATTCTTACACAGTCCATCTTTCCAATATATATACAATCTTTTTCACCTTCATTGCCACACTCTTACTTTCATGCAATGAAGGCATAGTTGCTGTCTATTCTCCCATGTATACTACTAACTCTTGCTATCACGCAATGAAGATAACACTGTCCTGTCTGCTTGACTGATCCCAGTGAGGTGGCCACTCAGCCTCCTTCCAATCTGACACACCAAGGTCCAACATGGACTGGGCTATTTCAAAAAATCAGTTGACCTACAAAACCCACTACTAAAGTCGTACATAATATGGTCCATGAAAATCATACTCCTGACAACAGTGGTGACAAGTTTTCCTCAATGAGGTTTTGATGCTACCTCACTAACACCCTTTACTTACTTTCACATACCTATATTACTTGGTCTATCGAGGCTTACTTCTCAGTATGTCCTTAGCTAGGTAGATATCAATATAGTAACATAGTAACACCTGTTGCTATGGATCCGAGTGGTGAAGCACATGTGCATGTCTGGTTGGGCTGGTCAATAGGGGTGCCCAATTCTAAAGTTCAGTTCATAGTTCAGTTCAAACTGACAAACCCTAGAATTGAGAGTCCCAGTTTGTTCTGGAGTTCAGCAAGTGGTATTCAAAGCACCTTGTCAATTTTTTGTCTGTCAAGTGCAACTGTTGTTCGAGTCCTTACGCTTTTTTTCCTCTTGATCACTGCTCCTATATTTATCTATATCTAATTTATCATCTATTATTGTGAGTTTAACTTAACTGCTTCATGCTACAGCTGATGTCTCGTTCAGGTCTCTGGAATGGAGTTGAATCCTGATGACAACCATCTGTTTTTGGAACAGCTGGATGCTTGTCTTCTGTGTGAATTTCATCATCTCTGCCTTGTGTGGACACTTAGTAGTACAATCTGTAAGCAGAGCTTCAGAATGCTGCACCCCCTGTGCCCCACACCCCAAGGGCTCCATTGCATGATGTTGTCCACAACAACCTTCGGATGCCATTTGGTGGAGATGGGCATGGAATTCAGGCTTACACCACCCCTGTACATAACATGTCAGCTTCATACTGTCCATTTCCACTGCTGTCGACACCTTATTCTCTGAGACCCACTCCTTTTCCTCACGATTGTTTATTTGGACCACATTCATTTAATACATCTAATTATGGATCTCCTGCAACACCCCACCATTCCCAAGCCTATGAAAGTCCCCCTGTCCCCAATGCAAGACCTGAAACGTGCTGGGGAGGAATCTGTCACAAAACCCACAAAGAAGGTGTGGCAAGGTAATGGCAAGGAAAACAAAGAGGCGAGAGTGATTGGAAATGATGTAGAGGTTGTCAATATGGTGCTGGAGGGGAAGGAGGTCTCAAAGAAGACCACATCTGTTATGGCCAAGGATGACAAGCCCATGAAGGCAACCCCTCTACAATAGAAACTCAAGGCCGAGGAGGATGTCATTGTGAGTGTGCGGAGCCAATGGATTGATGAGAAGAGGACAGAAATGTTTATGTATCTTCTGGGTCCTGATGCAGACAAGAATGCAGAAAAGCTCAAGGTAAACCCAGGCAGGGTTTTTGCAAAAGTATGCCTTTTTTGCATTTCATGCCAGGTATTGACCACTCTGTTCCATGCCCTGGTAAACAGACATGGGAAGAGCCCAAAGGTTGTATGACCTGTGATCCATAATTCGGCACTTCCCTTATCTGAAACTGATCCTGGCTTAGCTGCAGATGATCGTAGCTGACTCGTCATCCTTGATAATAGTCAAGATGTCTTCATCCAACTCAAGGAAGCTCTCAAAACATGCATCCAAAGTTGCCGAACCAAAACACAGGGCAAGGAACCAGCTTCAACAGCAAACACTTGCTGGTGCCAGTGGACTTAGTGGCTACCTCGTGACAAAAGCTGAGATTGACAAAGCTCGCTTTGATGTCATGAAACAACACCATCAGATTAAACTTGCAAAAGAAATGATTGCAAACCCATCTACTCCTGAGGACCTTTGAACTGCTGCAAAGGTGACTCTTCTCAAGGCTCTGGAGGACTAGGCTGCTCTCTCAATGTTTGCACATTCCTTCATCCTATACATATATGGGACGATACCCTTCAAATCACCTATGTACATCTTGTAGTGCCATCTTTTTCCATTTATCCTACCATTCAACCCTATTTCATTACCATTATATTAACCAGTAATTTGATTCACATTCATCACATACTTCTTATACATCTTCATCGAGGTCAATATATATGGCAACATAAATTTATAGAGGAATAAGTTCATCAAGCAGTGCCAGCCGCTTCTGATATCCCTGTTTATTCACCCATGAGTCAGTCTCATGCCCTGGAATTTGTGGTTGCCCAGCAATATCTTCAATACTATCCACTTGAATGTCTTCATCAGCATCAAAGTTCTCTGGTGGATAATGATCTGAATCTAGCTGGAGAACAATGTCAATGATGTCTTCTGGTTGATCCTCAAGCTCAATGCAGATGTTGTGAATAGTGCTTTAAAGTCCGGTCCGGTCCCGGTCTTTTGCCATTTTGGGGAAGGACCAGAACCGGACCGGTCTACTATAAAAGGAAATAGTCAAAAGACTGGACCAAGACCGAAAAAAACTGGTCCAGACCTGTTTGAACCGGTTTATGCAAAGGCCATGGGCCAGACCAGTTTAAACCGTGCATGACCTTCTTTTCCTACTTACTACCATTAAGGCACACAAAAATCTCACTCAATTCTGGACCGATTTGCAAGCTTTTTGGTGTGTTTTGACAGCAATAAGTAGGAGAATATGATTCTGGGTAAGACCGGTACACACCAGTCCTGCTGAACTGGTTTTCTTGCGGTCTTCAAATCCAAAAAGTGAAAAGACCGGACTGATGGTCCGGTCTTTTTTGGTCCTGGTCCGGTCCAATTCCGGTCTTTTTGTGGTCCAATAGACCGGACCTTAATGCACTAGTTGCGAAGAATGATTAAGGCCTCCATTACATGGTATATTTCTTGGATGTCATCGTGAGCACCCACTACCCGTAGTGAGAGGAATTGACCTGTTAAAATGCCAAAGGCATGTTCAACACTAATGTGGACAGCAGATAAGTGCTGGTTGAACTTCCTCATCTGCTCTTGGTGACAGGGTAATGCCTTCTTGATTTCTGGCTCACTGAAGGGACACATGACATAAGGGCTGGATGGGTATCCTATCAGATACCAATTAGAATGTTCCATTGACCAAGGAAATCATGACTTGCCCTTATCCACAAGGATGTATTCACCATTAGGAAGGCATTGATTCCTATGCTGCCAGAGATGTGACTGTTTGAACACCTTAACATCAGGTACTACAGCTGGCCAACCAATCTCAAAAGAGGTAAACATGGTCCAGTCATCCACAGTTGCCTGCACATTTGTCTGTAACTAATGCTGTCTCAGTCAATTAAATTTAGTCTAGAGTCAAATACACACCCCATTAAACTTCTTATGGCCTTGAAAGGCTTCACCATCTTCCATTGGCCATTCCTCAAGGCAAAACAGAGAACCATCTCCACTTCCAACACAGTTGGGAAACCCAGATTTTGCCTCAATTCTATCCATGATGTCTTGTTTCTGCTCTCCAGTTGGCCAACCCACAAATCTCTCCCACAATTGTTGGAGTGCACATGTAACTTGGCAGCAATAGATCACAATGGTGCCATAGCCCACAGAAATCTTCATGGCAGTCCCTAAAACATCTGAGCCATGACTACCATATTGCATAAGGAAGCATCCAAGCTGGTATTTGATGTGTTGTTGTGGCTTTCTTCCTTTTGACCTAAAAATGGGATTTGGTGCAAGAATTGAGACAAGCTTGTCAAAAGTGTCTCACCCAAGTCTAAACATAACAAATGAGGAGTTCAATTGGGTGTGAGTTACTAGATCCACACCTGAATTGGTGTCTAAACTGGTGGTCTGGGTTTCGGAGGGTTGTTGTGAAAAAGTCCTCTGATTTGGGGAACTGGTTGTAAGGCCCTTGTGAGTCATCCTGTTGGGATACAAGCCTAGAGACATGGAATACAAGTCCTAAGCTTAGGGTTAGGGTTAGGAGCAATTATTGTCTAACAACAATTATTGAAGACTGCCAAGGCTTTCTCCCATGCTATCCAAGGAACCCCCTATAACATATAATGATAGACAAGTCTATCTGGGGAATTATATAGGGGATATGAGGTCATTATGAAGTCATTACAGGATACCTCCTTTATATATTATAGGAGTGCATTACACTATACTGTTAGGACAACACTAAACACAATGGTCTAGCGCTGGCTCTCACAGTCAAACCCAAACAAAGAAGCGAGAGAATCAAATAGTCTTAAGGCATCGCCGCACATTTAGTGGGTAATACCAAAGAGAACTCGAATAGAGTCTCTAGGTGTAATATTAACCATTTAAATACTACAATACATGAGTTATCCGTGAGGCCGACACATGTGCTACATGAGGCAACTGATCCATGCTTGAGTCATGAGGCGGGCGTGATGAACAGACGCTGTGTGTTTACTGTGTGCCCACTAACTCTATAATAACAACAACGAATGTAAATAGAGAGAAATGCATAACTAATAGTATTAAATGTCTTTGAATGATAATGAAAAATCGTACTCATGACATCACCCCCTCTTTAGGGCTCGGATTCCAGACGAGACACAAGGCCCTCCGGAGTCTCTGTGAAGTTTTCGTATGGGCGAAATTGAAAGTGCGCCAATGACCTAAGTCGGCGCGGGGCGGATGGGTGGGATGCGTGAAAGGCCGCAATCACCGCCGCTGCGTGTTCAAGGTTTGATGCGGGCTCCCAGGTGTTATTTTCCTTGGTGTACCCTTGCCACTTAACCAAATACTGCAGCTGGCCATGGCGCAGCCTAGAGTCTAGTACCTCCTCCACATGGTACTCTAATTCTCCGTCTATCTCCTCAGGTGGTGGTGCTTCGGCTTTCTGTCCCGGAATCTTGGCCTCCGTGTGGGGCCTGGTCCTCGAGATGTTGATCACTGGATGAATCTTGATTGATTTCGGCAACTTGAGCTTAACGGCGTTTGTCGACGTCAGCTCGGTGATGGGGTAGGGGCCCAAGTGCTTTTCCGATAACTTGCGCGAGGGGCGTTTCAACTGTAAGTCATCCGCTTCCAGCCACACCTTTTGCCCGACTTTGTAGTCCGGGGCTTCTCCTCTGATCTGGTCAGCATAGCGCTTCATTTCGTCTCGCGCTTTTGTCAACGCTGCCTCCGCCTCATCGTGCACCCTCTTCATTCGCATTGCGAAGTCATCCGCTGCTTCGCCTTTTCCTTCCCTTCTCGGTTCGAAACCCATCCTGGGGTTGTGGCCATAATTAGCAAAAAATGGCGAGACCTGAATCGCCGAGTGGATGCAGTTGTTGTAGGCGAACTCGCCCAACGCGATCCATTCCGGCCAGTCGTCCTGCCGATAATTAACGAAGAGTCTCAGGTACCGCTCAACGTCCTGATTGACTCACTCGGTCTGTCTGTCAGTCTGTGGGTGATAAGCCGTAGACGTTTTTGTTTGTATTTTTAATAGTTTATTTAGTTCGCGCATCAGCGCAGCTGCGAACTGTGGTCCCCTGTCCGATATGATTGAGTCGGGGAGTCCATGGTACCGCCACACGTTATCATGATATAACTTAGCCAGGCCAAGTGCGCTTGTCTCCTCCGTTGTGGGGATTGCGTGCATCTGTTTCTTTGCCCGGTCGACTACCACTAAGAGCGCGTCGTGTCCTTGCGCCTCTGGCAGCCCCGTAATGAAGTCCGCGGATATTGCTTTCCACGGCTCCATAGGGGAGTCAATCGGTCTCAGTTTGCCTGCTGGAGGTTTAGGCACGTTCTTGTACCTCTGGCATTTGTCACAGCCGTCTACATATTCAAACACAAACTTGGTCATGTTCGGCCACCAGTAATTATGGGCCACCAGCTCCAAGGTCTTCCACCTCCCTGGATGCCCTGCAATTGCCGAGGTCGTGGTGCAACTTCACGATCTCGCGTCTCAACTGTACCTCCCTTGGTACGTACACCTTTCCCCTGAACAACACCAGCCCTTGTTCTTCGCTCCATTCCTCCGTCCTTAGCCGTTTCGTCGGCGATCTCTTCAACTCCTCCACAGCCTTCACTACCAACTCGTCCCATTCCTTTGCCTTCCGCACCTTGCTCAACAGCTTCTCCTCGGAGCCCTCGATCAACAGGTGTCCGTGTTTCGTAGCCTTGATCGCGAAGTATTCTGGCCTAAGCAATGTCACGTCTTCATTGTCATGCTCCCCGTCTCTCTTGAAGTCTGGCCTCCTGGACAGGGCGTTGGCCTTTCCCATTGCCGTGCCAGGTTTGTTGACCAGCTCGAAATCAAATCTTGATAAATAAAGCGCCCACCGCGCCTGTCTTCTATTCAACTTCTTTGACGTCATAAAGTATCTGAGATTGGAGTGATCCATCCAAATCTCGATCTTGTGCGTCGCACCCTCAAGGTGATGTCTCCATGCTTCTAGTGCCCTGATGATCCCCAGCATCTCTCGGTCATGCACATCGTAATTCCGTTCGACATCATTGAGCGACTTTGAGATGAAGGCGCATGGTCTCCATTTGCCATCCTCTGTCTTCATAGATAGCACCACCCCTGTCGCTACTCCAGAAGCATCCGCTTCAACTCTCAGGGGCTTGGATGGATCTGCTGTTGCTAAGATTGCGTTCCGTGTGAAGAGTCCCTTGAGTCCATCGAATGACTCCTGCTGCTCAGTTCCCCATTCCCACTTCTGATCCTTCCTCAATAGTTTATTCATTGGCGCGGCTACTTTCGCGAAGCCTTCGGCAAAGCGTCAGTAGAAGTTTGCGAGGCCAAGGAACCTTTGTATGTCCTTGACTGTCCTCGGAACTGGCCATTCTTCTATCGCCTTCGTTTTTTTCTTTATCCATCTTGATTCCGGAAGGGGTAATGTGCAGCCCCAGGAATTCGACTTGGTTCACTTCGAACTCGCATTTTTCTGGTTTCAGGAATAGATCGTTTTCTTCTAGCCTTTTCAACACCTCTTCTACTATTTCGTTATGTCCGATTTTGTCCTTTGTAAATATGAGAATATCGTCTATGTAAACTACTACTGACCCCTGATCAATGAGGTCCTTCAGCACACCGTTCATCATGGTCTGGAACGTGGCTGGGCTGTTGCATAATCTGAAGTACATAACTAACGGCTCAAACGCGCCCCTGTGGGTCGTGAACGCCGCTTTCCACTCGTCACCTTCTTTTACTCTGACGTTATTGTATCCCCACCTCAGGTCCAACTTTGTAAATACACGGGCACTACCTACTCTATCTATTAAGTCACCAATAAGTGGCAACGGGTAATTGTTTCTGATTGTCCAGGCATTTAGATATCTATAGTCCTGCACCATCCTCTTTTTTTTGTCTTTCTTTGGTACGAAGAAGACCGCTGACGTCTGCGGGGATTTACTTTCTCTGATGTACCCTTTTTCTAACTGGTCGTTTAAGAAGTTGTCCACCTCGCCTTGCTCCTGCGGTGAAAGTCTTATGTTCTTGGCTTTCTTAGGTTCGTAACCAGGTTTCATCTCGATAGCGTGATCCCACGGTTTCCGCTTTGGGATGCGCTCGGAGGCCTTCTTCGAAAACACTTTCATCCACCTCCAGAACCTACGCGGAATCTTTGCTTCGATCTCCGACTCCGTCATTTGGATCTCGAGCTCCTCATCGCGCACCGGATTCACATTCTCCTCCCGGATGATCTCCTCCAGGATCCCGTCTCCGTCTTCCATCATTCCTCCTGCCTGAATGAACGTGTCATCGTCCTCTACTTCCTCAATCATGGGACGGAACCTCTGTCACTCGGCCAACTTCCGCCTGGCCCTATCCTTCTTTGCTGCTCTGATAAATACATTGCACTCCCGAGGGCAGCGCGTCATTCTAACCTCACCAGTGTCCCAGTTAATGTCCGGGTTGTGTTTGCGCAACCACGGATGTCCTAAGATCACCGTTGTCTTCCCCAGGTCGCACACCTCGAAGACCGCCTTTTCTTTGTGGCCTCTGAATGATACCATCAGGACGATCTCTTCTGTGATCGAGCCGCCCTGATTCAAGGTCCCATCAATGTTGTAAACCCTGATCGGTTGATCCAGGGTTCAGGTCTTAAGTCCACTTCGGTGTATGAACTCCCTGTCTACGAATAGTCCGGTAGCTCCACTATCTAATAACGCCCTGACCGTGCAGGCGTCGTGCGTATCTAATGTAGTAATTGTAATCGGTATCATTATCTCGTTTTTTATCTTGTTTGATCTTACAAAGTGTCGTACCCCCTCTTTAGGCTTTTCAGTATCAGTGTCTATTTCTGTAACTACGGATTCATGGGGAATTAAGCGTAGCTCCAGGCTACTGAGCCGACTTGTGTCGGGCCCCCCACCGTTGTGGCTAACTACAGTTTTGCTATCTAAGCTATCTACTGCAGTCATGTCCAAATCCGTATCTGAGTCCATAGTGTCTACTGTTAGTTCGTTGTACTTATTCTTGGAAGCGAGCGAGGGGGGTCTCACTGGCCTCCGGCGGAAAAATCCTTCTTGGCCGCTGTTTCGGCCTCCTCTGCGAGTTTCTGGACCCAATATCCTTTCAGGTCCTCGTAGTTCATTGCCCGGATGTCCAGGCGGGATCTGCAGTCGTGGGCCATATGCCCCAGCTTGTGGCACTTGTAACAAATTAAGGGCGGCCTCTTTGCCGTCCTGTCGACGTCCATGGCGTTCGGGTCGCGGGCGCGAGGGGTGTTTGAAGTCCCCTGCATCTGCTGCTGACCAGATTGCCTTCCTTGTATCTCTTGTCGTCGTCCCTGCACCTGACCTTGCTGTGGCTGAGGCAGTTGGGACCGGGGGTTTGGCGATGCCTGCACGAAGGGTTTTTGGCCACCGCGCGCTCCTGTGAACAGGCGTTCTTTGGCGCGTGCCTGCCGCCACTGTCGGTCCATCCGCATGGCCTGCGTGTACCACTCGATGATGGTGTTTGGACGGTTCTCGAGATTGTTGAGCCGCTCGCGCAGCCCCTTGTTCAGCGACTGTTTAAACTGGTAGATCAACAGCGTGCTGGAGTACCCGGACTGGTGCGCCGCGATCTTGAAATCCTGGATGTGTTCGTCCGCAGTCTTCTCTCCCTGCACCATGGTGGTGATTTGGAACACCTTGGTGTCTTGGACGTTGGGGTCGCCGAACGTGTTTCGGATTGCATGTAGCAACTCTTGCATTTGCGAAGGGGGGTTCCCCGCGCATCATCTCTTTAACGGCAACCTCGCGCCATTTGGCTGTGGTGCCTCCCTGCAAGTACGAGAGAATCCAGACGATCTTGGAGTCCTCGGTTTGGAATTCATCGGGGCGTCCCCGGACATACATGTATACCGCGGTCTCGAAGCTGTCAAGCTCCGCGGCTTTTCCAGAAAACGGCTGGGGGCACACTACTTTTGGCATCTGCCTGGAGGGACCGGGTATGGTCATCGCTTCTTGACTTGTTACCACCACAGTGCCCCGTGGGAACTTTCCTCACAACGCCTGGCTCGCTGCCTAGCGTCTCATCCTCAGGCCTGATCTTTGATCAGACCGGACTATTGGAACCCTGGAGGGGTGCTTGGGAGCAGTCCTGAGCACCCCGCCGATCTGTCTGTCCGATCTTCTCGGATGTCTCCCGGATGACTGCCTCAGGAGTCGTCTCTCTTTCTCTCTCACTCCTGCTCCGACTCGATGATCTGAGGCTCTGGGACGGGGCATCCTCCACCTAGGTGGGGGGGCTTGACGGTGAATTAACACTGCCGGCTTCGGCTGGGGGTCCTGCCCTGGAACTGAGGGGAGAACACGTTGGGGCGAGGGGGGAAACTCAGCGGGGCTATTGGATCCCTGGAGAGGATCTATGGCTCTAGGTGTGTATTGGGCACTCTAGCACATGCACTGACTACGGGGCCACCCTCCACAGGTGATCCGACATTGAGGTATCACCAGTGATCCTCTCCTTCCTCGTCGACGGGGGGGCCCCCCACGGCCGTTCCCTGTCTAAACGAGATCTTCTTCTCCCCTCCCTCTTGGCAGACCTGGTGTCCTGCTCCCCCTACAAGCGATCCCTGGGCGACTCCACCCCCTCGCCTTTTAGGTGCAGGACGTCTTTTTCCCACACTAAGGTCTTGGTCTCATACCATCACCTTTCTACGTGCGCAAACCTCCCCCTTTCAATGGATTTCGATACTGACTACCCCGATCTATACGATCCTGTTTTCTCCCTCCTCCCTCGTGCTGGGGGTCCTCTCTACCCTCCCCGCTCTGCTAGGGGACGGCTAGATCGGTCAGATCGGGAGGATGAACCCTCCTGGTCTGACGACTCAGATGATGAGGATGAGGTCCATCCTTGCGTGCACCACGCCATCTGCTCTCTGGCTTTGGACTTTGGGGCGAGGGCTAGCTTGATGCCCACCCATGATATCCGGTGGCAGCGCGAGGAGCGCCGCGCTGCCGCCACCCTCCACGGGCCGTTCACCCTGAATGACTCATTTATGGCAGAAGAGGGTCCCGATTCTGCCCCTCCCCCTTCTGCTCCCAGGCCGCAAGGCTGGGGAGATGAGGGGTATGTCCCTTCGGGTCGTGAGCGCGCTGCCATCGCCAACGACGCTCACGCCTTGGAACATTTGCTGGACGACGCCATCTACTGGGTAGGGCACGTTCCCCTGTCTTCCCTGTCTCTGGAGACGAGGGAATCTATACAGCAGTTGGCTTGGGAGCTTTTCGCTTTCACCACTGCTCGTTTCTCAGACTCACCTCTGGCCTCGGCCCTAGCGGAGTCCACCGACATCTCCTCCCCGGCTGCGTTCGTTAATGCGGCCCGCGGTTCCTCTGGACGATCAGGAGGCGGGCCTGCCGAGGCCACCACTGAAACTTCAACGGGGCCCCTTCCCCATCGCCGCCATCATCCACGACGGCGGCATAACTGACCCTTCACTTCGAGGTTGGGGCTGGCTGCGGCTGTCCCCAACCCGTGCAGTCAGGCATCCCGCCCTCTAAGCAGGGGCGGGGCCCTTCACACACTCTGCCGCTACGGGTAGAGTGTCCCTGGGACTCGTCCCGGGCTTGTCCGGATGAGCAGGAGGAGTGGGTCGGTACCAACCACCCCCTTCCCCCTGCGCGCCCACCCTCACCGGCATCGTTTGGGCCGTACACAGTCACAGCCAGGTGCTTTCGTGGGACAGCGACAGTACTGGACCCATGGTCCGCTGCTCACGGGCAGCGGTCACCATTCCTTCTCCGGACGGGGAAACGGTTAACCTCCGGGCCCTTGTGGTCTGGGGGTTTACGGTGAATTAACACTGCTCACCGGCTTCGGCTGCGCGTGGGGGGACCGTGGCAACCACTGGGGGGGGAGTTTTCTGGTTCACGGGCCGCATAGACGCGGCGGACCTTCACGCCCCTGTGGGCATTATCCGTGGTCTACCTGTCCACCTTAGCGGCTACCAAAAGAGAAAGGGGTGTCACACTGGCGGGGGTTAGAGTACGGTTGAATCGTAGTGTACTAGATTGTATTTTACCTCAGGCCCGTGGACTGCGATCGTGCACCGCGTTATAAATTGTTGAACAAAAAAAAAAAAAAAAAAAAAAAAAAAAAAGGGACCGGGTATGGTCGCCTGCTCCTGCTGTCATTCTCTCTTTTCCTTGAGAAGTGCATCCATTAAGAGATCGCGCTCTTCCCGGGCAGCTCTCAACTGTTCTTCCAGCGAAGGCTCGGGGAGTGCCTCTTCGAGGTCTTGGAGGTTTGTGGGGGGAGGGAGAGGAGTGAGGTCATCAGAGCTATCTCCTGGAGATTCGCCATGATGTGAGGTGGTGTCGGAGGTATTGAAATTAGGCGGGGGCGTGGTGAGACTGAGTGTCCCGTCCAATCGCTAATGACTGGTGAAGCGGAGCGAAAGGCGAGAGGGAATGCAATAGTTCCTTGGAGCGGGCGCGCGACCCTGCTGTGCTCCTTAGGATCGAAGGTTGGAAGACGCTGCTTGCCGGGCAATGTGGGTGAAGAATGCGGAGGCGGGAGAGCGACAGGTTCGTCGTCGTCATACTACTTGAGCTTCGTATGAGTGGCCGGCAAGCGATACTACCAGAATGTAGCGCGTCGTTCTGTGGTGGCGAGAGCGGGAGGTGTAATGGAAAAAGGAGATTGCCGTTGTGAAACGGGCTTGGGGTGTCTGGCCGGGTAGCCTCTTGCTGGTGAACTTACGCCGAGATCTCAATCTCTCGCACGTTCAGAACGGCACAGGACGGACTCAACATTTCCTATGCGGTCTGTCACCTGAGTGGGCTACGCCTTCCGCTTGCGGCGTTCTGAGAAAACCTCTGCGCAAGGCACGAGATTTAAACTGGACGATCAATGTCACAAGTTTGGAGTTTAATGAGGGGGGGAGGAGGGAATTGTGAAAATGTAGAATGGGGTCGGGGTTCGTACCTTAACGAAAGCAGCACGGTGTGTGCGCGTCGTTTCAAGTGAGGCCTGAGGTAAGATAAATGAGGATGATTTGGATGTGTGAGAGGGAGTGCGTGAAAGAGGATTTGAGTTCTTCTGTTAGGACAACACTAAACACAATGGTCTAGCGCTGGCTCTCACAGTCAAACCCAAACAAAGAAGCGAGAGAATCAAATAGTCTTAAGGCATCACCGCACATTTAGTGGGTAATACCTAAGAGAACTCGAATAGAGTCTCTAGGTGTAATATTAACCATTTAAATACTACAATACATGAGTTATACGTGAGGCCGACACATGTGCTACATGAGGCAACTGATCCATGCTTGAGTCATGAGGCGGGCGTGATGAACGGACACCGTGTGTTTACCGTGTGCTCGCTAACTCTATAATAACAACAATGAATGTAAATAGAGAGAAATGCGTAACTAATAGTATTAAATGTCTTTGAATGATAATGAAAAATCGTACTCATGACATATACCTCCTAACAGTGTAGTATAAATATTGCACACTTTGTAGGAGATGAATATAACATTCCTCCCTGTTGCAGACTCCCTCACTCACTACATCTGGAAATCGGCAGGGGTCTGGTATAACTAGACTGATCTGATCAACAATTAGCACTCTGCAATCAGTTGATAAGACTTGGCAAGGCCTTACAAGATGGTGAAATAAAGGTGACAAGGGATCATGCACTGATGCTTTGACTGGCAGAACTGTGAGGCATGATAACAATTTACCATTACATACAGTTGTTCAAGTGCCAGAAATGACCATATATTAACATCTCCTTTAATATAATTCTTCTGTAGAATTTTCATGCACTGATAAGATATTCAAATTCTTGCAAAAAATGTTCAACAGCTGATACTTTGTCTGACAGAATTGCAAGGCATGATAGTATTTTACCATAACAAAGAATTTTTTGAGTGAAATAAATGACTGTATAATAACATCTCCTTTAATATCATTCTTCCCTAGAATTTTCATGCACTGGTAAAATGCTAAAACCCTTGCAAGAAATGTTCAACTGCTGATGCTTTATCTGACAGAATTATGAGACATGATAGTATTTTATCATAACATATCATTTTTTGAGTGAAAGATATGACCACATATTAGCATCCCCTTTAATATCATTCTTCCCTAGAATTTTCATGCTGGAAGGAAGCCAGAGCTTCCAACACTCAAGGGGAATGAGAGATGTTAGGAACTTAGTATATTCGGAGATAATAGCTAAGATACAGGACAAGGCCTCAAAGTATACTACTGGAATAACATGTGATACTAGGTGTGGATGGGGATAAGCTTTGATCAGTTGAAGAGGCACTCTTTGGTTGTCGCTGTGTGTTGACAAGGGTGTCGACGAGGATGGTGATGGTGACAGGCACTGGACACGGTGCAGGGGCTAGGGGTTGAGAGGTGACATGGACAGGGTGCTAGGACAGGGGCAGGGTGCTCGTGGGTGGGCGTGTGGTCGACAGGGTGCAGGGGACAGCAATGTGGGATCGAGGTCAGCAGAACAGCACTGGCAGGGGACGTCGTGGAAGACGTGGCAAACAGTGGGCAGCGGGAGGCCTGGAGAGATGGGTGGAGGTCGTCGTTGTCGAATGCAAGGTGACAGGAGAATGGCGGCATTCAAAAGCTAGGCCATCTCGATGCTGGGGGCCGTCTGGTTGTTCCCTGTGTTGGAGAACGGTCATGCATCGACTGACAGAGTTGAAAGCTGGCTAGCTGTCCGAGTCCCAAGTGACAAGGAGCATATTACTAAACTAAGGCCATAAAGGGCAGGGTGCACCGTGACATACCAAACATCTAGTACCCATTTCTAACGCATGACTACACATTATTGCAAAATTTGTGCATGGCGTGAACGTGAATTCAACCTTAAGATATCATGAATTCATAGTGCTAGGAGAGACCACATGAGAACACTTAATTTGATGTTCGGGTCATCTCCAAGTCATTGACGTCTTCAAGTTATTGTAACTGTACGAGTGATATAAATTTTATTATACTACACAATCATGATGAACTAGAGTTGCATAGTGAGAATAGAATGACATTGTAAGTATATCAAATAGAGCTCACCGATATCCCACTCTTCCATGCCTTTACATCCAAGTGTTTTCTATAAAAGTAACCAATCAGCGTATCACATGAAAAACAAATGTTGCATGACTTACCACCCAATCAGATTTCAGCATATTTGTTAGGGCGCAGACGACGCGAAACCCAGTGCTTCCCACCATCATGAAACTTCTCGGGCGGCAAGATGGGGTAGATGTGTAGGGTGTAAAAACGTGAGGAGCCAGCTTTGAAGGCGCGCACTGTCCAATGCTTGAAGTGCATGGCCATCCACGATCCTTGGGTAGAACAATGAAGATTTCGGCTAGAGGCGTCATCCAGCAAGAAATGCAGATATAAATAAAGGACTCACCAAATTATCCACTGATATGTATTTAGGTCGCCAATCTTTGAGACGATATCAGCCCGATGCCATCTAATTGTGGCTCGAATGCACCAGCGCACCAGGAAACAACCGATAGACAATTGAGGTCGAAATACATGGATGGCATAGATGGGGAGGGGCATGGGGCTAAAGTAAACCAATGAGAACATGTTGATGGTAGGAAGAAAGATAGAACAAAAAGAGACTCACAAGTATGTAATTCAGAGTAAGTGAGAGAGACCGCAGACTCTCGTTGTACTACTAGTTTTGTTATTGTTGGGCGTTTGACTTGAACTAAAAAATAAGTTGAAGAAAATCACACCCAAGCCGTCGTCAAACGAAGACAATGAAATGAGAAAGGAGCTGACCGCGTGATAGTAGGAGGCCGGGAAGGAGTATTATATATCAGCAGGAATGTCAGCAGAACACAGACTACAGAGCGTACCCAGAATGATTCGTGCTATGATGTTTATATTGTGGCTCGACATTGACACCATCCTCGACGCCCTTGTCGAGCTTGTTGAATGTGTGTACTAGTAAACCAAAGCTGTGGATACAAAGTAGCAGTACATATACCAATTCAAGGAATATCCGCAAAACTTGTCAGATGCCAAAGTGCATTCACAATCATCTTCTTCGTTCACTTTCCCTCAAGCTCTATCATTGCGATAGAACATGTTCACAAATAGCGTTCACCTTGCCTTTCGACTTCCGCATCGTGCTCCGAGTTTGCTATCGAATTGCTTGGGAAAATTCTTTGAATGATTCCACCAGCTCATCGAAGTCATCACGAACGTCTTCCACCAAAATTTTTACCTCAGTGTCCAGAACTTCTGCCAAAGAATCCAAAACCTTCAAGCTCAGGCTGGTAGCTTTTGATGGCCCAGCAACAGTCTCAGCATGTGGTATCAATGGCTTGGTGTTCGTGGATAGCTGAGTTGTGGGTCGCACGATAATATCTCTTGCTGATTCGGCACTCTCAATCCATGTGAGTTGGACGCTCTCGACTTTAAGAGTGGCCAATGCGGCCAACTGCAGACCGACTGGATAATATGGTCAAAGGAGTTGTAACTGGATTAAAAACTGAAAGAGCCACATCCCTAACTGATGTAGTAACCACCAGTTTGGTGGCTCCTGCGGTAATGGCCAAGATGGCAGTTTGATTAACCTCGAAGCCAAACAACTTCCAAAAGGTAATAGGGGGGTCATCCATTGTGATAGATGGCGTGCGGAATGCTGTATTGACCGCAAATCCAACTATAAGAGACATAAGGGCGAATCTGTGATGGAAATCGTTATTATGTATATCAATGAAGGAAGATAACATAAAATGTTACCGCATGCACAGAGCTGTGGTTAGGGATAGATCCCATCGGTCTCAGGATAGCGGCTGATGGGCCCGCCAGTGCCAGGAGCAGAGAAAGTCATGGGGAATAGCTTTAGAGTCATGCAGCGCATCATCACCACTGAAAGGAAGAAGAGCTGCGGAACATTACTACTAAGCCTTGATGATCCCGGTAGTTGGTAGCATTTTCTCCGATGCCGTCGTCAAGCAGTGTGCTCACAAACCAACTCTAGAGTCAAGTCTTCTGTCCATATGCATGCATAGCTTGGCGAGACATTACTGATAGGCTAAATCAATCAAGACTTTGAGAACATATGCATTATGGGGTTCTGGATGGCCTTTGACTACGTAAATATGATTTGTCTATTTGGAATCAGTTGCAGACTTACTTGGAGCATAATCACAAGTGCCAAAACCTATAAGATAAAGGAATCCTACGCAGTAGACAGATATCCAATCTGAGCAGACAGGTTGAGAAATGCGCGACTAGTACATATCTGTAGAATGCTCAGCCTCTTCAATGTCCTCATCCACATCACCATCCTCTCCATCTTCCATTTCCGAGTCAATGTCATCCCAACCTTCCAAGTCAAGGTCATCTAAACACAGCTCTGGGTTGTCTGATTCATAACCCATGTCACTCTCTCTGTCGTTGGTGTGTGCAAGAGACTCTCCTAATCCCTCCTGCAGCTCCATATCAGGATCCTGGATCATACTCTGGGTGTCCTCAACCAGATCAGAAACACTGCATGAGGTGGATTCTGACTGATGTGCATGAAAGTGGCCAACGCCTAGCCCCCAGTGGTAGCGCATGAGAAGGTCCCGGTCAGAGAATGTTGGGAATGGAGTGGTGAACAGTGGCAGGAGGAGTTAAGGACAAGGTTAAGAAGATGAAGTTAATCTCAAAGGCTAGTGAGTGAGGGAGTCTGCAACAGGGAGGAATGTTATATTCATCTCCTACAAAGTGTGCAATATTTATACTACACTGTTAGGAGGTATAGTGTAATACACTCCTATAATATATAAAGGAGGTATGAAGTCATCACAACTCTCAGTGTAGACACATTACATATGGAGCATTTAATGGTGGCTTTTGGCCCATGTAGTATGGTCCAGCTAAGATGGGCCCATGTTGTGGGATAGACCATAGGATAAGGGTGGGCCCATGTTAATGGGATACACCATGTGAATAAGGTGGGCCCATTGTGATGTGACTGAGTGAGTGAGACCATTGATGATGGGTGGGCCCAGGTGTGAGCTGCTGGAGGCAGTAGACCATGGGTGATGGATGGGCCCATGGTCTAGCTACTGGAGACAGTAGACCATGGGTGATGGATGGGCCCATGGGTGATATATCAGAGGCAGTAGACTATGGGTGATGGATGGGCCCATGGTCTAGCTTATACTGGAGACAGTAGACCATGGGTGATGGATGGGCCCATGGGTGATATATCAGAGGCAGTAGACTATGGGTGATGGATGGGCCCATGGTCTAGCTACTGGAGACAGTAGACCATGGGTGATGGATGGGCCTGGTCCTAATCCAAGCCCTCATCCTATTCCCAATTCCTGGTCCATGCCCTCATCCAATTCCCAATCCCAGTAGAGATCTGTGCCCTCTTCCAGCCTGGGTCTAGTCCATGCTGTCTTCCACTTTCCAATCTTTGTCCCCCTTTCTAATTACCAGTTGTATTCTGGGCACAATGGCAGTGAGGAATCTCAATTGAATTCCATGAATTAATGACCTGCCTATTCCAATCAGAAAAATCTTAAATGGACTTATTCTCAATTTGCAACTTAATGAACGTGGTTCATGCTTGATTCAACTTAGATTACCAGATTTCATGCTTGGATCACCAAATTTTGAATCCCAAGCCCAAATAAGTACTTGCTAAGCAGTAAGCTAGGTTGTTTTCTTATTTTTGGCTTATTTGTGGTTAGCAACCAATAAGCACCCTAAGCTGAGATTAAGCCTGTTCAATTTTTTTTCAGATTTTTCTGAGGCCATTCATTGATGCTATTCAATTTTTTTTTAAATGGGCAATATCATTGCCTTGCCCATTGCACACATCGTTTGCATTCCTGTTTGAACGTTGAAGTCCCGACACCCTCACCGCGACATTCACGTCCAGTCACCACTTTTCATACCTCATCCATCTACTCATTCATCTACTCATCCACTACTCAATGGCGCCTCGAGACACTAGCCGTCCGATCGTTCCACACCGCCGGCCATTTAGAGTAAGTTTCCATTTGTCATTTTTCATATGTAAATGTTTATTTGAATTACAATAGTGTGGTCAGCGAGTTGAGGCATGGGTGAGCAGTCAGTGGAGGGGAGGAAGGTTTGACCGGTACGACTATACCCTTCAGCGTACCTTTCAAAGGGAAGGGCGGCGTTGGCTGAGATTTGTAAGTTGTTCCTTCCATTTTGGTTCTTTTCCTTACTGATATTGGCGGGATAGCAGGAGCAACGATGCGTCGGAGGGATGATAGTCCTCGACGATCAGCGAGTGATCATCGTCGACTTGCGTAATATCTGGCGTCTTGTATAGGTAAGTGATACTTTTTCCTTCTGTTATTAAATATCCTTCACCTTGACTAATGCATTGATCCCAGTTATATTATAATGTATATTTGTACATCTACCAAAAGTGCCGCTGTGTACAAAATCAATCGGGGTTTATCAGATACGAGACTTCATTATAGAGTGCAGTAAGAACTTCCTGTGCCCTCAGTGTAACTGCGCACACTAAATAAACGCTCCCAGCAATGTCGAACAAAATTGTGACCCACGGGAGTGTTCGGTTATCAGGTACATTGCATAAGTGAGTCATACTTCATATATAATCCATTCACTATCACCCATTCCATCCCTTTTGCCACTGAAAGTTTCAGGTAACACACTGGAATCCATTAGGCAAGGCAACATGTCTAGCTACAGTGTCCCCCCTGTTTCCAGACAACCGTCAATGAGTGGGAACTGTTCTGGAATGAGCAGGAAGGGCAGATCAATGAAGCGGAATGGGAATGGCTGTAAAATGAAGTTGGACGGTGAGGAATGAGCGCTACTGAATGGGAGTGCTACCGAATGGGAGGTGGAGTCTGATGCTGAACAGCAGTGATACGAACCGGCATCGGAATCAGCAGTGACACCAGCAAGTGATACCGTCCGGCAGTGATATGGTCCGGCAGTGATACCGTCCGGCGGTGATACTGACCAGCAGTGATACTGACAGGCAGTGAGACTGACCGGCAGTGACACTGACCGGCAGTGACACTGACCAGCAGTGATACCGTCCAGTGGTGACACTGACCGGTAGTGATACTGTCCGGCAGTGATACTGACCGGCAGTGATCCTGTCCGGCAGTGATACTGTCTACTGTCCGGCGTTGATACTGTCCGGCAGTGATACTGAGCAGCAGTGAGACTGAGCAGCAGTGATACTGAGCGGCAGTGATCCTGTCTGGCAGTGACACTGAGCGGCAGTGACACTGACCGGTGGTGAGTCTCAATGGCAGTGAGTAAATGGTTATGTATTTATACTCTGCCTGAAGATAACTACACAAGTCCCTACGCTATGAGTATCAACTCCACGCCCGATCGTCATGTGGTGTCATGCCTGGAGGACATGTCAATTTGGAAATTGATTGTGCAAAAACATCCAATATATACTACGGAGCTGATATTGACATTAGCATTGAAACAGGACATCAGGTGGGACTGAAGGACGTAGGGTGACTAGCTCATTCGATGATTTGGAGTCTCAATGGCAGTGCTACTGACCGGTAGTGAGTCAACGGCAGTGATACTGGCTGGCGGTGAGTCAATGGCAGTGGTACTGACCAGTAGTCTCAACGGGAGTGAAACTGACGGGCATTGATGCTGACGTGCAGTATTAACGTCAGTGATACAGACCGGCAGTGGTACTGACCGGCAGTGATACTGAGTGGCAGTGATACTGACCGGCAGTGAGACTGCTGGTCAGTCTCACTGCAGGTAAGTACAACTGCCATTGAGACACTACCAGTCAAGAACCGTTCTGGCCGGACGTGGTGTGCCAGAAGGTGTGTGCATTCCGCAGGCCATGTAGTCAGCTTGACTCCGAGCCTCAATAGACCCTGGTCATTGTGGAATTATCAGTGACAGGAGCAAAAGGCCTCTTGTGCGCTTGATGTCTACAGCATCACTGTTCGGCAGCACGTGCAAACCGTTCATGAGCACATGCAAAATGTTTGTCTGGCGACTGACCGGTAGTGATACAAAATGGCAGTACTGTGACTGACGGGCAGTCAAGGTCTGACAGACCGGCAGTGATACATAATGGCAATGGTGTGAATGAGCAGGGTGAACACCAGCCGCGAGACTAAACGGCAGTGATACTGTACCAGCAGTGACACCGGCATTGATACCGAGAGGTGGCATCAGGTGCAACCGATAAAAACCATGGTGATCTCAATGAGTAATGCAACAGAATGCGAGACTCAATGGCAATGGGAACTATGTGTAATCGAGATGGCATGTGCATTCCTATTCCCCATTAATCTAGCCATCGGTTCCACGGAACTGATCACGTGAATTCAAGTATATCGGACAAGCCGGTGACTCCCAGTACACCAACACCATCTCTAATCGATGTCTGGGTCCTCTCAGGCAGTTGTTGACTTTTACTGTTCTCGTGCACGTGCAGCTGTGATCGAAGCCACTTCAGACAGACACCAAAATGGTCCTGATGAGTATTATGCAATCTGGCATGCAAGAATGAAGTTGGACATAGTAAGTTGATAACCAAGTTAACACTTGTGATACCTCCTAACCAAATTGCTTTCCAGGAAGCATTTGAAGTCATCATTGGGTATCTGGTCATGACTGAACGATTCAACCACATAGCGCCATTCTACAAGAGGCTCCATACTGCGGTCTATGCAGCCGAGGATCTCCCGGATCTAAAGTCAGCTTTAATGACGTTAGATCCAACTTGTAACCCGATGGATCCAACCCGTGTAGTTGATCGGTACATTGATCCGTGGTGGGATAGACCATCGGCTGACACCGATGCGATGTTCTTGGTGGGGGGCGTTCCAGACTTTATGGCTCAGGTATGGTATTCCAGCATATTTTACATACAATATTGCTAAGTATACCATGCAGCGGGGAGATCATTATGACCATGTGGTCTCTGCGTCATTTGATGATCAACTTCACCGTGATGTGGTCTTTTCTCATCTCCTATCAATTTTGGCAATGAACAATGTACACAATGTGGTCGGAGAGCTAATGTTCAGATGCACTGATGATCCAGAACATGAGGATGAGGGAGCCGGTGACAGGGAGATTCTGGAAGTTTAGCCATTGGACTAGTAATATGATATTATCTTGATTTATGAATGATACCATGCTGGAAGCCAGATACATGATCTGCCATTTCTCTAAGCTCACTACAAAGTGGTTTTTGGTAACATCGACACAGGAACTTCCATGACAAGCCGGGATCACTGCCGATCCCAGTTCATTGATCCTGAAGCATGTGATCATAATATCATTTCAACTTTGACCTGAACCGGCATCTTCACCATGGATTTTGCTTGCTTAAAGATACAGTTGGTGGAATGGCGTAGTCTCCCCCCTTTCATTTTGGAGGCATGTAATTCCTTCCCATTCAGCTCCACTTCTGAGGCACAATGCTTCGCCGATCTTTTGGCCGCAAGGATGCGAGGGCTTTGCACAAGGTTTCTTGAGCTTGATGGCACTGATCATCAAGACTGTTATGATAGAATTCAAAATGAACTGGTATGTACCCTTCTATGTTTGTTCTGAGCAAAACTTCATTCAGATTACATCAGACTGCCGGAGTAAAGTTTGCCGGCAGATGCTACATCAGTGGCTTTGATATCAAACCGTCCACATTTTATACCGAAGTAGTCCGTAGCGTGTATAGCGAGGACAGCGACGATGGGACCGAGGCAATTCAAGGGATCGATCTCCGGGATGGTGATCAGGACCCCACCCGCCTGGGGCCAAACGAATTTCCCTGGTGTGTTTACAATGATGAGGCAAGCTGGGCCGAGCCACTTGAAGAAGCTCTGGCTGTCTTCAAATATCATGTCGGTGGTTATTTCATTCACTCGCGACTTCACTACTAAGATTTCTGTAGAATCAAGGGATCCCAGCAGAGCCAACTCAGCCCATTCCATCAAGTGCACTTATCCCGGACTTGGTCAAATCATATGAAACTCTCACGCATGCCCAATCCATGTTACCAGGGCTGAAGGAGCGGGTGGCACGGATGCTGATGGCAGAAGAACAGGATGAAGATTCAAATGTACAATTGTAATGGAAAATATGTATGACAATTCGATGATGTATAGTTACAATAGACTGAGAATGAATTCATGAAGGCTGCAAA
Source organism: Tricholoma hemisulphureum (assembly GCA_964034925.1). Lineage (NCBI taxonomy): Eukaryota > Fungi > Basidiomycota > Agaricomycetes > Agaricales > Tricholomataceae > Tricholoma > Tricholoma hemisulphureum. The sequence goes on along the minus strand of OZ035928.1, from coordinate 631,258 downwards.
GCAAGTTGAGAGAAAAGATCTAGCTGCATGGAAGTCATATAGTGGCTGACGGTAACAAACCCGGGTGAGTCAATACCGAATCGGTCTAGCACGTTATCCCGCATGTATTGCGCTATGCATACTCTGCTCCCATTGCAATCCGTGGTGCCATGCCTGACAATCCTTCCTAAGACGGCAACCATTGTCCCAGACTCGTACTGGAGCTCTAACCCTAAGTTCTGCAGAATTAATCTGGAACCGGAGTATGGTCCAATGGTCGTAAGTAAGTCAAACCATGCACCTTGTGAGTTATTATCTCGGTGAAGCGGGGTCTTGCAGTTGCTGATGATTCCATATCCTGAAAATGGTGACGTCCATAATTTCAACACCTCTAACACAGCCTCCCCTTCCTTGACCTGTGAAGGATCACTGATGATTTTTTCAAAGACCGTCCTGCCAGCACGATAAAGGTCGGGGTGGACAATTGATAGGAAGGCCCCGATCAGTGCAAATGACTCGGCAGTGTGGAAAAGCCAGGATGTTGTTTCCGGGCTGATGCTTCCAGGCTTGAGGGTCGCAGAGATCTCCGGCAAGAATTCTTTGGTCTAACTTGATCAGTAGGCTGACTGCGACGATGAATTAAACTAAACTCACATCATGGGCTTGCTGAAACCATGCCGGCGAGAGGTTAATGTTACCAGGTTGTGGGGCACAGCTGCCCACGGGTTTGTAGTATGCCGGATCAGTTCGCCAGCTGCCTTTGTCACCTGTTAACGAGCCGCCCAGAGCATTGTCCATCTTTATGGCGGCTTGCCATAAATCCTTCTAGAGAATGGTGAATCAGCATAATGATTTTGATCGACTTTGGTCGACTGGTACATACCTGCCGTTCCTCAGAGAGGGCCCCTGGAACATACCATGCTAACACCTTCCCATATGCATCCGAAATGAGAGTTGGAGATGTGATGACGGTGTCGGCATATTCAGTGGGAATCGGAAACCGGGATGCCATGCGGTCCTCTGTCTGCTTTCGGCCGGTCGCAGTCTTTGGTAACATACGATCATACCGTTGCGCATCCATGGTCGGCATTGTAACTGGGAAGTCCCATCAGAAATAAGAAAGGCGCATAATGTGTTTATTATTACTGTGATTAAGGAGTGCTTGACTGGCCTTTGTTGCCAAGAGTTCAGCATCCTTGACCAACGACACCGGCAGATTCAGAGGTGGAGTAGGGCCAGGGTTGCAAGGTGTAAATATCGGTGATGGTGTTGCCATTAATTGGACCGGTGGAATGGGAGGTGTCATAGAGAGAATGTAAGAAAACCGTTGTCGAACATATGTGGCCAGTACATCGGTAAGATAGAACACAGAGTTTTCAGGGAACATTTGGTGTGGATGGGTGAAAGTGGGTGGTCCACAACTCAATGCTCTGTTTAAATACACAGGACATTTCCCGGCACAGGAGCACCATTAAACAGCATGGTATTGGAGCTCCGGGACATGGCGGTGAACTTGCAGTGAACGGAAGTGGCAGTGAATGGGAGCGATGGACCGGCAGTGAATGGGAGCGACAGTGAATGGGAGCAAATCACCGGCAGTGCACGAACGGCAGTGTATGGGAGCGGCAGTGAACGGGAGCGGTAGTGAATGGGAGCGGCAGTGAACGGGAGCGGTAGTGAACGGGAGCGGCAGTGAGTGGGAGCAATTCACCGGCAGTGCATGAGGCAGTGCATGAGTGGCAATGAGTGGGAGCGGCCATTCTGTATCACTCCCAGTCAGCAGCAGTCATCGTTGGTAACACCTCCCAGTGAGTACCACAGCCGGTACGGACTACTCCCAGGTGGTACCACCTCTGGTTAGTATCACTCACTGTTAGTACTACTCCTGGGCGGTACCACCCCTGGTTGGTATCACTCCCTGTCGGTATCACTGCTGGTCAGAGCAGCAGTAAACAGAACTCAAAATGCTATAGCGATGGAGACTGGATCATTATTCCCCATTTATTATTTATTTACACTGGTGAATGAAATGCTAATCAATCCTGGCGTTCCAGTCATCTCTTTCGACTCCGTTTAACCATCCGTGACTTCTGAAACCTCACGGAAGCCGATTCAGCACCAACTGCCACTTGAGGGGTCACTGTGGCTGCAGCTGCAGCAGTCCTTGCCCTAGTGTTTGCTCCCAGGGGAGGGGGTGGAGGAATATCAATGCTAAATGCTTGTCATTTTGCCTGTTTCTTTGGTGGACGGCCTCATGGGCGGGGATTCTCTGAGATAGTTGTCGAGGCAAGCCGGGTGGTTAGGGATGCTGCCTCCTTGTCAGGACCCCGATCGGCGGTCCGTGGCACTGAGATGATGTCGAGATCTTTCTGCTTGCTCCTTGGGCCGAATGTGCTCCGCCGGACCACTGAAATTTCAACGTCGATAACCAGGGTTTTATTTGAGACACCAGAGGAATGCTCACCCGATTCCCTGTTCTCTGATTCAAACCGAATCGCCTTCCCTCTTGGAGGATTCGGTGTCTGCCTGGAGCCTGAAGGACGATTTGGCAATTCATCATCACTGTCATCCATTGCATCGACTGGGCCAAAGTCGAACGCCTCCCCTGAGTCAGAGTCGGACCCCACCGACATCTTCCTCTTCCTCCTCCGTGAATCTGGGGCTACAGGGTCCAACCATGATTCCACTGCCTTTGCTTTCCCCTTGGCTCTTGTTGACTTCCTTGCTGGCCCATCAGGAGAGAGGGGGGTTGCCGGCCTGCTTGTCCTTGCCGGACTGATCTCACCCTCCGTATGGAATCGGAACCCAATGCCATTCTCGCTGTCCTCTTGCCTTGAATGCCAATAACCGAGAATCTCCTCTAATTGTGGCCCTTTCAGTTTAGAGGGATCAACAAGAGTGAACCCTTCCAGCACTTGGTCGGCATCAAAGTAAGCGCTCGGGTTTTGAACAATGGATGTCCATGGTGGTATTCCGGCTTGCTTGCCGGTCGCACGCCCTGAAGATGCAGGGATTAGCCATGGGATAATGGAACACTGTGTTTACTCACTGTATGCCACCGCAACATAAGACCGTACCAAGGCCTTTTTATCCATCCCCTTCTTTGGCCATTGCAATGGGTCCGGTAGTAGTGGGTGGCCTTCCCCATCGGTTGGAAGGTCCTGGTATGGCTTCCGGCTCATCCCGCCAGAGGTCATCGTCATAGCATTATTTGTGTCTGCAGATCCAAGTCACCTGTAGATTACAGTAGATATAATTAACAATACTCACTGTGCATTTCCGTTGCATGCTGGCTCAAAAGCGCCATGATTGGCTTGGACTCCCAATCCGGATGCGCTTTAAAGAACGATGTCCCGCCGAGCTGTTCCATATATTCCTGCCTAAAAGACGAGTGAGTGCCGATGATTTAGAAGAGTAAAATAGTACACGTTACCCATTAACAACCACTGTCCCATTTTCATTCCGATAGAAGCTGAGGATCACGCAGTCCATGCCGCATGATCGTTTCATCTCCTTGCAGAATGACCGGACATACTTGTATGCCTTGGTGGCACTCCTAGAGCCTGGTTCACATCATGACAATAACCGACGTCAATTGACTTACTTTGCTTGCTGGGCTGCCGGTGGCCCCATTTGGTTCCACAGCTCAGCCACCAATTCCAGGCACTGTTTCTCCTCATCCGACGTCCTATCCCATACCTTTGTCAGTTCGGCCTGGTACATGCCGAACGCACGCTGGTTGTCTGCCTTGCCAGACTCTGAGCCATTCCATCCACCTGACTTTGTTCAGATGGTGTTCTTGAGGTCAGCGTCAGCCTCAACGCCTAGGACCTTCCTTGCTGTCCATTTTTTCACGTCCCGGAATTTTTCAATGGACTCCCTTTTCCGTCCATAAGTGTGGAACCATGTGTAAATACCCTGTAACCATGTGTTAGGGCATTGAGATTTTATTCCATGAGACATGGTGTACAGCTTACCTCTTTCTTCAGCTTTCTGTCAGACTCTGACCAATGCGGCAAATTTTTCTTCAAGTCCTCATACACCTTGGTCGCAATTTTCCGTCGGTCATTATGATTGGCAGCCTGCCATTGTTCTTTCCGGTCATGCAAGCAGGCGATATCCTCCGTGGTCAGTTTGAATCATACAAGCTCGAGAGGGACTTGAGGAAGTTCGGACATATTCAGGCAAAGATTGGGTTCCAAAGCAGTGATGGTAGTGTGATGGGGGTGGTTATGAGACGACGGATCAGGAGACGGAACTGAGGATCATTTTTAAAGTCTGGTGTCGATCATGATCGGCATCAATGATCGACAATTCAATCATGATTGGTGAGTGACAGGTCTGCCCGAGTCTCATGGTTCTACGCATATGATACATGTAATTATCAGCGGATAACATGACTGAGATCAAGCCCTTCTAATTTATTTCCCAATAACTCATTTGTTGAAGTGGTACTGCAGTGTTTCAGACTCATTGAATAAACCCACATCTTCATGAAAATATACCCATACCATGGCTTCATCCAGATTTCATTGCCTGAACATCTCAGAGGCATTCTTTCCTTTTACTAAATGTACATTCACACTGACCAGATGGAGTTGCTGTGATAATGAGACTACCTTGCATTACTACTTTCAGATGCGTAGGCCTCACCCTCAATAAAATCACCGGCAATAAAACCATATGTCCAATTATGATGTTTTCACACATGGTCTGAGTCAATTGTAAATACAGATTTGCATGACAAGTTTCAGTATTTACCAATCCATCACATTATGCTGCCAAGATATATGGCACCATGTCGACCTCAGTATCCAACTGAGAACACAACATAATCATCAAGTTACATATCACATCCTAATGCCTCAGAGCTCGTAACTGCTAATTTCAGGAATGATCATAACGGTTCCTTCATGTGCACCACAGCTTGCTTATATGACATTCATGATATGCATGGAACCATTTTGGGAACGACTTGCATTGATGTGGCAACAAGGAATGTAAATCAAGATTCAAGCAGTTGGGACAGGCAAGACAAGGCTGAGGCAAAGTACTATATGCCGAAATTGTATAGCTGCTACTGATGGCACATTACTTACATATGATTGTAACATCTGCTACCTAGTAGATGAGAACAAACTATTCGCCTATGTAGTATGATATCATTGTTACCTACAGAAATAGTGTACAACAACTGTAACCTAGTATATAACGATGAATGTACACTAGGGGAACACTAGTTGTGTTCTCTTAAGATATTCCACCTTGTTTGGTGTGACATGCCTATCTCAATGCAAACTCACTTCCCCTGACTTCTAAATATAACTGCCCATCCCATCTTTCCGCTGCTTCTTGTAGAGCCCACAAGTGTGCTGCCCGGGTTGGTGGGAGTCTCAGTGTTGCCCTAACATTATATATCTAATGGAACCACCACAATAGGCAATTATAACCATTTCTTCAAGTACATACCACCCCAAAGGTTGACCAGTCATATGAACGCATTCCCAGCTTACATTTCACGTGATTGGTCATCCTATCCATATTTGGACTTCCACCTTCTAATTCTGTCACCACATATACGCCGCCTACCCCTCTAAAGTAAAATAATGCCAATTGAAAAGTTCAAGGCCAATGTTCACAATTCTGGCACTGGTGATGTTCTCATTCAAAGCTCCACCAGCTATTACACATTGAGGGGATTGGTCCAAAAAACTAAAGCCAGCACACAAGCATCTTCTGCCAACTCCACCCCGAACGCTTCGCCCTCCAAGTCTCAGAAGAACATGAATGTCTTCACCCCCTGCCATGAGCAAGTACATCATGATGGGTTTGATTATGATGCTGCTATGATGGAACCGTTGAAGCTTCTCCAATCCAAGGTACGTCGATCTCAGTCATGGTCTCTGGGGAACTTTAATTATTTTGCTACTTCTAGTCACAAAGATTACCTCAGGGAATATGTTGCGAAAAGAAAGTTCTACCTCTCACGGATGCTGGCTTCAGAGGCTGGCCCAGCTTTGCATCGGTGTAGTGCATGTGGCTTGGCAGCGGAATGGCGGTGCAAGAATTGCCTGGGCTATCCCCTCTTTTGCAGTTCATGCTGTAGATCTTCCCATGCATGCACCCCCTTCCACCTCATTCAACGATGGACCGGCGAATTTTATCAAGATTCTTGGCTGATTGAGACAGGGCTTACGCTCCACTTTGGACATGGGGGCCTTGCCCCTCGTATACCCTGACAGAGGCTTTGACAGGAATCCCGGACATCCCATTTGGACTTCCGGACATCCCTGATGAGCTCAACATTATGGAAGATGAGTTGGATGCCGATCCTTTGCCTGAGGGGTTCATGGAAGCAGAGGCCGACGAAGGACATCATGAGGCAGAACACTCAGAAGGGGAGTTCTTAGACCCGCATGACCAGGCAAGGTGGACGAGGGATAACCTGAAATATGGGACAAATGTCGTGGTTATTGTTCATCAAAACAGCATTCATCACTTGCCCGTTCAGTGGTGTAGGTGCCTAGGACATGCACCGGACGATGTTCAGGCCCTGGACCTCCACTTCTTTCCGGCGTCATTTAAGAAACTGCGGATGCTATTCACCTTCCAGGGCCTTGATTCCTTCCTCGCAGAGAATCAAGAATGTAAAACTTTGGCATGGCATTACTATCAGAAGCTCCGCCGGTTCACATCTGGCTGGCTGTTTTCCGCACAGCGTCCCAGTCTGTCTCACTACCGATTTATAGCTTATTTCTCATACATAATATAGGACCGGTACAGGGAGCTGTTACGTTGCACGAGACAATACAGGAACCTGAAGCATCTCAAATGGCATGGCTTCGGCCATGAAGCCAGAAGCCCGGGTCTTGGAGATCTGGCCATTCTCTGTCCGGCATGCCCACAACCAGGCATGAACTTGCCGGAAAACTGGGAAAATGATAATGAACGGTGAGTTTATTCCATCCCATGATGACCTGGAAAGAAATGAAGTCTTGTTTCCCAGGTGGGTATACACCAGATCATTTGCGATTGATGGGAATTTCACGGCATCTCACCAACGTCAGAAACGTCCTGAAGATGATGTCCCATTAACAAATGGTCATTCATTTATGACGGAACCGGTGACATATAAAGAACATCTCAAGGTGGCTCTGGAGTCCAAATCGGCTCCAAGTACATGCAATGAATTCAAGGCGAACCGGAAAGTGGACGTGGCCGGGTATGATGCCACAGGGATCGGAGCAGTGGCATGCCTTCGGCATGGCTTCTTCCAACCAGAAGCCACAGTCGACTTTCAGAGAGGAGAACAGTGCGTTATTGAATTGTTTCCGAGTGCACAGTTATGCTAAATACTCACAGACAAAAGAATATCGATTATGCAGTTTGCAAGGCCCTAAATGGGAAGAACATGGAGAAGGTGAAACGGGCATTGCTCGTATACGATATATTTTGCCAATGGTTTATCAACTTCAAAATCTGGGTTGATCACTCACCATACCTTTCAGTCCCGGAGGGGATGGTTGTAGAGGGAGGGATTGGGGATTTCCATGTAAAGGGCCATGTGGACGACTGCTTCACGCGGTTTGCACTACTGTTCATTATAGGGAGCGGGGTGATCGATGGGGAAATTCTGGAGATGTTGTGGGCTGTGCTGAATGAGACCTCCCGGAGTGCCAAGGGATCGACGCTCGCCCACCGGAATGAAATTCTGGACGACCATATGAATCATTCAAACTGGAAAAAGTTGATTGGAATGGGTATGAAATGTTGTACCAGGTGCCAATTAGATTGCTAACTCAATATCAGTTCCAGCTCTGATACGGAAGATGAAACGGGCCCAGGAATTGGTTCTGACTGCCGAGGATTCATACAAGAATTTGACAGAATCGGCATCGGCCCATGATCTTAATGAGTGGAGGAAAGGGGAGCAGCAGGCACAGGAGGGCCGGGCGGAGGATGTCAAGAGTATGGATTATTTTGATCTGAAAACACAACAAGGTGCATTGGTGCTATGTGTGGATATTCTGTGTTGACATGCCTTATGTTAAACATAGCTCCGGGGAAAGCAGAAGTTCAGCTCCGACTTGTGAATGAAGGAATGTTTTCCGGCAACTCTGGTCTCATTGATTTCTTAGCAAAGGGACTGAGTATTCAGGAATCGCAGTGAGTAGGACTACATTATATTGATGGTGTAACATTTATTTGGCTGGTTGGTTACAGAATGTCCCTACAGAGTTACATTAGGCATGCTGGAAAGGCACCAACGACAGCAGAACAGATCAAAATCACTAAGCGACGGAGTCGGTTATTGAACCGGATTACGGACCATCAACGAAAGGCTCATCAATACCTCACTGGCGCGGACGATGATGACTATTCGTTCGAACCATCAGAGGTATATGATATTGGCCAAGATGGAGAATTAGAACTGGTGAGTAACCGCCCGCCAGACAATCCGTTTGTAGCCAACGAGGTGGGCCACCGGCCAGAGTGTTTCCGGCTGACGTTGCCTTCTGGGATGACTCGACGGGTCCGATGGGAACACGGAGTTCAGGGCGTTGCCGCATTGGAGATCCAGCTGCGGGCCGGTCAATGTAATGATGCATTGAAAGCTATTCGACTGGCATTGGGAAAGAAGGCATTCTTGTTTCGAACAAAAATCTGCCCAAGAGGCCCAAAGACAGGTAAAACAAAGTCGTGGGATGAGATTCATGCGGTGGATCAGACACTCCGTTTGAATGCTCAAATATATCGATCTTCGAGGGAATCACTGGTGGATTTGGAGGCACCAATGGCAATGACAGACCGGTTCCAGGTTCTAGAGACGAAACATCTCAAGACAAGCACTACGCTCCTGGACCCCCGGCAGGATGGTTTCAAGCATGTGCAACTGCCTTGGTTCTGGTATCTGGATGTCGCTGGGGATAGCATATCAGCCAGCCATTTGAAGGAATGTAAGTTTGCGCATGAATGAACACGAATTGAGTCTGACCATAAGAAAAAAAGTCCACAGGGTTAACTGGCTACGAGCAAAAGCAACGTTTGACAGAGCGAGTGAGGAATTGGTCCTTGTGAGGCATGAAATGGGGTGGACTATCAGATGCTTCGAACACCATGCGGAGCAGTGGAGACGAAGAAAAGAAGATGGAACATCCCCCGGCCATTTGATGTATGCAGCGAGTCAACAGGCGATGTGGGGGCAATTTGCGGTCTCTGCAAAGGACTCATTTTTCAGTATTTTGTCAGAATGAGGAATATGTACATTGCATTCAATAGTGTAATTGCTGTTCTGTGCTGCTCAGTCTTATCCTGACAATGACTAATGCGACTATTTCACCGTTTCAGTTTGACTGCCGGGCAGTAGCAGTTGCTCGTGGGGAGCACTCCAGGTTAGCACCAGTGCCGGTGGAAAGCTGATACCTATAGACTGCCATTGTCGATCACTGCCCATTCGAACTGTCGTCGGGGATCACTCCCAATTCCATCTGCCATTTGGTCTCACAGCTGGTGACCAAAGGCAGCGATTGCTGGTCAGTATCACTGCCGTTGAGACTCCAAATCATCCAATGAGCTAGTCACCCTAAATCCTTCATTGTCCCACTTGATATCCTGGTTCGATGCCAATGTCAATATCAGCTCTGTAGTATATATTGGATGTTTTTGCGCAATAGCTCACTACCGTTCGGTCTCACTGCCGTCCTACCTCACTGCCGTCCTACCTCATACCCATCAATATCACTGCTGTCCTACCTCACTGCCGGTCGGTCTCACCGCTGTCCTACCTCACTGCCGTCCCACTTCATGCCAGTCGGTATCACTGCCGGTCGGTAACAGTGCGGTAGCACCCCCAGGCAGATCTAGTGCCGGTGTAAGTCTGCTACCTACAGAATCAGCCACCATGGGGTATCACTGCTTATTCCTGCTGCCATGCGGTCTCTGCTGTTCGGTATCACCGCTTTATATCACTGCTGGTGAATTTCACTGGCAGTTGGTATTCCTGTAGTACTGCTGTTTTAAAGTAAAAGGAATTACTGCAGTTCTCATTCACTGCTGGTCAGTATTTATTCGAAACATTGTACCTCACTGCCTATGCATGTCAAAGATCTCTGGAACTGTCCATTTCCATGTGGTTTGCCATAGCTGTAACCTTTACAATCTCAAGTTACCATTACACGAATACATTACAACCATTATACAGTACTAGTATCACCCTACAGTAGTCCATATACGAATAAAGTAGAGAAGCGCAATTACCTTGGTACATCAAGATCATGGTTTACTGAGTACCCAGCAGCCTTGAATCTTAGGAGGCAGTCCCGCATTTCATTGATGCTTTTCCCAAGCAACATCTCCATTTCCAGCAGCCAACGGATTACGTTTTCCTGTTCATCGCATCGTTTGTTCATCTTCCCTCTGGGTTTCCTCACATGCTCTTCAAAATCTCCTACCAAGAGCTCGATCCTTCTCTTCCAACCACCGTCTTCATTGTCCTCTCCAGTACTCTCTTCCGAATGCTTCCTGTCCTGCATGCGGGATCTCACTGAGCTGGGAAGGTCAACTTCCATTGGGTCCGTATCCATCTCATCAGTGCCCTCCTGACTTTTGATTGATGGTGACCTGCCGGTCGCAATTGGCCACTTAGGTGATCCCAAGCCGCACGATGGGGACGGTGGTGTGGGAGGGAACAGAGGCATTGGGGACGAGTCAGGTGTCTCACCTGGTGGTGGGTGGGCAAGGGCGGGAGTGACAGGTTGCTTGCATGCCGGAGAGGGGGCAAGGGCGGGAGCGGCGGGAGGGGCAGGCATCCGTGGTGATGGATTGACTACGGTCGGCGGTAGAGTGGCTCTGAAGCCCCTTTGTGGGTGGGTGGTCACTGGCAATGGTGGGGCAGGGCCAGGGGCAGATGGTGATGAACAGGGGTTGGGCATGGCGGATCCTTTCATCGAGGTTTCTGTTGAGCTATCCCGCAGGAACAATTGGTCCTGACGAGCAGGGACAGCAAGGCGGGGAATGGGGCTGATCTGCCGGCGCTTCTGGATGTTCAAGGGCGTTGCCTCCTCCAAAGGGGACTTGAACTTCACTGACCGTCGGGGAAGCGTTGCAGCCAGGTCACTGAGAATGAACGGTGATCGAAGTGTAGTCTCTTCGATGGAGGGGGCTGGTGTCATGGGCATCGGGTTATGATCAGGTACGTGGCTGGGACCTGCTATGTCCAGGTTGGGCCGGCGCCGTTTGGGAAGAGGGACAGGGATGAGTGATTGGTCAGTGGTGGCGTCCTGAAGCCCAGCATCAAGCCTTGGCCTCTTGAGGTAGAGGAAGCTCGATGGCTGGTAGTCAGCAGGCATTGGGAGTGGAGAAGGGGCTGTGGACAAAGCTTCCACAGCTGGATTCATTCCGGGCTAGACAGAGATCATAACTCTGCATCATATCAACCAAAACCGGTTACTCACTTTTTCTTTGATGTCCTTTTGGCATGCCATGGGCTGTACTTAGTACAAGTGTCAAGTTCGTTTTGATCGAGTTGCTGAACGGAACCAAATAGCGGTTAGTGATGGCCGGAGGGTTGCGGCAGCGTGCCTTCTGGTTGCCGTGGTAACATTAATTAATTTTCAACCACTTAACCATCCAATCCCATACCGGGTGGAATATCAACGGTGTTCTATTCATCACACTCACCAGTGCTGTCCAGCCACTCACTTCTCCAATCATACCAGTCTCAATGTCTTCTCTCACGGCTCCACTTGTTGCGTGGGCAACCGTCTTTGTTAAGCCTCGGCTGCAAGAACTCGCAAAGGCAGCCATCCTCGGCTATGATGAGGAGCTGCAGTAGCTGCTCATGGCGCTTCCGGGAAACCTGGTATGTTATCAACATCATTAGGGACATTATCCGTTCTTATTCACTTCCAGTCGTTCGATTCTTCTACTGCATGGAAGGTCCAAGTGTGGATCGACACCCAAAAGATTGACTTAGCGATCCAGCAGCTAAAACAGGGGGTGCAAATTGATCCAGCCAGTCTGGACTCCTACATAGTAAGTGCATGATCCTCCTCCGGTCTTCACCCCGATGGAAATGCTAACATCTTGTTAGCTTGATACATGGGCCCTTTCCAATGTGATACCTGAAGATAATCTAGGGGACTACCAGCCTTCATGCCTCCTGCTCAGCGGTACTCTCCGGCTTGACCACGGGCTGGCGCACGGTGAACCAACGGATTACACGGCTGTCAGCAGGCATGATCCTGCACTCTGGTCCCACCCGTTCCTCATGGATAAAACATTGTCGACCAGCCAGTGGTTCCAGGGGCCTGGAACATCAAGACGGACACCGGGTGAGTGGATTTGTTGTTCTCATCCAACAAAGGCTAAAAGGGTGTGGATTCACAGTACCGGAGCCCTTGAAGCTAACGAGGGCTGTAATGACCACGACACACCGGGCCACACGCCCACCAACACCGACCCCCACCATTGCCCAACCGACACCAATCCGTCCCCAGGCGACCCTCCTTCAGGACGCGGACAGACTAGTACCAGACGCCCCAGCAGAACCCCGAGGAAGGGCCAGACAAGTCCCTTCAAAGCGGCCCCGCTCAGTCACCTGGTGGAAGTCAAGGGCGAGGTCGTCAAGGATTAAGAGTGCCGAATATGTGGCATATTCTGATGATGGTGGGGCGGTTCAAGTGAAAGGGAAAGGAAAAGGAAAGGAAAAGGCTGCCGATGAAAGCATGGATATCGACGACCCAAATCCCTCGGTTCCAATGGATATCGATGAGCCGGCCACCTCAAGCAGTCGCATCCGCCCACGGCGGCTCAGAGCTGCTACTCCACCCTCCACCGCCGCTCTGCCCTCCGCTCTTCCCCACGATTCCACCATGCCAACACCAGAGCCATGTGATCGATGCGCCCGTCTCCAGCAACCATGTGAGGTCGTCGGCTTGGCCGCGGCGTGCAGGGGGTGCCACAAAGCAAAGTACAGGTGCACAGGGATTGCAGCGGAGGCCAGAAGGAAGCCGAGGCCAAAGAAAACGCCAACGTCACCGAGGACCCCCAAGCGGGTCAAGGCGACCAGCGGTCAGACACCCGCCCCTGAAGACGAACGGGCCAAAACTCCCCGTCCACGGTCTAAATCTCAAGCGCGAAGCATCGGCCCCCCAACCACTTCACCCATTCCTGCAGATGACGGGCCAAAACTCCCCGACCAAGGTCCAAATCCCGAGTGTGAAGCATCGGCCCTCCATCGACTTCAAGCATTCCTGTGGATGACACCAATACCACCCCCAGGACACGATCAAAGACCCGGGCACTCACTGCCATCCCTACCCCTCCTGTCCCTACCGATGATACCGCCTCGGGGCCTTCCCTCGGGGCAGGTGACATTTCCGTCCCCAATTTTGGTCAGGTCCCCTCACGGTACATATACCTGGTCGCCGGTCAGGGGAAAGAGGTTTCGAGTGGGATTCGCTTACAGGCTGGGGAGTCTGATGATGATGTGGGTGCCGACCACCAGGAACCGGATCTTCAACAGTTGCAGCAGGCCAATCGGGAACTGCGAGCACGGGTGACAAAGGTAGAAGGTGAACTTGAGGCATTCAAGGCCATTCCCCGCCCGGCTGCGCAGTTCGCAAGTGCCATTTCCCTAGCTGATCACCGGGAGGTCAAGCTTCAAGAATTGCGACGGGTGAATGCACAACTTGAGGAGCGGGTGCACAAGGTGGAGGATCAGCTTGGAGCGATGAAGAACACCATCTCAATGTTGCTCGCTGGGCAGAATGGTCATACAGCGACCCTGGAGAGCCATCGGCTCCTGTTCATGAGCCGGGACCAGGCATCATCAAGGCATTCATCAGTGTTCAGTGCCCCATCGCCTAGCGTCGGATTCATCCTGGCACCGGCACCCACCCCCGACTCTGTGTATGGTGCTGATCTGAGTACCGGACCGACTCTTGGCCTCAACTCTTGGCCCGAGGAGATGTTCAACATGACAGCATTTGATGGTCATGCTGAGAGAGAAGTGCCCGAGTCGGATGCAGCTGGGGATTTATACATGGCTTAGAAGCGCTATCAATTTTTATTTTGTTTTTTGCATATACTTCATAGATCACACGTAATCCCAAATTTTGTTGTACATAATTAATTACCAGTCAAATCAAGTGGTAATGCATCTCCAATGTGATTATGGCAAAGCATACACAACTAGTGAGGGACATTGTATCTGATGCATCTTATGAGGAACACATCAACATGGCATAGTAATTAATCTCCAATTGATTTCAGGCAAAGCATACATGGCTGTACGCCTTGCCCCCGACTTACTAGGCAACTTATTAGACAGCACCATATCAACACACCAATGCACACTACCGATGTGCAATGCTATGGACTTAATAAAGCTACCATTTCACGTGCCGACGAACAGTTAACTTATCTGGTCCACTTGCCAACAGACCGATGTCCACCACTGCCCACCAACCTATATTACCAATCGGTGACACTATGGAGACTCCATCTGGACCGTTTCCAAGAGTCTGAATGTCATACGATCTTGCCCTATGTCGCCTTTTACTGCTTTGCAAAAAAGGTCGAATATATTACTGTTGTAGCGTAGACTTGTAACTGCAACCAAGATAACATTGTCAAGTGAAGTACAGATCCTAGTGTAGCCTCCCCTGGCGCATCAGTACTGATTAGTGGCACTGACACTGCACACACTATTCACCATCACTGCTGTTTTCACTGACACTGGACAAACTATTCACTATCTCTGCCGTGGTAATGCCATTGACCCTCCCGGCTGGTATCACTGTCGAGTCTTACTGCCGGTCAGTCTCACTGCCGTCCTACCTCACTGCCGTCAAATTTCATACTGGTCAGTATCAGTATCACTGCCGGTCAGTCTCACTGCCGGGGACTATCACTGCCGGGGAGTTTCACTGCCGGTCAGTATCACTGCCGGTCAGTAGCACTGCCGGTCAGTCTCACTGCCGGTCAGTCTCACTGCCGGTCAGTATCACTGCCGGGGAGTATCACTGCCGGTCAGTAGCACTGCCGGTCAGTCTCACTGCCGGGGAGTATCACTGCCGGTCAGTATCACTGCCGGGGAGTTTCACTGCCGGTCAGTAGCACTGCCGGGGAGTATCACCCCCGGTCAGTAGCACCGCTAGTCAGTATCACCGCCGGTAAGTCTCACTGCCGGTCAGTATCACTGCTGGGGAGTATCACTCCCGGTCGGTCTGAGCCATGCCACGTCACATCCAGTGGGTTCCTGTTCCGCAGCTCATAGACCCTGTTCTTGTATCCCATTCCCATGCCATCATCCTGAAGGATGTCCAGAATATAATGATCATAGTCTACTGCCTCCAGCAGCTCACACATGGGCCCATCCATCACCCATGGTCTACTGTCTCCAGTAGCTAGACCATGGGGCCATCCATCACCCATGGTCTACTGTCTCCAGTAGCTAGACCATGGGCCCATCCATCACCCATGGTCTACTGCCTCCGATATATCACCCATGGGCCCATCCATCACCCATGGTCTACTGTCTCCAGTAGCTAGACCATGGGCCCATCCATCACCCATGGTCTACTGCCTCCGATATATCACCCATGGGCCCATCCATCACCCATGGTCTACTGCCTCCAGCAGCTCACACCTGGGCCCACCCATCATCAATGGTCTCACTCACTCAGTCACATCACAATGGGCCCACCTTATTCACATGGTGTATCCCATTAACATGGGCCCACCCTTATCCTATGGTCTATCACACAAGATGGGCCCATCTTAGCTGGACCATACTACATGGGCCAAAAGCCACCATTAAATGCTCCATATGCAATGGGTCAAATACACTGAAGGCCCTGAAGTCATAAACTCCTGTACTAGTTAATGTTCCAATAACTATGTCATATCTCCTATAGTTATGGTGTCATAGTACCTCCTATGATATTATCACTTGGTAAGTCTTAGACCTTCCATACCCTGGGCCTTAGACATGCTATTACTAGCACTGTCTGGGATATCCTATCACAGACATGCTATTACTAGCACTGTCTGGGATATCCTATCACAGACATGCTATATCTGGTTCATACACTTAACATGTGTTAACTGTGCATTCCCCTATAGGCTTGGTAAGTGACTGTGCATTCCCCTAATTGTCCTTGCATGTGTTAACTCCTGTTAAACATGTGTTAATGTGACTTAGCATATTCAGGCTTTATTCCTTGGCCATGCTAACTGCCTTGGCTTGCCTGTATACTCTTGTATACTGTCCCAACAGAGAACCTGGGGGGATATAATGAAATCAGAACTAGTAAGCAAATATTGAACTCACCGGCCAACAAAGTATCGATTGTAATCATTACCATCCTTGGCACAGCGTGAGATGCCAATCCCATCATTTTGTCGTTTTCCTTTTGCGAAGGCTGGTAAAATATGGCACCCACGCAGAACATCTTTCGGATCCACAAAACTGAAAGAATAATTCTTGTTCATAGGAGGGAAGCGGACTGAGTCCAGCTTGGAAGTCCTCCACCCTGAAGAACCTGGGTTAACAACCTCAAACCATCGCACCCACAAAAAATCAAAGCGGCGAGCTTCAAAATCACGCATACCAGGCCCAGTATAAATGGCATTTACATGATATACGCCAAGGACCCGTGCGTACAAGAAATGATGCGGATTTGAAGAATTAACAGAACCAGAACCTTCCACATCGTCAGCAAGAAGCATGACATTTCGACGAGATGTCCCAGGGTTAACAATGTCCATTCCGCGCTGAATGTTGTAAGTGGTGAAGTGGAAACGAATAAGTTTGTGGTGGTATATGCAGTCATGCTTCAAGAATACATAATTGCATACATTTCCGTCAGAGCTTTGAAATGGTGCATTATCCAAGCTGGTTCTGATGCTGGAAGGCCCTGAAAGCGATTCAGCTTCCTGGAGAAGCACCATCTGGATTTGAGGAAGTAGATGCTCTCTTAACTTTGGTAAAAAATCCTGCGTCATAGGGGTTAGTGTAATTCAGTAGAAGAATACGAAGACTACTCACCTTGATTGCGGGATCCCCCTCATTCTTTTTCAGGAAGGTCGGTATGTGGACAGGAACTTTCTGTGATTTTCCTATGTTGTACTGTACTCTAGGATCATGTGCAACATCCTCGGGTTCTGTTTCAGTGAGCGAGCTAGGTTGCGGACGATTTAGCCTCTGACGAATCATGCTGATACAGCGCTCTCGTCGCTCAATCCTTGATATTTGCAGTGGTATTGATCGGCCACAAGTCCGAAGTGAACGGGTTTTAGATGTCCGGTGCTCAAGCTCGCTCTGATGACCATCAGAACAGTAAGCAATACCACGCAAAACATCATGTAAAGCTTACTGGTTGAGTGGAATATGAGTCAGTTGTGCCAATGTGTCGGATGGTGTCGACATAGTCGCCGAGCGCATGATTCTTGTAAGTCCTCAGATTGAGTTTCTTCTGCTTCCGTGCATTACTGTTAGCTGCTGTAGGTCTTCTTGATTTAGACACCACAGTAGTCGCAGATTTCTCCTGACGACGTTGCCGAGCAGCCCACTCACATTCCAACTCTCGAGTCTCAAATGCTGCACATGTCTTCTCCTCA
Source organism: Tricholoma hemisulphureum (assembly GCA_964034925.1). NCBI lineage: Eukaryota > Fungi > Basidiomycota > Agaricomycetes > Agaricales > Tricholomataceae > Tricholoma > Tricholoma hemisulphureum. Next base: position 613,654 of record OZ035928.1, on the reverse strand, counting down.
AATGTGCATAGGCTGTTTCCCAGAGATGTAGTGGCACAGGAAAAAACGTCCAGAGTCGGATCTGTGTGCATGCGGAGCTTGGCAAGGCCATGCCAATGAGCTAAATTAAACAAGAGCTTAAGAACAGATGTATTGTGAGGTTCAGGCAAAAGACCATCAAAAATGGGTATGGCACACTGTGTGACAAATGATATTGTTAGTCAAAGTCAAGAATACTGGGAAAACCCACTTGTAACATATCCTCATAATCATGAGTGGTCATCTTCTTAAGTTCCGACCGGTTCGACCTGATTTTCCTTATCCCGTCAACTCCGAAAGGAGGGATTTCTTGAAACCTAATGGACATATGAGGACCAAACCTACTGAGGCTTCAAACAACTTGCCGTCTATCCAATTCGTGCTTGAGGCTTTCGTTCTGACAGTCTAGAATGCATAGTAGATGTATAAAAACTGCTTTCCATACGCCGAGTTCAACCTCGTGCATGAGATCCACAGCGAGCATGCCAAACATGTTGAAACCAAATGGCGCTAGCTTGCTTAAAAATGCATTCTGATGAAGCATGAGCATTAAAATCGATCATGTGGTGGAGAAGGCAAATACCACTGTTGGAACGAGAGAATCTTCCCGTAGGAGATCTTCCACTGCCCGACTATCAACCACATAGCCCTTCTCATAAATCTTTTTGCGCGCCGTCTCAACATGAATACGTCGTTTCACATCGTCAATCCGGGCGAGAGTCCTGCGCTGTGCCATATCTCGACGCATTCCCATGCTGGCAACACGATCTAATGGTATGAGACAATGGGGACAAGGGCACTGACCCAGATTGCGAATGCTCGCTATAAGAATTCTGTGAAAATTGTGAGTTATACCAGACACCAACATTCAAAAATTCTTGACTTACTTCTCCTTGTAGTCCGCAGAATATGTAAATATGCGAGGGTAAAAGCGACACTGAATGCTATCGCAACACTTAATCACAATTCCGTGCTCATATGCTTCCAGGAATTCATCATCAAGGATGATCGTCCACTGTGCGTGATAGACTTCTCGATGGCAATGGGCCATGAATGCATTGTTTGGGCCCTTTCCACCAAGATGCTCCATGGCGAAGGCTTTAAATGCATCGGGGAGCTGTCATTCGAAAAGGAATGGGGGTCACATACTAGGACAAAACCAAAGAGATCCTACTCACTGTCTCTAGGTAAGCAATGTGCTCAAGTGCTTGACAGGAGGGTTTTGACCTTCTGTCCTTCGACTCATTCCCCATTGCAAGATAAATCAGCCATAGTTTAGCAGTGCTGAACGCTGTGAGCTGAGTGCCATCCGAGGCGAACATAAGACCCACTACAACCTTCGGAAGGTCACAACCAGGCTCTCCGGAAGATGCCTGAAGGTCACGGTGAGCCTTGATGAATGCTTCTGAGGTGTAGAGCTCTCCGTGAACTTTGAGTGGTTTAGAAGCTTCAGTTGGTTGCCAAAATAACCCGTACGGCTCGAAATGGAGGTGTTGGTGGCTAGAGGGACACATAATTTTCTCTCTAATCACCGACACCAACTTGCGGTGATGAAGGGTTCCCACATCAAACTCCTTTTGCCCTGGATGCAGTGACCTTTTATGGAATAGGACCTTGATCTTGATTGAAGTTTTAACCCAATCACCGTTATCCTCTTCATCCTCCCAGCCATCATCATCATTCAAGGGCCGATCTCCACTAAGCTGTGCATCAATAAGCCGCCAGTTTGTCCCTGCAATGTCCTCTGGTCGAAAGGTTGGATGTCCGACTATCTTGACAAGATCCTGAAAGCCTGATTGTGTTTTCTTTAACCCACCGTTCCAATACCATTCACCTAGCAAAAACGATGACTGATTGGGATATGGGTGGTAGGAGTCAGCTGGATAGACAGAAAAAATATCCGGCAACGTATCCATCAAGTCGTCACGTGTTGCACTCGCATTGGGATCATGGTCTGGGAAGTAGGTTGCATGATACTGTCGAAAAAGACCAAATTTATTCCATGTATATTTCAGCAGCTTCCTCACACGGGGATAAATTTGCTCAGCAGATGAGGGTAATGCTGGGACGGTAGGGTGAGGTGTGGTTAGCGCACATTGAGACGTGACTGGTTGGGATGTTGGAGGAAGGGCTGCTGGAGGGTCAGGTAGTACATCCCGATAGCACTTGGGCAGTTGGCGGTTTTCTCGGCGACCCCTGCGCTCTGCAAGTGGTTGATCCAAGTCTTCCTCATTCGTGGAGGCATCCTGACGGTATAGCAGCGATTCAGTGAGTAATGAGTTGCACCAACATTAGATGTCTCACTTCATGTTGCAAGGTGAGTGCAACATCATTTGATTCTTGTTCGACAGCTACAGTTTGTTCCGGAGGGTTTTCCACAGTTGGAGTTTGAATTTTTTGATGCTTCTTGGACTGCCAGGCCTCTTTGGCTTTCTCCAGAGCGCTGGAAAGCCATTTCTTTGTCTTCTGACAACTACGTTTGTGGAAAGTATAGGCTTGTAGAACAGAGAACGTGCGGCCGCAAACACAGACTTGACACCAAGCCAACGGCAGGTCCATGATGCTGCAAGGAGGATGGGCAGAATGATGCCGAGTCTTCTGGAAATGGCAGGGCTGAACCTTAGAAAGGAAAGGTCAAAAATTGCGATCAGCTATTATAAAGGTTGATATGACTACGCATGAGTCACTGTATGGAGTCACTTGAGGAATTGGCATTCCTATCTTCATATTCGGCGATGAGCAAATATGCTATGGAGACATTATATTAAATTGAGGAAATATTAATACTGTTAAGGCGAGAGCCTCAACTACTCAGTACAAGTATCGAGTTCGTTAACAACGAGGCTTTCGTTGCTAAGTTAAATCACGCTAAGTCAGAGGCTTTCTGGCTTAGGTCGAGTCGCGCGTTTGAGAGCAGTATAAGGCTGTTAATTGCCTAAGGTCAAGCTGAAGAGCCTTGACCTCCGTCTACTACAGTTTATATAGCTAATTACCTGGCTACGTGTCGAATACGTGTCTACACGTATTGTAAGAGTCAGTAAACTATCTATGGATGCAAAGCTGTAGAGTGCGATGTGAACGGACAGCTATCTACTCGGTGTCTAATATAAAGGGAAGTATGGGCGCTGCCCGACGAGTCAGAGATAAGGAAATGAGTCAGAGTAAGCACTGCCGCGACGGAGAAGGAAACAGAAGGAGAGAGACGAGTCAAAGTAAGCACTGCCGCGACGGAGAAGGAAATAGTTGTGAAAAGGGAAATTGTAACAAATACTGAGGGATGGATGACCTTCTCCATACCTTTCAAATTTGAACTTCGAGAAGTGTTCTATTTCAAAGCAGCAGTGGAAATCATCAACAATAATTGTAGGGTCATACCTTTGCTTTGACCAGATATTAAAATGTCTGGAAGTTTGGATCATGTACAGGCTAAAATATTTTGAGGACATTTGCAGATTTTACATGATATATACAGATAACTATGCAAGGCGGGTAGGAATAGTTGCGGCATGGCCAAACGAGCGATAGAAAGTTTGCGTATAAAAATGAGCTACATGATCCTCAAGTTGCTGGACATCTCCTTCGGTATACATGCAATGAGAGGCCAGATCAGGTAGCAAAAGAGGGGTTGGCTTCAGTCCATCCCAATCCCTCATTAATGCCCTCAGCGCGAGCAAAAATGGTAGCCTTTCTTGCCAGACATGAGCTTGTAAACCACAATTTGCCCGGCGTACATCGACAGCAACAAGGGAAGGTACATCAAAGCACTTCAGCACCATGGCCTGTGGCTCATTTTCGTCCTGATGGGATGACAAGCCAGAGGCATGTTTATCAAGTGACAGAAGCTCAAAACGGAAATTCAGCTCTGTCAACTCCCATAGGGTTTTCTGTGCCTCATCAACTGGCACTGTCGGACAATGGTTGGACGGTGGAGGACACAGGTCAATGTGAAGTTCATCTAAAACATCTGCAATGCAGGCAGGTCGAAACACATTCCATGTGGCAAAGAACTTTGCCCGGCGAGCCTCATTCGTGGAAGCAAAAATTGCTGCCTCAGGAAATAGATATCGCGTACGATAAGACGCCGGGGCTTCGTCCCTTTTAACCGCTTTCAGCGCATCCCTCCAGACCGGGATTGGGAGTGGCATGAGGGGGCTCTCGTACACATCAAACTTGTCACAGCTGGTTGGCGGATTTGAAGATTTTTTCTGCTTGTTTCCTGCTGTAGGCGGGTGAGATGATGTATGGAAAAACAACTCTGGTTACTTACGAACAACTCCTTTTCCCTTACTTCCATATGGGGCCCTGCCCTTGTTGGGACCGCGTTGATGACTAACACCCACAATGGCCTTGGGGTTTGGTCCGTCTTTTGTTGCCTGGGTTCTCGCTGACATGTTCATTTCGCTGGTATGGTGAGAGAAAAGATCCAGATAGCGCAGGAAGTTCCGAGTATACTGTAAGATTGCCTGATGTTTTTGGGTAGAGCTAGCAGGTCCTTGATATATAACAGGGTACTTGAAGCGGTGTAGCTCAAAGCAAATCCCATACATCGCTTCTTGACTTGTTACCACCACAACGCCCCATGTGAACTTTGCTCACAACGCCTGGCTCGTCGCCTAGCGGTCTGTCCTCTGGCCTGATCTCTGATCAGACCTGACCTTTGGATCCCTGGAGGGATGTTTGGGCGCAGTCCTGAGCACCCCGCCGATCTGTCTGTCCGATCTCCTCGGATGTCTCCCGGATGACTGCCTCAGGAGTCATCTCTCTTTCTCTCTCACTCCTGCTCTGACTCGATGATCTGAGACTCTGGGATGGGGCATCCTCCACCTAGGTGGGGGGGCTTGACGGTGAATTAACACTGCCGGCTTCGGCTGGGGGCTCTGCCTTGGGGTCGAGGGGAGAACACGTTGGGGTAGGGGGGGGACAATTAGCGGGGCTGTAGGATCCCTGGAGAGGATCTGTGGCTCCAGGTGCGTAATGTACATCTGTGCATCGACTTTGATTACGGGGACCCGCGTTACCGGATCTCTAGAGCCTTGGAATCGAGCCAGCGACTCCATTCTCCGGCGGTAGCGGGGTACACCCCCCCACCGGATTTACCTCTCTCCCTCCCTCTGCGCAGGCCTGGGGCCCTGCTCACTCCCTTCAAGCGATCGCGGGGACACCACACCCTCCTGCTTTTAAAGCGGGCTGGACGCACTTCTCCCACGCTAGGATCTTGGTCTCAACCACCACCTCTGCTGAGTCCGCGTTTGCATTTTCTATGGAATACGACACTGATTACTTCAATTTCGACGATCCGTTTTTCCCCCTCACTGGGGACCCCTTCTCCGCCCTCCGCTCCCTCCAGAGGAGAGGCGATCGGTCCGATCAAGACTCATCATCTTGGTCTGACGTCGACGACAGTGACGACGAGGGGGTCTCCAACCCCTTTGATCATCCGTTGTCTGTGGCGCATGAGGCAATGGATGGCCCCATGCTCCACCGTGCCCGGCACGTCCTGGCCCTCCCAGGCCATGTTCTCCAACGTCAGCGTGCCCTCAGGCACCAGGCGGACTGCTCCCTCGCATATACACTGTGCGACACGTTCATGGGGGATGGGGACCACGTTCCCACCCTCCCTCCTTCTCCACTGGGGTCTGCCCCCCCCCCGGGGGGCTCCTCGATTCCTCCCACCCCAGCAGCTATGCGCCAAGCATCGGATGAAGCTGAAGCGGTGGAACACATGCTGAATACTGCCATCCAGTGGATGGAATGTATATCACCTGATCTGCTTGCCTCTGGGATTCCAGAGCGGCTCGCCTACCTGGCCGGGGCAACTCTTGCCTCCGCCCTCCGTTTCCCTCAAGCTGAGGGCGTGATTAATCGCGTCCTGGCAGGAGGGACCTCCTCCTCGGCCCCTGTCATAGGCAGCGCCCGGGATCTATCTGAAGTGTTGGACAGCTTGCCACCAGGCACTGACACCTCTGAGGGGCCCCTCCCCCCACGGCGTCGCCAGCGTCGGCGACGTCATTGACCTGCTCGTGCGACGGACCAGGGGGGGTAACACCCCCTATCCACTGTCAGCAAGCTGCCTGTCTGGATACAGGCGGCGCCACCATGCACCCCATCGCTATGGATGGGGCGCTCCTGGGGCTCGTCCCTGGGGTTGTCATGAGCATACCAGTGAGGGCCTCGGCCGCCCAAAGGTGTACTCATATCCACAGGCTTTAGACCCAATGGGTCTCGGCCAGGCATTTCAGCGGACGGCAGGGACGCCGGCCCGGTGGCCCATTTCTCGATGAGGGGAGTGGTTCTCCCCTCTGCCCGTTAGGGAACTTGGTTAACCTCCAGGACCTTCGGGGGCTGGGGGCTTACGGTGAATCAACACCACTCACCGGCTGGCTTCGGCTGGCCGCGCGTGGGGGGACCGATCTAGCTGCGGGTGGGGGGTCTTCTGGCATGCGGCGGCGCAAGGGCGCGGCTCTGCCTTCCCGCTCCAGCGAGCGTTATATGTGGTCTATCTGCCCGCCTTAGAGGTTAAAAGAGGGAGGAAGGTCTCACACCGGCAGGGGTCTGGTATAGTAGAGCGTAGCTTACTCTAGTATGTTTGTACTTCGCGCCCGCGGACTGTGTACGTACACCGCGCTATAAATTGTTGAACAAAAAAAAAAAAAAAAAAAAAAAAGCAAATCCCATAGAACCGCGATTCAAAAGGAGGGATGACACGAAGTATATTTGTTCGGCCGTATCAACCAGAATGGAAGACCTGCATGGAAAAAGTCCTGGGCGACGCGAACATCACTGGTGAAAACACCAATGGTATCGGCAACTTCAACTGGTGGGGAGCCCACTGCCAACTTAGCTGAGTCCATCCGAGGTTTGTACACCTCCATGTAATCCAACATTGCCATTACCTCAAGCCAACACCTCTGCACATCCCTCACACCAAATGCCATCTGACAGAAGTTGGTCCACACCGACTCAAGGCGGACGAGACCATGCTCAATCATTTTAACCATTGGGCCGAGGGAAGGCGGGGCCCAATATTTGGACGGATTTGACAGGAATGCATGAACCCGAGATAACAATACCGACGCAGAAGACTTCAGTTCGCCCAACATCGATTCCGATAGCTTGCCAAGGCCCCGAATGGGGGATGCCGGGTTCCTCAAGAGGAAAAAGTCCTCATGCGTAGGTTCTGTCCATATAATCAAATGGGCGGAAAGCGAATTATGCTTAGGAATTGCACCGTGATGACAGTTAAACATGTTATAAGGTTGTGGCCAGAGAATAGGATCGTCGTCTGCATAGAGGCTGTTGGCACGCATCATGACTTTACGGTCTCCAGCTGGTGGCTTGGGGATAAAGGTCTGATTAGGAGTGGTGACAAAATATTCTCCACCGCAGAGGAGAGCCCCGACTTCGCCATCCGTCGCACCAATTTGCCCTGTAAGGATGCAATCAGCGGGCAAGCTACCGTAAACCCGAGATTCAACATACTGCCCATAACTTGAGACCTCAGCAAATCGTCATCCGTAAGTACAGCAATCATTTTTATAAATTCCTGCTAACTGCGATGATGCTGAGAGGTACAGACGACTTGAAGGCTTTACCAATGACGTAAATATAGCGTCCAGCCTTCACAAACAACAAGCCCAGTTGGTGGGGGGGTTTCAATTTGAGCCGGCGATAGATCCTTGAAGGGAATGGATTGAGTGACGAACAGTCAGACTCAATGAATGCAGGTGACAAAAAGTCAGACCTGCTGGCAACGAAAAACGAGAAGGAGACACACAGAGCGCGGATGAGATGAGCAGCAAAGGAATCAGGAATGAGTATGAAACAACGGAGAGCAAGCGAGACCAGGAGAAATGACGACGAGCAAAATGAGGACCAACTTTAAGTTCAACTTCAAGTTCAACAGTGTGACTGTGACTTGCAGTTGAAGTTACAGAAAAAGCGTAAGAAATTGATTAGTGGCTGTGTTCCATTCTACCGCTGGTAGATCCTAACCCTAGTACGTCACGGTAACTTGAACTTGAACTCTATTGGATGTCCCGCTACTTTTGAAGAACTTCAAGTTGAGGTGGCGAACATTCGAGTTTATCATATGGATGAGCAATCCATCACATCCATTCATGGTCTACTTTCTAACTGTGCATCCCATATAGAAATTGGGCCGAAAAAGATAAGGGTAGGTCTCAAAAGATATATAATATCATCATGATAATATCTACAATCCTGATATATAGTCTGGACATACTTCCACCTGTGCTCATACTAGGGTCCCTCCGATTTCCTGATGACTAGTATAATGCATTTCCCACAGATATCTAAAAAAGAAATGTTGTTCACGAAGTCAACTTGAAATGGCTATAAGTTTTTTCTAACTCCCTCATGCAAATGCATGCGCAAGGGACGCAGCTCCACATAATTTGGTGAAATAAATAAATAAACTAGTAACCTCTCTTGCGCAGGGGGGTATACAATTATATACATAAAAAAGCTAACCCCCCCCCCTTCATGCAAATGCGACCCAAAAACATGTCCATATCGTCTCTCGGACATTGTCCGAGTCCGAGACTACCATCGCTGCAATCTCGTCACCGTCTTCTGAGTCGTTTGATGCATGTGCATGATCATGCATATCGCCGCAGTGGCCCAGGGGGTATTAAGGAGGGAATTACATAAATGCACTTGACAATTCGCTTTTGAACAATTCATATCTTTGAGCCGGATGGCCCGGAAGTGTGTAGCTTAGAACTAAGTTAGTAGATTTCGACATGTCCGACTCGGACTTGGAGTCACTAGTCGTCGAAATCGAAGTCTTAATCCAGCAACTTTGTTGCTATTTGGCTCCTATAGTTGCCGCAGCTATTCTTCCCGACCCTGTGACGTTCAGGGGCGGAGCCCTGAGGCCTGAGCTCCTACATGATCTAGATCGCATGAGTTCAATTTGGTTCCCACCAACTCCAAGTAAGTCTCAAACAATCGTTGCTACCCCTGACCATTGATGACAACCGTCGGATTTAAGGCCTAATAATGGAAGAATATCGATTCCCTGGTTCTCAAGTGCCTGCCAGAATCCACAATACTCGTCATAAGTCCCAGTTAGAACTCGAAGTCCTACTTCCCTTTCCGATTTCTTCAGGCTATCCGAGTCGCACTCACCAACCTCCTCCCCAGCGTCTTCCGAGTCCCAAGGTATATTTACGCATTCCTGACCCAAACATGATGCCATCCGATGAGTCCAAGTCCGTGGATAAGCCTGAGCGTCCGAGTCAGTCGCTGACAGAGCTTTCCACGCTTATGCTATTGCTTTGCGCCGCTTGTGTGCTCAACGCAACGATGCTACCGTTAAATGTGGAGGTATCTGTCCCCACTGCTGAATCATTTGGAGTGGACAAACTTGATGATCCGCTCCTTGCACCCCTGGAAGCCTTGGCTGGCATCCTGGTACAACATGGCGAGGTTATTGCGGCCAGTTATACCTTGGAGACAGGCGGAGTAGTTTGTGCGAGTTCGGATACCTTGATTTCGGATCTTTCCCAGGACAGCAATGTTCCAGATAGCGTCATCCCAGAGCGCTTTATGACAGAGAAGATAAACACTGATGATCCAAGCCATCTTTCCTCGAACTTTCTCATAACAACAAATTCTTATAATCCGACAACTCAGGGAGGGAAGGATAGTAATCCTCATAACCTCAGGATTATGAAAGGTGGTAATGATCTCTGGAGCAAGTTCAAAGATCACGAATATCGCTGGGTTTATGCTTTGTAGTGAGTTGTCTATCTCTTCATGGTAACTGAATCCCATCTTCTCAATTAATAACCAGCTCGCCCGTCTCTTTATTGGACCATGCAGCAACCTTGAGCGCCTACCTCAAGGATTACAGGGATGAGCCAGACAGTCAGAAGCGGTCGACATTATCCGCTCGCTTCTCCACTTATCTCATTTCACTTTGTTGGCCAAAGATGCATAGTCGCATTATGTCCTGGCCATTCATAGGTTTTATACATAATATCTGGGGTTTAAAACGGGACCTCAGGCTCGTGTCCTTACGCCAGGCGAGAGATGAACATGACTGGCCGAACCACAAGCCTGGCCCAGGTGACAGATCGCTTGCAGGATACTTGGCACCGCTACATATTGACCCCATATTACTAGAAATAATGCGGGCTGCCGAGGGCTCTATTTTGAAGTTGTTGGCTGCCGTGCGAACAGTGCCAGCAGACTCCTCACAAGGCTTTACAGTCAGTTTCTACACCAAGGAAACATTCATGGATTTCCACAATCTCCTCCTCGGCTGCCTCATCTTATATGCAAAAACTCTTCGTTCGTTAAGGAGGCTCTTTTCCAAAAAAAGAGCGCCGCTGAACATCAATGCAAAGACAAAATTGGTATGCGACCTGGAAGAAACGACAGACGACGATAAGATTATAGTTTGTTTTGATAAACTCGAAAGCTATAACCGACTGCTTCTGCTTATTATGTCATCCCATTCCTTCACTGTCCACTTGAAAATAATGGCCACCACCGGGATTCTACTGCTTTCCATCAAATCACAGAAGCTTTACAAGGTGTACCTGTCAACAATAATGTCAACTGATATGGATTATGCTGTGAACGGGATTGGCGTTGAAGATGAGGATGGGGACCCTCCAGAGGATAATCGGGTACGCAAAGGTTAATTTACTTCTCGAAATGATGCTCAATGATTTCTAATTCAGCCTCCGTTGGACTCCGATTTCGAAGTGCTCCTGAATTGGACGCGGACAACAGTTGTTCACTCCATTGCAAAACGTGTGTTGGAACTCCATTGCAGACAGCCTCAGACCTCAAAGTATCCTATCTCCATTACTGTAATTGCCACGGATCATCCTGTCCTCCACTTTCCATCCTGGCCCAGTATATGTGATGTAATCCGGAAGTCGCTACCCTCTGACCATCAGTACGGCGAAATTATCGAAGCTTTTGAAATGCAAGTTCGGAATGTTGCCAAGTCAGGTGACAAGCTTTTGGTGTCACTTCGCAACAGCCTTGAAGCGCAAGGTGACGATCAAATTCCGGGTTCACTTCACTGCGAGGCGGTGCTTGCAGCCATGGCCCTCTATCCCGAACCTGCCATCCAATATGATAATGAAGATCAATCACTGAGAAAGATTGCACAGGTACTTTCCTCACCTGATCCCTTCTCCAAGTCTGACGCTGTGTTGACAGGGGTTGAGCAGGGGGGGTATCAGAGTGTCTAAGCTATGCTGTCCAGCTTGCTCCAGGCTTTTCCATTGTTTACTGCAGGTATATGATGAAGAGCATGAAAACGAAGACCGGCCAAAAATGCTCACTCAGGCTCTTGCTGGTCACGCTGTGCCATATACCGTCCATTTACCTCAGTGGCTTCCTCACGACATCGTTGAGTGGATGGTTGCTTTCTTCAGACCCCTGTTGGTGGAAGCGCTCGAGTCGTTGACCTATATGCCAAGTAATTCTCCTCTGATATCACCTTCCGGTAGAGTCCACCGCTCTCAACAAAGCCAGTCAAACATTAGTGTTGGCAGTAGCAATGCAGAAGTTACATCTACTCCCGAAATTGCGCAGAGATTCAACAGGCGCCGAAAGGGACAATTTCTCTGAAACCTTGGCCTGTCGTTTGAAATCCGCCATACCGTCACGGTTTAACCAGAAATTTGTGGGGCTACGATGCTGTTGGACTGTCCTTCAAATTTCATACACTTCGCGCCAAATTTGGGTTGCTGACTCGGACAGCTTGATCTTTTGTTGTAGTAGGTCTCATCGTCTCGCTTTTCACTTTTCGCCTCGAGTTGAACTTGCAAATCCGAGTTCTTTCTATGCCTATTTTTATTTGCTTTACTACAGAGCTTCATGCTTGTGTATGTAGTCTCCAATTCCTGCGTTGAAACATTGAATAAGGTGACCTGCTGGCGCAGTTCGGCCCTTCCGAGTCGCTCTAGTTATGACAATTCTGCCGCCGGTAGATCCTAACCCTATTACTATGTATTTTTAGTAAGCATCACGATGTTATGTAAGTTTCACTTGAACATCGTGACGTTCAAGTTCAAGTTCTTCAAGTTCAAGTTCAAATGAACTTTAACTTCAAGTTCATCATCCTGTGAAGGAGCCCGAGTCTGACAAGGCCCCTGACTTATCTTCGTCACAAGTTATCAACATCATCTACCTATCCTTCGCTGGCTTTAGCAGGTCTGACTATTCGTCACCTGCCAGTGCTTTGAGTCTGACTTTGTCACTCACTGCCTGTGGACTGCCCCGTCTTGCCTTCAATTGTGGAATTTCCAACTCTCGGACCTTTGCACCTCCACTCTAACTTCAAATTCTTTACAAATTGGTAAACGAGGGGAGCAAATTCGTTATGGCTGATTCAGGGATATTTCGCAACACGAGCACCTTTTTCCAAGATATACCATGGAGAACAAACGTTCTCTCTGCACCTGGCGCACTTGAGAAACTTAATTCAGTGCCTGAGCTGTCTGTAAGTTGATTCGTTCCAATATTTTATGCTGCCGCTCAACCTTCTACCAAGGCATACTTGCGTCTCATCTGTGAGCAGGAGATGAGCCTATGCGAATCGACCTACTTTCCAGGGGTTGAGAAATTACGGCTCCTCCACTCATTCTGTCTCACTGGTGTTGCGCCTCAAAACGTGCTTGCGAAAGAACTTCTGAAATATCGCGTCCTGGATATCACTGCACTTGTCCATGACAAGGCACCTGAAATAAGCACGAAAGGAAAGGGATCAATACCATTCGTCGAAAAATTAGTGCGTTTTATCATCTCTATAAGACTACTTTCCCTTTTGATGAGTACACCTGTTAGGCTATGAAGGACTGGCCCTCAATCGTTGACACTGCAACCAGATGCATGGAGTCCGGTGTTGCATCATCACTGCCCCTCAACTCCAGGCCGGGGGCTATAGATGAACGGCTCTCCGCTTGTTTCGAAGCATTTTGTTTGGCAACTGGAAACCTTCACAGGGCAAAGATTATTCAAAATTTTGCCGGTGCCGCGTTTTATCTCTGCTACCTACTCCAAGTGTGTATAAGATTTTGTTCCACAATTCTGGTTTGAAATAAGCCACTAGGGTAATCTTTCCATGCCGAAGGAGAGGAATGACCTCGCAATAGAACTTAGAAGGTAAGGGTAAATAGAAGGTGGCGTGATGAACTGCCTTTTAGGAGATGTTTCAATTCATGAGTCGACCATTTGTCATACCATATTCTGTATTTACACCAACACAAAAAAGATGTGTACTAATGTTTGCAACCTCTTAGATACGGTATTTTGTTTGATGTGGATAAAGTTGATATTTCGCCCGAAAAGTTACAAACCCCTTTGTTTGTCGCTCTTGCAATTTCACCCCTGTGTCTCCTCATCAACCGCCCTCTGGCAAATTTATATATCGGCAAAAATAAAGTTTTGGAGGTATGAAGCACTTTCAAGCACATGTATATGAATAATTGGCTAACACTATTTCAGTTTTGGAAAGCCATTGGTAATCAACATCCCCCTGTCATTAAAGCCATCGAAAAACGGCTATGGAAAGTCCTGTTTGATATTGTCTCAACGGGAATGGCAATCCCGAGCTTGTTGGTGACAGCCTTGGCAGAGATATCTGCCATGGGTATACACGATTCGGACCGAAATGCTGCAAATTGGTTCACAACTGGTAAGGTATTATTTGTCTCGCCAACTACTCGCTCATCTGTTTTGTCAGATATCCAAATGCCACAAGTCAGTTCACCTGCCACCCGCGCATTGGACGGCTGTTCTCAAAATTCTCCAACTGGGTCCAGAACAACTATGGCATGGGAGGAGGAAGAGGAAGGAACTGACGACGATGATGATGATAATGACAACAAGACTCTACGCCTAGAAGGAGAGCGCCTGGGTGAAATGGGGACAAATTGCCATTCTGAGCAAGATCAACGCGATTACGCTGGGAGAGGTGATGTCAACACACACGGAGCCTGCGCTGGAGATCAATCCAACCAAGTGGCTATGCGGAGCGAGCGCAATGGTGGTTGCTCCAACAAGGAAGGTGAGCTCCCTGGTCTGATGGACATCGATACACACGGAGGCTGGACGGACGGCCCTCCAGAGCATGAAAATATAACTGTGCGCGATCGAGAGCATCCTGGTCTGATGGATGTCGACGCAGACAGAGGCTGCAGGCATAGTTCTTTAGGGCATGGCATGAGCGCAGGTCAGGGAGCTGCAGGATCCCCCCTTGCTGAGAACACACCATCCACTGAGGAAAAGGAGGGTGAAAACCCCCCAGCTGCAAGGGAGGGGGAGCATCCTGATCTGATGGATGTCGACGCAGAGGGAGGCTGTGGAGATAGTTCTTTGGGCGATGACTCGGACAGGAGTGTGGGTCATGGAGTCGCACAACCAAGCCCTGCTGAGAACCCCTCAGCCACCGAGGAAAAGGAGAGCGAAAATACCCTCGAAAAACATAAGAACCCATCACGCGAGGCAAAAGAGAGAAAAAGGGACAGTCTATTGCCTCTGAAGCCAAAGCCAAAGCATAAGCCTAAGTGTAAGTCTGGGCCAGAATCATCGAAGCGCAAGCCCAAGTCGGAGCCTGGACCAAATCAGAAACTGCAACCACCCACAGAATCTGCTAACGTCGTCACGTGAAATTATTTTGAGGAAATAGAATTTGGAGGTGTTAGTAGACTCGTTGATATGATTGACTTAACCCACGATGTGGTAGGGTAACGAGCCCCACTCGTCAACCCCAACTTTTCGCCAGTCTTCTTCAAGCTCTAATATCTTGTGGTAACAATGCCTTGTCGACATATTTACTTGAATTTCACACGTTTCCCATGTATTTCGTGTTGCTAACCCTTCTCGTATTATTTTTACTTCATAGGCTTTTCATACAAACATTGCGACGCGACGTGCTCGGCACGATTTCCCCCACTCCCTCGGCATCCGCGTCGACAGTGCCAGGCCCCAGGAAGGATTGGACGGGGGCATCTTCGATTCAATTTCCCTTTTATTGATTAATTGTTCTATTTATATTCCTTCACATCGACGATCCGCCACATCAAGAATCACCGATACTCCTAGGTACTTTCACATCCAAATCGACGGGTCAATCTGCTAGACGTAGGATTGAGCGGTCCTATTTGGGTGCCCTCCGCGCTTGATGGGGGACAGGCGACGTAACGTCAATAGAAGGCCTTGATGACAGATTACTCCCCGAGCCATTGCTAGCAGAGGAAACTCCTAGACGAGGACTCAAGAATACCTGTACATCAACATCTCGACACCTGAAGATTCTTGTCCAATAGGATTTCTGTTAATTTCTTGTAACGAGTTTTTTTCATTGCCTATTCTACCATACTCTATTGGTTGTCTGAACTGGTCGACGCGAGAGAACGTGTGCGATCAGTTTTCGGTCCGTAACTACTCTTCATTTGTATATAAGGTGACCTCCCACCTCTCAAATGGAGCACCCTCTTTCAGATCACTCGTCCTTACGTCGCGCAATTCTGAGTCCCCTCTCGTACCTCAAGTTTCAAGTATCTCTAAGTTACCTGTACACCAAGGTGCAGGACTACAAGTTAAGTTTCCAAATTACAAAGTTTACGGGTACTCTCGGCCATTATTCTCGAGTCAGACAGCCTATGATCTTCCAATCCCATTGTACGGGACTTTGCTAGTTATTTCGACGCGAACGTCACGTGACTCCGTTGATCGTAACACGATCATGTTTCCTTTATTGTTGATAGATCCTCAATTGATTATCAACGGCTTTAACTACAAGGGTAGCACCAGCCATTTATCTTTCACTCTCTCTCATTTGCTCTAAATTCCTCCCCCTCCCTGTGATCTCGCTTACCATAACTCTCGCGACGTGACTACTCAAGTCAATGAACTACCAACAGACCATTTCCCCTACAACAACGATATGATAGTCAGTTGATTCTCAATGTCAATAAAGACTGTACTGAATTTACTGGCAGGTGGAATCTTCAAAGACAAACCTATCGACAACTGAAAAGGTACTTGTAAATTCCCAATGTAATGGTAAACTTTTGTTCGACAGATTTTATCTGCAGGAACAATTCACGGGAAAAGAAGTAAAGCTATGGGCTCCTGGTAAGGATCATCCAGTGATCTATTTCCCATCATTCCATGTAAGCTTCTGGAATCATGCCTGTGCGCTTTTCTAACATACGTCACTGTAGGTTCAGAATGAGCTTACAATGTTCGAAGAGATTCATCGGGCTGTCATGGCAGGTTTTAAAGATGAGCGACCATTGTGGATGGCAAGGCCTGGCGAGTCTGTCTTCTGTATCATCTCAAAAAAGGAATTCGAGAGTAAAAGCGAGAAGGAGATTCAAGAACTATTTAGCTGCAGACATATCGTCATATATGATCAATTTGAACTGGCTTTCAGTTTTGATGAACAGGGCCTGCGAACATTGGGCGATCTTCACAAGCCTGTGACCATTCACGGTGTGTGCAATCGATACCCTATTTGTCTCTGCTGACATTCTGATTGTCATAGATTACTCAAAGGAAAACACTTTTTCTTCTGAATCGCGTCACCAGAAGGGTACTCTGAAAGATGTGCTTAGATGTTACCGAGAGGAAAGTAAAATCCTCAACGCACTGGATTTCCCAATGCTATCTGCTCCCCATCCTCCTACGGCCTTCGCATCAGATCTTGTGGCATTTAATGCCACTGTTGATTTGCCGATGTGTGGCCGCACTGTCTTGTTTCCTGTTGCGAGTACTCGATGGGGGCTTGCGGCAACCTCAGGTGCTCATCACTTATGGCATATCGACTGCGACGGTCTCTGTACTTACATTGACACGCAAACTGGCCTAAAATGGTGCATCGTTGCACGACCGAAGAATGGCTCCACTCATTTTTCCCATACTACCCTTTTTACTGAGGATTTTCAGATCAATGCTGCCAACCTGAACAAGTGGGATCTTGAAGCAGTCCTTCTTCCTCCGGGATCTCGACTGTAAGCTTTCTCTGCTCATTTGACTGAACATTTGCTAACCACACAAAAGGATCATGCGACCAAATACACCTCATTTTGTTGTCACGCCAGAGTCTGCAATCTGTCATGGCGGTCACTTTTATGCCACGTCAATGATCCGAGACACTATCTTCAGAATTTATCACATGTTCGTTGCCAGCAGGAACATAACAAACACCGAACACACCCGGGATGCACATCTTCTACTGCGAAGGCTGGTCGTTTATGCTCATTACGTTCTTGTCAAACATGGAAAAGAACTGAACTTGTCAACGGCGCCACCCACGCATGTTCCCGACGTCTCCACCTTCGAAGGGACGCTTGATCTCTTCATGCTGTGCGTCATCATGGAGTTGGGTACCTCATCAACCCGCTTGCATACCAGAGGAAACCTCAACGTGATCATGATCGAGACTATGATCGACTGTGCACAATCCACGCCCGTGGCCTGGCCAGGGACCTTCGTAAATGGTGGTGTGCCCATTTCCTTTTTTATGACCCCAAGGCAAAGCGAGCTATACATGGCAAAGCTGTGTTCCAAGACATCTTTGCCCAGCATATCAACGCATTGGTCTCATATAAGAGGTTAGCCGAGGAGAGGAATATTCAAGGTGAAGAGCTGGAGTGCACAGCAGTCGTTCTGGAACATCTGATAAAGAAGTATTTCCCTCGTGCTCTGGCTTCCCACGAATTGCCTGAAGGTTTTGAATGGCTGGGGCCGCGGTATGAAGTGCATGTTAAACCAGGATTGACCACTTCATATACAGAACAAGGTAAGTGTTCCACGTTAGCTGAACTACATTCTTTTCTAACGAAATTGAAGGCCACGACATCTTCATCCTTGGTGCAACTGCGCTCGACAAGGATTTTGTGCAACAATACGTGAATCTTTTAGAACCCGAGTCCGATGCCGACTCTTCAGACGACACCAGCAACTTGACTGATTTGGACGAAAGTGATGGTGAATCGAGCGATTGGGAGAATCAAGGTATGTCTTCATTTCCAGCTATCAACCTCCTCGGAGTCATCTGTGCCCAGCAGCTAGTCGTCCACACAAACATGGTAGACATATTCTGTAAATATGCGAACATTACTCATTCAACCATGCTGCAGTATAGTGTATGTGCAGTCCAGCTTTTTCACTAACAGACTCACATGTGGCACTCTGTGTTCTGGCAGCAATCTTTCAGTTCTCCCGCATGTACTCCCATTTCCTTCCGACGTCTGTAATATCTTTACTGTAGTATTAGTACGCTATCATCGATGCATGTTTGTTTATGCTTGAAAAAATTCAAGTTCGAGTTTTATGTATGCTGGACTCTCTAGCTCAACAGCAAGTTAAACATCTAATGAGATGACTGGGGCTTAAAATCCAAGGGATTTGTTGGTGCGACGTACTAGTTGAGTTGAATATATCTACTAGTCACATGATTGGAGCTTGACGTTCGAAACGTTTACTAATCAAGTTCAATTTCATTCATTCAGACTGACTCGGACTCGCCGCTTGTCTGTCCTCAATTTTGTCTCTTACCCGTTCCTGGCTCCTTGCAGGTCTGACTTTCCGTCACCTGCCTTGATTGAGTCTGACTTTTCGTCACTCAATCCTCCGAAGTTTGGATCCTTCAAGTTCAAGTTTGGGCTTTCAATGGCAGGGACTTGGGGTCATTGACATCACGCAGCAAGCTGAATTTCAACTTGTTCTCCCTGTCACCCTTCTTGTTCCACGCTTGCGCTCCACGACTCTTAGTTCATGGTGCAGCCCTCCATTTGGATTACTTTTCTTCGGCCCTCTGAACCTATCACTGGCTCGATCTAAATCCCTTGATTGGATATCTTCCTCCCGCTAACTGAGCATGCCGTTTGGATGTCCTGTGGTGCCCTGAAGTCTCAACAATTATATTTATATCATCGTTAAGTCCTTACTTCTTACCTCTTTTACCATTCTCATATGTATTAGGAAGTTATCAAAATGACTGCCGTGGTTATTATTAGTGATTTCAATTTGTTGGCAGTAGTTATTTGCGCTAGATTTGTTACTGAGCACCTTCATACAGAGGGCGTTGGGTCCCCTACAGCCCTAGGTCGCCCGGTGAAATTGATCGATCATGGTTTAGTCCCCCTCGAGTCGGCGAGCCAACTTCCTTCGATGGCATTTTATATGAGAAGTATGCGGAGGTGTTGGCTTCATGTAGTGCTGACGATACGCTTCTCAACGCATCGGATGGCCCCTCCAGGCGAGAGCCTCCTTTACTCGTGCCCAGGAAATTGGCACATATCCATGGGGTGGCAGCCAATGAAAGATCGAGACCTGACGCGCCTCCTACTTCTGTTCATCCCGAATTTCATTCAGTTGTAAGAAAAGTTTTTATTTCAGACGCAGTTGGCTGATATTTTGGTTCATACCCAGGCAAATAGCTTGGCAACGGCTCTTCCTCAACCCCCACCCAACCCCGAGGTTTGACCGTTCGTCACCTCATGTGCCAAGTTTGACCCCCTGTCCCCCAATTTTGAGCAAAGCTTAATGCATTTTAGCAGGGGAGAGAGATCCTTTGTAGCTAATATCAAGGTACATATGTGAAAAATATTGAAACAGACAAGTCTAAACCATCAACAGGTTATCTATGTGACCATGTTTGTTTACATTTGACATGTCGTGATGAGCGCACACACTTCACACTTTACAAAGAGGCCAAAAAACTCAGCCTCCCTCAAACCCGGTCGGTCCATAAAGTCCAGCTTAACGAATTTGCGCCAGTCTGTTTGCTTGCTGTGACAAATGCCTTCAGTGTGATCTTCCATAGCCATCAAATCTTCACAATTAATTATGATCAGCTCGTGTTGAAGTTTATCATGGGGATATTCGTCACTTACTGGCTTGCACATAGGTTCTTTGGAGAGGGCGCCGGACCTTCAAGGCCTCCTTCTCCCATTCATGAAGGACTGAGGGAGGGTAAAACGTACCAGCCTCTTCATTGCCTTTGAGTACCTTTCTCTTCTTGTGAAACTTTGGGGACTGACCTCTGACTGGGAAGGCCTTTTTTGGAACGTTGCCCATGGCAGCTATCCTTTGTAGGGGCACTGGGCGGGGTATGAGTCCTTGATTTCTTACATCAGCAAAAATGGAGACTGACCTAAGTATCCGCAACGACTCTCCGCGCACTCTGCAACATATTCTCCACCGAACCGACCAAATACCGGTATGTATATCGCAGCCTCCGTGAAGGCTGGCTCCTCACTCAACCTCTGAAACAGGGGGCATAGGCAGCACGGGCCAAGAAACTGGCGTTCTTTGCAATGCTGGCGTAGTGCGTGCGGCTCCACACACTTTTTTCCATCGGTCGGCCTAAGGAAAACATGAGCAATGGCATGGCGGCAGTCGAGGTCACATACCAATACCACGTTGTGAATTCTAATGTTTTTACATCCAGAGACAGGACGGAATGGGTTTCCTGTTCAAGCTGATGGAGCAGAGACTGCCGATAGGTGGCAACATATCCAGAAGTCAGCGGTTGTGGATTCCCGGGCATGGCAGAAGTTCCTTGAGGCAGTGGTTATTTACGAGGGTGCAGGGGCCAACTCAATACTGGAGGTCAAGTCTAGTTAGCCTAGTTCGAAAATCTTGTGTTTTATGTTAAGTTGCAAAGACCCCGACTGTGCCACAATGACTCAAACTAGCTCCAACTTCCGCACTAATTTTTGATCTTGACTCATTCTCCATCATCCAGACATTTTAAGGAAGTGTGTGGTGGCCAAAAGCTGGACCCCAAACCAAGTGTGTGCCTTCTGATAGCTGGCCTCCCCCTGTTCTCCCAATGTCAAACAAAAACGCCCCTTCTTTGAGCACCGATACTCGACCCAGTGCCCTGAAGCTTGGAAACCAAAAAAACCGTGAGTTGATTTCAACTGTACTACAAGACTTACATCGCCCGATTGCTATGGCGTCCAGGTGTTCTGGAGATCCTTTAATCCATTATGGACAACATTTTGGCAGAACGGTGCATGCCATGTGCAATGTCCAGGCACTGTTCACAAATGGTATACTGCGTATGGCTGAGGATGGAGAAATTGCTGAAGAGTTGCTTACTTCTGAGTCTGCTCAAATCTTTCCCATTCACTCCAACCCACTAACATACCCTTCTGCAATGCAGGGCCCGAAAGGAGTACAGAGTGTTTCAGAAACTCTTGTCTATGGTGCCCCGTCTCATCGAGCGCATCATGGATGCCTCTGATGAAGAGTCTACGGCGGCGGCAGATTTAGTGAGTTTATTTTTCTAGCGATTTATGAACCTTACCTCATTGAATGGAGATTCAAAAGGGCATATCTTGCGCAAGGTCAGATGATACCAAGAGTTTGAAGGGTACTGTTCTGGACTGGATAACTCCCCGAGACACGCCCTTGCATCCCCCTCTCTCCCGGAGCGTCAAGGCAAACCGGGGGTTCCACCATCCTGTTACTGGCGCCCTTCTCTGCCCTGCTGGTCTAGACTGGAATGATGCAGAGTAGGTTCTTATGCATATATCATTGACTCTGTTGATTCGCCGATTTAGAGTGCACACCAAGCTTTCCAGTGGCGAAATAACTGTCCGTGGTGATCAATGGCCAATGTTGGTCTATGCGAATCAGGAGTATGATCCCGGAGAACCTTGGGAGGGCCTGTTCAGAAGCCAGCTCCTTGTCTGGGTCAGCACACATTTTTCTTCCTTTCTTTTTGCTGACCAAGCTCTGCTGTTCACAGGCATATAAGCACATCTTTACCTCGCCCAGTTCGGTAGAGAAGGAGGTGAAGGCAACAAGATCTGGCAATGCGCGTATCCATGGTATGACTCGAGTCACAACTGCTTCGTTGGCATATGTAGCAACCCAGGTGTGTCCAGTGGCAAGGCTTTATTAATCCACTGCTCATCATTTAGTCAGCTTCGCTTCGCGCTGTCTTCTTCATCAACGTTCTGTAGGTCTGACACTTCGACAGACTCTGAATGGTTTTATGAGAGCGTATTGGACTTCTTGGATGATCCGGAGGAGAAGGGGGAAGTGGATGACCTCCTGAACTGGTGGAATTGGTAGGCGTTTATGATTTCCCCCCCATTTTTGAATACTGACGCTGATATTCTTGACAGCCAAGTGTTTCCAAGCTATGTCACCCGTGAGCACGGGGTAATGAAGCAGAGCATGCTAGCCAAATTAAAAGAGAAAAGAGCCCTGAAGCAGATACAGAATGCCGGGGCATCGTAAATACTTGTCATAATTGTCGAGGTCCTGCCAGTCTAAATATGAATTGTTTTTCTTATAATCAGCAAACCAATGAGAACAACTGATCAGGGACCTGCCTGATTGTGCTCCGCTATGATTTGTATCATCCGTAGGTACTTCTGGTGACGGTTGGCCACTCTTTTGCGATTTTCGCAGGCCTATCATTCTGGCACTTACGTCCTGCTTTCGAATTTCTTACAAACCTTCCCAACATGTCACTTCCATGTAGCCGTTGAGAAGAGCTGCCTTTCTGGTATATATTGTGATATTTGCCACCGCTACCATTCCTTATAATCATTGGGACTTCTCAGTAATTTACACTGCCCCATATGTTCCGCGCGGATCCACGCGGACTATGCGGACGTCCGCGGACTCCACATGATTTGCATGCGGAGTCCACGGACTCCGTGCTAGTCCGCGCAGATTAGCACGGACTCCATGCTAGTCCGCGCGGATTCCCATAGGCTCTGTAATTTTTATATAGATATTTAAATGAATTACATTTATAAACTGGCCCCCCCGCCCGCGTCTCGTCGGCCCCCCCCCCTCGTCTCGTCGCCCCCCTCGTCATCGTTCCACCCGCCTTCCACCCCACGAGCAGTCGCTCGCGAGGCTGGGGGCGGGTGGTGTGTTGTCGTTGGGTTCCCTCCCCTCGCCCGTCATCCCTCGTCTCCCTGGCATCCCCCCCTCGTCTCGTCGGCCCCCCCCCCCTTGTCTCGTCGCCCCCCCTTGTCTGGTCCGCCCCCCCCCCCTTGTCTCGTCGCCCCCCCTTGTCTGGTCCGCCCCCCCGCCCTTGTCTGGTCCGCCCCCCCGCCTTTGTCTGGTCCGCCCCCCCCCCCTCGTCTCGTCGCCCCCCTCGTCATCGTTCCACCCGCCTTCCACCCCACGAGCAGTCGCTCACGAGGCTGGGGGCGGGTGGTGTGTTGTCGTTGGGTTCCCTCCCCTCGCCCGTCGTCCCTCATCTCCCTGGCATCCCCCCCTTCTGTGGCGTGTCCCCTGTCGTCTGGGCGTCCCCCCTTCGGCTGGCGTCCGCCCTGGGGCGTCTGGTGCGTCCCGTGCTTCCCCTGGTCGTCGGGACGCCGTACGGCGGTGATGACGTGGCAGTGGGCGGGGCCGCTCGTGACGTCGTACCCCTCCCCACTGGCGCGTTGCCCTGCTCCCTGACGCGTCCCCTCTCTCCCTGACGCGTCCCCTCTCTCCCTGACGCGTCCCCTGTCGCCCCGGCGCATCCCCTCCCTCCTCGCTATGTCCCAAGTGCACCCACCCATCCACCCCACGAGCAGTCGCTCATGGCGGTGGGGGCGGGTGCTGCCTCGCATGCAGGTGGTGACGTGGCGCGGCTGGTGGTGTCGGCGTCGTTGCTGGTCGGCTCCTGTCGCGGGGGGGGGGGCGATCGTCGCGGCTGGCCGGTGGTCAGTGACGTGGCAGCGCAGGGGGTGCGTTCGGGTCTTACCTCGCGGGTACCCCACTCCACAGGCCTCCCGGGACCTCCCTCGGGCTGTCCTATCCTCCCCTGAGTCCCCCCCTCCCAGCTCAGTGGGGAGGAGGGCGTGCCGTTGGGGGGCCGTCGTTGCATGTACAATAGAAGCAATGAAAAAAATTAGTTAGCTTAATAAAAAATGACTAGAACACAAAAACACTTACTATGGGGGCCCCAGGCCCCCAGAATGGTGGAGTGGTGGAGGGGGGGGGACCCAGAAGTGAGGGGGTGAAGGGGGTGGCCGTCGTTGCATGGACAGTAGAAACCCTGGAAAAAAAAGAATCAGCTAAATATTAATAAAAAACTTAAAGATGGGGCCACAGGGCCCCCTATTGGTGGAGTGGAGGAGGGGGGGTGAGGAGGGAGGAGGGAGGAGGGAGAGGGAGGCGGCGTCGTGGGTGGTAGTGGTGAGGGTGATGAGCTGGCAGTCACGGGGTGACGTTGGTGACGTGGTGACAACGGTGCCCAGTAAATTGGCACATGTTGGCATGGCTTATACAGTCTGTTTGTCTAGTGGTTAATTGCTTACCTGTCACACTCACGTGGCCTTGCGGTCGTGGGTTCGAATCCTCCTGCCCCCCCTACCTTTTAGAGATTTACAATAATAAAAATATTAATTATTCATTAAATTAATTACTCCCTCGGATGGGCTCGGACGTCCGACCTGTCCGACCTGTCTGTACTCGGACTCGGACGGAATAATTCCATGGAATCCACGTAAAAAGAAAAAATCCGTACGGATCCGTGCCGACTCAAAATCTGGAATTAAGCAGGACTACAAGCCAAATGAATTTCTCAGAAGTCCGTACGGACTAACTCGGAGTCCGTGAAAATCCGCGCGGATCCGTGCGGAACATATGGGGCACTGTAAAGACCTCGGACTTCTGGTGAGTTTACTTCACTCTTTTGCCAATTTTGCTGACCTACCATTCTGATACTCACGTTCTGCAGTGAAATTTATTACAGACATTCCCAACATGTCACTGCCTTATATCCATTGGCATGAGCTACCTTTCTAGTATATATTGTGATATTTGCCACTGCTACCGTCTTTTATAATCATTGGTGCTTCAGGTAGGTTTCCCTCACTCTTTCACTGCCTTATATCCGTTGGAAAGAGCTACCTTTCTGGTATAGGTTGTGATATTTGCCACCGCTACCGTCTTTTATAATCATTGGTGCTTCAGGTAGGTTTCCCTCACTCTTTCACTGCCTTATATCTGTTGGCAAGAGCTACCTTTCTGGTATAGGTTGTGATATTTGCCACCGCTACCGTCCTTTATAATCATTGGTACTTTGGGTAGGTTTCCCTAATTCTTTTGCCAATTTTGCTGACCTACCATTCTGATACTCACGTTCTGCAGTCAAATTTCTTACAGGCATTCCCAACATGCCACTGCCTTATATCTGTCGACAAGAGCTGCCTTTCGTGTATATATTGTGATATTTGCCACTGCTACCGTCTTTTATAATCATTGGTACTTGAGGTAGGTTTCCCTCACCCTTTTGCCAACTGTTCTGATCCATCATGCTTGAATTTTCAGGTCATTAAATGATACATATGTGTACCATCTGGTCTAACAGTACTATAATTGTGGAACATCTCAATTCAGGTGGTGCTTGCAAAATTTGTCAACCCTACCGTCCTTTAAATAGCATTTCCAGACTACATATCAGAATTGCACATATTATTAATTATTTACTTATTTTAAGACCTTATCTACCCTTAACATTTTCAGCCCAAAACCCAGATGTAGCCTTTGAGATTAACTTCATCATCTTAACCTTGTCCTTAACTCCTCCTGTCACTGTTCATCACTACTTTCCCAACACATCCCCTGTTAGGGTACTTGCCTCAAGCCAGGCTGCCCCTGCCATTTCAAGAACCTCTGAAATCTGCAGTTCAAACTGTTCATTGCCAACATCCTCCAAGAGTGCCTCTTCATCTGTGAGTTGTGAGAAATCTTCACAATAACTTCCCTCAGTCTCATCCAGAAGGCCAGCAGAAAGAAGGAGAAGCTCAGAAAACTCAAGCAGTCTGCCTGTGTCTCACTGACAGTCACTCTCGGCATTTTATGGGTCCATCAACAACTGCTACAGACATTTTTATATCTTATTGATATCTTTACCATCACCCATTGAAGTCTGAGGACATGTCATGGGACATACAGTATTGGTGGACATTCTCTGGACTCTCCGTATCATTAGGTCTATCAAGGCTCTTTCTTTGAAAGTGTCCTTAGCTACATTTTGTGGCGTAGGTAGATATCAAAATAGTAACATAGTAACAAATCAGGCGGAGAGTAAAATGCGAGTTCATCAGTTCGTCGGATTAAAACTTTTCGGATATTAAATTAGTGGTTCCTGGACGAAATGAACTGAACTATGAACTGAACTTTAGAATCGGGCACCCCTAATAATATGCAGAGGGCCAACACCAGCAGAAGGCAGCTCACACCATTGAAGTAGGTAGACTCCAAGAGGCCGGAAAGCTTGATAATATCTGATAGATAAGAGACAAGTTGAATCCCTTGAAACACAAGCAAGAGACGTACTTTGCGCCACTGTCGTAACAACATTGAACTGTGACAGATCAAAAGCTAGAGGAAACGAGGCGAAGGGTCCCACGTGGCAGTCAAAGGTGCCCAGACTGTCGAGCCCACAGACGCGGAGCCTAGACCATAAAGCTTGTTGGGAATGGAGTGGTGAACAGTGACAGGAAGAGTTAAGGGCAAGGTTAAGAAGATGAAGTTAATCTCAAAGGCTTGTGAGTGAGGGAGTCTGCCACAGGGAGGAATGTTATTATCATCTCCTACATGATGTGCAATATTTATACTACACAGTTAGGAGGTATAGTGTAATGCACTCCTTTAGTATATAAAGGAGGTATTCTGTAATAGACCCCTGTACCAGTTAATAATGGAATAGCTATGTCATATCCCCTATAACAGTGTCAATAATAGTGACATATGATATCATGGCTTGGTAAGTCCTAGACTTCCTGCAGGGTGTGTCATAGACACTCTATCCATAGCTCTGTCTTGGATAGGCTATCATAGACATGGCTATATCTTGCCTATCCCATGATAGACATGCTGCAGGATGATTAATCCTGTAGCATGTGTTAACTGTGGATTCCCCTATATGTCTCTGCATGTGTTAACCTCTGTTAAACATGTGTTAATATGACTTAGCATATTCTGGCAATATTCCATAGGCATGTTAACTGCCTTGGCTTGCCTGTATACTTTTGTATACATAATCCCAACAAAGCTTGTGGACACAATGTACATCTGGAAAAGTCCAAACTCAGGGGGAAAAAGTGAAACAATAGCTAAATAAATTGTCTCTCACCATGGTACGACATAGTGTTTGTTATGTGGGTCAGTCTGGAAACACATAACAAACATCATAACAACCAAGTCCATTAATTTTCAACATGCAGGGCAAACGAAGGAGCCCGAAAGTGAGTAAAACAGAACACTGATCGTGTGAATGCACAGATGAGAACTGCGAGCCACAGATTTTTCAGGCAGGGGACATTGTACAAGCGCAAGTGTCTTTCGTGGCTATCCTAGTCAAAGGGGAGGCGTAAGACGCTAGGTGTGCTACGCTCTCTTGCACTCCAGTTCGCAAATGTAAGCAACTTCGTTCGCTACTAAAAACGGACAAGATCGGATAAGGCATATAAAAATCATCCAGGATGATACGCTCGCTTCAGTCAAGCGACGGGTAGGATACACTAAGGATAGATGACTCAAGCAAAAAGAGAGAGGATGATGGTAGACAGAGGCCGCATACGACATGGAGTAGCGACCAAGACAGACTAAGGCAGACCCACTGCAGTCGAAGGGGTGCCTTGAATACAACCAGTCGGTGAAGCAAGGGAAATGCTCATGGCACAAGCCAACAAACAGGCCGTCTCGGCAACGGCCGCAACGATAGACTGTACGTGGGAAATTCGAACGCCACTCTGAACAGATTGGAAAAATCGGCATAATAACCTCGTTCTTAATACTAAGAACTCGGAACTACGCTGGCTGATGTATTCTATGGGTGTCGACATACAGCCTGCTCTATGCAATAGGAAACCGCTTCCCAATCCCAGGGCCTTCATTTTTGCGCCTCGTCTTCCTTGTGACTCTGTGCCCGTCCTTCTGAATCCCGAAGATCAAGGTATGCATTGACAACTTTGTATGTGCCCAGGATTCCACCATCTTAGACCTTCGCGATATACTTTTTATAAATAAATAATGTTGCGGGCGTCGAGATGCCGAGATGGGTGAAGACCCTCTCACGGAGAGCCTGGTCCTGATATATTATATAAACCAATTCCTTCAAGACATTAGGGTAATCACATAGGTCGGGGCCTTGGCGAACACCTGAAGGCGCTCGCTTGTGATTGAAGGGCGGGCCGAAGAGGGAAAAGCAGAAGTAACAAATCAACCCCTTAGGGAAGGGTATGCTGTATCTGAATTGCTGCCATTCGCTACTTGAGCATATTCCTGTCGAGCAGCGGAATGTGTTGTGGGGACGGGTTACGGCCCTTTGAACCCAGCATATGCGACACTGGTCAGCGACTTCTCCCACCATCTTCAGGATGCGATCAAGGCTGTCGTCGCCCATGTCCGGAATGTCGTTTGGATAAAATGAGGAGGATGAGGCGGTTTCGATGGTGGACAATGTGCTCTGACGCGATAATGTTTCGGAAGTGTCCGACCATGATGTTCGAGGATGTGAGCATGGCGGAGTGAGGGTGGGTGGAGCCAAGTTGGACGCAAACGATTCCTCGGTTGTGGAGCATTTCTCAGCCGTGGTTGGAGGACAATCGTTACGCTGAGTCGGCTGATCGTCGGTTGTCTTTGGTAGGGACGATGCTAAAACGAATCCCGCCCTCGTCTGGAGATTGCCGTGCGCCCGGACAGGGCTAAGCTTTCTCTGGCCATCAGTTTTCAACTCTTCAGTGGCATTATTTGTAGCAGGACGCCCTTCCGTCGCGTGTGTTTCCACATCTTTCTCCTCTAGAACTTATATTTAGGTCTTTGTTCCACGACGCAGTTTTCATACTCACCGCTTTCCTCTAGTACCCTATACAATCGTATTTGGCCAGAGTTCAAGGGGCACTCGTATATGCCGCAAGTGACTGCGACGTTCTTCCCGTCGTGCTCAGTGATGGCGTGTTCCGCTGAGTCTTCGAGGGTCAAGAACAAAGCTAAGCAACGAGGATGGCCGCATCTCAAGCCGGAAATGAATGGTATCCCTGGAAAAGGAGCGACAGGAATTTTGGAGAAAGCAGGAGCCATGTTTGATTCTTGATTTTTCGAGTTTGACCCTTTTAAGTGGGTGAGTCCCAGTCAAAACCGGATCTTACCAGAGTGAGTTCGATCTAGTTACGTTGTGGTAAAGTTGGAACCATTTAAATCTGGTTAGATAGAGTGCAGTCAAGTGACAATGAAACTCAAAGAATATTTAGACATGCAATTCACTTACGCTCGTTTTTTCTCGATCACGCTCGAGATGATTGAATTTATTAGATTCAGATAGTAGTAGAAATAACGGTAGTGTTGCCATGGCTCGGCTCAGGCACCTAAGCCGATTATTTGGCTCTGGCTTAGAATTTCCACAGCTACAGAGCGGCTTAGCCGTTCAAAAATAGCAATGAGTTAGTCATGTGACTCATGGGAGTGGTCCGACAATAGCATGTCCGAGGTGGATGTTGATGACGAGGTATGTAATATGTGAACACCATCAATAACAGTACTGATAAATTTCACAGTGACTATGGAGTTATTCATGTACGTGGGCCTCAACATTGACATTGTTCCATGAGTTTTAATGATTAGCAGACATACTTCAAGTGGTGAAGGCATTGATGAAGGGCTTGGGGGCATCTCGGCCGGGTCGATGAAACACAATAAAGAGAAGAAAACATCGGCCACACTGACACTCTTACCAATAAATGCTTTGGCCATTCGTTTACTCTAATTTGCGATGGATCTTTTTGTATTTCTTTGTTCTCATACTTCTATGACATTTATAATTGACCATATGCCATGCAATGGTGTTGGAATACATGCAGGCGACCGGGTCTATTTTCCCAGTCTTGACTTGGAGGTAAGCTGCTTTGAGTAGTGTTCAACACCAATGGCTACACTGGACGCACAACCAAATATTTCAGGCCAAAGTATTGAAAAAATATTGAAAAGTTATTCCAATCAAAATTAAAATATTTTCAAGATATTCTGACAGGAAGGTTTGTGAAAATATCAAAGTACTTCTTTACCATATTAAGAGCAACATTACTTTGAAGATATTTGTAAAAAATATCATGATACTTCTCCAATATTTTTTTGATATTGTGATTTTTACAAAAAACTGATAAAGATATTGAAAACATATTTGAGAAGTATCATGATATGCTTTACAGATATCTTCAAAGTAATGTTGCTCTCAGTATGGTAAAGAAGTACTTTGATATTTTCACAAACCTTTCTGTCAAAGTATCATGAATATATTTTAACTTTGATTGGAATATTTTTCCAGTATTTTTTCAATACTTTGGCCTAAAATATTTGGTTGTGCGTCCAGTGCTACATTTACAAACAACTGCATCAGAATGGGTGCATTTCTATAGGGGGGAAAAATACTACTAGTAGTATTGATGAATTTGCAGTGGTTCAAGTTGTTCAAATGTACTACTAGTAGCCTTAGTACTACTACCGTAGTCACTGCAAACACTGAGGCTGAACTTATTTATATTGTAAGAAGTCAAATAAGTACAAAGCTGGCTGCAGCTACTCCTAACCCCAGGGCTGGGCCTAGCCGACTCAGAGTCGGCTAGGTCCGAGTCGCTCAAGTTTTTTCAACAACCTCCCCCCCCAACCCACACCTGCCTGCATGCTGCTTGTCCACCCTTTGATGCCTTTGAACTTGAATTTTCTGCTCATGTTTTGGGTTGAGATGCTGTGCGTTGACCTGTTAGATTGATTTGATGTCGTCTGTATCTAGTCTGAGGCATCCCTTCTCACGCACTGGGTTGTGATGCTGCACATTGTCTGTGTTCGATCCCTGACTCCCCCCAGTGGCTTGAATACCCTCATGGCTGATGCCTCCACACAACAAGTCCTCTGGACGGAGCTCTTTGAACCTATGCCAGGTAAGTGCCTCTTCTCCCTGGGCACTCTGCTGCCTGCATTGCTTTCACCGCCTTTTCACATGCCTTCTCCCGGAGGGATGCCCTCCCTCAGGTGCTCAGGATCCGACCTTGGAACCAGACCACCTGAGGTGAGCCTGTCTCAAGGGCTGAGCTTCCTGGTGCCCTGGGTCCAGCTTTGCGCTGGGCCTGGTGGGCATGCCCTTATGCTACCTCCTTTGAACCCCGCCTATTCACTGACACTCAGGGCTTCATTTTTTTTTTCAGGTGTGACCCCCCCTGTAGGCAGACCAAAAGTGACGGATGGCACTCGGTCCTTCTAGCCCTGGCGGGCACTGCGGACTGGCACACTATTCTTCTTTTTCTCCTTTTCTTGCCGCTGGTTTAGTTCCAGTGTGTGAGTCCATTCAAAACAATCTCTATGAAGTTGACTCCACTAACCATGCATGCAAATCACTCCCCCACCCCCTGGCCTCCCACTCCAGTCCTAACCCCAACCACCCTGCCCCGCACCCCCTTTGCCCAACCCCCACCCTCCGCCTAAACCTGCAGTCCACATACCCACCCCACCCCTGCAAGTGACTCCGAAGACAAAGACGGCACACCCCTTGCTACATTCCTGCCCCCCGACCCGGCAGCGCCCTCTCCCACACCTCCAACATGCCCTCTGTAGTCTCCAAAACGTCCTCCACTCCTACCCAAAGTAAGCCCAAGCTGCCAATTGACTTCAACGTGCTGGCGTACATGCACCAAGCCAAGCCCAATTTGAAGAACAGCATGTTTATGGGGGGTGTTACACCTTTTACTTCTTCATTGATGCGCCCGGGAAGAGGGGCAGGGGGGGAGGTGTTGGCCCACAGTCCGACACTGACAAATACCCTGTTGTCACTGGTGCTGATGTCGATGTCTCACCACTGAACAAATGAATGGCCGGAAGAGGGACACAGGGATGGGGTGGTGGTACGAGGACGGGGCACATGCCCAAACGACGTGTATCTACGCGTTGTTTGGGCCCCAGATAAGTTTTTCACCAGACTGGCACCTCCTTCAGCCCAGCCTGCGCCAACTCAAGCCGTTACCCACTCAATTAGTGGCCTCTGTACCTGAGCAGGAGTTGATGGCCAGAGCAGTGTGATGAGTGTGGCTGATTTTCCAGACTACGAAGTACAAGTGCCACCTAATATGCCCACCACCTACCTCAACTTGAGTGCCGCCCCCGGCACGGAGGGGGGACCCGCTCGTCTTTGGGCATCTCCCCGGTGAGGTACAGCTCAAATGCTCCCCGCCGAACTGGCGTGACGGGAGCCACTGGTGCCATGACAGCGGGATCATATGCATATGGAATCCCCTCCTGGGCAGCATCATGCCTTGCTTCAACCGCACTGGTGCTGAGGGGTAACACTGCCACCTGGTTGGGTGTGACCCAACCACACTGCAAACACATGCAGTGGACGATGCTGTGACTACGGTGAGCTTGCGTTCCAGTTGAGTGGGGGAGCTGCCTCACCAGTGCGACTAATTTGTAGCACCACCTGCCCGAGGGTCAGGATCCTGAGACTCCCTGGCTCTCTGAACTATCATTAAGTAATATATATTTTCTTGAACCTGTTGCTGGTTTTTGGTTCTGAGATTGTTAAGGTAGACAACTTTCATATGAGAGAAAGTCTAAATATTTACAACTTGACTCACTTGTTGTGACTCAGACATACCAAGTTTGAAACTCGCAACTTCACTGTTACTTGGGTGAGGTTTCACTATTCGTGCTGCCAGTGCATGGTAAGTTATGCCATATTGCTTCCCTACTATTTTGTTGGCTCCAAACATGCTTTTCTGCTGAGACACATTCAGAGTTCTATGGGTGATATGCAGTGCATTGCCTACATGACTTGACATAACGTCAGTCATTATTCTGCTATCTCCCACTTCACTTGTTGGTGACTCAGATTCCCTCAGGTGTTCCAGCAGGAAGAAATCCATCTTCCCATACCATTGTCCCATACTAGAACTTGTGGTGAGATATTCATGTTGTCTCCAATATTCTGGCCAGTGCTGTTCAAATTCACAACCTATCATTTTGGGGTCCCTTCCCCCTTGTACCTTGCCTAACTACTTATCCAATTCAGTGATTTCCTGTTTAATTTCCAGGTTCAAGTGGTTTCTTAGAATGTGATTGCCGTCACCCCAGAGATGCTTTTGAAGGATCCATTGATCTTGCTTCACACAAGGGATTTCCCTGATTGTATGTACAAACTTATCTTCTACCCAGCAGTAGGAGCTATGGATGGTTTGTTTGGCCCTTCTTGATTTTGAAGAAATCTTCAACTCACAAATGGTGCAGGGTATGTCAGTGACCTCTGTTAACCCTGATATTTCATCAAGAAATTGAGGATGGTCAGATAAAGATTTATGTAGTATTATAATGTAAATTGGTGCCTCAGCAAAGTGCTGGACATAAAAGGCCCTCACCTATTCAAGTTGTTTGTACTTTGTGTCAAATATGCTCATTACACAGCAATTCTTACCTGTTGTTTGCAATTCTATATACTTTTTGCACAGTGGGTCGGGGGTGGGTCTGTGCTGGGGCTTGGTTGGGCCTGGGTTGTAGTACAGTGGTGGGTGTAGGATGAACTGACATGAGAGGGTGGTACCATGTGAATGTCTAGTAAAAGCATGTTAAGCCTATAGAAATTCAGGTGAGATACAGTGGATAAGCAACTGTGTGTATGACGTGCAGGGCGAACCACTCAACCTGGGAGAGAATGTCACACCTTGAACCACTCGACCTGTGAGAGAAGCTCGCACCTCGAACCACTCGACTTGCGAGGGAACCCGCAGCTCGAACAACTCGACCTGTGAGGGAGGCTCGCACCTTGATAGCCTTGCAGCTCGAACAGCTTCGACTTGCGAGGTGGTTGTACTTCTGAGATAACATCGCAGGTCGAGCAGTTCGAGGTGCGAGCTACTCTAGCAGGTTGAGTTGTTCAAGGCATGTTCGAATGGTGCTATTCGATCATTCAGACATGCCTTGAACTATGCGACACCCTCTCAACCACCTGTCACTCACCACTGAACTGCGGGCTCAAGTCAAGGAGCCGGAGGGTCTAACGCAGTGTCACTTGCCAATGATTCGGAAACTACAGAGCGGAATTGGGTTCACATCACGGAAGGGACAACGCCCGACGAGGTTATGCAACGGGCGATTGAGCGTGGTTGACCGGCAAGGGTATCTCGGACAAAGTGCATGCCTCGCAGGTCGAGCATGTTCGACTTGCGAGGTGGAAGTAATATTCCAGAAAATACCTTGCAGGTCGAACATGCTCGACCTGCAACACAACGTTATAACTCTTAACATACCTTGCAGGTCGAGTATGTTCGACCTGCAAGGTATTTTCTGTAATACTACTTCCACCTCGCAAGTCGAACATACTCGACCTGCGAGGTTTATCATGGTTGTACCTATTTGAGGTGACCACCCGGCGATCACCTGACGAATGGTCACATGTATGACATGTGCACAGCACATGTGTCTGTGATGCCGTCACATCTGATCTAAAATCTTCAGTCTGCTTCCTGCCGTCATCTCACCAATCAGCCCAGTACCTCAACATCAAGGTGAGCGCTGTTATGACAGAGAAGCAGCTGAACTGATCGCCGGATAGATGAACCCCCAATCCACCTCGAATGTCGCTCCTATCCAGAGCCGCCCCCGTCCTAGGCCGCGCCAACCGCAAGCTACTAAAGGTGAGTTCCACACTGATATGCTTTGTATGCTTGATCTAACTGATCCGGTCGCCAGATGGTGATCAAGGGACCGCATCGACGACGCCAGGGACCGGCGCCACCGCCCGATCAGGTAAGACCGCCATCAGTCCCATCCGGCTGTCAATTGCTTAGTTCCGCCTTCTTTTACATACAGGCGCGAGCTCAGAAGGTAAATTTCATTATTTCTGAACATTACTAGATAATACTAATGATTACATGACGGAATTTCACAGGTGAGATGACTCGTATTATAAACGAGAGGAGCGCCAGCAACGTGGAGATGGGGGACGCCCGAGAGGATATGCGGCGGGGAGGTGAGGCGTCGGGTCACGCACAACGCCACCCGAAACCGATCATGGTTCCGGACACCGAGGAAGGGACTGAGGAGAGTGAAGATGACGAGGAAGACACAGACTTGCCAGAGGAGGAGTCAGCGGAGACTAGGAAGGCGAAGGGGAAGGGGAAGGCGAAAGCGCAGGCGAAGGGGAAGGGAAAGGGACAAGGGACAGGGAAGGAGAAGGTACCAGGAAAGGGGATAGAGGGAGCGGCAGTGATGATGGGGGACCAGGCAGGGCACGAAGCGGCTGACAATAGCGAGCTCGACGAATATCACGCGCCCACTGCGGAACTGGACCATATGGACGGGATCTGCGCGCGGGCCTTGTTCACCTACGCTCGGATCAATCTCTTCCAACCCCCGGCGGCGATTGTCTTTGGCGAATGGAACAAGCGGCCAGCAGTCGAGAGCAAGGCCCGGGAACTTGCCAAATCGATCATTGAGCAGCGATTCCGGCCGTTCGCATCCGACAGTCTTCTCCCTTTAATTATCGACAAGACAGCGATCGAACCGAACTCTGTTTACACTACTCCCAATGTTGAGGATGCACCGATGCTCCAGCTGACGGAGACGTCGGTACGTAACGGTGTACAGTTACCTTTCGCAGGCGGTTGACATCGGCTCAGGGCAGCACAAATTATCAAGGAAATGTCCGAGGAGAAGCTGAAGACATATCAGGAGGATATAGAGGAGCTGAAGAAGAAGGCCGGGAAGGCAAAGGAGGGCTCGGTTGCGGCGGAAAGCATTGCGAAGAGGATTCGAATGCGGGAAGTCCAGATCACGATGGAGAGGGACATTCAGGAGAAGATTGCGATATGGGGAGTTGCGGTGTATGACCAAGGTGTGTGGATTATATTGTTTTTCGAAAATTGTGAAGCTGAGGACCGACGATTCTGAATAAAATTCAGAGGCGATGTTATCGAACGGACAAGCTGGAGCCCGACATCTGTCGTCAAATGAGGAGGTGCACCACTACGTCGCCGGCCCCGCCGAACAAATGGACAAACATGTGGGCGACTACAGGATGAACAAGGATCAAGGCGGGGAGAAATACGTACAATGGCTCGGCCAGTTAACAAAAGCGAATTCGAAGAACGGCCAGCTGTTCAACCACGCGGAGACGGTTCATTACCTCGAACGGTTGCGAATGTACCGGCCCCATTACAACGTCACCAACATATTCTCAATACCATTTTGTCTTCGAAATCTCCATGATATATCCGGTGGAGTCAGTCATATTATTTATTTACATGGAGATGCGATATGTTCATTACTAACGATTGACATAGATCCTTGTCACGACCGTCGAATATGGTCTCTCTGTATTACAAGGCATATTTACGGAGAACCCGCTCGACATCACTGAAGGAGGTGAACAGGCCGCCTACCGTGCAGAATTGTTGAAGGGTGACGAAAGTGTGCCATTGAGAAACGGTTCAAGAATGCGGTAGTCCGATCATGGAACGGGATCCTTCAGAGCGCCGTGAGCAAGGATCGAGAAGAGACGGATATTGAGATTGAGATGCTCACTGGGCAGCTGCAGGAATTGGACGATATTTTCCTCACGCATTTTTCCAAGGGAGCACGGTTTTTTATGACATCGTCGACATCCTGGACATCAATACTTCCGATGTATGTGGAGGCACTGGGCACGTATGCAGACGGGATGGCCCAACAGCCTGGTGGACCGCCATTGCTAAAGAAGATTCGTCAGGGACTACCAGAGAAGCTGGAGTGGGTGATGATGAATCATGGGGATCTGCACATGGCCCCCGCCTTTCCGCTCATGACAAAGAATGTGGTCGCCATCGTCGCCGATAGTCTCCGGTCGATTGGAATAGCAGTGTCTGAAGTGAGTTGACGTTTATTTTCTTTACCAATTGTGTACAAGTGGTTTGTGAGATTGCCTCGCAGGTCGAATATGTCCGACCTGCGAGGTATTGGTTGTTTTCTCTCATAGCCTCGCAAGTCGAACATATTCGACCTGCGAGGTATTGTGTGTTATCTGTCATAGCCTCGCAGGTCGGATACGTTCGACCAGCGAGGAATGGTACATTGTTATGACATAGCCTCGCAGGTCGAGTATGTTCGACCTGCGAGGTATTGTGTGTTATCTCTCATAGCCTCGCAGGTCGAACGTATTCGACCAGCGAGGAATCGTACATTGTTATGACATAGCCTCGCAGGTCGAACATATTCGACCTGCGAGGTATTGTGTGTTATCTCTCATAGCCTCGCAGGTCGAACGTATTCGACCAGCGAGGAATCGTACATTGTTATGACATAGCCTCGCAGGTCGAACATATTCGACCTGCGAGGTATTGTGTGTTATCTCTCATAGCCTCGCAGGTTGAACATATTCGACCAGCGAGGAATCATACATTGTTATGACATAGCCTCGCAGGTCGAACATACTCGACCTGCGAGGTGTTCCCATTGCTCTCATGCTCTCTCATCACACATGTCATTTTACTGACCGCCATTCAGTACTGTTCCTGGTTTGATTGGTCTGCACCGTACAACTTGGCCAGACCCGTGAAGACCAATGCTAAAGACCTCAGTGCTGCTGTGATCCGCACAATCCTTGAAAACAAGCAGAAGAAATGGGAGAACCCCAGATCTGTCGTCAACATGGTATGTCATCTCATTTCCTAGAAACCTTTTCTTTCGCCTACAGACTAATACTATCCATCCCAAGTTTGTCTTCTTCATCTGGAAACACCTCGATCTCTTCATCGCCATGCAACAATATCTCGCCTTTATCTCCCCTATCCACCGACCCTCCTTCAAAGATATTAATACGTCGAAATGCCAAGATGACTTTCCTGGTGCTTTCAAGACGGACACAACTGCCACTTACACAGCAATGTCGAAGATGAAGTCACCCAACTCCGGCGTTATCACGACTGGCTTGTGGCCGTTGGATCATGAGTCGTACTATGACTGGCGACAGACGAGCCATAAGAAGAGCGTCTGGACTCAATGGATTTACATGGCTCGGATTGAGATGATTTTGGTTGACCGCTATCGCGCCAAGATGCTACGAGTCTGTCCCCCCGCAGCTCTCATTCGAGACACCCTCGCCGCTCTCTTGTCCCCTCTTTGCAGTACCTTGACGCTTAACCTATCCAAACACAAACCAGGCAACAAGGCACCAGAAAAGAAGTTCTACTGGCCAGACAACATCAAGGTCGAACCAAAGCAAGCTCCTGCACGGCAGCCTGCAACGAACGTTGGCCAGGCAACAGTCGACCCGAAAGGTGCACCAGGGAAGGTCCCAATGAAGGTGGGGGACCCAATCGACGTCGACGAGCTCACAGCCCAGCAGTTGCGCATGGAGGAGACAAACGCGATGGTAGCAGAGATCACAGCAATCTTCAAGAAGCTCCATTCCACCAAGGCGGGATTAGCCATTCGCGGTCAGCCGGGTTTCCATCGATCCATCGTCGAAAAACTCGACGAACTGGAAGAGGTATATAATCTCTCTGCTTTGATAGTTGAGGAATAGATCGCTGACAATGCCTCCTCTGACTATCAGGAATTCCTTGAGAACATCGCCAGATCGGAAGTCATTCAAGACGCCTTGGATGCGAATCCGGAGGCGATCATCAATCCATATGATGAAACCGCCTGGACACTTGAAGACGACGAACTCTTGGAGCGCCTCAACATTGTCAAGAGAGCCACAAGTTTCAAGTTCGTTCCGCCCGCTGCGAAAAAAACGAAGAAGACCAAGATGGCGACCGTTACGCCGAAGGCAGCGCCACTCAAGCCAAAGACATCAGGTTCGAAGTCAAGCGTGCAACACAAGGACCAATCCCGAGGAGCCAAGAAACTCGACGTGCTCAAGCAACTTGACGACCTTCAGGCAGGGGATCATGCAGATGATGCTGACGGTGAGCAGGACAATAATGATGAAAAGGACAATACCAAAGAAAGTGGTGACGAGGTGCGTAATATTTCACCTCCAAATGATACATCCGCTCACTCGTTCGCTAACCGAATCATATCATCCAGGAGCCTCGGACTATTACACCCGCTCAATCATTGGGCATTATCAAAGTATGTCGTCAGCCCGAAGTCGTCATCACCAAGCCAGTCCCTCGTCAACGTCAGCCTGCTCCCGGACCATCAAATCAACCGGAGGTACTGCAACCAGCCACCCAGGGTCAGAACCAAAGTGAAGCAGCTATCGATCAGGGACGTCAGTCTCGAGCGGCGTCCATGCCACCAGCGCAGCAACAACCTCGCAGGTCGAATAGGCTCGACCTGCGAGACCACATCAACCCTCTGGCCACATATGCCACCCGTCCTCTTTCTCGTGCCGGCTCTGCCCCTGTCCGTCACATCACCCCAAGCCTTGAAGAACCTCGCAGGTCGAATATACTCGACCTGCGAGGCAATCTCGACTTGGTCCCCATTGTGGAGCAGACCGAACATGACCTGCACGATAACCCGCCGTCCGTCACCCCGTCGGTCCCCCTGGATTTGGTCAATCGCAGTCGTGGTTCCGTATCCCCTTCCCCTCAGGGGCCGGATATGTTCCTCGATGATGTGGACATGATGCCTGGACCCAACGGTATGTGGTTCAATCGTTATCCCTATTTAGTTATCGACCGATTTACATTAATCATTAATTCATTGTACTATCACAGTCACAACCCCGCCGGCGCATCCAAGGCCTAACCCCTCCCGGGCGTCGAAGCGATCACAATCCATCGTCAACCTCTCCCCAGGTGAGTATGGATCCAGAGTAATCAACAATCTGTCAATTACTTAGCATGTATTAATTGCCATCTTCCCTATCAACTAGATGCCCAGGAGAAGAAGAAATCTCGCATGATGGTCCGAGCGACTACCCCAGCCGGCGGGTCTGAGGACGAGGAGGAGAGGGGTAAAATTCCATTGCCACCCCGTGCCGGTCAGAAATAGCGTCGCCAGTGAGATTCTCGCCAAACACCTTATGCAGCCCGCCCGCCCCCAAACATTTTATGTACATTACATTTAGCTCGTTTTGTTTGCCCCCAATCACGGTCACCTTCAACATGGTGATTCAATAGTATAACCTCCCAATATGTACATTTTGTATTGTACATGTTGTATGATAGTCGCATTCAACATGGATGTATCATAATATACTCCCCCTTGAGACAAGAAGAGCTTAGACAGGTACCCCTTGAAATGTCTGTGATAAGTGATGGTATAGATTTATAGGGTTATGGAGTTGGAGGATGATGGCCAGGGCATGCATGACAACTTGGTTGTTGGTTCACTTCATAGAACAGCAATCCAGATGATGGTAGATCAAGGAGTTGTTATTGAGAAAGATGAAGAGCAGATTGCATTACAACTTTTTTCATGTGTAAGGATTCAGTAACTTTCAGTTTATTATAAGTTATAACTAACTGCTCAATAGGTTGCTGGACTTGCTTGCCATGTGCATGATTCTTCTACTCTGCATGAGAAGTTGGTTAAACTTGTTCAGGAGGAAACTGAGCTGAAAGGCAGCATGCAAATGTACAATCTCTTACTGGAGTGGCAGCAAACAAGTTACAGGCATATCGGTTGTCACAATGGCAACTAGCTGAGGATCTTGCATTAATTTTGGAGGTTTTTAATTTTCTGATATTTATCCTGTATTATAATTGACAGTCTCATGGTTACAGATTTTTGAAGATGCTACTAAGCTCTTTTCAGCATCAGAAGTACCTTTGATTGTGGATGCAGTGCCCATCTTGGAGGATATTGGAGACTCTCTGCAGGCTGTTCATGATGATGAAGATGATGAGCTTCCCAATGTTGTCCAGGTGGCAGCACAGGCAGCACTGCTTCTCACACATAAATACTCGCTTTTATCAGCTGATTGTGAGCTATATCAAATTGCAATTGGTTGGCTGTCATCCAATCTCTGCTGTGAATTTTGCTTATTTTTTTGTTTTATTTTAGTCATGTGTCCTGATCAGAAGTTGAAGTGGTTCAAAGATCATGGTCGTACTTCAGCTCAAATCAGGGACATCAAAAAATTGGTTGTCAATCGCTTCAAAGAGTCATATGCACCAGATGAGTCATCTGACACTCATGAGGAATCAGCTCCAGTGGCATTTATACTACTGTCATATCCATTGCTACTTACTAAATTTTCACCAGCCAAAGAATATATGGGTCAAGAAGTCAGCTACTAAACCAACATGTGGACCTTCTGATGAAATCACAACATATCTTTCAGATCCAGTTCTTGCATCTGATGCAATTGCAGAGGCTGGTGGTTACATGAAACATTGGCACCTAGCAAGTGTACATTGTCCATGCCTGGCAAAAATGGGCTCAGACTTTTGCTCTGTGCCAGGTGAGTATACATTATTTTATGAGGTGTTTAGGCCCTCACATGGGTTTCAGCTTCCTCTGTTGATGCTGAACAGGCATTTTCAGGTGGACAACTTCAGATCAGTCACCTACAGCACAACATGAACTCACAGACCTTTAGAGCACAAATGGCTGTGGGATCTTGGGCTCAATCACCACTGTATCCTGGGTCTGACCAGATGGTAAGGATAGTCAAGTCTGAAGTGTGAGGAAGAAAATATAAGTATTGAATTGGAAGAGGAAATTTGAAATGTTTTTGATAGTATGTTGCAAATGTTCTCAATATGTACAAGTCAAAAAATTGATTCAATGAGTTCCTGAATTACATTACATATATATTTATGGGGATTGATCCCATCAATTAGGTTGTGAGATCGTTATTGTAGCCCTGATCGAGAGCCATCTCTGGTACAGCAACACTTTGGCTATAATTGTACTGGTTGAGCTGTTATTCAACAAATAGTCAAAGTATGACAAACATCAAATCAATTTTTTGATTCACTGCATTACTCTGAAGGTTTTTGTGGGAATATGTGACTCTAAGAATAGTAGGAATCCAAATCAGTCACCCAAAAGCAATTCCATTTTATTGAGTATGGATAGTCACAGTTTATCCAGATATAGTTGTATCTGTATCCAATCTGTATCTGTATCCATGGTTGCCTATCCAGATGTATCCAGATGTATCCATGTTAGTCCCTAGTCTGTAAACCACCTCTCAAGAATTGCAGATATTAGTACTTTATATTACTTATATGACGTTATAATGCAAGTTCAGAGTACTTATTCATCGTAAAAGTGGGTTCCGAGGGTAAGGAACCTTTTCATAGGCCTCTGCATCCCTCGACATGCCTTCGCGGTTTTAGTCTCACTAGCCATGCCGAGCTCCGCTCAACCCCCTTTTGGTGTGGTTCGTGGCCGGGTGCTAATGTCTAGCAGTTGCTTGGTCATAGACAGTTTCAGCACGATTAGGGGGTCTCTTGTGTTGCTTCCCTTCAAACTTCATCTCATCTACAAGCAACACAGGTACGCGCTTCGTGCACATCTTGGAATCTTCATCTCACTATCCAAAAAAATAGTTGTTACTTTGGCTTCACCTCGAGGTCTGCTCCCTCATTTGTAACAAATATTTTCAGTGAGATTTCCATCTTTTTTGTTGTTCATGAGAAACCCAAGTTTGATCCATCCTCACAGGATTCATCTACATTTCTAGCTTCGCTATTATCTAGTTGAATCCTTTGTAGTGAGCATCACCACTGTTCGGATCAATTTTCTTTGTTTATCGTTCACACGGGACGTTAGATCTCTCTTGGATTGATAACTCCCTTCCTCGTTTTTTCGTGGCTTCTACTCCTTTCACTCGTCATCACTCCTTATTCTCTCTCTATGTCAAATGTGTCTTCACGAGCTGGAAGCCCTCTGGCCGTTGACCATGAAGCCATTCAAGTCCGAACTGAACAGTGTCAGAAATTGGTGGACAATGCTGCTTCAGGGACTATTTCAGGATCAGTCTTCTTGCAGCGCCTCCATGATACAGGGATCAATCCAGATGAAGCAGACAACTATGTTACACAACTCGCACAATGGCACAGTCTTCAAGTATCAACCGAAAACACAGATGATCATGCATCAGGACAGCCAATTTCGGCCACTAATCAAATCGATGTCACCACTACTATTGCTTGGGCTCTGCTCTGCTCAAAGGTGGATCATGTTCAGGCTGCCCACCCCTCTGCTGCAGCAGGTCTGATTAGTTCCCCCCTTTCTGACGAAATTGCTGATCTTTTGGGTTTCTCTGTTTCGAAAGGATCTATTCCGGCATCCGTCTTGGCCAAGGCACCACATCTTTCCAACCTTTCAGACACAACAAGGTCTGATCCTCATTTTGAGAAGACCCAGGATTTGCTGTCTCTGTACAGCCCTCAGTCGGTGCAAGATGTCCTCGTCAACAAAGCTCAATTCGCTTCTGTCACAGACCCACTTCCTCGCACGATTTGGCGGAAGATCCTCCTTGACCAGTATGTTGATTTCGAAAAACTCTTTGCCTCAATGGACAAAGGATACAATTATTGGGATGATCCAAAAGACTTTGGCGCGGGTTATGCCTTGGTTAAAAAAGATCAAGCATTCACCAAACAGCCTTTATGTACTGAAGCAGATTGGATCCGAGTTTTCGGCGCTTGGTCTGATGGGGTTGATCTCTTTTTCCCTCATCGGAATGCAGAGCTACGGGATTATCGAGCAATTGTTATGGACCTTTTCCAGGCTGTTCCTTCCAACCCTCAGGTTGCCATCTCGTTTGATCTGTTTGTTTGTGACAAATACTCAAAGAAACCTTTCCATTTGGATGACCAGAATCAGCTCAATTTTCCACTTCTTGCTCAAATGTTCTCTCCAGCCTTGCCTATCATCCCTCGGCCTTCTAAGCGGGTGGCAATGTCTCAACCTTCGACTTCTTCCACTATCCAAAACGTGCGGATGTGCCTGGTCGAAATTGGAACCTTGGTGCATGCCAGACAGACCCTTGTCCAAATTGCTGCAAGCATGGGGTCTGCTGTGTTTGTAGCAAAAAACACTGAGCCAAAGACAACGAACCATGTTCTGTTGTCATCAAAGCTCGCAAGTGAACAAGAGCTGTTAGAATCTCGTGAAAAGGTGGCTACTTTTGTCAGAGAAGGCCCTCATTCTTTTTCTAGAGACTCTCCATCTTTGAAACGAAAAGGCGAGGGTGTCCTTGAAGCACCACAATTTCATCGAGGTTATGTTTGGTCAGATGCTCCTGATAATGACATGTCTCCTGCTGCCTGTTATACTGAATGGGCTCCTCCTCTACCTTCCCCACCCTCACATCCTCTGGATGATCCTGTTATCCAATCTTCTATTCAATCTCTCGGTGAATCCATCAAAGTCGAAACTCCTTTTGATGTGGACAAGTTTGAGCTCCTTTTAACTGATCACCCAAATCAGCCTTTTGTTTGCTCTGTTATGAAAGGTCTGCATGAGGGATTTTGGCCTTTTGACGAAGGAGAATGGAAATTGGAGTTAGAACAAGTGACTCCAAACTTTGCTTCTGCTCCTGAAGATTTGGAAGCCATTCATGAATTTCGTGATAGAGAGGTGGCAGCTGGGAGATGGTCCGACCATCTTGAGGACACTGAGCTCCTGCCTGGTATGAAGGTTTCGCCTATGTTCATTGTTTGGCAGAAAAAGCCTCGTGCGATCACCGATCATACTGCTTCGGGAATTAATGATGGCATACCTCATGCCGATGCAAAAGTCAAGTATGATGATATGCGATCATTTGGGCAGACACTTCACAATGCACGAGCAGCCAATCCTGGCAAACGTCTGGTGACATTCAAATCTGATGTCGCTGCTGCTTTCCTCAATCTGCCAGCTCATC
Organism: Tricholoma hemisulphureum; assembly: GCA_964034925.1. Lineage (NCBI taxonomy): Eukaryota > Fungi > Basidiomycota > Agaricomycetes > Agaricales > Tricholomataceae > Tricholoma > Tricholoma hemisulphureum. The sequence goes on along the minus strand of OZ035928.1, from coordinate 568,863 downwards.
CGATCTTTCAGCTTCGACAAGTTGTGAAAATTGAAGGACAGTTGTTCATTGTGCATTGTTTAGTGTTTGGTAATCAGGCATCACCCCGTTGCTGGTGTGCTGTTTCCGGATTGCTATGCTGGCTCGGCACTCGAAAACTAGGCATTCCTGGGCTTCACATTTACATGGATGACTTTTTCGGATGGGATTACATGGATGACCTAGTATGGTACCGAGGGAAGTTTCGCCCCCATCGACAAGTTCAATTATTGATCTTATGTGAATCCATTTCATGCCCTTTTGAAGATAGGAAGCAAGAGCATGGCGAAGCTTTGAAAATCATTGGTTTTTGGGTCGACATGAATCATGGCAGTATCTCCCTGTCCCCGAAATCTATAACCGACATTGTTTCAAAAATTGACACATTTCTTGGTACATCAAACCGTTCTCCTTCACTCTGTTCTTGGCAACAATTGGCAGGCCATCTTAATTGGTTGCTCAATGTTCTTCCCTGGGGTCGTCCTGCTTTGACAGAGTTGTATCGAAAGATCAGTGGTAAGGTGCAGCCTTTTTCCAGCATCCCTATCAATGCTGCAGTCATTTCTGATCTTTCTTGGTTGAAAACTACCATCCCACGAGCTATTGGCATTCTTTTCGTAAATGATGGTTTGTGGTCCGACCGAGATTCTGACATGATAGTGTGGACCAATGCGAGCTTACGCCATGCTCTCTCTTTTGTATATGCAAACAAAGGATTTGTTTATCCTATTAAGACTCCACCTCCTGCTAAGAAAATTGACATCTTTTTTCTCGAGCTTTTGGCCATCACATCTGCTATTCACCATGCTGCATCTTTGCCCCTTCCCCCTTGTCGGCTTTTGGTTTGGACTGATAGTTTAGATGCTGTAGGTGTCCTCAGTTCACTCCATGTGACCAAATCTATGCACAATGCACCTCTGCTTGCTATTGCTGAGATCATCCTTTGTTCAGGGATAGATCTTCGAGTGCGCCATATTGAGGGGAAACAAAGTGTGTGTGCCAATTTGTTGTCTCGTCTGCTTCTACATGAGTATCAGAGTAAATTCCCTGCTGACCGCGTCCACTGCTTTACTCCTCCATGGGAGCTACTGCCGGCACAATGGAGGGAGTGCTTTTGAGCGCATTGGGGGGGCGTCGCACAAGCTCTCATGGTGTTCGCCCTCCCATGGACCTTCAGGACATCGATGCACATGCCCATCATCTTCAGGTTAATTCCATCGAGCGTTCGACAGCCAAAGGCTATGCAACTGGTGCTCGTGACTACATTAATTTTTGTATTCTCCATTCTCTGCCCCTGGATCCTACGCCAGTCACCCTTTCACGTTACGTTGCGTACTCTTCCCTTTTTATTGCTTCAGCACCAAAGTACCTCACTGGTGTTCGTCATTTCCTTCACGACATCTATCCTGACTTTGATGACAATTGTGCACATGCCCTGGTAACATCTACCATCCGCGGATCCAAGAAAATTTGTGCCAATCCTGTCTGTCGCAAGCTGCCTCTTCGAATAGCACATCTTCAGGCTTTCCTCAATGTGGCTGACATCACAGGTACTTACAATGATTTGCTATTCGTGACAATCATGTCATGTGCATTCTATGCTTGTCATCGCATGGGCGAATTGGTCCAGAAGAATGATCACAGCCTCTTTGATTGACATAAAATCATCAAATAGGCTTCATTCACTCTCTTGGATGGACGTGGTCAATATCATTTACCTTACCACAAGGGAGATCCGTTCTACCAAGGAACTGACATCCTTTTCACTGCGCAAGACATCGCCGATCCTGTCCTCCTCTTACGCCGGTATATTGGTCATCGCGACCATTACCATGGTGCCAAGGCTGCTTTGTTTTTGCGTTTTGATGGCACCCATCCAATGTGTTCTTGGTTTGATACAAAACTTTTCGCCATTCTAGATCGTCGTTTTGGAGGTCATTCACCTTGTGCCAGCTATGCGACATTCCTCACAGGATTGGGCATTCCGGAAACAATTATCCAAGCAGTAGGACGTTGGTCTTCAGAGTCCTGGAAAACCTACATTTGCAAGAATCTGTTTATCAGAGTAGAACAGCAGGCAGCCGCGCTTCGTCTTGGCCTTCATTCAGGTCCCTAATCTAGCATCATTGCTCCTCGCTCTACATCTTTTTTACACCTCCCCCACCCCCACACACACCATCTAACACACTTTTCGTTAGCTTCTCCGCTTGATCACAATCTATCTCAGGGCCCATTCTGGTGGACCCTGGTTCTCACTACCTTTCGTTCGAGCCATAGTGGCAGGGGTCGTCGTAAAAGTGGGTTCCGAGGGTAAGGAACTTTTTTGTAGGCCTCTGCGTCCCTCGACATGCCTTCGCAGTTTTAGTCTCACTAGCCGCGCCGAGCTCCGCTCAACCCCCTTTTGGTGTGGTCCGTGGCCGGGTGCTAATGTCTAGCAGTTGCTCAGTCATAGACAGTTTCAGCATGATTAGGGGGTCTCTTGTGTTGCTTCCCTTTGAACTTCATCTCATCTACAAGCAACACAGGTACGCGCTTCGTGCACATCTTGGAATCTTCATCTCACTATCCAAAAAAATAGTTGTTACTTTGGCTTCACCTCGAGGTCTGCTCCCTCATTTGTAACAAATATTTTCAGTGAGATTTCCATCTTTTTTGTTGTTCATGAGAAACTCAAGTTTGATCCATCCTCACAGGATTCTACATTTCTAGCTTCGCTATTATCTAGTTGAATCCTTTGTAGTGAGCGTCACCACTGTTCGGATCAGTTTTCTTTGTTTATCGTTCACATGGGACGTTAGATCTCTCTTGGATTGATAACTCCCTTCCTTGTTTTTTCGTGGCCCACCCTCCGCACCCTTTTATTTCTGTCTTGAGTTTGTTAGTCAAATGGTCTCCTTATTATGTACAAGTATTGCATGTATATCTTCGTTAGCTTCTCTGCTTGATCACAATATATCTCTACCTTTCATTCGAGCCATAGCAGCAGAGGCACTGAAAGCCTGACATACTTAAGACCGAGGTCACAATCGGAGATTGAAAACCAACCCGGACGCTGGTAAACATATATCAACAATGCGTCTGTCTGAACCACCCGCTGCTTAGATCTCTCCATTGACGCACAGCCCTTAAGATATCAATTGCACATAGCTGAAATTCCACTTTGGTCACCAAGCCTCCACTGGATCTCCATCGATGTCCTCATCCTACTTGCGTTCTCCAATTATGAGCCACAACAGCTCAAATTCCGTTCCGCCATCCACATTTTACTCAACGTTGTCACAAAATCGACCAGTCACTCCACCTCCAAAGGTGTCTAATCTGCACAGCACTCCAATATCGAGCAAGACTTCTGGAAGTTATACGTATGCCTCTGAAATACATGATAGGGACACTGCCAACTATCGTCTCACTCTGGAAATGAGTGGTCAGTTCTTGGGCGTGATGCCGCCCACACAATTTTTGGACGAATTCCTTCCGATCTCTGAAGATGTCCCAGAGTGCCCGGACTGTGGAGGTGCTTTCGCGAGTGTTGGAAGTGCAGGGAAAGAGGTTGATATGTACGCTCCATTTGTAAGCATAGTTGTTTCTACATCTGCCTTGCCTTACTATTCCGCTAGATTGCTGCTGTGACACCATTTGCCCCCAAACTGAAGTTCGTCAATACACATGCCAATCCAGATACCCAGCATGACAAACTTGCACCTGATATCAGCATCTATCCTATTAATGATAAACCGCCAGGAGACGCCAAAACTTATTTTTCGAAAATGGACCTCTTTGTCGAATTCAAGGTTGCCGAAACATCTGACCCATTCCGTGACCCAGATGATCCTCTGCACCCAAAATCGGGCCGCTTTCGCTTCGAGAATGACTCTCACGATGCCCAGCTTGTTCGTGGACAGCTGGCCTCTTATGCTGCAGCTCACGCAGGGTGTCAGTTTCGCGTTCACATTTTCTGTGTTCTTGTGTGCGGAAAGTATGCGAGGTTCATTCGTTGGGATTGTGATGGCGCCGTTGTTACCCGGCGCTTCAACTATGTCAAACATCCCCACTTCCTCGCTGACTTCTTTTGGCATTATGATCATCTTGATCTTCGCCGGCAGGGTTATGACACTTCTGTCTCACCCATGACCCTGGATGATATTCAACAAATCCAACACTTCGAAAGCCGTTTGTGAGACGACAACCCCGCTCATCGTGAATTCCGTATACTCATGGTTCCAGATCATGATGAGCCTAAAGTCGAAAAGCGATTTGTCGTATCATTTCCTCCGAAGTACACGGCTCGCTCACCGTTCGGACGAGCCACTCGACCGATGTTGGCTTTTGATATGGAGGCGAGAGAGATTGTCTTCCTGAAGGACTATTGGAGAGTGGATGTAGATGGAATGGAGAAGGAGGGCGACATTTACGCTCTGTTGGAAGCAAATTGTGTCCCAAATATTGCACCTTTTGGAAAGGGTAATGATGTCCGCAATCACACGACCCTTACACATACACTGAGAGATGAGCAGTGGGCATGTTGGTCAAGGGATATGGTGCTCCTGAGGCAGTACCGGATGTCTTTGGACGTTGTCGCTAGTCCTTTGACTTCATTTCGCTCCTCGTGGGAGTTTGTGGGTGCTATAGTGGACGCCATGGAAGGTAAGACATCCTTCGACAGCCTTTCTCAAACGACTGGACCTTCATTTATGCAGCTCATCAACACACCTACTTTGATGCTCATGTTCTCCATCGTGACGTTAGCGCAGGTAACATCTTAATCACCTACGAGGGCAAGGGCCTCCTGATCGACTGGGACCTCTGCATCAAGCTGATCGACCCTGATGATGGCAATAAATTTGCACCTGCCAGACGGCCTGATCGGACGGTAAGCATTTATTTATTTTCAGGGCCTTTTCTCTCACTCCTTCCTCAGGGGACATGGCAGTTTATGTCAGCAGCACTCCTTCAGGACAATGCAAAATGTCACGAACTCAAGGATGACCAAGAATCATGTCTTCATGTCCTGACTTGGACGGCTTTACGTCTGACTAACCATACTATCCATAAAGGCCACTCGAGTGACTTTCTCCGAGCTTTCAACGAAGAGGATGAAAGCGAAGATGGCGTCATGGGAGGAGACCTGAAGATTAGATTTCTCTTGTCTCATGAAATACCATGCGTAGTCAAGTTTGACCGTCGCCCACAGCTAGACGCACTCATTGACATGCAATCCAACAATGCTCCTGCATCATACCTTCATATCACTTCTGCATTCAAATACCAGAAACGCCTCGCGGACCTAGCAACACCAGGCTGGCTTGTGGATACCTTCCATCGCCATCTCAATGCAGATCCTTGGCCACCCTCAGACAAGGGTCAAGGGCAGCCCATTGGTAGTGGATCCGGTAAGAAGCGGGCGAGGGAGCAGGGCAAGCTGGAGCTACGGATTCCGCCCACGAAGTCTCAGAAGTGTTCTAATAGTAGCGGATTGCGTAGTGAGGCAGGCATGTCTTCAGATGAAGGATAGGGGATCGACATTTACCTTTTTCTTGCTGTTCTTGCTTACTTTCGTGCTGTGGCATTAGCGTGAGTTAACGACTGTGGTTCATGATCATTAATTATATAATGATCCACCATTCAACCACAGAGGCCCATGTCAAAATCACTCTCAAAGTCATTCAATAAGCTGAAGGTACTGTGTTCACTTCTCTGCTGATTGATTATAGCTGATCTCTTGAACAAGGTCACTGAGCTACCGTCCACGAAAATACCAGTAGCTCTCCCAAAAAATGCTGCTGACAGCCATATCCTTTTCTATGGCTATGACATTACGTCAGAGTGGGTGCTCAATTACACCAAAACACACTACTTACAAGAAAGCGAAAGAGCAGGACAAGCTTGCTAAGGCCTCCATAGGGGCGCAACTGTTGAAGATTCACACCGGCATCAACGGTCTTCACTTTGAGTCGGTGCTGGTAGACCCCACAGCGCCCCCAGGCATCATTAGAATCCCGGGAGGGCAACATGGAGAGCCTCGTGTGCGTGTTTTATCAGTTTTCAGTAATTAGGACACATTGTATGAGAGACGGCCAAGCCAGGAGCAAGTGGACTGGTTGTCGCAAATTATGGAGAAGCAGCCAAGGTGGTGGGTTGAGTATGATGATCCTCAGTCGTATAGATTGTAAGCAACGACTACGGCACTTGTACAAATGTAAGTTTGACTATCTTGCTACTGCTCCCATCTGACGTTGCGTCTTCAGGGCGCCTTTCCGAGTCTTCTTCCATGAATTCCTTCCCCGATTTTGGATTGCCCCCCATCCTTTCCTCGCTTCATCCACATGCTGAACGTGATTTGCATGTACTGTACAACTAGAGCACTGTGCTCTTTCGTGACCAGTGCCATTATGTCAATTGACTCAGTGTGTTCATCCTCCGGTGGTCCCTGCCTCAACTCCACAACACATACACCTCAGGACCTATTCTAAATTATAGTGTCATTATGTAGCTACTCCAGTGACAAGGTAGGTGGGCTATAGACGAGGTCATACATCGATTCATCCGAACTTGGCTGTTCCAGTAGAACGCGAGTTTGGGGCCAAGGCTGGAAGCGCTCAAATGATGGCTTCTCGAATTTTGTTGGCTTTTGGACGTGAAGACAGCTCCCCTCCATGGCCACTAGCAGCAACATGTGCCCCACAATCCTCAAACACCTTCAATCTCCCTACCAGCGCCTCGTTTTCACTCCTCAACCGAGCAATCACCGCCCATCGTAGGTCCACCACTGCTGTTTGAAATGAGGGGACACATACACTGGCACCAAGTGGAACGTATCGCTCCTTCCCACTCCCCGCCGAGGTCAATGAGCATTGTTCGAGGAATTCAATCTTGTCGAGGTGGGATTAGGATGTCAAGTCAGTCGATTTGATTCGAGGCTACCAGTCCAGGGTCGAGGTTGAGGTTAGAATATGTTAGGAAACAAAGGTCGATAACGGATGGACCTTGTTGTACTCAGAGCTCTTCCTCACAGACCAGTGCCTCCCCGGTTCGATCATGATGGAGGGAGGAAGAATCTCCACCTAACATGTCGATCTCGGCAGCCGCCACTTCATTGGTGGGTTTGTATCCTTCAAGAAGCGTTTTGAGTTGTCGGATTCTTTAGGTCTTGCTTTCGTCGATCGTGATGAAACTTACCGATGTCAGCAATCCTTCAGCCGTAAAGCTCGCTTGTCAACGTTCAATATGATGAGGATCCACAAGAATTGAAAGTTCGCATTGGTACCACCACAGATTGCAAAAACTGGCCTTTCCTTCGGCTAAGATGGCCCTCTTATCTTGCCTCCCTACTTTCTCTTTCAACACACGCACGTCGCTGAGAGTGTCTCGACCAAACTCAAACCTATAGAACTCATTGTATACCGATCATGCAGCTAAGGTCCTGGAGGCAACCCTTACTGAATTTCTGTGCTCTTTACATCTCCGGAGGCCGTTTTTGTAAAATAGTGCTTCTTCATTATGAAACACCCCATTTTGGGGTAGAATTTGCTGATTTAAATGGTTTAAATTAAAAAATTCGACTTTTTGTTTCCAGAGACTTATAGAGCACAAAATGTCATTTGGACCACTCTCTTACACCTAAGAAATCTGTGTACTCTATGCTGAGTTCTATTCCTCAGAAGGGTTACCCACCAAGCAGAGCCACTGTAGTGTGTTCCCATGGTCATATCTTGCAACAACATGCCAAAACTGCATGGCACAAGCATGTCATTTCATATATCATGGTGGACAAACCCCCAAGACTCATTTCTTCCTACTCTAACAGCTGTGTTACATACATCCACTACAGTTCTATCTAGTCTTTTGTAGTCCTCAACAAAGCAGAGTTGAGAAAGGGGGTGCACATCCTATGACTGCCCTATTCCAGACAACTGTGTGGACCTGGAATTAGTACAATTCTGTAGATACCTTCACCATTATATCCAAGTTTGTAGATACACATTCTCTTTCGAGTCTGGGCAGTTGTGGACCAGATTGAAGACAGGTGGACTGGGGTGGTTATATGATACCATCTGGTGAAGAAGACAACCTGATATATTACTTTAACCATATTTCTGAAATTTCCCACCAATGGTACCCAAATTACATTATATTTGCATGCACTTAAAACTAATAATAATCAAATCTAGATTATTCAACAACATGCCACCAAAAGCAACTATTGCTGCCTGAAGGAAGAATATGGCTGAATTCAATGCAGCCCGACTGGACCTACCAGTAATAGATCATATTGGGAAGATAATTAGTAATCCTCATTTGCTCAGCTGTCCATGAAAAGCTTTCTACATTTCCTCATATTTGTGGACTGCTTATTGCCTTCTTCAAAGGAGCAAAGGAGACATGGAAACAATTTACATTAGAGTTTGTACCTGATAGATTAATTGATCAGTCAACAGCTGAAGAGAAGGAACTTGCATGAATGCCAGCAACAAATGATGTCAATGAAGGTGCACTGGGTGCTTTTTGCATTCAAATGCAAACAAAGCCCCAACCTACCATGACAAATTATAATGCAACAATGTTTGAACACAATAATACTCAAAACTTCATGAATGCATTATTTACAGAACCTGGAGATTTCAAGTTTCTTCATGGGCAGGCTCATGCATATAAAGGAAAAGATCGGGCCAAACGGAAGGAAATGGTTGTATGTCAGCAAGAAAAAAATCAGAAGCAAGAGGAGGCTGCAACTAAACAGAAGGAAGCTGCAGCACAAAGGAAAAAGGAAATTGAGGAACTTCAGTTGGAGTTGGACAAGGAGAAGATCCAGAAGATGGTGGGAAATGATCTCAAAAAGCAACTTGGAGCATTCAGAAATGCAGGTGCTCCCAATCTTGACAAGGTATCTGCAAGATCCAAAGTTGGAGACCTTAAAATTGCCCTTATTGGTGCAATTTTGTCTTTGGAAGCAGGGGAGTGGAATCTGCCTGGACAGCAGAAGGGAGAGGAAATAGGAGTGGAAGACCCAGAGGTTCATTGACTTGGATGTGTTTGAAGATGATGATGCTTGTGAATGGGAGGATGAGGATGATCTCTAATATTAGAATGCAGTCATTTACAGGCACTATTATATATCACTATATTTTGGTGTAATAATGATCTATACTATATAATAACATGGCTACATGTCTTATTTGACTGGGCAGAACCATGTACAAGCTCAAATTTTAAGTGGGTCAATGTTTTGGCCAATATATTACATAAGCGTCCAAATCCGGCTGATGCGGCTATAGCTGGAATTGCCCACTCCCACAGCCAGTGCGACATCTGAAGTGGTGAACGAGCTGTGATTCTGCTACTAGAAGACTAGAAGAGTAGTGCAGTGGCACGAAGAGTTGCTGGTACAGACAAGTAGAACAAGCAGATAAGTTTCTCTTTACTAGGAGTGGTGGTTCAGTGCGCCATAGTAAATGAGACATAACTTATAAGACACAAAATGCGTTCAATCCTGCGACTACGCGTCGGTTTTGATCAAGCAGTTCTGCAGCTCGCTGCTCAACTGGTCACATGCAACAAATAACTGAGCTGGATTGAGTGGGGCGATGACCAATCACTAGTGGCCCGGGAGCAGTCAAAGCTTGGCATTTTTCCATCGTTCGGTTCCACTTTGAATGGGATTGCTGAAGTGCTCTATCAACTTGTCTGTACGTTTGTGGACCCTACCTTCTACCCCTTAAACCTTATGTTTATCCAGATCACAACAGATCAGTGCCATGCGATTGGCATTGTTGCCGGGCCCAAAATTCAGCATCTATCTTGCCACCTACGATCGTGGATCAGACCAGAGCAGTGTCAAGAAACCTGATCACTGGGCAGTCTTCATCTCTAAATCTCACAGCGATGTGAATGGACATGTGTTCCAGATTGTTAATGGCCGCCCGATCTTCACATACAGCTATCGTGACTCTGTCATGCTGGAAGGGTCGGGGTCCAGGAAAAAGTCACTGGTCATCGGAAAAGTGAAAGGTAGTAACATTGCTAAAATCAATGAAGCATTTCAGAAGATCCCTGTTGTCAATGACAATCTGGACTGGAATTGTCAGAACTGGACTCAAGATGCGGTCCAGGTGCTGGAGGCAATGGGTTACGTTGCAGAGGGAACAGCAGACAACATTTTGGCGGGAGCCTGACTCTGGCCACTGTAGATAATATCATCAGGTTGACCAATTGAAACAGTTCTTTTGGGGAATGGGCAATGGGCAATGGGTGTGTACAATTATCTTATCAGTCCTTCGCATTAATTCCAGCCGAATCACAGAACTTGAAACACATTCGCAACTCTGCCAATTATATTTCACCTCTCAACATCAACAAAGAGGCATCCCTCCACTACTAACCTAGAATTAGGATGTTCATGTCAGTATGCAAACCCCTCAATATCTCTGATCTGCACATCAATCCTTTGTTCCTCCTTTCTGACCACCATGGACAATTCCACGAACTGACGCCACTCCTCATTCTCATCATCCCCTGCCAGCTGTGTACAATAAAGTGCCTTCATATACTCCCACCAATATGGCCACCAACCGGATTGCTCTCAATCGATGATCCCACAAATTTTCCCATTATTGATGAGGATGTTTTGAGCAGTTAAGTCAGAGTGACTAAAGATGACTTGTGAATAAGGCGGCTTGAGTGAAGTGAGCGCCTCGAAGAGTGCCATTGCTTTCGATTCACCAGCAACCATCTTGACTTTGCCAAGAAGGTGATGATAAAAGGATTCAAGGTCAGGAAATGGCCCGAATGTTCTCGAAGATGAAATTCGCAGGTCCCAACATTGCTCATAATCTAATGCACCAACGTATTGGTTAAGATTGAATCCTGCCATCTTATCAGCCTAGATCCAAGCAATTACATAGCCAAACAGAGAGAGCGCACCATGATGCAACTGACTGAGCTCATTCACATATTCTTTCATCTGACCAGTAGCTCCTTCCCTTTCTTCCACAGTCATATTCTTCCATGCGCTAGCCCAAGTTTTGCCAGGGATGTACTCCATTATGAACCAACAGTTGGTACGCCCCTTAGGTTTCCTCCATGTCCAAACCCTTCGCACCTTAGGGATAGGCAACGATGTAGACTGGAAAAGAAACTGCATTGTCTTCACCTCAGACATGGACGACCGCTTTAAGATAGATCGAGATGAAATGCGGACAACTTTATCATCATAAGATCCAAGGTGTGATCGTGGTTGAGGATAAAGGTAACGGCCAATATGGATCCGCATTTGGATGTATATTTCCAACCACCATGTCATGCGTTTTGCCGCTGGGGTTGGTATTTGGGGTCCTGAATGGGGTGTGGGTTGTGGGAGATTTGACGGAGCGTGCTGATGTTTATCTTGGGCGTCCTGAGGAATTTCCCGGAGTCAGCTCATGGGATCTGGACAGATGACCAAGAGAACCTCTTTGCTTGCCATGGTAATCTTATGCTGGGGTTCGAAGTCGAAGTACAGCTACTTAGTTAGGCATCTGAGATGACATAATTAATTCCACATTACTTAGAGTGGTCCTTTTATATGTTCCACCAGATGGTCTAGGTACAGCAATATACCGACTCATTACCGAGAGAAGTGCCTCAGGAGTCCGCCAGGCTATCGCGAAACGCCTACGTCGATGCTTCTTCGAGTTCTCCTCCCCCCAGCGGAGCATTTTCTGGCGTCGTCATACCCGCATTGCGATTCATAGCTATGCTCGATGATCTACACTAAGCGTATCCCCACTAGACACTGTTTTAACTTTTAGGTATAGCCGGCTTTCTTTCGCTTTGGGCGCAGACGGAGCGACGGAGGCGATGGTGGAGGAGGTGTGTAAGGCTGCGTTTTTGTGAGGGATCTGCCCGTTGAGTGTGATCCACTCCTTGGCGGCACCGGTGGAGGTAGGGTCACGCTGGGTGGGGGGCAGAAGCAGCGCTTGGCAATTGCGAGAGTGCGTTTGAGAAATCCAACTGTCCTCGTTCTCGGTTAGTTTCTCTCTCTTCCCATCATTCTTTTTCTGGCGTTATGCATCCTACAGACGAACCTACCTCTGTTCCAGACCATTTCATGGCTGCTTACTCGTCTTTGAAACCCTCAGGCGCTGGCACAAAAACAAGACCATCATTGTCATCACACATGATCTCTCCCAGATCGAGCCCCGTGATTTCGTATACGTTCCCAAGGGGCCCCGGTATGGTCGTGGCGCGCAGAGGCAGACGGGGGGTTCCTCCCGGCCCTCCCCCCAGACGAAAAGGTGCATGCCCTCCTCGAAGACGACGAGGATTCGGTACCCATGTTCAACCTCACTATCAACATGAAACACCAGTCCTTGGCCCGTCCCGCACTCCACCCACCAACTCTACGGCCACGTCATGACGCTGACGGTGAGAGACCGCAGGGAATGACGAATGACACACCACCAGGGGTAGATCACGGGCAGCCACCTACGGCACCACTGCGAGCCCCTGCCCGAAGGTGAGCTGTTCGCCATGTGTCTCGAGGAGAGGCTTCTTTCTTTTTCTTTTTCCCCTCCGTCCTCCATTCCTTTTCCCCTCCGTCCTCCATTCCTTTCCCCCTCCTCTCCTCCATGACCCCTTCATTCCTTCCCATCCCACGTACCTACCTTCTGAAGTGCCTTCTTCACTGTACTAGTCAACTGTTAATTATATGTCCGAAATATCCTCGTTTGGGTTCAAACATCTAGGCATGTTTTTTTTCCAGCTTTATCTCACTCCTGCACTTTATGTTTAATGCTTATCTTATATCTAGACCTCTTCACGATCTCTTTCGTCCGACGTTTTCACAATGAATATCATTCAAGTTTTGGCCACTGTCGTTGTGCAATCGATTGAGCAGTTGCAACTCACAAGTGGTTGTCGAGATGCTGTAAAGGAAAGTGTGTCTGGCTTCTTCAGAGCGCAAATTACCACAAACCTCATTACCTCGTAGAGTTCTTCATTGAGATCCATCAAATTGACGATCGCATGACACATCCGGCGCTATATACTTACTACTATGCATAGCGTGCTATCAATCGTCCCAACCATCCAGGTCCTCATCGTCTGAGAATATCACATTGGCAGAAATCGTCTTCCTGATATACTGGAGGGCTGGGCTTTGCGACTGGGGAGTGGATATGGTATAAGCATGAACCTTCAGACAAAAAGTATCCCAGCTCTGCTTTCGTTTTGCCTTGAACCGGTGGAGCAGGGAACCAATTTCTTGGGACCTTGCCTCTGTATCCCCCAATATTGCTCCAACATCATTGATAGGGCAGAATAACCCTGTAGACCATTCGTCGATGGCGACAATTATCTGAGAGCCTCCCATTAGCTCTTCAAGAGAGAAGAGAAGAAATTGGCAATGCTCACAGCGGTGGCAGGCCATCAGCTATTAGCTCTTCGTCGTATCCATCCAGTGGTGGAAGGCTCAAGACCGCTGGCCCTGATGACCCGTATATCAAGGAGGCGGAAACCGCCGTGAGCACATCGTTCTGGCCAGTTCCCATGCTTGTCAAGACCCTTTTTTCGCCATTTTGTCAGGGTGGATGAATCAGATCACTTACGTTTGGGCCGAACAGGAAAGCCATTTTCTCGCATGCCTTTCTAGCTGCCTTTTTCTTTTCTGGCTTACCATGCTCATCGATGGTTCCAACAATCAAGTATGCCCCTTACATTATGAATTGCCGCGCCATGGTGAGAGCATGGGAATAGTGAACAGACTTGCGGGCACCTGCCAGCGGAAATGATACAAGGCCGATGAACGATTGCAGTCCATAGCTCACACGGAGCTGCCGGTCAGCCTCTGAAACAATTAGTCCGGTAGCCCTCAGGATCTCATCTCCAGCATAGTGCCCTATAGAGACCCATTTCGTATGCTGGCTTAGCTCATCCAATGGGCAAGCCTGATTCGGATCCTCCAAGAGGCTGGGGAAGTGCCTCCGGAAGAACGTGATCATAACGTGCCGGAAGGGGCTGATCCCCATGCGGTGATCCGTGGCAAGCAAGGCTGCATTCACATCACTACCATCATACACAAAGGAGTGGGAGAGCACTTGGCTTCTGCGATTGCTGATGAGGTGCACAAAGACATGGACCCGGTGCTCATCTGTGGGAACCTTCAGTCCGTCTACCTCGTTAAGGAGCCGAAGCTGGATGGGGCGGATAATACCCATAAAACAGAGAAACGCGTTCCGAAATACCCCAGAAAGCAGACGCCTGTCTTTTGTCTGCTTGGCCTGTGGGTTGCCAATGACCAGCTGACCATTCATCAAGGGCACATTGCGCTGAAAATCGCCATACAGCGCGAATGCCAGGAGGGCAAGCTGCCAAGCGGGGTGGTACTCCACAGATGACAGTGATGGCGGCCAGCATAGCATTCTGAACATCTTCGGAAGCGTCCAGGAATGCATGAACTTTGTCAGTTTGCCATTTTCCAGATGTATAAACGAGACTTGAGGAGCAGCTGGCAGGAGTTCAAGATGTGAGTGCTCTGAATAAAGCATCGATGTGTGGTCCGAAAATCTTCTGGTTATCCTCTCGGTCGAAGAGGGAGCGGCGATCTGCTGGATCATCCGCAATGGCGTCTACAAGGTGTCAGTGAAGCTGACAGCCTCGCCGAGAAGCTCCTTTAGTTTTCGGGAAAGGGTGCCGACAGCTTCTGCAGCAATGCGCCTGAGATCTTCCATCATCACCAACCTGTTGATGATATGGCGTGGATGCCAGCGCGTGAATCCCGATCTACCCAAAGACACTAAAAAAATAAACCTGACGTCGGTGAATAAGAGATTGTGGGATTGCACGGGGATCAAAAGGTTGACTCATTAGACCATATTAGCTGCGATATGTATTACAATAGTATTACATCTATGAGGGCCGCAAAAAGATCAACAGGAGCCCAATCTTGCATTTCAAAGTTTTGAAGTGGGCGCCAAATAATTTGCCAATTTGTGGCTGTGTGCTTCGGACTTGGAACAGTGGTCAGGCTCATGCTTCTCCAACTTGGGAGCTCACCGTCTCACCATCCCACACAATTAAGTTTCTCAGCCAAGGTGCAGTGATACGTTGGCCCCCTTGCTCTGGATGTGGCGGTGTTGGTGGGTTAGCAGCATAAGAATGCCATAGGTGGCAATGAGGTCTGTGGTGTGTGTGATGGCTTCTGCATACGTCAAAAGAGGTGGAGGTCGGTTGAGCACCATAACGGCTGTAACTACTGCTATGTCATTCACGGGCAGAAGAAATGAAGGCAATCCAATTCATAACTACAATTTTATCTAAAATTTCTCAGAATTCGAGCTCAAACATATTAGAAATTGTGTGATATATTTGTAATATATATCGCAGCTAATATGGTCTATTAGAGGGTTGATTGACAAACAGTTGGATATCTTCTTGCAACGTCAACAAAAATGGCTGGTATGATCACCTTGTTATTAAACAAGGTCACTCCCTATCCATTTGAGTCGGACGCTTGGGGGGCGCAAGCACTTTCCATCCCCATCCGGGTTTTTCTTCCCACATGCTTCCCTTCATCCCCGGACCGACCCCAAGGCCCATCTTTTTTTTTGATCCGGATCGCGGAGCCCGTCCCATGCTCGGCTCCCCCCTTCCCCTGTTAAAGGCTCATGCGACGTTCCCTGACGTTGAGGCTCATAAGGGAACCACGCAGTGGGTTTCCGTGCGCCCTCCTTGCGCTCAGAGCACCGACCTTCCTCACCTTTTTCTCAAGTTATGGCTCATCCATCGTAAAAAAATAAAATTAATATATTAAAATGTTAAAGGGGTTCGTTGGAAACTATGAAAGACATGGGCTGCAGTCTAGACCGCTCCTAATCGAGCGTCTGTCCAAAACGGCACTCACCTTCTCACCCTGTTCCGTTCTGGAGGCTCGCATGTCGTACCTACCCCTCACCGTGAGAGGAGGGGCCTGGCGATGGGCCAGTCATGATCGACTGCCACGCATCTTTGCATCTGCGATCGGCCTAGGCGCATCATTTATGTCATGGAAAGATGGCAATGCGAGCGCCTGTCACGGAAAAGATGGGAACAAAAGATATTATAACCAAACAAACGCACGGACCGTCCAAGGATTCTGGGAACGTATAAAAGGCCAACAGGCCTGACGTTTTATTTTTTTTGCTGGCCCACTTTCCCCCTTATGCCCTCCATCCGTCCCTTATGCGTAGTTGTACCATGTATCCCTCCCTTACTAGGATAACAATAGAATTCATTTGTCCCTGTAACCGCCCCATCGGGGTGTTGAGTTGGATTCCCCTGGCTAATAATGTTAGCTGGGGGGGGGGGTGCAGTCGGGTTTGCCTCGATGCTCCTGTGACCTGCTGGGGGGGCTTGGACTTGGGAATGCTGGCTGTAGCTGGCTGGGGGGCAATTGGGAGCGACCGGCCCTTGTGGCTGGACCTTCCAGAGTCATGAAGTCATCTGATGACCGTCTGACTGATTCGAGAGCAAGGGGGATAGTTCGTGAAAGACTGTGTTGAACCGTTGCGGCGGGTATTGAGGGTTGTCAGACTCCGAGGAGAACGCATCCCATGGGTGTCCATTTAAGTTGTAATCCCACGCATACTCTTCACGTTCTTGAAACCCTTGTGTTAGGATCTTGCATCTCAGCTGGTGAAAACCACTGACCTTTGTGCATCCCTGAGCATCGTCCGCTGCTCATGTAGAACCCTTGCATAGCTATCCACCCTGTCCGCTGCAACCCCCCCCCCCCTCTATGTGGTCCTATGAGTAAAATAAATAAATAAAAAATGAGCCTTGGATGAGCGACATGATCCTGAAGGGTCAGTGAATCTGACGCCTGCTGAACACGGCCACAGCGCCTGAGCCTGTTGAGCCCATATGAAAAGCCTTCTTTTCCCCCTCGAAGCATCCATCCTAGCCATCCATGAACGCTAACATCGGGCTCGCACAGCGGCATGCGTATTGAATCAATGAGCACACAGGGTAGGGCCTCGTAATGACCTTGGGCAAATGAACGCTCTGTTTAGAGCACACAGGGTAGGGCCTCGGAACGAATGACCTTGGGGAAATGAGCGCTCCGTTCAGAGCAGATGCCAGGGTCATGGGCCGTACGGTCATAGCCCTCATTCCCATTTCAGCGAATTCAGCCCACATCGCCAGCCTGGGGCGTTGCCCCCCCCCCCCCCCCCCATGGAGTGATTCAGACCAAAGGGAGACGTAACAGTTCACCTGACACACCGCATTCAGCCTTAGAGCCTTCTGAGAACAAGTGCACGAAGAACGCGATAGCCCGGATAATCCAGCGCGCTGCAGTTCTGAACAGCCACCCAAGGTAGGAAAAACGCAAGGGCCTGGATGATCCAGTGCAAGTTCACCTAACATGCCGCGTTCAGCCCTAGAGCCTTTTGAGAACAAGTGCATGAAGAACACGATAGCCTGGATAATCCAGCGCGCTGCAGTTCTGAAGCAGCACCCAAGGTATGAAAAATGCAAGGGCCTGGATAATCCAGTGCACTGCAGGAGCAGTGAGAAGGCTCATCTACGGGCAAGCAAGGGTCAGAGAGGGAATGCAGGGGTTCCAGAGGCTAGACAGGCAGCAGCAGGTAGTCTGGATGGCCGGGGGCATCCCACCATCTCGCAGACGGATGGATGCTTTCAAGAAAGTGAGTGACGGATAGTCAAACTCATGATGGGCGTCGTACCCATCCATAGCCGTGGCAAGTTGCCATCTGGTCTTGGGTGGAAGAAATTGGAGCAGCAATCGGTCGTTGTTACCAGAGGTCGGGGAGCGATTGCAGATAAAGATAGTATAGGAAATGATCTGCGAGCCCGGTTTGAAACCAGTGCATTGTAGTCAAGACCAGCTTGAATAATGTCACGACTTGAACATTTGAACTGTGTGACGGGAGTCCAACTTCGCCGATTGCAGACACAGTCATGGGAGTCCAACTTCGCCGATTGTAGACACAGTCACAGTGGACTGGTATAACCAGCCACTTTGCTTCAACCCTTTCCTCAGCATCCTGGGCTGGTATAAGCTGCCAGATGATATGATCGCTATGCATATCATATCCAGCATGTGTCCCCTCCTTTATGCTTTCCCTGGTCGTGTGTGGCTTCTGTGGATCACCTGCGCGAAGGAGCGCCTGGAGTGCATCCCGTGCTCGGGAGGGGGGGGGGCAGAGCCCCTCCCCTGTTAAAGGCTCATGCGACGCTCCCAAATTTCAAGGCTCATAAAGGGAACCACGGAGTGGGTTTCCGTGCACCCTCCTATCACTCAGAGCGCTGACCTTACTCACCTTTTCTAAAGTTATGGCTCATGCATCTCACAAAAGTTAAGGGGTTGAATGGAAAACGCTTGTCATTAATAGATATATCCATTACATCCCTGCTATGTAAAATACTTGTTGCGGAAATCATGACGATCGTCTTGTTCCACGTTAAAATGTCCCAGGGCTCCCAAAATGACGCCAGTAGAGGTCGTCGCTGTTGGGAGCGGGAGATGGAGCATGCGCTGGAGCGGGAGATGGAGACGGTGCAAAAGATGGAGCTTGAGATGGAGACGGTGCTGCCGCAGCATGCGCTCTGTCATAGGTGGCCATAAACCCCGAGTCGGGATCGTCGAGCTCGTCACTGCTGGGCTCCGGCACCAGAACGACCAGCTGCTGGGAGGGGGGAGAGACGAGGGACACCAGGGATGGGAGTGGGGGGGCTGCTGGGTTACCGTAGATGGGGGAAGACCCGTCAGCGAATGACGGGGGCTCTTCGGAGTGGTAACGTGGCCTGGGGCGCAGGCTTGGCCCCTGTGTGATCGATGATGGCAGTGGATGATCGACGACGACGACGACGGCCACGCTTTCCGCTGCCAAACCCAGAGGAGGAGGGAGAAGGGACATCAGGGATGGGAGGGGGAGGAGGGGGGCTGCTTGGTGACCGTCGCTGGGGGAAGACCTGTCGGCAAACGATGGGGGCTCTTCGGAGAGGTAACGGGGCCTGGGGCGCAGCCTCGGGCGGCTCTGTGCGATCGATGATGGTGGTGGGCCAACCACAGTGGCCATGCTTTTGGCTGCCAAAGCCCATCCAGCTGCAGGCACTCTTTCAGAGACAGGACGCCAACCAGGAGGAGGCGCCAGACGAGCAGGTTCATGGATGACTTCCGCTGGAAGGACGAATGGGTCACACGGCGCTGAAGTGCTGTCAGGATCAGGAGAGGGGGAGGAGACTTGGCAAGAGCTGGCAGAGGAGCGCTCTGACCCGGCGGATGAGCTGGACTTTGCATAGGCAGTGGGCACGGAAGGGCTGGGCAGGGTCATGTAGGAGTGGTTGGATATGGTGGCACCCGCTGAGCTGGGCGAAATGAGGGCGCTTTTTTGACCTACGGTTGAAACCATGAGGCTCTCTGCCGGCGGTGTGGAACCTGGAAAGGTGGGGATATCCTGACGATGGTCAGGGTCCGTTTCCCCCTCAGCATCGATGTCGGAAGAGGGCATAGCAACTCCTGCGAGGCTATTGGGGATGGTCAGCATCTCGCTGTACCTCAGGCCAACGTCCCGTTCCCTGGGTGAAGAGCGTGAGAGTCGTTCAGCCGGGACCTGGGTGAGAGGAGGAGGGGAGGCGGTGGCGCGAGGAGATACCCCCTCCAGGACGTTGCCAGCGTTACGGGAATGGGCAGAGGGGCTGAGAGCATGGGGCTCATCGAGGATGCTAACAACGACATTGGCCATGACGATGTCCTCCCGAGCGCCAAAGCCGTCTACAGGACCTTGCCGTCTGGGAGAAGATGATGGCATGAGCCGCCTATTCTCTTCCTCCTCTGGAACCTCAGCGGCAGGAGACAGTGCAGGGGGAGTAGATCCCTCCGGGCGCTTTCCTGCACAGAGGGAGCTTGTTGGACCATCATGGGACTGGTGGAAGATCAACTTGACATCAGCGGCAAAGGCATCCACCCATTCTTGGATCATGATGGGAGGGAACGCCAGCTCGGGCAAAGAGGCCGCATCGCCGTACCAGAACGGAGGAGGCAATCCAAGCAAGCAGCTTTTCTCATCCTTGGTCAAACACTCCCCCGTGCTCTCCCGGATAGGGCTATCGACAAGGAGCGTGGACAGCGTCTTCCACCCCTCCAACCCTAGATTGGGATGGACGCAGAACCCCATCCACTCCCACTCCTGTTCGTATGCAAAGGCAAAACATCGGCTGCGCTGAGCATGGGAGGTGCAATCGATGTGGGTGAAGCAAGTCGTATAGGTGAGCATCACAGGTGTCTTTTGATAAATAAGCACTGTGCATAGCCAAAGAACGTAAGGAATAACTCACGCCAGGCTTGTAATCCAACAGGGATTTTTTGATCCGCGTCGAAGCGAATCGCAGCATGACGATGTCACCTTCAGCCAGGGGATGCGGTGCATGGCCCCCTGTTATGAAATGGCCTTTGGGTTCATGGATCGCATGCACAGGCCAATTTGGAAACTCACCATGGGCAGAGCAAAAGGCAAAGGCCTGAAGGCGGCCATCAGGAAGAAACCGCGTCAACTCCCTGGTCCATGCGGCATCACTTTCAAATCGAAGGGCGACATACCAAACGTTGGAATCCGCGATCTGTTTGCGAACGCGTTGCATATTCAAGAGCTCCGCCTGCTGTTGGTCATTCCACTGGAGGTTGGATGCGTCTATGATGTTCCTCTTGACGGTATTCCCTCTTTCCGGGTAGACCTGCCGTCCAAGCTTCTCTAGCTGCAGCCCTATTTTCAGCGATGGCGATCAGCAAACGCAGATGGCAGCTTACGTTTATCGCCTTGCCGTAAAGCTTCCTTTCATTTCGGTTTGTCTTGACAGTGGAGTCGAATCAGATGTTAAGCGCATAGGGTATGCGGTGTGCTCACCTTGTCCCTGTGGGTGTGCACAATGTCATCGGCCCCAATAGCTAACCCTGGGCGGTTATCCACAGCCATAGCATCACGCACTCGGTGGGCGAGGACCTTTCTTTCACGGCGGGACAGGACGGCATTTGTCTCCCCGTGGGGCGCAACCCCCAGCTGTGTGACCTAATCATTGGTCGATAGAGAGAAGGGCATAGGGTTAGCCACCGACCTTGGGTTTCTTCGCCAATGACCCGTCACCCAAACGGGGTTCCGATTCAGACTCTGGCTCAACGAGCTGGAAGAAGAGTCAAATGACATGCTCAGCAGAGTGCGGTGTATGGCATACCCTGGGTCGCTTCCTTTTTTCCAGGGCGATGGGGGGTAAATTCTGCTGCAGGACATTTTTGCGCCTGGACCCCTCTGGCTTTCCTTCCGATGCCGGTGGCCCCTTGCTCTTCGGTGCATTCTTTTGCCTGATGGCTTGGCGATCTTCTTCCGTGCGCATCCTGGCAACGGCCCGCCTTTCCTTTCTGGTCTTCTGGATAACCCCTATCGGCAGCTGGAGTCACACGTCACCATGTTTACTCACCTTCATAGGGTTATAGGGTTAGGGTTATAGGGTTATAGGGTTATAGGGTTATAGGGTTATAGGGTTAGGGTTATAGGGTTATAGGGTTATAGGGTTAGGGTTATAGGGTTATAGGGTTATAGGGTTAGGGTTATAGGGTTATAGGGTTAGGGTTATAGGGTTATAGGGTTAGGGTTATAGGGTTATAGGGTTATAGGGTTATAGGGTTATAGGGTTATAGGGTTATAGGGTTATAGGGTTAGGGTTATAGGGTTATAGGGTTAGGGGTTAGGGTTATAGGGTTAGGGTTATAGGGTTATAGGGTTATAGGG